>CM077664.1:352099866-354767366 GCA_039707655.1 Elymus sibiricus
AGAGCACCCGCTGACGGGTCGCAGTGGAGAAAGATTGAGAGAAAGTGGAGCGACTTTACAGGTGACCCGAGGAACGTATGGTTTGGTTTAAGTGCAGATGGCGTTAATCCTTTTGGGGAGCAGAGCAGCAAGCATAGCACATGGCCTGTGACTCTATTTATGTATAACCTTCCTCCTTGGTTGTGCATGAAGCGGAAGTTCATTATGATGCCAGTGCTCATCCAAGGCCCTAAGCAACCCGGCAATGACATTGATGTGTACCTAAGGCCATTAGTTGATGAACTTTTACAGCTATGGAATGGAAGAGGTGTACGTGTGTGGGATGAGAACGAACAGGAGGAATTTGACCTACATGCGTTGCTGTTTGTAACCATCAACGATTGGCCTGCTCTCAGTAACCTTTTAGAACAGACAAACAAGGGATACCACGCATGCACACACTGTTTAGATGACACCGACAGTATATATTTGGACAAATGCAGGAAGAATGTGTACCTGGGGCATCGTCGATTTCTTCCGACCAACCATCAATGTCGAAAGAAAGGAAAGCATTTCAAAGGTGAGGCAGATCACCGGAAGAAGCCTGCCCTCCGTACTGGTGATCACATACTTGATATGGTCAATGATTTACAAGTAATCTTTGGAAAGGGTCCTGGCGGACTATCTGTTCCGACTGACGATGCGGGACGCGCACCCATGTGGAAGAAGAAATCTATATTTTGGGACCTACCCTATTGGAAAGACCTAGAGGTCCGCTCTGCAATCGACGTGATGCAGGTGACGAAGAATCTTTGCGTGAACCTTCTAGGCTTCTTGGGAGTGTATGGGAAGACAAAAGATACACCGGAGGCGCGAGAGGAACAGCAACGTGTGCATGAAAAAGACGGCATGCATCCAAAGCAGTATGAAGGTCCTGCCAGCTACGCTCTTACCAAAGAAGAGAAGGAAATCTTCTTTGAATGCCTACTCAGTATGAAGGTCCCGTCTGGCTTCTCGTCGAATATAAAGGGAATAATAAATATGGCAGAGAAAAAGTTCCAGAACCTAAAGTCTCATGACTGCCACGTGATTATGATGCAACTGCTTCCGGTTGCTACCGGAAAACGTTCGATTAGCCATTGTGAAGCTATGTGCATTCCTCAATGCAATCTCTTAGAAGGTGATCGATCCAGAAATCCTGCCAAGGTTAAGGAGTGATTTGGTGCAATGTCTTGTTAGTTTTGAGCTGGTGTTCCCACCGTCCTTCTTCAATATCATGACGCACGTCCTAGTTCATCTAGTCGACGAGATTGTCGTTCTGGGCCTTGTATTTCTACACAATATGTTCCCCTTTGAGAGGTTCATGGGAGTCTTAAAGAAATATGTTCGTAACCGCGCTAGGCCAGAAGGAAGCATCTCTATGGGCCATCAAACAGAGGATGTCATTGGGTTTTGTGTTGACTTCATTCCTGACCTTAAGAAGATTGGTCTCCCTCTATCGCGGTATGAGGGGAGACTGACTGGAAAAGGCACGCTAGGAGCGGACTCAATAATATGTAGGGACGGGCATTCTTGGTCTCAAGCACACTACACAGTTCTACAGAATTCTACCTTGGTGACCCCGTATGTCGATGAACACAAGAATATTCTGCGCTCCAAACACCCGGAGCAGTGTGACGACTGGATTACATATGAACACATCAGGACTTTCGGCAGTTGGTTGCAAACACGTCTCATGGGTGACAACACTGTTTCTGATGAGTTGTACTCGTTGGCCAGGGGACCATCTTCGACTGTATTGACTTACAAAGGGTACGAGATAAATGGGAATACATTTTACACGATCTCCCAAGATCAAAAGAGCACCAACCAAAACAGCGGTGTTCGCTTTGATGCAGCAACCAATAGGGGAAAGGACACATATTATGGTTACATAGTGGACATATGGGAACTTGACTATGGACATGATTTCAAGGTCCCTTTGTTTCAGTGCAAATGGGTCAATCTGTCAGGAGGCGGGGTACAAGAAGACCCACAGTACGGAATGACAACAGTGGATCTGAACAATCTTGGGTACACAGACGAACCATTTGTCCAAGCCAATGATGTGGCGCAAGTTTTCTATGTGAAGGACATGTCTACCAAACCAAGAAAAAGAAAAGATAAGGAAGCGAATACATCATACGATGAGCCAAAGCGCCACATAGTTCTTTCAGGAAAAAGAGACATCGTGGGATTGGAGGGCAAGACAGACATGTCTGAAGATTATGAAAAGTTTCATGAAATTCCTCCCTTCAAAGTCAAGGCTGACCCAAGCACCCTGTTAAACGATGAAGATTATCCATGGTTACGGCGCAATAAGCAAAGGACACAAGCGAAGAAAAAGTGAAGACTTTCTCTCCACAACTATATCATTGCAGTTACATGTGAAGAAATGAAATGCCTTTTGTAACAGATGAGTTCATTTGTAGTGCTTTTCATTTTCAGGGTCATTTAGCTCAAAAAAATCAGTAAATGCATGCAAAATACCAAATGAAGTCAGAAAGAGTTGAAAATTGATGATGTGGCTTTGAATGGTGCATTTTGAACACACAAAAAGTCTGGAGTTCAAATAAGTTCAAAAAAATGAAATCCCTTTGTAACAGATGAGTTTTCGTCCGAAACCCTGATACTTCGAAAGAGATTGTCCATTTTGTACACGAAGTGCATCCAGTTTTTGCCGTAACCCTCTCAACTTTTTAGCACATGCTATGTGGGTGAAATGATGATACCATGCCAACTTTCAACCTTTTCAGAGTTCATTTGTAGTGCTTTTCAATTTCAGGGTCATTTAGCTCAAAAAATCAGTAAATGCATGAAAAATACCAAATGAAGTCAGAAAGGGTTGAAAATTGATGATGTGGCTTTGAATGGTGCATTTTGAACACACAAAAAGTCTGGAGTTCAAATAAGTTCAAAAAAATGAAATCCCTTTGTAACAAATGAGTTTTCGTCCGAAACCCTGATACTTCAAAAGAGATTGTCCATTTTGTACACGAAGTGCATCCAGTTTTCGCCGTAACCCTCTCAACTTTTTAGCACATGCTATGTGGGTGAAATGATGATACCATGCCAACTTTCAACCTTTTCAGAGTTCATTTGTAGTGCTTTTCAATTTCAGGGTCATTTAGCTCAAAGAATGAACTAATAGCAAAAAGAATGAACAAGAAAACTTTTATGAAACTCTAATAGCCAAAAGAATGAACTAAAAATAATCAATTAAAATATTTTTGAAACTAAAATTATATAAAATTTATGCAACTAAAATTATCAAAGTATTTTTTGTTCAAAACATTAATAGCAAAAAGAATTTTCATAACGAATTTTTTTGTTAGAAACTTTAATAGCAAACTAAAATAACCAAACAGTAAGTAGGAACAAAATAAAATAAATAAAGCAAAAAACAAAACAAAAAAACTGGATTTTTTTTAAAAAAATGCCACCTACTGGGCCACCACGGCCTGAATACGACTAGAAACCCAACCAGCTTGTTGGGCCAGGATTCAGGCCCGCAGAAGGCCCAATAGGCCCACAGGCAGTGACAGATTAGGCCCGGAAGCCTGCAGTTGAGAGGAGCTCGAGAGGGTGTGCGCAGCAGCGCTTATAAACCACTCTTGAGCTCTCTCAGCTAGCGAGGTGGGACTAAAAATTTGGCCCCGGGCAGCACCACCCTTTGGTCCCGGTTCGTGGCACCAACCGGGACCAATGCAACCCTTTAGTCCCGGTTGGTGCCACCAACCGGGACCAAAGGTCCCTGTTTCCCGCCCTTTGGGCTACTGAAAACTGACCTTTGGTCCCGGTTGGTGCCACCAACCGGGACCAAAGGTCCCTGTTTCCCGCCCTTTGGGCTGCTGAAAACTGACCTTTGGTCCCGGTTGGCGGCACCAACCGGGACTAAAGGGGTGCATTGGTCCCGGTTGGTGCCACCAACCGGGACCAATGCTCTGTGTATATAAGCCCACACTTAGCAGTTTCTCGAAATCACTTGTTCTTCTCCGCCCGACGCCCCCAGGCTGCTCCTCGTCGCCGTCGCCGCCGAGCCTTGCCCCGACGCCGTCAGGCTGCCCCACCTCGCCGTCGTCGTCGTCGCCGAGCTGCCCAGACGCCGTCCCTGCTCCCACTGTGAGCCGCCGCGTCGTTCCCCTCCTCTCCTCTCCCCCCCCCCCCCGCGCCCCGACGCCGCCGCCCGCGCTCCGGCCGCTCGCCGCGACGCCGCCGCCCCCCGCGCCCCGACGCCGCCGCCGCCGCCCCGGCCGCGCTCTGCTTGCCGCGCCGCCGCCGCCTCTGCCTTTTTTTTGTTCATATGTATGCATTGATGTATATGTATGCAGATGTGTATGCAGATGTATATGGATGATCCATGGATATGTATGCATTGATGTATAATTTTTTTGTTCATATAACTTTTTTTTGTTCATAGAATTTTTTTTTGTTCATAGAACTTTTTTTTGTTCATAGAAAGTTTTTATATATGATCCATGGATATATGAGCAATGATGATGTTGTTGATGATATGAGTTCTTTGATGAGGGGTGAGCGTTGTTGTCGTCTACCCCCTCCCCGATAACTTCGACATAAGGGGGGACGTCGGACATGACATGAGGGGTGAGCGTCGTTGTCGTCTACCCCCTCCCCGATAACTTCGACATGAGGGGGGACGTCGGACATGACATGAGGGGTGAGCGTCGTTGTCGTCTACCCCCTCCCCGATAACTTCGACATGAGGGGGGACGTCGGACATGACATGAGGGGTGAGCGTCGTTGTCGTCTACCCCCTCCCCGATAGCTTCGACATGAGGGGGGACGTCGGACATGACATGAGGGGTGAGCGTCGTTGTCGTCTACCCCCTCCCCGATAGCTTCGACATGAGGGGGGACGTCGGACATGTCATGTGGAATTTTTTTTGTTCATATAGAAAACTCCGGTAACATAGATTTATCAAGAATGCCCCCATTATGGATTTGCACAAGTTGATCCAATTTTTTTCTGATCTCATCTATATATATATTCTTCTATATGTCACGTTGTCTGTCAAAGTATTCAAGAAATCCATGGCTTCATCATTAGCCGGAAGTAACAGGCGTATGATGCTACGAAGCTCTTCAAAGTTGTTTTGGAACGGAGTTCCGGATAGAATAATTCGCTTTTTGGTACGAATTTCAGCAAAGGCCTTCCAAATAGCGATATTCGGAAGGCTCTTGCTGAACTTCGTACCAAAAAGCTAATTAATTATCCTATCCGGGACTCCGTTCCAAAACAATTTTGGAGAGCTTCGTACCATTATGCGCCTGTTACTTCCGACTAATGATGAAGCCATGGTTTTCTTGAATCCTTTGACACTAGACAACGTGACATATAGAAGGGTAGATGAGATCAGGAAAAATATGGACCATTTTCTGCACATCCAGAATGGCGCCATTTTGTTAATTAAATTCCTTAAAGGTTAAGAGAATCCCTTGTTTGACATTCATGAGAGAGGCGGTCCGGACGTCGGACATTCATGTTTGTATATTAATTGCCATGTTGTAATATTTGCAGAAACTATGGCTCAAAGAGACTTGGAACAAGAACAGTTGTTGGGGGACATAATCCTCGGCGGACGTGATGTCTTGTCGTTTCTCAACGACACCGATGGTATGGAAGGAGAGGATGACGGCTCCGGTGATCGAACAATGGAGGAGGAAGGACATGATCATGATGGCTCCGGTGACCGAATGCCGGAGGAAGAAGGAGACCATGATGACGGCTCCGGTGACCGAACGGAGGAGGGAGCTGTTGCAAAGTCCGGCGAGGTATATATATTAATTAAGCCTGTGCTGACTAGCTAATTGATGCATTAATTGTTTTGGTATGTACATACATTAACTCTTCTTTCTTCTTTTATAGCCCTCCGGATCGAGCCAAACTTCGGTAACGAGACGAGGCCCGAAGAAGAGGTTGCGCAAGGATGAAAGGTTCACGATCACAGCACTCGCGGACGATGGCCATCCGATTGAACCCAAGCGGACCAAGGACGAATTTTCTGCTCAGTGCGGAGTTATTGTTAGGGACAACATCCCGATCAGCATCAAGCAATGGAATAAGCCTAAGGACGACGCCCCTGAAGGTGATTATGTCACCGATAGACAGAAAGATGATCTTTGGACCGCACTGAAGGCAAATTTCACCCTACCGCCAGAGGAGGATCCGAATAAGCCAGTTATAGAGCCACTGGTCAAGGCGTGTGCTCTTAAGAAGATGGCAGATCTATTCAGGAGGTGGAAGAATGAGTTGAAATCAAAGTTTGTCGACAAAGGGAAGACTCCAGAATTCACCGGCCGATTTGAGAAGATAAGAGATCACTGGCCCGCATTTGTGGCCTACAAGACATCGGACAAGAGTAAGAAAATGTCAGAGACAAACAAGAACAACGCTGCAAAGAAGCAGTATCACCATCACACGGGGTCAGGTGGCTACCTCAAAGCCCGGCCGTTGTGGGACAAAGCTGAGAATGACCTGATTAATAAAGGGGTCGTACCACAGACATTGAACTGGCCAGACCGTTCAAGGACTTGGTTCTTCGGGGTTGGGGGAACTTTGGACCCTGAAACAGGGAAGTGCCATTGGACGGACGAGCAACTTGCAATACCCGTCACGAAGCTTCAGAAGTATATCACCGCAGCGCAGGAAGGGACGTTCATTCCCGACAGAGAGAAGGACGAGCTGACTGAGGCCCTAGGGAATGCTGAGCACCCTGGACGAACACGAGGCACACCAGGCTCCGTTCCGTGGAAGGTTGGGTTTCCCGACATAGGCGGTTACAGAAGCCGGGAGAGAAAGAGGAAAGCGGAGCTGAGCGACATGCAAAAGCTCATTGCAAGACTACAAAAGCTAGAGGAAGCTGAGAGCCAGCGAGCTACCGGCCAACCATCTCAGCGGCACGAAGCTACCCCAGAAGCTACCCCGCCATCTCAGCGGAGAAGCAGCGTCGCTTCCACGGAGCCCGTTCAGCCTGACTTCACGTCTCCTAGCTACCCCGTGGATACTATCACGGAGGCTCAACATTGCGAGCTTATGACGAAATGCCGGAACCTCACTTTCAAGGCGGCTGTCGGCTCTGTTGCACCTCCTCAACCCAACGGAACTTTTCACTGCCGTCCGATTCCACATGGCTATGCTGTTGTGATGGTGGATGAAGTAATGGAGGGATTTGAGGAGCTCGAGCTTGACCACTCTACAGGTGAAGGGGAGAATCAGCTGGTTCATGCTCTGAGGAGTACATGTCTATGGCAGAAGGAGTACATCAAGCTTCCAAACTGGACGCCTCCGCCTCCTCCTCCTCCTTCGGCGAGTCAGGGCACTCCACCTCCTCCTCCTCCTCCTCCTCCGGCGAGTGATCAGGGCACTCCGCCTCCTTCTCCGGCTCCTCCGACGCGTCAGGGCACTCCGCCTCCTCCTTCGCCTACTCCGGCACGTCGGAGCAGTCCGCCTCCTCCTCAGCCTCGTCGGCAACGGCGGAAGACAGACGCCGCCGCTCCGGCTCCTCCGGCGCGTCGGATTTCTCCGCCTCGTCAGCAATGACGGAAGAGAGACGCCGCCGCTCCGGCGGCTAGCAGTACAAGCAGAGGCGGGAGCCAATTCAGATACGGTCCATCTCTCAAGCCTTTGGAAAAGTTACCATATGAGAGGACCGAGCAGGAAAACGAGGACATATGTCGTGCCCAACTGAGGGACCATTTTGCAAAGAAAACTCCACCTCCGAAGGAGAAGGTAGATCCGGTGAAAGTGAAGCGCACTATCAATGCCCTGAAGCGACCACCACCGCCTCCGCCGGATTCCAACTATGACCGCATAATTACTAAGACACATGCTGAAGCGCAGCAGTCGGGAAGTACTTCCAGTGCTGCAAGAGCGAAAAAACGAAGAAATGGGAAAACAATTCCCTAGCTCGACGAACAGGAGAAGCAATCGTGCCCCCCGCTCAAGGTGTCTAGCGATATCGCTAATCATCTAGTGCTACTGTCCGGTACCACTCTTGATGATTACCTGCCCGATGATGTACAATTTGAAACGGCTGAGGTAGTAGACGTCTTTAGATACGAGCACGGGAAGCCTCTCGTCAAACCTGATCATCCTCGTCTAACAACGATGATGGAAAAATTGCATGACTGGTACATGGAAACCTGCAGGAAGTCTGGGAAAGACAGTTTGTTAGTCGGAATTAAAAAAGAGCATGACTTTCCTGGAGTCGACCTGCTGCCTGTTGAATTTGTGGAGTTATTTCAATTATACAATCAAAAGGCCCTCGACAAACAACTCATGACTTGCTACTGTCTGTATGTATTACTTCTATAATTAAGTCTCTAGCTCAGCTCGTTCATTGCATGTATATATAATTATCCTCACTATATTATGCAGATTGAAGATGGTCGAATGCAAAAAAACAGGAATCTTCGACGTTGGGTTCATTAGCCCAAATACCGTAAATGAATGGTCGGTACGAAAGGCGGCTGAAGATACCGAGAACAACTTGCTAGAAACATTCCTTACACATCAAAACAAAAGGGAAATACTCTTTCCTTACAACTTCAAGTGAGTGTTACTGTCTTCTGCATATTCGGTTCCGCTTACTCGTGGTTAAGTAATGTAATTGATGAGTTATGCGTGCGCAGCTTCCACTATATTCTGCTATCCATTAACCTTGACGGGGCATTAGTAACTGTCTTAGACTCGCTCCGTAAAGATCCCAAGTATTATGCGGACATGACTGCAATGCTCCAGAAGTAAGTTCAATCAATACCGGGACCATATCGGCAACTTTCGTTCATTTCCTGATATCAAGTAATCATTTTCTTTGCCTGCCAGGGTTTGGAAAACGTTCACCGCTAAGGTTCCGGGTCTGAAGAAGGAGTTGCGATTTACACACCCCAAAGTAAGTAGTACTAGCTAGTTCCGCGCATCTCTCATTGATTCTAGTTTCATCAATACCATTATCATGCTTGCTTATCAGTTTGATTGGACTCTATTCTCGTAAAGTGCTTGTTGCAGGCACCCAACACTCATTTATGTGGATACTACGTATGCGAGTTCATTCGCTACTATACCTCTGAACGGGCCTCCTCTGAGAAACAATTTGAAGTACGTAAACAATATTCACAATTTTATTTTATATATTACCATCAATTGTGTTGAGTTTCATTCATATATATGTATTGATCCCTTCTTTAAATTAGATCTGGCAGATGCGGGATGAACTCCTACCACATGATCGCATACGAGCAATTCAAGAGGAATTGGCGGGATTCTTTCTTGACCACGTCATACCTGAATACGGAGAATACCATGTGAAATTGAAATGGTTGTAAGGGATGTTATATATTGTACATATGTAGTAGCGTCGGATAGATATACGAAAACTTGTTGTTCGACCAAGCACGAAGAAAGAGATGTCACTTCTCTCTATATATGTTCATGACGATCTTGTGTAATTAATGGTTTCCGTTATTTGCTTACTAGCTAGCGTCGAGTTCTCTCTATATGTGTAGTAGCTAGCGTCGACCAAGCACGGAAAAAGAGAGGTCACTTCTCTCTATTAGCTCGCTAACACAATATGAAACCCCTAAATTAACCCTCCAAAACCCCAAAACCCCCCCTTCCAAAAAAAAACCCCCCAGCGACTGCGAGCTGCTGACGCGTGGCCGCCTTTTGGTCCCGGTTGGTGTTACCAACCGGGACTAAAGGTCCTCCTGCCTGGGCTCCCGCAGCGGCCACGTGGAGCCCCTTTGGTCCCGGTTCGTAAGAGAACCGGGACTAAAGGTTTTGGGCTTTAGTCCCGACCCTTTAGTCCCGGTTCCAAAACCGGGACAAATGGGCCTCTGGAACCGGGACAAATGGGCCCTTTTCTACTAGTGGATTAACACTGACGCTGATGAAGAATATACAACTCTTAATGATATGGGATTCCCTCATCTATCAGCGCGAGATGGTAGTCGAAGGTGAGGGATCAAAATTTTCTCCAACGGCGGCGCCAAGATGTTGGCCACATGGAGAATGTTTGCAGCAACATTGTCTATTATGTTATTACTAAGGCTCTGTTCGGTTTGGAGGAATTATGCAGGAAATTTTCTAGGCTCGCTTTTCTCCGGAAAAATAAACTGTGATGTGTTCGGTTCAAAGGATCATTCGTCCCTCGTTCCTATTTGACGCTTTCGCATAGGCGAGCGAGGCGAGCATACATGGTGGGCCGGCCCATTTAAGCATCTATGTGAATCCAATTTTAGGAACCTTCTGGAATGTTTCGGCCCGGTGTTTCTTATATTTTTTCTTTTTCCTTTTGTTTTCTTCCCTTTTCAGGTTTTTCTAAAAAAAATTATAGAAACATTCTGAAGTTTCAAAAGGTTTCTGGATATACAAAAATGTTCAAATTTTTAGAAATGACCGTGTTTAAAAAAAAGTAATTTAAAAAAAGATTCATGTGTAAAAAAAATGCATTTTAGTCAAATTGTCAAAAAATGTTCTTGGAAATTTTAAAAACTGTTATTTTTTTCTAAAAAGTAAATAAATATTTTTTTAATGTTACTCCAAAGAATCAAATGAAAATAAGAACACTGGAAAAGAACCACTTCCACAGTAACCAAGCCGAACCATGACATTGACCAGTCGCTACAGTTGCAGTAAATGGTCCGGCCCAGTGGTGGTTCCCTGTGCGTCGGGGTCCCTATTGGACGCAGAGAGACGTAGGATTTCCATTGCGCAGCCGCCTGTATTCTTTTCTAGGGTTGTCACTAGGTTTTATTTAATCAAAATAGAGTTCGGGATACAAGGAATCTATAGGGAATTAAGAAGCCAAACATGACGCCCCACATATAGCTAAACAATGGGCTTCATAGTTTGCATCTCTACTCTCGTGCTCCACCTTCACATCTTCAAAGTCTTCCATCATAGCCTTTACGTCCATGATAAATAACAACGCTACTTGGTCCTCTGTAATCACCCTGCAGATGCTTTACGGTCGCCACGAAATCGTTCACCACATGGATCTTTGTAACACATATATCATCAGCTAATGCAATTTGGCTGCATGCATCATTCTGATGCAGAGGCCGGGGGCTTTCCTCCTTTTCAAAATAAATAAATAAATAAAATCAGCTAATGCAATTGCTTCTCTGCATGCCATTGCCTCTAAAACTTCAGGATCGGTCAGACCTTGCAGCTCAACCTCGGACTCGTCCCTAGATAGCGCGGCATCCGCATGAATTGTAAGATAATTTTCCGTTGGAGGCCTCCACTTCTTCCTTGTAATCATCTGAACTGGCACCTTGCCTGAGAATGGTTCGGCACCGCCGCACCGCAGACAAATCAGCCGCCATTTGTAGAGCGATGGATCTATTTGCTTGTCTCCATGGCCTAGCTAGTCCCATTTCTGCTTGGTGTCAACAGGTTCCACTTCCACGTACGAGCGGCACGGAACCGTGCCATTTGGTCGTTGGAAGCCGGAACCACGTATAAAACCAGCCAAATCTATGATGGCCTGGTTGCCTCTCGGGTGGCCGGCCGGCGCCGAGGGTATCCTTCCGTCCTGCTCGATCAGCTCAAATCACACGCACGTTACAGATGGTCCTTTGGTCCCCGACCGTGTGCCGATCCAATTTCACAATGGTCCAATCAATCCAATGGTCCTTGGTCCTTAGCTAAATCAACAAGCGCTAATGCGCGATCATGGAGAGCAGATCTCAGATCATGGTCGTCGCGACCTCAGTATCACCGTGTGTAGTCTGCTCTGCCACTCACGGCCACGGGAGTTGGGGGTTGTACTGAAGCTTCTCTGAATTAAAATTGCATATATACTAAACTATTTCCAGTTTAGCTGCTCGGATGAGTGACCAGTTTGACAATGGCGGGCAGATCCGCAGCGCTGCACACTCATTTATCTATTTCTATCTCTGATGAAGAGAAGAATCTTTCTAGATCAAAAACTGAAGTGTCTGAAGAGAAGAATCTTCCGGGTGATATGCGGAAATGGAAGAACCTGATGCTAAGCAGCAAAAAAGAATATCCGTTTAGCAGGCCATTATTCCCCAGCAAGCAACCAACTGTACGCCAGGTGTCGACCGAGGATTGCACTGGCCGGAGTGCACTTCCCACGTTTCACCGGTACCACTTGCCAATCCACCAGATCGGTTGAGCTCAGCCGGCCAGCCCCGCAACGTACCGGTACCGGCCGATCGAGATGACAACGCACGTCGTCGCATCCTCAACAGTGGTACCAGGACGGGGCGGCCGACACGTACGTCGTCGCATCCTCATCCTGTTCAGCGACGTGGATGGGCTGACGCCGGCGTGCACGTCCGCCGGACTCGTGCCGGTCAAACGAACAAACTGCACGGACGGACGGCCCCTGTCCCCCGTGTATATGTGTGTGTGGCCTTCGTCCGTTCGCCTGCACTGCACTGCAGAGCTGCGCCGCTACGGCAACAGCAGCGGGACACGTGCGCGACGAGCGACGCGAGGGATGGATCGGCGCGTGGCACCGTGCGGCGCTGCTGAGGGCGGAAGGTTCCCGGGTGCATGTGGTGTATGCATGCGGGTTGACCGCCACGTACACTTTTTTTCTTTTTTAAAAAGATGTACCCGGCCTCTGCATCTGGGCGATGCATGCAGTCACTTTATTAATTATTCATAAAGACTTTACAAAGTAATACATCAGTAAGCCTGAATCCACCATCTTGGCAACACCCGTCGCTACTCTTATCCCCTTGATGCAGGGGTGCCGAATGTCTGAGCCTAATACCAAACAGACATCGCACCAAAACCTAACATCTAATGCCGGGTGCCCCATCCCAGCCACATACCGGGACTGGGTCACACACCAGTCCGGTGCACTCACCGAGGCTGCCGCCGCCGTCTTCCACCGAACCATCTCCAGAGCAGGGACTGACGCATAGACCTTGCCAAGCCTGCCGTCGACGCCACCATGGTGCCAGACAGCGCCACCGCCCTGCGCTCGTCCATCCAGCCGCATCCGTCGTCGATATCCAGCTGCACCATGCCGCCAATACTCGTCGTCATCGACGCGGTAGATACAACGCCGCACCACCTGGCAACCTCCACACCGTCGCCACTGCTAGAGCAATGCGGAGCCGACCACCCACGGCATCTCTCCCCCGAACACGAGGTCCTCCCAAGACGGCGCCTCCATGGAGGATACGACGCACAGGACGCCGCCGCCGCCCAATCCAGATGAGTTTTGGACTTTCATCCGGGAGGGGTTCGGGGGTGGATAGGACAGACCTCGGCTTCGCCTCCACGGAGGATACCAGACCGCGACGTACACTGTCCTTGAAATACTCATCAGCTCAACTTCAGAGAGCTTGAACTTGCCATCCATATCCATGTTGGGACAGTTCTCCTGAGGCTTATTCTATATGTAATTCGTCTGAAAATATATTTTGGGCAGTCGATTTTCTAGACCATTAGACTAAGGATTTAACGGCCGATCTCCTTTCTTCTACCTTCGGCTTTCTTTCTCTTTTCACAAAATTGACTTACCCAAATTGCAAATTCAGTCAACTTATGTATAGCTATTGTGCCTCATTATAGCAGCTTAATCTGAAAATAAGCTAAGAAGCTCAAAGAACTCATTTAAGGAGGTAAAGCTTAACGTATTTTCACCCACACCCCCATCACAACGGAAAAATGATGGTGGAGGGCGGCTTTTCGAGCAAGTCCGCTTAAAACTGAAAGGGGTATGTCGAAGTGCCCCTGTTTTTCGCACATTTTACAATGAAAATCCAACCGACTCATCACCACGTCACACCCAACCCTAGGCACATGAAGAAAACCATTCGCGCGACCCTCCTCTTCTCGCGTTTGTATGCTGGCGGGCTTAGAAAGCTAGGGTTCCTTCTTTGGGCAGTAGCCGTCGCAGCTGGTCCCCTTCAATCCTGTTGCTCGACTCCCATTATTCCTTCGGCGTTGTGTACATGGACGGCAGATAGGCCATCTCCAACCGTTGCACCTCCCTCTGGACGATGCCACACTCCAGCGGACGCTACCAGATCCAGCTGTGTGGACCCCTTGTTTCCCTCCCCCCAAGCGCTGGTCGTGAGCCTGAGCAGCAGCTTGTCCGAGCAAGATGAGACCTCATCTGCCTTCTGTCCGCCCAAATGCTTCTATTCTCTCTCTTTAGATTAGATGTAGTACTCTGGTGTGGTGCTACTATATGATGTAGATTGGATGCAGTAGCCTCACAATGTTGCACTATACATGCATATTTGATAAAAAAAAAGTATCTTTTGTATTGGCATTGGGGTTGTTGCAATGCTTGTGAATACAATTCTTTGTTTTTTCTTGATATTAATTTATGTAATTCTTTTGTATTGCCAAGATGAAAAATAGATGAAAGCACAGTGGGATAGTATCGGCCTTGGAATTTTCCTTCATATTTATGTGGAAGAAGTGAATGCAAATAATAGTGGCAAAGATGGATGGTTGACCAACCTTGGGTACGACAATTTGATAAGTTTTCTGAGCATACCAAGAGAAATTACACACGCAAACAATTTAGGAACAAGTAGGATATACTTGAAAAAAGAGTACATTGTTTGGAAGACATTGAGCCAAAAGTCATCCATCATTGGATTAGATCTTGTTACCAAGACCATTGCGGCGAGCGATGAATGGTGGGCAAGTGAGATGCATGTATTCATATCTTCCCATTTATTTCATTGGTTACCTTTTTCTCTTCAAATTGTAGCACTAACTTGTGATATATTTTTTCAAAGAAATGAACTGGCGGCCAAGTTTCGATTCGCTCCACCAGTGGTTGAGGACAAAATGAGTATGCGGGGGGGGGGGGGGGGGGGGGGCACCTCCCTCGTCTCAAGTTGGTGGCTTTCAAATTCACAATGAAGATGCTAACATGGCGGGCTCGGGATGTAAATTAGATGCTACCCATGTTGGAGCAACTCCAGTAGAGTCGCCATATTGGTCTGATCTCCATAATAACCGCCATTATGGCGATTTTGGTCAAAAAAAAGGCACTCTAGTAGATTTGGAAAGGCCCTCCATATTCGGCCTCCCAGACTCCATATATGGCGATTTGGGGCTGCCTTTTGGAACGCACTTCATATGGCAGTTGTGTGTGGCAGGAAGGAAACTTCAAGTGGTCCCTCACCTCACATGGGATCTTTATTATAATTGGGGGAAAGGGATGCCCCATTGATACATGGGTCCCACAATTATGGCATTATGGTGGCTCTGTGTTTGCACGCAACCTCCATAATCCATATGGAGCATGTCAATATGGCGACTCTGCTAGAGTTGCTCTTACATTTACTAAACTTAAGGGTCTAAAAAAGAGATCATGTCCTTATTCACCTAGTCCTACGATGGTGCAAAAGATTGCGAAAGATAGTGATGATAGATTGTAATTTACGTGTATTTCTGACCTTTGGGGAAAGAGAGAGGTTAGCCACAATTCCGTGACATCTGAAATGAAAAGAGGATCTTGTGAGAGATGAGATTAAAAAGATGAAAGACATGGTGATGAATGATGGAGGTCTGCCTAGAAGTGAAGTGTATTTTCATGCTCAACAGTTGTTTATAAAGAAGGAACATCGTGATGTCTTCATTGCCCTCAAGGAGGAGACGACTAGTATGAGGTTGGAATGGATCAAGAGGACATGGGATACATTTATGAAAAATATTAGAGCATGTGTTCTGTTACTTTCTTTGTTGTGAACTTATTTGTATTGATTTTAACTTATTTATATTGTTGTGGATCTATTTGCTACTAATTTGTAATGGCATGTATCATGTGTTGTGGACCAAATGATTTGTTGTGTTGTGGACAAAATTTAATGATATGTATCATGTGTTGTTTGTGTCATAGATGGATACCTATATTGAGGAGGAGAGTGAAAAACTTGATTTATATGTTCTTGCAATCACACATTATTTTAAAAACAAAGAGAGGGTGTCATATGCACCTACAAGAGCATGGACGATGACATGATTACAGTGGGTGGAAGAGAAACAGAAGCAACCACAAATATTCTACTTCATGTTCATGAAGCGAATGTTAGGGTATCTCCAACGTTGACCCAAATCGGACACCGTATTTGTCCGCAGGCCGGTCCGTACCGGTGTTCGGACACTGATGCGGGAGCCGGCCTTACGCCATCAAAAAGTGTTTCTAAAAAAAAAGTGAAACAAGTGCTACCGCCAAACATGATGTGAGATGTGAATGGCGGAAGGTGAATTGCACGTGGCACATGTTTGACGGAAACCTGACCTTTGCCATGTTTGACTAATAAAAACGCCTTCATCTTCCGTCAAACAGACAAAATTAGCAACGGCCTTCCGCCATCTGGACAGAGAGAGGTACGTGATGCCCTTTGGTTAGCCAGACGGATGTCCGGACTTCCGCAGAGCCCTCGTTTGTTTGTCTCGGATTTGCGAGAAAAAGTACAGCGCAGTCTAAATGTTTGCGGTGGATGGCAACCAAAAAGTATTGTGTCCGGACAGCGCGGTCTAAACGTTTGCGGTGGTTTGAGAGTCCGCTTTGAAGATGCCGTTAGTGTTTTTTCCACTACATGACATTTAGTTGAGAAGAACTGACTAGGTCAACTTACAAGATGTCAAGCAAAGAAACTTTTTTTTTTTGCGGGAAAAGCAAAGAAGCGTTAACACGGCCGACGCATCAAGCCCAGCCGGTCAGCGCGGCGACGTATGTAACGACCGGTCAATGATGACGATGTCGTGAACAAACAAACAGTGGCAGCTAGCAGGACGGGGCGACACGTCATCGCACCGCATCGTCGTCCTGTTTAGGCCGGCGACGTGGATGCCTGGATGGACCGACGTCGCCGTCCACGTCCCGATGTCCGTCCCCTCGCGCCGGTCAGCAAGCAAGCAAGCAAACAGCACGGACGGACGTAGGGCGCGCCGCTGCGGCAACGGCAGTAGAGCAGACGGCCATCGGACGGTCCCAGCGGGAACCGTGTCGCGCTCGCGGTGCGCGCGGCCTTCCCGAGGAGGCGAGAGTAGCATTTGGCCCGCGACGTCCCGCGGGTTATATGTGTGATGTGCCCGTCGCGTCGCCTTCCCCCGCACCTGCGCGCGCGGGCATGGCCTGCTTTCCGCTCCGTACCCCGAAGGTGAGGCGAGGGTCGTCGGCTCGTCGATGCTACGGTGTGCCCACTGCCCAGGCTGAGGAGAA
Source organism: Elymus sibiricus (assembly GCA_039707655.1). Classification (NCBI taxonomy): domain Eukaryota; kingdom Viridiplantae; phylum Streptophyta; class Magnoliopsida; order Poales; family Poaceae; genus Elymus; species Elymus sibiricus. Next base: position 352,117,086 of record CM077664.1, read on the forward strand.
CGGCACGTGCAACCCAACAAAATCCATCTTCAGCGCCCACCCTGCACTTCGCCTTTTCTCCTATAGGTACATCCTCTGTTTTTTTTAACACGGTACAAACTCAGCTCACATAAACATATATTAGCATATACACTTATCCCTATGAACGCATGTATGCACGCACACCTTATCCTTATGAACACCTTCGAGAGACTGACTTGGCACATCATCTTCTGATTGACAAAGTCGACACAGACGTCTTAGTAGTCGACGGGAATGTCTACTCCAATTGAACGCACATTGCCGGAAGGCCTGAAATAAATCTAGGAAAATGCGAGCACGAGCGTCAAGTCTATGACTTCAATCTTGACGGGCTGGGGATACCACTGTCCTCCTAACCATACAAACACAGGTTGTATTAGCAGATACAATCTTTGTTTTTAAAATATAAGATGTTTTGGCATTTTAAATTAAACTGCCAAAACGACTTACATTTAAGAACCGAGGGTGCACTAACATGTGTGCGATTCGAAGGCAACGATGAATAGCAGAGTAGACGAGATTGAGAATGAAAAGGGATGAATGACATCATCACATCCGTATGACTGGCCTAGCTCGCGTTGCACGAAAAACACATCGCAGCAAACGCCTCCGTCTGAGGATTGCCACATCACCACATGCGCGGAGATTAGCGCTGGCGATCGGATGGCCATCGAGGCATCGCGTGGTATTGGTCGGAGTTGATTGATGTTCGGATGTTAGCATTTGGGAAGAAAAAAGCACGAGAGAAAGAGATGAGAAATTACAACACCAATGTTTTCCTCGCCATCTGCACGCCAGCGAGTTAGCGTCATTTATTTAGGCGGGTGGGGGGCGTCACGGACAGTGGCAAAGACAGGGGACCAGCAGAGGCCCTGGCCCCTTTAACATTGCAGATTTGTTGCTAATTAGCTAAAGAACAGTGCAAAATTAGTGAGTATTTGCTCTTAAAACCTACTCCCTCCGTCCCAAATAAATGTCTATATGGGATGGAGGGAGTACTTTGCAATTGCAGATTTGTTGCTAATTAGCTAAAGAACAGTGCAAAATTAGTGAGTATTTGCTATTAAAACCTACTCCCTCCGTCCCAAATAAACGTCTATATGGGATGGAGGGAGTACTTTGCAATGTTTTGGCCCTCCCCAACCAGTTCTAACAGCCCTCGCCCCCCTGATAATTTTTTTCTGGCTCCACCACTGGTCACGGGCGGGCCAAATTGTTGGCACGGTCCAAACGACTTGTATGTCTGTGCGGCCTTGGTCCGTTCGGGCTGCGCCCAAAATAAACGTCTACTCCCTCTGTCCCAAAATAAGTGACTCAACTTTATACTAAAGTTAGTATAAAGTTGAGTCACTTATTTTGGGACGGAGGGAGTATATGGGATGGAGGGAGTACTTTGCAATTGCAGATTTGTTGCTAATTAGCTAAAGAACAGTGCAAAATTAGTGAGTATTTGCTCTTAAAACCTACTCCCTCCGTCCCAAATAAACGTCTATATGGGATGGAGGGAGTACTTTGCAATTGCAGATTTGTTGCTAATTAGCTAAAGAAACAGTGCAAAATTAGTGAGTATTTGCTCTTAAAACCTACTCCCTCCGTCCCAAATAAACGTCTATATGGGATGGAGGGAGTACTTTGCAATTGCAGATTTGTTGCTAATTAGCTAAAGAAACAGTGCAAAATTAGTGAGTATTTGCTCTTAAAACCTACTCCCTCCGTCCCAAATAAACGTCTATATGGGATGGAGGGAGTACTTTGCAATTGCAGATTTGTTGCTAATTAGCTAAAGAAACAGTGCAAAATTAGTGAGTATTTGCTCTTAAAACCTACTCCCTCCGTCCCAAATAAACATCTATATGGGATGGAGGGAGTACTTTGCAATTGCAGATTTGTTGCTAATTAGCTAAAGAAACAGTGCAAAATTAGTGAGTATTTGCTATTAAAACCTACTCCCTCCGTCCCAAATAAACGTCTATATGGGATGGAGGGAGTACTTTGCAATTGCAGATTTGTTGCTAATTAGCTAAAGAAACAGTGCAAAATTAGTGAGTATTTGCTATTAAAACCTACTCCCTCCGTCCCAAATAAACGTCTATATGGGATGGAGGGAGTACTTTGCAATTGCAGATTTGTTGCTAATTAGCTAAAGAAACAGTGCAAAAATAGTGAGTATTTGCTATTAAAACCTACTCCCTCCGTCCCAAATAAACGTCTATATGGGATGGAGGGAGTACTTTGCAATTGCAGATTTGTTGCTAATTAGCTAAAGAAACAGTGCAAAATTAGTGAGTATTTGCTATTAAAACCTACTCCCTCCGTCTCAAATAAACGTCTATATGGGATGGAGGGAGTACTTTGCAATTGCAGATTTGTTGCTAATTAGCTAAAGAAACAGTGCAAAATTAGTGAGTATTTGCTATTAAAACCTACTCCCTCCGTCTCAAATAAACGTCTATATGGGATGGAGGGAGTACTTTGCAATGTTTTGGCCCTCCCCAACCAGTTCTAACAGCCCTCGCCCCCCTGATAATTTTTTTCTGGCTCCACCACTGGTCACGGGCGGGCCAAATTGTTGGCACGGTCCAAACGACTTGTATGTCTGTGCGGCCTTGGTCCGTTCGGGCTGCGCCGCATGCAGCGCGTGCACACACACGGCCGCGACGCGAGGGCGCGTGAGTAGCGACGCGACGGGGGAGCGTGGCACCGCGTAGCAGCAGCCCCGCGGGAGCCGTGTCCCAAGTGCCGTGCGCTTGGCCTGGCGGTCCGCGGCGGAGACCGAGGTGCCGTGCGCGCACGCCGCGACGTGTATCCGTGCGGGTTTGACCGTGACTCGTCACTCCCCGCCCCCGGGATCATATTCCCCCGTCGTAGTACGTGTCGCTCGCGCGGGTACCACAGGAACAGGATGGCCCGGTCTCCTTTGCGCTCCGTGCCCCGGAGCCGGAGGTGAGGACGAGGAGCATCCCCAACAGGCCAACACCCATCCTACGCTCCATCTTTCCGCTTCGGCGAGATTCCTGTACGTACTAGGTGCCAGAGTCTCAGACGGCTCTGCCTATGCTTGCCCACCTACGTACACGCCTACATATGGTGCGAGTAGAAAACAGAGGCCCACCTACGTACGTACGTATGGTGCGAGTAGAAAACGCCGGCGAGTAGCCGAGTAGGCTACAGAAACACGACAATGTGTACACGCACATATGTACTGTGTACTGTTTACTTTCACGGGTAGGTTGTTCGACACATACATCATACAGTTTGCCCGTCCGGGTTTAAGTCCTAGCACATGTGATTGCATTTTATTTAATCTTTTAAAGATATATCGGCTTAGTTTTTAGGAGGTGTTTATAGGAGCAGGGTGAACATGAAGATGAGTATGCGTACGTGTATGAAACGTCTGCATATGTATATCATAGGTAACCACACGTATATATTCGCTGAAGTTTGTCAACGGGGAAGAGAGTAGCAGTTTAGGTTAAGGTTTTTAGTCCTCATAGGTGCGGCGCTCAGGTGGATGGCGGCGCTTCTTCTTCGAGTTTATCTTCTGGGCTTCGATCCCCTTCGAGTTTGTCTTCTGGGTTTTGATCCCCTTCGAGTTCGTCCGTTTGGACGTAGTCGACGAAGTTTCGGTGTAGATTTCTGTCGTCTCCTTGGGGCGATGAGGCCAGGGTTTCTTGCCATGTGGTGATATTTGATGTCAGATACTTCAAATCTATGCAAGGGTTCAACGGCGACGATTGTGGCTCCACGGCGCTGGTCCTTAGGGACATGTACACGAAGACTTCCCGGCTGTCATCAAGTAGGCTCCGGCAGGGGAGCGGCAACGGCGGCGCGTCGGCGGCTCGTTCTGGCGGCAGCAGTGGTCGTTCAGTGGTCTCGAAATCTCAATGTATTGTTTATTATGTTTGAGATACTTTGTACTTCTGATGAACTTTTATAATATATCTGATTCTTTTCGGAAAAAAGGTAGTAGTGCTCGGTGGTTGTCCTGCCTCTTGCAGCAAGTTTTCATTGCGTGTGTTGCTATTGGGGATTCTGATGCGATTTTTACCACCGTTCCTTGATAACGCCAGTTCCTCCGATGATAGGGTCGATGACAAGGGTGATGACGTTCTTCGCAGGCTTGCCATGAAGAAATACTAGGAAGAATGTGATGTGTTTTTTTATTTCTTGCTCGACTCTCTCAATGTATTTCTCGATATTCTTTGATGTTTTTCGCGTACCTACTCTGTCCTAAAATTGAAGTTTTAGGTTTGTCCTAAGTCAAATTTGCTTAATGTTGATCAATTGTATAGAAAAATATATAAACATGCAGAACACCAATTTAATCTTCATGGCAAAAGTAATTATGTTAAAAAAATAATTTGTGTTAAAAAAAACAAGGTGGAATCGAACAAATTTGGTTGGTGAACCGGGCGAGGAATAATAATGGTCCTACTACACCATAGGTGCCAGCCGAGCCCGGGGAGCCGGGGGACCTGCCAGAGGGAGAGAGCGTCGTAGGCCGGGCCAGGGGGCAAACGGAACGGCGGTGGTTCCGTGATTTCCGTGGCGCCGCCGCGTCGTACGTGGACACACCATCGCACACGGCTCCTCCCCGTCTCCTCCTTCCTCCTTTTAAAGCAGCAGCCGCCACCTAGTCCTCCTTCCACCCCTCCGGCTCCGATCGCCCGCCGCCTCTGCTTCCGCCAAATTCTATATCCTTCCTCGGCTCGGGCTACGGATAGGGCCCCGAGGACAGCTGGAGTCCTGAACTCTCCTCGATTTCTCGGGAGGCACGGCAGCCAGCCTTGCCTATCCATCCATCCATACGTGTCGGGAAGCTGGCGGCAGGCCGCCTTGGCGTCTAGCCACCTCCTCCCGAGCCTCCGTCTGGCGGACCGCCGCCGCCGCCGATAGTCGGCCCGCGGCGTTCCTTCTCGCGTTCCCCTGTTTCGGGCGGCTCAGGGCAGGCATGGAGGCTGCGGCGGCGGCGGCGAGGCAGAGGGCGCGGCCGCGCACGCCGCCGGCCGAGGAGTACGACCCGTGGACGGCCTGGCTCTACAAGCCGCGCACCATCTCCGTGCTCCTCGTCGGCGCATGCCTTCTCATGTAAGTAACCCACTGCTCTCCTCGATTGATTGATTGATTCCTCTCGTGTTCGTCGCAAGTCCCGAGCTTTTTTTTGTTTTTTTTTTGTTCTTCTTCTGCTGCTGTTCGTGTGACCGACCGTGCGGCTGTAAAAAGTCAAAGCCAGATGTGAAAAAGCGTGCGCGTTTGTGCTGGGGGCAAGTACAAGAGCGTCCAGGGATATCAGGTGCTGCAACAGTGTCAGAGCTGTACGCTTTTTTCTACTGTACTAGTAGCTGTTTTTCTTTTATACAGAACAGACTTTCTGGGTTCAAATTTAATGGGTTTTGTTGCGAAAGAATGAACTTTTGTAGTACTACTAGTATGATTGAGGCATAATCAACCAACCTAGGAGGCTAGGAGTGGTGATGAGAATCGAAATCTTTTTCGAATATCTCAAGCCGTCTGAAAATATTCTCTTGCTCCTCGGCTGCATTTCACATCATTCTAGAAGAACACGCTGCTGTTGCTTGATGAATGGATGAGAGTGACACCTCCATCAAGCTTAGGGCTACACAAACCCCAGAGACAATCCTCCGTTGAGTGAGCTGAGTGCCAAGTTATCCCATAAGAAAGATGTGCCGGAAGAACACATACGGGGCAAGCAACGGATTCAGTAACCTGTACTACTGAAGAAATGTGGACTGTTCTCCTCCCCATCACCTTCCCTGGCTGTCATCTGACCTGAGATTCAATCTGTTTTCCCGTTTCAGCTGGGCGAGTGGAGCTCTGGATCCGGAGGGCGCTGCCTCCCACAGCAGCGCCACATCTATCAAGAGGTACTGTATGTGGCAGTAAGGCTGAAGCCAACCTGAATTTCCATTTTCGCTGTCATGTTTATCACGGCTGGGGAAAAATGCTTTCTGATGCCCCCCGCCTTTTCGGCAAAAATGATTGGGGAGAGCGAGTGACGCTGACATGATTTTTGCCTGCTGGCGCTTTCCAGGGGTGTCTGGGCTATGATTGCGGTGTTCCTCGCCTATTGCACACTCCAGGCACCATCAACGTGAGTTAATTTTTCCCAGTTTTTATTTTTTCTGTTGAAACTGAACATTACTGCTTCATCATGCAAGTTAAGTTGAATTATTTATGATTTAAGATCCTTGTAAATTTGCTTCGTGTGTTGGTTTCGTTGGATGATATGATAGACAATAATTCAGCCATCTGGCGAAATTGTGACAGGATACTTATTCGGCCCCATCCCGCTTTCTGGCGCCTGGTGCACGGGCTGGCGGTTGTTTATCTTGTTGCTCTCACCTTTCTTCTTTTCCAGGTTAGCTATGTGCACACTATTTGCATTTTTTTTTTAAAACATGCTGTAAATTGCTATATGCACTGTTTGTTACTGTTCTGATAGCATCCAAACACATTGATCTTGACACTTCAAGAGTAAATACCATAAACGTGCATATGTGGCACACCATGGATATACACAGTGCCTTCTCATAATTTCTGGCTTGTTTTCCAGAATCGTGATGATGCTCGCCGGTTCATGAAACACCTTTCTCCTGATCTTGGAGTTGGTAATGTCTTTCAGTGAATTAGCTAGTTTCACATTCAACACTGTTAAAAATGTGAAAAGATGGTGTTAACAAGCCCCTGATTTTTTTACCCCAATGCAGAATTACCGGAGAGATCCTATGGAGCCGATTGCCGTCTGTATGTTCCAGAAAACCCTAAAAACAAGTTCATAAATATTTATGTATGATTTCCATGTGATCCTTCCTATTTCATGAAGATGGCCTGCTTTTTATTGTTGCTGTCATCAATTTCACCAAATTTGACGGTTCCGCGATCAATGTATAGGAGACATTGTTTGATGAATTTGTTGTCGCCCATGTCTTGGGCTGGTGGGGCAAGGCTGTAATGATACGGAATCAAGCTCTCCTTTGGGTCTTGTCGATTGGCTTCGAGCTAATGGAGGTTAGATCTGGTCGTCTTGTCTGTAAGAAGTTATGTTTTTGTCGTCTTATTGCCGTCTTTGACAATGAAGTGTGCTTATTATCATCTTTTTGCAGCTTACGTTCCGACATATGTTGCCGAACTTTAATGAGTGCTGGTGGGATAGTATTATCTTGGACATCTTGATCTGCAATTGGTTTGGTGAGACATCTAAAAACACTTAATGACTTCACACTCCTTTTTCATACCTTATATTACCTTCCTGGCATGTGTATGATCCAAAAATTTCCTGTGATAGATTTATGCATATTCAAATAGCTGAGTGCTTCTCGGTTTGCATGATTTGATACATATCCTTTGAATCTGACCTTATCAACTGTAACAATGATAACATTAAAAATATTGATGTGATGTATCCAAAGTTTGGAAGGGATAACCGGTAGTGCCTGGTCGACATACTACTGATTGCTACATAGGGGATACTTCCTACTCCCTCCGTCCTAAAATTCTTGTCTTAGATTTGTCTAAATATGGATGTATCTAGTCACATTTTAGTGTTAGATACACCCACATCTATATGAATCTAAGACAGGAATTTTGGGACGGAGGTAGTACTTGACAATAAAATTTAGTTTCTCTTGTTCTTTTGCTTCAGTGGTAGAAACTGGACTTTCTGTTGCAAGTACCACTAGCGAAACAAGTCTTTGATTAATACACAAATCACTATTTCGAATACTGATTGCCCTTATGTTGATGGAATGGCTAGTTTAATTATCAAGTACTATGTGTATGGGAGCTAACCGTGTTCAGCTCATTGAAAATTCATGATATTTGACCTGGACCAACTGCTAGTTCTGTCACAGGTGCAATCTTTTACTGAAATTCTGGTATTCTGATTCAGGTATTTGGGCGGGAATGCACACGGTCCGATACTTCGATGGTAAAACATATGAATGGGTTGGACTGAGCCGACAGCCCAGCATCATGGGTAAGGTATGATCACTGAAAATACATCAACAGACCAATGGGTGCCTTGTCTCATGATTCAGTTGCATCCACAGTCCCTAATGAGCACATCAGTGTTCTTTTGCCACAATGAATGGCCAAGATCCTGTACTTGTCAGATTCCCACGGTCTCCTCTGGCTTTCTAAAAGTTACAGCACAAATAATGTTTTGAGTTATCACAGACTCTGACCAGATTGTAGTGCAAGACCAGTAGTAACTTCATGAAACATTGCTGTCAGCCAGTTACTGAGGAAAAGTGAATTGCTTTGACTTCTTGTATGTGAGATACCAGGCAACATGATGCAAGGGCATCCCAGTGGGGCTGTGTCTTGCGCTGTTCAAATCTGTCTTTTGTCATTATCGATCCCTGATTTATTTTCTTCATAATTTGTCTGCTGCATGCCAATTCTCTATGCATTTATCTGGTACTGTACCCACATGTGAACAGTCACAGCCTGTTACAGACAACCAAACTTGTTAATCAGTCTTTGTACGGCTAATCAATTGATATGATGGTATGGCCTAACAAACATTGATTTGGAAGGAAGCTTGCTAGAGTCTGAGAAAAGGAAATGTTGTTTAAAAGAAACAATACTATTTTTATCATCTTTTTCACAGTTTATTCATGGGAACTATTGACTGACTTTATATTAGTTAGCTAAACATTTAATAAAAATATTTTCAACATAAGCTGGTGTCAGTGTTGTCAGGTGTGATTCTTCGTTGAATCTTGAAGCTTAGCTGTGCAACTAGTTAGTTTTGATTCAGTCTGCTTACACCATCTGCTGCCTCCCTTTCGATTTGCAGGTGAAAAGATCATTGAGCCAGTTCACTCCTGCACAGTGGGACAAGGATCAATGGCAGCCGTTCATGGGGCCGTTGCGGTTCATCCAAGTGTTGTTCCTCTGCGTCGTTTTCATGATGGTGGAGCTCAACACGTTTTTCCTTAAATTCTGCCTCTGGATCCCTCCGAGGAATCCCTTGGTTGTGTACAGATTGATCCTCTGGTGGCTGATTGCGATCCCGACGATCCGCGAGTACAACTCCTACCTGCAGGACAGGTACTTCTCAGTTCCCCTGCACAAACCTGCCAACAGATTAGGCACACATGAACCGTATGTCCATCTCTTAATTTCTAGATGGAATTAACATTTGGCCATGTTTTTTTATCACCCCAGCAAACCGGTGAAGAAGGTTGGGGCCTTCTGTTGGCTCTCTGTAGCCATATGCATAGTGGAGCTTCTTATCTGCATGAAGTTTGGGCATGGTGAGCTCACCTTTTTCACCTCGTCACATATAACCCTGTTGTTTCATGTGCTGCAAAATTGGCAATTTAAATATCTAACATTACAGAAACTGAAATCTGGCCAGGTCTTTTTCATGATCCAATGCCTACCTGGCTGATCATCTTTTGGAGGTCGGCAGGGATAGCGTTCGTGATCTTCTTGCTCGCGTGGTCGTGGAGGAACCACCAGAAATTCCGCAGAAAGAATCTCTGATAGTTTGGTGTGAAGAATGATTTCTACTGGAATCACTTCATAGTTGCTTTTTTTATACATAGGCTGTACATATATGATGTAACTTAAAAACCTCAGGGGAGCCGATTCCATGTTGCTCCTGACAGTCACACGAACCTGGTCTGTCACAGTAGCCCATTGTTGCCAGCATCGTAAGATTGACAATTCCAGATCAATCAACAATAATGCATCAAGGCATGATGTAACGAGCTAATAAATCAAGATTGTCACGTTGATTGGGGTCTGTCTCAAAATGCTTGGACAATCTTTGTGTACAAAAAATATGTAAGTCTGGGGCTGTTTTTCTGTTTGCGCCGACTTTATATTTTTGTTTGGTCCAAGTTTCTGATGCTAACTAAACCATTCTGGACAACAAGAAGAAAAGAGTCCTTATGGAGTTAAGAAAAAAGGAAGTCCCAAGTATACTTATATTAAATAATGAAAATTGTAGGAGAATATGTTTGGTTGATAGCTGGATTTTGTCACAAAAATTGTAGCATTTTCCTGTAAAAAGTATATAATGGCTGGACTTTGTCACACCTCTTCTACTAAGTTGTGGAGTCCACCTCTTCTACTAAGTTGTGTGGCAGGCCGCAGGCGTGTTCAAATCGTTCCAAAATAAGTTGTGCCAATAATGAAAATTGCAGGAGAGTATTTAAGTAATGAAAATTGCAGGAGAATATGTTTGGTTAATATTTTTTTTAGGATTTTGGTTAATAACTTTGGAATATAAAAGCTACTATCTTCGTCCCATAATGTAAGGGAAATGATTCAAATCATCCGGCTGATAACGACATGTGCGTCCGCCGCCTCTATAGCCGTCGGATCTGATTTTAATCAGATGGCTAAGGAGCTCGTATTATTTATTTATTTTGAACCGGGCATAACCCCTTTCCATTAACTGAACAACGGAAATACATCATCCAAGTTCAGAATTTGAGGGGACGGGAAAGGGGAGAGCGAGTTCAAGCATCGCCGGGAAACCCACCGCAAGAGCTCACCCGCGAGACACCTGCTATGGGGCGAAAACCTGATGACACAAATATCCATGACAAAACACGAACTGCAAGCATCAGAACATGCTCACAACAAGCTGAGCAACACAAGGCTCACGCAGGAGCAGGGGACCCCAAAAACGACATAAGCCAACATCATATACTAACAAGCACGAAACGAGCAGAAGGTCTTTTTTGGATCGTCGATCGCAGTGGAGGCAGAGAGTCTTCTAGCTTGCAGCTGTTTCGTCCTTGGCCGCCGCGCAAATCCTCATCATGTTCCCAGCATTCTCGCGCAACATCTTTGCCCCCCTCATCATCGTCTCATGATCGTCACCCTTCATCAGCCCTGGCCAGTAGTTTAAGAACACACAAGCCGAGAAAACAATCTCAAAAGGAGTTTTGGGCAGTTTAAATTCAAACGTGGTTGCGGCTGTTCCAAATAGCCCAGCATATAGCGGCCAGGCCAAAAGTATAGAATCTAGCCCCATCATGTAAAAACACATAACACCAAGAGTAAAACTGCCACAGGTTGTTGGGGCAGGAATCAGTCCCAAAAACTGATCCCACCGTCCGCCACACAACCCTAACCATAGGGCAAAGGAAAAATAAATGCTGGGAAGTTTCCTTTTCATTGCAGAATGAACAACTAGTGGTACCAGGCCAGTTTCTTCTCTTCATCACATCCCTAGTAAGGACCGCATCTAGGAAAAATTGCCAAAGGAAAATCTTAATTTTAAGGGGGATTTTGGCTTTCCAGATCCATCGGAAATCGCAGCCAGCTATGTTTTTCTCAAGCTGAGCATACATCGATTTAGTAGTAAACTGATGTTTAGGTCCAGGGGCCCAACCAATCTGATCCGAATCATCAGTTAGTTGAACACTATCAACCACTGCATGCATATCCCTGCTCATGGAGTCAAGAGGAGGATGCAGCCGTCTACGGAACAGGTCAGTCTGTTCACGCGCTCTCCATTGGGCAACTGTCATATCAGGATAATTGCATATGCTAAACAAAGTAGGGAACTGGATCTCCAGGGGAGTTGATCCATTTAAGGAGTCTCGCCACACCCGGGCAATATCCCCCGATCTAATTTGAATTACTCTACCGCTCATATAGTAATCCTTTACTTTCATAATAGATTTCCAGATTGGGGAATCACTGAATTTACTTTCAACTGTAGCAACGGTATCTCTTTTCAGATATTTGGCCTTGATCACATCCTGCCACAGCCCTTGTTGTGTGTCAAGCTTCCACCACCACTTGACCAACAAGCTGATGTTTTGTTTGCGGAGATCTTTAACTCCGAGGCCACCCTTGTTCTTCGAGCGACACACCCGGTCCCAACGAACCAGGTGATACCTTTTGCGCCCATCAACACTTTGCCAAAAGAAGCGGCGCCTACGCTTATCAAGCTTCTCAATGAAAGTTTTTGGAAGGAGAAACATTGCCATATAGTAATATACAATGCTAGAGAGGGAGGAGTTCAACAGGGTAAGCCTGCCACCCGAAGATGCAGCATGCCCGATCCAGGATTCGCATCTCTTCATGAATTTTTCATCTACAAAGATCCACTCTAGGCATCTCAAGGTAGAAAAACTAACTGGAACCCCAAGGTAACGCATAGGGAAGTGCCCAATTTGGCAATTGAACAAGTTAGCATAAAAATCTAAAGTATTCTCATCTCCTCCCACACATAATATTTCACTCTTAAGGTAATTGATCTTCAGCCCGGACATGAGTTCGAACATGTATAGGAGCAGCTTAAGGTTCACATTTGCCTGCTCGTCATGTTCAAAGCACAGGACCGCGTCGTCCGCATATTGCAAGACAGCAACCCCACCCTCAATCAAGTCAGGGGCTAGCCCTGTGATCAGGTTCTCCTTTTGAGCATTAAAAATCATTTTGGACAGGGTTTCAACCGCAAGGTTAAATAAGAAAGGCGATATAGGGTCGCCCTGATGGACCCCCTTTAAGCTTTGAAAGTAGGGACCCATCTCATTATTCAATTTAATGCTAACTGTGCCATTATGAAGGATTTTTTTTATCCAGTCACACCAGGTGTCACTGAAACCTCTCATCTTATGACATTCCAACAAAAATTCCCAATTGATTTTATCGTAAGCCTTTTCGAAATCGAGCTTTAACACCACACCCACTTTTTTTTAATATAGGTGTGATGGAGAACCTCATGGAGGGTCAGAATCCCATCCATAATATTTCTGTTTTTTATGAAGGCATTTTGGTGGCGGCTAATAAGTTTGTCAGCCAAAAACGCCACCCGATTATCAAGAACTTTAGTCAGCAGCTTATAAGGGCAACGAAGAAGGCAAATAGGACGGAACTGCCGTATTTTTTTAGCCCCCGAAATTTTTGGTATCAATGTGATAATGCCATAATTCAAACGAGCCACATTCAAGTTACCCGCATGAAAAGCCTCAAAAAGGCGCATAATATCAATTTTAACAAAATCCCAACAACACTTATAAAATTCAGCCGGAATATTGTCCGGGCCAGGAGCTCTGTTACTTTCCATCTCAAATAATGCTTTTCTTACCTCCTCTTCAGAAAAAGGACGTGTAAGAAATTCATTATCTTCATCGTTCAGCTTTTCATGAGATCCCCAGGTATCAGGGGATAAATGGAACAGATTGCCAGGGGCCGGACCAAAAAGTTCTTTATAGTAGGCTGTTGCATGATTAAGAAGATTCTCCGTCCCCTCAATTGAGGTCTCGCCATCCGACAAGGAATGGATCGTGTTTTTACGTTTCCTACCATTAGCAATACGGTGATAGTAAGCAGTATTTTGGTCCCCTTTTAACAGCCATCTTTCATTAGATTGCTGTAGCCAGAAAAGCTTTTCATTCGTGAGAATTTCGTTAAGCTCTGCAAGAAGATCAGCCCTTTTGCAACAAAGATCTGCATCAATGTGGCCCTCCTCCTCTTGCCGCTCAATGCTCTCGAGGTTATTCTTAATGTCATTTTTCCTCTTTTTCATATGACCAAATTTATCCGAGCCCCAGCCCTTAAAGAATTTCTTAAATCTCTTAAGTTTCACATTAAGAATATCAATTGGATCGCTGGAGTTAACTGGCTGTTCCCAGATTTTTCTGACCAGGGGAAGGAAATCCTCATTGGATAACCAACTGAGCTCAAAACGAAACTCTCTTTTTTTAGGCGTATTTACTCTTGGTGTTTCCGAGGAAAGGAGAAGGGGATTGTGGTGATTTGTCTCGCACCAACTTGCGGACTGAGACCAAAGGGAAAAGATCTTCCCAATCAAAGTTCATTAGGATTCTATCAAGCTTCTCTAGAGTAGGGTGAGCTTGTTGATTCGACCATGTATACTTGCCCCCATTGAGATGAAGCTCACGAAGATTCAACATATTAATGATAGAATTGAACCTATCCACAAATTGACTAGGAGCCATCTTTTTATTCTTATCTTCAGTCCCTCTCAAGATATTAAAATCTCCACCTACTATATAGGTGAGAGCAAAAGGAAGCTAATTCCACTAGGAAATCCTCTTTCTGATCATCATGACCTGCCCCATACACAACCAGGAGAGCCCAAACCACTTTATTCTTCACATCAAACAGCGTGGCTTGCAAGATGAACTTGCCCACCTCCCAGGAAACAACATCAAACTTTTCTTTCTTTATACCACACAAGATCCCCCCAGCTTTACCCAAGGAGGGAATCCAGTTCCAAGCAAACAACTCGTGAGGATCAAATTTTCTAAGGTATCTATCAGAGATTTTTTTTCATGGTCTCTTGTAAAGCTAAGAAATCCAGGGAATAGTCCTTAATGAGGTCAGAGAGGCAGGTGGACATCCCTTTTTTACCTACCCCCTGCAGTTCCAGAATATTCCATTCATTTAATAACAGTAGATTCCCCCCTGGTAACCCTGTTAGGAAGCTGGACAGGGTTACCCTCCTTGCCACTGACTGCGTTTTTGCCTTTCTGGCTTCTAGTAACAGGCCTAGCAATAGTGACAGCAGGTTTTTTATCTCTTTGTTTTTTTCTAGAACGAACACTAGTGAAGTGATCATCATCAACCCCATGATCATCTCCCCATTCCATATCAAAAGGAATTTTATCTCCCTTGGCATTAGTAAGAACCAACTGTTTATTGTTATTATCATCTCGTTCATCTTTTCCCTCTATATAAGAATGAACCCTAACTTTCTCCCGTCTCTAAGAACATCCACACTAGCAAAATCTGTGTCAGGGATATCAACCCCCATCTTCACATCACGCAAAATCAATTCAGGATTCGAAAGGGCATCAAAGGTATTAGAAGGGAGATTGTTACCTTCCAGATCACGTTTTTTAGCCGCCATCGCAGCCTTGTCATCGATCCTCAAAAGGTTAGAATGAGCATTACGCAGGCTGAAGCGAAGATTATCTTCAGTGACGAGGGGAGGAGTGGGGATCACCTCTGTGCCACCCTCCACTGAAGACTCAGGAGACTGCACCAAGTAGGTAGTGGTCACCTTGATAGGAGCACCTCCAGATTCATTTTTTTCAGTTAAATCATGCTTCTCACAAGATAGGGCCCATTCCTTCATTTTTTTCGCTTCTGCCTCCTCATGCTCTCGTGCTAGCGTATCCAGTAGCAGAGAGTTGTCATAGGATCCCTCAGAGTTCTCATCATCAGGGGATTCCTGCAGGGGAGCACACTGCTTACCCTGCGAGGAGATGTTTTTATCCCCTAACGCAGAGGATGTACCAGTTTCCTGAACTGAAGGATTGCTATGTGTTTTCATTTTCTTTAACAGAGGAGCCCCGGATTCAGTAGTGGTCTTCACCATGTTTTTACCACGGTCTGGGTCTCTCACCAGAACCTGATCGAGCTCATAGAAGAAATCAAAAAAGTGGTCTCCCAGAACAGCTTCTGCCACAAGTGGGATCTCATCCACATTCCTGCATCCAATCTTGACTCGCACCGAGTCTGGGCGATGCAATGTAGCACCATCGATTTCCAATGGCACACCAACCAAAGAGGAAACATAAGCCAGGTTTCTTTCATTTCTTTTTTCCAAAGGGACATTTCCAACTTTTACCCACGCTTTCTCCATGATCCCTTTAGCTCCCAGAGCTGCAGACCATGGGTCAATTTTCACCACTGTTCCAGTGGATTTGAGGGTAAGTCTGCCCGCATAGCAGGCCTTAGCAACATCTCGACGATTAGGAAACCTCACAATGAAAATTCCAGGACCAATTGCACGAGCAGTGCATCGCCACCCTGTGGCCAAATAATTGGATAAATCCTGTTCCATGTCACGGGTGGAAGTAAGCCCCTCAACAATAGTCACCACCACACTGGTATAGGAATCATGTATGTAATAGAACCCCTGCCCTTTGCCTTGAAACGCGCACATAGGTGCCATACACTCCCAAGGAAGAAATTCAACACAAACAGATGCTAGATGCCCTAACTTGCTACATCTCTCACAGAAAGCTTGCGGGCAACCAGTAGGAGCATGATCCATGAATTTGCAGATCGGACACGAGGGAGCATTCTCGGTAGGAGTCATCTGAGCAGGATTTTTGTTCCCGGGAAGCCGACGAGGGGGTGGATCGATGGGCGCACGCGAGTTGTTGCCGCCGCCCGATCCCGACGATGGTCGCACCTTCTCCACCCAAACCCCGCCGGATTTGGGGTCGTGCTGGCCCGCCGCCGCCGCCTCCTAGCGGTCCATCGCGCCCGCGGAATGCACCGTGTTGGAGGACGAGTGCTCCACCTCGCCGTCTTCCCGCCTCCACGAGTACTTGTTGCGGCCGCGGTCAAAGCGGCCCGCGCCACGGACGGTCCTCCCCGCACCGAAGCCCTTGCGCTTGTCACCGCGGTAGCCGCGCCCCCCGCCGCCCGCCATCAGATCTGGAGAGCTTGGAGAAGCGGCCGCGACCTCCGCGAATGATCTGCCATCACCACGAACCTTGCCTTGCCACCAGAGGAAGGAAGGAGGCGGACTGGATCTGGGATTTTTCGGCGCCGTCCAGAAATGGGCGAGAGCGCTCTCTAGGTCAAGAGGCCGATGGGGAATAGATTTTATACCCTCAGAACCAGCATCGCAGCGGCCATGGCGCCCTGGATCTCCGTCCACATGGTCGCCATCCGCCATGATAGGTGGGGTAGGTCGCCCCGGGTCGTCCGACCGAGCTGGCACGGAACGCCCGTGTACCACAATGTGCGTCGCTGCCCCGGACGTGGACGAGCCACCCCGGTCAAACTCCGGCACGCGCGCCGCCGGATTCGCCAGAATCCGGTCCCAAACCCTCGCAAAAAAACAGGGAAACGACACAATATGACCAATATCGATGAACTCGCCCTCACGCAGGGATCGGGCATCGACCGTACTCCCCTTGGAGTCGCGGAGAACCAGCCAAAGAGCGTCCCGGCGAAGGACGAGCTCGCCGACGGCGAACGTAGCGGTGCGAGCAACGGGGAAGTCAGGGGCGAACGTCGCCTGCCATCGCAAGTCGTCGCCTGCCATCCCAAGACCTTCCGTTCCTGCAGATCTTACCAGAGTGTGATGGCCGCAAACATAAGTGACTCTTTCCAAGGAGCTCGTATTATGTAGACTAAGTTTTGCAACTGAGCAGTTGTTGCAATTTCCCCCACCGCAACAACTAGTGTGTTGCAGGATCTGGATCCCCGCCTCCAGTACTCCTCCCGTGCTCACTGTCAAACCAAAGCCCCACGCGCTGCTCCGGTCGCCGTCGCCAGCAAAATACGCCAACAAGCATGACCGCCGCACCGGCAAGCATGCCGACAAGGCCGTTGTCAAGCACATTGACGAGGCTGCCCACAAGCACGAGCAGCCGCCACCCGTGTTCCTCCCGAGCTCCCCCCAAGCTGACGCCTCCCCACGCTGTTTCGACCGCCGCCATCGGGGCTCGCCGTCATCAAGCACACCGACACGGTTGCCCCGGAGGAGCACCGGCGTCCATGGCTGTCGCCTCCTCGAGCTTCAGCCGCAACAACAGTTCTTGCAACATTATCTCTGTTGCATAAATTTTCTGCAACTTGACCTTTGTTGCAAAAAAAATCTGCAAATATTTCTGCAGCATCATCTCTGCTGGAAAAAAATTCGGCACCACAATCTCTGTTGCAAATGTTTCTGCAACACGACTTATGTTGCAGAAGTAACGGATGCATGACGCTCGACCACTAGATTGAGGCAGATCTGCGGCTCGCGAGGCGGCGGATTTTTTCTAATGATCCGCGGGCCGACGCGTAGCAATGCCCATAATGTAAAATGTTTTTGGAAGCTAGGTTGCAAACTTTGAAGGGGCCACCAAAAGGGCAAACGGATGCTACAGAGAGAGAGAGAGAGAGAGAGAGAGAGAGCTCCTAATGCGCGCGTAACGCCGTTGGGTGCGACCAAACACACACCCCCCAGGCTAAACTGGACCGGCCCACATAGGATCACGAGCTCTACCAACAAGGTACTTTGGTGTTTTTTTATCATCTTTTCGACGGATTTTAATCGGGCGTGCTACGCGTCCGCGAGCTGATCTTTCTAAAAGATCGGCCGGGTCGCGAGCCGTCCGATCTGGCACATCGAGTGGCCAAGCAGCACCTTCATTACTGCAACACAACTCTTGTTGCAGATTTTTTTTTGCAACAGAGAACTTGTTGCAGAAATGTTTGCAACAGAGGTCATGTTGCGGATTTTTTTTGCAACAAAGAACATGTTGCAGAAAGTTTTTTAGAATTTTTCTTGCAACACAGGCCTTGTTGCAGATTCTTTTTGCAACAAATGCCTTGTTCCGGAAACTCACCGCATCGCAGTGCTCAGCATAATGGACAGAAAGCGGCAAGAAGCGACCACGACGGTCAAAAACAAGGGCTGGCGGCGGACATGCCTCGAGCAGGAGCTCGGTCTGGTTCAGGGAGGGAGGAGTGGTGTTGTATATCGTAATGTCACAGTAATGGCACCGCGGTTGTTCACCTTCTCCTACCTTTGGTCAGAGGAGGCGGGGATGACGTTGAGCCACGCGGCTACTCCCGTTTGGCTCACGAGGAGGCCGGACAGCGGCGGGGGCAGGAGCACAACGCCAGCGCGTGCCTGCGGGAAGTTGTGAAGCTGCTCAACGGAACCTGCCACGACGCCATGGTCTACCAGGTGGGGAGTGAAGGGCGGATGGAGGCGAGATGGGAAGAAGTAGAAGACAACCCTGCGGATGGAGATGAGGATGGAGTCAACAGGATGAAACGTATGGTTGTGGCTTGCTGCTAGGATAAGGAAGTGAAGAACGGTGCGTGTGGACCCCGCGGGACACGTGCTAAGCGTAGAAGGTGGCGGATGCAACGAGATGATCAGCTGGCTGAGGGAAATCATTTCCCTTTTACAAAACGGGTTTTAGTCAGTTATATATATTTTGTCCTCTTTTCTATTAAATATTTTTAAAATTCAAAAAATGTTAGTGAATTCCAGAAAATGTTTGCAAAAAATTTAAATATTGTTCAAAATTCTAAAAAGTGTTTGCTGATTCAAAACATATTCGTGAATTTCAAAAATTATTCCTGAATATCAAATAATGTTCACCGAAACAAATGTCCCAAATTCCAAATCTTGTTCCAGAATTTTAAAAAATGCTTGCAGAATTTCTAGATTTCAGAAAATATTCACGAATTCGAATTTATTTCCAAAATTCCTGGATTTCAAAACATGTTCTGAATTTTAAGAAATGTTTCCAGACTTGCAATGTTTTTCTTGAATATGAAAAAAGGTCCCCGATTCCAAAAAATGTTCACGAATTTGAACATGTTTGTGAATTTGAAAAATTGTTCTATTTTTCGAAATGTTCACAATATTAAAAAATTAAAAATATAAAAATTGTCAAATTAAAAGCAAAAAACACACAAAAGAAAAACCCGGTTGAGGGAACGTTCTAGAACCATCCCAAAACCGGTGGGAGAAAAAACATAGAAGAAAGCCGTGAATAGGCCGGCCCATAGAGGCGCTAGCACTCCCAGGATGGTGTGCGTTTGCGCGCTAATAGTGCGGTACGCACGTAGGGATTGCCGATGCTATATATTAGGGCAGTAATCTGCGCCGGCGCACCGGCGCAACAATTCGGCCGGTCCACCTAGGACCGTACGATCCCTACACTGCTAGCCGTAAGATGTGCCTCCTCGCTTCGTCCTTCTTCTCCATCGTCTTCCTGAAAAGATCGCAGCGCCGCACATTGGAGCGAGAGAGGAGGAGGCTGCAGCGACCACCGTCGATCCCAGACGTAATCCCCCGCGAGGCGACCGAGTCCGAAGCACCGCCGCACACCCCGGGCTCACCGCCGGCGAGCTCGCCGCCCTCACATAACCTCCTTCTCGCGCTCGAATAAAACCCGATCCATGGAGCTTGTAGCATGAATCCTCGCCCCGTTCCAGCAGGAAAAAACCTCATCCGCAGCCTCGCAGCTGCCGCGGCGTCGTCGTCCTCGTCCCCGTGCACGGCCATCGACGACCGTAGCATCTTGTACCAGTACCATTGCCGGTGGTAGCATTTCACGGTACTGTTTGTAGTAAACCATGATTATGGTTGTAGCAAAAAAATCAGAACGTCGTGTGCGATGTAGCAAACCACGACGTCTGTTGTAGCCGGATGGGACGCTGGTGGTAGCAATTTGCAATGCCGGTTGTAGCATGTAGCAGAAAACCACAGCGCCGATTGTTACCTGGAGCAGCGCCGCCCGTCCTCGCCGACCGTGATCACCACGCTCAGTGCCCCACGGCCATCCTCTGTTTGTAGCAAAAAAGAAGCCGGTTGTAGCAAACAACGGAGCCGGTTGCAGCTTTTCGCCAGTTCCAGCTCCTGCTCCGGCCGGTTCCAGCAAAACAGTGATGGTTCTAGCTCCGGCGATGGCCAGTTGTAGAAAAAAAGGATGCCGCTTCCAGCTCCCACTCCTGAGGAGGAGAAGGAGGTGTGGAGGAGGAACAGGGAGGGAGGGAAAAGGCTTCCGGTGGTGGATCTCATCGGGGGTGCGCGCATGGCAGAGGGTGCCGCGGTCACGGCCGGATACGTGTGCGCTGGTGGTGCGCGCGGGGGCTGGTGCCTGGTGGTGCGGGTGCCCCCGGCGTCTGTGTCGTTGGGGAAGAAGAAGATGAGGGGAAAGAACGATTGGAAGCAGTTCGTCTAGTTTTTTTTTCAAGGGGTGCTCCCATCGCCACCCGCACGATCGATAGCGGATCGCAGGGCCCGCGCGCGTTCCGCCGGCTCGCCGCCTGGAAACGTTTTCCTATACTAGCAAAAAGGCCCGTGCGTTGCAACGGGAGAAAAAAAATGCCTGCGAGGCTTGAGAATGAGACTCTTCTTTCTCAATGGAAGACTCATTCATGGTGAATGAAAAAGTGTTTTCCGAGGCGGATGGACGATGTTCAGATCATAGCATGTTTAATAACATAAAAGCAAGGCCAATGGTAGTGATTATAAACACAAAAAATAACTTATTCTGCATTTATTTTGTGTTTTTTGAATTAGAATTATACAAAATACAGCAATGCACCTGTAAATATCTGAATACATATCAATATATCACATTCGAGATAAAAAAGGACCATCGTTGAGAAAAATGTTTGAAAATTTCAAAAACAAATGATGCTCATGCGTGCTTGCATATTTGCCATAGATGGTTGAATCTACAACACAAATTCATTTATCAATTATCACTTACTTAAAATGTTTATAGGCTGTAAACATTTTTGCATGTACCAAACTCAAAATCTATTTCAACATTACAAATGTTACAGTTGACTCTGAACCAATATCATAACACATATTAGCATATGTATCTATAGCAAACATGCCCGCAACCGGAGGAAAACATTCATCTATCAATCTCCTACTTCACCCTGTGATATCTCATATGTATATCTTTATTAGCCAATCCTTCGTTTGTGCTCTCTTTTCTCTGCAACACAAAATTTTCTTGTTCCAACGTTCACAAATAGTTCAATCATAAGTGACGGAAATTATGCGGAGTTTTCCAACTGGGTGGAGGCACTGGTTGTATTGAACATTATTTAATTGTAATTAACATTAAAATGGACACTGGCGATGACATGAATGCTTAATTAGGATCTTCTACGAAAATATTAAGCTACTCAATTATGATGTGACTATAGCAAATTTTAGTTTTTTCTCAACATAAATGTCTATGCTCAATAGTGCAACAATGGCATACCAGACTATTCTTTGGATACGGTTTTTCTTGCCGAAGTGAATTCTTTAATTTTAAATTCTAAATTGTGCAAAAAGATGTGTCAACCATCTTGGGTTTCTCCCTAACTCTAAAGACTCTGCCAACTATATATTTAATCTAATGCATGTCCGTCTGTATCCAAAGACCAAATGGTAAAATAATTTGTATGGATTTTAGCTATCTCTTGTGTATGGTGATTCAGCTTCCTAGTACAATGCAAGTGGAGGATTAACATCAGCCACGTCCACGACCGCCTGCTAGTGTTTGGCGGACAGATGCGAACACTTGTACGTTTAGATGTATACCGATGTACTCTGAGACTTTCAGATGTTTGCTAGTATACACATTCAGATTTGTAGTTTGTTTCAGATGTCATTGCCGGCGGGAATGCGACGGGCAGAGGTGGCGCCGGCGTGGCGTGGTGACGACTGACGAGCCCTTGGCTGCTGGTTTCATTGCTCACGTCCGCGTGCATCCGTCCTAAATCTAGCTTAGCTTCTTTAACTCTGTGCTGCGTCACATAGTAGTCCTTTCCCTGTTCATGGTGGGGCCATATTGAGCTTCTCTTACTCCAACCGTGCACGTTGAGAAAACTAAAATGAACTCAAGTTTAATAAAAATATATGTGCAAGCACGGTTTGCAAAAAAGTTTAATTTGTGCCTACTGGTTATCAGCAATTATGTTAGGGCATTTTCAACGCTGACCTTCAAACCGGACACCGCATCCGTCAGCAGACCCAGGGAGACCAGTCTGCGAAAAATGATGTCCGGTTACATTTCATAAAAAAATTAATGTAAGTGAAAAAATTTGATGCATATTTAACGATATTCATTCATACTTGGATAATTTTTACATGATACCGGATGTTTTTCATCTAAATCGGAGCAAGTTCATTATATTTTGACCTATTTCAGCTAAACCATACTCCAAACGTAGTAAATGTCCGTCGGCGCCTGTTCTCCATGTCCGGTTGGCCATGAGCCCCGGGAACTGCAGCTATCCTCTACTCTTCCTCTCTAGCCGAGGGGTGCGGCCGAGGCGAGGCGTCGTCCTTGTCCTTTTTTGCCGTACACTTCATCAGTCGCCTCGTCGATCTCGGAGGGGTGCGGCCGAGGCGCGGTGACTTTCAGATGTTTGCTAGTATACACACCTCAATCTAGCTTAGCTTCTTTAACTCTGTGCTGCATCACATAGCAGTCCTTTCCCTGTTCATGGTGCTTCTCTTACTCCCACCGTGCCCGTTGCAACGCACGTCCGTCGGTGCCCGTTCTCCATGTCCGGTTGGCCATGAGCCCCGGGAACTTCGGCTATCCTCTACTCTTCCTTCTAGCGGAGGGGTGCGGCCGAGGCGAGGCGTCGTCCTTGTCCTGCTCGCTCAGGTCCACGTCTGGTGCTTTGTATTATTATTAGACCGGGGTTCACTTAGTCCCACAAACATGTCATCCACAATCCTTTTACATCGTTAGCTTTAATTTTAATCCTTCTTGCTCATACGCAAGTAAAGAACATTGCGTTCTCTAGTTATGATCCTTCAGGTCGCTTGTTGATTTAAACTGGTAGCTGTATTTAAGTTGATAGGTTTAGGTAAAACTAAGCGAGGTGGGACTATGCAACAACCTAAAAACAAAAGCTGTTGATCGTACGTTCGTGAGATTCGTTCGAACCCAGGCTATGCACCATTTTTTTCCTTTATTAAAATCGCTATTACTACAGCTGCACTTGTGGGCAAGCCGACGCGGTAGGCCCGCAATGGCCCAGTGCGTTGAGATAGAACAGGCGGAGGCCCAGATGGCCTATCCTTGCGAACAGAGAAAAACAAACAGTTTAGTACCACCTCAAAAAGGTACGGAGAAAATAATAATATGGGCGAGGTGGACGGACGAAAACGAACGAAATTATGGTGGTAAGAAGCGATAGCCCTTTTATTATTATTAGGTATAGGTATTAGGTATTAGGTATATAGGTATAGATATTAGCTCATCAATATTGCGACTCGCATTGTCTGCTCCTCTACAGCGCACCAATCTGAGCCAGCCCTACCTGGCGGAGGTAGAGGGTAGCTTTATATCATAGAAAAATGTTAAAAATATTTTAATTTTTTTATGAGCAGTTTTACTATTGGCCCACCCTGTTGTTTTTTTCTTTCCTACTAGTAAATGTGTACGTGCAATGCACGTTAATATTAGGTAATATATTAATTACACGTAAATATTATGTAGGATATTATTTGCGTATTAATTATGTGATTAGCATTGGCATTAATATTTGGTATGATATTAACTGCACACTAAACGTGTTGAGCGCTCACCATTGGAGCAGCCTGAGTCGTTGGATTGACCTGATTTGACGGCCGGGATTTGTTGGATTTGCCCCTTTGGCTCTTTTTATATTGGTATAGATATAGATAGATGCGCATTGGTTTGTCCCGGCTAGGACCGGCAGTTGATTTTTCTCTTGATTCTCAAAAAGTTGATTTGTCTATTTCCAGTTTTCTACTTTTCTGATTTTCCAGTTTTCTATTTTGCTTTTCTTCTTTTGATTTTCTCTCTTTATTGAGTTCCTTGTTAAATAAATAAATTCAGTTTATTTTCAATATATTTTCCTTTTATTTTTTCTACTTATTTTCCTATTCACCACTAATTTTAAATATATTTCTTTTTTACTTTCTTATTTTATTTTAAACATACATAATTCATTTTTTTTGTTCGCTGGTTTAAAAATGTTCATTCCGTACTTCAAGAATGTTTATCGCATTTGAAAAATATTAACATGTACTCCCTCCATCCCTTAATATTTCATAAGATGTTCATGGTGTATTAAATAATTGTGCATCTTTTATTTAAAAATGATCGTCAGTATTTCAGAAAACTTCATTGTGTTTTAAAAATGGTCCAACATATATTTAAAAAAACATTCGTTGTGTATTTTATAAATCGTCTATTTTCAAAATATTTATATTGTATTAAAAAATGTTCATCATGTATTAAAAAGCTTCATCTTGTATTTTAAGAATGTTAAGTATGTATTAAAAAATATGTAACATATATTGAAAATATCATCGTGTATTTTCAAAATAGTCGCTTTTTATTTTCAAAAAATTCATCGTGTGTATAAAAAATGTTCTTCGTGCAATAAGAAAAATGATTATTCCCATTAAATGTTTTTTGATGCGTATATAGAAAATGTTCACCGTGCATCTATGAAATGTTCATCATGTATTCCAAAAATGTTCTCCGTGCATCTAGGAACATTTTTATGTATACACAAACAATTTTGTTCTTGCAACAAGTGGCTGTCTCCGTGCATCATGGTGGGCCTTTCCATTTAGCGCAGGATTTTGGTCGAGCAAACATTCCAGAAGCTTCTGTTTGATTCCCCCCATTTCAGGAACCTTCTAGAAGGTTTTGATGCTCTCGCTTTTCATATTAATGTCTTTTTTCCTTTTTATTTTTTTAGGAAATTCAAAAATATGATTTTGACCGGCGGAGGTCGTCAGGGACAGGAGTCGGGAGGGGCTAGGGGTGGTAGGGGAGCCTGGGGTGTGGCCAATTCCGACGGCGGCGCTCCACCCGAGCACCGAGAGCTCCGAACAGGGCTGGCGGCTCGGTGGTTGTCAGGTCGGTTGATTGGAGGTCGCCAGACCGCTAATCAACCTCGATGGCCAACGGTGGTGTGGCGGCAACCATCTCTGGCAGTAGAAGGGGTAGGGGAACCACCAAAATCTGTTAGGATCGGCGGCGATATTTAGAGCTTCCGTGGAGGCGGTGGGGTCGTGGCGGTCATCTCGACCGAGTGGTGGGGTGGAGGTAGGGCTGACGGTGGTCACCGGAGTGGTGGTAATGAGAAACAGCCGGAATTAGGCAATCAGTCGGGCTGCAAGGAAGTTTCAGCGTGGCGGTTAGGTTTCCGCCACGGCGTTTTGTTTTTGGGTAGCCACCAGAGGTGCTGTAAATTTGCAGCACTTGGGGCTGGCCAATTTTTTTGCATCATCTACTGGAGCATCGCTTTTGGCCCAGAGTGCCCTAAACGATGAATTTTTGTGCACGACAACGTTTTTACATCATCTATTGGAGATGTCTAAGGCAAGACATATGAGGAAGTTAAATACAACTCTAGAATTTATCACCGCACCAAGTTTTGTAAACCCAAATATTTTCTTTTCTTCCAACTAAAATGATTGTATTCCCTTGTTAAATCTTCACGTCATTTCAGATGCTTCCCTTTTTGTGGGTGTGCTTTATCGAAGGAGGCAGAAAGCATGTCAACTTGCTGACTCGGATTTGTGATGTCTCTGGCATTCTTCCAAACATGTTTTCTTTTGCTTGGTGCACCCCCCCCCCCCCCCCCCCGAGACAACAGACACACCCGCGCCGCAGAAAGTAACCCACCCTCTGTTTCAGCATGCCTTCATAGATGGTAAAAAAAAATGTAGTCCGCCGTGCAATGCAGAGGCGCTAAGGGCATGTTTGGTTGGAACTTTGCTTTAGTTTGCCATTATTATTATTATTTGCAAAATTTGCCTCTTACATGTTTTAAGTACATATAGGTCACCCACAACAAAAAGTATAAAGATATGGGGCTTATTTCTCCAACGAAAGAAAGAAAAGTAACTTGACTATGGTGTGGCTAGAACCAAACAATGACCTAACTTGCCAGACTTGTCTATAAGATGTGTGGCGAAGTATGGCTGACAAGCAAACAACCCATAGATTGCTGCAAATAGAATGATAAATTCATGAAGACATTTTGACCTATCTCCTGTTTTGTCCGCAATAGTAACACGGATCTTGTATTAAACAAGTCAACTTTATTATCAACAATGAAATACTTTGTTCGATAGAACAAGATTGTAAAACATGGAGGCCACACACGGCTTGCAAGCATATCACGGGCACTTGGGCTTGCCATCCTTGGTCTTCAAGTTGTTGTAGCACGGGCATTCTTCCTTGTTGCCCTCCGTGCCGGACGGAACACACAGGCACCTCTGGCAGCAGTAGTTACAATAGAAATTGCATGGTTTCTTGTGTGATGTAGCTGAACAACGGATCTCGCATTTCGCTGGGCATTCTGTTCATCGTGCGCAACATATTAAAAATAAAGAATGACAGTTAAATTTGACATTATTATGACACCATCATACATATTATTTTTTATGTTTCAACAAAAAAAAGTTCCATGTCTTTCCTCCTAGAATGCTCATGTTATGTGGAATATTTGAAGAATGTTTTCTTAATTTTACAATGAATTTATAATGATTGACATGGATGGACTTAGAATTTTGGTGTATAATGATTTGACAAATACCTTTTAAGGGAACAGATCCTTCTGCACCAGCCTAGATCAGAAATTCAAATACCAAAATCAGTATTTTGATACAAGTACGACATAATGATTTGCGACGTATTTGCCGTTTCACCGGCGTCATGGAAACAGTACAGTAAACATACCGACTGGTATGATTCTACATTCATGCTCCCGGATACCTCAGCCTAAAAAAATGATTGCAGCTCATGGTTAAACATATGTTTGCATCAACAAGAAGTTGATATATTGAGAGAGAGAGAGAGAGAGACGCGGGGGGGGGGGGGGGGGGGGGGGGGGGGGTACCACGAAGAATAGTGCAAGAAACAAAGAAATGGAAAGAGTGCGTGCAACACAAGCCATGCTTCTTAGTTGCACTGGTATGGAATGAGGATCTGATCTTGGGGAAACCTGTTGCTGACCTAGGTATATATAATATCCAAATATGATATATTTAGATGTATTCTAGATTTCAGTTTTAACTGGCAATTAAAAATAAAATCTTCCAAAATTTGACATTATTGTTCACCAAATTATCTATTGATATAACTGTTTGGTGATCAAATCATTTAATAGATAGATACCAAAATCTAAATTTAGAAGTCTTGTATACAGTAGTAGAAGATAACTATATGATCCAAAAGGTTTTTGGATCCATAATGTGATATATTTGACATGCGACTAGTGATGACCTATTAATTCATAGATATCTTTAAAACTAGCTACGGAATACTGTCAGTATCCAAAGATTAACAAGTCAATCAAAATTAGTGTCCACACTTTCATCTCTACTGTTATCTCTATTATTAAAGGGGAGTTGGTATATTCTCTTCACGTCCTCCCCAGTTTTTTCCTCCCCACGCTCCTCCTCTCCTTGGTTTTCTGTTGATTTTTTTGGTAATCTCAACCGATGCCGCACAAAATAAAAATGAACGTAAATAGAGTAACTTCGAATAATCTAACCCAAATCAGTATTTTTATCAAATTTCATATTGCATTAACTCAATTAAATCAAATCAAATCTCCAAAATCTCAACTAAAACAAAACTTTACTTGCCTTCCTCTACCCATACCCATATCAAATCAAATCTTACCAAAACCTCAACTAAATCAAAACTTTACTTGTCTTCTCCTATTCAAACTGAGATCAAATCAATTCTTACCGAGATCTAGAATATAGTGGGTGTGACGTATATGTTGGATATGATTGGTTTTGAACCACTAGAATATGTATGCCCCATTGCAACACACGGGCAATTAGCTAGCCTAGTAGGTCCGCCTCACCTCCTCCCTAATTTTTTCCTCCCCCGCGCCCCCAAAATTTCTATGACTTTTTGTAACCTCAACCGATGCCGCACAAAATAAAGCCAATGTAAGTAGAGTAACTTGAAATAATCTAAAATAAATCGATACTTTCCCAAAATTACGTCCTGCATTAAGTCACAAAAACAAATCTTTCCAAAATCTCAACTAAAACAATACGTTGCTTGCCTTCCCTTAATCATACCAAAATCAAATCGAATTGACATGATTGGTGTTGAACCAGTAGAATATGTATGCCTCCGTTGCAACGCACGGGCATCTCTACTATTAAAGAGGTTGGTCGCTTCGCCTCACCTCCTCCCCGGTTTTTTTCCTTCCCACGCCTTCTTTGGTTTTTTCTTGATTTTTTTTTGGTACTCTCAACCGATGCCACACAAAATAAAAAACAACGTAAATAGACCAACTTGGAATAATCTAAAAAAATCGGTACTTTTTTTCAAAATCGCGTCCTACAATAACTCAATGAAATCAAGTCATTATTTCCAAAATCTGAACTAAATCAGAACTTTCCTTGTCTTCCCCTGCTCATACCCAAATCAAATAGATATAATTGGGCGAACCAACATGTGGTTGGATGGTTAGGAGGAGAGTGGTATCCCCAGCCCACTAGAATTCAAGTCCTAGAGACATTGTTGCTCGCATTTTTCTGGATTTATTCCAGACTTTCCGGCGATGTGCGTTCAGTGGGAGGAGACATTCCCGTCGACTACGAAGGCGTCTGTGGCGACTTCGTCAATCTCAAGATGATGTGCCGGCTCAGTCTCTTGGAGGTGCTCATAGGGGTAGGGTGTGCGTGCCTGCGTTCATAGGGGTGAGTGTATGCTCCTGTATGTGAGTGACTTTGATTGTACTGTGTTAAAAAAAGTTATGATTGGTGGTTAACTATTAGAATATGCATGCCAATGTTGCAACGCACGTGCAATTAGATAATATGTTTGACATGAGACTACTCTCAATGACGCGGGTTATCTTTTATTTTTATATAAATTAGATAATTGCCCGTGTGTTGTAATAAGATATAAATATTTTAGTATGTTAGCCCATGATTTGCTGCCCATATT
The DNA here is from genome assembly GCA_039707655.1 of Elymus sibiricus. Taxonomy (NCBI): domain Eukaryota; kingdom Viridiplantae; phylum Streptophyta; class Magnoliopsida; order Poales; family Poaceae; genus Elymus; species Elymus sibiricus. The sequence continues at coordinate 352,146,533 of CM077664.1, forward strand.
AATACGATTGTGTAAATAAATGTTTATCAAATCATACCAGTGATTTACCTACCTAACTAAATTTATGATTTTATTTGGTAAGAACCTTTTGGGTTACCAAAGAAAACATAACTTTTTTGTGAAAATTACCAGATCTATTGTAAGAGTTCACCAGAAGTACAAAGCATTTCAAACATAATAAAAATTACATCGAGATTCTTAGACCATTAAACAACCACTACTGTCGTCAGAACGAGCCACCGATGCGCCGATGTCGCCGCTCCACTACCGGAGCCGGCTTGACCGGAGTGTGGCACCGTGATTCCCCGCCCGGCACCAATGACCAGAGCGACGGGCAAAGGGAAGGCGAATCCATGGGATCATTGGAAGAGTCTGGAGGGGTTGAATTCACCTTAGCTGCTGAGAATGGAGGGGTTGAGTTCACCCTAGCTGCTTACAAGTGAATGACAATCAACAAAGTTGGTAATTCTAACACCACTAGATTTAGCCACATTGACCGTGCACAATAATCATTCAAGATTTGCTCAAGTCATTCAACATTCTGTCTATTAGCCCGCATTATAACTAGAAATACCATCTGCCAAAAAACAAATTTACTTTGACATCACTAAAACCGCCTCTTTAGTCACCATGAGATAAAGTGAGCAGTTGAGCCTTGAACGCATAATAAGAAGTACATGATGGATTACAAGCCTGTACTATGTGGGGTTATGCTTCAATCCATGTTTCTTTGTAGATCTCGTTTCAAGCGGCTAGTGGCTATTGCGGTCTTCAAATCTAGTATGGCAAGAGCGTTTGCAGGTGTTCCTTTTCGTTACTATCTTCGACGAACGACAATCAATCGAAGGAAGAAGACTAATGTGGTTTTCATTATAATTTCATTTTTTGCTGGTCGTTCTGCATCCAGTTGTCTTTTCATTTCATTGGCTGTTTTCCTGGATCATTATCAGGTCTATGACGATTTTAGTGCCTTTTTATTATAAAAGTTAAAAGAAAATACATATTGGCGAGAAGGAAGCACTAATCTTAAAGCGCACATCGCAACGACTAACATCAGGCGGCCCAAAGCCTTCACAGAATAAATCCTTGGGCCTCCGACCGCCGCCCCTCTCCTCCTCCCCGCCGTCTTCGTAACCCTGTCGCCGCGCCGCCGCCACATCCTCCGCCCGCCGCCATGTCGAAGAAAGGAGGTAAAAAGGCGGCGGCGGCAGGCGGAGGGGAGCTGTCCCGCTTCCTGCAGCCGCACCTCCAAACCATCACGGACACCCTCCAGGTAGGTAGCCGGTGAATCCCCGGTTCACCGCGCGGCCCTAATCCTGCTCGGAGTTCCCTCGTTTGACTTGCTCTCCCGCTCTCGCAGATGATGTCGAAGGCGGCTCCCGGGGGACTGGAGCGGACGGAGTGGTCGGAGGTCGTCGCGCTCGGCGATGTGGTGTCCAGGCAGGCCACCGTCGGTGAGTCTGAAACCAGACTAAATTCCCTAGATTAAGTTTGTGCGCTGGGGTGACAATCATCGCGTGCAGTCAGAGCTGTTAGGGTCTCTCTGGGCGAGCGTTGATTTTTTTCAGTTACTTGACATGCCCGATAGGATCACAAATTTAGGAAAAATTAGGTGTTTTACTTTTATCTGAATTTTGTAATTTGTACTTGCTCAAGAAGCTAATTAGCTGCAGTACATATGATTTGGCCGCTGTATGCAGAAGAGTAAAGTTATTTATAATATTTTTGTTTCTGTCTAGTGCTCACTGCTGCAATTCATGCAGTCCTTATGGTTGTGTGATACTGCTTTTTTGCTGGTGATTTATCTCTGGCCGTGTTCACTTATTGTTGTTATGCCTGTTTTCGATGTAGCTGGGATGGTCTGGAGCGGAGACTTGCCTGCTGTGGAGACTCTCAAGGAGAACATTGCTGCGTATTTCAACGTCCTGCAGGGTTTCCTTTTGGCTTGCCATGGAAGCACGGTCGGTGCTGGTCTTACTCTTCACAAGTATATCACTAGTTCTGCAAAGGGCGTGGTGGATGCCAGCTTCTCGTTGTTCAAGCTAGCTGTTTCTGCCTATGGTATGTGATATCCAACATCCTGATGCAGCTTATCTCTAGATGCTGCCATTTATCTATAGAAGGTGAAGCAACTTGGGTGATGGGTAACTAACATGACTAAACTTGCTGATCTAATCTTCATATAGCTAAAGTGGAAACTAGTAACTTACATATCTGGTGGTATTGATTGTCTGTTTTGTTGTGATTCTGGTCCATGAATAGGCAAGTGGTACTGTAATAATTAGTAAACGACATGTGGAATAGCAATGAATCAGTTGTGGCCTTAAACAAAAAAGGGAAGGTTGCTAGTGTGTTCATACAGTTCTGAGGTATTGTGCATGAGTTTGATTCTGCTTAGTGCTACTGAAGATTTGGACCATGCTTTTAATCCACATTATTTTCTTCATGTTTTAAGTGGTCAGAATCAGGGCTAAATACGCTTGTTTGTGACATGCAGAATCTGGCAATCCTGACCGGAAAACAATCATACCTCCAGTGACAGGAACTGTATGGGAAGCTTGTCTTGCTCTTAAGAAGGTGCCTGCAACCAACTGTATCGCCATAGGGCGAGCTATGACGCAGATATGTGTATGTCTGAAGGATATCCTGCGCGAGATGAAAGAACTCCCAATTGGTGATTCTGATGATACCAAAGCTGAAAAATCTTCCAATGGAGATGTTGCCATGAGCTTTGCAGATAAAGATGAATCGTTCTCTGAGGAGGAGATAGCCGTCGCCAAGTTGATTATTGCTGTTACAGCAGATTCGCTTGATGCGGTGAAAGAAACTATCCGTTTCATCACTAGTTTGCTCAAGAGCTCTGTCAACCAAAGCGGTGCTGCTGAGGACAAGGTGGAGTCCATGGAGAATTTGCTGAGCCACTGCAGGGACGTTGCTGACCAGGTTAACGAGCTTGGGGCCTCCGTATATGCACAAGACCCATCTGAAATGAAGTCAGCCATAAAAAGAATATACATTGGCATCACAGGGATGTGCCAGGAAATAGCGGGCCTCGGTGGCTCGCCCAAGAACGCCTATGCAGCCTTGAGTGGATTTGAGAAGTCGCTGAAAGCTCTTGAGGAAGAGATAGGTGAGGATGTCGTGGACGAAATGAAAAATCTTACCATCAGCCCATCCTGATTGTTGAAGTTGAAGACTTCTTTTATGATATGCCCTCTAGTTTGTAGCAGTGTTCTGATGTGTCTTCTAGTTGGAGTTATGAAGCTTGTGTTGTTCAACCAAACGAATGAGTGCATAGTTCTTTCCAGTGAACAAGAGAATGCTTAGTGCTTAGTGTGGTATTGGAATTCCTGGTGTCTTAAGGCAGTATGACTAGTTGTAATATATACAAGATTGGTGCTAGATAATTTTGGGTGCTGTAATATTTAAGGTTGATTCTAGATGAACTCTGGTAGTTACCCGGTGAATCTTGTCCTGATTGTGGAAATGTCTGAACTTGTCGGACTTAACATTGTTATGATATGTCTTTCTAGTTCATAGCAATGCTGAAATCTATCTTCTAGTCTGTAGCCATTTTTGGTGTGTAGAGGCAGCATAATCATTAGTTTTGATGTGTACAGGATGTGCTAGTTTTGGGTGCTGTAGAGCTTACTTATAACGCCCTGCGCACTTTGGGTGACCGACCGGGAAGTTGCTCTCGGGTGCGCATGAGTGAGGACAAAGTGCGCAGGAAAGACTAGTATTGATCTGTGAGGCCAGTCTAGATCCCGCCAGGAGTAACGACCACCGGCGGGTGTGTCCGGGGCGTTATAAGTTGGTAGAGAGTTCCCAATTTCCTTTGCTGGCTAAGTTTAGCGAACTTTGATGCTAAAAGACCCCCCTGATTGTCATTTGCTTCTTTTCAAATTTTGTTTGAATACTGAAGTGCCAATTCTTTTCTTTTTTGCTCGGGATGGGTTAATTGGTTGTATTAACACAATATAAGCACTATTGTGATTTTTTTGAACAATTCCAAATAACAAGATAATGTGAAACACATTTAAAGTTCAAATTTCAGTTTGGTTTTGTTCCTTTCTAATGAAGTAGGGCACCCTCAAAAAATTGGCGTATGCTGCTGTATGTGGCGTGCACACGGTTTTCTTTAGTAAATGGCGAAAGAATAGTTCGCTTTGTGCTCGCCACGCAGCTCCATGCACTTTGCCAGAGCGGCTATATTCCTTCCTGTATATCTCCCCTGCAGCCCAACCTTAGCGGCTAAGCGGTATGGTACTAATCATAAAACCCGTCGCGAGCTGCGTGTTTACCTCTCGCGCTGCTGCTGTTATTGTGGGCTGTTGTCAACTTACCATGTCCGGCCTTGGTCCAACAACCCACTCGGATGCATTATTTGGGTTGGCGGTGGTCTGCGGAAGTTCGGGCCATGCCATCGAAAGGCCTCGAGACAAACAATATTGGTTCTACTACCACGCTACCAATAATAATGTCGAATGCTTCAAAAACAACTGGAAGTTAAAAAATGAACTTGAAACCCATTTGTCTAAATTTAGCTCAAATTTCTGCTTGCATCTGTTGGGCTCTTCCTTGCAAGGAAGATGCTTCAAAAAAAAGTGTACGTTGTTCTCAGGACGAAGCTAGAAAAAATGAGCACCGGTGTCAGCCACGATAAAAAAAAATTGGCAACAAACCTATGATATAATTTTTGTTATATAGAAAGTTTGTCATACCGAGTATTGGTTGAGCGAAGTCATAAAACCAGCAAAATAAGCACCAACTTTAGAAGTTGATAACCAAAGGAAAATAAATAAATTATTCTTATTGTCCACGAACAATTTAGCAAGACAAATAATGCTTCAATAATCTCTCAAAGTTAAAGGTAGCGGAAGAGTTTATTTAGGCTTTGCAAGTAACACCAACGTTTGATACATGATTTTGAGTAAGTGGCCTTGAAGTCCCTGTTCATCTGCTAGTGTTTGAACAAAAATGTATCCGTAACTCCTAATGAGTCAACGAAGAAAAATGCAAAAAACAAGGTGAGGAATTTTAGCATGGAGCTAACTGAAGTGCCTATATCTAACGTAAGTTGGACTCTAAATATAGCAATATTCCCATGATACTAAATTTGTTTCTATTTTACTTTTCAAGTTATGTTTCGAATTTAGACTTGATTTTTTAAAAGGGTGTGTTTAGAACTCATCTAGATAAATATGACATCATCACCACCTCAGTTCAAAGCATGTGTTGGTTTGTTTGTTTGTTTGCTTTTCTTTTGTTCTAAACAAGTAAAATGCTGCTATTCTGTCTCGACATATGCACTAGACCTGGACCCAGCACAAGCCAAGACTTTGAGTTGACGTGATCTGGAAAGGATTGGTACGCTGCAGGTGACTGAACCAATATTCAAATCTGGCTTGATCTCTTCACACTATGCATCATGCATGTACGCAACTGGCCACTCCTAGCTAGTAGAGAATGGGCAAGTCGACCGGTCACCTTTGTTGATTAGATCGTCACTGCTGATTAATTAACTAGTATATATACATTCCATAGGCTTCAACGAAAGGATGTACTACTTTATCAAACATTGGTTACCATCGTCATTTGGGTTGGACATTAGTGTGTTGGCTTATTTTGCAGATTGTTGCTTCGGGAGCTCCTACTCAGCTCGATCGGCGACAAGCTACTCCTCTTAGTTTGTTTCATTTTTCCCCGCTCATCTTTTACTATTACTTGTCAGTTGTCTTGGTAAATTTTTTTGTCAATTTGTTTCTTTTGGTGAAATATTTTTTTTTTTTGCAAATTCTAAAAAAGTTTGTGAATTAGAAAGGAATTAGCAAATTTGAAAAATGCTCATGAATTCAAAAAAGTTAGCGAATACAAAAAATGTCCACAAAATTGGAAAATACCATAATTTTTTTTAAAATAAACCACGAATTTGCAAAAAATCATGATTTTTAAAAAATTGATAATTTAAGAAAATGTTCATGAAATTTTATTAAAAAAAAGATGAAAATGAAAAATAATCAAGATTATTTTTTAAAATGTGGAGATGCAACTGGTCGACAACCCTCCTCCCACCCCTAATTGCAGTGTCGCTGTCGGCATGCAGTTGCGTATCGAAGGTGAACTTGCAACAAGGACAAAAATGGATCGGCCAAATTGTGTGTCGAGGGTGAACTTGCAACCGGGACAAACATGTGTTGACCCCCCTGGTTGCGTATCGAGGGTGGAGTTCCAACTGGGACAAAATTGGTTGGACCCCCAATTACGTATCAATGGTGGACTTGCAACTGGGGAAAAAGGTGGGCCCTCCAATTGTATGTGAGGGGTTGATACGTCTCCGTCGTATCTATAATTTTTGATTGTTTCATGCCAATATTCTACAACTTTCACATATTTTTGGCAACATTTTATATTATTTTTGGGACTAACATATTGATCCAGTGCCCAGTGTCAGTTCCTGTTTGTTGCATGTTTTCTGTTTCGCAGAATATCCATATCAAACGAAGTCCAAACGCGATAAAAATTTACGGAGATTTATTTTGGAATATATGTGATTTTTGGGAAGAAGAATCAACGCAAGACGGTGCTCATGGGCCCCACGAGGCACCAGGGCGCGCCTCGGGGGGGGGGGGGGGGGTGACGCGCCGTGGTGCCTCGTGAGACCCTCGTAAGGCGGTTGCAGCCCTTCTTTCGCCGAAAGAAAGATAATATCGGGAAAAAATTGTGTTAAAATTTCAGCCCGATCGGAGTTACGGATCTCCGGGAATTTAAGAAACGGTGAAAGGCCAGAAAACAGGAACGCGAAACAGAAGAGAACAGAGAGAGAGAGATTCAATCTCGGAGGGGCTCCTCCCCTCCGGGAGCCATGGCGGCCATGAACCAGAGGGGGAACTCTCCTCCCATCTAGGGGGGAGGCCAAGGAAGAAGAAGAAGGAGGGGGGGGGGCTCTCTCCCCCTCTCTCCCGGTGGAGCCGGAACGCCACCGGAGCAATCATCGTGACGGCGATCTACACCAACAACTTCGTCGCCGTCAACACCAACTCTCTCCCCCTCTATGCAGCGGTGTACACCTCTTCTCCCCGTTGTAATCTTAAACATGATGCTTAACGCTATATATTATTATCCAATGATATGTGGCAATCCTATGATGTTTGCGTAGATTCTTTTTGTCCTATGGGTTGATTGATGATCGTGATTGGTTTGAGTTGTATGTTTTATTTTGGTGCTGTCCTATGGTGCCCTCCGTGTCGCGCAAGCGTGAGGGATTCCCGCTGTAGGGTTTGCAATACGTACATAATTCTCTTATAGTGGGAGGCTAGAGTGATAGAATCTTACACCCGAATAAGGGAGTTGTTGCGTATGGGAGTAAAGAGGACTTGTTACTTAATGCTATGGTTGGGTTTTATCTTATTGATCTTTGGTAGTTGCGGATGCTTGCTAGAGTTCCAATCATAAGTGTATATGATCCAAGTACGGAAAGTATGTTAGCTCATGCCTCTTCCTCATATAAAATTACAATAATGATTACCGGTCAAGTTATCGATTGCCTAGGGACAAATCTTTCTCTTGTGTTACAAAAAGCTTTCTACTAAACAACTAACTTTTATTATCTCACAAATTACTCCTAGTTTTGTTCTCGTTAAGTACTTCTAGTCTTATCCTTACACCCACAAAATAGTTTCATACTTGTTCTAGGTAAAGCGAACGTTAAGTGCGCGTAGAGTTGTATCGGTGGTCGATAGAACTTGAAGGGAATATTAATTCTACCTTTAGCTCCTCGTTGGGTTCGATACTCTTATTTATCGAAAAAGCTACAATTGATCCCCTATACTTGTGGGTTATCAAGACCTTTTTCTGGCGCCGTTGCCGGGGAGCAATAGCGTGGGGTGAATATTCTCGTGTGTGCTTGTTTGCTTTATCATTGAGTAGATTTTATTTTGTGCTCTTATTTTCTATCTTTAGTTATGGGTAGGAAACGAAAAATACCAAAAAAATTAGTTGTACTTGCTAAACCAATGGTTGAAGAATCACCCAAAATCTATCATACTGTTGAAGGTTTCTACCTGGATCATTTTCGATCCCTTTGTGCTCGTGCTGAAAACCCAACTAGCTTAGTTGAGGGAAAATCATTAGATGAGCATGTTTATTTTGTGCGACACCGCTTGTCTCAAAAAGGGAAACTCTTATGGCATCATATTAATACTTTGAATTGCTATGCTTGGAATTTATGTGAAATACATGATTTTACTTGTTGTTCCGAAGACCCTAAAAAACACCTTCAGTACCAATGTGAGTTTAAGGATAATGGAATATTATCTTCTTATGCCAAGGGTGTTTATAGTTACTATGATATTGAACAAATTGAAGAATTTGTTGCTTTTAAGGGTGCTTATGAAATTGCTTCTTTGATTGAAAAGTGTGATGCTACTCTTTACAAATCTGAAAATTTTGCCATACTTAAATATTGCTATGAAAACTATGCTTCTAATGCTTATGTGAAAGAATATATTGAGGACACCTCCGCTGTCCAAGAAGAGACTAATATTTTGCAGGAATCTATGGAAGAAGAAATTGATGACACTGTGAGCTCATTAGATGAAAAAATTGAGGAGGAGAGCGAAGAACAAAAGGAGGAAGAGCGGATTAGCTACCCGTGCCCACCTTCTAATGAGAGTAACTCTTCAACTCATACATTGTTTAATGTCTCTTCGTGCTTACCGAAGGATGAATGCTATGATAATTGCTATGATCCCTTGGATTCGTTTGAAATATCCCTTTTTGATGAAATTGATGCTTGCTATGCTTGTGGCCTTGATGCCAATATGAATGATGCTTATGGAGATTAACTTGCTATAGTTCCTTATATTAAACATGAAATTGTTGCTATTGCACCCACACATGATAGTCCTATTATTTTTTTGAATTCTCCCAACTACACTATATCGGAGAAGTTTGTGCTTATTAAGGATTATATTGATGGGTTGCGTTTTACCGTTGCACATGATGATTTTGATGGATATAATATGCATGTGCTTGCTGCTCCTACTTGCAATTATTATGAGAGAGGAACTACATCTCCGCCTCTCTATGTTTCCAACACAATAAAATTGTAAGAAACTGCTTATGCTATGTATCGGCCTCTACTTTGTGAGCATGATTTGTTCTTTTATGACATGCCGATGCATAGGTAGAGAGTTAGACTTCGTCATTGCATGATATATGTTACTTTGTGCTCACTACTAAATTACAAATCATTGTTAATTAAAATTGGCTTTGATATACCTTGGGATCCGGGTGGATCAATTACTTGAGCACTTCATGCCTAGCTTAGTGGCTTTAAAGAAAGCGTTGCCTGGGAGACAACCCGGAAGTTTTAGAGAGTCATTTATTTCTGTTGTGTGCTTTTAAAAAGTTTAAAAACAAAAAAATATAGAGGGGAACCTAAAAACTTTACAAAAAGAAAAGTCAAAGTAAGAAAGACGAGCACCGTGGAAGCGGGAGCATGCCTTGAACTTTGTTCATGCCCATGGAAACTTTGTGAATCTTGAATTACAAAAACTTTTCAACAAAAATAATTACCCTCTTGTACAAATCCATTGTATTATAAAAATAATGTGCCAAGATTTACCGTTAGGATGTTTAAATTGCTTGTTTGGTATGTGCAGTGCAAAAACAGAAACTTTTACTGTAGTGCGTGAATTTACATTTTTTACTGGAAAATGCAAGAATTATGAAATTTTTACACGGTACTGCTATGCAAATTATTTATTTTTTCCTAATTTTTCAGAATGTTTTGAGTTACAGAAGTATAGGTACCATCTGCATCTTTACAGACTGTTCTATTTTCACAGATTGCTGTTATAATTTCGTTATTTGCTTATGTTTGAAATCTTGTTGAGCCTCATTGACTTGGGAGCCATAGAATTGTGATAGCATACAGTGGGTAATGTTTGATTATAATTATACAATAAAGTTAGAGCAGGACATGATGGGATTTGATGTTATATGTACTAACCCTTCTAATAAAAAGTTCGGTTAAGTTTTGTGTGGATGAAGTGTTCGAAGATCGAGAAGGTATTGATATGAGAAGAATGAGGAGAGGCAAGAGCTCAAGCTTGGGGATGACCAAGGCACCCCAATTAAATATTCAAGGAGACTCAAGCGTCTAAGCTTGGGGATGCCCCGGAAGGCATCCCATCTTTATTCGACAATTATCGGTATGTCTCGGTTTTTGTTTTGTTCACATGATATGCGTAAATTCTTGGAGCGTCTTTTGTGTTTATTTTTCCCTTTTCTTTTATGCACCATGCTGGTATGAGATAGTCCTTGGTTGATTTATAGAATGCTCTTTGCACTTCACTTATATCTTTTGAGTATGGCTTTATAGAATGCTTCTTGTGCTTCACTTATATCATTTGAAGTTTGGATGCCTGTTTCCATACACATAGGAAAACCGTTATTTGTAAAATACTATTTTGCTTCACTTATATTTGTTAGAGCGTGGGCAAGTCTTTTGTAGAAAGAATTAAACTCTCATGCTTCACTTATATCTGTTTAGAGAGTCAACAGGAATTGGCCATTCACATGGTTAGTCATAAAATCCTACATAAAACTTGTAGGTCATTGAATATGATATGTTTGATTCCTTGCAATAGTTTTGCGATATAGAGATGGTAATATGTGGGAGGTACTAGTGAATGATTGTGGTTTAGTAGGAATATTGGTGTTAAGGTTTGTGATTCCCGAAGCATGCACGTATAGTCTCTCGTTATGCTAAGAAGTTGGAGCATGATTTATTATTGATTATCTTCCTTTACGTGGAGGTCAGGGGCGCGCGATGGTTAACTCCTACCAACCTGCCCTCTAGGGGCATGCATAGTAGTAATTTGCTTCGAGAGCTAATAAACTTTCGCAATAAGTATGTGAGTTCTTTATGACTAATGTGAGTCTATGGATTATACGCACTCTTACCTTTCCGCAATTGGCTAGCCTCTTCGGTACCGTGCATTGCCCTTTCTCACCTCGAGAGTCGGTGCAAACTTCGCCGGTGCATCCAAACCCCGTGATATGATACGCTCTATCACACATAAGCCTCATTATATCTTCCTCAAAACAGCCACCATACCTACCTATTATGGCATTTCCATAGCCATTCCGAGATAAATTGCCATGCAACTTCCATCATCATCATATACATGACTTGAGCATTCATTGTCATATTGCTTTGCATGGTCGTAAGATAGCTAGCTTTATATTTTCATGGCTTGTCCATTTTTTGATATCTTTGCTACGCTAGATCATTGCACATCCTGGTACACTGCCAGAGGCATTCATGTAGAGTCATATTTTGTTCTAGTATCGAGTTGTAATATTGAGTTATAAGTAAATAAAAGTGTGATGATCATCATTATTAGAGCATTGTCCCAGTGAGGAAAGGATGATGGAGACTATGATTCCCCCACAAGTCGAGATGAGACTCCGGACGAAAAAAAAAGGATGCCAAAAAGAGCCCAACAAAAAAAGGGAAAAAAAGAAAAAAAGAAAAAAAAGAAAAAAAAGGGAAAAAAAGAAAAAAATGAGAGAAAAAGAGAGAAGGGGCAATGTTACTATCCTTTCCACACTTGTGCTTCAAAGTAGCACCATGTTTTTCATATAGAGAGTCTCCTATGCTTTTATTTTCATACACTAGTGGGAATTTTCATTATAGAACTTGACTTGTATATTCCGATGATGGGCTTCCTCAAATGCCCGAGGTCTTCTAGAGCAAGCAAGTTTGATGCACACCCACTTAGTTTTATTTTTGAGCTTTCATACACTTATAGCTCTTAGTGCATCCGTTGCATGGCAATCCCTACTCCTCGTATTGACATCAATTGATGGGCATCTCCATAGCCCGTTGATTAGCCGCGTCGATGTGAGATTTTCTTCCTTTATTGTCTTCTCCATATTTACCCCTATCATCATACTCTATTCCACCCATAGTGCTATGTCCATGGTTTGCGCTCATGTATTGCGTGGGGGTTGAAAAAGCTGAAGCGCGTTAAAAAGTATGAACCAATTGCTTGGCTGACACCGGGGTAGTACATGATAAATACTTTGTGTTAAGAAGATGGAGCATGACAATGCTATATGATTTTGTTGGGATAACGTTCTTTACCATTTTTCTTTTGAAAGATATGATTGTTTGTTGGTATGCCTGAGTATTGATGTCTTTATGTCAAATTATAGACTATTGCTTTGAATCACACGTGTCTTAATATTTATGCCATGATTAGATTATATGATCAAGATTATGCTAGGTAGCATTCCACATCAAAAATTATCTTTTTATCATTTACCTACTCGAGGACGAGCAGGAATTAAGCTTGGGGATGCTGATACGTCTCCGTCGTATCTATAATTTTTGATTGTTTCATGCCAATATTCTATAACTTTCACATATTTTTGGCAACATTTTATATTATTTTTGCGACTAACATATTGATCCAGTGCCCAGTGCCAGTTCCTGTTTGTTGCATGTTTTTTGTTTCGCAGAATATCCATATCAAACGAAGTCTAAAGGCGATAAAAATTTACGGAGATTTATTTAGGAATATATGATATTTTTGGGAAGAAGAATCAACGCAAGACGGTGCTCGTGGGCCCCACGAGGAACCAGGGCGCGCCGTGGTGCCTCGTGAGCCCCTCGTAAGGCGGTTGCAGCCCTTCTTTCGCCGAAAGAAAGATAATATCGGGAAAAAAATCATGTTAAAATTTCAGCCCGATCGGAGTTACGGATCTCCGGGAATTTAAGAAACGGTGAAAGGCCAGAAAACAGGAACGCGAAACAGAAGAGAACAGAGAGAGATCCAATCTCGGAGGGGCTCCTCCCCTCCGGGAGCCATGGCGGCCATGGACCAGAGGGGGAACTCTCCTCCCATCTAGGGGGAAGGCCAAGGAAGAAGAAGAAGAAGAAGGAGGGGGGCTCTCTCCCCCTCTCTCCCGGTGGCGCCGGAACACCGCCGGGGCAATCATCGTGACGGCGATCTACACCAACAACTTCGCCGCCGTCAACACCAACTCTCTCCCCGTCTATGCAGCGGTGTACACCTCTTCTCCCCGCTGTAATCTCTACTTATACATGGTGCTTAACGCTATATATTATTATCCAATGATATGTGGCAATCCTACGATGTTTGAGTAGATTCTTTTTGTCCTATGGGTTGATTGATGATCGTGATTGGTTTGAGTTGTATGTTTTATTTTGGTGCTGTCCTATGGTGCCCTCCGTGTCGCGCAAGCGTGAGGGATTCCCGCTGTAGGGTTTGCAATACGTTCATAATTCTCTTATAGTGGGCGGCTGGAGTGACAAAAGCTTACACCCGAGTAAGGGGCTTGTTGCGTATAGGAGTAAAGAGGACTTGTTACTTAATGCTATGGTTGGGTTTTACCTTAATGATCTTTGATAGTTGCGGATGCTTGCTAGAGTTCCAATCATAAGTGCATATGATCCAAGTACGGAAAGTATGTTAGCTCATGCCTCTCCCTCATATAAAATTGCAATAATGATTACCGGTCTAGTTATCGATTGCCTAGGGACAAATCTTTCTCTTGTGTTACAAAAAGCTTTCTACTAAACAACTAACTTTTATTATCTCGCAAATTACTCCTAGTTTTATTCTCGTTAAGTACTTCTAGTCTTATCCTTACACCCACAAAATAATTTCATACTTGTTCTAGGTAAAGCGAACGTTAAGTGCGCGTAGAGTTGTATCGGTGGTCGATAGAACTTGAAGGGAATATTAATTCTACCTTTAGCTCCTTGTTGGGTTCGACACTCTTATTTATCAAAAAAGCTACAATTGATCCCCTATACTTGTGGGTTATCAGGGGTGTAATTGGACTTGCAACTAGAACGAAAATTGATTGGGGCCCAGTTGCATGTCGAGGGTGTACCTGCAACTGAGGCAAGGAAAAAGACGGGGGGAGGGGGTGCGGGCAATTGCATGTCGGGGGTGGAGTTACAACTGGGAAAAATGGTCGGTCCCCCAGTTGTGTGTCGAGGATGGAGTTGCAACCGGGAAAAAAATAGCTGGTCCCCAGTTGCGTGTTGAGGGTGGACTTCAACTGGTACAAGAAAAAAAGACGGGCCCCCAATTTCATGTCGGAGGTGGAGTTGTAATTGGGAGAAGAAAAAAGACGGGACCCCAATTGCATGTCGGGGGTGGAGTTGCAACTGGGACAAAAATGGTCGGTCCCCAGTTGCGTGTTGAGGGTGGACTTCAACTGGTATAAGAAAAAAAGACGGGCCCCCAATTTCATGTCGGAGGTGGAGTTGTAACTGGGAGAAGAAAAACTACGGGACCCCAATTGCATGTCGAGGGTGGAGTTGCAACTGGGACAAAAATGGTCGGTCCCCTAGTTGTGTGTCGAGGGTAGAGTTGCAACTGTGAAAAAAAGAAGAGGCCCCCAATTGCATGTCGAGGGTGTAGTTGCAACTGGGACAAAAATGGTCGATCCCCAGTTGCGTGTTGAGGATGGACTTGCAACTAGGACAAGAAAAAAGACGGGCCCCCAATTTCATGGCAGAGATGGAGTTGCAACTCGGACAAGAAAAAAGACAGGGGCCCCAATTGCATGTCGAGGGTGGAGTTGCAACTAGGACAAAAATGGTTGGTCCCCCAGTTTTGTGTCGAGGGTGGACTTCCAACTGTGATAAGAAAAAAAGACGGGGGCCCCAATTGCATGTTGATACGTCTCCAACGTATCTATAATTTTTGATTGTTCCATGCTATTATAGTATCAATCTTGGATGTTTTTATATGCAATTGTATGCAATTATATATCATTTTTTGGGACTAACCTATTAACCTAGTGCCTAGTGCCAGTTGCTGTTTTCTGCTTGTTTTTGGCTTTTCAGAGAAACAGTACCAAATGAAGTCCAAATGCCATGAAACTTTTTGGAGATTTTTTTCTGGACAAAAGAAACCCGGGAAGCTTCGGGAGGAGGCCAGAAGCCTCACGGAGTCTTCACAAGGCACTAGGGCGCGCCCTAGGGGGGCGCGCCGTAGTACCTTGTGGGGCCCACGTGACTCCGTTTGACCTAATTCCACTTCTATAAATTCACAAATATTGGGAAACCCCCAGAGAGCCAGAAGAGAAAACCTTTCCGCCACCGCAAGCCTCTGTTCTTCCACGATCCCACCTGGAGGCCTTTTTCGGTACTCTGCCGGAGGGGGAATCGATTACGGAGGGCTTCTACATCAACCTTGCTGCCCTTCCGATGATGTGTGAGTAGTTTACCACAGACCTACGGGTCCATAGCTAGTAGATAGATGGCTTCTTCTCTCTCTTTGATCTTCAATACAGTGTTCTCCTCGATGTTCTTGGAGTTCTATCCGATGTAATCTTCTTTTGTGGTGTGTTTGTTGGGATCCGATGAATTGTGAGTTTATGATCAGATTATTCATGAGAAATATTTGAGTCTTCTCTGAACTGTTTTATGCATGATTGTTATAGCTTTGTATTTCTCTCCGATCTATTGGTTTAGTTTGGCCTACTAGATTGATTTATCTTGCAATGGGAGAGGTGCTTTGTGATGGGTTCAATCTTGCGGTGCTCAATCCCAGTGACAGAAAGGGACATGACACGTATTTGTATTGCTGCCATTAAGGATAAAAAGATGAGGTTTATTCATAATGCTTGAATTTGCTTCTCTACATCATGTCATCTTGCTTAAGGCGTTACTCTGTTTCATACTTAATACCCTAGATGCATGCTGGATAGCGGTCGATGGATGGAGTAATAGTAGTAGATGCAGGCAGGAGTCGGTCTACTTGTCTCGGACGTGATGCCTATATACATGATCATTGCCATGAATCCGTCATAATTATTTGCTTTTCTATCAATTGCCCAACAGTAATTTGTCTGCCCACCGTATGTTTATGTGCTCAAGAGAGAAGCCTCTAGTGAAAACAATGGTCTCCGGGTCTATCTTTATCATATAAAAAACCTAAAAATACCTTGCTACAATTTATTTACTTTTATTTTAATTAGTAGTTTAGTTTATCTATTTACCTCAATAAGATTTAATCCTTGCAAATAACCGCGAAGAGGATTGACAACCCTCTTATTTGCGTTGGGTGCAAGTGTTTGCTCTTGTGTGTGCAGGTGCGCTTTAACGGAATTTTGCTTGGTTCTCCTACTGGATTGATAACCTTGGTTCTTAACTGAGGGAAATACTTATCTCTACTGTACTTCATCATCCTCTCCTCTTCAGGGAAATACCAAAGTAGACTACAAGTAGCACATGTCGGGGGTGGAGTTGCAACTGGGACAAAAATGGTCGGTCCCCCAGTTGCGTCGAGGGTGGAGTTGCAACTCGGACAAAGAAAAAGACGGCCCCCCAATTGCATATCAACGGTATAGTTGCAACTAGGACAAAAGTGGTCGGTCCCCCAGTTGCGTGTTGAGGGTGGACTTGCAACTGGCAGAAGAAGAAAAAATAGACCCGCAGTTTCATGTCGGAGGTGGAGTTGCAACTGGGACAAGAAAAAAGACGGGGCCCCCGATTGCATGTCGGTGGTGAAGTTGCAACTGGGATAAAAATGGTCGCCCCCGTAGTTGCGGGTCGAGGGTGGAGTTGCAACTGGGACAAAAAAAGATGGGCCTGCAATTGCATGTCGAGGGTCTAGTTGCAACTGGGACAATAATGGTTGGTCCCCCATTTACGTGTTGAGGGTGGACTTGCAATTAGGACAAGACAAAAGACGGGCCCCCAATTTCATGTCGAAGATGGAGTTGCAACTGGGACAAGAAAAAAGACGGGGCCTCCAATTGGATGTCGAGGGTGGGGTTGCAACTGGGACAAAAAAATGGTCGATCCCCCAGTTGCTTGTCATGGATGAACTTGCAACAAGGACAAGGAAAAAGAACTGGCCCAATTTCATGTCGGGGGTGAAGTTGCAACTTGGACACAAATGGTTGACCCCCAAGTTGCGTGTCAAGGGTGGACTTGCAAATGAGACAAAAATGAGTTGGGCCCAATTACGTATCGAAGGTGGACTTGCAACCGGGACAAAAAAAAGAAGGTGAGCCTCCTAATTGCATGTCGGGGGTGTAGTTGCAGCTGGGGACGAAAATGGGTCCCCCAGTTGCACGTCGAGGATGGACTTGCATTTCGAACACAAAATGTGTAGCTCCTAGTTGCGTATTGAGGGTGGACTTGCAAATGGGACAAAAAAAAAAGCAACCCCCAGTTGCATGTCAGGGGTAGAGTTGCAACAAGGACAAAAAGGGTTAGGCCCTTTTGCGTGTCGTGGCTGAACTTGCAAATAGAACAAAAATTAGGTTCGTGCCCAGTTATGTATCATGAGTGGACTTTCAATTGAGACTAAAAAGGCAAGACCCCAAGTTGAAGTCAAGTGTGAAGTTGCAACTAGGACAAAAAATGGTCACCCCCCCAGATGCGTCGATGATGGACTTGTAAATGAGAGAGAATGAGTCGTGCTCAGTTGTGTATCGAAGATACACATGCAACTAGGACAAGAAAAATTACATGCCAGAGGTGGGAGGTGGAGTTACAATTAGGACAAAAACTAGGTGATGCCCAGTTGCGTGTCGAGGTTAGACTTGCAACTGGAACAAAAATTGATCGGCCCAGTTGTGTATCGAGCAAGCTAGTGCCTGTCTCTTCCACAGAGCATGTCTCTTCGACATCAAGGTTGAAAGAAAATTGAAATAGGCAACCACAAACAATATAGTATGTCTCTTCCACTTCTACAACGCAGGCCAGAAGAAATGGGACACAAGAGCGCAAGCAAAAAAAGGCCGAGGAAAACAAAAGTTTTCCTATTTGATATATGCAGTTATGAACAGGTAACAACACGTGCGTTGTACAATTTTGATGAGAAAATGAACAAACAAAAGTCCATGGGGCCTTGATTGACACATGAAACATACAAAAAATGTGTATTTAGATGCCTTACATAAAGTTGTTCACACTTGTACTCGAGGTAACAAAAAACAATTAGAACGTACAGAAGAGAAAGAGGGAAAATGGACAACGGGAATGAAAGAAGAGATTGGAAGAAAATGGAAAGCATACAAACATACAGAAGATAACCTACGAGCAGCCCAACAGCTAAAAACGGCCCATTAGACAGCATGCGCGGGACAACAGGGCAGCGCTAGCCCAACCTGTGCGAGTCGCACTATTCAGAAAAACGAATCTTGATTATCTAAAAAAACGAATCTTGAAGCAAAATATCGTAGGGTTCAAGACTTAGATGTGACTTAACTATTTCTTATCTAGATGTGAATTAGCAAAACCGTTTAAAAAAAATATAGATTTCATATTGTCGCTACATACTAATTTTCTCCTATTAAAAACAGTTTACAGTACAAACCGAATCACCATATAAACCCTGCAAACTGAGCGTAACAAAGTTAGCCCAGCAGACAGGATCCAGAATCTCCATCACTCACTCCATCGACTCCTTACCCTCCCGAGCAATGGGGAGTCAACTGCTGCCGCCGCCGGCGGCGGCGGCGCCTCCAGCGAAACCACCGTCGATCCCGTCCACCACAACCACTAGCACCACCACCGCCGCCAACGGAAGCACCACCACCACAACCAAAACCACCTCCACCTCCGCCGATGGCACCACTACCATCACAACCACCACCACCACCACAACCACAACCACCGCCACCGCCACCGCCACCGCCGCCGCCACCACCATATCATCCCTCAGCGAAGATGACCTCCGCGAGATCTTCCTCCGCCTCCCGAACCTCCGGGCCCTCATCCGCGCCGCGCTCACCTGCCGCGCATGGCTCGGCGCCGTCCGCTCCTCCCGGCCCTTCCGCCGCCTATTCCGCGCCCTCCACCCGGCGCCCCTCCTCGGGCTCTTCATCCCAATCGACGGCAGCGCCACCCCTTCCTTCGCTCCCTTGCGCCGCCGCTCAGATCCAGACGTCACCGCCGCTCTCCGCGGCGGCGACTTCTTCCTCACTTCCCTCCCGCTCGAGACCGACCCGCCCAAGGGCTGGAGCCTCATGGACAGCCGCGACGGCTACCTCAGTACCTCCTCCTATGGAACATGCTCTCCGTCGCCATCGTGAACCCCATGACCTGGGCCGTGGACATCATCCCGATGCCCGGCGATGATGTGCAGGCCGGGAGTCGCGGCCATTTCTCCTTCCTTGGTCTCCGTCTGCTGTGTTCCGATGAGCACCCTTCGTCGTTCCGCGTGCTCTGCGTCTGCTCGGACCAGCGAAGGATCCGTGCCGCCGTCTTCTCGTCAGAGACGTGGGATTGGGTCGTCCATCCGTGGGTGCACGTCGGTGGTGACCGCAGCCTGAAGTTCAATAATGGCACGCTGGTGAATGGTTCCATTTACTGGCCTGTCCACGGTGAACCCCGCATGGTTAGGATAGACACAGCCACCATGGATATCTCCTCTGTGGATCTACCCTCGGAAGTGAAGGTGTACGGGCTCAATTTCAGGGCTGGGGACACTAAGGATGGCCAACTATGCATCGTCTATGGACCTGATGTCTTCCTTCGCGTTTGGATCCGTGGCGTGGACGGTGATGGAATCGAGGTTTGGGTTCCGGATGTTGTAATCGATTTGGGACCAGAAATTGATCGGGCCACTCAGGGGTTCGCTCTTGACTTGCATGTCTACCTCAAAGTTGTGCAAGTTAGGTCTGGATACGTCTACTTGTCCACGACGTGCTTGACCCCTGCTGGCACACTCCACTGCTGGTTTTACTCCCTTTCATTGGAGACCTTGGTGCTTGAGTTACTGGTCGAGGGGAAATTCGACGGTTCTGCCCATCTGTATCATATGGCCTGGCCTCCTTCTTTGATTGGTGATGATGTGACCACTGGACATGAAGTAGAAGGTTCTCATTGAAGTCTGCAGCTGTTTGTCATATTAGGAAATGGATGGAAGTTTGTGGGTATGAGCTAACCCTTAGTATTAGTTTTTTTTTATACAAAATGATGTCTAGTTGGCATTGAAAACTGGAAGATCATTCCTTTGTATCTTAAGTGATGGTTATTCCCATAGAATCCTTTAGATGCTTTAAACTATTGGTACTCCCTCGTAAAAAACGCTCTTATATTATGGGACGGAGGGAGTAAATTTTATGGAAGATTGGATTTTCATCTGGTGCAAATTTTCTATGGACTAGTACTGCTATTTTGCATTTGCTGCTAGGCCTGATTAACTAATTTGTTTCAACCTTTTGTGTTCGAGTTCATCATTTATTTGAGAGAAAAACACAAGACTGCTAGTTCTGGAAAGTAATGGTTATTAATTACTCTGTTGATGCAAAATGATATATATTTAGCATTGAAACCTGGATTGTATAAGTAATGGTTATTGCCATATAAACCCTTAGATGCTTTAAAACTATTGGTACATTTCTGTAGCTAATGAATTTTATGGAAGATTGGATTTTGATCTGCTGCAAACTTTCTGTGGAATAGTTCTCATATGTTGCATTTGCTGCTAGGCCTTTGACTAATTTATTTCTATTGTTTGTGTTCGAGTTGGTCATTTATTGAGAGAAAAACACAAGATTGCTAGTTCTGGAAAGTTGTTATGATAAACTCTGAATAAAATGAAGTTTCGAACATGCATATGTGGTTCTTACAGTTTTCTTGTTTTACTTTTATTTTATCACAGTCTTCCTCTTTGACGATGCAAATTTTCTTGTTTTCCATTTCTTTCACTGCACAATCTCTTAATGTTTGAGAATATCTGGTTCTCAGCCCTTTGTTGTTCTTTGTTGCACGCAGGGCTAATAATATAAACCAGCTTCTAAGTGCTTAACTTCCTTTTGTTGAATATGTTCGCCACCTAACTCATATGACCCTGACCCTTTCCTCACAATATTTGTTGTTCATTGTGTATGCCAATTGTCATGGGTGAATATATACAAAACGTATTAGACAGATGTGATAGGCATGAAACATACCCAGAATCTTGAGGTTTGTGAAGCTGTTGAAATCTTGATAATCCTTAGGTACAACCGGACTTTTGGACAAATACCCCCTTTTGATCATCATTATACTGTATCAAAGCGTGTTATGTGTACCCTATCCTGCCTTTTATTCTGTAGTGTTCATGCCTGTCAGTCGTGCCATCACATGCCTTTAGTTGAGTTGGAGTACCTCATTGAGCAAACAGTAAATCTGCTAGGTGGTTCAGTACAAATCTGTCGGTTGCAGCACTGTTAGTAAAATCTTCTAGGTGGTTTAGTACAGATCTGCATATATATCTCTTTGATCATAGGCAGTTGTAACAGGGTGATAGTGATATTGACATATAACTAGGGTGCAGTTGAGAAATTGTTTGTGTACGAACGAGTCTGCCTTATGCAGTGATTTCATTAGTTATCTTTGGCCTTGGTTGTCATTATGGACTTGTCTATGAGTCTATCTCGTTACACAGATAAAGTACTGTAGCAGTTGTGGGCACTTCATTTCCCGAATTGGTTTATGGGTTTATGAGAAAGGAGATTATCACTTCTGTGCTCCAGTATGGGTTTATGGGAACTGATCCTTTCTCTCCTTCTCAGTTTGGTCCCTTTGCTGATCCGTTTGTAGTGTTGTTAGGGTAATGGCCTAATGGGTCACCCCCTTAGGTTCCCAGCTTGGGCACTTGTTAGGTACTGCTTGCGCTGCAACTGGCTTGTGGTTGCTGCTACTAGTTCCAAACAGACCAAGAAATCTGAATTTCTTCTTTATCCTCCTTTGAATGTTCAATGGAATGAACTTTGCTCTTTTGTTGCTGATTTGAATCTCTCTACTGAACCTGATCATATAGTCTTGTCACTGGGTTCAAAACAAACCTGTACTACTAAGTCTGTTTATGAACATCTTGTAAAAAGCATTGCTGGTTGTGATATTAAATGGATTTGGAGAGCCAAAATCCCTTCAAAAATTCAGATTTTCCTCTGGCAATTATTGCAAGACGCTGTTTTGACTAGGGATACTATGAAAAGAAAAAATTGGGCTGGTAACCCAAAGTGCTCCTTTTGCATGAGAGGGAAACCTCCCAAGATCTCTTCTTCATTTGTCCTGTTGCTAGGATTGCTTGGCGTACAGTAGGTTCCGTCTTCGGGACTGAGCTTTGTCTTTAACAATTTATGGCAATTTTACTCTTGGTGCTACATGTTTTTACCTGATGGTGCAAAGTCTTATACGTTTGGTCTTGCAGCAGTGTGCTGGGCAATCTGAAATTGCCGTAATCGTGCAACCTTTGAGTTTAATTAAATATCCTAGATCGCCATTTGAAGCGGTGTTTTCCTCTTGTGTATTTCTTAATATTGGGCAGGACTACTGAAGAAGGAAGACCAGGGAGCTATGGAGCGCGGTTCGATGATGCTCAGGATAACGCCACCAATATGATGAGGATCTGTGCAGCGGTGCCTGAGGATTCTGCAGCGAGCTGAGCCGTGGAGCTGCCAGGATTCATCTGGAGGCGTTGTAGCCCAGTTTTTTACTTTTGTTTCTGTCTCATTGCTCCTTTGTGAGCATCGAACTTCTTGCTCCTGTGTGAGCCTTAAACTGTTGTTAGGATAGTATTTGGGGTGGTCTGGTTTTCGCCCCAAGTGGGTGTTTCGATTGCGAGCACCCTTAACTCTCTTGAGTTCGGATGCTTGTATTTCCGTTATTCAGTTAATGGAAAGATGTTATGCCTGGTTCAAAAACAAAATAAGTTTTTTTTTTTGAAGCTTCAAAAAACGAAATAAGTGGTAAAAGGTCAGAGGAGACCTCGGTGAACAGAGGAGCTGGCCGCCAGCGACGCTGTTTGGCTGCTGTGCGATGTTGTCCAGTTGGCAGATGTTTCGCCGGAGTGATAAACTCAAAGGAACGAAGGTAATAATTCCAAAACAAATTTCAGCACTTTGGCAAAACAAATCATAGCTGCTTTAGATACACTTTCATGGTCATAGATAATTACAGATTTTGCCTAACACTTCAGCAAACCTTTCCACATTGAAATTTCTATCATGACAAGCTGGTAGTTGGTTCCCAGATTTTCGCCCAGTTCTTGGCAAACCAAGATATAGCTCTTCCATATGCACTTTCATACTTCTTCCATTTTTCAACTAGAACTAGAATATGCAGGAAGGTAGGTAGCAGAAGCCCATTACATAAAACACATGAGAATGTTTGGAACCAAAGAGATGACAAGATAAACAGGTACTATCTCTTAGAAGGGCATCAAAACGGTCAACAACATTTGCATAGTGAGCTATCAAAGGGATCAGCTATCCACAAATCGTGTGTGTGCCTCTTGTTGGTAAAAAGCATGCCCTTACCATTATTATCTTTTCTCTCAAAATCGAACCGGGCATCTCTAGAAGCCCTGCTATCCAGTTGTAGCTCGATGCGCTGATCAGCCATCCATTGCTCGTTGCAGTTACTAGCACCGAAACCAAATTTCATTACCTTGAGCACCTTTGCGTTCAGAGAAAAGAACTTGGCAAAGTTAATGTCTGCTCTCAAGCCTTGATAGGGGCACACTACGATTGCTCTGAGATGGAGATCAAGGCATTCCAGAGGATCAACAAGCATGTCATATTGCTGCACATTTTCCATGTGCTTCCTAAGACGTGACTGCAAAAGAAGAAATTTAAGTATAGTTACCAATTACTTAGGTCGCAATAAAAAGAGCATTTATTCTTGAAGGAAATAAAAGAGTATTTTTTAACTTTAAAACACACATTTCTTTTAACTTCAAAGTCTCCACTATGCAGTTTTGACCATTAGATTTGGCATCATAAAATTTGGAGAAATTTAACAAAAATAAAATCTTTTACCGCAAGTGTACTAAGTATTGTCTCTGTATGTCCAAACTAGGCATCCAGAGAGATGTATGACTGATGAAAGTTAAAACTAGGTTTTAATTTGACACTTTCTGCTGTAGTGGTTAACACTTAACAAGAAAGATTGTTCACCCGAATGTAGAGCTTCTCCACGCAGGGAAAGCATCTAAGAAATCCAACAATTGCATCCAGATTAGGGCCGATAGATTCTAGAACCAAGACCTTCACTGTGCGCACTGTCATGGTGAACATGATGGGGATCATTTCCTGGAAAAAAAATAAATATACACCGACACATCAAGAAAACACAGACCGCGATGCAAATAGCAAATGGACAAACTCATCATGCAAGTTTCTAGAAGAATAAGATTTGTTCTACCTTATTAACACTTATGGTTCCAATAACAAGCTCATAAATTTCCCTAGACAGGTAGCCCAACACCGTCAGTTTTGGCACCGTGATGACCCTGATTGTCCTTGGGCCACACCTTAAACCATGTGGAATCAATCTTTCAAGGCAAGGTGCATCCTCAATAACAAGTTCCGGGAACACGAGCTCTGCATCATAGTGGTCATAAACAGGCACGCCAATACTTTGGAGAGTCGGTGAGACGATCCGGATGCTGCTGAGCCCATGAATCAATCGAAGATCAAGGCTCTGTAGCATAGTGCAGCCGGCAAGCAGGCGGTGGAGGGTTGCCTCCAAGATGGAGACATTGTAAAGTTTGAGCTTCTTCAGCCGAGGGAAGCTAAGTGTGGGGGAAGCATTAATCTCGGTAAAATCACAGCCGCCGATGCTGGCAGTGTGCAGCGTGTGCGCAAAGCGGAGCACAGACGGCGGCAGCGGGCATGGTGACATGTCTTCGCTACACAAGTAGAACTCCTCAAGGCCATTGAGGGAAGGGGACCGGAACCAACCATCGAATTTGCCATAGAGCTTGCGGCAGAGGCGGATGCCGCGAAGGCGGTTGAAGGAGAGACGACGGGCAGGGCCAGAGTGAGTGGCTTGAATCTTGGAGACGATGGTGGTGAGCTCTCTCTCCTGGCTGACGAGGCTGCGGTCGAAGACAAGGTTGAGCGGGGCAGTGCGCCAAAGGTGGCGCCACCGGGAGGATAGAACAGATGTCTGAGCAGCGCCCTTGGTGGTAGGGAGGAGGGAGATGATGCTGCCTAGGATCTCGTCGGGAAGGCTGCTGATGAGGTCAAGGCTCGCATCATTCTTGCCACAGCCACCGCCATCTCTGCTCATCGGGGGCTCTTGCGATTCCAGCTTGTCCCGCCTCCACTTCTTCGATAAGGATCCCGCTACATCGTCCATGGCCGCTGCTGCCAAAATAAATCTACAAAAGATCAAGAACACATTTGTTGAAGAAGAGCGCAAGAACACACTGCCACAACTTGGAACCTTTCACTCATGAACGCATAGTAGCCATTTATATTGAGTTTGGAATGCAAACAATTTACAGAAGTAAACACATCACAAGAGAATGTTCACACACAAATTAACTCTGATATAGGAATTGGACTTTTCTTTAGCTACAAAGCATGCACAGTGCAATACCCAAACAACTCACTGTTCAGTACAGCCATTGAAGATGACCGTTCACACAATATACAAACTTAAGCATGCAAAGTACTAGCATGGCCACACACAGTAGCTACTTATGCATGGCACGATTCCAAAACTTGTAACACTATGTGTGATGCTGCTGATTGCAGTGGTTGTAAGCATGATCATAGCAACCAGATGATCAGTGTTATCTCTAATAGCATAATCATGCAAACATGCTATGTTCACATACTGATTTAACAGATGTGATGGTTTTCAGAGATTTGTTGTCCTGGATTAAGAAGCAGTGCCACTGTGGGCTGAATAATAATAATTTAATGAAAACACATACAAACACGGCATATCATGACCATCGTTTATAAAAATCGGGTGCAGAATTATTTGACCGATAACATCCATTTGAATATTCTACAACATATTAAATTATTAATCGCTATTATACTGATATATACAAGCTGAAGCTGGTAAATATGTTGCTTAAAAACGAACAGGCTACTACTGGACTGTACAGCAGCTGAGAAATCAATTACTCCTAGATGCATATGAGAGATCACTAGTATACCGTCGGTCTGTCTCTACCTTCCTCTACTAGCAGATCTTACCCGAGTGCCTGGTGCTAACCCTGTTCCAATCCGGGATGTGGGACTGACCTAACACACTACTAGCAGATCTTACCCGAGTGGTCGGCAGCCGGCGGGCGCCTCCCCGCTCCGCCGCGCACGTCAAAGAAGACGCTGCGCGTGAGCTGGACCTCGTGCTCCTCCTCCTAGTCCACGTGGCGCCGTCCGCCGCGATGGATTTTGACTCCTGCTCTAAAGTCCTCCGATCCTCGCAACTCCACATCCGGCATCCGGGCATCCCTACCCCGTCCACGACTCTACATGCTGCCAAAGTGTGCTACCCAAATATCTGAATCAATAAGCATCCATATCATGTTGTTGTCAGAAGCTACAGCTAAGCTGGCAACCCATATCAATATTTGGAGCCAATTACTTTCTTCATGCAGCAACTACGTCAGTTACAGAGATGGCATTGAGCAACTACATCAGCTACAGCTAGCCAGTAGCTTCAGCGACTTGAGCAACCAACACACGCTGTAGCGACCCGAGCGACCAATGCGGCGAGTGAGCGAACTACAAAAGAGAATCACGGCGAGCGAGACAGGGACGCGCAGCGCGGCGGTGTCGACAGCAGGGCATAGCATAGGGTCTCGCGGCGGCATCAAGAAGATGCCGAGGCACACTTCGAAAGAACGGCGCGGCGAGAGCAAGGGGCGGTGCCTGTCTTCTGCCGCACGGCGAGGGAGCACCGAGCGCACCGCGAGACATCGAGGCCTCCTCCTCCACATGAACGGACGGGCGGACAGAGCATGGCGAGGCAACGGCGGCGGAAGAGCGTCGCGTGGGAGAAAGGATGGCGATGTGGCGGCCCTGTTCTTCCTCTCCTCCTGTCTCGCGGCTACTTCTGATCCCTGAGATCGACCAAGAGGTTTGGGGAAATGTTTTAAATCATCCGACTGATCTTTGGCATCGCGTAAACCGCCTCCTCCGTTGACTCCGGTGGCCACGCGTCCCCGGGCCGCCGGAGTTGCAACGTAGCATCGCCGGGGACCGCCGGTGTTGTGGTTTAACATCGCCAGGACCGCCGGAGTTCCAATGAAGCGTCGCCGGTAGCCGCCGGAGTTGCAATGAAGCGCCGCGAGGGCCGTTGAAGCTTCGCCGGGTTGCAATGAAGCGTCGTCGGCGCTACAATGGAGCGCCGTCGGTGCTGCCGTGGTCCCGTGGAGCTGCTGCCATGGATGGTGCAAGCGGCCGCCGGCAACGCCGCTCGCCGGATCTGTGATGACGTCCGTTGTGGACCGGTTTTTGTCTACGCTGCAAAAGATGTTGCGGGGGAGACGAGCATGATGCGATGTGGGGGCTCGAACTGACGGCCTTGATTAAGCATATCGAACGGCAGATAAGGCGGATGATAACTACAAGTTATCAGCCGGTTGGTGGGTAGCAGCCGCCAGAGGTTTGATGCTGGAGGGCAAAACCGTCCTAAATAATCTAATGTGCGGGTCCACGCCTAGAAATAGAGGAAAAAGTTTCGTTTGTGCCATTTTGTCTAGCTATCAATCAAATCTGTGCCATTTTATCAAAAAAAATGAAAGGTATGTCATAGGATCAAAGTACGAGGAAAAGTGTGTCATTTTATCAAATTGCTCGCTGAGTCTGGGCCTGCCTCTCTCGTGGGTTATTTTTTTTTTAGAAATCCTCGTGCGCGCCATTTGTCGCAACCTGGGGAGGTGAGAGTGATATTTGGAAGGAGTACTCCACAATTAGTGGTTTCGAAGCACTAGAGAGGATTTCTCAAAAACAACAGTGCGCCACTTGTCGCAACAAGTGAGTTTTCCTCTTTTTCGTATATCCGTTTATTCAAAATATTTTATCTCTTAAAACGTGCATCCAAACCTCGAACCGTTTTCACCATTGGATTCATCGCGTCGAGATCTTCAAAATTAGATCCCATGTTGATAGGTTTTGACGAACTTTTTTTTCACGAAAAAAACCGGACAAAAAAACGAACCGGGAGCGCTTTTTTTTTTCCCTTTCCGAAAAGAGGCACGGCCGTGCCTCTCGCGAAAACAAAACCGTGCCTCTCGCAGAAGGAAAAAAACACATTTTTTTTTCATTTCCGAGAGGCACGGCCGTGCCTCTCGCGAAAACAAAATCGTGCCTCTCGCGGAAGGAAAAAAACTGGAAACGCGTTTTTTTCCCGTTTCCGAGAGGCACGGCCGTGTCTCTCGCGAAAGCAAAACCGTGCCTCTCGCGGAAGGAAAAATAATTAAAAAACGCGTTTTTTTTTCCGTTTCTGAGAGGCACGGCCGTGCCTCTCGCGGAAGGAAAAAAAACGTGTTTTTTTTTCGTTTCTGACTGTGCCTCTCGCGAAAGCAAAACCGTGCCTCTCGAGGAAGAAAAAAAACACGCGTTTTTCACGTTAAAAAAAAAATTCCCCGAATTTTTTTTAGCCCAAAAACTAAGGAAGACCGGTGGAAAGCCAAAAAAACCCGGGAAAAAAACTGTTTAAAAAGCCGAAAACGCGTGCGGAAAAATAAAAACAAAAACAAAATCCGGAGGAAGCGCCCAGAGCGCAACACGTGGCGGCGGCTGAGAGCGCGCTCTCAGCCCCGCCCCAAGTGATCGTTGGGAGGCTTCCGAAGGAGCGCTCGTCAACTAGTTGCTCTCCTAGTTCTTGGGTATTGAGCCTCTTGCTGTACGGGCCGAAGTCCGTGACGTACGGGTCCTGTGGGCTGTTGTGGGCCAAATATCCATCTAGGGAGAATGGTTTTCTTTTCTCCTTTTCTTTTGACTTAAATGGAGAACAACACTGGAGGCATTTATGCAAACATCATCACGGAGATTTTGGAAACATCGAGAATTTTCAACAATGTACCTTCATCTTCGAAGGGAGATAGTCAAATTTCGAGGCACATAACCTCGCTAAACATACTTTTGGTCTGGATGTCGGGCGCCATGTGTGGCTCATAAACCCGCCAGACTTACATTGTATCCCCAGAACTTGATTAGTTAATAAAGCAAAGTATGTTTAGACTAAAAAAAATGGAGACAGAACAGATTCTCAAAAAAAAAAAAAATGGAGACAGAACAAGATTAAAATAAATAAATAGAGACAAAACGAACACGAACCTGTAGTTCCCTAAAAATACTGAACATGTAGGTGCAGTTTTGAGCAATCAGAATTATGATGCTTGATTTCTCCTTATCTCTACTACTCCGTCCGTTCCTAAATATAAGTCTTTGTAGACATTTTACTATGGACTACATACGGAGTAAAATGAATGAATCTACATCTATATACATCCGTATGTGGTCCATAGTGGAATCTCTACAAAGACTTATATTTAGGAACGGAGGAAGTACCTAAATCTCTGCTACCTAAAAGAAACGCAACGTTCCCTGTCTCGTCTTACGTCGAGCGAATCGTCGATCCCTCCACCCACACGTCCCCTTTCTCCTCCACGTTGGTTTTCCTCTGAAACAAAAAAAACATGCGGATTTGCTATTTCTCAGGTGCCTGAAATTTCTTCTCGCGTCAGTGACTTTTTTCCTTCTTCCTTTCTTCTTCTTCATCCTTCCCTCTTGGCCGGACCTCGTCGGAGAAAACTAGCCCCACCATCTATCTTAGGGTGAAGTAACGGCCCCATTATCTATCTTAGGGGTGGGGGTGCAAGGGATCGCCAGAGTTCTCCATTGTTGCCGAGGGGCTTAGAGGGATGGCCGGGGCGACTGTCAGCAACGGTGGTGGGAGGAGGGCGAGGGGAGGGCGGAGCGGCGAGGTGGCTAGCGTCCGCCGGCCACGGGGGTTGGAGGCCGGCGGATGGGGCGGGGTAGGCTGGGGGGTCGGGAGGAGGAAGAAGGCAGCGAGGAAGACGATGAACAGTTCCACAATCTATTTTAGACCATTGGATCAAGATCTAACGGTTCCGTGAAAGTGACTGATGGATGAAAAAAATTCAGGTACCAAATCTGGTTAAGGTCTAATTAGCTAGGATTGTAAAAAAAAAATGGAGTGACGATTCTGGAAAAAGCTGCAGAGGTGGCGATTCTGGAAGAATTGGCCAAAAGAACTGGCCTGTATAGCCAGTCCCAAAAACTTGAGCCGACGCGATCTCGTTCTCTCTCGCTCCCGAATGAACCCACCCCAATCGGTTCCCCTGCCCCTACCCCTCCCGATCTGGTCGCTGCCACAATCTCGCCACCGAATCCGGCGTCGCCCACCCCCTTCTCTTCCAATCTTCTGAGCTGCAGCGAAGATCGGCATCCAAATCCGCCACCGTCGATGCCTCTCGGTTCCCGTCCGCAACCTGCCACTTGCGACGGACCGAGGCTATCGAAGCGGGCGACCAAAGGATTCGAAGCAGTCGCCCGGAGCTACTTCGCCCTCGACGTCGAGGAGGGCTTGGGCCTGAGCTCCTGGCCTCCCAGGGGCCGCCGCCATTGGGCTCGTATCGTCAGGCCGACGTGGCGCCGATCCGGTCACGGGCCACACCCAGTCCTCTCTCTCTCAGTTCGTGCCCCCCCCTACTTCATCTTCCCCTGTTTTTGTTCTGCAGGTTCTTGATTCGGGTGCGGGCATGCGGCAACTCGCGACTCAGAGAGGAGCTTTGGCAGTAAGGACTATACAACTTTTTTTCTCGATCACGTCCTCCGAACATCTATTGAGTTTCCGAGCAAAGTCTGGGCCTCCAGGTTAGTCTACACATCCACGTAACAAGTCCATGGTTGAGAAGTAACAATCAATCTCTAAAAAAAGTAAAGTAATGATCAATCCCTCAAAGTGCAGGCCGAGGCCGAGGCGGGGAGCTTGTACATGGGTTCCTGGTGGGCGGTGGCCATACTAAGTCCCTGTTCGAACCTCTCCAGTCCCGAAACTCCGCTCCGCGCGAGGAGCTCGGTTTGAGCCACTCCCTGCAATTGTGCTGCCGCTCCCTCCACTCGGGGAGCTGCAGTTGTGGAGTGGAGAGGATCCAAACAGGCAGTGGCGGAGCTTCTCAGGGGCCAACCTGGGCCGTTGCCCCCCCAGCCCATGAAAATTTTCTGGAATACCCCTTAGTATTTGGCCCATATCTCAAGCAAAATCAGCCCAAAACACATATTGTTTGCCCCCCCAGCCCATTGCCCCCCCTAGAATTCAGCCCAAGCTCCGCCACTGCAAACAGGGCCTAAAGAAGAAGACGAGCAAGCCGTAGATTGCTGC
This sequence comes from Elymus sibiricus, assembly GCA_039707655.1. Lineage (NCBI taxonomy): Eukaryota > Viridiplantae > Streptophyta > Magnoliopsida > Poales > Poaceae > Elymus > Elymus sibiricus. Next base: position 352,177,695 of record CM077664.1, read on the forward strand.
AACGGGGCGGCGGGGCACATCGGAGTCAGCCAGCTTGATGGTTTTCAAGGGAACGGTAACCTTCTAAAGGACCTTCCTTCTATAGTCTACTGCCAACAAGCACGCCGTTACCGGAGCTGCATGGAGGCCACACACCTGCTGGCGTGTTTTCTCCGGTCTCCAGAACCGTGGCATGTCTTCAGGAGCACAGAGCCGCTTGGCGTCGATGAACAATTGGCCGTCCATCGTCTGATTCGCATTGCCGCGTTCATTCCTGTACATCTCCACAATGTACTATACGTGTAATTCCACCCCATGTTGCTTAATCTCATGATTGTAATGGAATATATGTACAAAGATGAACCATGGATTGGTCTATTTTTCTTCCAATATGTTTGGATTTCTATGGTGTTTTGCATATTGTGCAGCACATGAGTTCAAATGTTTCTTATTTTTTTCTTTCGAAATGGCAGGATTCCTGCATTCATTAAGAAGAAAAGAGTTGCTCGGTTAATTAGGGAAACCGAGAGAAAACCAGGCAGGTTAATTATGGAGAACCGGGCGAAAACCATCACAACCGCTGAGCGGCATATACAAAAGATACTCCACGCACACCACTCCAAGCGGGTCTCGTCGAGACAGCACGCAGGCGCCATCGTTATCACTCCTTCCCTAGAAGGAGTCATCGCCATTCGTAAACCTTGAGCAAACGACTTAGACTTCGCCACCGGTGATCATCGACTCAACCCACACTGTAGAGGCCATGTGGAGCTGTATGAACATCCGTGCCAGAACTCAGCCACCTGCGGCCAGACAGCGCAACTCCGACTCTGACGGAGAATTACGAAGGACAGAACCAGGCACGGCTGGCGCCACAGAAGATCACCGAATAGGCCACCTGCAGTCAGTCATCGTACGCCACAGGGGCCCCGCCACCGCAGCTTCGACTTCACAACAATAAACAAACTGAGGCAATTCCGTGGACACGCTGGAGAAGAGCCGACTACCACAACCATTGCCGTGTCGCCGACATCGCTCCCACCATCATCGTTGCCACAGAAAACATGGACACCACAGCCACCGCCATCCACCGGTCCCACTAGCCGAAGCCGAGCTCCAAAGACGAAGCCCCCAAGAGGGAAAGCGGCACCAAGGTGCCGCCAACGTCCGATCCCACAAGATCAAGGGTTTCCCCAAGAGAGGCCGTGATGGCCGAATCCGCGCGGGAGGGGTGCGGCAGCAAAGCAGCGATGCCTCCAGGAAGGTCAATGACGGCCACAACCGCCGTCATCGCTGGTCATGACACAAGGCCGAGACAGGGTCTTCACCCAAGCTCTCACACCATCTCCGTCGCACATCATCCCGCACTGGCACCGGCAAGCCCACCAACCACCACCACCACCATCGAAGTAGACACCGAGTACACGACGTCCGCCACCGCAACCGCCAGATCTGGGAAGTAGGACCCAAATCCCCACTGCCTTGGACCGCCCCATGGCCCACTGCACCCTGGCCCTCCCTGCCACGTCGACGAGGAGCACTGTTCGTCCGATCTATGGCCCGGAGCCGCTGCTCCGGCTTCCTTTGTAGCCCCTCAAGCAAGCCCTGAGAAGAGCCGCCCACACCAGCACCCAACGCGAGCGGCTGCACACACGCCAGCATGCGCACTGGCCAGCCACCTCGCCTCTCCTTTGCCCAGGCTAGAGCCCGAGCACCCCCGTTGGTTCTAGATCAGAGCGCCAAACCCCTTGATCCGCCGTGCTCCGGTCCGCAGCCAGCACCGCCGCGTCACCCAGCAGGAACGCCGCCCAAGCTACGGGGCCGCCTCCCCGGCGTCCGGTCTCCGCCCGCAGCACCACCGATAAAGTATCAAATAAGAAGGATGGTGTTTTATGACTCGATTGAACTAAAACTATCCTTAGGAATACAACAATTCTCGCTCCATTGTATGTGCTTCCAACCATTCATATAGAAGGATTATTTTCAAGATCATTTACATACTCGAATATGCATAGAGGTTTGGCTCGTTAAAAAACACACTTGTACTATTGTAAGCCATAACATTGCTCCAACCATGAACTGCAGTTAATTAACACCTTGTGTTCGAAAAAAATCATTTGTTCTTCTGTGTTTGTGAGTAGTATATCATGGATTTGGTTCAGTTGGAGGGTCTTCTGTGGCTGCAACATAAGAAATAGTATGCATCTAGCCATCCAAGATCCAACATTCAACAAAAGTCTAAGATTAGCTGGGCTACATCTTTCTTAATTAAGCGGTGAACAGTTGTATGTCTAATTATTGTTGTTGTAGTTGTCATCTATAAACAACAATATTCTTTTTAAATTTTTAATTGGGCTGACTGTGGATGAGCATGGGAGCTTGGAGGAGGCATCTTGGAGCTGATGCCACCTTGGCAGACAACGCCTGCTCAGAACGAGAACGACGAGGAGCCGGTACTCTGGAGGAGTCGGACCATGGGGAGATCCCAATTTTATGTAGTTTCTTGGTTGCTAGCACATGTAAGGTTTGAAGTATCGATCGAGAAAACATGTGTCTAAATACTAAGTAATTTGTGTGAGAATTTGACACTTTGGTTTAGGAATCAAGTTCTGTTTTCTTCATCTTACTAACTTAAGTTTGTTGCAAAGGAAGTATTGACTATCTATGTAAATGGATAAGAAGCCGTGTGATCATAATGCACCACTCCTTCTAACTATCTATCTAAATGGATAAGAAGCCGTGTGATCATAATGCACTACTACTTCATGTTACATGCTTATATGGGAGAATGGATTGGTTAAAGAGGACAACAAATACCATTTTCATTTTGAAGTGGTACAGTCGTTGAGGGAAAACTTTTGGATATAGAACTTCAATTTATGCATGGAATGACCACACTACGGGAACTTTTTATCCAAGATATTGACGTATGATGGGAATTACCTATGATTTATTGATTTATGATTCCAGCCAGTATAGCGGTGTCATACGAAAAACAATTTGAAACAGAGAGTTATGGTGAATTTAACTTGGCTATTATGGTCTTTATTGTCCTTTATTCATGCCTGCTTTGACACTGCTATGTAAAATTCATGCTAACTTGGCTATTATGATGTTATGGTGAATTTAACATGGCTATTATGGTGTTTATTGTCCTTTATTCATGCTTGTTTTGACAGTCCTATGTAAAATTGATGTTAACTTGGCTATTATGGTGTTTATTGTCTTTTATTCATGCTTGCTTTGACAGTGCTATGTAAAATTGATCCTTATGTATCTTAATATTTCTCAAAACATCATGTTTGCAAGATCGGCGGATATTCCGACAATCTCATAACACCATGTTATTTCATGATACTCTTGTTGTGTTGAAAATTGTTTTGTTTCCGTAGCAACGCACGGGCAATTTGCATTTTAGAATTTTGATGGCCTTTGCATTTTAGAATGGCCTATGCATTTTAGAATTTTGATGCAGCTCAAGCTCAAGCATGAGCAAGCATTTTGTTGGGATCAAATTTTACGTTGGGTGAGCCTTCACACTTGGACGATTTTAAAGTGTTACAAATAAGGTGTTAGACAGAGATAGTGCTGTTGGAAATGTGCCCTAGAGGCAATAATAAATTGGTTATTATTATATTTCATTGATCATGATAAATGTTTATTATTCATGCTAGAATTGTATGTTGGAAATATGCCCTAGAGGCAATAATAAATTAGTTATTATCATATTTCCCCGTTCATGATAATAGTTTATTATTCATGCTAGAATTGTATTGACCGGAAACTAAATACATGTGTGAATAGATAAACAAATACTGTGTCCCTAGTAAGCCTCTACTAGACTAGCTCGTTGATCAAAAGATGGTCAAGATTTCCTGACCATGGACATGAGTTGTCATTTGATAATGGGATCACATCATTAGGAGAATGATGTGATGGACTTGACCCAACCGTTAGCATAGCAAATGATCGTTCAGTTTATTGCTATTGCTTTCACTATGTCAAATACACGTTCCTCTGACCATGAGATCATGCAACTCCCGGATACCGTAGGAATACTTTGGGTGTATCAAACGTCACAACGTAACTGGGTGATTATAAAGGTGCACTACAGGTATCTCCGAAAGTGTTTGTTGAGTTGGCATGGATCGAGATTGGAATTTGTCACTCCGACTATCGGAGAGGTATCTCTGGGCCCTCTCGGTAATACAGCATCACAGAAGCCTTGCAAGCACCGTGACTAAAGAGTTAGTTACAAGATGACGTATTACGGAACGAGTAAAGAGACTTGCCGGTAACGAGATTGAACTAGGTATTGGATACCGACGATCGAATCTCGGGCAAGTAACATACCGCCAGACAAAGGGAACAACGTATGTTGACATATGAGGTTCACCGATAAAGATCTTCGTGGAATATGTAGGAACCAATATGAGCATCCAGGTTCCGCTGTTGGTTATTGACCGGAGAGTCGTCTCGGTCATGTCTACATCATTCCCGAACCCGTAGGGTCCGCACACTTAAGGTTCGATGACGATTTAGTATTATATGAGTTATGTGATTGGTGGCCGAATTTTGTTCGGAGTCCCGGATGAGATCACGGACATGACGAGGAGTCTCGAAATGGTCGAGAGGTAAAGATTCATATATTGGAAGGCTATATTCGAACGTCGGAAAGGTTCCGAGTGATTCAGGTATTTTTCGGAGTACCGGGGAGTTACGGGAATTCACCGGGAGAAGTAATGGGCCTTATTGGGCCATACGGGAAAAGGAGAGGCAGGCCACGTGAGGAGGCTCGCGCCCCCCCTTGCCCAAACCGAATTGGACTAGGGGAGGGGGCGCAGCCCCCTCTTTCCTTTCCCTCTCCCTTCCCTCTTTCCTACTCCGTATGGGAGGTGGAATCCTACTAGGACTAAGGAGTCCTAGTAGGACTCCCCACACTTGGCGCACCCCTAGGGGGCCGGCCTCCTCCCTCTCCTCCTTTATATACAGGGGTAGGGGGCACCCCAAAGGACGACAATTGTTCTCTTAGCCGTGTGCGGTGCCCCCCTCCATAGTTTACCACCCCGGTCATATTTTCGGAGAGCTTAGGCGAAGCCCTGCCGGAATCACTTCACCGTCACCATCGCCACGCCATCGTGCTAACGGAACTCATCTACTACCTCGACGTCTTGCTGGATCAAGAAGGCGAGGAACGTCACCGAGCTGCACGTGTGTAGAACTCGGAGGTGCCGTACGTTCGGTACTCGATCGGTAGATCCCGAAGGAAGTTCGACTACATCGACCGCGTCGTGAGACGCTTCCGCTAACGGTCTACGAGGGTACGTAGACACACTCTCCCCTCTCGTAGTGATGCATCTCCATGGATAGATCTTGCGTGAGCGTAGGAATTTTTTTGAAATTCATGCTCCGTTCCCCAATAGTGGCATCCGAGCCAGGTCTATGCTTAGATGTGATTTGCACGAGTAGAACACAAACGAGTTGTGGGCGTGGGTGTATACATATTGCTTGCCGTTACTAGTTGTTACTTGATTCGGCGGTATTGTGAGATGAAGCGGCCCGGACCGACATTACGCGTACGCTTACGCGAGACAGGTTTCACCGCTACGTGCACTCGTTGCATAAAGGTGACTGGCGGGTGTCTGTCTCTCTCACTTTAGTTGAATCGGTTTCAATGAAGAGGGTTCTTTTAGAAGATCAAAAATCAATCACTACACTACGTTGTGGTTTTGCGTAGGTAAGAATGGTTCTTGCAAACCCGTAGCAGCCACGTAAAACTTGCAACAACAAAGTAGAGGACGTCTAACTTGTTTTTGCAGGGTATGCTGGTGATGTGATATGGCCAAGACATGATGTGATATAAGTTGTTGTATGAGATGATCATGTTTTGTAAGTTATCAGGCAACCGACAGGAGCCTTATGGTTGTCTCTTTATTGTATGCAATGCCAACCCTATGTAATTGCTTTACTTTACCGCTATGAGTTAGCAGTAGCAGTAGTAGCAATAGCCGACGAGACAACCACGACGCTGCGATGGAGATCAAGGTGTCATGACGCTACGATGGAGATCATGGTGTCAATCCGGTGACGATGGAGATCATGATGGTGCTTTGCTGATGGAGATCAAAATCACAAGACGATGATGGCCATATCATGTCACATATATATATTGAATTGCATGTGATGTTAATCCTTTTATGCATCTTATTTTGCTTAGGACGACGGTAGCATTATAAGATGATCCCTTCACTAAATTTCAAGATAGGTGTTCTCCCCTAGTATGCACCGTTGCGAAGGTTCGACGCTTCTAAGCACCACATGATGATCGGGTGTGATGGATTCTTTCGTTCACATACAACGGGTGTAAGCCAGTTTTACACACGCAGAATACTTGGGTTAAACTTGACGAGCCTAGCATATACAGATATGGCCTCGGAACACAAGAGACCGAAAGGTCGAACATGAGTCATATAGTAGATATGATCAACATGAAAGATGTTCACCATTGATAACTAATCCACCTCACGTGATGATCGGACGTGGTTTAGTTGATGTGGATCATGTTACACTTAGACAACTTGAGGGATGTTAATCTAAGTGGGAGTTCTTAAGTAATTTGATTAATTGAACTTCAATTATCATGAACATAGTCTAAATAATCTTTGCAATTTTATGTTGTAGATCAATAGACCACGCTGTAGTTCCCCTGTTTTTATTATGTTCCTAGAGAAAACGAAGTTGAAAGTTGATGGAAGCAACTATGCGGACTAGGTCCGTGATCTGAGGATTGTCCTCACTGCTGCACAGAAGGCTTATGTCCTTAATGCACCGCTCACTGAAATACCCCTACGGCTTCGTCTGAGGACGTTATGAACGTCTGGCAGACAAGAAAAGATGACTACTCGATAGTTCAGTGCGCCATACTTTACGGCTTAGAACCGGAGCTCCAAATATGTTTTGAGCAACACGGAGCATATGAGATGTTCCAAGAGCTGAAAATTTGTTTTTCAAGCTCACACCCGGGTCGAGAGGTATGACACCTTCGACAAGTTCTATAGCTACAAGATGGAGGAGAACAGCTCCGTTAGTGAGCATGTACTCAGAATGTCTGAGTACTTCAAACACTTGAATCAAGTGGGAGTTAGACTTCTGAATAAAGTGGTGATTGATAGAGTTCTCCAGTCACTATCACTAAGCTACTGGATCTTCGTGATGAACTATAAACATGCAAGGGATAGAAGATCCTTAAGCTATTCGCGATGCTACAATCTGCGGATGTAGAAATAAAAAAAAAGGGAGCATAAAGTGTTGATGGTTAATAAGACCACTAGTTTCAAGAAGGGCAAGGGAAAGAAAAGGGAACTTCAAGAAGAACGGTAAAACAGTTGCCGCTCACGCGAAGAAACCCAAGGCTGAACCAAACCCGAGACTTAGTGCTCCCATTGCAAAGGGAAATGTCACAAGGAGCGGAACTTCCCCAAAGTAACTGGCAGATAATAAGACTGGCAATGTCAACAAAGATATTTGATATACATGTTTTTGATGTGTACCTTACTAGTACTCGTAGGAGCACCTGGGTATTTGATACTTGTTCAGTTGCTTGCAACTTGAAACATGGAGCTTCGGAATAAACGTGGGCTAGCTAAAGAACGAGGTGACGATGTGCATTGGAAGTGTCTCCAAGGTTGATGTGATCACCATCGCCACGCTCTACCTTCAGGATTAGTGATGAACCTAAATAATTGTTATTTGGTGCTTGCGTTAAGCATGAACATTATATCTGATAGTGTTTATTGCAAGACGGTTATTCAATTTCAGAGAATAATTGTTATTCTATTTGGATAATATCATTGATGATCATGCACTTAAAATGAAAGGTTTATTGAATCTTGATCGTAGTAATACATATGTTCATAACACGAATGCCAAAAGATAATGATAGTACCACATATTTGTGGCACTGCCGCTTAGGTCATATCAGTGTTGAACACATGAAGAAACTCCATGCAGATGGGGTTTTGGAATCTCTTGATTATGAATCATTTGAGACATGTGAACCGTGCCTTATTGGCAAGATGACTAAAACTCCGTTCTCCGGAACAATGGAGCGAGCAACCAACTTATTGGAAATAATACATACCGATGTATGCGGTCCGATGAGTGTTGAGGCGCATGGTGGATATCGTTATGTTCTCACGTTCACTGATGATTTGAGTAGATATAGTTATGTCTACTTGATGAAGCATAAATCTGAAACATTTGAAAAGTTCAAAGAATTTCAGAGTGAAGTAGAGAACCATCGTAACAAGAAAATAAAGTTCTTACGATCTAATCATGGAGGAGAATATTTGAGTTACGAGTTTGGCAATCACTTAAGACAATGTGGAATTGTTTCACAGCTCACGCCACATGGAACACCACAGCGTAATGGTGTGTCCGAACGTCGTAATCGTACTCTATTGGATATGGTGCGTTCTATGATGTCTCTTACCGATTTGCCACTATCATTTTGGGGTTATGCATTAGAGACAGCTGCATTCACTTTAAACAAGGGCATCGTCTAAATCCGTTGAGATGACACCGTATGAACTGTGGTTTGCAAAAAACCTAAGATGTCGTTTCTGAAAGTTTGGGGATGCGATGCTTATGTCAAAAGGCTTCAGCCAGATAAGCTCGAACCCAAAGCGGATAAGTGCGTCTTCATAGGATACCCAAAAGAGACCGTTGGGTACGCCTTCTACCACAGATCCGAATGCAAAGTTTTCGTTGCTAAAGAATGGATCCTTTCTAGAGAAGGAGTTTCCCTCGAAAGAAGTGAGTGGGAGGAAAGTAGAACCTGATGAGGTAATTGTACCTCCTCTGGATAGTAGTACGCCACAGAAAGAAATTTCTGTGACACCGACACAGACCAGAGAGGAAGTAGATGATGATGATCATGAAGCTTCGGATCAAGTTGCTACAGAACCTCGTAGGTCAACCAGGACACGCTCCACACCAGATTGGTACGGCAATCCTGTCTTGGAGGTCATGTTGTTAGACAACGGTAAACCTACGAACTATGAAGAAGCGATGGCGAGCCCGGATTCCGACAAATGGCTTGAGGCCATGAAATCCGAGATTGGATCCATGTATTAGAACAAAGTGTGGACTTTGGTAGACTTGCCCGATGAACGGCGAGCTATTAAAAATAAATGGATCTTTAAGAAGAAGACGGACGCTGATGGTAATGTCACCGTCTATAAAGCACGACTTGTTGCTAAAGGTTATCGACAAGTTCAAGGAGTTGACTACGATGAGACTTTCTCACCCGTAGCGATGCTAAAGTCTGTCAGAATTATGTTAGCAATTGCCGCATTTTATGATTATGAAATCTGGCAAATGGACGTCAAAACGGCATTCCTTAATGGATTCCTTAAGGAAGAATTGTATATGATGCAACCGGAAGGTTTTGTCGATCATAAAGGTGCTAACAAAGTATGCAAGCTCCAGCGATCCATCTATGGACTGGTGCAAGCATCTCGGAGCTGGAATACTCGCTTTGATGAAGTGATCAAAGCGTTTGGGTTTATGCAAGTTTATGGAGAAACTTGTATTTACAACAAAGTGAGTGGGAGCTCTATAACATTTCTAATAAGTATATGTGATTGGAAATGATGTAGAATTTCTGGAAAGCATAAAGAATTAATTGAAAGGAGTTTTTCAATAAAAACCTATTTTTTGAGTTATCCACGGTTTGGGCATCGAGATCTATAGAGATAGATCAAGACACCTGATAAAAGATTTTCACACACCTTGATTAGATTTTGAAGAAGTTCAAAATGGATCAAGTCAAAAGAAATAAGTTCTTGGCTGGTGTGAAGTGGAGTAAGACTTGAAGATCTAGGTAAAGGTTGTTTACATGTTAGGCATCAAAATCTATAGAGATAGATTGAGACGCCTCATATGACTTTCACAAAACATATACCTTGACAAGATTTTGAAAAAGTTCAAAATGGATCAGTCAAAGAAGGAGTTCTTGACTGTGGTGAAAGGTGTGAAGTTGAGTAAGACTCAAATCTCGACCACGGCAAAATAAATAGAATGGATGAAGGTTATCCCCTATGCGTCGGCCATAGGTTCTATAAAGTATGCCAAGCTGTGTGCCTTGCCATGTGTCTGGCAAAAGAGGTACCAAAGTTTTCGAGGAGTAGATCACTGGACAGCGGTCAAATTATCCTTAAGATGACTAAGGAAGAATTTCTCGGGAATAGAGATGATAAAGAGTTCGTCGTAAGGTGTTACGTCGATGCAAGCTTTAAACACTGATCCGAAAGACTATGAGTCTCAGACTGGATAAGTATAGTGGGGAAATTTTTTGGAGTAGCTCCAAACAGAGTGTGGTAGCAGCATCTACATAGAGATTTGCCAAGAACACACGGATCTGAATATTGCAGACCCATTGACTAAAACCTCTCTCACAAGCAAAACATGATCAGCTTTAGAACAGATTAAGTGTTAATTACATAGAGATGTAATCTAGATTATTGACTCTAGTGCAAGTGGGAGACTGTTGGAAATATGCCCTAGAGGCAATAATAAATTAGTTATTATCATATTTCCCCGTTCATGATAATAGTTTATTATTCATGCTAGAATTGTATTGACCGGAAACTAAATACATGTGTGAATAGATAAACAAATACTGTGTCCCTAGTAAGCCTCTACTAGACTAGCTTGTTGATCAAAAGATGGTCAAGATTTCCTGACCATGGACATGAGTTGTCATTTGATAATGGGATCACATCATTAGGAGAATGATGTGATGGACTTGACCCAACCGTTAGCATAGCAAATGATCGTTCAGTTTATTGCTATTGCTTTCACTATGTCAAATACACGTTCCTCTGACCATGAGATCATGCAACTCCCGGATACCGTAGGAATACTTTGGGTGTATCAAACGTCACAACGTAACTGGGTGATTATAAAGGTGCACTACAGGTATCTCCGAAAGTGTTTGTTGAGTTGGCATGGATCGAGATTGGAATTTGTCACTCCGACTATCGGAGAGGTATCTCTGGGCCCTCTCGGTAATACAGCATCACAGAAGCCTTGCAAGCACCGTGACTAAAGAGTTAGTTACAAGATGACGTATTACGGAACGAGTAAAGAGACTTGCCGGTAACGAGATTGAACTAGGTATTGGATACCGACGATCGAATCTCGGGCAAGTAACATACCGCCAGACAAAGGGAACAACGTATGTTGACATATGAGGTTCACCGATAAAGATCTTCGTGGAATATGTAGGAACCAATATGAGCATCCAGGTTCCGCTGTTGGTTATTGACCGGAGAGTCGTCTCGGTCATGTCTACATCATTCCCGAACCCGTAGGGTCCGCACACTTAAGGTTCGATGACGATTTAGTATTATATGAGTTATGTGATTGGTGGCCGAATTTTGTTCGGAGTCCCGGATGAGATCACGGACATGACGAGGAGTCTCGAAATGGTCGAGAGGTAAAGATTCATATATTGGAAGGCTATATTCGAACGTCGGAAAGGTTCCGAGTGATTCAGGTATTTTTCGGAGTACCGGGGAGTTACGGGAATTCACCGGGAGAAGTAATGGGCCTTATTGGGCCATACGGGAAAAGGAGAGGCAGGCCACGTGAGGAGGCTCGCGCCCCCCCTTGCCCAAACCGAATTGGACTAGGGGAGGGGGCGCAGCCCCCTCTTTCCTTTCCCTCTCCCTTCCCTCTTTCCTACTCCGTATGGGAGGTGGAATCCTACTAGGACTAAGGAGTCCTAGTAGGACTCCCCACACTTGGCGCACCCCTAGGGGGCCGGCCTCCTCCCTCTCCTCCTTTATATACAGGGGCAGGGGGCACCCCAAAGGACGACAATTGTTCTCTTAGCCGTGTGCGGTGCCCCCCTCCACAGTTTACCACCCCGGTCATATTTTCGGAGAGCTTAGGCAAAGCCCTGCCGGAATCACTTCACCGTCACCGTCGCCACGCCGTCGTGCTGACGGAACTCATCTACTACCTCGACGTCTTGCTGGATCAAGAAGGCGAGGAACGTCACCGAGCTGCACGTGTGTAGAACTCGGAGGTGCCGTACGTTCGGTACTCGATCGGTGGATCCCGAAGGAAGTTCGACTACATCGACCGCGTCGTGAGACGCTTCCGCTAACGGTCTACGAGGGTACGTAGACACACTCTCCCCTCTCGTAGCGATGCATCTCCATGGATAGATCTTGCGTGAGCGTAGGAAATTTTTTGAAATTCATGCTCCGTTCCCCAACATTGTATTGACCGGAAACTTAAATGCATGTGTGAATACATACACATTGCCGTGTACTAGACTAGCTCGTTGATCCAAGATGGTTAAGGTTTCCTAATGATACGTCTCCATCGTATCTACTTTTCCAACCACTTTTGCTCTTGTTTTGGACTCTAATTTGCATGATTTGAATGAAACTAACCCGGACTGACGCTATTTTCAGCAGAACTACCATGGTGTTGTTTTTGTGCAGAAATCAAAGTTCTCGGAATTGGACGAAACTTTTTGGAGATTTTTTATGAAATAAATAAAAATTACTGGCGCAAGAATCAACAGAAGAGGGGCCACCTGTTACCCACAAGGCAACAGGGCGTGACCCCCCACCTATGGCGCGCCCTGATGCCTTGTGGTGCCCACAGGCGGCCGTCTGACCTAATTCCACGCAATAAATTCACTTTCCCTGAGAAAAAAAATAAGAGAAGAAGTTTCATCGCGTTTTACGATACGGAGCCGCCGCCACCTCCTGTTCTTCATCTGGAGGGCTGATCTGGAGTCCGTTCGGGGCTCCGGAGATGGGCATTCGACGCCGTCGTCATCATCAACCATCCTCCATCACCAATTTCATGATGCTCACCACCGTGTGTGAGTAATTTCTCCGTAGGCTTGCTGGACGGTGATGGGTTGGATGAGATTTATCATGTAATCGAGTCAATTTGTTAGGGCTTTGATCCCTAATATCCACTATGTTTTGAGATTGATGTTGCTATGACTTTGCTATGCTTAATGCTTCTCACTAGGGCCCGAGTGCCATGATTTCAGATCTGAACCCTGTTGACACACGAACGCGTCACGCGTACCCTCGACGCCGGGGGTGATGCACCGCAGCTCATGTCGAAGGAGGCTTGCCGGAAGCGCGATACGCAAGACAATCCGGCGGGCGCTTTTGAGACCCGACGCACCGCTTCTCCGGGATGGAACCCGTCAGGAGTCGCGGATGGACGATGGGCTGCCCTAGGTTGATTCGCTCGCCCCTAGGGCCTCGAGATTCGCCGTCCTGCAACAAGAAGAACGAACGAAGAACGAGAAGAAAGATACAAGGGAGAGGGATAAAAGTAGGGTAAAAAGATGTAGATGTGTTTGTTTGATTGTGTGTTGTTCAATCGGCCGTCACCCCAAACATATATAAGAGGCGGCTAGACTTCCCGTACAAGCAAAGGATTCATCTAGGCTTTCCTTACAAGAAAATTACATCAATTCACGTCCTAGAGTCCTAGTTCTGGTCCCACTCGGATTCAGCCTGAATCTGGTCTAATCTTCTGTCTTGCTCCTTGCGTGGGCCGTGGAATCTGCATATGACTTCCGATGGAGACAGTTCAAATACCAATTTTGTGCGCTTTGACGAGGCCAACAATCTGTATGTTGATCACTTTTCCAAATAAGGCCATCTTGAATACTCCACGGGGTCATCTTTAATTTCGAGTCAGACTCGTTCGTGTAGCTGACTGGACTATTCGACTCTTGTAGCGTCTCTGCAGGTCATATACTACGTCGGATGATGATGACTCCAAAAGCAAAGTTGACCGTTTCGACGAGACGAACAACTTTCTTGTTGAACACTTTTTCATCCGAGGCCATCCTCTTTTCACGCGGCAAGATCTTCACCCGGCAAGCCCTTGGCCCGCCAAACATTCTGCACCTTGCGGGCCATTTTTGTGATAGTAAATGACCTCAGATGAAAATGAGCCCAAAAGCAATTTTAACCGTTTCGACGAGACGAACAACTTTGGTGTTGAACACTTTTTGATCTGAGGCCATCTAGATAAGTATTTGAGCCTATCTTCAGCATCTCGTCGGATTGGCCTTGACAGTTTTTACTGTTCACGGCGGCAAGCTTCCCCCGGCAAGGTTACTGTTCACGGCGACAAGCTTTCCCCGGCAAGGTACTGTTCACGGCGGCAAGCTTTCCCCCAGCAAGGTTACTGTTCACGGCGGCAAGCTTTCCCCGGCGGCAAGGTTACTGTTCACGGCGGCAAGCTTCCCCCCGGCAAGGTTACTGTTCACGGCGGCAAGCTTCCCCCGGCAAGGTTACTGTTACTGTTTCACGGCGGCAAGTTCCCCCCGGCAAAGTTACTGTTCACGCCGGCAAGCTTCCCCCGGCAAGGTTACTGTTACTGTTCACGGCGGCAAGCTTCCCCCGGCAAGGTTACTGTTACTGTTCACGGCGGCAAGCTTCCCCCGGCAAGGTTACTGTTCACGGCGGCAAGCTTCCCCCGGCAAGGTTACTGTTCACGGCGGCAAGCTTCCCCCGCAAGGTTACTGTTCACGGGGGCAAGCTTTCCCCGGCGGCAAGGTTACTGTTCACGGCGCCAAGCTTCCCCCGGCAAGGTTACTGTTCACGGCGGCAAGCTTTCCCCGGCGGCAAGGTTACTGTTCCTGGCAAACTTTCTGGCTGCACCTTACGGGTCCTTTTTGAGGCAGTAAACGACCTCGGATGACAATGTGCCCAAAAGCAATTTTGACCGTTTCGACGAGACGAACAACTTTCATGTTGAATGTTTTTCGATCCGAGGCCATCTTGAAGGGCTAATTGCTCACGCATTGCATCAGACACCCATCAGACATGTGTCTGATGGGGCGCGCTATATTTCGCCTCTTGACAGGGCTGCATTCAAATAGCTCTAACTTTTGCATACGAACTCGGTTTGAGACGATTTTTATATGAAAATCAACCGATTCGACGAGACGAAGACAATTCATGTAGAGCATTCCTTCATCCAAGATTGTCTTGGAGGCGTAATCGACCAAAAGCACTCAGAACACCTAAACATGACAATCCGAGTGTAGTTTTGGTCTTTGATATGATACTGAATGATTATGATCCAAACATCAAAGTTGTTCCATTCGGCAATGTGAAGTTTCTCATGTAGAATATCTTGTCATTTGAGGTCACCTCTATTGCATTCTGTATTGTGCCAAAATCAGGTGTCAACACATGCCCCCCTGTTTTCTGGCAGAGCTTGCGTGCCAGAAAATACTTTGCCTCGGGTATTGTTTAAGCACGATGTCAACACTCCATCGGCTGTGTATGCTGAGGACGATAATTGTTATCGCCCATATGCTCGGGCTTGTTGCTGCTTGAGTAGAACTTTCTTCGGATGATAGTCGTCTGAGAACAACCATTGGATGTCACAAAGGCCTCCACATAAATTTCTCATGTCAATTCTAACCTTACTTTGTCCAGGTAATCCTTGGAGATATTAGAACCGCTCGACGATACATCGCCAAGCCGTCTTACCGAGCAATTATAACCATGCACCTCAAAGGAATACCGACAACTGTTCGGTGACTCAACTCATTGTTGACCAAAATACACCATCAAGCCTCCGCCGAACATCGTCTGTCTCCTAACATGGATCCTGCAGATAACTATCATCATGAGTCAGAGCTTTTATGCACTAAACCTTTGATCAGTGGCCGAATCAATAATTAAGTCGGCCTCGCTGGTATTGGCAAACACCGAGCATCGGCTATAGGAGTACAAGATAAACATGATGAACACCGTTAACCAGATGCCCTACTTTGCCAATACAATGAACTCTCAGGGCGATATGAAAATATCGGCCATGCATTCTCATCTCAAAGGAGCTTGGGAATCCGTCCACCAAAGTGTGAATAGCCGAAATAAATCAGATATTTCAGCTGAGGATATATTCTTGGGCACAAACTCTGATGGGACGGTTGCAGAACATGGATGATGCGCCGTTTGGAGTCTCGTATAGTGGCATTGAAATCGTTGTTTTTGCCTACCGGCTTCACGCTTGTCCTCCCTTACTCCTCCCGGCTTCACAACAGGAGTAGGCACATCATTCTTGCTTTGACGGCTTCCCTTGGGGACCCATGCCATGTTCCTCTTCTCCAACTCGTTGGCTCTGAGCCTCTTTCGCTTCCTCTCTTGCCAATGTGATAAGCCGAGTGAGCATCCCGACTGTGATTCTGTTTTATGCAGTGGCAATTCTTTCCTGGCTTTGGGCACATCTGGTTTGGCCAGTCCGAACTCGATGATTGGGTCCTTGAAAGTTACTCGCTTCACTTCCTTTCCCTTAGTAGCCAACGTAGACTCGGCTGGCTTTTTTACATCCGAAGTCAGATCTGAAATAGCACACTTGCGGCCATCCTTTTTCACTCGGTAGACTTGCTTGACCGCGCCCATATTTTTCGCCGAGCTCCGGACCGATTCTTTTTGGTTGAGTCGGTCTTTAACATGTGGTTGTTGAACAAACAATGATCCTCTCAGAGTTGCATAATTTTGGCGAGGTGGTTTAGAATATGATGGACAGTGTGCCTTCGATTTATACCTCTCCTTTCGCCAATCTCGGTCTTCAGATTTATACTTTGGGGGTGACTTCGATGCTTTTGTTTCACTCGGCCGATAAGCACTCTTCTCCTCACTTAACTTCTGATATTTTTCCAATAACTGCGCGAAAGTGACTTTTGGCTTTTTACCTTTGTGCTTATCGCGGCCTTTTCTTTCTTTGGTTACGTGTGCACCGGTCTTTGAATTTTCTTGTTGCCCCCCAGTGCTAGATGTGTCAGTTATAGCTTTGATGGAATTTCCGTCTTCAGTGTTGTTGCTGATGTACTTTTGAATGATTGCCTTGCTCGAAGATTTGATCCCATCATCATTAGCGTATACTTGTCCGTCTTTGGATGAGCCGGCTTGAGGTAGCCGAGTCAATGCTTGATCGCCATCGAGACCAATCTGAGTCGACTGGCCCTATGCTTGTGCCTCAACGAGCTCCAATCGTCCTATGTTGGCCGATTGTGTGGCTTGATGAATCACATTATTGTCTTTGACATTCTGTCAAACGAACATTGCATTTGCTCTTGTCTTGATGGCTCGACATCGTGATCAATTATAATAATAGGATTAGTTGGCGACGCACCGACGATGTGCTCACTTATGCCCGGACTGAAAGTACACTGCTCGTCCATTAACCGATATTGTGATACCGGCTCTGGAGCAAACCAACCGAGTGGTGCTGGTTTAACGCCATCTGACTCGGCTATGCATTGATTTTCGTCCTCCTTCCCCGATGCTCTTGAATCGGCTATCTCGGACGACTTTGGACCTGGCTTTATGTTTCTGCAACCAAAGTAACTACAGGATATACGTCTCATTTGACACCAAATGTTAGCCAAGCATGAAACCATCAAAGCTACCCATATGAACATAATTTTCAGTCGGCATAATGGGAAAAGCTTTGGTTGCGATAATCTATCCCTAGCAGCCTCTATGAATGGTACAATATGTTGACTGGCATGATTAGTGACAAGACTATTTCTAACAAACAAGTTACTCATCTTGATTGGTCTTTTCAAGTTAATTATGATCTTGCTAATGGATGTATCAATGATATATTTTTGACCAAATCGGAAAGCGAGTAAATTATTTGCTAGACGTACCTTTGCGACACCGTTGGTGGAATATGATGATTGTACATGTGGAACAATACTTTGCTCCACCCCAAGATGATCCTCCAACGCCTCTTCTTCTTCTTCTTCTTCTGGATCTTGTGCTTCATCACTCGTATTTACCAAGTAGATTTCATTTGGATTACCCGAATGGATTCCACTCGGAAGCTCTTTGTCAGCTAAACTTTGCTTGGCTGCATGTTCTTGTTCTTGATGTTCATCGTTAACCGAACTGTGTTCAGCCATATCACTTTGTTCTTGATGCTCACCAATTTCTTTAGCACGAAATTCATAGGGCAGCATGTAAGCTCCCTCACATCCAGAAAAATCGAGCACAACCAATTTGCTGCGTTTGTCGTTCCTTTGCTCGGTGAAGCTTGCATCATCTATTTTGGTACACTCGACAATAACTGGCTCGATGCACTCGACATTAGCCGGTGATTCACTCGAATGTCTCAATGTACTCGGCCTTGACTGGCTCGATGCACTCGGTTGGCTCAGTGCACACGATATTCACTCTATGCACTCAACCTTGGCCGTCTCGGTGCTCAATCCGGTTTCAACCGAATCCATCATTGTCTTGGCTTTAAAGGAACCGTTCGACTCGGTTGTAGACGACTTAATCATATTTGACTTGGTTTCAACCGAATCAACCATATTAACCGAGTGAATCCTTTTTTGTTGTTCAGCTTGCAAAGCTTTTGTTTTATCTTGCCTCAACATCGTGGAAGGTCCAACATGGTTACTGCATAGAGGAAGGGACTTGACGTATTCATGCAAATCTTCCTCTTCACGCTTCTTCTTGAGTGCTTCATAAGCCTGTCGATATTCTGCTGGTAACTCCTCAAGAGTTGGTGTAGTAAGATCACCGGTGTCAGCCATTACATGTTGAAATTGCCCCCGACTCTTTTAGACTCTTTCAGCATTGAACTGTTGCCGAAAGTTTGTACAGGGAGTACATAATATGCTGCATTGACAGGTGAAGATGTATGCACTGTTGTAGAATCATATTTCCTCTCGCCAATTCGATCAATTGGCAACACTTTGTCTTCTTGTAAAACTCTAGCTCTTATTGCCTCATAATCAGGTACCAACCCCTTTTCATGTTGCTCAAGACAAAGAGCACTAATCCTTTTATTTTGAGCTAAACTCTTTTTTAGTGCAGCCACGTGAGCTTCTGGAAGGGATTGCTCCATAATATTTGTAGATTCTTTCGGCAATGAGGTGTTGCCGAAATTTTGCATTTGTGCAGGGCATTGTAACTCGGAATTTTGCACTTGTGCAGGGTATTGTAACTCGGAATTTTGTACTTGTGCAGGGTGTTGTAACTCGGAATTTTGCACTTGTGTAGAGAAAGTATGGTACGCCATAGTATTATAATCCGGTCTATGTGCTCCTGCGGAATCTTCACTAATCCGGCCATCACCCTGAAGGTAAGCCGAATTGCGAATATCGTCAGTCGCATGAGTTGCCGATTCAGTGGTCACATAAGGCGTATTATAAGTCGGCTGGGAGTAACCGGCTAAACAGCTTGTGGAAGCTAAGCCGATTCTCTCACCCATCGGCCTGCTTAGGGATGACTTCATGAATTCCGAGTCAGCAGCAGATGGATAAAACCGTGAGACATCCTCTAGCCTATGAAGTGTCCCATGTTGATCAACCGAGTACTCAATGTTATTCATCGGCCTATAATCTGGGGCAGCCGATGCATTAGAACTCGGACATGCTTGCCGTGTGTAGGTAGGGTGGTCCTGAATCGGCTTCTGTTCATAGCTATATAGGAGATAACCAGAACTAGCCGATAAAGTATGCCTGCCCACACCGAAGCAAGGGCTATTTGCATCCACGTAAAAAGATTGATGATACATGTCAGCTTCGTAGATTGCCGCCTCTTGATGCGCTCCTCGTAGCCAGAACGGGCTGGAGACCGTTTGCTTCGTCCCCAGCGGAGTCGCCAAAAAGTGTGTTGACACACGAACGAGTCACGCGTACCCTCGACGCCGGGGGTGATGCACCGCAGCTCACGTCGAAGGAGGCCTGCCGGAAGCGCGATACGCAAGACAATCCGACGGGCGCTTTTGAGACCCGACGCACCGCTTCTCCGGGATGGAACCCGTCAGGAGTCGCGGATGGACGATGGGCTGCCCTAGGTCGATTCGCTCGCCCCTAGGGCCTCGAGATTCGCCGTCCTGCAACAAGAAGAATGAACGAAGAACGAGAAGAAAGATACAAGGGAGAGGGATAAAAGTAGGGTAAAAAGATGTAGATGTGTTTGTTCGATTGTGTGTTGTTCAATCGGCCGTCACCCCAAACATATATAAGAGGCGGCTAGACTTCCCGTACAAGCAAAGGATTCATCTAGGCTTTCCTTACAAGAAAATTACATCAATTCACGTCCTAGAGTCCTAGTTCTGGTCCCACTCGGATTCAGCCTGAATCTGGTCCAATCTTCTGTCTTGCTCGTGGGCCGTGGAATCTGCATATGACTTCCGATGGAGACAGTTCAAATACCAATTTTGTGCGCTTTGACGAGGCCAACAATCTGTATGTTGATCACTTTTCCAAATAAGGCCATCTTGAATACTCCACGGGGTCATCTTTAATTTCGAGTCAGACTCGTTCGTGTAGCTGACTGGACTATTCGACTCTTGTAGCGTCTCTGCAGGTCATATACTACGTCGGATGATGATGACTCCAAAAGCAAAGTTGACCGTTTCGACGAGACGAACAACTTTCTTGTTGAACACTTTTTCATCCGAGGCCATCCTCTTTTCACGCGGCAAGATGTTCACCCGGCAAGCCCTTGGCCCGGCAAACTTTCTGCACCTTGCGGGCCCTTTTTGTGATAGTAAATGACCTCAGATGATAATGAGCCCAAAAGCAATTTTAACCGTTTCGACGAGACGAACAACTTTGGTGTTGAACACTTTTTGATCCGAGGCCATCTAGATAAGTATTTGAGCCTATCTTCAGCATCTTGTCGGATTGGCCTTGACAGTTTTTACTGTTCACGGCGGCAAGCTTTCCCCGGCAAGGTTACTGTTCACGGCGACAAGCTTTTTCCCCCGGCAAGGTACTGTTCACGGCGGCAAGCTTTCCCCGGGCGGCAAGGTTACTGTTCACGGCGGCAAGCTTCCCCCCGGCAAGGTACTGTTCACGGCGGCAAGGTTCCCCCCGGCGGCAGGTTACTGTTCACGGCGGCAAGCTTCCCCCGGCAAAGGTTACTGTTCACGGCGGCAAGGTTATTGTTCACGCCGGCAAGCTTCCCCCGGCAAGGTTACTGTTACTATTCACGGCGGCAAGCTTCCCTCGGCAAGGTTACTGTTACTGTTCACGCCGGCAAGCTTCCCCGGCAAGGTTACTGTTACTGTTCACGGGCGACAAGCTTCCCCCGGCAAGGTCACTGTTCACGGCGGCAAGCTTCCCCCGGCAAGGTTACTGTTCACGGCGGCAAGCTTCCCCCGCAAGGTTACTGTTCACGGCGGCAAGCTTTCCCCGGCGGCAAGGTTACTGTTCACGGCGGCAAGCTTCCCCCGGCAAGGTTACTGTTCATGGCGGCAAGCTTTCCCTGGCGGCAAGGTTACTGTTCCTGGCAAACTTTCTGGCTGCACCTTGCGGGTCCTTTTTGAGGCAGTAAACGACCTCGGATGACAATGTGCCCAAAAGCAATTTTGACCGTTTCGACGAGACGAACAACTTTCATGTTGAACGTTTTTCGATCCGAGTCCATCTTGAATGGCTAATTGCTCATGCATTGCATCAGACACCCATCAGACATGTGTCTGATGGGGCGCGCTATATTTCGCCTCTTGACAGGGCTGCATTCAAATAGCTCTAACTTTTGCATACGAACTCGGTTTGAGACGATTTTTATATGAAAATCAACCGATTCGACGAGACGAAGACAATTCATGTAGAGCATTCCTTCATCCGAGATTGTCTTGGAGGCGTAATCGACCAAAAAGCACTCAGAACACCTAAACGTGACAATCCGAGTGTAGTTTTGGTCTTTGATATGATACTGAATGATTATGATCCAAACATCAAAGTTGTTCCATTCGGCAATGTGAAGTTTCTCATGTAGAATATCTTGTCATTTGAGGTCACCTCTATTGCATTCTGTATTGTGCCAAAATCAGGTGTCAACAAACCCTTTATGTTTTCATGAATATATTTGAGTTCTTGATCCTATCTTGCAAGTTGTACGCACCTATTATGTGTTATGATCCGCATACCACAAGGTGACAATAATTGGGATTCTTTCCGGTGATTACCGTAGTTTGAGGAGTTCATGTATTCACTATGTGTTAAAGCTTTGTTCCGGTTCTCTATTAAAAGGAGGCCTTAATATCCCTTAGATTTCCTTATGGGCCCCGCTGCCACGGGAGGGTAGGACAAAAGATGTCATGCAAGTTCTTACTTTAAGCACGTATGACTATATACGGAATACATGCCTACATTACATTGATGAATTGGAGCTATTGTGTATCGCCCTAGGTTGTGACTGTTATATGATGAATGTCATCCAACATAATTATCCATCACCGATCCAATGCTTATGCTTTTTGCATATTGACCTTTGCTAAGTTACTTTCGTTGCTGCTGCTGCTGTTACAATCACTACAAAACTGCTACTGTTACTGTTACTGTTACTGTGTTACTGTTACTACTGCTATTTAAACTATCATACTACTGTGCTACTAAACACTTTGCTGCATATATTTAGTTTTCAAGGTGTGGTTGAATTGACAAATCAACTGCTAATACTCGCAAATATACTTTGGCTCCCCTTGTGTCGAATCAATAAATTTGTGTGAAATACTACCTGCGAAAACTGTTGCGATCCCCTATACTTGTGTGTTATTAAGACCTTTTCCTGGCGCCGTTGCCGGGGAGCATAGCTCTATTTGTTGAGTCACTTGGGATTTATATCTGTTGATCACGATGAAGAATCTGAAAGACGCAAAGACCAAGATCGTTCCCTCTAAGACGAGGGGAGGTAAGGAACTGCCATCTAGCTCCGCACTTGATTCACCTTCTGTTTTGAGTAGGCTTGCGACACCAACACCTGCTATTCATTCTGATATGTCGCAAGTTATCTGATGGTTATGTTTTTGATAAGGAGACAGCTAGGGCAATCCTTGCTTGTAATGATAGAGATGAGGTCAGAAAATTGCTTGCTGAGTTGAAAGAAAAATCTATGAGGGAGGGAATGAAATATGATCCTAAGTTTGCTACCTCTCCCATATTTGTTACCGATAAGGATTATGAATTCTCTATCGATCCTGAGTTAATTACTTTGGTTGAATCTGATCTTTTTTATGGTTATGAAACTGAAACTGTTGTGGCACATCTTACTAAGTTGAATGATATAGCCACCCTATTTGCTCATGAGAAAAAAAATCGCTACTACTACATCCTGAAGATGTTTCCTTTCTCATTAAAGGGTGATGCTAAGAAATGGTTTAATACTCTTGCTCCTGGTTGTGTGCGTAGTCCCCAGGATATGATATATTACTTCTCTGAAAAATATTTTCCTGCTCATAAGAAACAAGCTGCCTTACAGGAAATATTTAACTTTGTGCAAATTGAAGAAGAGAATCTCCCTCAAGCTTCGGGGAGGCTTCTCCAATTACTTAATGCTTTGCCTGATCATCCTCTTAAGAAAAATGAAATGCTTGATATCTTTTATAATGGACTAACCGATGCTTCTAGGGACTACCTAGATAGTTGTGCTGGTTGTGTTTTCAGGGAACGAACTGTTGGACAGGCTGAAGAACTATTGAATAGTATATTGAGAAATGTCGATGATTGGACACTTCCTGAACCACCACCTAAGCCAACTCCGAAGAAGAGAGGTATTCTATTCCTCAGTCCAGAAGATATGCAAGAAGTTAAGAAATCTATGAAGGAAAATGGTATTAAAGCCAAAGATGTTAAGAATTTACCACCTATTGAAGAAATACATGGGCTCGACATCCCGACACAGGTAGTGGAGGGGCTGTTATTGATTGCAATAAAAGCAAGGTCACTTTTCATGTCAATGGTAATGAGCATACGGTTTATTTCCCGAAGAAACAAACTTCAGTGAATGGTATCAATTGTATTGAAAAGGTTTCGACAATCACTATTGGGGGATTCCAATTTCCTCTTCCTACTGTCAAAAAGAAATATGAAATTCTTATTGTTGGGGAGATGCATATCCCCGTTGAGGTAACTTAGTGTTATACGAAAATTCTTCGGTTTCATGTCACTCGGAAACAGTTTGTTAATAAGACTTGATCAACCTTATTAATGGATTCTTTTTGAGGGGTATGTGGTCGATGAATTTAGTAAGCACAAATTTCTGTAATCTTAGTTTGCTCTATGTTATTTTTAGTTTAAATAAGATAAAATGCCATGATTATCCTGTTTTTTGAATTATTCGTGCAATAAAAAATGGCCCAAAAATAAAAGTGCTCAGAATGCAATAAAATTTTTAAATGATTTTCTGGAATATTTAAGAATTTTTGGCACTGAAAACAACCCAGGGGGTTGCACCTGTTGCCCACAAGGCAACAGGGCGCGGCCACCCCCCCAGGGCGCGCCAAGATGCCTTGTGGGCCCCACAGGGACCCACTCACTTATCCATTCAGCCCACTTCATCTCCTACCTCCAGAAAAAATCATGGTAGCTCTCTCTCTCTCTCGTGTTCTTGCTCCCAAACCTGAGATTTTCTATCTCTTTGTTCGGAGCTCCGTTTCCGAAACTGTTTTGAGGGATTGCTCCTTGGTATGTGACTCTCCCATTGCTCCAATTAGTTTTTGCTTTAGTGGATTATATTTTGCATAAATTGCTGCTATTGGTGCTATTGAAAATGAGCTTGCATGTTAAATTCTTTGAGTTCTAAGTAGTTTGAATGCTTGATATAGCCTCTAGGCACTTGTATGAGTAGTTGCTATCAATTTGGTGAAGTTTTGTTAACATCTTTTTGTGGTCCAAAATTTTTCAGAAATTTGTTCGTAGGAATATGAACATTTTCAGGAGGAGTTCTTCAAGGAGGAGGTCCTTTGAAGCATCATCGAGCGAAAGCCCAGCACGCCAATCATATGTTGAACCAAGGGCAAATTCGGTGCGAGGTGCCGAAGTAAAATCGTGTCGATGGCCGTGCAACGAGTTCATGCTAGGTGCATGCATTAAGGAAGAATTTGACCAGTATATTCACAACATCGAGCTCTCCGCCTTCATCGTAGATAAGCCACCGCAACACTATAGCCTCACTCATTCATTCACTCAAAAATTTGAGTATCATTCTCGCACTTCTAGAGTTTCATTTCATCTCTATGATAGATCTTATAGTATGCCTCTAGAAGAATTCTGTGATGCCTGCAAAATTCCATTTTGGGGTTCACTTAGTGAACCGCGATAATCTGATTATGAACTGTTCCTCAATAGCCTTTGCAACGGTGAGGATAGGGGAGTTACACAAGCTAGAATAAAAAGCATTCACTTTCCCTCTATTCGGTATTTTGCACTCTTTAATGGAAAAAGCATTGTTGGTAAACAAGACTGTAGTGCACTTTGTGCTCCTGACCTGAGCCTCATTCACACTGCTTTAACAGGTAGCAGACATTATAATCTTGGGGCTATTGTTGCACGTAGGTTGCACCGCAACTCGGGTAATGGTGATTTGTAAGGAGGAATTTATGCCTCCCGGGTAGCTGCAAGGCTAGGGGTCTCGCCCAAGCCCAATGATCCTCTTTTACCTGATAAATATTTGAATTTTGAGGCAATGCAGAACCATGAGTTTATTAAGCGCAATACTCGCAGATATGATTATAACTTGATATTCGATAAATATCGTTCTGTGTTTGTTGTTTTGCCTGCACCTGTCCTCTTTGATTTTCAGAACAAACAGAGATATTTTCTTCATGATAACGAGGTGCACGAGTACAACGCGGCAGTTGAGGCTGCCCGTCTGGCTGAGGAGGCGGCTTAGAACGCCTCCACGAGCTACCATTTCGATTATTATCCTGGATAGCCATGGCAGTAGACCAAGCTAGGCCAAAAGCCTAAGCTTGGGGGAGTAAGTATCTCACACCGACATTACATCCATGTTCACATATTCATTCCAGTTGTCGGTGTTCATCCTTTTTCATTGTATATCCATGTTAGTTTTATTTTCGCTTTCTTCTTGTGTGTTTGAAAAACTTCAAAAACCCAAAATTGTTTTCATCTCTGATTTAAGCTTCGAGCTCTGGCACCTCTGCAAATCCATGCTTCCCTCTGCGAATGGCCTATCCATTTACTTTTATGTTATTTTACTTTTATTGTTGAGTCTCACCTTCTCATTATAAGCACCAATCCTGAGAGCACTATTGTCATCCTTATGCATTGAGTATAGTTAATGTTGTGTGCATCATGACTGGATCTCCTCTACCCTGAATTACAATGTTTACTCGCTGCTTGAACTTTGGAGGTGCTCTGCATTTGTGTTTTGCAGTCTCAGAAAGGGCTAGCGAGATACCATGTTATCATATTTTATCATGATTGTTTTCACAAATTGTTGGCATTTGAGATATGTTATTATTGCTTGCTAGTTGATTATGCCATTGATATGAGTAAATGTAGTTTTTAAGTGTTATTATGAGCATGGTTAGTTCATGATCCTTGCTGAAAACTTGGGTACTATTTAAGCTTATATACGGATACAAGAACAAAAGAGTTCGTAAAAGTTTTTCTTTATCACTTTCAGTTTGTCAACTGAATTGCTTGGGGACAAACAATGAGTTAAGCTTGGGGGAGTTGATACGTCTCCGTCGTATCTACTTTTCCAAACACTTTTGCTCTTGTTTTGGACTCTAATTTGCATGATTTGAATGAAACTAACCCAGACTGACGTTGTTTTCAGCAGAACTACCATGGTGTTGTTTTTGTGCAGAAATCAAAGTTCTCAGAATTGGATGAAACTTTTCGGAGATTTTTTATGGAATAAATAAAAATTACTGGCGCAAGAATCAACAAAAGAGGGGTCACCTGTTGCCCACAAGGCAACAGGGCGCGACCCCCCTAGGGCGCGCCCTGATGCCATGTGGGGCCCACAGGCGGCCGTCTGACCTAATTCCAGCGCTATAAATTCACTTTCCCCAAGAAAAAAATAAGAGAAGAAGTTTCATCGTGTTTTACGATACGGAGCCGCCGCCACCTCTTGTTCTTCATCGGGAGGGCTGATCTGGAGTCTGTTCGGGGCTCCGGAGAGGGGGATTCGACGCCGTCGTCATCATCAACCATCCTCCATCACCAATTTCATGATGCTCACCACGTGTGTGAGTAATTTCTCCGTAGGCTTGCTGGACGGTGATGGGTTAGATAATATTTATCATCTAATCGAGTCAATTTGTTAGGGCTTTGATCCCTAGTATCCACTATGTTCTGAGATTGATGTTGCTATGACTTTGCTATGCTTAATGCTTGTCACTAGGGCCCGAGTGCCATGATTTCAGATCTGAACCCTTTATGTTTTCTTGAATATATTTGAGTCTTGATCCTATCTTGCAAGTTGTACGCACCTATTATGTGTTATGATCCGCATACCCCAAGGTGACAATAATTGGGATTCTTTCCGGTGATTACCGTAGTTTGAGGAGTTCATGTATTCACTATGTGTTAATGCTTTGTTCCGGTTCTCTATTAAAAGGAGGCCTTAATATCCCTTAGATTTCCTTATGGACCCCACTGCCACGGGAGGGTAGGACAAAAGATGTCATGCAAGTTCTTACTATAACCACGTATGACTATATACGGAATACATACCTACATTACATTGATGAATTGGAGCTATTGTGTATCGCCCTAGGTTGTGACTGTTATATGATGAATGTCATCCAACATAATTATCCATCACCGATCCAATGCCTACGCTTTTCGCATATTGACCTTTGCTAAGTTACTTTCGTTGCTGCTGCTGTTACAATCACTACAAAACTGCTACTGCTACTGTTACTGTGTTACTGTTACTACTGCTATTGAAACTATCATACTACTGTTATACTAAACACTTTGCTGCAGATATTTAGTTTTCCAGGTGTGGTTGAATTGACAACTCAACTGCTAATACTCGCAAATATTCTTTGGCTCCCCTTGTGCCGAATCAATAAATTTGGGTGAAATACTACCCGCGAAAACTGTTGCGATCCCCTATACTTGTGGGTTATCACCTAACCATAGACATGATTTGTCATTTGATAATGGGATCACATCATTAGGAGAATGATGTGATGGACAGACCCAACCGGAAGCTTAGCATCAGATTGTATCACTTAGTTATTTGCTACAGCTTTCTTCGTGTCAAGTATCAGTTCCTCAGACCATGAGATCATGCCACTCCCGGATACCGGAGGAATACCTTGTGTGCTATCAAACATCACTTCGTAGCTAGGTGATCATAAAGGTGCTCTACAGGTATCTCCGAAGGTGTCTGTTGGGTTGCATGGATCGAGACTGGGATTTGTCACTCCGTGTGACGGAGAGATATCTCTGGGCCTCTTGGTAATACAACATCACAAGAAGCTTCATGTGACTAATGAGTTTAGTCACGAGATCTTGTATTACGGAACAAGTAAAGAGACTTGCCGGTAATGAGATTGAACTAGGTATGGAGATACCAGCGATCGAATCTCGGGCAAGTAACATATCGCCAGACAAAGGGAATTGCATATGGGATTAACTGAATCCTTGACATCACGGTTCAATCAATAAAGATCTTTGAGGAATATGTAGGAACCAATATGGGCATCCAGGTCCCGCTATTGGTTATTAGCCGGAGAGGTGTCTCGGTCATGCCTACATGATTCCCGAACCCGTAGGGTCGCACGCTTAAACGTTCGATGACGCTAGAGTAGTATTGGGATATTTGATGTTGGTAACCGAATGTTGTTCAGAGTCCCGGATGAGATCCCGGATGTCACGAGAAGCTCTGGAGTAGTTTGGAGGTAAATATTTATATATGAAAAGTTGTTTTCGGGGTTACGGAAAAGTTCGGGGGTCCACCGGCAGTGTACCAGGGGCACCGAAGGGTTCCAAGGGACCACCAGTGGGTCCCACCACTCCGAGAGGCCAGCATGGGCTGAGGGGAGGAGCCCTGGCCTTATTGGGCTAGGCGCACCAGCCCCGCTGGGCCAATGTGGCCAGGGGTGGGAAAACCCTAAGGGGAGGAGGGGCGCCCCACCTGTCTTGGTGGGCAAGCCACCTCCCTGGCCGCTGCCCCCTCTCCTTGGAGGAGGGGTTAGGGCTGGCCGGCCTCCTCCACCCCTATATAAATACAGGGAGGCGCAAGGGGAGGGGCTAACCCCTTTGCCTAGCCGCAACCCTCCCCGTCTCTCCCTTCTCCTTATCCCGGTTTGGCTTGGCGAAGCCGTGCCGGCACTCCACCACCTCCATCACCACCACGCCGTCGTGCTGGTTGTGATCCCATCTACTTCTCCCCCTTCGCTTGCTGGATCAAGGAGGAGGAGACTGATACGTCTCCAACGTATCTATAATTTTTTATTGTTCCATGCTATTATAGTATCAATCTTGGATGTTTTTATATGCAATTATATATCATTTTTTGGGACTAACCTATTAACCTAGTGCCCAGTGCCAGTTGTTGTTTTCTGCTTGTTTTTGGCTTTTCAGATAATCGGTACCAAACGAAGTCCAAATGCCACGAAACTTTTTGGAGATTTTTTTCAGGACAAAAGAAACCCTGGAGACTTGGAGAGGAGGCCAGAAGGTTCATCAAGCCTCCACAAGGCAACAGGGCGCGGCCCCAGGGGGGTGCGCCCTGATGCCATGTGGGGCCCTCGTGGCTCCGTTTGACCTAATTCCACTCCTATAAATTCACAAATATTCGGAAACCATTAGAGAGCCAGAAGAGAAAACCTTTCCGCCGCCGCAAGCCTATGTTCTTCCGCAATCCCATCTGGAGGCATATTCCGGTACTCTACCGGAGGGGGAATCGATCACGGAGGGCTTCTACATCAACCTTGCTGCCCTTCCGATGATGGGTGCGTAGTTTACCACAGACCTACGGGTCCATAGCTAGTAGCTAGATGGCTTCTTCTCTCTCTTTGATCTTCAATACCATGTTCTCCTTGATGTTCTTGGAGTTCTATCCGATGTAATCTTCTTTTGCGGTGTGTTTGTTGGGATCCGATGAATTGTGAGTTTATGATCAGATTGTTCATGAGAAATATTTGAGTCTTTTCTGAACTCTTTTATGCATGATTAAATATAGCTTTGTATTTCTCTCCGATCTATCGATTTGGTTTGGCCAGCTAGATTGGTTTATCTTGCAATGGGAGAGGTGCTTTGTGATGGGTTCAATCTTGCGGTGCTCAATCCCAGTGATAGAAAGGGACATGACACGTATTTGTATTGTTGCCATTAAGGATAAAAAGATAGGGTTTATTCATATTGTTTGAATTTGCTTCTCTACATCATGTCATCTTGCTTAAGGTGTTACTCTATTTTTATTAACTTAATACTCTAGATGCATGCTGGATAGCAGTCAATGAGTGGAGTAATAGTAGTAGATGCAGGCAGGACTCGGTCTACTTGTCTCGGACGTGATGCCTATATATATGATCATTGCCATGAATCCGTCATAATTATTTGCTTTTCTATCAATTGCCCAACAGTAATTTGTTTACCCACCGTATGTTTCTGCGCTCAAGAGAGAAGCCTCTAGTGAAAACTATGGCCCCCGGGTCTATCTTTATCATATAAAAAACATAAAAATACCTTGCTGCAATTTATTTACTCTTATTTAGTTTAGTAATTTACTTTATCAATTTATCTCTATCAGACTTAATCCTTGCAAGTAACCGCTAAGAGGATTGACAACCCTCTTATTCGCGTTGGGTGCAAGTGTTTGCTTTTGTGTGTGTAGGTGTTGTTCATTGGATCTTGCTTGGTTCTCCTACTGGATTGATAACCTTGGTTCTTAACTGAGGGAAATACTTATCTCTACTATACTGCATCATCCTCTCCTCTTCGGGGAAATACCAACGCAGTCTACATGTAGCAGGAAGAATTTCTGGCGCCGTTGCCGGGGAGACATCGTCAAAATCTATCAAGTACTTTCGCACAAACTATCATCCACTTGCATTTATTTTATTTGCCTTTTTATTTGCATTTGCCTCTCATTTTCATCTCCCCACTTCTAAAACAATTTTACAAAAACACCAAAAATATTTTGTGTGCTTTCTTTGCTTGTGTTGCCATGTGCCTTCTATTTTCTTGCATCTTCGCTTGCTAAAAATCTATTGATATGGATCCTCATTCACTTGTTAATCTTTTCAAAAGATCCAATTATAATGAACCAATTTCTAGTGAGTTGAGTGCACTTGATTTTCTCTATGAAGTTTTGCTTGAAAATCATGAATCTAAAAATTGTGATGAAGTGTTAGAAGAAGAAATTTATAAAGTGATTCATGATAGCTCCATGATTGAAAAGCATGATTGCAATGATGTTATTATAAATTCTATTAATGTCAATTGTGTTAATAATATGCAAAACAACAAGCTTGGGGATGATGATTTTGTTATGTCCACTACTTATTGCAATGATCATGATTGGGGTGATAATACTTCTTATGATGTTGAAAATTTATTTAAGCCTCATGATGAATATGTCATTGATAATAATGTTTGCAATAATATTGAAAGTGGGTTTGGAAGAGTGTCAACTTTAGGTAAAAAGAATCCCACATATTTGGAGAGTGTTCAATCTTATGAAATTTTTGATAAATGTGGGTTTGGAGAGGTCATGACTTTAGTTGATGTTAATCCCTCTATCTTGGATGATTACAAAACTTTTATGCATGTGGATCATGAAGATAAAATTGTATATGATAGCTATATTGTTGAATTTGATTATTATCCTACATGTAATTATTATGAGAGAGGAAAATATGGTTGTAGATACTTTCATGTCACTAAATTACCTCTCTTTGTGCTAAAATTATTAATGCTCTATTCCTCCTATTTACATATGCTAGATATTGCTTGTCTTGATAATTTGTTTTCTTATAAAATGCCTATGCATAGGAAGTATGTTAGACTTAAATGTGTTTTTCACATGTTACATGATCCTCTCTTTGTGTTTCAATTATTATCTTTCATAAGAGCATCATTGAAATCTCAAACCTATCTTAATGGCTATAAAGAAAGAGCTTGTTGGGAGACACCCCAATTAACTTTTTATTTCTGTTTTTGAGTGTTTGCATGATTATAGCCTCTGTTATGATTGTGTTTTTATGTTTGAATTAGTGTTTGTTCCAAGTAATGCCTTTGGGATGATTTGGAAGATAGTATGATTGATGTTGTTTGAAAACAGAAACTTTTGCGTCCAGTGCTGGAATTTCTAAATTTTGCTGGAGCGTTATAACCTTCTGATTTTTTTACAAAGTATTGATATATGAATTTCCCAGCTTTTCCTATTTTTTTAGAATTTTTGGAGTTACAGAAGTATGACCATAATTCGGATCTATACAGACTGTTCTGTTTTAGACAAATTCTGTTTTTGTTGTATAGTTCGCTTATTTTGATGAAACTATGGATCGTATCGGGGGGGTATGAGTCATCGAGAAGTTGGAGTACAGTAGCATTATGCCAAAGTTAAATATGAATCAATTTACTACAGCACTTAGAGTTAAAGATTTGTTTGTTATACTAACGGATCTCACGAGGTTTCTGTTGAGTTTTGTGTGCTGAAGTTTTCAAGTTTTGGGTGAGACTACGATGGATAAAGGAATAAGGAGCGGCAAGAGCCTAAGCTTGGGGATGCCCAAGGCACCCCAAGGTAATATTCAAGGAAGACTCAAGCGTCTAAGCTTGGGGATGCCCCGGAAGGCATCCCCTCTTTCGTCTACAATCTATCGGTAACTCACTTGGAGCTATATTTTTATTCATCACATGATATGTGTTTTACTTGGAGCGTCTTGTGATATAGTTTGTTTGCTTTTGTTTGCTTTTTAGTTTGTCACAATCATCTTTACTGAACACACCTTTTTGAGAGGGACACACATTATTCGTGATTTGTTAGAATACTCTATGTGCTTCACTTATATCTTTTGAGCTAGGCAGTTGCTCTAGTGCTTCACTATATCTTTTAGAGCACGGCGGTAGTTATATTTTAAAGAAATAGTTGCACTCTCATGCTTCACTTATATGTTTTTGAGAGTCTCATGATAGCAATGGTAATATGCACGGGTTATGAATTTGGTCTTGATATGATACGTATTCAAGAGGGATATAATAAAAACTTTCATGTAGATCACTGAATATGATAAATTTGATTCCTTGCAATAGTTTTGCGATATTAAGATAGTAATATGGGGGAGGTACTAGTAGATGATTGAGGTTTAGTAAGAATAATTGTGTTAAGGTTTGTGATTCCCGAAGCATGCACGTATGATCTGTCGTTATGCTAAGAAGTTGGAGCATGATTTATTATTGATTGTCTACCTTATGAGTGGCGGTCGGGGACGAGCGATGGACCTTGTCCTACCAATCTATCCCTCTAGGGGCATGCGTAGTAGTACTTTGCTTCGAGGGCTAATAAACTTTCGCAATAAGTATGTAAGTTCTTTATGACTAATGTGAGTCCATGGATTATACGCACTCTCACCCTTCCGCAATTTGCTAGCCTCTTCGGTACCGTGCATTGCCCTTTCTCACATCGAGAGTTGGTGCAAACTTCGCCGGTGCATCCAAACCCCATGGTATGATACGCTCGATCACACATAAGCCTCTTTATATCTTCCTCGAAACAGCCACCATACCTACCTATCATGGCATTTCCATAGCCATTCCGAGATATATTGCCATGCAACTTCCACCGTTCCGTTTTTATGACATACATCATCATTGTCATATTGCTTTGCATGATCATATAGCTGACATAGTATTTGTGGCTCAGCCACCGTTCATTATTTTTATACATGTTACGCTAGCATCATTGCACATCCTGGTACACTGCCAGATGCATTCATATAGAGTCATATTTTTGTTCTAGTATCGAGTTGTAATGTTGAGTTGTAAGTAAATAGAGGTGTGATGATCATCATTATTAGAGCGTTGTCCCAGTGAGGAAATGATGATGGAGACCATGATTCCCCCACAAGTCGGGATGAGACTCCGGACGAAAAAGAAAAAAAAGAAAAAAGAAAAAAAAGGTGAAAAAGAGCCATGAAAAAAAAGAGAAAAAAATAAAATGAGAGAAAAAGAGAGAAGGGGCAATGTTACTATCCTTTTCCACACTTGTGCTTCAGAGTAGCATCATGTTTTTCATATAGAGAGTCTCCTATTTTGTCACTTTCATATACTAGTGGGAATTTTTCATTATAGAACTTGGCTTGTATATTCCGATGACGGGCTTCCTCAAATGCCCGAGGTCTTCATGAGCAAGCAAGTTGGATGCACACCCACTTAGTTTTCATGTTGAGCTTTCATACACTTATAGCTCTTAGTGCATCCGTTGCATGGCAATCCCTACTCCTCGCATTGACATCAATTGATGGGCATCTCCATAGCCCGTTGATTAGCCTCGTTGATGTGAGACTATCTTCTTATTTTTTTTACTTCTCTTATTTACCTCTACCACCACACTCTATTCCACCCATAGTGCTATACCCATGGCTTGCGCTCATGTATTGAGTGGGAGTTGAAAAAGCTGAAGCGCGTTAAAAAGTATGAACCAATTGCTCGGCTTGTCATCAGGGTAGTGCATGATAAATACTTTGTGTGAAGAAGATGGAGCATGACAGGATTATATGATTTTGTAGGGATAACTTTCTTTAGCATCGTTATTTTGAAAGGCATGATTGTTTGTTAGTATGCCTGAGTATTGATGTCTTTATATCAAAATATAGACTATTGCTTTGAATCATTTGGATCTTATTATTCATACCGTAAGAGAAATATTACATGATGAAACATGATAGGTAGCATTCCACATCAAAAATTCTGTTTTTATCATTTACCTACTCGAGGACGAGCAGGAATTAAGCTTGGGGATGCTTGATACATCTCCAACGTATCTATAATTTTTGATTGTTCCATGCTATTATAGTATCAATCTTGGATGTTTTTATATGCAATTATATATCATTTTTTGGGACTAACCTATTAACCTAGTGCCAGTTGCTTTTTCTGCTTGTTTTTGGCTTTTCAGAGAATCAGTACCAAACGAAGTCCAAATGCCACGAAACTTTTTGGAGATTTTTTTGGACAAAAGAGACCCTGGAGACTTGGAGAGGAGGCCAGAAGGTTCACGAAGCCTCCACAAGGCAACAGGGCGAGGCCCCAGGGGGCGCGCCCTGATGCCTTGTGGGGCCCTCGTGGCTCCGTTTGACCTAATTCCACTCCTATAAATTCACAAATATTCGGAAACCATCAGAGAGCCAGAAGAGAAAACCTTTCCACCGCCGCAAGCCTATGTTCTTCCACGATCCCATCTGGAGGCCTTTTCCGGTACTCTGCCGGAGGGGGAATCGATCACGGAGGGCTTCTACATCAACCTTACCGCCCTTCCGATGATGTGTGCGTAGTTTACCACAGACCTACGGGTCCATAGCTTGTAGCTAGATGGCTTCTTCTCTCTCTTTGATCTTCAATACCATGTTCTCCTTGATGTTCTTGGAGTTCTATCCGATGTAATCTTCTTTTGCGGTGTGTTTGTTGGGATCCGATGAATTGTGAGTTTATGATCAGATTATTCATGAGAAATATTTGAGTCTTTTGTGAACTCTTTTATGCATGATTAAATATAGCTTTGTATTTCTCTCCGGTCTATCGATTTGGTTTGGCCAACTAGATTGGTTTATCTTGCAATGGGAGACGTGCTTTGTGATGGGTTCAATCTTGCGGTGCTCAATCCCAGTGACAGAAAGGGACATGACACGTATTTGTATTGTTGCCATTAAGGATAAAAAGATGGGGTTTATTCATATTGCTTGAATTTGCTTCTCTACATCATGTCATCTTGCTTAAGGCGTTACTCTGTTTTTATTAACTTAATACTCTAGATGCATGCTGGATAACGGTCGATGAGTGGAGTAATAGTAGTAGATGCAGGAAGAAGTCGGTCTACTTGTCTCGGACGTGATGCCTATATACATGATCATTGCCATGAATCCATCACAATTATTTGCTTTTCTATCAATTGCCCAATAGTAATTTGTTTACCCACCGTATGTTTCTGCGCTCAAGAGAGAAGCCTCTAGTGAAAACTATGCCCCCCGGGTCTATCTTTATCATATAAAAAACATAAAAATACCTTGTTGCAATTTATTTACTCTTATTTAGTTTAGTAATTTACTTTATCAATTTATCTCTATCAGACTTAATCCTTGCAAGTAACCGCTAAGAGGATTGACAACCCTCTTATTCGCGTTGGGTGCAAGTGTTTGCTTTTGTGTGTGTAGGTGTTGTTCACTGGATCTTGCTTGGTTCTCCTACTGGATTGATAACCTTGGTTCTTAACTGAGGGAAATACTTATCTCTACTATACTGCATCATCCTCTCCTCTTCGGGGAAATACCAACGCAGTCTACAAGTAGCAGAGACGTCACCGAGCCGCACGTGTACAACTCGGAGGTGCCGTCCGTTCGGCACTAGATCGGTTGGATCGTGATTGGATCAAGAAGAGTATGACTACATCAACCGCGTTTTATACGCTTCCGCTTTCGGTCTATAAGGGTATGTAGACACACTCCCCTCTCGTTGCTATGTATCTCCTAGATTAGATCTTGGGTGTTCGTAGGAATTTTTTTTGATTTTTATGCTTCGTTCCCCATCAAGTGGGTGAAGGAGGATATAGGCTAGACACAATCGGCGTGAAATAACTAGCATATGTAAGCCCCGTTGCAACGCACGGGTAATTTCCTAGTTTTATATTAAAATAAAAATCTTCCTTTTTTCATCCCTCTGGTATCGTCACACATGTTGAAAATGTTAGGTCAAATATGTAGGCAAGTAGCAAGTGCTAAAGAATCCTAAGGCATGCAAGCTTTTCATAGGAAGTTGTCTTCAAACAAACATGGGAGTTCCATTTCACAACTCAGAAGCAAAACACACATGAGCAAGCACAAACAAATAAAACAGATAGAGATAAGCAACACGGGAGTTCCATTTCACAATTCAGCAGTTCAGCGTCTTCCCGCTTACAACCACTTTTGCGCCAGGCCAATAGCTAAGCTATGCATAGGAGGTTCGTGTTTGTCCTTAATAACCCAGAGCAAATGTGACATTGGGAAGCTTATCCTTGAGGAAGTATGAAAATGTGATGAACAGTAATGTTCAAAAAGGGATGAGCACTGGTGAATGTAGTCACAACAAGGACCAGGATGTTGGTGGCCGTCTGAGGGGGAATTTTTTTTTGCTTATTAGGTTGCAGTTGGCTGAAGAAATGGCTGCCAGACAAGCAGCTCAGTTAGTAGTTGAAGAGAAAAGGAGAAAAGAAGTGGAGATGATGAAAATGGGATTGGAAAAAGAGATCAAGAGGCAACATGAACTCCTTCAACAGAATATGAGGAGATTTGAGGAGGTTGGGGGGTCACAAACTGCTAATAAGGAGGATGAGGAGGAAAAGTTGTCTGTTGAGGAAGGGGAACAAGAACCTATGGATAACATCAATGACATTGACAAGCAACTGGAAGCTCTGGGTGGCGGGGAATTTGGAGATGGATATCTAGAACCAGTTGATTACAATGCCAATCAGGAGCAGGAGTCCTTCGAGACCTTGGTTAAAAAGGCAGAGAAGAGAGAACTTGATTCTAAGAATCTGGATATGTACAAAAGGAGTGATAGGAACAAAGAGAAGGAGGATTGTAACATTGAGGAATTGGCAATGAAAAGAGTTGCTGAGAAAGACAATTATGGTGAGGAAGGTGTTCCCAATTTATTACTATCTTCTCAGGAGTTTATGCATGGTGTTGCCGTGAATGTGGGAGTGGATTTGGGAAATGGCATGGATAAGATTGAACATAATATCAATTTTATTAAAATGGTAGAAAAAGCTAGAATAGATCTCTGGTTAGCTAATAATAATAATAAAATGGTATGGGTGAAAGTCAAGATTTGTTACCTAATGTTACCCCTGTAATAGAAACATGGGAACATGACATTGAAGATTTGATGGATGATGGCATAGATAGTGATGATAATGAGGAAAAATAAGGTTGGGACCAATTTAGGAAAATGTTCTCTAATAAGAAAAATGGAAATAAAAATAGATCCTACCGAAATTCTGGAAGGAAATCTATTTTGGACCTTAAAAACTCTGAACACTCTGTTAACAAAAAGAAAAAGAAACGAGAGAGGTTTTCTGGAATATGAGAGGCTTCGGGGGTGATGGTAAGAAAAGATTTTTGAGAGAAATGGTGATGGATATGAAGGTGGATTAGAGAACAATTTTCAAGAAATGATTTACACGGGATTTATGCTGGGAGGGATTTTCATTGGCACCATGTCCCTGCTAGGGGGAAATCTGATGGTTTACTACTGGGAGTTAACTATACTACTTTGGATGTGATTTCACAAGAAGATGGGGAATACTTTATTAATATGACAGTGCAGGATATTAAAAATAAATTTTTGTGGGATTTAGTTGTGATTTATGGAGATGCTCAACCTACTAGGAAAGCTAAATTTTTAGCAGAGCTCTCTAGGATTTTTCAGGATAGTATTAACCCCATCCTAATAGGAGGGAATTTCAATATTATCAGGAAAGCTTTTCAAAAAAAAAAACCTGGTACCCCAGGTCATTGGAGTTTTTTGTTTAATGCCATTCTTGAGCAAGCTGGTGTGAGAGAGCTTGAGATGCATGGTAGAAAATTCACTTGGGGTAATAATTTACCTCAACCTACTTTTGAGAAACTTGATAGGATCTTATGTAGTGTAGAATGGGAAGAAACCTATCCTTTGACAGAGGTTTCTGCTTTGTTTAGAGAGAAATCTGACCATGTTCCCTTGCTGCTTGATACTGGAGATGTGGTCAAGACTGACCCCATTTTTAGGTTTGAAAATTCTTGGTTCCTTAGAGAAGGGCTTGATGAGTTGGTTACAAAGGTATGGAAAAGCACAAGCTCTAGTGATTCTAGCATAGACAATTGGCAAACAAAGTTAAGATGTCTTAGGCCAAAATTGAGAGGATGGAATAGAAACATGAATGCTTGGTATAGATAGCTCAAAAAAGATATCCTGAGTAAACTTGATAAAATAGATAAACATTGTGAGATACATGGTCTGACTGCTGCTGACAGGGTGGAGCAGATGGAGCTCAGGGCTCAACTTGATAGACTTCTGAGCCAGGAAGAGGCTAAGTGGAAACAGAGAGCTAAGATTGATGAGATTTTAGAAGGTGATTGTAATACTAAATATTTCCATGCCAAAGCTAATGGAAGACACAGGAGGAATAAAATTACTAGTTTAGATCAGGGTGAGGGGAAGATAGAAGGGGATAAACAATTACTGGATTATATTACCAATTTTTATAAGAATCTATTTGGACATCCTGAGGTGTTTCATGTTGCTTTGAATGTTGAAGATCCTGCAACTATGCCTTTGTCTGCTAAAGAAACATTGACTAGTGCGTTCTCTTTAGAAGAAATTAAGAAGGTTGTGTTCCAGATGGCCCATAATAAATCACCAGGTCCTGATGGCTTCACAACTGAATTTTATCAACACTCCTGGGAATTGATAAAAAAAATGATTTAAAGAGAATGTTTGATGACTTCATGAAGGAAATATGGATATTAAAAGTCTCAATTATGAGATTATTACTTTATTGCCAAAAAGTAAAGATTTTAATCAAATTCAAAAATATAGGCCTATTTGTCTTTTAAATGTTAGTTTTAAAATCTTTACAAAAGTTCTGATGAACATGCTTAATTTGGTTGCTGGTGAAGTAGTATCTCCAATTCAAACTGCCTTTATTAAAGGCAGATACATAATGGAGGGAGTCCTGGTTTTGCATGAAGCTTTAAATAGTGTACACACTAAGAAACAAGATGATTTATTATTCAAGGTTGATTTTGAAAAAGCATATGATAAAATAAAATGGCCTTTTGTTTCAGATGTTGAAACTGAAAGGCTTCCTTGATAAATGGATTGATTGGGTTATGGGGACCATTAGGGGGGTGTTTGTATTAATGTTAATGAAAATTTTGGTCCTTATTTTCCCACTCACAAAGTGCTGAGACAAAGGGATTCTCTGTCACCCCTGATGTTCAACCTGGCAGCTGATGCTTTGGCAATCCTAATGAATAATGCTTGGAAAGCTGGTCTGATCAAAGGATTGTTGTCTGAGAGTTTGGAGGGTGGTGTCAACATGTTGCAATATGCAGATGACACCAGCTTCCTTATGCATGATGATTTTGACAGTGCCCATAATTTGAAATATATATTGTGTCTTTTTAAACAGATGTCTAGATTGAAAATTAACTTTCACAAATGTGAATTGTTTTTGTTTGGTGAAGCTGCTAATAAAAAACAGGAATATTCTAGAATCTTTACTTGTCCAGTGGGTGAACTTCCTCTGAAATATTTGGGCCTTCCTATTGATAAAAAAGAATTAGAAATAAACATTGGAAACCTCCATAAGAGAGAATGGATAAAAAATGTGGTACTTGGCAAGTGCTGTCAGAATTACCTTGATTCAATCATCTTTAACTGGTATACCTTATTTCATGATGTCCTTTTATGGATTGCCTGTTGGGGTGAACAGGAGAATGGATTTCTTTAGGGCTAGATTATTATGGAGTATTGATAAGAAAAAAAAATACCATTTGGTTAAATGGTTAGAAGTCTGTAAACCAAAAGATATGGGGGGGGGGGAGGGGCTGGGGATCCAGAACTTGGCATTAATGAATAAAGCTTTATTATGCAAATGGTGGTGGAAAATCTATAACACAGAAGGGTTGTGGCAGGAAGTGCTTAGAGGGAAATATATTAAAAACACCCGCATCTACCAGTGTTAAACACAGAGTGGGCACTCGCAATTTTGGAGTGAGCTCTTGAAACATAAAGATTTTTTCTTTTCTCTGTGTAGATTTAATGTGGGTAATGGTGAAAATACCAGATTCTGGGAAGACTGGTGGATAGGACCTAAATCCCTGAAAGATAGTTATCCTAGGTTATATAATATTTGCTTTGATAAAAACAAATCTGTTGTTGTGGTTTTGAGGGAGGGTTTGAGTAATGTTAGGTTTAGGAGATCTCTGTTTGGGGAATCTTTGGAACTCTGGGTCCACATCAAAGAGGCCTGTGAGAGTGTGATTTTAAATGACCAAAAAGATATAGTGAGTTGGACGTTGATGGGTAATGGAAAGTACACTGTCAAATCCTGTTATAGATTGATGGTACAAAACAGGTTTAAGTACCCACATAAATTTCTGTGGAAAGTTAAAATGCCTCCTCGGGTAAGAGTGTTCATGTGGCTTGCATTGAGAGGATGCATTCTCACCAAAGACAATCTAATCAAGAGGGGGTGGCTTGGTGATAGCAATTGTTCCTTCTGCGGGAGGGAAGACGATATTAATCATCTCTTTTTTCATTGCTCTGTTGCTAGGATGTTGTGGATGGTGATGAAATACTCATTTGGCATGCATGACATCCTTGACAACATTCAAAATTTGTTTGGGGTTTGGATTAGAAAATTTGGGAAAACTGATAGGGATCTTATGACAGTTGGGGTTTCTGCTATTTTTGGACTTTGTAAAAATTAAAAACAAAGTTGTCTTTGATAATAACAGGGTTACTGATCCTTGCGTTCCAGTTAATATGATTATTAAATGGTTACATGATTGGAATGTGTTGCAGAAAAACCAAGAAAAAAAAGGCGAATGACGGCGGGAGTAAGGCAGGTTGAACAGTTTGCGAGGGAGATCTTCAGAGCGACGCATGGCTGGAGAGCAGGGGTGTCAAGACTTGAAGTAGCCGCCCCTTGATTTCCTCCTTGCTGAAGATGAAGATCCCTCTCTCTGCTTACTAGATAGCCTGTTCTTTCCTGTTTTGTGATCTTCGCTTGGTTTATGTAATAGTACCTAGTACCGCGTCGATACTTTGGTTAGATATTGGGCTGTATGAATCAGTCTCGTTTATATCCAGGTTAGAACCCCTGGCGCTTGTGCTGGGGCAAGGCCTGTCTGTGTGGGTTGCTGGGAGGGAGGGAGGGATGGCTCCTTCTCTCATAGCCCTTGCGTAGTAGTTTCCTTGTCTTTTCAGTTTTAGTCAGCTCGTAGTAAAAGATATTGTGGTTTCTTTTAATGGAAATCGGAGAGGGAGCTCTCTTTATAAAAAAAAATGTTCTGTTTTTATACACATTCTATATTTTGGTATACAACAGAAATATGTTTCTATACACATTCAACATTTTTAAAATAGATGATTAACATTTTTTCAAATGTTTGATTAATATTTTTAAATATATTATCAACTTTTTTCATACACATTGTATTTTTTTATTAATTTTACTATACATGAGAAATATTTTTCTATATATATTTAACATTTTACAAATGCTAGATTAACATTTTCCAAATGTTTTTGTAGAGTGTTTTTTATAATGTACTCGCGATCCAAATTAATTGTCACAGATTTAGTACAACTTTGTACTAAAGGTGGGACAATTAATTTGGATCAGAGTGGGTATATATTTAGAATATTTGGTAGTATAAACAAAAGTAAAAAAAATAAGGGGCGTGGTACGCGTCGCCCGGCGGATCTTTGTAAACCAAAGTAAAAAAAAAAAGGGGGCGTGCTACCCGTCGCCTCGCGAGCCGTCCTATTCGACGAAGCAAGCAGTTCCTATCGTTTCTTTTCTTCTCTAATTTCCCGCAACAAGAACTTTGTTGCAAAGCCTCATCTTATCTAATTTCCTGCAACAAATCCCATGTTGCAAAACCTCTTCTTCTCTAATTTCCTGCAACAAAATCTTTGTTGCAAAAATTGCAACAACATCTCACGCCACAGCGTCTAATTTAACAGCATCTCCGGTCGCGTCGCGCACTTGCAAAGTCATCATTCGCTGCCGCCATTCTGCAACAACGCCGTTGTAGCAGAAACATGTCTTGGAGGTGTTTTTGCAAACAACGACGCGGGGCCGAGCGCTAGTAGTGGACGTGGACGTACGCGCACGGTGTTGTGGATGCTACCGGCGTCGGTTGTTACATGACGGCGGCGAGGTTGATGGCGCTCCACGACCGACATGGCGGATCTCAGCGGATCCGTCGATTCGGTCGGCGGGGAGGCGTTTGGCGGCGGAGATCCGACATGGATGCGCTCGGCGGCGATGAACTACAGGTGGCGGCGCTTGGCTTGGCCACCATCGCCCTTCCTAGTCCACGCGCTACGGGATCTAGCCCTGTTTGGTTTGTAACAAAAGGCTAGTTGCAAACCCCCTTCCTGAAACAAAGTATCAGTTGCAGAAACATGGAGACGAAAGGGTTACTCTCGACCGTCTGATCAAGACTGCATCCGACAGACACGGAGGTGGCGGACGCTCGCACGGGATCGGCCGGCTGAAGGCAAACGTTTCCCAAAAAATAAAGCAAAAAAATGAAAACAAAAAACGTGAAAAAAAAACAGAAAGAAAAACGAGGCCGTTCCATCCCGCGAGCTGGGCCGGCCCAGTCTGGCGCTCGAGCCTGCCTTACGTCTCGCGTCAAGCGAGACATAGGCGCGCAGGACGAGCCTCGCGCTGACGGCTGGCGCCGGTCGGTGATCACCAATGTCCCATGCCGACCGAGGTGGGCACCGTCGTGGCCGCGCATGCCGCCGCCGGCTTCCACGCGAGACGGCCGCCCAGAGGTCTCCAAACGAAACGGCCTTGCCGGCGCGTCAACAAAAGCAGGGAGCAGTGCGCGCGTCCGGCGCGCGCGTGGTGCCGTGGCGTGGCGGGGACGTGACCACTGGCCAAAAGAGCGGGCGGCAACGGCGGGGACTCCCCTACCTCTACGGACTGATGGACAGCGCGACACGCGCACAGCCAAGGCGCCCACACAAAAGAAAAGCTAGCAGGCGCGGAGGAGCAGCCACCACCGCCGCCGGGCGCGCGTGCGCCCTCGTTGAGCGGACGCCAGCACGCGCCGCTAGCTCCCGTGTCGCGCGGCGGGCAGGCAGCGTGTCGGCTTTGGCACAGGAGACCCGGGCCGGTCGATGAGATGAGTTGAGTGCCCAATGATTGAGCATATTAAACTCAACTCCCCTCGATCCTCGCTTTCGTTCACGCACTGGCGCCGCAGACCGGAGCACCATGCCATGCCGCCTTTTCTCCTTCCTCTCTCTCCGGATCCGGGTGCTCCATCTCCCTTTGCTTGGAGCAGAATGCAACCAAAGGTCAGTCCCTCTCTTTACCAAAAGCCACCATCGTATAGGTGCGTGCATGGCATGCCATGCATGCGCTGCACGTTACTGCTACGTGCCTGGCCAGGAGCATGAAGCTCAGATTGAATCTTTCCAATTGTTCATACCTGCTTTAGGACGCTGGTGGTTGTTGGCTGGGGACGACTTGACGTAACTGGGCGTGGCAGACAAGTATGATCAACTCCTTTCGGTGGACAGATTTTGGCCATCATGCAACGGCTCTACAGTAGTATGCATGGCACAATCTGCCGTGTCATCAAGCTCTCTCTTTCTGTGTGTGCTCCACCGTCTATCATTTCATTCCTCTGGCCCCATTGTCCTCTGCAAGCACAAGCACGTAGACCCCGAAGCACTGGCCGAATCATGATTCACTCTTTTTTCACTCGATTTGCTGTCTACAATTCAGCAACAACATGCCAACAACGTTCCTATATGTAAAACGCAACCAAAACAACGCCAATATATACTGCATTCAATGGGTGCACACGCTGGCAAAGGCAAAAGACGTTGGACAAGACGAGAGCTTTAAGCTCAAAAAGCATGTGCAAGGGGTGGGTTTTTTCGCTCCTCCTGTCGTGCATCCTAAAGCGATCCTCCACCGTCTGCCAGCGGATTGACGGGAGACGACGACGATCACCCGCCGGTCGGAGCAGGGCAGAGCACCACTGGCATATGGCCAGGATGCATGTAGGTGCTTCCTAAAGAGGCAGCGTAGGAGAATCTATCAGTTGAGTTTTGACCGCTGCTTGCTCCAGCTTT
Organism: Elymus sibiricus; assembly: GCA_039707655.1. Lineage (NCBI taxonomy): Eukaryota > Viridiplantae > Streptophyta > Magnoliopsida > Poales > Poaceae > Elymus > Elymus sibiricus. Next base: position 352,222,558 of record CM077664.1, read on the forward strand.
CTGTCCAACGATGGGGACGACTGTTCAATTCCTTCAACCCCGGCCCAAAACCAGGTTAAGTTTAAGTGGCTAACCCTAGTGTCAATAACTATACAATGCAACCGTTTCGAAAAAAAACTATACAATGCATGGTTGGTTATGCATTAGCATTGCATAAGTGATGAGTGAGTGAGTAGGGCTGGTGCAAGGCAACCGAACGTATGACCTGTTGATAGAAATGGTGAAGCTATAAGTTGCCTGGCTATAGTATTATTGGGGTGATCAAGTTGCTACTGCTGGCAGTACTACTTAGTGGCTTACTTGGTACGAAACTGCTGTGCACACGACTTAGTATAGGCCTGACAGCGGTTGTGCCAACACAAGAGTATCACCTTCTAGTTTTGCAGGAATATTCCTGTTCAACCTGGCCTATTTCTGTACACTTATCGCTTTTCTGAAGTACAATGTGGATTACTATACTGTTTCAGTAGTATACTACATGCCCCTGGTTTCGTTGGGACACGAGTACGTACTAGCTAGGCATATTTTACGTGTATACATGAGGCGCGCTCCCCCGCAAGCAAAAATAAATAAAAATGAGGCGCGCTTTGCAGTTCTCTCAGGCCGACGCATCACATGAAAGTCATCAACCATATATCGATAAACAATCATCTTCTTCTCTTTTGTACCATAGCGGTGATTATCGTATTCTACACCAGGACCAGCCAGCAGTCCACTTTTGGAGAATCAACGGGACCAGTAAAACGTATGGAACCTTTCTTTAGCACGCATGTTTTTTTTTTTTTGAATAATTTAAATTGCTTACCACATATGTCATGTGATTTCTTTAGCACGCATGTTACCTTACCTCATGCGCCTATCAAGGAAACGTATGGGGGAGACAGAAGAAATTAAGCGGGTGAAGTTTCCATGACCAAGTGAGCTGATCATAAGTGACATGCACATGGAATTCTTGTGTTCTAGACCTAAACATGCTTTAACAACCCTAATCTCCACTAACCTGGCAAAGTAAAGCTACTGCCACGATTTAATAACAAGCCAATGAGCCTCTCCATGATTAATTAACTGATCAGCGGCTGCACCAACATGGTGCATCATGAATTACTTACCGTTGTTAACCTCATGCATGCAGCTACTCTAGCTACTATGCAAGTTAGTTAAACTACCGAGTAAGTGGAGATTAAGGGTGAGTGACCGACCCATTTCAATTTCATTGTGCACAAAGTTTTTTTTTTTTTTTTTTTTGCGGAAACATTGTGCACGAAGTTACAGTACATGTAATGTTACAGAAGTACTTCATGATGCACCACGAAATCAGAAGTAAATCAGAAGCAACCCTCACACTGGCAGCTCATTTTCTTCCAGTAACTTTCACCTTTATTACTAGCTAGTATTTAGTCAAAAAGGAAAAAGAACAGGTTCTTACAAATGTGTCGCTACTTTCACCTCCAACTGCTTTGAGCACAGTAATCAAACAACAAGATGAGCAGGCAATGTGCAGAACTTCTGTTCGTGTGGGGTATTATTCAAACTCCAATTTCTTTAATTTTCTTTTTTGAACCGAATTAACAAGTCCAATTCTTTGACCAGTTTGGCAAATCATGGTGGCTTTTCTCGCTGCAATAATTTCGTTCCTTCATTCATCAATCATCCTCATCACGTACCTCATCTCTCTTCAGAAAAATACTCATATGGTAGTGCAGCGGAAGGGCTGGTCAGAAAAGTAGAATATTTCCCCTCCCTACGTTGCAAAAGCAAAAGAGGGAGCAGCTCGACAAGGTAGTCAAACAGAAAGCACATTCATTCCAAACTTCTTGCCCCTGTCCTTCTCCATCCAATGTATGGTCCATTTCACGGCCAGGCCATGCTTCAGCGGCCAAATTCACTGTTTTGACCATTTTTCGTTAGTTTAGCACGATTTGACCCTATGTGCAAAATTGTTTCGGATTTGACCGCTGAAGCATGGAGAAGGACAGCGACTTAGTATAGGTCTTTTTCGCACCGAACGGACGTGACGGTGTAAGTAAGTCCTACTGCCAAAGGGCCTTGGCGGTAGGATGTGCTACCCTGCCGCCAAAGACAATGGCGGTAGAAAAATGGTCAAATCCGAAACAATTTTGCACATAGGGTCAGATCGTGCTAAACTAATGGAAAAGGGTCAAAACAGTGAATTTGGGCTAAGGGCAACTCCAATGCGCCGACGCAAATGGACGTGAATTTTGTCCGTTTGGGTCAGCCGAGCGGATAAATGTGTCCGCTTTTCGTTTGGGTAGGCCGCGTGGCCCAACGATAGGCCGACGCATTTTCCGCATGGACCGAGAAAAATAAGTTAAAAAACATGCGCCCAAATATAACATAATTAAACATTAAACGACCGGTCAACCGCCGGTCAAAGTCCACTTAAACATTAATAAAACATAAATTTATGAACTAAAGAAAGCACGTCTCGCAGCCACCCAGCACACTGCCCTAGGTGTCGCCATCGACGCCATCGTCGCCGGTGAGGTCGACGAAGGCTGGCAGTGGCCCAGCCCATGGGAATGCGGTGTGCCACGCCGCCCGCGCCGCCTCCTCCGCTGTCTGCTCCGTCGGTGGCACTGCTGAGCAGCGCGTGCTCCTTCTCCTGCTGCTCCCGGCGCTCTTCCTCTTCCTCTTCCTCCCGGCGCTCTTCCTCTTCCTCTCGTGCCCAGCACGATGCTCCTCCTCCTTGCGCTCGGCCTGCATTTGGTGCTCGCCGTCAGCGCGCTTCTCCGCCAGCGCGTGCCGCCGCCAGTGCTCCATGTATGCCGCCTCTTGGTCCGGCGTCGCGCCCAGAGCGATTGGCGGCACGCTCACCCAATCGCGGAGGACGCCGGCCCATGCGTACATCTCCGGCTCGGGCTCCGTGGGTGCCGTGGGCGTGGGCATGGGCTCGGGCTCGGCCTTGGGCTCGAGCAGCGGCCGCGGGGGGTAGACGCAATCCCCCGCCGCCGACAGCGTGAGGGCCTCGTCCAAGCCATTCCAGCGCGCGTCCTCCTTGCGCTGGCTCTCCTCCAGGGCGCGCTGGAGCGCCGCCTCCAATGCGGCCTGGTAGGCCACCTCCTCCTCCGGCGCCACCTCCGGGGGCGGCGGTACGAACCGGGGGTCGAGTTGAACGCCGGCGCGGCGGGCCACGTCATGCTCGATCACGCCGCTGCTCCGGCGTCAGGAGGGCACAGCGTTTCCGTACCTCCATCGCGTGTGCCCGCGCCGACCGAGCACTGCCAGCACCGGGATGCGGTGGGGGTCAAGCTGCCAGCCGCGGGGAGGTTGACATCTGGCCACGGCAGCAGCACACGGTAATACCAGCGGTACCGCGCGCGGTGCAGGGAGGAGCTGGCGACCTCGTCCTCGGCCCCAAATTCAAAAAATCTGACGTTCGGGCGTTATGATTTTCGCTGATTTTTTGGTTCATCGCTTAAAAATAATTTAATCCTGGCAGACTTCTGCCACTCCGTGTACTCACGGAGGGAGTATATATATACTCACACCGTAGTGAAATCTATCAATCAACATAGCTGCATCCTATGAGCAGACTGAGTTCTAGATGGACAGGATCAATGAACAGTGTTGCTGAGCAGCCGTTCCGCTGGCCTGAGGAGAGGTTCAGCATCGCGCTGCCGCGCCGCTGCTCCGGCGGCTCGCAGCCGCCGTCAAGCCGACTGCAATTGATACGGGACTGAAGAATAGGAAATAGGCATCACGATTGAAGAAGGGATGGGCTCGGATGCTTTGAGATTGTGATAGCCACATGTCACGTATCAGAATGGGTCTAAAAATCTGAAGTGTGAGACCTGGTATCGTAGAAAAAAAATTCCGTGTTGGAGCTGATCTTGCCACCGTTCATGGAGAGTGAAGGTGGAAGTCCCCGGCCCAAGCCTACGGATACGTCGCAAAATGTCGCGCCGACGGATGGCCCAGGTCTCCAGGAGGAGCCTCGAGCTGGCAGCTGGCGCCGGTCGGTGGCCACCCATCACCCATGCCGACCGAGGTGGGCACCGTCGCGGGCGCGCGTGCCGACACCGGCCGCCCAGAGCCAGAGGTCTCCAAACGAAACGGCTGCCCGTCCACAAAAGCTGCGAGCACTGCGCGTCCGGCGCGCGCGGGGGATGTGGCGTGCGCACGCCGTCGTCCGGCGGACGTGACCACTGGCCAAAAGAGCGGGCGGCAACGGCGGGGGCTCCTCGGCTCCGCGGGTCGAGCACGGCCAAGGCACCCACGAAAAGCAAAGCGAGCTGGCGCCCACCACCGCCGGGCGCGCGTGCGCCCTCGTTGCGCCGACGCTCGCACGCGCCGTGTCGCGCGGCTGGCCGGCAGCGTGTCGGGGCCGGCAGCCGCTTTCGCACCGGACTGACCGGAGTCCCAGGCGACGAGTTGAGTACCCAATGATTGAGCGTATTAAACTCAACTCCCCACGATCCTCGCTTTCGTTTCGCGCACTGGCGCCGGAGACCGGAGCACCATGCCATGCCATGCCGCCTTTTCCCCTTCCTTTCTCTCCGGGCCCCCGGTGCGTCGTCGGCTCCGATCGGCGATGTACGCTGCTACTACTATTCCGTTGCTCCCACCACGCTGCACGCACGCACGCGCGCTCAGCCCCGCCATCTCCCTTTGCTTGCAACGGAATGGAACCAAAGGTCAGTTCCTCTCTTTAGGAAAAGCTAGCATCGTATAGGCGCATGCATGGCATGCATGCGCTGCACGTTACTACGTGCCTGGCCAGGAGCATGAGCGGAGCTGAGCATGCATGCAGGCACGGTATATCCTGCGCTACGGCATCTTCAAGCAAATCCCGTAACTTTGTCCGGCCTCTTTTTTCCCTTCACTACCAAGTCATATTTCGTCAATGTTCAACGTTCAATATCAATTCGATGATACATATAATACTTGCAAACAAATGCAACGAAGAGCAAAAGCTTCACATGTTCAACAAGTTTCATAATCTGCATCCATCAAAAGAGCAAAAAACACCGCATGTCCGAACCGAATGAATCATCTTAGCCCCTGTTTTTTCGCATAGCATGCAAAGATGACGCTACGCATTTGATGAACATACTTCGCCACATCAGAATCCATGTCATCGGCCTTCTTGTACAAGACCTTGGACTCCTCGCGCATTTGCTTGACCGCAAGCTTCATCTCCTCCAGACAAACCTTCTTTTCTTGCATCTCTACGAACACTTTAAACATCTCTGCCATAATTTTCTCCTTGAGCTCATTGCGCTTGGCCTTTGCCTCTTCCTTCTTCGCAGTGATGCCCTCCCACTTCTTTGTCGTCTTGGTCGTCTCCCCATTGCGCTTCTTCTTCCTGTTCTCCATTTCTTCTCCCTCGACCTCCGCACATGGGTGGCAGGTGCAAGCCCTCCTCCAACTCAACCGCTTGTTTCACCAACTTCCTCTTCTTAGTCATTGGCGGCATTAAGTGAGTTGGCTATGTGAATCCACTTGCTTTGACCATTCGATCCAACAATGGTGCATCATGAATGGTCTGCGATCGTTCTTGTTGTACAACACCACCGCGAGGTCGGGCTAGCAAAGCAAAACAATCACATGATAAACATATTGTAACGTAGAGCAAAACAATCACATGATCAACACATAGAGCAACACAAAGCAAAATGTACGAGCTCTAGGAGTTCCACGCCACTTGGTATATGGTTTTGCATTTGTTCATATGCACCACAAAACTTGTTGATGGACTCTTGAACCGTGAACCATCGGCTTAGCGGGCTCTTCTTGCGATCACCGATCTTTTCTTCATTATAGAGCGTGTAGTGCTTGTTCTCATGAAGAACTCATGGACCATCCAACAAAATGTTGCCCCCTTTGCTCCGCACAAACAAACGGGTCAAAACTTGTGCCCAAACATGACAAGCACAAAAATTCGTCCTTCATGTTAGAGTAAGTGTATCCCCTCTTTTTCCTTGAATCCACATCAGCCACCGGTGGCCACGCCACTAAGTATTGACCGTCCACCCATCCGTCTTCTTTGTCATAGTTGATGATATTCATCATCGCCTCGTCGGCCGATGTCAAGCTTGGGGTTGGTATTCCGTCAAATAGTGTTCGGACGCCCGCGGACGAGGGCTCCTCCAACGGTGCCCAAGACCAAACGAGTTGCGGTGACTAACGGGGCTGGTCTTGAGATTTTGGGGGCTCAGGGCAAAACTAAAACCTGGGGCCCTATAATATAAACATCTTAAGAATAATCAATATATGTATGCATAAATTAACAAAAAAGATCAAAGTGCTTCAAAAAAATAATCATTCGAATAATTTATACATACTACATTACAAAAATACATAGGAGCACCCGGGTGCCACACACCCCCTATATTCAAAAATAATTTAGTAATTCAAAAAAGGTCAAAGAAATACCAGAACTTTATGGAATTAAACATGACCAAGTATTGCACTCGTATAAAAAGATTGAACAGGGAATGACTTTCATTGTATCCGGGGTTAAAGATTTGCCAAAAAAACACTAGATACAAGTACTATTCATGCTATATTGTCGTCATAAATTTGTTTATTTTTTTGCCCTGAAGTCAGCGGGAATCATTCCTTGGCCAAACTTTTTATACGAGTATAATACCTGGTCACATTTGATTCCAAAAAAGTTCCATGATTTTTTGACATTTTTTTGAATTACTAAATTATATTTGAATATAGGGGGGTGGAGCACCTGAGTGCTCCTAATCCGCTTCCTACTACATTAACCTTTCTTGTCAGTGTCGGATGAATACTTTATAGATGACATGACACCGCTAAAATTTAGAAGAACAATTATTAATTGAAAAACATGTCTAAAGCTATAAAGATTATAAAATCTTACATATTATAACGTCAAACACACATATTACAAAGTCCAACAATATTGTAGGCCCCTTTTAATTTACATGATTTTCTAGGAATTCTGTAGGATATGATTTATGTAGGAAAATTTCCTGTAGAACCCTTAGGTTTGTCCGAATAGAATCATATTTCTATACAGGATTGGTTCCTATTGTTTGTATTTCAAAGGACATGAAACATTAGCTCAGATCCACTAGAAAAAATCATATCCTGTAGACCAAATGGCATCTCTTTTCTTATTTATATGTTCTGAGTTTTCATCTCACTTCATATAGCTTTTCCAATTTCTATGATAATTTTCTATCCTATGAATTCATAAAAGGTGTCCAGTCAATCAGATAGCAATGCCTTGTTGCAATAAAAAAAACACATTTGATCATCATTAATAGTTCTATGAATCAATATGGGAAAATTGCTAGGGTAACTAGTCATTAGGCCACCTTCACTGATGAATCTGTGACCTTATGAATAATAAATTCAAAAAAATACTAGCAAAAATAAAAAACAGAAAAAAATGTAATATACATGGTCGGCTGGTATACTCTCGTATGAAGTTTAAGGAAGAAGGGACATCTGTGGTATTCTGAACAAAAATGACAAAATCGAAGCTACATTCAAAAACATTGTTTGCATGAATAGTAAGGTTCCGATTGTATTTTCTTCACTAAGAATGTCACGGTGGCATTACTTTATGAAATTTCCGACCTCAGTAGAATGGTCGAGCAAAATTGATATCCCAAAATTCTAGTTTTTTTTAAAAAAAAAAAATCCTAGTACTTGTTTTTGATTTTACTATTCGCGTGGGTGCGCGTGGAACCGTGTTTACGTATATATTTTTCGATTTGCTGCTTGAGTCAAAAACAAACTGAAAAGGTCGAATATTAGTAAGTTTGCGGCGGTCTCTCGCTTTTCCTCTTTTTTTTTTGAACACAGTACAGACGCAAGCGCTCACATACACGCGCATACACTCACCCCTATGAACGCTTGAAAGAGAATGAACGGGAGCAAAAGGCTCGTGTCTTTCCTAGGAAAAGCAACGTATAGGTGCATGCGCTGCACGTTACATGCCCATGGCGCGTGCATGCAGTATACCCCGCGTTCCTGCCAAGACTGAATCCGTCGACGATCTCCGAACAGAGATAGATAGATGGTCCATGCATGCATGCTCTGCCGCCCTCAGACGTGGAGGAGGTACGTAGTTTAGCTGGCAGGAACGCAACCGCGACGACGAGAAGCTCCGGTGGTGGTTGAGGTCGAGGTAACCGGCTGGGCGTGGCAGACAGGCATGATGGCCCCTTTCGATCGGTGGATACATAGATTTCCACCATCATGCATGCACGCACGCAAACAGCTCCTGTTGCATGGCACAATCTGCACCTCACCCTCCATGTGTGCTCTACATTCTACCGTATCATTCCTCCGGCCCTGTGTTCAAAAAAAAAAAAAATCATTCCTCTGGCCCATGGGCTGTCCTCTGCAAGCACGTAGACCGAGGAGCACTGGCCGGATCATGATTCACTCCTTTTCGCACTCGATTTGCTGTCTACAATTCAGCAACATGCCAACAGCGTACCAGTCCTACGTCCTACTATCTTTGCAACCCTCGCGCATGCCGATAAACTAGTGCATGTAGCACAGTGCACACATGATTCTCCCACCCAAGAGAAGGAACAAGAACAAAGCACCACGCGACAGTGCATGTACGAGAAGGGGAGGGGAATATATGAAACCGCAACCAGACGCCAGTTTAAACTGCATTGCATGGCATGGGTGCACACGCTGGCAAAGGCAAAAGACGTTGGACAAGACGAGAGCTTTAAGCTGGAAAAGCATGCAATGGGGTCGGGGGGTTTTCGCTCCTCCTGTCATCGTCGTGTTCGTGCCTCATGCATCCTAAAGGCTAAAGCGATCGTCCATCGTCTGCCAGCCAGCGGATTGACGGGAGACGACGACGACGATCACCCGCCGGCCGGGGAGCAGGGCAGAGCACCACTGGGCGTGGGCGGTATGCATGTAGGTGCTTCCTCTCCTAAAAAGGCAGCGTAGGAGAATCTATCAGTTTTTGAGTTTTGACCGCTGCTTGCTCCAGCTTTCTGTCCGGTCGATCATGGGGACACCCTTCTCCAACACCAAAGCCAGGTTGTGGTTAACCCCTACTACTCCCTCCGTCCCGAATTGTGAGATGTTCTAACTTTTTGCTGAATCGGTAGATGTATTTTAGTATTTTTGTTCATTCATTTAGTCCATAGTAAAAATATCCAAAACGTCTTATAATATGGAACGTAGGTACTACTACATTACATGGTCAGTTACGAACTATCAATGCATCCGTGAGAGTAATTCTAGCTGAGTAGCTATATCCCCCCCCCCCCCCCCCCCCCCCCCCACACACACACACACACACATAATTAACGTCAATATGGGGGCTAGAGGGGCAAAACGCTCCTGGGCAATAAAATCCCGGCATCAAGGCACGCCCCTCCCAACCTTCCTCCCTGTCCGTGTCTCCGACGAGCCCGAGGACCCCAGCAACAGCATGCTCAAGCTCCCCGCCCGCACAAAGAAGGAACGCCGCTGCCAGCCCTCCCCCCTTCCCTGACGAGCTAGAGGAGAGGCAGTAGCTCGAGCTCGTCGCTCTTTTGAGGAGGCCAGTCGCCAGCGTGAGCTTGACCGTCGTTGGGCTGCTCGACTTCAATACAGCCTCAATGACGTGATCCTCTCCTCCGACGAGAACGAGTACTAGCCTTGACTACTAGCTAGCTAGCAATGTCGAAATGCCACATTGCCTATCTTTAGCAATGCAAATGTCGTTTCTTGACATTTTAAGTCGTAAATTATATGTCATTGCGACGATTTTTGCCCCTAACTGTAAGAACTTTTGTATTTCGAATGCCGTTTGTTCTTGATGTACTTTTAGCCGTCGTTTGATTGTCTACAATTAAAAGTAGAAATTATGGAGTGCGGTCCAAAAAATTATGTAGTGCGCTCCATACGTGTTTTCGTGACTCTATTAGAGTTGCTCGGAGTGAGTTCATGAGCAGGTGCAATGCAGCATGGGGTGGTCATAGAAATGGGGTAAAGCTTATACAATCAGCCTAGCAATAGTGCTATTGCTGTACTGTGATCAAGTAGCTAACCACTACTGGCAGTATACTAAATACTCCTTAATGTCTTAATTAGTGCTGCTCCGGTATAAACAAGATCATTGCTTCTCATAATAGGCCTGACAACGGTTGTGCCAAAACAAGAGCATCTCTATCTTGTTTCGCAAGAATATTCCTGTTCAGACCGTCTTGTTCTGTACACGTATCGATTTTCTGAAGATGAGGATTACTCTACTGTTTGCTGTACTACATGCTCATGGTTTCATTGGGACATGCACATAATCAAGCAATGCTCCACTGCCAATATGAGTAGTATATTTTACTTACACACATGAGGTGCGCTTTGCGGTTCTCTCTGGCCAATGCATCACATGAAAGTCATCAATTATACTATATCTATAAACAATCATCTGTTCTGTAGTATGCCAGGACCGGCCAGCAGTTCACTTTTGGAGAAAACATAAACAAACAAATCAAAGGTAGTGAAGCTTTAATTGAAGTGCTTCACACAGTAAAAACGTATGGAACCTTTCTTCGAGCACGCGTGTTACCTCTCCTTGCATATGCGCCTATCAGCGAAAGTATGGGGAGACAGAAAAACTAGCTAGGAGAGTGAAGCTTCCATGACCAAGTGAGATGATCAATGGCATGCACATGGAACTCTTGTGTTCTAGACCTAAACATGCTTTAACAACCCTAATCTCCACTAATCTGGCAAAGTAAAGCTACTGCTATGACTTAATAACAAGCCAATGAGCCTCTCCATAAAGGTGCACCATGAATTAGTACCTGCTGTTGTTAGTATCCATAATTAATTAACTGGTCACCGGTTGCACTAACAAGGTGAATCATGAATTACTTACTGTTGTTACCCTCATGCACGCAGCTGCTAGCTAGCTAGGCAAGTTAGTTATACTGACCGGGTTAGTGGAGATTAGGGTGAGCGACCGACCGACCCATTCATTGTGCACAAAGTTACTTGTAAAGTTTACTGAAGTAAACCAGAAGCAACCCTCCCATTGGCATCCCATTTTTCTTCCAGTAACTTTCACCTTTATTAGTTTGTCAAAAGGAAAAGGCAGGTCCTTACTAATGTGTTGCCACTTTCACCTCCAGCAGCTTAGTAGCTGCACAGTAATCAGACAACAAGACCAGCAGGCAATGTGCATAATTTCAATTCATGTGGGGCACTATTCAAACTCCAGTTCCTATTTGACCCGAATTAACAAGTCCAATTTTTTGACCAGTTTGAGAAATCATGGTGGCTTTTTCTGGCTGCAATTATTTCGTTTCCTCATTCATCAATCATTCTGATCATGCTCATGCACCTCTCTCGTCCGGTCTTCCCCCCTCTCACTCCTATGGTGGTGCAGCAGAGAAGCTTGATCAGAAAAGTAGAATATTTCCCCTCCTGCATTAAAAAAGCAAAAGGAGGGAGCAGCTCGACAAGTTAGTCAAACAGAAAGCCCATTCATTCCATCCCTTTTCCCCCTGTCCTTCTCCACCCAATGTATGGTCCATTTCACAGCCAGCCCAGGCCATGTCTTGTGCTGCATGGGCTAATTAAATACAGTATGTGCTCGTTAACCATGCTCTGTCAGTGCTAAATATTTGTTTTGTGTTTTAGAAAACAAACGTTGCAGGAACTAATGAAGTAGGAGTGGTACAATCAACAACATGACAATATCTTAAACAACCTATATACATTTGAGGTTAGTACTACAGAAGCTTAGGCATCTCTAGCAGATCCTCTAAAATCTGTATTTGCGTGGAATTTTTTTCCCGATGAATAAGCATCGTCTAGCAGATTTTCTAAAATTTAAGTTCCTCAAATAATTAAGGGCTTCTCCCACACCGACCCATAAACTAGACACACTATTAATCCGCGGACTGGTCCGGCAAGATGTTCAACAGGTTTTTTGAATTCTTCGATTCCTAATTCAACGATACTAGTGTCAGAGCCGGCACATGTCGTCCCACACATATTGTCCCTTGAGCTTCATCCAAAATATATGTGCATGAATGGCCTGCCCTCGGTCCTGTAGTACATCATGGCAGCGCGTGCAGACTATACAACGTGTAAAGCAATATTGAGTGAATGAATGAATTACTAACATGTAGAACAACAAGAAGCAAAATTTACGAACACCATGGTTGATGAGCCCACTGGCTACATTGTCTCCACTTGGTGAATCGCACAGCAAAACTTCACGACGGAGTTATAGATGGTGTATCATCAGTGCGATTTCGACTTCACATTGCGTTCATGGATGACGTGCATGTCGTAGGGCGCGAAGTTATTTTGCTTATGAAACAAAGCATGCATACGCTGCCAAAAGAGCGAGCCCCTTGAGTTCCTGCTTACAAAGTCCATAAATACGACCAACCACGCATCGCACATCAACTCATCCTCCATCACCGAGTACCCCACCATCGTATTACTCTAGAAAACAACAAGAATTTCAACCATAGAGCTCAATGGCATTGGACCAAACACCTGTCGGGCATGGTGTACGCCATGAACGTCGTCGGCAGGGGGCGGAAGGTACCAGCTGGCTATGGACGGGTCCTGGGTGGAAGACGACGTAGTTCGAGGCGGGCAGATGTGTTGGTGGGGGCTGCGGACATTCTACGATGTCTGGGCGGCGGCTGGAGAGGTACAGAGGCGGCGGCGGATGAGGAGGATGCGGATGCAAAGCAAGGGGGGCAAGGGCAGAGTGGAAGAAAAGAGGACCAGGAGGGGTTTGTGTGGGCCTGGGGTGTTAGAGTCCTACATGGCGAAGGTCCGGACTCCCGCAAAGCCCCCTCCCCCCTAGTTTGCCTCCGGTTTTGTAGGAAAACGGACGTCTGGACCGGTCCGTGGACGGATGGGGTACCGCGTTGGATGGCAAAATGCATCCGGACAGCTCGATCCGGACGGATGCGAGCGGTTTGAGGGTCCGCGCTGGAGATGCCCTAAACTCCACACCCCCCCCCCTAAAGACCTCCCCCACTAGCCCATATATGCTCTAGAGTGGGTTATTCTTGGTAAAAATAGAGACGTGTCGTGCCACTTTCCGCTCACCCGTAGACTTCCTGCCCGAACCCACTGCCACTCACCTCGCCGTCGATCATCCCCATCCCCAGTGACCACCAGAAATGGATAGCCCCACCCCGCGATGCACTCTTGGCCTCCCTCGCCGGTGCCAGAGACCCATCCACGGCTACGAATTGGGCGCTGCAAGGATCCAAACGACAGCACCAAGGCAAGAACATTATTGAGAGCTCTCGGTCACTGGCGGTGGCCGCTGCTTGCTTCAACGCCACACCCCGACTGCCCTTGGACCAGCCAACCGGCAAACAAGATCAGCAGTGTGGCCAAGGTAGCAGACAACACAACTATGACAATGAAGAAGAAGAAGGTTGCGGTTTCCCTCACTTCTTCCCCTTGGCCTCCTGCAGCCACACTTCCATGCCTTCCACCTTTGGTGGCCGAAGAGTTGACAGATTGGGACAAGTCAAGGAGCGAGGCCATTGTGCTCGAGGAAATGGTTGCAAGGTAAAATTTTGTCCTTTTACTTTCGTTTTGTTTTATAATTTCTCTGCTGAATGATGCATGATGTGATATTGATTGCTAGATTTTTCTTTTCTTTTGTAGTGAGCAATTGAATGATGATGCATATGATTTCATGAAACAATTGAATGCAAGCCACACACTCGACTTCAAGAACATTGCCATGTCCATGCCATATACCCAAGACATGAAGAGAAATGTCGAGATGGTGGAGGATGCCGAGGAGGTGGATGGGTCAGACACCCAAACATTGAAAAAGAGGAGTAGGTCGTGCAACTACAAGACCGATGAATATTAAGCTTTGTGCGAAGTTTGGATTAACATCTCACTTGATGCCACGGTCGGGGCCGATTGTACAAAGGAGTGATTTTGAGGGAGAACCGGGGAATACTACAATAGTCATATGTCCACTCCCTCCAACAGCACAATCAAGTCTCTCACTCATTGTTGGATTGTAATTTGTGACCAATGCAACTGATGGTCCAGATGTGTTGAGCAAGTCAACCTTGTGTTGCCAAGTGGAATCAACAATCAAGAGTATGAGCCCGTTATTCAAGCTCTTTACAGGCAAGGGGACAACAGAAACGACAGCAAAGCCTTCACTTTGTATCAAAGGCTCTACATCATTTCCACAAGGAGCTTGATGGAAATGATAAGTGGAAACGAAGGAACTATAAAAAAAACATCAATGAGGTCAAGGCTCAACCCCCTTGTTGATGATAATGACTTGGTAGAGAACCCATCCACTTCTCAAGTCCGTTCGGATGGACAAATTATGCAAAGCTAGCAAGATGAATGGCAGTGTTAGAGCATACAAGGAAGAGTTGATTGCGATGGTGGAGGTCAGAGGGCATTGGTGGCCGACTGTAAGAAGGAGAATATACCTTGTTTTTATAAGATGAGGATGATGGAGGAGGATAAGTGGAAGGCCAAGGCGGCGACCGAGGAGAGATAGAGGTGCAAGGTGAAGAAAAAAGGACCAGAACTTGAGGTGCAAAGTCTTGCATTGGAGGCCGAGGAATAAAAGGAAAAAATATTGAGAGGGGCAAAGGAACAAAAGGGTGACCAAGGAATGTCCTATCATGTTCATGAATACTAGCGAGATGGACGAGAAGGCAAAGCAATATTAGGAGTTAACTAGTGGTGACATCTTGGCTAAGTTTGGTAGCTGTGGCGGCGGCAATGGTGGCGACGGCAGTGATGGAACGAGTGTATGAGGCCTTTGTGAACTATGATGGCTTCTGGTCCACCATATGTTGGTAGATTTGTGAAATGAAGTTGTCATTCGGTGCCTTTTGGCACAAATTGTGGTTATGTTCATTAGTTTGTTAGATTGGATGAACTTTATTTGTGCTTATAGTTCAATTATGATGTGGTGCATTTGAATTATATATTTGTTTTAAAATGTGATGATTTTTTTTTCAATTGTTTGAGAAAACATTTGGATGAGTTGACAAAATAAAACTCTGGATTTAGTTTTAGGGGGTCTTCTAGAAGAAGAAAATTGTAATCCCTAAACAAATAGTTTTTTTTGGGATATGGGATACCATTTGAAATTATAAGACGGAGATCTACTAGAGATGCCCTTTGAGCAACTCTAGCAAAGTCACCATAATGGCAACATTCTAACGCAAATGGAGTGTGCTTCATAATGTTTTGGAGGTTGCAGAGGTTGTGTATAAACGCAGAGTCGCTATAATGTTGTCTTCATATTTTCTTTTTTGTTTTCTTCCTTCTACCCTATTTACAAAAATCTATATATAAATAATTTAATAATTTTAACATATTATTACTAACCATTAATATGATTACAACAAATATTCCTAATTAAAAAATAATACGAATGCAGCAAATAATCTGATCAAATAAGTTGTTCAAGTAAAATAAATGAATTTTAAGGAAAATTAAATTCACTATCTCACAGCTAGCTGTCAATGATGCTCATTGAGATCCTCCTTCAGCTAATGATGGGAGGACCGATCTCCAATCTTCCGATCAGCCTCAAGAAATGCTTGAATGTGACATGTGTGTCTGCAGGATTGTGCCAATAGTTGTTTTTTTTAGAGAAAAGGCCATCAGCCCGACTTCAAATTAATGAGGATCACACAACATGTCATGATATTTGCAAGACATTCTTGTTCCCGATGCAAGTAGGTACACAGACAATTGAAACCTTGCTTGGAAAACTCCAAATGCCCTCTCAATGTCTTTCTCTGAGATTCTTGCGCCTTGGCAAAATGCTTATGGTTCGTCCTCTCATGATTAAGAATTGCCTTCACAAATGTTGACCAATATCGATAGATGCTATCGGCTAGATAGTAGCCTTAGTAATACAAATGGATATTCTCCGGAAGTTTCCAGGTGGAGAAGTGCCCCCAACTAGCCTTGCAAAAAGATGAAATTTCTACAAGTCATTAGTTTCATTGTGAGATCTAGACAATCAAAGCAGCAATGTAGATACAAAAACTTTTGCAGGCAACAACATCTAAAATTATTGTTGCATCCTTGCAATGCCGGTGAATTGGCCGGACCAATCTGTAGGGTAATTCTTTCACCTCCTAGTCAACACTCCTTAGCATTACATGCCAACCTTTTGTTTAATGCATCGCTAGAAGCCTAAACCTGATCATGTCCTCGGCATTGGATGCTCGCTGATACTACTCACCATAAACCCTCACCACAGTTTTAGTGAGCACTTTTATGCACTTTATGGTTGTATCTTCGGCCATTCGAAGATTGTCATCTCATAAACCTGTAGGAGAACCATATGCAATCATCCAAAGTGACACAGTCACCTTTTGAAAAAAAAGGAGACTGTTGCATTTCTTCGTTGCTGGAGGACAGGTCCATTGGCTTCCATGTCATCAACAATTCATCGAAACAGTCATTTCTTCATGCGGAAGCGTCGCCGGAACATGTACGAGAGGAAGGTACAACCAGGCACAAAGTAGTTGAGCATGAGTTGCTCGTGGCCTTGGATTATGCTCCGACGAAATGTCGCACAACCAACCTGTGATCCTGAACGATTCCTCTTCGTTTCGGTTGGTGCTATCCATTCAATATTATCTCGTCTTCTTTGGTGTCTATGATTTCACTCTCCGACTAGGAGCTCGAATCTGACAACAAATCATCAAAAACATTAGCTCCTTCCATCTAAACATAGTGTGAATTCTATGTCATCCACACGAATCTATGAGATGCTAAACTTAATCTAGAAGGAAAGGTTGGGGAAATTTACCTTCAGACAAATCGTCGAACACCTTGAGATCGCGCGTAGGGTGGCGTAGCTGGACAGCAGGAAGAAGGGCGGGGCTGTGGCGAAGCGTAGGAGGTCCGGCAACAGCTCAGCGGAGGCGAGCTGTACCAAATCGTGGTGGTCCGGGCGGCGGAGTTGGCACCAAACAAAGGCGACACAGGGATGATGTGGGGCGGCAGAAGGAAACACGCATCTAAAGTGTGTGGCGTCAATATTTGCGTGCATATCGCCTCGTCCAACTTACAAAATCCAACCTACAAATATGAAGACTCGCAAACTAGATTTATAATGCACGTCAAAATTTATGCGGATCGAATGTTGAATGGCGACTCTAGGTCTTTTCGTTCAAAATCATCGTAATAACAGTTATTACTTGGATCAAGCCGATACAACAACTCCACTAGTATCACGAAGTTAATCGTGCAGCAGTAGCACTACACTGTTAACCCTGGCTCCACCGTGTGAAGTGCCGTTTAATCTATCCGTCCGTCCATCCATCCATGGCGCACCCAAAGCTGCCTCGGGAGGCGTGCAAGTGCGTTTTGCGTTCCCCACAAACATGCCTCCCAGTCCCGTCCCCATCCCCATCCCCATCCCCGCCTCTCAATGGCCGCAACAAACCATTGTTAAACCCAGTCGCTTTCTTCTCCTGTGCCCCCCATGTGACCCAGCGTCCGGCTCCGCCTATAACTAAGCGCCACTCTCTCCTCCCTCACTGTCCAGCTCGCTCACTCACCTGCTTCCTCCGTTCTCGCCCTCCCACACACACACACACACCCTTCTTTTCCTGTTGTCCCAATGGCGTTCGGCGCGAGCTATAGGTGGAGGAGTAACAATGGCGGCCGGCCGGCGCGCGGGGACGGACGCGAGGGCCGGAGGAGAGGCCGGCCCCCGGCGCAGAGGTAGGCCCGGCGGAAGCGGCCGAGTGTTGGGCTCCCACTGCGTGCCGGCGGCAGGCTCCCTCCGGTTGCTCCGCGAGGAGGAAGATGGCGTGAGCCAGCGCGCGGGCGCATGCAGGTGGTGCGAGCGAGCTTGCGGGGAATTGAGGCGTCATGGTCCGAGATATATGTATATCTCTATCTCTTTCTAGGTAGTATCTGATTCTTAGTAGTAGTAGTACTCTAGTATAGCGCTCCATTTTCTTGCTGTCCCGAGAGATGAACTGAATAACAGTGCTGGAGGTGGCCTCAAGCTAGCAATGTAGTGTGGGTTACGCTCTGTAATGCGTGTAATCTCTCCTCTCTCTCTTTTTTTCATCATTATATATATTTTTCTTGGGCATTTATCCTGGATTCTTGCCGTGAGGATTGAGTTTTTTTTTTCCATATTTTCGGACAAATTAGTTTAAGCTCACTGTCTGGACCAAATGCAGCAGCACCTCTGGTTTTCTTGATACGGAGTAAATGATTGGAAGCTCAACTGAGATGTTCTTGGTTTCTCCATGGATGCCATAGCGTCCTCAGTTTTTTTTTTCTAAGAAAAGAAAAGAAAACGCGACTAGTCAGAGCAACCGAGAGGCGCCAGTCAGAGGCTCAGAGCGGCTCTGACTGAGGCTTGCAGCCACGCTCGACTGCATCGACGCAGCAGGCAGCAGGCAATGCGTGCGACGCACTCCATCAGATGCATGCCGCTGTGCTCTCTGCCTGCCTGCCTGCCTGCACGACGGACTACGTCCTCCATGTGCGTAGCGTAGCGTAGATGCTCATCACAGTCCAGCCAGCCAGGCCAGACGCGCTCAGCGATCGAGCGTGAACGAGCCCATCCCTCCACCCGCGGCGTAGCTGAGCCGAGCGTTTTGTCTCGTGCTCATTGATCCTCACCGGCCGGCGTAGCGTGGCGTGGCGTTTTGTCTCGTGCTCTGGTGCGCTGCGTACAGCGGCGGAGTAGACAGGGCTGGGCAGGCTGGTGGTGGCTTTGTCGTGCGCCCGTCCGTGTCCGGCCGGCTCCGAGCGATGCACGGAACAGAGTGGACAAGGCGGGCAGCGGAGGCAGGGCCGCTGCCGCTAGTGGTGGCTTGTCCTGCCTGCCCGTCCGTGTCCGGCCGGCGCCTCGGTCCAGACGCAGCGTACGTACGTGCTCCGGACGGACGGACGGACGAGACGACCGCCGGCTGGCGTGCGCAGGGAATATTCAGCGGCTGCGCAGGGGCGGCATGCATGCGGCGCCTGCGTGCTCTGCGCCCCGTCCCGTCGCGCGTGGACGGGAGGGGCGGGCACGGCCGAGTAGCCGGTAGTCCTCGTCCCGTCCGTCCCGACGCCGCTTTGCGCTTTCGCTTTTCGAGTTCCCGTGACAGCCCCACCGCTGGCTCTGGCTGACTGCTCTCCCCTCCTCGAGGAGGCAAATTTTCGTGTTTTGACCCTTTTCTGACCTAAGTTTGTAAAAATTTCGGGATCTGACCCTTTTCTTACCGCCAGGAGCCATGGCAGTAGGGTATAACAGCCTACCGCCAGGGACCTTGGCGGTAGGAAACACCCCTACCGCCAAACAGGCTGGCGGTAGGATGTTATACCCTACCGTCAAGGTGCCCGACGGTAGGTGCGAGCATGCACTGTGTTCCATACTTAGAATTTTTTTTTCGGTAGGGCGTGCAACCCTACCGCCAGAGACCTTGGCGGTAGGCTGTTATACCCTACCGCCATGGACCCTGGCGGTAAGAAAAGGGTCAGATCCCGAAATTTTTGCAAGGCAGGGTCAGATCTTAGTTAAGTTTCGAAAAAGGGTCAAAACACGAAATTTTGCCCCTCGGGACGGATGGAATGGACGGACGGACGGAGACGGGTGGAAACCGCGGCGGGCCGCCCGTCCTGCTGCTCTTGTTGCTATCCTGTTTGGCCTTTTGGACTGTCCCCGCGGCTCACCTCACCTCAGCGGCGTGCCTCTGCGGTCGCCGCTGCATATGCCCTGCCGCTGTGCTGTGCCTGTGCCTGCGTGCGTACGCAGCGTGCCCGTGCTACAGGCCGGGGATGGCCGGGTGGGCGGTCTCCTCCGTGGCTCGTGAGCGCTCCGTGCCAGAGCGTCGCGGTCGCAACTCCATGGGTGGAGAAGCATGCGTACCGCAGCCCGGTTTGTGCAAGTTTTTAATACATTTTGAATCATCTTTAATTAAAATCACGTGGAGATCCGTGCAAAACTTCTTTAATTTTTTTGTATGTTGTGTCACTTGACTGTGCCTTGGTTAAAGTCTCGGTCGACTGTGATCTAGCCACACCCTTATGATTGTCCCTGTTAGGCAAGCATAATACTCCTTCCTTTTCTTTTTACTACCCATTTTCGTTTTGTAAGTCAAACTTTTTAAAATTATATCGGGCTTATAGAAAAGAATATCGACATTCACAATACCAAGTTTTTCTTTCATCCTCTTTAGGGTAATACCAATGCACCTAATTCATTCTTCCTTAGAAAATATCTATTTTTGTTTTATTTTTTATTTGTTGAAGTTTTAATTTTTTGTACTAGGAACAATTTTTTAAACCAGGTCGTTGCGTTGATCTTAATTCCACACCTTAAAGCACGCGGTGTAAGAATATTTTATAAATCTAATCAGACCAATGCAATTTTTGTGTGATTTTAATTAAAAGTTCAGCATTATGGTTGCTGAAATAAAAGGAATCGGTGTTTTAATTCCCACTTTTGTGTGCAAGTTTACACTTGTTCTTGCACAATACCGAATAGTGAAAGTTTGCATATTATGTGTGCAAGTTTTTAATACATTTTGTATCCTCTTTGTAGGAAAAAAGTTTGACAACAAGTCTTTATGATTGCCCGTGTTAGGCATATTCTCATAATATTTCTTCCTTTCCTTATTGCTACCCATATCGTTTCGTAAATCAAACTATTTAAAGTTATATCGAGCTTATAGAAAAAGAATATCGACATTCACAATACTAAGTTTTTCTTTCATTTTCATTCTTCTTTAGGGTAATACCAATGCACCCAATTAATTCTTCCTTAAAAAATATGTGTTTTTATATTTTATTTTTTATGTCTTAGTATTTTTACTAGGAACAAATTTTCTTTAACCAGGTCGTTGTATTGATCTTAATTCCACACCTTAAAGCCCGTGGTGTAAGAATATTTTATAAATCCGATATGACCAATGTAATTTATGTGTGATTTTATTTAAAAAAAATTGCATTATGGTTGCCCAAATAAAAGACAAGTTTCGGCACTTTAATTCCCACTTTTTGTGTGCAAGTTTACACTCGTCCTTGCACTAGTTTACACTTGTTCATACCGAATTGTGCAAGTTTTGCATATTTTTTGTGCAAGTTTTTAATACATTTTGAATCCTCTTTATAAGAAAAAGGTTTGACACCAAGTCATTATGATTGTCCCTGTTAGGCATATTTGCATAATACTTCTTCTTTTCTTTTTACTACCCATATTCGTTTTGCATGTTAAACTTTTTAAAATTATATCGAGCTTTTGAAAAGAATATCAACATTCACAATACCAAGTTTTTCTTCCATTTTCATTCTTCTTTAGGGTAATTCCAATGCACCTAATTTATTCTTCCTTAGAAAATATCTATTTTTGTTTTATTTTTCATTTGTTTAAGTTTTAGTGTTTTTACTAGCAACAAATTTTCTTTAACCAGGTCGCTGTGTTGATGTTAATTCCACACCTTAAAGTCCGTGGTGTAAGAATATTTTATAAATCCGATATGACCAATGTATTTTTTTGTATTAGTTTAATAAAAAAATTAGCATCATGGTTGCTGAAATAAAAGACTAGAATTGGTGTTTCAATTCCCACTTTTGTGTGCAAGTTTACACTTGTTCCTGCACAATACCGAATTGTGCAAGTTTTGCATATTTTTGGTGCAAGTTTTTAATAAATTTTGAATCCTCTTTATAATAATTTTTTTTGACAACAAGTCTTTCTGATTGTTCTTGTTAGGCATTTTCACATAAAATATTTTTGTGGTATTTTTTCCGCATATATCCATTACATAGATAAAGTTCACCTAAGAGTCAATCATGTGAGTAGACCGAATAAAAAAATTGGGTCACACCTTGAGTAAGAGCTCTTAATTCATTGCTTCAATCGGGAAATGAGTTATAAATGACCCATGGAGTGTATTTTATAGGTTTTGGATTAATACAAATGGTCATTAATATTTTTGGTGCAAAGCAAATAAATAAATGATTTTATCTGCTTGTTTGGTGTATAGATCCTTTAATTGGTGGGTGGGATCTATTGTTGGGTGTATAAATTATGGCTCTTATCCATCCACTAACGTGTTGATATGTTGTTGGTCATCGCCTTTAACTTTTTTTGACTTTTCTTATTTACGACAATTTTATCTTTATTGTATTGATTCAAATATCACCGCAAGGTAAGACTTTTAATATATGTCATTTTGTTCTCTACAATAACTAGTAAACTAATGCACACCAAACCAATTTTACACGAACTTAATTGAAATTTCCATACGGCATATTCAAAATAGATTTATGTGATCATGAGTAGTAATGTTGCTCTTTTGTAACTATGTCATTTCAGCATATCAAAATTTAAACTAGGCGTACGTGTGTGTATATCTAACCATATATAAATGATAAAATATTTGAACCATTAAAATACTAAATATATTAATACAAATACCCATGAAAAAGATCTCTTGATTTCTAGTGTTATGGGTGTACTGTTGTGAAGAAATACAGCAACGCGAAATACCACTCCAGTTAATGTCACATATATATACAACATAGCAGATATATTTTTGCTACAGCCGGGTGTAGTTACCCCCTAGCTACATGGCTGCCATCTGTCCTCTGGCCTATCGGGTTAGTGGATAGGAAACTATCCATTAGCGCCACTGTTTCATGAGCTAAAGTAGGGGACGGTTTGTTCAACAACTTTACTATTTTCTTGGCCATGTGCATCCGTTCATTGCATGGATAAGTGCCAGCTAGGAAGCCTAGCATGTAGCTTTGATATATTGCTTGGAACAATCGTGCTATACATACTCCGTGGTTTCAAATATTTTTAGTATTTCTTTTCCATACATCCAAAATAATCATAATATTTGCACCAAAATGGCCGTAAGTAGTACTCCCTCCGTTCCATAATGTAGTGCGTATAGATTTTTTGAAAAATCCCAGAACCGGGACTGAAGGCCCGTTTTCTTCTAGTGATCTCGAAATAATAGTATCCATGTGTTACCACACAGTGGTACTATATACTCTATTTTTTCTCCAAAGCCTAACATCATCCATATATAGTTTTCCTGTGAACTAATTTTTTTGAGTTTGCATACGTAGTTACTTTTCTGAACCAGTAGTACGTTAGTATATATTTTCTTTTTCATATTTGTGAAGCGTGCAGGAGTATGTAGAATATACCTTTGTATGGAAAAGAGAGTATGGAGTATGGAGACGTCATTACAATACATCATCTCGAAATAGAAAGAGAAGCTATGTATATGATCCAAAAAGGAGTATCTCCATATGAAAGAGAGTACATATAAAAGATAGTGTATATCATAAAAAAGAGTATCTGCAAATAAAAAGGGTATGTTCCAAGAAAGGAGTATCTCCTAAAATAATATATATTCTTTAATTAGTTCGTTCCCTGTATGCATGTACGTACATCCACAGAGCTAGCAAAAGGAAGCAACCGTCCGTAAGATTGTTCTTCAAGGAATTGTATATACTACCTAAAGAAGACAACAGGGGAATGAAATTTGTAGAACGCGTGGCTTGATGGACCGGTGGTGATGGATGCTAGTACACGTACTGCCCTATAACTTGAGATTAGTTAGATTAGGATTAAGGACAGTGGACAGTGCTGGAGGCGGTGATCGGCCGTGCACCAGGTCGATGCATGCATGACTTTTGGTAGAGTTGGCGCAAAACGTGGCGGCTGGGAACCGACGAAAACAGTGGTTAGTTCTGCAGTACGTCCGTCGCCGGTGAAAGTGACTGATCCAACTGGTAGCTAGCACCGGGCAGATGATGTCCGCTGACAACGTCGGTCGGTGGCGCCGTAAAACTGGATGAAAAATTCAGATGTGACGATGGTGTTGCGGCGGCGTCCAGATCGGCGGAGAAGGCACCGACCGACGAAGAAGCTCCAAGGGAAGGCTAAGACTGCAAACGTGGAGATCAAAGTTAACCAATGTGCGTGTATTCATAACCGGAAGTGCGGATGTGCCAATACAATACCTCCATCGGTTGTAAGATCCCATGGATGGTTGTGGGATCCCATGGAAAGTGATGCCGGCGACCTGTTTTGCGAGCGTACGCGTCGCCGGTGGCCGGGTCACCTGATGCAGACGAGTTGGCGTGCCCTAGATTCTTCTTAAAGGGAGCCAAGATATTTTATGAAGGACGAGGTGATGGATTTAATCCCAGGCAGCTGCAGTTTTTCCTCTGATTTTGCTTCGTCAGATTCAGCAGAATCCTGTTTGCCGAAGGAGCAGTCAATCCAATGGCCAGGAATGCTCGGATGTGCTGCTTCGTAACCATCAGGGAGACATATTAAATGGCTAACAATAGAAGTTATCCTTACATTATTTAGTAATTATAGATATAGATAAGAACAAAGATTACTGAATGCTGAAAGAATGCAACCTTTTGGCATGCTGGACGAATAGCTGTCAATGTCATTGTTGGTAAAATATACTTACATATAATATTTAAAAAGAAACATGTAGAAATGAAATAAGAGAGGATTTTAGGTTGTATGAAAGCATCTCTCATACCTGTAAGATATATATACATGGGTTCTTTCGGAGCCGCCGCCGCCTCCTTTTGAAAAAAGAATTTAGTGTTCCTCCGTCTCCCGCCGCCGCTGTCGCCGGTCCGCCTCTTCTCCGGTGGCCCAATGGCCATGAAGGTGCGGTGAACCCCGGCCCGTGCCGGCGGGAGGGATCTTGATTCGTTTTTTTTTTTTGGAGATTTTGTGAGTTCTTTTAGGGTTAGTGTCCTACTCAGAAAGACGAGGCGGTGGCGACTACCTGAAGATGGAATAAGGTTCTCCCCGCCTAGCCTCCATTCCGGTGATGCGTCTAGTATCGTCGGAGGGCGTGTGGAGGGGTGTCTTCGCCGAATCTCGAGATTCGGTTGGTGCTGGTCTTCGGTGAACCCGCTTGGATCCACTCTTTGTTCGTCTTCGTTCGTGTGTCTACAAGTTGGATTATTTCGATCTATACTTCACTTCATCGATGATGGTTGCTATTCTGGTGCGTTGGTCCCGTGGGGCCTTAGCACGACGACTTCCCGACTGTCTACTACAACAAGTTTGGCCCAGCTCTAGTGAGGGAGGGGTGATGACGGCGGCGTGCCTTCGGCTCGCTCCAGTACTTATAGTTGTCGCTAGGTGGTCTACGGACATGAATGTGAATTTTTGTTATTTCTATGTTCTTTGTACTGACAACTGACATGCTATGCTGAATAGATTGGAAGTTTTCTCGCAAAAAAAAAGAGAGTTTAATTTCCTGAAGAAAAAAAAAAGCTTAGCAACTTTTTCGGCGTGACCCTTGACGGCTTGACAGATGTTGAAACTGCGCACCCTGCCTTTGAGATTTTCCTTTCTAGTAGATATATTCCTTGCACTTACATAGATATATTCTATTTCCTTGCACTTATGTTTTTTTTTAAGCAAAAGAGAGGCCTCCTCCTTGCACTTGTGTACACTGCGTACCATAGATCCTCCGGCGTACGCCTGCGCGAGAAGTCGATATGAAAAGTATGGTACACTCCATCCATGCTGTTGTTGCTGGTAATCAACTGCTACGGCTTTTGCTGCATGCCGCATGCCGCGCTGGTCCGCGGCTCCGTCCCCTCGTGACGTTCACGCATGGCGCGACAAAGCGCACACTAGGTGCGTAGGTAGGTAGGTTCAGCGCCGGAGCGTGCATGGACTGCACAGTGTATCCTCCTAGCCAGAAAGATCGTGCGTGCATGTGCATGGCCGCAGATCTGCTGGAGCGAGATGGCCGGCACATGCACGGAGAGGTGACAGAGGTCAATGGTTCGTAGGGAGAAAGGGAACAGTGCAAGGCCATTAATGGGAACAGGAGCTAGGGCTAGACACACAGGTGCCGCCACAAATGCGCGGCAGTTACATGCATGGGCTGCCGTCTCCGCCGCGTCTGTAGCCAGCGGCAGGAGGAGGAGGAGGAGGAGGAGGAGGCAGCGGCCACGCCACGTTGCCTGGTCTCCGTTGAGCACTGCTGCCATGCAAAGGGGATGGAAGCGCTCGGCCTTTGACCTGGCAGGCCATGCAAATTGCCTAATTTTCCCGTGTCAGCTCAGAAGCTCAACCCAACACGCTTCGCGTACACAGAGCCGAGGAGCTGGCAATTCCATTTTGCTGGAGAAATAGGCCGTTATGTTAACGAAGGCCAGCCCGAACCATGGGGTGGCGGGTGCGTGCTCTGCGTCGCACGGGTCAGGAAAAGCAGGGGAAGGAGGGGGCAGCCGCAGCGTGGCATGCAGTGGCAGGCAGCCTGCAAGATGGGACGTCGCTGCGGCCGGTGGCAGCGCGGACAAGACGTGAGATGCTGGACGTGCCCCAGGCAAGGCTCACAGTCGCAGCAACAGCAGCAGCGTCGCCGCGCCCGCGCGCACGCCTTCCATTTAAGTTGCGCGGCGGCCGCCGCGCGACGGGGTGCCGTCTCGTCGTGCCGGCACCATGCGGTGCGGCGGAATTGATGGCCCGGTCGATCGGCATGCGGTCGGCGTGCTGTCGCCCACGACCTACGACGTGAGGGGCCGCCGACTCGATCGAACGGGAACAGTCACGTACACGTTGCCGTCCGCGCGCGGGGCGATCGAGTCAAATGAACAATCTTAGATCCTAGATCCACAATTTGGCCACAATAACACGAGTCATGTATCCTAAAAAATAGCCTTTAAAGAATGTCTTTTTTCTGAGCGGGCTTTGAAAAATATTCTAAAAATATACTACTCCCTCCGATCCATAACTAAACCGCGACACTTATTATGGATTGGAGGGGTATCATTTAAAACTTCAAATGTTGCATTTTTATCGCACAATTTTTATGATATACAATTTGTATTACATTAGTCGAAATCACGATCTAGGCATACACGTGAGCCTTTTAAATTATACTATCGGTTGGATCTTGTGCTGGACTGAGCATCGCCCAACAGGGATTTTAGACTTGGGTGTTCAATTTTTTTTTACCAAATGTGATACCTAAAATATTTACATAGCAAGAATTTTTTTACCAGGATTTTAGACTTGAGGGTTCGCCCAACAACCCTCGCAGGACATCGTGCCACAGGTCACAGCGTCTGTTGTTGCCGGTTGCAGCATGTCATCTCAACGGTCACAACATCCGTTCTCGTCACTTGCACCATGTCATCCCATCAGTCGCACCATACATCAATGCCGCTTGCAGCATGTAGTCACACAAGTTACAGCGTTCGTTGTCGTTGCTCGCAGCACATTTCGGAACATCTGTCGTCACCGTTTGTGGCATTTGGTCAAACTAGTTGCAGCATCTGGTTGTGCCGCTTGTAGCATCACAACTACGATGATGTCACATGGTAATTCTTGCCACACCGTTTAAACTAGACCTGTGCATGAACGTTAATTTTTTTGTTTTAATTCTTGCCACACCGTTTAAACTAGACTTGAAAACCGGCCCGAAAGCTTGAATGACATTAATTGTTTTGTTTTAATTTAAAATAGGTATACTAATATATTAAAATACCCCCAAAATAGCTATTTTAATTAAAAGATCACTGTTCACTTGTTCCGGGCCGGGCTGGGCTCGGGCCTGGGATTTCAACTTCTGGCTTTGCCAAGCCCAGCTCGAAACCCGGCCCAGGGTATGATCAGTTTTACTTTGAATCATAAAGGAGGGAGAAACAAATAGTAAGTTGGCAAAAATAGCTATTTCACCACCTGGTCTGAAAAATGAGATCCGTACAAGTAAGTTGGCAAAAAAAGTTGATCGACGATTGTTAACGTCAATGAATAAATGATTATTTTCAAATCAACTAAGTAGGGCTCGTCCCTAATGAAAAAACATGACCGACCTATGCAATACGATTTTCCATGGATTTGTTATAAGTAAGTCGACCAGATTGCACGCCACAAATGAAAATACAGCTGCCCAATAATCAATGCTCTCGTAATACAAATTGTTAAGATATTTTCCACTTGGCAAGGTAGACACATTTTTTCGCAATGAAAGAAATGATTATCAATGTCATACTATACAAGAAGTAAAATAGCTTAAAACCACTGCAATTGGGTTTCACAAAAACACTGCAGTTGGGTTTAAAAAAAAACCCACCGCATTTCGACTTCGTTCAAGCCCTAACGGTATTGTGTCTAATTTTCGTACAAATCTTACTAATACAGTTGGTTAAATTTGACCCCGTTTATGACAAAGATGGCTCGCATGGAAGCGCATACATGTCATCAAATATCAACGAAAATGCTATCTGGTGAACGTCAGATTTTTTATGTCCCCCAATGAACTAATCAGCTACCAGTGGATGGAAGTACAAATCTTAAAGCGGGGGTTTGGTGCCAGGTTAGATAAAAAAAAGTTTGATGGGATTGGCATATGTGTGAAAGAAGCCACCGCCCACAGCATAAACCCCCTTCCACTATCTCTGTCGATCCCTATCCCCATTTTACCCACCCACGAGCTCAACGACCCATTGAACTGCTGTCGATTTCGTGGTCGTTGTGGCACCCCGGTTTAGACGAACGGTTTACCCTGTGTTCCCAACCCAGAGATCATGTCTTCTGAAAACACACAACAACTTGGAACAGAACAGAACTGATCTTTATTGATATTATACAAGTACAAGCTCGGATATTACATAGGTTAGTGAGGCCAGGAGCACTACTCGTGCTATGACAGTATCTACATTATTTATGGAACACCTCAAGGGCCTCAGTACTGGTGGAAAGTCTACAGCGTAGCGGAACATCGTGCGGGACACTCCATCCCATAGGGACACTGTTGGGACACGACCTAGCTAGCGTAGCACGAACCATCGGGATCTCCATCTCCGGCTTCTCCTGCATCTGGCATGATACGCCAGGTGAGTACTTGAATGTACTCGCAAGCTCACAACAACCAAAACAGTGGAGCAAACAACATCATGGCAATGAATATATTTAATGCTTTAAGATGATCACTTACTGTTACCAACTTACTCTCTTCCGGGTTCACACATGACCCCCGGAGTACTCGTGACCCATCGGTCACTACTGAGCATGAGACAAGTTCTTCCATCATTATTATTACGGTTGACCACACAGTGTGACCTAGTGCAGACTGTGTCCATTACCGTGGACGCGGCTATTCGAATAGATTCTTACACTCTGCAGAGGTTGCGCACGTTACCCACACCATGGACATTCGTCCAACGAAACTTGCCTAACCCGTGACCCTTCTATCGTACCACCGACAATCATCCCCCGTTCGAGTCATGCCCTGGGTGGCCCCTGTGTCACTCCTGACACCTGCCACCGTCGTGGCCAACTAAACTGTCCCAAACGGGGACGCCGACAAATAACTCAACTTGGGCTCACGAGGTTATCGTCGTCTACCTCATCAGGGCAGCACGCACGCATAACCTCCCCTCTTTGGTGGTACCGGTAAAAGAGCATGCGGTCAGACCAACTCAAGGCCGTTCCATTCCGGCAGATGTGGCTGCACGGGTAAGTCTGGGTCGATGGCACTTGATCAACCATCCAAGTGATATTTAATGTGCCAAGTTGTTGTTCATATTAGTCATGTTGGACAAATGAACTAGCATGGCAGGGTTATTGCAATATATCAAACAATATAGAATATAGCATATTTAAATTGAATTAAATGCAATATAATCCATTAAAAGCCAATACTATTGCTATGCCAATACTATTGCTATGCCTTATGCAATGGATAATGTGGCTTGCCTTGCTCAAGTGGAGTGTCTACAAACTCCTGGTCTTCAAATCCAAAGCAATTTCCTTCTGAAAGCATTTTTAAATAGCAAAAGAAAATGTTACATAAAGCCTTTCTTCTTGCCAAAAATTCCGAGAACATTGGAAAAATACCAAATTTGGTCAGAAAATAGAGGGGCTCAATACAAAACTGTTGCAAAAAGAATCAATTCAATTGGACTTGTGGTTTAAAAGAAATGGCTGGTCAAAGTTTCTGGTCAAACTGGATTAAAAACAGAAAATAGAAATTCCCTGGGAGGGTGATGTCTACTACACAACTTATTCTTGTAGACTCGTGTTGGGCCTCCAAGCGCAGAGTTTTGTAGGACAGTAGCAATTTTCCCTCCAGTGGATGACCTAAGGTTTATCAATCCGTGGGAGGCGTAGGATGAAAATGGTCTCTCTCAAACAATCCTGCAACCAAATACAAGAAATCTCTTGTGTCCTCAACACACCCAATACAATGGCAAATTGTATAGGTGCACTAGTTTGGCGAAGAGATGGTGATACAAGTGTAGTATGGATAGTAGATATAGTTTTTGTAATCTGAAAATAAAAAAACAGCAAGGTAGCAAGTAACAAAAGTGAGCAAAAACGGTATTGCAATGCTTGAAAACAAGGCCTAGGGTTCATACTTTCACTAGTGCAATCTCTCAACAATGCTAACATAATTGGATCATATAACAATCCCTCAACGTGCGATAAAGAATCACTTCAAAGTTCCTATTCGCGGAGAACATAAGATAGAAATTGTTGTAGGGTACGAAACCACCTCAAAGTTATCTTTTCCGATCAATCTATTGAGCCATCCCTATAAGTGTCATGAACAGCCCTAGAGTTCGTACTAAAATAACACCATATGATACGCATCAACGAACTCTAATGTCACCTAGATACTCCAATGTCACCACAAGTATCCGTGAGTCAATTATACGATACGCATCAAACAACTTCAGATTCATAATATTCAATACAACACAAAGAACTTCAAAGAGTGCCCCAAGATTTCTACCGGAGAAAGTAGGACGAAAATGTGCATCAACCCCTATGCATAGATTACCCCAATGTCACCTCGGGAATCCGCGAGTTGAGTGCCAAAACATATATCAAGTGAATCAATATAATACCCCATTGTCACCACGGGTATTCATATGCAAGACATACATCAAGTGTTCTCAAATCCACAAAAATATTCAATCCGATAATAGCGAAACCTCAAAGGTAAAAACTCAATTCATCACAACAAGATAGAGAGGGAGAAACACCATATGATCCAACTATATTAACAAAGCTCGCGGTACATCAAGATCGTGCCATATCAAGAACACGAGAGAGAGAGAAATCAAACACATAGCTACTAGTACATACCCTTATCCCCGAGGGTGAACTACTCCCTCCTCGTCATTGAGACCGCCGGGATGATGAGGATGGCCTCCGGTGATGATTCCCCCCTCCGGCAGGGTGCCGGAACGGAGCTCCAGATGGGATCACTTCGGAACAGAGGCTTGCGGCGGCGTAAAAACTCATCTAGGTTAACTTTCGGGGGTTTCTGAATATATATGATTTTTCAACGTTGGAATCACGCAAAGAGGTGCCACAGGGGGCCCACGAGGCACCAGGGCGCGCCTGGGGGGGGGGGTGGCGCGCCCAGGTGGCTTGTGGGGCCCCTGTGGGTCTTCTGTTGCTCCCCCGAAGCTTCCTGGGTCTGTTTCCGTCCAGAAAAAATCGTCAAAAAGTTTCGCTGCATTTGGACTTCATTTGATATGGATTTTCTGGAAAACCAAAAACAAGCAGAAAACAACAACTGGCACTGGGCACTAGGTCAATATGTTAGTCCATAAAAATCATCTAAAAGTCATATAAAAGTGCACCAAAATCATACAAAACTATAATAAACATGGCATGAATACTTCATAAATAATAGATACGTTGGAGACGTATCAGAGGGCCACGTCGAAGGCATAAAATGCCAGGGCGCCTCCACTTAAAAGGAAAAGAAGTCACTGACAAGTGGGGCCCAGCGGAGTCACTGACGAGTGGGGCCCGGCGGTCAGATTTAAAAGGAAAAGAAGATGAACAGTAGGAGGGCGGCTCACCGGCGGCGATAGCCGATGATAGCGATGGCGGCGAGCTCGGGAGACTGCGGGGTTGGATCGAGCGGTCGACGGCGGTTATCCTCGTACCCGTAGCTTCTCTGGAGACGGCCTAACGGCGTCGCCCCCTTCCTCTCCGGCGGCGGCTGCTTTCGGTGGTCGTCGGGGACGGCAACTCCGGCAGCGTTCCGGCTGGGCAAGGGGTCGAGGAGCACCAGGAGAGCTCGCTGAGCTTGGGGGTGAGGTCGGGAGAGGCTGGGGTGGAGTGGAACTAGCTGGAGCAGAGTGAGGGATCGGCGGCAGAGGTTCGGCCGGAGTCGAGGGAGACGAGCTCCCAGCTCTCGACGGAGCTCTCTGGAGGCGATTGGGAGGGGGGGAAGTGGAGTGCTGAGGCGAGGAGAGGCCGGGCAAGGCTATTTATAGGCGAGCGGGAGGTTCTGGAGCCGAGCGGCGCCGTGGCCACGTCGCCGGAGCAAGGACGGCGAGGTGGCCGTCGCGGAGCGGGGCGAAGTGATGGAGGCGGTCAGTGGAGTAAATGGACGCAACGGCTCCGCGGGAAGAAGACGACAGCGAGCTCACCGCACTGTGGCCGCACGGGCGCAACAGTGCGGCGCTGTGGTGGCGGCCGGCGAGGGCGATTCCAGCGAGGAGAAGGCTCCAGAGCGGCTACGTGGGCGGAGGAGAGGTCGTCGGCGTGCGGGGACAAGGTACGGCAACGCGGGGCGGCCGGAGTGGTCACATCCGACGCGGTCGGCGCGCAGAGCATGTGCATAGGCATGCCAGCTTCGTGATCACCACGGGTGCTAGCACCCGGAGGCCACGCAAGCCTAGCAAACTTTGTCTAGTGCCTCGACCCTAGGTCATGTAGCTTCTCTATGCCACTGAATCGGCTAGATGCATCCTGAGATGAAGGGTAGCATCAAGAACAGCTTCTGGCTAGGAAATAGAGAGAGATCCAGAAGAGAGATGAGTTGGAGATGGAGCCAAATGAGCTGTCTGGAGTATTCTGGTAGGAAGGAGTATATGCTGGAGAATTTTGAGGAACTTTCATCAACTTTTGAACATGGTTCATGTGTAACCCATATTTTGGTCCAGAAACCTGATGAGGTTGTTGCACTCACATGGGTTGGCTCCTGATGATGAAATTTCGTGTGTGGAGGTTATTTGGTGGTGACAAGTTGTCATAAAAATTTCAGATCAAAAGGGTACTCCTAGATGGTACTTCCTTCACAAAGGTCTGAAATGACCAGAAGCTTGTCAGAATATTTTGGCTGAAAAATTGAACTTGACTAGGAGATGTTTTTGGATATTGTGGCAAGATATGACCCCTAGTATCTCAGGGATTTATTTGGGAATTTTCTGAGTCATGGAAATACATGTTGCTTCACAAAGGGTCAATTCTGTCCAGAAGATAAAAGGAATATTCTGGACAAAACTTTGTACTGGCCAATGAAGATAAAAGGAAATTCACTGACTACCGGAATCAAGTTCATATCTGTAACAGTGGTCTTGAACGCCATTCCTTTCTTTGACATCATTCTGCTGGCGGTAAACTGAACTGTTTGTCCTGCCGGGTTAACCGATGTCACTGTTCTGGTGGCGCAGTGGATGCAGTCCTGATGCGGTGTCAACCAATCCATCCCTAGTATTATGTCTAGTCCAGGGGATTCAATGACGACAAGGGTGGCTGGAAACTTAACTCCATGTATCAAGATTTCCAGGTCCTTATATATAACATTTGTTCTGAGCATGGAGCCAGGGGATTGTACCACCATGATTTTGTCCAAAAGAGAAGGAGAAAATTTGTGTATGGTGGCAAAACTCCGCGAAATAAACGAATGGGAAGCCCCGGAATCAAATAAAATTATTGCGGGTATGTCGTTAACAGAAAACATACCAAGGACCACATCTGGTGTTTCACGGGCTTCGTCAGCGGAGATATGATGGACATGGCCACGACAGAAGTTCTGATTGGGGCGGCGTCCAATGTTGTTGACTTGTGGCTTGAAGTCGGACTGTGGCTTCCCAGTTCTTGTAGGGCACTGCTTGGAATAATGCCCACTCTGACCACAAGTGAAACAAGTATTGTTGCGGCGGCAATCTTCCAGTACTGGCTGCTTGCCATAGGTCTTGTCCTGGTTACCTGGCTTGTTGTTATTATTACCATTGTTCCAGGTAGGCTTGTACTCATGCTGAACCGGTTGCCAGATGCGTGGCTTCTGCAGAAACTGCTCGCGGTTGTCCTTTTTGGGTTCAAACTTATATTTGCGGTCATCATATCCTGACCTATGCTCCCGTTCAACTATGAAAGCTTTATTCACCAGAGTCTGGAAGTCAGGAAAGTCCAACATGCAGAGCTGACAACGGAGGGCATGATTGAGTCCTCCTAGGAACCGATCTATCTTCCTTTCCTCCGTGGAGACATCATGGGTGGAGTACCGTGCCAGATTATAAAATTTGTTTAGATACTCACCAACTGACATGTTTCCTTGAGTAAGAGCAAGAAATTCCCTCTGCTTCACCTTCATAATGCCGGTGGGAATATGATACCTCCGGAATACCTCCTTAAATTTCTCCCAGGAAATGCTTTCCCCAGGAGGCCACGCCATTTTTGCATTGTCCCACCAGATGGCTGCCGGCCCTTCCAAGTAGTGAGTAACAAAAGGAACCTTGTCTGACTCATCACAGCGAGCTATTTCCAGCTTCTTTTCCATGGTCCTCAGCCAGTCATCAGCTTCAATTGGATCAACAGCTTGACCAAAACTGGGCGGCTTGGTACGCTGAAAATCAGACAGCTTGGAGTGTGTCCCATTGTTCTGATTCTGTCCTACCATAGTCTGCATAATCTTCAGAAATTCCATAAGATCCTGGTTTCTCTCCTCCTCAAACATCCTCATAATCTGATCAGTGGTCGGTGGTTGTGATGGTGGAGATGGCAAATCTTCTGGTGGTTGTCCTGCCTGTCTGGCGGATCGACGGACCGGAGTTCCATCGCCGCCTTGATTGATACACCTCTTCATCCTATAACCGTCCCCATTGCAAAACACCGAATCGATGAGCAACATCCATAGGAGAAAAATACGCCAAGGTGACACCAACAAAACCAATGGAAAAACGAGAAAGGCAACATAATTAAACAAGGCATTCCAACATCATACATGCCAAACTAGTAGAGGACATCATGACTGGTACTGCTCATACGACAGTTGACATATGCAAAGATGCTACGATGCATACACATGCTGGAACTCAAGCATCTACTCTAGTAGCGCGGGTGACACACACACTGGCAGACTGAAGACTCCTCGTCATCTGACTCTGCCTCGGAATCTGCCTGATTTCGAAATTGTCCAGAGTTTTATATGTTGTTTTCATTGCAAAATGATGGGTCTCCTTCCATAACTTTCCAATTACGAGTACGTGAATTGAAAGACATGAAAATTCTCAATTCTCTACGCCGTCTAGTAGATAGAAACAAGAAAATCAGAAGAATCTTTCTCTCTATTCACTATCATTCCGCGTCTTCAACTTCTATTAGTTTCTTTTCTTCTTTAATGCAATAGCTATAGTTTGATATAAGAATCCATTTCTCAAAGTAATGGAAACCATTCTCTTATAGGAAATGGTTCGAAAATCGCTATTCCACCTTTTAGGTATCGTGAAAAGTGATACCAGTGAAGATTGTGCATTTCAGTCAAATTCTGGATCACGTCCTCCGGATCAAAGGAAACACGACGACGCTGACGGGAAGGTTCTCCCTTTGAGGAATAAGAAACACAACGCCTCAGCATCGGAGCAGCTAGAGTGGCTAGCAGCGAGGCCCACTCAGCTGGGGTCTCACGTCGGGTACCAGACGAAGTGCCTGGCTGACCAAGCGAGCTAGAAGGAGTCTCAGGCATACGTGGAGGTGGAACAAGCGGTGTGTACATAGGTGAAAACATATGAGGAGGAGGAGACTGTGCTGTAGTAGCAGCTGCAAGTGCCTCTTGGACACGGGACAACTCCTCAACCAAGGAGATGATCATACGATAACTGGCGTTCAGATAACGGGATAAAACACCAGTCACACGATCACTCGCCGGATCAACAGGCGCAAAAAGGACTCGCCCTGTCATAGGCGACAGGGTGGGGTAGTGAAAGAAACCTGGGTGTGTCTGCATCTTGACCTCGTGGAAGCGCAAATCAGTGAGAGCCTCCATCGCAGCAAATTGAATTGCCAGATCGGGAGTAGAAGCAGTTCCACCCTTGGAAGAGCGGGAGTAGCTGCCAATCTCTGAACTCGCAGTAAGGAAGGCCTCCGCGTGGTACTCGTACACCGAATCCGCAAGCTGCTCTCGGAACACCTGATACACTGGGTCTTCGCCGTTGGGATACAGTCGAAGCCAGACGCTGCGAAGTAGTATCGAAAAGGTAAACGGTGCCGGCTCATGGTTGTAGTGGTACGGAACCGGTGCCATCTACACTCATCAGACCAGCGGTTAGTAAAATAAATGAATCGAGATGCATGCTATGCATCAAGCAAATGCAGCAAGCCACACACACACACCAAAACTCTACACTAATCGAGTTTCTAGCGCGGGGTTAACTAGGGTGTCCTACAGTCAGCGCGGCTCTGATACCAAGCGTTGTGGCACCCCGGCTCAGAGGACCAGTTTACCCTGTGTTCCCAACTCAGAGATCTTGTCTTCTGAAAACACACAACAACTTGGAACAGAACAGAACTGATCTTTATTGATATTATACAAGTACAAGCTCGGATATTACATAGGTTACTGAGGCCAGGAACACTACTCGTGCTATGACAATATCTACATTATTTATGGAACACCTCAAGGGCCTCAGTACTGGTGGAAAGTCTACAGCGTAGCGGAACATCATGCGGGACACTCCATCCCATAGGGACACTGCTGGGACACGACCTAGCTAGCGTAGCACGAACCATTGGGATCTCCATCTCCGGCTTCTCCTGCATCTGGCATGATACGCCAGGTGAGTACTTGGAATGTACTCGCAAGCTCACAACAACCAAAACAGTGCAGCAAACAACAGCATGGCAATGAATATATTTAATGCTTTAAGATGATCACTTACTGTTACCAACTTACTCTCTTCCGGGTTCACACATGACCCCCGGAGTACTCGTGACCCATCGGTCACTACTGAGCATGAGACAAGTTCTTCCATCATTATTATTACGGTTGACAACACAGTGTGACCTAGTGCGGACTGTGTCCATTACCGTGGACGCGGCTATTCGAATAGATTCTTACACTCTGCAGAGGTTGCGTACGTTACCCACACCATGGACATTCGTCCAACGAAACTTGCCTAACCCGTGACCCTTCTATCGTACCACCAACAATCATCCCCCATCCGAGTCATGCCCTGGGTGGCCCCTGTGTCACTCCTGACACCTACCACCGTCGTGGCCAACTAAATTGTCCCAAACGGGGACGGCGGCAAATAACTCAACTTGGGCTCACGAGGTTATCGTCGTCTACCTCATCAGGGCAGCACGCACGCATAACGTCCCCTCTTTGGTGGTACCGGTAAAAGAGCATGCGATCAGACCAAGTCAAGGCTGTCCCATTCCGGCAGATGTGGCTGCACGGGTAAGTCCGGGTCGGTGGCACTTGATCAACCATCCAAGTGATATTTAATGTGCCAAGTTGTTGTTCATATTAGTCATGTTGGACAAATGAACTAGCATGGCAGGGTTATTGCAATATATCAAACAATATGGAATATAGCATATTTAAATTGAATTAAATGCAATATAATGCATTAAAAGCCAATACTATTGCTATGCCTTATGCAATGGATGATGTGGCTTGCCTTGCTCAAGTGGAGTGTCTACAAACTCCTCGTCTTCAAATCCAAAGCAATTTCCTTCTGAAAGCATTTTTAAATAGCAAAATAAAATGTTACATAAATCCTTTCTGCTTGCCAAAAATTCTGAGAACATTGGAAAAATAGCAAATTTGGTCAGAAAATAGAGTGCTCAATACAAAACTGTTACAAAAAGAATCAATTCAATTGGACTTGTGGTTTAAAAGAAATGGCTGGTCAAAGTTTCTGGTCAAACTGGATTAAAAACAGAAAATAGAAATTCCCTTGGAGGGCCACGTCGAAGGCGTAAAACGCCAGGGCGCCTCCACTTATACCGCTTCGGCGCGCGGGCGGAGTCACGGACGAGTGGGGCTCGGCGGTCAGATTTAAAAGGAAAAGAAGATGAACAGTAGGAGGGCGGCTCACCGGCGGCGATAGCAACGGCGGCGAGCTCGGGAGACTGCGGGGTTGGATCGAGCGGTCGACGGCAGTTCTCCTCGTACCCGTAGCTTCTCCGGAGACGGCCTAACGGTGTCACCCCTTTCCTCTCCGGTGGCGGCTGCTTTCGGTGGTCGTCGGGGACGGCAACTCCGGCAGCGTTCCGGCTGGGCAAGGGGTCGAGGAGCACCAGGAGAGCCCGCTGAGCTCGGCGGTGAGGTCGGGCGAGGATGGGGTGGAGTGTAACTAGCTGGAGCAGAGTGAGGGATCGGCGACAGAGGTTCGGCCGGAGTCGAGGGAGACGAGCTCCCAGCTCTCGACGGAGCTCTCTGAAGGCGA
Organism: Elymus sibiricus; assembly: GCA_039707655.1. Lineage (NCBI taxonomy): Eukaryota > Viridiplantae > Streptophyta > Magnoliopsida > Poales > Poaceae > Elymus > Elymus sibiricus. The sequence continues at coordinate 352,260,973 of CM077664.1, forward strand.
TTGGGAGGGGGAGAAGTGGAGTGGTGAGGCGAGGAGAGGCCGGGCATGGCGATTTATAGGCGAGCGGGAGGTTCTGGAGCCGAGCGGCGCCGTGGCCACGTCGCCGGAGCAAGGACGGTGAGGTGGCCGTCACGGAGCGGGGCGAGGTGATGGAGGCGGTCAGTGGAGTAAATGGACGCGACGGCTCCGCGGGAAGAAGACGACAGCCAGCTCACCGCACTGTGGCCGCACGGGCGCAACAGTGCGGCGCTGCGGTGGCAGCCGGCGAGGGTGATTCCGGCGAGGAGAAGGCTCCAGAGCGGCAACATGGGCGGAGGAGAGGTCGTCGGCGCGCGGGGACAAGGTACGGCAATGCGGGGCGGCCGGAGTTGTCACATCCGACGCGGTCGGCGCGCAGAGCGCATGCATAGGCATGCCAGCTTCATGATCACCACGCGTGCTAGCACCCGGAGGCCACGCAAGCCTGGCAAACTTTGTCCAGTGCCTCGACCCTAGGTCAAGTAGCCTCTCTATGCCACTGAATCGGCTAGATGCATCCTGAGATGAAGGGTAGCATCAAGAACAGCTTCTGGCTAGGAACTAGAGAGAGATCCAGAAGAGAGATGAGTTGGAGATGGAGCCAAATGAGCTATGTGGAGTAATCTGGGTAGGAAGGAGTATATGCTGGAGAATTTTGAGCAACTTTCATCAAGTTTTGAACATGGTTCATGTGTAACCCATATTTTGGTCCAGAAACCTGATGAGGTTGTTGCACTCACATGGGTTGGCTCCTGATGATGAAATTTCGTGTGTGGAGGTTATTTGGTGGTGACAAGTTGTCATAAAAATTTCAGATCAAAAGGGAACTCCTAGATGGTACTTCCTTCACAAAGGTCTGAAATGACCAGAAGCTTGTCAGAATATTTTGGCTGAAAAATTGAACTGGACTAGGAGATGTTTTTGGATATTGTGGCAAGATATGACCCCTAGTATCTCAGGGATTTATTTGGGAATTTTCTGAGTCATGGAAATACATGTTGCTTCACAAAGGGTCAATTCTGTCCAGAAGATAAAAGGAATATTCTGGACAAAACTTTGTACTGGCCAATGAAGATAAAAGGAAATTCACTGACTACCGGAATCAAGTTCATATCTGTAACAGTGGTCTTGAACGCCATTCCTTTCTTTGACATCATTCTGCTGGCGGTAAACTGAACTGTTTATCCTGCCGGGTTAACCAATGTCACTGTTCTGGTGGCGCAGTTGATGCAGTCCTGATGCGGTGTCAACCAATCCATCCCTAGTATTATGTCTAGTCCAGGGGATTCAATGACGACAAGGGTGGCTAGAAACTTAACTCCATGTATCAAGATTTCCAGGTCCTTATATATAACATTTGTTCTGAGCATGGAGCCAGGGGATTGTACCACCATGATTTTGTCCAAAAGAGAAGGAGAAAATTTGTGTATGGTGGCAAAACTCCGCGAAATAAACGAATGGGAAGCCCCGGAATCAAATAAAATTATTGCGGGTATGTCGTTAACAAAAAACATACCGAGGACCACATCTGGTGTTTCACGGGCTTCGTCAGCGGAGATATGATGGACATGGCCACGACAGAAGTTCTGATTGGGGCGGCGTCCAATGTTGTTGACTTGTGGCTTGAAGTCGGACTGTGGCTTCCCAGTTCTTGTAGGGCACTGCTTGGAATAATGCCCACTCTGACCACAAGTGAAACAAGTATTGTTGCGGCGGCAATCTTCCAGTACTGGCTGCTTGCCATAGGTCTTGTCCTGGTTACCTGGCTTGTTGTTATTATTACCATTGTTCCAGGTAGGCTTGTACTCATGCTGAACCGGTTGCCAGATGCGTGGCTTCTGCAGAAACTGCTCGCGGTTGTCCTTTTTGGGTTCAAACTTACGTTTGCGGTCATCATATCCTGACCTATGCTCCCGTTCAACTATGAAAGCTTTATTCACCAGAGTCTGGAAGTCAGGAAAGTCCAACATGCAGAGCTGACAACGGAGGGCATGATTGAGTCCTCCTAGGAACCGATCTATCTTCCTTTCCTCCGTGGACACATCATGGGTGGAGTACCGTGCCAGATTATAAAATTTGTTTAGATACTCACCAACTGACATGTTTCCTTGAGTAAGAGCAAGAAATTCCCTCTGCTTCACCTTCATAATGCTGGTGGGAATATGATACCTCCGGAATACCTCCTTAAATTTCTCCCAGGAAATGCTTTCCCCAGGAGGCCACGCCATTTTTGCATTGTCCCACCAGATGGCTGCCGGCCCTTCCAAGTAGTGAGTAACAAAAGGAACCTTGTCTGACTCATCACAGCGAGCTATTTCCAGCTTCTTTTCCATGGTCCTCAGCCAGTCATCAGCTTCAATTGGATCAACAGCTTGACCAAAACTGGGCGGCTTGGTACGCTGAAAATCAGACAGCTTGGAGTGTGTCCCATTGTTCTGATTCTGTCCTACCATAGTCTGCATAATCTTCAGAAATTCCATAAGATCCTGGTTTCTCTCCTCCTCAAACATCCTCATAATCTGATCAGTGGTCGGTGGTTGTGATGGTGGAGATGGCAAATCTTCTGGTGGTTGTCCTGCCTGTCTGGCGGATCGACGGACCGGAGTTCCATCGCCGCCTTGATTGCTACACCTCTTCATCCTATAACCGTCCCCATTGCAAAACACCGAATCGATGAGCAACATCCATAGGAGAAAAATACGCCAAGGTGACACCAACAAAACCAAAGGAAAAACGAGAAAGGCAACATAATTAAACATGGCATTCCAACATCATACATGGCAAACTAGTAGAGGACATCATGACTGGTACTGCTCATACGGCAGTTGACATATGCAAAGATGCTACGATGCATACACATGTTGGAACTCAAGCATCTACTCTAGTAGCGCGGGTGACACGGACACTGGCAGACTGAAGACTCCTCGTCATCTGACTCTGCCTCAGAATCGGAGCTGATGATGTGGATCACGTCCTCCGGATCAAAGGAAACATGACGACGCTGACGGGAAGGTTCTCCCTTTGAGGAAGAAGAAACACAATGCCTCAGCATCGGAGCAGCTGGAGTGGCTAGCAGTGAGGCCCACTCAGCTGGGGTCTCACGTCAGGTACCAGACGAAGTGCCTGGCTGACCAAGCGAGCTAGAAGGAGTCTCAGGCATATGTGGAGGTGGAACAGGCGGTGTGTACATAGGTGAAAACACAGGAGGAGGAGGAGACTGTGCTGTAGTAGCAGCTGCAAGTGCCTCTTGGACACGGGACAACTCCTCGGCCAAGGAGATGATCATACGATAACTGGCGTTCAGATAACGGGATAAAACACCAGTCGCACGATCACTCGCCGGATCAACAGGCGCAAAAAGGACTCGCCCTGTCGTAGGCGACAGGGTGGGGTAGTGAAAGAAACATGGGTGCGTCTGCATCTCGACCTCGTGGAAGCGCAAATCAGTGAGAGCCTCCATCGCAGCAAATTGAATTGCCAGATCAGGAGTAGAAGCAGTTCCACCCTTGGAAGAGCGGGAGTAGCTACCAATCTCTGAACTCGCAGTAAGGAAGGCCTCCGCGTGGTACTCGTACACCGAATCCGCAAGCTGCTCTCGGAACACCTGATACACTGGGTCTTCGCCGTTGGGATACAGTCGAAGCCAGACGCTGCGAAGTAGTATTGGAAAGGTAAACGGTACCGGCTCATGGTTGTAGTGGTACGGAACCTGTGCCATCTACACTCATCAGACCAGCGGTTAGTAAAATAAATGAATCGAGATGCATGCTATGCATCAAGCAAATGCAGCAAGCCACACACACACCAAAACTCTACACTAATTGAGTTTCTAGTGCGGGGTTAACTAGGGTGTCCTACAGTCAGCGCGGCTCTGATACCAAGCGTTGTGGCACCCCGGCTCAGAGGACCGGTTTACCCTGTGTTCCCAACCCAGAGATCATGTCTTCTGAAAACACACAACAACTTGGAACAGAACAAAACTGATCTTTATTGATATTATACAAGTACAAGCTCGGATATTACATAGGTTAGTGAGGCCAGGAACACTACTCGTGCTATGACAGTATCTACATTATTTATGGAACACCTCAAGGGCCTCAGTACTGGTGGAAAGTCGACAACATAGCGGAACATCGTGCGGGACACTCCATCCCATAGGGACACTGCTGGGACACAACCTAGCTAGCGTAGCACGAACCATCGGGATCTCCATCTCCGGCTTCTCCTGCATCTGGCATGATACACCAGGTGAGTACTTGGAATGTACTCGCAAGCTCACAACAACCAAAACAGTGCAGCAAACAACATCATGGCAATGAATATATTTAATGCTTTAAGATGATCACTTACTGTTACCAACTTACTCTCTTCCGGGTTCACACATGACACCCGGAGTACTCGTGACCCATCGGTCACTACTGAGCATGAGACAAGTTCTTCCATCATTATTATTACGGTTGACCACACAGTGTGACCTAGTGCGGACTGTGTCCATTACCGTGGACGCGGCTATTCGAATAGATTCTTACACTCTGCAGAGGTTGCGCACGTTACCCACACCATGGACATTCGTCCAACGAAACTTGCCTAACCCGTGACCCTTCTATTGTACCACCGACAATCATCCCCCATCCGAGTCATGCCCTGGGTGGCCCCTGTGTCACTCCTGACACCTGCCACCGTCGTGGCCAACTAAACTGTTCCAAACTGGGACGCCGGCAAATAGCTCAACTTGGGCTCACGAGGTTATCGTCGTCTACCTCATCAGGGCAGCACGCACGCATAACCTCCCCTCTTTGGTGGTACCGGTAAAAGAGCACGCGGTCAGACCAAGTCAAGGCTGTCCTATTCCGGCAGATGTGGCTGCACAGGTAAGTCCGGGTCGATGGCACTTGATCAACCATCGAAGTGATATTTAATATGCCAATTTGTTGTTCATATTAGTCATGTTGGACAAATGAACTAGCATGGCAGGGTTATTGCAATATATCAAACAATATGGAATATAGCATATTTAAATTGAATTAAATGCAATATAATCCATTAAAAGCCAATACTATTGCTATGCCTTATAAAATGGATGATGTTGTTGGGGAACGCGACAGAAAACAAAAAAAATCGGTACAGCGAGCACGCCCAGGACCACTATGGAGACTGCATACAGGGTTTGATCTGATCCGTACCGACTCGTAGCGCAGCGGAAGAAGAGTCGGTGTAGATCGTCGGTGCAGATCCCCGCAGCTAGGATTTACCACCTCCCAACCGCGAGGATGTACTCCCTCCTCGGACAGCCCTTCGTGTAGCGGTCGGACAGTCCCTCGGACGATGTCACGGACAGCCCTTCGGGAGGACCCCCGAAACTCGAACGGTAACTCGGACAGCCCTTCGGGAGGACACTCGAACAGCCCCTCAGGAAAAAGATCGAAACTACGACCTCTCTACGGGGTTGCACACCTACGGTGTCAGCTATCCGGCAGGACTTCGCCGTCCAGAATTAGTTCCTGCCGGAACCCAGACAACCTTTCGGCTCTACGAAACTATTTCGCTGGGAGGGAGAGAGAAGCCAGAAATGTCTATGGCATGTGTATGAGAGCAAGGATGAGTTTTTGAGAGCACCCCTCCACCTCTATTTATAGGAAAGCCAAGGGGTAAAGTTGGCATTCAAAAATACCAAAAGTACCCCCACTTTATGTCTTTACATAAAAGAATAAAGCAAAAAGGGATGGCATGTGGAGCTCCAAGGAGCTCCACCTCCTTTGGCCGGCCACCCCTTGGGGGCCCCCCATGAGGGACTTCCTTGGCCCCCAACCCTTCTAGAAGCCTTTTGGGAAATATCCCAAAAGGTGGCTTTCCATAAAAATATCCATAAAGTGATTTTCACTATTCGTGGAACCAATTTTCCGCGACCGTTAAATCCGAAAATATTTTTGTGGGTCTTAGAATAATTCCAGTACCCACACAAATGATTTTGGATGCGTTCCGAAACAATTTTGGATTAGTGATTTTCATCTGCGAAAAGCAACCAAATCGGTTTCGGCAGCTCCGGAACATTTCCGGTTTTTATCCCGGAAAATTCCCAGAAGTTTCCAGAACACTTCTGGCATCCTCCAAGAATTTCCAGGCATGTGCCGAAACCAATTTGACTTAATGGTATCCCCTGAAACAACTTTTCAGTTTTATCGGAACTATTCCGGTGTCCTCTCCGGAACGTTTCCGTTGTGTCCGAAACTTTTCCGGTGATTTTCTCTCAGACTCCCCGTCTAGTATTCAGCAGATAGAAGCGTGTGACCCTATAGGTTCGGTGAAGTATAGACATGACCTGTAACACTTTCCGATCAATGATCAACATCGGAGCCGTGGACACCCATATTGACCCCTATACCCACACGAATGAATATTCGAGTGAACCTCCAGTTGCCGTGTGCTATTCCTGTTGCTTCACGATATATTACAAACACCCGAGGTGATATTTATTGCATCCCCGTGGATCAACAACTTGTCCACCATGCAAGTTACCTCGTTACCGGTTTTGTTCTCTTTTCTCGTTTCCGTGTTCCGGCATCCCAGTGATCAAATCACAATGTGTCTGGCCAGACGATGATGGATGCCGTAACACCGAGAGGGCCCGAGAATATCTCTCCATCGTCGGAGGAGCAAATCCCAATCTTGAGCTATCTCGTTACTTGTCATACTTTTCCGTGAACCCGTAAGCCGCCGTAATAGCCACCCAGTTACGGATGACGTTTAACAAACCCCAAAGTTCATGAAGCAAGTACGAAGGAACTCGATACTCTCATGGTCTAAGGGATTATGCAAACATTAACTATCTCTGCGTTATTAACCATTAACTTGTGACGAATGTATCTCATAGCATAACATCAATTCGGGTCGATTCAACACAAGTATTCTCCTAACATTGTGCCCTCAAAATTGCCAGCATAGTCATGCCCATGATCAGGAAAACAGGATCATCATGCAATACTTGAGCCAGTCTTAGAGGCAAGACTAGGAATACATTTTACCGTCTATTATACCACACGTGCATATGAGTTTCCCTCCGAGCCTCGTGGTTATTGCAGACTCGAGAATCATTGCAGTTATAGCATGGAACATAAACATTCATTACAAACTTGGAGATACAAAATAGCTGTTATTACTGCCTCTAGGGCATATCTCCTACAGACTCCCACTTGCACTAGAGTCATAATCCAGTTACATGGCTTCCCTAACACCAATGGCTGTCCGGTGCTGCTCATGCTTTGCTCGTGGTAGAGGCTTTGTCATCGGGTCTGACACGTTCAGATCCATGTGAACTTTGCGTACTTTCACTAAACCCGCTTCGACATGATGTCGAATGAGTTTATATTTGCGTTCAATATGTCTTGTCTTATGGTGCGAACTTGGCTCCCTTGCCTGAGCCACGGCGCCACTATTATCACAATAGATCTCCATCGGGTCCAAAGCACTTGGAACCACACCAAGGTCTTCAAGAAATTGCTTGATCCGTACCGCCTCCTTGGAGCCTTCTGAAGCTGCAACATATTCCGCCTCCATCATAGAATCCGCCACAGTCTTTTGTTTGGAACTTTTCCAATCAACTGCGCCGCCGTTCAATATGAAAACATAGCCTGATTGAGATTTGAAGTCATCTGGGTCAGTCATGAAGCCTGCATCAGTGTAACCACTGATAATGAGCTCTTCATCAGCTCCGTACACAAGTAGTAAATCCTTGGTCCTTCTAAGGTACTTTAGAATACCCTTGACTGCGGCCCAGTGTTCCAATCCTGGATCACTTTGGTACCGACTGCTAACACTTAGCGCATAGGAAACGTCCGGTCTTGTACATAGCATGGCATACATAATAGAACCAACTACCGAGGCATATGGAACATCATTCATCTGTACTCGCTCATCGAGAGTCCGAGGACACTGATTCTTGCAAAGCACTGTGCCAGGTGACATGGGGAGTAGGCCTTTCTTGGAGTTCTCCATGTTGAACCTTTTCAACACCTTGTCTATGTACGTGCTTTGGCTAAGCGCTATCAGGCGTTTTGATCTATCTCTATAGATCCTAATGCCCAATACATATGCTGCTTCGCCTAAGTCTTTCATTGAAAAACTTTTCTTCAATGAGTCTTTTATTTCGCTAAGAAAATTCACGTCATTTCCAATCAACAATATGTCATCCACATACAAGATTAGAAATGCTTTTGCGCTCCCACTAAACTTCTTGTAAACACAAGATTCTTCATCATTCCTGATGAAGCCAAACTGCTTGACAACTTCATCAAAACGAATGTTCCAGCTCCTTGACGCTTGCTTCAGACCATAAATGGCTTTCTGAAGTTTGCATACCTTTCCAGCATCCTTATGAACGACAAAACCTTCTGGCTGTATCATGTATACATCCTCTTTGAGGTTTCCATTTAGGAAAGCCGTTTTGACGTCCATCTGCCATATTTCATAATCGAAATAAGCAGCAATTGCTAGTAATATCCGAACAGACCTAAGCATAGCTACGGGCGAGAAAGTCTCGTCGTAGTCCACTCCTGGAACTTGTGTGAACCCTTTCGCGACAAGTCTAGCTTTGTGGATAGTAATGTTACCATCCGCGTCCGTCTTTTTTTTTGAAAATTCATTTACATCTAATGGGCTTTACGCCCTCTGGAAGTTCTTCCAATTTCCAAACTTGGTTTTCGTACATGGATTCCATCTCGGATTTCATGGCCTTGTGCCATTCCCTTGAGCTGGGCCCCGCCATCGCTTCCTTGTAGTATGCAGGTTCATCGTCTTCAAGAATGACGATTTCATTATGAAACCACTCAGGTGGCTGGATAGCTCTACCTGATCTGTGCGGTTCAGTTACAACATTGTCTGAAGTTTCCGCATCACATGCGACAACTTCCAGCTTGTTTGTAGGGATAATTAGCGGAATTTCTTCCGGTTCTTTAGCCATATCAACGGTTGCCGAAGATTCACTAATCTCATCAAGTTGTACTGTCCTCCCACTCACTTCTTTAGCGAGAAACTCTTTCTCGAGAAAGACTCCGTGTTTTGCAACAAACACTTTGTTCTCGGAGGCGTGGTAGAAAGAATACCCAACTGTCTCCTTGGGATAACCTACAAAGTAACATTTGTCTGATCAGGAATCAAGTTTGCTTGGCTGTAAACGTTTTACGTATGCCTCACAACCCCAAATTTTGAGAAACGACAGGTCGGGTTTCTTCCCGTGCCATATCTCATATGGCGTCGTCTCAACAGACTTAGACGGTGCTTTGTTTAGTGTGTGACCGGCAGTTTCCAGTGCGTGACCCCAAAAAGATATCGGCAGATTTGTAAGAGACATCATTGACCTCACCATATCTAACAGGGTTCGGTTACGTCTTTCCGACACTCCGTTTCGCTGTGGAGTTCCGGGAGGCGTAAGCTGTGAAACGATTCCACGGTCACTCAGATGTTGGCCAAACTCATGACTAAGGTATTCGCCCCCGCGATCAGACCGCAGAAACTTAATCTGTTTGTTATGATGATTTTCTACCTCATTCTGAAATTCTTTGAACTTTTCAAAGGTTTCCGACTTATGCTTCATCAAGTAGATATATCCATACCTACTCAAATCATCAGTAAAAGTCACGAAGTAAAAATACCCACCCCGTGCGATTGTGCTCATTGGACCACATACATCACTATGTATTATTTCCAACAATTCACTCGCCCGTTCAGGATGACCCGTGAACGGCGTCTTGGTCATTTTCCCCATCAAGCAAGCTTCACATGTGTCAAATGATTCAAAATCAAAGGACGGTAAAACTCCATCTTTATGGAGTCTTTGCATGCGTTTCTTTCCGATGTGGCCAAGGCGACAGTGCCACATGAAAGTGGTGGTGGTATCAGCCTTCTTAAGGCGTTTAGCATTCATATTAAAGACATCATTTCCACATTCAAGATTTCGTATGAAAAGGCCCCCAACAATGGGTGCAAATCCATAAAACATATCCTTACAATAAAGTGAACAACGATAGTTCTCAGACTTGTACGAATACCCATCGTGTACTAAACATGATCCGGAGATAATGTTTCTACACAATAGTGGAACAAAATAATAGTTATTTAGTTCTAAGATAAATCCTGAAGGGAGACGTAGAGGCATAATGCCGACGGCTTGAGCGGCGATCCCACCGCCGTTCCTGACGCGCATCATGACTTCATTCTTTGCTAGCTTGCGCACCTTCTATAGTCCCTGTATCGAGTTGCAAATGTGAGCAACCGATCCGGTATCAAATACCCAAGACTTAGAATTTTCGCTACCAAGCAAAACGTCAATGACATTAACTTGTATAACAATTATACCTTTTCCGGTTTTCCCGGACTTCTTATCTTCCAGATACTTCTTGCAGTTTCTCTTCCAGTGTCCTGTGCCCTTGCAGTAGAAGCACTCAGTTTCATTCTTGGCTCCGCCCTTAGAGTTGCTTTGGGAGCCGGTCTTACCGGCGCCCTTGCCCTTCTTTGGCTTGCCTTTCTTTTTGAAACTGGCGGTTTTATTCACAAGCAACACGTGCTTGCGATTTTTCCGCAGTCCTCCTTCCGTAGTTTTTAGCATGGCGAGCACCTCTTCCGGTGTCTTCTCCATCCCACTCATGTTATAGATCATGACAAAACCGTCGTAAGACGGGGGGAGTGAAGAAAGCATCATGTCCATCATATGGCCAGGCGGAATTGGAAATTCCAGGGTTTTAAGCCTTTCAGCATAGCCAATCATTTTGACCACGTGTTCGCCAACTGAACTACCCTCAGCCATCTTGCATTCTGAAAGCACATTTGCTCCCTTGGTGGTTTTGGTAATTTATGCCAACATACATGTTGTTGGACTAATGCTTTTATCTAGTGAATTTCAGACAAGTTCAACAATGGCGTGGCAGGGACAAGAGGACGTGGAACCCCGTCAAAATGCTAAGGACAAGGATTGGCAAAAGATCAAGACTCTACATTTTTGGTTTAGTGATCCAAGATCACATTGAGTCCATAGGAAAGCCAATACTATTAAAAGGGGATGAGGTGTTGCTTAATGGTCTTTTTGCTCAAGTGCTTAGTGACAGTACTCCTAAACCCTCAACCACTCTCTCTAACCAAATATGTCCAAAACCAACATTCCAACTCGGCCCCACCGAAATTATCCATCCGACCCCACCAAGTTCATCTAGACTTAGCCACTGCCAAAACCCTAACAAATCGGATCCACCGAAATGGATCTCGGTCCCACCGAGATGGCCTTGCCAACTCTCTGTAATCGTTTGCATTTACTTCGGTCTCACCGAGTTATGCAAATCGGTCTCACCAAGATGGCTTGCCAAGTCTCTGTTGCCTTATTGCTTCACTTCGGTCCAACCGAGTTTATGCAATCGGTGCCACCGAGATGAGGATTGCCCTAAGCCATTGCACTTCGGTCCATCCGAGTTGTTCGTATCGGTCCCACCGAAATGCCTAACGTTTATATCTTTTACACAGTTCGGTGCCACCGAGTCTTCTGAATCGGTGCCACCGAGTTGGGTCAAAAGTGTGTAACGGTTGGATTTTGTGTGGAGGCTATATATACCCCTCCACCACTCCCTTCTCAGTAAGGAGAGCCATCAGAACGTGCCTACACTTCCACCATACATTTTCTGAGAGAGAACCACCTACTCATGTGTTGATATCAAGCTATTCCATTCCCACCATTTGAACCTTGATCTCTAGCCTTTCCCAAGTTGCCTTCCACTCAAATCCTTCTTCCACCATAGCCAAATCTGTGAGGAGTGTTTGAGTGCTGGGAAGACTATCATTTGAAGCACAAGAGAAAGGAGTTCATCAACAACAGACCATCTATTACCTTTTGGAGAGTGGTGTCTCCTAGATTGGTTAGGTGTCACTTGGGAGCCTCAGACATGATGTGGAGTTGAACCAAGAGTTTGTAAGGGCAAGGAGATCGCCTAATTCGTGAAGATCTACCCCGAGTGAGGCTAGTCCTTCGTGGACGTAAGCCATGGTGGAATATACAAGGTTGCTTCTTCGTGGACCCTTCGTGGGTGGAGCCCTCCGTGGACTCGCGCACCCGTTACCCTTCGTGGGTTGAAGTCTCCATCAACGTGGACGTACGATAGCACCACCTATCAAAACCACGCCAAAAACCACCGTGTCTTCATTGCGTTTGATCTTCCATACTCCACCCCTTTTACTTTCCGCACTCTTGCATGCTTTACTATTTCCGCTGCTCAATCTCTAGATATGCATGTGTAGAAAGTATTGGAGTGATCTTAACTTGTGCCAAAATCTGCCTAAGTTCCAAGAGAAATTAAAAAATTGCACCTTTGGCCGGTTAGGAGTCTATTCACCCCCCTCTAGACCTATCTCCTCGATCCCACAATTGGTATCAGAGCATTGGTCTCCATTGCCTTGGTTTCATCACCATTGGAGGGAGATGGATGTGTCTACTTTGGGGAGTCTTAGACGTAGAGTGCCTATTCTCGATGGGGAGTATTACAACTTTTGGAAGGACGAAATGCTTGATATCTTTGATGAATTTAATTTGAGCAAGTATATTCATAATCCTTATGTGCCTCCTATCGATCCCTTGCATCCTACCCATGAAGAGGAAATTGACATGCTTCGTAATCTTAGAACCGTCAATCTTATCATTAGAGGATTACCTAAGGTTGTGATTGGTTGTATGCGAAACTTTGCATGTGCTTATACTCTATGGCATGATTTAGAAAAACGATATCCTGATTACTCCTTAAAGAGTCTCAATAAGATTCTTCATAAGGCTATTGTTTTTCACAAGATGAGTCCTAGTGATCCTAAGTTTGATGATTGCTTGTTTGAACTTCGTGATCTTATGCGTGCCAAAGGAGATGTTAGAACTATTAGCAACATTATCATGGAAACCATTAGAATTCATAAACTTGAACATTGTCATGATCATGAAACTAATGAATATGTTGCCTCTTGTGAGGATCGCATGCATGATGATGATGATGTCGAGCATGGCTACTATGATGAAGACGAAGATTTTGATGTAGAATTTGAGAAGACCTTGAGAAATCTCAGTCTTATGGCAAATCTTCGAGACTATATGGCCGGAGGAAAAGAGTGGATTCTTGATAGCGGTTGTACTGATCACATGACCGGAGATAGAGACATGTTTCGTGAGCTTACTAAAAATGATGGTCCACGCAAGTATGTGACTTTTGGAGACAACTCCAAGGGTAAGGTACTTGGCCTTGGTAAGGTGGCCATATCCAATGATAGCTCCATACAAAATGTTATGCTTGTTGAATCTCTTGGTTACAATCTTCTTTCCGTATCTATACTAGCCGATTTTGGTTTTAATGTTCTATTTACCAAAGTAGATTGCCAAGTGTTTCGCCAAGATAATCATAATATGGTCTTTACCGGCATTCGTAGAGGTGATCTATACATTGTTGATTTCACTAAGAGAGCTCAACCTCGTACTTGTTTAATTGCTAAATCTTCTAAAGGTTGGTTATGGCATAGAAGACTTGGACATGTTGGTATGCGTAACCTTGATAAACTTGTTAAAGGAGATCACATTCTTGGAGTGAAAGATGTTATATTTGACAAAGATCGACTTTGTAGTGCTTGCCAAGCAGGAAAACAAGTTGGAGGAAGCCATCCCGTAAAGAACATTATGACCACAAGAAGACCACTCGAGCTACTTTATATGGATCTTTTTGGTCCCAACTCCTATAAGAGTCTTGGTGGTAACTCTTTCGGTTTGGTCATTGTTGACGATTTTTCCAGATTTACGTGGGTGTTCTTTCTTGATGACAAATCGCAGGTACAAAAGATCTTCAAGAACTTTGCAAGAAAGGCTCAAAACCAATTTGAAGTGAAGATCAAGAAGGTTCGAAGTGACAACGGAACGGAGTTTTAGAACACAAATGTGGACACCTTTCTTGATGAGGAGGGTATTTCACATGAGTTCTCAGCTACGTACACACCTCAACAAAATGGAGTTGTTGAGAGGAAGAACCGGACACTTATTGAGATGGCAAGAACAATGCTTGATGAATACAAGACGCCAAGACATTTTTGGGCGAAGCAGTTGAAACAGCTTGTCATGTAACAAATCGACTATATCTTCACAAGCTTCTTGGTAAAACGGTATATGAACTGCTCACCGGTAACAAACCACAAGTTGGATACTTTCGAGTATTTGGCTCAAAATGTTACATTCTTGATAAGCATCATCGTTCAAAATTTGCTCCTAAATCTCATGAAGGTTTCCTACTTGGTTATGGATCGAACTCTCACACTTACCGTGTCTACAACAACTTCACTCGAAAAGTTGAAGAGATGGTAGATGTGAAGTTTGATGAGACTAACGGCTCGCAAGTCGAGCAATTGCCACTTGATGTAGGAGATCAAGAACCATCGGAAGCAATACAAGACTTGTCCATTGGCAAGATTCGCCCCGTGGAAGTAAAGGAGAGTACCTCGTCCATTCAAGTGGAAGCCCCAACTTCACATCAAGGTGAATGACAAGTTGATATGGAGGCATCCACAAGTGGAACACGTCAAGACGATGGGAATGAGGAAGTGCAACAAGATGATCCACCACAACCTCCTTCTCCACCTCCACAAGCAAACAACGACAACATCAACGAAGAAGAAGAAGAAGATGATGATGATGAGGAAGCCTCACCACAACCCAAGAAAAAACTACCTCTAGTTAGAGCAAGAATCGACAAGGATCATCCCGTCGAACAAATACTTGGAGATATCCAAACCGGGAGAATCACTCGCTCTAAATCTCGTTTAGCTAATTTTTGTGAGCATTACTCATTCATCTCTAGTGTTGAACCTTTGAAGGTGGAAGATGCTCTCAAGGACCCCGATTGGGTGAATGCAATGCACGAAGAGCTACACAACTTTGAGAGGAACCAAGTTTGGACATTGGTTGAGAAGCCTAAGGAAGAGCAAAACATCATTGGAACCAAATGGGTGTTTCGGAACAAGCAAGATGAAGATGGACAAGTTGTACGCAACAAGGCTCGTCTCGTGGCACAAGGTTACACACAAGTCAAAGGTATGGACTATGGTGAGACCTATGCCCCCGTTGCAAGACTTGAATCCATTCGCATTTTACTTGCTTATGCCAATCACCATGATATCACTCTTTACCAAATGGATATAAAAAGTGCTTTCTTAAATGGTGAAATTGAGGAGGAAGTGTATGTTAAACAACCTCCCGGCTTTGAGAATCCCAAGAAACCTAATCATGTGTACAAACTTCGTAAAGCTCTTTATGGTCTTAAACAAGCTCCTAGAGCTTGGTACAAATGCTTGACAAAGTTTCTTCTTGAAAAAGGTTTTGAAATTGGGAAGATTGATTCAACTTTGTTCACTAAGAGGGTTAACGGAGAATTATTTGTATGCCAAATTTATGTTGATGATATTATCTTTGGATCTACTAACCCCTCTTTTAGTGAAAAGTTTGGAAGGTTGATGTCAGAAAAGTTCAAGATGTCTATGATGTGTGAACTCAAATTCTTTCTTGGTTTGCAAATCAAGCAAACTGGGGAAGGTACCTTTGTTTCTCAAACAAAGTATACCAATGACTTATTCAAGAAGTTCAACATGCAAGAGAGTAAATGTATGAAAACTCCTATGCCCACAAGTGGACATCTTGACTTGGCCAAGGATGGCAAACTTGTTGATCAAAAGGTTTATCGATCTATGATTGGTTCATTACTATATCTATATGCCTCCCGACCCGACATTATGCTAAGTATGTGCATGTGTGCACGATACCAAGCGGCACCAAAAGAGTGTCATCTTAAGGCGATGAAAAGAATTGTGAGATACTTGATACATACACCAAACTTTGGCATATGGTACCCCAAAGGATCTTCTTTCAATCTTGTTGGCTACTCCGATTCGGACTATGCTGGAGACAAGGTTGACAGAAAATCCACTTCGGGTACATGTCAATTTCTTGGTAGATCTCTTGTGTCTTGGTCCTCCAAGAAATAAAATTCCGTATCTCTATCTACTGCCGAAGCGGAATACATTGCCGCGGGATCATGTTGTGCTCAATTACTATGGATGACACAAACTCTTAAAGACTATGGTGTGCATGTGAGACATGTACCATTACTATGTGACAATGAGAGTGCTATTAAGATAGCACACAATCTCGTGCAACATTCTCGAACTAAGCATATTGAGGTTCGTCACCATTTTATTCGAGATCATGTTGAGAAAGGTGATATTGACCTTAAACATGTTCGTACCGACAAACAATTGGCGGACATCTTTACCAAACCCCTTGATGAGAAAGTGTTTTGTCACTTGAGAAGTGAGTTGAACATCATTGATGCTTCAAACGTGAACTAGAGGTTCGTACAAGGGCATGAGCATTCTTGACTAATCCATGATATCTTTCATGATCATCTTATATATTGGACATTTTGGTCCCTTGTATTGTATCTAACCTGTTGTAGGTACTTGGACAAGCTTCAAGTCACAAGATTGCATCTCAATCTTATCTTGAGCAATCCTGTATAACCCAAGTATCAACAATGGATGGTGGAACAAGGAACAAGACAACCTAAACATATCCTTTGACAAACTTTTGAGTTATGCTTCATTCTTGTCATTTTTGGATATACAAGTTGTTCCTTGCAAAGCTAACCCATGTAGGAAGATGAACTACAAAAGATAGGATCGCTCCCAACTTCAACTCATGAGCATCTACATCAAGTTCAACTACATGATGGACATCATCACAAAATCCCAATGTAAGTACTCACATCTTAGAGAAGCTTTACTCAAAGACATGAGCCAAAGCAACTCAACAAGATGTGAATACATTGAAATGCTTAAAGGAAAAATGCCAACCCCATTTTTGAGCTTAAACGATGAGTATGACCTATGATCAAGTGTTCTCACTTGACTCCTAAGTCAATATACTCTAACATAGGTGACCTAGTCGCCGACCCATCTAGATGAAGTTCTCTAGTGTTTCTTTTCCAAAAAAAAAAACTTCATCTAGACGTTTCTTTGCTTCTTTTTTGTGTGTCTTGTCTTTAGTTAGATTCGTAGTTAATTCATTGCAAATCCTTGTGAGAATTCCATTGCCTAGGGAGCTGAGTTAACAAATGTTCCATTGCATCAAACTCGGTCCCACCGAATTGACTCAACTCGGTGTCACCGACTTTGGCTGCCCTAAGGAATTTTCTGTCAAATTTCTCCTGAGATTTTCGGCTCCAGCTCCACTCAATGATTCTTATCCTCTACTTGCATCTAGATGTGTTTCTCAAGGACCAAACCCACTTATTCAATAACCTTGAAGTCCCTTCTTGAAAATTGATGTCAAAGGGGGAGAGAGGAATACATCAAAGCTTATCACTACAAAATGGATGCACCTTACAAGAGGAGAGAATGTTAATGTTACATGTTTCTAAGAGGGGAGAAACATGATTAGTTAGTTCTTTGGTTGTTCTAGTTTTCTCACCTTACCTACTCCCAATATCCAATGTTAGATTCAGGGGGAGAGGAAGTTCTTTAAGGGGAGACAACTATTTCTTTTGGGGACATGTTTGCTTCAAAGAAGTATTCACCTAGTGATACTCTATTCTACATGTCATCCCAATCTTGGTTTCTTGTTGATCTTGTGTCTTTTCTTGAAGAAATTATCTTGTGTTATCTAACCTTGTTTTCTCAAGTGTATTTCTTCAGGTACTTGATCAAGAACTTCAAGGTAAGTATATGCATAATTCTCATGAAAATGATTGACCTCTTGCTAGTATATATTGTTTGCTAGGAGACAATCATGGACATGTGGACCCTATATGATATATACGTCCGCTCTGATGCATATAGCCAAGATACATGTTGCATGTATATTTCCCATGAGATATCATCATGTTATGCACCTCTTCAGGGGGAGTTCCAGGTAGTTCATACATGTTACATGTTTCCTTCAAAGCTTTCATACATACCTCTACTATATCTGTATTTGAAGCTTTGATGCATGTTGTCATCAATTACCAAAAAGGGGGAGATTGAAAGCACATTTGCTTCCTTGGTGGTTTTGGTAATTTATGCCAACATACATGTTGTTGGACTAATGCTTTTATCTAGTGAATTTCAGACAAGTTCAACAATGGCGTGGCAGGGACAAGAGGACGTGGAACCCCTTCAAAATGCTAAGGACAAGGATTGGCAAAAGATCAAGACTCTACATTTTTGGTTTAGTGATCCAAGATCACATTGAGTCCATAGGAAAGCCAATACTATTAAAAGGGGATGAGGTGTTGCTTAATGGTCTTTTTGCTCAAGTGCTTAGTGACAGTACTCCTAAACTCTCAACCACTCTCTCTAACCAAATATGTCCAAAACCAACATTCCAACTCGGCCCCACCGAAATTATCCATCCGACCCCACCGAGTTCATCTAGACTTAGCCACTGCCAAAACCCTAACAAATCGGATCCACCGAAATGGATTTCGGTCCCACCGAGATGGCCTTGCCAACTCTCTGTAATCGTTTGCATTTACTTCAGTCTCACCGAGTTATGCAAATCGGTCTCACCGAGATGGCTTGCCAAGTCTCTGTTGCCTTATTGCTTCACTTCGGTCCAACCGAGTTTATGCAATCGGTGCCACCGAGATGAGGATTGCCCTAAACCATTTCACTTCGGTCCATCCGAGTTGTTCGTATTGGTCCCACCGAAATGCCTAACGTTCATATCTTTTACACAGTTCGGTGCCACCGAGTCTTCTGAATCGGTGCCACCGAGTTGGGTCAAAAGTGTGCAACGGTTGGATTTTGTGTGGAGGCTATATATATCCCTCCACCACTCCCTTCTCAGTAAGGAGAGCCATCAGAACGTGCCTACACTTCCACCATACATTTTCTGAGAGAGAACCACCTACTCATGTGTTGAGATCAAGCTATTCCATTCCCACCATTTGAACCTTGATCTCTAGCCTTTCCCAAGTTGCTTTCCACTCAAATCCATCTTCCACCATAGCCAAATCTGTGAGGAGTGTTTGAGTGCTGGGAAGACTATCATTTGAAGCACAAGAGCAAGGAGTTCATCAACAACACACTGTCTATTACCTTTTGGAGAGTGGTGTCTCCTAGATTGGTTAGGTGTCACTTGGGAGCCTACGACATGATGTGGAGTTGAACCAAGAGTTTGTAAGGGCAAGGAGATCGCCTACTTCGTGAAGATCTACCCCGAGTGAGGCTAGTCCTTCGTGGACGTAAGCCATGGTGGAATAGACAAGGTTGCTTCTTCGTGGACCCTTCGTGGGTGGAGCCCTCCGTGGACTCGCGCAGCCGTTACCCTTCGTGGGTTGAAGTCTCCATTAACGTGGACGTACGATAGCACCTGATCTGTGCGGTTCAGTTACAACATTGTCTGAAGTTTCCGCATCACATGCGACAACTTCCAGCTCGTTTGTAGGGATAATTAGCGGAATTTCTTCCGGTTCTTTAGCCATATCAACGGTTGCCGAAGATTCACTAATCTCATCAAGTTGTACTGTCCTCCCACTCACTTCTTTAGCGAGAAACTCTTTCTCGAGAAAGACTCCGTGTTTTGCAACAATCACTTTGTTCTCGGAGGCGTGGTAGAAAGAATACCCAACTGTCTCCTTGGGATAACCTACAAAGTAACATTTGTCTGATCAGGGATCAAGTTTGCTTGGCTGTAAATGTTTTACGTATGCCTCACAACCCCAAATTTTGAGAAACGACAGGTCGGGTTTCTTCCCGTGCCATATCTCATATGGCGTCGTCTCAACAAACTTAGACGGTGCTTTGTTTAGTGTGTGACCGGCAGTTTCCAGTGCGTGACCCCAAAAAGATATCGGCAGATTTGTAAGAGACATCATTGACCTCACCATATCTAACAGGGTTCGGTTACGTCTTTCCGACACTCCGTTTCGCTGTGGAGTTCCAGGAGGCGTAAGCTGTGAAACGATTCCACGGTCACTCAGATGTTGGCCAAACTCATGACTAAGGTATTCGCCCCCGCAATCAGACTGCAGAAACTTAATCCGTTTGTTATGATGATTTTCTACCTCATTCTGAAATTCTTTGAACTTTTCAAAGGTTTCCGACTTATGCTTCATCAAGTAGATATATCCATACCTACTCAAATCACCAGTAAAAGTCACGAAGTAGAAATACCCACCCCGTGCGATTGTGCTCATTGGACCACATACATCACTATGTATTATTTCCAACAATTCACTCGCCCGTTCAGGATGACCCGTGAACGGCGTCTTGGTCATTTTCCCCATCAAGCAAGCTTCACATGTGTCAAATGATTCAAAATCACAGGACGGTAAAACTCCATCTTTATGGAGTCTTTGCATGCGTTTCTTTCCGATGTGGCCAAGGCGACAGTGCCACATGAAAGTGGTGGTGGTATCAGCCTTCTTAAGGCGTTTAGCATTCATATTAAAGACATCATTTCCACATTCAAGATTTCGTATGAAAAGGCCCCCAACAATGGGTGCAAATCCATAAAACATATCCTTACAATAAAGTGAACAACCATAGTTCTCAGACTTGTACGAATACCCATCGTGTACTAAACATGATCCGGAGATAATGTTTCTACACAATAGTGGAACAAAATAATGTTATTTAGTTCTAAGATAAATCCTGAAGGGAGACGTAGAGGCATAATGCCGACGGCTTGAGCGGCGATCCCACCGCCGTTCCTGACGCGCATCACGACTTCATTCTTTGCTATCTTGCGCACCTTCTGCAGTCCCTGTATCGAGTTGCAAATGTGAGCAACCGATCCGGTATCAAATACCCAAGACTTAGAATTTTCGCTACCAAGCAAAACGTCAATGACATTAACTTGTATAACAATTATACCTTTTCCGGTTTTCCCGGACTTCTTATCTTCCAGATACTTCTTGCAGTTTCTCTTCCAGTGTCCTGTGCCCTTGCAGTAGAAGCACTCAGTTTCATTCTTGGCTCCGCCCTTAGAGTTGCTTTGGGAGCCGGTCTTACCGGCGCCCTTGCCCTTCTTTGGCTTGCCTTTCTTTTTGAAACTGGCGGTTTTATTCACAAGCAACACTTGCTTGCGATTTTTCCGCAGTCCTCCTTCCGCAGTTTTTAGCATGGCGAGCACTGCTTCCGGTGTCTTCTCCATCCCACTCATGGTATAGATCATGACAAAACCGTCGTAAGACGGGGGGAGTGAAGAAAGCATCATGTCCATCATATGGCCAGGCGGAATTGGAAATTCCATGGTTTTAAGCCTTTCAGCATAGCCAATCATTTTGACCACGTGTTCGCCAACTGAACTACCCTCAGCCATCTTGCATTCTGAAAGCACATTTGCTCCCTTGGTGGTTTTGGTAATTTATGCCAACATACATGTTGTTGGACTAATGCTTTTATCTAGTGAATTTCAGACAAGTTCAACAATGGCGTGGCAGGGACAAGAGGACGTGGAACCCCTTCAAAATGCTAAGGACAAGGATTGGCAAAAGATCAAGACTCTACATTTTTGGTTTAGTGATCCAAGATCACATTGAGTCCATAGGAAAGCCAATACTATTAAAAGGGGATGAGGTGTTGCTTAATGGTCTTTTTGCTCAAGTGCTTAGTGACAGTACTCCTAAACCCTCAACCACTCTCTCTAACCAAATATGTCCAAAACCAACATTCCAACTCGGCCCCACCGAAATTATCCATCCGACCCCACCAAGTTCATCTAGACATAGCCACTGCCAAAACCCTAACAAATCGGATCCACCGAAATGGATCTCGGTCCCACCGAGATGGCCTTGCCAACTCTCTGTAATCGTTTGCATTTACTTCGGTCTCACCGAGTTATGCAAATCGGTCTCACCAAGATGGCTTGCCAAGTCTCTGTTGCCTTATTGCTTCACTTCGGTCCAACCGAGTTTATGCAATTGGTGCCACCGAGATGAGGATTGCCCTAAGCCATTACACTTCGGTCCATCCGAGTTGTTCGTATCGGTCCCACCGAAATGCCTAACGTTCATATCTTTTACACAGTTCGGTGCCACCGAGTCTTCTGAATCGGTGCCACCGAGTTGGGTCAAAAGTGTGTAACGGTTGGATTTTGTGTGGAGGCTATATATACCCCTCCACCACTCCCTTCTCAGTAAGGAGAGCCATCAGAACGTGCCTACACTTCCACCATACATTTTCTGAGAGAGAACGACCTACTCATGTGTTGAGATCAAGCTATTCCATTCCCACCATTTGAACCTTGATCTCTAGCCTTTCCCAAGTTGCCTTCCACTCAAATCCTTCTTCCACCATAGCCAAATCTGTGAGGAGTGTTTGAGTGCTGGGAAGACAATCATTTGAAGCACAAGAGAAAGGAGTTCATCAACAACAGACTGTCTATTACCTTTTGGAGAGTGGTGTCTCCTAGATTGGTTAGGTGTCACTTGGGAGCCTCAGACAACCAAGAGTTTGTAAGGGCAAGGAGATCGCCTAATTCGTGAAGATCTACCCCGAGTGAGGCTAGTCCTTCGTGGACGTAAGCCATGGTGGAATAGACAAGGTTGCTTCTTCGTGGACCCTTCGTGGGTGGAGCCCTCCGTGGACTCGCTCACCCATTACCCTTCGTGGGTTGAAGTCTCCATCAACGTGGACGTACGATAGCACCACCTATCAAAACCACGCCAAAAACCACCGTGTCTTCATTGCGTTTGATCTTCCATACTCCACCCCTTTTACTTTCCGCACTCTTGCATGCTTTACTATTTCCGCTGCTCAATCTCTAGATATGCATGTGTAGAAAGTATTGGAGTGATCTTAACTTGTGCCAAAATCTGCCTAAGTTCCAAGAGAAATTAAAAAATTGCACCTTTGGCCGGTTAGGAGTCTATTCACCCCCCCTCTTGACCTATCTCCTCGATCCCACACATTCCATCAAGGCCTTCTTGATATCAAATCGTTCAGACCTTGCGGTTTCCTTGTACAGAGCATCCAATTCCCAGATCATATCACGGGGTTTATGGAATTCAAAACGTTTTTGAAGCCCTGCACTCATGCAAGCTAGCATGAGGCACTGCACTAAGTTGTGATCATCATCCTTAGTGGCCCAGACATTTTGTTCATCTTCCGGGGCATCGGCCGCCGGTTTAGCTGGAAGAGCAATTTCAAGCACATACATTTTCTTAGCGCTCCTGAGGACAATCCTCAGGTTACAGACCTAGTCCGCATAGTTGTTTCCAGTCGCAGCTAACTTCTCTTTCTCTAACATCGGGCCTAAGTTGAATGCGGTGTTGCGAGCCATTTGATCTACAACGGAAAACACAAGTTTCACTTAGACTTTGTTCATAATGATTTTTGCACTTAGTGAATAAACAATTTTATTCTAAAGTGCGCTCCCACTCAAATCAATATCTCTCAAAATTGATTATGAGTGATTCAAGATCCGTGTCTTGATTGTTCGCCATTGGTGTAACACCACTGATGACGAAAATCTTAACCGGTAGGCCAACTTGCCAATCACATCTCTATGTGACTCTTGTTCATCTTTCGATGCGTGTGTTCTGAGCTCATGACGGTCATGCCTGAATGTCAAGACGACCAAGTGATCTCGCTGCGAGGTCTCAACTCATCCGCCTCACACTTCTCTAATCGTTCGTACCCTTGTGACACGGCGCACCCCGAAAAGATAGGTGCCGTGACGGTGCTACACTTGGGAGAACACTATCTACTTGATATTTTTAGTGAGAGATCACCCTAATAAAAAGTGACTACCGCGCAATCAAAAGGGTGCATCATAAGGGATAAACATCTCAGGCAATTCATAATAGCATGATATGGTATAGCCCTTTCAGACGGAGAAGTCAAGTATTTCTTCGCCTTCGGCATTTGCGTCGGTGTTCACCTTCGTGAAGATTGCCACCACCTTGTCGATGCACCAGATAATATTGCAATCTCTATAGCTAATAAAATAAGTGCATTACTTAAGGTTGACACGCAGGTCATTAAAGTGACAATCATATGGCTCCAGCCATCATGCCGAATCATGACACGCATGTCATGTTAATAAATTTACATCATATAGTCATCTCATACATAATCGAATTAATATGAGCATTGCTATACCACATCACATGCACATCCTGCAAAAACAAGTTAGACGCCTCTAATCGGTTTATGCAAAATTTTATTTTACGTGGCTTCTAAGGTTTTGACTTAAACCACAGCTACCAACGTTTTATCATCAAGTATGATTATTCAAGTCGCTAGATTAACATCTCGAGGTGTATGAAACACGAGATAATAAAATCTCGAGCCCCATACTAAACTTTGTCATACGCATGACCCCCGTGCAGATCATATCTGCATTGCCCTTTCATCTGCGAATTTCATCTTTCTTTTGACTATGGCGGAACCCAAAGAACTGATAGCACTTCGTTGATCTATCAGGATCGCGGATTGCCAGAACTTTGTCAAATTCCACCATGTTGTCTCGAGATCAGAAATACGCAAATTCTAGGGAAGCAACTAGAACATCGGGTAACAGATTTCATCTGCTACCCGCATAAATAATTTTCAGCAATAGATCTCATCTACTCCGAAATTATATTATGCAATACCCATACATCTCCATGTATTCTAGATCGTAACCTGCATCTACGCATAGCACGGCTCTTGATGCCACTGTTGGGGAACGCGACAGAAAAAAAAAATTCGGTACAGCGAGCACGCCCACGACCACTATGGAGACTGCATACAGGGTTTGATCTGATCCGTACCGACTCGTAGCGCAGCGGAAGAAGAGTCGGTGTAGATCGTCGGTGCAGATCCCCGCAGCTAGGATTTACAACCTCCCAACCGCGAGGATGTACTCCCTCGTTGGAGAGCCCTTCGGGAGGCGGTCGGACAGTCCCTCGGACGATGTCACTGACAGCCCTTCGGGAGGACCCTCGAAACCCGAACGGAAACTCGGACAGCCCTTCGGGAGGACCCCCGAAACTCGAACGGTAACTCGGACAGCCCTTCGGGAGGACACTCGAAAAGCCCCTCGGGCAAAAGATCAAAACTACGACCA
The DNA here is from genome assembly GCA_039707655.1 of Elymus sibiricus. NCBI lineage: Eukaryota > Viridiplantae > Streptophyta > Magnoliopsida > Poales > Poaceae > Elymus > Elymus sibiricus. The sequence goes on from CM077664.1 coordinate 352,286,075, forward strand.
CTCTATGGGGTTGCACACATACGGTGTCAGCTATCCGGCAGGGCTTCATCGTCCAGAACTAGTTCCTGCCAGAACCCAGACAGCCTTTCGGCTCTACGAAACTATTTCGCTGGGAGGGAGAGAGAAGCCAGAAATGTCTATGGCATGTGTATGAGAGCAAGGATAAGTTTTGGAGAGCACCCCACCACCTCTATTTATAGGAAAGCAAAGGGGTAAAGTTGGCATTCAAAAATACCAAAAGTACCCCCACTTTATGTCTTTACATAAAAGAATAAAGCAAAAAGGGATGGCATGTGGAGCTCCAAGGAGCTCCACCTCCTTTGCCCGGCCACCCCTTGGGGGCCCCCCCATGAGGGGCTTCCTTGGCCCCCAAGCCCTTCTAGAAGCCTTTTGGGAAATATCCCAAAAGGTGGCTTTCCATAAAAATATCCATAAAGTGATTTTCATTATTCACGGAACCAATTTTCCACGACCGTTAAATCCAAAAATATTTCTGTGGATCTTAGAATAATTCCAGTACCCACACAAATGATTTTGGACGCGTTCCGAAACAATTTTGGATTAGTGATTTTCATCTGCGAAAAGCAACCAAATCGGTTCCGGCAGCTCCGGAACATTTCCGGTTTTTATCCTGGAAAATTCCCAGAAGTTTCCAGAACACTTCTGGCATCCTCCAAGAATTTCCAGGCATGTGCCGAAACCAATTTGACTTAATGGTATCCCCTGAAACAACTTTTCAGTTTTACCGGAACTATTCCGGTGTCCTCTCCGGAACGTTTCCGTTGTGTCCGAAACTTTTCCGGTGATTTTCTCTCAGACTCCCCGTCTAGTATTCAGCATATAGAAGCGTGTGACCCTATAGGTTCGGTGAAGTATAGACATGACCCGGAACACTTTCCGATCAATGATCAACATTGGAGCCGTGGACATCCATATTGACCCCTATACCCACACGAATGAATATTCGAGTGAACCTCCAGTTGCCGTGTGCTATTCCTGTTGCTTCACGATATATTACAAACACCCGAGGTGAGAATTATTGCATCCCCGTGGATCAACAAAATGTCCACCATGCAAGTTACCTCGTTACCGGTTTTGTTCTCTTTTCTCGTTTCCGTGTTCCGGCATCCCAGTGATCAAATCACAATGTGTCTGGCCAGACGATGATGGATGCCGTAACACCGAGGGGGCCCGAGAATATCTCTCCATCGTCAGAGGAGCAAATCCCAATCTTGAGCTATCTCGTTACTTGTCATACTTTTCCGTGAACCCGTAAGCCGCCATAATAGCCACCCAGTTACGGATGATGTTTAACAAACCCCAAAGTTCACGAAGCAAGTACGAAGGAACTCGATACTCTCATGGTCTAAGGAATTATGCAAACATTAACTATCTCTGTGTTATTAACCATTAACTTGTGACGAATGTATCTCATAGCATAACATCAATTCGGGTCGATTCAACACAAGTGTTCTCCTAACATTGTGCCCTCAAAATTGCCGGCATAGTCATGCCCATGATCAGGAAAATAGGATCATCATGCAATACTTGAGCCAGTCTTAGAGGCAAGACTAGGAATACATTTTACCGTCTATTATACCACACGTGCATATGCGTTTCCCTCCGAGCCTCTTGGTTATTGCAGACTCGAGAATCATTGCAGTTATAGCATGGAACATAAACATTCATTACAAACTCGGAGATACAAAATAACTGTTATTACTGCCTCTAGGGCATATCTCCTACAGATGTGGCTTGCCTTGCTCAAGTGGAGTGTCTACAAACTCCTGGTCTTCAAATCCAAAGCAATTTCCTTCTGAAAGCATTTTGAAATAGCAAAAGAAAATGTTACATAAAGCCTTTCTGCTTGCCAAAAATTCCGAGAACATTGGAAAAACACCAAATTTGGTCAGAAAATAGAGGGGCTCAATACAAAACTGTTACAAAAAGAATCAATTCAATTGGACTTGTAGTTTAAAAGAAATGGCTGGTCAAAGTTTCTGGTCAAACTGGATTAAAAACAGAAAATAGAAATTCCCTGGGAGGGCCACGTCGAAGGCGTAAAACGCCAGGGCGCCTGCACTTATACCGCTACGGCGCGCGGGCGGAGTCACGGATGAGTTGGGCCCGGCGGTCAGATTTAAAAGGAAAAGAAGATGAACAGTAGGAGGGCGGCTCACCGGCGGCGATAGCCGGCGATAGCGACGGCGGCGAGCCCGGGATACTGCGGGGTTGGATCGAGCGGTCGACGGCGGTTCTCCGCGTACCCGTAGCTTCTCCGGAGACGGCCTAACGGCGTCGCCCCTTTCCTCTCCAGCGGCGGCTGCTTTCGGTGGTCGTAGGGGACGGTAACTCCGGCAGCGTTCCGGCTGGGCAAGGGGTCGAGGAGCACCAGGAGAGCTCGCTGAGGTCGGGGGTGAGGTCGGGCTAGGCTGGGGTGGAGTGTAACTAGCTGGAGCAGAGTGAGGGATCAGCGGCAGAGGTTCGGCCGGAGTCGAGGGAGACGAGCTCCCAGCTCTCGACGGAGCTGTCTGGAGGCGATTGGGAGGGGGAGAAGTGGAGTGGTGAGGCGAGGAGAGGCCGGGCAAGGCTATTTATTGGGGAGCGGGAGGTTCTGGAGCCGAGCGGCGTCGTGGCCACGTCGCCGGAGCAAGGACGGCGAGGTGGCCGTCGCGGAGCGGGGCGAAGTGATGGAGGCGGTCAGTGGAGTAAATGGACGCGACGGCTCCGCGGGAAGAAGACGACAGCCAGCTCGCCGCACTATGGCCGCACGGGCGCAACAGTGTGGCGCTGCGGTGGCGGCCGGCGAGGGCGATTCCGGCGAGGAGAAGGCTCCAGAGCGGCTACATGGGCGGAGGAGAGGTCGTCGGCGCGCAGGGACAAGGTACGGCAACGCGGGGCGGCAGGAGTGGTCACATCCGACGCGGTCGGCGCGCAGAGCGCGTGCACAGGCATGCCAGCTTCGTGATCACCACGGGTGCTAGCACCCGGAGGCCACACAAGCCTGGCAAACTTTGTCCAGTGCCTCGACCCTAGGTCATGTAGCCTCTCTATGCCACTGAATCGGCTAGATGCATCCTGAGATGAAGGGTAGCATCAAGAACAGCTTCTGGCTAGGAACTAGGGAGAGATCCAGAAGAGAGATGAGTTGGAGATGGAGCCAAATGAGCTGTCTGGAGTATTCTGGGTAGAAAGGAGTATATGCTGGAGAATTTTGAGCAACTTTCATCAAGTTTTGAACATGGTTCATTTGTAACCCATATTTTGGTCCAGAAACCTGATGAGGTTGTTGCACTCACATGGGTTGGCTCCTGATGATGAAATTTGGTGTGTGGGGGTTATTTGGTGGTGACAAGTTGTCATAAAAATTTCAGATCAAAAGGGTACTCCTAGATGGTACTCCTAGCTTGTCAGAATATTTTGGCTGAAAAATTGAACTGGACTAGGAGATGTTTTTGGATATTGTGGCAAGATATGACCCCTAGTATCTCAGGGATTTATTTGGGATTTTTCTGAGTCATGGAAATACATGTTGCTTCACAAAGGGTCAATTCTGTCCAGAAGATAAAAGGAATATTCTGGCAAAACTTTGTACTGGCCAATGAAATATTTTTGAAGATTGTGGGAGTAGATGATGTCAAGAAGATGTGGTATTAAATTGGGATTTTTCTGATCACCAGAACTATAGGTTGCTTCACAACCCATAGTGAAGATGAGCATATACAAAAGAGTAAATGGATTATCTTGGGAGAATAAAAATTAGGGTTTGATCTAGCAGGGTTATAGAGAGATTATGAAAGCCTTGGCACACTTGGGGGAAGAAGTGGAAGTGTGCTCAAGTCAAAGTCCATAGAATTGATTCCAAAAACCAACAAATGGCAAATAAAACCAGAAAAGTTTTGAAAAGAAAAAGTTTGAAAAAAATCAGGGTGTCACAGTCGTGGAGGTTGTGCCGGGACGAGGAGGCCTATGGTGTCGAGAAGGCGGGTGGCATCGAGGAGACCGACATTTTCTAGGGTAAACAACTCCCCAATTCCCATGTGAAATAAGTTGGTATGTTTTATCTAAAATTTGCCATCTTTTTCCAAAAGAACATTTTTCCCAAATTTGCCAAGTTTTTATGACTAAGCTAGCACGGTACTTTATTTTTATTTTGTTAGACCATGGCATTTTTATTAGTTAGAACCATGGTAGTTTCAGTGTAGTTAGCATGGCATTTTTATTATTTTAGCCTACGGAATTCTTATTATTTAAACGATGGCATTTTTATTTTCTTTAGACCATGGCATTTTTTAAGAGCGTGATATTTTTTATATTTAGTGGATGGCAGTCTTATTGTTTAGAGCGTGGCATTTATTATTATTTTTATACCATGACAATTTTTATTATTTTGGAACATGGCAAATTTAATGGACTTAGCATGACATTTTATTAACATACCTTGGTAAATGATTTTATATATATTTTTTCCATTTTATTGACATGTCATTTTTCTGCCTTTCTCAAAGCACAATTTTCTTTTTTTCCAAAAGGAAAATATTCACAAAATTTGTAATGTTTATATGACTAGGCTAGCATGGCACTTTTTTTATTTTCATAGACTATGGCATTTTTATTTGTAAGAATCATGGTAGTTTTAGTGTAGGTAGCATGGCATTTTTTTTAGTATATGAGATCATTATTATTTAAATGATGTCATTTTTCTTTTTTTTTACCATGGCATTTATTATTATTTTTACACCATGCCAATTTTGTTATTGGGAACATGGCAATTTTATTGGACTCGGCATGCAATTTTGTTTAACGTATCTTGGTAAATTCTTTTGTATATACTATTTTACATTTGTCGACCTGGCATTTTTCTGCCTTTCTAAAAGCACAATTTGCTTTTTTTGTTTTCAAGTAATGCATGGGAAATCCCCAGTTGTGCATCGTGGCAAGTATTTTTTTCGCGTGCATCATGTCAATGTTTACACTATTTTTGCCATCATGTCAAAATTTATATGCATTTTTGCTACTCCCACCGTTTTTAAATATAAGCCCTTTTAGATATTTTAATATGGACCACATACGGATGTATATAGACATATTTTAGAGCGTAGATTCACTCATTTTGCTACGTATGTAGTCCCTATTGTAATCTCTAAAAGGTCTTATATTTAAAAACGGAGGGAGTATGTGTTTTTTCTTTAGACCGTTTATTGATTTTGATATTTGCATATGGATAACGCTGGGTAGGGGAAGGCCCAATAAAAGGCCTCCCAGGTGGCCGGCGAACGTTTTCGATGCCTACCGTGACAGTTGGCCATGGTGCTCACTGGAAGTTCGCCGAAACTTCGCCGCCGTCTCAACGTCTCAACGGTCCCTTCTCCAAGTGGGCACTCGTGGCCGGCCGCCTCGGCGCCATTCCGCAGATGCTGCCGCCGGATAACTCCACCGAGCCCTGTGTCGAGTACCTCCTCCTGAAGCTCCCGGGAACCGTACCGACTACCGAGCCCGGTTGCCTTGTCGCGCGGCTACTTCTCTTGCGTGGTCAGCGCGCGGCGGCTCCCACGCCCACGCACACTCGTCCTACCGGCCATGTTCTGCGCTACATGTGCACGCCGAGTCGTTGTCATTGTGCTGACGCCCACAACATTGTCCGTGTCGAGCTACGCCGCCGTGTCCGCGGCCATGGATGACGGATGTATCACTGTCGGGCTCGCCGCGGCGGCTCTGCCGGCCGTGGCCGTTCCCATGCCACCACGGCGCTGCTAGCTGTCGCCGCCCGTGCCCTGTTGGCCGTGCGATCTTTGATTTCAAGAGCTGATTGATCTTTTGAACCTTCAGAAGAAACAACCGGGCGCAGGATGAGAGATCGACAATTTTTCGCCTGAAGCAGAAGAAGCGAGATGGGTTGGAGAGTACGGATATATACTTGCAGGAGGAGCAGTAGGGAGCGTCGTGTGTACGGCTTCATGGATCGCCGTGGACGGAGATGGTGAAGACTCTGGTGGGAGCGGCCGACGAGAAGGGGAGTTGGACATGGCCGGCGATCTCGCGTGAGCGCTCAGGAGATTTTTTGCCGAAACGGCGGCGGTTCGGTTTCCTGTTCGAGCTCCAACACGGCCGTGAGTTTATAAACTCTGAACTTTCATTACGTAACCTGGTCAGGTAACCCTTGCCAATTAAAATGGCATCCGAGTCGTTGTAGTATAGTGGTAAGTATTCCCGCCTGTCACGCGGGTGACCCGGGTTCGATCCCCGGCAACGGCGAGTTTTTTGCCAAGCCATGATACGCAAACGGCGAATTATTTGTAGATGCAGGAGTTAGCGACGGCAGCAGCAAACCAACGTCGTTTTCGTTCCAGTATGGCATCGACTACAGGGCTCGAGCACCTCGAATACAACACTTGAGGGAACTCTTGTCGCGATGCATCTACCCGCGATCTCCACGGCTCTATGAGCTTCTGCGATAGTTGTATTGCTCATCTGCCAGCATTGGTCAATCTTGCTTGAGGCGAGGCATTTGCCATTAGTGCTAAATGCTCTGTCATAGCCGTAAGTCGTGTCCAACGTCAGGCGCTCGAGCGAAGGTGCACTCTCGAGGATGTGAATCGTGAGCTCAACCAAGCTGTCAGATGGACAAAAGCCTGTTATCATCACCTGCCTCAGACGTTCATGCCGACACTCTAGACGTCTTAGATTACTGTCATCAGAGTCGTTGTAGTATAGTGGTAAGTATTCCCGCCTGTCACGCGGGTGACCTCAAATGGTCGATGGATCTGACAAAGAATTCACAAACCGAGCAGCATCCTCATCCACCTAATCTGGTAATTAGCATCCAAATTCCTATCGAATCTCTATCTATTCCATACCCTGTCAATGTCATGACCACTAGCAGCAGGAGAAAATATTGGAGAAGGATCCAGTCCCTTCAAAATATTCAGTTGCATACCACCCTCTTATTTTTCTACGACGGTTTGCCTGATATATATAACTAAATTATGTTCGAGTGTTACTTATTTAGGTACTTGCACTTACAGTTCGTCAATAGGTCATGGAAATGCAACCTCTAGGCGCAATAATTTTGTGCGTCCATCATGTTATTCACTTATAACATGTCACTGATCATTTGTGCTTTCTTGTTGTAATAATCATGTTCGAAAGCTTTGGGTGCACTTGCTGTAACTGAAGTAATTGTGCTTTCTTGCCCACTAAGGGAACTCTGAGACCCTTCTTAGACGCTCCTGGCGGGCGCCCCTATTTCTCGCTTTAAGCGAGCCAGGGGGTAGCTCTCCCGTCTGGGGAGCCCCAGATGGGCCGGCCCAGCGGCACGGGAGGTTAGAGCCTGTTTTCTTTGTTTTTTTTTTCTGTTTTCTCTTCTCATTTTTTGCTTTATTTTTGTACTTTTCTTTATACTTTAAAAGGAAAATCTATGTTATGGTGTGCGCACGCATGTATTCCCGTGTGGGGGCATAATTCAATTTTCAAAAACTATCACCGGGCATTTAGAAAAAAATATTAATGCAGTGTAAAGATTTTTTTCGTGCAACTTTTAGAAAATGTTTGTACTGTTGAATAAAAAGTTTGTCACATTCCCAAATATTCTTGCATTTCAATAAACCTTCCATGACATTTTTAAATTTTTAATGCAATGTCAAATTTGTTTGAGCAATTCAAAAAAAATTGTTTCATACCATTATAAAAATGTTCATGACATTTGGAAAAAGTTCATGATACTTAAGAAATATTCACGCATTTAAAAACTATGTTCCTGTCATTTTCAAAAAATATTTATACAATGTAAAAAGTGTTTGTGTAGTTTAAAAAACTCTTTGGTGATATTAAAAGAAATTCAGGGTGTACTTAATTTTTTTAACATGTATTAATTTTTTCAAATATGTATTTTTAAAAATGTATATCACGTATTTGAAAAATGTTCAACGTGTATCAAAAACATGTTTCACGTGTATACGAAAAATATACAGCATGTATTTGAAAAAATAGACATGTGTTGGAAGAAAGAAAAAAGAAAACCGATGAAAACCGGTAATAACACAAAAATCCGAAAATCAAAATAAAACTGAAGACAACTGACACAGAAAACACACTGAGAAAATAAAACGTGCATAAGGTTTTTTTTTCCAAGGGACGTGCATATAAGCTTCTAAAACCGGTTTGAACCGGTAAAGAAATCTTCCTAAAACCCACTCCTCGGGAACCCATATTGGGCCGGCCATCTGACGATTGCCTACTTCGTGGCGTAGTGGCTCCCACGGAGAGTTACACTAAAAAAATGCTCCCACGGAGAGAAACGACTCACAAACGAATCAAACATCGACTAATCAGGTGTTAAAAGAAACATCGGCTAATCAGACGGCCCACGCTCTCCCGCTAATCCACACGCAAAATCAGTCGTCTGACGTGCATGCCTATACAATAAAACAGGAGATAAATAGGTCGGGCACCAACATCACTTCTCTTAAAACATCACTGAAATTTCGACCTGGCGTGCAACACCACCATCAAATGAGATGACAACCCTGCCACTAGCAACTGGGCCCATCCAGCCTCAAGGACTACAGTCTGTCTTATAGAACACCAACATAATGAGCATGACCGAGCTAGTGGAAGTAGCTACTATTTCGAACAAACCACCAAAATACAGTACTACAGAGAAACTAAACTCATGCTCCAGCTCTTAAAACTTCACCAACACCTTCAGGCATTACAGATGCACAACACCGGGGGTTGTCATGCACAGTACCGAGCTCCTGGACGTCATTTGTTTTGAAGAATTCGGCTCTGAAGAATCCCACCACAGCTTAGCCATCATCAAAAAAACTGGTAGGATTAGTGGGAATAATACTACTACTAAAACTTGCATTATTCACACATTTCCATAAAGACCAAACTGAAGCGAAATCCCAGAAGCAAAATGACCCGACGATTCTTGACATATCCAACTATAAAGATCAACATTGCAATTGCATTCAGCAGCAGTTTTACTAACGAAAAACTATAAAACATTCAAAGTACAGCATGTGCTCTTGCCTGATGTGCAGCGCAGACTAGAAGTAAGACGTTGACCAGATGCATATAGTAGCATCGAAAAACTGATCCACCGCCCATTCAACCCGTACAGTATCCCTGTCGAGCACCAAATACTGATCTACAACCATTCTCATATGTCCCACCGTCAAATTCCCCGTAACCCGCACACGAGATCCAATGGGTAAAGCAAGAACGACCCGAGTTAAGGGAAGCTCGAATGCTCCACAATCGTCTCTGCAGGGATCGCAGGTCATGAAATCCACAGCATCATCCTCAACTTGGTTTTTGAAAATAGTGTATCCAATGGGGAAATCTCCTACAATTAATGTAAGCTCTCCCTGCACTTTAGCGTACTAAAGAAGTTTGATATTTTCTTCCGGGCAAGCATGGAGTATAAATCTGATTGAAGATTGGACTGCATTAGTGAAAACTACATACGTGAAATTTATAAATCCCCCTCTGACCGAAATCAAACTGCTCCTGGGTTTGTCAAGGAAACCATCATCCAAATCTAATGTGGCCTCAAATACTCGCCCAGGTATTTCATCTGTTGCAAAGCTTTCAGGCAGCAAAGAAGATTCAACTGGCACATCCATTTCAATGATCCAGCACCCCGCATAAGCGGACATGGCACGGCTCGAGTCATCGAGAACAAGTGAATCCTGCATATATATATATATATTATAAAAGGCTCAACTGAGAAGCCTCCACAATCACTAGAAGAAAAAGATAATCCAATTCATGAATTAACACCATACCACAAAACTAGAAGTTTTTTTTCCTATATGCTTTGACAGCCAAAGGTTTCTTCTTTTAATAAACTGCTCCTCGTCTCCATTCTTGTACTCGTAGATGAGAATTCCACCACGATCATCATACACTATGATGGACTTGATCATCATAAATTGGTGTGGATAGAGAAAATTGCAAAAAGGGTCTGGCCAGTAAGAGTCGATATGCACATCTCAACTGGTTCTGGGGGGATAGATTTGTTGATCAAATCAACCCTATCTTGCTCAACCAAACTCCCAATCAAAGTAGTTTCACTCCCACGAATCAGTCCTCGCACCTCACCCAACCAAGGCCCATGTAAAGAAATCAAAGGAGAGTTGACAACACGAACATAAGCAGTTTCAATAGTGATCAGCTCTGGCAGCACCTCACCCAAACCATGTCCATGTACAGAAATCGAAGGATCGGGTAGTATTGGCACCTCACCCAAAACAGGTCCAAGTAAAGGTCGGTTGCTCAAAGGTTGCACCCATCTTTTGCTGATGATTAAAGGTTGCACACTTCTTTTGCTGATGATCAAAGGTTGCACGATGAATGATATCAACAAAGCATGCCAAAAGTATTGTCAATAAGTCACACACGCACGCGCACGCGCACGCACACGCACACACACACTACACACTACACACTACACTACACTATGGCCTTTTGGGTAATACAATAAAGGACAATACTAGGTAGCAACATGGATGTTTTCCCATGAGGCGGCTTCCTCCCCTCTCTCTGGCATGCAGGATGACATATAAGATTATACAAAATTATTGTTAGGTATACAGAATCATCATGACAACCGTTCGCTACTAAAATGACAATTAAAGTAACATAATCTATCAACTGGCGGCGACAACAAAAATCATCAAAACATGTCAACATGGGATCGTGTTTCGAAGCCTTCGTCGAGACAAACTCAACGGTGAAGACAGATCGCTAATCAGATTAATCGTTCTTTAACAAATTAAATTTCAGAATTAATGTGATGATGTTAACATGAGGTGGATATTTTTTTTGGATACATGCATGTGCTTTCTCTATATAGGCAAAAATCCCATTGGAATATTGGTCGCACGGGCACACATGCAAAGTAGTAGATTTTCCCTACAATACAACAATACAAGGATAAACAAAAATAAATAGAACACACCAAATTTAGTTTCATTAAATGCACCATGAATGAATTATATTATGTAATGGAAGGAGCGACTATTACTCAAAAGGACACTAATACAGAGTTTGAATTCGTGAACGAGGATGTGTCCTAGAATTACCTCTCCTCTTTAGCTTTTCCCCTAGTGTCGCCACATTTGAGGACAATGTCCTCAGATATTGGAAGCCTACTTTGCTGCTGCTCCATGCTCTCCAGCCAGTTATATATGTGCTTTCACGCGTTGGATCTGCACGAGAAAAACAAATAAATTAGTACACCTCCACATATACCTAAACATGAACAGTATGCAACACCCATATGGAGACACGGACACGACGCTATAAATACGGGGACATGGGATACCGTAATACGGATACGCTACCGACACGACCCTACATGAACAGCCATACAGTGATATGGCGAGTATATGTAAATAATTAATACTCCCTCTGTAAAAAAATATAAAAGCGTTTAAATCACTACTTTAGTAATCTAAATGCTCTTATATTTCTTTATGGAGGGAGTAGAATGCAAGTAATAAAGACAAAGAATTTTTTAGCATCGAAGCAAACAGGAGCATGAGGCCATCAGCAGCCCAGCAAGCACGCAGCGGCAAGCACGGGAGGGCCAGAGGAGAGAAGGGGTTCGTTAGGAAGGGACCTTGCCGGCTACCGGTGGTGGCGGCGAGGGTGATTACTCCACGTGACGGCGAGGGGATTCCAAGCGGCGGCGGCGGCGTGCTCGTGCGGTCGGCCTCGAATCGTCGATCCAATCTGCTGCCCGAGCGAATAGAGAGAGAGATGACTCCACTGGTTAGGGTTCCTGAAATCCTCAACTCCCAACAACCGTGTCCAGTTCCGACTCTGGTTCCGTTCGGCAGCCGTCGTCCATCCTTTTTTTTTTGTTTTTTTTTTGAGTAACACAGCCGTCGTCCATCCATGTTCCCAATCCTATTCTTGGGCTAACAGCCCATTTAGGCCGTAGTTGCCCACAGCCCAATTCGCTGTTTTAGCACCTACGAGCCCAGCTTGGCTACACTGCTCGTCTAATATCACCGGCAGCACATGCGCGAACGAACTATATAACGCTCAAATTATTCATCATCTTGTGCAATTTACGCCATGAGTTGCATAGATTTGAACAAGAGATTTTTTGACCTTTTCATTGTGTATCCATTCCATCAAAGCGCACAATCTATTCATCAGTAAGGAAGGAGATCACGACCATGCAACCCACCCTCTCTGCTAGAGTTTTGATACCCCGGCAGCGATCTAATCTCCGGCTAGAATTTTTTTTATCTTTGTCCCTCCCTCGTTTCCCGGAGCGAGGAACGTTCCTGGCTACGTTCTGGTGAAGTGACGCGAGCATGGCAGCGTCAATTTCCTCTGCTGCATCAGTGAAGGCAGAGGTGGAGAGCTTGGAAGAGTTGTCGAAACATCTGGAACCACTAGTAGAAAACATACCTTTGATCCGGAGCATTAGTCCCCGCCGGGTTTGGGCCCGGGACTAATGTGAGGTTCCAACGGCTAGGAGCGGACGCGGGCATGGCCAGGATTAGTCCCGGTTGGTGATACCAACCGGGACTAAAGGGGTTGCGGCAGGCTGGAGCCGCTACGAGCCTCTTTAGTCCTGGTTGGTATCACCCACCGGGACTAAAGATAGACCTTTAGTCCCGGTTGGTATCACCAATCGGGACTAAAGATATCCCTATATAAAGCTGCTTCGTCCAGCCCGAGTCCAAGCTTCTCCTTTCTCTCCTCTCTGTTTTTTCCCCTAGCTCGAGCTCATCCTCCATTTTTGCAAGATTTGTCAAGATTAGAGGCACCCCATCTATCGAAGGGTTCTAAAAGGTTAGCAACTTCATCCTTTCATCTCTCATTGCTAGTTTAGCTCGTTTCATGCTCTATAAGTATAGTGATTTGTGGGTTTTAGTTTGGGAGTAATTATGTGAGAGTTTATTTGATTTATATGCAATTTGAACTCAAATTAACTTCTTAGTTTGCATATGTGTAGGTGTGGTTTACTTAGTGTCTTCCCGTCCCCGTCCTCACCGCCGTCGATCGCCCGCGCCGTCCCGTCGCCGGCACCACCTTGGTGAGCCTCTTGTTCTTATCCTTTTTGTAAAAAAAAATCTTATTTGTATGATTTAGATAGTTACTTGTATAATTTTCTGACTTGTATGATTGTTTGTTATATATAGTGCCATGGTTTTGATATCCGTCCCCGTTGCCCCTCGTCCGGTTTATGATTCGGATGTGGTATATTATCTTTTATAACTATTTGTTTCATTTCGTGTTTATGACAATTATGCCCATCAAGTTGACATAGATATTTTTATCTAGGAGGTATGTGAACCGGAAATTGCAACCGATCCTCTTGTCGAGAAGTTAAATTTAGTTGAAAAAGAAAACGATTATTTGAAAGAAAAATTAAAAAGAATTGAAGAAGAGAAGATGAAATTGGAGTTGTATGTTGCCGATGTCGTCGATGATCACAAGATCAAGATGGATGCAATGCGCTTGAAGATTAGAAAGATTAAAAAATATGCCATTAATAAAGAGGCTTGGTATCATTATGCTGTTGGATCAATTATTACCTTAGTTGCGATTTTGATCGCATTTGTTGTTGCATTTAAATGCTTTAGCTAGATAGTTGTATGTTGTTTTATGAGAAGTATGTATGAACTTTATGTATGAACTTGTATTAATTTGGTCACTTCGATGTTGTGTAATGAATATGAGTCGGCAATGGATGTATAATGACCGACGCTCTCCCGAGTTCATTAATGGCGTGCATAGTTTTCTGCGTGTGGCTGAGGCAAACAAGCGGAATGGTCTTATGTGTTGTCCGTGTGGTGTCTGTAAGAATGATAGGGATTACTCTACCTCAAAAATCCTTCACAGCCACCTGCTTCAGTCCGGTTTCATGTCCGGCTATAACTGTTGGACCAAGCACGGAGAAAGAGGGGTTATAATGGAAGACAATGAAGAAGAAGAGGATGATGACAACTATCCTAGGTTCCCTGAATACGATGGTACTACAATGGGGGAAGCTGAAGAAGAGGCATCAGATGAGCCCGCTCATGATCTTGGTCGGGCCATTGCTGATGCAAAGAGAAACTGCGAAAGTGAAAGGAGAGGTTGAAGTTGGAGCGCATGTTAGAGGATCACAAAAAATTGTTGTACCCAAATTGCGAAGATGACAAGAAAAAGCTGGGTACCATACTGGAATTGCTGCAATGGAAGGCAGAGAATTGTGTATCTGACAAGGGATTTGAAAAGTTGCTGAAACTGATAAAGAAGACGCTTCCAAAGGATAACGAATTGCCCGACAGTACGTACGAAGCAAAGAAGGTTGTATGCCCTCTAGGATTAGAGGTGCAGAAGATACATGCATGCCCTAATGACTGCATCCTCTACCGCGGTGAGGAGTACGACAATTTGAATGCATGCCCGGTATGCGGTGCATTGCGCTATAAGATCAGCCGCGATGACCCTGGTGATGTTGAGGGCGAGCGCCCCAGGAAGAGGGTTCCTGCCAAGGTGATGTGGTATGCTCCTATAATACCACGGTTGAAATGTTTGTTCCAAAACAAAGAGCATGCCAAGTTGTTGCGATGGCACAAAGAAGACCGTAAGAAAGACGGGATGTTGAGAGTACCCGCTGATGGGTCGCAGTGGAGAAAAATTGAGAGAAAGTGGCCGGAGTTTGCAGATGACGCAAGGAACTTATGGTTTGGTATAAGTACATATGGCATGAATCCTTTTGGGGAGCAGAGCAGCAGTCATAGCACCTGGCATGTGACTCTATGTATCTATAACCTTCCTCCTTGGTTGTGCATGAAGCGGAAGTTCATTATGATGCCAGTGCTCATCCAAGGCCCTAAGCAACCCGGCAACGACATTGATGTGTACCTAAGGCCATTAGTTGAAGAACTTTTACAGTTGTGGGATATAAAAGGTGCACGTGTGTGGGATGAGCACAAACATAGGGAATTTGACCTACGAGCGTTGCTGTTTGTAACCATCAATGATTGGCCTGCTCTTAGTAACCTTTCAGGATAGACAAACAAGGGATACAATGCATGCACGCACTGTTTAGATGAGACTGAAAGTATATATTTGGATAAATGTAAGAAGAATGTGTACCTGGGACATCGTCGATTTCTTCCGATCAGGCATCTCTTAAGAAAGAAAGGCAAGCATTTCAAAGGTGAGGCTGATCACCGGAAGAAGTCTGGCCACCGTACTGGTGATGATATATTTGATATGGTCAAGGATTTAAAAGTAATCTTTGGAAAGGGTACTGGCGGACAATCTGTTCCGAATGACGCTAACGGACACGCACCCATGTGAAAGAAGAAATCTATATTTTGGGAGCTACCCTATTGGAAAGTCCTAGAGGTCCGCTCTGCAATTGACGTGATGAACGTGACGAAGAATCTTTGCGTGAACCTGCTAGGCTTCTTGGGCGTGTATGGGAACACAAAAGATACACCGGAGGCACGGGAGGACCAGCAACGTATGAACGAAAAAGACGACATGCAACCAAAGCAGTATCAAGGTCCTGCCAGCTACGCTCTTACCAAAGAAGAGAAGGAAATCTTTTTTGAATGCCTGAGCAGTATGAAGGCCGCGTCTGGCTTCTCATCGAATATAAAGGGAATAATAAATATGGCAGAGAAAAAATTCCAAAACCTAAAGTCTCATGACTGCCACGTGATTATGACGCAATTACTTCCGGTTGCATTGAGGGGACTTCTACCGGAAAATGTTCGATTAGCCATTGTGAAGCTATGTGCATTCCTCAATGCAATTTGTCAGAAGGTAATCGATCCAGAAATCCTACCAAGGTTACAGAATGATTTGGTCCAATGTTTTGTCAATTTCGAGTTGGTGTTCCCATCACCCTTCTTCAATATTATGACGCACATCCTAGTTCACCTAGTCAAAAAGATTACCATTATGGGTCCTGTATTTCTACACAATATGTTCCCCTTTGAGAGGTTCATGGGAGTCTTAAAGAAATATGTTCATAACCGTGCTAGGCCAGAAGGAAGCATCTCCAAGGGCCATGAAACAGAGGAGGTTATTGAGTTTTGTGTTGACTTTATTCCTGACCTTAAGCCGATTGGTGTTCCTCAATCGCAGCATGAGGGGAGACTGAGTGGAAAAGGCACGCTAGGAAAGAATTCAGTAATAAGTATGGACGGGCATTCTTTCACTCAAGCACACTACACAGTTCTACAAAATTCCACCTTGGTGGCTCCGTATATCGAGGAACACATGGATATTGTACGCTTCAAGAAACCGGAGCAGTCTGACCCCTGGATTAAGCGTACACACATGGCGAATTTCGGCGGTTGGTTGCAAACACATCTCATGAATAACACCACTGTTGAAGATGAGCTGTACTTGTTGGCCAAGTCACCATCTTCGACTATATTGACTTTCAAAGGGTACGAGATAAATGGGAATACATTTTGCACAATCGTCCAAAATAAAAAGAGCACCAACCAAAACAGTGGTGTCCGCTTTGATGCAACAAACAACAATAGAAAAAAAGGACACATATTATGGTTACATAGAGGAGATATGGGAACTTGACTATGAACGTTCTTTTAAGGTCCCTTTGTTTCGGTGCAAATGGGTCAATCTGACAAGAGGCGGGGTAAAGGTAGACCCGCAGTACGGAATGACAACAGTGGATCTCAACAATCTTGGGTACACAGACGAACCATTAGTCCTAGCCAATGATGTGGCGCAGGTTTTCTATGTGAAGGACATGTCTACCAAACCGAGAAAAAGAAAAGATAAGGAAGCGAATACATCATACGATGAGCCAAAGCGCCACATAGTTCTTTCAGGGAAAAGAACCATCGTGGGAGTGGAGGACAAGACAGACATGTCAGAAGATTATGAAAAGTTTGATGAAATTCCTCCTTTCACAGTGAAGACTGACCCAAGCATCCTGTTAAATGATGAAGATTCTCCATGGTTACGGCGCAATCATAAGCAAGGGACACACGCGAAGAAAAAGTTTTATACCCCAAGATCCCACTCTGGGATGTGACCGGCTTCACCGTCATCACTTTCTCTCTAGTGAGTTTCCGGACTTATAGCTGGAAAGTCCCACTTCGGACAAACCGGAGGGAATCTTTGTAAGAGTTAGGGTATATATGTGTTTTGGGTGTTCCTAGGTGGACTCCGGAGCGTCGGAATCCAACCAAAAAGCTAGGGCATTTTGGCATTTGAAACATGATTTTTGAATAATTATTTATTAAGTTATGAATTTTCAATTATTCCTGTCCTTTTAGTATTTTAATTATAGTGGCTGTCCAGAGAGGTAAAGTGAGGGTTTTCACCCCTCAATTATTGAGCTATGGAAGAGAGAGAGTTACTGGAGGTAGAATATGACTAGGGTGAGCTCTGGTAAAAATATGAGCGAAAGGAGAATCCATTTGGTACCACAATCATTGACCACAAGATTTTGGCAGAAGGTGTTTGATGATGAATAGGGGTACTCAAAGGAATCCAACGGCTTTGAAATTTAACAGGAATGAGCTTGGTATCAATTTGAGCTAGGGTGCAAATTTGTAGCTCATTTGAAGAACTTGGCAATGTAAATATTTCAAACCCTAGAAATGGGCAGAAATGGTTTTGACAAGCTTTGATCAAGTTAACTTGTTCTCCAACTTGTGCCACTTGATGGGGGTGATGCTCATGACCATCTGGCAATGTGGTAAAAATTTGAGATCAATGGGAGAAAGTTGCCAATGTAACTTTGTCAAACCCTAGAAATGGGCAAAATTGGTTTTGGCATACTTTGACCAAGCTAATTTGTTCTCCTTGATGCACCACTTGGCCTAGATGAATATTTAGACTATTTTAGCAGGTGTACCAAGTTTGAGCTCATTTGGACATGTTTAGCAATGTAAAGTTGCTCAAACTAGAAAATGGACAGAGATGACAAGCTAGAATTTTCTTGGAATTTATGGTGAATATTTCCTTTGTAAATATTTCAAAAGCTTGAAATATCCAGAAAGGGTAATTGAGGGTTTTGACCAATATTTTGAACATGACCATGCGTTGAAACTCTTATATATGGACAAATTGAATCTGTCAAATAATTTCTTCAAAATGAAAATTAAAACTCCTCATGTTGACTAACAGAAACATATCAGGGTGAAACCGGATCGGATAGTTTCCGTCCGAATCCGATTCCGGATCCGGCGGAATGGGAAAATGGGAAAAGAAACAGCAATCCGACCGGATACGGAAACGGAAATCGGATATCTTCATCGGATTCGGATTAGGATACGGGACAGTCATTTTCGGCGGATACGGAATTATCCGTTTATGGGATCGGATAATCCGGCCTTAAGAATTCGGAACTATCCGATTTAATCCTCCAGACGCCAGCCCACGCACAGGCCGATACAGCCCAGCCCAACTTCTCCCATGCCTTAGTCCCACTTCCCACGTAACCTAAATCCGCTCCTACACACGAACACGACCGTCGCTGCGTTTGGCGGCGGCGCTCACCTTGCTCTGCTCCGCCTCTCCCCGGTCCCCTCCATCACTTCGCCGGTGACCGGTGCCCTCCAGATCAGCCTTGCCGCCTCCCCTGCGCCACCTGCTGCCGCTGCTCCTCGCGGCCGCCGCGGCCTTCCCACGGCCGTCGCGTTCGTGCTCGAGGAGGCCACCATCGAATCCATCCACCGCGCCTGAATTTAATCCAAACAGCATCACAGTGTGCATTGCTTAACTGAATTACTTCTTTCAGAAAGATGGCATCCACTTATCTCGAGTAATCCAGCAGTTAGATAATTGCAACGTGCCCGTGTTGTAGTTTGCTTGATGCAGGCCAATATGCAGGACAGTTTCAGATGCAGTACATGTGTTGGAAGTAATGGTTGGTTATGATCCACGGGATGCAGTACACTTAGACATGTCAAAGTAGTGCCCCTACTGATAACTTATTAATTGTGTTGTCGTGTTCAGACGTTGTTCTTTTCCCTGTATTATCCGATCACGTTTGTCCGCTTCCGGTCCGCCACCGCTCCGTTGCCATATCATGTCCGTTTCCGATATAATCCGGTGTATTCCGTATTCATTTCCGCATCCGTACCGCATCCGCACCGTTTCCGATTCCGAAAAAAAAATATGGAATAGGATATGGTAAATGCATTATCCGTCCGAATCCGATCCGGTTTCACCCTTCAAACATAATATAATTTGGCAAAAGAATAACAAGAAAACATAAACTAAAATAATTAAAACAAAGGAAAAAGGTATAAAACTAAAAGAGCTAAACATAAGCTGTTTTTGATTAAAACACCTATTTAAAATATCCTAAAAATTACCAAATTGAACATGCTGATAAAACACACTAATATTAAACAACAGGAAAAAGAATCACTAAAAAATCTATTTTTAAACTAAAGTTATTCACAAATTAGTGATTCACACAAATTTCAAAGAATTCAAATTTAAACTATTCAAATTTGAAAACTACTGGCACTAACAGAAAGTTTATAATTTTTGTGACCTAAAGCAAAAAGATTCACTCAAAAACTCTAAATATTTTAAGAATTTTACCTAAAGTTTTCTACACAAAAAGAATCACTTTAAAAAGACACCTTTAGTCCCGGTTGCAACCACCAGCCGGGACTAAAGGTTCCTTCTCCCACGCGGAATTTGGGCCGCCGAAAAGGACCTTTAGTCCCGGTTCATGGCTGGAGCCGGGACTAAAGGTTGGCCTTTAGTCCCGGTTCGTGGCTGGTGTCGTGGTATCGAATCCGACAATTGAAAGGGGTAGTGTAAAGGAGCATGATCTATCGAGATGCATATGGGTGACACGGTGTTTTAGCGAGTTCGGGCCTCTCGCGGTGGAGATAACGACCCTACGTCTCGTGCTCCGGAGAGGCTTTGTTTTATCTGAGTATGAATCCGGAGATTACAATGTGTGAGAGAGGAAGAGGAGAACGGATCTCCATGCATGAGCTAAGTCCTGAGACTAATGGCGAGAGAGCCAAGGGAGGAGAATGAGGGGCCGCCACTAGTCTAGTGGTGGGGGTGGCTTATATAGAGTGCGCCTCCCGCTCACCTCTTATGTTACAAGGTGGACCATCAATGCCATAATATCTGCCCACTACGAAACCGCCATGCTGACTATTGGTCTTCGTATGTCCGAGTGGAATGAGTTCGTCGAGTGGAGTGCTATGCTCCGAGTGGCTGTTGCCGTCCGAGTGACTTTCAAGTTGCGGTACATCTGAACGGCGATCTGGCCCAGGGGCCCGGTACAAAGTGTACGGTGTCCATGGGTAGGGTCTTTAGGTCAGGCCTGTTACCTTACCCCCAATACATGTCCTCGTCATTAGCCCCCGAATTGGTCGAGGTTGAGCGGGTCGAGTCGAGGTGAATTCCCAGATGAGTCGAGCGCTACGGAGGCACTCATGAACTCCCTCTGGTCACCCGGCAGCCTTATCTCCGCGTGTTGCCTTGACGGATTCCAGACTACATGGTGTCCGAGTGAAATGAGCCCTTCGCGCGTCGAGTGGCGGACCAGACCTGAGCGTTTTTGGAAGGGTTTTAAAGGTCGAGCAATCGAATTGCTGGATCCCGGATTTTGCGGGATTCGAAATCAGAGACGTGCGCGCGCAGATCGACGGAGACCGTGTGGAGAAACTTGGTGACTGTCGTTCATCTCTCAGAAGAGGCTGGCTCGTGATCTGAGTATGGAAGAGTCATTAAATCTGGGCAACAAGATTGATGCATGGACTGATCTCTCGGAGAGATGCCTTTCTTATCCCGGAGGAACGTCAATACAAGTCGGCTCTAGATCCAAACTTATGAGTTTCACGCTTTGAGCCCTAGAAGAAGGCTCAAACGGGTCCGCGGAGGAGCTTTAAACTCACCTTATAGCAATTTTTTTGAGTGATTTGGAGCCGGTCCTGAGTGACTGATTACTTGGAATTTCTTCGCGCCTAGGCACGGAACGTTTTCTTGATTGAAGATACTCGGAATTTTGTTCTATGGGTGCGCGATCAGCGCACCCATAGGGTGTAGCCCCCGAGACTGTGACTGATTGCTGGTAGTCGGTTGGAGTCTGTTAGATTTGTTGTACTCGAATGTTGTTGCTGGACTTGACCGAGCAGAATATTTCTTTTTGGTTTCTCTTCCAGTGGGGGCACGCTGAGTGCACCCACTGGGTGTAGTCCCCGAGCCTCTGTCGGACTAGATGAGTCTGGCAGAGGGTTTACGTCTTTTGGTCTGGAACTGAATTAAACAGGTGAACCCTCGTGCGCTCGGCACGGTAAATGACTTCAGCCTAGAACTGTGGCGGGTCTTCATGCATTCGGAATTGATCTTCGTGGGCTCGGCACGGTAAATAACTGCAATCTGGAGCCGAGTCAATCTGATGGATCTTCCTGCGCTTGGCACAGTAAATAAGTTCAGCCTGGAACTGAGTCAATCAGGTGAATCTTTGTGCACTCGGCACGGTAAATAACTTTTAGTCTGAAATTGAGTCGATCGGATGGATCTTCATGCACTCGGCATAGTAAATAAATTTAGCCTGGGACTGGGTCAGTCAAGCAAATCTTCATGCACTTGGCACGGTAAGTAAATTCATCCTGGAACTGGGTCAAGTAGGTGAATCTTCGTGCACTCGGCACGGTAAATAACTTCGGTCTTGAAACTGCCGACTGGAGAGAAAAGTTGGACACTGCAAGGAGTACTTCTTATATTGACCGTAAGCTTTTGCTCTTGCCAACCAGACGATCGGGTTGGGACCGGGTTGGAGACGAAGAGTGAGCGTTAGGTATTGAGCATATTTTGTGAAAAAGTAGAAAGCTGAGTGAGGAACATGCCGACTGGCGACGGCACGGTAAATAACTTCGGTCTTGAAACTGCCGACTGGAGAGAAAAGTTGGACACTGCGAGGAAAAACTTGGTGGCACTTGTATGTCTCCCGGAGGAGATAGACTAGTGGTCCAAGGTGGACGTGCCATGAAAACCTGAGTGGAGAGGCTAGCGCGTGGACTGACTCTCTGGAGAGAGGCCACTCATTATCCCGGGGGAACACCAGCCCAGGCCATCTCCGAGTCCAAGTTTGTGAAACTGACGCCTTAGAGCCTAGAAGAAGGGCCAAGTGTATCCGTAGAGGAGCGCCGGTCTAACCCTTTTGCATGAAAGGGGTATTTATCCGAGTGGACGTGCTTCCCGACTGATCGGGGTATGTTGACTGCGAGGAAAAACTTGGTGGCACTCGTATGTCTCCCGGAGGAGATAGACTAGTGGTCCGAGGTGGACATGCCATGAAAACCCGAGTGGCGAGGCTAGCGCATGGACTGACTCTCCGGAGAGAGGCCACTCATTATCCTGGGGGAACACCGGTACAGGCCATCTCTGAGTCCAAGTTTGTGAAACTGGCGCCTTGGAGCCTAGAAGAAGGGCCAAGTGTATCCATAGAGGAGCGCCGGTCTCACCCTTTTGCATGAAAGGGGTATTTGTCCGAGTGGACGTGCTTCCCGACTAATCGGGGTATGTTGACTGCGATGAAAAACTTGGTGGCACTCGTATGTCTCCCGGAGGAGATAGACTAGTGGTCCGAGGTGGACGTGCCATGAAAACCCGAGTGGCGAGGCTAGCGCGTGGACTGACTCTCCGGAGAGAGGCCACTCATTATCCCGGGGGAACACCAGCACAGGCCATCTCCGAGTCCAAGTTTGTGAAACTGGCGCCTTGGAGCCTAGAAGAAGGGCCAAGTGTATCCGTAGAGGAGCGTCGGTCTCACCCTTTTGCATGAAAGGGGTATTTGTCCGAGTGGACGTGCTTCTCGACTGATCGGGGTATGTTGATTGCGAGGAAAAACTTGGTGGCACTCGTATGTCTCTCGGAGGAGATAGACTAGTGGTCCGAGGTGGACGTGCCATGAAAACCCGAGTGGCAAGGCTAGCGCGTGGACCGACTCTCTGGAGAGAGGCCACTCATTATCCCGGGGGAACACCAGCACAAGCCTTCTCCGAGTCCAAGTTTGTGAAACGGGCGACTTGGAGCCTAGAAGAAGGGCCAAGTGTATCCGTAGAGGAGCGTCATTTTCACCCTTTTGCAGTCCTGAAGATGACTCCAGGTAATGATTTGGGCGATCGTCCGAGTGGACGTGCTTCCCGACTGATCGGGGTATGTTGACTGCGAGGAAAAACTTGGTGGCACTCGTATGTCTCCCGGAGGAGATAGGCTAGTGGTCCGAGGTGGACGTGCCATGAAAACCCGAGTGGCGAGGCTAGCGCGTGGACTGACTCTCCAGAGAGAGGGCACTCATTATCCCAAGGGAACACCAGCACAGGCCATCTTCGAGTCCAAGTTTGTGAAACTGACGCCTTGGAGCCTAGAAGAAGGGCCAAGTGTATCCGTAGAGGAGCGTCATTTTCACCCTTTTTCAGTCCTGAAGATGACTCCAGGTAATGATTTGGGCGATCGTCCGAGTGAACGATGCTACCCTTATAGATCTTCGGCGGACCGAGCAAGTATGTTCAGAAAACTATTCTTGACATGATCAACAGGTTGATCAAATGGGGCGTAACCCCCGAGGGTGGCATAGCCCTTGGCTGTGGCGTAGCCCCCGAGTGATGCTCGAAAGAGGTAAGCTCGCTACAGAGTGCGATATGAGGTTTGATCATATGAGTAACTTAGCTGTTTTCGCGTTGGCGATGTAGTAATGAAGACGTGTCCGACCGATGGCGACGCGCGGGGTGGCCGAGTGGTGAGAACGTGTCCGACCGATTGTGACGCGCGGGGCAACCGAGTAGTGAGGACGTGTCCAACCGAGTGACGACGTGTCCAACCGAGCGGCGACGCGCGGGGTGGCCGAGTGGTGAGGACGTGTCCAACTGATGGCGACGCGCAGGGCGGCCGAGTGGTGAGGACGTGTCCAACCGATGGCGACGCGCGGGGCGGCCGAGTGGTGAGGACGTGTCCAACTGATGGCGACGCGTAGGGCGGCCGAGTGGTGAGGACGTCTCCATCCGAGTGGCGACGCGCAGGGCGGCCGAGTGGTGAGGACGTGTCCAACCGGGTGACGACGCGCAGGGCGGCCGAGTGGTGAGGACGCGTCCGACTGATGGCGACGCGCGGGGCGTCCGAGTGATCATGTAACTTGTCGAAGTGGCGAAAATGGTCCTCGGAGGAGTCAGTCGGATGCTTTCGAAGATGATGTAGCGACGAGGTCGGTGTAGGGTGGTTGCGGTGCAACAAGACCGGCGCGGCGACTGAGTCTGAGTACGAACGAAGATGGCGCGCAGAGCGTTCGAGTGATCATGTAACTTGTCGAAGTGGCGGATCTGACTGCACTCGTTGAAGTGAAGGATCCGACTGGCGATGAAGTACTAGACCACTCAGGAGAGTGTGATTCCGAATGAGCTGCAGTCCCCGAGTGCGGATTAGCCCCCGAGCGCACTATAGGCTTCGACAGCGGACCTGTCGGAATACGAGAAATATAGTATTGAATGGGTAAATTGTATTTCATCGAGTCGGACTCGGGTAAAGGTGAGGAGCAGCTCCCGAGTGACGCTCGAAAGAGGCAAACTCGCAAAGGAGTGAAGTATGCAGTTTAATTATAAAAGGGACTTATCTGTCTCATGCCCAACATGACGACGAGGTCTGAGTTGCGGTGCGTTAGGATCGGTGCGATGACCGAGTCCGAGTAGCAATGAGGTTGGCGCACAGAGGCGCCGAGTGATCGTGCAACCTGTGTAGGAAAAATAGCACAAGCCGACGTAAAAATTTCTCGAAGTAATTTGATGTTTGCTGAAATGATTTGTGTAAATAACACCCATAGACACCCGCTGGGTGTGCAAGGGACTTGCTGGTTTGGAACCAGCAAGAGTCTAAAAGAGTGAAGGATCCGATCGAACTTGTCGAAGTGAAGGATCTGACTGAACTCGTTGGAGTACTGGACCCAAATGAAGTGAAAGTGCAGTGTTCCGACATGAAAATAAACAACCGAGCGTAGAGGTACACTTGGTGGCCTGGCCTCCGAGTGAACGTCATGTGTGGATTACAGGACGCTCGGGAACACGAAAATAGCAATTTAATAGAATGCAGTGTGTGAAGAATGACTTAGCTGTCTGATGGCGCACGAGCGCCCGAGTGGGCGTGTTGATGAAGACGCGCCCAACCGAGTGGCGGCTCGCGGGATGGCCGAGTGATGTGCCTCACCGAGTGGCGACGCACGGGGCGGCCGAGTGGTGAAGATGTATCTCACCGAGTGACGACGCGTAGGGCGGCCAAGTGGTGTAGTTGTATCTCACTGAGTGACGACGCGCAGGGCGGCCGAGTGGTGAAGTTGTGTCTCACCGAGTGGCGACGCGCGGGGCGGCCGAGTGGTGAAGATGTGTCTCACCGAGTGGCGGCGCGCGGGGCGGCCGAGTGGTGAAGATGTATCTCACTGAGTGACGACGCGCAGGGCGGTCAAGTGGTGAAGTTGTATCTCACTGAGTGACGACGCGCAGGGCGGCCGAGTGGTGAAGTTGTGTCTCACCGAGTGGCGGCGCGCGGGGCGGCCGAGTGGTGAAGATGTGTCTCACCGAGTGGTGCCGCGCGGGGCAGCCGAGTGGTGAAGATGTGTCTCACCGAGTGGCGACGCGGGGCGGCCGAGTGGTGAAGATGTGTCTCACCAAGTGGCGACGCGCGGGGCGGCCGAGTGGTGAAGATGTGTCTCACCGAGTGGCGACGCGGGGCGGCCGAGTGGTGAAGACGTGTCCAACCGATGGCGACGCGCGGGGCGACCGAGTGATGAAGACGTGCCCAACCGAATGGCGGCGCGCGGGGCGGCCGAGTGGTGAAGGCGAGTCCAACCGATGACGACGTGCGGGGCCGCCGAGTCGGTCAAGTTGATGAAGATGTGCCCAGCCGAATGGCGACGTGCGGGGCGGCCAAGTGGTGAAGACATGTCCAACCGAGTGGCGATGCGCGGGACAGCCGAGTGGTGGAGATGTGTCTCACCGAGTGGCGACGCGCGGGGCGGCTGAATGCCCGGACGTTTAGTTGTCCGAGAAAACCTACACATTGCTTGTTCGAGTGCAGTATTCATCCGAATGATGCTGGAAGTTTAGTTGTCCGTATGTAAAATGTATGCGGATGAAATATGAAAAAAAATACTTAACTTGTCGGGCAAGCCGATGAAGACGTGTCCTCCGAATGGCGACGCACGGGGACAGCCGAGTGGTGAGGACTTGTCCAGCTGATGGCGACGCGCAGGGCGGCCGAATGATGAGGGCGTGTCCATCCGGGTGGCGACACACGGGGTGGACGAGTGATGAGGACATGCCCATCTGAGTGGCGACGCACGGGGCGGCCGAGTGGTGGAGATGTGTCTCACCGAGTGGTGACGCGCGGGGCGGCCGAGTGGTGGAGATGTGTCTCCCCGAGTGGTGACGCGCGGGGCGGCCGAGTGGTGAGGACGTGTCCCGTAGAGTGGCGATGCGCGGGGCGGCCGAGTGATGAGGACGTGTCCAGCTGAGTGGCGACGCGCAGGCGGCCGAGTGATGAAGACGCGTACATCTAAGTGTCGACGCGCGGGCGGCCGAGTGATGAATACGCATACAGCTGAGTGTCGACGCGCGGGCGGCCGATTCAGGTAAGTTGACGAAGATGTGTCCAGTAGAGTGACGGCGTGCGGGGCGGCTGAGTCACTGCACGTTAGTCGTCTGGATGCAAATTTCATCCGAGTTAACCTGCATATCAGTAGTTCGAGTGCGAACTTTATCCGAATAAACATGGACGTTTAGTTATATACGAATATAAAAAACTTATCTGCATGTCATCGTGTTAGTCGCTCGAACGAAACGACCGTCCGAGTGAACTGCTATCCGGGGACCATGACCGTACGAGTGGCCCTGCAGGTTAGTAGCAAGTATAGCCACGAATATTTTTTGCTGGACTAAAGTGTCCCTGCACGGATGCTATTTTGCATGGGTTAAAGACCACGGATGGCCATGCATGCATGCACGAATTAACCGGTGTGGAAACCGAAAGGTAAGCAATTAAGCCTATTAATTTGCAGAAAAAGCGGAGGCAATCAATCACCGTAATTAGGTAACGGAATCCTCACCAATTAGCCGCTTAACGAGGCAATTATATCTTGACGAAGCGGAGCCTGCGGAGTTGCGTACTAGTGGGAGCCGTCCTTCCGTTTCCCCTTTTCCTGCATGCAGTTATCGCTTGAGAAGGAGGCCCATGCAGTTAATAATCGAGGAGAGAGAAGGAGCTGCCTAATTGATTTCGCCAGCGCAGAATTAATCGCGGAGGTTGCAGCAGGGGAGCGGATGCCGGCGGGATGAGTCGCCGCGCATAGGGGGTGCGGCCAGCCCTGACATCTGCGCCGCGTCAGGCCAGAGCCACCACCGCGGAGGCCACGGCTGGGCCGCGACGCCTGTACGAGGATTCGTCGTGTGCGGGGAGCGTGGCCGGCCTCCGACAGCTGCGCCGTGCGGGGCGCACTGCCCATGCGGCAGCCTGCCGTGCGGGAAGCCGGGCAGTTGGTCGCGGAGACCATGGCCAAGCGAACGATCGGAGGAAGGAGCCGCCGCGCATGGGGGGTGCGGCCAACCCCGACACCTGCGCCGCGTCGGGCCAGCGCCACCACCGCGGAGGCCACGGCTGGGCCGTGACGCCTGTAAGAGGACTCACCTTGTGCGGGGAGTGTGGGACGCATCTCCCATGCGGTGCCCTGCCGTGCGGGAAGCCGGATCGCCGATCGAAGCCGCCTGGAAGAAGAGGAGGAGGTCGTCCCGAAGGGCGTGGCATGTGGCTGTGAGACGAGGTGGTCTTCCTCCACCCCTGGTGTCTTCACTTCTTACTCTCGATCCGTGATTGATCATGCATGCCCACAGTGTCGAGTAAAATATGTATCTTTTCCACTTTTTGTGATGCTTCAGAAGCTCGCTGTGGAGATGAACAGTATGAGATATATCAAAGAAAATTGAACATAGATGAATGAAAAAACCATTTGCATCATGGCTCGATAGACGACATGCCCCACGGTGGGCGCCAACTGTCGTGGTATCGAATCCGACAATAGAAAGGGGTAGTGTAAAGGAGCATGATCTATCGAGATGCATATGGGTGACACGGTGTTTTAGCGAGTTCGGGCCTCTCGCGGTGGAGATAACAATCCTACGTCTCGTGCTCCGGAGAGGCTTTGTTTTATCTGAGTATGAATCTGGAGATTACAATGTGTGAGAGAGGAAGAGGAGAACGGATCTCCATGCATGAGCTAAGTCCTGAGACTAATGGCGAGAGAGCCAAGGGAGGAGAATGAGGGGCCACCACTAGTCTAGTGGTGGGGGGTGGCTTATATAGAGTGCGCCACCCCCTCACCTCTTATGTTACAAGGTGGACCATCAATGCCATAATATCTGCCCACTACGAAACCGCCATGCTGACTATTGGTCTTCGTATGTCCGAGTGAAATCAGGTACTCCGAGTGGAATGAGTTCGTCGAGTGGAGTGCTATGCTCCGAGTGGTTGTTGCCGTCCGAGTGACTTTCAAGTTGCGGTACATCTGAACGGCGATCTGGCCCAGGGGCCCAATACAAAGTGTACGGTGTCCGTGGGTAGGGTCTTAAGTCAGGCCTGTTACCCTATCCCCAATACATGTCCTCGTCAGCTGGATCCGGGACTAAAGGACCTTTAGTCCCGGTTCGTGGCTGGAGCCGGGACTAAAGGTCGCAGCTATATAACTGGTGTCCCGGTGCCAGCCACCGCCCGGGAGAAGGAAACATAAACACGCCGCCAGGCCGCTCGTCTTCAACCTCCGACCGCCGAGATCGCCTCCGCCGCCCCGTTCGCTCCGGTCCTCCTCCGAGCTCGCCGTCCGCACCGTTGGAATCGCCGTGAGCCTCTCCCTCGAACCCCCCCCCTCTTTGTTTCCTCTGTCGCACGCCATAGCCGTCGCACCACCTGGGCCCGAACCCACCGCCGCCTGCGCTCGCCGCTGCCGATGCTCCGGTGACCATTTGGTCCCGGGCGCACGTCCAACGCACTCGCCGCTCCGCGTAGATGCCCTAGGTGCCGCGCCCGCAATGCCACGGCCACCGTAGCCTCGACCCCGAGCTCACCCGAGCTCCGGCAGCCGCCTGGGTCGACGCCAGTGACGTTTCCGGCCACCCCAGCTAGCCCGCTCGTCCCGTTGGATGCGCACGGGCCTGGGCTTCACGTAGATGGCCTCGGCTGTCCATTTCGATGCCGGAGGGCGATTCCCGCAGCTCGCCGCCGCGTCTGCCCCCGCTGGCGTCAAGTCGCCGGTGGGTTTGACCCCTTTTGACCAGGGGTTTGACCACCCCGGGTCGCTGACATGTGGGCCCTGCCCCGGCTAATCTTTAGTTTATGTTTAGTTTAACCCTAATTAACTTAGTTAGTGAATAAGTCACTGACCAGTGGGTCCCACTGGTCAGATTTGACCAAGGGCAGTCCAGTTGACCTGCTGACGTAGTGATGACCTCATGCTGACATCATAATCCTATTCTGGCGAAATTATATTTCAGAAATGATTTATAAATTCCAGAAAATTGTTTAAACTTCAAAAATTCATAGAAAATTAACCGTAGCTTAGAATGAAATAATTTATATATGAAAAATTATCAGAAAAATTCAAGGAATCCATCTGTAAAATTTTCATGCATGAAAAACCAACTTATACTTGTTGTATAAGTGAAAACATCTAAATGGCATTTAAAATGCTTAGATTGGAGTTTGCACTTGAACCCTTGGTTCAAATGGACTTCATTGCACTTGTTGCTAGTTGCATTAGCACAATCCACAGCATCATATTATATGGAGTTTGAAATTTGAATAAGACAATTTGAATAAATGGCATTTGAAATGCCTTATGTGGAGTTTGAATAAGACAATATCATACCTCGCACCCAGCCGCCTACCTCCCTGGATTGCTGTGTATTGATTGCATCTTCGGTATTGTTCTTCTCGATACTATGATTCAGTTTTTGCTTATTGAATGCATTCTAATTGTTTTATCTTTCTTCTGGATTAGTTAAGCTATGGACGATAGCGGCAAAGACCATGAAGAGGCTATCATCTTCGACATGATACGCTCCTCCCAAAACCAAGAGAATGAACCAGATGACGGCTCACAATTTCTGAACGACTCCGGTGAGGGACTTGAGGAAGAACCAAGAGACGAAGGGCAAACAAACAATGATGACGAAGAAAATGTTAGACAATTAACAAAGTCCGGCGAGGTATATATATATATTAGGCCGCTGGTGATCATTAGATGTATTAATTGATTTGTATATATATATATTAACGAATCTTTCTTCTTTTAGCCCTCCGGATCGAGCAAATCTTCTAGAAGGGTACGAGGCCGGGCCAAAAAGTTGGGCAATGGCATAAAGTACAACATCGATGAAGTCGCAGAAGATGGCGAACCGATTGCTCATGTACAGAATGCCCGTACATTTATAAATCAATGCGGAGTTATTGTTAGGGACAACATCCCGATCACCATTCGAGAATGGAATAAGCCAAAGGAAGATCGAGGAGTTAGTTATGTCGACGAAAGATCGAAAATTTTGCTTTGGGATACGCTCATGTCACATTTCAACCTACCAGAGGGTTTCACAGATGGCCAACGGTTGAAAGTCAAGCAGTTTGCTCTTAAGAAGATGGCCACAGAATTCCAGACCTGGAAGAAAAGATTATACAGCGACTACCTCAAGGCAGAAAGGAAGACTCCAGAATTCACTGGAGTACTAGAGAAGATAAAAGATCACTGGGACGTATTTGTGAAGTACAAGGAATCGGATGAATCTAAGGAAACGTCGAGAAAAAATAAGATAAATGCTGCGAAAAAAGAGTATCACCATGTTCTGGGGACAGGTGGCTACAAGAGAGGCGTGCCTAAGTGAGAAGCAGCTGAGGCCAAGATGCTTGCTGAAGGGGGCATTCCAAAAACAGCGGATTGGCCCGAGAGGTCCAGGAATTGGTTTTATGCGCATGGGAGAAAGTTGGACCCAGCCACAGGGGAGATTATTGAAAAGGCAGATCTTAAAATAGCCTCGGACGCTTTACTTGAAGCAATAGAAGATGCTCGAAAGGGGTTGTTCCAGCCCGAGAGAGAGAACTACGAGCTTATACGCGCCCTCGGTAATCCTGAACATGGAGGACGAACACGAGGCAAAGGCGTTGTTCCATGGGTTCAGGGGTTTTCGGAGTGGAACGACACTTATAGAAGCCGTCAGAGAAAAAAGAAGCAGGATGCATACCGGCTTCAGAAGGTAGAAACAAAGAACGCGGAGTTGGAACGCATGTTAATGCGGCAGCAGGAGCAGATCGACACAATTAGCCAGCAAAGGGCGTCTCCGCGGCAGGAGCAAGCAGATCCAGCATTGGATAGTACCGTCCCATCTATGCGGAAAAGCAGCATGGGTTCCACGAGGGTCCGGGCCGATGATGCACTGCTGGCTCGCTACCCCGTGGATGATATTAAAGAGAGGACAAGTTGTGAGCTACACCAGAAAATGAAGAACATATCCATGAAGGTGGCGGTCGGCTTTGCTTTACCGAATGCACCTGAAGCAACCATCCATGGCAATCCGATTCTAGCTGGCTATGCTCGTGTCGGGGTGGATGAAGTTCTGTCGGGATATGACTCACTAGAGCTTGACATTCCTGGAGGTGAAGGGGAGCAGACACTGGGAGAAGTCATACATGGTGTCATTGTATGGAGAAAGGAATGCATCGTGTTTGCAAACTCGGCGCCAAGGCCACCGACTCCTCCGAGTAGCAATACACCTCTAAGTCCGCCGCGTCAGCTGACTCCGCCCCACCTTGAGACGGAGCCCAGCGCGAGTCTGCCATATCGATCTCCGTCGCGTCAGCCGACTCCACCCCCTATGTCCCAGTAGCAGGGCCAAAAGCGGAAGAGAGCACCAAAGAAGAAAGCCAATGACGAGTCTCCTGCCAAAAAGAAGTTAGCTTACGAGATGACTGATGAGGAAACCAGAGCGGTCGTGGCTTCCGAAGTGAAGTCCCATTTTGCACCGAAACCGCCCCCGCCACCAAAGGAGATAATACCTGCGAAAACCGTAGAGCACTTTGTGGAACTTCTAGAGCGAGCCCCGGCACATGTGCAGAATAGGCCATCAGACTATGAACGCTCTATTAGGAAGTCATATCAGGAACAAATGCAGCAGTCGAGACATACAAGTAGTAATAAAAGTGGGAAAACAGTTCCCCAGCTCGGAGAACAGGCAATGCAATCGATCCCCCCGCTCAAGGTGATTACCGATTAGGTAACCGACGCTGCTAAAGACTTTGGTATCACTGTTGATCAACTCCTAGGCACCGAGGAAGTCCCCATGGTTGAATTAGCATGGAAATATGTCCCCGGGAACCCTCTGGTCAGACCTGAGCAGGTCCCGCATCTATCAACACAAATTCGAAGATTGCATGAGTGGTACAAGAAAGAAGTAAAGAACGGGCGAGAGATGCTCATGGTGAAAGTCAAGGAAGAGCATTACTTCTATGAAAACGAGATAATGATTGAGTTTCCAGAAATTTTTCAGTTATACAATCAAGACGCACTCGACAAATCTATCGTCAGTTGCTATTGTCTGTAAGTGATTTCTTTCTGTAATTTAAGTCTCTAGCTCAGCTCGTTCATTGCCTGTAGTTATCCTCACTATATTCTTTTGTACGCTATTATGCAGAATGAAGATTTTCGAATGCAAAAAAAATGGAATCTATGACATTGGGTTCATTGACCCATATATCATTAATGAAATTATGATACAAAACCACGCCAAAGACTCAGAGCAGAACTTGCTAAGGTTTATGAAGGAACTAAATATCAGAACAGAAATACTTTTTCCTTACAACTTCAAGTGAGTGTTACTGTCTTGTACTATAAATTCTATTTTGCTTACTCGATGTTAAGTGTAGTTGATGAGTTATGCATGCCTGCTTATATAAACGTGTGCGCAGGTTCCACTGGATCCTGCTAATCATTAGAGTTGACGCTGCAACTGTTGAAACCCTGGACTCACTAGGTAAAGACCCTCGAGAATACACCAGCGTGGTTTTGATGCTCGACATGTAATTTCAATCATTATCGCACTATATCGGCCTCTTTCGTTCATTTCCTGATATCAAGTAATTAATAACTCCTTTATTCATTTTCTTTGCCGGGCAGGGTTTGGAAACGGTTCATCAAAAAGGTTGTCGGTGAATGGAAACCGAAGCTGAAATGGCGACAGACCAAGGTAATTAAGTAGTACTAGCTAGGTCCGCACATCTCTTTCATTCTAGTTTCAATACCATTATCATGCTTGATTATTATCTGATTGAATTCTATTCTCGCAAATTGCATGAGGCAGCAACAGGGGACTAATTTATGTGCATACTACGTTTGCGAGAACATTCGCATTACGATCGAATGGCGCAGAGATGTAAGACAACTTCGGGTACGTAAACACTATTCACTTTTTTTTATGATGATCTAATATATATACACACAATTAATATATTCATATTGATCTCCTTCTTTAAAGATTGACGAGATGCGGGATAAGCTCCTACCAGAGAACCGCATACGAGCAATTCAAGAGGAAATTGCGGGATTTTTGCTTATGGAGGTCTTATCTGAAAACGGAGAATACCATTGCACCTAATGCCTGCATGTAATGATCTGCAAATTATAGGAGAATTGTATATACCAAATTGTATATATATATGTATGGTCGTACGAGAAATTATATGATATATGTATGGTCGTACGAGAAATTATATTATATATGCATAACGTGTACAGTATGTAGTAGCGTAAAATATGTTTGAAATGAAAAAGAATTGAATGGAAAACACAAAATGAAAAGGAAAAATAAACCATAAACCCTAAACCCTAAAACTCTAAACCCCAACACAAAATCATTAGTCCTGGTTGGTGACACCAACCAGGACTACAGGTCCTTCAGCCCCCGGCACTAACTCGCGGCCACGTGGAGGGGCCTTAGTCCCGGTTGGTGTCACCAACCGGGACTAAAGGTCCTCCAGCCCCCGGCGCGCGCTCGCGGCCACGTCGAGGGACTTTAGTCCCGGGTCGTGGCCAACCGGGACTAAAGGGTGGGGGCCTTTAGTCCCGATTTAGTTGTCCCGGTTGGTGACCCAGGACTGAAGGCCGTTTCCAACCGGGACTAAATCCCGTTTTTCCACTAGTGAACTTAATGAGGATGAACTCGGCGATGTGGTCATGGGAAAGGAGGAGGTGAAGAAAATCGACAAGGAAGCCAGATGGCTAGCAATCGTTCGGCTGAACATCAATCACCATTTTGATATAAAATTCTATGGTTGCGTAGTGTAGATGACCAAATAAACATCGACTCCTTATTTTTTTTCCCATGAAATTAAACTAACATCGTGTTGTAAGTTGTCATGTCATGAATTAGGACCATACTTTCTAATAGTCACCTAACTTCCCAGTTGCATTTGGTTTTTATGTCATGGCGCAATAAGTCATCTAGTTAAGCCAAACCAGGAGGAACTTTGAACTATTCAAAAGTTGTATTTGGATAGAAATAATATGAATGAACAATATTTGTTTCATTTGTGCAATAGAAAAGGAAAATGCATTGTTCACTACTACGAAAAATATAAACAAGTGATACACTACATTGGTATGTAGTATCTACCGGTCGCCGGTATTGCATCGGTTACAGGGATCTAGGACCTTGAGCTGAACAAATGATGGAACTCTTCCCGCGATGTACCTACCCGCAACCTCCACGGCTCTACGAGCTCCCGCAAGGTCTGTCTTGCTCAATGGCGAGCATTGGATAATCTTTGTTGAGGTGGAGAATTTGCGAAATGTACCCGAACATCTATTGTAGCCATAGATCGTGTCCAAAGTCACGTGCTCGAGTGATGGCGCGTTCTCGAGGATGTCGATCGTGAGCTCGACCAGGCTCTTGGATGCACAAAAGCCCATGATATCCACCCGCCGGAGGCAGACATACCGACGCTCCAGCTTCCGCCCCAAATACTTGTCGTTTTCATCTCCCACGTCAAGATCGTCCTTAAGTGCATTCTGTCCTAGCTGCATACATAAATTTATGATCAACATTCATCATTAGTGTTGTTATTCTGATAAACAAGTGTATCAAACAAATTGGTAGAGAGCACCAAGATATGTGGATCATGACACTGTTAGAAATTTAGGGTTTGTGGTCTACCCCCTATTCCTCTGCGCTTATCGTGGTGCCGCTCACAATTTGCATATCTGAGGCTAGGGGGTAGGGACCTTCTTATATTGTCTTTCCAAAGAGTCCACCTCTTATACAGATATAAGATTCCAAAGTATTTTCCACTAGTTTCCGGGATAGAGTCCAGATCAAATTACCAACCATGATCATATTTGTTTGTTAACGGATTCTACCCGTTATGTCCCTGGAGCACACGCTTGTGAGCAACGCGCCATAATAGAGTGTATATTCCTCTAGTTATGTACAACATTAGGGCTGTAATCTAACTATATGATCTAGCTCCTTCCGATTATCACTGTACCCGGATAGTCTTTCCAATATAAATAGTATATTGTCTTCCACTGATAATCGACCAGCTTCCTTAAGCATATAACTTAAGTACGTTCCAACAAGTGATAATTCCATGATAAATCATGTAAGTATTCCATGTATAAATACATGTATTATTCCATAATGAGGTATTCCGAATATTAGCAATTCCTATTAAATTGAATATAGTTGCAGGACACATAATTCCAACATCTCCCACTTGTCCAAAACGATCATTCCAATATTCATAAATCCATAGCCTTAACATGCTTACCAAATACCTCGTGACTAATAAGCTAAGTCAAGGGATCAGCAATCATATTAACACTACATTGAAAATTCACAAAAATATATATATGATGATACTTCCCTTCAATATGTTTCCTTGTTGTGACACTTAAGATCACTAGAGACCTTTAGTGTTCGCCTAATTATTTCAGCATAGCTGTCCTCGGCGCCTCGAGTATTATTTCCTCGAGTGTAATTCCACCTTTATAGGCACCTTGAGTATTACTTTCTCAAGTGAAAATTCCGCATCAATTATTTTCCGTCACATAATCAATAATATGTATAATTCCACATTGAGTCAAAATATATGATAACCATGTTGAATAAATTTTTAGAACCACATAAATATCAAATCCAATGAGTAAATGAAGTTCCATAAGTAACCATGTTTGAAAGAAATTCCTGACTTTAGTCAGTGAACCTGCACCATATTAGTACTAAAAATAATAATAATTGAATATGCGTACCTGGACTTATTCCTCATCTCATAGATACAGTAATAGCTTCCTCAATGTGTTTACCTTTCATACAAATTTCAAAAACAAGTGACAAGTTGTGATGCACTTTCCACAATCTTATATGATGTGTGAGATTCCCTTAGCTGCCCGTCTTTTGTTCCACTGCTTGAATGCAGCATAAATTCCGGAAGCTAAGTTATGATTGTAAAATGAAGCTATAGTAAGTTTCAACACCATTATCCTCTTGTCCTTAGGAGTTCAAACATAATTCTTCACTGAGTTTGGTTCCAGGTACTTTAATAAGTTTGCAATATTCCATAGGAAACGTTTCAAAACATACCCTATGTAGTTCCACTCCCAAAACACATGAAGCTTCAAACGTTCCTTTCATATGTGAAAGTTAGAACATGACCAAGCTTTTCCATCAATGTGACATTATCATTGCAAACAACAAAACAATGTTCAGGTATACAATAATAATGCAAAAATATTTTACACTTACATTTGTAGATGACCGCCTTGCTTCATTTTAGAAAACCATATGACCTGCTATTCCATTGATGTGAAGCTTGTTATAAGATCATACATTAATATATTCAATTAGCAAACCATGTCTTTAGTTCCTTTTTCCCAAAATTCCAGGAGAGAGACTTTCCACAAAGTGTATTTTCCTTTGTGTGAAGGATTGAATAACAAGAGTGCCATTATAATATTCCAATGAGCCAAAATTTCCTTTAAAAAAATCACTTCCAGACAATAGGCTTGCGGCTGTTTGGTATGATATTAAGTTCCCAAACTATGTTCTTCCTCATATGAGTTAATTCCTTCCCGCAATTCTTCCACCCATAGTTGACATTGATGAAAAAACCTTCTTAAGAGAATTTAATCATTCCTCTAAAATTTAGAGTGACGTCCCACAACAACACATAACAATTGTACAAACATGATATTCCAAGCCAATTCCTCCCACTTATTCTAAGCATGTTAGTGTCGGGAGTTTCACTTGTAGTTTCCATTGGGGTCAAGATTATATTTCAATATGACTATCAATATTTCCACCCTTGATCATAATAATCATTGTGTTCCTACTTTTCCACCAGTTTGATCCACTATCATTACAAAGTTCCTGGTGTGTGCTTTGTAGCAATTAGGAATTTCCTGCCAAAAAAAAAGATTTCCTTCCAGTCTACAAACCATAAGGAGTGACTGTGCTAGATGAATGATATAAACAAACGGCAGTATATATGGAATGCTTCTTCCAAAATTAACATGACAATAAAATATTCAGTTCCTCCGTTTAATTTCGAAGTGTACGGTCTATTACAATGGTGAATAGTTCCATGCTCTTTTCATGTTCAATTGACATATTCCTGAAGTGTACTTTCCCCCACCAATCAGTTGTTAAAACTTCGATATAGTTTAATCAACTGATTTTCCACTTCAATACGTAATGTGACAAGCACAATAAAACATTCCGACTTGTACTTCAAATAGTATAAAACATAACCATATCAAATGCAATTATCAATTAATGTGATAAAATAAATAATCTAGCCTCTAGTGGGAGTGGGAAAAAAATACCATAACAATATCAAAACAAAATGATGTGAACTTTCCTTTTGTTATCTCCTTCCACCTTAATAAAAGGCGTGCCAAAAAAATGTCCAGTATATATGCTTCATAAAACACCAAAGTCCTCCCACTAAAGTTTAGAATTCCAGAATCAATAAGCCAATTTATGTAGTCCAAGATATGTGACCAAGTCGTTGATGATGTAAATAATAAAATTCCAAGCATATGTTCCCGTTGTTGGTATTCCTCCATGTAGAGTTATCTTTTCCAAATAAACAAATTTGTTTGCCAACTTCCAATGGACATCAAGAAAGATAGACCATTGTGTGAAAATCCATAATGCACTAATTTAACCATTGAGCAATATTTCCACTCTTCCTTTTCCAAATAGTATGTCATTATCAATAAATTCCAAAGATAGAACAAAAAATCAAATACCTTCACATTGAAGTTGCATAGAGTGTCCTATAAAAATAACACTTTACCTCCACCATGGAGTTTCGTGGCAAAATTTCCAATTCCAAAGTGTATAAGATTTATCAGTAATGACAAAACACACAATATATAAAATTTCCTTTGGTACGTCAAGTGAGAGCAAATTTCCTTCATTTTCCACGGAGTGGTTCCCATCTTCCTCCATAAATAAGTGATTGACATAATATACACTTTTTCAATTCCTTCTCATGCAAGGTTAGCAACTTAGCATAATAGTGTATCCATCAATAATAATTTCCCTCCAGAACGGAGTTTGAGGGCATAATTTCCAATTTCAAAACACATTAATTTTCCTTTGAAATTGTTGCATGCCAATTAAGTTACTATGGTATTCCAACAGTAAATGATGTATATGTACCAACACCTTAATCCAACTATTTGAAAGAGTATCCACAAATAATATATATGTAGTGCCAATATTATCATTAGACATACCTGCAAATGAAGAGCAAATTTCCTTGTCCTCGGAGTGGCTCTCATATTCCTCCATACACAAGTGATGCTCAATAATAATGATTTTTTGAAATCCCTTTCCAGGTTATGCATAATTATTCGCACAATATCAATTTTCTCCAACAATAATTTTGCACTGATTAGATTGAAAATAACTGATTCCACTGAAAATGATTCCTTTCTGCATGTCGAGATGCAACAATGAAAATTGTTCCAAGTCCGCGATAGTATGGACAGCTTGACGGTACAGGAACAAAGCTTGCCGTCAGTATGTCATTCAAAGTCTGTAGTATTCCCGTCACTTCGATGGTATTTCGGCAAAATCCGTTTGCTGTGCACTCCTTCCAGCATACGCCATCGAGATCCCGACCATGATTCCTCGATTGCTTTGCACCAAACACCAGCAGCTAGCTACGTACTCCCTCCGTCCGGTGAAAAGTGAACATCTAGAAATTTTAGGACAAATTATGGAGTGGAGTAAAAAATGCATTGGAAAGGTGCAAGCCACCATCTCTCTCCTCTTTAATTACCCAACCCCCAATGAGCTAAGTGCAAGTAGAAATTAATAAGACCATGTGTAGAATGCTATTGGTCTTGATTATCGTGTGATGAGAGAGACCATCTCTCTCCTCTTTAATTACCCAACCCCCAATGAGCTAAGTGCAAGTAGAAATTAATAAGACCATGTGTAGAATGCTATTGGTCTTGATTATCGTGTGATGAGAGAGAAACATTTTTTCCTTCTTTAAAGTGCATTGGGAGAATAGAAGTACACTCTTTTGTGGACAAATTTTAAAGCCAAATGTTCACTCTTTACCGAACGGAGGGAGTACGTGCTTATTATAGCTTAAAATTCCTTTCATAAAAAAGTTGATTTCCTCCTTAATTGCAGCAATTAACTGCGGCAACAGAGTATGTTGTAACCACTGCAGGAACAACTCACCCTTGAAATTCATGTATGGCTTCAGGTAGACAACACCCTTCCGTGAGCACCAGAAACGGATCTGGACCAGCGTAACAGCGGACTCAGCGACTCAGGGGAGTAGATGACTTCCCAAGGCAGCAGCAGACCTCCCGGTTTGAGAGACAGCGACGGGCGCGATACGTTGCCGAGTTGGACCCGGTGAGCTAGTAGGATTCGTATTTCCGGCGGATCGAACTCGTGGTCACGACCAGCTACAACTTCGATCTCCGTGCCTGAATCAAAGAGGCATGCACAGAGCCTTCTTCACGTGAAGAATTCATCAGGCCTCCTACTTTGAGCCACGTGTGAGATTGATCCACTTGCAAAAAGCAAGAGCAGACTACCCATGTGAACGTGCTTTGCCGCTTGATTTTCCTCCTCGATTAACGCATAGGCTGCAGCACGTAGGCGAGGACGCTGAGCAGTCCATGGAGTTGACCTACCAGGCGGCGACTTGGGGAAAAACCACAGATCAGATGGTTGCGGCAACCATGGAGGCAGAGTTACGCAGCGGATCGGATATGGGAGGCGACCGCACGACCAACCTAGCTCGGATGCCAATGTTAGAAATTTAGGGTTCGTGGTCTACCCCCTATTTCTCTGCGCTTATCCGTGGTGCCGCTCACAATTTGCATATATGAGGCTAGGGGGTAGGGACCTTCTTATACTGTCTTTTCAAAGAGTCCACCTCTTATACAGATATAAGATTCCTAAGTATTTTCCACTAGTTTCCGGGATAGAGTCCAGATCAAATTACCAACCACGATCATATTTGTCTGTTAACGGATTCTACCCGTTATGTCCCTGGAGCACACGCTTGTGAGCAACGCGCCATAATAGAGTGTATATTCCTCTAGTTATGTAGATCAACATTAGGGCTACAATCTAACTATATGATCTAGCTCCTTCCGATTATCACTGTACCCGGATAGTCTTTCCAATATAAATAGTATATTGTCTTCCACTGATAATCGACCAGCTTCCTTAAGCATATAACTTAAGTACGTTCCAACAAGTGATAATTCCATGATAAATCATGTAAGTATTCCATGTATAAATACATGTATTATTCCATAATGAGGTATTCCGAATATTAGCAATTCCTATTAAATTGACTATAGTTGCAGGACACATAATTCCAACAGACACTTACGCTCAGGGTGAAGGAATCCAAGACAGGAGAAGCATCAAGAAAAGAAACCAAAGAGAAGACATCGTAGCTCGTGCAGAAGGCCGCCATTGTTGGTTGACTGAGTCCGATATCCAACTTCTTTAGGTGGAGGAGATTGGAAGGCATGATTGAAATGTTGACATTCTAAGGAATGACGAATCCAAAGATTATTCATGTGTTTATTTCAACATAAAAGTGTTGCATACATATAATTATTCAGTATTCACTATATAATTAAACAACTCATCTAATATGATCATTATGGTGTTAAAGCCAAAAAATACAAAAAATACCTCAGTGGGACAGCGTAGGGTAAGGCTCTCAGCATTTCTTGCGATGGATGGAAGCCAAGCATGAGCATATGAGAGAAGAACCCACGACAAAATTACTTTCTTAAGCTGAGAAGAATTTCTAACCGAGATTTTTGTCAGTTTATCACCACCATCATCACCAACACAACGAAGGTAGTAGAGATTTGGGGCATTGATCTCTACCACCTTCAACCTTTGGCATCCTATAATACTGAGAAATTTGAGTTTCTGCATCGTAGACGATATTTGCAAGAAAATTATCCCACTGCAATAAAAGAGGTTAAGCCGCTCAAGGGCGGATGATTTCGAGAGTAAGTTCCCTAATCCTTCATCAGTAGTATGGACAAGAGTCAAATTTAATTTTGTCAATTTTCTCAAGAGGCCAAGTGTTGACGTGGGATGAATACTGCAACCGGAGAGGCAAAGACACTGAATTGAACTTGCAGCTGCCTCATCGGACAAAACCGAACATGGAAATCTGTAGTTTTCCTCCTCGCGATCGGTAATGTAGATAGTTAAGTCAAGTTCTTTAATCCCAGACTTAACTGTGATTTGGAGCCACCTGTCTAGGTAGCAGGGCTTGATCATAGTTACCCGATTCGCGGTTCGCTCGGTTCGCGGTTCGGGTTCGGGATTCGCGATTCGGTAGTGCCTATGAATCGAGTTCGGTGGGGGGTAGACATCTCTAGTTCGTGAATCGGGTGACCGGTTCGTGAATTCGATGATTCTGATTCGTGAATCATATGTCTCCGATTCCTGGATGCATTGAATCGGATTCGTGAATTTGATAACTCCGATTCATTAATTCAGTATAAGCAAACAAATTTATACGAGGTCTAGATAAGCAGTTTGATTACATGGCTACATAGTTTAACCAGGAAATGCCCTTAGGAAATACTATACTGCTAATACTTCGGTCGACTCTTCGCTCACAGGAAGCTCTTAATTAGCACTTGAATTAATGACATAACAAATACCAGAATCATGAATGGAGGGAAAGTTTCCACCAAGAATTTATTTGGGCACGTCAAGCTACCATTTAAAAAAAAAAGGTAGGACTAGGAGTACCATTTTCTTTTCAGTTGGGCCCATCCAAAAAAAAAAGAATTTCACTTGGGAGGCCTACATGTGGTACTGCTTCTTATCCAACCAGGCTCATCGTCTTCCTCACAAAGACGGAGCCCCAAATCCATTCCGTCGTCTTCCACAACTCCTAAATCCAGATCACAAATCAACTACCACGTAGGAGTAGTGGAGGAAGGAGGGATGCGTGCATGGGAGAAGAACGTGCTGCTGGACGGAGGCGACTCGTCGGACATGACATCTTCGTCCCCGTCACCCCGGCCACCACGCCTTGGCCGTCACGCCGGCCACCACGTATTGGGAGGCGTCGCCGTTCTCCGGCCACCACGGCCTGGCCGCCGTCGCCGTGCACCGGATACCATCCCAGAGCCGCCTCGAGTCGCTGCTGCCGGCTGCCCGGCCACTGCGTCTGCGTCGCTGCTGCCCAGCCACCGCGTTTGTGTCGCTGTTGCGTAGCCATTGGCCGGGACGAGCTGCCGCACTCATGACCATATCAGGTTAGCAACGATCTCATTTTTTCGGCTCGTTTTGAATTCGGCGAATCGTCCTCCGAATCGCTACCGATCTGAGCGAATTCGAATCCCGTTTCAGATCGATCGATCTGAGTCGGGGTTCGAAGGCTGTTGTAGCGAATCCGGTAACTATGGGCTTGATGCTCCTGGAAGGGGGATATTCAAGTTCAAGTATCTCCACCTGAACCCCATTGTTGTGATGGTTTTCAAGAATTTGGTCAACTTTGTCCATGAAATTTATTTCTCTTCTCACAAATTGCATGTCGGTCAACCCAAGTGTACGGTGTTGAGTATGAGCTTGGAGTAGCATCTCCAGAATTGTAGAAATCCGCGAGACACGCAGGCAGCACGGGCAGCGTCTTGCAGTGGCAAGAGGGAGTGTATATGGCGTGTATATGGCGTAGAATGTCCTGCGGAACCAAGTGTGACAAGTTTCAACAGTTAGATCATAGCCGGTAGGCAATACAACAGATTCAGAATCAGATTAATAAATATTGTTTGTTAATTAACTAGTGCAAGTACAATTAATTGTACTCTGCATCAAGACCTGCATGCAACTAATGGATGAAGACAGCACATCAGTACAGCTAACTATGTACTCAAATTAAAAAATTACGATCTCAGCGACGGTTGCACATACACAATCAGCAATACAGTCAGAGGCACATGGAATCAATCAATCTAGCGGCAAGCAGCCATCCTGACGGACAATCTGG
The DNA here is from genome assembly GCA_039707655.1 of Elymus sibiricus. Taxonomy (NCBI): domain Eukaryota; kingdom Viridiplantae; phylum Streptophyta; class Magnoliopsida; order Poales; family Poaceae; genus Elymus; species Elymus sibiricus. Next base: position 352,329,662 of record CM077664.1, read on the forward strand.
ACATTGGCAAATAAGAAGCTGCATCAAGACAGGTTCAGGTGTTTCATATTCCTAAAGAGCTCATAGTTGTGTGGCTCATGCAGCAGCCAAGTTAGCTGGGTCTCATGATTTAGTTCCTGAACAGAGTTCTAGGATTAGCTGTTGTAATGCAGCATATAAAATGGAATTGTCCCCTGATCGATTCAGCTCATTGCAGACATTACTCATCAGGGATATGTCATTAGTCATTACCCATGTTAACTGCAGATAAATGAATGAATGTGGATACAATTTACAAGGCGTTGCGTTGGGATTGGCTGCAAGCAGCGACATACTACCTGCGGAAGATCCAGAACGACACGGCCATGACTCATGTTCTGGGCAACTTGAGAAATATGGCCTTGTTGTTGGCAGGTCGCGCACTTTTTCTCGAGGGATAAGCCTCAGCTGGTCCACTATCTGCAACACCGGAAGAGTTTTGTGAGTTGCCAATGCAGCTGCTTGAACAAGGAAAGTAACCGAGACGGCCAAGCTATCGCCCTGTTACGAAGGAAGCGGCATGGGAATTATGAGATCAGTTTAGGGCTCGACGGCGTCATGGATCCGGGATGCGTTGGAGAGAGTACGTACTTGCAGGCGGATGAGCAGGGAGCGTCGTGCGGGCGCCGCCGTCGTCGATCGCCGTGGATCGGGTCCATCGCGACGGAGAGGGACCTGGCGGGCGCTGACGGCGGGGGGAGCCGGACATGGCGAATTGGCGATCGACCTCGCCGTATGTACTTGGGAAGCTGTGTTTTCGCCGGATACGGCGGCGGCTCTGTTGCGTTTCTCGTATCACCTCCAACACGGACGTGCACGTGAGTTTAACTGTGGAAGCAGGAGTTGTCCTAATCAAATCCGGTCTTACAACGCTTGTTAATCCAACTTGGCATCGAATTTGTTCTACTCCATATTTATTTATACTAGTAGAATGCCCGTGCGTTGCCACGGGCTTTTGAAATATTTTCTTTGAGTTATGTGAACATCATTGAACATGTTCATCCGAATACCAGTTGGAAATAAATGTTGCCATCCAGATATATCGTAATTCCAGCCGGGTTGCTTTATTTTGAGTGCGTCGTTGTTGTGGGATATCATCACTTGCACATCTTTTTGTTGTATAAAACCTTGTGAATTTTTGTTCCCTTCCAATGACGTCGCCCCGGGAACCCTCTGAATGGATTCTTTTTGAACCCCGACAGAATCCATCTCCATCTCTCTCATATTCTGCAAAATTAAACATATATAGAAATATACCTTTTGAGTATTATATCATGTGCAACATACATACAAAGAAGAACAATTATTTGCATGCACCTCTTTTGGTTGTGTAAAACTCGTTGAATTCTTAGCCCCGTCCATCATCGCTACATCAGGGTCTTTGTCAGTCGACATTTCCGAAGCACAATTAAATCCATCAGTTTTTATGACCTACAAAGGTATTCTAATATAAACAAAGATTAGAATAAAATTTTAAGATGATGGTATGGAAAATATATATTCATTGGACAAATGCTAGAAATGAGCAGTTTGTAGTAGATTGAGTGGCATCCCAATTTTAATAAATTGTAGGCTCACCTCTAAATCACTTGTTGATGGTTATTCTCGCGAATATCTACTATTTAGGGTATGTGGTATATTGCCCATAAAAAAATATGTTACATTTCTCCATGAGCAAACAACGGATTTTTTTCCTTTATAATGATAGTCGGTCATCCGTAATTTCTTGGATCCTTTTAAGTAATTTATTTAGATAAACATAGAGAAATAGTAAGACACAAAATAAACACATGCGAGCAGTCCAACATAATCCAAGTATATTTTGTTTCTTCTATCAAAATTGTTTTAATTTGTATGATATTCCTTTTATTTTTATTTTTTGAGGAAATATTTGTATGATATTCTGAATATATAGTGAATAGGTATAAATAAAGCTTTATTTTTATGATATTCCCATTATACCCCTCCTATACGACTTACTGTCCTCTCCCGCACGACCGCACTCTATCCACTCCCTCTCCTCACCACTCACTCTCTCGTTCCCCTCAATCTCTCCCCTCCCTCTCTAGATCCATAGACTTCACCGGCGTCACCCACTCCCCTCTCTCCGCCCTCGCCCCCACAACCAACAGAACCGGCGACCTCATCTCCCCCCCCCTCTCATCCCCTCCCCTCTTCTCATCAAAAATAGTGAAGGGGGAGATCGAGAGACCAGGCGGTTGCCAGATTCGCCCACAACCGGCGAACAACATCACGCCAAGGTCACCAACGTCGTCATCAAATGACGGGCTTCTTCCACCTCGACGGACTTGCTCGCGCACCAAGATATGAGAGGGGGCCTTCTACTTCTCCCTCGCTCATCACCCCTTTCGCCACACCATGGATCGACCTTCCTCTGCTCCCACCCACGCCATGGACCGAGCTCGCTCCCCTCCTCAAGGTCATCTCTTCACCCCTTTCCTCGTCTGGCTTGCTGCACCGCTAACCATCACCTTATCTCCCTCCCTTTCCTCCCATATCGAGACCTGCATGTGTTTCTGCTCGGCCGCGTCACCTCACCGCCGCCTTCATCTCCTTATACAATGTCGTATCCGCCGCCTTCTGCCAGCTGTAGAAGAGCGCGTTCGATTCTTGAACCTACAAAATATAAAAATATAATAAGTATGAATTTCTCTTGTCCCTAGTACTATATTTTTATGCATGCTTATTGCATAACCAACCTGTGTGTCGTAGTGTACCGTGGCCTTGCTGAGCTGCTCGGCCTTGAGCTTGTCGGTTTGGCAGAGCACGTTCTTCATCTTGACCTCCATCTACAGCTCGGCATCGCGGATGGCGACAGCCTTGGCAGCCTCAACCTCGGCGACCTTGGCCTGCCGGTCCCAGCCTTCCCCTTCATGGCGAGGTCGGTCCTTGCGGCGGCGTTGTCGGCCTCCCTAGCGTTCTCAAACACCCGCACCTCCGCCTTGACCTTGGGCTCCTCCTTGAGCGCCTCGCCCTGCTGCCACACGGAGAGCACCTTGTTCTCGGCGTCCACCTTGGCGGCGTTCTGGCGCGTGAGGTCGTCCCGCTCCTTGGCGCCCACCTCACCCTTCATCCTCGCCTCCACCACATCCACGTTGGCCCTGCTCGCTGCCTCCTGTTGTGTCTTCTCATCGAGGTAGGAGAAGTACTCATGCCCCGGCACGTCCACCAGCTGCTTCACGGTGGCATTGTAGATGAAGAGACCGAATTGGTCCAGCTCCTTCTGCACGCTGCTGAACACCTCCTGCTTGAACTTTTTGGTGCTGGTGAAGATCTCGTCCATGGTCAGCTGCGCCACCAGCATCCGGGTCTCACCCTCGATCAACCCTTCAGCCCTTCACCATGTCGTGCCCGTGGCTCCTATCGTACGAGTGCAACGGCGCGATCAGCTTCGCATGGAGTAGGAGCTTCGCCTCGACGGTGGGCAGGGCTGGACGTACCGCCCGTGGCTCAATCGGTCTTGACACGCTCGGTCCTGGTCTGCTAGAGAAAATGGACGGTCTGGTCTGCTAAAATCGGCCTGAAAAATTGTCGGTCCGATCCGGTCTGGTCTTCAACCGGTCCGACCAAGAGGACTGAGAAAAAATGTCACCGCCGCCGCCGTTCGTTCTCAGCGCGCCGACCAGCAGCCCCCGGGTAAACCACCATGTCCCCAAGCTTCCCCTCTCCTTCTTTTCTCTCCTCCCCATGCACCATAGCCTCTCGCCGCCGCTGTCGTGCGTGCACCGCCGACGATCTCGAGTTCTCGACCTGGCGCTGGCAGCGTTCTAGCTGCGGGTTTCGCTGCCATGGCAGCGACCATTTCAGCACAGCACGCATGCAGGCCATCAACTGGGGAAAACGATCGATCGGCTGTGAACTTCGGATCGTGGGAGAATCGCTCGGCCGTGATTTTCGCGTCCAACAAATCAGGTAGTAAGTATTTTTTTGGAAGGCGTGAGATTTAATAGCGCCCGCCTATAATCACGCACCATGATCCTACGCTGCCCTTTTCTTTGTTGAAGCATATGTTCAGGTCCACCAGACGTACGCCACATGATTCTCTCTCTCCCATTGCTCTCTCCGTAACAACCTTTCCTAATTGTCTGCGTCTTTATCGCGTGTACAGGATTAATTAGTGAGGTCAGCTCAGGAGTTAGTTGGGTTAGTGGCCGCACCTGCGTGTGTATATCTTGTATAAAGGCCAACGATAGGCGCCGATCCGCCGGCCGAAATTTCGGCCGGTCCCCTCGCGTATATTGGATCGAGATGCTACGCGTCGTTAGATTTCCTCGTCTTCCTGGTACGAACCTCCGATCTGAACGCACCCAACATAAAAAGGTACCCGCAGCTCACCGACCAAACGCGCCGCCCGCGTTTGCCGGCCACCGGCGTCGCCCACGCTCGTCGTCGGTCCCGCGCTCGTCCTCGGCCACCTGCGCCGCCTGCGCTCGCCTAACACCCATGCCGCCTGTGTTGGATTAACGCTAGAACAAATCGCTGCACTGAACGCCTACGTGCAAAGCTAACTAGCAGGCATGCAAGCAGCTTAATTGATCTACAGTAACACATGCCACATGCTGGGCTAGCTTCAATTGGATTGAGTCGATCGCGGAAACTCTAGGCGGCTACAACAAAATCACTCAACGGTTGTAGCTTAGTGCCATGCTAGTTGCAGCACCTCCGGCTCGTTGTCGTGTCGGTTGTAGCTTTTTTGCACGTCGGTTGCAGCTTCTGGGCTTGCTGGTCGTAGCTTTTTTTTTGCCTGTTGCAGCTTCCGGGCTAGATGGTCGTAGCTTTTTTTGTTGCTGGTGGTAGCTTCCGTGCTCGCTGGTCGCAACTTTTTTCATTGCCGGATTGTAGCTATGAATTGCATGGTTGCAGCTTTTCTCAGCTATGGAAGAAGCTTTTTCAACGGTTGCACAGTGGCAGGTGGAAGCTTTCTCTATCGGCAATTGAAGCCTTTTTCATATACAATTGAAGCATTTTTTCCCAACGGTTGCAGCTATTTCCCTTGCATAGCCTGGTTGTAGCTTTGCTGCGGGATGGGAGGAGCCATGAGTGGAGCTTTGCTGCGGGATGGGAGGAGCCACGAGAGGAGACGAGAGAGAGCTGGCAAAAAAAAAAAAAAAAAACAGGAGAGCTGGCAAAGGGATAAGGTACAGCCACCAAAAAGAATCAGCTAGCGATACGTACCTTGGCCCCACATTAGGCAGTACATGCGCGAGCGGCCGGCCGAGCGTTGCCCCGGCCTGCCGATTTTAAACGTTTCCTTGTATAAATGTATACCTCTATAACTGAATATGACTGCTTTTAGTCGTGTTGGTGTGTTGTTCACTTTCTGCACTTTTATTCAGTCGAACAGGAAATAGGAAGTACAAGAGAAACATGGCTTGATCCGAAAATCACGGCACCATTTGACAACAAACTGCACGTCATGGTTGATCCGCTAATTATGGCAAGGCCCGAACACAGAAAATCATGGGCTCATGAAAAAAATTGCTACGGAAGGTTCATGGCTAACAGCCGCGCACTTGCCCCGGCACATCACCGACCTCATCGCTGGCGCTCGCGCATGTCCACCACCTCGCCACAGCACCCGCACACGCAGCCCACCTCACCGCTGCCCCTGCACGTTGACGCCGGTGGTGGTTGGCCGGTCCAAATGGTGGCTAGCTCGATGAGGGACCGGACCAGCCCGGACCGTGTCGCCTTGGCAGCGTCGCCGAGTTCCAGGGTGGTCACCCGGGGACCGATGGTGAAGACGGCGGGCAGGACGAAGGGCAGCTTCTCGGAGCTCTACCAATACCCATGCCTTCTTCACCAGCTTCAAGTCCTCGATGCCCTAGCCGGTGATGGCCAGGTACTACGACGCGTACGCGGCGATTTCATCGCCGTTGATCGTTTCGCCGGCTGTACTGTTAGGTTTTCTCTCCTTCTTACCTACATAGGAGTGTTGATCGATCAAGGGAAATAAATAGAACCTATTAGTACATATAGCAAAAATGCCCGTGCGATGCAACGGACCTATCAAACTTGTTTTTACGTGATCTCGGTTTATGTAATCAATTAATTGACCGTTCGACCATATGTAAGTTCATTGTAGCTCGGAAACTTGCTAGTATCGATCACCAGTGACCAAAAAGTATAGTTAACTATTCCTGAAAAAATTCATTCTATTTCCATATAGAGCGCATTCATCAAACATATGGAGCGCATTGTCCAACTTCAAGGATGACTGAACCTGGGGTTGAAAGGTAATGGAACGGACTATGATGTGGGTGGTACAGAACAGGCCACTCGAGTTCGATCCCATCCGAATTGCCCATCTTGTGAGGCTGATGTTCATGCTTCCACACAGTTAAGGCTTGTCTCCCTTTGCCGCCTCCCTACCATATGGAATAGAAGAGCCTGAATCAGAGAAACGATACACTAATATCACTCTTCTATCATGCTAGGCACTATTAAGAACCTACACTTTGTCTCTAAGAAATAGAAATAGTTCACGATAGTAAACCATTGTTAGAAGCAAAATGATAAATGACTTGAGGGATTTTCCAAAAGAAAATTTTGCATCAGTAAAACTTACAAAGGTATAATTGCAGATCCAGTCCCAAACTCCCCTGTCCGTTTCCCATGGCATGTATGCAGCCACGTATGTCAAGCAAGGCTGGTCTGAGCTGCCCGCCTGCTTGGCTGGCAACCCATTCATTCATATAGGCCACCATGCCATGGCTTGTGGTGTCTTTGGCCTACTTGTAAAGGAGAGCAAGGGGAAGAGGCAAGGTTGTGCTGCTACACATCATACTCTGACTTTTTCAAGTGGATTAGAATTTAGGGGCCAAATAATTTCAGATTTGGAGAGAAAATCACAGATGAATGTGTTGCTGTGAAGCCTGCAGTCCCCTGTTATTTTGAAGCTCCTACACCAAGAAACAAATATCAATGCATTGCTGTAGTAATCCAGACCGAAACAATTCAAGTGAGCTATCCTAATTGTACTAATCCTAATCCTCCTCGGCCAGTAGCCAACAACTTCCTCTGCATGAAACAACCCGCTTCCTTTGCCTATAGAGCTCAAGCGCCATGCCACCAACGACACGTACGCCACAACGGCTGGACATAGCCACCGGTGCTATGTGTGAAGAGAGAGAGAGATAGAGGAGGCTGTATGAACTGGTTGAAAGCCATGGCTTCATAGTTCCATTAACAAAGTGTATCACTGCAACACCACTGATCACCTCAGGGTTCATGCTTGGATTCTTGGTAGAACAGATGTTGGATCACAGAGTGCCCCATCCTCATTCTTCCATGAGAATATTGAGTCATTCCTATAAACATGTAATCTGTAAACTTCTCTGATCTAATAAAATATGAGAAAAGAGCAACCTATCAGTTATGCATATGTAAAAACTGGTCTATGGCTTCGATGTGCTAATTTATATTCAGAACAGAACCCATTTAAAAGAATTTGATTTATTCCCTTTTACTTTCATGCTTCAGAGACAATAAAATTGCAAAGATGAGCTATAAGCTGCTGGAAGTATATGGAGGATCTGTACTCCTTCACTGTAAGACAAACAATAAGACTTTAAGTAGTAGCACATCTTTAGTGCATACACTCTGTTGTATGTTTTTTCTCTATTCCAAAATTCCACTCACGCGATCAAGAAGTATTTCACTGTCTTACGCAAGTAGTTCAGTGCATACATATGCTGCTCGTTCGTAATTGCAACCTGAACAGAGTAACAAAATTTTCGGTTCGGTGCATGGATGGATCGATGGGAACACACTGTCTAATGAAAAGGATAAGAATCACATTGGCATGCATAGGTGTTCTGAAATTGTAAAAATATAACATCTACATCTGCGCATCATGAGGAACAATTCCAGAGAAAAAATTTGATCCAGCCAAGTGTATCTTTGGATATTTCATTATCCATATAGGCCATATTAGTATTAATTCCCACGTGGTGCACATCATCCTGATGCATGGGTGTGCTACGGCCTTCACTACACCATGACAAAACTTAGGGGTCACTTTATTTGCCGGGAAAACTAGCTAGTATAGGCAAACAAACTGCCGGGAATGCCTTTTGCCGGCAATTACAAACTGCCCTTGAAAGTCCCATCGGGAAAGACAATTCCCGGCACTTACAAGAAACCCCGGCAGTTCCTCTGACCTACATGGCTGAAGCTTTGCCGGCGGTTAGAAAAATTCCCGGCACATAGTTTTTTGCCGGCAGGCTGACAATGCAGGGCAGTTAGAACAATTCCCGGCAATGGATGTGCCCTTAATCAAGTACACTGCCAACACACAAATCCCCTTCAAGTTCAACCGCTATCATTTCTGTCCACTCGAGTTTGTACAATAATCTAGAATACAATGTATACATGGAACATCACACATGTAGTGTAATTAAAGTTGCATCAACTGAGACATAATATATATCTGAACAATACATCATGTCTGCATACATGCATATGTATACAATTTGTAGGTTCACAAGTCCAGTACTACATCACAGACAAAAGGACAACAATCCATCGTGTTTACATACATACATAGACATACATTTGTAGGTTCATATGTCCAGTATTACATAACTAAATATACCATCTGGTTTCAGTTAGAAACTGATCCATCCTAGAGTGCTACTTCATCAGATAGATATTAAAATGTCCAAAAACTTCTTTAGATGATAGAAATAGATCCTTTTAGCTCACAGAACACACATCTATGAACTTGTGAGTGCAATAGTATACTAGTGACCTGAAAAAAGAAGCAACCAGTTACAGCATCCCACAAGTATTTAAGTTCCAGAGTGCATTTTGACAACCACCTGAAAGCAAGAGCTAGTTAGAATTATATTACTCCCTCCAATCCATATTAATTGACATTGGGTTAGTACAAAGCATGGATTGGAGGCAGTACAACAATTATTCCCCTGAAAAACATACGGACACGAGGACCACATACACATACCAAACATGTTTTATGAACTTTAATCCTCGACATGTCCCAGGATATCAGTCACCAAACCTTCACCTTGAACAAATACACAGAAGAAAGCAAGCAGCACACGCACACGAGGAAGCCAATTTTACGTGAGGCCACACAACTCGTCGAGTCCTAAAATGCACTGATGCATATCCACATCAAAAAATCCAGCTACTTGTGAGACTAATTAAATGACCAGCTCTGTTACTTCCATGATAGTAGCTGAAATGTCAGATATACAAGCAAGGAAATCATTTACTTGTGAATTATGAATGAAGAGCAGAACCTAGAGTATTTTTGCCTTTGCTAAAAAATAAATAATAAAGATGATAGTTTCCAGCAGCAACTCACCATTTTCCTTTGTAGCGAGCCAAGGAAGCACTCTCTTGATGGTGACCCCCTGATCACATTCGCTTCCGCTCCCTGCAAGCACAAGAATTTTCTTCCTATTCCATTTCGCACCATATCTCAGCCATCATTCACCATGCATCTGGATAACTTCAGACCCAGCAAGGTTTTTTCTACAAAGATGAGAGTGCTAAGTATAAGTATGTTAGGAGAAAAAAATGAATTTTATGGCACATGTATTCTGATCCCACCACATGTAAATTTTAGGAAGAAAAGCCAGCTACACCCATCAACCACAAAATACTAACCAATCTCTGCAAATAAGAAAATATTGCAATGAATACATGTTACACGCCGCTGCAGCTGCATCACTTCATTAAAAACATCATCACTTTCATGATAGCAAGATACAAGCACTTACGCTTATTCTAGAGCATCTATTCATCACGCTTATTCCAGAACTTGTCATGTTAAATGTAGATAATTTTATTAGACCGTGTACTTTCAGGGAAGGGGGCGAACAACAAAATCATATATCCAACCGTCAGATATGACATGCAGTTTTACAAGCTCCCGAGCATCTTACATACGCAATGAAAGCAAAAAGACATCTCAATATCTCACAAACACACCAGGGCACAAAACATGGCATTAAGTATAACAAAAGAACTGCATTTCAGAAAATATATATGCTAGCTGACTCAAAATCAATTGATACAATGTCATCTGGCCACATTTCTGAACAACCAAGAACAGCAGACCCGCAAAAGCCCATGTTATGTCACTTCTATTGGCTCCCTGTATATGCCGAACTGTAAACAAAATATTTGAACAACAACTAGAATGATTATTTGTTATAAGGCAACAACGTCAGAATCAGAAGGGCTTGTTTCACTGCAGAAATTCTAAACAGCACATATGAATTTGATTGATTGAGCTATATTTGCAGTAGAGATTTGCTTTTAACAAGAGGGAAAGAGAGACTAAAACAGCACATATTTAGTACACTTATCATGCAGCAAAACTCTCGACAATAAACCTTATCTGGACCATTCAGTTACTATTTGTAAGTGTTGGAATTCCGCCCACGGATCAATCACATCAGAGACGACGAACACGCGCGCACACAAAAAAATTGTAGCCAAGGGCTTGTATTGTGTCCTCCTTTTCTTTCTCTTTATTTCTTTTCAGCTTCCGGTGGTACAATGTCACGTACCCGCATATATGTATATATATGCATGAGACAACCGACCAAGGACGTGCTTGTTCTTGATCTTGAAACCAAATCGTACATGGCCTTCCTAGTACTACCAGGACTCTTAATCACCGGCCACATTGAACACAATTAGCCTAAATCTACTCTGATACAGCTAGTACTCTTCCACGCGTAGACACCTGAAGACATACTAGGGCGAGGAAGTTCTAGTAACTCACTTTTGCGTTAATCAACCTAGCTGAAATAGCAAGCACTTCTCTAACAACTCGTACATGACTCAAGATTACTCCTAACAGTAAGAAGCAGAGCAGAGGAACGAAAAGGTGGAAGAGGGAGCAGCATACGGACACATGCTGAGGAAAGCAGAAGAACAGAGAGGTTGGGCGCCGGACCTGCAGGCTTACCCGACATGGCAGGGGCACACCATAGGCAACGATAGGTGAAAGGCGGGTAGAGCTTAGAGGGCACCGAAGGCCAGGCGCAGCCCGCCAGCGCGGTCGCCATGGCGAACGAATTAACTTGCCGACGCCAGCGTCGACTGTGTGCTCTGGACGGAGGAGAAATCGCCAGGGATTCGCGGAGGTCGCCTCCGAACTCGCCGCTGAGCTCCGACGGATCCCTCAGCCGGCCGTCATCGTAAGCATCGCGTTGGAAGCGGCAGCGAAAGGGGCGGCTTGGGGAAGTGGAGATGACCGAAACGGCTCTTGGTTCGGATGGTGGATAGAGGAGACTGGAGGAGGCGGGTCGAGCCAGGACGGATTTGGGAGGTGCGGCTGGCCGGCGCCGGTGTGGGTGTAGAAGCAGTGGGATCTGGGAGGCGAGGCGGCGCTGCGGAAGGTGTGGACGCGACTAGAACGATTGGATTAATAGGGCTGGACGAAAAGCTCGTTACTCGCGAGCTTAACGAGCACTCGGAAGCTCGACTCATTAAGGCGCGTGCTCGTTAGTTAATGAGCCAAGCTGAACATCAATTTTAGCTCGTTAATATTAACGAGCTTAATGAGCTAGCTCGCGAGTTTAACGAGTAGCTCGTTTGGCTCGTTATTTTTCACATCAGTACTTTTTAGTTTTTACTAAATGCAAATGCTTAGCTCAGCCCGGCCCAATGGACACTGGTCGACTACAGCCCATCTCCTCCCAGTCCCCCACATTCGCATCTGGACAATTGATGAAGAGAACTAGAGAAGTACAGAACAGATACGAAGAGACGAGAGGAGACTACGGAGCTTAACGAGTACTCGTGAGAGCTCACGAGCTTAACGAGTATTTAACGAACCGAGCCGAGCATGAGTTTGAGCTCGTTACTGTTAACGAACTTAACGATCACGAGCTTAACGAGCACGAGCTTAACGAGCCGAGTAGCTCGTTAGTCCAGCCCTAATTGGATAAGGTAACTCGAAAAAACAAAAGATTGGATAAGGTAGGGTGGGGAATGGATGGCTGTGAGAAACCCGCGGAGCGAAATTTTTATCGGTCTCTGCGCGCGTGCGCGGCGTACATTTCGGACCCACGCTGTCTCGAGGTGCCGGCAGTTTTTCTGCCCCGCGCAATGGTTGCCGGCAGTTTGTCCGACGTAGCAAATGAACAGCTGTCCCGGCAGATGGACTGACCTAGTTGTAGAAGTTGTCCCGGCAGATATTTTGACCTAAATTATTTTCCCCGGCAGTTAGAGCATTCCTCGCAGATACTTTGCCCTATACCTTATATTTTCCCCGGCAGATAATTGCCCTTAAACTTGTGTCGTGGTGTAGTGCTTTACATTGCAAATGTTATTACTGCAGGAAGAGCATACATTCATAAGCTAACGGTTTCACAATGCGTTCTTGCTGATAGTAATTGAACCAAATGAAACGCCCAGAATCTTCTATGGACAAGCAGATTGATTAAGGAACTCTAGGTAATACTTCATGCCGTAAGCATTGGCTCAGAAAGTTAATTTGTAAGTAATGAACAAAAGGGCTAGAAGAATAGTTGTACCTAAATAAAGTTTACTGCTGCACATGAGCAGATCCACACGAAGCAGAGGGGACGTGGAGCAGGCCGGTAACCGGGGGAAGGAGCAGAGTGGGAGAAGCTCTAGGCCGCCGTCTCCACGGGATATGGTGTCTCCGCCGCATCTGTGGAGGCTCCGTCTCGGATGGTGCAGCCGCCATGAGGGAGGTAGGTGTGGCGGCGCTCGTGGCTATGGCGAAGAGGAGGGGCGGCGCATGGGCGAAGAGGCAGGCGGTGCTCGTGGCCAAAAATGTGGGTCGTTCGAGCAGCGGGAGGGAGGAGGGGATCGTCGGGAGGCGGCGAGATCGGTGGGCGGCGGCGGCGGCGGCGTCCAGGTAGGGAAGTCGAGGTAGGGCGCTGTGTTTTTTTTGGGGGAATTGCGTGTGAAAATAACGTGCGACGACGATGTAGCGAGCGGATTCCCTTAAAACTGGCAGGAATGGATACGATTGATGACGGTGATAAATAGTGGTGAATGTTGGCCTAATTTACTATCATCATGCATGGAAACGAATCATCAAGAAAAAGAATACTTCCTATTACTACGTCTCATAGGAAACTTCCTGATCTCCGCTACCAAACAGTTTCCGCCCAAACAAGGGAGGAAAATTGTGGACGTGATGCGGAAGGAAGCAAAACGTTATGAATATAGATTGATTAGATTAGATAGATAGATTAGGAAAGGGTGGTCAGGGATAGGAAAGCGTGGTCAGGGATTGATGGTTTTTTGTGGTGTTATTCTCCCTGGTTATTTGCCCACCGGTTTTGCAGCGGGGATGAAAAAAATCGATGGGGATGGTATCGTTCGGTGGGGAGGCTAACGAGACGAAACGACAACGGACTCCCTTTAGGAGTAGAGATTTTGCTAAATTTTGTTCTAATTTATTAATGTTACTAGTATTACGTATTCCAGCTCTTCATCACCTAATAAGTGACCCAGGCTCCATCATCGGCAACGTTGTTTTTGCCATCTTTTTATTGCCAGCTAATTATGACATCTCGCCTGAGCACTTGCGAAGTTTTGATTACGTTTATGTTTCCGTTTTCGCCGGTGTGGTTTCAGTTTCGTTTCCTGGCCGTCTCATCTCTCCATGTCTCCAAATACGGACATGAGCTCAACCACGGAATTTGGAGTTGTCAATTATTTCGGCTTCTCACCCGGTTGCCAGGGGGTTCGACCGGTCCGCCAACGGTGCTTTTTTGCCATCCTTTTAAATTTTTGTTGCACTTAATCAAAGAAATGCAGGCAACTTGCAGAGCTACAGATGGAACAGTAAGCCAAACCAGGAGAAGGTTCGAACTGTTCAAAGTTTTATTTCGATGAAAGTACTAGTATGAATTAGGTAGGAAAAAATAGTGTTGTTCACTCCTGCAGAAATTAAACATGCGAAACAGGTGAAGTTCTCTTCTCAAACCTGAAAACCAACCACACTGGTACGTAAGATCTATCGGTCGACGATATGGCCTCAATTGCTGGGATCTAGGACCTTGAAATGAACAAACGATGGAACTCTCCCCGTGATGTACCTACTCGCAACCTCCACGGCTCTACAGGCTCCTACGAGGATTGTCTTTCTCGATGACGAGAATTGGCTAATCCTTGTTGAGGTGGGGCATTTGCTAGTGGTACCCAAACTCCCATCATAGTTGTAGGTCGGGTCCAAAGTCAGGCGCTCGAGTGAAGGGGCGTTCTCGAGGATGAAGGTCGTGAGCTCGACCAGTCTCTTGGATGCACAGAAGCCCGCGATGTCCACCTGCCGGAGGCGGTCATGTTGGCGCTCTAACTTGTCGTTGTCATCTCCCACGTCGAGATCGAGCTTAAGGGCACCATACTCTATCTGCATATACATAGATATGTATGATAAACATTCATCATTATTGTCATTGTTCTGATAAACAAGTGTATCATAATAACTGGTAGGTAGCTCCAAGAGATGTTATAGTGACTTACACATAGGATGAAGGAATCCAAGACTGGAGAAGCATCAAGAAAAGAAACAAAAGAGAAGACATCATAGCTTGTGCAAAAGGCTGGCAATGCTGGTCGTCGGAGTCCGATGTCCAACCTCCTGAGGTGGAGGAGCTTGGAAGGCATGATTGAAATGTTGACATTCTAAGGAACGACAAATAAAAAGGTTAGTCATGTGTTTCTTTCAACATGAAAGTGTTGCATACATATCACTCTTCAGTATTCACTATATAATTAAATAGCCCATCTAATATGATCAATGCGGTGTTAAAACACACAAAAATACCTCAGTAGGAGAGCATAGGGTAAGGCTCTCAACATTTCTTGCGATGGATGGAAGCCAAGCATGAGCATAAGAGAGAAGAATCCATGAATAATTTACATCCTTAAGCTGAGAAGAATCTTTGACCAAGATTTCTGAAAGGGTCTCAATACCATGATTACGACCACAAAGAAGGAAGCGGAGATTTGGAGCATTGATCTCTACCATCTTCAACCTCTCGCAACCTATAATACTGAGGGAATTGAGTTTTTGCATTGTAGAAGGTATTCGCAAGCAAATTATCCCACTACAATGGGAGAGGTCAATCCACTCTAGGGCAAATGATTGTGAGAGCAAGTGCCCTAATCCTTCCTCGGTAGTATGGACAAGAGTCAAATTTAAACTTGTCAATCCTCTCAGGAGGCCAAGTGTCGACATTGGATGAAAATCGCTACAGAAGAGGCGAAGAGATTGTATTGAACTTGCAGCTGCCTCATCCGACAAAACCAAACAAGGGAAACTATAGTTTTCGAGTGACGGGGGCGCGGACAAGTTAAGTTCTTTAATCCCAGACTTAACTGTGATGTGAAGCCACCTGTCTAAGCAGGAGGCCATGATATTGTTCCTGCAAGGGGAATAGTCAAGTTCAAGTGTCTCCACCTGAACCCCATTGCGGTGATGGTTTTCAAGAATTTGGTCAACGTTGTTGATGAAATATGTTTCTCTTTCCTCAAATTTCATGTCGGTCAACCCAAGTGTACAGCAGTTGAGTATGAGCTTGGAGTAGCATCTCCATGAATGAAGGAATCCACGAGACACACAGGCAGCACGAGCAGCGTCTTGCACTAGCAAGAGGGAGTGTATATGGCGTAAAATGTCCTGCGGAACCAAGTGTGATAAGTTTCAACAGTTAGATAGGCAATACAACGGAATCAGAATCGGATTAACAAATTAGTGCATGTAGAATTGTACTTTGTATCAAGGTTCAAGACCTGCAAGTTATGGATGAAGATAGTGCATTAATACATCTAACTGTGTACTCTGATGTGGGAACAAGGCTAGCTATGTATGTAATTTTTGTCGGGCAATTTAATTACCATGCGCAGGAACACTGATTTCTTATGCCAACATAACATACGCATGACTGCATGGTTACAATTTACCAGGCATTACATTGAGAAATTACTACTCCCTCCGTCCCACAGTATAAGAGTGTTTTTGACACTGCAGACAGCAAGCGGGTGGATCCTGTTTATACTTGGCTGCCAGAAGCGACATACCTGTGGGAGATCCTCAAAGACAAGGCAATGAATCATATTCTGGGCAACTTGAGAAATATGGCCTCTCGTTGTTGGCAGGGTGCGCCGTTTTTTTCCAGCTGGTGAAGCCTCTGGTTCAGTATCTGCAACAGGGAAAGATCAAGAAATTTGGTGCGCGAGAACCGAGACAGCCAAGCTGTAGCCCGGTCACGAAGGAATCGGCACGGATATCATGAAAATTTTCAGTTTAGCGCTCGACGGCGTCATGGATCCTAGATGCGTTGGAGAGAGTACGTACTTGCAGGGGGTGAGCAGGGAGCGTCGAGCGAGCGGCGCCGTCGTGGATCGCCGTGGATCGGGACGGAGAAGGACCTGGCGGGTGCTGACGGCCGGGGGAGCCGGACATGGCGAATTGGCGATCTCGCCGTACTTGGGAAGCTGTGTTTTCGCCGGATACGGCGGCGGCTCTGTTTGCGTTTCTCGTTTCAGCTCCAACACAGATGTGCACACGTGAGTTCAACCTTTTTTTTTTATGGAAAACACTTCTGTTCACCCGACCTATGTTTCTGCACGCATCGATCGCCTCCGGGGCCTTCGGATCTTTCTTTAATCGGATGGCTCGGAAGCGTGGTCAGGGATAGGAAAGCGTGGTCAGGGATTGATGGTTTTTTGTGGTGTTATTCTCCCTGGTTATTTGCCCACCGGTTTTGCAGCGGGGATGAAAAAAATCGATGGGGATGGTATCGTTCGGTGGGGAGGCTAACGAGACGAAACGACAACGGACTCCCTTTAGGAGTAGAGATTTTGCTAAATTTTGTTCTAATTTATTAATGTTACTAGTATTACGTATTCCAGCTCTTCATCACCTAATAAGTGACCCAGGCTCCATCATCGGCAACGTTGTTTTTGCCATCTTTTTATTGCCAGCTAATTATGAGATCTCGCCTGAGCACTTGCGAAGTTTTGATTACGTTTATGTTTCCGTTTTCGCCGGTGTGGTTTCAGTTTCGTTTCCTGGCCGTCTCATCTCTCCATGTCTCCAAATACGGACATGAGCTCAACCACGGAATTTGGAGTTGTCAATTATTTCGGCTTCTCACCCGGTTGCCAGGGGGTTCGACCGGTCCGCCAACGGTGCTTTTTTGCCATCCTTTTAAATTTTTGTTGCACTTAATCAAAGAAATGCAGGCAACTTGCAGAGCTACAGATGGAACAGTAAGCCAAACCAGGAGAAGGTTCGAACTGTTCAAAGTTTTATTTCGATGAAAGTACTAGTATGAATTAGGTAGGAAAAAATAGTGTTGTTCACTCCTGCAGAAATTAAACATGCGAAACAGGTGAAGTTCTCTTCTCAAACCTGAAAACCAACCACACTGGTACGTAAGATCTATCGGTCGACGATATGGCATCAATTGCTGGGATCTAGGACCTTGAAATGAACAAACGATGGAACTCTCCCCGTGATGTACCTACTCGCAACCTCCACGGCTCTACAGGCTCCTACGAGGATTGTCTTTCTCGATGACGAGAATTGGCTAATCCTTGTTGAGGTGGGGCATTTGCTAGTGGTACCCAAACTCCCATCATAGTTGTAGGTCGGGTCCAAAGTCAGGCGCTCGAGTGAAGGGGCGTTCTCGAGGATGAAGGTCGTGAGCTCGACCAGTCTCTTGGATGCACAGAAGCCCGCGATGTCCACCTGCCGGAGGCGGTCATGTTGGCGCTCTAACTTGTCGTTGTCATCTCCCACGTCGAGATCGAGCTTAAGGGCACCATACTCTATCTGCATATACATAGATATGTATGATCAACATTCATCATTATTGTCATTGTTCTGATAAACAAGTGTATCATAATAACTGGTAGGTAGCTCCAAGAGATGTTATAGTGACTTACACATAGGATGAAGGAATCCAAGACTGGAGAAGCATCAAGAAAAGAAACAAAAGAGAAGACATCATAGCTTGTGCAAAAGGCTGGCAATGCTGGTCGTCGGAGTCCGATGTCCAACCTCCTGAGGTGGAGGAGCTTGGAAGGCATGATTGAAATGTTGACATTCTAAGGAACGACAAATAAAAAGGTTAGTCATGTGTTTCTTTCAACATGAAAGTGTTGCATACATATCACTCTTCAGTATTCACTATATAATTAAATAGCCCATCTAATATGATCAATGCGGTGTTAAAACACACAAAAATACCTCAGTAGGAGAGCATAGGGTAAGGCTCTCAACATTTCTTGCGATGGATGGAAGCCAAGCATGAGCATAAGAGAGAAGAATCCATGAATAATTTACATCCTTAAGCTGAGAAGAATCTTTGACCAAGATTTCTGAAAGGGTCTCAATACCATGATTACGACCACAAAGAAGGAAGCGGAGATTTGGAGCATTGATCTCTACCATCTTCAACCTCTCGCAACCTATAATACTGAGGGAATTGAGTTTTTGCATTGTAGAAGGTATTCGCAAGCAAATTATCCCACTACAATGGGAGAGGTCAATCCACTCTAGGGCAAATGATTGTGAGAGCAAGTGCCCTAATCCTTCCTCGGTAGTATGGACAAGAGTCAAATTTAAACTTGTCAATCCTCTCAGGAGGCCAAGTGTCGACATTGGATGAAAATCGCTACAGAAGAGGCGAAGAGATTGTATTGAACTTGCAGCTGCCTCATCCGACAAAACCAAACAAGGGAAACTATAGTTTTCGAGTGACGGGGGCGCGGACAAGTTAAGTTCTTTAATCCCAGACTTAACTGTGATGTGGAGCCACCTGTCTAAGCAGGAGGCCATGATATTGTTCCTGCAAGGGGAATAGTCAAGTTCAAGTGTCTCCACCTGAACCCCATTGCGGTGATGGTTTTCAAGAATTTGGTCAACGTTGTTGATGAAATATGTTTCTCTTTCCTCAAATTTCATGCCGGTCAACCCAAGTGTACAGCAGTTGAGTATGAGCTTGGAGTAGCATCTCCATGAATGAAGGAATCCACGAGACACACAGGCAGCACGAGCAGCGTCTTGCACTAGCAAGAGGGAGTGTATATGGCGTAAAATGTCCTGCGGAACCAAGTGTGATAAGTTTCAACAGTTAGATAGGCAATACAACGGAATCAGAATCGGATTAACAAATTAGTGCATGTAGAATTGTACTTTGTATCAAGGTTCAAGACCTGCAAGTTATGGATGAAGATAGTGCATTAATACATCTAACTGTGTACTCTGATGTGGGAACAAGGCTAGCTATGTATGTAATTTTTGTCGGGCAATTTAATTACCATGCGCAGGAACACTGATTTCTTATGCCAACATAACATACGCATGACTGCATGGTTACAATTTACCAGGCATTACATTGAGAAATTACTACTCCCTCCGTCCCACAGTATAAGAGTGTTTTTGACACTGCAGACAGCAAGCGGGTGGATCCTGTTTATACTTGGCTGCCAGAAGCGACATACCTGTGGGAGATCCTCAAAGACAAGGCAATGAATCATATTCTGGGCAACTTGAGAAATATGGCCTCTCGTTGTTGGCAGGGTGCGCCGTTTTTTTCCAGCTGGTGAAGCCTCTGGTTCAGTATCTGCAACAGGGAAAGATCAAGAAATTTGGTGCGCGAGAACCGAGACAGCCAAGCTGTAGCCCGGTCACGAAGGAATCGGCACGGATATCATGAAAATTTTCAGTTTAGCGCTCGACGGCGTCATGGATCCTAGATGCGTTGGAGAGAGTACGTACTTGCAGGGGGTGAGCAGGGAGCGTCGAGCGAGCGGCGCCGTCGTGGATCGCCGTGGATCGGGACGGAGAAGGACCTGGCGGGTGCTGACGGCCGGGGGAGCCGGACATGGCGAATTGGCGATCTCGCCGTACTTGGGAAGCTGTGTTTTCGCCGGATACGGCGGCGGCTCTGTTTGCGTTTCTCGTTTCAGCTCCAACACAGATGTGCACACGTGAGTTCAACCTTTTTTTTTTATGGAAAACACTTCTGTTCACCCGACCTATGTTTCTGCACGCATCGATCGCCTCCGGGGCCTTCGGATCTTTCTTTAATCGGATGGCTCGGAAGCGTGGTCAGGGATAGGAAAGCGTGGTCAGGGATTGATGGTTTTTTGTGGTGTTATTCTCCCTGGTTATTTGCCCACCGGTTTTGCAGCGGGGATGAAAAAAATCGATGGGGATGGTATCGTTCGGTGGGGAGGCTAACGAGACGAAACGACAACGGACTCCCTTTAGGAGTAGAGATTTTGCTAAATTTTGTTCTAATTTATTAATGTTACTAGTATTACGTATTCCAGCTCTTCATCACCTAATAAGTGACCCAGGCTCCATCATCGGCAACGTTGTTTTTGCCATCTTTTTATTGCCAGCTAATTATGAGATCTCGCCTGAGCACTTGCGAAGTTTTGATTACGTTTATGTTTCCGTTTTCGCCGGTGTGGTTTCAGTTTCGTTTCCTGGCCGTCTCATCTCTCCATGTCTCCAAATACGGACATGAGCTCAACCACGGAATTTGGAGTTGTCAATTATTTCGGCTTCTCACCCGGTTGCCAGGGGGTTCGACCGGTCCGCCAACGGTGCTTTTTTGCCATCCTTTTAAATTTTTGTTGCACTTAATCAAAGAAATGCAGGCAACTTGCAGAGCTACAGATGGAACAGTAAGCCAAACCAGGAGAAGGTTCGAACTGTTCAAAGTTTTATTTCGATGAAAGTACTAGTATGAATTAGGTAGGAAAAAATAGTGTTGTTCACTCCTGCAGAAATTAAACATGCGAAACAGGTGAAGTTCTCTTCTCAAACCTGAAAACCAACCACACTGGTACGTAAGATCTATCGGTCGACGATATGGCATCAATTGCTGGGATCTAGGACCTTGAAATGAACAAACGATGGAACTCTCCCCGTGATGTACCTACTCGCAACCTCCACGGCTCTACAGGCTCCTACGAGGATTGTCTTTCTCGATGACGAGAATTGGCTAATCCTTGTTGAGGTGGGGCATTTGCTAGTGGTACCCAAACTCCCATCATAGTTGTAGGTCGGGTCCAAAGTCAGGCGCTCGAGTGAAGGGGCGTTCTCGAGGATGAAGGTCGTGAGCTCGACCAGTCTCTTGGATGCACAGAAGCCCGCGATGTCCACCTGCCGGAGGCGGTCATGTTGGCGCTCTAACTTGTCGTTGTCATCTCCCACGTCGAGATCGAGCTTAAGGGCACCATACTCTATCTGCATATACATAGATATGTATGATCAACATTCATCATTATTGTCATTGTTCTGATAAACAAGTGTATCATAATAACTGGTAGGTAGCTCCAAGAGATGTTATAGTGACTTACACATAGGATGAAGGAATCCAAGACTGGAGAAGCATCAAGAAAAGAAACAAAAGAGAAGACATCATAGCTTGTGCAAAAGGCTGGCAATGCTGGTCGTCGGAGTCCGATGTCCAACCTCCTGAGGTGGAGGAGCTTGGAAGGCATGATTGAAAT
Organism: Elymus sibiricus; assembly: GCA_039707655.1. Lineage (NCBI taxonomy): Eukaryota > Viridiplantae > Streptophyta > Magnoliopsida > Poales > Poaceae > Elymus > Elymus sibiricus. The sequence goes on from CM077664.1 coordinate 352,351,205, forward strand.
GTTGACATTCTAAGGAACGACAAATAAAAAGGTTAGTCATGTGTTTCTTTCAACATGAAAGTGTTGCATACATATCACTCTTCAGTATTCACTATATAATTAAATAGCCCATCTAATATGATCAATGCGGTGTTAAAACACACAAAAATACCTCAGTAGGAGAGCATAGGGTAAGGCTCTCAACATTTCTTGCGATGGATGGAAGCCAAGCATGAGCATAAGAGAGAAGAATCCATGAATAATTTACATCCTTAAGCTGAGAAGAATCTTTGACCAAGATTTCTGAAAGGGTCTCAATACCATGATTACGACCACAAAGAAGGAAGCGGAGATTTGGAGCATTGATCTCTACCATCTTCAACCTCTCGCAACCTATAATACTGAGGGAATTGAGTTTTTGCATTGTAGAAGGTATTCGCAAGCAAATTATCCCACTACAATGGGAGAGGTCAATCCACTCTAGGGCAAATGATTGTGAGAGCAAGTGCCCTAATCCTTCCTCGGTAGTATGGACAAGAGTCAAATTTAAACTTGTCAATCCTCTCAGGAGGCCAAGTGTCGACATTGGATGAAAATCGCTACAGAAGAGGCGAAGAGATTGTATTGAACTTGCAGCTGCCTCATCCGACAAAACCAAACAAGGGAAACTATAGTTTTCGAGTGACGGGGGCGCGGACAAGTTAAGTTCTTTAATCCCAGACTTAACTGTGATGTGGAGCCACCTGTCTAAGCAGGAGGCCATGATATTGTTCCTGCAAGGGGAATAGTCAAGTTCAAGTGTCTCCACCTGAACCCCATTGCGGTGATGGTTTTCAAGAATTTGGTCAACGTTGTTGATGAAATATGTTTCTCTTTCCTCAAATTTCATGCCGGTCAACCCAAGTGTACAGCAGTTGAGTATGAGCTTGGAGTAGCATCTCCATGAATGAAGGAATCCACGAGACACACAGGCAGCACGAGCAGCGTCTTGCACTAGCAAGAGGGAGTGTATATGGCGTAAAATGTCCTGCGGAACCAAGTGTGATAAGTTTCAACAGTTAGATAGGCAATACAACGGAATCAGAATCGGATTAACAAATTAGTGCATGTAGAATTGTACTTTGTATCAAGGTTCAAGACCTGCAAGTTATGGATGAAGATAGTGCATTAATACATCTAACTGTGTACTCTGATGTGGGAACAAGGCTAGCTATGTATGTAATTTTTGTCGGGCAATTTAATTACCATGCGCAGGAACACTGATTTCTTATGCCAACATAACATACGCATGACTGCATGGTTACAATTTACCAGGCATTACATTGAGAAATTACTACTCCCTCCGTCCCACAGTATAAGAGTGTTTTTGACACTGCAGACAGCAAGCGGGTGGATCCTGTTTATACTTGGCTGCCAGAAGCGACATACCTGTGGGAGATCCTCAAAGACAAGGCAATGAATCATATTCTGGGCAACTTGAGAAATATGGCCTCTCGTTGTTGGCAGGGTGCGCCGTTTTTTTCCAGCTGGTGAAGCCTCTGGTTCAGTATCTGCAACAGGGAAAGATCAAGAAATTTGGTGCGCGAGAACCGAGACAGCCAAGCTGTAGCCCGGTCACGAAGGAATCGGCACGGATATCATGAAAATTTTCAGTTTAGCGCTCGACGGCGTCATGGATCCTAGATGCGTTGGAGAGAGTACGTACTTGCAGGGGGTGAGCAGGGAGCGTCGAGCGAGCGGCGCCGTCGTGGATCGCCGTGGATCGGGACGGAGAAGGACCTGGCGGGTGCTGACGGCCGGGGGAGCCGGACATGGCGAATTGGCGATCTCGCCGTACTTGGGAAGCTGTGTTTTCGCCGGATACGGCGGCGGCTCTGTTTGCGTTTCTCGTTTCAGCTCCAACACAGATGTGCACACGTGAGTTCAACCTTTTTTTTTTATGGAAAACACTTCTGTTCACCCGACCTATGTTTCTGCACGCATCGATCGCCTCCGGGGCCTTCGGATCTTTCTTTAATCGGATGGCTCGGAAGCGTGGTCAGGGATAGGAAAGCGTGGTCAGGGATTGATGGTTTTTTGTGGTGTTATTCTCCCTGGTTATTTGCCCACCGGTTTTGCAGCGGGGATGAAAAAAATCGATGGGGATGGTATCGTTCGGTGGGGAGGCTAACGAGACGAAACGACAACGGACTCCCTTTAGGAGTAGAGATTTTGCTAAATTTTGTTCTAATTTATTAATGTTACTAGTATTACGTATTCCAGCTCTTCATCACCTAATAAGTGACCCAGGCTCCATCATCGGCAACGTTGTTTTTGCCATCTTTTTATTGCCAGCTAATTATGAGATCTCGCCTGAGCACTTGCGAAGTTTTGATTACGTTTATGTTTCCGTTTTCGCCGGTGTGGTTTCAGTTTCGTTTCCTGGCCGTCTCATCTCTCCATGTCTCCAAATACGGACATGAGCTCAACCACGGAATTTGGAGTTGTCAATTATTTCGGCTTCTCACCCGGTTGCCAGGGGGTTCGACCGGTCCGCCAACGGTGCTTTTTTGCCATCCTTTTAAATTTTTGTTGCACTTAATCAAAGAAATGCAGGCAACTTGCAGAGCTACAGATGGAACAGTAAGCCAAACCAGGAGAAGGTTCGAACTGTTCAAAGTTTTATTTCGATGAAAGTACTAGTATGAATTAGGTAGGAAAAAATAGTGTTGTTCACTCCTGCAGAAATTAAACATGCGAAACAGGTGAAGTTCTCTTCTCAAACCTGAAAACCAACCACAATGGTACGTAAGATCTATCGGTCGACGATATGGCCTCAATTGCTGGGATCTAGGACCTTGAAATGAACAAACGATGGAACTCTCCCCGTGATGTACCTACTCGCAACCTCCACGGCTCTACAGGCTCCTACGAGGATTGTCTTTCTCGATGACGAGAATTGGCTAATCCTTGTTGAGGTGGGGCATTTGCTAGTGGTACCCAAACTCCCATCATAGTTGTAGGTCGGGTCCAAAGTCAGGCGCTCGAGTGAAGGGGCGTTCTCGAGGATGAAGGTCGTGAGCTCGACCAGTCTCTTGGATGCACAGAAGCCCGCGATGTCCACCTGCCGGAGGCGGTCATGTTGGCGCTCTAACTTGTCGTTGTCATCTCCCACGTCGAGATCGAGCTTAAGGGCACCATACTCTATCTGCATATACATAGATATGTATGATCAACATTCATCATTATTGTCATTGTTCTGATAAACAAGTGTATCATAATAACTGGTAGGTAGCTCCAAGAGATGTTATAGTGACTTACACATAGGATGAAGGAATCCAAGACTGGAGAAGCATCAAGAAAAGAAACAAAAGAGAAGACATCATAGCTTGTGCAAAAGGCTGGCAATGCTGGTCGTCGGAGTCCGATGTCCAACCTCCTGAGGTGGAGGAGCTTGGAAGGCATGATTGAAATGTTGACATTCTAAGGAACGACAAATAAAAAGGTTAGTCATGTGTTTCTTTCAACATGAAAGTGTTGCATACATATCACTCTTCAGTATTCACTATATAATTAAATAGCCCATCTAATATGATCAATGCGGTGTTAAAACACACAAAAATACCTCAGTAGGAGAGCATAGGGTAAGGCTCTCAACATTTCTTGCGATGGATGGAAGCCAAGCATGAGCATAAGAGAGAAGAATCCATGAATAATTTACATCCTTAAGCTGAGAAGAATCTTTGACCAAGATTTCTGAAAGGGTCTCAATACCATGATTACGACCACAAAGAAGGAAGCGGAGATTTGGAGCATTGATCTCTACCATCTTCAACCTCTCGCAACCTATAATACTGAGGGAATTGAGTTTTTGCATTGTAGAAGGTATTCGCAAGCAAATTATCCCACTACAATGGGAGAGGTCAATCCACTCTAGGGCAAATGATTGTGAGAGCAAGTGCCCTAATCCTTCCTCGGTAGTATGGACAAGAGTCAAATTTAAACTTGTCAATCCTCTCAGGAGGCCAAGTGTCGACATTGGATGAAAATCGCTACAGAAGAGGCGAAGAGATTGTATTGAACTTGCAGCTGCCTCATCCGACAAAACCAAACAAGGGAAACTATAGTTTTCGAGTGACGGGGGCGCGGACAAGTTAAGTTCTTTAATCCCAGACTTAACTGTGATGTGGAGCCACCTGTCTAAGCAGGAGGCCATGATATTGTTCCTGCAAGGGGAATAGTCAAGTTCAAGTGTCTCCACCTGAACCCCATTGCGGTGATGGTTTTCAAGAATTTGGTCAACGTTGTTGATGAAATATGTTTCTCTTTCCTCAAATTTCATGTCGGTCAACCCAAGTGTACAGCAGTTGAGTATGAGCTTGGAGTAGCATCTCCATGAATGAAGGAATCCACGAGACACACAGGCAGCACGAGCAGCGTCTTGCACTAGCAAGAGGGAGTGTATATGGCGTAAAATGTCCTGCGGAACCAAGTGTGATAAGTTTCAACAGTTAGATAGGCAATACAACGGAATCAGAATCGGATTAACAAATTAGTGCATGTAGAATTGTACTTTGTATCAAGGTTCAAGACCTGCAAGTTATGGATGAAGATAGTGCATTAATACATCTAACTGTGTACTCTGATGTGGGAACAAGGCTAGCTATGTATGTAATTTTTGTCGGGCAATTTAATTACCATGCGCAGGAACACTGATTTCTTATGCCAACATAACATACGCATGACTGCATGGTTACAATTTACCAGGCATTACATTGAGAAATTACTACTCCCTCCGTCCCACAGTATAAGAGTGTTTTTGACACTGCAGACAGCAAGCGGGTGGATCCTGTTTATACTTGGCTGCCAGAAGCGACATACCTGTGGGAGATCCTCAAAGACAAGGCAATGAATCATATTCTGGGCAACTTGAGAAATATGGCCTCTCGTTGTTGGCAGGGTGCGCCGTTTTTTTCCAGCTGGTGAAGCCTCTGGTTCAGTATCTGCAACAGGGAAAGATCAAGAAATTTGGTGCGCGAGAACCGAGACAGCCAAGCTGTAGCCCGGTCACGAAGGAATCGGCACGGATATCATGAAAATTTTCAGTTTAGCGCTCGACGGCGTCATGGATCCTAGATGCGTTGGAGAGAGTACGTACTTGCAGGGGGTGAGCAGGGAGCGTCGAGCGAGCGGCGCCGTCGTGGATCGCCGTGGATCGGGACGGAGAAGGACCTGGCGGGTGCTGACGGCCGGGGGAGCCGGACATGGCGAATTGGCGATCTCGCCGTACTTGGGAAGCTGTGTTTTCGCCGGATACGGCGGCGGCTCTGTTTGCGTTTCTCGTTTCAGCTCCAACACAGATGTGCACACGTGAGTTCAACCTTTTTTTTTTATGGAAAACACTTCTGTTCACCCGACCTATGTTTCTGCGCGCATCGATCGCCTCCGGGGCCTTCGGATCTTTCTTTAATCGGGTGGCTCGGAAGCATTCTGTTTCCACAGCTTAGGTTTGTAACTGGGCCATTGTTGCAATTTCTCCCCCACAACAACTAGCTTGTTGCAAGATCTGGATCCCCGGAGCCTTCAGACACGGGCGCCACCAGACGCGGCACCGGCGCGGACGAGCATGCTCTCCTCCTCCCTCTCCTCCGTCATCGGCCCTCCGCTCTCTCCTCCTCCTTTCTCTCCTCCATCGTTGGGCCCGACCCTCTCTCCCGCTCCATCTCCTCGTCCGCCAGTCGCCTCTCCACCGGCCGTCTGAAGACCTTGCCCGAGCCGCCTTTCACCGGATTTGCACCGCTCCAGTGAGATCGACGCCGCATTGCCTTGGCAGCCTCCGCCCCTCGGTCGCCCCCAACCTCGTCCACGTCTAACATTGCTGCTGGATGGCGTGGAGTGAGATCCACACTTGATTTCTGTTTTCTGCAACAGGGTGTTTCTTGCTGCAATATGTTCAGAGGAAAAAACAATATTAAAAATTTGTGCAACATAACCTTTGTTGCGAAAAAATTCTGCAACTAGACATCTGTTGTAGAAAATACTGCAATGACACATTTGTTGCAAAGATGACAAATCACGTGGGTAGATCACACGGCCATCCGCAGCTTCATCCAATGGTCACGGAGGCGGCTGATTTTTTTAAAAGGAAATACTATGATTACACATTATGGTGGCACACACTAAAAGTAGATGAGTTATTTATTAAACAAAACATGTTATGTAGATGGATTTCTCTTAATATAGAGAATGATAAACAACGCCGGCAGTGATCTACCATTTCTTGTCAGTATTGCATCGACTAAAGGGCTCAAAAACCGACTGTGTTACATAACCGTATCTAAGTATTGTTTCGTAGTAGTGCATCTTGATGAAAATGAGTTTGCGTCGAAATAAACGTTTCAAAGGCAACACTAGCAACCGTGTGATCTTTTGCGGAAAAAATAATAGTGTGATATGAATATTAAGATCCAGACAAGTAAAGAAAGATAGTTGTGAAGACCCTAATCGTATGGTAATAAAAAAATTGTATGTGAACGAAAAGTTGTAGTCGGTCATCTATAGAAGAGTTTCAAACTATGTGGAAATATTTTTTTCCTCTATTTACTATTTGCAGCCTCACCAAATTGCACATCGATGAAGTAAAAATACAATGGTTAACTTCCATCAGAAAACAATCAATACTCGGGTCATTGACTTGCATATAAGATCCAGGTTATGCTCCACTTTGGTTGGAGGCTATTCACGAGCTGGTTAAGTTAGCTTGTGGGGGAAGCTTTTCGTTGTATTTCGGTTAGTTTTTTAGGGATTCTTTTTGGTTAGTTAACTTAAATTTTATGTCATATTTTTTTCAAAAAGAAGGGTATGCAATAGGTGGAATATCTCACTAGCACCCATCTTCTATCTAAAAGGTTCCCCTGTTTCCAAAATATAAAGCGTTGTTTCACTGTTCAAATTCATATGTTAACCAATAATTAGTTCAATATTATTTAGTTTAAATTACAAGAAATAGACATCATTAGATTCATCTTCAAAAACACTTTCATATGATTATGATATGTAACCATTGTCTAAATATTGTATGAGGGATTTATGGTCAAAAGTCAATTACAAGTAGTCAAATTACGCCTTATAATTTTGAATGGGGAAAGTAGTAAAGAACTAAAGATACTGTAGCGCAATAACACAACTTGATGGTCTACTGATTCGAAATTTGAATTCCCGATCTCCCCCGTCTGGAAAAGTATGAGCAAAAAAAATCGGTCAATTGGTATTGGATACCATTCCTTTTGTTTCTGGATTTCTTGGAAAACACATTTACCAGAATGGATAATCAGAATATCACACATACATGCAGATTTCATTAGCAAACACAAAATTGCAAAAAAACAAAAGATAGCAGGCATGAAACGTGATTTGATTACTTTCCTAAAAATAAAATCTAGTAATCCAAGCGTAATTTTGGAAATATAGTATAACTAATTCTGTATAAATTTTTGTTAAAGCTTTTACTTTGCTCTTACAAATTAAATAAGAATCTAAGATATGCACACCATATGATTTTTTCTTGCTTTATAATATTTTCCATGGCATGTTCAATTTAAAAAAAAAACAAGAAAGAGTTCCCACCATGGTTCATTCATCTCCCCACCACTCCCCTCCCCTTTATTATGGCAATTAGTTCAAAGCTTTACTTGGTAAGCAATACTATGAATGAACAATGTATGTTCCATCCTTGCTATATATGGAGGCATGTATCATGGCATCGACTACACATCTCCAGGACCTCAAATTCAACATTCGGGGGGACTCTCCCGGCGATGCACCTACACGCAGCTTCCACGGCTCTACGAGCTCCGGGGAGATACGTCCTGCACATCGGCGAGCATTGGCCAATCTTTCTTGAGGACGAGCATCTGCTAGTGGTACCCGACCTCCTGTCGTAGCGGTAGGTTGTGTCCAACGTCAGGCACTCGAGCGAAGGCGCACTCTCAAGGATGTAGATTGTGAGCTGGACCAGGCTCTTGGATGGACAGAACCCCGTGATTGTCACCTGCCTGAGGCAGTTATGCCGACTCTCTAGCCTCTGCCTCAGATACTGGTGGTCGTCTCCAAAACCAAAGTCGGACCTAAGGGCACCCTGCTCTACCTGCATATACATTACACATGTAGGATCAACATTAATGTCGTTGTTCTGGTAAACAAGTTTAACATAGTAATTGGTACAGATAGCTCCAGGAAACGTGGATAGTGACTTACGCGCAGAATGAAGGAATCCAGGGTAGGAGAAGCATCAAGAAATGAAACCAAAGAGAAGACATCATAGCTCTTGGGGAAGTCGGTTATGTTTCTAAAAGGTGGGAAGGCCATTGTTGGTCCGAGGAGTTCAATATCCAAGTGCTTGAGGCAAGGGAGCTTGGAGGCCAGGATTGGAACTTTGGCATTCTGAGGAACAATAAATCCAAGGATTAATCGTATGTTTCTTCCAACATGGAGGTGTGGCATGCATATCTCTGTCCATTATATACTTAAACAGTCCATCTATGATCATTAAGTTGTTAAAATCAACAAATACCTCAGTACGAGAGCGCAGGGTAAGGCTCTCGACATTTCCTAGGATGGATGGTAGCCTGGCGCGAGCATCAGAGAGAAGAATGCATGACAAATTTACATTCTTAAGCTGAAAAGAATTTCTAATGGAGATTTCTATCAGGGTCCCAACACAATAAAAGGAGCAGAGATTTGGAGCATCGATCTCTACCATCTTCAAACTCCTGCATTCTGTAATACTAAGGAAATTGAGTTGTTGCATTGTACAAGGTATTTGCAAGCAAGTTATCCCACTACAAAAGAAGAGGACCAGCTGCTCAAGGGAAGAGGATTTTGAGAGCAATAAGCCTAATCCTTCCTCGCTAATGTCGACAAGAGTCAACTGTAAACATTTCAATCTTCTCAAGAGGCCAAGTGTGTAGGTGGGATGAAAAGAGCAACCCCAGAGGCCAAGAGACTGAATCGAACTTGCGGCTGCCTCGTCGGACAAAACGGAACAAGGGAAGCTGTATTTTTCCTTCATGAGTAAAGGCATTGCCAAGTCAAGTTCTTTGATCCCAGCCTTAACGGTGACTTGGAGCCACCCGTCGAGGCATGCGGCTTTGATATTGATGCAAGGGGCAAGATGAAGTTTAAGTGTCTTCACCTTCACCCCATTGCCATAATGGTTTCTAAGGATTTTGTCAACCTTGTCAATGATGTAGGTCTCTCTTTCCTCAAACTTCTTGTGAGTCAACCCAAGTGTTTCGCAGTTGAGTGTGAGGTTGGAATAGCATCTCCAGGAATGTAGAAGCCCACGAGACGCGCAGGCGGCACGCGCGGCTTCTTGCACCGGCAAGAGGGAGTGTATGCGGTGTAGGATGTCCTGCGGAACCAAGGTTGACAAGTTTCAACGGTTAGAGTGTAGCTGGTACCTGGCTGCTACAAACAAAGAAAATCATATCTATACCTCTGGGAGTTGGTCGAAAACAAGATTTTGACTCATATTTCGGCGAGCACCTCGAGAAATATGGCCGGTTGCACCGTCTGCCTCAGCCGGCCGAGTCGATGGGTGATCCTCTGGCCCACTATCTCCAATGCAGCGGGTCCCGTAAGTATTGTCTCACCTTTGCTGATGCAAATGTGAGATTCTGCGGAAGGGAACCATGAATTCTGAATAACCAGATCGATTTTCGCCAAGAAGTACAGGAGAAGCGCGCGACGTGGTGGGATATACAGTACATACTTGATGCTGCGGCAGGAGTAGGGATCGCCGTGCGTGGGCGGCCGCCGAGAGGGCCTTGGTTGGAGGCGCCGGCGAGGGGGCATCCGGATTGGCGGTCTCGCCTGAGCGCGCGCTTTGAAGGTTTCGATCGTGCCTATGTTCTCGCCGGAAACGGCGGCTGCGGTTCCGCCTTCGTTTCCCGTTTTAGCGACCTCCATTCTGGGGGCAAATCTCTGAGTTGTTATTGGCCTTGTTAAACACGTTTTCAACGAGGTCGTTGTAGTATAGTGGTAAGTATTCCCGCCTGTCACGCGGGTGACCCGGGTTCGATCCCCGGCAACGGCGCTCCATTTTATTTATTTATTTTTGCCTCGCTCCTTTTTGGCTCTTGGTGTTCTTCAGGAATCAGTCAGAATTCAGACAGGTGCATGGCAGATAGGGCTTAAATGGAAAACCGAGCAGCATCTTCATATACATCTAAAGCCAAACCATGGTAGTTAGAATCCAAAATCCTATCAAATTTTATGTATTTACCCGGGTCATGACCACTTGCAGCACGAGAAATATAGACGGGGGAATAAATTCTTCAGTTACATACCCTCTTTATTTCTAAGATAAGATGGTTTGCCTCAGGTAACTGAATTATGTTCCGATGCTTACTTAACTTGGGTACCAGCACTTGCAGTTCGTCAATAGGTCATCAAAATGCAACCAACCTCTTGGCACATTTAATTTTGTTCCCAGCCTAAACATAAGCACCATGTTATTCAGTTATAACATGTCACTGACCATTTGGATAAGTTGCTGTAATAATCATGTCACTGATCATTTGTGCACTTGCTGTAACTGAATTATTGTGCTTTCTTGGTGTAGCTGAATCCATGTTCCAGCGCTCACAGCTGTTCTATTTGCGCACTCGCATGACCCTGGCTCCTACTTCATGTTCGACGGTTGATCCAACCTATGTTTTGGTGTTGGTCTTCTCATCTAGTTGTATATATATTACCTCAAGCAGGATAATATTGTAAGTTACCAAGATAATTTGACCAAGGGAATTAGTAGCAGTTCTTGCTGTCAGTTATAACATACCAAAGATAATGTTCTTGCTGTCCTGCATCTTGGGAGGAAGGACCAGGGCATAGTCAGTTTTGAGATATTCATCTGCTCAATTTACACCACCAAAATTCATTTCAAACTGTTGACGGAGGGGTGAGTAATCCGCATGGAATAGATGATAAATCATCCTCCTATAATAACTAGCGTTAGAAATTTCTTGTGCGCGTTGACACCAGCTTGGATCTTGTGGCCAGGCACACACAAGTCTGAAATTGTGGGAGAAGTTACCACTGGATATCTTCAGGAAAGAACTAAATCACAGTAACGAATGACCTCCTAGTACCAGCGAGTATTGAAAATGTGCAGCAATAGAGCAGAGCCAGCATTCACCAATATACTAGTTACCGGTGCGGCTGATCACAAGTAAGATCAAGGAATAAGATGAGCAAGAGCCATTGTCAGAAACAGAGGCGTGGATTGCGGAGAACTACAGCAACAAGATCAGAATCACGTTTGAGTTCACAGATCTGTTTCTCTTTTAGTCAATTCCAATTTGGACGACCGATTTGTCATGAGTTGACAAATTTGCACCACTTTATAGAAATTTGATCACTTCCTATGCACCTCCAGTCTGAACCGAAGGTTGGAAAGAAGAGGCAATACATGCTTCCTGCCAGCGTCAAACCCTCGTGTTGCCCTCTACCTAGACACTGACTCTGAGAGGGCATGCAAGCAACTAGAACCAATGAGCTCCTAACCTTGTTCAGGCTAGCCAGGTCCAGCCATCAACTCGGGCTGACTACCTGACTAGGAAATGCCAGGAATAGGAAAGTGTTTCCATGTTCGAACGAGGTATTTGCCACACCATTGCACCACCTGAGTGTCCTTTCATATTCGCAACAAAAATAAAATGTGGCGTAAATTGGGATTGTAGGCCCAAATGTAGTGTAAGGTGGTTAAATTTCTAAAATAATTGCAACTGTCAACTTGTGAAAAATAGGTGCTCTGAATTGGAATTAATCTCTACTCTCATTTAGCTTTACAGGTTCTATATAAAACATCGCCCAGAAATCTAGATCCGTTGAATAGCAATAACAATATAAAAATTTAATGCTCATCTAGTCTTATATATTACCTCAAGCAGGATAATTTGACCAAGGGAATTAGTAGCGGTTCTTGCTATCACGTACTCTTTCCGTCCCATAATATAAGGACGTTTTTCAAGCTAACATAGCTTGAAAAACGTTCTTATATTATGAGACGGAGGGAGCATAAGATACCAAGATAATGTTCTTGCTGTTCTACATCTTAGGAGGAAGGATCAGGGCATAATCAGTTTTGACATATTCCTCTGCTCAATTTACACCAGCAAAATTCACTTGAAACTGTTGACGGAGGGGAGAGTGAACAACTAACTAGGTAAAAGAAGTAATCCACATGGAATAGATGATAAATCATTCTCCTATAGTAACTAGTGTAAGAAATTTCTGGTATGCATCGATACCACCAGCTTGAAGTTTGTGGCCAGGTGCACAAAAGTCCGAAAGTTTCAACAACCAAGATTAGTGGTTGAGAATCACGTAAGCAGTGTCTAATACTGAATTTAAGATTTGGTCAAGGACTGGTAAACCAAAGCAACAATAGAGAACGCAATAGGGTGCATGAATCATAATGATTACTGGTGAACTTGTATGGTATTGCTTAACCATCTTAACTATGCACATCAACTGATCAAAAGAAAATAAAAGAAAATGAATTATGTCGACTAGCACAAAGTGACTTCATAACTTCCGTTGCTTAAATATATATTACTGCAGAAAAGATAGCCATTTTGACAGGCAAATGGGGGAGCAATGCGCACAGTTTACAAATACGTATGAACATGGTTGAGGGGAACATGCATATAATTGCAGGAAATAAATAGAAGGAAAAGGTGAAAAGGCAGATAGTCCCAAGCATAGATAACTTTTCCTCATATTCACGGGTTCACCCCACGAGAGACTAACAAGTGACCACAACATAAAAAGTACATGAAAGCAAATAGATCGAAGTGACTACAAAGGCATTGTTCAAAGCCACAAAGGCATGGACCAGAACATCAAAATACAAAATACCAAGCTGCATAGAAGATCTGACCCATATTTAGCACCGTATTTATATGAAAGCACTGGTGGCATGCGAACTCCGTAACCATGGAGCTGCTTTGGGCAACCATTCCTTGTAACTGGGAATATAAGGATCGCACCGGAGAGTAAAGTAACTCTCAAAACTGAAGATAACATGAAATTTCCTCTTTTCCATATCATATGACACAAGCTGTTCATCCTTTCCATTAATTTGGAAAATCAGATTGCCTTCCGGATCAACTGCGACAAAAGTACACACCTCATCTTCGCCTACCATCTCCGACATGTCAGCTGTATGCTTTAGTGTCCACTGCCCACTAGCATGATCCTCAAGAACCCAGACCAAGAGCTGACAATCATCATTAGAATAGTTCATATGCAGAGCAAACAAGCGCCCATGAGAGTACCCAATGAAGCCAACATCGGACGTGTCCTGCACGGTGAGCGGCATTCGGATCTTGTGCCAAGTCTTCCCCTCTGTGTCCACTATGATCACTGAAGAATCGCGGGTAGTCAAATGCAACGTGCCGCCAAAGAAGGTGGTAGGTGAACCGTTGTAATAATCCACGCTAATGCCGTCACCCCACTCGCTCTGCCTAAATGTCCATGCTCCGGTCTCTGATGAGAAGATCTGCACTCCGGTGGAGTCGTGATCATCCACATCCTGCACGAGCACAAACACGGCGAAGCGGGAGGGAACAGCCGGGTCAAAACCCAGACGGATGACGTTCCTCGGCTGCAGCTCCTCGATGGCAGGCAAGACAATCCACTCCTCGGTAGCCGGATTGCACACAACATACTCTGCGACTTCTGCGATAGCGTCGGCCTCGGCCTCGGAATCGGAGGCGATGTCGGGGTCAGCGTAGGGGTCGTAGACGGCGTCGAGTATAGATGATTTCGTCCAGCACTGGCAGAGGAGGAGACCGCCGCAGCAGTCCACGGCTCGGACGCCTCCATCCCATACGGCGCGCAGAAAAGGGAGGCCGGGGTCGACGAGGGGCCGGCCTCTCCCGGAGATGTTGAGGAAGCGCAGCTCGTGGCTGTCGTCGTCGCGGGTGTAGCAGAAGAAGCCGGACAGGGCCTGCGGCGACCTCTTGCGGAGGCCGGGGTCGGAGCAGAGGGCGCGCCACGGCCGCGACACGCACTTGAAGCGGCAGAGAGATCTGTAGGGCACCCGCGACAGGACCTCGACGAGGAGGTCCTCGGGGAGGCTCGCTGCCGCGGCCGCCGGCTGCTCCTTCTGCCTGGACCTCTTTGCCATCCCGGACGGCGGTGGCGGCGGCGGACGGGGGATGGAGGCGATCTGAAACCTTGTGCGGAAGTTGGGACGTAGGGTGGTTCGTAGCGGGCTTCCCCACCGCAATCCGCTTATTGTTTGTGCTCCACCCCTGTGGGCTTCTGGGCTTTTTGGCTCTGGAGCCTGGGATATAACAATGAGGCCTTTGGGCTTAGGCTCTGTACGGTGGGACTCCTGTGCCCAACTTCTGAAAAAAAAAGGTATTATTTCTTCAAAACAAAAACCCGCACTTGAGATATTTTTTCAAAAAAACTTCCTTTTTTATTAAATGTATTTATTACAAATTCTTGAAACTATTTTTTTAAATATCATTTTTGTTATAGTTTTCGAAACTAAATTAAACAATTTATTGCACCGAAGAATTAACACTTGACGAAGACCGCTCTTTGTGGCCATCGGCAACGAAAAATTTCAAGATAACGTTCCAGCCCATCTTATTCCTCTGGCCGGCTGGTCCTCTGTGTGTTTCTTCCTCATTCTCGCTTGATCCAGGTCGTATTCCACCCAAAGAGGTAGCTTGAAGAAAGTGCGTTTGGAGCGATCATTTTAGAATTCATGTGCGGGATTCGACATGAATGAGGGCATTCGCTCAGAATCCGTGAAAATTTGATGTCAGGTTTTTAACGGCTAGGTATTTTAAAATCTTCTTCTTTTTTTACAAGGTGATGCACTGATCGTGTGAAAATTGTCATTAATAAAAATTTGTCAACTATCTACCAATAACATCGGATGACTAACAAACGGATGAGAGGTGGTATGGCACCTTGACCATTTTAAGATCGTCTTGCATAAAACCCATTCTGCTTCACAATCAGATCCAAGGTTCATCATACCCTCAGTTTCTCTGCCCTCCCCATCCCCACCCTTGGCGGCTGGTCGGATTCCTCCAGCATTGAATAGCCAGAGTTTGGCAGCCACATGATTAAATATATAACTATTAATGTACTAAAACCCTCAATTATTAAAAAAAATATTTTATTATATTACGGCTCTATTCTATTTATTGGGGTACTTTGTTTTTGAGACAGTTCTCCTTACACTCCGAGGTAGTACTATAAATGAGCTCAAAACAAATAGTGATATCGTTCTGCTTGCCCTGCCCTCTTTTCATCAACCAAAGATAGTGTATTTATCTCAAGTCTTGACTATGCACTTTATAAACTACTATATCTGCACGAGCTACTTCTAAGTCGCGTGAGTTTTAGAATGGTGCAAGTCAATACTTTGAGAGAAGGAAGGAGGCAGAGGCGGAGCTCCAAGGCCGAGCTGGAGACGTCGTGGCTCTCCCGTCATCTCAGGCGAAGGCGAGTCAGAAGCTTAACAAGTGCGGATGAGGGCTTTTAGTATTTGATTCCCTCTCGGATTAGACACTGCCTGAGGATAGCCCAGCTAGAGGCAGCGAGGCTTGCCGTCGTGGCTAAAGGAGGGGAAGGGAGGCAAGCCACTACAAGAGGAGGGGTTGGCGATTAGAGGAAACAGAGAAGTATAGTGAACCAGCAGTCCAGAAAATTGACTTAAACATAGAAAAATACAACGGGCTACAACTGCAAATTTTTAAATGAGGTCACAACCGCAAGTTTTCGAACGAGGTTGTCACTGCAAGTTTTCAAGGGGGGTCGCAGCTACAAGTTCTCAAACAGGTACATGGCTGCAAGTTTTGAGGAGGAGGGGTCAACTCCAACTTTTTGAATTGGGTCACAAATGCAAGTTTTCAAATGGGGTCGCAACTGCAAGCTTTAAGGAGGGTTGCAACTGCAAATTTTCAAACAGGTTCGCAACTGCTAGCAACTTGGTTGTTCTTTTTATTTATATTTCTATTTTGTTTCACAGGCACCAACGCACACACGCAACCATTTTTTGGTTGGATTTTGAAGAAAAAAATCTATCAGGCGTACACCAATCCTTTCGCATGCAATTGCACCACGCGTACAACTACATGTACAACAACCCGTGCGCAATTGCACATGACGCACCCCGCGTGCAACGTAAGTATGCCAACAAAGTGTGCAACTAGAGGTTTTTTTTAGGGCCAATGACAGTGGGAAAGGCTCCCACTGACTTTCTTTTCTTTATTAAACTATGTTAGGGGTCAACTATACAAAGTATTTACATAGGGGTGTAGTAGGGGATCAGAGTTTTACAAAAGGAAATCTAGAGGGAGTGTTATAATGATTGTACAAAGGAGAGCACAAAAGGGACTACCTTCTGCTTTGATCTATGCTCAAGAAGGACAAAATCTCTTTTAAACCTAGTCAGCCATGAACCATGAGATGGAGGAACCCCTCTGAAGTGTTTGTCATTTCGTTCCTTCCAGATCCCCCACGCAGCCACCGCAAAAACCTCCATGAACATGGCTTATTCCAAGCGGCCCTGCCGGCGTGTATTAGTTGCAGCCTACATTCAGATTGGGGCCATGAGATCCCCAAAGTATTCCAACAGGAAACACTAAAGGGGCAACCGAAGAATAGGTGCACAATGCATTCCTTAGGCGGGTCATTGCAAAGCAGGTAGCCATAATCATCATTTGCAATCTTGTAGTGTCTCCTCCTCAACATATTTCTGGTGTTTAGGTGGTCAGCGAGGATCAACCAGAGGAAGACCTTCCATTGCATAGTGCAACATGAGCTCCAAATCCAAGTAAATGCAGTGTCCACTTGCATCTCGGAGAAGCAGTGGCTGTAGAATTTATTTGCTCTGAATTCAGATGAACCCCAAACACAGCACCAAGAGTCGTGCAACTAGAGGTTACCTTTTTATTTTTTATTTTATTTCATAATTGTTTTCACCATGTGTTTGAAGGCTTCAATTTTTTTTCACTTGCAAATGAATAAAATTAGAAAAAGCTTTAAAAACCTAAATGAAAAAAAGCTACACCCCTTTTAAAGACACGAGCATGCAAACTGTTCATATTTTTTCAGAGCTATTCATGTGTTTATGGATCCAGCCATCATTAGACTCGGACGGTGGTGGTAGTATAAGAAAGTTTATACTATCAAGCGTGGACGAGAGTACTCTTTTGGTCCCGAGCTCATGAACATTAAAATCTGAAGAAAAAAAACAAATTCAAAAAAATCTGAATTCTTTTTTGTGATGAACATTGACAATGTGTTTGAGTGCTTGTAAATTTTCAACGTGAAATGACATTTGTTGAAGTAGTGGCAATATTTTTTTGCCATGGCTTCTACAAATGTCATCTCACAATAAAACTTTACAAGCATTGACAACAATTGTCAATGTTTGTCACAAAAAAAATAAAAAAAATTGATTTTTTTTTCAATTGTTTATGATTTTACTATTCACCCGAGCTCATGTGAGGTCAAGCTAATAAACTCCATGTCTGTATGGATCTAGTTTTACAAGGATACATCTTTTTTTCTTGTCCTTCCTACCATACGAGCCCACAAGCTATGCTCTGTTTTTTCCTGTCATTCCTGTGCACAAGCCCAAAATTTTAGACAAAACGCACAAACAACCAGCCCACTTACCAAACGGGGCATGGCGGGAGCTCCTATACAGTGCTTCAGGCGCCGGTTGAGCGCCTTGCTGCCCACACGCCCCGCTCGTGGGCCGGCCCAAGAAGAAGGCCAGTGCTCACCTGGTTTTCTCGTCGCTCGATCGCGTTCACCATTCGCGCTTGACCGAACTGGTCAACCTTTGACTTTAAAAAAAATGAAAAAAAGCAACAAAAAAACGCGAATTCAAAAATGTCCACGGATTTGGGAAAAAAGTTCACAAAGTTCGAAAAGGTTCATGAATTTGACAAAAAAGTTAATCGATTATGAAAAAAGTTCATCGAATTTGAAAAATAAATCATCAATTTTTTAAAAAGTTCATCATTTCGAACAAAACATCAAATTTGGAAAAAAGTTCATTGAATTGAAAAAAGTACATCAAATTTGAAAAATAGTTCATCGGATTTGAAAAAAGTCCATCAAATTGAGAAAAGTTCATCGAATTTGAAAAATTGTTCATCGATTTTTGAAAAACATTCACCAAAACTAAAAAATCATTGATTTTTAAAAAAGTTCATCAAATCTGAAAAGGTTCGTCAATTTTGAAAACAAATCATCGATTTGAAAAAATGTTCACGCATTTAAGAAAAGAAAAAAGAAACATGAAAATAAAAAAGAAAACGTTAAAAACAGAGGGGGCATTTCCTATACGTATAAATATAAGAAAGGAAGCTGATATTTATCATTGATCAGTTGGCCTAGTGGTTAGTGTAGTTCCCTCGCTACAAAAAGATCTTGAGTTCGAACCCTGTCTCTCGCACGAGCCTTTTTTGAGTTTTCAACAGGAAAAAAAAACCCGTAAATGGGCAGGCCCAAAGCTGAGGGAGGAGTGCGCCGGTTTGTAGAATGAACTGCAACGCCTGAAGCGCTAAATAGGGAGCGCCGGGCGTGGCCTGCCAACAAAAGGAGGTTCCGAAAGATGATTTCCCCAAAAAAGAACAACAAAAGGCGACGTCACGTGAACGATACCAAACTATATTTTATCTAGATGAGGTCTAGGCACTCTCTATTTCTTTTATTTTTTTGCAGGGGAAAAGGGGTTATACTTAATCAACCTGGATCAGAATGATCCATCTCACACAGTTTTACAACCCCATTTGGGCCAGACCGCAACCAGACTGCGGTTTTAACATCAACTTTCCCAATCCTCGCAACCTCATGACTAACTCTATTTCTTGAGCGCCTAACCGCTCTCACTACCACCTCTCTATCAGAATCAAGTAGCTCTATATCTCATGCACTAGGCAAGCATCTGGGGACCTATTAATATCTTTTTGGTTAAGCATCATCGCCGCTTCAGTGTTGTCTGTTTCCAAAATAAACGGTAAAGATCTCCGTTCCACCGCGAGTGCAACTCCCTCGCGACAAGTTTGTAGTTCCGCCTCCAACGCATTATCGCATGTGAACAAGTGACGATATGAAGAGAAAATAATTTGACCGGCCGTGTCACGAAGCACCATCCCATCGAAGCAACATTGCTATGCAGGCAAGATGGCCATGGTTGCAACGCACGGACACATCCAGGCCATGGGAAAAGTTTGAGATCGCGGTGCCTGGGGAGTCCTTGCAATTATTCAGGGTTGCGGCCCGATCGTTAGTTGGAGACGGAACAAGCACCTTGTTCTGGGAAGACCGGTGGTTGCATGGCCTCTGGGTACAAGAGGTAGCGCCTAGCATCTATGTGCGTGTTGGGCAGTGTTCGAGAGCAACAAGAACGGTTGCCCAAGGAGTAAATAACGGCACTTGGGCGATTGATATTGGCCTAGAGATGACGACTCATGACCTTCAGGAGTACTTTGGTCTATGGACCCAGATAGCAATGGTTCAGCTGCACGCGGACGCTCCTGATTCCATCACATGGTCATGGGAGACGAACGGATGTTTCTCGACTCGATCGGCCTATGCATCAAAATTCTGGGGAAGAGAGGTAATTCCTACGGCCGAGTTTACATTGAAATCAAGAGCACCATTGAGGTGCCGCTTCTTTGCATGGCTAGCTCTGAAAAAACAGATGTTGGACTTCGGACCGGCTGGCGAGATGTGGATTTGATCATCAAGAGGCTTGTCCTTTGTGTGACCAAGATGAGGAAAGCATAGACCATATTATACTATAGTGTGTTCTGGCGAGGGAGGTATGGACATGGGTTTGCTATGCACTGAACAAGCCAACGTGGATCCCAACAAGAGACTGAAGGTTGGCCGAATGGTGCACCAATAAGTCGGAGGCGACAATGGGCAGGAAGGATGTTCGAGCACTCCTACTTCTTGTGATGTGGGAATTATGGAAGCACCACAACGACGTTGTTTTTGATGGAGCGACGCCATCTGTAGATCATGTACTATGTAGAGTAGACGCAAAAGGTAGAGCATGGAAGCAAGCAGGAATTCTCAAAGGCAAGGTGGACGCCTTCTTTGGGGCGGTGTCGGCATGGGCTTGTGTGAGAAGTTAGCTAACGTGGAGGGGCTCTTTACCCCCATTATCTTCTTTAATATATAGTACGCACACTCGTGTGTATTCGAGAAAATCGCAGCGCCTCCATTCATTTAGATGAGTTCTAGGCACTCTATACTGCTATAGAAGAAATCTGTAAGCACCACACGGACAGACAAGGACTAGCTGCGCTCCTTGTAGGCTTAGCCAACACGGTGATACCCTGTTCTTGTTGTTGCTATTTAGAAATAGAGAGGATAAGCAGTGAGAGTGATGGCAATATATGCCGAAAGGGAAAAAAGAAATAGTGAACAAGTTACGAATCTATACCATTTGATGTAAGAAAGCAATAACAATTTATTCGAGAGTTGCCTCCATTTTTTTTTCTTGGGCAACGTATACATTTCAGCACCACCATACGACACTGAATCAAATTTCCTTTTTCCTTTAGGAAAACTCAACCTCAAATCAAATAAAATAATAAATAATACTACCACAACTCAGTAAATAAATAAAATAAATAAATGTTTAGGTGTGGAGGATGGGCGGGCTGCAGTAGGGCCCGTTGAGCCAGCCGTCGGTGATGTGCTTGTAGGCGGCCTCGGTGAGGTGGATGCCGTCCCAGCTGAGGTGGTCGGCCGGGTTGGCGCACGCCGCCGCGCCCTGCATCCCGCACCTCGCGCTGTTGGCGTAGTTGTACTTGCCTCCCCCGGAGCCGCAGCACGCCTCGAAAACCGCGTTGAATCCTGCACACGCACACAGCACAACCCAGACCGTTGTTAGCTACAGCTAGTAGATGGATCCATCACTTGCTAGAACGTGCATGAACAGTCCCCCGGTCGGCGCCGGTGCTGCATGCATGCATGCATGTGGACTGCCGAGTCGAGGCATGTGTTGGTTAGGCGTGTCAGTCAGTGCCGATCCACCATTACTTGCCATTATGTCGGCTCAAGATCTTCTTTTTGAATGATTTTTTTTTTGAATGATTTGAAGATCTTCTACTCGCCGCCGCGCAGGACACGCAGGAATCTCACATGCACGGACATGTGCCCAGAGTGGGCATGCAAGTAGCACCACACTGATGCCGATGCTGACAGTGACACTAGTGCCGTGTCCACTGCTGCTAGCTCGTGCACAAACGCGGAATCTATCTACCTATCCACACGTTATGCGTGGCTTGTCTCTCCCTGGAGTATTGCTGAAGATGCCCAACGGCTAGCTAAGAGTACTGGTCGGTCGGAAGGAAATTTGGGAACTAGTCCGCGTGCACACGTACCGTATTTCTTTGGGTTCTGGACCATGTCGTAGACGGCGGAGTAGAAGTCGCCGTACATGACGCGCGCCGCCCGGCCGTAGCGCTTCCGGAGGCGGGCGATCTTGGCCTGGAGCAGGGTGTTGTGGAAGGTGGAGAGATCGTTGAACTTGCGGAGGCAGCGGAGGGCGTCGTAGTCGGCGCTGCTGTTGGTGCCGTACACGGTGAGGTAGATGGGGAAGCACCCGATGGGGAGCACCCCGGGCACCACCACGTCCCTGGCCCCCATGGCCACCACCTTCTCCACGCCCCTGATGATGGTGTTGACGATCTTGGTCGTGTACCTGCGCGCCTGCTCCGCGCTGTAGTTGCCGAACAGCATCGCGTTGTAGTCGTTCCCGCCGAACTCGCCGAACACCACCAGCGAGTCCCGCAGGTAGCGCTTGCAGCTGGCGGCGTCGCCGCACACGGCGGCCGTGATCTGCTGGAACCACTGGATTTGGAGGCTGATGGGCCCGTTGTTCCAGATCTTGTCCGACAGGCCGAGGCCGCGGAAGAAGGGCGCGTCCATGGCCGTCGCGCCCGTGATGGCCATGTTCGCGCCCTGCTTGAAGTCGGTGCCGTTGGACTTTGACGGCGCCAGGAACGGCACCCCGAACTTGGTGCCTGCATGCACTCGTACGTCAAGCAAGAACAATATCAACAAGATGGAGTGAGTGTGTGTGTGGAGCACAGTACTTACTGAGGAAGTCGACGATGACGCGGCCGTCGGAGCACCGGCAGGTGGGGGAGCCGAAGTAGGTCTCGCCGTAGGGGGGCTGCGTGAAGGTGATGGCCGTCGGCTTCCCGCTCGTGCACAGGTTGCCCGTGTCCGTGATCGAGTCGCCGAAGTTGAACACCGCGTTGTACTTCTGGGCCTGGCCGGACGCCGCACCCGCAAGAAGCAGCAGGGCCAAGCATGGCAGCAGCTGCTGCTTCCGCGCCGCCACCGACGGCGAGCTCATCGTCCCCATCGTCCCAGCTGCTGCCGACGAGAGAGAGAGAGAGAGAGAGAGAGAGGCACGCAAAGCGGCAAGAAGAAGAAAGCTACGGAAAGGAATAGGAATGGGGATGCTTGGCCAGTGGCCGGGCTTTCTATAGCCCCCGTGACCGGCGCTTTTGCTTTGGAATCTCTCGTCACGCATGTTACTACCCAGCTAGCTAGATTGTCCTCCCCGTTAGTATTTTATCAGTGGCTGCCAGGGAGAAAATTGTCTCTCCCTTTTACCTTTGCTACACTTTCAGCTCGGTTTGTCTTCCCCGGAGAGAGGAAACTTCACGTGAGAGTTCTCTGAAGGACTCTCTGTAAAGCTCAGCATATACGATCCTGCCATGATACCAAAGGACGCATAAAGCATGCAGCTCCACACATGCATGCATGGCTCGAGAGCTTCACCTGCCCGTATGGCGCGTAGGAGAAGAAGAAGAGAAAAAAAAAAAGAACCATGCATGTGTGATCTGAATATTAAGATTCATATATACAGGTACAAAGGATAGTTGGGAACACCCTAACGGAGCTACGGTAACAAATTTGTATGCCAACGAACAGCTGTAGGCCTGTAGTCAGTCCAGTCCCTAGTAGTAAAAAAAAGGAGAAACTATGTGAAGTGGTGCTCAGGTCGATAAATCGAACCTCTTGACACAACACAATGTACTCGCTTGTGAGCTAAGATTTCCCATTTACTGTTTGTAGTTCCACTAAATTGCACATCGTGACCAACTCAAAATAAAATAAAATATGCACATACTGAATGTACTAAATCAGCGACTATTAATATGAATCAGATGAGTAGTAACTTTTATCAGGACAATCAATGCTACGACCATCGCTTTAGAGATAAGATCTTTTCAGTCGGATTAGGAAATAGACAGGACGTGGAGTTATTTGAGCTCGGGTGAACAGTAAAATCAAAACAAATTCAAAAAAATCTGAATTTTTTATGAGAAACATTGACAAAATTTCTAACAGCGTGTTTGGTTCGGGGGAATTAGAGATGGGGAATGGGAGTTGAGGGGTGAGGAGATTAAAAGTCCACTGTTTGATTAGGGGGAATGAAAGTTTAAGTGGGAAGGGGAATGTGAGTTGAGAAAGCCAATTCCCACATATTTCTTCTCAGGGGGTACCCTGTTAATTCGTGAGCAGAGTTTTATCCCACGTTAATTCCCACCATATGCCAAACAAGGGAATGAGAGTAAAAATCTACTTCGCATGACTAATCCCTCCTTGAACACCCTTGTGCAAACTCACATTTCCCTGCCCAAGTGTTTACCAAACAGGCTGTAAGAGCTTACAAAGATTCGCCATGAAATCACGGCAATTCTGCCGTGGACCTGGGACGCCGAGCTAGCCCTGTGTTGAAGATCCTCTTGTTGCGCTCCTTCCAGATCGATCGGGCCGAAACGGCGGCTGCGGTTCTCGTTTCAGCTCCGACCCGCCTCCGATTTGTTCACAGTTAGCCGATCTAATCAACCTTGTTACAGTCTCTGTCATCAGAGTCGTTGTAGTATAGTGGTAAGTATTCCCGCCTGTCACGCGGGTGACTCGGGTTCGATCCTCGGCAACGGCGTCCTTAATTTTTATGCAAACCATGTCACGCACCTGCACTTGCAGTTCGTTAGTAGGCAACAGCAAAATTTTAGGAGTTAGCGATGGCAGCAGCAAACCAACGTCGTTAGTAGGCAACTTCATTTTCATTTCTTTTTGCACTTCCTATCTTCTTCAGATTTCACACAGATGCATGGAAAATACAGCAGGTGAAATGTACTCTAGTATAGGAGGAGGAACAAGTCCCTGATGTAACTAAATTAAGTTGCAATGCTACTGATTTAGGTACTTGCACTTACAATTTGTCAATAGGCCATGGAAATGCAACCTCTTGGCGCAATTAATTACGTGCATCCACATATTCAGTTATGACATGCCACTGGTCATTTGCGCTTTCTTGCTGTAATCATGTTCCCAAGCTTAGATGCACTTGCTATTACTGAATTAACTGTGCTTTCTTGCTGTAACCAAATCCATGTTCCAAATGCTTACAACTGTTCAATATATTACCATGGTAATGCAACATGATCTACAGATTGTGGTGAAATACAGTAATGAAATCAGAATCTTATTCTCAGTAGGACAGATCAGTGTAACGTTTGACTTCGTAGACCTGTTTCTTTTTTCAGTTAATTCCAATTTGGACAACCACGAGTTGACAATTTACATAATTCAGATTTGCACCATGCTTCATTTTTAGAATCTGCTCCTGTGCACTTCTAGTCTGAATCAAAAAAAAGGTTGGAAAGAAGCGGCGATGCATGCATGTTCCCTGCCAGTGTTAAACCCTCGTGCTGCTCTCTACCTAGAGACAGAGAGCTAACTGTAACTGTAAGAGGGCATTGCAAGCAACTGAACCAATGACCTCCAGGTCCAGCAGCCAACTCCGGCCGGCTGCCTGGCTGCTTGCTTGCTCGGAAACGGCAAGGAAAACCGTGCCTGGATGCCGCACCATTGCACCATCATCCGCGACAAAAAAGAGAAAATAAAAGAAGTGGTGCAAATCGGACTTGTAGACCTGAAATGTAGTGTAAAGTGATCAATTTCTAAAACGTGTGCAAATGTGTCGACTTGTGACGAATACGTGTTCTAAACTGGAATTAACTCCCTTTTTTCATTTAGCTTTACAGGTTTCATGTGAAACAATCGACCAGAAGTCCAGAACCATTGAATAGACATTACAATATTATGAAAATAAAATAACTAGAAGATTGATTACAAAATTTGAATGCTAGATAGTGGAAGATTCTTCACAAGTTGTAATTCTGGACAGCAAAGAGAGGAAGATTCTTCAGAAATGGATTTAGTTGGACAAAAACGGCGTAGATTAGTGGTTGGCAATCACATAAACAGCCTAATCACGAATTTAAGATGGAAAAATATTGGTCATGGACTGGTTATTAGCCAAAGCAAAAAAAAAAAAAAAAAAACACAATAGTGTGCATGGATCAGGATGGTTACTGGTGAACTTGTACGGTACTTTGTAGTATTGCATAACCGTCTTAACTGTGCACATCAATCTATCAGAAAAAATAGAAGAGAATGAATTATCTTGACTAGGACAAAGTGACGTCACAACTTGCACTGCTCAACTTGCATTACTGCAGCGAACAACAAATGGGAGAGCGACTCCTCCAAATACGTACGAATATGGTTGAGGTGAACATGCTGATCATTACAGGAAATAAAGGGATAAGTATATTTTTCGTCCTCGAACTCTCGCCAAAGTATAGAAATCGTCCCTCAACTCCAAACCACCAAAACTCAGTCCCTCAACTATCAAAACCGGATAGTTTTTGTCCCTCGTGCCACTTCGGGCGGTTTTAGTACGAGGTGAACAGTAACTCGATGAACAGTAAATTCGAAAAAAAATAGCACAAAATATCAAAAAAATCTGAAATTTTACGGCATCGAAGATACTCTGGTGCGCAAGGCGCGTGCAAAATTTTGTGGTGTTTCGACATTCGAGCAGTTCGTGGCAAAGAAAAAACTGTAAATATGTACGTCGGGGAACAGTAAATTTGAAAAAAATATCAAAAAAATTCAAAACAATATGAATTTTTTTGTCATCAAAGAGGCTTGGGTGCGCAAGGTGCATGCCAATTTTCGTGGTGTTTGGACATTATACGAGCTCGTGGCAAAAAAAAAAAAATTTGGCTCAGATTTTTTTTTGAAAAAGTGCACTATTTTGTTTTTTTTGGCTAGAGCTCCTCGGATGTCATTTGATCACGAAATTTTGCACGCATCTTGCGTACCTGAGCATCTTTGATGCCAAAAGGTTATATATTTTTTGGATTTTTTTTGGATTTACTGTTCACCGCTATAGCCGATTTACGGTTTTGTTTTCGCCACGAGCTGCTCGAATGTCCAAACAGCACGAAATTTAGCACGCACCTTGCGCCCCAGTGTATCTTCGATGCCGTAAAATTTCATATTTTTTTGAATTGTTTTGCTATTTTTTTTCGAATTTACTGTTCATCGAGTTGCTGTTCACCACGTACTAAAACCGCCCGAAGTGGCACGAGGGACGAAAACTATCCGGTTTTGATAGTTGAGGGACTGAGTTTTGGTGGTTTTGGAGTTGAGGGACGATTTCTATACTTTGGCAAGAGTTCGAGGACGAAAAATATACTTATCCCGGAAATAAATACAAAGAAAATGTGAAAATGCAGATCGATAATCCCAAGCATAGATAACTTATTCTCAAATTCACGGATTTGCCACCACAGGAGTGGTTCACAAGTGACCACGATCCACAACTAGTAGTACATGAAAGCAAACGAATTGAAGTTACTACTGACTAGGTATAAACCACAATAGCAGACCCTTTTTAAATAAGATTGTTCAAAGCCACAAAGGCACGGACCAGAACATCAAAATACAGAAGAAACCCAAGCTGTGTAGAAGATCTGACGCATATTTAACACCTGACTTATATGAAGGTAGCGGTGGCGTGCAACTCGGTAGGCAATCACGATGCTGCTTTTAGCAAACAATCTGACAACCATTCTCTGTAACTGGGGATATAAGGTTCGCATCGGAGATTAAAATCCCTCTCAAAACTGAAGATAACACGAGACCTCTGGTTTTCCATATCGTATGACACAAGCTTTTCATTCCACCCAATGGTCTGGAAAAAGATCAATTTGCGTTCCATATCGACTGCGACGACAAATGTACAAACCTCATCGCGGCCTATCATTTCCGACATGTCAGCTGTATGCTTCAAAGTCCACTGCCCACTAGCATAATCTTCAAGAACCCACACTGAGAGCTGGCAATTATCATTGCAGTAATCCATATGCATTGCATACAGGCGTCCCTGAGACTGCGCAATATAACCATAATCCGAGGTGTCCGCTACGCTGAGTGGCATTCGGATTTTCCGCCAAGTATTCCCCTCCGTGTCCACCGTGATCACGGAAGAATCGTGGGTAGTCAGATGAAGCACCCCACCGAAGAAGACAGAGACTGAACAATTGTGATCGTCCACGCTTGTGCGGTCGCCCCACTCGCTCTCCTTTGAAATCCACCTCCTGGTTTCCGATGAGAAGATCTCCACTCTGGTGATCCCGTGGCCACGCACGAGTACGAACACGACAAAGTGGGAGGGAACGAGTGGGTCAAAACCCAAGCGTATCATGTTCTTCTTGTTCGGGTGCAGCTGCTTGGTCGGAGGCACAACGGTCCACTCCTCGGTGGCCGGGTTGCACACGATGTACTCCACGCCGGCGGAGCCGGCTCGAGACGGTCTCTTCCAGCATTCGCAAAGGAGGAGGCCGCCGCAGCAGTCCACGGTCTGGACGCCCCCGTCCCACGCGCCGCGCAGGAAAGGGAGGCCGGGGTCGACGAGGGGCTGGGCTCGTCCCGACAGGTCGAGGAAGCGGAGCTCGTGCTTCCTGTCGTCGCGGGCGTAGCAGAAGAAGCTCGATAGGGCCTGCGGTGACCTCTTCCGGAGGCCGGGGTCGGAGCAGAGGGCGAGCCATGGTTTGGACACGCACTTGAAGCGGCAGAGCGATCTGTAGGGCACCCGCGCAAGGACCTCGAAGAGGAGGTCTTCGGGGAGGCTCTCTGCCGCCGCCGCCGGCTGCTCCTTCTTCTTCCTGGACCTCTTTGCCATCGTCCCGTAGCGGTGGAGATCCAGCCGGATGACGGTGGCCACGGCGTCGGCGGCGGCTGCGTATGTATCTGAAAAAGCGGAATTTGGGAATTTATTGCGCTCCACCTCCTTGGGCCTGACCTAATTAATAACTAGAGCGCGTGTCCAGTTCCCTCAAGAAAAAAAGAACTTGGCTGGAACCTGTGAATTTTTTTTTTCACAAAACGGTGATCATTGATCATTCACTTCAGAAAAAAAAAGTACTTCTCCTGACTAGGGCCTGTTCGGATCCTCTCCGGCTTCACAAAACTCCACAGATTCAACTTCTCCTCGCTTCTAGCTTCAGGTAGCGATCCTAGGAGTGTTCGGGACATTTGCAGCTTCTCTCATAGCTGCAGCCCACTTGGGAGGGTTGTGGCCTGTTAGGCATAGGTTGGGCCGGCTGGATGCTAGTCAATTAGGAGGGGGTACCGGTTCGAGCGAGGATTCATGTAACGATTCGAGGGGAGAGCAGGACCAACTAGTTGACGAGCATTCCTTCGGGAGCCTCCCAACGATCACTTGGGGGTGGGCTGGGAGCGCGCTCTGGGCGCTCCCCTCGATTTTTTTTCCGCACACGTTTTCGGCTTTTTAAACGTTTTTTTTTTGTTTTTTTGGCTTTTTGGTTTTCCACCGGTCTTCCTAAGCTTTTGGACAAAAAAAATCGTTTTTTTTTTTGCTTGAAAAACTCGTTTTTTTGCTTCCGCGAGTGGGGACGTTTTTTTTGCTTGAAAAAACGCGTTTTTTTTTCTTGAAAACGAAAAAAAATGGATTTTCTGTTTTTTTTCCTTCGCGAGAGGCACGGTTTTGCTTCCGTGAGAGGCATGGCCGTGCCTCTCAGAAACGAAAAAAAAAACGTATTTTTTGTTTTTTTTTTCCTTCCACGAGAGGCACCATGCCTCTCGAAAACGAAAAAAAAACGCGTTTTCTGTTTTTTTCTTCTTCTGCGAGAGGCACAGTTTTACTTTCGCGAGAAGCGCGGCCATGCTTCCGATTCGGTTTTTTCGTCCGGTTTTTTTCGGAAACAGAAAAATATTTATGCATTTTAAAAAGTTGTTTGATACTTTTAGAAAAATGTTCATATTTTTAAAATTATTTAATTTCTAACAAAGGAAAAGAAAGGGAAAAAAGGAAAAATGAATAAGTAGATGAAAAATAAAAGGAGAACAAGAAAAAGTAAAAAAAAAAGTGATAAACAGAAGGAAAAAAACACAAGGAACGCAAAAAATGTACAAGAGTGAAGAGTATTGTGACTGGAGATGTACGAGTGGGGACGAATCTGAGCCGTTGCATAAAGATCTGACGGTACTTGAAAAACTGACACTGAACTGGAAAATAGTCGACCGATAAGTACACGCTCCCCCGAACGCCCAAACCCCAGGTCGCAGTCCAGAAATGGCCGCCGCCGACGCCGCGAAGCTCTCCGTCTCCAGTCAGGCCTTCGCGGCGCTCCTCGACTGCTGTGCGGCCGCCGTCGGGGACTGCGACGGGATACTCCTCGGCCGTGCCGCCCGGCCCCCGGCTCCTCCCCCTTCCTTCTCCGACGACGATCCCGCCCCCACCTCCTCCGCCCCAACCCTATCCATCCGCGTCAGCGGCCACTCCTCGCTCGCCCGACCCTCCTCCCTCTCCGATGCACTCGGCTGCTTCAAGTCCTACTCCCGCGCCCGCTCGGCCACGGCCACCGTCGGCTTCTTCTCCTCCCGCCGCAGCGCGTGCGCGACGCGCCACCCCTCCGTGCGCGAGGCCGCCGTCGCCCGCTCCCTATCCAAATCTCTGGCCCTCACCCACCCCGTCGTGTTTCTCCTCTTAGCCCCCTCTGTCGCCTCCGACCTCTCCATCCACTCGTTCGACCACCGCGCCTTCCTCCTTGTTGATTCCCGCCTCGTCCCCACCTCCCTCCAGATCGTCAACGTGGGTCCTGGTTCCCGGGGTCAGTGCCACACCTTCGCGGCGGAGTCGCCAATGCCGTGTCCGCCGGCAAAGGGTTACCGCATCGGAGAGCACAAGGCGATGGATGGGATGATGGATGTGATCGGGATGCTAAGGAGGGCTGGAGAGGCTTGCTCGGGAGGCGGAGGGGGGCAATAAGCGGCTGCTCCGTCAGGTCCTAGTTTGCTCAATCCTTTGCTTGATGTGTTTCTGTAAAATTGATTTGTTTGGGTCCGTGGAAAACAAATGCATTGCTTTGGTTGTGCATCGGTTATTAGACTGACATGAAACAGCATTTTGCAAGGGAAGCAATATTGTGCACATATTTGAGTCAGAATCCAAGGAATTTTGGCATTTTAGTTGGCAAACTGGATATAACTTTGGTTTGATTGTCAAGACTTGACCCCCCTTCAAATGCTAAGTTAGAGTTGTCATATAAAATTGTTATTACCAGATAAAAAGGTTAAACTGGTCTCTGTTGGGCGTGCTGATTCGAACAGCAGGGCCAACCATTAATACCAACTTCTTTCTGCATCATCTATTTATTTTTGCCTGTTTAAATCAGATCTTATTCATTAGAGAAACGCCTTGCTTTTCTTATTAAGCTAAGTGCTCATAAATTGTGTGAACAATGTAGCATTTGTTTGTTCAAAAGAGATTGCATGCATGGATATGTAATATGCTTGCATTGCATATCCATGGCCCGTGCGTGCAATTGTGCATGTACAGGACATAGAGTGTCACTTCATCTTATTGCAGCATTTATAGATTCTGCTATGTTTTCTTTAATCTGCACATGTCATCTCTCTCTTCAACAAAATTTGCATTCTTGCTAGCATCTGTCAGAATCTCATCAGGGCTGAGCTGCAAAATGTGAAAATGGAACCTCATAAGTGATCGAGTTGGAGAAGTAGCTAATACGTCATTCTACATACGTCCTTTTGGAAAGCTCATTTCAAGAGCATTTCGATGTCTTGTGTCATAAATGTGACAATTTGAGCTATCAAAGGTGAAAACAAAGTGGTAGTTTCCTTTTTCTGGATGATTAGTTGGTAACACTTTGAGTAGTTACATGTTGTCGTGGTGAAATCACGGCAGATGCCATGAGATGGCTAAAAGTGGGGGGCTGCGTGAGGACGCCGGTGGGTTCCGGAAGCGAGGTTGGCACACGCATGCGGGGGACACAAGGTGTACCCAGGTTCAGGGCCCTCCGGGAAGGTAACACCCCTAGTCCTGCCGAGTGGGTTGATAGGCACAGAGGCCACGATGGTTACAATGGTGCTCCTGGAGCTGTTTGGGCGGAGGAGGAAGGAGCTAGGTCTCCGTTCGGCCTCTCCTGTAAGTGTGTGTGTTGCTACTGAGCGTCCAGCCCCCCCTGCATGGAGGCCTCCTGGGGGGTCTTATAGCCCGACCCCCAGGGTAACATGGGTAAATCTGAGAGAGGCGAGAACGAGCGTCCGCGAGCATACTCAGGCGAGGAGCCCCCTGGGGTCTTTTATCTGCTGACGCCCAAGGGACAGTGCTACTGTGGATGATGGTGATGCACTGTAGATGAATAGTAGGCGCCGACGAGCAAACAGTGCACCACTATTCGCCAATAGTGCACTGCCGCCGGGTACGGCCGTCGCGTCTGCGTGTGTCTGATGGGACGCCGTAGTTGACTTCGGGCAGCCGGCCGCGGGCGCGAGCCGGAGCAGCCGGCCGCGGGCGCGAGCCGGAGCAGCCGGCTGGCTGGAGCAGCCGGCCGCGGGCGCGAGCCGGAGCAGCCGGCTGGCTGGAGCAGCCGGCCCGGGCGGGCAGGCACCCCGTCCGGCTCGCCGTCTTGGGACCACCCGGGGGTCATCCCCCCGACAGTAGCCTCCGAGCCTCCGGGCGACTTGGAGAGTCGGGCGGAGGGTTTCCGCAGGTGTTGTAGCAGATGTTGTCGATGACAGCCGGCTGCGGGCAGCAGCCGGCGTGGCTTGCTTCCAGTGGGGGCGCGCTAGAGCTCCCACTGGGTGTAGATTCCGAGCCTCCGGGCGACTCGAGGAGTCGGGCGGAGGGTCTTCGCTGTCGTTGAAGCAGAGGTTGTCGATGCCGGCGCGGCTCGCTTCCAGCCGGCGCACCCACTGGGTGTAGCCTCCGAGCCTCCGGGCGAGGAGGGGGGGGGGGGGTCCCCACGGAAATGATCATGCGAAAGACAAAGTTAGTCAATGCAGATATATCAAATATTTAGCTTAGGCAGCGCAAGGTTTATGCAGAGGGTGCCGACTCGGTTTCGTCCGAGCCCCCTTCAGTCTTTTTCATGTCCCCTCCGCTCTTTGACTTTTGCTTTTGCTAGCCGGACAGCCGGGAGCCGGTCTGTAGCTGAGGCGAAGAGTGAGCTTCGGAGTAGAGTGTACAGTACTCGGACTCTGGGAGCAGATTCGACCGAGCAGATACTCATAAAGGAAACGACCGGGTCGCCCAAGCCGTTTTCTCCCCCGGACGTTTTTCGTGTGGGGTGACCTCCAGCTTTTGCTTTTGCTAGCCGGACAGCCGGGAGCCGGTCTGTAGCTGAGACGAAGAGTGGGCCTTTGGTACTGTGCACACAACTAAGCCGTCTGCAGGGAAGAACGTATCGGGCCAAGCGGCCAGCCCCGGGCCGAGACTAGCTGGCGCCGGGGGAAACAACAAAGCAGCTGGAAAAAATGCGAAGATAGCCCCCGAGGGTCGCTCGGGGTTATCTGTTGTGTTCACGGTGCGAAGATACGCGGACGGGAGCTCACATTGCTTTTGACGTAGACGGGGCGGAGGTGTCCGCCGGCAGACGGCCCGAGCCTCCGAGCGGTCGAGGGGCGCCCCAGCCGGTCGGGCCCGGCCGGTCAGGCCCGACCGGCCAGGCGTTGAGGCGGACGGGCAGCCGGGCGTCGAAGCGGGCGGGCGGCCGGGCCGGCTCGCTAGCCGGCCGGGCGTCGGAGCGGGCAGGCGGCCGGGCCGGGTCACCAGCCGGCCTGGCGCAGCCGGCCTGGCGCAGCCAGCCGGGCGTCGAAGCCGGCGCAGCTGCTAGTCTTCTTTTCTTTTTATCCGGCAGCAACTTTTCTCTTTTTTTTTTTCAGCCGGCAGCAACTTTTGCTTTTTGCTTTGCTTTTTTTTTAGCCGGCTGGGGCAGCCGGCCCCTTTTCTTCAGGAGCAGCCGGCCACAGCGATTTCGGCAGCGGGAGCCGGCACGGCAGGCGGCCGGGCAGGCGGCGGAGCGGGAGCCCGGGGCGCACAGCCGCGAACCGGGGCGATGCCGGCGTGCGGGGCGCGCGGCCACGATGGAGGAGGAGGCCGGGCGCCGGCGCGGTGGCCGCGCGGGTGGAGGAGCGCGCGGCCACGAGGGCGCGAAGGGGCAGGGCGAAGCGGGGCGACGCGGTGCGGCCGAGCGCGGGGGAGGCCGGGCGCGCGCAGCCATGGAGGGGAGAGGGCGGCGCGACGCGGCCGTGCGCGGCGCGCTGAGGCGGCGGACGCAGCGGGCGTGGCGGGCCGCAGTAGTGCGGTCGGAATGGCGGGCAGCGGCGGAGCGGGCGCGCGGCCCGCGCAGTGGCGGAGCGGTGGAGGCGCGAGGCCGGAGGGGAGCGGCGCCGCGACTCGGGCTGCGGGGATGAGGGCTGCATGAGGCGATGTGGCGACGCGGGGCCGCCCGCAGCGGCGCGGTCGCGCGGCCGCGGACGTGGAGGTAGCGGGGCGCCGCCGGCGGGCGGGGCACCCACTGGGTGGCGCGACGGGGTCCTCGGGCGGGGCTTGCGCGTAGACGGCGCGGTGTGGACGGAGGGAGCCCTCGGGGGCGCGGCGACCCGGGGACGACGGCGCAAGCTCGCGGGGGGAAGGCCGGAGCTGGGGAGAGGCCGAGGCGGGGGGCCACCGGAGCGCGGCCGAACGGCGGTGGGGGCGAGGAATGCGGAGGCGGAGTCGAGGCCGGGGCGGGACAGGTGGCCAGGCCGCCGGAGCACCCTCGGGGCGTCTCTGCTATCCAGGGGATTCTACTCTTCTTCCTCTGTATGTACTACTCGCTAGGCAAGAGAAAAACAATCGAGAGAGAGATCGGGCGATGGCGAGCCGGTGGTGGTAGCCGAATTTGATAGGCTCAGAGGGCGCAGAATGGTGGAGTGGCTGGAGGTGAGTTGCTAGGCCATGGGGATCGACCCGCCATTGGTGGTGGTAGCGAGAGGAGAGGGACCGAGCGGATGCTAGCATACTCAGGCGAGGAGCCCCCTGGGGTTTTTATCTGCTGACGCCCAGGGGACAGTGCTACTGTGGATGATGGTGATGCACTGTAGATGAATAGTAGGCGCGGACGAGCAAACAGTGCATCACTATTCGTCAATAGTGCGCTGCCGCCGGGTACGGCCGTCGTCTCTGCGTGTGTCCGATGGGACGCCGTAGTTGACTTCGGGCTGGCTGGAGCAGCCGGCCGCAGGCGCGAGCCGGAGCAGCCGGCCCGGGCGGGCAGGCACCCCGTCCGGCTCGCCGTCTTGGGACCACCCAGGGGTCATCCCCGCGACACATGTACAAGCTATGCTATTTTGTGAGTTTAAGTGGTGACCTATAGCTATAGGAAGTATTGTGCAGTGTACAGTTGCAACTAAACTACTGAAGTGTGCATTAATCTTGTATTTCCTCCGTCCGAACGGAGGGAGTGCTTAAACTAATTGCCATTTTTTATTGCTGACTGAAATGGTTACATCCTTCATGTATGTCATGTAAGGGTTGATTTAGAGATTAGGAGTCTATTCTACTTTATATTGCGTGCATGTTGCTGGATAAGCTATGTGAGGTTGGACCATTGATGCTGTTGATCTTTGCTAGTGTATAGGTTTATTGGTTCACATGTGTGCACCTGTCTTGAACTTCAGTTTGTTTGAATGTCACATCGAAAACCATTATCCATGTAGTTTTGCATGAAAAGGAGCATCATCCAGACATGAACTAGAATAGACATTTATGCTGAATACTTACAATATCGTTTACAGATTCAGGTTTTAACATGTCTTCAGATTTAACAGGATGCATTGTTGTATGCTATTCTTATCATTTTGCTGTTGCTGTCTCTACCAGTTCATTCCTTCACCATTAGTTTTGCAAGGATTATCTTTAGATATGTTACTGAGATCAGCACCAACTTTTTTGTTTACCATGTCTGTGCTGATGTTGTTTTGTAGGAAAATAAGAACTTATTGGCGAGGAGAAAAAATGCTGGGTTGAAGTAAGGGCAGAGATCTTGTTCTCAGTAAGGTAACCTGACCTACCTATTAGTCTATTACTTTGTTTCATACATGTAACTAACTTCTATCCTGGATAGTTCTGGTATTTGGCTACTCATTTCTTTTGCACCCTCACTTGACACCTCCGTTTTCCTTCACTATTGTTTTTTTTTGACAACTCAAAGACAGTAGGAGAAGCTCCTACTGCCGTCCTTTTTGTAATTATATCAAAATTGTGTTACATGTACATGTTCTCTCCTAGACCACCAGGCTCCAAGAACAAAGGAGTTGGGAGATGAGGAAAATAAAACAAAGGAGTACAAGTAGTACAAGTAGGTTTGATCAGCTAACTGTCCACCACACTAAGCTATGGCTCCACACAGGGAGTGAATAAAGCCCTCTAGGGTGGGTTTAGCTCTATGGGCCAAGAGGGCAAAATCATGCTTGAAGCGTTCAGTCCATGATCTGTGGGAGGGGGGGATTCCACGAAAGACCTTGCCATTTCTTTCTTTCCAAACGCTCCAGGCAGCCGTGACAAAGACCTCCATGAACATTGCATGCGTCCATCTCTCCCTGCCAGCTTTGATCATATGAAGTCTGTCTCCAGTTGAGGGCCATGACATTCCCAGCTTATCCCAGCAACCCTTGCTGAACGGGCAGGCGAAGAAGAGGTGCTCAACTGTCTCTTCTGCTCCCAGGTTGCATAGGACACAATCAACGCCATCGCTTACATTGTAGTGCCTGCGTTTTAGCATGTTCTTTGTGTTTATTCTGTCAGCTAGAAGAAGTCAGGCAAAAACGTTGGACTTCATGATGCACACTGATTTCCAAATCCACGAGAACGCTTCATGTGCCATGACATTTCTGAAGAAGAACCTGTAATATTTTACTGAAGAGTAACCATGTCCCCATACGCATTCCCACTGGTCCATACTAGCATTTGCCAGAACAGTCACTGCAGTTCGCTCTTGCATGTCTCGGGTTTCTTGAAGAGCAAGTGTTGATAATGGCAAGTGGAATCCAGTCTGGAGGTTTTCCATACTTAGGAATTCAGCGACAGATGCATCAGCAAATTTAGTGTAAGAAAAGGCCCTGGGTAGTCTTCAGATAAGATTGAGTCCATCCATAGATCCTTCCAGAATAGCACTGTGGTACCATCCCACACGAGGACTTTGGTGATCCCCCTGTAGATATCACTTAGCTGGAACACGTCGCACCACACACGTCCGAGGCATGAGGAATTTTGCCCTGGTACATCTTTCTGTTATAAAAGTTATGTAGATGTTTCAGGAGCAGCCCAGTGTTCTGTATTTGGATGTCAATAATCCCGAGCCCCCCCTTGTTCTTCGGGCGACACACTAAGTCCCATGCCGCAAGGGAGTTGCAGGAGTTCGCTTGCTCGGTTTTCTTTTGCCATAAGCATTGCCTCCTGATTTTTTCAAGGTGTTCAACGAGCTTGGGAGGGAACTTGATTGTGCACATGGGGTATATGGCGATGGCTGTTAGAACCGAATTTAGTAACTGCAGTTTCTTGCCATAGGAGAGCATATTGAGCGATGATGACAGCTTCCTCTCGACCCAATCAACCACTGGCATGAGGTCGGTTATGGTGGGTCTGGTGGTCCCCATTGGCAGTCCTAGGTACGTGAAGGGCATCGAGCCTATCGAGCATCCAAAAAATTGCGCAAGCTGGGCCGTCAGTGCATCATTGGAGTTGATGGGTACAAGGACCGATTTCTGAAAGTTTATCTTAAGCCCGATGGACTCAGCATAATCCGTAAGCAGCTCTTTCATAGTTTTTGCTTGGTTGGGGCATGCAGGCATTGCTAGGATCGTGTCGTCGGCGTATTGGATTACTGGGTAGTCAGATCTTCCAATAGCAGGGATGGGCAGCTCGATCAAATGGGCTCTATATGCATCATTTATTACCGCTTGCAGGAGATCTGCCGCCAACACAAAAATGAGCGGCAATAGAGGGTCTCCTTGGCAAACTCCGCGACGACAGGAAAATTGTCTCCCCGGGACACCGTTGAGAATCATGGAGGAAGTCCCCGAAGCAAATATGCACTGTATCCAACCTAGCCAGCGATCATCGAAGCCCATGCTCTTCATGATGTCGAGCATGGAAGAGTGTTCTATAGTGTCGAATGCCTTTGCGAAATCCAATTTCAGTAAGATGATCTCCCTGCCTGAGTTTTTTGCATTGGAAGATGTATTCGAATGCCCATGCGAGACAGTCTTGTATCGTGCGTCCCCTGAGAAATTCGTATTGATTTTCGTGTATGATGTTCAAAATCATCTTCTTGGCGAGAAGTTTTGTAATGATCTCCAGGCAGCAGTTTAAAAGTGTGATGGGCCTATAGTCGTTTGTGGTCTCTGGAGATCTAGTTTTCGGGATCAGTGTTATAAATCCAGTGTTAATGCTTTTCAAATCCAAAGTGCCGTGATAGAAGTCGTCACAAAGTTTGTAGAATTCCCTCTTGACAATGTGCCAGCACGTTTTCAGAAATGCCCCGTTGAATCCATCTGGGCCTGGCGCTCTGTCAGCCGGCATGTTTCTGACCACCTTGTCGGTCTCTTCGTGTGTAAACGGGGCTGATAGTTTATCCAGCCCTTCTACGTTTCTGATGATTGAGGGGAGATTGAATTTTATTGCGGGAGGAGAGGATTCTCCCAACCTTTGCTTGAAGGACTGAAAGAGAACATCTTTTTTGCATTATGATCGCAAACTTCAATGCCATCCGGGGTTTTGAGCATGGCTATGGAGTTTCTTCTGTATCGTTCCATAGCAAGGGCTTGGAAGAGTTTGGTGTTTTCTTCCCCAAACTTTATCCATCAGACAGTGCACCGTTTTTTCCAGTACATGTTTTGATATTGAAGAAGATTTAGATTTATCAGATGGACCTTTAGTAGAGTGCGAAAGTTTGCCTCTCGGGTTGATAGCGGGCGTTGATCTTCCAGCCCATCTAGCTCTTTTAATGCTTTTTATATTTTGAATGAGAATCGAGAGGCGGGAGATGTTTTTACTCCAAGCCTTGAGGTCATAGCATAGGTTTTTGAACTTCTTACAAATGAGAGCAGCACTGTTTGGGGCATGGCATGGTTTGGACCACGAGTTTGCAACTACTTCCAGAAATCCTGGGTGGTTTGTCCAGCATCACCTGATCAATTCTTATCTTCTGTTTGTATCTTATTTGTTTACTTGCACGTGTGTGTTGGGCTAACATACTTGGAGTAGGATCTTTTTTTCCATTTACTGTTAACCGCTAGTGAATAAGTATTCTTGTTCTTAGGGAGTAGTATTTGATTATAAAAAATGTTGTGTCTTGAGTGTACACTTATTTTTTGCTGTGTGGTGGTATAACCATATAATGCATGTTATCTGTGATCCTCAGTGAGACGTCCCTGAACCTGAATTTTATGGTCTTTTTTTTTAACACAGTACAGACGCATACGCTCGTACATGCGCACATGCACTCACCCCTATGATTTTTCAGGAATTTTAAGGTCTTCACATTCACTCCCCAACACATAGCAGATTGTAAGGCTTGATTTGAATATTAGTGGTGACCCGTAATTGTGACTAGTGGTCTGATGGCTTGCTTCATCTTGTTTTGCAGGGTGTAGAGGCTCTATAAGAGAGGTCACAAAATTTGAAGCCGGGATCCTTTGAACTTTATCTTGAGTAGTGCCTGCCTATTTCTTCCTCTTTTTGGCTGGATGCCTTTTGGACTTCCAGTATCGCATGTTTGTTCTTTTGAACAGAAGATTCAGGGGTTTCTTATATGCAGAAACTAGGATAGCACTACCTCCGTCTCAAAATATAACATGTTTTTCTAGGCTAAAGTTTTGTTCCTTACATGCAAATAATGTGAGACGTGGCATCATTTCGCCACTGCACCTTGGATAGCTGGATGCAATAGTGTTCCATGTTATGCAGATTCATGTCCAATTTGGATTTGCCATTCTAGTATGCTTTTTATTTTATATGCAGTGGAGCTGTGACTTGGTGCTAGTTGGTGGTTCCCGAATCAGCCTTCATCGACCCATGCTTAAAGTAGCATGATGCTCCTCTTTAATATCACAAGATGTGAAATACTCTGCTTGAGTCGCCCGTGCTCCGCCTACCGGATCGCAACTCCGCATCCGCCCGCCGCAGCCGCAGCCCCATGGCGAGGTGATCCGCCCCGCTCCTCCGCCGCCGGGTCTCCTCCATGCCTCCCTTTCCGGGCCATGGCGGCGGCGTGCGCCACACGGTGACCTACATGCCCCGGCCGGGGGACGGCACCCGCGCCCAGTCACGGTCATCCCAGGCGATGGCATTGCCCCCGTGGTCATCGGTAGGTCATGGAGGCGATGCACGTGCTCGGCTACTTCGAGACCCATGACGTCCACGGCGACATGCCCGTCGTCATCGACTCCATCCGCCGCAACAAGGTCTGCCTCAAGGGGGGCCTCGCCACCCCCGTTGGCGAGGGCATCTCCTCCCTCAAAATGTTGCGGAGCTCGCCTTCTTCGCCTCCCTCTTACAGTAATAAAATCAGAACTTATTCTCAGTAGGACAGATCATTCTAACATTTGACTTCATAGATCTGTTTCTTTTTTCAGTTAATTCCAATTTGGACAACCACGGGTTGACAATTTACATAATTTCGATTTGCACCATGCTTCCTTTTTAGGATCTGCTCCTGTGCACCTCCAGTATGAATCAAAAGGTTGGAAAGAAGCGGCGATACATGTGCCCTGCCTGTATCAAACCCTCGTGCTGCTCCCTACCTAGAGAGCTAACTGTAAGAGGGCATGCAAGCAACTAAACCAATGACTCTAGGTCCAGCAGCCAACTCAGGCCGCCTGCCTGGCTGCTTGCTCGCTCGGAAACGGCAAGGAAAATTGTGCCTGGATGTGCCGCACCATCGGACGACATCGGCCACAAAAAAAGGGAAAAATAAAAGAAGTGGTGATGAGGTTCTCCTCTTTGTCACACCCATGCCTGGGAAATCTGTTTAATTTGAAAAATCTGATGAAGAGTAGTTCTACGCTGCTACTCTACTTCCTGTTCATGCTCGTACACTCCAACTCATGATGTGTGATACTTTTGGGAATGACGTTGCTGATGTACCAAATGTTTGTTCCATGTATAAACTTTTAATGCTATATTATTCTCTGTGATCATATTTTCTGTTCATGCTTTATTTAAGAATTAATATTTCATCTCATAGTTCAGTAAAATGATACCCTAAACTATGAAAAATATAATGGATTCCATTAGAAAAACCCAAATCTACGTTTTCAAACCCACCGCACCATTTTTTTATCGTTTACCCAACCCACCGAACAATTTCTGTGACGTCGTCGTAAAATATGGACATACGTAGTGATGGCCAAATTCGTCGCCTAAAACAAGGCCAGAGCATCAGCAAAGTTGCCGAGGGAGCTGCCCCAGGAGGGAAACACCTGGTGACTGTTGACCGTCACAGAAAATGATCTTTGGTGACGGTTCGTTCTTCGTCACCATGGTTTTTGTCACTGAATAGAGCAGATTTTGTAGTGGCACCCGGCAACTTTACTTGAAGACAAGTAAAGCTGACTCCTCTGTTGAAAACATTTCTCTCGCAGCCCAGAAGATCATCTTCTCTGACTGGTAAGTAAATGTTTCGACGCAAGAAGAGATTTCTCACAACCGTCATATGTTTCAGTTAATCATCACACTAGACATAAGTCTCAAAATACTTATACCCCTCTTAATAGTACAGTGGTTCTATGACTCAAAGGAAGAAAATGAAACGAAGAAACAAATGCTACGTCTTCAGTCCGTCTTCATTCTTCTCCGTTGCAGTCATTCTTCTCGTACACCTCGCGTAACAATTGCTTCACGTCTGCAATATTTTTAGGGGCCGTCTCTGACACACAGTATTTTCGGGATCACATTCCTCGAAACATATTTATCTTCTCTGCTGCGCAGATAACTTTCAGTGAAGTTTATAGCAAACTTCTCAATAGATTGTAGCAA
Source organism: Elymus sibiricus (assembly GCA_039707655.1). Classification (NCBI taxonomy): domain Eukaryota; kingdom Viridiplantae; phylum Streptophyta; class Magnoliopsida; order Poales; family Poaceae; genus Elymus; species Elymus sibiricus. The sequence goes on from CM077664.1 coordinate 352,392,456, forward strand.
TCTTCTCTATACTTCAGGGACTATTTCTCTCTGTGTGTACTAGCAAACAGATCAGTCTCACCCTGTTTCTGACAACAATCTCCAAAATACAAGGGGCAAGAAATTGCACCAACAACTTCGAACAACTAAATGGCAAAAGAGAAAAATGGGCAAATCAGTCTCACAAGGCATTGCACGTTAAATATTAGGAAAGATATTGATTGCATGTTGATATTAGGTATGATATAATTATGTGGTTAGCACTGAAGTTGAAATTAGGTATAATCTTAATTGCACGCTAAACATGTTTTTAGCTCTGAACATCGGAGCAACATAGACCATTGGATACACGCGTTTGAATGGGTGAGATGTGTTCTCAATCTCCACAACTCGCTCTTTTTATATTTGTATAGATGTATAGATGAATTAACTTTGGCGAGTAACTGGATCTGAAAGATCAAATAGAAGGAGACAATTGTTCCATCTTCTTAGTTGGATCGGAAAAAATATAACACAATATGCGGATGCCATGAAAAACTTTGTATCACAATATTGCTTTTTCTATTTGGCAATTGACCTGGCCTTGCACGGAGCGCCCAACTCAGAAGTGAACAATGTAACCTGCAAATGATATTAAAAGTCTCTTAATTAACTAATTTCCATACATGGAGATAGTAACTAAACAAAGATATGTGACAATATAAACATTTTTTCTCAAACAAAACACATATAAACACATCAAGTATACGTTAATATCAACAGCAAAACAAACCTGCACAGTTGTCTCCTTCATGCAACGTGTTGCCACACGAACGTGTGACGGTAGCCCACCTCGGTAGATTAATCTGAGCCAAATGTGCGGCTGTAAACACATTGCAAATTGCCAAGAGGTTCACCGAACGCGTCACTACTTGGCAGCATGCGTGGCTTGGTTCGAATGGCCAGTGCGCACCTTTCCTAATACTAGCGGTTGGGGCGCCACCCGGTGGCGCCGTTTAAGAGGAAGCTGGGCGGTGCCAGGTGGGAGGCGCCCCTTCGGCTGCTTTTTTTTTTCTGCCACACATGCATGTACAACTGAGAACCTTGTTAATCAATGACCATAAAGCAGGCCAAATCCCTTGAGAGTAGTAAACAAAACATTAGAGCTGAAAGCAGATTGGGAGCCAAATGAGTTCACACTACTTGATGAACTAAACATCTAGAAAGAAGCATTTCATCGGGAGCGGCGTTTTGGCTCCCGGGAGCACATGCTCCTGGGTGAACAGTAGCCCCCAAAAAAATAGAAAATGTTTTAAAAAAATTCTGAAATTTTTTGTAGATGATCGTGTTGGTGTCGCAAGCATGCTTGACAATTTTCATGTGGAACGGAGCAGCGGTGTTTCGTCGGTGAAAAAAACAAATTTGGGTTGTCATTTTGTGGTGACATTTTGTCTTCGATTTGTTTTTTTTGCGCAGGCCAAAATGCTTAACCTTTTTGCCTCAAAATTTACATGTAGCATTTGTATGTGACAAAGATCACCAAAAAAAATTGTCCCAATTTTTTTGACATTTGGAAAAAAAAAATTGGCCCCGGGAGCCAAATTGAGTTTCCGCATTTCATCCACATCTGAAACTTAAGAGAGATGTACTGACCATCGTCAATAGCTTCTGGTCTAACCAAAGAGAAAATATACAAGAGTAGCATATCATAGAAATTATATTGATGTTAACAGGCCAGAAACCTTCTATCTTCTCAAGAAAAAGAAAGCTAAAATCTTCAGGCAGGGCATGCTTTCATTCTTTTAACAATATATCGATCGTTCCTGTAAAGAGCAAGCACATGGCCAATTAAATCTGTACTATCATCATTCAATTCATGTTTCCTGGAAACAAATAACAAAGAACAAATAAGATTACTTGCAATGTAGGAGGTAATCCTTCCATTTTTAATGGAAAATGAAAAACAGTACATGATACTGAAATAATACGTTTTGCAACTACCGATTTTCTCAAAAGAGAGTAAATTATTAAACCAATTCCCATTTCTGAAAAAAATGAAAAATAACCAGGGTAATGTTGAAGATGCATGTGCAATTAGAACAAGCATGCATTCTTGACTAACAATGAGACTTACATTTGGCACAACACTCGACCAGTTGAGGCTCAGATAGAACTGCAACCAAGATGCAGAGTGGGGGGGGGGGGGGGGGGGGGGGGAGCGGTAGTCAGAATTCTGAATCTATCTATTGATGGATCCATTGGAGGACGGAAGAAACTCAGGGTACAACCAACTCTATGTCGTTTATACTGAACAACACATGAAGGAATATACTCTCCTCAATCAGAAATTTATCTAAGGAAAAGAAGGAGAAAGTCACTTTTTATTTAACATAAAAGAGACCTCTGTCATGGATATACAGTCTATGAAACATTGGACATTTGAAGATCTTGGTCATGGCGTTCCACATCCACTTTGGAGCCCCGCCAGCAGGAGGACACTGCCTGCAACAAGCGGGCCCATTTGTTGTAATATGCTAGTGAAAAATAAAATAAATAAGAGACACAGTTAGTTGCACGAACAACTAATCAGAAAGTGAGGTAAAGAGTGTAAAACAAGTGTTGAATATCTGCAGGAGGGTAATTTCAATGGTTCAACTGCGCCAATCACCCTCTCATTATTTAGTGGACCTTTCTCATTTTCTCATGTATGATCAGTAATAGTACAAATGTACGTCCTATGTGCTAGTATGATAATAACCCGAATAAAAAATGTGTGTTTTTATTATAAGTTATGTCATATCATATGTAGAATGTCCTTAAGTCTAGATGTAACACAGTTAGCAGGATTCTAAAAATCACCACATAAGTATCGTAAGAGTTATGCAGAGGTACATAGGGAAGGAGCACTAAGAAACAAGTCTTCAATCTTTTAAGCAAATGATCAGCATCACAAGGCAATCCAATGTGTCAAAGATGAAGATGCGGTGTGATCAATCAAAAAAACTCTAAATTAGTACAATTTCCAAAAGAGGTTTACCTAGGTTGCACATGCTTGCATAATTCGTACAAAGGCTATCCCACAAAGCATGACATTTGATCCCGTGCCAATGTAGATACTAATTGCTTCATTCGACTTTTTTTGATGAATTGGTCTATTTGTCAGCACATGAATGAATCAACCTGTCCATCGGCAGATTAGTGTTAGGACTGCACCTCTGAACCTACATTGCCTTTAGATTTCCCAAGCTTCATTTTTCCAAAATGAGCTGGACCCAAGATGTGTCTTCACCGGTTATTTGGTTACCATGCTAACCAATAACAACCAGTTTTGCCACCAAAATAGTTTGTTTTGTAACCCCATAAAGAAACCTCAATAACTTAGCCTATTAACTGTATCATTTTGACCAGTGTGTTTGTTTTTCTGCTCCTATCCAGTCATGCTTTCTTAGAAGTAGAACAATGCGTAACATTCCAGTCATGCTTTTTTAGAAGTAAGAACAATACAAGCTATTTGCTGCTGACCAATTCTTTAGCTCACATGGATCATGTTTGGCTGATAAGAAGAGAGATCACACTTCTGACCATTTTTTTAGATAACACCTATTCTGATCAGTATGTTTATTTCTCTGCTCCTATCCATGTACACTATAAACTTGCAGTTCCTACACAGGTGGCTTCAAGCTCTGTTGTCGCATCTATTTACTCAGTTTGTTACTCCAATTCGTAATAGTTTGTCTAGAACTCGTGTACCCTTAACATACGCCTTGTTATATATTCATTTCCCATTTTTTCCCAAGAAGCCTATTATTAGTAAGAATTAATGGTCAGAATACTCAGTGCATAATACTTTAGAAAATAGTAAGAATCTAACATAAGAAAACTTGCGCGAAATAAATAATGGGTGTGCCTATCAAGACGACAAAAATACTACTCCCTCCGTCCCAAAATAAGTGACTCAACTTTGTACTAACTTTAGTACAGAGTTAGCATAAAGTTAAGTCACTTATTTTGGGACGGAGGGAGTATTATTTTTCTTGTTTAACATTCAACCAAGAGAATAAAAGAAGCATAGTTTCTTTTTACCAATTTAAAGAAGCATAGTTATAGGCATCCTATGAGATCAACTTCAAACGTGGAGGCACTCACCCTTGGTACTGACCATTGTAGCGGCTATGCTTATACCCAAAGCATACTAAACCTAAAATAGTAGTTGCGGGCATGAGAAAATATAAGCACTTCTGCACAACAAAAAGGAAACTATATGTCAGGAATATACACGCACACAGATGGTATGGCAGAAGAACAACCGAAAACCCTGAAGCACTGCAATATGTTGTGTGTATGGCAGAAGAACAAATGAAAATCGTGATGACATGGTATAAAAACATGATGAAACAAATCTCAAATTGGTAAACCAATAAGTTCTCAAGAAAGATAACCTGGAAAGCAAATCACAAGCACATCAATGTCAAACAGAAAGAAAATTTGTTTCTTAAAAGGATATCATACTATTTAGTATTTACAATACCTGTGACCAGATACCTAGTAATAAAGTTGAATAATTTTAGTCCTTTCAGCCCTAGTTGATGCAGCAAAAGATGCACAAAATAATGACCTTTACAACAGGTTTGTCCGGGACTGGACAGAGACGGGTTGGAGCAGAGTGTCGTCGACGGTGAAGTGAGAGGCTGCAGCAGAAGGCTTCACGGCGAGGCGACGGGTTGGAGCAGAGTGTCGTCGACAGTGAAGTGAGAGGCTGCAGCAGAGGGCTTCACGGCGAGGTGACGGGCTGAAGTAAAACAAGCATGCAAAGATGCGTCTACACAATAGAATTTTAAGCATGAATCTGAAACTAAAGCCCTGAATGGAAGAACAATACTTTGGGTAAATGATGAGCTACACATGAGAATAACATGATCTAATGAGTGTAAATAAAAAATTCTTGCACGAACAAAAATGTACATATAGACACAGTCCAGCTTTCCACACATGAACAAAAATCAACACTTGGACACATCCCAGCATGAGCAAAAATCTACAAAGAGAGACGAGCGATAGCAAAATCAGATCACTTCTTCCATGTGAGCATCCAACCTTTCCACTGGAGCAGTTCCTGCAAAATCAAAGAACAACACACCATGAGAAAACAAATCTAAATCCCGATCTGCCTCTCCTTTGAACACCGAGCAAAATCACCGGGGTTTGCTGTTCCACTCCCAAACAGTCCCAGATCGAGAGAGAGAGAGAGAGAGAGAGAGAGAGAGAGAGAGAGAGAGAGAGAGAGAGAGAGAGAGAGAGAGAGAGAGAGAGAGAGAGGTGAAGGAGAGACTGGCCACACCGGCGTCCGTGGTGGTGAGGACGAGCTTTAGAGGACTGCGTCGATGCCGACGATGGTGGCGAGGCTCGCTGCATTGCATTCTCCTGCAGTTGGGCTCCTCCTCTGGTGGCCCTTTGCAGCAAATCCCCACGGTGACATCCTCCGGCGACCGTCATCCGCGTCGAGCTCCTCCTCCAGCGGCTTCTTCGCCGCGAGTCGTCAAGGAGAGGGGGAGACAGTGCACGGGGTCGACGGCTGCGCGCTCCCTTGCCATCCACTCCCACACCCCAGTCTCCCCACCCCTCGACGCCGTCTGCGCCGCCGCAGTCAACGAGGAGTCCATCACCATCAGCGGGCGCCTCTTCTTCCCCATCCCTTCCATCTCGAATCTTGGGGAAGAGGAGTTGAAGGAGGTCCAGGAGGAGATAGCTGAGCTCCTCGGGGCGCTGGAGGAGCATGGATGGTGGAGGCGGCTGTGGTGGCGGCAGCAACCCTAGCCGCCCCGGATGTGGAAACGAGAGGCGAGAGAGGAGAGGGGGTGGGAGGAAAAGAAATCGAGGCGCTCCTCTCTCTCGTTTTCTTCGTGATGGCTGGCCCACATGACGAGCGAAGCGAGCGTGCCCAATCAAAACTCTAGGTGCAGTACTGTTCCCGTCGACGTGGACACGACGAGGAGGCGCCCCTTCTGCGTAGCTTATTGTGTTTGATTGAACTTACAGTGTTCCATCACCTCATCTTTTTCGATGTCGGCTCGAGACTTACTTGCCCATGTATGGTTTGGAAAAAAAAAAAAGAGACCGTCACAAAAACTAGGAGGTAGAACACGGCAACCGCTCTAGCATTAGCCATATCAATCAACTTTGAAAGATGTGGGCCAATGCTTACGCAGGTAGGTGACTATAGGTATATGTGTGCTTTTGATCTATGTGTGATCGTGCATCACCTAGGCTCTATATATATATATAGGCAGTGTGCTTATGGGCAGCGTTCACTTCATCTTAAGCGAAAATTTATTGGTTGCATTTGATTCACTTAGTAGGTTCCAATTATAAACTAGGATAAGTATCTCAATATGTCGTCAGTACATATTAAATGCTGGGAGGATAGGTCCCACATTTCGCGAGAGGTACGGTTTTGCTTTCGCGAGAGGTACGGCCGTGTCCCTCGGAAACGAAAAAAAAACACGTTTTCTATTTTTTTTCCTTCCGCGAGAGGCACGGTTTTGCTTTCGCGAGAGGCATGGTTTTTATTTTTTTTCCTTCCGCGAGAGGCACGGTTTTGCTTCCGCGGGAAGCACGATTTTGCTTTCGCGAGTGGCACGGCCGTGCCTCTCGGAAACAGGAAAAAAATGCGTTTTCTGTTTTTTTTCTTCCGCGAGAGGCACGGTTTTGCTTTCGCGAGAGGCACGGCCGTGCCTCTTTCGGAAAGGGAAAGAAAAAACGTGCTTCCGATTCGGTTTTTTCGTGAAAAAAAAAGTTTGTCAAAACCTATCAAAATGGGATCTAGTTTTGAAAATCTCGACGCGAGGAATCCAACAGTGAAAACAGTTCGAGATTTGAACGCACGGTTTAAGAGATAAAACGTTTTGAATAAACGGATCTATGAAAAAAAGGAAAACTCCCAGGTTGCGGCAAATGACGCATAGCCGTGTCGCAACCCGGAGAGGTGAGAGTGATATTTGAAAGGGGTACTACTTAATAAATTAGTGATTTCGAGGAATTCCACGATACAGAGCCAAAGCCCAAAGGCCGCATTGTTATGAACCGTCCAGGCTCCAAAGCCTAAAATCCCAGAGAGCCTAAAAGCCGAGAGACCCAAAGAGGGGGTGGAGCCCATAATAAGCGGATTGCGGTGGGAAGCCGGCTAGAAACCGCCGCCGCCGTCGTCCGGGATGGCAAAGAGGTCCAGGAAGAAGGAGCAGCCGGCGGCTGCGGCGGCGAGCCTCCCTGAGGACCTCCTCGTCGAGATCCTGGCGCGAGTGCCCTACAGATCGCTCTACCACTTCAAGTGCGTGTCGCGACCGTGGCGCGCCCTCTGCTCCGACCCCGGCCTCCGCAAGAGGTCGCCGCAGGGCCTATCCGGCTTCTTCTGCTACGCCTGCGACGACGAGAACCACCAGCTCCGCTTCCTCAACATCTCAGGGAGAGGCCGGCCCCTCGTCGACCCCGGCCTCCCTTTCCTGCGCCGCGTATGGGATGGAGGCGTCCGAGTCGTCTACAATCGACGCCGGCTATGACTCAGAGTACATTGTGTGCAATCCGGCAACAGAGGAGTGGACCGTTTTGCCTGCTACCAAGGAGCTGCACCCGAGCAACATCATCCGCTTGGGTTTCGACCCGGCCGCTCCCTCCCGCTTCGCCGTGTTCGTGTTCGTGCTCGTGGGGGATTACAAGATCACTGGAGTGGAGATCTTCTCGTCCGAGACCGGAAAGTGGACATCTAAGGAGAGCGAGTGGTGCGGCAAGACTATTGTTGATGAGTATAATAGTTCGGCCTCTGTCTTCTTCGGTGGCGCACTGCATTTGACTACCTACGATTCTTCGGTGATCACAGTGGATACAGAGGGGAATACTTGGCGGAAAATCCGAATGCCACTCAGTCTGAAAGACACGTCGGGTTATGGTTTTATCGCGCAGTCTCAGGGATGCCTGTATGCAATGCATATGGATTACCGTAATGATGCTTGCCAGCTCTCCGTATGGGTTCTTGAAGATTATGCTAGTGGGCAGTGGAACCTGAAGCATACAGCTAACATGTTGGAAGTGGTAGGCCGTGATGAGGTGTGTACATTTGTTGCAGTTGATCCGGAATGCAAATTGATCTTTTTCCAAATCGGTGGACACGATGAAAAGCTAGTGTCATATGATATGGAAAACCGGAAATTTCATGTTCTCTTCAGCTTCCAGAGATACTTTATTCTCCGGTGTGAACCTTATATTCCCAATTACAATGAATGGTTGTCAGATGGTTTGCTAAAAGCAGCACCATGATTGCCTTCCGATTTCGAGATGCCACTAGTACCTTCATATAAATCAGGTGGTAGATACGGGTCAAATCTTCCACGCAATTTTCTTCTGCAATTTGATGTTCTGGAGCATGCCTTTGTGGCTTTGAACAGTATTCTTTTAAAATGAAGAGTGGCAGCTGCCCTTCTGTTGTTACTGCCTGGCAATCCCTTTGCTTCCATGTACTAGTTGTGCTGTGGTCACTTGTAAGTCTATCTTGTGGGGGCAGAATAGGTTATCCATGCTTGGAATTATCTGCATTTGCGCCTTTTCTTTCTATTATTTCCTGCAATTATCTGAATGTTCACCTCAACAATGTTTGTATGTATTTGGAAACTGGATGAATCACTATCCCATTTGTTGTACGAAAGGGTTATCTTTTCTGAAGTAATATAATGCATTTTAAGCAAATTTAAGTTGTCAAGTAACTTTGTGCTAGCCAACATAATTTATGTTCTTTTTTTATGGATTAATGTGCACCGTTAAGATGATCATATGATATGAAGTACTCCCTCTATAAACTAATATAAGATGTTTTAGATCACTACTTTAGTGATAAACGTTTTATATTAGTTTACAGAGGGATTACTGTTCACCAGTAACCATTATGATTCATGCACCCTATTGTGTTTTTCCATTGTTGCTTTGGTTAACCATCCATGGCCAATATTTTTCTATCTTAAATTCGTGAATCAAACTGTTTATGTGATTTTCATCCACTAATTTAGGTTGCTGTTGCCCAACTAAATCCATTTCTGAAGAATCTTCACCTATTTGTTGTCTAGATAGCAACTTGCAGATTTTACTTGTCCATTACCTAGCTTTCAAAATTGTGCAATGCAATCTTCTAGTTCTTGATATGCAAATTGATTTTTTTACTTTGTAATTGCTATTCGAAAATTTGGACTTTGGGACTATGTTTTATATGAAATCTGTAAAACTAAATGAAAAAACCCAGAGTTGTAGACCACCTATTTGTCACAAGTCGACAGTTTGCAACCTTTTTTTGAGAAATTAGACCACTTCACAGTTCACACTACATTAGTGTGGGGTTGGCATGGAGCATTTATCACCGGTTTTTTCCAACCTTTCGATTCGGACTGGAGGTGCATAGGAGCTGGATGCAATGGGAAAGCACAGATCCTAAAATGAAACGTGGTGCAAGTCAGAATTATGTACTTATAATGTGGTGTGAAGTGGTCACAATTTTAAAGGTGGTGCAAATTGTCAACTAAGAGATCATTTATTATCGTGATTCAATTCTTTCCTGAAAATATTCAGTGATAACTTGTCACAATGCTGATTTAGTTTACCTTTTGGAACTTTCAGACTTCTGTGCGCGTAAAAATTCAAGCTGGTATCGTCGTGTACCAGAAATTTCTGAAACTATTTACTACACGAGTATGATTTATCTTCTATTCCATGTGGATTACCTGTTTACCTACCATTAGCTGTTCACTCTCCCCTGTGTCAACAGTTTCAAAAGATAATTAAGTTCAACTTGCGGAAAGTTCAAATAGTAACCATTCAGATGCGAGCATGCAAAAATGTTGCATTACCATGGTAATATACTGAAGTGTAAGTATTTAAACATGGATTTGGTTACAGCAAAAATCCCAAATAATTCAGTTACAACAAGTGCACCTAAGCTTCTCAACATGGTTACAGCAAGAAAGCATGAATGATCAGTGACATGTTATAAGTGAATAACATGATGCTTATGCTTAGGCACGAACGAAATTAATTGTGCGAAGGGGTTGCATTTCCTTGAGGAACTGTAACAGGTTTGGCCATGATGGATGAAAATGCTGGCGCGATTGCAGTAGAAGTGCAGAAACAAAAGAGAGGCAAGAAAAAAAAGAGGGCGCTGTTGCCGGGGATCGAACCCGGGTCACCGGCGTGACAGGCGGGAATACTTAACACTATACTACAACGACTTCAACAGGAAATTAAATTTAAATTTTTATTACTCTACTTAATTAGGAGGACTCGAATATTTCCCTTAATTGGAGCTAAGCTGAAGACATAAACGGAAGTGCTCACGCAGGATCGCCATGTCCGGTTCCTGACATCGCCGACTTCTTTGTCCCAGTCTACAGCGATGCATGACTCCGGCCGCACGACGCTCCCTACTCCTCCTGCAAGTATGTGTCTGCACTCTGTTCTTCTGCTTTAGGCGAAAAATCGTCGATCTCATCGTGCCCCGAGCTAATTATTTCTGCTGGAGGATTTAATCAGCTCTTGAAATCCAAAATTCATCCCCGTCAGGCACTGCACTAAACAATCTCTCAGAAAACGTCAAATTAATTCCAGATTGACTGATTGACTATTTGTCTCGGACTTTCAGTTTTCGCACACAAGTGTTTTTCATCTTTTATTGCTCAAGCAGCTCTGGTTCTTTAGAGTTCACTAGCACATATGCCCGTGCGTTGCAACGGGAGAAACATATTTGTGTACTCAAATTTTTAATTTGATGAGAATAGTATGTGCAAGCATAACACTCTGTTTTTCGCTAAAAAGCCCCTGCTAGTTTACGTTTTCCCCACCAAAATGCCCACCAGTGCTGCATAGTAGCATTCGGACCCTACGGCGTTATGATCTATTCAAAAGTACCGAGGGGCATTCTTGAAAAAAAAACTATTCTCACATAGAAAGTGTCTCTCCTATCTCTACCTAATATTAATATATACTTTCCCTCAAAAAATATTAATATATACTTACAATAGTTAAAAGGAGTAAGTTTTCTCCCTTTGTTTTTCATAGCACACACCGATTTATTTAACTTGTTTACTGCAAATATAAGCACGAACAATGGGCTGCGAACATTATAAAGTACTAACTTCATTACATAATTTCTCTCCATAGCCAAGGCAAGCAAGTGCAACACCACCATGCTTGGTCACCCATTTTGTCTGCTAAATCCGATTGTACCAGCTACATTTTATGCTGAAACATCAAACAAAGTCTATCCTTCAAATGAAAGAACAACTTTAATCAGGTGGTTCCAGTAGACACATCAAAGATGATTATTATATAGCACAATGTCTGTGCTTCCCTACGGAGCATTAAACTATAAACTCGAACTGAAATTTAAACGGAGTATAGAATGAAAAAAATAGCATTATCAATAAACCTGGAGTAGCAACAGCTACAAGCAGACCAACCTGGTGCAAGCGCCGTTCGTGTCCGGCGAGAGCCACGACAGCCGCTCGCGTTTCTCTTCCTTGGCCATGCCGCGCGCGTTATTCTCTCCGTATGCCACGCGCGCGTCTTCTATTGCTAAATTCTGCAGCTAATAGTTTTCCACCAGCGAGAAGCAGCGTCCACATGTGAGCCTGCTCCATCTTGGATTACATCAGCAGCTACAAATCATCCAATTGCTACACGGCAAAGCATCAAACAGGGGAAGCAGAGCATCTACAACAAGCAAATACACAGCACCAAAGCACCTACAACAAAGCAAACACGCATCACCTCCTCGCGACCCAAGCACCACAATGACGACAGAGAGAAGAACGTCCGAGTTTGATGCTAGATTTAACGGTTCAGTCTAAATATGTGAATATCACCTGAACATACAATTCAGAATGTATACTTGTTAGCCAAGCTTATGTAATTGTTGGCATAAAAAACTAACAATGACGACACCTCAACTTTCTTGAAAACAGAAGCCACCTTTCAATATATCTAAGCAGTGCAATTGCTTAGTGTGCAATGTTGGAAGGCATCTACAATTTAATTGATTGGAGAAATTATCCATCACCACCAACGGCCTGCTCTTTGCTGCTTTATCCTTACTGTCTTCTTGCATGGAGAAGATGCATCCTGTTGTTTTTAGCATAACAGCTAACGACTCTAGTTGCTCCAGTCGACACCAATACTAACTGGAGTATTAGCTAGAGTGCTGCATCACTGTTATCAGCAACTGAATCAAGTCAACACAACAACCCAGGATTGCGTTGAGTACCTGCTGGAGCGGCGGCGCGAGCCTGATGCAGACTCTCACAAGTCACAATGCACCCCACGCGATGGGGCATGGCGCGAGAGGCAGCTGGAGCGGCAGTCACCGGCTCCTCGACAACATGGCCTTCGCAGCAAGTATGTGATGCAGCCCTCTCTCCAACAGAACCTGCAGCTTCACCGTCGTTTCCTTCTCTTTCTCTACTTTGGGTTCCGCTGGCAGGAACCTGATCCGCGGATCTGCGTCCCCGCACCTATGGATGGGTCGGAGCTCTCCCGCCGCACCGCCGGTGAGGCTTGTGTAGAGGGCGCCGCCGGCCTCAGCAGTCAGCTCCTGTCATGGGTCGATCCCCTCCTCCTTCCCTCGTGCGCCGCACCAGGAGGGGAGCGCCGCGCCCCATCTCCTCTTCATCGAGATGCCTCCTGCCCCGAGCAGAGAGCTCGCACTGCGCCCCACCGAAGGCCGGCCTAGACCCGGTGCGCCCCAACCGATCCACGCAGCAGGCAGCCACCGAGGAGCCCGAGCTCCTCCCATGGACCCCAGCTGCAGCTCGCCGGAGCCAGGAGATGAGCGCCGCCCCTTCTCTCTGCTCTTTTCTTCCCTTCCTCTCCCCCTCCTTCCTCTGTTTTTCCTCCTCCCCTCTCTGCTCATCTCTCTTACAGGAGCCCCAATGCCATGGATGCCCGAGACATGGACGCCTGAGCTCTGAATCACCTCGCCGATCTCCGCCGCCGCCGCGTTCTTCTACAGGGAGTTGCCAAGCTCCGCCGGGAGCCTCCTCGCTGGCGAGTTCCCGCGCCGTCCCCGTCGCCAAGTCCGTCGTCCCCGTCGCCAAGTCCGCCGTCCTGTGAATATACAAAAAGACGATTTTTTGGGGTGTTTTTCTTTTGACTTACGGGTGGCAGTGGGTAAATATTATCAACTTTTTGGACAGTGAACGGACAGAAGCACTCCGTGCTTTATTATTATTATATATATATATATATATATATATATATATATATATATATATATATATATATATATATATAGGTATAAAGATAGTTTCCTCCTACTACAAAATTCGAGTTGCACGAGAAAAAGTGATAGTACATACTTACAAGCTACACTGAATTGCAGATAGTAGACCAGAGGCTCGGTTGGCTGGAACAAATAGTGCATCTCGCCGACAAGAAGGTCGTATTTCTCAAGGTGCCCAAAATATGAGACAAGTACCTGTTTTTGAGCAACTCCCAGAGTATATCTTCTTGCTAGCAGTAAAGTATTCCGATTAGAAGGAAACACCTATCACAAAATCCCCAGAAGAAGAAGAAAACTGATATCACATGAATATATGATGCATCTAGGCCTCAGAAATTTGCTTTGCTTTTTTCTAATAATTTCTCAGTGTCCATAAGAATCATCATCCAGTTCATCGTAAATCGCAACAATAGCTATAAATGTACAGCCTCATTCCCATACTAGAGTACTTAGTTAGCTCTATCAACGCACTGTTCTCATCCATAATAGTTTTAATGCAAAATATATGCCCACATTAGCAAGCTACACAGATATGATTTCGTTGTTTATATTAGTCAGCTACTAGCCACAATCTAACTGTTGAACTTGCAGCGCTTGGTTCTACAGGACATCCGTCTTGGCAGTGCAAGACGTTGCTCGTGTTTGCATGCGTGTCTCGTGGATTTCTACATGCCTGGAGATGCTATTCCGACCTTATACTCAGTGAATGTACACTTGGGTTGGTTAATAAGACATCTGAAGAAAAAGAAACCTATTTGACGAAAAAAATTGACCAAATTATTGAGAACCATCACAACAATGGGGTTAAGGTGGAGACACTTAAACTTAAACTTATACTTGCCTCTTATGGTAACATCAATGCCTCCAGCCTCGACAGGTGGCTCCAAATCATCGTCAAGTCTGGGATCAAAGAACTTGACTTGCCAATGCCTTTACACATGAAGGAAGAATACATCTTCCCATGTGCTGTCTTGTCTGATGAGGTAGCTGCAAGTTCAATCCAATCTCTCCGCCTGTACCGCTGCGCTTTTCATCCCACGTCATCACCTGGACTCTTGAGAAGACTGACATGTTTACATTTGTGTCTTGTCCGTATTACAGAGGAAGGATTAAGGCTCTTGCTTTCAAAATCTTCTGTCCAAGAGATGTTGGATATCTCCTTTTGTACGGGGATAATTTACTTGCGAATAGCTTACACGTTGAAACACCTCAAATACCTTAGTTTGATAAGGTGCATAGGGCTGCAGTCAGTACAGATCGATGCCCCAAATCTCTGCAACTTTCGCTCTGATGAAGGGATCCTGACAGAAATCTCGGGGAGAAATTCTTCCCAACTTAAGAATGTAGACATGTCAGGCATTCTTCTCTTTGATGATCGCGCCAGGCTTCCGTCCATCATACGAAATGTTGAGAGCCTTACCCTGCATTCATGTTATTTAGAGGTATATATATTTTTGATTTTAACATCTTCATGATCGAATTATTGCATTGTTAAATGTATGTATATAACCATGGTTTTCACTTTCAGTGAGATTATCGATGAAATTCACTGAATTTCATTAATTTCAGCAGTCACTGTAATATTTACCTTTCGGCCAAAATATTTCAGCAATTTGAGTAGTACACATGAATACAAATATTTTTCAAAAATAAGTTCAGAAAATTCAAATATTTAGTTGACTTCAAGTGAATATTTTGGCCTTTTGGCCGAAAGACAAACCGAAATCACTGAAATTCACTGAATTTCGGTGATTTCAGTTGGTGCTGAATTTTTTCTGAAACTGAAAGTGAAAATCTTGTATATAACATGTTTCTGTTGGAAGAATGCATGATTAATCTTGGGGTTTGTCCTTCCAGGATGTCAATGTTCCAATTCCAATGATGTCCTCCATGTTCCCTCACCTCAAGAACTTGGAGATCACACTCCGTGGAGAAGCAATGCTCTTCCCCACAAGCCGTGACATCTTCTCTCTGGTTTCTTTTCTTGATGCTTCTCCTATCTTAGATTCTTTCATCTTGCGGGCAAGTCACTATGCATAACCCTCGAAGCTATCCATGACAATTAGTGAGTTACACTTTCTTTTTGTAGTGTGAAGCGCAAGCTAGAGTGCAGGCACGATCGCCTCAGACATGTGCTGATCACAGTTCACAGGTTTCTGTCCATCCAAGAGCTTGGTCGAACTCATGATCCACATCCTTGAGAGCGTGGCTTCCCTCGAACGCCTTACATTGGACACGACCTACGGTTACGATAAGAGGTTAGGTACCTTTTGCAGATGCCCCGCCTCAACAAATAATGGCTGGTGCCGGACAATGAGCAAGAAAAATCTCGTGGGAGCTCATGGGGGCATGGAGGTTGCGGATCAGTACATCGCGGTGAGAGTTCCAACGAATGTTCAATTCGAGCTCCTGGAGCCCTATAGTCGATGCCATATTTTCGACTGGTAGATACTGGTTACCAAGGTGGTTGGTTTGACATTTGAGAGAATTCTATCTATATTCACATGTTTTATACCATTAACACTAAACAATAAGTTATTTTTTTAATATTACAACAAGTATTTTTTGATAGCACAAGCGAGTTTTTCCATCTGAATAAAGCTTCTGGCAGTTCAAGACATCCAACTTCCCTTCTGGGTTGGGCTACTATTGCATCTGACCGTGACTAGCTGCCTGCATTGCTTTGATTAAGTGGCAAAAGGTTGGCTTACCTTTGTTAGAAACAAACTGCATCACTTCGATCAACTAACCTGCAAAAGAGAAAAATGGGCAGAACGTCATTGCCAGACCGACAATGCCCTGGAGGCCTGGACGCCGCACTTACTACTGCGGCTCGGAGTTCATCACATTTCCCGTTCCAACATCTTCTCCCGTTTTGATGACGTGTTCTCCCGTATCTCTTTTGATGAGAACAGAGTCCATCTCCTGCAGTTCCAGGAGCCTGGAGACCAGGAGTGTGCAGCAGGAGGAGGAGGACATTGCTTGTGTGTTCTTGGAAGCCCAATGTTCTTTCAAGTAGTAGTAGTGTGCAATTTGTGTTCATTCTGACTCTGCATTGCAGTTCTGGATGCTGCACTGGCAAAAAATTTGAAGTTTCGAACTGAAGAAACATTGGAGGGAGCATGTACTACAGTTCTCTGCTTTTAGGAGCATACTAATCATTCATCCAGAACCTTCTTACCAGAACTAAGATAAACGATGCAATCCACAAAAGGATGCGCCTTCAAGATGCCGTGTGTTTTTGAGCACCGATCATTACTTGTGTGCGCATCTGAATATCACTTTCAGGAAATCAAACTCATGATCCTCCCCTTCGAAGCCTTTGATTTCCACTTCTTCAAGATTGATCGATGAGATATTTTTGCTTCTCCAGTTCTTGGGCTCATCACAGGGACAATTTACTGGGCATTCTTTTGCCACCTAGAGCAAATGTGGATTAATACAATGTGTTTACTGATGGTTCACAGCTGGGACATAAACTCAGGAATGCACATAGAAAGTTTTCTTTTGTCTGAACAATTATCATGTGTATTTGAATATACTGATAGAGCAAAAGTATTACCCCTGATTTCAGTAACACGATCTTAAGCTTTTGTACAGCAGTACGAATCCGATGCATCCCAAGTAGATGCAACACAAATGCTCCAAAAGAATGCTTGGCTGGTATATCAAAATGATGCTTAGTTGTTGAGAAATGCAGCTCCAAAACAGAGAAGCCGTGTCTCTATCTTCCGTGCAAATTTGAGCTCTGCATCAGGAATGATGAGTACTCCAATCCTGCAAAAAGAAATGGTAGCCTATCATGCATAAGTTTCATTTACTGGGAAAACCGAATCAATTATATCAAAACCCGATAATTGCAGAGACAGGACATAAACGGTAGGCAACTGCAAACGCGTGCCTTCTCCGGTCTGGGTGAGCAACCGCTGTCCCTTGCTCTCTGCAGTATGTAAGCTCACCTTGGAGAGTCCCCAACAAGAAATGTCTGCAGTCACGATGGAATACAGGAACTCCAAAGAGACCTTCTCCACAACTGGTGCGACGGTGGACACCCTGAGAAGATCGTCGATGAGGAAATATAGCATCAATCGCTTGAGCAAGGGGGCCTCGATGTTGATACAGTCTGTCCATCCGTAGGGACTCTCCACGTCCAGCTCCTCCAACGACTCCGATCCGATGGTGATGCCGCCGGTGCGGTACCAATTGTCGGCCACCCTGAGCACGCGCAGGCATGGACAGCGGGAGAGCAAGGCGGCGAGGTGGAAGCCGCAGCCCGAGAGGGTCAGCCTCTCGAGCGCGAGCATCGGTGGCGATGGCGTGAGGCGGAGGTCCGGCCCGAGCAGGCGCAGCTCGATCGAGGTGGCGCGCTGGAAGCTAGACAGGTCCATGTCGACGTCTTTCAGGTAGAGGTTGTGCGGGAGGGAGAAGCGGAGCTCCGCCGGCGAGAGCCCCGCAGCGGCATGGAGAAGCGAGCAGCCTTCTGACTACGCCCGGGGACGCGGATGTCGAGGAGGGACACGCCGGGGCCGTCCGTGGCTGGGCCTCGCTGGGAACCCTCATCCATGGAAAACCCCAATGCGCTGGCAGTTTGCAAGTGAAAGAGAGGGAGATTCTGCATATAGCTGTTTCTTTTCTCTTTTTTCTATAAGAAAAATCAAAACACCACTAGTCAAAAATAGTTGTGCATATAGTAATTTATTCAAAATCTAAAATTTATAACACGTGTTTTTGAGCAAACTAGCAATTGTGTGCGTACAATGCATGTTAATATTAGGCAACATCTCTATTTCTAATGGAGCAGTTGGTAGTCTCCGTTCCGGGTTTTTTTCGTCCCACCTCCCACCTTCGTCTGGTTTTTTTTCGTCTCTTCACTTACCATCGTCTGGTTTTTTTTCGTCCCACAAGGACTTCCCTCCCACGTAGAAAAAAACAAGGGGGACGAGGCCTCCTCACACGAAACGAAAAAAAATAATCAGACGAAGGAGACCATTGAACTCCGATGGGAACGAGACTCCCCTCGCTACTTCCATCGCCAGGCACGCCCTAGCCGCCATCGCGGAGCCGCCGCCGCTGTCGGGACACACTGCCGAGGTCCGATATCGCCGCCGCCGAGGTCCGCAATCGCCGTCGTCGGGGTCATAGGGTGGAAATCCTAGGGCGTGGTTTTGGGACGCCGCCGCCGCCGCCATCGCCGGGGTTCCCAGCCTCCGCTGCCCAACTTTGTGCTCCTCCGCCGACCTCCGAGACCGCCGGCGCCGGCGCCATCGCAACCCCAGGTCAGGGTAGGATTCAAGGGAGGTTGTGGTTCCCCCCAATCCGTCTCAATCCCACCGCCCCGCCCAGGAGGACATGCAACGACCGGCGTTGGCGCGTCCTCGCGGGTGGCGGTGAGGAGGACGGCCCGTGGCAGCCCCCCGAAGCACCACCACGACGGCACCTCGCCGCAGCCGCTCGGCATGGATTGGCGCCCCCCGTCCAAGAGATGGGTAAGCTCCTGTGATTCCCACCCTACCCCTCCCCTGAATTGCTAGACTCCCTCCTTCTCGATCCCGCCCACGCTCTAATCCGAAAGCCGATGCGGCACTGGCCGATTGCCGATAGGAAATCGAGTTCCTGCACTGCTAGATTGCTTGTGCTCTCCACCGACCTCTTGAGTGGGCAGCGAGTGGGTTCGGGTTCGATTTCGTTGCGGATGTGCAGCCTCTTGTAACAATTAGGGCGAGATGTATAAAGTGTCGGCTAGGATCTGCGTTGGGATTTTGCATGTAGTTGTCGATTCAATGATTTGCCTCTGGTAAATGTGAGTGAGCACTGATCCATCGTCATATGGCTGCTGAGATGAGTTGCTGCTGTGATTAAAATTGTGTTGGTGCTCCAGGAGTAGATGCACTAGAGGAGGGAAAGGAGCTCCTGGTTGATCATGAGGCGTATAAGTATCTCCTTGCTGAATATCAGGTTGTGTTCTCTCTCTACTTCATGTTTTGTCTTACAAGCAAATACAGTTTGCAATTCATATTTTTTGACGGACAGTAAGTAGCAATCTTTGTTCAATTGTCATTTACAATCATTTGTCTGTAGACACCATTTATTTGGCTTATGCATTCTTAAGTTACAAAATTAACTACGGGCTCTAGCTAATGTTGCAGCAACTCACCCTGTAAATGCAGGTTTGACTTTTGGCACCATTGCATTAATATCTGTAGAACTTCTTTGCAGTGTACCATACTATTGTCAATCAAGTCTTCAGTAGCAACAGGACAATCATCTTGCCACATATGTGTCCGCTGGCAAGGCTCCACCCTGTTCAACGGTGGTATGTCCCACCGAAGGTGGCTGCTGTGAGAGTCCCACTGCTGCATCTTTCAAAGGTCTAGATAAATGATTTTCCCCCTGTGCCCAGTGCAAGAAAAGATAAATGATTCGCGTGAACTTTTGGCAAAAAACTAAAGCTACGCAATTATGGTTTTGATGCTCCCTTCTGATAGTACGAGAAAATGGCATGTTCATGAACTGGAGGTCGTCGCTCATCAGGTTGCTACTACACTTTCCTCTGATTTATTTTCAGTAGTTTATAACATATACTTTTAATCTTTTAAAAATAATAGGACTGTGTAAATATACTCCTTGAGACAAAGCATAGAATTGCTTAGTTGTTGTTTCTCTTTTAGGCCCAAATAAACAACTATATATTGTATACACTACTGTACTGCATGAAACCATATGCAAGTATAGAACACTTTTTTACATCTTGAATGGACTGGGGTGCAGGTTAGCCTGTTGTTCCTCCTCGAAAACCATGCTTGGTGGTTAGGAATATGGTGTTATTTCATTTTTGCATACAAGATATATGTTTAGCTTCCAGTAAATGTTAAGTCAAATTACAAGTTCTTTTCTTAGCTTGGGTATCATGGGCTTAAATTTGTCTGCAATTACAGAAGTAGCATTGTGATCTAGCTAATACTGTTTTTCATTCTCTTTCCTCTCCTTGGTGTGGGGAAGCTGTTGTATTTTCTAATGAATAAAGTAGTGAACCTTTTCATGTAGTTCTTCTTATTCATATGTAGCTAATATTTTTCGTAATGAACATAAATCAACCTTCTCTGTAGTTTTTTATTTTTCTGTTTTTTCAGTGGAAAAGCCATGTCAAAAAGGGTTAATTCGCAGAGGAAGTGACCATTAGAAAGTTGCTATATCTGATACTACAATGCATAATTCTAACATGATGTTGTTGCAAGTACACAACGAACATCATTCCCTCATTTCTCTACAGAAGACGGCATTTGGGCGTATATAACCTGCCTATAATATCTTAGACCTTCTTTTCTTGGGAATTTTCTTCAAAGCATAGCTGGCTAATGATGCTTATGGTTCAGGTATGGTATGTCCATGGTTTTTCTCAGACCTCTAATGTATAACAACCTGAAAGTATGTGAGGTTTGTTCATTATCAGATATACTGGGTACCGATGCATGTTTAACATACCGCATTCACCTACAGTGATTGAGGTTCTATGTTTATTAAAAAAATGTACATTGCGCGTGATCGGGTGTTAATTTTATCTACACTTGTAAAATGTGTGTTGTATTACTCATCATTTCCACTATTTATGAACTCTCTATTTGAACTATCAGGAATCATTGAACTATTTGGTATGGAAAGAATTTAAGATGATTGTGTTCTTATTGATGTTTCTGTGCTATAATGCCTGCAGGAAATAGGAAATGTTATGTTTTCTTGATTCTTACTTATGGTTAAACTTGCGGAGTATTTTCAGATATTGTTATGTAGATTGTGGAGTATTTATGTTTACTTGTGTTCGTTAGCTTCTGCAACTTCGTTTGGGAACTTGCTCTTAGATTGATCATCGGTTCTAAACCACTTTCCATCGTGCATGAATTGTTTATCATAGTTGAGGTCGCACATACAATGTGGAAATTGATCATGGGTACAATATTCAAGTTTTCTGAATTTTACTGCAGTTGATGGTGCTTTTCCAGTATATTACAATGTTTATGGTTTAATCATAAAGTGTTAAGATACTAGACAGGTGAGAGATACACAATCAGGCCGTCTACTAATTTTAGTCTAAACCCAGGTTTAAATATTGTTCAGAATATAGTGGAATAGTATGCCAGATCGTTAGGTCTTCACTGATACTTCATTGTGACGGCGAGCAATTAATCATCATCTCCTTTTAATGACAGCAAAATGCTTTATACCAAATAAGAATGATATTTATTTATTTTCTCAATAGTTTTTTATGTACCATGATATTTGTGCTGTTCAGACTACGTTGGCTCTGTTTCCTTTCATGTAAAACTTTTCTCACCTTCCATTATCCGTATGGTTATTTCTTTTGTACAAAATCTTGTAGTGGTCTTTGGAAATGAATTCTTAATAGAATTTGCTAATATATGTTAAAACGATCTGCGGTTTGTGACCCAGTTTTAGGCAATGACGGCAACCTGTATGGTCCTCATGATTTAGTACATGTTTCAAAAGAGAAGGGGATTTAACCCTTTTCAACTTGCTAAGTTTATCTTTTGTGATATCAAATGTTGGGAATTGCTTATTCTATGGTTTTTAGCATGTTTATAGAAAAACACAAATTTTTACTAGACTCCATCCATTATTGACGACTTATACAAGTCATGCTTTCTATTGATAATATTAGTTTTGAGGGAATATGGTACCGCATGATGGAGGATGGTGGAAAATCAGTTCTAAATTTGCACCAAATGTGACTTTGCCTTTGTCACTACTGCAACAGTGATGATATTTTTTACTGTATGATTCTTTAAATAAGATATATTTTCCATAGCACCTTTCAGCTAACATTTGTAGATTCCTAGCAAGTCTTGCACTGATTTTCCTATATGGTTAGTGCCCAATTACAATACCTACCTATAAGGTGCTGTTTTGGGTTGGCTTGTATTTTCCTGCCAGACATATTGGTTCTATAACTAAGATGAGTGGTTACATTAACATTTAGGATATTGATACAGAACAGAAGTGTTACTCTAATGTTGTTTCAGTATGGTTTATTTAATTAGCTTTCGTCTGATGATGATCGTGTTATAACTTTTAATTTTTGCTAGATGTGTGTGACTTTATGCTTTGCTCTGTAGTGTTGGAAACTATATATAGCATATTTCACGACATATTTGTTCCACCTATTCTGCACCTTGGTCAATTATGGTCATCTTAATATGTATGGCTTGCGTGTCTGGTGAACTAAACATGTGAGGCGCCGTAAAAAAAATTGAGCGTAGGGTAAAATTCTTGGTGGATTTATAATTTAGTTGTAAATTAGTTTGGCCGGTTGATTTCTATGAAGTTCTGAGGTCTCTTTCACTGTAAGAAGCCATATTTGTCCTTTTCTATCTTTTTCTAAGTTGCTAATTTTTTTTAAATAATACATTTTTTAATAAATCTGAGAAATAATACACGGTTTAGACATTTTCTGAAAATAGGATCCAGTCGGCTTAGGTTAAGCCGACTGGATCTAGTCGGCCACGGTATAGCCGATCAGGTCCAGTCGGCTTAACCTAAGCCGACTGGATTCTTTTTAACTGCAGTGGGTACTAATCGGCTTAGGCTAAGCCGATTGAAACTAATCGGCTTAGGCTAAGCCAATTAGTTCCAATCGGCTTAGCCTAAGCCGACAAGTGCATGAGATCAAGAGGAGTAGTCACCATAGCAGTAGTAAGCATGGCTATGGCTGTGCTCAAGCCAGGGGTTATCCTCCTTTTATATTGTAGGCCCCGGGCAACACAGAATAATTATATTAAGTATATTTGTATCCAAATATTGTAGGCCCCGGGCAACTAATTTCTAGCTAATCAACTCCCAGGTAGCTGGTGTGGTAGGTCTCGCGAATCAAGCTGGATCTCGATGTCATTGCAACCACACACACGTACACATATAGATTGTGCCATGCACTGGAGCTGGTCTGCTCATGCTCATTTGTTATTGGAAAAGAAAGATCCCCTCGATCTCATTTCGTTTGTCTTTCAGAAGACATTAAAATCCAGAGTCAAGATATAGATAGCTTGTCTTTTCAATTTCTATTAAGGGCTTAATTTTTCTACGGAATACTACATCTTTATTCGATCGAGATAATTAAGAGACACAAAGTGTTTCCCTAAATGATCCTACATATTATCAGAAAATTGGTTGAACGAACTAGCTGATCTCCTAGCTAGCTAGCTAGCTGTGAATTCTACAATGTTTCACCGCTCGGAAGCATCATACATGCATGGCTGGCTAGGAGGATGAGAAAAATAACCTTGAGATTCAGCTAGGCTAGCTGGGTACTGTGCATGCATCATCATCAGTGAGCGGGGGAGAAAGCGAGAGCGAAGAGCAGAAGCAGCATGAGCACAGGGATCCAGACGAAGAGCGCCGGTGGAGAAGGCGGCAGCGCCGGCAGGACCAGAGGGTAGCAGAGGAGGACGGCGACCACCGCAACTAGCAGCAGCACCGTTGCGGAGTCCATCACCGGCCTAGCTGTCTGCCACTCTCTAAGCAAGCTCTTGTTATATCAAAGAAATTATCTAGCTCTCTACCTATAGCTCTCTCTTTCAGCTTTAAGCTGGAAGGACATGAAGCTCTAACATATAACAACGGCTTGTGGGCTTGGCTTGAGCAGTCGTGCTTAGGAATATGTGCGGAAGATCCAAGGTATGTACGACCATGGCACAACTAACAATACTCTATATAACAATACAACTATACAAGCCAGACCCACCCTGTCATATTTGGGACAGATCACGACTACTCCTCTTGATCTCATGCACCTGTCGGCTTAGGCTAAGCCGATTGGAACTAATTGGCTTAGCCTAAGCCGATTAGTTCCAATCGGCTTAGCCTAAGCCGATTAGTACCCACTGCAGTTAAAAAGAATTAAAAAGAATCCAGTCGGCTTAGGTTAAGCCGACTGGACCTAATCGGCTATACCGTGGCCGACTAGATCCAGTCGGCTTAACCTAAACCGACTGGATCCTATTTTCAGAAAATGTCTAAACTGTGTATTATTTCTCAAATTTATTAAAAAAAATGTATTATTTAAAAAAAATTAGCTTCTAAGTTGATATTTTTGTTTTGTTTTGAATCATTATCTGTCCTCCAAGGGTCTTTCCTTGGAGGGAGTAATTATGTATTCCTGTAGAGATATCAAATTCTTTAAGGTTCACTGTTTTTGTTTTGTTTTGAATCGTCTTTTATATTCTATGGTTCTTCTTAATATGTATTCATGTAGAGATATCGAAGTCCTCAAGGTGACAGGCTTGTGCCCATTGCTGCTCATGGCACTTCAACTATAGGTTACTAATATGCCTTATATGGAGGTTTCTGTTGCTTGACCAAAAGTGTGGTTCATATTTCATACAAGTGCAAAGTTTATAATTGCTAAGTCAATGTGAAGGTTATGTTTTCCAAACTGCCTATCTTGTTTACAGTGCAGAAAGGTCTACCATGATTCGCGGATGTTTTACACAATGTACATATGGAAATGTCTTGCGCCAACGCTACATCTAATGCTGACATTCATAGGGATAACTGCCAATCGACCAGGTTTCTGATCCTAGCGCACATGCTAAGTACCGAGCATTGGAGCGTCCCTAAGTGGATGATCAAGGACCACAACAAAGATGTAGCAACAAAAATGTAGCGGCATAGTTCATTAGATCCGATGGTCTGATGAAGGATGAATGGAGGAGAAAAAAAAATCACATGTATATTAGTGAGGTGAGTCTAGAGAAAGAGGTCCCTCTAGATAGAAAACGGGGAACTGATGTTGGGGTTCTCTATATAACAATAGTAAAACACTCATTTAATCTGTGTGGTTACATAATTTTTCTGTTATCCAGTGGCAACATATGTACATTCAACTGATTGATAAGAAAAAGGTATGCACATCTTTTCCTAAAAATTAGGATATTTGTTTATCCACATTGTTGCCCGTAGCAATACACGGGCGTTCTACTAGTATTAATTGTATTGCACATTAATATCAGGGCGGCCACGTGAAGTGTCGTTGGCAATGGAGAAGATGCTCTATTTTGGGAGGACCGTTGGCTCGACGGGTATTTGCATTAAGGAACTTGCACCGGCTATACACTCCAGAATTCCGCCACGCATACGTGCAGACCGGACGGTGAAGGAGGCTTTGTTGAGCACATTGTGGGCTACGGATATTGGCCCTGACATGGAGGCTGGTGCGCTCAATGAGAACCTTAGGATTTGGCCACGGATTACTGACGCTCAAATTCATGAGGATTCTGCGGACGAGGTGAGATGGTCTTGGGAGGAAGATGGACGTTTCTCTGTTTGATCGGCATACACGACAAAGTTTGCGGCACGTGAGGTCATCCCTACGGCTGAGTTTACTTGGAAGTCTAAGGCACCCCTCCAGTGTCGTTTCTTCACATGGCTGGCGATCAAGAACCGCTGTTGGACGTCTGACCACCTAGCACGGCGGGGCCTGCCATACCACAATACCTGCCCATTCTGCGAGCAACATGACGAGACTATGAACCACGTCATGCTTGAGTGCGTATTCTCGCGATGTTCTGGTCGATGCTTTGCGGGGCACTTGGGAGACCGCAATGGACTCCGGACGCGGGAGCAACGATGCCTGAGTGGTGCCAGAACAGAACAGTACTAGGGTAGAATCCGAAAGATCTAAGAGGATTGCTTGTCCTTGGTTTCTGGCTACTTTGGAAACACAGGAACTCCATTGTGTTTCATGGCAAGGCATCAGCGATGGGTTACCTTGTGGAGTAGTACGAGAAGGAGTGTAGAGCGTGGAAGCAGGCTGGTCTACTCAAGGGAGATATTCAGCCCCTTTTGGTAGCTTTAGCTAGTAGGCAACCCAGGAGTAGTCCGTGTATTTGCTTGTACAGGGGGTGTGTGGGTGTCATAGTTTGCTTGTAATACCCACGG
This sequence comes from Elymus sibiricus, assembly GCA_039707655.1. NCBI lineage: Eukaryota > Viridiplantae > Streptophyta > Magnoliopsida > Poales > Poaceae > Elymus > Elymus sibiricus. The sequence goes on from CM077664.1 coordinate 352,418,662, forward strand.
TGGACTGGGCTCTGTACCCATTTTCTATCTCTAATATATGATAGTGCTTATTTGAGAGAAAAAAATGCATATTAATATTAGATAGGATATACTACCTCCGTCTGGGGTTATTAGTCCCTATCGTATTTTGGGTTAAATTTGACAACATATTTAACTAGCAAAATATTAATGCATGTCATAAAAAATTATATTGTTTGATTCATATTTGAATGTAGTTTCCAATGTTTTTTTTGCTACATATAACTTATATTTATTAGTTAAAATCATGGTCAAAATATGATCCAAATTACAAGGGGTCTATTAAACCAGGACGGGGTAGTAATTACTTGATTAATGTTGAGGTTTATATTAGGCATGATATTGATTAGTGAAGGGTGTTAAACATGTTTAGGACCTTCCCAATGCTTCACTTTGTAGTACTAAGCCTGCCATGTAGGCGAACAAACTGATGTGGCAAGGTAATTAAGAGGAGAGAGATGAGTTTGACGACCCCAAGAAGAAACAATGCCAATCATGTGAACCTAGACAAAACAATTAAATGAAATGCATGAAATATTTTAGTTGCTAAATCATTAAATAAAGAGAGCTTAGATACAACAAGTTAAGCACCTATGCATTAGGGGTTTTAGTTGCTAAGCTCTTGAATGTGCTTAACACCTCATCTAAACACGTGTGCATTGAAAAAGGCCTTGGTGCTAAACATGTTTAACACTAAACATCATAGAGCCACTAAAAAAAAACATCATAGCAGCGTGCCAGCGTAGACCGTTGCATAGATGCGGTTGAACGGGTGAGATTTATTGAATCTCCGCAACTCGCTTTTTTTATATTGATATAGATGTATAGATGTCCTGTTTTAAAATGAACTAGAAGAGACATCGAGCTCGCGCACCGCTATAACGCAAATGCTATTTCACGCACGTTGCGAGTCGTGATAGGTCTCGCTTACAACGCCGAGTTTATTTTATGTGGTTTTATTGAATTTTTTTCACTGTTTTTGCAATGGTTTTATTTGGGGTTCCCCCGGTTTTCCTCTGGTTTTCTTAGGTTTTTCCTTTTTTTCTTCTTTCTTTGGTTTTCTTTTTAAACATTCTTTTCTTTTTTTCCTTTTTCAACACATGTTTAATTTTTTGACATATATTTTTGTTATACATCAAGAACATTTTTTATACACATTTAACACTTTTTGAAAGTATGGTTCGATGTCACTTTGTTCATACATATTATATTGTTTTCTTTTCTTTTTCCTTTTTCAACACATGTTTAATTTTATGACACATATTTTTTTTAATACATCAAGAACATTTTTTATACACATTTAACATTTTTTGAAAGTATGGTTCGATGTCACTTTTTTCATACATATTATATTTTTTATACATTTAAAACATATTTGTATATACAATTAACATTTTTCAAAAACATGATTAATATAATTTATAATACATGTTTTGAACATATTTTTGAATATGTGTTAAACACTTTTCGAAATACTGTTAATTTTTTTAAAAAAATATAGAAACATTTCAAACCAAGCGATTTTTTACATTATATAAACATTTTTTTAAATGTGACAAAATATTTTTGAAACCTATGAACATTTCTTTAAATGTAACGTACACTTTTAAAATGGTATGAAAGAATTATTTTTTAAATTACACAATTTACAATGAATATTTCTTTCTAAAATGTAACGTGCATTTTTTAAATGCGTGAGCATTTTTCAAACGTCACATACACTGTTTTTAAATTTTACAACATTTTCTAAAGGTTGAGCTAATATTCTTGTACACTGCATGAACATTTTTTAATGTGTCCTTAATACCTGTTGTTCCTGTTAAACTTCTTTCTCCCCGCCAAAAAAAAAAAGTACCTGTTGTATGTGTGAACTGATAAACACGCTAGTTTCCTGCGGCAATACGAGTCCGTATTCGTGCAGAATACTAGCTACTCGTGTTGGTAATATACTAGTAAATGTGCCCGTGCGTTGCTACGGGTCGTTGTCTCGACCATGTACATAGATGATCAAGAAGCGATGACGCCTTCAGCTGATGTGCTCGTTTGGGAGAATTGTGGTCGGATAGGGAGGGGGCTCGGAGGACCGAGTGCCTTTTCTATTACAGATAGTCATGAATGATGCATCATTGTAACCTTCATATGTAAATCTTCAAAAGAAACTTCTTGTGTGCTTTCATAAAGCATGAGTATTTCTCTGTATCTATTTTTAAATGAATCTATCTTTCAGACTGCATATTATGAATTAGGAGAACAAAGCCGGATCAACTCACAAACGCAGTGATTGTAAGGGACACTCGCAGGCTTGGTAAGATGCATGCCTACCTCTTAAGGGGTGGAACTATTGACATTGGGTTCAAGTGAACCCAACAAAATTTGTTAGTATATTCCTTATCAAATAACGGTAGCTTAAGACTAAGGAAAGAACTGAACCCATTGTTCAGAAAAAAAAGGAATACACATAATTCAGATGATTTTAGGCAGGAAAAACAACTAAGTTCTGGAACATCTATACCTACTAATAAAGCAAGGTGATATTCTTGGTTTCGTCCCGCGTCCTGTTTTACCCGTCATGCCGTTTTTGCGAAAAAGCCCCTGTGTTTCTTTGAAATCAACCCGCAGTCCCTGTTTAAGTGGTACTCTGGAAAAACGTTTCGTTTTTGCAAAACAAACCCTGCATTAGTTGGAATTCAGCCCGCAGTCCTTAATCCTTATTTTATACTGGCTCTTATCCATTCGCAGCCTCCACCGACGGGCACACGCCGCCGCTTGGCGCCGGCGTCCACGCCGCAGAAGCCAAGGAAGGCGCCGCCGCTTGCCGCAGGCGTCGACGCCGCAGAAGCCAAGGAACCGAGCGAGGGTCCCAGGGGAACGGCGATGGGGCTCCTGTGGTCGCCGGCGTCAGGAGAAAGTAGGCTGGCGGCGCTCCTGGCGACAAGCACCAAGCGGAGGCGAGGAGGTGGCGGGGTTCTTGGTGGTCGCTGGCGTGGCGAGGGCCGGAGGGGTCGCTGGCGCGGGCGTCGGCCGCGAGGGCACGGTCGGAGCAGAGGAACGCGGGCTGCGGCGCGACGCGGGAAGGCGGGGCTGGTGCTGGAGCTTGAGGGCGCGGGCGCCATGGCATGCGTCAGGCGCGACGGAGGGAAGCAGAGGCCGTAATGCACAACCGCCAATGCGCACTGGAGACCAATGTTTTTCAATTTACAATCAATCAGTGCAAAATCTTCAGATTTGTTTAAAACAAAGAGGATGAATAACTTGGTGGATAGAGTACTGGATGGATGCAGACTGTGTCGACGCCGAGAAGGCCGGATTGCCGCAGCCCCGCGCAAGCTTGGCCTCGAGGAGGCGTCCATCCAGGTCCGGTCGGTGGCGGATAGCGGCGACGAGGGGAGGCCGCGGGTACTTCTTCTTGGGAGAGACGGCCTTCTTCCGATGCGCGACCTCCCGGAAGAGACGGCTCGGCTGTTTGCCGGCTCGGAGGGGGAGGCCTGCGGGAGTGCCGGGGCAGAGGCCGAGCGCAAGCAGCCGAGAGCTGCGGAGCACCAGAGGGCACGGACCTGGGAGGCTGGGACCAGGGGAGGGCCGGAGACTTGCTTGCTGGTGGCTGGTGCCCTGCAGTCCTGGTGGTGCCGTCGGCCGCGGCGCCGCCGCACCCGTCGCTGCAGCAGCTAGGTCGGGAGCAGCCGAGCAGGGGATAAGCGAACTGAAGGAGCAGCCGAGCAGGGGATAAGCTAACTGAGTTCTGATCCTGCTCCTCCCACCGGCCAGTTGAAGGCTGCTCTAAGTGCTCTCCCGCTTTGGGCTTCACATTGTAGCCTGCCTGGGCCTGTGACCTCGGTAAGCTGCAACTCACACGACAACTGCTTGGGCCTCAGCCCCCAAGGACATGACCAACAGAACAAGGTTATGCCTGTGTTTTTGTACCACCTCGCGTGTATAGATTCAATGATACCAGTTTAAATACATGTGTGAAACTTACACCTACGTGGAAGCTGGCTGCTGACCCGATTACATGCATCAAGACATGCATGCTGCATATATATGCTTGACTAAAGGTGCTTATGTGGTGTCCCTAAAAAGGGATGGATGCACGCCGGATGGATACCAGATTTGCGCTGGCTACGGATTTGTGGGCTAATTAAAGGAAGATGATTGTGGAGAGGTAATTGAAAAGGGATGCACGCCGGATTTGCGCTGGCTAGGAGGATTTGTGGGCTCTGCATAGAGAATTCAAACGTGATTACGCCGGATTAATATGGACCCAGCTAAGTGGGCGGCCTGCTGCTGGTATAATAATAATTCCGAACAAAGCGTGCTAACCTGGCTGATAAAAAAAGTTGGATGAGAGCGCGCAAAAAGATCAACGGCCGAGATTTCTACTTCGCCATGTCCCTGCCATTGTGTCCCACCTTCCAGATGTTGGGTGCTTTGCTGGAAGGAAGAACTGATGTTTTATCATAGTGACAATATGGGTCATTAATTAATCATTTAAAAAAATACTACCGTTGTAACGCACGAGCATATATGCTTGCAAAGCCGCAAACCAAACTACATACATTTAATAATCGTTTTGCAAATACAGTATGGTTGAAATCACAATTATTCCTCATGTTGGGAATAATTGATGTGGATCATAAATTAAATAATGATTTGTATTTTAGCCCATGCTAGAGAAGTCCATTAAATTTTCTTCTGTTGCAGTGCACATACATTTTTGCCCTTCTATATCTATATATATAATATTAAAGAGATGAAGCTTTCCTCTCATCTATTCTGGTACATACTTTCGTTCATCTGCCAGAAAGTTTCATCTGTCATCTATCTCCCATGTGGGCCGCGCGTTGTTTCCCGTTTCTCCCTGTGAGGGCGGAGCTGGGCCTGCTTCACACATTTTTTTTCTTTCTTCGATTCAATTGTGGAGCAGTGAAAAATAATACTTTTGTTTATCCCCTGCGTGTGGCCGAGTTGGGCCTGTTCCGTAGCACTTTTTCTTTTTTTTAGTTCGATTGTGGTATAGAGGTGGGAATGAAAGTACAAAAGCTGCAAACCAAACTGCATGCATTTGTTAATATTTCGCAAAGATGGTATGGTTGAAAGTGCAATTCTTTTTGATGTTGGGATTAATTTATGTGGATCTTAAATTAAATAATGATTTATATTTTAGTCTATGCTAGGGAAGTCAGTTAAATTCTCTCCCGTTGCAACGCACGGGCATTTTTGCTAGTGTAAACATAAAATGAGGTAGTTGACCACAATTGTCATACGGTCTCTATATGAAGGCAGACCTTTATTGGTGAAATATGTCGCGGATCCTGAGTTACTATGGTTATATATTTTGCGACACAATGGGTCAACAGCACACAATATTCCTTATTTCCAGTATAAAACCTTAATTGCACAACACAGGACCCGACATGTAGTACTAACAATATTCACAATTACCGGCTTACATTTGTTTTGGATTGAGTTGCACAAGGCCAACCAGAAACATGAAAGCTCAATCCACACCATCACCTCTTATAATCAGCAATCCATACAAAATGTGTGTCCTGGCAAGTTCCAAAGACTTCATATTTTGTGAAGGACACAAACAGCACCAAACCCAACTTCAGCGGAAGAAACAGGACCAAACCTAATGATGCCTGTACATTGTAAATTGATATGCATAAAAGTAACACACTTGAATGGATTTAGCTTGATTATTGCAATCCCAACTTTTTCATGGTTGCCCAGCATACCAAATGAAAATAGTGACTCAAACCTATTAGGTACTCTCCAACTTGTCTCATCACAAAATATCTGACGCTTATTAAAAGAATTGTCACTACCACAGGGATAGGCCCAACATCAAAGAGTTTCTTTTTCACTTTCCTAATAAAAAGCAACATATACTTGCTAATTCAGTTCAACAATTGCAGTAAGCTACGCCAAGCCCCCTACAGTTTACAGCTAGCAGAGTAGACTATGATATCCTACAGTTTAGAAAAAGCTCACATATTTCTCTTGTTTGAAGAAATAGCTCTTCAGAATTGAGTAGTGGCCTAAATACTGAATTATTATTTATGCTTTCAGATCCGGTGACTTGCTAACTTCCCCCTGTTGTCTAATTTTTGGGCACATTAGCCTATTGGCATGATAAAGACAGAGTGATTTTGCTTCAGTTAATACATGCCTCTACTTCTAGTCGATGTAGTTGATTTTCAAAGAGAATGAAGCACTACTATTTAGTCTTTCTGTCCTGGAAGCTACAACGATAAAATACAAAGCAAGAGACAACATATGATATACTTCCATGTCGTCATGAACCAGAATGACAAGGCTCTATGTCTAATTGATACATTGCTATGAGTCCAAACCAACCAAGGTCTCATCAATTCTAGGATTTAGAAATTGGAAGCATGGGGTTAAGGTCTCATAAAAGCTTATGTTATTTTTTCCAAAGTTCCTAGGTGAGAGGGGCAATATTTTTTTAGATATAGTCAAGAATAGAATCGAACAGGCTCGCTAAAATCATTTCACGGTTATGCATAAGGAATCGTTGTTACAAGTACTTGTCTCGCATCCGGAGTGAGTGGTACAGATTAAGTACAATGAAAACATGTGTATGCACCCGGAGTCCTTGGTCTTCAGTTTGGGATAATTTCAGTGAAAAGACTGTAAATCTTCTGAAAGTAATGCGTTGAATAAGGGATATGAAGAGGGAAACAAGCTTATTCATTGATTTTGAATGGATAACTCCTCAAAATTGAGTAATTGCGTAAATACTTTAGAAAAAAAGTATGCTTTCAAAGCTTGTGATTTGCTAACTTCCATCTCATCCTCCTACCAGTCAATAGACTGTGTAAAAGAAAATAGAAGAAACAACACAACCCCACCTGCTACATATACGGTATACCTCTGGGCATATACTAAGATGCAACAAAATTTCAGTACGTTTTTCTGCTCTGGTTCAAGCTGCACGTTTCCTACTTCCTACCTCAGCCAAAGAAACAACTTCAAGTCAATTCTACCTTTATATTTATACCTAGCTGCATTGCTTGTGTCTAAAACCCAATATATGATTGATATTCAAGCTGCATTGTCTATGTCTGAAACCCAATATACGACTGCCTTATGTGCTAGATTCTCAAGAGAAGTTTTATTGTAACTTCTATAGAAAGTACAAACATTATTACATGTAATGCTCCGGTGGTGCAGCACTGCAGATTGCATATTAAATTGTAGTACATTTGAGAAACAGAGAAGCAATGCATTGGGTATTATTCATCTTCTGAAACTATAGTACATACCTCAAGTGAAGCAGGGTCAGACGGAGTTCCGGTGAAGAATGGAGCACAACACCAAGGCGAACAATTGAATGTATACACCATCTGCCAATCTGAACTACAATTGAAAGTTCAAGGCAAACAGAGAAGCAATCAATTGAAAGTCCAGCGTCAGGTCACCCTGATTATCTGTATACACCATCTGCCAATCTCTGTTGGAAGACATCAATTTACTGTCAAATCCAAACATCTCGTCGAGCTCAGCTTTGGTTTGCATCATAGTCACTAAACTTTGACAAATCTACTGATCTATCAAGTGCAACACCTTTCTTATGAACCTGCAAAATCATGGTATATATCTTACAAATTAATCTCATGACGCTGCTGCTGGAAGCGTGTGAACCGGCAAATAAGCAAGACACGTTCGCACAAAACAGCCGGCGCTCGACGAAGTAGAGCTGGATTAATGGAGTTTGTTGGTAGCTCCCGTCTGAACGCCACAATCTCTACTGCAATTCAAGAAGAAAGACTGGAGGCCTAAGATCTAGGGGAGCCCATGGACGAAAGACGCAGATGTGGAAGAGAAGTTAAGATCCAAGCCAGGACGCCAGCCAGAGCGCGCACAAAGTGATCCTCCGATCGTTCGCCGTCGTTGATGTCGACTACGGCCTCCATTGCGTGGGGGCCTTACCCCTGCCCGTCCCGTGAGCCCCTGCCTCGGCCTTCGGCGGCCTACTGGGCGTGGAGCGCGTGGGACCCCCCCCAAGAGATAGCGATTGGATCTGAGAGGACGACGAACGATGTGAAGAGCGTAACATGACCGTCCAGGACACAGAGGTGGGATTCTAGAAGAAGAGCGAGTTGGGCTGAGCGTGGGTAGAAGGCCCAACAAGAAAACAACACGAACTTACGGAAAGAAAAGCGAGACGAAGAAAAAATTGAAGCGTTTCTCCAACTTTATACACGTGGCATTGGGGGGTAAAAGCTAAAAAAAAATCGACGACGGGCGAGCAGAAGCAATAGCCCTTTTATTATTACTAGCAAAAATGCCCGTGCGTTGCAACGGGAGAATTTTTTTGATGTGAATACCCAAACGTCCACCAGCGAGGCACGATAACTTCCGGATGGTGCCACCGGCCGACGCCCGGGAGGCGCACGCCGAGGCATGGAAGAGATGCATATTAGCCATACATTAATCACGAAATGAGCCTTAACACCGGTGGTAAGGAAAACTTAGTTCTCCATAATCTGAAATCTACACTTGCGGTTGTCGCTTAGTCGTCTTTGCACCATGGCGGCCCGACTTTTCAGTAGAAAAAGAATAGCTCCGACGGGTGTTGTATTGGTGTGCTTTCGGCTAGACGCAGCGGGTGCTCCAGCTTGCAACGTCACGTCCCGCCTGCAGCAGCATCAGTCGAGCTCGAAATGTCGCGCGTGCCGCATCAGGTACCCTCGATCGAAGCTGCATGTAGATCAATCAGGTATTTTTTTTAGAATAAAGCGAAATCTGATCCCAGCAAATACGACGTGAATTAAAAATATGTATGTACACAGTTTCGAAACCAAACGCCTGCAGCACTGAAAATATTACAATGTGTCGCCCAGTCACAGAAAAATCACAATGAAAAGAAGCATAAGGCTATGTTTGATATAGCAAAGTATCGCAATAACCAGAATAATGAAAAACTGCAGTATTTTAGCCCATTGCTGTAAGATACCAGGGTTTGGCTAGACTCATTGATGTAAAAATGAGTTTTAGCTAGCTAGACGCATGCAACCGATTGGCCATGCACATTTACCATCCATCCGCATGCACAAACTGAATGATGCACGGCCATACGCATGGCTTATAGCTTCCCAAGGGACGTCTTCATATCCACATTATTTATTGTGAACTGTAACCGCAAGGCCATCATCGTGTCCCTTCTGTACTTTTGTCTCATCATGCATCTCATCCCGCCGTGCGCATGTGCTTCTCTGCAGCCCATCCACCATGACACATTTGTTCCAACCTTTTGTACTTCTGCCTCATCTCGTCCCGCCGTGCGCATGTGCTTCTCTGCAGCCCATCCACCATCACAGCGTTCCATGGTTGCCATGAGGCATACTCCCACGAGCCAATCATACATTTTCATTGTTGGATTTCTTTTGTTCCTTATTTGGAAGTGCAGCCACCGTACTTTGTTGGGCCTCTTTTTTTTTCTTATTTGCAAGTGCAACCACCGAATCGACATCTCATCCCCCTTTTGTTATTTCTCAACAAGTGCCTTGTTGATTATCCGGACAACTAACAGCGTATATAAACCGATAAGATTTGACATAAAGGGGCGAGGTGGTACTATTCTATATCCGTCAAATTATTTTTTGGCTGATCCTGCAAGCTGAGGAGGCCCATCAGCACATCCTTGTGATCCATTATAGTGATGTACGCAGGTGGCGGAGAGAGGGTTCGGTCCAAAGCCGCGACACGAACAGTTTTATTTTACCAATGTTTAATGTTTATCAGAACTTCTGGCTAGCCAGCTGGTTACCAGGGGTAGGTAGTTATGTGTGAGGTTTCGAGTTCGAGTTTATTTGTAGGCAATATTTTTTCTAATTGTAAGAGCGAGCGCAGGGCGCCCAGATCGATTATTAGCTGTTGCTATTGGTTCTCGTACATGAAAAATTTAATACCACCTCGTGTATGTATAAACGTATGGAAAAAAATCATGGCTAGAACGTTTCTTTTTTCCAAATAAATATCAACTTTTTTCAAAAAAAAAATTGCGTTTGAAATTTTAAAAAAATATTCAGATCTGCTGCTGCCACTCATTCTTAAGATTTAGCGCGGCCTGTTAGACACTAACCATCAGCAGCTCTGCTGGATAGCAGCGCGTGTTCACAAGCAGTAGGTCTCGTGTTTGATTCATTGCAAATGCACAATTTTTTTGGCGATTTTTACAGTACCACACTCGCTCCTGGGCCGGCCGGCCCAGTTGGACTCCCAGGAGGAGCGGACGTACAGAGCGAGCCCTACCTGGGCCTGGGCTTTCAGCTCGCAGAGCCAGCCAGAAACGTGCGGACGTGAAAAGTCCACTCACGGGCGGGGCGTATACAAAATTAGTACCACCTCGGATAGTATAAGAAAAATATGATATGGGTGAAGGCGTAAACTCATGGGAAGAAGCGTATTGTGACGGTGAACCCACGGAGTCAATCCGTGCTTTATTATTAGGGAAAGATTATTAGGGAAAAAAATCAATGATGACGGTGAACCCACGGAGTCAATCCGTGCTTTATTATTAGGGAAAGATTAATCTTTCCCTAATAATAAAGCACGGATTGACTCCGTGGGTTCACCGTCATCTAAATTACCCTCGAAGTTGGCAAGAATTACCCACCAATGCCACCCGTAAGTGAAAAAAAAATGTTTCGCGAACAAGGAAAAAACGTAAAAAAGAAACATATCGATCCGTCCAACAGAACACAACATGTACGTACGTCCCTCGGAGCAGAGTCCTACCCGAACTAAAACACCTATCGTAGCTAGCCAAGCCTTAGTCTGCATCATGTCTATATATGTGCTTCGATAGTTGGATGTCCCGGATCAGCTCATCGCATCGCATCTAGAGAGAGAGAGAGATGCGACAGAGACAGCTGTCGCCGGTAGAGGCTGGATCCCGCCGGCAGTCCCCCTGACGGCCGGCGGTCTGCCAGCGCTCGTTGCCGGCCACAAGAGGTTCCTCGGCGAAGAGACTGCGGCACCAACCTGGTATTCTGGCGCTGTCCATCCGTACAGCTCGCGCTTCTGGCCGCCGGTGACCCGCGCGGCACCCTGGACGAAATCCTCCGCATCCTCGGCGTGTGGTGATCTTTTCTCGCTGATGGGTACGGCCGCTGTTCTCGACTCGGGACAAACTCGGCGTCCTGCCACGGTCACCTATGTGTGCTGGTCCAAACGCCCTTGAGTCATTGACGCTTTGCACGACAGATAGCACATCTCCTAATGCACCCACGGCTCTCCTTGACAGCCATGTCTGGCCGGCCACGACCTCACGGGACTGCGCCGCCGTCGAGTTCGATCTATGCCAATGTTTGATCTATGGCGGGACTGCGCTGTCGTCGTGTTCGATCTATGCTGCCGAGATCGTCACCGCGGATTTACCAAGCAAAGTTTAGAACAGATGGTCATGTATCTGATTCGTGTATATTTGCAGAACACGTGTGATTGTTTTCCGGTAAGATGCAAGGATACACGGCCGGACGTCCTGATCGATTTGCTTGGCATGAACCAAATACGTGGATTCAGCAATCTAAAGCGATGTGTGCGCACTAGGGAACGTATTCATCTTCGCCGGCATCAACAGTACGCCTTGGCTAATAGCCGCGGCGGCCATGGTATGACCCACCTCTCGACGTATGCAGGCACATCAATCTCACGCCGCGTCGTTCAGGAAGAAATAGAAGAAACTGACATAGGACCAATCAACTATGATTGGTTATGTACATCGACATATCACCGGCCGGAGAAACAATAAAAGTAGGCAATCACGTCTAATGCCCTGCCGGCATCCGCAATGACGCGTGGCAGGGAGATATCAACGATTTAATCAGGGCTATGTTCTTCCATCAAATAATGGACATGGATTCATGGAATCGATCTCTTCAACGATTTGCTTGACGGTGCGCTGCGTGCAGTAGAACCAGTCGGCGACGATTGGCCACACGGAGGACTCCGCCAAGAAGCAGAAGCTGCTTTCTCTGGACACAGGTGGTCTGTATACTTCATTTTCCATATGAATTATAGTGAAAAACTGAACACTGTTTTCCAACACGACGCATATGACGAAGTCGGCAGAAACCGGAGGAGGAGCGCCTAACCGCGTAGAGCGCTGTAGAAGCGCTGGATCTGGTTGGTTTCTACGACTTGCCACTGTTGTTACCGAGATCTTACTTTGTGCCTCTTCTTAGTGCATATTTTTTATCCCCTGTTGCAACGCACGGGCATGTTTCCTAGTTAATAATAAAGCACGGATTGACTCCGTGGGTTCACCGTCACAATACGTTTCTTCCCGTGAGTTTACGCCTTCAGTTTGAATTTAAAACATATACGTGAGGTGGTACTAATTCAAGGAACCACGTCGTTTTTGGTCCGTCCACCACTTCCGTTGTTGTATGTGGTTTCGTACGTAGCTGAAACTATTCGTCCGTCCGTCTCACAGAACCAGAACTTGCTTACTCGGAAACCAGCCGGACTACGCCGTAACTCAAAAGGTAACGACTCAGGATTCCTAAATTTTCTATTCTCATGTATAAATATACGGCCAGGCACGTCAGGGTCTACGAGTCGCTGCCGGTTTTCACGCAAACGTTTTTGGACGGATGCAGCGGCAACATGGTTTGGCGTCATCCGCAAAAAAAAAACATGGTTTGGCGTGACGCCGTCCTGACCTTGCAGGACATGAGTTGGCCACAAGTTGAGGCACAGGGCTGCTCGCAGCCACCGTCGCCGGCCTGATGTAGATCGTGTACGTATGGGTTGTTGCACTCCAGCGATTGTCGTGATTCTGACGGCATGGTCCTCCTTTGCATCCTCGGCCGCCTCCTCCTCAACATCTGCCCGTCCCCCTTCACCAGGCCATGCCCGGAGCAAGCGGCACGCCAAGGCAGCCCCGACCCATCTTTCTTGTCGCCAATTGGGTAATCCACGAGCGTGAGCGACATGCTCCAATGATGGTCGTTGTAGTCGCCATGTCCGCTGGCGCCAGATTCCTGCTCACCGTATGAGCTTGGTTGTCGATTAGGGAGGCGAAGGAAGGAAAACCAGGACGAGACAACGGGAGACGTGTGTGGCGGGCTGCAGCGGCACCGTACGAGCCTTCATGTCATGGGCGTTGGCGTGGATTTGGCCCCGGCTCTGCAGGGATGGCGGCGGTCGTGCGTGTGTGCGGCGCACGGCTGTGTTTGGCCAGCGTGATGTGCGACGCGTGTGTGCACCACGTGGGGCGCTAAAGCATGTTCGCCGGCTGCGTGCGTCTCCGGCATCGTGTAAATGGCGTGCGTGTTCGATGTGGCGTGCCGCGTGCGTGTGTCCGGCGTGCTGGGCCTAGGCCGTCAGCCGTCGAACATGAAACCGGCTGAGCGCGGTACGCGAGAGACGACGACCCTCCACGCACTCCAGCCCGATGCAGCCCCGGCGTCAGGATCATCCAACTCAGCCCGATGCAGAGTGCACAATGGCATCGGCACTGTCGTCGTTCCTCCCGGCGTGGCCGTTCATGGCCCACGGAGGTTCCGTCTAGCAACGCCCTCAGGAGTGACTAGCGTCGCCAGGTGCGCTCGGCGCTACACCACCTTCCCAACGAGCGGCGGAGGCGACCAAGCAGCGTAGGAGATGACGCAAGACCGGTGCATGACGCGAGGATGCCAGGTTAGTTTACATTGTAGTATGATTGCCTATTACTTTTTTGTTACTATCACACCTCATGTAGATCCTTGTTCTTGTTGTATGTCAGCGGCACCTTCATCATCTCCCTACTGGTGATAGAATATATATTTTTATTGGTGATGATGCTGGTTTTGGTAAGGGCTGAACAATTGTTGGATTAATCTGCTGAACTTTTAAGATTTTCTGCCATCACGTCTTCTTCACTACTTACCTTTAGCTGAATTTCCAACTGCAATTTCCAGGTGGGTATCGATTGGTTCTGACTTGAAGTATGATGCTCGAAGAGATTTAGATGATGTTTGTGCAAAATGCGTACAAGGTATGAAACCTATTAAAATTGATTGATATTTTTACCTTAAGTCAATGCCATCTGCATTTCACCAACAGTGTGTGACCTTGCGGGCTGCGGCTCTACATGATAGCATCTTAAACTTTTTGTGAATTGACAAGTGGATTTAACAACATGACATCTATCAAGAAATGCTAGAAGGGACTGATCGTGTGTGAATGTTTTTCTTTACATGGAATGTAATAAACGATAAAAAAAACCAATTCACAATAAAAAACATGTGAGAAAAATAATACTATATTGTAATATGGGTATGCGGATCGCAAATAGGATTTTGAATCTTTAACTCAAAAATATAAATGATTTTAGTTACTGCCAATATTGGTATGGTCGCATTATTAATTAAAGTGAAATTGGATCTGCTATTGTAGATTCAACTTGAGTCTTGACACTTGCAGTCATGTACCTGATTTGCCTCTCCCTACGTTTTTAGGTTTTTGAGTTTCTCCTCCCGTTCTCCACAAAATACATAATTTTTCAGTGAATAAATGTAGCAATCCATGTCTTATTCATACAATTTTTATTTTATTTTTAGAGTATCTTAATGCTTATGTATTTATTGCTTGGATAGGTCACAACACCAGTGTTAACCGTATCTTTTTTACGATGGGAAGGAGGACAAGCAGTACCACGGGGGGTGATGTGTTGAAATAGAGGGTATGTGCTTGTGTGTGTGCGCCGGGGGTAGAGGAGGGATTGTTAGTGTCGTGTGAATTTTTTTTTTTTGGAAGAGTATTTGCGTCATACTTATTGTGTTAGGGGAGTGCGATATTTTTCTCCCGTTGCAACGCACGGGCCCTTTTGCTAGTATATATATATATATATATATATATATATATATATATATATATATATATATATATATATATATATATATATATATATATATATATACTAGGAAATATGCCCGTGCGTTGCACCGGCAGAAAAAAATCATAGGCAAGAGGCTCAATAAGCACAACTCTTGGCCCCTCCAAAGATCCATGTCCTCTAGTTCAAAGTATACTCCTCATCCAGAGTGGCCACGGTGTCCACCTGATTGCAGTGCGTTTGAGCGTGATCAATTCCAATACGATGATCTTTGCCACCGCACGACACACCTGCAGTTGAGCCACACCAGCGCAAGTGCATGTTTAAACATTTAAAACTAATCTTGCCGATCGCAAGGGAATGTTTAAACTTTTGAAACTAATCCCATCTAGCTGGCCGTGAGGGCCGCACTCCGTGAGCTACACCCTACACCTGGTCCATACATTATCTCTTATACTCCCACTTGCAAATCATGCATAAAAATTATGGTGCACTAAAATGTAGCAAATGAGATTTTTATAACAATGAAAAATGATAATGGTGTTGAGTAATATTGAATGAAGGACTCGCAGCACACGCCAAGCTGGTTGGGCCCGAGAAGCACACACACACACACCCGACCAGACCTCTCTTGTCCTCGAGATATTTAATTAGCCACCTTGATCCTGACCAGACCTCTCTTCTCTTGCAACCATCAGATAGGAGTATTTAATTAGCCACAAATTTGGTCAGTTATCTCTCTTTCATTGGCCATGCAGCCAACCATCCATCAAATCATATCGCGTCTAGTCCCCATTGGCCCCATGCAGCCATCACTTCTTGTCTAGAAATCCATCCTTAATCCATCCTTTCATTGGCCCATGCAGCCATCGGCCATCATCACATCTCATATTCAAATTCAGTCAGCATCCAACTCCCATGTTAGTGCAAGTTTCATAGACATATATGAATTGGTCTAGATGGATCTAAGAGTCCGAGGTGGTATTATTTAATGGCTGAAACGATCGATGTAAGCTACACACACCAACTATTTTATCGAGGAACAGATCTCGGGCGATAAATTAAATGGGCTCAGGCCCAGGCTGGCATGCGAGTGATACGGCCAGGCAGGCGGTCTCTTCTCGGGCATGCGATCGATTCCAATATAACACAGACACTGTACGAACAATTAATACCACCTCGGATACAACAAATATTATGGGTGAAGTGGACGGACGAAAAACGGACGAAATTACGGTGGTAAGAAGCAATAGCCCCTTTATTATTAGGTATAGATATAGATATATAATATAATATAAAAGTAGAGATATGGGAGTGCCTAGAACTCATCTAGCTGAGATATAATTTGGTCTCATTCACTTTTTTTTTTGAGGCAATGGTCTCATTCACCTAATGTCATGCCATGTTATAAAAGGCCATTATCCCTGGACTGCCACGTTCCAACTTACCTTTTCTTTTTATGGGCTGCTGGACTTCTTGTTGGTTGTTGTTGTCCCTTCTAATCAACGGGCTTTGTTAAAAAAAATTGGGCTTGTATTGAAAGCGAAGAGGAAAATAAGAGAGAGAACGCGAACGAGATGTGAGAGGACCTCCACGAACGCCTGTCCCTGCGGACGCATGTATAACTCGTACATGTGAACTGGGCATGACGTGACGTTGAGTGGAGTGAGGCTGCTGCGTGAGTATGTCCTCACCCATCTTCTTCGCGATTGTAATATTTTCCTTTTCGCGTCCCGGCCGTCTGTATGTACATGATGCCAAACGACCATAAAACATAAAAACACGTCTACACCTTCTTTTTTCAAGTAAAAAACATTAAAAAAAGCAAGCATACGCTTGCAAATTGCATGTTTAGTGTCGTACATGCAACTGACCTGGATACCTCCCTGCTCGATCCCAGTTGCAGTCGCTTTGTGTGTGTGCAATTGCAGTCGGGTTACAATGCTTGCAGTTGCATGTCTAGTGGTATACATGCAACTAGGCAGGACAACTCCTCTCCCGATTCCAGTTCCAGTCGCTTTGTGCCCGTGCAGTTGCAGTCGAGTTATAACATTTGCAGTTGCATGTCTCTTGGTCTACATGCAACTGACCCTGACAACTTCACTCCTGATCCTAGTTGTGGTCACTTTGTGCCCGTGCAATTGCAATCGGGTTTCAATGTTTGCAGTTGCATGTCTAGTGATTGACATGCAACTGGCCCCGACAACTCCCCTCTCGACCCCAAATATAGTCGCTTTGTACCCGTGCAGTTGCGTCAGGTTACAAAAATTGCAGTTGCAGTCGAGTCACAATGCTTGCAGTTGCATGTCTAGAGTTGTATATGCAACTGGCCCGTGCGACAACTACTCTCCCGGCCCTAGTTGCAGTCGTTTTGTGCCCATGCAATTGCAATCGAGTTACAACGTTTGCAGTTGCATGTCTAGTGGTTGACATGCAACTGGCCCCGACAACTCCCTTCTAGTGTTGTACATGCAGCTGGCCCCGATCGCCAACTCCTCTTCCGATCCCAGTTGTAGTTGAGTTAAACGCTTGCAGTTGCATGTCTAGTGGTGTACATGCGACTGACCCAGACAACTCCACTCACCGACAACACTAAAAACGCACACTTATGATCCTCGTACAAACAAAAAATAAAAAATAGTAAATAAAAAACATAAAACAAATTAGAAACCGAAAGTAAAAGGTGAGATAAGGAAAAAGAGTACACATACTAATTGATGAAAATAAGAAAGTGCAGCTCAACAAAAAAACCCAATAAAAAACAAATGCAAAAAAAGATCAACTAACGCTGAGAAAAGAACTCCTCGAAAAAAAAGCTTTGAAAAGAACAAATCAGAAGAAAAAAAAATCACATGACTGTAAATAGCTCACTCAACACGTACGAGACAAGGCAGCGTGGCTCCTTTTATTAAAAAGACTAGTAAGGGTGCACGTGCACGCACGTCTCAATAAAAATGTGTATTTTCAAACAATCAACATGTATGAATTTAAATGGAATGCACACAAGTATTAAATTGAGTTTGTGTGCACCAAAAATATAACAATTCGCTTAACATGAGTCAAAAAAATATATAGTTGCACTCAAATTCTGAAAACTTGCCATTTCGGAAATAACATGGTATAGTTCTGAGTTGTCACACAGAAAAATTATATAAAAGAACTTCAACATTTCCACATTCTGTCTCAATATTTGTTTCGTTCAAATACTGCTCTAATAAACTACACTTCAACCTAAGATTAATTGCTTAAAAAAGATAAATAGAAGATCATTACATGTATTATGTATGCATACTCCTAGCATGACAACCCACTGATATTGCTCTCGACTTTGTCCGTATTAGCATCACAACTTCATGTGCTTACTTAATCCAAGTCATGGCCGGATGTGCATATGCTTCAAACAAGCTATGGTTGAAGAAAACCACCATGTTCCTCTCTTGTTTCTATCAATTGCAGTCCTCCCGTCATGCTTAGCAGACCCTGAAGCCCTCTTCTTCACCCAGACAGTCTACCTAGAAGAGTTCACTGATTAGTGTCATAGTAAAAAAATGATGCAAACTGATGAAAGCTATCGCGACAACAAAGCTTTTAGACAAAACTGAATGGCCATTCAACCTCTAGCAAATAAACAATATGATGACGATTAGTGCTAGAGAATTAATTAAATTATAGCATTGGACATCAAATAAATTTGAATGAAGTGAAGAAAGAGGTACAACAAAAGGCAAAACTGCTCACAACAAAAAGCAGGCCGGTTGAGTAATGATTAACCTACAAACATCATACATGAATGTGACACCCCCGACTTAATCGTGTACTAATCATACACACAAATGCACATGATCAAGCCTAAGGACTCACTTGAAGTTATCACAAAACAACTATAAACACAAATAAAAGGCATACAAACTTTATATTACAAGCCAGTGGCCTCGAGGGCTCGAATACATAAGCTCGATGTCATACAAGCATCAGCGGAAGCATTAGATATCTGAGTACAGACATAAAGTTAGACAGATAGGCCTTTAAGAAGGCGGGGCAAAATAAAAACACTAGATCGAAAGGCGCAGGCCTCCTGCCTGGGTGCCTCCTAACTACTCCTGGTCGTCGGAGGGCTCCTCATAGAAGTAGTATCCGCCAGAGGGGTAGTAGTAGTCATAGTCGACGGCTGGGGCAGCCGGCTCCTGGGCTCCGTCATCTGGTCGCAATAATCGGGTATGGAGAAAATGGGAAGCAAAGCAACCGTGAGTACTCATCCAAAGTACTCAGCAAGACTTACATCAGAACTATTCTAATTATGCATCATTATTAAAGGAAGGCTGTATATGTGGACTTGACTACAGCAATGCCAGAAAAAGAGAGAAAGGCCTAGCCTATCGAAGACTAGCATCTTCAGCGGTCTTGCAGCATAAGAAGAGTGCAGATTAGTACATAAAGAATAGTAGTAGCAATAAGTATAACAGTAGCCACGCCCAGAGATCCTTCCTCGACTCCCTGCGAGAAAGTGATCCCGGAGCCACAAATTAATCCAGTTCTAGTTGTAGTAGATCGGGATATTTTTCGAGCGTCCTGTTACCGTGGACACGGCTATTCGAATAGATATACTTCCCTGCAGGGGTGCACCAACTTACCCAACACGCTCGATTAACTTTGGCCGGACACACTTGTTTGGTCCATGCCCGGCCTCGGCTGATCGACACGTCGTAGCCCTACCTAGGCTCATCAGAGAGGCCAGCACGCCGGTCTACATCCTAAGTACTCAGGGGTCTTGGGCCCATCGCCCTTTGCACTCCTGCGTGTTGCGTACGCGGCCGGTGAGCAGTCCTAGCCCCCTTAATACAAGCGCAGGCTTTACCAGACCAACCCGGCGCGCGCCGCTCAACTGCTGACGTCTGAAGAGCTTCGGCTGATACATACGAAGCCGAGTACCCATATTATTCCCACGTGCTGGTTAGCGCGATAAGGCCAGAGGCCTACTCAGATTACATATCCTAACCCATTAGTGCGTTGGTAGCGCGCGGTAATGAGCAGAGACTCACGATCATGTGACCCCATCGCCCCGTCTCGTGGACTTTCGGCAAGGGCTAAGAATGCCCGGCCGTGCCACGTATTCATCTCTCGGGCACCCTCTTGGTCAACCCGATATCACATCTCTCGCGGGTACCCCTCGGGGCCGACCCGTCTTTATCCAGTAACAGTAGTAAAGTCACAGTATCAGTGTGTCCATATCATTAAGAAGGAATCCG
The DNA here is from genome assembly GCA_039707655.1 of Elymus sibiricus. NCBI lineage: Eukaryota > Viridiplantae > Streptophyta > Magnoliopsida > Poales > Poaceae > Elymus > Elymus sibiricus. Next base: position 352,438,774 of record CM077664.1, read on the forward strand.
AGGAATCACCCTCGTAGGATTCCCACTCGATGATCCCGTCAAGGTGAACCCAGAGGAATCACCCTCGATGGTATTCACACTTGCGGGGTTGCACGACAGAAGCTTTATCGGAGGTGGAGAAAGAGGAATCACCCTCGGTAACCCACGACCGACTAGTTGTACTACAGAGGCATTATCGGGAGAGAGATAAGAGGTATCACCCTCGATAACCCACAACCGACTAGCTATCTATAGAGGCAACATCAGGAGTGAGATAAGAGGTATCACCCTCGGCACACGATGACAGCTCTGCAGAGTCGAGCAACTTAGGGGGTGTGCGGTGATGTGCTGGTCTTAGCCCATCGATCACATCGATCGGGGCACTGGTACTAAAGCGGGGCAACTAGGACAAGTAAGAGGGCCACAGATGGTTTGCCATCCAACCTGGACTATGCATTTAGGATAGCAGGTAAGGTATGAATAGCAGTTTACAAAAATAGGTTATCCATCAGAATAAGTATTCGGAACAATAACTGTAGCAATTCTAATGCAAGCATGAGGGAGAAAGAATAGATGATATAGGCATGTTCAAGGGGGGTTGCTTGCCTGCAAGCTTTGCTGAAAAGGACGGGTCGTCGATGGAGTAGTAGTCCTCAGGGGCCACGTCAGTGTCGAAATCTATCGAAGAAGAAGAGGGGGAAGAAACAAATAATTACACGGCAACAACAGCAATCACAAACCATGACAAGACTATAAGCTATGCCGGGGTGATCTAACGCAGTGCTACACATTGCAGGCGGAGCGGGAAAATATCTGGGGATATTTTCCCAGCTTCGGGCATTTGTCAGACAGATGAACCGAAGGGGAAGGTTTCATGTTTGCATGGTTGTGGGCATGTGACATGTAAACGGAGGGCATAATCGGGTTCGTCTCGTTTTTCTAATCAACTTTCATGTAGAAAACTTTTAGATCCGAGCTACGGTTGAATTTCTACGAATTTCCGAAGTTTTAGCAATATTATGAAAATCACTGGATTTATTTTAATTCGAATTTTAAACAGTGCAAAAACTATTTACACCCAGCCAGAGCTAGCCTTAGCCACTGACTGGTGGGGCCAGGGGCCCAGTTGACTTAGTTAACAACCCAGTCAGCAGTCAACAGAGTTGACTGTTGACTGGTCAACTATGACACGTGGGGCCCACATGAACAGTGCCTCAGTTAAAAATAACAGCGTTTTAATTAGTGTGCGGGTCCCACTATCAGTGAGCTAGTGGGTAGTTAAATTAATGCTAACGGTGACACGTCAGCAGGTTAGTGGTGGTTAGTTAGCGTTAATCACCGAGGTTAGCACCGGGGCCCACATGTCTGTGGCCCGGCCGGCGAGTTTAAGCGCTCGTGCGCGCGGTGGTGCACGCCGGCAATCCACCCGACGCGGCGGCGTCGCACGGGACCGGCGATTCCGTTGACCAAAAGGAGCGGCGCGAGCGCCATTCGAACAAACGCAACGCACCGCGTTGATCTAAGCTACGGGAGCGAGCTACGCCGGTCGGTAGCGACAGCGGGGACGATGTACAGTGGCGGCGATGGGCGGCGCGCGACGAAACCGAAGCTAGAGGAGGCGCGCGAGCAAACGGAGATGGGTAGAGGGGGCGCGAGCTCACAACGGGTTGGATGGCGGCCTCGGAGACGTCGGGGAGGTCGGAGTCCAGGGGATCGACGGAGATGTCCGGCGGCCGTGCGCGGAGAAGACAGGTCGATGGCGACGAGGCAGGGAGCTTCAGCTCGAACTGGCGGTGGAGGGCGATGCGGTCAAGGACGGCTACGCCCCTGGACTCCTCCTCGCGGCTCGGGGTGGCCGTTGGCCATGGCTACGGCGAGACGGCAGCGACGGCCGTGCTCGGTGGAAGCAGAAAAGGGAGAGAGAGCACGAGGGAGAGGACCGTGCGGTGTCGGGGCACCAAAGGGAGAGCGAGGAGGCGGCCTTATCCTCCCAGCCACCTGCCCAGCGCCGTGGCGAGCTGGGGACGGCGCAGCGCGCGCCGGGCGCAGGGACGGCGACACGGAGGGAGGGAGCAGGTGAGGATGACGGTCCGGTTGGGCTGGGCCGGCTGGCCTTCGGCCAGGCGACAGGTAAGGTTTTTCCTTTTCCAGTTTTTCTGTTTTCTCTTTTCATTAATAATAGAGATAGAAAAGGTTTTAGTTGGGCCACCTAATGACTTGAGAAAAATGTGGGACTAGGCCACAAAAATCCCTTGCATTAATAGGCACTGCCACAAAAAGTTTGAGGATTATTTGAATCCATTTGAATTTTTCACAAAGGAAATAGCATTTTAAAATGCTGGAATGGCACTGTTTTAAATGCTAATGCTCATTTTAGCAACATGGTGATGTTGTTTTTCTTAACAACAAATTGTTTTGGAATATTTGCTAATTGATGAACATTTTTCCAGCAACATTTGAGCAACTTGAAAATTCACTCATAATTTGAATTTGAATTCAAAGAGGAATTTGAAATGAGATATTATTCCAACATGATTAACATTGCAAATCTCAGAGAATTAACATAATCATGTGGGATCACTGTTGCTCATTTACATAGGGGGTGTTACAATTCTCCTCCTCTAAAAGAAATTCTCGTCCCGAGAATTTAGGAGGTAGAAGGGAAAAGGTCGGAATATTCCTCGCGAAGACGATCCTCGTGTTCCCAAGTGGCTTCATCTTCAGTATGATTTGACCACTGCACTTTCAGGAACTTGGTTGTCTTCTGGCGGGTCCGACGTTCAGCTTGATCGAGAATGCGGATCGGATGCTCCTTATAAGATAGATCATCTTGCAAATCGAGCATTTCATGATCCACGGCTTGGTGTGGAGATTCCTTGAAGCAACGACGAAGTTGCGACACATGGAAGACGTCGTGGATGTGGGATAATTCCGGCGGCAACTCCAATTTATATGCCACATGTCCACGTCTGGCGAGAATGCGGAAGGGACCAATGTAGCGAGGAGCTAACTTGCCCTTGATTCCGAAGCGGTGAGTGCCTTTCATAGGAGTGACACGAAGATAAGCTTGCTCACCAGGTTGATAGATCGATCCCCAGTGTTTACGATCATAATTGCTCTTCTGGCGAGATTGAGCAACTTTGAGATTTTCCCGGACTATACGGACTTGCTCTTCGGCGTGTTGGATAACATCCGGACCAATGAGCGGTCATTCCCCAGTTTCTGACCAATTCTGAGGGGTTCGACACTTACGTCCATAAAGAACCTCGAAGGGTGCCATTTCCAAGCTGGCTTGATAGCTGTTGTTGTAAGAGAATTCGGCATACGGGAGTGATTCTTCCCACTTCTTGCCAAATGAAATAACACAAGCTCGCAGCATATCTTCCAGCACTTGATTAACCCGTTCGACCTGGCCTTGAGACTGGGGGTGATAAGCTGAACTCCAGGTAATATGAGTTCCCATGGCTTCTTGGAAACTTTTCCAGAACGTTGAGGTGAAAAGGCTGCCACGGTCTGAACTGATCTCCTTTGGAATACCGTGGAGTGATACAATTCTGGAGATATACAGATCTGCCAACTGACTAGCAGTGATCATCTCCTTGACTGGCAGAAAGTGTGCAACTTTGGAGAGTTGGTCAATGACGACAAGAATTGCATCATGACCTTTCTGTGACCTGGGAAGGCCAGTGATAAGGTCCATTTGCACTTTGTCCCATTTCCATTCAGGAATAGGGAGCGGTTGCAGTATTCCAGCAGGCTTCTGATGTTCTGCTTTCACGCGACGGCAAATGTCACATTCAGCAACATATCGAGCAATATCCTGCTTCATCCTAGACCACCAGTACCTTTGTCGGAGATCACGATACATCTTGGTGCTACCCGGATGAATAGACAGTGGTGTATCATGTGCCTCTTTCATAACCTTGTCGGTCATAAGTTCGAAGCGAGGTACCACAATGCGGCCTCTGAAATACAAAGTTCCATCTGGAGCAAGCGAGAAATCCCTGTACTTTTCAAGGTGAAGATCTCTCTTCATCAGATCAACTTCAGCATCTTTAGCTTGCACACGCTTAACAGCCTTCTCAAGATCTGGATGTATAACAAGGGTATTAAGAGAACCCTGTGGAACAATGTGAAGGTTCAGCTTACGCAGTTCTTCATACAGATGAGGTTGAGCTCGCTGAACCATGAGGTTGTTACAATAGGACTTGCGGCTCAAGGCATCAGCCATCACATTAGCCTTGCCAGGGGTATACGAAATACCACAGTCATAGTCCATAATCGTTTCCAACCATCGCTGTTGCCGGAGATTGAGATCCGGCTGAGTAAACAAATACTTCAGGCTTTGATGATCAGTATATATCTCACACCGGTTACCGAGAAGGTAATCTCGCCACAGCTTTAATGCATAAATCACTGCAGCAAGTTCAAGATCATGTACTGGATAATTCTCTTCGTGAGAATGCAACTGTCGCGGGGCATAAGCAATTACTCTTCGCTCTTGCATCAGGACACAGCCTAATCCTTGACGAGAGGCGTCGCAATAAATTACGAAATCCTTGCGAGAATCCGGCGGAGCAAGCACTGGTGCAGATGTCAGCTTGTCCTTGAGGGTCTGGAAACTTTCCTGACATTTATCTGTCCACTCAAACTTAACGCCTTTGTGAAGCAGATTAGTCAGAGGCTTGGCAATCTTAGAGAAGTTCTCGACGAAACGACGACAATAACTTGCGAGGCCGAGAAAACTTCTGACTTGCTTAACATTCTTCGGGGGAGTCCAGTCCAGTATAGCCTGAACTCGTTCTGGGTTGACAGCAATGCCATCCTTGGAAATAACATGTCCAAGGTAGGTTACTTCAGATAACCAGAATTCGTGTGGCGCCCCGCCTGAATACCACTGTAGTCAGACGGTCACCGCACATACCAGCCCAGGAAATCACTCTGGCATGCGCTTTTACAACCAGTATCATGAACACAGACATTTCTATTAATGGATATATAAGTCTTACATGATATATTACAAGGGGAATGGCAGCGAAAAAGCTCTATCTAAGGCAGCATGGTCTTGGTGCGGCTCCAATCCACAGGGATCTGACTGGGTTACTCTTCTAACCCGCGAACACTCCCGCTTCTCGCTAGCGGACGTCGAATCCTTAGGTGAACCTGGCCACATGGAAGGCCGCTGAGTACTTTTGAATGTACTCGCAAGCAAACCAAATAACATATACACCAAGCAATGCAATCCATGGCATTCAAGCATGCATCAATTATTAGAGCAATATTAATTATCATGGCATAGCATACCTATCTAGCAATATTAATTATCATGTCATAACAGGATTATTTAGCAATATCATATCATAACAAGAATTATCTAGCATGTTAGCTATCAATGTAACTGTAGTATGACGAAGATACAGCATATCAAGTAATTAATCCATACTCCGAATATTCTCATGATCCAAACCAAATCTTTCGGTCATACGACCGTTTAGCTCATAGCCATCGCATGGCTAACATTCATACCCCTGACATCATCTGATGTCCAAGCATCCGTACTGCAAGTCTGACAAACCTTACCATTCTCTGGTTCATTATTAACGTCATATGGTTTGTTCCTCCAGACTCGACACAGACCAAATAGTGGCCTAGTACGAACTGTCCATGACTGAGGACGCGGCTATTCGAATAGATTTACACTCTGCAGAGGTTGCGCGCTTTACCCACACCATGGAGCTCCTGGTCTCATACTTTAGTACATGTTCCCATTCGGGTGGACCGGTGCTGCTCCAACGAAACTTGCCTAACCCGTGACTCCTCTACCGTACCATCGACAATCATACCCTCCCAGGGTCATGTCCTGGGTGGCCCCTGTGTCACCCCGTGACACCTGCCACCGTCGTGGCCAAACAAAACTGTCTCAAACGGGGACCTGGATCCATATAACTCAACTGGGCTCACAAGGTTATCGCCGCCTACCAGGCCAGGGTAGCACGCGCGCATAACCTTCCCTCTTTGGTGGTACCGGTAAAAGAGCACGAGGTTAGACCAAGTCAAGGCCGTCCTATACCGGCAAATGTGGCTGCACGGATAAGTCCGGATAGGTGGCACTATGACTCGATCCAGCCGACGGAGGAGGTTGTCATTATTAAGTCACATTCTTTTATTACAATACAACAGTAAAGCATGATGAAAATATAACAATCTATTTCCATATTGTCACATACGAGTCTCTAGTGCAATAATGTGATGAGCATTAGCAAACGTTGCAAATAGTAGTGCCAACTATCAGGAGTTTAATTATTTCTAACACATGCATATTCATTAATTAAACACGCAAGAATAACACAGAACAATGCTTTAGGGCATATATCAGATGGTCGGCTTGCCTGGGGGTGAAGGAATACTCCGGAAAGAAGTGCGATCACCTCGCAGAAAATTTCGACGGAGAAGATTCCCTCTCGGAGGGGCTGAATATAAGGCAGGGGTAAAATGGGTATTTTCAGAAAGTGTCAACATGGTGAAAGTGGTGTCATCGGAACGGGCTCGACGAACTGAGAAAGTGAGCGTTGGATTCACCTGATTCGGAGTTACGAGCAAAAAGATATGAGGGTTTAACTACCAGGGATTGATCTGCAAGAAAAATAATTGCATCCGGGTCCCTGACAGCGCTGCGGGTGGCGCCTTGTCTGAGAATGCGTTTTCCAGCAGGGAAAACATATTCTGACTGGAGTAGGCTTTCTCTGATTGAAAACGCATCAAGCAGAATACGCTTCTCTTGACCGAAAACGGAAACCGTCGGGGCGCCTCCACTTAGCTGACTGGACTGCCCCCCATGTGCCGCTTATAGGCAGGTCCCACCCCGTCCTCTCTCTCCTCCCGCTCTCCTTCTTCTCTCCCGCGATGGTAGAGGGAGGCTGCCGGCGCCGGCGCTCGCCTGGCCGACTCAGGCCACCGTTTCCGACGCCTCAAGTACCGGCGAGCTCGGGAAGGAGCCCCGCATCCGATGGCGGGTAGCATGGACGGCGGGGATGGCTGGTAGTGCGGCGAGGAGGGGAGGCAGTGGGCGGCGGCCGCAAGCAATGGGAGGGCTCCGGCGAGGTTTGCCGGCCGCTCCGGTCGTCTCCCGCAGCGCTCGGCCTACCGGCGTGCTCGGGAGGCCAAGCCGCGTCCATCGCAGGGGTGCACGGACCTCGAGGAGGACCAAGGCGACGGCGGCTTGAGCGTCTGCGGCGGAGGCCGTCGGCCATTGTTGGCTTCGAGCGCACGGGCTCTCCGCCGGTGAATGAAGGAGACGGGGAGGCTAGCCGAGGTGGATGGGGACCTCTGGTGGAGAAAGAAGGAGGGAAGGGAGCCGGGCTTGCTCGAATTTGAGCAGAGGCCGTTGGCGGCAATGGCGGCCGTGGAGAGCGATGGGGAACTCCGGCGATGAAATGATGGGTCGGGGTGGCAGCTAGAGGAGTGAGGAGGAGGTTGAGGAGCTCGGGGGTGCCCGGGGAGGCTCGGGCCGCGACTATTTATAGCCGGCCGAGGCGGAGGGGATAGAGATGGCCGCCGTGGCGCCCTTATCACCTCACTGGCGCTTCCGGTGAGCTGGCCTTGGACGTGCACGGCGCCGACCTGACGAGGAGCAGCTCGACGCGACGCTACGATGGGGAAACGGCCATGACAGCGAGAAGACGACGGCGGTCACGGGGAAACAACATGGTGGCGGGACTCGCCATGGCGCAAGGAAGAAGAAATCGGAGAGGAGAAGGGCCTAGAAAGGGGCAGGTGGACGCCGCGGAGCCGTTTGACACGCCGGGACACGCCGGAGCGGGCCGGAGCTGGCCTGCCGACGAAAACAGTGCGCTGACCACCGTTTTGGCATGTCCTAAGCGTGGTCACCATGGGTGTCATGTGTCCAGGGCACCAGATGATCCTGGAACCTTGTCAAACAGATGCACTAGAGGTCAGTGAGTTCACCTGTGAGAGTTTAGATGGAAGTGGCGACATAAAATTGACTGATTTGAGCTGAGATAGGTTCTGGTCAGAAATTTGGACAGGATGCCGGGGTCAAACAGAGGTGCCAATGAGCTTTCCAGGTTGTCACAGGGGAAAGATATAAGAAGGAGCACCTTCTGGAAAAATTTGAAGCAAATTGGACCAAGTTTGAGTGCACTTCCTTTACAATGCCAAATTTGATCCAGAAACTTGACTTTGAAGCTGCACTCATATGTCTTGATGAAATCAACTGAATTTTGGTGTAGCGAGATGATTTGGGAATATGGAGATACTGGAAAAATTTCAGCTCAATTGGAAATGCCAAAGTGGTACTTCCTTCACAAAGCTTCCTGCTGGACAGAAACTTAGGAAAATTGCTGGGGAAGAATGGATAGCTGGATTGAGCTGAGTTTTGGTTTACATTAGTTATTTATCAATGTTAACCACCATGCAAAATTTCAGCTCAAATGGATCAAGGGTTCAAGCACTTCCTTTGCAAACTGGAAATCTGGACAGAAGCTAGATGGAATTTTTGGGAGAAATTGGCTAGATGCAATGATGTGAATTTTGGCATACTCACATCATATAGGGAATGTGAGGTCCTGGATTAATTTGAGAATTTTTGAAGCAATGTAAAATATAGTTGCTTCACAACCTCAGAATAAGTCCAGAAACAAGAATTGGAAGATGTGCTCAAAATTTGAACTATGGAACTTGGGCTCTTGATGTAAATGGTGAAGATATGGATAGGAGAAGCTCCACAAATTATTTGGGATTTTTCCTGGCTATCAAAATGGTAGTTCCTTTGGAAAGTGCCCAAAAGGCAATATTGGCTTTAAATAGGAAAATGCAATTTCCCTTATTTAATTATGGCCAATATTTTTATTGGAGCTCAATATGATCACAAAGAATATCTCCACAAGTTTTCATAAACTTTGGAGATGGATAGATATTTTCCTGGATTTAATTCCTTTAACTGGCAGAAAAAGGAATTAATTTTAAATAAAAAATATTGCAAATGACTTGGCAATATTTTTACATATCCAGGGTTTATAAATATGGGATGATGACTGGGAAAAGTTTGGGAGGCAATAGATCAAAGGAAATTAGGGTTCCTTTGTAACGGAAGGAATTAGGGTTTCCCTTCCGGTAAACCGAAGAGTAGGGTTTCGGTGGCAAAATCCTGAGAATAAATTCTGGGTGACAGGGTTGGACTGGAGAGAATCTCGGGTTGGATAGGGAAGGCAAGACTAAATGACCATCTTCATATACCCAAGAGCGAGAGAAAAACCAATAACATCGGGGGAAAAAAAGACGGGGGTCAAATCCCGCGAAGGAAAAAATCAGGGAGCGAAAACCAGGGTGTTACAATTCGCACTTGGAATACTTGGCATATAGCTGGTGCTCTCGAAGCTTTTCCAGTACCAGACGAAGATGTTCAGCATGTTCTTCCTTATTCTTGGAGTATACCAGGATATCATCCAGATAAACCACGACGAATTTGTCGAGGTAATCCATGAAGATGTAATTCATCAGGCGGGAGAACGTAGCTGGAGCATTGGTTAAGCCGAATGACATGACAGTGTACTCATAAGAGCCATATCGAGTAACAAAGGCAGTCTTGGGGATATCCTCTTCACGGACACGGATCTGATGATAACCCAACCTCAAGTCGAGTTTAGAGAACACTGATGATTCAGCAAGTTGATCATACAGGTCGTTGATCCGAGGAAGAGGATACTTGTTCTGAATGGTGGCTTGGTTGATAGGCCAGTAATCTTGGACCAATTAGTTTGTACCATCTTTCTTCTTGACAAAGAGAGAAGGTGCTCCCCAGGCAGAGGAACTTGGACGAATGAAACCCTTTTGAAGTGATTTGTCGAGTTCCTCCTTAAGCTCGAGAAGTTCATGCGGAGGCATCTTGTAAGGACGCTTCGCAATAGGAGTTGTGCCTGGTTTTAGATCGATGACAAACTCGATAGCTCTAACAGGGGGTACTCCTGGAAGTTCTTCCAGGAATACATCTTGGAAGTCGCGAACGACTGGAATGTTTTCGATCCCCTCAAGAGGAGAAGCGTTTAACGCATTTAGTGCATAGATCTGAGCCTCGGCACTTTGAACAACATGAGCATGGTAATTTACTAGCTCATCTGATGGGTGCAGAAGGTGTACGTCCTTAGTGGCACAATTGATCAAGGCGTAATGAGCCTTCAACCAATCCATTCCCAGAATGAGGTCAATTTTGGAAGACTTCAGGATAATGGGGAAGGCACGAAACTCCAACCCTTCAATATCAATGGTGACATCGGGGCTGAACAGGGAGGTCTGGCATTGGTCCGCGGGAGTGTTTACCACTAGCGATTGGTGCAGAGCTTCACATTTAATATCATGCATGTATGCAAAATTTTCTGACATAAATGAATGCGATGCTCCTAAATCAAATAGAACAGATGCTGGTACTGAATTAACAAGAAGAGTACCCATCACAGTTTCTGGTTGATCTTGAGCTTCAGCCATGTTGACGTGATAAGCCTGCCCACGACCATAAGAAGGTCTGGCATTATAGTTGCGAGGCTGATTATTGCCACGGCCATTACCACGGCCAGCAGAGAGAAGCATAAGCTGATTCTGACTCTGTGAGCAGTCTCTGGCACGGTGACCTGGATGGCCACACTTGAAGCAGAGTCCATTGTCGGGACGTGGAGCAGGAGCTCGAGGCATGGGAGCTTGAGGTCTGAACGACCTTGGAAGTGGAGGAGGCATACGCGGTGCAACATACGATGGCCTCTGAACAGGAATAGCTGGACGGTACATGCTTTGTGGGATCCAGATACGGCGCTTCTGGGAAGACGAGCCCGAAGATGAGTCCGCTTCACGGGTGCGCTTGAGAGCGTCCTTGTTATCCTTGATACCAGTCTCAACCTGTATAGCCTTGTTCACCAAGGTGGCGAAGTCAGCAAAGTCGTGGACTAGGAGTGCCATCCTGATTTCAGGGTTGAGCCCTTCACGGAACTTTTCCTGTCTGCGGGCATCAATAGCAATGTCCACTTCAGCGTAATGAGATAATTCCAGAAATTCCCGCTGATAGGCTTCCACAGACTTATTGCCCTGGGTGAGATTGCGGAACTCACACTTCTTTCGGTCCATGACTCCTTGCGGAATGTAATGGGCACAGAAAGCAGCTTTGAACTCCATCCAGGTGATAATAGTTCCAGCAGCTAAGGTCTGCCTGTGAGTGTCCCACAATTGGGCTGCGGGTCCCTTGAGAAAGTAGGAGGCGAAAGTGACATAGTTGGCAGGGGCCACATTCGCAGACTCCATCTCAAATGCGATATCGCGGAGCCAATCATCAGCATCTAGCGGCTGAACTGAGTTGCGATAGATAGTTGGATTCAGTCGCACAAATTCTTGCAAGGTGATTGCGGCTGGCTGTTGGTTGGCATTGGGGCGGGGAAACTGATCCATCAGCCCTTGCATAAACTGGTGGTGCATTTCAAATTGTTGCATCATCGCAGCAATATAGTCGGGCGGTGGTGGATTGTTGGCACCATGGCCATGACCTGTGGGTCTAACCATCCTGCTAAAAATTCAACAGGGGGTAGTTTAGCAACGAGCATTGCAGTAGCATGGATTCATTCATGAAGTAACATGCAGAACAAAAGGAAGTACAATAGATACAACATCACAGTCAAACATGACATACAGATCCATACATAGGTTCGGTTACAAGCCAGCGTTACAATAGCGAAAAGAAAAGCTAGACAACTAGGCGGCACGCAGGCACGCGGTGGAGGGATATAACAACGCGACATAGCGATATGCTACATCAACGTCGGAGAAAACCACTAAAGCCAGGCAACTGCAGGTGACAATGCAGGGTATCCTCGAAAGAAGGATCATGTGCTCCGTGAACACTCTGGTGCAGAACCTGGTCCCAAACCGAAAGAGGAGGACCACGTGGAGGGGTAAAACCTCCCACAGCAGGCCACTCAAGACCTGGTGGCATCTCCGTCTGCGCGGGTAAAGAATGTACTCTGGGTGCATCCGTGCACTGACTGCTGGTAGCAACTATGTCAGAGCGTCGTAAAGACGAGCACGAGTGGCGTGCAACTCGACAGCAAGAGCTCGAGCAGTGCGGTCCAGAGCCTGAGTGTACTGAACCAAAACCTGCGGGTCATAACGACGCAACACGTAAGGTGTACAAACAGCAGTGTAGTATCCAGTCTCATCCCCAGCAGGAGCATATGGGATGTATCTGAAAGCAGTCTCCTCCAAGCGACTGTTGTGCTCTCCACGGAGACGGGCAATAGCAGTATAGCCAGCATCATGGACGGCCATATCGACAGTCACCCCAACACCATGAAAGGTGTGCAGCTCAGTGATGGAGATGTCCTGCCGATCAAAGATGCGAACCACAGCATGGTACTGCTCTTGGTTGAACTCGCGATAATCCTCGTAAAATGTGTACTCGGGGTACCAGCGATATCCCAGCCTGGTCAGAAGATCGGCCAAAATGGCCGGAAACCCAGTCGCATCACGAGCCACGGTCAGACGGACAAGCTGTCTTGCGGGACGCATCTGAAATAAGATAGTGCAGAATGTCAAAAGACATTATGAGAAGCATAAGATAACTTGGAAAGAAAAGGTTAAACAGACCAATGGAAAAGAAAAGGTGATTATCAGATTAACCAGTTCAAATGAAAGGATTAGTTGCAGACAATCCAACTCTCTTGGTGAATGTGATTACGAGAACCTAATGTCAGAGTTAGTAAAATCATTTAACTCGAATAGAAAAGGATTCAGAGTCCCAGAGTAAAGGAGAGGAATAAAAGATCCTAATACCACCCATTGGCGACGTGGGCCTGTAAGCCACACAGCCATGTTAGTAAAACGGTTTTTCAAAGACTAGACTCAACTTCGGCCAAGGAGTTGGAAAGGGGGGGTTCCTACAGGCAGTCGGCTCTGATACGAACTTGTGACGCCCCCGACTTAATCGTGTACTAATCATACACGCAAATGCATACGATCAAGCCTAAGGACTCACTTGAAGATATCACAACACAACTCTAAACACAAATAAAAAGCATACAAGCTTTATATTACAAGCCAGGGGCCTCGAGGGCTCGAATACATAAGCTCGATGGCATACAAGCATCAGCGGAAGCATTAGATATCTGAGTACAGACATAAAGTTAGACAGATAGGCCTTTAAGAAGGCGGGGCAAAATAAAAACACTGGATCGAAAGGCGCAGGCCTCCTGCCTGGGTGCCTCTTAACTACTCCTGGTCGTCGGAGGGCTCCTCGTGGAAGTAGTATCCGCCAGAGGGGTAGTAGTAGTCGTAGTCGACGGCTGGGGCAGCCGGCTCCTGGGCTCCGTCATCTGGTCGCAATAATCGGGTATGGGGAAAATGGGAAGCAAAGCAACCATGAGTACTCATCCAAAGTACTCAGCAAGACTTACATCAGAACTATTCTAATTATGCATCATTATCAAAGGAAGGCTGTATATGTGGACTTGACTGCAGCAATGCCAGAAAAAGAGAGAAAGGCCTAGCCTATCGAAGACTAGCATCTTCAGCGGTCTTGCAGCATAAGAAGAGTGCAGATTAGTACATAAAGAATAGTAGTAGCAATAAGTATAACAGTAGCCACGCCTAGAGATCCTTCCTCGACTCCCTGCGAGAAAGTGATCCCGGAGCCACAAATTAATCCAGTTCTAGTTGTAATAGATCGGGATATTTTCCGAGCGTCCTGTTACCGTGGACACGGCTATTCGAATAGATATACTTCCCTGCAGGGGTGCACCAACTTACCCAACACGCTCGATTAACTCTGGCCGGACACACTTGTTTGGTCCATGCCCGGCCTCGGCTGACCGACACGTCGTAGCCCTACCTAGGCTCATCAGAGAGGCCAGCATGCCGGTCTACATCCTAAGCACTCAGGGGTCTTGGGTCCATCGCCCTTTGCACTCCTGCGTGTTGCGTACGCGGCCGGTGAGCAGTCCTAGCCCCCTTAATACAAGCGCATGCTTTACCAGACCAACCCGGCGCGCGCCGCTCAACTGCTGACGTCTGAAGAGCTTCGGCTGATACATACGACGCCGAGTACCCATATTATTCCCACGTGCTGGTTAGCGCGATAAGGCCAGAGGCCTACTCAGATTACATATCCTAACCCATTAGTGCGTTAGTAGCGCGCGGTAACGAGCAGAGACTCACGATCATGTGACCCCATCGCCCCATCTCGTGGACTTAAGGCAAGGGCTAAGAATGCCCGGCCGTGCCAAGTATTCATCTCTCGGGCACCCTCTTGGTCAACTCGATATCACATCTCTCGCGGGTACCCCTCGGGGCCGACCCGTCTTTATCCAGTAACAGTAGTAAAGTCACAGTATCAGTGTGTCCATATCATTAAGAAGGAATCCGAGGAATCACCCTCGTAGGATTCCCACTCGATAATCCCGTCAAGGTGAACCCAGAGGAATCACCCTCGATGGTATTCACACTTGCGGGGTTGCACGACAGAAGCTTTATCGGAGGTGGAGAAAGAGGAATCACCCTCGGTAACCCACCACCGACTAGTTGTACTACAGAGGCATTATCGGGAGAGAGATAAGAGGTATCACCCTCGATAACCCACAACCGACTAGCTATCTACAGAGGCAACATCAGGAGTGAGATAAGAGGTATCACCCTCGGCACTCGATGACAGCTCTGCAGAGTCGAGCAACTTAGGGGGTGTGCGGTGATGTGCTGGTCTTAGCCCATCGATCACATCGATCGGGGCACTGGTACTAAAGTGGGGCAACTAGGACAAGTAAGAGGGCCACAGATGGTTTACCATCCAACCTGGACTAAGCATTTAGGATAGCAGGTAAGGTATGAATAGCAGTTTACAAAAACAGGCTATGCATCAGAATAGGTATTCGGAACAATAACTGTAGCAATTCTAACGCAAGCATGAGGGAGAAAGAATAGGCGATATAGGCATGTTCAAGGTGGGTTGCTTGTCTGGAAGCTTTGCTGAAAAGGACGGGTCATCGGTGGAGTAGTAGTCCTCAGGGGCCACGTCAGTGTTGGAATCTACCGGAGAAGAAGAGGGGGAAGAAACAAATAATTACACGGCAACAACATCAATCACAAATCATGACAAGACTATAAGCTATGCCGGGGTGATCTAACGCAGTGCTACACATTGCAGGCGGAGCGGGAAAATATCTGGGGATATTTTCCTGGCTTCGGGCATCTGTCAGACAGATGAACCGAAGGGGAAGGTTTCATGTTTGCATGGTTGTGGGCATGTGACATGTAAACAGAGGGCATAATCGGGTTCGTCTCGTTTTTCTGATCAACTTTCATATAGAAAACTTTTCGATCCGAGCTACGGTTGAATTTCTACGAATTTCTGAAGTTTTAGCAATATTCTGAAAATCACTGGATTTATTTTAATTCGGATTTTAAACAGTGCAAAAACTATTTACACCCAGCCTGAGCTAGCCTTACCCACTGACTGGTGGGGCCAGGGGCCCAGTTGACTTAGTCAACAGCCCAGTCAGCAGTCAACAGAGTTGACTGTTGACTGGTCAACTGTGACAGGTGGGGCACACGTGAACAGTGCCTCAGTTAAAAATAACAGCGTTTTAATTAGTGTGCGGGTCCCACTGTCAGTGAGCTAGTGGGTAGTTAAATTAGTGCTAACGGTGACACGTCAGCAGGTTAGTGGGGGTTAGTTAGCGTTAATCACCGAGGTTAGCGCCGGGGCCCACATGTCTGTGGCCCGGCCGGCGAGTTTAAGCGCTTGTGCGCGCGGTGGTGCACACCGGCAAGCCACCCGACGCGGCGGCGTCGCACGGGACCGGCGATTCCGTTGACCAAAAGGAGCGGCGCGAGCGCCATTCGAACAAACGCAACGCGCCGCGTTGATTTAAGCTACAGGAGCGAGCTACGCCGGCCGGTAGCGACGGCGGAGACGATGTATAGTGGCGGCGATGGGCGGTGCGCGACGAAACTGAAGCTAGAGGAGGCGCACGAGGAAACGGAGATGGGTAGAGGGGGCGCGAGCTCACAGCGGGTTGGATGGCGGCCTCGGAGACGTCGGGGAGGTCGGAGTCGAGGGGATCGACGGAGATGTCCGGTGGCCGTGCGCGGAGAAGACAGGCCGATGGCGACGAGGCAGTGAGCTTCAGCTCGAACCGGCGGTGGAGGGCGATGTGGTCGAGGACGGCTATGCCCCTGGACTCCTCCTCGCGGCTCGGGGTGGCCGTTGGCCACGGCCACGGCGAGACGGCAGCGACGGCCGTGCTCGGTGGAAGCAGAAAAGGGAGAGAGAGCGCGAGGGAGAGGACTGTGCGGTGTCGGGGCACCAGAGGGAGAGCGAGGAGGCGGCCTTATCCTCCCAGCCACCTGCCCAGCACCGTGGCAAGCTGGGGACAGCGTAGCGCGCGCCGGGCGCGGGGACGGCGACACGGAGGGAGGGAGTAGGTGAGGATGACAGTCAGGTTGGACTGGGCCGGCTGGCCTTCGGCCAGGCGACAAGTAAGGTTTTTCCTTTTCCAGTTTTTCTGTTTTCTCTTTTAATTAATAATAGAGATAGAAAAGGTTTTAGTTGGGCCACCTAATGACTTGAGAAAAATGTGGGACTAGGCCACAAAAATCCCTTGCATTAATAGGCACTGCCACAAAAAGGTTGAGGATTATTTGAATCCATTTGAATTTTTCACAAAGGAAATAGCATTTTAAAATGCTGGAATGGCACTGTTTTAAATGCTAATGCTCATTTTAGCAACATGGTGATGTTGTTTTTCTTAACAACAAATTATTTTGGAATATTTGCTAATTGATGAACATTTTTCCAGCAACATTTGAGCAACTTCAAAATTCACTCATAATTTGAATTTGAATTCAAAGAGGAATTTGAAATGAGATATTATTCCAACATGATTAACATTGCAAATCTCAGAGAATTAACATAATCATGTGAGATCACTGTTGCTCATTTACATAGGGGGTGTTACAATGAATGAGGGAGGGAGGAATTTGAAATTTCAGTGGCAATAAGAATGACATGGTTTTGATTTTGAATCTCTACTGGGATGAAAGTGAAAACACGGTGGGAACATAGCATCACAAACCAGCGATTGCATTGCCTGCTACTCTGCACATGGCTGCAATAAGCGTACCTATATGAATGCTCTAGTATTCTGGCAGGATATCACATACACACTGAATCTGCAGCTCCTCTGCTCCTCCGGTTGTGGAATTTTTTTTGGTAATAGATGCCTGAACCATGGCGTCTTTGCTTGCTTATCTGCACACATGAATCATGTAAAAGTGTCACAACAACCCATCGAGGCACCCACCAGATCTAATAAGAGACGGCTTGATCAGCAACAATGGATGAAGGAACAAACCATCGTCGGGGAGCGCAATCATATCAAAATAGCGATCGATCTGGCGGAGGTGTTAGTCACTATCGTTCTAGCCGGAAAGATGTGGTCCTCGAGAAAACATTATCTAAATACAGGCTATAGTTTGTGCGCAAGTCTGCACAATTTAAAAACCTAATGTTCTGTTAGTATCTAAGGAACATGTTAACAACACAAATTCACAGAAGCAGCAAGAAGGCCTGCCTTTGTTGAAGGCTACGAATAAACTAAAAGTTTCCATAAAACAGAAAAATGCTAGAATCATCTCGCTCTCACACTTTACTCTGAATCATCTACGAATCACTGGGCAAGAGAAGAGGACACAAAGAAAGCAAGCAGTTGAAATTAAATTTGGTTGCCTAGATTTAGAAAAATTGTATACCTGACAGGGACGACCATTTATGATTTCTACATTGCTAGGGATAGAAAGGTTCTACATATTTCGTTGAGCACCTCCAGTACACAACAAGCAAGCAAATCAACTGTGTACCCGCGGACCTGTACATCTCATGCTTCATGCTTAGATCACCGGGGGCTGCAAGAGAAGCAATCAGAGCTCAGTGGGATATCCTATTCCTCAAGAGGAATACTGATGATAATTTGAGATGGAAAAGTGTATGTGGACCTTATAGCACTATATGCAAATCACTTAAGGTAAATGACAGTGACAACAATAATTTCTAATTTGGTTAAACTGAATGGAATCTTATATTTTTACAACTTCTCTGTCTAGGCACGAATCAAGACGGTGTTGGCGCAAAGGCAAAATCTATGTTCCCCATCTCAATCTAGGAAAATGGATGCTGAGTTTGATTGCACTGATAGTGAGTCAGCATTTTGCTACTATGATGCACATAGCACGGAAGATTGGGACATGAATTTCAAATACCAGGTCGCAGGAGTCGTGCACCTATAGGAGACGGGAGACTGGCAGTGGGCAGGCGCGGCCATGACAATCGTCCTCGGTGGCAGCCTGTAATCCTCGATGGTGGCGGTTCTAGCTCGGTGCTCGATGGTCGTCCCCGGTGGCAGTTCCCGGAGTCCTCGACGGAGGTGGTTCCGGCTCAGACCTCGACGGCAGCGCCCGTAGACCTCAAGCGGATCCTGCCGCTCACCCCGCACGGTGTTGTGTTCCACGACAAGCCGACGCGCCGCTCCGTGCCTTCTTTCTGCCTCAGCACCACGCCGCCGCAAGGCCGACTCCCATTCGTGGCCCTGATCTGACCGCCACGGGCCCCGCATGGCAATCAGGCCTCACCGGCGCGCGGATCCGGCCGTTACCTTCCCTGCTGCGCGCCACCTTCCACCAGACGCTGCATCCCCCTACAGAGTCGTAGGCAGCCGCTTCCCCTGGCCCTCTCCCCTCTGGTGGCCGCGCCGGCGACCAGAGAGAGCACGACTGCGCCTCCCCTTGTCTCCCGCTGGTGGCCGCACTCCTTCCCGGCTCCGGCTTCCGGCGCACGCCGCTCTGGGCCGCTCCGGCGAAGAGCGCACCGACGAGGGTGTAGTTCGGGCGGCGGGGAGAGCGCCCGGGAGGGTGTCGCGGCGGCAGTTCGGGTAAGGATTGGGGGTTGCGTCATTGTAGGTTTTTTTTTTCTGGAATCGATTGTAGTTGTTGCGGGATAAGTGCGGAGACGGATGACGGAGTTTTCGTCCGCTCCCTAGAATAGCTAAACGTACTTTTGACGTGGATTAGTGATTATCTTAACGGTTAGATCCAATTACGCTGGTTTGATCGTGAGGCTGTAATTTCTCCGTGTTGCTATGTGAAGGCTAGGCTAGATGCACTTAGCGATGAATATGTTTGCTTGTTTAATAGTAGTAGAGAAAATGCAGCATCGCTCCACACGTACAAGACAAGGCAGCAGCTCACTCAACGACGAGGCCATGACGGGCCGCGAGAGCTATCACGACAAATAATAAAAGAAGAAACGGGCTTTCACAGGCCACCGACAAGTTTACTGCATGAATCACGATGCGTTTTAATCCAGTGGTTGTGCACTTGAATGAGACCAAAAATTATCTCAGCTGAATAAGTTTTAGCAAAATCGAATGAGAAAAAATATGTTTTTGGTCCCTCAAGTTTTCAAAAAGTATAGACTTGGTCCCTCAAGTATTAAAACCGGATAACTTAGGTCCTAAACCAGATTTTGAGCCCGTTGACCGGGTTTGACCGTCACAAAACCGTCCGATGAACAGTAAATTCGAAAAAAAATCAAAAAATCTGAAATTTTTGGGGGCCAATATGCTTACATGCACAAGGTGCGACAAAAAATTCATGGTCTTTCGACACATGAGGAGCTCGTGGCAAAAAAAAACAAAAATATCTACGTCCGATGAACAGTACATTCAAAAAAATCTGAATTTTTTTGGGGTCTAATATGCTTACATGCGCAAGGTGTGACCGTGACTAAAATTTGGTGTTCTTTTGACACTCGACGTGCTCGTGGCAAAAAAAGTAAATTTTCGCTCGCAAAAAAATAGCCACAATTTGTTTTTTTTTTTTGCTAGAGCCCGTCCGATGTCATTTCATGACAGAATTTTGGTCGCACCTTGCGCATGTAAGCATATTGGACCGAAAAAAAATTCAGATTTTTTTAATTTTTTTTTTAATTTACTATTCATCGGACAAATATTTGTTTTTTGCCACGAGCTCCCCGAGTGTCGAAAGACCACGAATTTTTGGTCGCACCTTGCGCATGTAAGCATATTGGAGCCCAAAAAATTTCAGATTTTTTTGATGTTTTTTTTTTATTTTCGAATTTATTGTTCATCCGGTGGTTTTGTGGCGGTCAAACCCGGTCAACGTGCTCAAAATTTGGTTTAGGACCAAACTTATCTGGTTTTGAGACTTGAGGGACCAAATGTATACAAAAAATCTTGAGGGATCAAGTCTATACTTTTTGAAAACTTAAGGGACCAAAAACATACTTTTCTCAAATCGAATATATATACAGCCTCGTGATGTATCCATGGCGTGGGAAGAGAAAACAAAAGCACAGCTCGACGATTTGGACGCGCACGTGACCCTCGATATATCGTGAAGCGAAACCACATCGATCGATGGCGAGAGGTCAATGCTACACCTACGAACGGTGTTACTTAAACTTTACGTGATTAGACAGTTGGCAGATTGTGATTGGGATTAAGGAAAAGGAGGGGCCCACCCCCACTGAAAATCAGGGGTGGAAGAGAATTAGTGAAGGAAGGTTACGTAACTCCCTTCGTGACCCTTCGTAGGTCTAGAATTAGGACGCGGCTAGCCAGCGCCGCTGCGCTCGTTGGGTGTTTGGAGCGCACCCTCCACACGCGCTGAACAAAACAGCTCGAACACTACTCTGCGTGATGCATGCGTAGCCAAACATCACAACCAGCGTCCTCATCCACCACGCATCCATCCATCGGCAGCAGCTAGCCAGCACGTACGTGTGGATGGCAAAGTTGCTGGTGCGTTGATGTCTAGCACTTGCATGTGCTAGCTTGCTGATTTCCACTTTGCTATGCCTTTTTGAACGTGTGTGACTGCTCGTGATGCCTGTCTCGCTGTGTCGCCGCCCGTCGCCAGTACCTCGCCGATCGATCCGTCCGTGTACAGTGCCGAGCGCTACCTCGCCGGCCGATCCGTTCGCATACCGCCTAGCATACCGTTCATTGGCACCGTTGGCCTCGAATCGGGACGACCGATCTGACGGCCCCGACGCCGGACTACGCCCCTCGTGTCCGTTCCTTTCGGGGTCTGTACTGGATCACGTCCCTCGCGACCTTCTCTACAATGAACACTACATCAACCGATCTGTGTCTCTTGCGACAATCACCACTACTACCTCAAAATGAAACAGAACCATGTCCCCGGAACCAAGGCATCACTTTGTTGCGTACCGCGTCGTCGCGTGACCCTCGTCTGTATCAATCAAGCAAGTTCATCGGAACGGGAGATCGTGTAACCACACGTCATACGACTACATCTTCTATTACATCATAGCACAACTCTTCGTCGGTCCGGACCATAGAGGTAACTATCGCGACCTCCTCATCATACTAACCGTGGAGTGTGTCACTGGAAAGGTCAGTTAACGCTGTCACATACCAGAGTCACTATGAACGTCCATCGTGAGTATACCGACTTGGGTCAAGACCAACATCACTCGCCCGGGCAGGGCTAATTCAATCAAGTTTCTAAGTTACCTTTAGTTGTTGCTAATTTGCGTTCCGCTATTGTGAAGTTGTATACGGTTGTGGTGAAGTTGTTAACTGTTCTTGTGAAGTCGCTAAGTTGCTTATAGTCGTTGGTAATTGCCTATTTTTGTCATGAAGTTGTGTATCGCTTGTTGTGAAGATGGCTACCGGTGTTACGAAGTTGATTAACATTGTTATTGTGAAATTTTGAAAATCTACCGGTGTTTTGAAGTTGTCTAGCAGTGTTGTCAATTTCCTTACCGCTTATTGTGAAGTTGCCTACTCGTGTTCTTTTATAGAAATTGTTGTGGACACTCTTGATCTACTATAGCAATTGTTGTGGGCCATTCTGTCAAAAGGAAATTGATGTGGGCATTGAAGAAGCCCTAACAACACTTTCAACACGTAGTAGTTGGCAATTCTAACACAGGATGAAATCCAGGAAGCCCGGATCCTCCACGACCATGCCAACGACGGCATCGTCGTTCACCTGCTCACCGACGATTTGCCCCTCCGCGAGCCGGTGCTGGTCGAGGAGCCGGAGGTTGTAGCGTTGCTCCTCGTGTGCATGCCGGAATACTGACACAGGTGGCACCAGCTGCTCTTCAGCCATGATGACGTTGAAGTGCGGCTACACGGGCAGGGGCGTCAGCTCGTCGTGGAATGCCTCCTCCATCATCTGGTCTGCGTCGCTGACCTACGATGAGCTGGCTGGCAAGCCAGCCTCAATTCATCGCGCACATCGGTCTCAAAGTTAGCTCCTCGGTCTCGGAAACAAAGGTCTGCACATCCCACTATGAGGTTGCCTATCACCGGAGATGCTCGGTTACCTACAACATTGTGAAAGTTGCACATCGTGGTGTCTAAGTTGGTACTTCAGAAACTAAGTTTCCTGCTATGCTAGAATCTTTTGTAGGTGCAACTTAGTTTGTAGGTGCAACTTAGGATAACGTTAGTATACTTGAGTCATGGTAGGCAACTTAGGAAAAAATTAGGCAACTTGGCATTCATTGTAGCGAACTTACAAAGAGCATTAGTCGAACTGGTGTCATGGAAGGTGAAGGGAGTTGCTTCTCGTAGCACGAAAGTTGCTTCACATGGCACAAAAGCCGCTCCTCGTAGCATGAATATTTCTTTTGAAAAAAGTTCATTGAAATATTCCCATATGTAATATATGACAAAAAAGTTCATTAAAATATGCTAATATTATCCCAACTTGCCTATCGTGGTTGCTCAATGGCCTATCGTTGATGGTTAGTTTCCTACGGTTGATGCCCAGTTGCCTACAAATACTATGAAATTGCCAACCATTGATGCCCAATTGCCTGCTATTGGTAATTAGTTGCTTACCATTGTTGCTTAGTTGCCTAACTTTGTAAATTAGTTGCCTACAATATTGTGAAGTTGCTTATCATTGTTTTTCTAAGTTGCCTACAAACACTATGAAGTTGCCTATCAATGATGCTCAGTTGTCTGCCATTACTATTTCAGGTGCCTACAATACACTGAAAAGTATTGTAGCAACTTAGGATGATGTTAGGCTACTCACAAGTCAAACCAGATAAGTTAGGATAGTGTTAGATTACCTCAGAAACTAAGTTACCTATAGTACTATTAACTTGGAGGTGAAGCTAGTTATGGTAGAAAACTTAGAGGTGAAACTAGTTAACTTGTAGTCATGGTAGCTAGCTTCAAAGGGATTTTTGATGATAGGGAGGCATACGACGCAAACTAACTAGAAGTTGCTTTTCTATATCACTAAAGTTTCACCCATAGCACCAAAAGTTGCTCGTGGAAAAAAGTTAGTCGAAATATCACAACTCTAGTCCACTCATCAGGCAACTCATGTGTACTCTCAACCTAACTTGGTATCTAGACAAAGACACCACATATGGAAAAGCCTAAGTTCACTTTGATAGGGCCATTGGAGGCAAAACAAGGACAAGAAACTTTGAGATCGTTATGCACTCAAGTAGGAAACAAAAAAGTTCAGCAACTTTTGGGGTGTTTTTATGCAACTCCGGTGCGTTCGTCACGTTCATCAGGCAACTCATGTGTGTTTTTAATCCTTATATCTGGAGATTTCAATGATTTTTGCGGGCAACTCGTGCAGAAACTATAAACAATTTGTGTGCAACTGTTTGATCTGTCCCCTATAAAACTTCTCATCGTCCCCTATGCAACTTCTCATCGCCCCCCTAGCAACTCATCCTCACACTGTGAGCAACTCCTGCTCATCGTGTGAGCAACTCCTGCTCATTCTATGAGCAACTCCTATATTCGTCAAACTCTCGCCACCTCGCCTCTCCAACCCTGCTCATCACATGCGCGATAGTTGAAAATATTAAAAAGAAGTGAAAGAACTCTAGCATTACTACTTTAGGCAAAAAAGTGCTGAAACATCATATCACACAAAACTTATGTTATTTTGCTGGCAACTTCGTGCAAAAAATATGAACAACTTGCATAGATTTGTGGGCAAACTGTCTGATATGCCCCCTATGCAATTTCTGACCCCCCTAGCAACTCGATGTCACACTGTGAGCAACTTCTACTCATCTTTTGTGTATGCAACTATACATATCTGCATAGAGCGACTGTTCTAGCAAAATCAAATGCAACTGCCCCTAGCAAAATTCACACAACTTTTTCAAGCAAGATCCAAAAGCAACTATCCCAAAAAAAAATCCAAGCAACTGTATTACCAAAAACACAGAGAAAAATTATTCTAACAAAACCAAGGAACTCTCCTAGCAAAACCAAGCAACTGTCCTAGCAAATCCAAGCAACTGCGTTACCAAAAAACAAAATGCAAAACTGTCCTAGCAAAACCAAGCAACTGTCCTAACCAAACTAAGCAACTGCATTACGATATGATTCAACTCTTCTAGCAAATCCAAGCGATTGCTATGTCCCCATAATTCACATAATTGCGTATCTGTTGACTGCAAAAAAAATTCCCGCTACAAAAAAAGTGTCCCACTGATTTAAACAAAAATGTCCTTGATAGCCTCTTGATCCTCTCCGTAATCTCCATAATGGCCTAGAATGTTGCGTACAGAATTAGAATTGCCCAACGAATTTGATGGGGGGAAATGCCTCCCGTTTACCAATCCCCTTTGTTGTCCAACGAATTTGTACGAATTTGATGGGGAAAAATGGGCGCCATCCATGCTCACCTTCACGTAGTGAGCCCCCCTTGAGCTGCAACTTCCTCTCCACCCTTGCTCTTGGAGACGCTCACCACCAGCGTGCTCTTCCGGTAGTTGCACACGGGCGGCCGTCCCACAACCTGCACCCTGGCACGAGAACGCCCCTTCGATTAGTAGCGGACAACAATGCATCCAATTTCAAGGCAAAATCATGAGGTTTATACGAAAACGTTTCACTAGTTTCGCATCTTCATAAGTTTTAGGATGGGTGTTTATACGAAGTAGCTAAACATGCGAGGTTTCTCAATTCTCATTTGCATACTAGTAGTATGCAATTGTAGACATAAGAGCGATAACATAGCAAGTTGCACATATGACATGAATCTGGACAAGGCCCCTGGTTCAAACCATGGAGACAATCGATCGAGCATATAGTGTGCACCCATAAAAAGTTACAAGAAATGACCATGCTCACACCTTGGAGACGATGCAGAATTGTAGAAGGTTTTTGCTCAGAGCATCCGATGTACTAGATTGAATGGGGGATGCCATCATGTCAATGAAGGTGTTCTTCGTCGCTGGCTCGTCGCATGACCCCGTTGGCGCGCGAGCTCCAGTCTTGCCGCCGCATGCAATCCAGGGCTGCTATCTAAAACCTAATTGCAGGTATGACATAAACTTAATTGCGGGTATCTAAAACCTTTAGATATTGGCCAAACTATGGTCTTGTTAATGTTTCTGCTCATGACAATTGGGCAACTGGATAATATTTTTAGGCAACTGTATGGTTGATTAGGGGCAACTATGTTATTGTTTTATTATGCACAAAAAAGGATCCAAACTGTGTAGGTCAACTATGGTACCTTATTTTTTATGTTTTTATTGCTTTTGTTGTGTGGTAGTTCTTCCCAAATCACACAGTGTTTTATTTATGGCGCTTTGTGATTTCTTGCCTGGAGTTGCTCTATTCTACTTCAAAGTTGCTCTATTGTGTTTGCACAGTTGCTCTATCCCTACTAACCCCTTTTCACAAGCAGAATGCAAATAACTTGTCCAACTTCTAGTACTGTATTTAGGAAACTCCTAATGTCATTTTATGCAAGCTACTATCACAGAAAACACTTACAGAAAAATGTTACTGGGCAACTCCACTCGACAACATACCGACTACTCTGAAGTGAAAGACCTGGGCACATATGTTTGGGGCAACATGCTTAGATACAACTAGCTACCAGTGTCCCAGGGGCTGCATTCAAATAAGAAAGAAGTGCGGCACAAATTGAGGCCCAAGCTATGTGATAAAGCAACTGAATCTTTGTGTGGTCGTTACCCTGTTGTAGCTGCACGACGGCTTTGGATGCGCACACAGCAACATGCATCTTCTCCTGCAATACATATACAACATTCGTCCCAGTTAGTATGACGAAGTAGCTCAATTACACTACACTTGTCCAAATGAAATGGTAAAACTTGTACTTAGAACACAGTTGCAACTACAGAAGTATCTCAACAGACCGGCTTTTCTACCATGCACGGGAGGTACCGTGCATGGCTGAGCAGTTAATGCTTTGTGTGGGATCCATGCCACTTTTTTCACTAAGATATTTGATATTATTTCTTTATCTCTATACTCTTATATCCATTGAGTGTTGTGTCAGAAATGCTACAGATATTTTGCAAGAAAAATGTTACAGATATGTGCGTCATTATCAAACTTGTACAGTGCACTATTCATCTACTCTCTCCTTCCACAAACACATGCATTACAATATAAAGGTACTAAACAATTCAAATGTTTTCTTATGTTTCAAAAGGAAAAAAAAAATACTATTTCACTGTGGTTCATCTGTTCGAGGTCGTATCATAATGTTTCCTTCAGTGTCAATACACTTAAAATTTATTAGGTTTTATTAGGTTTTTCGTGTTCTAGATTGCATCATTATGTTTCATAGAGTTTCATCATGTTTTGAAATACAAACTTTAAACCTCTCAAAATATATTCAAAAGTGATCTTGTTTCAAAGTCCTAATCGCAAGGAACTCAAATATGTAAACGGATCATAAATTGGAATTGTGATTCAAAAAATAAAATAGGTTGAAGCTTTGAAATTATATGAAAAAGTATGGATGGGCGAGGTACTATTGTGTGTCAGTGATATAAAATGGCTTGAGTGGGGACCAACATGCATGCATCCTAATCTCCAAGAGAATGCACGGCTGAGCCATGCACCGGATCTCCCGTGCATGGTAGAATCTCTTTTCTCAGCATCTCAAGTCTTCTAAGATTTTTGGTCAGCAAAGCCAAGGACATGGATTGTTTCGTGAGCTCCGATTGCAAGCGCAGGTCATAGTAATCTATCTAGCCAACTAGCTGACGATATAGAGAGGGGGAGAGGGTCGTACACGTTGGGATCGGCTGGAGCTCGATCCTCTCCAGTCTCCACGGCGCTGCAGGGATTCCGGCGACACGGCCGCCGCAGCATCGCCGTCGACACGCCTAGACCAGGGCGCGCCCATGGGATCAGACGGCGGGGGAGAGCAGCTGGCGATGACGGCAGGTGAGGCAAATCGCGCTCGCAAGAGGAGCATGTACGTACGTACCTCGACGACGACAACGAAACCAGCACCCTCAACGCCGACGCCGACGACGGCATAGCTCCAGCTCCGAGGAAGGGGGAGGAGGAGATGGGGCGCAACTGCTCCAGTTCCCCGGCCGACCTTCTCGGTGAGCCCCCCCGTGCCACCTCCCCCTCGACCTTTTGGGCGTCGACGCCGGTGTGCTGAGGTGCTTCTTCGCCACCACCGTTCTAAGATGAGGAAAGGGGATCGGGGGCTAACTGGATAAGGCCTTTTTTCGGAAGACAGAAATAGCGAAGGGCTTTTTTTCCAAAGGGAGCGACGTGTGCAGGTTTGTCCGGTAGCGGGTGCGCTCGTAACAACCAAATCCTGCAGCTGCACGATTTAGCATTTGGGCTAGAATTATTCGAGGTCGACGTACCAGGCACCGTCGTGGCGTCAGTAGCAATCAAACCATCAAGTCCTCCTCGTCTACTTGCGCCTCTCTTGGTCAAAATCATCAGTCTCCAGCGCACGCGCCGGCACCGTGGGCTGACCTGCCGGCAGACGCGCTCCGCGACATCTCCGGCCGCCTGCGCGACGTCGCCGACTTCGTCCGCTTCCACGCCGTCTGCAAGCCATGGCGCGATACAGCGCCCGACGCGACCCTGACGACGACGGCGAAGCAGCCCTCCTTTCTGCCATGGCTCCTCGCGCCCAAGTTCAGATGCGTTTTCTCCAGGAAAAGCTACCGCGTTGCGCCGCCATCCGGCCACCGGGACTTGGTAGCTAGCATCGACGGCGCCGCCGTCTGGTATTTGGTCGATGGCCCCTGCCCTACTCTCCGTGACATTCTCACCGGAGCCGTCGTCAAACATCTTCCCCCGTTCCCGAAAGAAATCAAAAAATGCATCAGCAAGGGGACTACCAGTAATCGTCGTCAAACTCGGGTATGGCCTCCACAGCATCGTCTACAGGGGCGGAGCTACAGGGTGGCCAGGGTGGGCCGCGGCCCACCCTGGGATTTTGGATCAGCCTATATACCTATGGATCTGTTACTGGGCCAGAGAAAAAGAATGGCCCAAGAACACTTACCTGTTGGCCCGAACGCAGACACAACACGCCCTCGTCCAGATCGAGACAGGGACTGCATCGAGCAGAACCAGGCAACCAGCCGCCTCGTGCCCTCGTCCCGACGCCGGACGCCCTCGCCATCGCCCGCTCGCCGGTCGCCGGCCGGAGCCCAGCGGCTGAGGAGGATCCCTTCTCCCTTTCCCGCCCCCCCCTGCGAGCTGCGTGCTCGTGCGCCCCTGCCCTGCACGGCTGCGGCGCTGCACCCCTGCCCCCGCCCGCCTGACGCCCTGCAAAGCCGGCGGCGGCAGCCCAGTGCCCCAGTGCCCAAGTCGGCGGCAACAACATAGTCTTTTTGAACTTCCCAATTTCTGATTTAAGGTATGAACTACCCAATTTCTGATTCCCATTTCTGATTTAGGTTTTTTTTTATGTTCTATGCTATCCAGTAGATGAACCAAACACATGCATAATTTTGCACATCATTTCTGCCCCAAATAGCTTTAATTGAGAATTTTAGTGTGTTTGTAAGACCATATTGATACATTTCTATGTGATATTGGTAATTAGTTAGAACGTTCACATGTCAAATTTCTTATCAATTTTTTTTTGGGGGCGGACCACCCTGTTCTCAAATGCTAGCTCCGCCACTGATCGTCTACGGTGACGGCACGAAGATTGGAGAATTGCTGTGTATTGATTGGGGCCTCGATGGGCTGCTTATGTAAAGTACAAGTCTTGGAGTCCAAGATTAGTAGAGATAGATTACAAGTTAAACTACCAAAACAATCTGAACCAAATATACTCTAATATCCCCCCGCAGTGTCAACGTCAGGTGGAACGATGTTGAGACTGGAGCGTATGTCGATGAAGGATGCAGTCGGGAGCCCCTTGGTGAAAATATCAGCAAATTGCGCACTTGTTGGAACATGAAGGACACGGACCTCGCCAAGAGCCACTTTCTCACGAACGAAGTGGATATCAATCTCTATGTGTTTGGTGCGACGATGCTGAACATGATTGGACGCCATATAGACTGCAGAAATATTGTCACAATAAACAATTGTTGCACGCTCGATCGGTTGATGAAGCTGACGGAACCACACCGCCTCGGCCACGGAGTGAGCAACAGACCTATATTCAGCTTCTGCAGAGGACCTGGAAACTATAACCTGCCTTTTAGAAGACCAAGAAACAAGATTATCACCCAAATAAACACAATAGCCGGATGTAGATCGTCGAGTATCTGGACAACCTGCCCAGTCTGCATCAGAATAAACTGTCAAGCTTGTTGGAGAGGAAGAATTAAGAAGAAGACCATGATCAATAGTGCCCTTGAGATACCGAAGTATTCTCTTGACATGAGAGAAATGAGGAACGCGGGGATCATGCATGTATAAGCATGCTTGTTGAACAGAGTAGGATATATCTGGACGAGTGAGAGTAGCATATTGGAGAGCACTGGTGATACTGCGATATAGAGTGGGATCAGAAACAGGATCACCGTCGGCCGATAACTTGGCACCAACGTCGGCCGGCGTACGACAGGGTTGACAGTCAGTCATCCCCGCACGAGATAGCAAATCAAGGAGATATTGGCGTTGAGAGAGAAAGAGTGTAGAGGATGTGCGAGAGACAGTAATCCCAAGAAAGTGATGAAGAGGACCGAGATCGGTCATGGAAAATTCACGATTAAGAGAAGAGATAATATGGTGGAGAAAAGAATCAGAAGAGGCAGTAAGAATGATATCATCAACGTAGAGTAAAAGATATGCAGTATGGGAGGAGGAACGAAAAATAAAGAGAGAAGAATCGGATTTAGAAGAGGTAAAACCTATTGTTTGAATAAAGGTGGCGAAGCGATGGAACCAAGCACGAGGAGCTTGTTTAAGTCCATACAAAGATTTGTGAACAAGGCAAACAAGATCGGGAGAAGAGGGATGCTCAAAACCAGAAGGTTGCTGACAATAGACGGTTTCATTGAGAGTGCCATGAAGAAAAGCATTTTTAACGTCTAGTTGATGAATCGACCAAGAAGAGGAGACAGCAAGACTAAGAACAACACGAATGGTACTGGGTTTTACAACAGGAGAAAAAGTCTCATCAAAATCAACACTGTGTTGTTGGGAAAAACCACGACAGACCCAGCGAGCTTTATAACGTGCAAGGGTGCCATCAGCGTGATATTTGTGGCAAAAAACCCATTTGCCTGAAACGACATTGACACCGGGCAGTTTGGGAACGAGGGTCCAGGTATTATTTTGCTGAAGAGCATCAAACTCATCACGCATAGCAGAGTGCCAAAGAGGATCGAGAAGAGCACGTTTGTAAGAGGTAGGAATAGGAGAGACAGTAGGCGTGGCCGTGAGATTAAGACGACGTGTAGGGAGATGAAAACCACGCTTACCACGAGTGCACATGACGTGGTCGTTGATGGGGGGTACGATAGGAACGGCATTAGGTGGAAGGGGCGGTGTGGATGAGGAAGAGGAAGGAGAGGCGAGTGCAGGAGAGGTAGGCGTGGCAGGAGAAGTGTCTGCCGTGGCAGAAGAAATTTCTGCCGTCGGGAATGACGGGGTAGGGGTTTGGGGCGCGGAAGGCTGTTGTGGGCTGGCGGCAGGCTGTCGTCGGCTGGCTGCAGCGCAATGCTCCGCCACAGCAGAGGTGGCGGGAGGAGTTAGGATAGGAAGTAGTGTAGATTTGGTGTTGACTTGGGAGGGGTGGTGGATAGGTGTGGTTTTGGTGGCAGCGTAGGGAAAGGTGTTTTCATCAAATGTAACATGACGTGAAATAATGACACGGCTCGAGGAAGGGTCGAAGCAGCGAGAGCCTTTATGATCATCGGAGAGACCGAGATAGATGCAGGGTAAAGACCTGGGCTCTAGTTTATGAGAAGTCGTGGAGGTGATATTTGGAAAATAGAGACAACCGAAAACACGAAGAGAAAGATAGTCAGGATGAGAAAGAAAAAGAGATTGAAAGGGGGTATAAAGAGGACCTGTTTTGGTTGGTCGAATATTTAGAAGAAGTGTAGCGGTACGGAGAGCTTCAACCCAAAAACGGGGAGGGAGAGAGGCTTGAATAAGCAAAGTGCGGAGAATATCATTTATGGAGCGAAGAGAGCGTTCCGCTTTGCCGTTTTGGGAGGATGTATAGGGACAAGAAAAACGAAGAAGGATGCCGTGAGAGAGAAAGAAATTGCAGTTGCGAGTGTTATCAAATTCACGTCTGTTGTCGCATTGAATAAAGTGAATTGGGAGGCCAAAGTGCGTAAGAACATATTGGCGAAAGTTAAGAAAAATTGGGTGGACATCAGACTTGGCTCGTAGAGGAAAAGTCCAAATATAATGAGAATAATCATCAAGAATTACAAGATAGTACTTATAACCTGAGACACTAGGAATTGGAGAGGTCCATAAATCAAAATGAAGTAATTCAAACGGAAAAGTACTAATAGTAGAAGATGTGCCAAAAGGTAGTCGAACATGTTTGCCGCATTGACAGGCATTACAAAGAGAGGAATCATGAGAGACACCAGAACTAGGGATACAAAATTCCTAGAGTAAAGACGACAGTGTAGTTCTATTTGGATGACCAAGCCGATGATGCCATAAATCAACTGATGCAAGCATGGCACGGGGGGTGGAAGTAGGTGCGCCATGAAGAGGATAAAGATCGCCCGTGCTATTGTACCGAGCGAGAACCTCCCCCGTTTTCAAATCCTTCACAGATAAACCAAAGGGGTCAAAAGCCAAAATAACTTGATTGTCTATGGTAAACTGTCGAACAGAGATAAGATTAGCGATTAAAGAGGGGACAACAAGAATATTGCGTAAGAGAAAATTGGCATAGGAATAGGGTATGTAAGAATGACCGGTGCAGGAAACAGGAATAGTGGAGCCATCACCGATGGTAATGGAAGAGAAAGTAGAAGGAAAACAAGCTGACAAAAAATTCATATTTGAAGACATATGCGAGGATGCACCGGAATCGAAAATCCAATCCGTACCTTCGTTGTTTAGGGTGAAATTGTTCATGGCGGCGATGAAGGCAGCCTGATCCCAGCTTGGCGGTGGTGTTGAAGCTGATGGCCCGGGCACGGACATGGGTGCATACGAAAGAGCCGGTGGAGGGCCGTACACATATGGTGACGGAGCCGAAGGAGCACCAGGCGCGTAGGGGGCCATCAAGTTGGTGTAGCCTGGCGGAGGTCCGGGTGCGCCGGGCGGGGGTGGTGTAGTCGTCGTGGTGTAGACGTGAGCCGGCGGCCGGGGTTCGAGGAGGCCAGGAGAACCGGTGGAGGGACGAAGACCCGGGCTCCAGGTGCCCGTGTATGCTGGAGGAGCGCCGTACGTAGATGGGGCGGACAAAGGCATGGGCCATGCCTGAACAAGACCGGTCCAGGGGTCTTGCTGCGGGTGCCATGTCGGTGGAGCAGAGGCCGACGCAGGCGATGGTGATGGCGACGAAGTGACGGCGGAGCGAGGTTGCTGAGGCCGATACACAGGATGCTTCCCGCGGTAGTTAGGGCTCGGGCGCCAACCGGGAGGAGGCTGTACAGGAGCCGGTGGTGGAGCAGATGGAATCGGCGCAGGAGGCCTGGCAGTGGTGTGAAAAACTTGAGGTGGACGAGTGGCTTTGCGAGCTTGGTTCTGAGCCTCGAGCTGCAGGAGAGAGCGAACTTCGGCGAAGGAAGGGTAGGGCCGCAGCATGGGGATGAAGGCCACCTGCTTCTCAAATTGCTCACCGAGGCCGACGAGGAGGGCGTTGATGAGGGCGCGATCGTCAACGTGATCGCCAAGCTGCCGGAGTTCATCACCAATCGGCTTGATCCGTTGACAGAAAACAATGACCAGAGAGTCCCCTTGGGTGATGGTGCGGAGCTCGGTGTGAAGCGCGTTGATACGCGCGTCGGAGTTGTCCTGAAACAACTGTTGAAGAGAGGCCCAAAGCTCGGCGGAGGTGGCGTCGTCGTTGGAGACAAGGTTGAAGAGCTCGGTGGAGATCCGAGTGTAAATCCATTGGATGATCGTAAGATCGTCCTTCACCCAGCGAGGATCGGCGGGCTGCGGAGTAGAGGATGGATGGATGTGGTGGCGCAGGCCGCAGCGACCAAGGTGGATGTGGAAGAGATGGCGCTAATGGTAGTAGTTGTGGGCAGCGAGATCAAGTGAGATCGGGATAAATGGTGAGACATCGGCGATTGTATCTGCTAGGGAAATTTGAGGTGGCTGAAGATTGTATTGATTGGAGAATTGTTGTGTATTGATTGGGGCCTCGATGGGCTGCTTATGTAAAGTACAAGTCTTGGAGTCCAAGAATAGTAGACATAGATTACAAGTTAAACTACCAAAACTATCTGAACCAAATATACTCTAATAGGCACCACACTTGTGTACGGCCTGTACGAAACCGACCCGCAGGACGACTCTATTGCCAACTTCTGGGCAGCCCTCCTGCATCCCGGAGAAGCCACGTGGACGGTCGTCGAGAGGATGCTTGAATGCCCAGACATTACCAATTTCTACGTCCCATATCACCGTGGAAAGATACAATTCTTCTTCGGTACAACCCCCCTAAACACATTGACGGACCAGATCTGCCCATACCCCTTCATAAGAAAGGGTAGGATGGTCTTTTTACAAAATACGTCGCCCCGACCGTACACAATGGCAAGCAGCAACTTGGGCTGGCCCAGCAGCGAACAATCTGTGTAGTGGTCTTGTAGTGAAACAGTGGAAAATCCTAAAAAAATTGCATCCAGCATGTATCTCATATACTCACACAAACAAGCAGAACCACTAGAATGAGCCAGCTATCTTGACAAATATGCAGCGCCGAGTTTTAAGAACTATGACCAGCGACATATTTGAACATTTTTTGGAAATTTGAACGTGACTTTTTTTAAACGCGAACATTTTTCAAAATTGTAAACAAAATTTTGAAAATGCAAAAAAAAATCCGAAAAGTGGAACACATTTTTAAACTTCGAACAAATCTTAATAAATGAGACTTTTTAAAATTCCGAACAATTTTTGAAAACACAAACAATTTTAAAACTCTGAACTTTTGTGAAAACGCGACCATTTTTTGATATTTTCGAACTTTTTGAAAATTATGAATAAATAAATAAATATGTTGAACATTTTTGGAACTTTGCGATTTTGAAAAACAAAAGAGAAACAAAAAAGAATCAAAAAAATGATTCATGAATCTTCTTAAATGTTCCCAAACCGGTAAAAACCGGCCTGGCACTATTTAGAAGGTTCCCAAAACCGGCATCTGCAAAAGCAACGAACGGATTAAAATGGGCTGGCCCATGTTCACTCGTATCGCTTGGGTCTGTGCGAAACAGTGACTGTTTGACGTAATAAGCGTTAAATAGGGTTTTCCCCCAACAGGCGCCCGATGGGATCGATGTCATTGCCTAGTTAGGCCAATGCCTAAGCATTTGTTTTCTATTTTTTTTCTTCATTTTCTTCTCTTTTTCGTTAATTCATTTTTCCCTCTTTGAACTTTATTATTCTTTTTGAAACTTGTTCAAAAATTTAGAAAATTGTTTGGAATACCCTAAAATGTTCTTGTTTTCAAATATTTTTTGGAATTTTACAAAACAAATCCTGGTATTTCAAAAAATGTTCACGCTTTCAAATATTTTGTTCACAAGTTTAAGAAATGTTTGTATTTAAAACAAAGTTGATAATTTTTAAAAATAGTACGTTGTTTCCAATCTGTGTTCAAAATTTCATCAATTGTTGGGAATTTGTTACTAATTTTGAAAAGGTGTTAAAACTTGTAAAATTCTCATACACAATTTGAAATTTCAAAATTGTTTACAAATTTCAAGAAATGATTAGTGCATAACAAAATGTTCATGATGATTGATAATGACAGAAATTAGAAATAATAGAAGCTTTCAAATTAGGAAAAACTACATGCTCCACGGATGCACTCGTGTGGCCTAGTCTAGCACACTCATCTCAACTAGTTGTTTTTTAGACTATGGATAAATGACCCCAACTTATTCAGCAGCCTGACACGGACATATGAGGCATCCATGTCAGGTTTGAATGACTTCCAACACTGTTTGCATGTTGCGACACGTCCGACCATTTATTGGCCCTTTTTCACCGAGAAAACTACAGAAAATGCAAAATTTGTCGGAAACTCAAACAACTTGGCATGGTACCTTGAATTGACCATATAAGCTCATGGAATAAATTTGGGTCATTTGACGGATGCCGAAAAAAAGTGGTCTCAAACGGACCCTTCTCGCCTACCCGAAGACTCTCCGTTGAATATGGTCTATTTTTGGACATGCAAGAAATAACCTAACTTTTGCTAGTAGGCGAGCATGAACTTGGCATCCATGACAGGTTTGAACGAATTCCGACACCGTATGCAAGTTGCGTCACGTCCGACCATTTATTAGCCATTTTTCACCGAGAAAACTCCAGAAAATGCTAGAATTATCAAAAACAGAAAAAATTGACATGGTACCTTGAATTGATCATGCAGGGCCATTAAATAAATTGGGGTCATTTAAGGGATGTCGAGTAACGAACTGCTCCCAAACGGACCCTTCTGGCCTACCCAGACACTCTCCCTTTAACATGGTATTTTATTAGAAATCTCAGGACGGGCGCCAACTTCTGCAAGCAAGTCGGCATGCCCATGTTAGGCATCCATGCCATGTTTGAACGAATTTCGACACCGTATGCAAGTTGCGTCACGCCCGACCATTTTTGGGGCTATTTTCAACGAGAAAACTCCGGAAAATGCAAAACTTGTCAAAAACCCAAATAACTTGTCATGATGCCTTCAATCGGTGATACAAGGCGATGAAAAAAATTGGGGCCTATTCAAGGATGTCGAGAAACAACCTGCTCTCAAACGAAGCCTTCTGGCCTACCCGGGCACCCTCCGTTGAACATGGTCTAGTTTTGGAAATTCTTGAAATGACCCCATCTTTTTCAAATAGGTGGGCATGTCCATGGTAGGCATCCATGCCAGGTTTGCATGATTTCCGACAATGTATGCAAGTTGCGACACGTCCGACCATTTACCGGTCTTTTTTGACCGAGAAAACTCCAGAAAATACAAAATTTGTCGAAAACCAAAACAACTTGGCATGGTGACTTCAATTGGTCATGCAAGCCAATAAAAAACGAGGCTCATTTTACGGATGTTGAGAAACAACATGCTCTCAAACGGAGCATTCTGGCCTACCCGGACACCCTACGTTGAATATGGTGTTTTTTGGGACATTCTTGAAATGACCACAACTTTTGCTAGCAGGTGGGCCTGCCTATGGTAGGCATCCATACCAGGTTTGAAGAAAACAAATATTTGAAATCATATTTAGGCAGGTACTTAAAACTGTTATTTATGGGCCTTTTTTGACCGAGAAAACTGTAGAAAATGCAAAATTTGTCAAGAACCAAAACAACTTGGCATGGTGCCTTGAATAAGTCATACAAGTCCATGGAAAAAATATTGGGGACATTTAAAGGATGTCAAAAAACAACGTGCTCTCAGACGGAGCCTTCTGGCCTACAAGGACACCCTCTGTTGAAGATGGTCTATTTTTGGAAATTCTTGAAATGACCCCAACTTTTGCAAGAAGGTGTGCATGCCCATGGTAGACATCCAGGCAAGGGTTGATCAAATTCCAACACCTTTTGCACGTTGCGACACATTCAGCCATTTATTGGCCTTTTTTGATCGAGAAAACTCCAGAAAAGGCAAAATTTCTCGAAAACCAAACAAACTTGGCACGGTGCCTTGTTCTCAAATGGAGCCTTTTGACCTCCCCGGACACCCTGCGTTGAACATGATCTATTTTTGGACATCCTTGAAATGACCCCAAATTTTGCAAGAAGGTGGACATGACCATGGTAGGCATCCATGCCAGATTCGAACAAATTCCGACACCGTTTGCACGCTACGGCACGTCAAGCCAGTTATCGACCTTTTCTCAATTTTTTGTTCGTTTTTTCTGTTTTTTTTTTAAAATTCCAAATTTGTTAGTGTTTTTCTCAATAAATATTCAGAAAATTTAAAAATGTCCATGTTCAAAATTTTGATCGCTCTTTTTAAAAATGTCCGTGTTTTGACATTCTGAGCAATTATGAAAGACACATCCATTTTTTGAAATTTCTATATAATTTTTTGAAACACAAATATTTGTTATTTTTGAACAAAATTTGAAAAATCAAACATTTAAAAAAAATTGAACAAATGTTTAAAAGCGCAAACTGGTATGGGACCTTCTAGAAGGTTCATGAATCGTTTTTTGTTTCTTTTTTCTTTTCTTTTCTGTTACTTTTTTCTTTTTAAAAATCGCAAAGTTTGAAAAATCTTCAACATATTTATTTATTTTTCTTTTTTCTCAAAAATATTAGAAAATTTCAAATTTTGGTGAAGTTTTCAAAATTGTTCGTGTTTTTCAATATGTTCAGAATTCCCAATTTGTTCATGTTTTTAAAGAGTTTGGAGTTTCAAAATTTTCTTCATGTTTTCAAAAATTATTCGCAATTTTAAAAAATGTTCGTGCTTTTAAAATAGTTTTGAGTTTCAAACATTGTTCGTGTTTTCAAAATTTGTTCAAAATTTCCAAAATTCTTCAGAATTTCAATTTTTGTTCTCATTTAAAAAAAATTCTTCAGAATTTCAAAAATTGTTCGTGATTGTTAGTGTTTTCGAAATAATTGTTCGCAGTTTCAGAAAAGTTCAGAGTTTCAAATTTTGCCCGGGTTTTAAAAAATTGTTCGTAATTTCAACTTTTGTTCTTATTTTTCATAATTTCAAAATGTGTTCCACTTTTTCAAAGATTATTCTTTTTTCTCAAAATTGTTCCCATTTTAAATTGTCACAATTTTGAATAATGTTCGCATTTAAAAAAGAGTGCTTTCAACTTTCCAAAAAAAAGTTCAAATCTGTTGGTTTGAATATTTCTTAATATTCTGCGCTATTGAGCTCGTTCAACCC
This sequence comes from Elymus sibiricus, assembly GCA_039707655.1. Lineage (NCBI taxonomy): Eukaryota > Viridiplantae > Streptophyta > Magnoliopsida > Poales > Poaceae > Elymus > Elymus sibiricus. The sequence goes on from CM077664.1 coordinate 352,477,108, forward strand.
AGTGGTTTGGCTCTTTGGTATTAGCCCACGAGGTCGTGTGTTCAAGTACTCCCGTTAGCAGTTCTTTTTAGGTATAGAGTTTCAACTCTAGGCTGCTGGGCCGGCCCAGTTGACTGCTCGCTGTACATTCTGTGTATATACCAATGTTTACGTCCGGACGGCCGGCCCACGCGCTGCGCCGGTCGCACCCTGTGCGTTGGATCGGTCTTATCCAACTATAACGTGATGTCCAGAGGAGACCGGATCCCCACCTCCTTAGTCCACTCCACCACGGTTCTGGTCCACTCTTTTCTCTCTCTACTTCATCTCTTTTCCCCTGATTTTGCCCCCGCACCACCGTATGAGGAGCTCGTCGCCATTGATGGGTACGACCACCTGCTGCCGCGAGCACCATCTCCCCTCACTGATTCGAGCATCTCCTCCCTCCCCCGGGCCTCAAAAGCTGCTCCCTGTACAGACGACGTCGTGCACTCCCGTGGCCAAGTTGTTGCTGCGTGGGCTGCCGACGGCTCGGCCTCGCCGGAAGGCCTGTGAGGTGTTGCTGCAAGCGGGGGTGCCGGTGACCGTGGGCTGTGGCGAAGGAAGGTGGCACTGCTCCTATTTTGCACCCAGGCCGGTACTGATGCTACAACCAGTGAAATTTTTTGTTGGGACCGGCAGCGATTTTTGCTGGAACCGGTGACTGTATTTGCTGGGGATCCGCCGTGGATGGTGCTTTTAGCTGCGACCGGCGACAAATTTTGCTGGAAACGGTTACATATTTTTTTTTTGATGCAACCGACGGTGCGCCCGACCACCGCGAGGCCATGGGGGGATGCTGCAACCTTGCTACGACGAGATGCAACCGTCCCACGGATGAGCTGCAACTGGTGACGCCGCGACCGGTAGTTGGGAAAGCTTCGACCCGTGGTGGGGAAAGCTGCAACCGAGGCCGACGGAAGCTACAACCGGCGCCCAAAGAAGCTACAATCGGCGACAGAAAAAGCTTCAACCGGAGATGGGCAGGGTTGATGATGGTGCAAGCGGTGACGCCGAAGGAGCTGCACGACGGTGCATGGTGCTGCTGCAATGGGCGTGTGGCGTGCTACTACGGTGGCGACTAGGTGCTACGACGAGCTACGGCTCCTGCGACACGCACTGCTCGAAGTTGCGAGGCCATGGGACGGCTGCTTGGATGCCGACGACACCTATGCCGCGACCTGCGAGCGGCCATGGCTGGAGGCGTTGGGCTGGTGATGCACACAAGGGCCAGCGTCCAGCGTTGAGTGCGAGAGGAGTAAACAATCTCCTTTTCTAGCGTCAAGTACGCATGGAGTAACGGTTTGTGGAGCTGAGGAAGGAAAAGGACGACAGGCCCACGTGACGTACAATCGGACGGATTAAATTAGTTGGATCGAACGGTTATTAGCCGACCGGCGCGTGCTTCCGCCGGCACGCCGGCGCCTAGCATCGGCCATATACAATCGACCCATCATATGTACGAAAGTCCATTTTGCCCTTTATACGTTTTGTGAGGGGGTTGTACCGAAGCGGGACTCGGAAAGATATTGGTCACCGTCGGGCCTAACCTATGGCACGCCGTGACACCGGACGATTACCACGGCGTTGGAGATGTGGTGGTGCCGAGCCCGTGGATGCCAGGGCAGCGCTAGCTAGGACTACTTATACATATACAACTACCTTCTCGAGTCCCACGGCGAGCTTCTCTGGGCGTCAGTTTAGGTCCGCAAAGATTACATGGATTGGCGGCGGCGCGGTGAGGCCTTTGTCTCTCGCCTGGTTAGCGCTCTCTCGGTGTCCATTCATGTCCTAGAGGGGGAGGCGCCGGAGAAAATGCGGCGGGTGAGGAAGGATGGCGAGAGCCTAGCTAACCGCGTCCTATTCCTGGGGTGGCCCAACAGCTTTGCCGTGGATGCCTCGCGGCTAGGCGGTGACGTCGTGTCCGGGGGTGCGCATATTTTGTCTACAACATAGAGAACGACATGCCGGGTCAATCGTGTTATGTGTTTAGGTACAACCTCGTCAACGGCAAGGCCAAATTGGTGGAACAGTTACCTCATGGATGGGACGATGATATGTGCATGTGGCTCTTCCCCAAGCCCGCCGTTGCTCCAAATCAGGTATACACAATTATATTTAGACCATTTTTTTTTTGCGAAATGCAATTATATTTAGACCTAACTCCACAAAATTAAGTTACATCTCGTACCGAACATGACTATTTCACATTCAACTTAGATATTGTTATTTCTTTGACGACATTCACAGTTGTGCGATCAAATCTTCTCGCCCGTTTGTGATTCGACCAACAACCTTAGACCTTGCCATCAACTTAGAAGTGAGGAAGAGTTATTTTCTTGGAAATAGACAAACCCTTGTTTGCTAGTTCAGTGACTAGCGCTATACTTGTAAAAACCACATTTATACTGACAACACGCATGCATCATGAGCATTATTCATTCAATGTAGCGGTTAGTAGTGCTATATATATCTTATTTGTTTTAATTTAACAAATGTCATAGGATAAGCTGATGGTTAAAGTGTGTATTGCATCATTATAGTACTCCCCCCGTTTCATAATATAGTGCGTATAGATATTTTACAAAGTCAAACTTTGTGAACTTTGACCAAGTTTATAGAGAAAACTATTTATATCTACAATACCCAATATATAAAATATAAAACTACAACTTATGATTTATCTAATGATATATATTTGACATCCTAGATGTAAATACTTTTCTCCACAAACTTAGTCAAAGTTTGGGAGGCTTGACTTTTCAAAAAATCTATATGCACTACATTATGGAACGGAGGGAGTATTGGTTAGATAAATGTACTAACCCTCTGTCCCGCTATAAATTTGATTTTGCTGGATCAGGAAATCAGTGAAAGGTGTGAGAGTTCAAAATGGTGGAAGAGGAAAAACCAACAGACGACTACAACTCCAAAAGGCATTATTCACATGGAGAGACCTCGGCAACTACATTACAAGTCTTATTTCACGGTGATCATAAACAACCTGCCTCGCAGGGTGAATAACTTTTAGCTGTGTCGGTTCTTCGGCCAACACGGTAAGGTGTCCAAAGCTAAGGTGAGATGTAAGAAGAAGACCAATATCTCAAGGGGATTCGGGCATGTGACCATGGAGATGGTCGAGAAACATGCTAATGCTCTTGCTACACTTGACGGACTGGTGAGTGCATACATAATATGGCTTAACTAGATGATACCTCGCGTGTTGATGTGGGACTCAGTTGCAATATACTTTCATAATATTTGATTATTTTAAATATGAATATTTTGTATGAATAATATGAGAACTAAAACTAAAAACATATATGATTTACTGTATTTAATTATTGATGAGGTGGGCCTTTTCCCATGCATGTTTACATGATGAGGGTAGGTCTTGTACATGCATGTTTACATGATGAGGTGGCATGTGTGCATGTTCAGAGAAATATGTTAGTGGGCTAGCTATTTAGATATAGAAGATTAAGGGTGTTTTTAATTATCAAATTATGCATGATCATCTTTGGTTGGTTTGTAGATGTGTAACAATCAATGGATGCCTTCTTTCTCTTGTTTCAGGTTTTGGGTGGAAGCATCCTTGAAGTGAGCATCGTGAAGGTGATGTGGAAGCCAGAACAACATGTGAATTTTGTCGGATCGAGAGAGTATAGTCTTGACCATGATATATATCTTGGTTTGGCGCTATTACTTTTTGCTCTAGTGGTGTTGTGGAAGATTATTTAGTTACGTGAATTGTACTCCTGGAACAGTATCACAGATGACTCGGTCAAAACTAGAGCCGCATTTTATGCCTTCATCTAAGACATCCCATATCCCCCACCCCATCTTGTCGTCCAGAATTGTGATGCCTTTCCTTAGATCTTTAGGAAGTTGTATGAGTTATCTCACCAAAGACTCTGCTTTGTAGATGAAAGGAAACATTTTCCACTGCTTCTTGAGCCATCTACGATGATGGTTTATGTATTATCAACGGAGAATATATAATAAGTTTTCAGGTAGGTGGTTAAATTGAATTAGAGATTTTTTTAAATTTTTGTTTAGTCTTTTACTACAAAATAATGTATGGAAATTCTTACAACACTGGATGTATGAATCCCACTACTTGGTTTTGGTTTGGCTCAACTTTTACTTTGTGTTCAGTAACATTCTTTATGTATATTTGTAAAAGGTAATTTCTGATGTTTACATTTGGCAGTGTATTGCAAAGTCTGAATACTAGCTTAAATTAAATTTGTGCTTATTTATATTACAAAACTGGCTTAATTTTGAATTGTGTGCAATCTTTTGGTGCAAAATGAAAACATTGATGCATATTCTTCCCTCTTCTCAAGATATTTCGTCCATGACCTCTCTCTCACTCTCTCTGCACAAACACTCTCAAGCTCCTTGGTAGGACCGTACCAAGCGCTTTCGATGGGATTGGATCCGTGCAAATTTTATTCGAGGTAATACTGCATGGTCAAAGAAATTTCACCAAGACAGCCGAACCTAATAAAAAGATAATTCTTTGCACCAAACGATGGACGACGATCCTCTCCCATCTATCCCGCAGTACTAGAGCAATGATGTAGAGGAGGGGACGAGAGATTGGATATGGAGGCAGGGTGCCGGATACTGTAGTAGCATGATGCTTGAAACCTAATTAGTTGAGCTTTTTTATCGTACCTTATACTGCTGTAGAGTGGAGGGAGCAGTAGGTTAGTATAGTCATTTACTCATTTCCTGGTATTAACGTAACAACAGTTCATGTTCGCCGTTGCGGTGCCGTCGTACCACGCGATTGGTTACCCCTATTCGTCGCCCTCAGAACAACTCCCTGGTCGCCTGCTCACCGGCGCCCTAGTCAAGCGTGGCCGTCTCTGACCCTGGTCCTCCAGTCGCGGCCTTTGCATCAGTACAAACTGCAACCTCTCCCATTTCTTTGGTCTTGGTCCCATGGTGGTTCTTGAGTCGACTAGGCTGCTTTGGATGCCGAAACAATGGTTGCACTGCTGTGACGACCCCGATGTAGAAGAGGATCATGTCGAACTCCAACATTTGCGCCATGCCGAATTGGAAAAGAGACGACTAAGGGTTGACACAGACGGCTGCATATCGTTCTATGAGGTCGGCTGGAGGGAATTTCTAAAGGAAAAAAGACAACTAAGGGTTGACACAGCAGTGGTCATCACGATAAGGAACAACAACAACAATAACAATTACTTCCAGATGATGGTTGTTGTAGACCTTATTTAGAAAACTGATATGCAGCCGTGGAGATCAAGTCAAATATCTCCAATCTGATAAACTCTTAATTAGTTAGTTAAGATGCCTGTGATACTTTGATGTTGGTTTGTCAATTGGAACAAATTTTAAGTGTTAGTAGTTGTTATGAAGAGTACCAATTACCTAGTGAACTTGCATGCCTAAGCTTACAGTATGTGCTCTATTTGCTTCTAATCTCCAAGGTCGCAGCGTATTGAAATTCTTAGATTGGTTTTATGCAAAACATAGCCTTGGCAGCACAAATGTTGTCGTGGCTGCAAAAGTTTTAATTTGCATGCCTAAGCTTTCAGTGGCGGGCGCTCCAATCTGCCCGCCACTGGCACAACTATCACCAGTGACGGGCACAGGTGTGTTGCCCGCCACTGCAGAGGCACTACCAGTGGCGGGCGCGCGCCTGCCACTGATGCCATTTTAGCAGTGGCGGGAGGTCAGTGGCAGGCGTCCCTAGGAGCCTTGCCCGCCACTGCTAAGCTTTTTGCACCCTCCACTGCTAGGCGTTCCTGCAGTAGTGGGGTGACGACGTAAGAACATCGTCATCATCCGATCTGGAAAGCCCAAATCTAGGGTTTCCCCCGGAGCACAGAAGGACTGAGAATCGTCCACAACGCCTCTAGTGAGGCAACGATGCCCAGGGGCGCCACCGTCGACAGTTCCGGCTGAGGCCGAAATAAGTTTTCGCTGGCATACTCACATCCAACATCGACTGGACCACCGGATCCATCTCCACTGTCTTCCGCCACACCTCAAGGGAACTTCCCCACCGCCGGTAAACAACCGCACACGGCCGGAACCACCACACCGTCGGGGTGGGCCGTCGACCGCAGAAGAAGCCACATCGCTGCGTGGCCGACGCCGGCCTCGCACATGCCAGACCGGAACACCCGCGCGGAGATCCACCGCGGTCATGCCCCAGAACCACGACAGAGGAAGGCCCTGCCTCCGTCATCATCCCGCGCCCTAGAACCATGACAGAGGAAGGCCCCGCCTCCGCCATCATCCCCCACCCAGGCTTTGCCCAGCGGTGCTCCGACAGCGGCGGGGACAACGGTTGCAGCGTCAGAAATATTAGATCGCCTCGGGGGGGTCAACGTCGGGGGAGTCCCACTCCTCTTCCAGTGAGTTTGCTCCTTTCGTCTATGCCCGTCCTGAGGGTCCCTGTAATATGAAGTACCATTCAAGTTCACCAGTAACCATTATGATTCATGCACCCTGACCCTATTGTGTTTTTTCATTGTTGCTTTGGTTAACCGGTCCATCTTCAATATTTTTCTAATCTAGGTTGTTGTTGTCCAACTAAATCCATTTCTGAAGAATCTTCGCCTCTTTGTTGTCTACATAGCAACTTGCAGATTTTACTTGTCCACTACCTAGCTTTCAAAATTGTGCAATGTAATCTTCCAATTCTTAATACGCAAATTGATTTTTTACTTTGTAACTGCTCTTCAGCGGTTCTGGACTTCCGGGCTATGTTTTATATGAAACCTATAAAGCTAAATGAAAAAAAAAAAAACAGAGTCGTAGACCACCTATTTGTCACAAGTTGACAGTTTGCAACCTTTTTTGAGAAATTAGACCACTTCACAGTTCACACTACATTAGCTTAGCGCTGGCAGGGAGCATTTATCACCGCTTCTTTCCGACCTTTCAATTCGGACTGGAGGTGCATACGAGCAGGATGCAATGGGAAAGCAGAGATCTTAAAATGAAACGTGGTGCAAGTCAGAATTAAGTATTTATAATGTGGTGTGAAGTGATCAAAATTCTAAAAGGTGGTGCAAATTTTCAACCAGGAGATCATTTGTTACCGTGATTCAATTCTTTCCTGAAAGAGAAATATTCGGGGATAGCTTGTCACACAATTTCAGCATGCTGATACAGTTTACCTTTCGAAACTTTGAGACTTCTGTGGGTGTGACCACAAAATTCGAGCTGGTATCGACCCGTACCAGAAATTTCTGAAACCAATTGCTATAGGAGTATGATTTATCTTCTATTCCATGTGGATTACTACGTTAGCTGTTCACTCACAGTTTGAAAAGACAAGTTGGACCAACTCGAGGACACATGAAATAATTAAGTTCTATGGTAGTAACCAGTTATATGCGAGTGTGCAAAGATGTTGCGTTACCTTGGTAATATACTGAACAATTGTAAGCATTGGAACATGGATTTGATTACAGCAAGAAATCACAAAAAAATTCAGAGCATCTATGCTTCGGAACATGAATTCAGTTACAGAAAGAAAGCACAAATGATCAGTGACATGTCATAACTGAATAACACGATGCTTATGCTTGGGCAGGGAACATGTGTGTGCACAAAATTATTGTGCCAAGAGGTTGCATTTCCATGGCCTATTGACGAATTGTAAGTGCAAGTACCTAAATGAGTAGCATTGCAACATAATTAATTTTGTTATAATAAGAGGGTGGTGTGCAACTGAATATTTTGATGAAGGGACTGCAGGTTCCTCCTCCTCCTATATTTCTCCTGGTGCGACTGCTCGTTTTTCTCGTCAGCTGGAGCCTCAGACAGTCAGTTTGGCGAAACAAATACCAAAGCAAAAAAAAAAAAAAATCGCCGTTGCCGGGGATCGAACCCGGGTCACCCGCGTGACAGGCGGGAATACTTACCACTATACTACAACGACTTCGATGCTGTTTTAATTGGCCAGGGTTATTTGATCAGGCTATGTTATGAGAGCTCAAAGTTTATAAACTCACGTCCGTAATGGAGCTCGAACAGGAAACGGAAGCGCCGGCGGAAACATAGACATATAACTGAAGCTTCCCAAGCGCTCAGGCGAGATCACCATGTCGAACTCGCCTTCTCATCGCTACCTCCCACCAGGGCCTTCTCGGTTTCCCTCGACGGCGATCCATGAAGACGACTGCATGACACTCTCTACTCCTCCTGCAAGTACGTTTCCGTACTCTCCAACCCATCTTGGTTCTTCTGCTTTAGGCAAAGAATTGTTGATCTCTTTGTGCACCAGTTGTTTTTTTAGAAGGTTCAATAGATCTGCTCTTCATCAAATCCAAAATTCATTCCCGTCAAACAATACATTAAACAGTCAATCTCATAGGTCAAAAAATTATGCGATGCCTTCGCTAGGGCTTTCCGCTCGTGGCGAACCGGAGGCGATCGCCCCGCCGCCGCCACCGTCGGACGTCGATCCGGCCGTATGTGGCCCCGTTTCCGCGCCCAAGCCCAGACAAGGCGTCGGAGCTGCTGCGGCCGAGTCCGCTGTTCGATCGTCGGGCCTCTTGAGGCGCTGCGATCCCACCGTGTCCGATATGGAGACTGGAAGGGGGAGCCCAGATGGCATGCTCGAGGTAGGATCTGGATGCCCAAACCCCTGCAGCAAGAAAACGGAAACACCCGCCTACAAGAAGCCATCTAGGGTTGCGGCGGGGCTGCACAAACAACCACGGGAGCCGCCTGATCGCACCGCTCACGCTGCTGCTCCATCACTAGCAGAAAACCTACCATTGATCCGGAGCATTAGTCCCGGCCGGGTTTGGGCCCGGGACTAATGTGATCATTAGTCTCGGTTCCAACGGCTAGGAGCGGAAGGGGGCCCCAGCCTGTCGCCACCCCTTTAGTCCCGGTTGGTATCACCAACCGGGACTAGAGATGGACCTTTAGTCCCGGTTTGTATAACCAACCGGGACTAAAGATCTCCCTATATATAGATGCTTCGTCCAGCCCGAGCTCAAGCTCTCATTTCTCTCCTCTCTGTTTCCTTCCCCTAGCTCGAGCTCATCCTTCATTGTTGCCAAGATTTGTCAAGATTGGGGGTACCCCATCTATTCAAGGGTTCTAAAAGGTTAGCAACTTCATCCTTTCATCTATCATTGCTAGTTTAGCTCGTTTCATGCTCTAAGTATAGTGATTTGTGGGTTTTAGTTTGCGAGTAATTATGTGGGAGTTTATTTGATTTATATGCAATTTGAGCTCAATTAACTTCTTAGTTTGCATATGTGTAGGTGTGGTTTACTTAGTGTCTTCCCGTCCCCATCCTCATCGCCGTCGATCGCCCGCAACATCCTGTCGCCGGCACCACCTTGGTGAGCCTCTTGTTCTTATCCTTTTTGTAAACAAAAAATCTTATTTGTATGATTTAGATAATTACTTGTATAATTTTCTTACTTGTATGATTGTTTGTTATACATAGTGCCATGGTTTTGATATCCGTCCCGTCGGCCCTCGTCCGGTTTATGATTCGGATGTGGTATATTATCTTTTATAACTATTTGTTGCATTTCGTGTTTATGACAATTATGCCCATCAAGTTGATATAGATATTTTTATCTAGGAGGTATGTGAACTTGAAATTGCAACCGACCCTCTTGTCGAGATGCATCACGGTTGACTGGGATGTCGTCGTCTACGCACGAGGCGGGGAAGAAGGCGCTGGTAGCCGAGGTGAATCCGGAGGTCGGTGGGGGCACATACGGGGCTCCCTCTGTGGATGCTGCTTGCCCGAAGCCCTCCAATGGGGGATCCGTGGCTACTGGACACATCAACCCGCGGCTGGCTCGGCGGCAGCAGCAGGCAGCGGACGGCAGCTCCGGCAACCCTGCAATTGATGAGCTCTTGGCAGAACAGATGAAAAACATGGAGGGTGGTAGGACACGCAAGGTGGAACAGCAACATGCACCTACAGAGTCCCAAGAAAACAACCGTGGTAAATCACCTCTGAACAGTACGAGCCTAATTCATTCCCAGCCAAGAAGTTCAGAAATTATCCCAGCGCTATGGGACCTCTCGAATGAGGTTCGGATGGCAAACGCGGAGTTCTCTGATGATGTGTCTAACCTGGGCAAACGCATCGCAGATGATGTGCTAGTTAGTGCAGAAGAAGTGCCAGGCAATAAAGCTATGGTGGTATTTTCTAACATGGCCGCCTCGGCCGAACGTGTGATTTCAGGTACACCAAAAAAACACAAGACCACGGGGGCGCTGGACGGGCAGCAAACCCAGCTTGGAGGGGGAACGGGAGACCACGACGTGTATGAGGTGTCCAGCACATTGGAGGCAGTCGGCCCAGGGCCGCCGACGAACTGACGGGGCCGAAGGAGCCCCGTCAGGAGCAATGAATATCCTAAGTTGGAGCTGCCGAGCGGGATGGAACCCTTGGACAGTTCGAGATCTTGTGAGTCTAGTGCAGACTCACTCCCCTAGTATCGTTTTTCTTTGTGAAACTAGGCAGTCTAAGAATAAAATGCAGAGATACCGTGCTCGGTTAGGTTTGAGAGGTTTTGATGCCTCAGATAGTGTTGGTCTTAGTGGTGGTCTTGCTTTGTATTGGCATGAGTCTTTGTGTCTGGATGTAAAAACAATAAACGAAAGATATATTGATGCGTATGTCACGAGTGCGGCAGGTGAGCCGCCTTGGAGGCTCACTTGCGTGTATGGCGAACCGCGGACGGAGGACCGGCACCGTATGTGGTCCTCCCTCCGAGCTCTTCATCAACAAGCCGACATGCCATGGGCTGTCGTTGGTGATTTCAATGAAGCTATGTGGAGCTTCGAACACTTCTCTGCAACACCACGGTCGGCAGGTCAGATGATTGATTTTCGTGATGTCCTTGAAGTTTGTGGTCTGGGCGATCTCGGTTTTGCAGGCCTACCTTACACATATGATAATCGTCGAGCGGGCCGGGCAAACGTTAAGGTTCGCCTCGACCGGGCCATCGCGGACAACTCCTGGAGAGATATCTTTGGCCAGGCGAAGGTCGAGCATCTGGTGGCTCCCAGTTCGGATCACCTTCCCATATTGCTTCGATGTTCATGGGAGGAGCCAGTGCAGGTGACTGGCAGGAAGTGTCGTCAGTACGAGGTCATGTGGGAAAGAGATCCCTCACTGCCGGAGGTAATCATGAACACATGGACTGAATTAGGCTCTATGCTTAACCTTGGTGAAATTGCCTCTGGTCTAGGTAATATGATGAAACAGCTACAGAATTGGAGCCGCAAAAAATTTGGTAATGTCATAAGGGAGATTAATAAATCACGTTCTCGGCTAGAGGAGCTTATGTCTATGAATGCAGACAGGAAGGAAATTAGAGAGGCGACGGACCGGATGAACGAACTCTTGTATCGTGAGGAAATGCTTTGGATGCAGCGATCGAGGATTGCTTGGCTACGGGAAGGGGACCGTAATACTCAGTTTTTTCACAGGAAAGCGGTTTGGTGCGCTCGGAAAAATCGTATAAAAATACTTGTGGATGATACAGGGACTGCGCATAAGGATCAGGCATCTATGGCGGCCATGGCCACATCTTATTTCTCAAAATTATTTACTGCTGATGCTTCCTTGTGTGCGGATTCAGTAATTGACTTAATTACTTCTCGTGTTACTGACCGCATGAATGATGGCCTCTGCGCAGATTTTACAGACAAGGAGATAGCTGACGCCTTGTTTCAGATTGGGCCACTAAAAGCACCAGGGCCTGACGGTTTTCCAGCACGTTTCTTCCAGAAGAACTGGGCGGTAATGAGGGAGCAAGTTATTGCAGGGGTGAAGGATTTCTTCCGGACAGGGATAATGCCGGAGGGGGTGGACAGTACCGCCATTGTTCTCATCCCAAAGGTGGACAAACCGGAAAGACTAACGGAATTCAGGACATCAGTTTATGTAACGTCATCTACAAGGTGGTGGCGAAGTGTCTGGTAAATCTATTGAGACCTATTTTAGATGATATTATCTCTCCTGAACAGAGTGCTTTTGTTCCTGGACGAGTGATTACAGACAATGCTTTGATTGCGTTCAAGTGCATTCATTATATACAGCATGAAAAGGACCCTAATAAGAGCTTCTGTGCATACAAGTTGGACTTGTCTAAGGCTTATGACATGGTAGACTGGATCTTCTTGGAGCAAATGATGCAAAAGATGGGCTTCGCTCGCCGGTGGGTGAACTGGATTATGGCTTGTGTCACCTCGGTGAGATACACTGTAAAATTTAATGGAACCCTCTTGGATTCATTTGCACCGTCGTGTGGACTATGGCAAGGTGATCCGCTATCCCCGTTCTTATTTCTTTTTGTGGCTGATGGACTGTCTGCATTGTTGAAAGATGGAGAGGAAAAAGGTGACTACTCGTCGTTGAAAATATGTCGCAGATCACCGGGGGTGTCTCACTTGCTTTTCGCAGATGACACTCTGTTATTCTTTAAGGCGGAAGAGGAGCAGGCTAAAAAAATTCATGATGTGCTAAACACAGATGAGAGAGCTACAGGGCAATGCATCAACCCAGCAAAGTGCAGCGCATTGTTTGGGCCTTCATGCTCGGTGGAAGAACAGGAGAAGGTGCGTGCCATCCTCTGTATAGGGGGGATACCTGGGGCTTCCAACTCCTGAAGGCCGTATGTCACGTGGGAAATTCCAGAATTTGCAGTCTCGGTTAATGAAGCGAATCATTGCATGGGGGGATACCCTCTCTCTAGCAGGGAAGGAAACAATGATTAAAGCTATTGCTCAAGCCATTCCAACTTATATCATGGGTGTCTTCAAGCTACCTATATCTGTTTGTGATGACCTGAACAGAATGGTACGGAACTTCTGGTGGGGTTCGGCGAAAGGCAAGAGGAAAACTCACTGGTTGGCATGGCCAAAAAATTTAGCACACAAAACAAAGGGAGGATTGGGTTTCAGAGACTTCCTAATATTCAACCAGGCTCTCCTTGCTAGACAGGCATGGCGCCTGCTAATCAAACCTAACAGTTTATGTGCGCAGGAATTAAAAGCTCGGTATTATCCAGATGGACGCCTAGAGGATACGATCTTCTCGGGGAACGCCTCCCCGACCTGGCAGGCTATACAATATGGCCTCGATCTCCTGAAGAAGGGCATATACTAGTAGAAAACAGGGCTTTGGTCCTGGCCAGATCAGAGCATTAGTCCCGGTCGTGTTACGAACCGGGACTAATGGGAGCATCAGTCTCGGTTCGAGAGGCTAGGACGCCGGCCGGGCCTCGGCAGGCATCAGTCCCGGTTCGGCTGGGACCTTTAGTCCCGGTTCCATCCACCAACCGGGACTAAAGGGGTTGCTGCCCTTTAGTCCCGGTTGGTGTCTGGAACCAGGACTAAAGGGTAGGACATTGGTCCCGGTTTTAGACACAAACCGGGACTAAAGTTTTGCCTATATATATCCACGCCCCCCCTCCCCCCATCTCCTCTGTTTTTTGGCCGTGGAAGGGTGGAGGTGTGGGCTACTCTGTTTTTTGCCTATATATGCACATGAGGTGTTCGATGAAATGCCGGAGCCACACTTAAGCTTTCTCCTCTGTTCTTCCTCCAAGCTCCATTTTCCTCAAGATTTGTCTAGGTTTGGCGGTGCACCAACTATCCAAGTGTTCTAAAAAGGTTAGCAACTTCATCCTTTCATCTCTCACTGCTAGTTTAGCTCATTTCAAATGCTCTAGAAGTAGTGTGGTTTGTGGGTTTTAGTGGAGGAGTGTATGTGTGAGTTTATTTGATTTAGATGCACAATTTGAGCTCAAATTAACTTCTTAGTTTGCACATGTGTAGGGTGCCGTCCCGTCCCCGTCCCCGTCCTCACCGCCGTCGATCGCCCGCGCCGATCTCGTCGCCGGCACCACCGTGGTGAGCCTCTTGTTCTTATCTTTTTTTTAAAGAAAAAAATCATACTTGTATGATTTATATAGCTACTTGTATAATTTTCTTACTTGTATTATTGTTTGTTATTATATAGTGCCATGGTTTTGGTATCCGCCCCCGTCGGCTCTCGTCCGGTCTATGATTCGGATGTGGTATATTATCTTTTATAACTATTTGTTTCATTTAGTGTTTATGACAATTATGCCGACCAACTTGACATAGATGTCTTTATCTAGGAGGTATGTGAACCGGAAATTCCAACCGACCCTCTTGTCGAGAAGTTAAATTTAGTTGAAAAAGAAAACAATTATTTGAAAGAAAAATTGAAAAGAGTTGAAGAAGAGAAGATGAAATTGGAGTTGCATGTTGCCGATGTCGTCGATCTACACAAGATCCAGATGGATGCAATGCGCTTGAAGATTAGAAAGATTAGAAAATATGTCATTGATAATGAGGCTTGGTATCATTATGCTGTTGGATCAATTGTTACCTTAGTTGCGATTTTTATCGCATTTGTTGTTGCATTTAAATGTTTTACATAGTTGTATGTTAGTTTCAATGTATGTTTTAATTAGATGCTATAGAGAGTTGTATGTTGTTCTATGAGAAGTATGTATGAACTTTATGTATTTATTTTTTCAGTCATAACATTTGATCACTACTGTACTTTGGTTTTAATGTGATGATGAACTTGTATTAATTTGGTCATTTCTCTATTCATGATGTTCTGTAATGGTTTTTGATATACTTAATTATATAATGCACGCAGATGAACCGGCAATGGATGTACGGTGACCGACGCACCTCCGACTACATTACGGACCTGCATAATTTTCTCGATGTGGCTGAGGCAAACAAGCAGAATGGTTTTATGTATTGTCCATGTACTGTCTGTGAGAATACGAAGGATTACTATGACTTGAAAACCCTTCACTTCCACCTGCTTTCGAAGGGTTTCATGCCACACTATAATGTTTGGACCAAGCACGGAGAAAGAGGGGTTATGATGGAAGACAACGAAGAAGAAGAGGATGATGACAACTATCCTATGTTCCCTGAATACGGTGATACTGCAACGGGGGAAGCTAAAGATCAAGAGGCACCAGATGTGCCCGATGATGATCTTCGCCGGGTCATTGTTGATGCACAGAGAGGATGCGAAGGTGAAAGGGAGAAGTTGAAGTTCGATCGCATGTTAGAGGATCACAAAAAAGGGTTGTACCCAAATTACGAAGATGGCAACACAAAGCTCGGTACCGCACTGGAATTGCTGCAATGGAAGGCAGAGAATGGTGTTTCTGACAAGGGATTTGGGAAGCTACTGAAAATAATGAAGAAGAAGCTTCCAAAGGATAACGAAATGCCTAACAGTACGTACGAAGCAAAGAAGGTTCTCTGCCCTCTAGTATTAGAGGTGCAGAAGATACATGCATGCCCTAATGACTGCATCCTCTACCGCGGTGAGGAGTACGAGAATTTGAATGCATGACCGGTATGCGGTGCATTGCGGTATAAGATCAGACGAGATGACCCTGGTGATGTTGAGGGCGAGCGCCCCAGGAAGAGGGTTCCTGCCAAGGTGATGTGGTATGCTCCTATAATACCACGGTTGAAACGTCTGTTCAGAAACAAAGAGCATGCCAAGTTGTTGCGATGGCACAAAGAAGACCGTAAGAAAGACGGGAAGTTGAGAGTACCCGCTGATGGGTCGCAGTGGAGAAAAATCGAGAGAAAGTGGCCGGACTTTGCAGGTGACGCAAGGAACTTATGGTTTGGTATAAGTGCAGATGGCATTAATCCTTTTGGAGAGCAGAGCAGCAATCATAGCACCTGGCCTGTGACTCTATATATCTATAACCTTCCTCCTTGGTTGTGCATGAAGCGGAAGTTCATTATGATGCCAGTTCTCATCCAAGGCCCTAAGAAACCCGACAACGACATTGATATGTACCTAAGGCCATTAGTTGAAGAACTTTTACAGCTGTGGGACATAAAAGGTGTACGTGTGTGGGATGAGCACAAACAGCAGGAATTTGACCTACGAGCGTTGTTGTTTGTAACCATCAATGATTGGCCTGCTCTTAGTAACCTTTCAGGACAGACAAATAAGGGATACCACGCATGCACGCACTGTTTAGATGAGACCGAAAGTATATATTTGGATAAATGTAAGAAGAATGTGTACCTGGGACATCGTCGATTTCTTCCGACCAAGCATGCCTTAAGAAAGAAAGGCAAGCATTTCAAAGGTGAGGCAGATCACCGGAAGAAGCCTGTCCTCCGTACTGGTGATGATATACTTGATATGGTCAAGGATTTACAAGTAATCTTTGGAAAGGGTCCTGGCGGACAATCTGTTCCGAATGACGCTGACGGACACGCACCCATGTGGAAGAAGAAATCTATATTTTGGGACCTACCCTATTGGAAAGACCTAGAGGTCCGCTCTGCAATCGTCGTGATGCACGTGACGAAGAATCTTTGCGTGAACCTGCTAGGCTTCTTGGGCGTGTATGGGAAGACCAAAGATACACCGGAGGCACGGGAGGACCAGCAACGTATGAACGAAAAAGACGGCATGCATCCAAAGCAGTATCAAGGTCCTGCCAGCTACGCTCTTACCAAAGCAGAGAAGGAAATCTTTTTTGAATGCCTGCTCAGTATCAAGGTCCCGTCTGGCTTCTCGTCGAATATAAAGGGAATAATAAATATGGCAGAGAAAAAATTCCAGAACCTAAAGTCTCATGACTGCCACGTGATTATGACGCAACTGCTTCCTGTTGCATTGAGGGGGCTTCTACCAGAAAATGTTTGATTAGCCATTGTGAAGCTATGTGTATTCCTCAATGCAATTTCTCAGAAGGTAATCGATCCAGAAATCCTACCAAGGTTACAGAATGATTTGGTCCAATGTCTTGTCAGTTTCGAGTTGGTGTTCCCACCATCCTTCTTCAATATTATGACACACATCCTAGTTTACCTAGTCGACGAGATTGCAATTCTGGGTCCTATATTTCTACACAATATGTTCCCCTTTGAGAGGTTCATGGGAGTCTTAAAGAAATATGTTCGTAACCGTGCTAGGCCAGAAGGAAGCATCTCCACGGGCCATCAAACAGAGGAGGTCATTGAGTTTTGTGTTGACTTTATTCCTGACCTTAAGCCGATTGGTGTTCCTGAATCGGGCATGAGGGGAGACTGGGTGGAAAAGGCACGCTAGGACCGAACTCAATAATATGTAGGGACGGGCATTCTTGGCGCAAGCACACTACACAGTTCTACAGAATTCTACCTTGGTGGCCCCGTATATCAATGAACACAAGAATATTCTACGCTCCAAACACCCGGAGCAGTCTGACGACTGGATTACACGTGAACACATGGGGACTTTCGGTGGTTGGTTGCAAACACATCTCATGGGTAACATCACTGTTGGAGATGAGCTGTACTTGTTGGCCAGGACACCATCTTTGACTGTATTGACTTTTCAAGGGTACGAGATAAATGGGAATACATTTTACATGATCGCCCAAGATAAAAAGAGCACCAACCAAACAGTGGTGTCCGCTTTGATGCAGCAAACACCAATAGGGCAAAGGACACATATTATGGTTACATAGAGGACATATGGGAACTTGACTATGGACGTGATTTTAAGGTCCCTTTGTTTCGGTGCAAATGGGTCAATCTGTCAGGAGGCGGGGTACAGGTAGACCCGCAGTACGGAATGACAACAGTGGATCTCAACAATCTTGGGTACACAGACGAACCATTCGTCCTAGCCAATGATGTGGCGCATGTTTTCTATGTGAAGGACATGTCTACCAAACCGAGAAAAAGAAAAGATAAGGAAGCAAATACATCATACGATGAGCCAAAGCGCCACATAGTTCTTTCAGGGAAAAGAAACATCGTGGGAGTGGAGGACAAGACAGACATGTCAGAAGATTATGAAAAGTTTCATGAAATTTCTCCTTTCAGAGTGAAGACTGACCCAAGCATCCTGTTAAATGATGAAGATTATCCATGGTTACGACACAATAAGCAAGGGACACACGCGAAGAAATAGTTTTATACCCCAAGATCCCACTCTGGGATGTGACCGGTTTCATCGCCATCACTTTCTCTCTAGTGTGAGTTTCCGGACTTATAGCTGGAAAGTGCCACTTCGGACAAACCGGAGGGAATCTTTGTAAGAGCTAGCTAGGGCATTTTGGCATTTGAAACATTATTTTATAATAATTATTTATTAAGTTATGAAATTTCAATTATTCCTATCCTTTTAGTATTTTAATTATACAGAGGAGTTAATCAATGCAATTATGTCCAAACAAAATATGAATGTCTTCTGAGCACCAGTTGGTTGCTCAATATTTTCAAAAACATATTGACAAACCACCACCTGATGTGTCAAAGAATAAAGTTATATAAAATTCTAGTTATGATCAACTAAAACAAAACTATAATATTCTTCAATAGCAAAAAGAATCAACTAAAAAGCTTTTATAAAACTCTAGGTATGATCAAAATAATATTAACTTAAAATTATATAAAAATGAGGTACATACCTCCGACTTTACCTCAAGCCCGCTCCTCTCTATAAAATTGACATAACATATACAAAAAATAACATAAAAATAAAAAATAAAATTGACATAACATATGCAAAAAATAACATAAAAAATAAAAAAACATAACATATGCAAAAAATTAAAATTGCCATAACATAAAAAATAAAAAGACATAACATATGCAAAAAATTAAAATTGCCATAACATAAAAAATAAAAAGACATAACATGTGCCATATATTTTATAGTGGTTATGAAAGAATATTAAAATTGACATAACATATGCAAAAAATAACATAAAAAATAAAAAAACATAACATATGCAAAAAATTAAAATTGCCATAACATAAAAAATAAAAAGACATAACATGTGCCATATATTTTATAGTGGTTATGAAAGAATATTAAAATTGACATAACATATGCAAAAAATAACATAAAAAATAAAAAAACATAACATATGCAAAAAATTAAAATTGCCATAACATAAAAAATAAAAAGACATAACATGTGCCATATATTTTATAGTGGTTATGAAAGAATATTAAAATTGACATAACATATGCAAAAAATAACATAAAAAATAAAAAAACATAACATATGCAAAAAATAACATAAAAAATAAAAAAATACCCACCTACTAGCAGACACCACGGCCTGCATACGAGTAGAAACCCAACTATATATGGGCCAGGATGCAGGCCCGCGGGGCTAGTAGGCCCAACAGGGCAGAGGTTAGGCAATTAACTGCCTGCTTTAGAGAGGAGCTTGGGAGAGAGATCGCAGCCGCGTATATAAACCGGTATGATCTCCTCTCGCTTGGGGAGGTGGGACTAAACTTTCACCACCCCACGGCTGTGCCACCCTTTAGTCCCGGTTGGTGGCTAGGGCCGGGACTAAAGGCCCCCCTTTAGTCCCGGTCCGAGCCACCAACCGGGACTAAAGGGTTGGGTTTCGCGCCCTTTGGGCTGGTGAAATTCACCTTTAGTCCCGGTTGGTGGCTCGGACCGGGACTAAAGGGGGGCCTTTAGTCCCGGTTGGAGCCACCAACCGGGACTAAAGCTCGGGCTATATAAACCGCACGCTGCCTTCTTCCTCCCCAATCTTCTTTCTCTCTCGCTCCTCTGCCCCGACGCCGAACCACCGCACGCCGCCGCCAGGCTGCCGCGACACCCTGCCCCGAGCCGTCCCCGAGCCCGCTGACCGTCGCCGGACCTCCTCGCCGTCCTCCCCGAGCATCGCCGCCCCCGAGCCCGCTCCTCGTCGCCGCCCCCGATCGAGCCCTCCTCGTCGTCGCCGCCCCACGGTGAGCACCCTTTCCCCCTCCTCCCCCTCTTCCCCAAATGGATGGATGGATGGATTCATGGATGGATGTATTGATAGATTGTAGTAGGTGAACCCTCTTCCCCAAATGGATGGATTCATGGATGGCAGGAGGTGAACCCTAGCTAGTTCATCACTTTGTTTGAAATTTTGTGATGTTAAATTTGTTTAGTATGGATATGAGGTAGTAATAGAGGTGTGTTGATGAATGTATGGATAGATTGTATGGATATGTTGTAGTTAATTTTTTAATTTGTATGGATGAATAAATTGTATGGATATGTTGGACTTGGTTTTTTCTCAATGTGTATGGATAGATGCATATTGCAATTAGTGGATGAATGCATATGTATGCATATATATAGATTGCAATGTGTGTGCAATGTGTATGGATATATATAGATTGCAATTAGTGACCATATAAACAAATTGAAGAACAATTTTTTTGCATTAGAGTTCAATTTGTCTTTTTTGTATGTTTTAATGCAAGCATCTTTTGGGCAATCTTTGAACATGAAGTAGGAGCATTTTGATGTCATCTTGCTGGTACATTTTAGTTCATGCCATGTTAGGACCTGTAGTGAGTGACATTGGGTTCATTAACCCAAATACCGTAAATGAATATACGGTACAAAAAAAACCCGATGATACTGAGAAAAACTTGCTAAACGCGTTAGTTGGACAACAAAACAAAAGGGAAATACTATTTCCTTACAACTTCCAGTGAGTATTACTGTCTTATGCACATTCTGTTTCGCTTACTCGAGGTTAAGTGTAATTGATGAGTTATGCGTGCGCAGGTTCCACTATATTCTGCTAGCCATTCAGCTTGACGCGGGACTAGTAATTGTCTTGGACTCGAGACGTAAAGAGCCTAAGGAGTGGGCGGACCTGAGTCAAATGCTCCAGAAGTAAGTTCAATCATTATCGCATCATATCGGCAACTTTCGTTCATTTCCTGATATCAAGTAATCATTTTCTTTGCCGGGCAGGGTTTGGAAAAAGTTCACCAACCAGGTTAGGGGTGAATGAAAAAAGGAGCTGCGATTTTCACACCCCAAAGTAAGTACTACTAGCTAGCTAGTTCCGCGCATCTCTCATTGATTCTATTTTCAATACCATTATCATGCTTGATTATCATTTTGATTGAACTCTATTCTCGTAAAGTTCTTGTGGCAGGAACCCAGGAATAATTTGTGTGGATACTACGTTTGCGAGTACATTCGGCACAAGACCTCTAGCGGGGCAGATCTGAAGAAGAATTTGAAGTACGTAAACAATATTCACATTTTTATTTTATTACCATCAATTGTGTTGAGTTTCATTCATATATATATATATATATATATATATATATATATATATATATATATATATATATATATATATATATATATATATTAGATCTCGAGGAAGCGGGACGAACTCCTACCAACTGATCGCATACGAGCAATTCAAGAGGAATTGGCGGGATTCTTTGTTGAGCATGTCATACCTACAGACGGAGAATACCATCGGGATTTGCAATGCGATATTGGTAATTAGATATTAGGGATCGTAAGAGATGTTATATTGTATATATGCATGAACGTGTACTATATGTAGTAGCGTCGAATAGATATACGAAAACTTGTTGTTCGACCAAGCACGGAGAAAGAGAGGTCACTTCTCTCTATATATTGATCATGACGATCTTGTGTAATGGTTCCTTCATTGCTATATGTAGTAGCTAGCGTCGAGTTGAATGAAAAGCATAAAATAAAAATGAAAACCCTAAATGTAAAGGAATTGAATGGTAAACACAAAAAGAAAAGGGAAAACACAATATGAAACCCCTAAACCCTCCAAAACCCCTAAACCCCTCATTTCAAAAAAAAAAAACCCAGCGCCTGGCAGTTGCTGACGCGTGGCTGCCTTCTAGTCCCGGTTGGTGTTACCAACCGGGACTAGAGGTCCTCCTGCCTAGGCGCCCACAGCGGCCACGTGGAGCTCCTTTAGTCCCGGTTCGTAACCCTACCGGGACTAAAAATGGGGGCCTTTAGTCCCGATTGTTTTGTCCCGGTTGCAGAACCGGGACTAAAGGCCCTCTGGAACCGGGACTGATGCCCTGTTTTCTACTAGCGCACATCATATGGCATGTGGGGGATGGACAAAATATCCGTATCTGGCGCGATCGTTGGGTGCCAAGGGAACCCTCGCGCCAACCTATCACACTTTAGGGCACATGCCGGCTGAGGAGAGTGACCGAACTCTTGGAGGCGGATGGTGATACGTCTCCAACATATCTATAATTTTTGATTGTTCCATACTATTACAGTATCAATCTTGGATGTTTTTATATGCAATTATATATCATTTTTTAGGACTAACCTATTAACCCAGTGCCTAGTGCCAGTTGCTGTTTTATGCTTGTTTTTGGCTTTTTCAGAGAAACAGTACCAAATGAAGTCCAAATGCCACGAAACTTTTTGGAGATTTTTTTCTGGACAAAAGAAACCTGGGAAGCTTCGGGAGGAGGCCAGAAGCCTCACGGAGGCTTCACAAGGCACTAGGGCGCGCCCCAGGGGGGGCGCGCCGTGCTACCTTGTGGGGCCCACGTGACTCCGTTTGACCTAATTCCACTTCTATAAATTCACAAATATTGGGAAACCCCTAGAGAGCCAGAAGAGAAAACCTTTCCGCCACCGCAACCCTCTGTTCTTCTGCGATCCCATCTGGAGGCCTTTTCCGGTACTCTGGCGGAGGGGGAATCGACCACGGAGGGCTTCTACATCAACTTTGCTGCCCTTCCGATGATGTGTGAGTAGTTTACCACAGACCTACGGGTCCATAGCTAGTAGCTAGATGCCTTCTTCTCTCTCTTTGATCTTCAATACAATGTTCTCCTCGATGTTCTTGGAGTTCTATCCGATGTAATCTTCTTTTGCGGTGTGTTTGTTGGGATCCGATGAATTATGAGTTTATGATCAGATTATTCATGAGAAATATTTGAGTGTTCTCTGAACTCTTTTATGCATGATTGTTATAACTTTGTATTTCTCTCCGATCTATCAGTTTAGCTTGGCCTACTAGATTGATTTATCTTGCAATGAGAGAGGTGCTTTGTGATGGGTTCAATCTTGCGGTGCTCAATCCAAGTGACAGAAATGGACATGACACGTATTTGTATTGTTGTCATTAAGGATAAAAAGATAGGGTTTATTCATATTGCTTGAATTTGCTTCTCTACATCATGTCATCTTGCTTAAGGTGTTACCCTGTTTCATACTTAATACCCTAGATGCATGCTGGATAGCGGTCGATGCGTGGAGTAATAGTAGTAGATGCAGGCAGGAGTCGGTCTACTTGTCTCGGACGTGATGCCTATATACATAATCATTGCCATGAATCCGTCATAATTATTTTCTTTTCTATCAATTGCCCAATAATAATTTGTTTACCCACCGTATGTTTATGTGCTTAAGAGAGAAGCCTCTAGTGAAAACTATGGTCTCCGAGTCTATCTTTATTATATAAAAAACCTAAAAATACCTTACTGCAATTTATTTACTTTTATTTTAATTAGTAGTTTAGTTTATCTATTTACCTCGATAAGATTTAATCCTTGCAAATAACCGCTAAGAGGATTGACAACCCTCTTATTTGCATTGGGTGCAAGTGTTTGCTCTTGTGTGTGCAGGTGCGCTTAACGAAATTTTGCTTGGTTCTCCTACTGGATTGATAACCTTGGTTCTTAACTAAGGGAAATACTTATCTCTACTGTACTGCATCATCCTCTCCTCTTCGGGGAAATACCAACGCAGACTACAAGTAGCAGATGGGTCCTGGCGTATGGACCTCCTCCGTCGATACTTCCTGCCGGCGGACGTCGTTGCGATATCCAGTATTCGCACATCACCTCGCGTCACCGACGACATCATCGCCTGGGCGCCGGAAAAGAATGGTATCTTTACCGTTCGTTCTGCATACCGGTTTGCCATGGACGAGCGCGGGCGTCCATCGGCCACCGCCACGAGCAGGGCACCGGATGGTCGTCGCGCCATCTGGAAGATCATATGGGGGTGCCCTGCTCCCCCGAAGGTACGCGTGTTTACTTGGAGGATTGTGACCAACTCACTAGCTACTTGGGCAAACAAATTCTCTCGTCACCTTGAGATATCTGACATATGTCCCATTTTGTGGTGTGGAACGAGAGGATGGGTTCCATGCGTTGTGCAGGTGCCCTCTTGCGAAGGAATTATGGCATGCCATGGCGCTCGATTGGCACATCTCGATGGTCGAAGCAATCTACAACTCGGGCCCGGAGTGGCTCTTTACTCTCCTTGAACCATTGGATGAGACGGCACGTATGGTCGTACTGATGACCATGTGGAGGATTTGGTACGTGCGGAACGAGATAACGCATGAGAAAAGGCCACCTCCTACTGAAGCTTCTCGTCGGTTCCTGCATGGGTATATTAGCTCGCTTTTGTGCCTCCAGCAATATCCCAAGGGCGATGTTGTCAAAGGAAATATGGTGCTCAATGCCCTTCCGCCAGGCTATAAAGCCAACGCCGAGCCTAAGGAAGAGCTGCGCTGGGTCCTTCCTGATCCGGGTTGGGCGAAGCTAAACACGGACGGGCGCTTCATCCCGTCCACAGGTATGGCAGGAGGTGGTATGATCCTTCGGGATGCACATGAAGATATCATCTATAGCGCTTGTCGGGAAATTCGTACATGTGATAACGCGCTGGGCGCTGAGCTAGCGGCGTGTCGGGAGGGGCTGGAGCTGGCCCTCCATCGGACGGTGCTACCCATTTTGGTCGAGCTGGACAGCGCGGAGGCGGTGTCACTGATCACAGCAAACTCCGAGGATCGATCAATGCATCGCATATTGGTTAAGGAGATTCAGAATCTGGCCTCAACTGAGGATAGGAAGATTTCTTTTACTCTTTGTTGTCGGTCGCAGAATAAAGTTAGTCATGAACTTGCCGCGTACGGCCGTAGCACTCTCCGTACTGCAGTGTGGTTGCATTCGGGCATAGATTTTGTTGTAAACTTGTCAATGGCTGAGAAGCCTCCGTGAGTAATGAGAATCTCCCTTTCTCCCACACAAAAAAAGAAAAAATCAATCTCATAAAAAATTAAAATGACTAACGTGGGTTTACTGATTTACCTGATATGTGTCCATAGAAAACGCGGGACATGTATCCAGAAAATTGCCTAGAAATGCCT
This sequence comes from Elymus sibiricus, assembly GCA_039707655.1. Taxonomy (NCBI): domain Eukaryota; kingdom Viridiplantae; phylum Streptophyta; class Magnoliopsida; order Poales; family Poaceae; genus Elymus; species Elymus sibiricus. The sequence continues at coordinate 352,502,144 of CM077664.1, forward strand.
ACAAGGGTGTTCAATTTTGCCTAATGAAATCCACAGAAAATCCTCCAGGAAACATTGCGTGCACGTCCATAGAAAATGCCAGACATGTGTCACACGGGTGTTCTGATTTGCCTAATGAATTTCACTGAAGGCCCTAGAGGAAAACAGTTGCCACTGCGTGCGTCCACAAAAATGTGTGACATATATATGTTTCAGAAATTTGCTTAAAATGCCTACATGGATGTTCCAGTTTGCTCGCCAAACTGGATTGTACTGAATTCCACTGAAAAACGAACTCTCTCCCTTAAAAACAACAAAAAAAAACTCTAGCAGAGCTCGAGATTGAGCTTCGTCCTCTCTAAAATCTTGTGGGATTTCATGTTGCGCCTCGAAAAAACATAGCATGAGCAGTGTGGAGAACCCAAAAAAACGCGCCGCATTGCTCAATTTGACACGCACAAGATGCACTCTGTCTAACTATGAATTTAGAGGTCGTGTTTCAGTTTCCCTCACTCCCCGTAGCAGATACCCATGGTGCCATTGTGAAAATCTCCGAGTCTCATGGGGAAAAAAGGTGGGTTGTAGTGAAGTAATCTTCTGTCGGAGATGTGCAGTGCGCCGTGACCTTGTCATCCTCGCGCTTGTGCGCGCCACCGCCGGCGTCTCCCCTTCTCATCCTCTTCACTCGATGCGCATGTGCGATCACTCCATCCGCGATGCGGTACCCGCTATCGCCGGGTCCAGTAGCTCACGCCCCCGCCTTGCAACCCGTCGGCCGCGTATCGCGGAACTCTCTAGGGATTTTGCCTTGCTATCCGCCGCGAGGTGAGAGGAGGGGAATGGACGACAGTGCAGTGCAGCGCATTTCCCCAAAAAATGAAATGGTTGAGAGGCGGCTGCTGGGAAGTCGGAAGCAAAGAAACCAAACGCTCTCTTTCTAGCACTAGTTAGTATGCACGTGCAACGCACGTATCGTCAAGGAGTCAAGGTTCGCTCTCTCCTAACCTCACCCGCTAAGGGGATAAGGGCGGCGACAATTTGCCCATTCCAGATGTCGTGTATACATCTTCAATCTGCATCACGTGTACATGCAGAATCAGTTTTTTACAATTGTCAGGAGGTTGAGTTTATGCATCACTTTCCCCTGTCATATTGCTGGACCTTCAAAAATGAAAATGAAAATTAGATGATTCGAATCCATCAGAACGTAAATACCAGTGCATCCCAATATGGTTGATCAATTGCCTTGGAGCTTATTTGGAATGGACAGTCAAAGTGATGATCCCGAGGGCATGTTGAGAACATCTTGGCGTATATGTAAAAGAAGAAACAATAATAAAGTTCATACGAAGTAAGTGTGTTAATAACCTTAAGATAAATATGAATTACCTTTTACGAATAACTTTGAAACCTCAATTCTCTGATTTGAAACTGCAATCTCCCACACTTCAGTCTTCTCAAGCATTTCAATGATACTTCATGCGAAGCCAAACATCAAAATAGTGCTTAAAAAAGCAAGATAGCTTAGAAACAGAAAATGAGCTAATCAGTATTCTCATATTACTCTAGAAAGTAGCATTCTTTCAATATCCGAAATTGTAAACCGTGGATAATTTAGTACGATTGACACATGTACTGGGGATGAGACTAATGTGTCGTCTAATCTTTCATTTCCCGCAAAATTACTAAATACAAAGAGAATGTTTGCATACGAACACTGAATTTCTACTAAAACATAATGGCTGAAACCTTACTTTGAAATACAATGCTCGAATGTAGCAAAAACTCATTTCCTCTTTTTCTGAGAACATGCAGGAGAACTGCGTGTATCAATAATTCAATATATAAGAAGAAAATAGTGCATCAGCCTAATGAAGGCCGACAAGAGCATCGGCGCCACAAAAGTTTAAATGACAATGAAACATGAAGACACGATCTGAAACTAAACATTGTTGCCTCTTTAGCAAAATATTTACATGGATAAATCTAGCTATAACTTATACTTCGTAAGTAGTGGAGCATGATTTTCTATATATATGTGACATATATGCCAGTTTAAATGAAGAAAATGAACAATGCATTTTTTTTAGATCTCAATTCTTAAACCCGCAATTAATAAGAGCTCCAATTTTACCCATCGTCCTAAAATATCAACAAAGGCTATAAGAGGGGGATTGGACACAGAAAAACTAATAGCTCTGTTTCTCCAAAACTATTACTCTGACCATCACTTCTCTATTCATGCAGGCAACGTCCAAATATCACCAAATGCTATAAGAGGGATTGGACACAGCAATGCACAAATGGTAGCCAAGTCAACATGATGAACATACTAATTTGCATTGCCAAATAATTACCTGGAACTCCATCCATGTCATAGGGAGTGAGGCGACATTGCTGGAGGGAAGGGCAGTCCTCACATATAGTGGGCTGGCGGTGGCCTCCAGGCAGTCGAGTCTGTAACTTAAATCATAAGCATACATGTACATAATACAAAGACACCTCATTGAGAAATGCCTCGGTCATCGATCATTATAAAAATGATTAACTTAATTATATCTTAGCAACCAATACATTGTACGAAAGTATTTTGAGATTGGTGCTTATAACTAACTCTCAGAATTTACATAAACTAACATCAGTCGTAGGCTTGTACTTGACCGACAGGTTCACACAAACTAACATGTGTTCATTTAAAAAATACATATCCAAACTTTTTTGGGGTTAGCAAGAATCGAATTGGCCAACTGATCTCCACGGCCATATTCATCTGCTCTTATATATGGGACAAATTCTAGAATAACAACAAGCAAGGGACACAAATATAGTAAACTCCTGTTAGATTTAATCTCACAAACGAATCAAAGATGAAATTGCCATTTCAAACTGTCAAATGGACGCAAGCAAACAAAACTGCACTCGAACTGAATATAGTGGCCTTTCGCAAACAAAAGAAAGAACTGAATATAGTGGCCGAACAGCACTAAATGAAGACTACATGGGAGTCCCAACCTCGGAGTGTGACAACAAGAAATGTAGTTATTTTGCCATGCATGGTCACAATTAACATTCAGTGATCCATTGTACGTATTGTCACAGTATTTGGCAAAAAGCAAAGAGAACTTTATACTTCCATGGAACATGATAACCAATTTTGTGGAACAACAAGAAAATATTAATCTAGAAGCAAGCAAAATTGCATCATCCAATAGATAAAAACGTTACACCGATAGGACTTCATTGGATCAGCTAATAAGCAAGTTAATAAAGTAGATAAATATAATCATTGTTTGGATCTTACCATATTGCAATGGTAAATAGTGATACATCGCCTTATTAATTCTTATACATCATGCAAAGCTTTGAGTTATACTTTAAGAAAATAACCAAAAAAAGCTGAAAATCCTAAGTTGGATTTACCTGTTCTAGAAGAAGTCACAAATTTGCTAACTAAAGCCATGGTGCCCATGTTCCTTTGACCACATCGCATCTTTTATTTTTCTAAATGGACTGTAAACTAATTGTGTCAACGTGTTTATTTTCTAAATGAAGTTGCATCTTCTCTCCTGCATATTGTTTAAACATCGAAGCGTTGGTTGTTTCATCTGCAGATGTTGCTACCGCCCCATCCAGCCATCATTAGGAATGCTCATTTTCTGCAGCTCGGCCCTGATATAAGAATTCATGTTGATGCAGACCCCTTTAGATCTCTACCATGGACCTCAAGTCCATGCCGTGTGTAGCCGCAGTCTGGGAGGTTCACAAATCAAGGGAGAAATCAAGGAAAGCTTGTTCATGTGAGTTCACATCCTTCAAATGCATGAACATTGATTCCATTGACATGTAAGAATCAATATTTCCCTGAAAAGGGTAGTAGTCGGATTCGTGGAAGTTTAAGAGATTTGCGTTCATACAGAAGGTTACAAAAACCTACAATGAATAATTAGTAAAAAAACGAACCAACTTTGTCAGAGCTAAAAGAAACTTTAATCATACAGAACGTGTGTATACCTTGCTGTACAGCAAAAGGGGCAACGTGGAGTTTCTTCGCCGGGTGTAGAAGATGGATCCAATGGCAATATTATTTACATACACGATAGAGAGGCAAGATCGTCCGCAACTCCGCCAAGGAGCAGGACCAACCAATCTGAATTATTCCCTGCTCCAATTTCGAAATCTAAAAATCACAATCCTCAAGAAAAATCCCCAGAATCAGAAATCACAACTCAACTAAGTTTTCTGTTCATAAACAAACAGTGGAACTGCACGATAGATGGCCCAAACCATGATTTCGGATAATCTAATTCAACACCGTTCTCATTGAGGAAAATAGCATACCTGCGAGATCCACAATGGCGGCAATCTATTCTGGGTCCCCAGCGCGAAAAAAAACATTGCAGGTCGCTGCGCGAAGAAACGGCGGCGGTGTTGCTTCCGGTCAGGAACAATCCGACCAATCTTCTTCTTATCAAAGAGAGGGAACACAAATCAATCTTCAATCAAGGAGAACACTCCGCAAATCAGCGACCCAATCAAAGGATTATAACAACAAAACGATCAGAAAGGAAGGAACTCACCGGAGAATGAGCGTTGCGCCGCCGAGGGTTGGACCGCCTGCCGCAGACTCCAGATCCCGGCGACGAGCGCCCTTGCCGTGACAGTTCGTGCGCCGGGAGGAGGGAGCTGTGGGAGGTCTGGACGGGAGGCGGCGGGTGAGGGGCGACGCGGACGGCGTCCTGTAGATGGAGTTTAGGGAGCAGGACGACCCTTTTATTATCGTGCCTTTTTTTTCTATATATCTTGTGCGGATGTGCCGTCGCGGGATGGCAGAGTTTCGTCCGCCTCTTAAAATTGCTAAACGTACATTGGTGAGGATTAGTTGCTATTTTGATAGTTAGATCTAAACGAGTAGGCCTATCGTGAGGCCATAATTACTGCATGTTATTGTATGTATGTTAGATGGGGTGCGTTTAGAAAAGATAAAGTTTGCTTGTTTAATAGTAGTAGAGATAATTACTGCATGTTATTGTGTGTATGTTAGAAAGGGTGCGTTTAGAAAAGATAAAGTTTGCTTGTTTAATAGTAGTAGAGATTTTTTTTAGGGATTCTAGCATTTGTTTTTTCTAGGGCTAAAAGCTGCTTAATTAAAGCTCAAGGACATAGGGATACAAATAATGTCAAGTCTTTCCGTTAGCCACAGAGATGGCGTCCCGGAGCTAAGGTAGTTGCAGCTTTAGCAAGCAAATGTGCCTCTTCATTATGGTCGCGCTTTTCATGAATCAACTCTGAAGAATTGAACATCAATAGCTTGGATCTGATCTCCTCCACCACCACCAAACTAGTGCCCAGGTAGTGCTTCTTAACATGTTGGATGGTAGCCAGGCAGTCCGTTGAAATCAGCACCTTCTGAACATTAAGATCAAGTGCTAGAGAGAGCCCCTCGCTACTTGCCATTGCCTTAAGAATTTCCGGGTTTATCATATCATCAACTGTCAACGCCGACGCCCCCAGGAACAGACCCGTGTTGTCTCGGCATACCGCTGCCATGGCACCTCTTTCACCATTACGTGAGATCGCTGCGTCAACATGAACTTTTACCCATCCTATTTGCGGTGGTGTCCACTTCTGCACTCTTCTAACTTGGACAACCCGAGGAGCAGGCTGCTTCTTATCAGGTAGGAGCGCTAAGTCTCCTAGGTAATTCTTTATAAAACTCCAAGTAGACAGAGGCGACTGGAACTGTTGTTCATGTATTGCTTTTCTCCTCGCCCACCAAATAGACCAAAGTGCAACAATAGCCTTAATAAACTGCTCATCTGAAACAGAGTCTTGCAGTTCTATGAGCCACAGCCGAGCATCATTTGTAGTTATGGCAACCATGTGTTCAACAAGCTCCTCATCAAGTAATGCCCACACGCATTTTGCCATCTGGCAATCAATAAGCGCATGCCTCCAGCTATCCACAGCCCCGCTACAGATCTTGCACACATTTGTGTCTGACATATGTCGCTGAAATCGAACACCTTCAGTTGGAATTGAATTATGTGACAGCCTCCAAGCAAAGTTCTTGAGTTTTGATGGAATCCTAGTTCCCCATAAAGTGCACCACTGCTTCCTTATTTCACGCTGAACAGAAGTACCACCACTGCCATCTAGCCATTCCTCTCTTCTTCTTTTTGTTTCCTTGAGCATACGATAGCAAGACCTGACCGAGAAGATCCCATTCCGTTCATAGTGCCACGCCCAACTGTCCCTCGTTGGGACCGCCGACAGTGGGATGTTAAGAATCTCGGCCGCATCAATGGACTGCATGTGTTGTATAACTTGATCCCTGTTCCACCTCCTCTCAACATTATTTATCAATTCGCCAACAGAATTTGGAGGATTTGGTCCTCTCGGGTGTACTGCTCTCAGCATGAAATCCCTAGGGATCCAGTTGTGGTTCCAGATGTTGGTTGTTCTTCCATCTCCAATTCTTCTCACTAGGCCCTGCTTTAGAACTTCTTTCCCTCATATATCGCTCTCCAAATTTGAGAGGGGTTCTTTCCTAGTTCTGATTCCAAAACATCACACTCTGGATAATAAACAGATTTCAATAATCGAGCACTCAAGGACTCTGTATCTTGAGTTAGGCGCCAAGCCTGTTTGGCGAGCATAGCAAGATTAAAAAGATGAGTATCCCGAAAGCCCAGATCGCCCATATATTTTGGCATTGTGAGTACATCCCAAGACACCCATGCTGCTTTTCTCTCGCCGTTTTTGCTCCCCCACCAAAACTTCCGAAGCATCGTATCAATAGCTTGGCAGAGCCCTCTAGGAAGGAGGAAACAAGTCATAGAAAAGGTCGGAATTGCTTGAGCGACAGACTTGATTAACACCTCCTTCCCCGCTGCTGCAAGACACTCTTCAATCCAGCCTTGGATTTTCAGCCATAACCGATCCTTTATGTATTTGAATGCCCCGTTGGTTGATCGCCCGACATCAGTGGGCAGCCCCAAGTACTTTTCTGTCAAGGACTCGTTTGTGACTTCCAAAATCCCCTTCACCGAATTCCTCATAGCTTCTGGACACCCCTTACCGAAGAAAATGCTAGACTTTGAGAGATTTATTCTTTGTCCCGAGGCCTCACAGTATTGCTGGATAGTGTCTCGTATCACAGAAGCCCCTTCCGTATTCGCTTTAAACATGAGCAAACAGTCATCTGCGAATAGCAGGTGATTTACTGGAGGTGCTGTTGATGCAATCACCACTCCCCTAACATTGTCATCGCTGCTCTTCGACTTCAGTAAGCAAGATAGGCCTTCAGCTGCCAACAGAAATAAGTAAGGGGAGATGGGGTCCCCCTGTCGTATCCCTCTAGAGGGTTTGAACTCCTCTGTCCTGTCTCCGTTGACAAGCACTGAAAAAGAGACTGATGAAACGCAACTCATAATTTTGCTTACCCATGATCGACGAAAACCAAGCTTAATCATTACAGCTTCCAAATACTCCCATTCCACGCGATCATATGCTTTCATCATATCCAGCTTCAATGCACAGTGTGAATTCTTCTTACTCCTCGACCGCTTCATGAAATGCAGGCATTCATACGCAGCTATGATATTGTCAGTGATTAACCTCCCAGGTACGAAAGCAGATTGCTCATGTGAAATTATCTCCGGCAGTATTCTTTTCAACCGATTTGAATGTACCTTTGATATGATTTTGAAAATCACATTGCACAAACTAATCGGACGAAACTGTGTTAAGGAGGTTGGATTCAATACCTTAGGGATCAAAACGATGAAAGTCCTGTTAACCACCTCCGGAGACTCTTCCCCATTCAGCACTCTAAGCACAACCTTGGTAACTTCATCACCGCAAACACCCCAATTTTTCTGAAAAAAATGTGCTGGGAAGCCATCCGGGCCCGGCGCTTTGGTCGGGTACATTTGAAACAAGGCTTCTTTCACTTCAGCATCTTTGTATGGGGCACATAGCATATCGTTCATCGCATCATCAACTTTCTTCGGTATATGTGACAGTACTTCCTCCATTCCTATTGTGCCTTCAGAAGTATATAGATTTTTATAAAAGTCCTTTGCCATGCCTTTTATTTCCTCCTCATCGCTACATACAGTACCGTCTTCCCGCCTGAGCTGTGATATACGATTTCTCCTCCTCCTCATGGTGGCCTTCTGGTGAATTTTTTTTGTGTTGCCATCCCCTTCTGCCAACCATTGGATCCTTGACCTTTGCCGCCACATAACTTCTTCTCTGAAATTTAGCTCGACTATCCTTTCCAACACTTTGTTCTCCTCGTATGACGGCCCTACTCTGGATGCATCAGCCCGCAATTCCGCAAGTTGCCGTTTGAGCTGACGTAGTTCAGCCCGAACATGACCGAAAGTTTTGGCGCCCCAGCTTGACATAATCCTTGCAAGATGGTCCAGTTTCATTTTGAAATCTTCCAACGTTTCACCCTTCTCCAAAGACCACACCCGATCCACCATAGGGTGAAAATCATCATGTGTTTCCCACATTTTCTCGTAACGGAAAGGCTTGTTCGTTGCAATACACTTGTTAGCATCATCTAGTTCATTGAACAAGACAATCGGGGAGTGATCCGACTTGGCTGCCTGAAGATGACGGAGTGATGCAAAAGGAAACATGCTGCTCCAGTCGGCTGTAGCGAGTGCCCTGTCAAGACGCACCCTGCAGTACTGCCCTCCCCGTACCTTCTTCTCAAAGGTCCAATCCAGGCCAATGTAGCCTATATCTGCCAGCCCACATAAATCTACGGCTTCTCTGAAACCTGCCATCTGGGCATCACCTCTCTCATTTGGCCCTAGTTGCTCTTCTCTTCTCAATATCTCATTGAAGTCGCCTATGCATAACCACGGCAGAGTTGATTCTCCTCGCAGCCTTGACATAGTATCCCATGTGTTCTGTCTCTGAGTTCTATTTGCTTCACCATAGACACAAGTTAGACGCCAATCTTCCTTTCCCGGTTCAGCAACCCAGGCATCTATATGATAACGAGAGAAAATTTTCACCCTGAAGTTCAAACCATGCCTCCAGAAAACTGCCAATCCTCCACTTCTTCCGCTGCTAGTCACCGCAAAGCCACCCTCAAAACCCAACGTCGCTGTTAGGCCCTCCACACGCTGTTTTGAAAGTTGTGTTTCCACAATACAAACCACCGACGGCGCACAGTCCTGAATGAGCTCTCGGAGCTCACGAACTGTCGCGGGGTCGCCAATCCCACGGCAGTTCCAGCACAATGTTCCCATTGGGATTGGCGGCCATCCGCTAGGGATGCCGCCTCTATCATTTGAGCATCAACTTCCCCTTCAACACCTTCTCCTTGGCGTCTCCTTTTAACAGTTGGCTGTTTACCAGGTGTCTCTACAATAGCATCATTGTTAACTGGAGTTGCTTCAATCAGCAAGACTTTTTCGGCAACATTTCCTGGCTGAATCGGGACACCCGATTGCCCCACAACATTGACTGTACCATCTTGGCTCACTAGTCTTTTCTTTGCTTTTGGCACCAAATCACCTGATCGAGCATCTTGTGAGCTAAATTCCATCTCTGTAGATTCATACCCTTCCCTGCTCCCATTGCCCCTTCCAGCACCACCTCGGTCCCAACCTCCCCTACCACCTGTTTCACGCCCTCCCTTTTCACCCAAACCTCTTCCCCCTCCTCTTCCTGCAGTCTGCCTCGGAACCGTTTTATCAAAGTTCCATAAAATCCATTCTCCCCATTCACATGTAACTGGATCATGCACACCATCGCCGCACTCCTCGACCACATGTCCCATCAGTCCACAAAAGTAACAAAAGTCTGGGAGTTTTTCATAGTAAACTGGGTACTTTTTCCTCTCCCTGAGAGTTATAGGAACAAATCTCACCAATGGTACTTGAACATCCAAAAAAACTCTGGCCCGGAGAAACTTCGAGGTGTTGATGAACCCCTCGTTAACAATCACTGTAATCGGTGGTTCCCCCACCTTGCGCGCCACTTTTTCAGCCAATTCCTTTTTCCTCATTGGCCCATCAGGAACACCTTCGATCCTTGCCCAAACTGGAATCTTGTCTAACTTGTAATCATTGACGTTACTAAACCCATCATACTCCTGTATCACCACAGCCGCATATCGGAACAGCCAGGGGTCCGCCCTCCATGACTCTCTTCCAGTCCCCCAAGCAACTAAACTGAGCTAAAAACAGGTTCGCACCTTTTGGTTTGAAAATCACCTTCTGTGCAGCCGACCATGCTGTTCTCATGGCATTAAACAGCGCTGAGTGGCTGAATTGACGAGTGGTATGAACTCTGAATATCGCCAGCCATCGGACCTCTTTTACTAGTTCATCAAGCTCTGCACTGAAGTCCAAATCTTCCTCTTCTTCCCCGCACAGAAGTAGACCTTCGAATCTATCTTCCAGACTCGGGGTAGGACCCCATGTATGGTCATCTCCACTATCATCCCTTTCCCTACTACCACTCCCACTCCCGCTTCCTCCATCTCCCTCCTTCGCACCTCCTCCTGAATCATCTCCCTTCTCATCCCCCCTAGCTTCCTGTGTCACCGCCTCCTCCCACTGTCCCTTCTTTCCCCCGCTAACCTCCTTCGTCGCCGTTGGTTCCGCCATACGGATTCACGATGCAGTTCCCTGGATCTACTGAAACTCGCGCCCTGCAGACAGAACGCCGGCCGGACTTGAGGAATATGTGGACTCCGACGATCAGATCGCCAGAGGAAAGGGAAACCCTAGAGAGACCCTAGGGGAAAAAACTCGCCTTCTAGCATTTGTTTTTAAGCGAATTCTAGCATTTGTTGAAAAAAAAAAAGATGTATATGGGAGTTTCGTGGGCCGAATCCGCGCGAGCGGCCTGGCCTGGTACAGGCGATGCGTAGGGCGGGGGTCCCAAGCGCGCCCTACCTAAATCCTCCTGCTCTACCACCACCCAGCCGCCGTTCCGTTCCGCCCGTACCTTACCCCTCCCCACCACCCGCGCCTGCGTCGCCGCCGGCGCCGTCGCCCGTCCCTCCTCGTCGGGGCGTCGCCGTCTCCGCCCCGCTCGTCCGCGGCGTCTGGCCACCGAGGCTTGAGGTACGAGCTTGTTTTTTTACCTCCATCCGGTCCAGCGACTGGTCAAATCACCTTCGGAGCTTGCGCGTTGCAGGTCCCGCCGGCCGTCACCATGTGCGGCATCCTCGCCGTCCTAGGCGTCGGCGACGTCTCCCTCGCCAAGCGCTCGCGCATCATCGAGCTCTCCCGCCGGTAACACGCCCCGCCGTTTCATCCCCCTCCCTCTGCGTCTTTCTTTCTGTTTGCCCCGTCTCTGTGCGCGCGCGCGCCTCCGAGAGTTAGAATTGAAGTTGGCGGTGGATTTGTGTGGTCTGGAATAGTAGGCGAGATGTGGGTCAACTTTTGCCGGGTGATGTCGCTCTCCCTTTATTTACCATTTTTAGTTATTTGATTGACTTGCCATGTTTTTTTTTTTTGTGATGAAAAGCCATTTGACTTATTTAGTGTGGAGATATTCATGAGGAGTTTGTGTTAGACGAATTGTTGATATACCAGGGAAATTGTGGTTAGCCTTTTACCAATGCAAGTTTCTTTATCTGCGAGCGATCTGTGGTGCGCGATGGCCTTTTATTTCGGGGGAGCGTGTCTGTGTCCTGACTCCTGAGGAACTTGTGAGGTTCTGGGTTTTGTGAATGGAGTATAGCGTACAGTATGTAGGAAGTCGTTCGTTGAGGCATGGAAATGTTCAAGTGATAATTTGGGAACTAGTGGCAGTTTTTGTTGCCTTGTGTGAACATGGATGCTGATGTACTTAAATGCTATTGATTTCAAATTTATTTAAATGCAGTACCTGTAGCAATCCATCCATATTGTGTACCTGTGCAATCATGGAATATTTTTAATGTAGAATTAGGATAGTGTAGTGAGGTGTATTGGATTTTATCTGTAAAACCATGCAACATTATGCGTGTAAATGTGCGCTTTACTTGGGGTGCTGCAAAATGTCTACTCTATAAATGTGCATGCTTTAGTCGGGCTGCGGCAAAATGTCCCCTTGTACGCTTTTATGTAATTGCAGTCAGATAGTTGAGGATGTTAACATGTGATTATCGTCAAATGTAGTTTATACACCAACATGTAGAAAACTTCACTTCTATATCTACGGAAAAATTCTTTTACGAATAGGTTAGGACATTGCGATTTTCCAAATATTAGCAAAACCTAGTTTGCTGTCTTAGAACTTACTGCGTGCAACTTCTCCATCTTTACGAACTGCATGGTCATGGGGTAACAGTTTTCAGGGGTTTTATACTTTAGGTTAGAGAGAGTTGTTGTTCAACACAAAGTTGCGTTAGATTAAACTGGAATTAGAAATGTTCTGTACTGTAGTAACTAAAATTTCTGTCTGCTTGCTATTTAAATGTTCTTTGGTGATACATGGTTCATTTTATGAAATCTTATGCACCCACTGAACTGAGTCTACCATTTTTCATAGATTACGGCACAGAGGCCCTGATTGGAGTGGTATACATAGCTTTGAGGATTGCTATCTTGCACACCAGCGGTTGGCTATTGTTGATCCCACATCCGGAGACCAGCCATTGTACAACGAGGACAAAACAGTTGTTGTGACGGTCAGTATCTGGAGTGAGAATGACACTTCACTGTTTTCATTTATCATTTATCTTATCTGTGCTTTCATGATTCATTTCCATGTATAACACATGATTATGTCTCACTATTCTGCTTTTGGTAACTAGCATTTGGTAGTATAATTCTGTGATGGGATTTTAGAAATGTTGTCTATCGAACTCTGCTCAATACATCTTTTGAGACACGACCTTAATCCACCATAATTTTTGTAACTAAGCCAATTGGAGAAAATATGTTTTGTTCTTTATTTTTATTTTTGTAACCAAACCTTGTCCGTTTGACATTTCCAGGTGAATGGAGAGATCTATAATCATGAAGAACTGAAAGCTAAGCTGAAATCTCATCAATTCCAAACTGGTAGTGATTGTGAAGTTATTGCTCATCTAGTAAGTTTGTATTCTTATTTCTCTATGTTCAGCTTCTTTTGGTGTCCTATTCTGTAACTTGGCTTCTGCCAACACTTTTAAAATGTCTTCACCAAAGCATCATCCTCCAGTGCATATATTTTATCTGTTAACATCTGTACTTTCAAATTCTATTGTTTTCACAGTATGAGGAATATGGGGAGGAATTTGTGGATATGCTGGATGGCATGTTCTCGTTTGTGCTTCTTGACACACGTGATAAAAGCTTCATCGCCGCCCGTGACGCTATTGGCATCTGTCCTTTATACATGGGCTGGGGTCTTGATGGTACGCACGGAATCTGTTCTTGTAGCTACTTGTCCGTTTGATCAAAATCACGACCGTGAATTTATAACTTTTTCCTCTCAAATTTATCTTGGTCTTGACTCTCTGTATGGTTTGCTTGGTTATTCAACTGTTTCAATGGTCAGTCAATGTATCATGGGTAGGTGGAAAACAGGTTGCATGTAGGTTCATTTAAATCCAGGTTAAGATTAAAAGTAGATATATCATTGCTTGCCTACTTCCTTAGAATATAATTGGAGAAGGCCAATTCATTTGCAAAAATAACAGTAAAAGGTAATAACCCTAGATCTAGATCTAGCATGGGCTCACATCCCACAGAATTTGGAGTGGTGTCTCTCACCATCTGCAATTTGATAGCTAGAATATAGAGGTGTTACTCCCTCTGTTCGGATTTATAAGGCGTATTGTGATTGTCAAAGTTCAAGCTTTGACCGTATCTTTTCAATAATATTTGTTACTAGTTAAAAAATTGCAATCAAGAGAAAGAGCTTTTGTATTTGAACCCAATGGTATAAATTTTGGGTCAAATCTTTAGACAATCAAAATATGCCTTATATACCCGGATGAAGGGAGTATCTAGGTTGTGATGACACCCATTATATATGTGCAACTGCAACTTGAATATCTGATGGGGAAGATGTGGATAGACATAATATTTGCTAAGCTGACTGTTAAATTTGCTATACGGAGTTGAAAACTATGGTTGGCTGTCTGCATTTGCAAGTACACAGTTCTGGAATAGTAGGCACTGTAGTGTTTATATGTTTCACAACTGGGCACAGTTATATGGATTTAAGTAGTTGCTACAAATCTACTATGCATTAATTCGTACATTCATTGTTATTCCAGGGTCAGTTTGGTTTTCTTCAGAGATGAAGGCATTGAGTGATGATTGCGAGCGCTTCATATCATTCCCCCCTGGACACTTGTACTCAAGCAAAACAGGTTCAAATATCTTGTTGCATTTGTGACAAATTGACGATCTGATCAGGCATTATACTAGAAATGCAGAGTTGCAAACTCCGAAGGCAAAAATAGTATAAGCTACTATGTATGTTGTAAATATCAATTTTTCTTGCCTACTAATCTGCTTTCTAACAATTGTCCTAGGTGGCCTAAGGAGGTGGTACAACCCCCCATGGTTTTCAGAAAGCATTCCCTCAGCCCCCTATGATCCTCTCCTCATCCGAGAGAGTTTTGAGAAGGCACGCCTTTCCTTATGCTCTCTGTTACATTTTCGTACCTTTTGATGCATAAATTATATGTTTATAGTAATTTAATGTTAATCTCTTTTATTTTGTTTCATGTTGATATGATGTATCCATGCCTCTGATTAGGCGATCCTTGTTTGGAATACCCTAGTTGATAATTCACGAGTAGTAATAGGTTATTGTAGCTCCACGCAATCACAATTATGTCTTAGTGCGATGATTTCTATATTAATATCTTAGATAGATGACATTCTATTCGAAAACATGCTACTTGGTTATTAAGTATGTACAGAGTATAATAAATTATTGTGTCTGATGCATATTTCATAGGCTAAGTTTCTGTATGTATATCATCTATTATATTTTTCTTAGATGAATTGTAAAATTCGCAGGCTGTTATTAAGAGGCTAATGACTGATGTGCCATTTGGTGTTCTCTTGTCTGGTGGGCTTGACTCTTCTTTGGTGGCTTCTGTTGTTTCACGCTACTTGGCTGAAACAAAAGTTGCTAGGCAGTGGGGAAACAAACTGCACACCTTTTGCATTGGTTTGAAGGTACATTTCTCAATGTTGTTTACTGGCGTATCCCCATTGCTAAGAATTTTTCAAAAACTAAGTTATTTTCTTGCTCTTATGAGTATCTTTTACAAGAAAAAAGAGGCATTTTCAGTGGAGTGACATAAGCAGTGGACAAAATCAATGTTTTTAAAGCGGTAAAGCGAAGCGAGGCGCTGGGGGGGCGCCTCACCGCTTAAGCGCTAAAGCGTAAAGCGAGGCGACGCTTTAGACTGATCTGAACCTAATGGGCAGTAGATTAGAGTACCATTTAGTGAGACATATATACCATATGTTGCTGGTTGTAGAGCCCACATAACATCCATCCATTCCACCCTTTTTGCACTTGCTCTTCTCCCCAAGAGAATGCAGAGGGCAGGAGCCATACCTTGTGCTGTTGGTCTGGTGGAAGAGGGTTGCACCAGAGGAGGGGGGAGGAGCTGCAGCCGGAGAGGAGGGGGAGGAGCTGTGGCCGGAGAGGAGGAAGCTGCTGCAGATCTGAGGAAGCTGCCACCAGAGGAGAGAGGAGAGAGGAGAGAGCTGAAAACCTGGGCACGCTCTGTGGTCTTGGTTCTCTCTCTTTCTTTCCCCTCCTGTAACTGTTTCACATGTGACCCAGTTTTCCCGCCCTTGTGTTCCCACCCAGTCCAGTTTTCCCGCCTGAAATTTCTGTGCCCCTGCCTGGCTAGTCTAAAGCGTCTGCTCTGCACTAAAGCGCCAACCAGGAGGCCTAAGCGGGCGCTTCAGACGCTCTAATGTCTAAGGCGGACGCCTTAGACACCTGCCTAAGGCGAGTTGGACGCCTTGAGCCTGGAGGGCGCTCTAACGCTTAAGCGACGCTTTAAGGACGCTTTACAAACAGAGGACAAAATATGATAGAAGTTCTAACACGTTCCGTTTTTTGTAGGGTTCTCCTGATCTTAAAGCTGCTAAGGAAGTTGCTGACTACCTTGGCACAGTCCATCATGAATTACACTTCACAGTGCAGGTTCGTTATTTTTATTTGTCCTTTGCATAGAGGAAGAGACATTTTGAAGTTATTAATTCATCTGAAAAAAATCGTAGGAGGGCATTGATGCTTTGGAAGAAGTTATTTATCACATCGAGACGTATGACGTAACGACCATTAGAGCAAGTACCCCAATGTTTCTAATGTCTCGGAAAATCAAATCGTTGGGTGTGAAGATGGTTCTTTCGGGCGAAGGTTCCGATGAAATATTTGGTGGTTATCTTTATTTTCACAAGGCACCAAACAAAAAGGAATTCCATGAGGAAACATGTCAGAAGGTAATTAAAGATAACATTACTCATTTTGGTCTATATCTGCTAAGTTGTTTAGATGGTCAGCTGATTAACTTATTTGAGTTGTTTTGCCTGGCATTTAGATAAAAGCTCTCCATTTATATGATTGTTTGAGAGCGAACAAAGCAACTTCTGCCTGGGGTCTCGAGGCTCGTGTTCCATTCCTCGACAAAAACTTCATCAATGTAGCAATGGACCTGGATCCGGAATGTAAGATGGTATGTAATTTCTTGTAATAATACACTAATTTCACTCTAGCTGTATTCATTTATTATAATTAGCATTGTCATCTTATACGTGTCATCTTGAAAAAAATTAGATAAGACGTGATCTTGGCCGGATTGAGAAATGGGTTCTGCGTAATGCATTTGATGATGATGAGAAGCCCTATTTACCCAAGGTTGGAGAAGATCATCTTTTTATTGTGTTATATTGGCTCTGTTACTTGCACAAGCTTGCGCGTATGCTCATAAGAGTTATTTTCTGTGAACAGCACATTCTTTACAGGCAAAAAGAACAGTTCAGCGATGGTGTTGGATACAGTTGGATTGATGGATTGAAGGACCATGCTAATGCACATGTATGCCATTTTTTCTTTGTCAAACCATTCATAAATTGACAATTTGTTTATTTATTCGACTTGCGATGGTTTTGTATCACCTTTACCCCTATTAGAATTGACGTTTTCTCCCATTCATGTGCAGGTGTCGGATTCCATGATGACGAATGCTAGCTTTGTTTACCCTGAAAACACACCCACAACAAAAGAAGCCTACTATTATAGGACAGTATTTGAGAAGTTCTATCCCAAGGTTCAGAAGCTACAACCAGCATCAACTTTTATCATGATAATCCAAGCTATTTCTTTTGGATGGTAAAAAAATGAATGCCTGCTCTCCACTTGACTAACAACAATTCAATTGTGCAGAATGCTGCTAGGCTAACGGTGCCAGGAGGCCCAAGCGTTGCATGCAGCACCGCGAAAGCTGTCGAATGGGACGCTGCCTGGTCCAAGCTCCTCGACCCGTCTGGCCGTGCTGCTCTCGGTGTGCATGACGCGGCATACGAAGAGGAAAAGGCTCCCACATCGGTCGATCCCGTCTTGGAGAGCGCCTTCCGTCCACCAGCCCACGGAGAGAGCACCCTAGTCAAAACCGCTGTTCCAGCGGCTGCTGTTTAACCTTCCATTCCATGGTTTCATAGAATGCTCGAGAAAATGTTGTCGCCTAGTTCAATTCTAGCTTCCTTGCAGCTTGTCTGTAGCTTCGATCATTCAGTGTAGAAATTGGTTTCCTCTATTTCCCTTTATGTTTGCCGATATGCTTTGCTTTCGCATGTATGTACTAAATTTGTTTATGTAGCGAGCATCGCATTGTAAATATTTCACCATTGTTGTGCTATCCTTGAGTTGCTCAACGTTTGGTTTGCATACTGCAAAGTTTCATTAATAAATTCCAATGTTGGTTTCTAGATTAGTTGATCTTTTTATGTTGCTCAGGTTAGCACAAACAACTTTTACTTTGGGGTTACTTACGGTTACGGCACTCCAAGCCTGAAACCTCATCTAAAATGTCGTGAATTATCCTAAAAAAAAAAATTTGTCGTGAATTTTTTGAAAATCAGTGGCATGCGCATACAAATATCAGTCATGTCACAAAATATCAAGTTTGTGCTGTACTCAGCAATTTGCATTCAACGTGTTTTTATTCAATCTCATCTTGTGTCAGCTATGCTCGCCATTAAACTGTAATTTAACGTGAATTAAATTACATGAAATTGGTGAAACTCTTTCATGTATCATAAGTTGTTCAGTAAACAGCAATAACGGATAAACTTATGTGTCGACCAAAGGGTGGATACAAAAATAGAGTCCCAACAGCAAGGTTCTGCACCGTGGACAAATCTTGAGAGAAGATCACCAGTCATAGAACTGCTTACATGACCAGATTGCAACTTGAGAAGTCAGAGATTTTCCTTGATTGGATCTAGCTGAAAAGGGAAGCGAAAACGTAGAGATAACCGAGGAGACTTCCCAAGTGCATGCTCATGCGATCGAGATCGCCATGTCCAACTCCCCCTCCCGCCGGTCTTCTCCCTCCCGCTCCACGGCGATCCATGACCCCGCCGACTGCAGGACACGGCTCCCTGCTCCTCCTGCAAGTACGTACGTACGCTAGCTCCCTAACGCATCTGGGTTCTTCTGCTTTAGGCGAAAAAATCGTCCATCTCGTCGTGCCTCCAATTGTTTTTTGGGGGAAGGTTCAAACGATCTGCTCTGGAAAATCCAAAATTGATTCTCGCCAGGCACTGCATTAAACAATTAATCTCTCAGAAAACCTAGTTGCTCTGGTTCTTGAGAGTTCATACCTCTCTCTTACAAAATTCGAGTTGCAGGAGAAAAAGTGATACTACATACTTACAAGCTGCACCGAATTGTAGATAGTAGACAAGAGGCCAGGTCGACGGAAATAAATAGTGCATCTCGCCAACAACAAGGCGATGTTTCACAAGGTGCCCGAAATATGAGACAAAGACCTGTGTTTGAGCAACTCCCAGAGGTAGTATATCTTCTTGCTGGCAGTAAAGTAGTATTCTGATTACTAGGCAACGTCTATCACAGAATGCCCAGGGAAAAAAACTGCTATCACACGAATATATGATGCATCTTGGGCCTAGGAATTTTTTTTTGCGAGAAACTTCCAATCTATTCATCTTCAATCATGGTAGTACAAAGAACAACAGAGGTAATAAAAATTACAACCGTGTCCGTGGACCACCTATCGACGACTACAAGCACTGGAGCGAGCCGAAGGCGCGCCGCCGTCATCGCCCCTCCCTCACCGGAGCCGGGCAAACCTTGTTGTAGTAGACAGTCGGGAAGTCGTCGTGCTAAGGCCCCATAGGACCAGCGCACCAGAGTAGCAACCATCGTCGATGAAGAAAGTCGTAGATCAGAAGAATCAAACCTGTAAACACCCAAACAAAGGCGAACGAAGACCGGATCCAAACAGATCCACCGAAGACCAGCACCGACCAAATCCCGCGAGATCCGACGGAGACAAACCTCCACACGCCCTCCGATGATGCTAGACACACCATCGGGACGGGGATAGAACGTGGGAGACATTATTCCTACTATGGGATATCGCCGCCGCCACACAGCCCCAACCAACACGCTGAATCTAACAAGAACGAGAACGGGGTCCCTCCCGCCGGCGGGGGGCCGAGATCCTCCGCACCTCCATGGCCTAGAGGCCATCGGAGATGGGGCGGACCGGCGGCGGCGCCGACGGAAGGAGAAGAGCTTTTCTTGTGGAGGAGGAAAGAGATAGCCCAATCTGTCTGGGCCTAGGAATTTTGCTTGCCTTTTGCAAATAATTTCTCAATGCCATGCTTGTTTCCATAAGAAACACCAGTTCCAGTTCATCGTAAATCGCGACAATAGCTATACATGTACACCCTCGTTCCCGTACTAGAGTACTTGGTTAGCTCCATCAATTCACTGTTCTCATACGTTGTGGTTTTGATGCAAAGTATATGCCCAAATTAGCAAGCTATACAAATGTGAATTTGTTGTTTATATTAGTCAGCTACTACCTACAATCTGACTGTTGAACTTGGTTCTGCAGGACATTCTACATTGTATACACCCCCTCTTGCCAGTGCAAGACGCTGCTCGTGTTGCCTGTGTGTCTCGTGGATTTTTACTTTCTTGGAGATGCTATTCCAACCTCATACTTAGTGGACGTACAGTTGGGATGGCTAATAGAATATTTAAAGAACGAGAACCTATTTCATAAAAAATATTACCAAGTTATTGAAAACCATCACAAGAATGGGGTGAAGGTGGAGACACTTAAACTTCAACTTCGATTTATGTTTGTCTCTTATGGCTGCATCAAAGCCTCCTCCCTCGACAGGTGGCTCCAAATCACAGCCAAGTCTGGGATCAAAGAACTTGAATTGGCGATGCCTTTACTCATGGAAGAAGAATACAACTTCCCGTGTGCCGTCTTGTCTGACGAGGCAGCTGCAAGTTCAATCCAGTCTCTCCGCCTCTCCAGCTGCGCTTTTCACCCCACGTCGTCACTTGGCCTCTTGAGAAGATTAACATGTTTACATATGTCTCTGGTACGCATTACAGAGGAAGGATTATTGCTCTTGCTCTCAAAATGTTCTGTCCTGGAGCGGTTGGACATCTCCCATTGCAGTGGGATAATTTGCTTGCGAGTAGCATATACAATGCAGCAGCTCAAATACATAAGTTTTGCATATTGCACGAAGCTGCAGGTAGTACAGATTGATGCCCCAAATCTCTGCTCCTTTCACTGTGATGGGATCCTGACAGAAATCTCGATGACAAATTCTTCCCAACTTAAGAATGTAGATTTGTCAGGCATTCTCTCTGATGCTCGCGCCAGGCTTCCATCCATCATACCGAAAAAGGCTTTCGCCCCGCTTTATATATAAAACAACGATCATCAACAACCCGGTACAAACGCACGCCACCACAACACACGCACACACCCAAGGCAGGATACATAGGCGCTGAGCGCAACAACAACCACCCCTAGCACTACCGCGAGGAGATGAAGTCGCATACGACGAACCGTGGGCTCCAAGGCGGCGCCTTCAGGAAGGATACGACACCGGAGCGCCGCCACCGCCCGATCCGAGGATCAGAGTTTCCCCTGAAGCCGCACGATGGGCAATGAGAGCCGCGACGACGCCTTCAAGAAGGGAACGAGCTATGCCGCCGCCGGTCCGTCCGAAGATAGAACAGGTTTTCACCCCGGCCAACACTCATCGCCACCGAACGCCACACCCCGGCAGCCACGCCGCCCACACGCCCATGGCCACCGGGCAGCACCAAGCCACGGGCTCTGCCCATGAGCACCGCGCTACCACCACCAGGGCCGCCGCCCCGGCATCCAAGACCTAGACACCACCTCACCCGAGACCCACCGCTACCCCAACCAAAGAAATGAGCGGAAAGGTCCCACCTTTCGCACCCCCGCCCCCCAGCGCCGAGACCCAATAGGCCGGCCAAGATGGCTTCCATCGACCCGTCCTGCAGCACCGGGCGCGAGGCAAGCTCGGTCCTGCTGCACCATGCGCGAGACGAGGTCTGTCCTGCTGCACCGTGCGCGAGACGAGCTCGGTCCTGCTGCACCGTGCGCGAGACGAGCTCGGTCCTGCCGCACCGGGCGCGAGACGGGCGATGGACCGCAGCTGAGAGAAGGCCAACCCTTCGCCGAAAGTAGCGAATGGACGACAAGGAGAGGGATCGGAGGCCGACACAAGCCGCCTACGGACGAGCCGACACCGGAACCTGCCAGCCGTCGCCGCAGCCGACCTGCCAAGCTGCCATGGAACCATCCATGGTCGGAGCAGCAGCCACACCGGGCCACTGCCCAACCCGCGCCGCCCGGCGAGCTCCAAGCGTCGGAGCCGCCGGGCACACTCCTCCCAGGGCACCACCGCCACCACGCCGCCGCCTTCCCCGCCCGGAGACCATGGAGGAGGCTGCCGACCGCAGCCCAAGCCCACCGCAGCCCGGGCCATCCAACAGGAAGAGAGAAATCCCCCGGCTGGACACGCACCCACCACCACGCGCTGCCGGCCGCCACAACCCCCCGCTGCCCCGCACGGGAGGCCATGACCAGGACGCCGCCGACCAGCAGCTCATGGGAGCTCAGGCGAGCTCCCTCCACCCCCCTGCGCCGCCAGTCGGCCCCCAGGCGCCAGATCCGGGCGGATCTGGCCGGATGCCCGCCCACGCGCCGCCACCCATGTCGGACCACCCAGCAGCCGCCGCACCACCACCGGGGCCCAGACCGCCGCCGCACCGCCACCAGACGGCCGCACCGCCACCCCGCACCACCGGCGCCGTGCTGCTGGGCCCTGCCGAAGCCCAGCGCCGCCACCCGAGAGCTCCGCCCCGCGTCGGACCCCGAAGGTAGAGGAGGAGGGAAAGGCCCCGCCGCCGCCGCGCCGACCGGGCTTTGCCCGTCAACGCCTGCCAGCGGCGGCGTGGGAGGGAGGGAGGAGGAAGGGAACGGGAGGTGCGGCGGCTAGGATTCCCTCCCCGTCGCTCGCGGGAGCGACGCGGGAGGGTCAGGCTTCAACGACGGCAGAAGATTAGCGGGAGAGAGCGCTGCAGATCGCGGGCGGGATCGACTGGAGCAGCCTTCAGTCTGCTGCTGCCACAGGGAAGGACCAAATGTTGAGAGCCTTACCCTGCGCTCATCTTATTTAGAGGTATAATTTTTGGTTTAACATCTTAATGACCAAATTACTGCATGGTTAAATGTATGTATACAACACATCTCTGTTGGAAGAATGCATGATTAATCCTGGGGTCTGTCCTTCTTCAGAATGTCAATTTTCCAATTCCAATGCTGCCCTCCAAGTTCCCCCACCTCAAGAACATGGAGATCGTACTCCGCGGAGAAGCAAGGGCCTTCCCCAAAAGCCGTGACATCTTCTCTCTGGTTTCTTTTCTTGATGCTTCTCCGATCTTGGATTCTTTCATCCTGCGGGTAAGTCACTAGGTATAACCCTCAGAAGTTATCCATGAAAATTAGTGTGTTACACTTTTTCTGTTGGAACAATGACACTAATGTATATGCAGGTAGAGAAGGGTGCCATTAGGCCCGATCTCGCCGTTGGAGACGACGACGAGTATGCGAAGCGAAAGCTAGAGTACCGGCACAACCAACTCAGGCATGTGCTGATCACAGGGTTCTGTCCATCCAAGAGCCTAGTCGAGCTCACAATCCACATCCTCGAGAGCACAGCTTCCCTCCAACGCCTGACATTGGACACGACCTACGGTTACGATAGGAGGTTAGGTAGCTTTGGCAGATGCCCCGCCTCAACCAAGAATGGCCAGTGCCTGCCAATGAGCAAGACATATCTCGCGGGAGCTCGTGGAGGCATGGAGGTTGCAGGTCGGTACATCACTGGGAGAGTTCCAATGGATGCTCAGTTCGAGGTACTAGAACCATGTAGTCGATGCCATACTGCCGACTCGTAGATGTTGGTTTTACCAATGTAGTTGGTTTTAGATTAGGGAGAATTCCATCATGTATTCACATGTTTCATGTCAGTAGCACTAAACATGTATTTTTCGATAGCACAAACAAGATCTTCAATACAGAATAAAGCTTCGGGCAGTTCAAGGCATCCAAGTTCCCTCCTGGGTTGGCTTACTGTTGCCTCTGACTATGACTTGGCTGCCTGCATTGATTTGATTAAGTGGCAAAAGGTTGGCTTACTGTTGCATCTATTAGATGCAGATCGCTTCGATCAAATAACTGGCAAAAGAGAAAAATGGGCAGAACGCCTTTGCCGGATCGAACCTGGCCAACTATCGTACAATGACATATCACTTCAAATGATCCATCCGATTCCACTAGTTGTTGCGCTAGAACGGAGAGATTAGGAAAGGAAAGTATCGTAAACCGTCGAGTCACTTACTCATGTTGATCATTGTGTCTCAAATCCCTGGAACCACGTCTTGCTCATGAGTCGACGCCCAGTGGACCCGGTTAGGTTATCCCTACTTCACGTTTACTTATGGAGCATGCGCCAGTTCATCGGGAAAAAAAATCCATGGAGCACATCATATGGTACTTCATCTCTACTACTTCGGGCACTTCTGTAGTAAGCGTCCTAGCTTTACTGAAGGATGTGAAAAGTCCAGACAAATAAAGCATTACTGAAGAAAATGCAAGGGAAGGAATTTCAGTAGCAATGATTTGTCAAAACCACACCCTACCAATTTGAGAATTGGCCCAATGCTTGCATTGATGAGGTGATCTGCGGTGGACATCAGATTCCTGACATCATCTCTGAGGAGCAGTCTACGTTTGTCCCTGGACGTATGATTACTGATAACATTATTGCAGCTTATGAATGTTTGCACTTTATGAAGCCAAACAAGGCAATAAAACATATGCATTGTGCGCTAAAGCTTGACATGATGAAAGCCTATGATCGACTGGAGTGGAGTTACCTCAGAGCTATCATGCTGAAACTGGAATTTATGGAGAATTGGGTTAACATCATAATGGGTATGATCAGTTCTGTTTCTTTTTCAGCCTTATTTAATGGTCAGAGGCTTGAGGAGTTCAAACCAACTCGTGGAATTCGGCAAGGTGATCCTATTTCGCCGTATCTTTTTTTGCTGGCAGCAGAGGGCCTTTCGTGCCTTTTAAAATCAAGAGTTCAGTGATCTCTAGGTGGCATTCAAGTGGCTGCATCGGCCCCGCCGGTGAACCATTTTGTAACATCCCCAGATCCTAACCCTATCATTAAGCTAATTAGATTGCCATGTCATCATGATCATCTTAATTAAATTACCTTTAGAGCATAATCCAACTTCAAATTCAAGTTTAAAATAAAGTCAAACAATTCAAGTTTTCAAATGTCAAGACTAAAATGTTCTAATTGTGACAAATAATTCATAGATAATTATGGTGGAGCAACCACATTTTTATAAAGTATTTAAATGTCCTAAAATAATTAAAACAGTAGCAAAATCAATTAATTAAATGCCTTTTTAAAATTATAAAATTGCAAACTACTTTATTTAGGTACCAAACCATTTGTGGCAGTGGCATAATTAGACATACTAATTTAGGGGCTAGTGTTGTATTTTGTAAAACTAAAAATAAAATAGAAAATAATTAATAAAAGAAAACAAAGCAAAAAATAAAATAAAATAAAAATTTAAAACAGAACCCCCCCGGCCCAACTAGGCCTTAGCCCAGCCGGCCGCCCCTGGCCTATATGGCCTCTCCCAGCCACCCCGAAACCCTATCCCGATCCCCACCCCACTCCTCCTCGTTCCTCCCCTCATCCCCGACGCCACCGCCGCCCGTCGCCATCGCACGTCGTCGCCGCCTCGTCCTCGTCCCCGACGCCGCCGCCCCGTCCTCGGCCTCCTCCTCACCGGCCGACCTCGCGCCTCGCCGCTCGAACCCCTGCATTGGGGTGAGCCCCGTCCGCCTCCCCCCTCCTCTCCCGTTCGGCCACCGCGCCCGCCGCCGTGCCCGTCGTCACCTGCTGCCACGCCCGCTGCTGCTCCCGCCCTGGCCACCCCGCGCACGCCGGCACTCGCCGCTCCCCTCCTCCCGCGTCGCCATGCTCCCGCGCGCCCGCGCAGCCCCGCGCGCGCGCTGCTGCCCGCTGCAGCCGCGCCGCCTGCTGCCGCTGCTGCTGCCCCTCCTGCCGTCGCTCGCACCCGGCGCTGCTCGCCGGCCTCCACTCGCTGGCCGCCGTCCGCCGCAGTCCCCGCCGCGGCCAGCGCCTCCCCTGGCCTCTGCGTGCCCGCGCGCGTGCACAGCGGCTGGGCTGGCCCTCGGCCACTGCCAGGTGGGGCCCGCCCGAAACGAAAATAAAAAAAGAAAAAGAAAGAAAAAGAAAAGAATTAAATTAATTAATTAATTAATTAACTAACTTAATTAATTTTGTTTAACTAAACTAATTAGTTAATTAGCCTAATTAATCTGTAATTAGTGTAATTAAACCCTAATTAGCCTAATCAGTCAATGACAGGTGGGACCCGCATGTCAGTTTGACCAGTCAAAGTCAGAGTTGACTGCTGACGTCACTGTAACGTCATGCTGACATCATCAATTACTGTTTCGGATAATTCTAATTTAAATAATTAAATTAATTCCAGAAATTCAATAAAACTTTGAAAATTAATATAAAATAAACCGTAACTCGGATTAAAATAATTTATATATGAAAAACGATCAGAAAAATATGAAGAATCTGAATAACCTACCCACATGCCTGTCAGCCCTCTCTAACATGATGAACATGGAACTTTCCCCTCCGATTCATCTGTCCGATAATTGCCCGGAGCTGGTAAAACACCTTCAGATGTTTCCCGCTCCGACTAACTTGCGTAGTACTGCGTTAGGGCACTCCTCGAATAGCGTGCTGCCATGCCATGCATCTGTGATTGCATTTGTTGCTTGTATTTATTGTTTCTTCCCCCCTCTTCTCTCCGGTAGACTCCGAGACCGACGCTGCTGTCGAGTACAACTACGCCCCTAACGACCAACCCTTTTCAGCAGAGCTTCCAGGAAAGCAAAACCCCCTTGATCATTCCTATATCGCCTATTCCTTCTCCCTCATGCTTGCATTAGATTTTGCTACTGTAATTGCTTGCTCCTATTCTGCTGCATAGCCTGCTTTTGTAACCTGCTGTTGCTACTATACCTGTCATCCTAAACTGCTTAGAATAGGTTGGTTATAGAGCCATCAGTGACCTCTTACCCTTGTCCCTGTTGCCCCGCTTTATTACTAGTGCCCCGATCGATGTGATCGACGGGCTGAGACCAGCATAGCACCGCACACCCCCTAAGTTGTTCGACTCTACAGAGTTATCCTCGAGTGACGAGGGTGACACCTCTTAACTCACTCCCGACGATGCCTTTGTAGCACAGCTAGTCGGACGTGGAATACCGAGGGTGATTCCTCTTACTCCACCTCCGTTGAGGCTTCTGTCGTGCAACCCCGCAAGTGTAAATACCAACGAGGGTGATTCCTCTTGGTTCTCCTTGACGGATTACATCGAGTAGGAATCCATCGAGGGTGATTCCTCGGATTCCCTTTTGATGTGATGAACACACGGATACCCTACTTTTACTACAGTCCCCGGGTAAAGTCGGGTCGACCCCGAGGGGTACCCGCGAGAGTCGTGTAGTCGGGTTGACCAGGATGGTACCCGCGAGATAATTACGAGGCGCGGCCGGGCAGGCAGAGACCGCCCTAGAGAGGGATGGGCCTGGCCCTTGTTGCACTTCCTCGAGATCGTCACCGCGAGCTCCTAATAATGCGCTAACGGATTTGGGTATTGATCTGAGTTGGCCACTGGCCTATACGCACTACCACCACGTGGGATAATGGTTTAATGGGGCCCTCTACGCCGTATGTATCAGCCGAAAGCTTTGTCAGACGTCCAGTTCAGCATTGCGGCCGGGACGGACCGGCGCCATCCAGCACAGGGGTGGTGCCTGGCTTCACCCTGCACGTAACGACCCGGAGTGCACAGGGCGATGGCCCAAGACCCCTGAGCGCTTAGGATATAGACCGGCGGGGACCTCTCTGTTGAGCTCTAGGTAGGGCTACGGTGTGTCGATCAGTCGAGGCCGGGCATGACCCAGGAAAGTGTGTCCGGCCAGAGTTAATCGAGCGTGTTGGGTAACAGTAGTGTACCCCTGCAGGGAAGTTATCTATTCAAATAGCCGTGTCCACGGTAACAGGACGCTCAGTGTTGTATCCCGATCTATTACTACTTGAACTGGATACATGTTAATTAATTGTAAGCTCCGGGATTGCTTTCTCACAGGAAGTCGAGAAAGGATCTCTGGGCTTTGCTTCAACATGCTTGTTACTTTATATTATGCTAATCTACACTCTTCTAATGCTGCAAGACGCTGAAGATGCTAGTCTTCGATAGGCTAGGCTTTTCCCCCTCTGTTCCAGCATTTCTGCAGTATAGTCCACAGATAAAGCCCTATCCTTTGATACCGATGCATAATTAGTATAGTTCTGATGTCAGTCTTGCGAGTACTTTGGATGAGTACTCACGGTTGCTTTGCTACTTCTTTTCCCCATACCCGATTGATGCGACCAGATGATGGATCCCAGGAGTCAGCTGCTACCGCCAACGACTGCTACTACACCTCCGGTGGAGCCTACTACTACGTGGAGACCGACGACCAGGAGTAGATTCGGAGGCTCCCAGGCAGGAGGCCTTGCCTCTTTCGATCAGAGTCGTTGTTTGTTTTCGCCTTCTTAAGGCATCTTGTTTAACCTTGTGTCTGTACTCAGATACTGTTGTTGTTTCCGCTGACGCTTGTTCGCGAGCTTATGTATTCGAGCCCTCGAGGCCTCTGGCTTGTAATATAAAGCTTGTATGCCTTTTATTTGTGTTTAGAGTTGTGTTGTGATATCTTCAAGTGAGTCCCTAGGCTTGATCGTGTGCATTTGCGTGTATGGTTAGCGCACGGTCGGGCCGGGGGCGTCACACATTTGTTGTTTGCAGATGAAAACCTGTTGTTCTTTAAAGCAAACGGAGAGAGTGCGGAAGAAGTATCAAGTGTTCTAGAAATATATGCAAGAGCTTTTGGGCAAGGAATTAATAAAGAAAAATCCTTGATATTGTTTAGTAAGGGTTGATCTGAAACGGTGAGAGATGAAATAAAAAATATTTTAAATGTGCCTAATGAGCAGCTTAATGAGAAGTATCTTGGGATGCCTGCGGATGTTGGTATATCAAAAAATGGAGCATTTAAATATCTGAAGGACAGACTATGGAGCAAGATTCAGGGTTTGATGGCAGAAATAATGTCGTCAGCAGGAAAAGAGGTATTGGTTAAATCCATTGCACAGGCGGTCCCGGTATTTTCTATGTCTTGCTTCAAATTACCACGGGGTCTATGTGATCGTTTAACATCGATGATTAAGGCATTTTGGTGGGGCAGCAAGCAGGGTAAGAGAAAACCATATTGGGTGTCTTGGGACACGATATGTATGCCTAAGTATATGGG
This sequence comes from Elymus sibiricus, assembly GCA_039707655.1. Taxonomy (NCBI): domain Eukaryota; kingdom Viridiplantae; phylum Streptophyta; class Magnoliopsida; order Poales; family Poaceae; genus Elymus; species Elymus sibiricus. Next base: position 352,531,146 of record CM077664.1, read on the forward strand.
AGGATTGGGATTCAGAGATTTTGAAATTTTTAACTTGGCCTTGTTGGCGAGACAAGCTTAGAGAATTTTTGAGAACCCTGATGCATTGAGTGCAAGAATTCTGAAGGCAGTTTATTTTTCGGGAAATGATTTTCTGGAGGCAATTGTTGGAAACCATCCATCTCAAATATGGAGGTCAGTGGTAGAAGGAAGAGATATTTTGAAACAAGGTTTAATTAAGAGGATTGGAAGGGGTGAGTCCACAAAAATTTGGAACACAAACTGGATTCCGAGATCTGAAAATATGAGGCCCATTGTTTCTTTGGTGGCCACACCACCCATTATGGTCTCGGATTTAATTGTTGCTAATGAAGCTAGGTGGAACTCGAAGCTCATTGAACAGGTTTTTCTTCCTTATGACTCGACAGCAATTTTACAGATTCCAGTGTGTAGACGCAACATCGATGATTTTTGGTCATGGAATTTTGAGAAATCTGGAAGGTTTATAGTTCGGTCTGCTTACATAATGATTATTCAAACCAAGAAACGGAGAGAAGATTGGTCAGAGGAAAGGGCAGGGTCTTCTAACAATGCGGCTGTCAAAAAATCAGGGACACTTTATGGAAAACCAAGGTGCCAGCAAAGGTGAGAATGTTTTTGTGGAGGCTAACAAAAAATTCGCTAGCAACGGAGGATGTACAAAAGCATAGAAATATGGTTACATGTGATGGTTGCAGTATTTGTGGCATGCAAAATTCATGGAGACAGTCTCATAGAGTGTAGTATGGCGAGATGTGTTTGGGCGCTTGTCGATCCGATGCTATTGGAACACTTGGGGTGTGTTTGGTTCAAGAACCAAATGGAATGGAGTGTCATGGTTCCATCCTACGGGAATGGGTTGGTTCCGTTCTTGTGTTTGGTTACGGGTATTAGATGGAATGGAATGGTTACGCTCTAGTGTTTGGTTCCACGGTTGGAATGGAGTGATTTTCAGCAACAGTATGAATAATTTTAATTCTTTGTATTTTCAGGAACAGAGTATTCAAATTCTAAGAAAACATTTGAATTTTATTTGCAACACGAACAATTTATAAATTCATTCAAGCATATATCAAACATAAATTCACACTATTTTGTAGTCTCTACTCCTAATGTTCTCACTTGGTAGGCTAGCCTCCATGATTTTTTTTCGTCTCCCACTTTCGTCTGGTTTTTTTGTCTGCTTTTTTTCCGTCTCCCCTCTCCCCTCTCGCACGCACCCAAAAAAACCATATCACCACGCACGAAACGGAAAAAAACCCATACACCGCTCCCCTCGATCCCCTCGATCACCTCCAACGTACAATCTCGCCGCCACCGACGTATCTCGCCACGGACGAGGTACGGGATCGCCGCCGCTCCTCCATCGACCTCCCTCAATCTTTTGTCTAGGGTTCCCCGCCTCCGCCGCCGCCGCCGCCGGCGCCATCGCGGATCCCCAGGGCCGCCGCCGCCGCCGCTACCGCCGCTGATCCCCACGGACGAAGCAGACGCGGCCGAACAGGGCAGGGCGTGGTCGCGTTGCCTTGATTGGAGGAGACCGTGCCGGCCGTGCCCTGTTTGGACAGGTATTTTTCTGTTCGAGTATGCATGGGCCTCGAAGAACAAAGCATCCCATTCATTTCAGTCATTGCACGAGTTTGCTCCGTAGGTTAAACCGTGATGCCGACGAGGAGCAGCAGCCGGATTTGTGCACGATTGGCGGCAGATGTGCTGCTGCTAGCCCCTTATCCGCTCCTCCCCAATTGAACTCAGGCCTGATGTGATGAGTTAGATACAGAGAGATGGGGAGATTTTTGTGTGTGACTGGGTGATGCCGTTGATGTGCTGCTTCTACTAATGCCTATATAGAGAGTGGAGGGTGTCTAATGTTGTTGCTGCTAATGCCTACACAGAGAGAGACAGATGTGTGATGCTAGCTATGTGAGCGTGTGCCAGCTCGTGCTACTGCTAATATTATTTTTAGTTGCCCTGCTATTGCTTCTCATTTTGTACGTATGTGTGTTATGCAGATTGTTGTGACGGAAAACATTGAGATCTAACATAAGTACCCGCGCAGGCATTGCATTTGTTGAATGCAAAACGTGAAAATATGAAAAATCTACTTCCAACTGAAAATGGTCACCGGCAAGCAGGTAGATCCACAATTTGGTGGATGGCATTTCAAGGCACACTGTTCAGGTATGGTTACCCTGATTTCTTCTGAAAATGCTCCACAATCAAGAAGATTTGTGTTCCATTTGTTAAAATTACTTAGAATCCGCCTTGTTCGCGATGATCACTGAACTCATTACTTATGTGTGTTTCCGTCAGGTTAACCCCAATGCATGGACTGCAATCTACATCATCCGCCAAATGACGTACGTCCAGGCCCCTAGACTGTCAATCTGTGATTACCTTTCTAAAAGGTGCTTGATTTCTTTCCCTTGGCTAATGTGGGCACTGATCTTTTTTCTTCCGGAATTGGTGTAGGGCATGAACAGAGCCTTGATTGCTCGAATGGGCTGGGACCAGATTGTTGTTTTACTGGTCAGTTAGTTCATCGCAGACTCGAAGTACAAGTGATCTGATGTTAGATTGTTCACACAACGATGTCCTTGCCACTTCTGCAGGTAAGATGCTAGCAATCGTGGCTGATGTTCGATTGTTTAACATATGGTGTTTTCGCCTACCGTGTTGTCTGATAGTTTTAGTTATTAATTGGAACAAAATAACCAGGGGCGCTGTCTAGCTAATACTTGGTACTGAACTGTACTTTATCCTCCACCGTATTGAGGTTATCTATGTGGACTATGCAATGATTTTATTTTTTCTAAAGAAAACTTGAATTTGATGCTAGGCTATTCCCAAAAGAACACATAATTAATGGACGGTTGGACTCGTTTCCTCACTCATGAAATGTGTCTGGCATCAGCAAACATCACAAAAAACAAAACCAGCTCATTTTATGCTAGCACATAACCTTAAGTACAGTTAAAGTATTAAAATGAAGACTACTGGACAATGCAGAGCAATTTATTTTCCTTTTCTTTGTTGCATACTTTGCATCAAGTTAAATTTACCGTGTCTGCCTGAGAGAAAACCATGCTTGTATGCATAAGAAATCGAGCAAGACACAGTCCTTGGTAAAAAAGATACATACCGATGATTGTTTTCTCATGTTTAATGTTGGCAATCTCGAGTCTCTCTGCTGCTTTGCAGTGAGACTTATATTTTACGAGATCTGGCTCTGTCTTTCTTGAAAATAATTGAGCTTTTGTTTTCCACAACAAAAACACACTAGGAAATGCATTTATGAGCTGCCAACAACTTTTGTCAATGTAGCAGTATTTTTTGCAAGTCTATCTGAAGAGGGCAGAATTATATTCACGCAGATAGAAATGATGGTGATTAACCGACCAAGCCGCCGTCCATTGAGGCTACCTGTTAGAGCTTCACTTTTATGGTTCTGTTCATCAGTTTTTTTTGTACTTTTCTTAATGCACTGCAAAGCCCTCTCATGTAGGGTGATTTTATTCAGATAACTACTTTAGTTGGTTCATCAGTTTACAGGTTACCCCGTCTTCGACAATGGACGTCACGGCGAAGCTACTCGGTTACCTTGCTTTCCAGCTCTTCGTGAATGGTCCCCGAGCTAAACTCGCTGGGACGAGTGATCCTTGGGGAGGAGGGCCATGATGCCGCTGTCTTGTGGCTCGTAGACATAACCAAGCACAATCTGAAAAAGCGTAATTGACAGGGTTGCACAATGTGTTATTTTTATTGCAACGAGGAGTCCATTCAACATCTATTCCTTACATGTCCGCTCACCAAGCTGTTTGTGGCATTCTATTCATGATGCTTTGGGTCTCTTATCCCTCGTATCATTCATCACAAAATATTTATCAAGGTTATAAGGAAAAGGAGTAGCAGGATGATAGCTGATGCTGCTCTTTTCACATGTAAGTTGTATGATCTTCAATCTTGGTCATGCTATTATCATGTATAGTTAAAACAGATTCATTTAAATGGAATTTAGAATTTTAGGTTACACCCTATTCCCTTGCTCTTCGGAGGTACTGGAGACATGTGCAGAGGTTTCATTCTCGTGGAGGGCGACTCCAACAATAAGAGCAGTCACGACATCCTTGGCAGCAACTCGTGCGATCCTGCATGAACGGTAGACTCGGAGGCTGAGCCAATGGTGCTACAAATAAGTCTGGACAACAGCAAGCGGACAGTGGAAGCTTACGCCTGGGATTGTCGTGGTGGTCAAATATTGATTACAACATTGAACTTTACGATGGAATGTCGATTTATCTTTGATCAGCAACATGAAAGGTAAGTTGGGACACTCGCTTGAATTTATGATGATATGGTCAATGCTGGTTTTCATACATGCTTTCACACCTAATAGTATTGTAATGTGATTTGCTTGTTATATTTTTTCCCACTGGTTTCTAGAGATGTTCACGTTATCTCATATATTCTATCAAATTATAATGGATAAGTTAGTGTACATGATGATTTGAAGATCCTTTTCTCCATAGTGCGGATCTGTTAGCTGACCTAAAGGATGAACTTACAATGATATTTTGTAATGACAAGTTCTGAGATGTAAAAATTTACCTGTTACAAGAGCCACCTCTGCAGCGAACTTGAAACAAGAGCAACTGTCATTTCTGAAGTTGTGTGTATAGGATTTCTTCCTACTCCTTTTCTTTTGTTTCCCAGGACAAATCTTCCACTGTACATACTTGACCAATCTGGGATGTATATTCAAGGGTCATGTGATGTAGATACAAATCTTTGTAATCCTCAAGTGCGTAGCAGGACATAACTTTTTATAGGTATAGGAGGACATACTATTGTGCAACTTCGGAACCTTGTCGAGCACCAGCCTGCAAATCTACGTGTGATATTATCTGGTCCTATTTCCACTGTTTTTTAAGAGAATACATGATTGACCACTTTTAACCAAGTTGGTTCAGGTACGTTCATCAAGTGTGGTTTGGTTTTCTTTCAGTTTATGCATGGACCTTGTGGTGCAAGACAATATTTGCTCAACTCTGGGCCAACTTGCTACTGATAAGAATCATTACAAGTTGCATTTTTTTCTTGTGGGTATTATGAATTGTTCATTAGGATTTTTGTTAACATGCTCAAGTAACTTTCTAGCATCAAATTCATCTTATCTTATGATGAAACTTACTGATGGCTGCTTTTATTTGCGTCGTCGCACTACTTCAAACTTTGCAAGTTAGTCTATCTTTGAATCTCCAAGTGGCGTAGGGGTGATACATAATGAAGATAACATAGCGCGTATATAGTTTTTCATTCCTACAAGTTGCTATGTTCCCTCTTTTAGACTGCAATTTCTTATTCGGGAAATACAATGTTTGCTTAAATGGACGGGTATGCAATAGCATAACACTTCAAATTACACTGAGTTTATAATTTATATAAAATGCATGATGTTAATCCTTTCATACTTAGTAGGGCCAGCTACAAATGTGTTTCCAACATGATTTATGCCTCATGCTGAATCCTTTCCTTAGAAAAATTAAATTTCCAACATGGAACAGACACATCTCAACTTTATATGTACTCAATCAAATTTCATTCTTTCATTTCAAAGTGTATAATGGATAGAGGCACACCACAACATTTTATGCGATGATTTATAAATTATAGACCTTAAGGTGCGTTGGACCAAACAGCTTACTATTATTTTTTTGCTAAAATAAGGAGGGTGTTGCAAATAGTGGTGTGATTGTAACGTGAGTCCTTAACCTCTCTGTCTGCTCATAAACCTTATCTCTTTTGCTTCATATCCTACTTTTTTGCACTTCTCTGTTTTGATCTTTGTGCTTGATCCGAGCCTAGATAATGCAAAAAATGGTTATGAAAAAATTGTGTGCGTTCATGACATATCTGACCGATTGCCTAACTGCTGCCTTTTAATGTTCTTCCGGGGAGACCTGAGACTCATGGCCAAGGCGACCGCGACTCACGACCTAGGCGACCGCAGGTAGTTGCCGCTCTCCAGTCATGCCACTCCACCACTATGGGAGAGTAACCTGATGTATTTCTACCTCGTAACTCTAGATGCTTACCAATGGTCGTTTGTATTTTGGAATCGTCTTGGTCCCTGTTCCAACATGTAGAATACATGTTTTTGAAGACAAAGGCAATTATGTGTTTCTAATTCAGATGCAAATCAATCGGTTATCGACAGCTAATTTCAGATTACTAGAGTGATTTTAGGTAGTAGAGATATAGATGACGAGCAGTAAAATTTGGATAGGAGGTATGTGGTGCATGTTAGTTCATCAATATATAAAGGAATATGTACATGCGTGGTGGAGGAAAAGTATGTTGCACTTATTTTGATGCCTTCACTAGCTTCCTGTAAAAAGATAGCCTCACTAGCTTTTACTGGGGTTAATCCGCACTGTTGTATATGGGAAACAAGAAATTATCCGATCCTACAATTTTTTGGTTAGGATAAAAAGGTAGTCGTGCAAATTTTTGATTAGGATAGAAGGATAAATGCATTGGTTGGTTGCTTCAACAGTTAATAACAGGTATGGTGGTGTATCAGTTGCATGTCCAACAATGGACATCATATTTTTGTTCCGTGGTAAGACCTTCAACTATATTACAACATGGCAATGGCTACGTTAGATCTGCATTCTTGGCTCGGGGGTTGTCATGGGCGGCGCACGCCTCCTCTCCCTTGATGGCGGTGGAGGATCGCCACGAACATGGGGGTGGGGTGGTTGGTGGGAGACTCCTTGGCGGTCTGTGGGAAGTACATGGCGAAGGTGAGGTGGGCGCCGTCCGGTTTTAAAGGAGAGGGCTCTAGCGAGAAATATCCCGCTATGACGGCTTTTATGTTCGGCCCACATGTTGGGGATAACATGTTGAACAGTTCGGGCAATCACATTTCTCCCCACATATAGTCTGGATTTGGGGGAGCTCGGACTCGGGGAGCCTTGGGCGCCCGTTTGAAGTCCGAACACGCCCGGTGTGTGAGGAAGAAATGAGTTTTGACATTGAAGACGACCTTAATCATTTGTTTGATTCATTTATACGTCTTATAGCCCGTAGCAACGCACGGGCATTCTACTAGTATTTAACAAGTTACATAGTATATAGGTAAAAAATCCAACATACGCACCAAGCAGAAATAATGAAAGACTAGCTGCTGCTGTACTAATGAAGCGCTCTGTTGTAGCAATCCAACATACGCACAAGCAATTCCTATACTGAATGAAGCTTGTCTCTCTGCTAGCCGTTGCTGCTGCTCCGCTGCCTGCTAGCCGCTTCTTGCCCAGTCTCTGCTGCTCCACGGCTGCTGCTCTACTCCTCCACGGCCACCGCCGCCGCAAGCCACTGCTGCCGAGTAGCGTCACCAGGAATCAACCTGCGGCGCCTGTAGGAACGCGCCGTCGCGGTTGCCGTTGTTCCTGTTGCAGCCAGTCGTTGCTCCCTGCTTGTAGCCGTTGGTGAGGGGATGGTGGGACGGAGGTGGAGCAGCGCCTGAGGGCTGACTAGATCGGGGGTCGGAGGTGGAGCAGCGCCTGAGGGCTGACTGGATCGGGGCCGGAGTGGCCGAATCGCGGTGGAGCGGCGCACAAGAAGGTGGAGGTGGCCAGGTCGTCGCAGCGGCGCTGGCCCTCACGGCTGGAGCGGGAATGGGTGGCTGGCTGGTGGTGGGAGGAGATAACCAGGGCGGAGCGGGGGTGGCTGGCGGCTGGAGCTTGGCTTCTTCAAGGAAGAGAGGGGGCAGCGTCGGGGAAAATGTGAGAGACGCGAGGCGTTCCGCGTCGTTCCACCGATTCGGAGGTACTAGCGCGTTTCTGATCTAGGAGGAATATGCCCTTCCAGGGAACGAGTGGGTTCCGATTCCTCCACCATACCAAACAGGAGAACGGGACGGGACGGACCCGTTCCACCCGGTGACACAAACCAAACACACCCTTGATAGCTACCACAAAACCCCTTGCAAGGAACTGGTTGTTTTCAATGATGGAGGTGTTGTCGCATGATGAGCTGACTCGGTTGACAGTTACTCTTTGGACAGTTTGGATGGCGTGTCGTAAGCTTATTCATGAGGGTATACATCAGAGTCCTCTCTCGACTCACTTATTTATAACCAGGTTCATTGCGGAGCTTGATCAAGTTAATGAGGAACCAACAACATCTATTTTCACTGGTTCGGAAAGGAGAAGACAAAAATGGCTGCCTCCATCGATGGGGAGTATTAAAATTAATGTGGATGCTGGCGTCTCCTTAGACCACAACAGAGGAGCAGCAGCAGCCATTTGCCGCGATAGAAACGCTACATACTTGGGCTCGTCTATACAAGTCATTCAGGGACTTGTTTCACCTACAGTACTTGAAGCCATAGCCATAGCATGCAGAGAAGCTTTAGCATTGGCGGAGGATCTGGGCATGCAACATCTCTACATTGCATCAGATTGTAAGGAGGTCATAAATCATATTCGCGATGGCTTCGAAGGAGCGGATGGAATGGTAATTAGAGAAATAAAACAAATAGAATCAGAGTTTAGTTCTTGTATCTTTTCTCATGAAGTATGAGCTCATAATTTTGAAGCCCATAAGTTGGCTAGGCTAGGTGTCACCCTCCCTCGGGGTAGACACATTTGGTTGGGTGATCCTCATGATATTCTTGTAATTCCTATAAACATTGCCACAGATTAATAAAGCCTGGCTTACTTTGCTAAAAAAAAATCAGATTGCTCATGATACAAGAAAGTCAAGGTTTTTATGTGAAGAACGACTGTTTAACCATAGGTTTGTGAAACTTAGCCTTAATTTATCTTCCTATTTCCTGATAATGCTTCCCCCACGCTTAGCTACTCCCCGGCGGTGTCTTCTCCATGCCCACCCTCTAGGACCAGGAGGGGTGTCTTCCTCGTCGTCGTCGGTGACCTCTGCCGTGTAAGTGGTATACCCTTTAGCCTCGTACTCCTCCCGGAGCCGCTCACACTCAGTGTTTATCATAGGAAAAGCCTCCAAATCAGGCGGCTGATTTCACAGCGTCTTATCTATCTACTTATTTGAACTGCTAAACGGTGACTAAATTCCTCGACTGATAACAACACAGTTAGATGCTTATCAGATTTTGCATGCATCCGTAGGTGTAGTTTCTGCACAATGTTGGAGGCACTAACATATGCGCAAATGTTCTATTAGATTTTTTGTCAATTATTTTGGAAATTCTCTTGCACTTAATTAATGAATGATATAATCTTTTGCTTCATTTTTTTAGAAAAAACGAACCCTAAGGCCGTACAATGCAAAGTGCTTAGAGTAGTGTTAAGAAAAACAAACGGATTTGTCTAAGCATCGGTACTTATAGATTACATATGCTTAATTAGGCAACCTGCCTATAGCTAGATAAGTACCTAATGCTTAAGAAAAAAATCGATTTGTTTTACTAAGTACATTCCTAAGTGCCTTGCATTGTATAAAGCCAAAGTATACAAATAAAAGTGACTATGTGTAAGTCGACCGATTTTTTTTGGTGCAAGTCTTTTTTTGGCCATCGGATCTCTATCCAACGACCAAGATTGCGCTGCCACTGTTCATCTTCTTCCTCATGTTTCTTCTTCCTCCCGCACCATGATGTTCTGCAAGTGCAGAGAGTTTAGTTGTAGCATTTTCTAAGTAAAAGTATCGATCCCACATGGAGCACAGGAAATGGTCTTTATCTCTTGTAGGGTTATTGAATTGTGCCTCAAGTTAGTTGGGTCCAAAGCAAAAGCGGATGCGGAAGTTGGAATATTATGAAGATGTTGACTGAAAACTAAGTTCGCAAGTAAAGAATAAAAGAACAAGAGGGTAATGGAAACGATGAAATCAATAATAAGGCTAAGACGTCCTAGTAGGGATGGCACCCGCAGGGTTTCAGTACGGGTGGAGCCACCCCATACTCTTACCCGTCCCATTTGAGCTTACCCATCACCGCCAGTGGGTACAATTTTTTCCCATACCCGTCACCCGATAGGGTAAATGGGTACCCGTGGGTAAAAATGCCCACGTTTGCATAACATCCATTTGAGCAGCACATAATCATAAACAACAACATATAATCATAATTGATAAACAAAAACACATAATAACATCAATACATACTTATAAGCAACAACACATTCTATAAACATCAACACTTTCTTGTAAACAACAACACATCAAAACATCAACACATAGTCATAAACAGTACTCCCTCTGTCCCAAAGTAAGTGTTTCACAAACACTTATTTTGGGACAGAGGGAGTAGGACATAGTCATACATTTTAATTTCACAAACTCGCAACAAAGTGTAGAAGTAATTTGTCCATACTTGTTAGATTTTATAAGGGTACATGGGTATGCGGGTATGTGTTATATGATCTCATACCCATATCCGCTCTACCCGATGGATTTGAGATTTCCCTATTTATATATCCATGGGTAACATTTTGTCCCATACCCTTTCCCTAATAGAGTTTATATATATCCGACGGGTATGTGGGTACTGGGTACCCATTGCCATCCCTACTCAGGGAATCAGGATTCACCACTAGTATGTATGTTGCGTAATTATGAGAATGCATTATTCTAGGTTCAGATAAATAATCCACTATGTTCTTATAAATGAGCGAAGCCAAATACAAATACATGCATACATGCATCAGCCACATATCACACACGCCATCATCGTTACTCCCCACATTCCGTTTACGACAATGATGATTAGGGTCTTCACATGGACGTGGCTAATGGCCGGTCTTTGTTATTCCCCTATCCAAGTTTAGTGAGGTCTCAAGGAGGGAGATAGCTTCTTTCACCGCTGTACCTCCGCTCCTCGCTTCACTCAGATAGTAACATCCTTCATGTTCATAAAAGCAAATGTTTTGTGGTCAACTAACACACAACATCACGAAAAATATAAACACAAAAGGGAACCATGTATCTATCGACGTTCAGCTCATACACATACTAGGTTCCTCCATATCCCTGAGAACTAGGGGTTTACTCGGACATGGAGACAACAAGCACCATCAAAGTGGTCATGGCAATAATAGATGATGATTAATGTAACACTTAAACTTAAATGTCACTTTATGTTTGCCTCTTATGACATCATGACAATGCAATTACTCAAATACATAAGATTCCCAAATTGCAGGAGGCTGCGGGTAGTAGAGATTGATACCCCAAATCTCCCCTCCTTTCAATGTGATGGGATCCCGACAGAAATCTCGATGATAAATTCTTCCCAACTTAAGAATGTAGATTTGTCAGACATTCTCTCTGATGCTCGCGTCAGACTTCCATCCATCATAGAAAATGTTGAGAGCCTTACCCTATGCTCATCTTATTTAGATGCAATTATTTTGGGGTTTTAACATCTTACTAACCAAATTACTACACGGTTAAATGCATGTACACAACACATTTCTGTTGAAGAATGCATGATTAATCTTGGGGTTTGTCCTTCTTCAGAATGTCAATGTTATAATTCCAATGTTTCCCTCCAAGCCCCCCACCTCAAGAACTTGGAGATTGCACTCCTTGGAGAAGCAAGCCCCTTCCCCACAAGCCGTGACATCTTCTCTCTGGTTTCTTTTCTGGATGCTTCTCCTATCTTGGATTCTTTCATCCTGTGGGTAAGTCACTATGCATAACCCTCCAAGCTATCCATGAAAATAGTGTAACACTTTTTTGTTGGAACAATGACTGTAATGTATATGTAGGTAGAGCAGGGTGCCATTAGGCCCGATCTCGTCGCCGGAGATGACGATGAATATGCAAAGCGAAAACTAGAGTGCCAACACGACCACCTCAGGCATGTGTTGATCATGAGGTTCTGTCCGTCCAAAAGCCTAGCCAAGCTCACGATCCACATCCTCAAGAGCGCGGCTTCCCTCGAACCTCTGACGTTGGACACAGCCTACGGTTACGATAGGAGGTTAGATACCTTTGGCAAATGCCCCGCCTCAACAGAGAATGGGCAGTGCTGGCCAATGAGCAAGACAGATCTTGCGAGAGCTCATGGGGACATGGAGGTTGTGCGTCGGTACATCGCGGGGAGAGTTACAACGAATGTTCAATTCGAGGTCCTGGATCCATGTAGTCAATTCCATATTGTAGACCGGTAGATACTGGTTACCAAGGTGGTTGGTTTGATATTTGAGAGAATTCTATCTGTTTCTTTGAGCCACTAAAAAGAAGAGCATAGTATCCCAGCCACCTAGACCACCTAAAAGGAAGGAATTTGTCTTTAGCTTTGAGTGATCCAATCATTGGTGAATGGGTTCAGTAAGGTAGAAGGAAAGGGGGGTCGAAGTGCAAAGCCTCGTAGCCTATCCATGGTCCAAAAGACAAAAAAGCCAGTCTTGTTCCCTAGCTGAAACATATGCAAAGCGGTTTCACGCTGATATATAAAGTTCCTTCAAATTTTTGAGACCACCAATTGACCGTATTCACATGTTTCATGCCACTAACACTAAAGAAAATGTATTTTCGATAGCACAAATGAGTTTTCTTGATTTGAGACAAGGAAGTCGATTCAACATAAGGGAAATAGTATCTTCTTCTTGATTTTCTTGCTTCCAGAGCCTAATGATTTAATAACTATCTTTGTAGCTCCAGAATATTTTAGTTTAGCTTCTTGCTGGGATGATTATTCAGAGCCAACAACTAGCCTCTCAATTCTTAGGCAATCGCGTCAAAAACTCGAGTTTCTTTTTGGATTATTTCTTCCTCTGATTCCACAAAGTCGGCCTAGATTCAGATTTTCCTTAATAGAGGGCTCATTTGTACTTTATTTCTGGCCAATTCGTGAAGAAGCTCAAAAGCATTGTTTGATGAGCCTTCGTAGCATTCAAGTTCCATTTCAAGGGAGGACGACATACCATGTTTTTTTTTCTGTTTTGTCAAGACCAAAGAAAGATTTTTTTTTCTGAATTATAATTATCCATTCAATTCAAATAAGACACAAGTATTGGTAGGAAGGTTTCCCCTAGTAGGCCCGATGAGCGGCCCATAGAGCTGCATACCTACTCACCCGGTCTATGCACGTCGCTCTTTCCAGGAGGTTGGCCGCCAGAGCGAAATGACCAGAAAAAGAACTAGAGTTAGAAAGCCATTCCCTCCCTTGCTTCGAGGAGCAGGTAGAATAGTCAAAGGTCTGTCTTGGGAGCCATGGAGGTCAGAGCAAGCATGGTCTGTGGAGTGTGAGGTGGAGCAACAGCAAGAGCAGCAGTGGAGCATGAGGTGGAGCAGGAGTAGAGCAACGACAACGGAGGCGAGGAGCGCGAGGAAGAAGAAGGCAGAGGAGGAGTGTGCGTAAGGGCTCTTCCCTTGTCTCCTCTCTCTTTATAGGTAGACGAGAGGCGTAACAACAGCAACAAATCTCCTCCACATGGCAACATATCTCTTTGCATTCCCATTAACGCCGCTTAAAGCGCACGGGAATCCAGGGCTGTCGTTAAATGCTACGGGGATCGAGGAGCACAGCGATGTAGTAATGGAGCGTGGCCTGAGTGGGGTCCCAACCCACTCTCGCACGTCATGTTGACCAGCTGTTAGACCTGACACGTGGTCCGGTTCGACCAGCCGGGCAATCTGGTCCGGTCTGACTGTGACAAGACTGGGTTTGAAAATTCGCAAAGTGTTGCGCGGGACTTTAGCCCGCGGAGGCCGGTTGCGCAGGAAGTTCTCTTGCGCGGTCCAAACATCTTCATCAACAAATCGAAAAAAAAAATGCTTCATCCGACTTTGAGAGCAGGTCAACCATAGGAGGTCACAACAAGCATTCACTTTCAGGGGAGCTTCGAAGAACTAGTTCCAAAACAGTGTTGAAGATCGGTGCCAACCACAATGCAGCCAAGCTTAAAAGGCCGGTTCAGGGGCCACTGACGGTGTTTGGCCCAGGGGTGCCTCACCTCTCTGATTATCGACCCAAGTAGGCCGGTCCAGGGCCCCCTAGGACGGTTTCCACCCTGGGCCATCATGTCGGCCCATGGGCCCTGTAGAAGGAAGATTCGAGAAGCCTTGACGTTCAAGACAAGGAAGCCGGATACGTGGAAGACTCCCTCCACTGGCGTAGCCGACTAGGTTTGTGTAACCCTAGGGGCCCTGGTATCTTATATACGTCGGAGCCGAGAGGTTGTCGATAGAAAACAGACAATCCCTCGAGTATAGCTTGTACTTTGTACATCTCAGCCGTAATATACAACATGAGCAGGAGTAGGGTTTTACCTCGTAAGGAGGGCCTGAACCTGGGTAAATTTGGTCTCCGGTTTCCCCTCCAATCTACTCACCTCGCCGGGACACCCTAACGAGGGATCTGCTAGATTCTACTCCGACTATATTCGATACATCCCGGTAACACTAAGATGTACAGGGACGTGAAGGAATGATTCTGCTGGACTAATATGAAGAGGGAGATTGTCGAGTACATTTCTCTGTGTGATGTGTGCAACAGAGTAAAGGCAGAACATCAGAAGCTAGCAGGATTGTTGCAATCCTTACTGACACTGGAGTGGAGCTGGACGCAATGGGAAGGCAAAGGTCCTAAATGAACGTGGTGCAAATCAGAATTATGCATTTATAATGTGGCGAGAAGTAATCAAAATTCTAAAAGGTGGTGCAAATTGTGAGATCATTTGTTACCGTGATTCAATTGTCTCTTGAAAATATTCAATGATAACTTGTCACACAATTTCAGCATGATCATGATTTAGCTTACCTTTTGAAGCTTACAGAATTTCTGTCTGCGAAAAAATTGAAGCTGGTATGGACACATACCAGAAATTTATGAAACTAGTTACTACAGGAGTAAAATTTATCTTCTATTCCATGTGGATTACTTCTTTTACCCATGTTGGGTTTTTTTTTTGCGGGAAATGACTTGCATTACTCACGTAGCCAAGCTAAAATCAGACTTACAAAGGTCAACAATGCCATCCGGACCCGAACCAATCCAAACGGTGGTACGTCCACTAGTTCTACCATAATGAGCTAAGGAGTGGCTAACAAAATTATGGTTCTGTCGAACATGAGTAATACAAGTATTTCGAAGTGCCACAAGTGATTTAATCTCACGCACCCCAAAGCCGTAGCGGGATCTGTCCATATATTCTTTCTTTACCAGATTAACTGCTTCAAGCACTCAATATGAATTGGGAGATTACTCCATTGTAGTGCCAGCGACAAGCCTTCTCTTATACGCCCTCCGTTCCTAAATATAAGACCTTTTAGAGATTTCACTATGGACTACATACGGATGTATATAGACATACTTTAGAATGTAGATTTACTCATTTTGCTCCGTATGTTGTCTATAGTGAAATCTCTAAAAGGTCTTATATTTAGAAACGGAGGGAGTAGAAGAGAGTTCCGCTTCCAAAGCATCATCAGAATGAATGAGGCATCTGCATGAAGAAAAGATAATATCTCCCATATGGTCTCGGAGGATCATACCACTACCGGCCGAGCCAGTTTCTGAAATAAATGAGCCATCCGTATTAAGCTTTACACCGCCAATATCAGGAACCTTCCATGATGACACCCCCTGATCATGACCACTCTTCTCCTTGGTGTAGGAACGGCCGATCGCAGACTACTGCTTTCCTTTAACGGGGTCGAGCTGTCCAGTCTCCCCTGTGTCAACAATTTCACAAGTAAGTTGGATCAACTGGCAGACACATGAAATAATTGACGTGGATTTGTACCTGAAATAATTATTAGGCTCTAATTTAAGTAGGAACCGGCCACATGTGAGTGTGCAAAGCGGTTGGATTACCATGATATATTGAAGCATTGGATCATGAATTTGTTTACAGCAAGAAATCACAAAATAATTCAGTTACAGCAAGTGCACATAAGCTTCGGAACATGAAGTACAGCAAGAAAGCACAAATGATCAGTGACATTTTATAACTGAACAGACTACTGCTTGGTGTAGGAACGGCCGATCGCAGACTACTGCTTTCCTTTAACGGGGTCGAGCTGTCCAGTCTCCCCTGTGTCAACAATTTCACAAGTAAGTTGGATCAACTGGCAGACACATGAAATAATTGACGTGGATTTGTACCTGAAATAATTATTAGGCTCTAATTTAAGTAGGAACCGGCCACATGTGAGTGTGCAAAGCGGTTGGATTACCATGATATATTGAAGCATTGGATCATGAATTTGTTTACAGCAAGAAATCACAAAATAATTCAGTTACAGCAAGTGCACATAAGCTTCGGAACATGAAGTACAGCAAGAAAGCACAAATGATCAGTGACATTTTATAACTGAACAACATGATGCTTATGTTTAGGCAGGGGAAGTGCATGCACGAAATTAATTGTGCGAAGGGGTTGCATTTCCTGATTTCCATGACCTATTGACGAACTGTAACAGGTGGGATGGATGAAAATGCTGGCGCGATTGCTGTAGAGCGAAAAAAAAGCGCCGTTGCCGGGGATCGAACCCGGGTCACCCGCGTGACAGGCGGGAATACTTACCACTATACTACAACGACTCTGATGCCATTTATATTGGCAAAATTTAAATCAGGAGAGTTTGGTAGTTTAATGCACTTTGATAAACTCACGTCCGTATTGGAGCTCGAACAGGAAACGGAACCGCCGCCGTCTCCGGCGAAAGCTATATATAGCCGAAACTTGCCAGGCACTCACGCTATAGATCGCCATGGCCAACTCCCCTTCTCGTGGGCACCTCCCACCAGGGCCTTCTCCGTCTCCGTCGACGGCAATCCGTGAAGACAACTGCACGACACTCTCTACTCCTCCTGCAAGTATGTCTACGCACTCTCCAACCCAGTTGATCTCGGTCCTGCACCCAGTTGTTTTTTGCAAGGTTCAATCGATCAGCTCTTGAAATCCAAAGTTCATCCTCGTCAAACAATACATTAATTAAAATCAATCTCACATATCCTTGGCTGGCTGTTTTGAACTTTCAGGTTTTAGCGCACCAAGTTTTTTCTATCTTTCCTTGTTCAAGTAGCTCGGGTTGTTGAGAACTCATAGTTCTTTATTTATTGCGAAGTCTGAGTTGCATATGTGTGTTGCAGATGGTTTACCAGAGGCTTCGTCGCCTGAAACATATAGTGCATCTCGGTCTCGCCAACAACAAGGTGCCCGAAATATGAGACCAGGACCTGTTTTTGAGCAACTACCATAGGTATATCTTCTTGTTGGCAACCGGATCCCGAGAAAAACTGCTATCACATGAATATATAATGCATCTAGAGTTCTAGACCTAGGAATTTTGCTTGCTTTTTGCTAATAAGATCTCAATGTGATGTCAAGTAAATTGTAACCATGCTTGTGTCCATAGGAACCATTCATCGTGAATCGCAACAACAGTTATACATATACTCCCTCGTTCCCATATTAGATCGAGGACTTATTTAGCTGTATCCATGAACTGTTAGCTACATGCACAAATTAGCAAGCTACATAAATATGATTTTGTTGTTTATATGTCAACTACGTACTAGCTCTACAATCTAACTGTTCAACTTGTCAACCTCGATTTTGCAGGAAATTCTACATTATATACACTCCCACTTGGCAGTGCAAGACGCAGCTCTTGCTGCATGCGTGTCTCGTGGATTTCTACATGCTTGGAGACACTATTCCCACCTTGAACTCAACGAACAGACACTTGGATTGGCTGATAAGACAGTTAAAGAACAAGAAACCTATATCATAAAAAAAGTTGACCAAATTCTTGAAAACCATCACAACAATAGGGTTAAGGTGGAGACGCTTAAACTTAAACTTGTACATGGCTCTTATGGCTACATCAAAGCCTCTGGCCTCGACAGGTGGCTCCGAATCACCGTCAAGTCTGGGATCAAAGAACTTGACTTGTCAATACCTTTACAAATCAAGGAAGAATACAACTTCCCGTGTGCCGTCTTGTCTGATGAGGCAGCTGCAAGTTCAATCCAGTCTCTCCACCTCCTCGGCTGCGCTTTTACTCCCACATCGTCACTTGGTCTCTTGAGAAGATTGACATGTTTACATTTGTTTTCTGTCCGGGTTACAGAGGAAGGATTACGGTTCTTGCTCTCAAAATCTTCTGTCCTAGAGAAGTTGGACATGTCCTTTTGTAGGGGGATAATTTGCTTGCGAATAGCTTCCACGTTGCAGCAACTCAAATACCTTAGTTTGATACATTGCATAGGGCTACAGTCAGTACAGATCGATGCCCCAAAACTTTGCTCCTTTCGGTCTGATGAGATTGGTATCCTGACAGAAATCTGTTTAAGAAATTTTTCTCAACTTAAGAATGTAGATTTGTCGAGCATTCTTTTCTCTGATGCTCGCGCCAGACTTCCATCCATCATACCTAATGTTGAGACTCTTACCCTGCACTCACGAGAGGTATATGTTTTTGATTTTAACATCTTAATGACCAAATCATATCGATATGTTTAAGTATACAAAAAATGCACATTAAAATGTATGTAATTATGTGTACATCCCATTTTGGTTAATACTGGGGTTCTTCCTTATTCAGATTGTCAACATCCCATTTCCAATGCTGCCCTCCAAGTTCCCCTACCTCAAGAACCTGGAAATCAGACTCCATCCAGCAACAATGCCCTTCCCTCCAAGCCATGACATATTTTCTTTGATTTCTTTTCTTGATGCTTCTCCGGTCCTGGATTCTTTCATCCTACGGGTAAGTCACTATTCATAACACTCAAAGCTATCTACGACAAATAGTGTGTTACACTTTTTTTTATTACAACAATGGCACTACATGCAGGTAGAGCGGGATGCGATTACACCCGATCTCATTTCTGGAGAGGACGATGTGTATACTAAACGAAAGCTAGAGTACCGACATGACCGTCTCAGGCAGGTGCTGATCACAGGGTTCTGTCCATCCCGGAGCCTGGTCAAGCTCACGATCCACATCCTCGAGAGTGCAGCTTCCCTCGAGCGTCTGACGTTGGACATGACCTACGGCTATGATAGGAGGTGGGGTACCTTTGGCAAATGCCCCGCCTCAACAAAGAATGGCCTATGTTTGTCGATGAGCAAGAAAGATCTCGCGGGAACTCGTAGAGGGGTGGAGATTGCGGGTCAGTACATCGCGGGGAGAGTTCCATCCAATATTCAGTTCGAGGTCCTAGGGCCTTGTACCCGATGCCATAGTGTTGAGCGGTAGATACGGTTACCAATGTGGTTAGTCTCGGATTATAGAAAATTTCATGTGTTTCTTGTCGGTATCACCAAACAATATGAATTTTTTGATAGCACAAACGAGTTGGGTTACTGTTGCCTCTGATTGTGACTAGTTGCCTTCATCAAGTGGCAAAGGGTTGGCTTACTGTTTCCTTTGTGACTGCCAGAAGCTTTGATCAACTGGCAAAGGGAAAAAGAGATGTGGAGTGGCAAAGCCACAAAAGGTTGTCTTACTGTTGCATCTGGCTCCAGCGAGCTGCACCGGGGCGCTAAATCCGGCCGCTCAGGGCCTCCTTCGCCTCCTCCCCTCCCCTCGCCGCCGCCGGAAGGGGTCGCCGGGCAAAGCTCGAGCGGCGTTGGCGGCGGCGAGGCCCTACAATGGCGCGGAGGTGATGGATCTGGTGGTCTCCTGACTTGGTGGTGGGCTACAGTGAAGGCTCTCGCGAGGGCAGACGGAGGTGGCGCATCGGGAGCAAGCTGATGCGGCAGCGTGTGCGGTGTGTTCCAGCAGCAGCAGCTCACCAGATGGATGCATCCCAGTGACGTGGCTGCCAGGCGACGCGATGTTCATGTTCGTCCCCAACGGCGGCGTTGTATCCTGCGATGTGGCCTTGGTCCGTCGCTCGCCACGGCTACGGACCTCGGCAGCGGCTGATCCACGCGTGACGGCGCGGCACGGCGGTTTACTGGAGTTGGCTATGGCTGCCTGGCTGGCCTCTGGTGCCTCTCGTTTCATGGCTGGGGCCCAAGCCGGCATGCCTACTCTAGCCCATGCCCGCGGTGGTCGATTTGATCTGGCATTTGGCCTGAAGATCTAGCGATGCGAGCCTACGTCGATCGGTCTTGCTCCGGAAAATTTGCCTTCCACGATGAGTTTCAATCTATGTGCGGTGGCTTGATGCAAAGAGTGTGGTTGTGCAGCGACGGTGATGAAATTTCTAACCCATAGCTTGTGGTTGCTGGGTTGTGGAAAAGTGGTGGCGACAATTCAGATTAACTTCGATTGATGGTGCTTCCCGAGTACACGGTCTAGAGCTTCGGGGTGAAAACCCAAGGTCTGACCCATGTACCTGGCAATGACGATGTTTTTGCATCATTACCTTGTTGAAGGCATTGCTCGGATATGCTCGGACTTTTTCTTCAGGGTGAAAACCCAAGGTCTGATCCATGTTGGTTATACCTGGCAATGACGATGTTTTTGCATCATTACCTTGTTGAAGGCATTGCTCGGATATGCTCGGACTTTTTCTTCAGAGTGAAAACCTAGAATCTGACTTTTACTGGTTGGATCCGGTGACGAAGGCGCTTGAGCGTCGTTCCCTTCATGAAGGCGTTGCTGTTGAAGAATCTCGTTCTCCTTCTGGTGTCAAAAGATGATTGGTGCAGATATGGTCATCGTCATTGTTTGTTGATCACTGTTTTGATCACTTCCGGGTTTTTTTTTTCCTCGCTTCGGCATAGCTTTGGTCTTGTATGACTTTGCTCTTTGCCGGCGAGTTTTTTAGAGTGCGTGCGTTGGTGTTGGCTGTGTGCATCCTAGCTATGCAGAGACCGGGTGTGTGCTCATTGTGTTTGTATCCACTTGATGCTTCATTTTGAGTCAATAAAATCCACCCTTTGTCGAAAAACTGTTGCATCTGGCTGTGACTATCTGCCTGCATTGCTTTGATTAACTGTTGGCAAAAGGTTGGTTTACGATTCTGTTGTAAGTGCAGTCATGCAGATGCCTAATATGATTTGCCAAAAAAGTAAAAAAAAGGAGCCGTTGCCGGGGTTCGAATCCGGGTCACCCGCGTGACAGGCGGGAATACTTAGAGCATCTCTAGCAGATACCTTAAATGCCCGGCGAACTACGCTTTTCCGGCCGATTTACGGGACAGCCCAAAAATCCACCCGAGCAGATACCGCAAAAACGGCCCGGCCCATAAAAAGTTTATGGGAGACCCGTAAACCGCCTTCGCATCCGGTATATATGCCGGCGCCGGGGCGTTTTAGGGTATCCGTCCTCTTTCTCCCCTTTCCATCTCCGCCGCAAATCCTCCATCTCCGGCGACAAATCGATCCCCCTCCGGCAGCGTTTTGCCGCGGTTTGCTCGAGCGGATCTTCGCGGCAATGGCGACGGCGGGTGCGGGGCATAGCGGCGGCAGGGGTTTCAGCGACCGCGGGGGCTTCGGGTGCCGTGGTGGGTTCGGCGCCCGCGGCGGCTTCGCCGCCCGCAAGCGTAGGAACGACAACGAGGCAGGCGGCTCCGGCCTCCGCCTTCCCGTGTCGGACAGGCGGAGGGAGGCGGCGCGCAAGCGCGGCGCCAAGTCCCGCAGCGCCGGCGCGAGGGCTTGGGCCAACTTCCGTCGCCTCAGCGACATCTTCGATCCGGCGCTGCAGCGCCGTAGGGATGTAGAGCTCGCGTGGTTCCACGCGAAGAAGGCCGCCGTAGCCTGCGATGTAGCTGTGGGCGCGCGCGTGCCGGCGCTCCTGGAGAAGTACCAGCTGCAGGCCACCCTCACTAGTGGAGAAACGGCCTTTAGTCCCGGTTGGGAAGGGCCTTTAGTCCCGGTTCACCAACCGGGACTAATAAATCGGGACTAAAGGCCCCCACCCTTTAGTCCCGGTTGGCCACGACCAGGGACTAAATCCCTGCCACGTGGCCGGCAGCGCGCGCCGGGGGCTGGGGACCTTTACTCTCGGTTGGTGACACCAACCGGGACTAAATCCCTGCCACTTTAGTCCCGGTTGGTGACACCAACCGGGACTAAAGGTTTAGGGGTTTAGGGGTTTAGGGTTTATTGTTTATTTTTCCTTTTCATTTTGTGTTTTCCATTTAATTCTTTTTCATTTCAAACATATTTTATGCTACTACATACTGTACACGTTATGCATATATAATAGAATTTCTCGTAAAACCAATCATATATCATAGAATTTCTCATACGACCATGCATACACACATATATATATATATATACAATTTGGTATATATAATTTCTCCTACAATTTGCAGATCATTACATGCAGGCATTAGGTGAAATGATATTCTCTGTCGGGAGATATGACCTGCTGAAGCAAAAATCCCGCCATTTCCTCTTGAAGTGCTCGTATGCAGTCCTTTGGTAGGAGCTTATCCCGCATCTCCATCATCTATAAAGAAGGAGATCAATATGAATATATTAGCTATGTGTATATATATTAGATCATGATAAAAAAAAATTGTGAATAGTGTTTACGTACCCAAAGATGTCTTGCATCTCTGCTCCTTTCGGTAATAAAGTGAATGTTCTCGCAAACGTAGTATGCACATAAATTAGTCCCCTTTTCCTGCCTCATACACTTTACGAGAATAGAATTCAATCAGATAATAATCAAGCATGATAATGGTATTGAAACTAGAATTAAAGAGATGCGCGGACGTAGCTAGTACTACTTAATTACCTTGGACCGTCGCCATTTCAGCTGTGGTTCCCATTCACCGACAACCTCTTTGATGAACTTTTTCCAAACCCTGCCCGGCAAAGAAAATGAATAAAGGAGTTATTAATTACTTGATATCAGGAAATGAACTAAAGAGGCCGACATAGTGCGATAATGATTGAAATTACCTGTCGAACATCAAAAACAGGCTCCTGTATTTTTCAGAGTCTTTACCTAGTGAGTCCAGTACTTCAACAGTTCCCTCGTCAACTCTAATGATTAGCAGGATCCAGTGAAATCTGCGCACACGTTTGTATAAGCGGGCATGCATAACTCATCAACTACACTTAACATCGAGTAAGGAAAAATAGAATTTGTAGTACAAGACAGTAACACTCACCTGAAGTTGTAAGGAAAAAGTATTTCTGGTCTGATATTTAGTTCCTTCAAAAACATTAGCAAGCTATTCTCCGTGTCTTGTTTGTGGTTATTTAACACATTTTCATTAACGATATTTGGGTCAATGAACCCAATGCCATAGACTCTATCTCTTTTCAATTCAAAAATCTTCATTCTCCATATATAATACCACACAAAAAAATATAGTGAGGATAATTACAGGCAATGAACGAGCTGAGCCAGAGACTTAAATTACAGAAAGAAATCACTTACAGACAATAGCAACTGACGAGAGATTTGTCGAGTGCGTCTTGATTGAATAACTGAAAAATTTCTGGAAATTCAATCCACATATCTTTTCCATGGAAGTAATGCTCTGGCTTGACTTTCACCATGAGGCTCTCTTGCCCGGCCTTTATTTCTCTCAGGTACCAGTCATGCAATCTGCGCATTTGCGTTGATAGAAGCTCCACCTCGTCAGGCCTGACCAGAGGGTTCCCGGGGACATATTTCCATGCTAGTTCCTTCGGATCCATCGTGGGGACTTCCTCGATGCCTAGGAGTTGTTCAACAGTGATACCCATCTCTCTAGCCATCTCTCTATCAGTGTCGGTTACCGCCTTATCGGTACTCACCTTGAGCGGGGGGGGGGGGGGGGGGGGGTCGATTGCACTGCCTGTTCTCCGAGCTGGGGAACAGTTTTCCCGCTTTTATTACTACCTGTAAGGCTTGACTGCTGATTTTTTTGTTGATAATATGACTTGCTAATAGAGCGTTCATAGTCTGATCGCCTTTTCTCAACAGCCGGTTTAGCAAGATCCACAAAGTGTTGTACGACTTTCTCAGGTATTTTCTCCTTCGGCGGCGGGGGCGGTTTCGGTGCAAAATGGGCCTTCACTTGGGCATCCATGACCCCTTTGTTTTCCTCCTCAGTCATCTCGTAAGCTAACTTCTTTTTGGCAGGAGGCTCGGGTTTCTTCTTTGGTGCTCTCTTCAGCTTTGGAGTCGGCTCACGCGGCGGAGATCGATATCGCGTACTCGCGCTGGGCTCCGTCTCGAGGTGGGGTGGATTCGGCTGACGTGGCGGAGATCGATATGGCGGACTCGCGCTGCGCTCCGTCTCGAGGTGGGTTTGAGTCGGCTGACGCGGCGGACTTGGAGGAGGAGTCGGTGGCCTTGGCACCGAGTTTGGAAACACGATGCATTCCTTTCTCCATACAATGAGACCACGTATGGCTTCTACCAGTGTCTGCTCCCCTTGACCTCCAGGAAAGTCAAGCTCTAGTGAGTCATATCCCAACAGAACTTCATCCACCCCGACACGAGCATAGCCAGGTGGAATCGGATTGCCGTGCATGGTTGCTTCAGGTGCATTCGGTAAAGCAAAGCCGTCCGCCACCTTCATGGATATGTTCTTCATTTTCATGTGTAGCTCACAAGTTGTCATCTCTTGGATATCATCCACGGGGTAGCAAGCCAGCAGTGCATCATCGGCCGGGACCCCCGTGGAACCCACGCTACTTTTCGGCATAGATGGGATGGTACTATCCAATGCTGGATCTGGTTGCTCCTACCGCTGAGACGCCCTTTGCTGGCTAATTGTGTCGATCTGCTCCTGCTGCCGCATGAAAGCGCATTCCAACTCCGCGTTCTTTGATTCTACCTTTTGAAGCCGGTCTGCATCCTGCTTCTTCTGGTTTGCATCCTGCTTCTTCTTTCTCGCACGGCTTCTGTAAGTGTCGTTCCACTCTGCAAACCCCTCAACCCACGGAACAACGCCTTTGCCTCGTGTTCGTCCCGAGTGTTCAGGATTCTTGAGGGCGCGTGTAAGCTCGTCGTTCTCTCTCTCGGGCTGGAACGCCTCCGTTCGAGCCTCTTTTATTGCTTCAAGTAAAGCGTCTGAGGCTTCTTTAAGACTTGCCTGTTCAATAATCTCCCCTGTCTTTGGGTCCAACTTTCCCCCATGCGCATAAAACCAAGTCCTGCACCTGTCGGGCCAACCCACTATTTGTGGAGTGACCCCTGCAGCAATCATCTTTTCCTCAGATTCATCCCACTTAGGCAACCCAGTCTTGTAGCCACCTGGCCCCAGAACATGGTGAAACTTTTTTTTCTCAGCATTTATCTTGTTTTTCCTCGACCGTTCCTTAGCTGCTTCCGATTCCTTGAACTCCATAAATAAGTCCCAGTGATCTTTTACCTTCTCTAGTGGTCCAGTGAATTCTGGAGTCTTCTTTTCTGCGTTGATGTAGTTGGCCCATAATCTTTTCTTCCAAGTCTGGAATTGTGTGGCCATCTTCTTAAGAGCACACTTCTTGACTTTCTCCCGTTGGAGATCTGTGAAACCCTCTAATAGGGTGAAATGTGACATGAGCATATCCCAAAGCAGATTTTTTGCTCTTTCGTCGACAAAACTAACTCCTCAATCTTCCTTTGGCTTATTCCATTCTTGAACGGTGATCGGGATTTGGTCCCTAACAATAACTCCGCATTGACGTATAAATTTGTCCACATTCTTTTTAGGAGAAATCGGTTCGCCATCTTCTTTGATTTCATCAATGTTGTACTTTATGCCATCGGGCAACTTTTTGGCCGGGCCTCGTACTACCCTTGTAGAAGATTTGCTCGATCCGGAGGGCTAAAAGAAGAAAGATTCGTTAATATATATATATATATATATACAAATCAATTAATACATGTAATGATCACCAGAGGCCTTATATATATATATATATATATATATATATATATATATATATATATATATATATATATATATATATATATATATATATATATATATATATATATATATATATACCTTGCCGGACTTTGTTAATTGAAGAACATTTCCTTCACCATCATTGTTTGTGTGTCCTTCGTCTATTGGTTCTTCCTCAATTCCCTCACCGGACTCGTTCAGATATTGTGAGCCGTCATCTGGTTCAATCTCTGGGTTTTGGGAGCGTATCATGTCGAACATGATATCCTCTTGATCGTCGTCTCTGCCGCTATAGTCCATAGCTTAACTAATCCAGAAGAAAGATAAAATAATTTAGTATTCAAATTAGAATGCATTCAATAAGCAAAAACTAATACATTTCGAATAATCCAGTTAATGCATCATCGAATATTATCGAATATTATCACTAATACATCTCGAATATTATCATATAACATCACTAATACAGCTCGAATATTATCGAATAATCCAGTTGACTCGCGGTTCCTGAGGCGCGAGCGGTGGACACTCAAAGAGAAGGAACCATCACAGGATCATAGCTCGGGTGAGATCCCTGAAGAACCTGCCAGGTATTGGAGAACCTGACGTCCAACGCAACCATGTAGCGACGGACGTGCTCGTCCTCCTCCCTGACACGGCGACGTACCACCTCCTCGGGGGCCGGCTGCCTCCGCACCGATAGTGACCCACGCGACCGCCACCAAAGAAGCTCCGGGTCGACGACGGGAGCCCGATTCCTCACCAAGCTGCGCGCCCCGAAAGGTAGCACCTCCCAGTGCCAGCCCGGCGGAGCCCAGTCCCGGACATGGCGCCTCTCAAGTAGGTTGTCGCCGCCGAGTCGACGACGAGGATGCGGGCCGGGCATCGTCGATGTCGAGAACAAATTCTTATGAAAACAAATTCATATGCAATAATTATCATTTTATTATGCTACTCATATTTAATAAACTTTTACAACAATAGTAGATGAGCAAATTTGAACAACATTTTATATCATTGATCCAACCATTCTTTTTATAGAGAACCCACACTTGAACAACATTTCTATTCATCCATTTAACATCCATCTATCTAACATTTCTATTCATCCATCATTCTAACATACATCAATATAACATCTATTCATCTACATATCCATCTAACATTCATCTACACACAAAAATACATAATAAATCCATCTAATTAACATTCATCTACACACAAAAATTACATACTCCCAAAATCTCATGTCTCGTCCACAATGTCGTTATCAAAATTAACCATCTGCTCACACTAATTATTTACATTAACATGACTTGAAAAATACAAGGACATTTTCAATCTCATCGATCATTGGTTGTCCATGGCGGCGGCCAAGCTCGGGGTGTGTGGGGGGGTAGTTAGAGGCCGTGCGTGGGCCAGGGGAGAGCGGGGGAAGACAAGGGGGGCTCACAGCGAGGTCGTCGCGAGCTCGGGGAGGGCTCAGGGAGGTCGTGGATGCGTCGGTGCTCGAGGGCGAGGTCGAGGCAGTGGCGGCGACCGGCGAGGAGGAAGACGATGGTGCGGGCACTGTGGGGCTCTTCGCTCGCTCCCGTGGTCGAGGAAGATGCAGCGGGCTGTGGGCTCGGGGAGGGGCCGGAGCGAGCGGGACGGCGTCGGCGATCTCCGGCGTCGGAGGTTGAAGATGAGCGGCCTGGCGGCGTGTGGTGTTCGATCTGTCTCCTGGGCGGTGGAAAACGCTAAGTGACAGTTATATAGATCGACCTTTAGTCCCGGTTGAATCCACGCCCCGGGACTAAAGTACCTTTAGTCCCGGTTCGTGGCTGCAACCGGGACTAAAAGGTTGGCCTTTAGTCCCGGTTACAGCCACGGGCCGGGACTAAAGGTCTGTTTTCGGGGCCCAAATTAAGCGCGGGAGGAGGACCTTTAGTCCCGGCTGGTTGTGCCAACCGGGACTAAAGGTTTTTTTTTCATTTTGTTTTTGTTTTTTCTTTTTTTTTTCTTTTGTTTCTACTTACAGCCAAATATTTAGAGTTTTTGAGTGAATCTTTTTGCTTTAGGTCACAAAAATTATAAACTTTCTGTTAGTGCCAGTAGTTTTCAAATTTGAATAGTTTAAATTTGAATTCTTTGAAATTTGTGTGAATCACTCGTTTGTGAATAACTTTAGTTTAAAAATAGATTTTTGAGTGATTCTTTTTCCTGCTATTTAATATTAGTGTGTTTTATCAGTATGTTCAATTTGGTAATTTTTAGGTTATTTTAAATAGGTGTTTTAATCAAAAACAGATTCTGTTTAGCTCTTTTAGTTTTATACCTTCATTTGTTTTAAATATTTTAGTTTATATGTTTTCTTGTTATTCTTTTGCCAAATTATATTATGTTTGTGTTAGTCAGCATGAGGAGTTTTAATTTTCGACCCTTACTTACTTCATTTGTTATTTTTCATGCATTTAATGATTTTTTAAGCTAAATGACCCTGAAATTGAAAAGCACTACAAATGAACTCTGGAAAGGTTGAAACTTGGCATGGTATCATCATTTCACCCACATAGCATGTGCTAAAAAGTTGAGAGGGTTTCGGCCAAAACCGGATGCACTTCGTGTACAAACTTGAGCATCTCTTTCGAAGTATCAAGGTTTCGGACGAAAACTCATCTGTTACAAAGAAATTTCATTTTTTAAACTTATTTCAACTCCAGACTTTTTGTGCATTCAATATGCACCATTCAAAGCCACATCCTCAAACTTCAACCCTTTCTAACTTCATTTGCTATTTTTCATGCATTTAATGATTTTTTGAGCTAAATGACCCTGAAATTGAAAAGCACTACAAATGAACTCTGAAAAGGTTGAAACTTGGCATGGTATCATCATTTCACCCACATAGCATGTGCTAAAAGTTGAGAGGCTTACGGCAAAAACTGGATGCACTTCGTGTACAAACTGGACCATCTCTTTCGAAGTATCAAGGTTTCGGACGAAAACTCATCTGTTACAAAGGCATTTCATTTTTTTAAACTTATTTCAACTCCAGACTTTTTGTGCATTCAATATGCACCATTCAAAGACACATCCTCAAATTTCAACCCTTTCTAACTACATTTGCTATTTTTCATGCATTTAATGATTTTTTGAGCTAAATGACCCTGAAATTGAAAAGCACTACAAATGAACTCTAAAAAGGTTGAAACTTGGCATGGTATCATAATTTCACCCACATAGCATGTGCTAAAAAGTTGAGAGGGTTACGGCAAAAACTGGATGCACTTCGTGTACAAACTGGCCTATCTCGGCTACTCACTAGAGAAGAAAGTGATGACGGTGAAGCCGATCACATCCCAGAGTGGGATCTTGGGGTATAAAACTTTTTCTTCGCGTGTGTACCTTTGCGCCGTAACCATGGACAATCTTCATCATTTAACAAGATGCTTGGGTCAGTCTTCACTGTGAAGGGAGGAATTTCATGAAACTTTTCATAATCTTCTGACATGTCTGTCTTGTCCTCCACTCCCACGATGTTTCTTTTCCCTGAAAGAACTATGTGACGCTTTGGCTCACCGTATGATGTATTCGCTTCCTTATCTTTCCTTTTTCTCGGTTTGGTAGACATGTCCTTCACATAGAAAACCTGCGCCACATCATTGGCTAGGACGAATGGTTCGTCTGTGTACCCAAGATTGTTGAGATCCACTGTTGTCATTCCGTACTGCGGGTCTACCTTTACCCCGCCTCCTGTCAGATTGACCCATTTGCACCGAAACAAAGGGACCTTAAACTCACGTCCATAGTCAAGTTCCCATGTCTCCTCTATGTAACCATAATATGTGTCCTTTTCCCTATTGGTGTTTGTTGCATCAAAGCGGACACCACTGTTTTGGTTGGTGCTCTTTTTATCTTGGGCGATCGTGTAAAATGTATTCCCATTAATCTCGTACCCTTTGAAAGTCAATATAGTCGAAGATGGTGACTTGGCCAACAAGTACAACTCATCTCCAACACTGTCGTCATTCATGAGAAGTGTTTGCAACCAACCGCCGAAAGTCGCCATGTGTGTGCGTTTAATCCAGGGGTCAGACTGCTCCAGGTTCTTGGAGCGTACAATATCCATGTGTTCCTCGATATACGGAGCCACCAAGGTGGAATTTTGTAGAACTGTGTAGTGTGCTTGGGCCCAAGAATGCCCGTCCCTACATATTACTGAATCCTTTCCTAGCATGCCTTTTCCACTCAGTCTCCCCTCATGCCGCGATTCAGGAACACCAATCGGCTTAAGGTCAGGAATAAAGTCAACACAAAACTCAATAACCTCCTCTGTTTCATGGCCCTTGGAGATGCTTCCTTCTGTCCTAGCACGGTTATGAACATATTTCTTTAAGACTCCCATGAACCTCTCAAAGGGGAACATATTGTGTAGAAATACAGGACCCAGAATGGCAATCTCTTCGACTAGGTGAACTAGGACGTGCGTCATGATATTGAAGAAGGATGGTGGGAACACCAACTCGAAACTGACAAGACATTGCACCAAATCATTCTGTAACCTTGGTAGGATTTCTGGATCGATTACCTTCTGGGAAATTGCATTGAGGAATGCACATAGCTTCACAATGGCTAATCGAATATTTTCCGGTAGAAGCCCCCTCAATGCAACCGGAAGTAATTGCGCCATAATCACGTGGCAGTCATGAGACTTTAGGTTTTGAAATTTTTTCTCTGCCATATTTATTATTCCCTTTATATTCGACGAGAAGCCAGACGGGACCTTCATACTGAGCAGGCATTCAAAGAAGATTTCCTTCTCTTCTTTGGTAAGAGCGTAGCTGGCAGGACCTTGATACTGCTTTGGATGCATGCCGTCTTTTTCGTGCATACGTTGCTGGTCCTCCCGTGCCTCCGGTGTATCTTTTGTCTTTCCAGACATGCCCAAGAGGCCTAGCAGGTTCACGCAAAGATTCTTCGTCATGTGCATCACGTCAATTGCAGAGCGAACCTCTAGGACTTTCCAATAGGGTAGGTCCCAAAATATAGATTTCTTCTTCCACATGGGTGCGTGTCCATCAGCGTCATTCGGAACAGATTGTCCGCCAGAACCCTTTCCAAAGATTACTTTTAAATCCTTGACCATATCAAGTATATGATTACCAGTACGGTCGTCAGGCTTCTTCCGGTGATCTGCCTCACCTTTGAAATGCTTGCCTTTCTTTCTTAAGAGATGCTTGATCGAAAGAAATCGACGATGTCCCAGGTACACATTCTTCTTACATTTATCCAAATATATACTTTCGGTATCATCTAAACAGTGCGTGCATGTGTGGTATCCCTTGTTTGTCTGTCCTGAAAGGTTACTAAGAGCAGGCCAATCATTGATGGTTACAAACAGCAACGCTCGTAGGTCAAATTCCTGTTGTTTGTGCTCATCCCACACACGTACACCTCTTCCATTCCATAGCTGTAAAAGTTCATCAACTAATGGCCTTAGGTACACATCAATGTCATTACCGGGTTGCTTAGGGCCTTGGATGAGCACTGGCATCATAATGAACTTCCGCTTCATGCACAACCAAGGAGGAAGGTTATAGATATATAGAGTCACAGGCCAGGTGCTATGATTGCTGCTCTGCTCCCCAAAAGGATTAATGCCATCTGCACTTATACCAAACCATAAGTTTCTTGCGTCACCTGCAAACTCCGGCCACTTTCTCTTGATTTTTCTCCACTGCGACCCATCAGCAGGTACTCTCAACTTCCTGTCTTTCTTACGGTCTTCTTTGTGCCATCGCGACAACTTGGCATGCTCTTTGTTTTGGAAAAAAAACGTTTCAACCGTGGTATTATAGGAGCATAGCACATCACCTTGGCAGGAATCCTCTTCCTGGGGCGCTCGCCCTCAACATCATCACCAGGGTCATCGCGGCTGATCTTATAGCGCAATGCACCGCATACCGGGTCTGCATTCAAATTCTCGTACTCCTCACCGCGGTAGAGGATGCAGTCATTCGGGCATGCATGTATCTTCTGCACCTCTAATATCCTAGAGGGCAGACAGCCTTCTTTGCTTCGTACGTACTGTCGGGCAATTCGTTATCCTTTGGAAGTGTCTTCTTTATCAGTTTCAGCAACTTTTCAAATCCCTTGTCAGATACACCATTCTCTGCCTTCCATTGCAGCAATTCCAGTGTGGTACCCAGCTTTTTCTTGTCATCTTCGCAATTTGGGTACAACAATTTTTTGTGATCCTCTAACATGCGCTGCAACTTCAACTTCTCCTTTTCACTTTCGCAGTTTCTCTTTGCATCAGCAATGGCCCGACCAAGATCATCAGCGGGCTCATCTGATGCCTCTTCTTCAGCTTCTTCTTCTTCATTCTCTCCCCCCATTGTAGTACCATCGTATTCAGGGAACCCAAGATAGTTGTTATCATCCTCTTCTTCTTCATTCTCTTCCATTAGAACCCCTCTTTCTCCGTGCTGGGTCCAACAGTTATAGCCGGACATGAAACTGGACGTAAACAGGTGGACGTGAATGACTTTTGAGCTAGAGTAATTCCTATCATTCTTACAGACACCACATGGACAACACGTAAAACCATTCCGCTTGTTTGCCTCAGCCGCACGCAGAAAACTATGCATGCCATTAATGAACTGGGGAGAGCGTCGGTCATCGTACATCCATTGCCGACTCATCTTCATTACACAACACCGAAAAGACCAAATTAATACAAGTTCATACACACTTATTCTCATAAAACAACATAAAACTATCTAGCTAAAGCATTTAAATGCAACAACAAATGCGATCAAAATCGCAACTAAGGCCTCCTAGATAAAAATATCTATGTCAACTTGATGGGCATAATTGTCATAAACACGAAATGCAACAAATAGTTATAAAAGAGAATATACCACATCCGAATCATAAACCGGACGAGGGCCGACGGGGACGGATATCAAAACCATGGCACTATGTATAACAAACAATCATACAAGTAAGAAAATTATACAAGTAACTATCTAAATCATACAAATAAGATTTTTTTTATAAAAAGGATAAGAACAAGAGGCTCACCAAGGTGGTGCCGGCGACGGGACGGTGCGGGCGATCGACGGTGGTTAGGACGGGGACGGAAAGGCACTAAGTAAACCACACCTACACATATGCAAACTAAGAAGTTAATTTGAGCTCAAATTGCATATAAATCAAATAAACTCCCACATAATTACTCCCAAACTAAAACCCATAAATCACTATACTTATAGAGCATTGCACGAGCTAATCTAGCAATGAGAGATGAAAGGACAAAGTTGCTAACCTTTGTGAACACTTGGATAGATGGGGTGCCTCAAATCTTGACAAATCGTGGCAAAAATGGAGGATGAGCTCGAGCAAGGGGAAGAGAACAGAGGAGAGAAAGGAGAAAACTGAGAAAGGAGAGCTTGGGCTCGGGCTGGACGAAGCACTATATATAGTGATATCTTTAGTCCCGGTTGGCGATACCAACCGGGACTAAAGGTCCATCTCTAGTCCCGGTTGGTGATACCAACCGGGACTAAAGGGGCTCGCAGGGGCCCTAGCCTGACGCCAGCCTGCCACCACCCCTTTAGTCCCGGTTGGTAACACCAACCGAGACTAGAGGTCACAAATGAACCGGGACTAAAGCGTAGCCGTTGGAACCGGGACTAGTGGTCACATTAGTCCCGGTCCAAAACCTGACCGGGACTAATGCTCCGGACGAAAGGCCTGTTTTCTACTAGTGCCTCTGCTCCACGTTGATGTTCAACACTCTCCACGGCAACGAGCCCCCGCCCCGCCATGGTAGCAACAGCGACTCCGGCGACGAGTAGATCTACACTATGCGTTTTTAAATTTCAGTTATGTTTAATTATGGTTTGTATTAAAAATTTCCCTATGCTATGCGTGTGATGAACTCCCCTATGCTATGCTATGCTATGTTTGTGATGAACTCCGACGAGATGTTTTTAGCGAGAAGTAGTTTGTTTAAATTTGCGTGTTCTAAAAAAACAATGTCTACGACAATCAGCTCTTGCGTGTTCTAAAAAAACAATGTTTCTACGTTTGACCAAGTTTTATAGTAGATTATATCAACATATACAATACTGAATAAATAAAAATAGTGAAAATATATTTCATGGTGAGTCTAATGATAGCGATTCGGTATTGTAGACATTGATAATTTTTCTCTATAAACTTGGTCAAACTTAGAGAAGTTTGACTTTCTTAAAAACTAATACACCTTCTCTTTTAGAACGAAGACAGTACAATCTGACCATTGAAACTTGTCAACCTTGATTTTGCAGGACATCCTACATTGTATACATTCTCTTTTGCCAGTGCAAGCAGCTGCTCATGTTGCATGCGTGTCGTGTGGGTTTGTATGTTCATGGAGATGCTATTCCAAGCTCATACTCAACTCCAATACACTTGAGTTGAGTGACAAGAAATTTGAGGAAAGAGGAACCTATATCATCGACAAAGTTGACAGAATTCTCAAAAACCATGACAACAATGGGGTCAAGGTGGAGATGCTTAAACTTGGACTTTACCCTTGCAAGAAAGTCAAAGCCACCTGCGTGGACAGGTGGCTCCAAATCAATGTCAAGTCTGGGATTCAAGAACTTTCATGAAGAAAATCTACAACTTCCCATGTTCGGTTTTGTCTGACGTGGCAGTTGCAAGTTCAATTCAGTCCCTTCACCTCACCGGTTGCGCTTTCCATCCCATATCAACACTTGGCATGTTGAGAAGACTGAAAAAGTTACATCTTTGCCTTGTCGATATTAATGAGGAAGGATTATGGCACTCGCTCTTCAAATGTGCCGCCTTGGAGCGGCTGGAATCTCCTTATGCAGTGGGATAAGTAGCTTGAGAATACCTTATACGTTGCGGTAGTACAACTTCTTTGGAGTTGAAGAATGTGAGAGGCTGCAAATAGTAGAGATCGATGCTCCAAACCTCAACTTCTTTCACTATAGTGGGGCCTTGTTATATATCTCTATCCAAAATTCTTTGCCACTAAAGAATGTAGGTTTGTGTTGCTTTCTCTCTCATACACGCACCAGGCTTCCATCTATTGCAGGCAATGTCGAGAGCCTCACCATCGGCTCTCGTTATGAGGTATATATGCGCTCTCATAATATATTTAACTAAAAAATATGTATGTGTATTGTACTTCTATTTTGGAACAAACAAACACATGGTTAACCTTCGGATTTGTTCTTCTTCAGAACGTCAACATTCCAATGCTGCCCTCCAAGCTCCCCCGTCTCAAGAACTTGGAAATCGGACTCCGTAGAGCAGCAATACCCCTCCCTCCAAGTTGTGGCATCTTCTCTTTGGTTTCTTTTCTTGATGCTTCTCCTGTCCTGGATTCTTTCATCTTGCAGGTAAGTCAGTATCTGTATCATTTGGAGTTAGCTATGCCAATTAGTGTGTCACTTGTTCATCGTAACAATGACATCATTGTTGATCCTATATGTGTATGAGTATGTAGGTAGAGCAGGGTGCCCTTAGTACTGACATCGTTGTTGGAGACGACGATGACGAGTGTCCGAGGCAGAGGCTGGATTTTGTCCATCCAAGAGCTTGATCCAGCTCACGATCCACATTCTTGAGAGCGCACCTTTGCTCGGGTACCTGATGTTGGACATGACTTATCTCTGCGATATGAGGTTGGGTACCACTGGCACATGCCCCGCCTCAATGAAGATTAGTCAATGCTCACCGATGTGCAAGACAGATCTCCCTAGATGTCTTAGAGCTGTGGAGGTTGCGGGTAGGTACATCGCCATGAGAGTTCCCCGACTGTTGAATTCAATGTCCTGGAGCTGTGTAATCGATGCCATGATGCCAACCTAAACGAATTGAACAAATAATGTTCATTGATAGTATTTCCTACCAAATAAAACTTGGACAGTTCAGACGTTCATCATTCCTGTATGTAGCAAAAAAAATCTGTCTTCTCGTGTAGACATAGACCATGATGACCCCATTCTTGTTGAAAATCCCTCGTGTAGCAAAAAATCTATCTTCTCCTCTTCTTTTTTTGAGGCAAAAATCTATCTTCGCCTGTTTGTAGCAGCAGTGGCATTCGACTTGCCAACAGGCAGTAGAGATCAGAATATGGATTTGTCATGCATTCTTCTCCCTGATGCTTGCGTCAAGCTTCCATCCATCGTACAAAATGTTGATAGCCTTCCTCCCTAATGCTGGTGAATAAGACCACAACCTCCACCAACAGTGGCGGAGCAAGCAAAGCCCGGCCCCCCAAAAGAAAAATCGTCAACATGAAAAAACTTTGGCACTTATAACTACCCAATAACACATTATGACATTTTAAAAATATCATATGCGAGAACATATAAAATAAATCTTAGTCGCTCATTTGATGTCTTGAACTGGCCAGGCACACGGGTGACCCGGGTTTGAACCCCGGCAACGGTTGTTTCATTTTTTGTACTTAATTTTTTTCCCAGCTGACCAAAGCATGTTACTATTAGTATTCAAATTTCAAAATCTGCTATCCGCTGCGTCATGGCGACTTGCAGCAGGAAAAATATTGAAGGAACTAGACCCTTCAAAATAAATATTCACTTGACACACAACAACAAATAAAGTTAAGAAAGGTAACAAGTGATCATTCACCACACAACTATCTTTACATCTGATGGAATCCGTGCCAGCTAACCTGGCGTTTGGAATGGAGTAACTGTACCTGAATACTTCCTGATTTAGTTGCTTCTTTTGCCTTGAATGATTAGTAGGTTAAGTACATATACTATATTTTGTATGTATAATAAATACTCGCCCGGCAAAATCAAACATGCTAGTCAAAGGTTAGTTGGACCGTAGGTACGTTGGACGCTTGTCTTGGACCAGGCAACAGTTAGCGAGATCTGGGCAAACGAGAGATCCACCGCTTCAGAGAACAACGCATGGAACTTGGGCACAAACCCAATGCTCCACCGCCTCCTCACGCCACCACAGAACCCTTCCATGTGGATCTCCATGCAGCGGCACACCTCCGACACGACCACGAACTGCAATCCTGCCATCGAAGAGCACAATGCCGTCGCCTATCCTGCTGGTCTGTGCCACGCAGCGCAGGTCGATGCCCTGAGAAGGTGCACCAGGTCATCGTGTAACACCCCATTGTAATATGCTACAGTGATTATCTTCTAATCATGCCAAGTCATCTTCATTTGCAGTGCTAAATCATCATTCGTTCATATCTCATTTCAAATTCCACTTTAAACAAAACTTCAAAATGCAAGTCAAAATAAAAGTTGATCAAATTTTAAAACAAAATAGTTCATAATATTGTAAATAATCTCAAAGCAATTATAAAAGTAAAACCAACATTAATTGAATTTCCAAATTGACCCTAACATCCAAAACAGTAGCAAAACAGCCCCAAATTAAATCATTTTCATTTAAATTAAATTCAAATGGATTCAATTAAATCCTAAACTTTTTGTGGCAGTGCTATATAATGCAGTGGTAAATATGTGACAAGTTCCACATTTTACCAAAGTAAATTTAGTGCCAAAATAAATGCCAAATAGAAAGTAAAAGATAAAACAGAAAAGAATAACAGAAAAGCCTACTGTGCTCGTGGCCCAAGTGCTACAGTGGTGAAGCCCAGCCCACATACCCCTTCATTCACCTGCTCCCGCCCCGCTGTCGCTCTCGCCATGGCCAGGAGCTCGTCGTCGCCGCTGCTCCTCGACGCGTGGAGCCACAGAGAAGCCGGGAGGCGATAAGGAGGAACCCCACCTGCTCCCCTGGCTCCCCCTGCCCACTTTCTCCTCCTCCCCTGCTCTCTCTCTCGCTCGCCATCGGCGCTCGAGTGCTGCCATGGCCACGACGTCGTCGTTCCCGTAGCCACCGACGTCGCCTCGTCTCTCCGACCTGTCCACCAGCACCGCCGGCGTCTTCCACTTCCTCCCCGACCGCGCGTTCAAGCCGGAGACCACCACGTTGCCCGGATCGAGCCGGCGTCCACCTCGGATCACCGGAGCTCCATAGCTCCGATTCGTCGCCCCCCTGCGCTACTAAGCTCTCACCGGCCTCCTTGCGCCGCTCGGTGAGCTCCGCTCCACCTTCCCCTCTCCCTGGCTGGCCCTTGCGCTGCTACTTGCTGCTGTCGCTGCCACGCTCCGGCCGCCGCTGCTGTCGCTAGCCACCGTAGCCACCACCCACCTCCGGGCCAACTGAGCTCACCAACGAGCTCAGGGCACCTCTCTGGTGTCGCCCGTGCCTCCGGTTCGCCCTCCCGTGCCCCGTAGCTGCGACTCCGACGAAGCCCGAACTCCGGCGGCCGCCGCGAGCTCGACTCCGGCCAGCACCATCCACCCCAGCTCCTCCCGCATGTACCAACGGACGCGCGCGAGCGCCAGCAACGCATAGCCGCAAACCGCGTGAAGAATGGTGCCCTATAGCGACCGCACGGGGCTCGAACGCCGTCGGTTTCGTCGTCGCCGGCGTAACTCCGGCGGCCGCCGACGTGGCACCGTCGTTAGCCGCTAATGACGCGGTTAACTCCGACCCAGTGACGCTGACAGTGGGGCCCGCGGCTAATTAATCTGGACGGTTAGATAAGTAAAGCACTGATTTAAACCTACAGTCAATGACATGCGGGTCCCACAGGACCCACTGACTAGTCAAACATGGACCAGTCAACTGCTGACTAGGCAGTTGACTGGCCCCACTGGTCAGCCTCTGCTAACTGGACCCGGTTGACCAGTCAACGGTCCAGTCAACTACTGACTGGGCTGTTGACTGGCCCCACCTGTCAGTCTCAGCAGCACCTCTGTGGGTACACTTCTGTGTACCGGTACACTTCTGTGTACCCATAGCATTTTATATTTTAATTTCGAATTTAAATTAAATTCCAGAAAATTCCAGAAAATGATTAAAACTTTGAAAAATCAGATAAAATAAACCGTAACTCGGATGAAAATAATTTATATATGAAAAACGATCAGAAAAATCCAACGAATCCGAATATGTCATCTGCACTCCTGTTAGAACCCTCTAAGTAGATGAACATGGAAATTTTTGCCCGTTTCCGATAGATGAATAGTGCGTGACCTCCGATAAATAATTCCAAATAAATTCCTAAAACATTTAAAATATCCAAAGATGCAATATATCACCCCTGCATATCATTTAGGCATGTTGTACATAGTGATTGCATTTGTATGCTTGTATTTATCTGTTTCTTCCCCCTCTTCTTCTCCGGTAGACTCCGAGACCGCTGACGAACCGGGGATCGACTACACCGTTGAAGATTCCTTTTCGCCTGTAGATCAACCAGGCAAGCAAACCCCCTTGAACATGCCTATATCACCCATTCATTCTCCCCCCTGCTTGCATTAGAATTTGCTACCGTATTTGATTGCTCCTATTCTGATGCATAGCCTGATTTTGTAACTGCTATTGATACCTTACCAGTTGTCCTAAATACTTAGTATAGACTGGTTAGTGATCCATCAGTGGCCCCACACCCTTGTCCGTGTTGCCCTGCTTTACTACCGGATGCTTCGATCAACGGGATCGATGTGCAGAGACCGAACACCGCACCGCACACCCCATAGTTGTACGACTCTACAGAGCTACTATCGAGTGCCGAGGGTGATACCTCCTACCTCACTCCTGATGATAGCTCTGTAGCATAGCTAGTCGGTTGTGGGTTACCGAGGGTGATTCCTCTTCCACCATCTCCGATGATGCTTCTGTCGTGCAACCCCTCAAGTGTGAACCATTGAGGGTGATTCCTCCAGATTCACCTTGACGGATACATCGAGTGGGAATCCATCGAGGGTGATTTCTCGGATTCCCCCTTGATGTATGGACACACGGTTACCCTACATTTATTTTAGTCCCTTGTTGAAGAAGGGTCGACCCCGAGGGGTACCCGCGAGAGTTACACATGAAAGTCGGGCGGGCCCGGAGAGCACCCGCGAGAGTTACTGTGGCGGCTGGCTGTTTAGCGGTACCACCCAGGTTGTGGTGGTATCTCCGGACTTGTCCCGACAGCCGTCACTAAAATTAATAATGCACTAACGGATTTGGGTATTGATCTGAGTTAGCCACTGGCCTATACGCACTACCACCACGCGGGATAATGGTTTAATGGGGCCCTTGGCGCCGTATGTATCAGCCGAAAGCTCTGTCAGACATCCAGTTCAGCATTGCGGCTGGGACGGACCGGCGCCATCCAGGACAGGGGTGGTGCCTGGCTTCACCCTGCACGCAATGACCCGGAGTGCAATGGGCGATGGGCCCAAGACCTCTGAGCACTTAGGATGTAGACCGACGGGGACCTCTTTGCTGAGCCTAGGTAGGACTACGTCGTGTCGATCAGCCGAGGCCAGGCATGACCCAGAAAAGTGTGTCCGGCCAGAGCTAATCGAGCGTGTTGGGTAACAGTAGTGTACCCCTGCAGGGAAGTTATCTATTCGAATAGCCATCTCCACGGTAACAGGACGCTCAGTGTATTATCCCGATCTACTACAACTTGAACTGGATACGTGTTAATTAATTGTAAGCTCCGGGATCGCTTTCTCGCCGGTAGTCGAGGAAGGATCTCTGGGCTTTGCTATTACATGATTGTTACTTAAGTTATGATACTAATCTGTACTCTTCTAATGCTGCAAGACGTTGAAGATGCTAGTCTTCGCTAGGCTAGGCCTTTTCTCTCTATTCTGGCTTTTCTGCAGTAAAGTCCACAGATAAAGCCTCCCCTTTGATACCGATGCATAATTAGTATAGATCTGATGTAAGTCTTGCGAGTACTTTGGATGAGTACTCACGGTTGCTTTGCTACCTCTTTTTCCCCACACCCGATTGCTGTGACCAGATGTCGGAGCCCCGGAGCCAGCTGCCTCAGTCAACGACTACTACAACCCCACCGGTGGAGCATACTACTACTTGGAGACCGACGACCAGGAGTAGTTTAGGAGGCTCCCAGGCAGGAGGCCTGCGCCTTTTCGATTAGAGCCGTTGTTTGTTTCGCCTTCTTATGGCAGATTTGTTTAACTTTGTGTCTGTAATCAGATACTGTTGTTCCTTCCGCTAACGCTTGTTTGCGAGCTTTTGTATTCGAGCCCTCGAGGCCCCTGGCTTGTAATATAAAGCTTGTATTATTTTATTTTGTGTCTAGAGTTGTGTTGTGGTATCTTCCCGTGAGTCCTTAGGCTTGATCGTGTGCATTTGCGTGTATGATTAGTGCACGATTAAGCCGGGGGCGCCACAAGTTGGTATCAGAGCTGACTGCCTATAGGAATCCCCTTTCCAACTCCTTGGCCGAAGTTGAGTCTAGTCTTTCAAAAACTGTTTTACTAACATGGCTGTGTGGCTTACGGGCCCACGTCGCCAATGGTTGGGATTAGGATCTTTTATTCCTCTTCCTTACTCTGGGACTCTGATCTCTCTTCTATTCGGGTTAAAGATTTTACTAACTCTAACTCTAGGTTCTCGTGATCACATCCACCCGGAGATTTGAATCAACCTTCTTTGAATTGTGGGCCAGGTTCTGCTTCACAGTGTTCACGGACCGCATGATCCTTTTATCGAGGGCACCCTGCGTTGTCCCTTGCAGATTCCTCGCCCCAGTAGTTTTCTCCGACGTGATGTAGCCTTTGCTATGTCCCGTTGTTGTATCTCTCCACCGCGTGCTGTGTGCCGCCTAGTTTGTCTAGTTGCGAGTGCTTCCGGACCCGTGCTGTCCGTTCGTATCCAACTCTGTGCATAGATTTGTATGTCTTTAACGACTACTAATACGTATCTAATGCACTTCCTGTTCATTGCTCATGTTACATCATGAATGACCTCTTACCCATGCAGTTGTTCTTGCTAAACTGCCCCTGTTGATTTGGCAGGATGGCTGACGATCCTCCACCTCCATCCTATATTGCCGCAATGATGCAGCAGTTTGAACCGAATCGACAGCTCAATGAGAGTCTGGTAAATCGATTAGAATGCAACGAAGCTCATCAGGAGTCTGGCCCGATATCACTTCAAGATTTCGTGCGCCTCAACCCGTCTGTTTTCCGCAACTCCACCAATCCTATGGATGGTGATGATTGGCTTCATGACATCCTGTTTGAAATGGAATCAGCTAATGTTACCCCTGACAATTACGTCACCTTTGCAGCATTTCACCTGAAGGGTCTAGCTGCTCAATGGTGGGAAAGTCATAGGGGTATGCTGTCTACTGGAACTGTAACCACTTGGCAGGAATTTCAGTCAGCCTTTCGTGCACGGCACATTCCTCAAGGTCTGATGGACCAGAAGAAGAAGGAGTTTCGCAAACTCACTCAGGGCCAAATGACTGTGGATGAATATCAGAGGAAATTTCTTGAATTATCCCGTTATGCTGACGATGACGTCTGCACTGACGCGCGCAAGCAGGAGAAATTCCGTGAAGGACTGCGTCCTGATATAAAGCTCGCACTTGTTGCCCATAATTGCGCAGACTTTGCGACGCTTGTCAGCCAAGCTTTCCGAACTGAAACTGGTCTAGCTGGGTACCAGGAATCACTCAAGCGTACTCGAGATATTGGCTCATCCTCGGGTCAGCCTACTCAGAAACGACGAGTGTGGATTCCTCATAATGTCCATCACCGACCTGCCCCTGCACCGAGGCCTTCTTATGTTGCACCTCGTCTGCCTCCACCACCAAGACAACTGAATATCCCAAGTGGACAGCCCAATACTATGGCTCCTTGCCCCAATGATGGAAATTGCTTCAACTGTGAACAGCCAGGACACCCTGCTATCAACTACCGTCAGGATCAACCTCAGAATGTACCATGACCTCCTGATGGTCGTAGGAAGGGCCATCAAACCCATCATTCCAGAAATTGTAAGGCCAGGCCGCCTGCTATGGGTCGTGGCCAGGTCATTCATGTCAAAATGGAAGAAGCTCGTGAGTCCCCTAAAATCGTGTTGGGAACTCTTCCAGTTAATTCAGTTGCAGCTTCTGTTTTCTTTGATTCCGGGGCATCGCATTCCTTTGTGTCTCAACAATTTGCTCAGCGGCATGAACTACCTCTAGAGTTGTTGCCCACCCCATTAGAGGTTAGTACTCCTCGTTCCAAGTGGCAAACCAAGATGGTAAGTCAGAACAATCAGATCAGAATTGAAGGGTTGATGTTCCCTGCTTCCCTCATTGCTCTCGGACCTTCCGACATAGACATCATTCTTAGTATGGATTGGTTGACCGCCCATAATACTTTGATCGACTGTGCTGCTAAGAAAGTCCAACTTACACATCCTTCTGGCCAGACAGTCAGCTACTCAGCCCAGATAGTCCAGAATGCCGAAAGCCAGATATATGCTCTGAATGCATTGAATGCTTCACCTCTTGAGGGAATAGAGAACGTTCCAGTCGTTTGGGATTTTCAAGATGTCTTTCCTGAGGAACTCCCAGGTGTACCACCTGCTAGGGCTGTCGAATTCGTTATCGACCTGAAGCCAGGCACCACTCCTATTGCCAAGCGACCATACAAGATGCCGCCGCATGAACTCCTTGAACTTATGGAGGAAATTGATAAGTCACTTCGTAAGGGTTTTATTCGCCCCAGTTCTTCTGCTTGGGGGGCCCCTTCTCTATTTGTCAAGAAGAAGGATGGTACGAATCGTCTGGTCAAAGATTACCGACCTATCAACCAGGCAACGATTCAGAACAAGTATCCGCTCCCCAGAATCAACGATTTGTATGATCAACTTGCTGGTTCCTCAGTATTCTCTAAACTTGATTTGAGGCTGGGATACCACCAGATCAGAGTTCGTGAAGAAGACATTCCGAAGACAACCTTCGTCACTCGCTATGGTTCTTACGACTACACCGTCATGTCTTTTGGCTTAATCAATGCTCCAGCAACATTCTCTCAGTTAATGAATTACATCTTCATGGATTACCTCGACAAATTCATCGTGGTTTATGTGACGCCCCTGCTCGACCGTGCACTAATCATACACACAAATGCACATGATTGCGATCAGAGACTCACGGGAAGATATCACAACACAACTCTAATCACAAATAAAAGTCATACAAGCTTTATATTACAAGCCAGGGGCCTCGAGGGCTCGAATACATAAGTTTGAGTCATTCAAGCATCAGCGGAAGCAAAAGTATCTGAGTACAGACACACAGTTAAACAAGTGTGCCTTAAGAAGGCTAGCACAAACAGCGACACTGATCGAAAAGGCGAAGGCCTCCTGCCTAGGGCCTCCGAACTACTCCTGGTCGGCGGACTCAACGTAGTAGTAGATGCCTCCGGGGATCTCCTGCTCCTGCACTCCGCCGTCTGATCGCAGCAATCGGGTATGGGGAAAAGAGATAGCAAAGCAACCGTGAGTACTCATCCAAAGTACTCGCAAGACTGACATCAGAACTATACTAATTATGCATTGGTATCAAAGGAAAGGGGCTATATCTTTGGACTAAACTGCAGAAATGCCAGAACAGAGGGGGAAAAGCCTAGCCTATCGAAGACTAGCATCTTGAAGCAATCTTGCAGCATCAGAAGAGAGTAGAGTATAGTAACATATAATAGCAGTTATATTTTAGTAATGCCCTGAGATCCTTCCTCGACTACCCTGTGAGTAAGTGATCTCGAGAGCAGTAGTAACAATTTATCATTGTAACAGTATCCATTTGTAGTTGTAGCAAATCAGGATACAACTCCGAGCGTCCTGTTACCGTGGACACGGCTATTCGAATAGATCACTTCCCTGCAGGGGTGCACTACTGTTACCCAACACGCTCGATTAACTCTGGCCGAACACACTTTTATCGGGTCATTCCCGGCCTCGGCTGATCGACACGACGTAGTCCTACCTAGGCTCAACAGAGATGTCCCCGCCGGTCTACATCC
The DNA here is from genome assembly GCA_039707655.1 of Elymus sibiricus. Taxonomy (NCBI): domain Eukaryota; kingdom Viridiplantae; phylum Streptophyta; class Magnoliopsida; order Poales; family Poaceae; genus Elymus; species Elymus sibiricus. Next base: position 352,575,816 of record CM077664.1, read on the forward strand.
TAAGTTCTCAAGGGTCTTGGGCCCGTCGCCATTTGCACTCCAGGTCATTGGGTGCAGGGTGGACCCAGGCACCACCTCTGTCCTGGATGGCGCCGGCCCGACCCAGCCACAATGCTGAACTGGACGTTTGACAGAGCTTTCGGCTGATACATACGGCGTAGAGGACCCCATTAAACCATTATCCCACATGGTGGTAGTGCGTATAGGCCAGTGGCCAACTCAGATCAAATACCCAAATCCGTTAGGCGTGTTTAGTAACTCGCGAAGACGAACAGGATCCCTGTCGCTCCGACTTGATAACACGCAGACCACGACCAAAGACCAGGCCCACCTCTCTCCTAGGTGGTCTCCACCTACCCCGTCGTTCCGCCATAACATCACTCGCGGGTGCTCTTGGAGCCGACCCGTCTTTAATATTATTCTCTCGCGGGCACTCTTGGAGCCGGCCCGACTTTAATAGTTTAAAGTATTGCAATAAGTAAACATTTTCGTGATCATCACCCAGAGTGATCACAGCCCGGTAACAAGCATGGCAAACGGACAAGGGTGAAGGGCCACAGATGGATCAATAGCATAGCTAACTAAGCATCATGGGACAACAGGTAGGTATCAACAGCAGGCAACGAAATCAGGCTATGCAACAGAATAGGAGCTATCGGAGCAACAACAGAAGCAATTCTAATGCAAGCATAAGAGAGAGGGAATGGGCGATATCTGATGATCAAGGTGGTTTTGCTTGCCTGGAAGCTCAGCTGAAGGGGTCTGGTCGTCGACGACGTAGTCGTACTCTGCAGTGTCGTCGGCAGTCTCGGGGTCTATCGGGAGAGAAGGAGGGGGAAGAAACAATAAATACATGGCAAACAATGCAACAGGGATGCATGACATGTCTACATGCAGTGCTGGTGGTGTTCTAATGCAGCACTACGCGAGTTAGTTGGAGCAGGAAATTATCCGGGAGTGTTCTCCCAGCTCCGGGTGATTATCGGTACGCTGAACCGGAGGGGACGGTTCCATGTTCAGTAGGTTAGAGGGGTGTGGCAGGTATGTGGGTAGGATATTTGGATTCGTCATATTTTTCTGATCGTTTTTCATATGTAAATTATTTTCATCCGAGTTACGGTTTAATTTCTATGATTTTTCAAAGTTTTAATCATTTTCTGGAATTAATTTAATTATTAAATTCGAATTATCCGAAACAGTGATAAGTGACGTCAGCATGACATCATAGTGACGTCGGCGGGTCAAACCCGGCTGACCAGAGTCAAACCTGACCAGTGGGTCCCACTGGTCAGTGACTCAGGACTAAACAGAGTTTAATTTAAATTAAAGAGAGGTTAATTAGCTAGCGGGTCCCATCTGTCAGTGCCACATTAGTTAATTAATTAATTCAATTAGGTTTAACAGATATATTTAATTACAAAACGTTAATTAACCGCATGGGGCCCGCCTGTCAGCCACTGTGGTTGCCCAGTCAGCAGGGTTGACTGGTCAACCCAGTCAACTGGGCCCCACGGGCCCACAGTCAGCGACCCAGAGGGGTCCTACGTGGCGGCCACGTCGGCCGGCCGGCGTTTAAACGCCGACGACCGCGTGTTTACGGCGGAGGCGCACGAGAGGTGGTCGGGTTTCTCGCTCCAGCCACCATTTCACGCGCGGTCAGGCGCGTTGCATCGGCCGCAGCGCGGCGCGTCCATTAGTGGTGGTGGCACGGCCGGGGACGGCGCGTAGCGACGGCGGCGAGCTCAACGGCGGACGCCGGAGTTCGGGTGCCATCGGGTTCGGGGCTGCGGCGAGCAAAATGGACGGCGCGAAGTTCCTACGGCGTCTTCGCGGGCCAACGAACCGATTGGACACGCGCGCGTGACCAATGGGTCACCGGAGCCACGCCGGCGGCGAGCTCATGCGGCGGTGGGTACGGCCATGGACGGAGCGGCAGCTACGGCGCGGAGAAGAGCACGGGGAGAGAGGGAGAGGGAGGCGGAGCTCACTGCGGAGCGGTAGAGGGTGGTAGCGGGCTCGGGGAGGCTCGGTGGTGGCGGATCGGCGGCGGCGATCACCGGCGTCCGAGGAGGAGGGCGAGGCCGTGCAGCTCGATGTAGGGGCTCCCGGCTCGCGTTCGTAGTCGGGGAGGAAGTAGTCGAGGCCGGCGGAGACGACAGGCACAGCGGTGGGGCGAGGCGAGGTCAGTGGCCACGGCGATGGCGGCGTTCTGGCGGCGGTGGGAGAAAGCGAGGGAAGGGGAGAGAGCGAGGCCAGGGGGGTTCAGGGGGTGCGGGGCTTCGCCCTTATCCCCCACGGCGGGCGCGCAGCTGCGCTGTCGCGAGGAGCGAGGAGCGAGGGGGTCAAGGCTGCGGGCGCGCGGGCGCGACGACAGCGAGGAGAGAGAGCGCGGGAGGTGGGAGACAGCGCTGCGCGGGCTGGGCCGCGCACTGTTGCACGTGGGTTTGAGTGCACAGTGAGGTTTTCTCTTTTTCTTTTTCATTTTTCTGTTAAATCATTTCCACTGCTGTTTGCATTTTATTTTGGCTCCATTTGACTTTTGTAAAACATGAGACTTGGCTCAATAAATACTAGGCAACATATGTCAATGCCAGAAAAAGGTTTGAATGCAAAATGATTTCATTTAAATTTTAATTAAATAAAAATGGATAAAACAATTCTGTTTTGGTACTGTTTTAGGATGTTAGAGTCATTTAAATAATTCAATTAATGTTGATTTTATTTTTATAATTGCTTTGGGAATATTTGCAATATTATGAACTATTTAGTTCCTGGGTTTGAACAACTTTTAAATTCACTTTAAATTTGAATTTCAATTTGAACTGAAGTTTGAAATGAGATATGATCCAAATGATGATCAAGCTCTATTAATCATGGTGACTTGGCATTATCAAAAGGGTGATCACTGTAGCTTAATACATGGGGATGTTACAGTTTATCTGGATGATATCCTTGTATATTCGAAGAATGAAGAAGAACATGTCGAACATCTTCGGCTTGTACTGGAGAAGCTGCGTGAACATCAACTGTATGCCAAGTATTCCAAGTGTGAATTCTGGTTGTCTGAAGTGACATATCTCGGCCACGTGATTTCCAAAGATGGCATTGCTGTTAACCTAGAACGAGTTCAGGCTATTCTTGAATGGACTCCACCGAAGAATGTCAAGCAAGTCAGAAGTTTTCTCGGACTCGCCAGCTATTGCCGCCGTTTTGTCGAGAACTTCTCCAAGATTGCCAAGCCCCTGACTGATCTGTTTCACAAGGGCATTAAGTTTGAGTGGACAGACAAATGTCAGGAAAGTTTTCAGACACTCAAAGACAAGCTAACATCCGACCCAGTACTTGCTCCTCCAGATTCTCGCAAGGACTTCGTGATTTATTGTGACGCATCCCGCCAAGGATTAGGCTGTGTTCTAATGCAAGAGCGTAAGGTGATTGCTTATGGCTCTCGACAGTTGCGTCCTCATGAAGAGAACTATCCAATGCATGATCTTGAACTGGCAGCCGTTATTTATGCATTGAAGTTATGGCGACATTACCTACTCGGTAATCGTTGCGAGATCTACACAGATCATCAAAGTCTGAAGTACTTGTTCACTCAGCCATCTCTGAACCTCCGTCAGCAAAGATGGATGGAGGCAATTACGGACTATGATTTGGGTATTTCTTATACCCCTGGCAAGGCTAATGTAATGGCTGATGCCTTGAGCCACAAATCCTACTACTGTGAACTTGAGATTCAGCTACAGCAACCACTTCTGTACGAAGAGCTTCGAAAACTCAACCTCGAGATAGTTCCTCAAGGATATCTAAATAACTTGGTTGTTGAACCAGATCTCGAGCACAACGTCAAGACAAGGCAGAAGTATGATTCCGAAGTCGAGAAGATCAAGAGCTATCTCTCCAAAGGAAATTCATCGTTATTCACTGTTGATGATGACGGTACCTTGTTCTTCAGAGGCCGCCTAGTGGTCCCCAGAAAGCACAATCTGGACTCGCGCTCGGATGTCATGAAAGAAGCACATGACACACCTTTGTCTATTCATCCGGGTAGTACCAAGATGTACCAAGACATTCGTCAGCGGTACTGGTGGCCTGATATGAAGCGAGACATTGCTCGTTATGTTGCGGAGTGTGACGTTTGCCGTGGCATCAAAGCAGAACATCAAAGACCTGCTGGAACTCTGCAACCACTTGCTATTCCCGAATGGAAATGGGACGAAGTTGAAATGGATTTCATTACTGGGTTTCCCAGATCGCAGAAGGGTCATGATGCTATTCTTGTCGTCATTGACCGATTCTCAAAGGTTGCTCTCTTCCTGCCAGTCAAGGCGACAATCACTGCTAGTCAGTTAGCAGACTTGTATGTTTCCAGAATTGTGTCACTCCACGGTGTTCCGTTGGAGATCAGTTCAGACCGTGGTAGCCTCTTTACCTCAAGGTTCTGGGAAAGTTTCCAAGAAGCTATGGGAACTCATCTGTCCTTTAGCACCGCTTTTCACCCCTAGTCCCAGGGTCAAGTTGAACGAGTCAACCAAGTGTTAGAAGATATGCTTCGTGCATGTGTCATATCCTTTGACAAGAAATGGGAGGAATCTCTCCCGTATGCTGAATTCTCTTACAACAATAGCTATCAAGCTAGTCTGAAGATGGCACCATTTGAAGTTCTTTACGGACGTAAGTGCCGAACTCCTCTGAATTGGTCAGAAACTGGGGAACGGCCAATCTTCGGTCCGGATATTATCCAACACACCGAAGAGCAAGTTCGTATTGTTCGCGAACATCTGAAGACTGCTCAGTCTTGTCAGAAGAGCAATTATGACCGTAAACACAAGGTAACGGTCTATCAACCGGGCGAGCAAGCTTATCTTCGTGTTACCCCGATGAAGGGCACTCACCGCTTCGGAATCAAGGGCAAGTTAGCTCCTCGCTACATTGGCCCATTCCGTATTCTCGCCAGACGTGGAGAAGTGGCTTATCAATTGGAATTACCGCCGAACCTTTCTCAGCTTCACAATGTTTTCCATGTGTCGCAACTCCGCCGCTGCTTCAAGGATCTGATCCGAGCAGTGGATCATGAAGTGCTTGAATTGCAGGATCACCTGTCTTATAAGGAGCATCCGATCCGTATTCTTGATCAAGCTGAACGTCGAACCCGTCAGAAGGCAATCAAGTTCCTTAAAGTTCAGTGGTCGAATCATTCATAAAATGAAGCCACTTGGGACCGCGAGGATCGTCTTCGTGAAGAATACCCCGACCTTTTTCCTTCTACCTCCTAAACTCTCGGGACGAGGATTTCTTTTAGAGGAGGAGAATTGTAACACGCCCTTGCAATATGCTACAGTGATCATCTTCTAATCATGCCAAGTCATCTTCATTTGCAGTGCTAAATCATCATTCGTTCATATCTCATTTCAAATTCCACTTTAAACAAAACTTCAAAATGCAAGTCAAAATAAAAGTTGATCAAATTTTAAAACAAAATAGTTCATAATATTGTAAATAATCCCAAAGCAATTATAAAAGTAAAACCAACATTAATTGAATTTCCAAATTGACCCTAACATCCAAAACAGTAGCAAAACAGCCCCAAATTAAATCATTTTCATTTAAATTAAATTCAAATGGATTCAATTAAATCCTAAACTTTTTGTGGCAGTGCTATATAATGCAGTGGTAAATATGTGACAAGTTCTGCATTTTACCAAAGTAAATTTAGTGCCAAAAGAAATGCCAAACAGAAAGTAAAAGATAAAACAGAAAAGAATAACAGAAAAGCCTACTGTGCTCGTGACCCAAGTGCTACAGTGGCGAAGCCCAGCCCACATACCCCTTCGTTCACCTGCTCCCGCCCCGCTGTCGCTCTCGCCATGGCCAGGAGCTCGTCGTTGCCGCTGCTCCTCGACGCGTGGAGCCACAGGGAAGCCGGGAGGCGATAAGGAGGAACCCCACCTGCTCCCCTGGCTCCCCCTGCCCACTTTCTCCTCCTCCCCTGCTCTCTCTCTCGCTCCCCATCGGCACCCGAGTGCTGCCATGGCCACGATGTTGTCGTTCCCGTAGCCACCGCCGTCGCCTCATCTCTCCGACCTGTCCACTAGCACCGCCGGCGTCTTCCACTTCCTCCCCGACCGCGCGTTCAAACCGGAGACCACCACGTTGCCCGGATCGAGCCGGCGTCCACCTCGGATCACCGGAGCTCCACAGCTCTGATTCGTCGCCCCCCTGCGCTACTAAGCTCTCGCTGGCCTCCTTGCGCCGCTCGGTGAGCTCCGCTCCGCCTTCCCCTCTCCCTGGCTGGCCCCTGCGCTGCTACTTGCTGCGGTCGCTGCCACACTCCGGCCGCCGCTGCTGTCGCTAGCCACCGTAGCCACCACCCACCTCCGGGCCAACTGAGCTCACCAACGAGCTCAGCGCACCTCTCTGGTGCCGCCCGTGCCTCCGGTTCGCCCTCCCATGCCCCGTAGCTGTGAGTCTGACGAAGCCCGAACTCCGAAGGCGGCCGCAAGCTCGACTTCGGCCAGCACCGTCCACCCCAGCTCCTCCCGCAAGTACCAACGGACGCGCGCGAGCGCCAGCAACGCATAGCCGCAAACCGCGTGAAGAACGGTGCCCTATAGCGACCGCACGGGGCTCGAACGCCGTCGGTTTCGTCATCGCCGGCGTAACTCCGGCGGCCGCCGACGTGGCACCGTCGTTAGCCGCTAATGACGCGGTTAACTCCGACCCAGTGACGTTGACAGTGGGGCCCGCGGCTAATTAATCTGGACGGTTAGATAAGTAAAGCACTGATTTAAACCTATAGTCAATGACATGCGGGTCCCACAGGACCCGCTGACTAGTCAAACGTGGACCAGTCAACTGCTGACTGGGCAGTTGACTGGTCCCACTGGTCAGCCTCTGCTGACCGGACCCGGTTGACCAGTCAACGGTCCAGTCAACTGCTGACTGGGTAGTTGACTGACCCCACCTGTCAGTCTCAGCAACACCTTTGTCGATACACTTCTGTGTACCCATAGCATTTTATCTTTTAATTTCGAATTTAAATTAAATTCCAGAAAAATCCAGAAAATAATTAAAACTTTGAAAAATCATATAAAATAAACCGTAACTTGGATGAAAACAATTCATATATGAAAAACGATCAGAAAAATCCAACGAATCCGAATATGTCATCTGCACTCCTGTTAGAACCCTCTAAGTAGATGAACATGGAACTTTTTGCCCGTTTCCGATAGATGAATAGTGAGTGACCTCCGATAAATAATTCTAAATAAATTCCTAAAACATCTAAAATATCCAGAGATGCAATATATCACCCCTGCATATCATTTAGGCATGTCGTACATAGTGATTGCATTTGTATGCTTGTATTAATCTGTTTCTTCCCACTCTTCTTCTCCGGTAGACTCCGAGACCGCTGACGAATCGGGGATCGACTACACCGTTGAAGATTCCTTTTCGCTTGTAGAGCAACCAGGCAAGCAAACCCCCTTGAACATGCCTATATCACCCATTCTTTCTCCCTCATGCTTGCATTAGAATTTGCTACCGTATTTGATTGCTCCTATTCTGATGCATAGCCTGATTTTGTAACTGCTATTGATACCTTACCAGTTGTCCTAAATACTTAGTATAGACTGGTTAGTGATCCATCAGTGGCCCCACACCCTTGTCCGTGTTGCCCTGCTTTACTACCGGATGCTTCGATCAACGGGATCGATGTGCAGAGACCGAACACCGCACCGCACACCCCATAGTTGTACGACTCTACAGAGCTACTATCGAGTGCCGAGGGTGATACCTCCTACCTCACTCCTGATGATAGCTCTGTAGCATAGCTAGTCGGTTGTGGGTTACCGAGGGTGATTCCTCTTCCACCATCTCCGATGAGGCTTCTGTCGCGCAACCCCTCAAGTGTGAACCATCGAGGGTGATTCCTCCAGGTTCACCTTGACGGATACATCGAGTGGGAATCCATCAAGGGTGATTCCTCGGATTCCCCCTTGACGTATGGACACACGGTTACCCTACATTTATTGTAGTCCCTTGTTGAAGACTGGTCGACCCCGAGGGGTACCCGCGAGAGTTACACATGAAAGTCGGGCGGGCCCGGAGAGCACCCGCGAGAGTTACTGTGGCGGCTGGCTGTTTAGCGGTACCACTCAGGTTGTGGTGGTATCTCCGAACTTGTCCCGACAGCCGTCACTAAAATTAATAATGCACTAACGGATTTGGGTATTGATCTGAGTTGGCCACTGGCCTATACGCACTACCACCACGCGGGATAATGATTTAATGGGGCCCTCGGCGCAGTATGTATCAGCCGAAAGCGCTGTCAGACGTCCAGTTCAGCATTGCGGCCGGGACGGACCGGCGCCATCCAGGACAGGGGTGGTGCCTAGCTTCACCCTGCACGCAACGACCCGGAGTGCAAAGGGCGATGGGCCCAAGACCCCTGAGCACTTAGGATGTAGACCGACGAGGACCTCTCTGCTGAGCCTAGGTAGGACTATGTCGTGTCGATCAGCCGAGGCTGGGCATGACCCAGAAAAGTGTGTCCGGCCAGAGCTAATCGAGCATGTTGGGTAACAGTAGTGCACCCCTGCAGGGAAGTTATCTATTCGAATAGCTGTGTCCACGGTAATAGGACGCTCAGTGTTGTATCCCGATCTACTACAACTTGAACTAGATACGTGTTAATTAATTGTAAGCTCCGGGATCGCTTTCTCGCCGGGAGTCGAGGAAGGATCTCTGGGCTTTGCTATTACATGATTATTACTTAAGTTATGATACTAATATGTACTCTTCTAATGCTGCAAGACGCTGAAGATGCTAGTCTTCGCTAGGCTAGGCCTTTTCTCTCTATTCTGGCTTTTCTGCAGTAAAGTCCACAGATAAAGCCTCCCCTTTGATACCGATGCATAATTATTATAGATCTGATGTAAGTCTTGCGAGTACTTTGGATGAGTACTCACGGTTGCTTTGCTACCTCTTTTTCCCCACACCCGATTGCTGTGACCAGATGTCGGAGCCCCGGAGCCAGCTGCCTCAGTCGACGACTAGTACAACCCCACCGGTGGAGCGTACTACTACTTGGAGACCGACGACCAGGAGTAGTTTAGGAGGCTCCCAGGCAGGAGGCCTGTGCCTTTTCGATCAGAGCCGTTGTTTGTTTCGCCTTCTTAAGGCAGATTTGTTTAACTTTGTGTCTATACTCATATACTGTGGTTGCTTCCGCTAACGCTTGTTTGCGAGCTTTTGTATTCGAGCCCTCGAGGCCCCTGGCTTGTAATATAAAGCTTGTATTATTTTATTTTGTGTCTAGAATTGTGTTGTGAGAGCTTCCAGTGAGTCCTTAGGCTTGATCGTGTGCATTTGCGTGTATGATTAGTGCACGATTAAGCCGGGGGCGCCACACATCGCCTCGACAGAATGTACTATGTAAAGAGCCAACGTACTACGTTAACGGTGCACCAAGTCATCGCCTCGCCATGCGTCCACCCCCATCCCATGAAGGCTTGATAGAAGGGCCTTGGGCCTCATGCCCAGCCCGAAGGTGAGCTCCCAAGTCAGCCCAATTACCAGATCTCGCCCAAGCGTTAGCAAAATTCCAATACATTGTTTGGCAAGTCACAGGTGCCCTCTCCTCCAACTCCGGCAATGGAGCCACCGTCGATGTAACACCCCAAAAATTTTCCTCTGGATTTTTAAATTCTTTTCTTTAAATAAAATGCTTTGAATTATTTTGACCCAATTCTTCTTCTTCTCTTTCTTCTGTTCTGAAATTCATTTTAATTTTTAATTGGATTTCAAATTTTTTAATGGTTCTGTTTTGGAAGGTTTAATTACTTGGAAAATTATTTTGGAGGATCACAACCAATTTTCATTTAGAAAAGATTTGGAATAATTAATATTATTCCATAGGAGTGGTCATTTCACTCCTTTCTAGCCCTTCTAAAATCCTCCAATAATTTTTCTATCACATCTAAATTATTCCTAAAGTCACTCACACCTTCTAGGACAGTATCCAACTCCTTTCCACCTTACAAAAATATTTCTACAATATTTATTAAATTCCAAAGTTGGAATTTATTCTATTAATGGTTTCTTGGGTTTACAAAGGAACCATATTTTCTATAATTCTTCTGCTCCCACCAAAATTACTCCAGAAACTAGATAGTACCCACAACCCATTTCACCAAAAACATTGGGTTCCACAGTTCAAAAATTTCAAATTTCCTTCAATTCAAATTTGGACCAGAAACAATCGCTCTTATACAAACCTATTTTTAATTGCTCCAAAAATTCTGAAACTTTGCCAGACTCTCTCTTATGCATCAACACCTTACCACAAAAATTCTCATAAAATCCTAAAATGCCTAGACCCCTTTGTAATTTCACCATATACCTCATGTGCATACTGTTCATCACTGTCAGAATTCAGTTAACTGAATTTTCTTCAGAGGCAGTGGCGATCGATGCCGTGTACTCCTCTCCTTCCTCGCTCCCGCACGGCGTCGCCTCCTTTGCTCATAAATGGGCCGCCTGGGACCCCTGCGCCAGCCTCCCACCGACGATGGCACAGGAGATGGCCGGTGCAGCTACCCCCCGTGCTCATCCGCGGCGGCCGAAGCGGATCGCCACGGCCACCGGCCGCCTTCACTCCCCTGCTGCTCTCCTCCACCTACTTCCTCCACGCGTCGATCCTCTCCGCCTCTCCGCGCGTTGACCCCGCCACCGTCCACACCGTCCAGGGCCCCACTGGCAGTCGCCGGAGCTAGTCATCGCCGCCGCACCCGTACTCGAGCCTCGCCGCGGATAAGGCCACAAAGCTCGACGTCGCCCGCACTGGCGCTTCCAGATAACTCCACTGACCACACTTATCACTCACCGCTCTTGACCACTGCCTCTAACCACCTCGACGACGGAATTTACTCCGGCGTGATCCAGTCCGCCTCGGCCACGCTCAACGCGCCTATATAAGAGCTCCTCGAGCTCCATCCAGTACTTGCACCACACCCACACACCCTCAATCGGTCTCTCGTACACTCATTCGACCACGGGGAGGTCGTCTTCTCCATCTCCGACCACCGACCCGCCGCCACCTCCGCCGATCAGTACATCACCACCACTCCACCTCCACCGCTAAAACTTGGCCAGTAGCCCTCTGGTGCACCCTCTCATCGATCCCGTGCCCCAATTCCACAACCGGAGCTCTCTCCGGTGAGATCCGCCGTCACCCGAACCACCGTCCGCCGTCGTCGACCTCGCCGTCGTTCGGGTACACGCCGGCGACCACCACCACCACCCACCGACGCGGAACTCCACCCCGAACATGCTCCGACCCTCGCCGCCTCCCAAAACCCCGGCGATCGCCGCACCCCTTCTATATACGCGCGCGAGCGCGTTTGAATTTAAACCCGACGGGTGGGGCCCACCCGTCAGCGTTTTATTATTTTCCGTTTAAAACAGAAAGCGCCTTCGGCTGGTTTACGCTTTCTGCTCGGGAAAACTTATTCTTTCTGAAACCTTTTCTTTTTCTATCTTTAATAAAAACAGATTTGACCACCACTTTGACTGCTTCTAGTTTTTAAACCACAACTCCAGATGACTTGATTCTTTTTTTGAAATTCTTATTTTTCTCTCTAGTTTTTTTACTATTTATTTAAAAATATTTTGAGACACTTTTTTGTACTGTTATGAAATTTTAATTTGAATTTGAATTTGCTTTTGTATAGAAAAAGAAGAGGGGAACTTTACCGGGAATTTTGAGGGTTCTTCTTCTGACTACTTTGGACAAGGCAAGCATTTTGAACCTGGGATATGGGGATTGCTTGCATATATGCATCGGTTTGAGATTTCACCACATGTAGAGTAATAATGCACGCATGCATGGTCATACTATTTCCTTGCACATGACTTGCACTCCACTCAAGCTCATGAATTTTCTAACATGGTGGAGGGCTGTGTGAATTCAGGAGCGTGACTCCTGTCTTGGACGTGCTGGTGAGCACGGACTACGTTGGGACACGATGGTGTCACCGTGGCATGTGGGACATGCCGGTCATAATAATAACAACACCTCCTGAGTCGACCTAGATCGAGTCTTGTTCCGTCACACCTAGCTAAACACCGTGCTGCCACGGGTCTTCCCGTGAGGGAAGTACGGTTTAGTAAGTTGCTAACCCTTGTCTGTGTACACACCACATAGAGGGCCATGATGAGGGTTCCAATGGCCATGGACTAAATCCCGTCATCAGGTCAGGGGGCATGTGTGTATCCGGTCTGGGACCGAGGGGGTAGCACCCCTGTTTACGCGCCGATATAAATATTGTGATCCCATGCTATTCGAGATTGTAGTCTCCCCGACTTAGAGTTTTTCTTGAACGATGCTTTGGGTGATTCCTGGCATCCGGAAAGTTAATCTGGTGTGTGCTGGTCAGGTCTGTTTTCAACCCAAAAACCGTAGTGGGAATTAGTCAGTGCCACGGTGTTGACTAAAGAAATCTCATACACGTGGGTAAAGAGTACACCCTCTGCAGAGTTATATCTATTCGAATAGCCGTGTCCGCGGTCAAGGACGTTAGCTGGGAAGGGTCAAGTGTCGGTCCCGGTGTCGGTCTCCGGAGGAAATAATTAATTTGAGCATCAATTATTTTACAGAATATTATTGTTTCATCACTAACGCTGTCATGGATATTTTTATTATCGTGAATATTATGGTTGTGAATATTATTGTTACTATGCATATTATTGTGGACTGACCCGTTTCTGTTATTTTATTTCCTGAGTGTCTCAGGGGCTGGCTAGACTACCCCGGGCACTCGATTTTATTTTCAAGACCTCTCGTGGCGTCGCTTGAGTTATCGGGCGGTCCTGTCTCGCCCGATTCTCTTTTAGACACCCGTTTGGCATTTCTTTTCAAGACCTCTCGTGGCGTCGCTTGAGTTATCGGGCGGTCCTGTCTCGCCCGATTCTCTTTTAGACACCCGTTTGGCATTTCTTTTCAAGACCTCTCGTGGCGTCGCTTGAGTTCTCGGGCGGTCATGTCTCGCCCGATTCTCTTTTAGACACCCGTTTGGCATTTCTCTTGGATACTCGGGCGGTCCTGTCTCGCCCGATTATCCACTTTTTACTTTCTTGATTTGTCACTAACATTTTATTTTTCTGCACATGCTAATATTTATCATGCCATGTTTTAAATTTCAGTCAGCATGAGCATATCATTTAATCCATCATGGCATATGCATTCGGTATATCTTTCGTTCATAATGTTTGCGAGTACATTCCAACGTACTCACAGGCTTGTCCCTGGTTATTTAATTGGCCAGACCTGGAGGAGGATGAGCTTGTGGAAGAAGATTGCGCTAGCGAGCCCGACGCTTAGAGGTGTCCCAGTCAGTCAACCTGTGATCTTGGAGTCTACCACATGTATCATCCGTTGTGTTTCCGCTACACCAATAAAATTGCCAAGTCTCACACTGACGCTTGACTTTATTTTATTGTATCAGTGTTGTGCTACCACCACACCACTGTATTATTCCACCACCGTAGTATATTGGCAAGCCTGTAATAATTGTTGAGCCCTCTGACTCAACCCTTTGTAATATTATATTTATACTGGTTATCTATATCAAGGAAGTCTATCAGTTGATCTTGGGGCTGGTATGACTTGAGGCTCTTCTGTGATTTATCCCAGAAATGGGCCTGACAAACCTTGGTATCAGAGCCAGGCTGACTGTAGGAAACCCTAGGGACGAACGCTAGTAATAGAGTCAGTACTAACATTTTTAGCATGCATCTCATGCATTTATAATTAATCCTGCTTGTATAATTAAATCTGCATGTGGGTTATAACCTGAACTTACATTTTTGGGAGGCAAATTATTTTCAGTCTTTTAAAAAAAATTATTTCCTTCCTTTATATATTTTCTTTTCTCATCGGTGTTACACAAATACCACAGAAAGAAAATGCATCGTCCCTGGACACATTCTATGCCTAGTCCGCCAGAGGACAACTTTGCATAGATGGGAAATAATTTCACACAAGGACAGACAAGTCAGCAGAGCAACGATTCAGCATTTTCACAAGTATGCCGTCTATACGAGCAAAGTCAGCAGCAGCACCAAGTAATGATGCAACACTTAATAAATATGGGAAATCACCAAGGACAACATCAACCCAGATCAAAATTATCTGAACTACAGAGGACCAATCCAATGGTCTTTTCTCACACAGACAAACCTCTGGAGGCAAATGATTGGCCGCGTGACATGGAAAGGAAATTGAACATCGCTCAGTGTACGGACCAGGAAAAAGTGATGTATGCTCCGCACTATTTTTCTGGGACAGCAGCATCATGGTGGGAAAATATATGCCACACTCACTCCAACGGAGCAAATATGACATGGGAACAGTTCAAGGAATACTTTCGGGGAGCACATATCCCCAACAGTATTATGAAATTAAAGAAAAGGTTGACCACGGCACCTGTTCTGATCGTGCCTGAGGTGCACAAATTTTTTGAAATATATTGTGACGCTTCCAGGAAGGGACTTGGATGTGTATTAATGCAGGAAGGAAAGGTCGTAGCATATGCCTCAAGACAGCTACGACGACACGAAGAAAATTACCCTACCCATGATTTGGAGTTAGCAGCTGTGATACACGCACTCAAGGAATGGCGACATTACCTTCTGGGTAACCGATGCGAGATATACACAGACTACAAAAGTCTTAAGTATATCTTCACCCAGCCAGAATTAAATTTGAGACAACGTCGATGGCTTGAGTTAATTAAGGATTATGATGTGCGAATTCATTACCACCCGGGTAAGGCAAATGTTGTGGCAGATGCTCTGAGCAGAAATCCATGCACCGACAATGACAATATGCAATTCTCACAGCATGAATTCAACCAGGAATTTGCCAAGCTTAATATGGTTCTAGTCACGGAAGGAACCATTGCCCGTTTAGAAATAAAATCAACATTGGAGGATCAGATCAAAGAAGCTCAGAAAGGACACCCCAGCATCGAAGGAATTAAAAGGAAGGTAAATTTAGACAAGGCTTCTGAATTTACCATAGATAGTCAGGGAATCCTATGGTACGGAAAAAGGTTATGCGTACCCAACAAGGAAGAGCTAAAGCAACAAATTTTGGCAAAAGCCCACACAACTCCGTACTCCATTCACCCAGGAGGAACCAAGATGTATAAGGATTTACAGGAATTTTTTTGGTGACACGGGATGAAAAGGGATAACGCCGTATATGTCGCACGGTGTGACTCCTGTCAACGAATAAAAGCAGAACATCAGAGGCCAGCAGGATTATTACAACCACTCAGAGTGCCTGAATGGAAATGGGATGTGATAGGAATGGATTTTATTGTTGGATTACCAAGGTCACGACACGGAAATGATGTTATCTAGGTTATCACAGATTTATTAACCAAGGTGGCACATTTCATTCCGGTAAAAACCACATACTCAACACAGAGGCTTGCTAGGTTATACCTCTCCTGAATTGTTTGCTTACACGGTGTACCCAAGACCATAGTCTCTGACAGAGGCACTCAGTTTGTCTCTAGGTTTTGGGATCACCTGCAGCAGGCCTTAGGGACTCAGCTGGTATTCAGTACCGCATATCACCCACAGACAGGAGGACAGACAGAACGGGTAAATCAAATATTGGAGGACATGCTAAGAGCATGTGTGCTTACTTATGGAGTCAGCTAGGAAGACAGTTTGCCATATGCGGAATTCTCATACAACAACAGTTATCAAGCTAGTTTAAAAATGTCACCCTTCGAAGCCCTATACGGACGAAGATGCCGTACCCCACTCAATTGGTCCGAGACCAAAGATAGCCGAATCTACGGCCCGGAAATTCTCAAAGAGGTGGAAACAAAAGTGAAACTTATTCAAGATAGACTGAGAGCAGCTCAGAGCCGTCAGAAGAGTTACTACGACCAAAAACACCGCCAGATCAGTTTTGAGCCCGATGAATACGTGTACCTCAGAGTATCTCCAATGAGGGGACTACAGAGATTTAAGGTCAAAGGAAAGTTGGCACCGAGATTTATTGGACCATTCAAAATAATTGCAAGAAGAGGCAAGGTTGCCTACCAGCTGGACTTACCCGCAGAATTATCGGACGTTCACGATGTATTTCACGTTTCACAGCTGGGGAGATGTGTCAGTAATCCAGAAAAACAAGTCCAACATCAAGACCTGGATACCCAACCAGATCTTACATATAGCGAACGTCCTATAAAGAATTTGGAGGAGTCTGACCGGAGAACCCGACAGAGCGTGATAAAATTTTACAAAGTTCAGTGGAGTAATCACACCGAGGAAGAAGCAACATGGGAAAGAGAAGATCATCTGAGGACTGAATATCCGTACCTGTTTGAGGGACAGCTGAAATCTTGGGGATGAGATTTTTCTTAAGGGGGGTAGGTGTTGTAACACCCCAAAAAATTTCCTCTGGATTTTTAAATTCTTTTCTATAAATAAAATGCTTTGAATTATTTTGACCCAATTCTTCTTCTTCTCTTTCTTCTGTTCTGAAATTCATTTTAATTTTTAACTGGATTTCAATTTTTTTAATGGTTCTATTTTGGAAGGTTTAATTACTTGGAAAATTATTTTGGAGGATCACAACCAATTTTCATTTAGAAAAGTTTTGGAATAATTAATATTATTCCATAGGAGTGATCATTTCACTCCTTTCTAGCCCTTCTAAAATCCTCCAATAATTTTCCTATCACATCTAAATTATCCCTCAAGTCACTCACACCTTCTAGGACAGTATCCAACTCCTTTCCACCTTACAAAAATATTTCTACAATATATATTAAATTCCAAAGTTCGAATTTATTCTATTCATGGTTTCTTTGGTTTACAAAGGAACCAGATTTTCTATAATTCTTCTGCTCCCACCAAAATTACTCCAGAAACTAGATAGTACCCACAACCCATTTCACCAAAAACATTGGGTTCCACAGTTCAAAATTTTCAAATTTCCTTCAATTCAAATTTGGACCAGAAACAATCTCTCTGATACAAACCTATTTTTAATTGCTCCAAAAATTCTGAAACTTTGCCAGACTCTCTCTTATGCATCAACACCTTACCACAAAAATTCTCACAAAATCCTAAAATGCTTAGACCCCTTTGTCATTTCACCATATACCTCATGTGCATACTGTTCATCAATGTCAGAATTTAGTTAACTGAATTTTCTTCAGAGGCAGTGGCGATCGATGCCGTGCACTCCTCTCCTTCCTCTCTCATAAATGGGCCGCCTAGGACCCCTGCGCCAGCCTCCCACCGACGACGGCACAGGAGATGGCCGGTGCAGCTACCCCCCGTGCTCATCCGCGGCGGCCGAAGCGGATCGCCACGGCCACCGGCCGCCTTCACTCCCCTGCTGCTCTCCTCCACCTACTTCCTCCATGCGTCGATCCTCTCCGCCTCTCCGCGCGCTGACCCCGCCACCGTCCACACCGCCCAGGGCCGCACTGGCAGTCGCCGGAGCTAGTCATCGCCGCCGCACCCGTACTCGAGGCTCGCCGCGGATAAGGCCACAAAGCTCGACGTCGACCGCACTGGTGCTTCCAGATAACTCCACTGACCTCACTTATCACTCACCGCTCTCGACCACCGCCTCTAACCACCTCGACGGCGGAATTTACTCCGGCGTGATCCAGTCCACCTCGGCCACGCTCGACGCGCCTATATAAGAGCTCCTCGAGCTCCATCCAGTACTTGCACCACACCCACACACCCTCAATCGGTATCCCGTGCACTCATTCGACCACGGGGAGGTCGTCTTCTCAATCTCCGACCATCGACCCGCCGCCACCTCCACCGATCAGTACATCACCACCACTCCACCTCCACCGCTAAAACTTGGCCATTAGCCCTCTGGTGCACCCTCTCATCGATCACGCGCCCCAATTCCACAACCGGAGCTCTCTCCGGCGAGATCCGCCGTCACCCGAACCACCGTCCGCTGCCGTTGACCTCGCCGTCGTTCGGGTACACGCCGGCGACCACCACCACCACCCACCGATGCGGAACTCCACCCCGAACACGCTCCGACCCTCGCCGCCTCCCAAAACCCCGGCGATCGTCGCCGGTGATCGCCGCACCCCTTCTGTATACGCGTGCGAGCGCGTTTGAATTTAAACCTGACGGGTGGGGCCCACCCGTCGGCGTTTTATTATTTTCCGTTTAAAACAGAAAGCGCCTTCGGCTGGTTTACGCTTTCTGCTCGGGAAAACGTATTCTTTCTGAAACGTTTTCTTTTTCTGTCTTTAATAAAAACATATTTGACCACCACTTTGACTGCTTCTAGTTTTTAAACCACAACTCCAAATGACTTGATTCTTTTTTTTTGAAATTCTTATTTTTCTCTCTAGTTTTTTTTAGTATTTATTTAAAAATATTTTGAGAGACTTTTTTGTACTGTTATGAAATTTTAATTTGAATTTGAATTTGCTTTTGTATAGAAAAAGAAGAGGGGAACTTTACCGGGAATTTTGAGGGTTCTTCTTCTGACTACTTTGGACAAGGCAAGCATTTTGAACCTGGGATATGGTGATTGCTTGCATATATGCATCGGTTTGAGATTTCACCACATGTAGAATAATAATGCATGCATGCATGGTCATACTATTTCCTTGCACATGACTTGCACTCCACTCAAGCTCATGAATTTTCTAACATGGTGGAGGGCTATGAGAATTCAGGAGCGTGACTCCTGTCTTGGACGTGCTGGTGAGCACGGACTGCGTTGGGACACGATGGTGTCACCATGGCATGTGGGACATGCCGGTCATAATAATAACAACACCTCCTGAGTCGACCTAGATCGAGTCTTGTTCCGTCACACCTAGCTAAACACCGTGCTGCCACGGGTCTTCCCGCGAGGGAAGTACGGTTTAGTAAGTTGCTAACCCCTGTCTGTGTACACACCACATAGAGGGCCATGATGAGGGTTTCCACGGCCATGGACTAAATCCCGTCATCTGGCAGGGGGCACGGGTGTATCCGGTCTGGGACCAAGGGGGTAGCACCCCTGTTTGCGCGCCGATATAAATATTGTGATCCCATGCTATTCGAGATTGTAGTCTCCCCGACTTAGAGTTTTTCTTGAACGATGCTTTGGGTGATTCCTGGCATCCGGAAAGTTAATCTAGTGTGTGCTGGTCAGGTGTGTTTTCAACCCAAAGACCGTAGTGGGAATTAGTCAGTGCCACGGTGTTGACTAAAGAAATCTCATACACGTGGGTAAAGAGTACACCCTCTGCAGAGTTATATCTATTCGAATAGCTGTGTCCGCGGTCAAGGACGTTAGCTGGGAAGGGTCAAGTGTCGGTCCCGGTGTCGGTCTCCGGAGGAAATAATTAATTTGAGCATCAATTATTTTACAGAATATTATTGTTTCATCACTAACGATGTCATGGATATTTTTGTTATCATGAATATTATGGTTGTGAATATTATTGTTACTATGCATATTATTGTGGACTAACCCATTTCTCTTATTTTATTTCCTGAGTGTCTCAGGGGCTGGCTAGACTACCCGGGCACTCGATTTTATTTTCAAGACCTCTCGTGGCGTCGCTTGAGTTATCGGGCGGTCCTGTCTCGCCCGATTCTCTTTTAGACACCCGTTTGGCATTTCTCTTGGATACTCGGGCGGTCCTGTCTCGCCCGATTATCCACTTTTTACTTTCTTGATTTGTCACTAACATTTTATTTTTCTGCACATGCTAATATTTATCATGCCATGTTTTAAATTTCAGTCAGCATGAGCATATCATTTAATCCATCATGGCATATGCATTCGGTATATCTTTCGTTCATAATGTTTGCGAGTACATTCCAACGTACTCACAGGCTTGACCCTGGTTATTTAATTGGCCAGACCTGGAGGAGGACGAGCTTGTGGAAGGAGATTGCGCTAGCGAGCCCGACGCTTAGAGGTGTCCCAGTCAGTCAACCTATGATCTTGGAGTCTACCACATGTATCATCCGTTGTGTTTCCGCTACACCAATAAAATAGCCAAGTCTCACACTAACGCTTGACTTTATTTTATTGTATCAGTGTTGTGCTACCACCACACCACTGTATTATTCCACCATCGTAGTATATTGGCAAGCCTGTAATAATTGTTGAGCCCTCTGACTCGACCTGTGTAATATTATATTTGTACTGGTTATCTATATCAAGGAAGTCTACCAGTTGATCTTGGGGCTGGTATGACTTGAGGCTCTTCTGTGATTTATCCCAGAAATGGGCCTGACAGTCGATCCAGGGACCAAAGGAAGTACCCCCCCCCCGATCCTCTAACGACCTTAACAAGGGCACGTGCAACTACCTACCTATCCCTACCTTTTTCTTCTCTGGTGACTTACCGTCGTCCATGCGGGATTGAAGACGTCTGCCAAATTGACCATCGGGCAGCTGACTGTTGGCAGAGGACATTGCCACGGAAGTGAGGAATCGTCACCAAAATTGTCGCCTAGCCAGAATCTAACGATGATGCGAACTAAGGTAAATCATCATTAAGACTAGATAAATAAAAGGCAATGAGTTTAAATAATCATCATTAAGACTAATAGCGCCTTTGAATCAAAATAGGCTCTCATTAATGAGTTTAAATATAACCCAGCACTGAGATTGGATAAATAAAGGAGAGTTAAAGAATCATCATTGAGGAAATGAGTCCTCGATAAATAAAAGGCAATGAGTGTTGAATCTGACAGTGATGACGACAAAGGCGAATCATCATTAAGACTAGACAAAACAGAGATTTCATTTGAAGAACCATCATTTAAGACTAGATAAATAAAGGCAATGATTTTTTTTAGCAATAGAGTTACATTCATCTTCATTGGGAGGCATGCATGGGTAGATAATCCATTCTTCCTCCATTAGTTTCATTGGCCCTTCACTTTCAAAACTGGCACTTCCTTCATCAAAAACATTAGTAGCAACAAGGGGAACATCACAAGTATTGTTGCTACCATTATTAATAAATCCCAAGAGCAAGTCATCACAGAGATACATCTATTTTGATATTTTTTTATAGATAAAAATCATAGGGTTATTATTACATTAATAAAAATCATAGGACCTTGGAGGACAAGAGCCTCCTCTCCTTCAGATATTGGATCTGACTTTCGTATGGGGGGGGGGGGGGGGCTGTTTTTGAACGCTCCAACACCATTTTATTAATTGTTGGACATCAGTAACCCCAGAGAATCTGGAATTTTTAGGGTAGTTCAGAAACTTCGGGGACAAGCATGCGACAATAGGAGAGCTCTAGAAGGTTCCTAGAACGCCCATGCACCCTACCTAGATGCTCTAGGGTTTTACGTATCTACACAGGACGCCTAGGAGCTTTGTGGTCCCTCCTGACCCAAGTTCCGGTACTCTGGGACCACCTTGGTGCATATATCATCCTCGTATTTTTTCCTGGACTTTTTTGAAGGTTTGAAATACCTATTTTCCCTGAAAACAGAAATTGTTAGCCACTTTATTAAGAAGTTAGTCCTTAAACTTAAAAAACTATGTATGAATGATGGAAATATGGCATGAACAACGCAAAGGTTATAGATACATTAAAGACGTATCAAACCACTCTCATATTGATGAGGTGACATCATCTTTCGAATCGTCCACTTTGTTAGGTCCTTCGGGTAAGAGAAGGAATAGTGCATATCAAAAGTTCCTTATCCTTGTACAGTTGATGGTTTGATGTATAATATGGTTTATACATGCCCTAATACTGCTCATGTAGTTAGCGTGATAAAACCGTTTTATGTAAAGGCCAATCAAAATCACCGGAAGGCGGCATAGTGGTTCCTTAGGTAACTTGGTAGCACAAGTAAATATAACTTAATTTTTTTATCAAAGCTAAGCAAATCCAGGTAGGTTGTTGGTTATTTAGATTTTGACTTCGATGATGATCTTGATGAGTGGCGCTCCCTCACCGACTATGTATTTCAGATTTGTGTGTTTCGTGTTAGTTCGAGGTCAACCTTGCAGGCTATGATTGATTTATCAACCACATAAGTTGAGTTCATGTCTTTGAAAAAGGCGGTGAAAAGAACTATTTGGATGCATGGTTTTCTTGGTGAGTCGAGTATGACCATGTTGTGTCTTGTGATAGGCAAAGGGGGTGATCGCCTTGAAAATGATGAAACGTTCAATGAAAGAACCAATCATATTGAGGTGCATGACTTTTCCATAAGTCTCGTTGATATGAAAAGGAAGACTTTGTACTATGTTAAGAATGTTGGCACAAAACACAATACATTGAATTTGTTAATCTTGGCCAAGCTTAAGGATTGTCCGAACATGGTGGTTGTTTGTTCATGCCTGAGCTAGCTGCCACGTTGGGCATTATAGATGATGGGTTTGTTGTTTGATGATATCTTCACTTGTATTTGTATCATTGGAGACTGGACTTTTAGCATGAAGAAGTTTTTTTTTTGAGGGCTAAGCATCAAGAAGTTTGACGCGTTTGTAAATCCAAAGGCACTAATTGTCTTTGATAAGACAAATGTACAAGCCCACACCAGTTTCTAGGTGTGGGACCTTTGCTTCTAGTTCTCCTTGGTCTCCACCGGCCGTTGGGTTGGATCATGTTCTATTCCGATACATGTATATTTGCTAATCTTGATAAGTCGGTAGTGGGTGTAGTGGTTTTGAATCATGATGGTGCATGTGTTGCTGCTTGCACTGAACTCATTGTCGGAGTTTTGGCGCCAGCACTTGTGCTTGGACGCTCAGTCTTGTTGCCCCGTGATGAACAATTTCAAGAAGTGATTTTTTTGCTTTTGATTGTTTCTTATCCCTTGTGCAACTGTTAGAATTAATGGGCTAGGCCCATAACAATTTCTGAAATCTCAAATAGTGGCCCATGAATAAAATAGCAAGAGGTGGTGCTAAAGTTTAGTCCCATACCGCTAGTTGAGGAAGAGTTGGACCTCTGGTCCTAATATATATACTGCTACCGGTTGCGGCCAAAAGACACACCGAAAACACCTAGGGTTTTGCCTCATCTCGCAACACGCCGCCACCGTAGTCTACTCCATCCCAAACGCCGGCGTGCATCGGCGTGCGGGAGAGCAGGTCTCCGGAACCATTCGTCCTTGCGATCCTGCACCGGGAGAGGACGAATTAGGTTTTTGGGAAGCGCTCTGCGCGACTGCTCAAGTTCGTCATCATGGGTCGTCTTTCGTCCAAGTCGGGCGGCGCTACTCATCGTCGTCTTCATCGCCGTCAGCAGCAGATCATCGCCAACATCGTCATCAACACCGTCGCCCCTACAACAGCTAACGAACAGTACGTTCATTGTAATCTGTTCATGTCTCTCTACAGCTGCTGATTCGTGTGCGCTGCTGTTGTGCATGTTTTGCTGTTCTTCTAGTTTGCTAGATTGTTACATGTCTTTGTTCTAGTCATGAATTATTTATTGGAATTAATCATGAACTTGCCTAATTTTCCAACAATCCAAAAACCTAATTGTAGGCAATTTCCTGAGTTAACTATGGCTGGATTCGCTGATGCACTGAGGCCGGATAAGTTTACCGGTGTGCACTTTAAGAGGTGACAGGTGAAGACCACGCTCTGGCTTACTGCTCTGAAAGTTTTCCACGTTAGTGTTGGTGCTCCAGAGGGAATGTCTGATGAAGATTAGAGAAAATTTCAGGAAGCCAATACTATGTTTGTGGGATGCATTCTGAATGTTCTTGCTGACCGTATGTGTGATGTGTACATGCACATAGATGACGGAAAGACTCAATGAAGTAGCTCGTGCACTAGCTAAGTCCTCTATACATTTGGTCATCAATCTTTGTATTTTCCATTCAGCTCCGGACTGTGCCTAGTAGACATTGCATGAGTTTGTTGCTTAACCAATAAATCACCGACGTTCTTAATTAAACAGAAAACAAAGAAAGAAAGATGTAAGCCCTTGTGCGTACGTGCGTGTTTTTTTGCACCAAAGAGCCGCGCGCGCAGTACGATCGACAAACAAACGTACCACGCGGCGCAAATGGCCGCATGCCGTCGGCGCAACGTTCGCCGGACCAGAGCCGTAGCAGCAGTAAAAAAACTCTACGCCGGCCATTCTCCTCTCCTCTTCACTAGGCAACAGGAGTACGTGGTGCGTGACTTGACTGCCCTTGCTTGCGGTCCCCCGCGGCGAGACAGCGACGCGGCGGGCGGTGGTCCGTCCTCCGCTGCTCCGGCGAGCGGAGCCTCACGCACGCACGGCCGGCCCTGCCTCACCGGAGGTACACGCGGCCGTCCATCGGGCGGCCCGCCCGTGACCGCGCCGTTCGAATTAAAGCCGTCGCCGGCCGTGCATGCAGAGGCAGAGGCAGAGGCATGGGCGGGCTCTGATTGAAAGGAAAGGAGCCCACTCGCACATGCGCCCCTACATTAATTATTCTCCGCCATTCACACCAGTCCACTCTTTTCCAGACAATTATTTCGGCTGATTTGTTAAGACTAACTAAAGCTGGGCTAATTATCACCCGGCCGGCGACCAAATCGGCTCGTAGGTCCGACCCAGGATCCCCGCTTTGCGAAAAGCCCCAGATTTGGCGCTTGTATTTTTCTACTCCTACTCCTACTACGAACCAACCAAACAGACACGGTGACATCGTGACTGACTCGTGGAGGTACAAAAAATGCTTCTTTTAGGAGTATCATTTTGATTGATGATGAAAAATAATGACGAGGACGTCCGTATTAACAAAACAGTCCGCGCAGGAAGCCAACAAGCGACGCCTTCCCTTCCTGTCTGCTCCCCCACCTCACTCCCTCTCCCTCCTCTTCCCGAGAAGAAGAAGCGGACCACGCGCAGGCAGGCACACACATTTCGATCCGCTTCCCCAAGCATCCTCACGGGCTCGCCCTGTAGCCACCGGCCTCGCCGCACGGATCCGGAGAGCACCGGGCGCGGAGGCCCCAGATCCGGTGCTCTTCTGGTGGGGTGGCACCTCCTTGCTGCGAGCTGTCAGGTAGGTGGCCGCCGCCATTGTCGCGTCCCTTTCCTGGCCGAGGTTTCCGAGCTTCGGTCTAGCTCGGTTTGGTTATCTTCGTGCCTGGTCCGGGCTCGCTGGGTCCAGATTCAGCTGCATTGGCCCGGATTTGGAAAATCTTTTCTGCAAAGTTCACTGTTTGTTGCATCTAGAGCTCCCCAGATCTTTCTTCTTGCCCCGGCTTCTGCTGATTCCTCTCCTGTTTGGCTGCTCCGAAGGCTCCGCTCCGCTCTGCCGCGGCCATACCATGGCGGCGCCGGCGTGAGGGGCTCCTGGGCGAACGGCCGGAAGTTACCAAGATGTGGAAGCAGTTCCTCAGCAAGCTGCCGCGGACCAAGTCCACGCGGGACGGCGGCGCCGACTCGGGCCAGTGCAGCGGCGGCAATGGCAACCCCATACAGCGCACCAGCAGCGTCCCGGCGGGCGGGGGCGGCCGCTCCGCCTCCACCATCAAGCGCATGTCGTCCGCCGTCTTCCCCTCCAGCGTCGTCGCGGGGATCGAGCCGCTCGTCGCCTTCAAGGACGTGCCCAGCTCCGAGCGCCACAACCTGTTCGTCAGCAAGCTCAGCCTCTGCTGCGCCGTCTTCGACTTCTCCGACCCGGCCAAGAGCTCCGCCGAGAAGGACATCAAGCGGCAGACCCTGCTGGATCTCATCGACTTCGTCGACTCCAGCAGCGGCCGCTACCCGGAGGCCGTCATTGCCGCCTGCTCCAGGATGCTCGCCGTTAACTTGTTCCGGGTGTTCCCTCCGAGCTACAGGTCCGGTGGCTCGTCCGGTGGCGGCGGCGGCGAGGGTGACGAGGACGAGCCGATGTTCGACCCTGCCTGGTGCCATCTGCAGCTTGTGTACGAGCTGCTGCTCAAGTTCATCGGATCCAACTCCCTGGATGCCAAGATAGGGAAGAAGTACTTCGACCACTCCTTCATCGTCAGGCTGCTCAACCTCCTCGACTCCGAGGACCCCAGAGAGCGAGACTCCCTGAAAACCATCCTCCACAGGATCTATGGCAAATTCATGGTGCACCGGCCGTTCATCCGCAAGGCGGTGAGCAACATATTCTACCACTTTGTGTTCGAGACCCAGCGGCACAACGGGATCGCCGAGCTGCTCGAGGTGTTCGGCAGCGTCATCAGTGGCTTTGCATTGCCTCTCAAGGAAGAACACAAGATATTTCTCTGGAGGGTTCTGATTCCTCTGCACAAGCCGAAGTCAGTCGGGGTGTATCTCCAGCAGTTGACATACTGTGTGACACAGTTTCTAGAAAAGGACCCCAAGCTTGCCGGATCGATAATCATTGGTCTGCTGAGATATTGGCCTGTAACAAATAGTCAGAAGGAAGTGATGTTCCTGAGTGAGATTGAGGAGATCCTGGAGGCTACCAGCATGGCGGAGTTCCAGAAATGTATGGCTCCGCTGTTTCGCCGGATAGCTCAGTGCATCAACAGTTCACACTTCCAGGTAACTAGCTTGCCCCAACTAACATAATTCGGTAAATTCTGAGTTCTTCAATGTTCTTGTTGCAGTATGCATGTACTTCCACCATCCAAGGAAAAAAAAACTCATATAGTTGTATTCTTAGATGCACTAAATATACTTGTTTCTGCCATTTAAACTAGACACTTCCATATGAAATTTATTTAGGTGCTTATGTGGTGAAGTCTGAAGAAATTAGCATCACTCAATCAGAATGGGTCATGATAACAAAATAATAACATTCTTGATCAAGCTGTCCCCAAAGGCCCCAACAGCTAAGCTTATTTTTGGTCCATCGACGTGCCTCATATTGGTGATTAGAATGTGTGGACATGGCAAATGAGCAACAGATGTCTGAAGGCCTGAAAGTTAATGTTGACAAATGGACAACAGATCCGAAGTAGGCCATCATATTATCACCTAATCGTTCTATATTTTTTAATATCATGAATAGCATACACTTGGGCCGGCATTAACCACTGGAGTGAGTTCACGCATCCAGTCCGTTATTGTCTGTTAGTCACTTACTTGGCTCACATGTGCTCTAATGTTTTTTATTACAAATGGTTGTTGGCTTGATAAGATACTCTTTCTTCAGGTTGCTGAAAGAGCACTCTTCATGTGGAACAATGATCACATCATCAGCCTGGTGGCACAAAACCGCCAAGTGATCATGCCCATCATCGTTCCAGCGCTAGAACAGAACGGCCAGAACCACTGGAACCACGCGGTCCTGAACCTGACCGCCAACGTGATGAAGATGTTCTCCGAGATGGATGAGGAACTATTCTCCGCGTGCCTAACAAAGTGCAAGGAGGACGAGGAAAACCAGGTGTCGTTGGAAGAGAAGCGGAGGCTGAAGTGGGCGAAACTAGAGTCCGCCGCAGCTCTCCAGCCAGTGACTGGCCACACTGCCGTCCTGGTAGGGTAGGTCACCAACCGTCGGCGATAATCTGGTCGCGGCCACCCTCGTTTAGCGTGTGTTTGGTCGGTGGAGGTGCGTGCCAATGGTGTTCTTCCCCTGTTTGGTGAAGCGCGCCCAAGTGATGATCAACTCCAGGGCTCGTCGTTTTGCTTTTCTTCTGTACGTTGTAACTATTCCCACTATGTCTATGCTCTAGAGGCAAATGTACCTGTGAGCGAGCGCCTTGTGCTGAGACTCCTTACCAGTAACTTTTGCCTGTTTATTTATGAACATTATCCTAGAGCTTAATTCAAGTGTCTAAAGCCATTTCTCTCGAGCAACTATAGATCAGACAATGAAATGCATTAGCTCTGTATTTTAAATGAACAGAGTATTACCTGAATTAAACTGCATAACTAAAACAGAACTAAAAAAAAAAAGACGTAGGTGAAAATTCCGTAGCCGGGACTTGAACCCGGGTCTCTTGGGTGAGAGCCGAGTATCCTAACCACCTAGACTACGACGGATTTCTATTAATATTTTACTGTCAGCCTTATAAGTATATTAAGGACCCATCGGCAAAATTAAGAATCAGGCAAACTACAGAAGACCGTGTGGAAAATGAAAAACGGTAAGGGTTCAATAAAATTACAATTTGCCATTATTTCCAGGAAGAAAATCAGGTCATAGTTTTAGGCATACAAATTTCACACATTCTTCTCCAATGAACCGCACACAGACACAGGGTACTTGGGATGTCAAGAAGAGGATTGAAGGAATTTTATAGAAATTATGGAGGATTATAATCTTTCCCTATGAAAGCCCTTTGGATCATAGGATTAGGTCATCAAATTCCTATGGAATCCAATCCTATGCCCTACATTCCATCGGAATCTCAATATGAACTCAAACCTCATTTTAATAAGTCCAATGAACTTGCACTCTATCTCTATCTACCCTCTCTCATCAATTATCTAAACTTCCGGTGTGTTTTCCTGTGCAGCATCCCCAGTCACCTCTTGTAAGTTCCTATGTTTCATAATCCTATAGAAATTCACACTACATGACATCCTACTCCTGTGTTTTTCTATTCCTACGTTTTAATTTCCTGGAATGCAAAGAAGCCCCAAATGTGCGATACCGTGAGCCAATCATCGTCCTTTTGAGTGTTTCCTCATGTCCCCAACGTCATGAAGACCACAAGAGACGAGGTAGACCCGCGCCGGCGCCAATGGGAGGCACTCGAAACCCTAGGACGCTGGGTGCAAGGTACGAGCGACCGCCGCTGTATGTGGTGTCATACAGGTTGCGTGCGGCCAGTCTCGTATGATTATTTAGGTGCGATTCGTGATATTGGTATATAGTTCCATTATTGTAATTTTCTTCAACCTATCCATAGTCCTCGTTCAATAAATAATAATGAAACTATTAATTATCCAATATATAAACAACAATTATCGCAAAAATACAAGCTTGTATATTGGCCGTATATATGCAGTGGCGGAGCTAGCTTGGGATGACTGGGGGGCCAATGGAAAAATATGAACTCTTGGAAGGATGGAAGTCTGTATTTTCTTCAACCTATGCAGCTACAGAAAAAATTTCTTCAGAAAAAATCCCAAGGCTGGGGGGCAATGCCCCCCGGGCCTCAACATAGCTCCGCCACTGTATATATGTACATACCTTGTGTATGCTAACTAGGTAGGACGGTGCTGCATCATTTACACTGGATGCAGCCTTGACGACGCTAGCACCGAGGGCGACGGCACTGTTTGTTTGAAAAAACCCTCCACAGTTCAAATTATAGCACAGGGCCATCGCCGTCACGGAGTTCCTCTCTTCGCTGCTCGGCGCCTCTGAGAAGGAGGAGGAGCCGGCGGAGCCACCCGTACCGGCGCCGATGATGCGCCGCGTTTTGGTCTTGATCGCTGCCGTGTCGCAGCTTGGACTGATCGTCTGCTTCTTCTGGAGTCTTAGGGCATCTCCAATGGGCGGCGCTAGCTGGAGGCGCTAGGATTGAATTCCTGGCCAGACCGGCAGTTGCGCCTGGTATTCCTGGAGTCCAACACTTATATTTTGGCATCGGCGCAAGAGTAGGAGTCCAGCGCTTAGGTAGTTTGCTTGCTGTATGTACGAGATAAAATCTGAGCGCAACAGCCACCTTTGTTGGAGTTTGTTAGCGCATACTAGCGGCTAGCGTTGGAACGGAGAATGCTTACGTGAGCTCTTAATTTCAGAATATTTATTTTATTTGCCTAAGCGCATCTACAGGCGCCCTGCATTGAAAATGCCCTTATGCTTGCAGTCTCGCTGCGGATGGGCAAGGTGCACTGCTGGCCACAGGGGACGATGGGCGCGATGCTGACCGGGATGACCATCTCGTCCGTCCTGAGCATCTACATGGTGTACATTGGCATTGGATGCGTCTTCGGGGCCAATTGATAGCCTGATGTGCACGGACGGAGTTCTTCATATGCCTTGAGTAGTTCTCCATATATAACTACTCAACATGTATTTCTTGAACCTCGATGACCGGTTTATCACGTCAGTTGCAAGGGCGTGTGCCTCGTTTAAATTACTACTGTACTTTGGAAACCTGATGGTATGCCTCAACATTTGTCACTTCAGTTGTAATAAAGACATGGTCACTTCTAGTTTAGTCGTCCTTATTCCATGGCGAAAGCACCTCTGGTCTGATATGCCCTAGGTAGAGCTCGACGGGCCCACCACACGTACGTCTAAGCAAGTAATGGACTGGTAGCTGGATTACCGAGTGGGCCCATCAGATTCATTTACTGTCAACTGACAACCTGCCAACCCGCGACATGGGCCAAATTCAAAGCCGCACACAAAGAACATCATGTTCGCCCAACGCACCAGCTAAATGTAGGCCCACGTAGAAATCGCGAACACGAGAGGACGGCACCGCTGTATTTCTCATAAATGGCCATCGTATATAGCTCAAAAGTCATACACCACGCATCCCGACGTGAAAACGCTCGGCACAGATTACGGCCTCCAGGCAGCTCGTCCTCCAAAACGCCTCTCTCCGAGGGATGCTACTACTTTCATTAAAAGATTTATTAGATAATCGAAAACAAACTTCCTGTAATATCCTTAAGACCCAAGAAACCGCGCAATTCTTTCAGAATATAAGGTCTAAGCCAACTCTTTCTAGCTTCAACCTTTCCTGCACATAAAATCCTGTGATGCCAAAATAAGAGAAGGGCTGACATGGGAGCACAGGACACAGGAGTGGCTGCGACCTGCTGCGCTGCACGTCCAGGAATTGTCAGAAGCATCCTACAATAAACAATTCAGGAGGCCTACATTTCCGTAGAGTGAAGTGCGGTTGCAGTGAGTACTGTAGATGCGAATCCTTTCACTTTGGACCCTAGGATTCACGTCATCAACGGCTGAAATTGCTTCTTTGGCTTGGGATTCAAAATTTTAAAACTCGTACACTATATAGATAGAGAGATAGATAGTATTGTATAGATACCTTAGTTCCTTACATGACTATGTATGGTATTGTTATATTCTAGAAGCTTCTCACTTTTCCATGAAGCTTATCTTGATCTGAAATTTCTAGAATGTTCTCAAGTAGAATGTTCGTCTGGAATTAGGCTAGTCCAATGAAGAACATCATTCTCAAGTGGGAATGGGGAGCCTGTTTGACTACGTCTAAGATGGGTTGTTTAGTTGTGGCTGAGAAGGGTTGGGAGGGAGGGGTACGATGACTTTTCTAGGTTTCTATAAGAGTATTTATGAGATTTCTAGAATGTTCTCAAGTAGAATGTTCATCTGGAGCGGGAGGCAGCGAACGGAGCTTGAGGAGGCGGCGGTGTCAAAGAAGACAGTGTGGGGCCAAGAGGGAAGTGGTGACGGACCTCGGGGAGACGGAGTCGAGGAGGGCGGTCGAGTTCCGCGTGCGGAGCCCGGCTGACGGCTATATGTTTGAGCATATGTGGACATGTTCGAAACACTAGAGAAAAAACCAATTGGTTATTTTTAAGCAATATACTATTGAGATTTTACACTGTTTTCCTAACTTTGCACTGCTAATTGTTCTAAGCATATTAGGCACCTGATTGGTGATGTTTATTCTTGATCACCGGATCACTCTGATTACCTGGTACCAGTCTTACATTATCAAGTCTAAGTTTAGCTTCAAGTCACGGCTGCGTCACAAAAGTCTAGCACGTTCCTTTGACTACGAAGACGTATATGGTGACTTATGTATGTGTTTGTGAGCATCTGCGTTTGTACTGTGACAAAAAAACCTTCACTTATATATTGATGATACCTTGCTACCCCAAGCAGTATGGGACTAAAGACTTGAGGCAACGCATGTTCCTACCGCGGCCTAGTCTGAAAGCCCAGCTGAACCGGTCATTGGCCGACCGACGTTCACATGAAACGTGGACTGTGAGTAGAAAGGGCTGTGCGGTTGGGTGTATGTGAGTACTTGGAATGAGATCGTTGGGCGAGCGTGCATGTGAGAGGGGCCTATGCATGTGTAACAGTGCTAGTAGATCTACTGTGGATAGCTGTGCTCTGCAGTTGGACTCCATTGATGATTAGCCGGATTGTGCAAGTAATCCAATTCATAAATAAATGAAGGTTTATGACGACTAGGTCATTGCCTAGCAAGTTGGTTCTGGTTCTTAGTACCATCGTAGTAGAACGTAAATGAAGGTCAGTAACACATCATTTTCTAGTCGTCAAAATAATAAATAAATTCCACAAATATGTGAGTGTGTGACTCACACCACCGAATTGACCATTGTCCACCATACCTCATTGTTGCCAACTGGCCGCTTGCAGATCCAGCAAGCAACATCGTCAACTCCATCTTGGCATTCCTAACATTTCATTTTGCTAACTTACGCCACCATGCACTCCCACTTCACTTCTAATCAGAGACAATTCATTTCACTTTTGTTTCTTCGGCTCCCCGCAATCATCGCATGCTCGCCCGAGCACCAACAACTTGTAAATGCTACAATTTAGACTTCAACTTAGTCGCTATCATTCATGATTCAAGACAAAAACTTCCCATAATCCACTGCATTTTGCGTTAGAATAAACCAAGTATACATATTATTCCAATCAGATTTGCTAGCAACGACAATGATCTAGTACCATGCCACTAAACAACAAAGATCGGCAATGCTACATGCCTAATTCCAGTGGTGCACATCTTACAAAGATGTCAGTTTTGAAACATGACTCATTCATGAGCAACAACATTATGCATATGCAGTTTGAACATGTGGCTCATTTCGTGAGACTTGAACCATAATTCGGAAGTCCCCATTCGAGAGAGAGTCTTTAGCAACATATACATTCACTCTCAGCCGCTAAAGAATTCTTTAGCAGCATATACAACACATGAACTGCTAAACTAAAAACTGCACGGGGTTTAGCTTAAATAGCTTAAGCTTATTATAAGCAAAAATACACTATGTAGTTCAAAATCACCAAATAAGTGAAACTTAAATACTAGTCCAACTGATTACTTCTAGGTTATTATTTTTCTTCATGTACTCTCTACTCTTATATTCAAAGAACCTAGTCAGATATATCTAATGAGCACAAAACGCTAGTGCAGAATCGGCCTATAGTGCCGGTTCGTAAGGGCCTTTAGTCCCGGTTCAGGAACCGGTACTAAAGGGTGGGGACTAAAGCCCCCCCCCCCCCCTAGTCCCGGTTCAACACGGCCCGGGACCAAAGACCCACCACGTGGCACGAGCCGGCGCCGGGGGCTGGGGGACCTTTAGTCCCGGTTGGTAACACCAACCGGGACTAAAAGTATTTCATTTAATTCTGGGTTTATGAATTATGGTTTATTTTTCCTTTTAATTTTGTGTTTTCCATTTAATTCTTTTTTATTTCAAACATATTTTACGCTACTACATACTGTACACGTTATGTATATATATATAAATAGAATTTCTCGTAGAACCGATCATATATATATCATCGAATTTCTCATACGACCATTCACATACACATATATATATATACAATTTCTCCTACAATTTGCGGATCATTACATGCAGGCATTACAGCTTGTAATGGTATTCTCCTTTGGGATCTATGACCTGGTCGAGCAAAAATCCCGCTATTTCCTCTTGAATTGCTCATATGCGATCCGTTGGTAGGAGCTTGCCCCGCATCTCCGACAGCTTTAAAGAAGGAGATCAAGATGAATATATTAGTTGTGTGTATATATATTAGATCATGATAAAAAAATTGTGGATAGTGTTCTGGCAAACGTACCCAAAGTTGTCTTTCAGATTTTTCCATTTCGGATGTCATCATGCGAATGGTCTCGCAAACGTAGTATGCGCATAAATTATTTTCCGGCGCCTGGCTCAACCACTTTACGAGAATAAAATTCAATCAGATAATAATTAATCAAGCATGATAATGGTATTGAAACTAGAATTAATCAAGCTAGCTAGTACTCCCTCCGTCCGAAAAAGCTTGTCCCAAGCTTGTGCCTCAAATGGATGTATCTAGCACTAACTTGGTGCTAGATACATCCATTTGAGAGACAAGCTTTTTCGGATGGAGGGAGTACTACTTAATTACCTTGGGTCGCACCCATTTCAGCTGTTGTTTCCATTCGCCGGTGACCTCTTTGATGAACTTTTGCCAAGCCCTGCCCGCCGGCAAAGAAAATGAATAAAGGAGTTATTAATTAGTTGATATCAGGAAATGAACTAAAGAGGCCGACATAGTGCGATAATGATTGAAATTACCTGTCGACCATCCCCTTCACGATTTCATAGTCGGATGGGTCTTTATATAGTGAGTCCAGTACTTGAACTTTTCCCTTGTCAACTTCAATGATTAACAAGATCCAGTGGAAACTGCATGCGCACATGTTTGTATAATTATGCGGGCATGTGCATAACTCATCAACTACACTTATTAACATCTAGTAAGCAAAAATAGAATTTGTAGTACAAGATATAGTAACACTCACCCGAAGTTGTAAGGAAGTAGTATTTCTGGTTGGGTGTTTAGTCGCTTCAAAAACTCTAGCAAGCTGATCTCTGTGTCTTTTCTCGACCATTAAATTGACCATGTCTTTTGATTAATCGTATTTGGGTCAATGAACCCAATGCCATAGCGTCTAGCTTTTTTCATTTCATACATCTTCATTCTGCATAATACCACAGAAAAGAATATAGTGAGGATAATTACAGGTAATGAACGAGCACAGCTAGCTAGAGACTTAAATTACAGAAAGAAATCACTTACAGACAATAGCAACTGACGATAGATTTGTTGAGTGAATAACTGAAACATCTCTTCAAACTCAACCCACAAATCTTTTGCATGGAAGTAATGCTCTTCCTTGACTTTCACCATGAGGGACTCTCGATCGGTCTTTGCTGCTTCTATCATGTACCACTTATGCAAATTGTACATTCTCGTTGGTAGAAGCGGGACCTGCTCAGGCTTGACCAGAGGTTGGCCGCGGACATATTTCTATCTTAGTTCCTCCTCTTTAAACACGGGGAGTTCCTCGGTGCCTAGGAGTTGTTCAACAGTGAGACCGGCCTCTTTAGACTGCCTTGTATGATCGTCGGTTATTACCAGCTGATGGGCGGTACTCACATGTGTTTGTACAATGAGCGGGGGGATCGATTGCACTGCCTGTTCTCCCAGCTGGGGAACAGTTTTCCTGCTTTTTTTGCCAACTGCTTGGCTCGAGCTCGAGCTCGACTCCTTCTTTTGTTGTGCCTGATATAACTTCTTGATACAGCGCTCATAGTCTGAGTCTGTATGCTTGACAGCCGGTTGAGCATTATCAATAAAGTGTTGTATGACATCCTCATGTACTTTCTCCTTTGGCGGCGGGGGCGGTTTCGGTCCAAAATGGGCCTTCAATTGGGCAACCACTTCGGCTTTGGTTTCCTCCTCAGTCAGGTGGTAAGGCAATTTCGGAAGAGGCTTGAGGCTTGGACCATATTTGTATTTCTTGCCTGTTGTACCGCTAGCCGCCGTAGTTGCGGCGCCTCTCTTCCGCTGTGCCAGACTTGGAGGAGGAGGAGTCGGCTGACGCGGTGCAGGCGGAGACGGCTGACACGGTGCCGGGCTTGGAGGAGGAGGAGTCGGCTGACGCGGTGCCGGCAGAGGAGTCGACTGACGCGGCGGCGGACTTGGAGGAGCAGGAGTCGGCTGACGCGGTGGCGGACTTGTTGCAGCAGGAGTCGGTGGCCTTGGAAAGACGATGCAATCCTTTTTCCATAGAATGATACGATGTATGGCCTCTCCCAGTGTGCTCTCCTCGTCACCTCTAGGAATGTCAAGCTGTAGCTCGTAATATCCTGACATCACTTCATCAACCCCGACACGAGCATAGCCAGCTGGAATCGGATTGCAATGGAAGGTTGCTTCAGGGGGATTTGTTAAAGCATAGCCGTCCACCACCTTCATGGATAGGTTCTTCACTTTCATGTGTAGCTCACAAGTAGTCCTATCTTTGATATCATCCACAGGGTATCTAGCCAGCAGTGCATCATCGGCCGGGGTGGAACCCACGCTGCTTCTCGGCATAGATGGGACGGTGCTATCCAATGCTGGATCGATCTGCTCCTGCTGCCGCTGAGACGCCCTTTCCTGGCTAAGTGAGTCGATCTGCTCCTGCTGCCGCCTGAAAGCGCGTTCCAACTCCAAGTGCCTTGATTCTAGGCCTTCAAGGCGGAGTGCTTCCTTCTTCCTCTTCTCCTCCTCCAGCTTCCTCTTCTGCTCCTCCTGCTGCTTCTTTCTCGCACGGCTTCTGTAATCGGCGTTCCAATCCGCAAACCCCTCAAACCACGGAACAACGCCTTTGCCTCGTGTTCTTCCTGGGTGTTCAGGATTCTTCAGGGCGCGCGTAAGCTCATCGTTCTCTCTGTTGGGCGTGAACACCCCCGTTCGAGCTTCTTCTATTGCAACAAGTAAATCGTCCTGAGCTTTTTTAAGACTTGCCCGCTCCATAATCAGCCCTGTCTCTGGGTCCAACTTCCCCCCATGCGCATAAAACCAAGTCCTGCACCTAGGGGGCCAGTCCAATGTAACTGGAGTGACCCCTGCATCCATCATCTTTTGCTCAGCGAGATCCCACTTAGGCAGGGCCACCTGGTAGCCACCTGGCCCCAGAGTATGGTGCCACTTCTTTTTTGCAGCATTAATCTTGTTTTGTCTCGACCGTTCCTGAGCTAGTTCCGATTCCTTGAACTTCACGAAATCGTCCCAGTGATCTCTTGCCTTCTCCAGTGTTCCATTGAATTCTGGAGTCTGCTTTCCTGCTCTGACGTACGCGGCCCATATATTTTTCTTGTGGTTGTTGAATGCTATCGCCATCTTCTTAAGAGCACTCTTCCTGACTTTCGCCAGATCTGCATCTGTCAAATGATCTGGTAGGGTGAAATATGACATGAGCGATTCCCAAAGCAGATCTTTTGCTCTTTCGTCGACAAAAGTAACTCTTGGATCTTCCTTTGCTGGCTTTTTCCATTCTTGAACGGAGATCGGGATTTGGTCCCTGACAATAACTCCGCATTGACGAGTTAACTTGGTCGCATTCTTCTTAGGTTCAAGCGGTTCGCCATTTGATTTGATGGCATCGATGTTGTACTTTATGCCAGCCTGCAACCTTTTGGCCAGGCCTCGAACTGCCCTGCCGCTTGTAGAAGATTTGCTGGATCCAGAGGGCTAAAAGAAGAAAGATCTATTCGTTAATATATACAAATCAATTAATACATGTAATGATCACCGGATGGCTTATATAATAAATATACCTCGCCGGTCTTTGTTATTTGAAGAACATTTCCTTCGTCATCATTGTTGTCGCATTCATCTATTCGTTCGTCTTCATCAAACATCATACCCTCACCCGTAGTGTTCAGATATTGCGAGCCGTCATCATGATCATCTGGGCTCGGGGAGCGTATGATGTCGAACAGAGCCTCTTCTCCTTCTTTGCCGGTATTGTTCATAGCTTTTATTTAACTAATCCAGAAGAAAGATAAAACAATTTAGTATTCAAATTAGAATGCATGCAATCAATAAGGAAAAACTGAATCATAGTAGATAATATGCATCTCGAATAATCCAGATAATATGCATCATCGAATATAATCTCGAATACATCGTCTCGAATATTATCGAATAATATAATCTCGAATACATCGTCTCGAATATTATCGAATATAATCTCGAATACATCTCGAGTATTATCACTAATACATCTCGAATATTATCATATATATAACATCACTAGCTAATTAACATCACTCGCGGTGGACACCCAAAGAGAAGGAACGATCACAGGATCATAGCTCGGGTGAGATCCCTGAAGAACCTGCAAGGTATTGGAGAACCTAACGTCCAACGCAACCATGTAGCGATGGACGTGCTCGTCCTCCTCCCTGACACGGTGACGTACCACCTCCGCGGGGGACGCCAGCCTCCGCACCGAATGTGGCCCACGCGCCCGCCACCAAAGAAGCTCCGGGTCGACGACGGGACCCGGGTTCCTCACCAAGCAGATGCGCGCCCCTGAAGGTAGCACCTCCCAGTGCCAGCCCGGCGGAGCCTAGTCCCGAACGTGGCGCCTCTGAAGCAGTACGTCGTCGCGAACGAGTCGACGACGAGGATGCGGGCCGGGCATCGTTGACGTCGAGAACAAATTCTTATGAAAAAAAATTCCTATATATGCAATGTCATTTTATTAGGAAATTTTGAGCAAAATATCCTCTTTTCAATTATAATGTCCCATTCCTAGGTTATAACTACCCTAATAATATTCCTTTCTCAACAAATTCCGAAACTTTTCCCACTTATATATAGTCCTTCTAACAAATATATATATGGTCAACTTTTTCCTATGCAACTTTTTTATATGCAAATTTTTTCTATACTATGATATACAACATTATATAAAATTAAAAAACAAAAAAAGAAACACTAATTAAGCATACTTCTATACATCCATTAAAAAACAGAAAAACAACATTATATAAAAAAAATTCTATACTAATTAAACACTAATTATATCCATCTAACATGCATTCATACATACATATATACTAGTGAAAAAATAATCATCTAAAACAACTAAAACATCTAAATAAAACATCAAACATTCATGCATACATGTATAAAAAAACTAGTGAAAAAAAATCGCCGGAGGGGGCGGCCGCGCGAGCTCACAGCGGACGGACGACGGCGTCGAGGTGCAGGGGCGCGGACGGACGGCGACGGCGACGGCGAGGTGCAGGGGCGCGGCGGCCACGACGTCGAGGTGCGGCAGAGGCGCGGACGGACGGCGGCGTCGAGGTGCGGTAGGGGCGCGGACGGATGGACGGCGACGTCGAGGGGCAGGGGCACGCGGACGGATGGCGATGGCGAGCTCCGGCAGCCTGGCGGCGTGGTGGTACGTTCGGCGTCGTCGAGAAGAAAGGCAGATTTGGGGAAAAATTCATAAGTGTTGTATATATAGGAGGCACCTTTAGTCCCGGTTGGAGCC
Organism: Elymus sibiricus; assembly: GCA_039707655.1. Classification (NCBI taxonomy): domain Eukaryota; kingdom Viridiplantae; phylum Streptophyta; class Magnoliopsida; order Poales; family Poaceae; genus Elymus; species Elymus sibiricus. The sequence continues at coordinate 352,614,802 of CM077664.1, forward strand.
ACCAACCGGGACTAAAGGGTGAAATTTGGCCAGGCAGAGCGGCGGGAAGACAAGCCATTAGTCGCGGTTGGTGGCTCCAACCGCGACTAAAGACCCCCTTTAGTCGCGGTTGGAGCCACCAACCGCGACTAAAGGTGGTGTGCCAGGCGAGGGGCGCGGTGGATGTTTAGTCCCACCTCGCTAGTTGAGAGGAGCTCGCACCGGTTTATAAGCCCCGCCGCGGCTACCGTGTCGAGCTCCTCTCTAATGCAGGCCTTCTGGGCCTACCGCACCTGTGCCGCCCAATGGGGCCTACTGGGCCGTACGGGCCTGCATCCTGGCCCAACTAGAGGTTGGGTTTCTAGTCGTATGCAGGCCGTGGCGGCCCAATAGGCGGGCTTTTTTTTAATTTATTTATTTTTTTGTTTTTTTTGTTTTCTGCTTTATTTATTTTCTTTTCTTTCTGAGTTGTTTTTTGCTTTATTTAGAGTTTCTTTGTGAATCTTTTTGCTTTAGGTAAAAAAAATTTATAAACTTTCTGTTAGTGCCAGTGGTTTTCAAATTTGAATAGTTCAAATTTGAATTATTTGAAATTTGTGTGAATCACTACTTTGTGAATAACTTTACTTTAAAAATAGATTTTTCAGTGATTATTAGTGTGTTTTATCATTATATTCAATTTCGTAATTATTAGGTTATTTAAAAAAATGAAATGCCTTTGTAACAGACGAGTTTTCGTCAGAAACCCTGATACTTCGAAAGAGATTGTCCAGTTTGTACACAAAGTGCATCCAGATTTTGCCGTAACCCTCTCAACTTTTTAGCTATGTGGGTGAAATGATGATACCATGCCAACTTTCAACCTTTTCAGAGTTCATTTGTAGTGCTTTGCAATTTCAGGGTCATTTAGCTCAAAAAAATCAGTAAATGCATGAAAAATAGCAAATGCAGTCAGAAAGGGTTGAAAATTGATGACGTGGCTTCGAATGGTGCATACTGAACGCACAAAAAGTCTGGAGTTGAAATAAGTTTAAAAAAATGAAATGCCTTTGTAACAGATTTGTTTTCGTCTGAAACCCTGATACTTCGAAAGAGATTGTTCATTTTGTACACGAAGTGCATCCAGTTTTTGCCGTAACCCTCTCAACTTTTTAGCACATGCTATGTGGGTGAAATGATGATACCATGCCAACTTTCAACCTTTTCAGAGTTCATTTGTAGTGCTTTTCAATTTCAGGGTCATTTAGCTCAAAAAATCAGTAAATGCATGAAAAATAGCAAATGAAGTCAGAAAGGGTTGAAAATTGATGATGTGGCTTTGGACATAATATTTCTTCGCGTTTCAAATGCCAAAACACATAAGTACCCTAACTATTACAAAGATTCCCTCCGGTTTGTTCGAAGTGGGACTTTCCAGATATATAAGTCCGAAAACTCACTAGAGAAGAAAGTGATGACAGTGAAGCCGGTCACATCCCAGAGTGAGATCTTTGGGTATAAAACTTTTTCTTCGCGTGTGTCCCTTTGCGCCGTAACCATGGACAATCTTCATCGTTTAACTTGATGCTCGGGTCAATATTCACTGTGAAGGGAGCAATTTCATGAAACTTTTCATAATCTTCTGACATGTCTGTCTTGTCCTCCACTCCCACGATGTTTCTTTTCCCTGAAAGAACTATGTGGCGTTTTGGCTCATCGTATGATGTATTCGCTTCCTTATCTTTTCTTTTTCTCGGCTTGGTAGACATGTCCTTCACATAGAAAACCTGCGCCAGATCATTGGCTAGGACGAATGGTTCGTCTGCGTACCCAAGATTGTTGAGATCCACTGTTGTCATTCCGTACTGCGGGTCTTCCTTTACCCCGCCTCCTGTCAGATTGACCCATTTGCACCGAAACAAAGGGACCTTCAAACCACGTCCATAGTCAAGTTCCCATATCTCCTCTATGTAACCATAATATGTGTCCTTTGGCCTATTGGTGTTTGCTGCATCAAAGCGGACACCACTGTTTTGGTTGGTGCTCTTTTTATCTTGGGCGATCGTGTAAAATGTATTCCCATTTATCTCGTACCCTTTGAAAGTCAATATAGTCGAAGATGGTAACTTGGACAGCAAGTACAACTCATCTGCAACAGTGTCGTCATGCATGAGACGTGTCTGCAACCAACCGGCGAAAGTCCCCGTTTGTTCATGTGTAATCCAGTCGTCAGACTGCTCCGGGTGTTTGGAGCGTAGAATATTCTTGTGTTCCTCGATATACGGAGCCACCAAGGCGGAACTTTGTAGAACTGTGTAGTGTGCTTGCGCCCAAGAATGCCCGTCATGGCATATTACTGAATTCTTTCCTAGCGTGCCTTTTCCACCCAGTCTGCCCTCATGCCGCGATTCAGGAACACCAATCGGCTTAAGGTCGGGAATAAAGTCAACACAAAACTCAATGACCTCCTCTGTTTCATGGCCCTTGGAGATGCTTCCTTCTGGCCTAGCACGGTTATGAACATATTTCTTTAAGACTCCCATGAACCTCTCAAAGGGGAACATATTGTGTAGAAATACAGAACCCAGAATGGCAATCTCTTCGACTAGGTAAACTAGGACGTGTGTCATGATATTGAAGAAGGATGGTGGGAACACCAACTCGAAACTGACAAGACATTGCACCAAATCATTCTCTAACCTTGGTATGATTTCTGGATCGATTACCTTCTGAGAGATTGCATTGAGGAATGCACATAGCTTCACAATGGCTAATCGAACGTTTTCCGGTAGAAGCCCCCTCAATGCAACCGGAAGCAGTTGCGTCATAATCACGTGGCAGTCATGAGACTTTAGGTTCTGGAACTTTTTCTCTGCCATATTTATTATTCCCTTTATATTCGACGAGAAGCCAGACGGGACCTTCATACTGAGCAGGCATTCGAAGAAGATTTCCTTCTCTTCTTTGGTAAGAGCGTAGCTGGCATGACCCTGATACTGCTTTGGATCCATGCCGTCTTTTCCGTGCATACGTTGCTGGTCCTCCCGTGCCTCCGGTGTATCTTTTGTCTTCCCATACACGCCCAAGAAGCCTAGCAGGTTCACGCAAAGATTCTTCGTCACGTGCATCACGTCGATTGCAGAGCGGACCTCTAGGTCTTTCCAATAGGGTAGGTCCCAAAATATAGATTTCTTCTTCCACATGGGTGCGCATCCGTTAGTGTCATTCGGAACAGATTGTCCGCCAGGACCCTTTCCAAAGATTACTTTTAAATCCTTGACCATATCAAGTATATCATCACCAGTACGGGGGCGAGGCTTCTTCCGGTGATCTGCCTCACCTTTGAAATGCTTGCCTTTCTTTCTTACGGGATGCCTGCACGGAAGAAATCGACGATGTCCAAGGTACACATTCTTCTTACATTTATCCAAATATATAATGTCGGTATCATCTAAACAGTGCGTGCATGCGTGGTATCCCTTGTTTGTCTGTCCTGAAAGGTTACTGAGAGCAGGCCAATCATTGATGGTTACAAACAGCAACGCTCGCAGGTCAAATTCCTGCTATTTGTGCTCATCCCACGCACGTACACCTTCTATACTCCACAGCTCTAAAAGTTCTTCAACTAATGGCCTTAGGTACACATCAATGTCGTTGCCGGGTTGCTTGGGGCCTTGGATGAGCACTGGCATCATAATGAACTTCGGCTTCATGCACAACCAAGGAGGAAGGTTATAGATACATAGAGTCACAGGCCATGTGCTATGATTGCTGCTCTGCTCCCCAAAAGGATTAATGCCATCTGCACTTAAACCAAACCATATGTTCCTTGCGTCATCTGCAAAGTCGTTCCACTTTCTCTCGATTTTTCTCCACTGCGATCCGTCAGCGGGTACTCTCAACTTCCTGTCTTTCTTACGGTGTTCTTTGTGCCATCGCATCAACTTGGCATGCTCTTTGTTTTGGAACAAACGTTTCAACCGTGGTATTATAGGAGCATACCACATCACCTTGGCAGGAATCTTCTTCCTGGGGCGCTCGCCCTCAACATCACCAGGGTCATCGTGGCTGATCTTATAGCGCAATGCACCGCATACCGGGCATGCATTCAAATCCTCGTACTCACCGCGGTAGAGGATGCAGTCATTAGGGCATGCATGTATCTTCTGCACCTCTAATCCTAGAGGACAGACAACCTTCTTTGCTTCGTACGTACTGTCGGGCAATTCGTTGTCCTTTGGAAGCTTCTTCTTTAACATTATCAGCAACTTTTCAAATCCCTTGTCAGATACACCATTCTCTGCCTTCCATTGCAGCAATTCCAGTGTGGTACCCAGCTTTTTCTTGTCATCTTCGCAATTTGGGTACAACAATTTCTTGTGATCCTCTAACATGCGCTGCAACTTCAGCTTCTCCTTTTCACTTGCGCAGTTTCTCTTTGCATCGGCAATGGCCCGACCAAGATCATCAGCGGGCTCATCTGATGCCTCTTCTTCAGCTTCTTCCCGCATTGCCGGCTCAGCTTCTTCCCCCATTGTTGTACCATCGTATTCAGGGAATCCATGGCCAGGATAGCTGTCGTCATCCTCTTCTTTTTCATTCTCTTCCATTAGGACCCCTCTTTCTCCGTGCTTGGTCCAACAGTTATAGCCGGACATGAAACCGGACTCAAACAGGTGGACGTGAATGGTTCTTGAGTTAGAGTAATTTCGATCATTCTTACAGCCAGCACATGGACAATACATAAAACCATCCGCCCGCTTGTTTGCCTCAGCCGCAACCAGAAAAGTACGCACGCCATTAATGAACTGGGGAGAGCATCGGTCATCGTACATCCATTGCTGGCTCATCTTCATTACACAACACCGAAAAGACCAAATTAATACAAGTTCATACATAAAGTTCATACACACTTGTTCTCATAAAACAACATACAAACTCTCTAGCTAAAGCATTTAAATGCAACAACAAATGCGATCAAGATCGCAACTAAGGTAACAATTGATCCAACAGCATAGTGATACCAAGCCTCACTATCAATGGCATATTTTTTAAATTTTCTAATCTTCAAGCGCATTGCATCCATCTTGATCTTGTGATCATCGACGACATCGGCAACATACAACTCCAGTTTCATCTTCTCTTCTTCAATTATTTTCAATTTGTCTTTCAAATACTCGTTTTCTTTTTCAACTAAATTTAACTTCTCGACAAGAGGGTCGGTTGCAATTTCCGGTTCACATACCTCCTAGATAAAAATATCTATGTCAACTTGATGGGCATAATTGTCATAAACACGAAATGCAACAAATAGTTATAAAAGAGAATATACCACATCCGAATCATAAACCGGACGAGGGCCCACGGGGACGGATATCAAAACCATGCCACTATGTATAACAAACAACGTACGGGTAAGAAAATTATACAAGTAACTATCTAAATCACACAAACATGATTTTCTTTTTATAAAAAGGATAAGAACAAGAGGCTCACCAAGGTGGTGCCGGCGACGGGACGGTGCGGGCGATCGACGGTGGTTAGGACGGGGACGGGAAGGCACTAAGTAAACCACACCTACACATCCAAACTAAGAAGTTAATTTGAGCTCAAATTGCATATAAATCAAATAAACTACCACATATAAATACTCCCAAACTAAAACCCACAAATCACTATACTTATAGAGCATTGCAAGAGCTAATCTAGCAATGAGAGATGAAAGGACAAAGTTGCTAACCTTTGTGAACACTTGGATGGATGGGGTGCCTCCAAATCTTGACAAATTTTGGCAAAAATGGAGGATGAGCTCGAGGAAGAGGGGAAGAACAGAGAGGAGAGGAAAGGGGAAGAACAGAGAGCTAGGGCTGGACGAAGGGTTTATATAGGAGCATCTTTAGTCCCGGTTCGTTACACAAACCGGGACTAAAGGTGAGCCTCTAGTACCGGTTCGTGACACGAACCGGGACTAAAGGTGATCGTGGGGCCCCAGCCTGACACCAGCCTGCCACCACCCCTTTAGTCCCGGTTCGTGTCACGAACCGGTACTAGAGGTTCAACACGAACCGGGACTAATGATGCCCGCCCCCCTAGCCGTTGGAACCGGGACTAATGGTCACATTAGTACCGGTCCGTTTCCAATCCGGGACTAATGGGGTTCACGTAAAGTCCTTTTTCTACTAGTGAAACAAAACAAAGGTGCTAACTATATAAGTGAAAAAAGAGCATGTCTCTTTAGATTATATAATGGACCCACAAGAACCTATGAATTGCAAATAACCAAAACAATGGCATGATAGACAGTGAGGAAATCAACTAAACTTAACATGATTGCTAACTAAGAACCCTTTAATTAACCATATCATAGGAATACACAAGAAGCCTAAACACTAGCATTTCAAACATGCCGATCAAACCAGAGTATGGACAGGACTATGGCTCGATGGCCAGCACACAGAGCAGTCATAGCATGAACGCTAGGTCCCAAAGCACGGTAGGGAGGGGACACCGAGAGCTTACCAGAATTGTAGTGCTACATCACATAATAGAAGCCAGACGGGAGGCCAAATTCCTGCCATTGCATACTCCGGCAACCCGGAACTCCCCAGGTTTCTGTCTAGAATCCGTGGAGCAAAAAAGCTAGAAGTTCAAACAACATGGAATTGTATGCGACAATACAGCAAGATCAAGATCATTAACAAGAACAATGGGTCAAAAATCAAAGCATAAGAAAAACCAGGAACTTACCAGATCGTCGCAGTCTCCCCCTTCCTTCAGCTTGACAACCCAAGGACTAAACGTGGTGTATCAACTTCCCTCCATCGGCCTATGACTTGCCCCCTTTAGCTATCATCTCCTATGATATTCAAAGAACCAGCAAGTCAGATCTCTCTAATAAATACACCACAACACAAAACAAACCAAATTAAGTGAGAAAAGGTTCAGGGTAGATAAACACTACGCACCATTCATGAACCCATTCAAGAAGACAAAATCCCTCATCTTCTAAGAATGAAATACACATTAATTGCACATCACCTACACTACACATGCCTTCGTAAAGGGATCAAATAGGATCTAGTCTAAGTAGATGGTAACAACTAGAAACAAGCAAGTTCCAGTACCGCACTTCCTCATCAAACTCTTGTCATTTAGGACCTGATTGTTATTAAGCAAGCCTAAGTAAGCAGTTGCAATTCTCAAATTTTGTCATCAACATAGACGATAACCATGACATCTAATTGTTAAACAAAGCCTACCATCCACAAACCGAATCCATGATCATTAAAAGAGAGCAAATCGAGCTACAACCTAAACATGTAAATAGTGATCTAAACGCTCTTATATTTTTTTACAGTGGGAGTAGCACCATAGGCCAGACTACCACCACAAAACACAAGCACCAGATCATCGGCTCGACAGCCTGAGAAGAGCACAATATGGCCATAGCTCGAAGGCTGGGTCCCAAAGTAGACAGATGAGAAAGGAGAGACAAGGGACTCACTAAGTAAGTGGTAGCCGAGGAGGTAGTCGTGGGAGCCGACGCCGATATTATGGGGCATCAACCCTGCCGTCTCGTTGGCGCAACACCATTCATACACCATGTTGAAGTATTCCTTTTATCCATCTCACATGTAATAGGAAACCTACATAGAATCCCACCGAATCCTGTGTATATTTTCGGTTTGGAATTCTTTTGATTTTCCTTGATTACCAAGGCATGTAACCTTTATATGTGAATATACAACGCCCTGGAGATGGCGTGAGTTGCACAGCAATATTCGTTTTCTTGGTATCAGACGCAGCGTTCCGATCCTCTCGCTAGCTTCTCCTGTCCCGCTCGCCGCCGCCACGCAATGTTGCTACCCAACACCAGCGCCTCCCTCTCCTCCGCCAGTCTTCCGGCCACCCTCAACTCCACCTCCGACGCCCTCCTCTCGGCTTCCATGCCTGCGTCCAGCTCGCCGGCGGTGAACGTGGCCAGCGTCCGTACACACGTTCCCGTCGTCCTGGGCCTCCAACTTCACGAAGTGGAGGATGCTGCTCCGTGTGCTCCTCGGCAAGTATGACCTCCTCCCGCACGTCAACACAGTCACAGCCGAGGCGGACCGCACCGCGGACTGGATTCGCGAGGACTACATCGTCCGTTCATGGCTGTACGGATCGATATCCGACGAGATCCTCGACATCATCATGGCCGAGGACCAGACGGCTCAGGAGGCGTGGACGCTCATCACTAACCTGTTCCTCGACAACCAGATGACCCGCGCCGTCTACCTCGAGGCCGAGTTCCGCGGCCTTGTCCAAGGGGATCTCTCCATCACAGCCTACTGCCACCGTTTCAAGTCTCTCTCCGACGCCCTCAGCGATGTTGGCACCCCCATCTCCGACCAGACACCCGTCCTCAACTGCCTTCGTGGCCTCAACCCGCGCTTCTCCGACATCACGACCATCGTCACCATGCAGAGCCCTCTTCCGTCGTTCAGCCAGACACGGTCGCTCCTCATTCTTCGCGAATCCCAGCTCGCGAACTCTGTTGCTGTTGGCAACCAGACTGCCCTCTATGGTGGTGCATCCTTCCATGGCGCCGGCGGCTCCACCTCTGGTCACCACCGTGGCAATGACCGCAACGACGGCGCCCGCCCCGGCAACAACTCCGGCGGTGCTGTTTCTGGAGGCAATCGCAACGACGGCCATTGGAAGAAGAAGAAGGCCGCCAACAGCGGGAACAGTGGCGGAGGCCGCTCCTACCCGCACGACGGCTCCTTCCAGCGTGGGGCGCCTCCATCGCTTGGCCCTTGGGTTTGCTTCAACCCTTATACGGGGCAGACCCAGCAGCTCCAGGCTCCACCGGCATCTAGGTCCAACTCCGGGGCAGGTCTCCTTGGCTCGCGGCCTTCCATGCTGCCGCCGGCGCAGGCCTTCACTTCCCTCGCTCCGCTCCATGGTCAGGCTTTCGGCACCAACCCTCCACCGACCCCGGCCTACGGCGGCACACCGGCATGGGACTGCTCCGCCCTCCTCGCTGCCCTGAACAACGCAACCACTCCTTCGACAGTTGGTGAGTGGGTCATGGATTCCGGCGCCACCGCACATATGGCGTCCGACCCCGGTATGCTTCAGAACCTCACTCCTTCTTCTTCCTCCTCCATTGTCACCGTGGGCAATGGTTCTACCTTGCCCATTACTCATACCGGCCAAGCCATCATACCCACTTCCGCTCGTTCTCTCTTCCTTCGTTATGTCCTACTTGTTCCTCATATAGTCAAGAATTTACTTTCTGTTCGTCGTTTCACTATTGATAATCTTTGCTCAATCGAATTTGACCCCCTCGGTTTTTCTGTGAAGGACCTTCGCACCAAGGCCGTGATTCTTCGCTGCAATAGTCTCGGGGATCTCTATGTCTTCCCATCATCGGTCATCAACCACCACGCCCACGGCCTTCTCGCCACCACCTCCACCGAGCTTTGGCACCGTCGCTTAGGTCATCCGGGACGTGACGCCATGTCCCAACTTCATAAGCACTCTTTTATTTCTTGTAATAAAGCAGCCTCGCATGTTTGCCACGCTTGTCAACTTGGCAAACACGTGCGCTTGCCGTTCACTAGGTCTAGTTCAATAAGCGTCGAACCATTTCAGTTGATCCATTGTGATCTTTGGACATCTCCGATTTTGAGCAATTCTGGTTTCAAGTATTATCTTGTTATTGTTGACGATTTTTCTCATTTTATGTGGACTTTTCCCCTTCGCCAAAAATCCGACACTGCTCAAACTCTTCTAAATTTTGTTGCTTACATTCGCACCCAATTCTCCCGGCCCCTTGTTGCCATGCAAGCCGATAACGGAACCGAATTTATCAACTCCACGGTCACCACCTACTTCTCCACACATGGCATTCGCCTTCGCCTCTCGTGCCCCTACACGTCCGCCCAAAACGGCAAGGCCGAACGTGCCATCCGCACGATCAACGATGTCACCCGCACCCTTCTCTTTCAGTCATCCATGCCGCCTCCCTATTGGGCCGAAGCTCTCGCCACCGCAACACTTCTTATCAACATACGCCCATCTCAGTCTATTGGTTTTTCGGTACCCTACATACGCCTCCACGACACGCCACCCGACTACTCCGCTCTTCGTGTCTTCGGTTGCTTGTGTTATCCTAACCAATCCGCTACGGCCAAACATAAACTCGCACCACGTTCCACTGCGTGTGTTTTTTTAGGCTACCCTACAAACCACAAAGGCTATCGTTGCCTTGATCTATCCACTCGCCGTGTCATTATTTCTAGGCATGTCATCTTCGACGAATCTATTTTTCCCTTCTCATCTTTCTCAGATCGTCCCTCCAACCCTGTTGCTGCCTTGGATTTTCTTCTTGACCTGGCTGCAACCGAGCACACACCAAGTCCCCCCCCCCAGCCGCCATGCAGCCCTCCCATGCATGTCACGTGCATGGCTCACATTCTATCCTCTCCTCGCCAGCTCCTAGCTACCACGCTAGCACACCCACACACTCACCTGACTCCCCCATGCACTCGCCTAGCTATCCCTCCGGCTCTCCCATGTGCTCGCCACCGAGTCATCCGCCGGGTTTCCCACCCCACCCGCAACCCAACATGCATGCGCCCCCGTCGCCCGCTATGCATGGCGGCCTCTCATCTCCCACCACGCCCGCCACTGTACCCAAACCTCCCGGCCCAGTCTCTAGCCCGATGCCTGCATCTTCTCCCGCGTTGAGCGACGCGTCCCCGCCTATTGTCATACACCGGCCTCCCTCCCCTTCTAACACCCACACCATGGCCACCCGTGCCAAACGCGGTCTCTTTCAGCCCGCCAACCGTCTCAATCTTTCGGTCTCTCACTCCACTCCCTCTCCCATTCCCAAAACATACCGGGGTGCACTCCATGACCCACACTGGCGTCGTGCTATGAACGAGGAATTTGATGCTCTTGTCGCTAACAGGACGTGGTCCCTTGTTCCACGTCCTCCTCGTTCTCATGTTGTTTCAGGGAAGTGGATCTTCAAACATAAGTTTCACTCGGACGGGAGTCTTGCTCGGTACAAGGCTCGATGGGTGGTTCGTGGCTATTCTCAACAGGCTGGGATAGACTTTGACGAAACATTCAGTCCTGTTGTTAAACCCGCCACGATTCGTATCGTCCTCAGTCTTGCTGTCTCGCGGTCGTGGCCAATCCACCAGCTTGATGTCAAAAACGCCTTTTTGCATGGAACTCTCGACGAGGAGGTCTACTGTCAGCAGCCTCCTGGATTCATTGATGCTCGCTGCCCAGATTATGTGTGCCGTCTGCACAAATCTCTATATGGTCTCAAGCAGGCCCCCCGCGCTTGGTACCAACGGTTTGCGCTCTTTGCACACCGGCTCGGGTTCGTCACCTCCAAGTCGGATGTTTCTCTTTTCATCTACAAGCGTGGAACTGATCTTGCTTACATTTTATTGTACGTGGACGACATTGTGATCACTGCATCCACTGACCGGCTCCTACAACACCTCATCCCGCAGCTTCATGCCGAATTTTCCATGACAGATCTTGGCGCTCTGTCCTTCTTCCTCGGCATCTCCGTCACTCGGTCACCCTCAGGCATGGTTCTCTCTCAGCGACAGTATGCCTTGGAGCTCCTTCAGCGCGCTGGTATGGTTGAGTGCAACTCCGTTGCCACTCCCATTGACACCAAGTGCAAACTCTCTGCTCAGGATGGTCCTCTCCTTTCCGATCCGACGGAGTATCGGAGCTACGCCGGTGCCTTGCAGTATTTGACACTGACGCGCCCCGACATTGCGCACGCTGTTCAGCAGGCCTGCTTGTACATGCATGCTCCTCGAGAGCCCCACATGTAGTTGGTCCGACGTATTCTCCGCTACATCAAGGGCACTCTTGATCTCAGCTTGCATATTTCCAGCTCGCCATCCACAGCCCTCACCGCCTACTCTGATGCTGACTGGGCTGGGTGCCCCGACACCAGGCGCTCCACCTCTGGGTATTGCGTGTATCTCGGCGACAACCTCGTCTCTTGGTCGTCTAAGCGCCAGACCACTGTCTCTCGCTCCAGTGCTGAGGCAGAGTATCGCGCTGTCGCTCATGTGGTTGCTGAGTGTTGTTGGATTCGTCAGCTGCTTGGTGAGCTCCATCATCCCCTGTCGAGTGCCACCGTTGTCTTTTGCGACAATGTTAGCACCGTTTACATGGCTTCTAATCCGGTTCAGCATCGTCGCACCAAGCACATTGAGATCGACATTCATTTCGTTCGCGAAAAAATGTCGCTTGGCAAGATCCGGGTTCTTCACGTGCCATCTTCACATCAGTACGCTGACATCATGACAAAAGGTTTACCGTCACAACTCTTTTCTGAGTTCCGTTCCAGCTTGTGCCTTCTTCCATACGACGCACAAGCTGAGGGGGGGTGTTGAAGTATTCCTTTTATCCATCTCACATGTAATAGGAAACCTACATAGAATCCCACCGAATCCTGTGTATATTTTCGGTTTGGAATTCTTTTGATTTTCCTTGATTACCAAGGCATGTAACCTTTATATGTGAATATACAACGCCCTGGAGATGGCGTGAGTTGCACAGCAATATTCGTTTTCTCACCACAAAGATCTAGTAGTTTTGTGAGGCTCAATTCGAACAAATAAACTTTTTTTCCAACCGGTCAAACAAATAAACTTGAGCTAACAGCACTGCAATTTCTGGCAGAGGCCATCTTGTCTCGTCTCCTCCTACTCCTCGCTGCATACTCGGGCTCGCCGGGGACGGTGCGGTTGGTCGCATCGTTCCCTTCTCACCCTCGGGGCTGCATATTGCTTTTCGGCAAAAATCGGCTGAACGCAATAAAAATAATTTCACCCTCATAGAGTATGATAGTATATGGTTTCACGTACACAATGCACCACGTACAGTATGCTGTATTACGGTGGAATTAATGATGATCGTACGTACACAATACACACGGTGAAGTACATTAATGCTGCTGCCTCCCACTAGGCGAGCGAGCTTAATTCCGAACGTACGCATGCATGCACGTAGGTACATTCACCTCGGCATTTTCGGGTAGGCGACGTCGAGCGCGATGCCGCAGAGCCCCGGGCCGCCGACGTCGCGGCGCATGCGGATGAAGCCGCCCTCGCCCCACGTCTGCCCCCACGAGTTCTTGACGATCCAGTACTTGACCCCCGTGGCGGCGTCGACGCCGTAGCCGACGACGGTGACAGCGTGAGCGAGCGCTGTCCCGCAGGGGCCCGAGTAGACGCCGCTCCTGTAGAACTGCATGCCGCTGCCGACCTCGATGGCCACGCCGATGGGCTGCCCGGCGACGGCGCGCTGCATTTCGGGCTCGTTCCTGGGCGGGATCACGCCGCTGCCGCTGATCTTGACGACGTGGTGGGCGGACTTGGCGCGGTTGCAGGCTCCCCTCACCGCCGTGTATGGGTACTCCGCCTCCGTAGTGAGGCCGCCGTTCTCCACAATCCACTTGAAGGCCCTGTTGTAGGAGCCGCGGTTGCACCCGCCGTCGTACTGGTCGCAGTCCACCAGCTGCTGCTCCGAGAGGGACACCAGCTGCCCGGTCCTGATCCAGTTCAGGGTCTCGATCGTCGCAACCGTCACAAACGCCCAGCAGCTCGCTGCATCCATTCATCCAGGGACAAAACAATGGTTAATCACCGTGCATGCTTCACAAGATAAGGTTGAACTGGATAAGTCGGGGATCTATCTTTACGTATACGTACAGCATGACGAGCTTTGGGACTTGGGCGGCGTGACGGCGCCTTTGGCCCTCCAGTCCATGCTGGGCGGAGGCGGAGCCTCCAAGGAGTTATCGTCGCCACCGGACGACCACAGGTCGGCTTCGCCGCCCGCAGGCATCGTGATGCCTGTATCATCACCGGCAGCATCGTAGGACGACGCGTACCTCGCCAGGAACTCCTCCTGGGTGAGGTCAGCGAACTCGTTCTCGCCGAGCTCGTAGGTGAGGTCGCCGCGCCGGTTGGTGGCGTCGATGTACTCCGCGTTGTCCCGGTACACATGGAAGCGACGCAGCCTCTCCTCCGCGCTCAAGTACGATCGGTTGTGCGTGGCCTGCCACTGGCGGAACCTGTCCATCATCAGCATGTCACCCACGTCGACCGACGTCGCCGGGAGGGCGGCGAACAGGCCGCGCACCAGCAAGATTGCAGTGATCGCCGGCCATGCGCCAGGGGAGAAAGCCATATCGACCGAACGATCTACGCACACTGATTGTGCTCAAGCATGCTGACGTGTTTATATAGCGCTCGCCGGTGGAGCGCGGGAACATGTCTTTTGGTGGTGTCGGGGATGAGCTCATCGGCCGGCGACGAGTGCCTGCAATGCATGTTGCAGGTGCTGGCGATGCACGTAGCTCGTAGTGGAATGGTAACGAGCCACATTTTCTATTGGCCTCATCATGCAGCGGTGCATACATATGTGCATGTGTCTTGGCACGCGAAATGGTGTTGGTTGGTTAGGTTGGGTTGCCGTGCACACTAGCTAACTTATACTCCCTCCGTCCCAAAATAAATGTCTCAACCGACATTTATTTTGGGACGGAGGGACACTAGTAGAAAACAGGGCTTTGGTTCAGGCCAGATAAGAGCATTAGTCCCGGTTCTGCTACGAACCGGGATCAATGGGTGCATCAGTCCCGGTTCGTGAGGCCAGGACGCCGGCCGGGCCTCGGCAGGACCCCTTTGGTCCCGGTTCCAGACACGAACTGGGACTAAAGGGCCTCGCTCCTGGCGCAGCCCCTTTAGTCCCGGTTGGTGGCCCAACCGGGACTAAAGGTTGGCCTTTAGTCCCGGTTTTAGACACAAAACAGGGCTAAAGTTTTGCCTATGTATATCCAGCCCCCCCCCCCCCCATCTCCTCTGTTTTTTGGCCGTGGAAGGGTGGGAGGTTTGTGCTACTCTGTTCTCACCTCCTATGCACATGAGGTGTTTGATGAAATGCCCGAGCCACACTTAAGCTTTCTCCTCTCCAAGCTCGACCTTCAAGCTACATTTTCCCCAAGATCTGTCTAGGTTTGGCGGTGCACCAACTACACAAGTGTTCTAAAAGGTTAGCAACTTCATCGTTTCATCTCTCACTGCTAGTTTAGCTCATTTCAAATGCTGTAGAAGTAAAGTGGTTTGTGGGTTTTAGTCGAGGAGTGTATGTGGGAGTTCTTTTGATTTAGATGCACAATTTGAGCTGAAATTAACTTCTTAGAGTCTGCACATGTGTAGGGTGCCATCCCCGTCCCCGTCCTCACCGCCGTCGATCGCCCGCGCCGATCTCGTCGCCGGCACCACCGTGGTGAGCCTCTTGTTCTTATCTTCTTTTTAAAAGAAAAAAAATTCTTACTTGTATGATTTAGATAGCTACTTGTATAATTTTCTTACTTGTATTATTGTTTGTTATTATATACGGTGATACTGCAACGGGGGAAGCTGAAGATCAAGAGGCACCAGCCGATGTGCCCGATGATGATCTTCGCCGGGTCATTGTTGATGCAAAGAGACAATGCCAAAGTGAAAGGGAGAAGTTGAAGTTCGAGCGCATGTTAGAGGATCACAAAAAAGGGTTGTACCCAAATTGCGAAGATGACAACACAAAGCTCGGTACCACACTGGAATTGCTGCAATGGAAGGCAGACAATGGTGTATCTGACAAGGGATTTGGAACGCTACTGAAAATAATGAAGAAGAAGCTTCCAAAGGATAACGAATTGCCCGACAGTACGTACGAAGCAAAGAAGGTTATCTGCCCTCTAGGATTGGAGGTGCAGAAGATACATGCATGCCCTAATGACTGCATCCTGTACCGCGGTGAATACGAGGATTTGAACGCATGCCCGGTATGCGGTGCATTGCGGTATAAGATCAGACGAGATGACCCTGGTGATGTTGAGGGCGAGCGCCCCAGGAAGAGGGTTCCTGCCAAGGTGATGTGGTATGCTCCTATAATACCACGGCTGAAACGCCTGTTCAGAAACAAAGAGCATGCCAAGTTGATGCGATGGCACAAGGAAGACCGTAAGAAAGACGGGAAGTTGAGAGCACCCGTTGACGGGTCGCAGTGAAGAAAAATCGAGAGAAGGTGGGGGGACTTTGCAGGTGACGCAAGGAACGTATGGTTTGGTTTAAGTGCAGATGGCATTAATCCTTTTGGGGAGAAGAGCAGCAATCATAGCACCTGGCCCGTGACTCTATGTATCTATAACCTTCCTCCTTGGTTGTGCATGAAGCGGAAGTTCATTATGATGCCAGTGCTCATCCAAGGCCCTAAGCAACCCGGCAACGACATTGATGTGAACCTAAGGCCATTAGTTGAAGAACTTTTACAGCTGTGGAATGGAAAAGGTGTACGTGTGTGGGATGAGCACAAACAGGAGGAATTTGACCTACATGCGTTGCTGTTTGTAACCATCAATGATTGGCCTGCTCTTAGTAACCTTTCAGGAAAGACAAACAAGAGATACCACGCATGCACTCACTGTTTAGATGATACCGAAAGTATATATTTGGACAAATGCAGGAAGAATGTGTACCTGGGACATCGTCGATTTCTTTCGACCAACCATCTCTTAAGAAAGAAAGGCAAGCATTTCAAAGGTGAGGCAGATCACCGGAAGAAGCCCGCCCTCCGTACTGGTGATGCCATACTTGATATGGTCAAGGATTTACAAGTAATCTATGGAAAGGGTCCTGGCGGACAATTTGTTCCGAATGACGCTGAGGGACGCGCACCCATGTGGAAGAAGAAATCTATATTTTGGGACCTACCCTATTGGAAAGACCTAGAGGTCCGCTCTGCAATCGACGTGATGCACGTGACGAAGAATCTTTGCGTGAACCTGCTAGGCTTCTTGGGCGTGTATGGGAAGACAAAAGATACACCGGAGGCACGGGAGGACCAGCAACGTGTGCACGAAAAAGATGGCATGCATCCAAAGGAGTATCAAGGTCCTGCCAGCTACCCTCTTACCAAAGAAGAGAAGGAAATCTTCTTTGAATGCCTGCTCAGTATGAAGGTCCCGTCTGGCTTCTCATCGAATATAAAGGGAATAATAAATATGGCAGAGAAAAAGTTCCAGAACCTAAAGTCTCATGACTGCCACGTGATTATGACGCAACTGCTTCCGGTTGCATTGAGGGGGCTTCTACCGGAAAACGTTCGATTAGCCATTGTGAAGCTATGTGCATTCCTCAATGCAATCTCTCAGAAGGTAATCGATCCAGAAATCCTACCAAGGTTAAAGAATGATTTGGTGCAATGTCTTGTCAGTTTCGAGCTGGTGTTCCCACCATCCTTCTTCAATATCATGACGCACGTCCTAGTTCATCTAGTCGACGAGATTGCCATTCTGGGTCCTGTATTTCTACACAATATGTTCCCCTTTGAGAGGTTCATGGGAGTCTTAAAGAAATATGTTCGTAACCGTGCTAGGCCAGAAGGAAGCATCTCCATGGGCCATCAAACAAATGAGGTCATTGGGTTTTGTGTTGACTTTATTCCTTACCTTAAGCCGATTGGTCTCCCTCAATCGCGGTATGAGGGGAGACTGACTGGAAATGGCACGCTAGGAGCGGATTCAATAATATGTAGGGACGGGCATTCTTGGGCTCAAGCACACTACACAGTTCTACAGAATTCTACCTTGGTGACCCCGTATGTCAATGAACACAAGAATTTTCTGCGCTCCAAACACCCGGAGCAGTCTGACGACTGGATTACATGTGAACACATCAGGACTTTCGGCAGTTGGTTGCAAACACATCTCATGGGTAACAGCATTGTTGGAGATGAGCTGTACTCGTTGGCCAGGGGACCATCTTCGACTGTATTGACCTACCAAGGGTACGAGATAAATGGGAATACATTTTACACGATCGCCCAAGATCAAAAGAGCACCAACCAAAACAGTGGTGTCCGCTTTGATGCAGCAACCAACAGGGAAAGGACACATATTATGGTTACATAGTGGACATATGGGAACTTGACTATGGATATGATTTTAAGGTCCCTTTGTTTCGGTGCAAATGGGTCAATCTGTCAGGAGGCGGGGTATAGGTAGACCCGCAGTACGGAATGACAACAGTGGATCTCAACAATCTTCGGTACACAGACGAACCATTCGTCCTAGCCAATGATGTGGCATAGGTTTTCTATGTGAAGGACATGTCTACCAAACCGAGAAAAAGAAAAGATAAGGAAGCGAATACATCATACGATGAGCCAAAGCGCCACATAGTTCTTTCAGGGAAAAGAGACATCGTGGGAGTGGAGGGCAAGACAGACATGTCTGAAGATTATGAAAAGTTTCATGAAATTCCTCCCTTCAAAGTGAAGGCTGACCCAAGCACCCTGTTAAACGATGAAGATTATCCATGGTTACGTCACAATAAGCAAGGGACACATGCGAGAAAAAGTGAAGACTTTCTCTCCACAACTATTCTGATGGTGGCTTTGATCTAGAATATCACTGCAGTTACATGTCAAGAAATGAAATGCCTTTGTAACATATGAGTTTTCGTCCGAAACCGTGATACTTCGAAAGAGATTGTCCATTTTGTACACGAAGTGCATCCAGTTTTTGCCGTAACCCTCTTAACTTTTTAGCACATGCTATGTGGGTGAAATGATGATACCATGCCAACTTTCAATCTTTTCAGAGTTCATTTGTACTGCTTTTCAATTTCAGGTTCATTTAGCTCAAAAATGAATTAATAGCAAAAAGAATGAATCAAAAAGCTTTTATAAAACTCTAATAGCAAAAAGAATGAACTAAAAGGATTTCATAAAATTCTAATAGCAAAAAGAATGAACTAAAAAGAATCAATTAAATATAATATTTTTCAATAGCAAAAAGAATCAACTAAAAATAATCAAAATAATATTAACTAAAATTATCAAAGTATTTATTTGTTAAAAACTTCAATAGTAAAAAGAATTTTCATAAAGTATTTTTTGTTACAAACTTTAATAGAAAACTAAAAAGCTTTTATAAAACTCTAATAGCAAAAGGAATCAACTAAAAAGAATCAATAAAAAATAAAACTTATGCAACTAAAATTATATAAAATTTATGCAACTAAAATTATATAAAATTTATGCAACTAAAATTATATAACTAAAAATAACATATGCAAAAAATAACATTAAAAATTTAAAAACATAACATATGCAAAAAATAAAAAAAGGCCCACCTACTAGCCACCACGGCCTGCATACGACTAGAAACCCTAGAGATGGGCCAGGATGCAGGCCCGCAGTGCAAGCAGGCCCAACAGGGCGTCAGATAGGCATTTACTGCCTGCAGTAGAGAGGAGCTCGAGAGGGAAGCAGCAGCAGCGCTTATAAACAACTCCGAGCCCGTCTCAACTAGCGAGGTGGGACTAAAGTTTTGGATGCGGCAGCACAGACCATTGGTCCCGGTTGGTGGCTCGAACCGGGACGAAAGGCCCTTTCGTCCCGGTTCGAGCCACCAACCGGGACCAATGGTCTGGGCTTCCCGCCCTTTCGCCTGGCGAAATACACCTTTGGTCCCGGTTGGTGGCACGAACCGGGACGAAAGGGGGGCCTTTCGTCCCGGTTTGTGCCACCAACCGGGACCAAAGGTGTGACTATATAAGCAGCACTTAGAGAATTTCTCCCCATTCTCTCCCCCGACGCCGAAACGCACGACGCCGCCAGGCTGCTCCGCCGCTCCCCGTCGCCGTCCCTGCCCTGACGCCGCCAGGCTGCTCCGCCACCCCCGACGCCGGCCGCCGCTCCCTGCCCCGACGCCAACCCCCAGTGAGCTCCCCGGCCCCTTCCCCTGCGCTGCCGCCGCCGCCCCTGCGCTCTGCTAGCCGCCGCCGCCCTTGCTCTGCTTAGCCGCCGCCACCGCCGCCACTGCTCTGCTAGCCGCCGCCGCCGCCTTGTTCATACAATTTTTTTTGTTCATATAGCATTTTTTTGTCCATGTATGTATGTATGGATGGATGGATGTATGTATGTATGGATGGATGGATGTATGGATGTATATATGTATGTATGTGTATGTATGGATGGATGGATGGATGTATATATATAGAAAATGTTCATATGATGATTTTTTTTGTTCATAGAATATTTTTTTGTTCATAGAACTTAGTTAAAATTTACCAAGTTACTAAGTTACTAAGTTAAAATGTTCATATATTCAAAATGAGTTAAAAGACTCATATATTCAAAGTTTACTCCCGGTCCGCTCGCCCAACCAACTCTCGAGGCCACCCAAACCCTAGGGACATGAGGGGGGACGTCGGACATGCATGAGAGAGGCGGTCCGCAAAGTATCCTCTCTCGAAAGTATAACCCCCGATAACTTTGCATGATGTTTGCGACTAATCCATTGCTCATATATGCATACGATTCCTTGTTGTGATTAGCTAGGTCTATGTTTGCCACTAATCCATCTCTCATGGTTGTATATTGCCATGCTGTAATATTTGTAGAAACTATGGACAGAGACTTAGAAAAAGAAGAGTTGTTGGGGGATATAATCTGCGACGGAGGTGATATCACCTTGTCATTTCTCAACGACACCGATGGTGAGGAAGGAGATCATGACGGCTCCGGTGATCGAGTGGGGGAGGAAGGAGATTATGACGGCTCCGGTGATCCAACGGAGAAGGGAGCCTTAACTGTTTCAAAGTCCGGCGAGGTATATATATATATTAATTAAGCCTCTGCTGACTAGATGCATTAATTGTTTTGTATGTACATATATTGACGCTTCTTTCTTCTATTAGCCCTCTGGATCGAGCCAAACTTCGGTAAGGAGACGAGGCCCGAAGAAAAGGTTGGGCCAGGATGAAAGGTTCACGATCGAAGAAATCGCTCTAGATGGCCAACCGATTGCTCCCAAGCGGACCAAGGACACATTTGTACATCAGTGCGGAGTTGTTGTTACGGACAGCGTCCCGATCAGCATCCAAGAATGGAATAAGAAGAAGGACCCTGAAGTTTCTTATGTCCAAGATAGACTGAAAGATGATCTTTGGAACTCGCTGATGACAAATCAGCCTACCGCCAGAGGAGGATCCGAATAACCCAGTTATACAGCGAAAGGTCAAGGCGTTTGCTCTTATGAAGATGGCAAAACTATTCAAGAACTGGAAGAAAGATTTGAAGAAAAAGTTTGTCGACAAAGACGAGACTCCAGAATTCACCGGTCAATATGAGAAGATAAGAGATCACTGGCCCGCATTTGTGGCCTACAAGAAATCGGAGAAGGGTAAGCAAAGGTCACTGACAAACAAGCAAAATGCTGCAAAGAAGCAGTATCACCATGTTACGGGGTCAGGTGGCTACAGCAAAGCCCGGCCTACGTGGGACAAAGCTGAGCAAGACCTGCTTGCTAAAGGGGTCCAAACAGCGACATTGCACTGGCCAGATCGGTCAAGGACTTGGTTCTTCGGGGTTGGGGGAACTTTGGACCCAGAATCAGGGAAGTGTGTTTGGACGAAAGCTCAACTTGCAATACCCATCAAGAAGCTTCAGGCAGCAATCAAGGCAGCGTAGGAAGGGAGGTTCCATCCCGACAAAGAGAAGGACGAGCTGACATAGGCCCTCGGGAATCCTGAACACCCTGGACGAACACGAGGCACATTAGGCTCCGTTCCGTGGGTGCATGGGTTTCCCGACAGCGGTGGTTATAGAAGCCGAGAGAGAAAGAAGAAAGAGGAAGCAAGCGAAATGCAGAAGCTCAGTGCAAGATTAGCGAAACTAGAGGAACTTGAGAGCCAGCGAGCTACCGGCCAACCATCTCAGCGGCACGAAGATCCTTCCTTCGATACTGCCCCAGAAGCTACCCCACCATCTCAGCGGAGAAGCAGCGTGGCTTCCATGGAGCTCGTTCAGCCTGATTTCACGGCTCCTCGCTACCCCGTGGATAGTATCACAGAGGCTGAACATTGTGTGCTAATGGCGAAATGCCAGAACCTGACCTTGAAGGCGGCGGTCGGCTCTGTTTTACCTCCTCGAGCTGAGGGAACTTTCCATTGCCGTCCGATTCCACATGGCTATGCTATTGTCACGGTGGATGAAATAATGGAGGGATTTGAGGGGCTGGAGCTTGACTGCCCTACAGGTGAAGGGGATAATCTTCTGGAAAATGCCTTAAGGAGTACCTGTCTATGGAGAAAGGAGAACATCAAGCTTCCAAACTGGACGCCGCCTCAGCAGACGCAGCCGGATGAGGCCCCTCAGCAGACTCCTCACAGTCCAGCTCAGCCGGATGAGGCCCCTCAGCAGACTCAGCAGGATGAGGCCCCTCAGCAGAGTCCTCTTCCGCCTCAGCTGTCTCCAACGTGTCAGCGGACTCCGCCTCCTCCAGCGCGTCAGCGGACTCCGCCTCCTCCTCCGCCTCCTCCGGCGCGTCAGCGGACTCCGCCGCCTCAGCAACAGTGGAAGAGAGCCGCCGCCGCTCCGGCGGCTAGCAGTACAAAAGGCGGGAAGAAATTCAAATTTGGTCCAAGCCTCAGGGTTCCTCCAAAGTTACCATATGAGAGGACTGACAAGGAAACCGATGACATCGTGGAAGCCGAATTGCAGGCCCATTTTGAACGGAAACGTCCACCTCCGAAGGAAACAATAGATCCGGTGAAAGCGAAGCACACTCTGGATGCCCTTAAGCGACCACCACCGCCTCCGCCGCAATCTAACTATGACCGCTGTATTGAAAAGACATATGATGAAGCGCGGCGGTCGGGAAGTACTGCCAGTGCTTCAAGACGAAGAAGTGGGAAAACAATTCCCCAGCTCGGCGAACAGGAGAAGCAATCGTGCCCCCCGCTCAAGGTGTCTAGCGATATCGCTAATCATCCGGGGCTACTGCCCGGTACCACTCTTGGTGATTACGTGGGCTTTGATGTACAGTTTGAAACGGCTGAGGTAGTAGAGATCTTTAGATACGAGCACGGGAAGCCTCTCGTCAAACCTGATCATCCTCATCTAACAACGATGATGCGAAGATTGCATGAGTGGTACTTGGAAAGCTGCAGGAAGAATGGGTCCGATAGTTTGATGGTGAGAATTAAAGATGAGCACGACCTCATTGGAGTCGACCTGATGCCTGTTGAATTTGTGGAGTTATTTCAGTAATTCAATCAAGAGGCCCTCGACAAACAAGTCATGACTTGCTACTGTCTGTAAGTATTACTTCTGTAATTAAGTCTCTAGCTCAGCTTGTTCATTGCATGTATATATAATTATCCTCACTATATTATGCAGATTGAAGATCGTCGAATGCAAAAAAAGACAAATCTATGACATTGGGTTCATTAGCCCAAATACCGTAAATGAATGGGCGGTACAAAACAGAGTTAAAGATACCGAGGAAAACTTGCTAAAAGCGGTCCTTCGACATCAAAACAAAAGGGAAATACTCTTTCCTTACAACTTCAAGTGAGTGTTACTGTCTTGTGCATATTTGGTTTCGCTTACTCGAGGTTAAGTACTGTAATTGATGAGTTATGCGTGCGCAGGTTCCACTTTATTCTGCTATCCATTAAGCTTGACGGGGGAGTAGTAACTGTCTTAGACTGGAGACGTAAAGATCCCAAGGATTATGCGGACATGACTGCAATTCTCCAGAAGTAAGTTCAATCAATACCGGGACCATATCGGCAACTTTCGTTCATTACCTCATATCAAGTAATCATTTTCTTTGCCTGGCAGGGTTTGGAAACAGTTCACCGGAAAGGTTCCGGGTCTGAAGAACGAGCTGCGATTTACACACCCCAAAGTAAGTAGTACTAGCTAGTTCCGCGCATCTCTCATTGATTCTAGTTTCATCAATACCATTATCATGCTTGATTATCAGTTTGATCGAACTCTATTCTCGTAAAGTGCTTGTGGCAGGCAGGCGGGAATAATTTATGTGGATACTACATTTGCGAGTTCATTCGCCACTCGAACACTGAGCGGGGCTTCTTGTCTGACAAACAATTTGAAGTACGTAAACAATATTCACAATTTTATTTTATTACCATCAATTGTGTTGAGTTTCATTCATATATATGTATTGACCCCCTTCTTTAAATTAGATGTGGCAGATGCGGGATGAACTCCTACCACATGATCGCATACGAGCAATTCAAGAGGAATTGGCGGGATTCTTTCTTGACCACGTCATACATGAAAAGGGAGAATACCATACGGAAATTCAATGGGAGTTTGGCGCTTGATGATGTCAGGGATGTTATATTGTATATATGTAGTAGCGTCGGATAGATATACGAAAACTTGTTGTTCGACCAAGCACGGAGAAAGAGAGGTCACTTTTCTCTATATATGTTCATGACGATCTTGTGTAATTAATGGTTCCTTCATTGCTTACTAGCTAGCGTGGAGTTCTCTTTATATGTAGTAGCTAGCATCGACCAAGCACGGAGAAAGAGAGGTCACTTCTCTCTATATGCAGTAGCTAGCTAACACAATATGAAACCCCTGAACCCTCCAAAACCCCTAAACCTACCCCTTTCAAAAAAAAAACCCCAACGCCTGGGAGCTGCTGACGCGTGGCTACCTTTTAGTCCCGGTTGGTGTTACCAACCGGGACTAAAGGTCCTCCTGCCTGGGCGCCCCACAGCGCCCACGTGGAGCACCTTTAGTCCCGGTTCGTAAGCTAACCAGGACTAAAAGTGATGGGCATTAGTCCGATCGTTTTGTCCCGGTTTCAGAACCGGGACTAAAGGCCCTCTGGAACCGGGACAGATGCCCTGTTTTCTACTAGTGGGAGTATATGAGTGGCGATGCAATGTACCGGTTTGTCTACCACCTTAGTGCACCTTCGCCTTCCAGTTCTGCCGATTATGATCTCGCAGTCCCCTAATAGAACATACTATCAACGGTTTTGGCTACAGCGAATGACTTGTTACTCACATAGAGGACCGCGTGATCATAATCGCAGTGAGTGGTTTACATTTGTTGTCTATCACTCTTAACTTCGGGAATAATATTCTTTCAACATATTACCTGCTAGTAGCCTTCAACATGCCAAAAATAGTTTGCATCGTGGATGATGTCATGGTTGTCCTTTAGTAGATTTTCCACGTTAAAGCTACTTGTGTGAGGGTTCGGATGTAACATGGTGTGGAATTCTTAATATCCACATACCTCACCAAAACAATGTCTGAGTAACCCACAATCATGAGGTTACCAACTCATTATAAATGAGCATGTAATATTCATCGCCTTGCATATACTGCAAACATTGATGACGCTTTCCAGTGGTCCCACTATTAGGGAAAACCTTATAGGTAGAGGATTAACAGTAGCATGGGGTAGTGAGCCAGCGCTGCTGCTACTTTGCAGCAGCGCGGGTCAAAACAGGCGCTACTGTTAAGCATATAGCAGTAGCGCGGGTACGCTATCAGGCGCTGCTGATAAGTCGTCCCCACAGTACCCACCAGGGCTGCCTGTAGTAGCAGCGCGGCCAGCGAACCCCACGCTACTGCTAAAAAGATAGCAGTAGCGCCGGCTCTTCGCCCCGCGCTGCAACTATGGTTATACTCTGCCAGCCGGTGGGCCCCACTTAGCAGCAGCGTGGTTAGTATGGCCCGCGCTATAGCTACAGCGTTAGCAGCAGCGTGGGTCCCGTACCCGCGCTGCTGCTAAGCCAGCGTTATCCCTATCCGATCCTCACTCTCCCTCTCCTCACTCACTCTCTCTCCCTCTCTCACCGTCGTGACCGTGCTTCTCCCGCCGTCGCTGCATTGCCGCCATCCCCCGAGCCCCGGCGCCCTCCGCGACCTCCTCCTCCTCCTCCTCCACGCCTCCGCGGACGCCCTAGGAGAGCACGCCCCAACTCTGCCCTCCTCCTCCAGCCGCCGCGCCCCTTCTCCCTCCTCCTCTAGCCCCGCGCCCTTCTCCCTCCTCCTCCAGCCGCCGCCCCTCCTCTCTCCTCCCTCCCTCCTCCATTCTCCAGCCGCCGCACCTCCTCCCTCCTCCCTCCTCCTCCTCCCTCCTAGCTCCCTAATTTAGTTGGTAAAAAAATAAGGGCATTTTTCTAGGGTTTAGGAATCAAATTGTAGACAGTAGAAATTTTAGGGTTTATTAGGAATCAAATTGGATATTCTCATATGCAAGTTCTAAGTTTTAGGGTTTTACTAATTTAGTTTTTGTAGTACATATATTGAATTTCAGAAGTTTCATTATAAATTGATTATCAAGTGCATAAAAAATATATGAACATTTTAGGGGAATTATTGGGAGAAGTAAAATCCAACCATGTTGAAATGAAAATGTGAGGCTTGTATTTTTTTAAATGAAAATGTGAAGCAAGTATTTTTTTTTTTGAAATGAAAATGTGAAGCTAGTATTTTTTTAAATGTAAATGTGAAGCTAGGATTTTTTTTTGAAATGAAAATGTGAGGAACTTGACTCTGTTTGAACATGTGAAGAAATGAAAATGAAAATGTGAAGAAATGAAGCTAGTATTTTTGAAATGAAAATGTGAAGAAATGAAAATGTCAATAGCATTTCAAGTTTGAACTTTTCTATATAAAAAAGAACTTGACTCTGTTCATGCATGCCTAAAGTGATCCTGAAACTATTTACTCATATGCTAGTAACCTGCTCAATAGTGTTTACATGCTCATGTGGTGCGGGGTAGATCACACCGATGAGCCGCTCGACGATACCTAGAAGATCACCGACAACACCCGCATCCTCTACAACCATATAGTGAGTAAAGATGGTCTATTTGGTCATGTGATATGTGGAGTAGTGCTGTGTAGTACTAGCATGTGTATGTGCTTGCCCAAGTGTTATCTTGGCTTTTATTGTTTGCAGGGAAACTCCGAGTGGCCTATGTTTTGCCGGAATGTTGATTCATTTCCGTTCCGGCAGATTCCAGGCGCTCGATATGTCCTGTTTTTAGCAAAGGTCATGCCGAAATTTTCCGTGAATTTTGGCATGACTTGTGCTAGAAAGTAGGACCTATCGAGTGTCCATGATTTGCCGGAACGGGAATTAAACAACATTTCGGCAAAACATAGGCCATTTTTTATGTCATTACTCGATATATGTAATGGGTTGACTTTAAGTCTGTTTGAGCTCCTTGTGTGTGACTTTGAGAGAGGAAGAATCCCGACTGTTGTCGTGGGGGTCACTTCCTCCTCTTCTCCTCGTGATAGACCTTGGTAATGCATGAGGGAAGGGGGGATGCGACCATCACCGACGGTCGATATATCAGAGAGGAAGAATCCCGACTGTTGTCGTGAGGGTCGCTCTCTCCTATTCTCCTCGTGATAGACCTTGGTAATGGACGAGGGAAGGGGGGATGCGACCATCACCGACGGTCGATATATCAGAGAGGAAGAATCCCGACTGTTGTCGTGGAGGTCGCTTCTCTTTCTTTTCAAGGTGCTAGACATTTTGGTGTAATGCACTTTGGAAAGAAAGAAGGAGCGACCATCACCGACGGCCGCAATATCAGAGAGGGAGTGCCTACCATATACACCACAAGAGATGAGAGTTTTTCAAGGAAGACTCAACGGACCGAAAGTCAACCCGTGCTGAATTGTGATCTGTGTGTTGAGTTCCTGATAATTGTCGTCGATCGATTTTTAATCTTTGAATTATGAACATAGGAAATGTCTGATGACGATAGGATCCCTGAGTGCGATTACTGCAGCGACGACCGAGGTATGTGCGACAGGCCTCACCTGGAAAACGGTAGGTGCTTCACCATCAAGCTGGCCGAGACCTTTGAAGTATTTACGGTACGTAACGATGACAAGCATTTTTTCGTAATTAAGCATGACTTGTGCTTCTTTGTTTCAACGTGTAATTTCCGTTTTTTACAATTCGACTAGTGCATCCCCTGCCATGCAAGACCGTATGTCTTGGATAAGATCAGTTTCGAAGATCGTGAGAGTATGGAGACGAAGAAAGCTCACCTGAGGATGCAACATGGTTTCGCTTTTGCCGTTAAGCTATACAACGCAGTAAACCACTCCCATTTTGGTTGCTCAAACTGGAGAGCACTATGCAAGGCATATGGATTTCAGGAGGATATGAAGATAACCTTCAATATTCGTCCTGAAGATGATATTGAAGATAATATCGACATTTGGGTCGATGTGGATATGCTTCTAGTTCTACCTCTATGTGAGTTTGTCAAACAAATTTGTTAAGTAATTTATATTGTTTATTTAAAAATAGTTGATAGCTTATTTCCATTGACAACTTATTTTCATTCTCCAAGAAATATACGGAAGGTAGTAGACAATACCTACCACAGTTATGGCTCCGAACTAAATTGGGAGGAGAAACATTATCTTGTCTCATTTATTAATGATGTTGAGACTTGTAAGACAAATTATGAAATTAGCCCACATTATGGTCAATACGTGCCACTAGTGCACGTGTTGAACTATGGTAACATCCATGGAGATAGCATGGTGAGCTTTTTTACTATTGTGTCACTAGCTAGTCCATCTTTTGCATACATGCATTCTTCTTAAGCTAAACTACATTGCTAACTATGTTAGTATTATGTTCTTCAACAGAAGCTCTCGAAGGATTGTGTGCCTCATATGATGTATATCGAAGGTCACATGGATATTATTAGCTTATGGCCAAATCTGCCTAGGGCTTTCCGCTGTCCATACTCGATTTCTCGAAGAGATGAAGACATCAGAATCAAAGGATTGAGACAAGTAATGCAAACGCGTAGGGAACTACTTGGAGGCAACATGGTGCGCTGCCCACGAACTGGAGACAGGTGGATCTCTACTCTCCATAATGAAGATGGAGGGGCTCGCCTGTTTTATGCTATTTTACCTAGCAGAGAGGAGTAGGTCCTAGCTAGTACTCATCATGTGCTAAGAACAATTAGCTAGTGTTGGTTATGACTATGATGATGATGAGGAGGAGTTGTTATTATGATGATGATGATGAGTTGTTATTATGATAATGATGAGTTGTTATATCATTGGGTGGAAGAAAAACGGATTAGATTCAAGTGGATGGATTCACTTTAATCTAATCCGCGTTTCTTCCATCCACTCATATAATAACTCATCATGATCATAATGATATAACAATCTCTTAATTGCTAGTGTATCAAAATTTGTATAACGGTGCATAAATACAGTATAAAACAAAAAAATGAAATACTGACTAATAGTAGTAGCGCGGCGGAAATCCCACGCTGCTACTAATTACCAGTAGCGCCGGTCCAGTCCAGCGCTACTGATAGCCGAGGTAGCAGTAGCGCGGGACAGGACCCCCGCTACTGCTAAAAGTTAGCTGTAGCGCCCTAGCAGTAGCGCCGGGGCCCTCGCTACTGATAGGCCAAAACCCCGCGCTACTACTAGGGTTTTCCCTAGTAGTGTCCAGTTCTAATTAAACACAATTTTGCCAGGTATCCCGATCATAAATGAGAGGGTGCGTTCATGCTTAATATGTAAGGTGCTTTTGACAAATGAAACATAAGGAACCAACATTTTTATAATTGGTTGCTTGGACACCCAAATGTCCAACTTTATCACCCTTAAGTTTAGGAGTAGGTGATGCAGAGTACTTGCGCATAATGTATGTCTTTCGTATTATGTCCACGTATGTAATCATAATAGGACTTATACTCCTTTTGGACCTATGTATCGATGAATCTCCATACAATTAATGCACAAGACAACACCAAGATCCTTTGAACTCAAAACTTATGGTTTAGCCAGTGAGCTTTCATCTACATGAGGGAGTGAACTTACACCCTTGGACTTAGTCTCAACGCATGTCTTATATCAAAAAATAACTTCCTAAGACAACATGCCTTATGTTATTTTTTTCTTTCATGACAAAACCTTTCGGTTGAGCCAGATAAACATTCTTAATTAAGTCAACATAAGCGCATGTCATGATGGTAACACAAATATCTTGACAATTCTTTAGTCCAGACAAGAGGAAGTATGTCATACGACAAATCTCAATCATTTTAACCTTTCAAGATTTCCCTCAGAGTCATGTTTGGATTTGTAAACCATTTTTAGTCTACCATATTTAACCCATTGAGGAAACTATATAAAGTTTCATACACCATAAGAGCTCATAGCCTTCATCCCACATGGCAACAAGGCAATAAGATGAACATTCACACACATTATTTGTCATAGGGAAATGATGAGGGTGAAGACTAGGTGTTGTATTAGTCATTTCATAATCCTCAATCCACCTAATGTGTAGGAATAAACATCTCATGGATAGTCAGTTGCTCCTCAAGATTTGTGTTCCTAGGCTCAAGTTCCTAGTGATTACTTTATTCTCATATAACATATATTATGCTCCAGAGTCTAATGTCTTAACAAGCATACATTTTCGTTCTAATCCACATCACCATGGGGCAGAAGATGAAAAAGAACTTAGTGAAGTGTGACACATGATTATAAACAGCGCTGGTCACAAATATAATCATACACCACCTACTACAATAATATCATAACTGACATAAGAACGGCAAACTTGCCACTTTAGCATCAATGTGTGCTTCATACTATTCATAAAGGGCTAAGTACTTGACAAGGTCACCAGAAAAAAGATAAATAGGCTAGAAATTACCATAAAAAATAGAAACATCCGATGTTTATTTTAATAGACTAAAATTATATAGTCATCGGAGAAGATTTCAAGTAAAAAAATTACCCACCGTTGTCATTATATTTATAAGGGAAAAAACATCTCGTTCATGCTTCTATCCCTTTTCTTTTTTAGCACCGTGTGGACGTTGCATGGATTCCCTAAAAAACGCTAGACACGTTCCTCTAAAAAAATGTGCGGCCCAAGCCAGCCTAGCTTACCGGCAAAAAATTCTAGTCTAACTTAATGTAAAATTTATCTGATATAGAACACTCATATCGATAAAATGGTTCGAACTATTTACTAGAAAAAAGGGGCGCCCTGCCCATTTTAACCAATGCCGAATCGACGACCTATGTATAAAAAAAAAGGGGGGGGGGGGGGGGGGGGATGGATTTGAAGAAAAAAAGAATTTCTTACTGGTATTGAGGGAAACCTTGTTTCTGCTCGATGCACCCTTTGTGTAGCTCATGGTTACACCTTGCGTTCTCCAGCAACATGGAGATGGTCGGGGAAAAAGAGCATGAGCAGGGAGACGTCGTTGGCAGCAGTAGCGTTGTCAGCTCTCACTTGCGGCGGCTGGCGGTGGGGATGGTCTTCGCATCTCTTAGCACCACATTAGGATTGACAGGTAGAGGGAACCCCATCTACCGTGTAGAAATCGTTGGATTAAACCGGTGGGGTCCTTCTCCTTATATATTAGAGGTAATATCACCAGTGGTGCTTAAACTTGCCACCGATGTTCACTTTAGTGCATGAACTTGAAAAATACACCAAACTGGTTCTAGAACTTGGCATGAGCGTGCAAATATGATGATAATCTCATCCATAGGCATATAATGTGCTGACGTGGCACTGTATTTTCATTAGCATACACACGTGGCATGAGATCCACTTCCAACAGATGGCTAGCTTTATATAGTCTCTATGAGCAGTGGGCCCCACATGTCAGAATAAAGAAAAATCAACGATAAAGATTGTCGCCCTGGGGAATCGAACATGCGACGTCGTGCGTGCAAACAACCTGTGCTAACCACAAACCACTCATGTTTTGCTGTGGACTATGGATAATGACCCATGTGGTTTAAATGGGCCGCAGTCTATGCCGCCCAATGTTGCACATGTTAGTTTCCTTTTATTTATTTTGGATTATAATGATAGTAATAAATATAACGTTCAAACATTCGTCTGTTATAAATATTGTACACAAAAAATTAACTTATTTAGCAAAATGTTCAAGTAATTTGAAAAATTATTGACGTATTTTGGATTATAAAAATCTTTATATAATTCTAATAATACAAATATTTGCTAAATTTAATTCATAAATATTATTTTAACTATAAAAATATTTGAATAATTATGTGCACATTTTTATAATTCGTAACTTTATTTTTTATGAGTGTTTTGTATAATTTGAAAATATTCATAATTATGTAAACCATAAAATTTAAAATGTTTTAATAAATATGTAAATCTGACCATATTTCAATTATATAGAAATTAAGAATATATGCCACGATTGACAATTATCACAAGTTAATATTAATAAAAAAAGTTTCTATTCATATTTTTTTATAATTTAAATATAAGCCATGAGGTATACTTTTTTTTACATTTACTACAATTAATAATTTGTACTTACTAGATGTTTTAAATATAATCCACATGTGAGTAAGTGAATATTTTGAAAAATTACATGAAATTTTTAAATAAGTTATTTTATTTGTACGTATAATATTTATTACACACGAATATTTAAATTTACTTTTATTACTGTGATTATAATTTACAAACATTTTACAAATTTCTAAAAAAGAAGCTAACATGTGCAAATGGGCTGCACGGACTGCAGCCGATGTAAAACCCATGAACGTGTTCCTACAAAAGATATTAAGGGCCGATCTAGCGATTTAGCACGCACGCACGCAGGTCTAGGGCAGCCGCCGCCGCCAACACGAAATTTTCGGTCCCCTCGCCTCCGGCTGCCATCTCGGCGCTGAGAGGTGAGGGGACCTCGCATCTTCAAGAGTTCTATGTTTTTCGTCATCGTCCAGTGATCATCGTTTTTTTGTGAGAATAAACTTACTCTTGTTCTTTTAGCGGTGCCATGAGATTAGAGAGTTTTCTGTCCTCGCAGATCCGATTATTCGGATCTGATAAGTTTATGTTGGTGTGTCAAACTTTTTTTGTTGGTTTGATTCTTTGTGTAGTTGAAATCTTTTATCGACATCATGGTGAAAATATTGTGATCCGACGGCCTGCACTTCTTGGGGATCATCCCCGGCCCAAGTACGTTCATCGATCAAGGATTCCCATCCTTTTGGATGGGCGACTCAAGGCGCTTTCAAAAACCATTATTGGTAATGTTCGCGCGGTTGAAAGAGTGACAATATCGTTGCTCTAGTCTAATTGCAGCCTCTTTACCGAAATCTTTGGAGTATTTCTTCTAGCAGAGATTGATACAGCGAAGGTGGTGTTTCCAAGAGATTCCATTGTAATTCTTAGTCATAGGAGTTACTTTGTATTTTCTTGGATTTTAGATCCAAATCAGTGTACCTGTAATTGTTATGAGTATGAATAAAATTACAGGTGTTTCTCAAAAAAAAAAGATATTAAGGATCGTTATCGTTTCTAGAGATGAAAATATGAACGGCGGTAAGGCCAGGGCAGATCGTTTGCTATAGCGACGACCCAAGTTCCAGTCCTGTTTGCTACAGTACAATTTTTATCGTTCATTTCCCTTTGTGCTGACATATGGGGCCCATTAGTCATAGAGACATATATAAGGTAAGCTGTCTGTTGGAAGTGGGTCCCATCCCATGTGCATGATAATTAAAATACGATGCCACGTCAGCATATTATACGTCTACGGATGAGATTATCACTGTATTTGCACGCTCGTGCCAAGTTCTAGAAGCAGTTCGGTGTATTCTTCAAGTTTAGGAACTGAAATGAACATCGGTGACAAGTTTAAGCACCACTGATGATATTACCTCTATATATTAGGTTCCAAAGAGTCGATACCAAACCCACGATTGTTGGTTGGCACCTTTGATCACAGTGCATCCATGCGTGGGGTGTGGTGGGCCATATCCAATTATTTTTCTCTCTCTTGGTTGTTAGTCAAGCTCAAAATCCAACACGGCCGTGGCTTGCCCTAGCGTGGCTTGCCTAAAATATGGCTTGAACCAAATATCCACCTAAGTTGCTCAAACTTTCTTAATCTTAGGTGTGGCAACCTTAGGTAAACTTAGTCTCAATTCAAACAACCGCTACATACACCGGCCAAGTAGCATGTCGTTCTGCCCACAGTGCCGACTGCGGTCACGCGACCAACAAAGCACCTGGTCTCCAAGAGGTGATATCCGCGATCTAGTTGGTGCATCCCTCGTCATGTGCGCCGGCGCAATCTATGTGGGCGACTACGTGGCCGTGGTTGACGTCCTAGTCTGTCTCAACGTGGTGCTTCATGCTTGCGGACACGATCTTGACGACCTCCATAATTGGCCGACTCATGCATCGCTGTTGCACTAGCCCAGCGCTTCTTCCTGACATCCCAGAACTCCACAATGTCTGGTGCCTCAACGAAGGAGCACGCCGGTAAGCGCTCCCACCGTACGTAAAACGTACACATCCAAAGTGCTTTCCTCAAGTCCAGATGCCTGCAGGACAACTTTATGTATGTCAGGAACTCGGTCCGCTCGCTGCACCGGAGGAAGAAACCGGCGCTTCTGATCAAACTTCACATTGCCAGAGCCTTCGATTCAGTTTCTTGGGAATTCATTCTTGAGCTGCTCCAACATTTGGGGTTCAGTTCACGTTGGAGGGATTGGATGGCTATGCTTCTGGTATCGACCTCCTCATCTTTTCTGCTAAATGGCACCCCTGGGAGATCAATCAAGCACCGCCGCGGTCTTCGGCAGGGAGACCCGCTATCTCCCCTGCTCTTCATCCTCGCTATCGATGTGCTGCACCGTCTGATTGCCAGAGCTGTTGAGATGGGCACCATTGCCCCGCTGCCAGGACCGGAACTCAAGCTGCGCACCAGTCTCTATGCCGATGACGCGGTGATTTTTGCTAATCCAAACCGGGACGAGGTTGACAAGCTAATGCACATCATCAGATCCTTTGGTGATGCATCGGGTCTGCACCTAAATGCTGATAAGTCCACTGTCACGCCCATTCGATGTGAAGACATAAACCTTCAGGACATCCTGCAAAATTTTGGTGGAAAGATTACAGCTTTCCCAATCAAATACCTGGGGCTGCCTGTGACTATAGGAAGAGCTCGGCCGACTCATTTTCAGTTCATCCTGGATCGAGTACGAGCTCGGTTGGCTGGGTGGAAGGGACGGATGATGTCCATTGCTGGCAGAAGGGTACTGGTGCGATGTGTCCTCTCGGCCATCCCTACCTTCGCGCTGTCTGTGCTGCGACCCCCCAAGAAACTTCTGAGAGAAAATGACAAAGCGAGGCGTCGGTTCTTATGGGCACAAGATGAAGAACTATCTGGTGGAAAATGCAAAGTTGGATGGAAAACAGTGTGCACACCAACTGACTGCGGAGGTCTGGGGATTCTTGATCTGGAGAAGTTCTCCAGGGCCTTGCGGCTAAGATGGCTGTGGATCGACTGCCAGAACGAAGAACGCCCGTGGAAGGGCTCTGAAGTGCCGTGCGATGCCAAGGACAGGGCTCTTTTTGATAGTGCAACCACGACCACCATCGGAAACGGCAAGCTTGCATCCTGCTGGCATTCCTCATGGTTCACTTCTCCATGCCTTGCGACGCTGTTCCCAGACCTGTACAAGCGCTCCAGGGAAAAAAAGAAATGTGTGGCGGATGCGCTAGAAAATCATGCATGGGTAAAGGACCTGCGGCACCAAGCAAACAATGATCTTGTGCACAACTTCCTAATTCTATGGAGAGCACTCTGGGCTGCAAATGTGGCTCTGCAGCCTCAAGTCGAAGATCAGACCATTTGGCGCTTGCACAGCTCCGGGTCATACAATGCAAGCTCGGCATACAGTCTGCAATTTGCCTCTCTGCCAAAGACGAACAACAAAATGCTAATCTGGAAAACCTGGGCCCCTGGCAAGATCAAATTTTTCTTCTGGTTGATGCTGCAAGATAGATTATGGTGCAACGACAGATTACAGCGCCGCGGCTGGGAAAATGGTTACTTCTGCCCTATGTGCATGAGAAACTGGGAGACCTCTACCCACCTTTTCTGGGAGTGCCCAGTTTCTAAGGAGATTTGGCGCCGCATCTCATCTTGGCCTGGCTGCGGAAAACTATCTATTCTAGCAGCAGCTGATGACAATACCGCCTCCTCTGCTCAACGAGTGCACAACCTGCTCCAACAGTCAAGAACCAACCTCAAGGCGAAACTGAAAACAATGTTGTTCCTAGTCACTTGGCATATCTGGGCAGAAAGGAACAACCGCACCTTCAGGCATAAGGTAAATCAGATAACAGGAATCATCAAGGCGATCAGATGTGACATGGACTGCTGGAAAATAGCGGGCGCCAAATGCCTGCAGACACCACTGGGTGATCCAGGCTAGCTAGGTGGGACTTTGTTTCCCTGGTGATTTGCTCACCAAGTTCTTGTAAACCACCATGATCAATTGATCATGAACGCTTTTGTCATCCTTCTACCTGCTTAATATATGAAACGACGGCGGATTGCCGTTTCTTTCAAAAAAAAATACTCCACTTCAGGCCAACAAAGCCATCCTTGAAGCGTCTTGGAACCATGCCGGCCGTTTCCATGTCTCGGCGCCATAATATCGCTCATCGTCAGATTCTCTTTTTTTGAGGGAGAGCGGAGGCTAGACTTTCTTTTATAGTATTTCCTTTTACCGATTTACAGTGCTTTTTTCACTGAAAGATCTGCTCGTAAGTTTTTTTCTTCTAATGTGTACATGATCTACTTTTTTTTGAACACCACCTCATATTAATTAATCAAACGAAACCATTACAATCGCTCGATACAAAATTCACCACACAGGGCGGAACATCATTAACAAGAATACCATCCGATCTATTATCGAAGCTAAACTTTTCAATTAAATGGGCCACCACATTGGCCGACCGACAAATCTTAGACATTTGAAAGCTATTTATCAGCTTAGATAAACTCAACGCTTCCTTCTTCAAATCAAGCAGCGCTGACCTGTCAGAAATCTCTTTTGCAAGAGTCACCACGGCAAACGCACAATCAGTCTCTAAAATAATAGGATTGTGAAGAGTTATACCTACGTAGAGACCGGCAATGCACGCCCTTAGCTCCGCTTCCTCCATGCTCTGGCACGACCCAATGAAGTCCCAAGAAGAAACAATGACTTCCCCAGCCGCGTCCCTGGCCACCACACCCACACTTGCTGCTCTAATGCTCTCCACAAAGCTTGCGTCGACATTAATCTTTATATAACCTGCAGGAGGGGGAGTCCAAGCCATCTTAGCTTCCGAATTATTAGGAGCCCATCTTAATCCATCCATTGGACCTTTTGCTTTATTTTTCGAGTCCACCGGTGGCACGAAATGACACGCGACGAAGGACGCCCAATAATTCTCCACAAAGCTAGCAGAGGCTGAGACTGCTTCCTTTCCTTTACCAAATATCAAATCATTTCTCAAGTGCTAGGCTCTCCAGAAAATGAATATAATTTGGTCGCGCATAAAAGGCTCAGCTGATTTAGAAGAACAATAAACCAATCATACCCAGTATATCTGAAGACCTCCTCTGCAGGTAATCCCCAAATGTCCCTCATGGCATACGCAGCGCAAACGCCTTCGGGCACATGACAAGCGCATGAAATGTACTTTCATCCTCCATTCCACAAATAGTGCACGTACTAACAGAGGCTTGGTGATGCACCACTCTATTAACCTGGACAGCCAAGCTATTGAAAGCAACCCTCCACGCAAAAATGCGAACCTTCTGAGGAACATTGGCCTTCCAGATGACATCCCAAATTTTCCTCTCCCCCAACACAGCGTCACTATATTGCCCCTCATCCTCTTTTTTATCCTTCAGGGTAAGCGCAAGCTTGTACGCACTTTTAACCGAGAACATCCCCGTCTTTTCAAAATGCCAAGCAACAAAATCACCATCCCCATTTGACTGAATACGCAGCCTCAATATCTCCTCCGCATCATATGGATAAAACATATGCCTAATCAAATTTTCATCCCACCTCCTAGGACCGCTCAACATCAAGTCCGAAACCCATTTGACTCTAGTCCTATTCTTTCTAGCAGTAATTTTAAGTCCAGAAGATCTTGGGAGCCAGTTATCTCTCCAGATATTAATATTAGACCCATCACACACTCTCCAAATGACTCCGGATTTAAGCAGATCCAAACTATGCAAAATACCTAGCCAAGTAAGTGAAGCCGACTGTGGAAAAACAATATCAAGGATATGCCCCTAGGGATAATATTTTGCCTTAATCACTTTGGCGCACAGAGATTCAGGATTAACCACCAACCTCCAAGCCTGCTTAGCTAGGAGTGCTTGGTTAAATAATCTGAGGTCCCGAAATCCCATACCACCTTCACCTTTAGGCCTAGTCATCTTATCCCAAGCCAGCCAATGAGTCTTCCTCCTATTTTCTTCATCACCCCACCAGAAATTCCTTATAATCTGCGACAACTCCTCGCAAAGAGATGCCGGGAATTTAAAAATACCCATGGCGTACACCGGAAGAGCCTGCAGAATAGATTTATTCAAAGTTTCCTTCGCCCCACATGAAGCATATTTTTCTATCCAATCCGATAAAATTTTGAGAGCTTTTTCCTTAGTGGATTGAAATTTACCAGCCTTCATTCTCCCTTGTGGCACCGGAAGCCCAAGATATTTGTCCTCAAATCCCTCCGAAGTGATGCACAGAATTACCATAACAGCCACTTGGACCTCCATACTACAGTTCTTGCCGAACAAAATTGAGCATTTATCTGGACTCAGTAATTGACCCGTCCCCTTCTCATAAGTCGCAATAATGTTTTTAATTGTCAAAGCTTGATCAATGGACCCTTTGAAAAATAAAAGACAGTCATCGGCAAACAATAGATGTGAAATACCCGGAGCCTGTCTGTTAACCTTGAACTCCAGAAGAGATCCTCTATTACACGCATCCTGTAACAGTAAAGAGAGAGCCTCGGCCACAAACAAGAATAAATATGGGGATGGAGGGTCCCCTTGCCTGATACCACATGACGGCGAGAACGACTCTAAGAGCTGGCCATTGAAGCGCACTGAGAATTTCACTGAAGTGACACAAGCCATAATCCAATTTATCCACCCTGTTGCAAAACCCAACGTGCTCAGCATGCACTTTAAAAAATTCCAATCCACTCTATCATATGCCTTGGCAAGGTCCAATTTATAAGCACAGAATTCACCCCGCCCATCCTTAAGAGTACTCAACGAATGCATACACTCAAACGCAATAAGAGCATTATCAGATATTAGTCTCCCAGGAATAAAGGCACTTTGGGTTGGAGAAATCATACCATCAAGATGCGGTCTCAATCTGTTCACGAGGCACTTAGATATAATTTTATAAATAATATTGCACAGACTGATAGGCCGGAAGTCTTTGATCGATTGGGGATTTTTCACCTTAGGAATAAGAACAATCACCGTATCATTTACGCCCTCTGGCATTATACCTGTATCAAAGAACTTTTTAACTGCACGAATAGTATCCTCCTTCAGCAATCCCCAATTCCGCTGAAAACTTCTTGCCGGAAAGCCATCTGGACCCGGAGCTTTAAGCGGACCAATTTGAAAGAGAGCGTCACTAATTTCTTGGTCCGTAAACGGCTTACATAAATCAACATTCATATCATCACTCACAAGCGGCTTGACAAGAGGAATGATCAGAGAAGGATCAACCATACCATCACATGTGTACATATGCTTAAAAAAATGAATTAGTGATATTATGAATCTCTGCCACATTCTCTGTAACCGTGCCATCATTCCTTCTCAGACTCGAAATATATTTTTTTAGCTCTCCATGTAGCCTTAGATCTAAAGAATTTTGTGTTCCTATCCCCCCATTTAATTTTATCAATCCGCGATCTTTGCTTCCATAAAATTTCTTCTTTATAAAGAAGCTCATCCATTTCCTTAAGAATCAATTTCCTTTCCAGCAAAGCAACATGATCATTTCTTTTATAAAGAGCATTAAGTCTTTTCCTCGCCAAATCAAGTTTCCTGGGAAGAAAGCCAATATATGTTCTACTCCAGTCATGCAAATTTCCTAACATTCTCTTCATATTGTTGGCCACATCCTTCAAATCTTCAATATGTGTGCCGACGTTCCAACAAGATTTAATATGATCCTCTAGAACCACCCCTTCCCTCTTCTAGTAGGCCTCATATTTGAGTTGTTTAACGATTTTTCCAACACGAGGAGAACCCAATAATTGAATGAGCAAAGGACAATGATCTGACCTTGAGCTGATAATATGAGACACCCTGTAATCCGGGAACAATGAAGACCATTGGGGACATGCGACAGCTCGGTCCAGTCTCAGTCTGACATTTTTGTTGCCCTCTTGCTTGTTATTATAGGTCCAAGGAACACCATGAAAGCCCAAATCAAAGAGATTACAGTCAGAGAGAACACTCATAAAATTGGCCATCAGAGTAGACGACCTCTTATGCCGAGAAAAATGTTCATTCTGCCACATCGCTTCATTAAAATCCCCAACCATAAACCACGGTCCAGAACCAAGGGGTTTAATTCTTCGCAAAAGTTCCCACATAACGTACCTTTGACTTGCCTTAGGCTCTCCATAAACAAAAGTGCTTCTCCATTTTGTACCATTGCCAGTGCAAATATACATATCAATGAAATGCTCCCCATACTTGTTCAACTCCAGATTATAAGAGTCATCCCAGAACACAGGAAGGCCTCCACCTTTCCCTTGAGCTGAAAAGGTAAACACATTTTTCATACCCAAACGATAACGCAAACCTTCAACATATTCTTTATTTTTTCTAGTCTCTGAAAGGAAGATAACATTGGGTTGGTGCGTCGAGAGACACACTAGCTCTTGAACTGTGCGGGGTTGACCTAGCCCCCGACAGTTCCAGCTAAGAATTTTCATGGCTCTTGACGGGCGCTCACGTCCGCGCCCGTCAGTTGACCGACAGCCCCAGGGTCGGTAGCTTCCTTAGTGGCATCACCTACAACCCTCCCCTCACCTACAGATTCTCTCTTTTTCTCCTGATACACTTCCTCTCCCCCATCCACTTCCTTAGTTACATGAGTGACTACCCCATCTACCCCTACCACAGCCTCAACTCTCTCAACACAAGCTCTCTTACAAGAAGAAAATTCTACGCTCTCAGAACTAGTGTTGTTCATGTTGATGATGAATTCCTGGTCATCCGGGCACCGCCTCTTAGACAGCACCGTGTTCTCGAGGATTCCGACGAATGCAGCTTTGCGGTTGGAGAGCTCACTCCCACTGTTCGGCAGGGTCGGCACTCCAAACATGGCATGCTTGACACCGGCGTACTGCACCACAGCATGCTCCTCGCGCTCTCTCTCTCTGTGGACGCGCTTCCAGCGTCCCCAAATTGTCTCCGCGCCCTTTGCGTCGACGCTAGGACGCTGTCCTCCACGGGCCGTCACCTCTGAACCCACCACCGGACCACCCGCCGGCAGTCCAGCAGGTCCTATACAGATGATGGCGCCAGCCTGCACCTCCCCTGGAGCCGTTCGCTGGGCAACATCAGGAGAACCAGCCGGGTCCTTGGCTGGCTGCACCACACCCTCAGCAGAGGACATGATAGGAGCGCCTACTGGCCCCTCCTTGAGCGCCCTGGGTGCACCAAGCATGGTGGAGGAGTGCACCCCAGGACCGCTTCCACCTGCAGCCGAAGAAGGCAGCACCAAGGCAGCTCCCAGGTTGGCGTTGAGGGAGGCGCCCTGGCCAAGCTGGCCTTCCATGTCGGCCAACACAGCCAAAGAAGGGGCACCCTTGTTGTGGACAGCCTGCTCGGCCACCTCCTGCTGTAGCTGATCCACGTCCTCACCCTTGGACCCGAAGCCAGCCAGCACTGGCCTCCCCTCCTGGGAGAAACCCAGCACACGCAGCCCCCGGTCAGCGACCGTCGTGGTACCCGCCACCTCCCCGAGACGAGCCGCAGACATCAATGGGGCAGCAGCCACGGACAGGTTCTGGACCGCCGTAGCGACCACCGAGATCACCTTGTCCGGTAACTTGGCGTTCTCCATGTACTCTTCATCTTCCCGGGCACCCGGCAGGCCCCAGAAATCAAGGTGCCGCCGAACCGACCCACCCCATGCCGGCGCCTTAAGCTCGATGGAGCAGACCGCCTTGCGTTGCTCGGCCGGAATGCTGCAGTTCTTGGCCGTCATGTGTCCCACCATACCACAGCACAAACAAAAGTTAGGCAACTTCTCATATTTGACATTGAAACTTATTTCCTCGGAGCTACCGAAGGGGATGATGGCGACAGTCTTCCTTAGCGGCTCAGCCACCTTGTGAATGACACGAACCCGAAGATACTCGTCGACGATCTGATTGTCTTGGTGCACCACCGCCTTCACCTCACCTAGCTGGTCACCAAGAACCCAGCCCATGGCTTCGGTCTTGAGTGGCACCGGAAGACCGTGGATTTGTACCCAGATCAGGAACGAGTCCAGGCACACGGGTCGACCTTCCCGTCAAGCGGCGTGATCAGCACGGCGTTGTTCCTGAAGTGCCACGGTCCAGCCCGAAGAACATGCTTCAGGTCCCCCTCCTCTGAGAAGGTGATGACGAAACGACCGTCCTTGCACGAGACCCTCTGAGCCACCGCATTGCCTCGCAGCTTTCAGGGGCCGCGGAGGTCACCGACGACCGCCTTGGGGTCGACAGGATACGGCGAGAGAACACGAGCCACCGCGAGCTTCCCCGCCACCGCACGCAGGGCGGCCTCCATGTCGATGACGATCGGTTTGTGGCCGGTCCTTTGTCCCGCGAACATCTTGCCCTTGCCAGCTCTCCGAAGCAATGGTGGATCCGCCGCCGCTGACGCAAAGCCAACGGAGGCCGACGGCGTGACAGAGAGCGCCAGGCCAGATGGCCCTCCCACCGCAGACCTCCCCTGGAACAGAACAGGTGCCGCCCGAGCACCCTGAACATCAGGCGCAGCCGGAGGGGTGGCCGCCACCACATGAGCGGCACGACCGGAGGCACCCGCACCAGGGAGGCCCACAGCCGAGGCCGGCGAGTCGAGGGGAGTCCCCTGTCCCGACCCATTGCCGTTCACCTCCATAGCCGCCCCTTCTTGGTCCCCCATTGGTTCCTGGAACACAAAGACAGAAACAGCAGAGCGCGGGTGAGTAGCACGAAGAACAGGCTTGTGATGAAACCCACAGAACACTCTCCTGAAATACAATTTGTCTTCCCCAAATTCCGCCCCCGAATCACCGAAATTACCATCCAAATTACTCATCACCTGCTGTCCGTTTCCAACATGCTTCAAATCTGAATTAAATCCATGGGAAACTGACGGACACAACTCACCTTTATTCCCCCGATTTGCATCCCTTAAGGCGAAATCAAGGCCGAAATCCCCTCCCACTGAATCCATGGGGTCAATCCCCTCCACTCCTCCTTTGATTTCCTCTTGATTTGGAGTAGAATTGAAGAAGGCATCCGCTTTGGCCTTCATACGCCGCAAGCAGAGCTCTCGATCTTGCGCCCGTCGAAGGATCTCCCTCCCCCTCCGCTTGAAGGTGCTCCAGTCCACGATGGAGAGGCCACCCAACTCACCAGCACCCATCCTCCCCACCTGCCCCCGGCGGCGCCGCCGCCGCCATGGCCTCTCTCACTCAGTTCGCCTCTACCATCGCCAGAGCGTTTCGGTCAACGCTCGGTCTAACGTCGTTGTATACATGATCTACTTTAGATATGTGTCCATGTTGGACTCATATTGCACCTATCACTCGAAAGACCTGACCATGGAAAGACCTGTGAAGTATGATTGCATATATCAATTTCAAGGTATGAGATTGCTAACCGGACCTGCCGTCCGGTAAAAATGGGAAGACCTGGACGTATGTCTTTTCTCTTTCTATAGTGTGTACGTGGCCTAGTTTTATGTGTCAATACAACAACAACAACAACAAAGCCTTTAGTCTCAAACAAGTTGGGGTAGGCTAGAGGTGAAACCCATAAGATCTCGCGACCAACTCATGGTTCTGGCACATGGATAGCAAGCTTCCACGCATCCCTATCCATGGCTAGTTCTTTGGTGATGCTCCAATCCTTCAGGTCTCTCTTTACGGACTCTTCCCATGTCAAGTTCGGTCTACCCCGGCCTCTTTTGACATTATCAGCATGCTTTAGCCGTCCGCTATGTACTGGGGCTTCTGGAGGCCTGCGCTGAATATGTCCAAACCATCTCAGACGATGTTGGACAAGCTTCTCTTCAATTGTCGCTACCCTAACTCTATCTCGTATATCATCATTCCGAATTCGGTCCTTCCTTGTGTGGCCACACATCCATCTCAACATGCGCATCTCCGCCACACCTAACTGTTGCACATGTCGCCTTTTAGTCGGCCAACACTCAGCGCCATACAACATTGCGGGTCGAACCGCCGTCCTATAGAACTTGCCTTTTAGCTTTTGTGGCACCCTCTTGTCACAGAGAATGCTAGAAGCTTGGCGCCACTTCATCCATCCGGCTTTAATTCGGTGGTTCACATCTTCATCGATATCCCCATCCTTCTGCAACATTGACCCCAAATATTGAAAGGTGTCCTTCTGCGGCACCACCTGCCCATCAAGGCTAACATCCTCCTCCTCCTCGTGCCTAGTAGTACCGAAAGCGCACCTCATGTACTCGGTTTTAGTCCTACTAAGTCTAAAACCTTTCGATTCCAAAGTTTGCCTCCATAACTCCAACTTCCTGTTGACCCCCGTCCGACTCTCATCGACTAGCACCACATCGTCCGCAAAGAGCATACACCATGGGATATCTCCTTGTATAT
This sequence comes from Elymus sibiricus, assembly GCA_039707655.1. Lineage (NCBI taxonomy): Eukaryota > Viridiplantae > Streptophyta > Magnoliopsida > Poales > Poaceae > Elymus > Elymus sibiricus. Next base: position 352,659,417 of record CM077664.1, read on the forward strand.
CCCTTGTGACCTCATCCATCACCAAGGCAAAAAGATAAGGGCTCAAAGCTGACCCTTGATGCAGTCCTATCTTAATCGGGAAGTCATTAGTGTCGCCATCACTTGTTCGAACACTTGTCACAACATTATCGTACATGTCCTTGATGAGGGTAATGTACTTTGCTGGGACTTTGTGTTTCTCCAAGGCCCACCACATAACATTCCGCATGAGGCCTAGTTTTATGTGTCAATGTTGGATACATATTGCACGTGTCAATGGTGGACTTGTTTGTACGCCACTATATATAGTATGTGCCATTTTTATCTTTTAATCTCTTTTTTTAGAACATTTCTATCTTTTAATCTCGATAATCATAACTAAGATCGAAGAAGGATATATTTCTAGCATATGTGGTACGGAGGAACGTGGTGGCTTGTTTGCCTCTTGCATGTGTCGCTCAAAATAAATTCTAAGGCTATAACCATCAAAGTTGATCCTATCATGCGTAAAATTGTTACTGGTTGTCAAAGTGCCTTCATTAGAGAGGGAAACAACATGGGGTATTGGATGGTGTTATTGCCGCATGAGGTATTGAAGGAATCCAAGTTCAGCGAACAATAACGGGTGGTCCTGAAACAATCCCAGTAGGCGAGCTTACTTAATTGGGAAGGGACACATGCAGATGCATGACATAGGTACATTCACATTCACGCTCTCAATGAGCACCGGTTTGTCCACCACCTAGTGCACCTTGTCGCCTTCCCATTTCTGCCAATGAGCACGTACGCCGTCAACCGTACTGTCCGGTTCATTGACTCGACTTTTTTTTGTTAAAACTCTTAAGTTCACTAGTTGATTTCCTACGCGTTACTGCAGAAACGCAGTGACATGTAGCTATGAAATTTTGTTGGGACACAATGTACGTCGTTGCCTGAAATTTTTATTTGGGCCAATCACATATTTTTAGCTGGAACATGACCCACCTCCATTTCCAGCGTCTTGTACACGCCAGAGCTATATATCGCAGTTTTTTAGGTTTCCACTGTTTTGCACGGTTTCCTTTGGTTTTTCTTTATTTTTATTTGGTTACTTTTTTCCTTTTTTTTTCTCCCCCCCCCCCCTTGTTTTCTTTGTTTCTTTCTCCTTTTTTGTTTCTTTCTCTGGTTTTCTTTGGTTTTCTCATTTTTCCCTTTTTCTTTTTTCTTTTTTTCAACACATGTCTACATTTTTCATACGCATTGTAAATTTTTCGTACACATTAGGAACAATTTTTCTATACACATTTAATATTTTTCAAATAGATGATTAATATTTTTCTATATATATATATATATGTTTTGATGTCTACTTTTATTCATACACATTGTACATTTTTTGTATATATCTAAAACATTTTTTATGCATGTTTAATATTTTTCAAATACATCATTAACATTTTTCAAGTTTTTATGTGAAGTGTTTTAGGTGAGACCTTGGCGCTTCGGTATGATGGGATTTTTGCAAAATTGCGCGGCTTCTCGCATGTCATGATGGAGACGGACTGCCTGGAGGTTGGTAAACCTCTAGAAATTTCACCACAAATGCCGATATGTTGTGGTTCCTTTACTAATGGAAATTGGAGAGCAAGCTTCCTCTTTTTTTTTCTTTTGATATTCAACATGTAAACAGGTCAGCCAATGTACCGGCCCATCTCTGCGCGAAGCATGCTTGCTCGTTGATGGTCACTGGAAGTTAGACTAACTCTAGATCAGCTTTCCTGCTCACCGGCTTGTTGGCTGATGATGCCATGAGATCGTTTGTTGAACAAAGCTATCAAGTTTTGAGCAAAAAAGAATCATGATTAACATTTTACAAAAAGGTGTTTTGAACATTTTCTCGTATACAGGATAAACATTTTTCAAATACACATTGGAACATTTTTGGAATGATAAAAATCCTTTTTTTAACTATGCAAACATATTTTTACATTGTACAAACATTTTTTTGAAAATTTCACGAACACATTTTAATAAATGTAACGTACATTTTTCTTGAATGCACAAAATGTTTTTCTAATCACTTGCACATTTTTTACATTGTCTAAACATTTTTTTAAATGTCACTTACATGTTTTTGGAAACACGTGACAATGACAGAAACATTTTTCGTACACATGACTAACATTTTCTACTTTTTCCATTCACATTGTACACTTTTCGTATATATCAGAACAAATTTATATACACGTTTAATATTTTTCAAATGCATGATTAACATTTTAAAACAATTACGTAATGTTTTTTTGTATATATTATTTAGAATTATTAAAAAATAAAAAATAAAGAAAAAAAAATGTGAATAAAAATGGAAGAAAAAATAATGAAAAACACGCGTGACATCAGCATGAAGATGCCACGTGATTACAGGGCGACGTAGTGCCAGTTCCTTGCAGGCGAGCCTCCCATAGGAGCCGCTGCGGGCGGCACATAGTCACGCCCTTCTTGTGCAGATGAAGTTTTGCGCTGCCTGATGAACAACAAACATGGGCCGATGCCGAAGGCCGGCCTACATGGCAGCGTGCCACCTCCCACTCCCAGCAGAACACGTAGATCGAATGAGTTTAGGAGCTCAAACTTTGAAGCTCACAATTTAGTGAAGTTCGCATTATCTTTGGGGCCTGGCCGCGATGCTTGGTTAGGGCAGCCCCATGGTCTTTCTTTCTTCCTGTAAACATGGTGACGGTTGAATAAAAACTTCGCGAGATTGTCTAAAAAAAATGCAGAACACGTAGATGCTTTTTGCATAGTTGAATACATGCATGCTGATTGTTCTTTCTTGATGTACCATGCACTTGGAGGATGAAAGGACCAGCCATTGTTACATCTCATGTATGCAGTTGATGGGTATGTCATGCATGGATCAGTCCCACGTACATGTCAATTCATGGCTGAGCTCTCATGGATGAAATACGACAAAATGTTTTATATTATTCAAAATTTCCGGAGGCTTATACATACTTTATGTGTTTTTTCATATATAGTTTATGTTGGCTTTTGACATTAGATGGATATGCGCTGTACTGTTTGCATAGTTATAATAATCCAATACTCGTGGTGGTGTCACTTCAATGAATAAATGAACAAAATAAAAAAAATCTAAAAAAGTTTTCTAAGAAAGAATGAATTAGTGGCATTGGTATTATCCTTTAAGAAAAAAGGAAATAAAAAAACAAATAATGATAAAATTTCAAAACAATTCATATATAATTTTTATTTTTTTATAATATGCAAGAATAAACATATAACAGTGAAATCCAACAAATACGTTTTCTAAGAAGGAATGAATTAGTGGCATTGGTATTACCCTTAAATAAGAAAGAAAATAAAATAAAAAATAAAAATAAAAAACTAATGTTTTTTTAAGGAAGAATGAATAAGTGATATTGGTATTACCCTTTAAGAAGAAAGAAAATGAAAGAGAATTGAAATAAAAAATGACAAAATTTGCACACGATTAATACATGAATTACATTTTTTTAATTTGCAAGAATAAGCATAAAATAGTGATTTTTTACAAAAAATAAGTTTTCTAAGAATGAATGAATTAGTGGCATCGGTATTACCCTTAAAGATGAAAAATGAAATAAAAATAAATCAAAATAAAAACTAAGTTTTCTAAGGAATAATGAATTAGTGTCATTGGTATTACCGTTTGAGAAAAAACAAAATGCAAAAAACTAAAACAAGTGATGACAAAATTTGCATACAATTTGAACAAAAAATTGTGCTTTTTGTAATATGTAGAAATGTGCATATTTTGTTTTTTGTGGGGGGAGAAGAAATGTGCATATAATAGTGCAATTTTCACAAAAAGAAGTGTTCTAATAAGGAATGAATTAGTGGCATTGGTATTACCCTTAAAGAAGAAATAAAATTAAATATAAACTAAAAAAATGAAGATAATGAAGTTTCCTAAGTAAGAATGAACTGGTGGCATTGGTATTACGCTTTAAGAAGAAGGAAAATAAAAATAACTAAAACAAATAATGACACAATTTACACAGAAATTGAACCTTTTATAATATGAAAGAATAAGCATATAATAGTGTTTTTTTTTGCAAAAAAGAACTTTGCTAAGAAGGAATGAATTAGTGGCATTCGTATTACACTTAAAAAAGAAAGGAAATTAATTAAAATCTAAACCAAAATCAATGTAAAGAAGTTTCCAAAGTAAGAATGAATTAGTAAAATAGTGAAAAAAAATCTGCACACAATTTACACAGAAATTGTGCTTTGTAAAATATGCAAGAATAAGCATATAATAGTAGAATTTTGCAAAAAATAAATTTTCTAAAATGAATGAATGAGTGGCATCAGTATTACGTACCCTTAAACTAGAAATAAAATAAAATAAAAACTAAAAAAGATCAAAACAATGAATTTTATAAGGAAGAATCAACTAGTCGCATTTGTTATTACCCTTTAAGAAAAACGAAACTGAAAAAAAAACTTGCACGGGACTTTGCACTGAAATTGCACCTTCTGTAATATGCAAAGAATAAGCATATAATTGTGCAACTTTCAGACTCTAGTATAATTTACACACATATTATATAGTGCTTGCGTGTATACGTTTACACTCAGTCAAACATCCCAAAAATACTCATATAGAAAAAAAGGAAAAAGAATAAACAAAAGCAAAAACACATACAAAATAATAGGCAATGTGTAACACAAGGAAAATCGACTGACCTCAAACAGCGGCAAGTCAAAATACAGCCCAAGAATCCATGGAACAACACAAGGAAAGAAATAACACATCTTGACAAAAGAATCAACAGTCAAAAAACCGACTTACCCAAATTTAAAAATCAGGGAACTTGAATACAGCTAAAGTAAATTTTGTTTGTACCCTGATACGTCTCCAACGTATCTATAATTTTTGATTGTTCCATGCTATTATTGTATCAATCTTGGATGTTTTTATATGCAATTATATATCATTTTTTGAAACTAACCTATTAACCCAGTGCCTAGTGCCAGTTGCTATTTTCTGCTTGATTTTGGCTTTTCAGAGAAACAGTACCAAATGAAGTCCAAATGCCACGAAACTTTTTGGAGATTTTTTTCTGGACAAAATAAACTTGGGAAGCTCCGGGAGGAGGCCAGAAGCCTCACGGAGGCATCACAAGGCACTAGGGCACGCCCCAGGGGGGGGGGGCGTGCTACCTTGTGGGGCCCACGTGACTCCGTTTGACCTCATTCCACTTCTATAAATTCACAAATATTGGGAAACCCCCAGAGAGCCAGAAGAGAAAACCTTTCCACTGCCGCAAGCCTCTGTTCTTCCGCGATCCCATCTGGAGGCCTTTTCCGGTACTCTACCGGAGGGGGAATCGATCACGGAGGGCTTCTACATCAACCTTGCTGCCCTTCCAATGATGTGTGAGTAGTTTACCACAGACCTACGGGTCCATAGCTAGTAGCTAGATGGCTTATTCTCTCTCTTTGATCTTCAATACAATGTTCTCCTCGATGTTCTTGGAGTTCTATCCGATGTAATCTTCTTTTGCGGTGTGTTTGTTGGGATCCGATGAATTGTGAGTTTATGATCAGATTATTCTTGAGAAATATTTGAATCTTGTCTGAACTCTTTTATGCATGATTGTTATAGCTTTGTATTTCTCTCCGATCTATCGGTTTAGTTTGGCCTACTAGATTGATTTATCTTGCAATGGGAGAGGTGCTTTGTGATGGGTTCAATCTTGCGGTGCTCAATCCCAGTGACAGAAAGGGACATGACACGTATTTGTATTGTTGCCATTAAGGATAAAAAGATGGGGTTTATTCATATTGCTTGAATTTGCTTCTCTACATCATGTCATCTTGCTTAAGGCGTTACTCTGTTTCATACTTAATACCCTAGATGCATGCTGGATAGCGGTCGATGGATGGAGTAATAGTAGTAGATGCAGGCAGGAGTCGGTCTACTTGTCTCGGACGTGATGCCTATATACATGATCATCGCCATGAATTCGTCATAATTATTTGCTTTTCTATCAATTGCCCAACAGTTATTTGTTTACCCACCGTATGTTTATGTGCTCAAGAGAGAAGCCTCTAGTGAAAACTATGGTCACCGGGTCTATCTTTATTATATAAAAAACCTAAAAATACATTGCTGCAATTTATTTACTTTTATTTTAATTAGTAGTTTATTTTATCTATTTACCTCGATAAGATTTAATCCTTACAAATAACCACTAAGAGGATTGACAACCCTCTTATTTGCGTTGGGTGCAAGTGTTTGATCTTGTGTGTGCAGGTGCGCTTAACGGAATTTTGCTTGGTTCTCCTACTGCATTGATAACCTTAGTTCTTAACTGAGGGAAATACTTATCTCTACTGTACTGCATCATCCTCTCCTCTTCGGGGAAATACCAACGCAGACTACAAGTAGCAGGAAGAATTTCTGGCGCCGTTGCCAAGGAGACGTCATCAAAATTACCAAGTACCTTCACACAAATTATCATTCACTTGCATTTACTTTATTTACCTTTTATTTGCATTTGCCTCTCGTTTTCATCTCCCCCACTTCTAATTTTTTTTTTACAAAAACACAAAAATATTTTGTTTGCTTGTTTGCTAGTTTGCTTGCTTTGTCGCGATGTCTCAAGAAAATACAAAATTGTGTGATTTTTCTAATACTAATAATAATGATTTTATTAGTACTCCTATTGCTCCTCCCGCCACTAGTGCGGAGTCATGTGACATTAATGCTGCCTTGCTTAATCTTGTTATGAAAGAACAATTTTCTGATAGTCCTAATGAAGATGCTGCATCCCATCTAAATACTTTCGGTGAACTTTGTGATATGCAAAAGAAGAAAGATGTGGATAATGATATTGTCAAATTAAAATTATTTCCGTTCTCACTACGAGATCGTGCTAAAACTTAGTTTTCATCCTTGCCTAGAAATAGTATTGATTCTTGGGATAAGTGTAAGGATGCTTTTATTACTAAGTATTTTCCTCCCGCTAAGATTATTTCTTTAAGAAATCAAATTATGAATTTTAAGCAACTTGAGCATGAACATGTTGCCCAATCTTGGGAGAGAATGAAATTAATGATAAGAAATTGCCCAACTCATGGTTTGAATTTATGGACGATCATTCAAAATTTTTATGCGGGACTAAACTTTGTCTCTAGAAATTTGCCTGACTCTGCCGTAGGTGGCACTTTCATGGAAATTACATTGGGAGAAGCTACAAAACTTCTTGATAATATTATGGCAAATTATTCTCAATGGCACACTGAACGAACTCCAACTGGTAAGAAGGTTAATTCTGTTGAAGAAATTAATACTTTGAGTGATAAGATGGATGCTTTATTGAAATTGGCTGCTAGTAAAAATGCTCGTATTGATCCTAATGATGTGCCATTGTCCACTTTGATTGAGCGAAATAATGATACTATTGATGTGAATTTTGTCTTTAGAAATAATTTCAACAACAATGCTTATAGGGGTAATTTCAATGCTAGACCGTTTCCTGGAAATTCCTCTAATAATTATGGCAATCCTTATGGTAATTCTTATAATAATAATAATAGGATGCCCTCTGATCTTGAAAGTAATATTAAAGAATTTATTAGTTCGCAAAAGAATTTCAATGCTATGATAGAAGAAAAATTGAATAGAGTTGATGAATTGGCTAGGAACATGGATAAAATTGCTCATGATGTGGAAAATCTCAAAACTAAAATTTTGCCATCCAAACATGATATAAATGAGTCTATTAAAGCTATCTATGTCTCCATTAATGAAAGTAAAGAAAGGACCGCTAGGTTGAGAGCTAAGCGAGAATTTCTAGAAAAAGCGATTCCACCCGGTTTCTATCGTAGTAATGATGAAGATATTAAAATGATTGGTGTTACACCTATTGAATCTTTGTTTAATAATATAAAACTTGATGAAAAAGCGACTGAAGAAGAGTCAACTTTAGAAAGAAGGAGTCCCACTTGCTTGGAGGGTGATAATCTTGATCATAAAAATGAAAAAAGTGGGTTTTGAGAGGTTAAAACTTTAAATAGTAATGCACCCACTACTTTGGATTACAAGGACTTTAATTATGATAGTTGTTCTTTAATTGAGTGTATTTCCTTGTTGCAATCCATGATTAATTCACCAAATGCATATGAACAAAATAAAGCTTTCACTAAACATATTGTAGAAGCCATGATGAAAGCGCATGAAGAAAAACTTGAGTTGGAAGTATCAATTCCTAGAAAATTACAAGATGAATGGGCACCCACTATTAAAGTAAAAATTAAAGATTATGAATGTAATGCTCTTTGTGATCTTGGTGCTAGCGTTTCCACTATACCAAAGTCTTTGTGTGATGTGCTAGGTCTCACCGACTTGGATCCTTGTTCCCTTAATTTGCATCTTGCGGATTCCACTATTAAAAAGCCATTGGGTAGGATAAATGATGTGCTTATTCTTGCAAATAGAAATTATGTGCCCGTGGACTTTATTGTTCTTGACATTGAATGCAATCCTTCTTGTCCCATGATATTTGGCAGGCCTTTTCTTCGAACTATTGGTGCTATTATTGATATGAAAGAAGGTAATATAAGATTTCAATTTCCACTAAAGAAAGGGATGGAACATTTCCCTAGGAAGAGAATTAAAGCACCATATGAATCCATTATGAGGGCCACTTATGGAATCAATTTGAAGGATGACAACACTTGAAACTATACATTATGCCTAGCTAGGGGCATAAAACAATAACGCTTGTTGGGAGGCAACCCAATGAATAAAATAAATTTTTGCTTTTACCTACTGTTATTGAGTGTTTGCATGATTATAGCTTCTGTTATGATTATTTTTTTATGTTTTAATTAGTGTTTGTGCCAAGTAATGCCTTTGGGATGATTTGGAAGATAGTATAATTGATGCTGTTTGGAAAACAGAAAGTTTTGCGTCCAGTGCTTGAATTTTAATTCTGTACTGGAGCATCAGAAAAATCTGAATTTTTTACACAGTATTGGTATATTAATTTCCCAAGTTTTCCTAATTTTTCAGAAATTTTGGAGTTACAGAAGTATGACTTTTAAATATATCTTTATAGACTGTTCTGTTTTAGACAGATTCAGTTTTTGTTGCATAGTTTGCTTATTTTGATGAATCTATGGATCGTATCGGGGGATATGAGTCATGGAGAAGTTGGAGTACAGAAGCATTATGCCAATATTAAATATGAATCAATTTACTACAGTACATAAAGTTAAAGATTTGTTTGTTATACTAACGGATCTCACGAGGTTTCTGTTGAGTTTTGTGTGCTGAAGTTTTCAAGTTTTGGGTGAGACTACAATGGACAAAGGAATAAGGAGTGGTAAGAGCCTAAGCTTGGGGATGCCCAAGGTACCCCAAGGTAATATTCAAGGAAGACTCAAGCTTCTAAGCTTGGGGATGCCCCGGAAGGCATCCCCTCTTTCGTCTACAATCTATCGGTAACTCACTTGGAGCTATATTTTTATTCATCACATGATATGTGTTTTACTTGGAGCGTCTTGTGAAATAGTTTGTTTTCTTTTGTTTGCTTTTTAGTTTGTCATAATCATCTTTGCTGAACACACCTTTTTGAGAGGGACACACATTATTCGTGATTTGTTAGAATACTCTATGTGCTTCACTTATATCTTTTGAGCTAGGCAGTTGATCTAGTGCTTCACTTATATCTTTTAGAGCACGGCGGTGATGATATTTTAAAGAAATAGTTGCACTCTCATGCTTCACTTATATCTTTTTTGAGAGTCTCATGATAGCAATGGTAACATGCACGGGTTATGAATTTGGTCCTGATATGATAGGTATTCAAGAGGGATATAATAAAAACTTTCATCTAGATCACTGAATATGATAAATTTAATTCCTTGCAATAGTTTTGCAATATTAAGATGGTAATATGGGGAGGTATTAGTAGATAATTGTGGTTTAGTAAGAATAATTGTGTTAAGGTTTGTGATTCCCGAAGCATGCACGTATGATCTGTCGTTATGCTAAGAAGTTGGAGCATGGTTTATTCTTGATTGTCTTCCTTTGTGTGGCAGTCGGGGGTGCGCGATGGTTAACTCCTACCAACCTCCCCCCTAGGGGCATGCGTAGTAGTACTTTGCTTCGAGGGCTAATAAACTTTCGCAATAAGTATGTGAGTTTTTTATGACTAATGTGAGTCCATGGATTATACGCACTCTCACCCTTCCGCAATTTGCTAGCCTCTTCGGTACCGTGCATTGCCCTTTCTCACATCGAGAGTTGGTGCAAACTTCGCCGGTGCATCCAAACCCCGTGATATGATACGCTTTATCACACATAAGCCTCTTTATATCTTCCTCAAAACAGCCGCCATACCTACCTATCATGGCATTTCCATAGCCATTCCGAGATATATTGCCATGCAACTTCCACCGTTCCATTTTTATGACACACATCGTCATTGTCATATTGCTTTGCATTATCATATAGCTGACATAGTATTTGTGGCTCAGCCACCGTTCATCATTTTTATACATGTTACGCTAGCATCATTGCACATCCTGGTACACTGCCAGAGGCATTCATATAGAGTCATATTTTTGTTCTAGTATCGAGTTGTAATTATGAGTTGTAAGTAAATAGAGGTGTGATGATCATCATTATTAGAGCATTGTCCCAGTGAGGAAAGGATGATGGTGGCTATGATTTCCCCACAAGTTGGGATGAGACTCCGGAAGAAAGAAAAAAAAAGAAAAAAATATAGAAAAAAAGAGGCGAAAAAGAGCCATGAAAAAAAAAGAACAAAATATAAAGAAAAAAAAGAGAAAAAAGGAGAAAAATAAAATAAAATAAATGAGAGAAAAAGAGAGAAGGGGCAATGTTACTATCCTTTTCCACACTTCTGCTTCAGAGTAGCACCATGTTTTTCATATAGAGAGTCTCCTATTTTGTCACTTTCATATACTAGTGGGAATTTTTTGTTATAGAACTTGGCTTGTATATTCCGATGACGGGCTTCCTCAAATGCCCGAGGTCTTCATGAGCAAGCAAGTTGGATGCACAACCACTTAGTTTTCATGTTGAGCTTTCATACACTTATAGCTCTTAGTGCATCCGTTGCATGGCAATCCCTACTCCTCGCATTGACATCAATTGATGGACATCTCCATAGCCCGTTGATTAGCCTCGTTGATGTGAGACTTTCTCCATTTTTTGACTTCTCCTATTTATCTGTATCACCATACTCTATTACATCCACAGTGCTATATCCATGGCTTGCGCTCATGTATTGAGTGGGAGTTGAAAAAGCTGAAGCGCGTTAAAAAGTATGAACCAATTGCTTGGCTAAAACCGGGGTTGTTCATGATAAATAGTTTGTGTGAAGAAGATGGAGCATGACAGGATTATATGATTTTGTAGGGATAACGTTCTTTAGCATTTTTATTTTGAAAGACATGATTGTTTGCTAGTATGCTTGAGTATTGATGTATTTATATCAAATTATAGACTATTGCTTTGAATCATTTGGATCTTATTATTCATACCGTAAGAGAGAGATTACATGATGAAACATGATAGGTAGCATTCCACATCAAAAATTCTATTTTTTATCATTTATCTACTCGAGGACGAGCAGGAATTAAGCTTGGGATGTTTGATACGTCTCCAATGTATCTATAATTTTTTATTGTTCCATGCTATTATAGTATCAATCTTGGATGTTTTTATATGCAATTATATGCAATTATATATCATTTTTTGGGACTAACCTATTAATCCAGTGCCTAGTGCCAGTTGTTGTTTTCTGCTTGTTTTTTGGCTTTTCAGAGAAACAGTACCAAATGAAGTCCAAATGCCACGAAACTTTTTGGAGATTTTTTTCTGCACACAAACAACAAATCCTTGCACCCAACGCAAACGAGGGGTTGTCAATCCCTCAGCGGTAAGTTGCAAGATTAAATTGTATGGTGATAGATAGATAGATTGAAACAAAAATACAAAATAAAATAAATAAAAGAAAAAATGCAGAAAATATTTTTAGGGTTTTAGTAATTGATTTAGATAGACCCGGGGGCCATAGTTTTCACTAGAGGCTTCTCTCAAGAAAATAGCATACGGTGGGTAGACAAATTACTGTTGGGCAATTGATAGAAAAGCAAATAATCATGACGATATCCAAGGCAATGATCATGTATATAGGCATCATGTCCGAGACAAGTAGACCGACTCCTGCCTGCATCTACTACTATTACTCCACACATCGACCGCTATCCAACATGCATCTTGTGTATTAAGTCCATAAAGAACGGAGTAACGCCTTAAGAACGATGACATGATGTAGAGAAGATAAACTTACGTATGAATAAACCCCATCTTTTTACCCTTAATAGCAACGATACATACGTGTCATGTCCCTTTCTGTCACTGGGATTGAGCACCGCAAGATAGAACCCATTACAAAGCACCTCTTCCCATGGCAAGATGAATCAATCTAGTTGGCCAAACCAAATCAATAGATCGGAGAAGAAATATGAAGCTATAATAATCATGCATAAAAGAGATCAGAGAAGACTCAAATAATATTCATGGATAATCTGATCATAAACTCACAATTCATCGGATCCCAACAAACACACCGCAAAAAGTGATTACATCGGATAGAACTCCAAGAACATCGAGGAGAACATTATATTGAAGATCAAAAAGAGAGAAGAAGCCATCTAGCTACTAACTATGGACCCGAAGGTCTGTGGTAAACTACTCACGCATCATGGGAAGGGCAGCAAAGTTAATGTAGATCCCCTCCGTGATCGATTCCCCCTCCGGCGGAGTACCGGAGAAGGCCTCCAGATGGGATCTCTCGAGAACAGAAACTTGCGGTGGCGGAAAAAGTATTTCGTGGACAATCTGTTGGTTTCCCGATTTTTTGGAATTTATAGTGGTGGAATTACGTCAAACGGAGCTGGGGTGGGCCCACGAGGCACCAGGGCACGCCTGCCCCCCCAGGCGCGCCCTGGTGGCTCGTGGCCACCTCCTCTAGCGTCTGGTCTTCTCCCAAAGCTTCTAGTGTTTATCTTGTCCAGAAAAAAATCTCCAAAAAGTTTCGTGGCATTTGGACTTCGTTTGATATTGATATATTCTGTAAAACAAAAACAGGCAGAAAAATACCCTAGATGCATGTTGGATAGCGGTCGATGGGTGGAGTAATAGTAGTAGATGCAGGCAGGAGTCGGTTTACTTGTCTCGGACGTGATGCCTATATACATGATCATTGCCATGAATCCGTCATAATTATTTGCTTTTCTATCAATTGCCTACTAGTAATTTGTTTACCCACCGTATGTTTATGTGCTCGAGAGAGAAGCCTCTAGTGAAAACTATGGTCCCCGGGTCTATCTTTATTATATAAAAAATCTAAAAATACCTTACTACAATTTATTTACTTTTATTTTAATTAGTAGTTTAGTTTATCTATTTACCTCGATAAGGCAAATAACCGCTAAGAGGATTGACAACCCTCTTATTTGCGTTGGGTGCAAGTGTTTGCTCTTGTGTGTGCAAGTGCGCTTAATGGAATTTTGCTTGGTTCTCCTACTGGATTGATAAACTTGGTTCTTAACTAAGGGAAATACTTATCTCTACTATACTGCATCATCCTCTCCTCTTCGGGGAAATACCAACGCAGACTCCAAGTAGCATACCCCAACAAAAATTATGTTAAGTTAGAAACTTAACTTAAATTCAGACTCATTTGCATCTTGCAAGTGTTGTTCAAAAAAAGTTCTAAGGCCATAACAATCAAAGTTGATCCTATCATGCCTAAGATTATTACTGATTGTCAAAGCGCCTTCATTAGAGAGGGAAACATCATGGATGGGGTGTAATTATTGCATGAAGTATTGAAGGAGTCCAAGTTCAGAAAATAATAAGGGGTGGTCACGAAAATTGACTTCAAAAAGTCCGATGACATGGTCAATTGGATTTTTCTTTTTGAATACACTTAGAAAAGAGGTTTTAGTGCAAAATGGCTTGCCTCGATGAAAGGTGTGGTCACAAGGGACTCTCAGTGTCAATATTAATGGAGAGGTGGGTAGAAAGTTTGGTAGCCACAAGTTAGTGAGATCGGGGGATCCTTGTCTCCTTTTCTTTTAAATTTGGATGTGGACTACCTAGCCAACATGGTTCATCGGGCTCAACAAAATGACCAGATCACTGGATTGGCTATTCACTTTGTTGAAAATTAAAGGGATTTCAGTTATGCAGTATGTGGACAAAACTATCCTATTTGTTACATATGACGTAGAAGGAGCTAGGAATTTAAAACTTCTTTTATATTATCTGTTTGAGATGATGTCTGGCCTAAAATTATTTTTCAGAAAAGTGAGGTGTTGATGTTATTGGAGGATGCTGATAAGTTGGACCAATATGCCAGTTTGTTTAGCTGCCAAATGGGCTACTTGCCTCTAAATTACTTGGGGGTGTTTGTTAGTTCTAGTAGATTGAAGGGGTCCGATTAGAAGTTTGTTTGACCAACTCTCCAATTTATCACATGTCCATATATCTTATGCGCAAAATGACCGTGAGAAAATTTGACAAGATCAGAAGGTCCTTTGTGTGGCAAGGAGGTGCTACAGAAATGAGATATTATTTGGTGAACTGGCCTCTGATCTGTAGACCTAAGGAGAAGGGGGTGGTGTCTGAATAATCTTCCCAAATTGAATATCAGCTTAATGTGCAAGCGGTGGTGGAGGCTGGAAGCTGAGGACGGCCCTTGGCAGCGTTTTATTAGGGCTAAATATCTAAAGGCTAGTATCTTCGAGATTTAACACAGGGTGCATGATTCTGCTTGCTGGTACGATCTTTTGCACTTGAGGCCCATCTATCTTCAGGGGCGGCTGGTGACTGTGGATAATGGGGTGACTACTGATTTCTCTGACTCCTGGTGTGGTACTATATACCCTTGAAAGATCAGTTCCCTGGTTTGCATGCTATTTGCAATGACACGGGCAGGTAAGTGGAAGATATTGCAGGAAGGAGATGGCAACTCAGTTTACGAAGGTGGCTGGATGTAGGCCTGCAAAATGCCATGTGTGCTTTCATAAAATAGATGGCTAGCGTGGCTGTGAATAATGAACCTCACAAACCTAAATGGAAATGGACCAAATCGGGAGTGTTCACTGTCAAATCTCTTTATGCCCACATTGCTTACAATGGTCTTCATAGATTTGTAAACACCTGTAGAAAGCCAAAATAGCACTCAAAATTAAAATCTGGCTGTGGCTAATTCGGCATAACACCATTGCTACCAAAGACAATATTTTTTTTTTGAAAAGGAGAAATGCCCCGGCCTCTGCATCAGAGTGATGCATGCAGCCAAAGTTCGAAAGCAAAGTCTTAGGTCCAGCATAGGCTCACGTAAGGAGCATGAAAACAAAAAGGATAGATAAGAAAACGCCACAACCGGCGAAAAATAGGCCTAGGTGACTACACACCTATCCTATTATTGGATCGCCATCCAAACCGGTTGTAGATAACACGTGCTACCATCTCCCATCGGTTGCACCCAATAGCCAAAAGCTCCCTGGAGTCCGCATGAGTGAGTAACGACCATGTACGGGTCCAAGCAGTGGCTCTATAAATAACCTGTAGTCGCTTCGATGTCGCGAAGCTTGGCTGCCCGCATGGCACGCCCCAACTACAGGTCATCAGCATCGGGTTGGGCCTGAATCCGGTGACTAACGCGCTTGTCACCGGTCATCGGGTCCGGAATCCCTCCGAATGCGATGACGTCCTCTGTAGCGACCTCAGCCGGGGCGTGACCTCCTGCCACATGCCCGACCGCACCTACGAATGCTGAAGTGGGAGAGGGAGACCGTCTCAGCCTCGTGGGATGCCCCACAGGTCTGGCACCTCCCTCCACTGACACCAAAGAAGCCGCGGACGAACTCCCCTCCCCAAGTCTCTGGGAAGTGTCCTCCTGCTGGGTTGATGAAGATCTATTTGGTGAAGGCCGTGGTGGTGAGAGGGCCTCCTGCCCAAGACTCCCCACCACCTCCTCCGCCGAAGACAAGTGCCCCCTCCTCGGCGTGGATAGAGTAGGGTCCCCAACGACCACCTGTCCCGGGGTCCCCTCCATCACACTCGATGCGGCGACCGGCACACGGCTATGCCCAGTCGCAATCCTCAACCTAGAGATATCCTCTGTCGAAGCCGGCAGGGCCACCTGCTCCTCCATCTCCTCAATCTCTACCCAGTCCCCCCACAAACGGCTAGGCGTGGAAACCGCCTGAAAGGACCCAAATCTGAGTGTAGCCGTCGGTGTCGTCGCAGGGGCTGTCCCCTTATCCACCGGCGCCTCTGCAGACTGTCTCGCAGGTCTCAGTGTCTTATCACGCGTATAACGAGTCCCATCATTATCCTGATTCCCGTTCCCATCACCGCCATCTGTCATGTCCACATCTTTTATCGCGGCAGTATCATCTACGTATGGGTGATCCTCTATCGCGACCTCAAGATCATATGTCATGCCCTCAAAGGTCCAAGGCACGTAGTCTGGCACGTGGTCAACATCTAGCACACTGACAAGCAGCCTCGCAATACCGTGCGTGCGTGTGAACGGCATGTCAACCTTCTCTGTTTTCCCTATCAGAGATCCCAGACTCCAAGTTATGAGAAAATCGTTGAGGGGTTCTTCCGGTGCTCCCGATAGTCTGACCCAAATCTGTTTCAGTGGTGTCCCCTTTGGCACCTATTTCTTGCACTCAAGGAACTCAAGTAAACACTTGCTACCCGGAACCTTGCTGCAGCCAAACAGTGTGCTGAGTCTCAAAAAACATCAGTTTGTCGTTGCTGACTCCATATATCGTAACAACAGGTTTCGGAGCCGAGAGCAGTGGACACTCGGCTGTAGGGTGGCCCGGTTTGAGGCAAATATCGCACAACACTGCGGTGCAATCAATCGTGAAGTGCCCTGGCTCTCCACATCTGTAACAACACATTTTTTCTTTCTTGCGAGCCACCTTGTTTGCCCGTGTATTCTCAGTCTTTTCACTCCCTTTGTCGCTAGTCGTCTCCCTGTTGCCCGCCGTGGTCATTGTTGGCATGCTCACCGCTGCCAGGGCCCGAACCGCCGCCTCCGGAAGCACGACAGAAGAGGAGCCCAAGACCAGGACCTGAGTCGTCACCGTCCCGGGCGTTACGGCCTTCGACGACACCGCCTCCGTAGGTTTAGGGTCGGCCTTAGGCGGAGGTGGATGATGCCTCGGGGGCGCATTACGGCCGAACGCCAGATTGCGTCCGCCTCCCCCACGGCCTCCACGAGGACGGAATTGCGGCCCTGATGCCCCCTCAACAAAGTTTCCTGGGGGAGGTTGGAAGCCACGATCATAGTCATCTCTGTATTGCCTCTGAATTCCTCCAAAATCACGTCCGCCTCCGCTCGAAGACGACCCATGATAGTATCCATTGTCGCCCCACTGACCACCACCAGCTCGGTAATCATGGTGGCAGCCATCGTGTCCCGCGTCGCCGAATCGTCCTCCGTTGAAACCACCGCGGCCACGGCCAGGCCCCTGACCCGCGCCGTCGTTGCCCGCCGCCCAGGCATCGCGTGCGTTCTGGTTGGGCTGCCGGTGCTGGCCATCCTCCGGTCTTGCCCCGTTCTATTGGTAGCGAGGGGGAGGCGGTGTAGGAGATATGCCCTAGAGGCAATAATAAATGTTATTGATTTTCTCCCTGTTCATAATTAGGTTTATGTCCCATGCTATAACTGCTATGGTTCTCGAGTCTACAATAACCACGAGGCTCGGAGGAAGACTCATATGCACGTGTGGAATAATAAACGGTAAAATGTATTCCTAGTCTGGCCTCTAAGACTGGCTCAAGTATTGCATGATGATCCTGTTTTCCTGATCATGGGCATGGCTATGCCGGCAATTTTGAGGGCACAATGTTAGAAGAACATTTGTGTTGAATCGACCCGAATTGATGTTATGCTATGAGATTCATTCGTCATAAATTAATGGTTAATAACACAGAGAAGTTAATGTTTGCATAATTCCTTAGACCATGAGAGTGTTGAGTTTCTTCATACTTGCTTCATGAACTTTGGGGTTTGTTAAACGTCATCCGTAAATGGATGGCTATTACGGCGGCTTATGGGTTCATGGAAAAGTGTGTTAAGTAACTTGATAGCTCAAGATTAGGATTTGCTCCTCCGACGATGGAGAGATATCTCTGGGCCTTCTCGGTGTTACGGTATCCATCATCGTCTGGCCAGACACAAGTGTGATTTGATCACAGGGATGCCGGAACACGGAAACGAGTAAAGAGAACAAAACCGGTAACGAGGTAACTTGCATAGTGGACAAGTTGTTGATCCACGGGGATGCGATGTTTCTCACCTCGGGTTTTTGTAACATATCGCGAAGCAACAGGAATAGCACACGGCAACTGGAGGTTCACTCGAATATTCATTCGTGTGGGTATAGGGGTCAATATGGGTGTCCACGGCTCCGATGTTGATCATTGATCGGAAGGGGTTCCGGGTCATGTCTATACTTCACCAAACCTATAGGGTCACATGCTTAAGGGTCATCTATCTGCTGAATAGTAGACGGGGAGTCTGAGAGAAAATCACCGAAAAAGTTTCGGACGAAACGGAAACGTTCCGGAGAGGATATCGGAATAGTTCCGGTGAAACTGAAAAGTTGTTTCAGGGTATTCCATAAAGTCAAATTGGTTTCGGCACATGCCTGGAAATTATTGTAAGGTACCAGAATTGTTCCGGTAACTTCTGAGATTTTTAAGAGACAAAAACCGGAAATGTTCCGGACTGCCGGAACCGCTTTAGTTGCTTTTCACAGATGAAAATCACTAAACCGAAAAGTTGTTTCGGAGTACACCATAAAGTCAAAATGGTTTCGGCACGTGCCTGATAATTCTTGGAGGGGGCCAGAATCGTTCTGGAAACTTTCTGGAATTTTCGGGGATGAAAACCGGAAATGTTCCGGAGCTGCCGGAACCGCTTCAGATGCTTTTCGCAGATGAAAATCACTAAACCGGAATTGTTTCGGATCGCGTTGAAAATTATTTTAGTGGGTACTGGAAATGTTCTAAGCCCACATAAATATTTTCAGTTCGAACAGACGCTGAAAAATGTCGTCGTGAATAGTGAAATCAGCTTTATGGTTACTTTTTGGAAAGCCACCTTTTTGGGCTTTTGCTCCAAAATATCTTGGAGATGACATGGATGGATCTGTCTAAAATTTCAGCCCCTCCACCCCTCCTTCTCCTATAAATAGAGGTGGAAGGGGCAGCCCAAAACTCACTCCTTCTCACATACATGTGCCATGACATTTCTGGCTTCTCTCTCCCTCCCAGCGAAATAGTTTCGTAGAGCCGAAAGGCTGTCTGGGTTCCGGTGGGAACTAGTTCTGGACGGCGAAGCCCTGCCGGATAGATGACACCGTATGTGTGCAACTCTGTAGAGAGATCATAGTTTCGGTCTTAGTTCTAGAGTGCCTCCCGAAGGGCTGTCCGAGTGACTGTCCAAGTTTCGATGGTCCTCCCGAAGGGCTGTCCGAGTGACTGTCCGAGTTTCGATGGTCCTCCCGAAGGGCTGTCCGAGTGACTGTCCGACCGCCTCCCGGAGGGCTGTCCGGGTGCGGATGAGGGTATACATCCTCGCGGTTGGGAGGTTGTAAATCCTAGCTGCGGGGATCTGCACCGCCGATCGTCATCGACTCTACTTCCGCTGCGCTACGAGTCGGTAACGAAACAGATCAAACCTTGTATGCAGTCTCCATAGTGATCCTGGGCTGGTACGTAGGTCGGAAATTTTTGGTTTTCTGCTGCGTTACCCTACAGTGGCATCAACAGCCGTGCTATGCGTAGATGCAGGTTGCGATCTAGAATACATAGAGATGTATGGGTGTTGCACAATATAATTAGGTAGTAGATGAGATCTATTGCTGAAAATTATTTGTGCGGGTAGCAGATGAAATCTGTTACCCGATGTTCCTGTTGCTTCCCTTGAATTTGCGTAGTCCTGATCTTGACGGCATGGTGGAATCTCACAAAGTTCTGGCAATCCGCGATCCTTTCATGTTGCTCCTGAGTATGCTGATTGACAGATCAACGAAGTGCTAACAGTTCTTTGGGTTCCACCATAGTTGAGAAAGATGGATGTTTCGCAGACGAAAGGGCAATGCAGATATGATCTGCATGGGGGTCACGCGTATGACGAAGTTTAGTATGGGGCTCGAGATTTTATTATCTCGTGTTTCATACACCCTGGAAAGTTAATCTAGCAACTTGAATTATCATACTTGATGATGGACGTTGGTAGCTTCGGTTTGTTTCGAAACCTTAGAAGCCACGTAAAACAAGTTTTTGCATGAACCGATTAGAGGCGTCTAACTTGGTTTTGCAGGATGGTTTGCATGTGCATGTGATGTGGTATAGCAATGCTCATATTAATTTGATTATGTATGAGATCACTATATGATGTAATTTGATTAACATGACCTGCGTGTCATGATTCGGCATGATGGCTGGAGCCATATGATTGCACTTTAATGACCTGCGTGTCAACCTTATGTAATGCACTTATTTTATTAGCTATAGAGATAGCAATATTATCTGGTGCATCGACAAGGTGGTGGCAATCTTCGCGAAGGTGAACACCAACGCGAATGCCGAAGACGAAGAAATGAAAGACTTCTCCGTCAGAAAGGGCTATACCATATCATGCTATTATGAATTGCCTGAGATGTTTATCCCTTATGATGCACCCTTTTGATTGCGCGGTAGTCGCTTTTATTAGGGTGATCTCTCACAAAAATATCAAGTAGTTAGTGTTCTCCCAAGTGTAGCACCGTCACGGCACCTATCTCTTCGGGGTATCACATGGATACATGGGTACGAACGATTAGAGAAGTGTGAGGCGGGTTAGTTGAGACCTCGCAGCAAGATCACTTGGTTGTCTTGACGTTCTAGCTTGAAAGTCCTGAGCTCGGAACACGCCCATCGAAAGATGAACAAGAGTCACATAGAGATGTGATTGGCAAGTTGGCCTACCGATTGCAATTCTCGTCACTTGAGATGGATACATCCTTGGCGTTGAATTGTAGTTTGGATCTTGAATCGCTCACATTCAATTATGAGAGATATTGATTTGAGTGGGAGCGCACTGTAGAATTAACTTGTTTAATTCTCAGTGCAATAAATTATGAACACTGTCTAAGTGTTATTTGCATAATAGTTGTAGAATAATGGCTCGCGTTTCCACCTTCCCAATTAAAATTGAATAGCTGTTAAATATCTGGTTAAAACTTTACGGTTGGTAACGTAATATGAGGATTGTCCTCTAGAGTGCCGAGAAGGACTTTGTCCTATCGCATGCTTTCGGTATTCTCTCGCTAATGCTATGGATCATATGACTCTCGTCCTTCGATCCAAAAGCTAGAATTCCTTTTCAGTCAAAGTGCAATATGTTTGCTTCCATGAGACCCGAACTTCGAAAGTTTGGATAGTTATGTGATATTCATGGAATCTGAAAATCATTTTTAGAGACAGACAAAGGCTAAAAGATATAAGATATCCAAAGCAATGTTTGTTTGCAAACTATTAGTAAAGGAGTTTACTATGCATTAGACTGATAAGAGAGGGATCCAGGAGAACGCCTGTCATATGATGAAAGGTGAATAAAACAACAACTTAAAGAGAAAGGAAGTGTCCAAAGGGTGTTAGTAAGACTTTCACGCCTAGGAAGTCCGGGGCTAACGCCACTCTTAAGTTGGGTGCTTCTTCTGAGAGTAGGAGAAATACTAAAAGTTAAACTGTTAGAAGTATAAAGGCAAAAGGAAAGAAGACTGGAATGTCCAGCTCATGTATGAATGTCATACAAGTTTTTGATGTATAGAAGGCTAGTCAAAGATATAGTTCTTGGGAATTATGGTTAAACATGTTAATCACTAATTCTTGGGTATTGTGAGTTAATCACAAAGATACCCGCTCGATTGCATTCTGTTGCAACTTGATGTAAGAACTACTATGGCCTGAAAGACTAGCCAGAAATGAGGTTTAGATACACGCAGGGAACATAGTAAATGTTACTATGCCTTCCATCGGTGTATTCCCTATGTATTTACTTTCATAATTCATTTTAGAGTTTCACACTCTAGCCCTTTGCATAAGGTATCTTGCAAGAAGGTTGTTCATAAGAGAACTTTTGATGTTCGGTGTTATGAATAACATAAGGGCCATACTTTCATTATGAATGAGACGTATGTTATGAATATTGATAATAATACATAACCTCTGTGTTTACTTTCATAATTCATTTTAGAGTTTCATACACTCTAGCCCATTGCACAATGTTTGTTGCAAAAGAGTTGTTCATAAAAACAACAATTGTTGTTCAGTATTATGAATAATATGAAGGGACATGCTTCCATCCTAGATGGGATGTATGTTATGAATATTGATGGAAATATGATACATCCATAACACTGACGCTAAATGTCGCAAGACTAAAAGAATACCACACAAGTGTGGCACTGCATTTGGTCACATTGGAGAAACCAGCATGGAAAATTCCATTATGATGGATTTTGAAGTCGTTTGATTTTGAATCATCTAACACTTGCAACTTTCCTCTGAAAAGTGAAGTGACTGAAATGCCGTTCACAGGCCATAAGGAACGAGCAAAGAACATATTGGTGATCATACATTATGATGTGTGTAGTCCAATAAATGCTGTTGCAAGTAGTGGATTTATCTATCTTCAGAAATGACTCAAGTAGATATATGGATATTTACTTGTTGAGACGTAAGTCTGGATCTTTTGAATTCATTCATAAGGTTTTCAAAAATGAAGTAGAAGTTGTTGTAACAAGAAAATTATGTTTCTACAATTCGATTGCACAAAGGAATATTTGAGTTACAAGTTTAGCGAATGTCTGATGAGTTGTGAAAGGGGTTTCATAACTTGCACCTCCCGGAACACCACTGCAAGTGGAGAGTCCGTGTAGATGTAATCGAACCATTTATGACATGGTAAGATCAAAGATGACATAAATAGATTTGCCATTATCACTTTTAAAGTGATGCTTTAGAGACTGCGGCTTTTACACTGAAAAGAGCTCCATCGGGTCTGTTGAAATGACGTCATGGTATGGTACGCCCAACCATGTTATATCTTTTCTTAACATTTGGAATATGGGGCTTGTGTAAAAGGTTACAAACCTATTCCAAATCAGACAAGTGCTACTTTGTAGGTTATCCCAAGTAATTGGGTATTCCTCCCTCACTATACCGAGGCAAATAGGTTTGCCACAAAACGGTATGCTTTTAAAGAGAATAGTTCTTACAAAAGGTGAGTGGGAGGACAGTGCAACTCGACGAGATAACCGGTATCTTCGTCATCAGATCAAAGGAAAGGAACCTTGGAAGTGATTCCGGAGTTTCCTACTGCGACTGATACGGAAGTCTCTACAATAAAATGTATGGACTTCAGTCAAACTTGCAGCTGAACCCCGTAGGCAAGGCTCGTGCAAACCTCTCAGGTGCGCAAACGAGATATTGTTGTTGGACAACAGTATACCTACGATACACAAGGAAGCGATGATGGGCCCTGACTCCAGAATTGGCTAAATGCCAATACAATCCGAGATAGTTTCCATATAAGTGATTCAAGATTAGAACCTTGATACACCTTTCGGAACACTTAGAGTCTAAACGAATATTTATGGAACTAAAAACTGATACAGATAAAAATGTTTTATCCATAAAGCTCGACTTGTTGAAATAACAAGTTCAAGGAGTTGACTACGATGAGGTTGTTTCATCGTAGCGATGCTTAAGGTCGGTTCAGGTTGAACTAGCAATTAATACATATATCAATCATGAGATATGAAACATGGATGACAAAAGGATTTCCATCTGATGGAAATGAAACCTAGGACTTATATGTGATACAGTCCAAAGTAATTTGTTGATCCAGAGGATGCTAGTAAGTATGCAAACTTCAGAGTTCCAGCGATGGATAGAAGAGAGCAAAGTGGAGTTGGAATCTTCATTTTTGATGGAATGGTCAAAGGGGTTTGACTTCATCAAATGGGTATCGAAGATGCTTGTGATTCAAGAAAGTAAGTGGGAGCATAATAATATTTCTAAAAACCTTGTGTACTTGACACATTGTTAATTGGAAATAAATTTCTTGACACGAATTAGGACTTCATTTGAAAATAGTTTTTCGATGAAGTGCTTAGGCTAAATAGCCTCAATATTAGGCATGATGATCTATGGAGATAGATTTACCTAATGGGGCTAAGCAATGAATACATATTGACAAGGTGCTAAAACCTTCTAGCATTTAAAACACCAAGGAGTGATTCTTGCCGAAGTCACATGGGAAGAGTTTTGCAAGACTCGGTGTCTCAAAACACAGATGAGCAAAAATACATGATGGTGATTCCACACACTCTTGTGTTTGGATTAAACATGTATTCCATGGTATGTAAAAACAACCAGATATGTCCAATACTCCAAAGTTGTTGCGAGTATAGATACCAAAGTGATCAAAAGTACTGATCGTGGGACAACAGTGAAATATGTCATTAGGTACTAGAGTAGTACTGATGACATGGTTTCTCGCAAGCAGAGATTATGAAGTGCTCGTTGTAAGTAATTACATCGATACAGTCTTCATCAATGCTCCATGTGATTTTCGATTTAAGTTAAGGGTTTTGTGTAATACACAACATAGTGGCACGGTAGTTGGAAATTGTTCCAAACAAGATACTGTGGCGAATTCTATAACAAAGGCAAAGTATGTTGACACTTTAGAAGCGACAAAGAAGTTGTTGAATCATATAGTTCATTCATGAACTTAGTATGGTTCCAAGATGGCTTTGGTCTATGGGACACTATTGCAGATAGTTGCTCCATAGCTCAGTCTGAGGAATCAGGTTTCGACCAATGATTCACACATATGCAAAGCCAAGTCCACACAAAATATGAATTTTGTGAAAGCGTGAAAACGCGAGGATATGCAAGTTACACATGGAGCTGAAGTCGTCAGATCCGTTGGACATCAGGCTATACCACATGCGAAGCATATTTTACACCAGTATGCCATAGGTGTAAAGTGCATTAGCGTTGACTAGATTATTGACTCTAGTGCAAGTGGGAGTCTGTAGGAGATATGCCCTAGAGACAATAATAAATGTTATTGATTATCTCCCTGTTCATAATTAGGTTTATGTCCCATGCTATAACTGCTATGGTACTCGAGTCTACAATAACCACGAGGCTCGGAGGAAGACTCATATGCACGTGTGGAATAATAAACGGTAAAATGTATTCCTAGTCCGGCCTCTAAGACTGGCTCAAGTATTGCATGATGATCCTGTTTTCCTGATCATGGGCATGGCTATGCCGGCAATTTTGAGGGCACAATGTTAGAAGAACATTTGTGTTGAATCGACCCGAATTGATGTTATGCTATGAGATTCATTCGTCATAAGTTAATGGTTAATAACACAGAGAAGTTAATGTTTGCATAATTCCTTAGACCGTGAGAGTGTTGAGTTTCTTCATACTTGCTTCATGAACTTTGGGGTTTGTTAAACGTCATCCGTAAATGGGTGGCTATTACGGCGGCTTACGGGTTCATGGAAAAGTGTGTTAAGTAACTTGATAGCTCAAGATTGGGATTTGCTCCTCCGACGATGGAGAGATATCTCTGGGCCCTCTCGGTGTTACGGTATCCATCATCGTCTGGCCAGACACAAGTGTGATTTGATCACAGGGATGCCGGAACACGGAAACGAGTAAAGAGAACAAAACCGGTAACGAGGTAACTTGCATAGTGGAAAAGTTGTTGATCCACGGGGATGCGATGTTTCTCACCTCGGGTTTTTGTAACATATCGCGAAGCAACAGGAATAGCACACGGCAACTGGAGGTTCACTCGAATATTCATTCGTGTGGGTATAGGGGTCAATATGGGTGTCCACGGCTCCGATGTTGATCATTGATCGGAAGGGGTTCCGGGTCATGTCTATACTTCACCGAACCTATAGGGTCACACGCTTAAGGGTCATCTATCTGCTGAATACTAGACGGGGAGTGTGAGAGAAAATCACCGAAAAAGTTTCGGACGAAACGGAAACGTTCCGGAGAAGATATCGGAATAGTTCCGGTGAAACTGAAAAGTTGTTTCAGGGTATTCCATAAAGTCAAATTGGTTTCGGCACATGCCTGGAAATTATTGGAAGGTACCAGAATTGTTCCGGTAACTTCTGAGATTTTTCAGAGACAAAAACCGGAAATGTTCCGGACTACCGGAACCGCTTTAGTTGCTTTTCACAGATGAAAATCACTAAACCGAAAAGTTGTTTCGGAGTACACCATAAAGTCAAAATGGTTTCGGCACAAGCCTGATAATTCTTGGAGGGGGCCAGAATCGTTCTGGAAACTTTCTGGAATTTTCGGGGATGAAAACCGGAAATGTTCCGGAGCTGCCGGAACCGCTTCAGATGCTTTTCGCAGATGAAAATCACTCAACCGTAATTGTTTCGGATCGCGTTGAAAATTATTTTAGTGGGTACTGGAAATGTTCTAAGCCCACATAAATATTTTCAGTTCGAACAGACGCTGAAAAATGTCGTCGTGAATAGTGAAATCAGCTTTATGGTTACTTTTTGGAAAGCCACCTTTTTGGGCTTTTGCTCCAAAATATCTTGGAGATGACATGGATGGATGTGGCTGAAATTTCAGCCCCTCCACCCCTCCTTCTCCTATAAATAGAGGTGGAAGGGGCAGCCCAAAACTCACTCCTTCTCACATACATGTGCCATGACATTTCTGGCTTCTCTCTCCCTCCCAGCGAAATAGTTTCGTAGAGCCGAAAGGATGTCTGGGTTCCGGTGGGAACTAGTTCTGGACGGCGAAGCCCTGCCGGATAGATGACACCGTATGTGTGCAACTCTGTAGAGAGATCGTAGTTTCGGTCTTAGTTCGAGAGTGCCTCCCGAAGGGCTGTCCGAGTGACTGTCCGAGTTTCGATGGTCCTCCCGAAGGGCTGTCCGAGTGACTGTCTGAGTTTCGATGGTCCTCCCGAAGGGCTGTCCGAGTGACTGTCCGACCGCCTCCCGGAGAGCTGTCCGGGGGTGGATGAGGGTATACATCCTCGCGGTTGGGAGGTTGTAAATCCTAGCTGCGGGGATCTGCACCGCCGATCGTCATCGACACTACTTCCGCGGCGCTACGAGTCGGTAACGAAACAGATCAAACCTTGTATGCAGTCTACATAGTGATCCTGGGCTGGTACGTAGGTCGGAAATTTTTTGTTTTCTGCTGAGTTACCCTAGAGGCGGCGCGCCGTTGCCTCTGCCCGCCATCGCAACACTCGCCGTCGCCGGGACGCGAGCAGCCTTAGGACGAACGAACGATGGAAACCCAAGAGTACCACGGATCGGGCGAACCCTAGTATTCGCCCCGATCGCAGCGTCAGGACCGAGCGCCACCGCGTCGAATCCCACCTCGCAGCCCGAAGGCCCTTCATGCATCCCCTGCACCCACTGGCGGAGGAAGGGGGTGGCCAGCCAGGGCCCGGGCTGAAAGCACATTTTCTCCCTTGGTGGTTTTGGTAATTCATAACAACATATATCTCATTGAACTAATGTCCATTCAAGATTAAGATTTCAGGATGTTCAATGATTGGCATGGCATGGACTAGAGACGTGGACCCCTCAAAATGCTAAGGACAAGGATTGGCAAAAGATCAAGACTCTACATTTTTGGTTTAGTGATCCAAGATCACATTGAGTCCATAGGAAAGCCAATACTATTAAAAGGGGATGAGGTGTTGCTTAATGATCTTTTTGCTCAAGTGCTTAGTGACAGTATTCCTAAACCCTCAACCACTCTCTCTACCCAAATATGTCCTAAACCTAAAGTCCAACTCGGCCCCACCGAAATTTCAAATCCGGCCCCACCGAGTTCATCCAAGACTTAGCCACTGCCAAACACTAACAAATCGGATCCACCGAAATGTATCTCGGTCCCACCGAGATGTCCTTGCCAACTCTCTGTAATCGGTTGCATTCACTTCGGTCTCACCGAGTTATGCATATCGGTCTCACCGAGATGGCTTGCCAACTCTCTGTTGCCTTATTGCTTCACTTCGGTCCTACCGAGTTGATGCAATCGGTGCCACCGAGATGAGGATTGCCCTAAGCCATTGCACTTCGGTCCATCCGAGTTGTCCGTATCGGTCCCACCGAGATTCCTAAAGTTCATATCTTTTACACAGTTCGGTGCTACCGAGATGATTGTTTCGGTGCCACCGAGTTGGGTCAAAAGTGTGTAACGGTTGGATTTTGTGTGGAGGCTATATATACCCCTCCACCACATCCTTCTCAGTAAGGAGAGCCATCAGAACGTGCCTACACTTCCACCATACATTTTCTGAGAGAGAACCACCTACTCATGTGTTGAGATCAAGATATTCCATTCCTACCATTTGAACCTTGATCTCTAGCCTTTCCCAAGTTGCTTTCCACTCAAATCCTTCTTCCACCATAGCCAAATCTGTGAGGAGTGTTTGAGTGCTGGGAAGACTATCATTTGAAGCACAAGAGTAAGGAGTTCATCAACAACACACCGTCTATTACCTTTTGGAGAGTGGTGTCTCCTAGATTGGTTAGGTGTCACTTGGGAGCCTCCAACCAGATGTGGAGTTGAACCAAGCAGTTTGTAAGGGCAAGGAGATCGCCTACTTCGTGAAGATCTACCCCGAGTGAGGCTAGTCCTTCGTGGACGTAAGCCATGGTGGAATAGACAAGGTTGCTTCTTCGTGGACCCTTCGTGGGTGGAGCCCTCCGTGGACTCGCACAGCCGTTACCCTTCGTGGGTTGAAGTCTCCATCAACGTGGACGTACGATAGCACCACCTATCGGAACCACGCCAAAAACCACCGTGTCTTCATTGCGTTTGAAATCTCCAATCCCTCCTATACATACATATGCAATTGCTTACATTCCGCTGCTATACTCCTAGAATTGCATGTGTAGGGTAATGCTTGACATGTACTATTGCTAAAATCAGCCCACAACTAAAATTGGGAAAAGGTTAGGTTTTATTTGGTCAAGTAGTCTAATCACCCCCCCTCTAGACATACTTTCGATCCTACAAGTGGTATCAGAGCTTTGCTCTCCGTAAGCCTTGATTTCCATAGCTTTGGTGATCATAGCCTTGGTTTCACAACCTAGGAGAGTATGGCGTTTAGTGAGGGTAACTATCACCGTAGAGGTCCATATTTTGATGGTACAAACTTTGCTAGTTGGAAACATAAGATGAAAATGCATATTCTTGGTCATAACCCTGCCGTTTGGCCTGTTGTTCGTGTTGGCTTGCAAGGTGACTTCTTTAAGGATGGCAAGGAACCGGATCGTGAAGCAACCCCGGAAGAATTGAAGATGTTGCAATATAATGCTCAAGCTTGTGACATTCTATTCAACGGTCTATGTCCCGAAGAATTCAACAAAATCAGCCGCCTTGAGAATGCAAAGGAAATTTGGGATACTTTGGTTGATATGCATGAGGGTACCGAATCCGTCAAGAAATCTAAGTTGGATGTGCTCCAAAGTCAACTTGACAAGTTCAAGATGAAGGATGGTGAAGGAGTCGCTGAGATGTACTCTAGGCTTGCTCTCATCACAAATGAGATTGCCGGCTTAGGAAGTGAAGAGATGACCGACAAATTCATCATCAAGAAGATACTTAGAGCTTTGGATGGAAAATATGATACCATCTGCACATTGATCCAAATGATGCCAAATTACAAAGATCTCAAGCCCACGGAAGTCATTGGAAGGATTGTCGCTCATGAAATGTCACTCAAGGACAAAGAGGAGCTGCACAACAAGTCAAGTGGTGCTTACAAAGCCTCAACCGATGCTCTAACAACTTCAAGTGACCAGCTAGTATCCAATGAAGAGATAAGCCTAATGGTGAAAAGGTTCAACAAGTTCTACAAGAATAAAGGGAAAGAAAGAAGCTCTAGCTCAAGACACTATGAGAAAAGATCATCAAGTCGTGACCGTAATTGTTACAATTGTGGAAAGCCCAGACACTACTCAAATGAGTGTACGGCTCCCTACAAGAAAAGAGACGAATCACCAAGAGGAAGACATAGAAGAGATGAATCACCTCATAAAGAGAGAAGGAGTAGAGATGATTATTATGAACGAAGACACTCTCGAAGAAGTAAGGATTCGGAGAGGAAGGACAAGTCATCAACGAGCTACACAACAAGAAGACATCAAGCTCATGTTGGTGAATGGGTTTCCGGCTCCGACTCCGACAACCAATCCGAGAGAAGTTATCACTCCAACTCCGACTATAGTCAAGATGAAGGTGTTGCCGGACTTGCACTTGTGTCATCCAACTCCTACGATCTATTTGACTCACCAAATGAAGGAATTGGAAGATGCTTAATGGCAAAAGGCCCTAAGGTATCACACCCCGAGTATCTTGATTTTAATAGTGATGAAGATGATTTGCTTGGTGATGATGATTTACTTGTTGATAGGGCTAGTGATGTGAGCTATAATGAAAATGCTAGTAATCATGATAGTCAAGAGGAAACGAGTGACAATGCTATGAAGGAGATTGAGCGTCTAACTAAAGAACTAAATGCTCTTAAGTTAGCTCATGAAACAACTCAAGAGGATCATAGAGAACTTCTAAGAACTCATGAGAAGCTACGCTTCGAGAAGCTAAATTTAGAGCAAGAGAATGAGTTTCTTAAAGCTATCAATGACGATCTTCGAAAGAAGAGTTCTTCATATCTTGCCAAACGTTTACTCTTGTCTACCTTTATGCCACAAGTTAAACCTAAGCAAACTAGCAACAAGGGTAAAAATGGTTCTACCTCTAGTAGTAACAATAACAATGCTAAATCCAATGTTGTTGCTTCTAGTAGTTCTATTGATTCCACTAATGATTCTCTTAGCCAAGTTACACTTGAGCAAGAAAACATGCTATTGAAAGGAATTATAGAAAAAGGTGTCTACAAGAGTCTTGCCGAGAGTAAGCAATTTGAGGAAATTGTACGCAAGCAAGGAAGGCACCGGAAGAACCAAGGTGTTGGTTTCAAACGAAAGTTCAATGCCGATGGAGTTGAGTGGGAAGAAGGTCAATACCCCAAGACGAAGTTTGTTCCTCAACAAGAGAAGTATGATCCTACTTCCTTCAAGGGAACACAAGCTCAAGAAGACCTTCCACCACAAGACCACAAGCTAAAAGGCAAGGACAAGCTTCAAGAAGAGATTGATTCATTTCAAGAAGCTCCTCAAGCCATGGTCAAGTGGGTTCCCAAGACTTCATCAAGTTCTACTTCATCAAGTGCTACTACAACTCCAAGGATTCCCATCAAGTTGATGTGGATCCAAAAGAAGAAGAACTAGAGAGTTCTTGAGGGTGACTCCGCCAACAAACTTCACTCATATTCTTTATGGCAAGGACTTGTGCAACCAACTTCCACATTTTGCACTAGTTCATGGAGTCACAAACCCTCTTGTTGGTAAGGCAAGGGACAAGGTAATCAATGCATTCATGGACATCATCATATGTGTATTTCACTCTATGTCTATGGATATCCTTGTATGTTCCTAGTGTGGGACTAACCCATGTAGGTATTGAAAGCACAAAACTCCAAAGGATTGCTCCCAACTTTTGATGATCTACATCAACATTGAGCATCCACATCTTCAACATCTACATGAAGTCATCATCAACGAAACCCAAGGTTAGTTCAACCCACTTAGGGGGGATATCACATCTAGGGGAAGCTTTGCTCTAAAAATTGAGCTAAAGCAACTCTATGGTGTGAACACATCAATGCTTTATGTAAAAGTGGTAACCCCACTTGTGCTTAAACGATGAGTATGACCTATGATCAAATGTTCTCATTTGGCTCCTAAGTCATTATACTCATATATAGATGACCTAGTCATCGCCATTGCTTGATAGATGCTAGAATTGGTTGTGCATGTTTGGCACATATTTCATTTGCTATCTTATTGTGTGAGCATGTTGATTTGCATGTTTTCATCATTCGAGGACATCCATTTGTTGTTTTGATTGTCTTGGTTTTTCTGGCCAAGTGGATGTACAAGAATGCCTAAGAACCTTCTCTAGCTATCTATGCTTTCTTGTCTCAAATTCTATTCTTGCTGCATCACAAAAATTAAACAAGTCATTTTCGGACCCCCCGGGTGAGGAGCACTCGGAGCCACCGATCTGAAAGGGTTGAACCTCCAAAACCTTCTAATTGATTTCGGTCAGACCAACCTACTCAAACTCGGTCGAACCGAAAACATTTAGACTGATCTAGGCTTTCATCTCGGTGCTACCGATTAGACCAACTCGGTCGGACCGAGTTGATGTAACTGCAAGCAGTTGCACGTCTCGGTGCTACCGATTTGTTCCACTTGGTGCCACCGACAGCGAATGGGTATATATTCCCAGTGAACCGTGCGGTTGAAAATTTCTTCAAACATCACGCGCCCGCGCCCCATTGCTGCCGCCCCTTTGGTCTTCGGATCGTCGCCGTCATCTCCAGCGCGCCCTCGCCGCAGGATTCCGTCGCCGTCAACGGTAATCTCCACCGCCGTAGAGAAACTCCACCGAGTTAGGGTGAGTTTCGATCCCTTTCGTGCTTCCCTTTTCCGATTCAATGCATGATTGGATTGCCAGTAATCTTGCCACGAATGCAATCCTCTTTCCACCAGATTAGTTCGTTTGAACGAGATTCGAGCAAAAAAATTAGGGTTAGGTTTCCGCCGAACGCATCTCGGACCGACCGAATAGGAATTTTTGGTCCCACCGATTTGGCCCTCGCCATAGCACTAGTACATCTCGGTGCCACTGAGTTGTGCGAATCGGTAAGACCGAAAGTAACGTCTCAGTGAAACCCTAGAATCTCGGAGCCACCGAAACCCATCTCGGTCTGACTGAAATGGCGTGCCATGTCTCTGTAGTGTGCTTCGGTGTCACCGAGATTACCAACTCGGTCCATCCGAACTGCATTTTGTGAAAACCTAGAACTAAAGTTTGAACTCATTTTTATGAAAAACTATCTTCTTTTTGTGATGACTCATCTACTCTACCCATACCTATCTATTCACAGGGTCAGCTCAGCAATATGTCAAGTGGAAGTGACAGTCAGAACAGGTCTGAACAGCAGGCAGAGATGAGTGAAGGATCAAGCCATAATGAAAGTTTCTATGAGGGAGAGAGGAGCTCTCCAGATCTTCCCAAAGCTGCAACCAGAACAAGGAAGAAGAAAACCTCTGACAGTGAGGATGAGGACTTTGTTGCAAGTGAAGCTGCACCCAAGAAAAAAGAGAGTAGTGCTTGCTAAGGAGTACATCACAAAGCCTACATCTGTCAAAGAGAGAACAACTGTAAGGAAAGTGCCAAAACAGTCCATACAATTCACTCTTGAAGAGCCTAGTGAGGCAGCTGCAGGTGCTAAGAAGAAGAGGATAAGAAAAACTACTGCCCGTGTGATTGGCAGACCCTCCATGATGATTGAAGAGGAAGAAGAGGAGGAGGATGAGCCAGCTGCTGCACCCCCTGCAAAAGCATAGAAGCTCATGTCTGATGCAATCAAGACTGCTGCACCTCCCAAGTCAAAGCCTAAGGCACCAGCACCCAAGAGATCAACCAGGAACATATCTGCTGCAGAGAAGAACAAGGCCCCAGTGCCTGAATCAAATGTTGATGAAGAGCCTCTAGTGCTCAGAAAGTTGAAGCCAAAGATACCAGACCATAACAACGCACACCCAGTAGCTGAGAACATGATGTTGAGAAAGGACAAAGGACTGCGTCAATGGAGATTGTCAGATCCTTATGCTATCAGAAGAAGGACTGCTTGTGATTATCGTTTTCACACCCGTGAACAACAGGATTTTTATGAGACAGTATTGCTTGACAAGAAGCCCATAGTCAGTGACATGAAGTGGGTGGACTGGGAATACATCGATGAGAATGAGGATTACTTTCCCCATGTCCATGAAAGCTTCAGGATTGCAGGTGTTGACGAGTTTGTTGGAAAGAAATTGACCAAGTGGAATGATGAGATGATCATGCAATTCTACTCTACTGCTCATTTCTATCCAGATGGCAGAATAGTGTGGATGACTGAGGGTATAAGATACCAGTCTACCATCTCTGAGTGGGCAAATCTTCTTGGTGCACCCAAGGAAGAGGAGGATGATATTGACATATATGCCAAGCTCAAGATGGATCATAACTCAATGGCCAACATGTACACTGCAATTCCTCAGAAGGACCTTGAAACACATAAGCTTGGATCAATGAAGCATTTGCTACCAGGTCTGGCCACCTCAAATACAATCTTGCGGTACACCTTGTTACCCAAGTCAGGCGATGATAAGATGATTCGTGCCCACTCCATCAACTTGCTGCACTTATTTGATACTCCTCAGAAATTCAAGGTGATGAGCCTGATAGTTGAGACTATCAAGAGGACAGCAGCAGATCAGAAGAGATCGTGTGGTTATGCTCCACATATTCAGTTGTTGATCAATTCCAAGGTTGGAATCAGCACGTATCTTCTTGATCGAGAGCATTTGCCACTCCGTCCAGAGTTTGAGGACAACATTATAGTGATGGATTCTTCGCATCCCATTTCTGCACAAGCTCAAGAGGAAATCCGCAAAGCCCAAGAAGCTAAAGCAGCTCAGGAAGCAGCAGCTCCCAATGCTCCAATTGCGAATCTCAAGACACCAAAGGATCAAATGCAATATCTTCTTGAGGCCACTCTGAGGATTGAGCGAAGTCTGGCCAACCTCACCCAGACCCAGGCTAGTTTTGAGCGGATCATTGAGACCAAATTTCATGATTTGGATGTCAAGGTGACTGAGATTCAGACCACAGTGGAACAGCTGCAAGGAGATGTAGATGCTGTCAAACAAGCCAGATCAGATGACAGTGAAGATGAGAGACCGACCACAGAGCAGTTTCAGCAAGTGCCTAGGGCTGCCAGGTCAGCTGCAGTGCCAGTAGTGGATCCACGGACCACAGTATCTGCACCAGCCGCCACAACCACAGTGCCACAGCAGGTCTCCACTCCTCCAGTCCAGCAGTCATCAGCAGAAGCATTCGCGGATGCTCTTATCTCAACGCCGTCTACGCACACCGGAGCCGCCAGCAGAAGATCGCCTTCAGGAGCTTTGGAGGACCATGCCTAGAGAGCCGACTAGTGCTATACGATTCGAACTTTTTGGTACTTGTTGCCAAAGGGGGAGAATTTGTATAGATCATAGGCTTCGAGAGAGAGTGTTTCGTTGGTTTTTCTCTCGAGTTCATTTACTACTTGTTTGCTTGTTCGTTGATACTTTGTTATGTGTGTGCTTGCTACAGTGTCTGTGAGATATTCTGTTTACGCTTATCATGATGTTTGATCATACTATGCCTATTGTGATGATCCATGTTTATCTCTGTCATTATCTATATGATCATTCATTTATGTATCATTCCTTATGTTGGTGATGCGTGCTTACCTTTTCAATCATATCATTTTGCGCGCTCCACCAAGATGTATGTGACATGGAAGAGTAACCCATGAGCCTAATCAATTGTGCATTTGCATTCAAACGCAAATTTTTAATAATGCACAAATTTAGGGGGAGCTCTTGCTTATCACATAATTCTCAAAGCGACGATGTATTTCATTCACTTAATCATCTGTCGAAGCTTTGATCTATATGTTGTCATCAATTACCAAAAAGGGGGAGATTGAAAGCACATTTGCTCCCTTGGTGGTTTTGGTAATTCATAACAACATATATCTCATTGAACTAATGTCCATTCAAGATTAAGATTTCAGGATGTTCAATGATTGGCATGGCATGGACTAGAGACGTGGACCCCTCAAAATGCTAAGGACAAGGATTGGCAAAAGATCAAGACTCTACATTTTTGGTTTAGTGATCCAAGATCACATTGAGTCCATAGGAAAGCCAATACTATTAAAAGGGGATGAGGTGTTGCTTAATGATCTTTTTGCTCAAGTGCTTAGTGACAGTATTCCTAAACCCTCAACCACTCTCTCTACCCAAATATGTCCTAAACCTAAAGTCCAACTCGGCCCCACCGAAATTTCAAATCCGGCCCCACCGAGTTCATCCAAGACTTAGCCACTGCCAAACCCTAACAAATCGGATCCACCGAAATGGATCTCGGTCCCACCGAGATGGCCTTGCCAACTCTCTGTAATCGGTTGCATTCACTTCGATCTCACCGAGTTATGCATATCGGTCTCACCGAGATGGCTTGCCAACTCTCTGTTGCCTTATTGCTTCACTTCGGTCCTACCGAGATTCCTAAAGTTCATATCTTTTACACAGTTCAGTGCTACCGAGATGATTGTTTCGGTGCCACCGAGTTGGGTCAAAAGTGTGTAACGGTTGGATTTTGTGTGGAGGCTATATATACCCCTCCACCACATCCTTCTCAGTAAGGAGAGCCATCAGAACGTGCCTACACTTCCACCTTACATTTTCTGAGAGAGAACCACCTACTCATGTGTTGAGATCAAGATATTCCATTCCTACCATTTGAACCTTGATCTCTAGCCTTTCCCAAGTTGCTTTCCACTCAAATCCTTCTTCCACCATAGCCAAATCTGTGAGGAGTGTTTGAGTGCTGAGAAGACTATCATTTGAAGCACAAGAGCAAGGAGTTCATCAACAACACACCGTCTATTACCTTTTGGAGAGTGGTGTATCCTAGATTGGTTAGGTGTCACTTGGGAGCCTCCAACCAGATGTGGAGTTGAACCAAGCAGTTTGTAAGGGCAAGGAGATCGCCTACTTCGTGAAGATCTACCCCGAGTGAGGCTAGTCCTTCGTGGACGTAAGCCATGGTGGAATAGACAAGGTTGCTTCTTCGTGGACCCTTCGTGGGTGGAGCCCTCCGTGGACTCGCGCAGCCATTACCCTTCGTGGGTTGAAGTCTCCATCAACGTGGACGTACGATAGCACCACCTATCGGAACCACGCCAAAAACCACCGTGTCTTCATTGCGTTTGAAATCTCCAATCCCTCCTTTACATACATATGCAATTGCTTACATTCCGCTGCTATACTCTTAGAATTGCATGTGTAGGGTAATGCTTGACATGTACTATTGCTAAAATCTGCCTACAGCTAAAATTGGAAAAATGTTAGGTTTTATTTGGTCAAGTAGTCTAATCACCCCCCCCCCTCTAGACATACTTTCGATCCTACACGGGCCCTCCCCAACATCCTAATTTCCTTGGTAATATGCATGTGAACAGTGGCATTTTTTTACTGTTACCTGCAGCTGGCCCTCCCCAACATCCGATTATATGCATTCCTGCCTCCGCCACTGGCTGCACCAGGGCCGAATACCCAGGTCTCGCAAGGCCCATGACCACAGATCGCTGATCTGGCCCATCCTGGCCTAACAACGAATTCAAACGCTGCCGCCGCCGATCACGGATCCCCACGATCGTATCAGCCGTCGTCGCCGGCGGCCTCTCCACTACCGGCTGTTTCTTCTTCCGACGTCTTGAAACCACAGTCCATGCATCCGGTCGAAAGAAATCTTTTAGCGTGAGGGCTGGAAGACGTACCTTAGGAATGGGCCCTTTCCATGGCCGAATCGCCGACGGCGACGTTCGCCGGCGAACTATCCGGCGAAGCACCTCCGCGGTTTCCTCCACCAAAGTCCTTCCCTTGCCGGATCACCGGTTGGTACAACCGTATCAACCATGCCCGCGACGACCTCTTCCGAGTACCCAATTACTAGCGCCTCGCACAAGGCATCCGACGGAGTTGGCGAAGGCGCCTCCGGCGAGCCTGGATCGGCGGCGCCGTCCTCTTCCTTGTCGCAGTCCGAGTCGTCCGCCAGCGCCCAAAACCTCCCTCCACCCGCCGGGGGCCGCGGGCGGCGCAGTCGCCCCTCGAGTCGCCCTCTCACTCATCTCGCTACCAAAGACAATATGACTAGACTTAACTGTGTAGGCAGTACGATTTGTGTGGAGCATTGTGGGCCTGGCCATTGGAGCCAGGGCATGGCCCGAATGCTTCTCGCAATATTTCTGGTGGATCCCCCAATTCATTCCGGCACGTAGAAGTGTTCAAATCACCGGTCTCGCTGCGATATGTGTTGGGCGATTTGGAAGCTCTGCAACAGGTCATGCTTTGAAGGAAAACTCATTCGGCCGCCGGTTGAACTGATCTTCTATGCTTGTGCATTTATCAAATACTCCCTCCGTCCGGAAATACTTGTCCTAGAAATGGGTGTATCTAGACTTATTTTAGTTATAGATACATCCATTCTGGAGATGACATGGATGCATTGATGGCCGGTGCAATTGCTCTTCAGGAGGTGGCTGTGAATGTTCATGATGCTACCACTCGTTCTTCTGTTGGTATACTATAAGGACGATCGAAGATATTCGTGCTCAGGCGAATGAAGATAGTGGTGCAAGGTTCTGAAGTTTCTACTGGTTGTTGCTGTATATATGATTTAGGCCTGATGCCGTGGCATAGCTGTTGCCTGCAAAAAATAAAAAGACTTTGAGCAAAAAATTCAAGGATACGCACAAAAAAGACTCTATGATGGCAAAATATTCCGTCGCCGGGACTTGAACCCGGGTCTCTCGGGTGAGAGCCGAGTATCCTAACCACCTAGACTACGACGGATTCTGCTGTTTCGATTTGTTTTGTTTATAGAGTATCCGTTGCAAAACGCAGACTACTAAGGTGGAAACTGTTACTGGTTCAACACAATTTACAATTTACCATTGATGTCCAGGAAGAAAACCAAGATTTGGTTTTAGATACACACAAATTGTGCTACTAGGCCCTATCATACAGATACAGGGGGTACTAGGGATATGCCCAGAACAGGTTTGTAACTGATGCCAGCAGCAGTAGCAGATGCGTTCTTGTTCTGTTCATCTCTGGAGTGAACAAGTGCACATTCAAACTGTCAGTAACTTCTTGTCAGGATAGACATCTTTGCTCAACACTTGGTAGCAGGAGGTACATGGCACTGGATCGATCACATGCTGTCAGCTCATCGAATGTGCAGGCAAGATTGTTGAGTCATTTCTTCCACTGGGGCAGCCGTTGGACGACAACCTGCAAGAAGAAACACAGCTTTTTTTCAGAAAGAAATGGCGCTCATGACAAGAAAGCCGAAGACAGTGCGTGAGGCTAATGAAATCATGCCTTGCCGGAGTTCTCCTTGTTCCCGACGATCGTCTGGCAGGTCAGCCTCCACGACTCCGGTTTCTGGCAAAGGCAACGAGATGCAGAGAGCACGGTTAATTGGCAGCTCCTCTGTATGTGAACCACATTGGAGACAGCAGCAGAAACTTTCAGAACCGGAGGAGAATGAACTACTGCGTACCTTCTTCAGGTAACGATTCTCGGCGTCCGTCCTTGTGCTCAGGAGCTCCTTCCCGTCGATTATCTGCGCACAAAGGTTCACACTCTGGTGGTATCAGTTGAAGTTCAGAGCAGCCATTGTGCGCAGCCAGATAGCGTGCCATTTTCAGTTGCCGTGATGTACATGATGCAGTGAGTTACTAGTTGGGAAGGAGAGGGAGTGGTGTACCTCGACGATGCAGGTGCCGCAGCTGCCCCCGCCGCCGCAGTTCATCAGCTTCCCCTGCATCACACGCACCAGGAACCATTAATTAAGCCAGAGAAGGTGAGCGCTTAGGGAGGGAGGCTCACATATGCCGCGTAGAGCTCGATCTTGTTCTCGACCATGACGTCCCGGAGGAGCTTGTCGCCGCTGACCGCCGCCGCCCTGTCCACCGGGTACGACCCGTCGGCGCCCGGCTTCGGCTGCACGCACAGCACAGAAAATCAATTAAACCTCGGCGTCTGGAGGTGGGAGCTAGCGGAGAACATCTAGGTCGAGGCCTTACCCCGACGAACTCGAGCTCGATTTGGGGCTTGAGCGGCGCCGGCGACGGTGCGCCGGGCGACAGGTCGGGCGAGGCGGCGGAGCATCTGATGGGCGACACGGCCGCGGCGGAGCGCCTAGGCCTGTAATGGCTGCTGCCTGCCCGGGCGGAGGCCGGGGTGGCTTTGGGGAGGGGGAGGACGGAGAAGAGCGCCGCCGAGCTCGTGGCCGCCATGCTCTCGCTGCTCTTGGTGGGGACGTGGCCGCGTCGTTTTGTTCGAAAAAAAGGCACCGCCTTTATCGCTACACCGTCGCCGCATGGAAGGTGTGGCCGTCGAGCCTGCACGGGCCACACCTGCGGCTGGCTCTCGGGTTGGATGGAAACTGTTAGAAACGTCTAGTTTGTAACCTTTTTTTCCTTCTAAAATTCTACTCCCTCCGTCCGAAAAAGCTTGTCCCTCAAATGGATGTATCTAGCACTAACTATGTATCTAGCACCAAGTTAGTGCTACACCTGCGGCTGGCTCTCGGGTTGGATGGAAACTGTTAGAAACGTCTAGTTTGTAACCTTTTTTTCCTTCTAAAATTCTACTCCCTCCGTCCGAAAAAGCTTGTCCCTCAAATGGATGTATCTAGCACTAACTATTTGAGAGACAAGCTTGGGACAAGCTTTTTCGGACGGAGGGAGTAGTAATTTCAATGTACTAGTACATCTTTGCCTACTAATAAAGCACGCAGTGCTTCTGTCGGTTCACCGTCACGTAATTTTTGCAAAAAAGTCCTGTGTTTTTTGATAATTGAACCCGCAGTCCTTATTTTAGTGGATCTGAAAAAAACCGTTTCGAGGGAAATAGAGGTGAGATGAGCAGGGCGGCTTGGCGGGTCAAGGTGGTGCTGCTCGCGCACGCGTGGTAGAGGTGGTCGGAGCCGAGGACGACGGGAGGCGGCATGGCAGGGGCTGCTCGGCTGCCGGTCATGGCATCTGCGGCCATGGTCGCGAAGCTCGGGTCGCGGGCGCACGAAGCCGAGGCGAGGGGGAGAAACAGGGGGCTGAGAGGGGCAGCAAAGGTCCACCGGAATGGAGGTCGGGCGGCGGGTTAGTGCGCGAGCATGGGGAGGCGCGGCTCTCTCCCGAGGATGGTGGCGCCATGGGAGGGGATCGAGGGAGAGAGGGAGATCGGGAGTGGGGGCTGCCCTCTCCTGCGCGTGACGGCGCTCGGGGGAAGATGGGGATCGAGCAGACGCTCTCCCCTGGCGCTAGGGTTAAGGAGGGGGAGATGGGCCTTGGGTCGGCCCAGCTATGCAGCTCACCTCTATTTGGGCCGCTTCTTCCGGCCCAAGGCCTAAGCGAGGCAACATAGCAGCAATTTCTAATGTTTCTCAAAAAAAAAAAAAGCAGCAATTTCTAATCAGCCTTTCACGTCGGTTCATCCATTAAATAGTCCCACATCGAATTTTTACATCAAAATCTACCGATTTATATACGTTAGCACGTATCTAAATTAACAAGCAGCCTAGAAAATCAGTACACAGAGGCGAGATGGGACATTACGAGGGCAATGGCAGAATGGAAAGATCCATAAAATCGTTGAAAGAAATATAAAATCCCGATATAAAGGCCCAATTAAATCGGTCATGCGCCTGTGATGGTTGACATGCGTGGCGGTGGGCTAACAAAAAAAGAATTAAAGAGGGACTTGCATGTTGATGGGAGATTATGGTGGGCAATGAGAGAAAGGAAAGACCCAGTAAATGGGTAAAAGAAATAAATTCTGGCATGCGTGGTGAAACGGAATTAAAGAGAGGGATTCGCATGAACGGTTGATGGGAGAAAAAGGAAAGACCCATTAATAAATAGGCAAAAGAAATTAAGCCCTGATATTGCGCCTGTGATGGTTGTGCGCTGCGAAATGAAAGGCATATAATTGCGACATGCGAGACGGGGGCTAACAAAAACAGAATTAAATAATGGGGTGAATATAAGTAGAACATTTAGTCAAAATATCATGTTGCCTTTTTTTTGCGAGTGACTTCTGCCTGTTTTCTGACCGCTATATTTTTGTATGAGGGTGATTTTTTAGCTAATTTGCAGAATATGTTGTGTTTACCTGTTTTGTGAGTGATGTGCTAGCGCTTTTGTCGCTTTTCTAACATATTCATGGCAAACTTATTAGCACACCACTTGCTCGTTGTATTGGCAAATCTAGCCCCGATGTTAATTCCGCTTTATACTATATTTTGTAGCATAGCCTTTCAACTTTTGTATTTTATGAGAATATTGCGGACACTTGATTTTTAGTTACATTATTTTAGTTTCTAATATGTTGTCATTCATTGCAATCAAAAATACATAGAGAGAGAATAAGCCGTAACACGAGTGGGGTGTTGTGTTCAAATAGAGGACGTGGAAATAGAGAACGTCTACCTGTGTGTGTGGGTGGAGCAGATGGGCAGGGTTTTGGGTCGTTTTATTGTCTTTTCTCCTGTTGCAACGCACGTGCATATTTGAGAAAGACTATTGCTCCATGGAGAATCATGTGCGGTGTGCTACGAATTTTACTTTGCAAAATTATTTTTGTTGATAAAGATTTTTTTTCTCCCGTTGCAACGCATGGGCCCTTTTGCTAGTCTTTTAAAAGGGGTTCTAATTTCAAAGTTGCCTTTCCCAACTTATCTGTCAAAAAACCTCTCCTCCGAATGATAAGGGGGATGTTCATGTCTCCGCCTCCTCGCGGTGGTGGTTCCCATTCCACTCCGCTGCTACGACATCAGGAAGCAAGGGAACTTTGGTTTTTATATGTTCTGCGTGTAGTTAGAGCCAGATTAATGTTTGGTGTCATTGTGGAATCGTTTGGATGGTGGCCACAGTGGCACATCAAACAATCGTGCATCGATCATTTGCTCCTCATCAACATTGTAGAGTCAATGGGTTTGTCATCGTTGGGCATGTGTTTCAGCTTTATGTAGTGTATAGGTTGGGTCTTTAGCTTTGATTTTATTCATGGTGACGACATTGTTTTGTGTGCAAATTGTTCTCACCTGGGGGCATATGTGGTCCAGGTCGCCAGTTCCCGCTAGCGCTGGTGACAATAGCTTGACCATTGACATTGATATAGGGAAGTCCCTTACCGATTCGGCTTCTTCTCCATATTCCGTTGTTTGCATGTGGTGGATGGCTATTGTCGCGATGTCTATGAGATATTTCTTCCAAAGGTATGTGGTATGTGTAGGCGACCCAGTTGTTGCACTTCATGTATTCTTTCTCTCTATCGGCGATGTGATGGTGATGAAGCGAGCGTTGGGGAATTGGTCCAGAATGATATTCTTGGGGATTTAGATGTAATTCTAAGCTTTCCTAGGGTATTTTCTATAAAAGTGGGAACATATGTCCTCCTCCTGTTCAATTTGCACTTATTTTCATTGTTTAATATAATCTAGGTACTAGTGCTAGAAAGTCTGGTTTGTTTGCTCTGCGCATGCACCTGCTCACCAAAAGGAGCTCAATCGAATGAAGATTTGTCATCATGAATGCATGAAATGGTGATTTCGTCTATTAACTAGCGATGATGAATTTATCATGGTTCACCGTAAAAACAACTCCAATGAAAATAGAGACTATATAGAGCAAAGTGCACTGGGTGGATCTCATCATGGTGAATTTTCCTTTTGTGAGAGAATAACTGTGAACACAAAAAAATGTGATCCCAGTAGAAGTAGAAGGTGAGATGCGACACTCAACACGAATTTTGAGTTACTCTT
This sequence comes from Elymus sibiricus, assembly GCA_039707655.1. Classification (NCBI taxonomy): domain Eukaryota; kingdom Viridiplantae; phylum Streptophyta; class Magnoliopsida; order Poales; family Poaceae; genus Elymus; species Elymus sibiricus. The sequence continues at coordinate 352,703,170 of CM077664.1, forward strand.
GATCCATGGACGAGAAATGACACATGTATAGGAGCAATGGACATCGAGGGGCATGTTCGACCAAAGACCCACCAAACGATGGTCTTTGTGAAAACAATGCTTTCTTGGCATCACGAGAAGCAAAGCTTCTATCTGACTAAAACTACCAATAGTGGGAGGAGCTTGCACGGGCCACACCTGCGGATGACTCTCGGGTTGGGTGGAAACTCTAATACGTCTAGTTTGTCAAAAAAATCTTCTCAATTTCTAATTTCAAAGTACATCGAAAGAAAGGATTCTAATTTCAAAGTCGCCTTTCCCAACTTCTCCTTTCTTCTATCGAAAAATCTCTCCTCTCTCTGGATGATAAGGGGGATGTTGATATCTCCACCTCCTCCTACTAGTGGTTCCCACTCCACTCCGTTACTCCGACACCAGGAAGCAAGGAAACTTCAGTTTTATGTGTTTCGTGTGTAGTTAGAGTTAGTTTAGGGTTTGGTGCCGTTGTGGAATCGTTTGGATGGTGGCGATGGTAGCGCATCAAACAGGCATTCCATGATTTCATTTCCATCTCACAACATTGAAGAGTCATGGGTCTACCGTCGTTGGGCATGTGTTTCAGCTTTAAGTGGTGTAGGTTTGGTCTTGTTGGCGGTGGCGACTTTGTTTTGTGTGCAGATTGTTCTCACCCATGGTCATACGTGGTTTGGATCGCCAGTTCCCGCTAGCGTTGGTGACACTAGCATGACCGTTACATGGATATAGGGAAGTCCCTTACCAATTCATCGACTTCTCCATATCCCATTGTTTGCATGTGGTGGGTGGCGACTTCGGCAATATCTATGAGATATTCTTCTAAAGGTTTGTGTACGCGACTCAGTTGTTGCACTGCCCGCATTCATTCTCTCTATCGACGATGTGATGGTGACCAAGCGAGCGCTAGGGAATTAGTCCAGAATGATATTCTTGTGGATTTAGATGTAATTGTAAGATTTCCTATGGTATTTTCTTTAAAAGTGGGGACAAATGTCCCCCACATGTTATATTTGCACTTATTTTCATTATTTAATATAATCTTGGTACTGGTGCTAAAAATCTGGTTTGTTTGCTCTGCGCATGCACCTTATCACCAAATGAGCTCCATCGAATGAAGATTTGTCATCACTAATGCATGAAACGGTGATTTCACCTATTCACTTGCGATGATGAATTTTCTATGGTTCACCGTAAAACAACTCCAAGGGAAAGAGAGACTATATAGAGCAAAGGGCACTCAGTGGATCTCATCATGGTGATTTTTCCTTTTCGAGAGAGTAATGGTGAACATTGGACGTGACAGTTTTATCAATCATAAAGCATTGGACAAACAAAAAGACGATCACAGTAGAACTAGAAGGTGAGATGTGACGCTCAACATGATTTTTGAGTTACTCTTGATCCATGGACGAGAAATGACACACGTGATAGGAGTAATGGACACTGAGGGCATGTTCGACCAAAGACCCACCAAACGATGGTCTTCATGAAAAATCTGCTAGGTATCACGCAAAGCAAAGATTCTATCTAACTAAGACTACCATTTCTAGTCCCTCCATCAAAGCCCGTGCAACCCCTATTGAAGAGTTTGTACACCCACAGCCGCAGAGCAACCACTTCCTCTATCTTACTTGTAACTAAAAAGCTTGCAAGGCAGATAGGGTTGTACATGCATGATAGTCAAAGATCAAAATGTTCTTTTTTACGGAGGACAATAGGTGAATTACCTACTGCAATATTAAATTAATAAAAATATTTAAAATAATTTACAACAAGGTAAGAAAATGAAAGAGTGAACTATTACTAGGAGTTGGTGACCGAGTCAACAAGACCATCATAAGTGGGCCCTTTTGACCCTATGAAGAAGAAGCATAAGCTCATCTTTAAACATTTGCTTTTACAAATGGAGTCATTTCGGCAAATCCAGATGCTCCAGATAACCAAGATGATTTAATCCATAATGAAAGTGATATTGAGAACATTCGTCAGTCTAAACAGATTGTCCAATAGATATTTAGATAGCTAGATATTCAGGCACATACTTCCATCACATCAAGCAAAGGGGCATTCAAAGAAGATATGATCTCTACTTCCAATCAGATGTTGATTGCACATGGCACATTCAAAGGAGGGCGAATAATTTTTTTTTCCTTTGGAGAAACACCCTTGTATCCAGTTTCTCAATGAGCACAAACAAAAATAAAACTTGATGTTTGCGATGGACACAAGATTTTCATAACTATTTGAAGACAACTAGAGTGACATGATGACTTTAAAAAGTTTACAAATCCTAGAAGTGGACAAGGTAGTGCCCCAGTTGTATTCCCAAGAAACAGGTTATGCATATAGGTTCATGCCATGTATTTATTGGCAAAGAGACAAAAATAGAGCAAAGGAAGCCTCAGAGAAATGCAAATAAAAAGCATCTCTTAACACATGATCCAGAAAATGGTCTATAAAAATGTTGTACCCAAAGCAAATGAGTACATGTCCGACATATGTAGATATAGCTCAGGTGTAGTGCACTTGTCTTGCCAGAACAAAATTGAATTGCCATCACCAGTTATTGAAATATCACCCCCTTGAAAGTCATGAAAAGCAAGATGGAACCTCTCCACCAGAAAGAAGCTTCTGTGTGACCCCGATATTGGCGGCATGCAGTATACTAAAGCTCCCAACAAGATGACCCAGGAAATATTTGAATGGTTGTAGAATTTCTGTAATATTTTCAAGATCAGGGCAATGTTATGTTGGGCCTCCTTCACTTTTGAGCTTACACACTAATTCCCAACCAGCTAGGGGGGTCGTCAAATTATGACCTCGCCATAGCAAATGTCTTTTGTATTCATCCAGCTGCTCTATTACTCCTTTGGGAATCAGAAATGTACTCATGAAGGAAGTACGCAAAGAAGATAGGACTGAGTTCACAAATTGCAACCTTCCATCATAGGTGAGAAAGTTGGAACATCAAGCAAATCTCCTTTCTACTCTTTGGAACATGGGAAAGAAATCTTGAATTATTGGCTTTGTAAGCCCAAGAGGCAAACATATATAAGCAAAGAACAAAGTCCCCATTCGACAGTTTAGAGCACTATTCAGGCTAGCAGTATCACTAGCTTCCACATTAATGGGAACCATATGTGATTTTTGAAAACTGATCTTTAATCTTGTGGAGGTTGTTAATTCTTGTAAAAGCATATGCAAATGTAGGAGCAATATCAGCATACATGGTAACAAGAGTTCCATCAACATATTACACCACACGAAAATCATGACAATAGAGTAGACAAATAGGTCTCTCTAGGAGATGATATGTCATGGCCTTATTGATCACTCCTTGTAGAAGGTCTCTACAGCCAGCACAAACAGCAAAGGCGGAAATGATCCTCTACCTAACACCTATTATGCAGTTGAAAATCTTGCATGGTGTCTGATTTAACAACACATATGAGGTGCATGAATAAATGATAAAATGAATCCAATGGCACCACTTACCCTCAAATCCTTTATGCTTGAGAATATTAAGAATTCTCTGATGTTCAATTTTTCAAAAGCTTTCTCGAAATCAACCTTCAGAATGACTACTTCCTTCCTTGTCTTGTGATAGTAATGTAAATATTCAAAAGCCCACCCTAAACAACTCAAATAGTTTTGGTGTTAATAAAGTCATACTAATTTGTGTGAACTAGCTTCAAAATGATGGATTGAAGCTTGTTGGCTAGAAGCTTGGTTATCAGTTGAGAAATTGAGAAGAGATACTAGTCTGAAAACATTCACTCACGCGACACCATCTTCCTTCGGAATTTGAGTGATGTATGATCCATTAATGCTTTGAAGATTTAGCTGCCCTATATGAAACTGGTCACAAAGCATATAAATTTTCTTTGATAATATACCAGCACTTCTTCATAAAACCATGGTTAAATTCATCTAGGCCTAGAGACTTGTCAAGTTTGCCCTAGTGGCCAGGGCACTTGGCAAAGAATTTGTCGAGTCCCACACTCGGTAAACACGACTCGGCTGGCCACGAGTCAGCAAACTACATGGTAATACAAGCTATGTTGCTCAAGATAACTATAGGAATAAATACTCCTCATGCAACTGTATACCTAAGATGTTGTTTTTCCACAAAGGGTAATATATTCATATTAAGACGATACCAGTTACTCACGGCCTCTGCAATGACACAATATCAGGGCCAATTTTACACCTAAGACGTTGTGATGCCAAGACTATGCTGGGTCGATGTTTGTTACTATGAAAAACAATCTGGTAGCTGCATAAATGTTGGTTAATTAGTCAGTCCTTCCTTCCCAAAATTTGTTCCTGCTAGTTTTGAAATGGATACCAAGGAGCTCCCAACGTGTGTCATTTCAACATTAACTGGCAACCGAGAAGCCACAGTTTTCATCATAGCATATATTCTAATATTCCCACAAAAAAAATTCTAATATAAATTCTGTCAAATTTAAACAAACTTAACTTAAGACAAGATGAACATGCCTTGTAAATCTGGATAGAGAGATATTTACAGGGAAGAGGACTACGGGTTTTGCATAAATTCAAGCATGTAATGTTTGGTATGTATCACCTCTGTTTCGAAATATAAGATGTTTTGAATATTTTAATATGTACAACATACAAACTAAAATGAGTAAACAAACACACTAAAACGCGTCTAGATACATCTCTTTTAAGAAAAAAGTTAGAACATCTTATAATTCGGAACAGAGGGAGGGCTTGTTATTCTTGTCTTCCTTTGCTAAACAATTTCATCCTTTCCGCAAGACACGCTGGGGATGTTGTCTAAATGTCATATCCACTGTATAACTGGAATCAAAGTCATGCACCACTGATCTACTCCCTCCGTTCCCTAATATAAGACCTTTTAGCTATTTCAAAATATTGACTACATACATACTAAAATGTGTCTAGATACATATGAATCAAGAAAAAGCTAGAAGGTATTATATTAGGGAACGGAGGGAGTAGAAGAAGATGCCAGTGCAGTGCCACCCGGCGATGAAAAAGCTAGAATGTCTTCCTGCCCCAGCGTCCACTTCTCATCTTGACTAACAAAGCATCTTGACCAGAGCCCGGCATACATACGTACATCTATTCTGAACTAAACACTACGTACCGTAAAGAAAGACAGTGCCGTCCGCTCTTGATCGCACGCAGTTACGCTGACCGGCACTACTATTCGCAGCTGACGACCCTCACCGGCCGTAGGCAGACCACGAAACTGTTTGGCGATTTCTGTGCTGGTGACACTTGACCACTGTTGGAATGCATGCGCTCTCGCCTTTGAACAGGTCTCCTTGGCGCCTCGATCGCTATATATATAACACACGTAGAAGTGTAGGCACCAGCCCACCACCTCCCCACGCACCCGAGCTTGTTTAAGCATACATGGGAAACGTCCTGCCGCTGTCATGCACGTGCAAGGAGGCCATGGCGGTGCATGCCACCATCGCCGCGAAGGCCAAGAGGAAGAAGCCGGTGGTGGCCAAAAACATCGTCGGCGGCAGGGCGGATCAGGACGGCGGCAAGGAGAAGGAGGCGTCGTGGCTGGGGTGCCGCGTGGAGGAGCTGGCAGCGGGCGAGGACGGCGGGGTGCGGTTGAAGGTGGTCATGATGAGGAAGGACGCCGCGGAGTTCATGGCGAGGCTGGAGAAGCGGGCCGCGGAGAGGAAAGCCAGGATAGAAGAGCTCGTCAATGGCGGCATGATGAGCCCATGCAGGGATGCATGGAGACCTCGTCTCGCGACCATACCGGAGAATTAGTAGCAACAATGCTACACGTACGGAGGGACTACGGGCGTTTCAGTTTCACAGGCTGCATAGCAATCTGCCTCCGATGTTGACCACCGGCGTGTAGGTTTTCCACGTAGGCATACATTTTTTTGGGTTGTAGCCTCCGATAATCTGATGTTTAGATTCTTCTTTTTTTGCGAGCTTCAGTTTTTCTTTTCTTTTTTTGAGTTAAGCTTCAGATATTTTGCTAGCTTAACTCAACGGAAATGATAAATCCAGAACGTTCGGGATTTGACCATGGAAAATAGAACGTTTTCAATGGTAGTTTTAGTGACTCGAGGATGACAAGTTTAGTTGACACGCATGGTAATTTTCTGATAAAATATACACTAAGCACGGAGTTGCCATGCTTTGCCAACTAAAGTTGTCATCCTCGCGTCACTAAACTTGCCATCGAAAACGTTCGATTTGCCATGGTCAAATCTCGAAAGTTCGGGCGTTATCGGGGTCCTAACTCAAGACCAGTATTCATCTGTCGTTCTGTCGATGGAAAATGCAAGCATTTTAAGTCAGTGTCGAATCATGACGATGTACACTCACACATGAAACTCATGTCGCCACCATGAATCCGAGATCGATAGGTGGACTCCAGAGACCGAGGGCATCTGTAATCGATCTCCAACGCTTAAGTCCCCAAATGCTTACCTCAAAACCTAACTCGCAAAAAAATCCGAGATTTTAGAGGTGCATTCTAACTGATCCTCATTCCATAGCACCCTAAAAAAACTAAATCCTCGCTTTTTTTGCTAATTCGTACCTATGTTGTATAAAAACAAAACGATTTTAACTATATTGCCACAATAGTACAGAAAAAAGGAAAAAAAATGTAGCTACTGGCTATTTTGGTGAACACATTGCTCGAGTCACAGGACGGAGAACGTGGTGGCTGGCGGGAGCTCGGCATGAACATCACGGGGGCTGGGAGGAGGTTGTGGAGGAGGCTGAGAGGTGCCATGACCTGACTCCCGGCATCACCGACGCTCAAGGCATCGCCTCGGCTCAAGAGGAGGCAGAAGCAAACACGATGCAGACACAGGATGCGACCGTGAGCCGCGATGGAGGTACATTTGGATGCAAGATGAGGCGGTGGACGGACACGGCAACAAGGAGTTGTGTCGGCAGGGCCACGAGTTTCGGCTCGGTGGCGGGAGGTAGCAGTAGTGGGAGGAGGTTCATCAGGCAAAGATGGGCGGCGACAACACTAGGAATGGTTGTGGACGCGGTTGATGGGGCCGATGCGGCTCGCTGGAGCCGGAGATATGACCGGCTGTGATTTAGGTGGCGGCAGTAGGTGACCGTTGGGTTATAAAGTTTCCTCCTGCCAAAACAAAATATTTTTGGGGATGGTGGGTTTAACCAAATCTTTTGGGAGTGAGGGCCTGTTTCTTTGTTAAATCTAAAATTTTGTTGGATGTGAGAGGAGTATTGGGATGGGTTAGATGCCTTTAAATTCCAATAGTGACATTTTTTTTTTGAAGCTAGGGGCCTTTTAGGGTTCGACTAGAGATGCTCGTCGCAATTACTCCCTTCGTCCCGATTTACTGGATGTATCTAGAACTAAAAATAGGTCTTGATACATCCATTTTTACGACAAGTAATTCGGAACCAAGGGAGCATATGCCAGCACCTTGAGTTCGATCTCTCCTAACTTCTTTGGTCAACGTCTTCTTACACATACATAACAGTTGAACCAATCACCGTGTGTCCGTGTTTCATGGCGACCTGTTCAAAGGCTAAACAAATATGTAATACACTGATGACTGGTTCAGGCCAAGCATTCATATTATTTAGTTATACGTGATGACATCATGACATGAACGTCTTTGTTAATGTTATATACATGTGGATCTCTCCTACTTCTTGGTCGTTATCTAGCAGTAGTACGTAGTATGTACTCGTGCCAACGCAACTGTCAAACCCAATCGCCGTGTTGACAACCAGTTCAAAGCTATTAGCTAGCTATATAGGCGCGCATACACAAAATGCTCTCCATCCATGATAGGTTCAGACTTAAGATGATCAGATATATAGCCATTTAACTACTGATGACGAAACATCAGCATGGTATTAACGACTGGTCCAAGCCAAATCGCTATATAACACACACGCACGCACGCACAGAGGTGTCACTCGGAAATCGAAAAGTCGAAGCACACAAATATCGCCAGCACCTCCTCACTCTCTCGGGCACTCGATCGAGCTTGGCTACGCACACATGGGCAACATCCTGCCGCTGCCATGCATGTGCAAGGAGGCCAGGGTGGTGCACGCCACCGTCGCCGGAGCCAAGAAGGTGAAAAGGAAGGAGCGGCCGGCGGAGGCCAAGAACGACTTCGTCGACAGGGAGGGTCAGGACCGCGGCGACAAGGAGGGCGTGCAGAAGAGGCCGGCGTGGCCGCGGTGCCGCATGCAGGAGGTTGCCGCGGGCGAGGATGGCGCGGTGCGGTTGAAGGTGGTGATGACGATGAAGAACGCGGCGGAGTTCATGGCGAGGCTGGAGGAGCGGGCCGCAGCGGAGAGGAAAGCCAGGATGGGGTGTCTCAGCCACGGCGGCGGCGTGACGGGCCCGTGCCGAGATGCGTGGAGGCCTCGTCTCGCGAGTCGCGACCATAGAAGAGAACTGCTAGCCAGTTATCTCCGTGCTCTCTTGTCTGCTCTGCACGCATGGTTTGACGACGTGTACTCATACACGTTTGTAAGTACTGTACACTTTTGGAACAATTTTGAGGGGTAATCTTGCCGCTTTATTTATTCTCCAAGTTTGGAATATCATCCGCAATAACATCTAGAATGCAATCTGGTGGAACCCCAAACCACACCTTACAGAGTTCTTCGCATACCCCTACCTTAGCTAATTCATGCGCGGCAACATTAGCAGAACGTGCCGGTTACATCTAATGGTAAACATGCCGAAGATATTCTCTGGGTCTTGGAGTATGCGCCAAGTTGTTGAAAGATTCCATCTTGATTCTTCTCGGGCCCAATGAATGTGGCCCACCGCCCAAATGTCCGGGAGCCGACATGGTTAGCACCCCCTTATTCTGGACACCATCACAAACGCCAGACAAAAATTGCTCCCCTAATTCACGCAACCTACATGCAAACAATCAAACAATGTACAGATGATGGTTTTTTTGCCTGCATTTTCTCAATCAGGCCCAACTGGGACAAGTATGTAAAGTGCCCAAAAACGATGCAGGCAACCAAGCGCATCCTTGATGGCACTGTTTCAAGTATAATGGTGGCTTCTTTAGTGTGACCTTTGTACTACCCGTGCAAACTTTTCGGGCGGTTCTTCCATTGGCAATGCATGCAACCAAAACCGAGCATACCCAGGAATTCTATTGCTGCTCCTATTGCCAATAGTTTTTGTGTGTCCTCGACAATTGGTTCTCTTAGATACTCCAGTCCAAACACCTTCACCATGGTGCGGGCAAATTTCATCATGGCCTCAAGTCAGATGCTCTCCTCCATCCGAATTTCAGCATCAACGGCATCGGTGGCTTTACAGTATGCAAGCATCCCGAGAGAAGCTATGCATTTCGTGAAAGGAGAGAAGGAGAATTTCCTGCAACAATCTTTTCTCAATTTTAAGTAAGGATCATATTCCTCCATGATATTACGCGCAAGAACAAATGTTTGCTCATGCGGAAGCGACGTCAAAATAAACCCTCAAGGTATGTTGGATCCAATTTAAAGTAGTCGTTGTAGGGAAGCCGTGCCCCAACGATCCTATTCCGGAGAACAAGTCTTCTACCCATTATCAAATTCTTGATCTCCGATAAATGGCCCAGTGGATCCAAAAATTTGTAACTGGAGGTAGCGTGGCCATCAAATTCAATGATGATGTAGGTCATTAGTTTCAAACAAAAAAAGGACTACGACAGGGTGACCCCATGCCCCCAATGTTATTTAACATTGTGGTTGACATGTTGGCTATCCTGATTGAGTGCGCCAAGTAGGACGGCCAGATTGCAGGAGAGTGCCACATCTGGTGGATGGTGGCCTCTCTATTCTCTCTTTATGGAACATGACCTGGACAAGGCTAGAACATGAAACTCCTGCTGTCTGCGTTTGAGCAAATGTCGGGTCTTAAGATTAAATTTCATAAAAGCGAATTGTTCTGCTTTGGAGAAGCCATTGAGACGGCGGCCGATTATGCTGACTTGTTTGGTTGCACACATGGCCAATTCCTGATTAAATATGTGGGAATGCCTATTCATTATCAGCGTCTCACCATTGCAAAGTGGAAGCATGTAGAGGAGCGGCTAGAGAAACGGTTGAGCAGTTGGAAAGGCAAGTTGCTCTCAGTTGGAGGATGACCGGTGTTGATAAATTTTGTCCTCACAAAATGGTTCTCTATATGCTTTCTTTCTTCCAGCTCCCAAAAGGGGTCCTGCAAATACTAGACTATTTTAGGTCTAGGTTCTTTTGAAAAGGAGACGGTGAAAAAAAAATAGGTTGGCCAAATGGAGCGTGGTTTGTAGGCCGAAAGACCAAGGTGGCCTTAGAATTCATGACTTGCAGGTCAAGAATGAGGCCCTACTTAGTAAATGGTTGTTCAAACTTCTTACTGAAGATGGTGTTTGGCAAACCATGTTGCGCAACAAGTATATAGGCCAAAAGGCGGTGTCTCAGGTATATTGGAACCTGGAGACTCACATTTTTGGGCTGGCCTAATGGCAGCAAGAAACTTCTCTTTCGCTTTGGGTCTTTCGCGATAAAGGATGGATCAGAGATTCATTTTTGGGAAGACATCTGGCTAGGCAATGCCAGTCTCTGAAAACAATATCCAACCTTATACAACATTGCTCGCGATAAGAATAATACTATTGTGCAGGTGCTCAGCTCATCCCCGCCAAATATTTCGTTTAGGCTGGATTTGATTGGCATCCGACTTATGTCATGGCATAATTTCTTGTCCCATCTGGATTAGATTAACCTGACACTAGGCCGGGATGTGTTTCGCTGGAACCTTACTACATCGGGGTCTTTCACTGTAGACTCTATGTATCATGCACTCACGCATTCGGATGTACCAGTGAGTAATAACAAAAAAAATTGGAAAGTGAAGATTCCACTTAAAGTTAAAATCTTCATATGGTATCTCCGTAGGGGATTTGTGCTAACCAAAGACAACTTCGCGCGGCGCAACTGGCCAGGAAGTAAAAAGTGTTGTTTTTGTACTCATGGCGAAATAATCAAACACCTCTTTTTCCAATGTATGTTTGCGCGTTCTACGTGGTCAGTCATCCAAATAACGTCAATTATGTATCCTCAAAAAATGTTGTCAATATTCATGGTCATTGGCTGGATGGTATTTCAAATAGGTACAAAACACTAATAAGGGTGGGAGTGTATGCCATACTATGGTCGCTTTGGCTATGTAGAAATGATGTTGTTTTTAATGACAAAAATGCTTCTCATTTGCAGGTCATTTTCCGTTGTCCGCACTCGCTTCGTACGTGGTCTACGCTACAACGAGCGGAGTACCAAACATTGTTCAAGGCGGTGTGTACGCAGTTGGTGCAGGTGGCTACGGAGGTTTTTATCCAACATGGGTGGCAGCATAATCTTCGGATCCACCATCCCTTTCGACATAGGCATAGTGTCGGTCTATAGGACTCTACTGTTGCTGAATTGTCGGTCTTTTACCTTTCTGTTTGTCAGATTTGCTGGCATTTGGCTGTGTGCATCCTACTTATGTAGAGGCCGGGTGATACTCTTAATGCTCTGTATCCACTTGATGCTACATTTTGAGATAATAAAAGTGTCCTTTATCGGAAAAGAAAATTCAAATCTTGAAGCTTAGAACGTGCTCCACTTCTCCATTTCTTCATGAATGCTCACCATCTAGATCATTTCAGCATCTTCGTCGTACAAATCCGACAAATTGAGGAACTCTTTGTATATGAATTTGTCAAGTTGCTCGTTCTCATAGTCATCATCTTATGAATTCATCGTTTCACTACTAGGGAAAAGGCTAGCAGTAGCGCGGGGTTTTACCTTATCAGTAGCGCGGGCACAGGCGCTACTGCTAAGGCGCTACAGCTAAACTTTAGCAGTAGCGTGGGTTTACCCGCGCTACTGCTAACTATACATAGCAGTAGCGTGCTCATTAAACCGCGCTGCTGCTAATAGCAGCAGCGCCTCTTTCCAGAGCGCGCTGCTGATAATAGCACGCTGCTGCTACATGCATGCCCGCGCTACTGCTAATGTTTCCTATTTTTTTTTTCTGCAGCATATTGGCCCTGTATTTGTACATGTTTGATACAGTAATCTCATCATATGATTTCATGATCATGATGAATTATTATATCGGTGGGTGAAATAAACGCGGATTAGATTCAAGTGGATGGATCCAAAGTGACCATGTTGGATTAGTAGGACGTCCGCCATCCACTTGAATCTAATCCGTGTTTGTTTCACCCAATGATATAATAAGTCATCATGATCGTAATAACAACTCATCATCATCGTAATATATAACTCATCATCATCATCATAGTCATAACAACTCATCATCAAAACAACTCCTCATGATCATCATCTATGAGTCATATAACAACTCATCATTCTAGCTAACACATTGTAGCACATATAACTCATCATCATCATAATAACTAATCATCATCATCATAGTCATATCAACACTAGCTAATTTTTCTTACTACCTAGGACCTAGTCCTCTCTCCTAGGTAAAATAGCATAAAACAGGTAAACCGGTCCATCTCCAAAATGGAGAATGGAGATCTACCTGTCGCCAACTTCTGGCTTGCGCACACGCATGTTGTCTCCAATCGGTTGCGTGCGCGCCTTCATTACTTTGCTCCAATCTTTGATATTGAGCATTCCATCTTTCAAAGAAATAGAGTATGCACTTTGGTAAGCCGCCGGTGGAAACGGTCATAAGCTAACCATGTACATACTCCCTTCGGTAAGCATCATGTGAGGCACAACCTCGCTAGGGAGCTTCTGTTGAACAATATAGTAACATATATAGTTAGCAATGTAGTTTACTTAAGAAGAATGTATGCAACGAAGTTACCATCATTAACAAAATCATACCAAGTTTTTCGCAATGAGATTACCATCAAGCAACTGATGGACTAGTGGCACGTATCCAGTATAATTTGGGTTGATAAACTGATTGGTCTTAAAATTCTCAACATCATCTATAAATGAGACAAGATATCCTTTCTCCTCACAATTAAGCTCGGAGCCATAACTGTAGTACGTCATGTCCACAGCTTTCCGAGTATTTTTTGAAGATAAGAAATAAGCTGATAATTATAAATAAACAAGTTTAGTAGCGATGAACACCAAATATTTTTAAATAAAAAATATAAATTACTTAACAAATTAGTTTGACAAACTCACATTTAGGCAAAACAGGAGGCATATCCACATCGACCCAAATGTCGATATTATCTTCAATATCTTCATCTTCGGGACGAATATCAAAAGTTATTTGCATATTCTCCTCAAATCCATAGGCCTTGCAGAAAGCTTCCCAATTAGAGCAGCCGAAATGTGAGTGATTAAGCGCATTGTAGAGCTTAACCCGAAAAGCATAACCGTGTTTAGTCCTGAGGTGAGCCCTCCTCATCTCCATATTCTCAAGGTCTTGGAAACCGAGCTTCTGCAAGACAAACGGTCTTGCATGGCACGGGATGTACTAGTCGAATTGAAAAAAAAACGAAAATTACACGTTGAAGCAAAGAATCACAAGTCATGATTAATTACGATGAAATACTTGTCGTTGCATACCATACAAACATCGAAGGTCTCTTCCAACTTCAAGGTGAAGAACCTATCATTTTGCAGGTGAGGCTCCCTGTCGCACAAACCCCGGTCATTGCAGCAGTAGTCGCACTCCGGGATCTTATCATCGTCGGACATTTCCTGTGTTCAAAATTCAAAGATTATAAATCGACGACAATTTAATTCTCTTTCCAGCAAATCCAGGGCACTCGATATTTCCTATATATTCTAGCACAAGTCATGCTAAAATTCACGGCAAAATCCGGCATGACCTTCGCTAAAATAGGACATATCGAGCGCCTGAAATTTGCCGGAACGGAAATGAATCAACACTCCGGAAAAACATAGGCCACTCGGATTTTCCCTGCGATACAAAGAGTCAAATGTGGCCATCTTTGGCACCATATACACAGCAGCTCAAGATCGACATGTCCATACACATACACATGTTCTTTTTTAAGCATGAACAGAGTCAAGTTCTTTTTTAGCGAAGGTCATGCCGGATTTTGCCGTGAATTTTAGCATCATCATCGACATCAACGACATGGGGATTTGGTTGGTCTCACCTCGAGGTCGGAGGGGGTCGATGACGGGGACGACGGCGGGGACGATGCAGGGGCAAATACTTGATTTCTGTGAAAACAAAATATAAAAAAAAGATTATTATGCTGATTTTAGGACTTAGTGAAACCCTATAAGCTATCAACTAAACCCTAGAAGCATACTAAATCAAAGTGTTACATATCAACTAAATATATTAACTATGTCTAAATTTTTACTAATTCACTCTAAACCCTAAAAAATATTAACTATATCAAAGTGTTACATATCAACTAATCAAAATGACTAAATCTATCAACTATGTCTAAATTTTTACTTATTCACTCTAAACCCTAAAAACTATTAACTAAATCAAAGTGTTACATATCAACTAATCAAAATGTAGGAGGGGCTGTGCATGGAGGAGGGGGGGGAGGAGGGGCTATGTGGATGGAGGAGGAGGGAGGAGGGGCAGCGGCTGGAGGGGAGTGAGGAGGGCGGCGGTTGGAGGGAGGAGGGCGGCAGATGGAGGGGGAGGAAGGAGGGTGGATCGAGGAGGATGGGGGAGGGGCGGCGGATGGAGGTGGGGCGGCGGCTGGAGCAGGAGGAGGGAGGGGGAGGGAAGGAGGGAGGGAGGGAGGTGGAGGGAGGAGCTACCTCGGTGGAGGAGGAGCGGGAGCGTCGGCGGCGAGGAGAGGAGAGCGCGAGAGAGTGAGGAGTGAGAGTGATGAGACAGAGGAACAGACGGCCATGGGATAAGATAAGCTTAGTAGTAGCGCGGGGTAGAGGACCAGCGCTACTGCTAAGCCCAATACCTGTAGCGCGGGTCGTGGGTCACGCGCTGCTGCTAAATGGGATGGTAGCCCAATTTTCTTTTCTTTTTCTGTTTCATTTTCATTTTCTTTTTAACAATGTAATTTTCTTTTTAACACAGCCCAATTTTCTTTTCTTTTTCTGTTTCATTTTCATTTTCTTTTTAACAATGTAATTTTCTTATTAACACAACCCAATTTTAAGTATGTAAAAAAAACATCATAAAATACATCGGTCATCAATGATCTTTTTGTGTAGAATCTAAATTGTCAGTATGAATCTTCACCTGTAGGAACAGGTGAAGATTCATATTGCCACAGATCCTACACATAGAGTACAATGAAGACCAAGTGCTTGTGATAGTTCGAGAATTAACATATTTAAGGTGGTAAAAACCCTGTTCGCGGGGCGAGGTGGGACTAAACTTATCAGTAGCGCGGCCTCTGTAAAACGCGCTACAACTATATAGTTAGTTGTAGCGTGGGTTGTATCCCCACGCTGCTACAAAGGCTCCACCCGGGGGACACCACGGGCCCGGTTAGCAGCAGCGCCTGTTTGGCCCCCGGCGCTACTGCATCAGCAGCGCGTTGTTGGGGCACGCGCTACTGTTAAATAGCAGTAGCGCGCTCCCGTGCCCCGCGCTACTATTAAGCCTCCACCTATAAGCTTTTCCCTAGTAGTGTTTGCCGACAAATGAGCAAAAGAATAAACAAATAGCTTGGACATTTTGTTAAACACATGGAGAGTAAGGTTTATGTCCGAAGGAGTAGGACGTATCGGGGCGACGTCCGGTGGTGGCGACCATGTCCGATGGCGGCAAGGACGACCGAGAGGGGTTTGGGGCCGTGGTGGCGGTGTTGTGGGTTGGGGACGACGACAGAGCTACGGTGGTGGCAGAGCTAGGGAAGAGGTTGTACGGACAAGGCAGAAGAGAGGAGAGGAAGATGCAGGTCGGGCCAAGTCAAGGACGATCTTGGAGCGAATTTGGGATGGGTCCAGTCATCTCGGATCTGACGTGGCGGACGCGTCCGGATGCTAATGTTTGAGGGGTGTTGGACAACCCAGGCGTTTGGGCTGACTTTGGGGGTTAGGTTGGGTGATGTTTCTCTGTTCAGACAAGGACCGGTCTGTCCGCGCGATGTTTGGAGGAGGGTTTGAGGGGTCCGATTTTAGAAGAAAAAAATTAGGGTTGGTTGTAGGGCGAATCCTATTCGGCGCTGCATGCAACGGTTACTACTGTATCTGCAAACCGGTGCCTGCAGCGCACTCCCTCTGCTGCGACATGGGCCGGCCCATTTAGCGATTTCCTTCATCTGTTCAAAGTGCAAAAAATGGTGCTGGCAACGAATCGAACTCGAGACCTGTACATCCACACTGCACCGCGCTAACCACTAGTACCATCGCAAACTCATGCATAATAACTTCTTTCGTTCTTTTTATTCTTTCTCCACTTCGCATTTCTTTTTCTTTTTTCTTTTTTCTTTTTCTTAAGTGCGCGATTGTAAATCAAGGAACTTTTTCTTCAATATCAACGAACGTTTTTTCAAAAATCCATGAATTTTTTTTCAAATCGATGAACGTTTTTCAAAATTTGTGAACTTTTTTAAACATTTGATGAACATTTTTTCAAAAATCCATGAACTTATTTTTCAAATTCAATGAGCTTTTTTTAAAATTCTATGAACTTTTTCTGAAAATCCATGAACTTTTTTCAATTTCGTTGAACTTTTTTTCGATTTTTTCAAAATTGATGAACTTTTTTTCAAATTTGATGATAAATTTGATGAACTTTTTTCAAATTCGTTGAACTGTTTTCAAATTCGCTATTTTTTAAATACATGAACATTTTTTTAAAAGTCGATGAACTTTTTTCAAATTTGATGAACTTTTTTGAAATTCGTTGAACTGTTTTCAAATTTGGTATTTTTTAAATACACGACCATTTTTTAAAAAGTCGATGAACTTTTGTTTGAAAATTGATGCACTTTTTTTCAAGTTTGTGAACTTTTCTTGAAAATTGATGAACTATTTTCGAAATCCTTGAACCTTTTCAAATTCATGATTTTTTTCGTCAAATAATTCCAAAAATTAATCGGCACTATTCTTTGAAATAAAATAGCGCGGCGACGCTGTTGTTACGTAATTGGCGCTCTTGCTAACAATTAATGGCAAGTAGCTTGAGTGGTTGTCAGGACTCGTTCGTTAGCGCAATGGCACGAGTTCGAAACTGGTGGAGAGCTATTTTTTTGCGGTTTTTTTACAGCTATGATTTCGCTGTTGTGTGCGTTTCGTGGACCGGCCCATCTGGGTGCTGTAGCGAGCGCCAGGAAGGAGTTCTGGCGCCTGAAGCGCCAATAGAAGCTCCCTGGTTGTAGATGCTCTAGTACGGAAATCTGAAACACGAAGCTGTTGGGCTCTTGGCCCATCATTCCTCCGTCGCAGGCCACATGTAATCGTGATCCCAACCACGCCGCTCCCTCCCACCTAAGGAGATCGAATTTCTCAAAAAAAAAATTAAGGAGATCGAAGGTCGGTTATGCGCACCGCCGCCTACCGTTGCCGTCGGAGGACTCGTATAAGGATCGAGCGGCGCTTGAGAAGAGGCGCCCAAATATCCCCAATTGAAGCAGCAGCTGCTCAGTTTTGAGCTGCTCATTTCCGAGCTGCAACCAGCAATCAACCAATCCGCGCAATCCGCTGTCTGCAATCGAAGCGGCTCCCTTTTTTAGTGGCAATCCGGAATCAAATCAGTCCTTCCCGGGCTTCAATCAAAAGCAAGTACTCTTTCCCGTTTTGGATATTTTCCTTTTTTTCGCAAAAACTTCCAATCTATTCATTTTCAATCATGTTAGTACAACGAACACTAGAAATACTAAAAATTACATCCAGATCCGTAAACCACCTAGCGACGACTGCAAGCACTGAAGTGAGCTGAAAGCGCGTCGTTGTCATCGCGCCCGCCTCGCCGAAGACGGGCAAAACTTGTTGTAGTAAACAGTCGGGAAGTCGTCGTGTTAAGGCTCCGTAGGATCAACGCACCAGAACAGCAACCGCTGCCGATGAAGAGTAGCGTAGATCAGAAGGATCCAACCTGGAAAAAAAAAACACAGGTCTGCTTCGTCTAGGGTTTAGGGCTCCTCTGGCGATGGGCGATTCCGCACCGCCACCAGGTCCCAACTCCGACGGAAGCGAAATGGGCCACCGTGAGGAGTCCTCTCGGATCACGGCTCCGTCGTCCTTGTTGTCTTTGGGTATTCGATCAATCCCCGGGGTGTCAAGCCGTGCTGTGCACGGAATCCAGATCCTAGGGTTGCGCCTATGAATAGTCGTGGGCACTTCATAAACCCCGATCTACCTCCGGCCGCAGCCAACCCAATCGATCCTGACCCTGATCCCAGAGTTCTTCGGTGACAATCTTTGCCTGCGATGTCGCGTGCTTCGTCTGCTACTAGGGGTGGGGGTGACCAAGGGGGATTCGGTGAGAATCCTGCCCACCCGAAGCCCTCCGGTGCGGGCGGTCTTGTCGCTGTCAGGCAGACGGCGGAGCACATCAAGCCAATGGTGGCGGATCCAGAGGATGGCAACTGGGATGGCCCGACTTCCGAAGGCGGGCTTCCTGATGGTGCAGAGACACAGATCGAGGGTGAAGTGGGTATGGATGATGTGGCTTTCGTTGCAATGGATTTTGAGGAAGAAGAAGAGGAGGTGAATGAGCAGGCGGGATGGAAACTCATGAGCCTCTACAGATCGCAGAAGCGCCCGAGTGCGAAAACTTTGTCAGTTCACTTTGAAAAGATATGGCAGCTCAGAACAGGAGTTGAATTCAAACCCCTCAGGAAGAATTTCTATGTCATCACTCTCTTCTCTGAAGGAGACTACAAGTTTGTGTCACGAGGACGGCCATGGATTTACGATGGTGATGCCTTGCTGGTCATCCCTTTTGACAGTGAAGAGAGACCGTCTGAAACTATGCTGGATGTCGTTCCTGTATGGGTGCGGGTGTTTGATATCCCGTGGAAAAAGCAAACCAGAGCCTATGGCAATGCAGTTGGAGGTACCCTAGGCGAGGTGCTGGAGGTGGACGCCCCGGAAACTGGTTTCGGCACGAATGAGTTCCTACGGATCCGTGTCAAACTTCCATCCAATGGACGCCCGCAGAAGGAGGTCACATTGGAGTACAAGGTTAAAGGAGAGACCAAACGAAGCAAGTTCAAGCTCAAGTATGAAAGAGTACCGCACTTTTGTTTTCATTGTGGTTTTATGGGACATGAGTTTTCATTGTGGTTTTATGGGACATGACAAGGAGGCCTGCGAGAAAAAGAGACTGGGACTCCCCACGAAAGGCTATGATTCAACCCTCCGGTGCTCGCCATTCAAGAAATTCGAACAACGACCAGCGTTCACCGCCTCCCCAGGACAGCCTAGAGCAAGACGGGCGGTGGACTTCTCGTTGGGGAGTGCGGGGTCTGCTACTCAATATTCTGCACGCTCTACCGCTAGTAGTGGTCAGAGACAGCCACATGTGATACCAAACCGTGTGGATGCACAAGACGGTTTCGAGGAGAATGAGACTGCGGGCTCAAAGGAGGCAGATGAACAGCTAGCGTCTCATGTGGAGGGACTGAGATTGAGGCTAGATAAGGAGGGAAACGTATCTGGTGAAACGACCAAACTGGTGCACGAGGTGCACCAGCTATGTATGGCCCGTTTGATTCGAAAGAAAGGGACAGGATTCAGTGTGATGATGGGCTGTTGGTACATTTGCAAAATAGTCCTTGCAGTACAGCTAAATCCAACGAATTGCCTTCCCCGTACCCAGATCGTCTTCCTCCCCTTTGCCAGATTTTGTACCAGTACAGCCGCCTGGAGCTAGGGTTAAGGTCCAGCGAGCTCAAGACCGATCTCAGATCTTAACGAAACGCGGCTGTCTCTCCCTCTTCTTTACCACTCAGGCGAATTAGGGTTATTAAATTTCGATCGATCTCTCTCAACAATCTACCGCCGCCGCCGCCGCCGCCGTCAGCACTATCCATCGGCAGCAGCTCAAGGATGTAGGTATGTTCGCTTCTTCCTCTATCCCATCTTGTTCCAGTTGACTAAAGGGCATGTTTTTGTTGATTAAGAATAAGAATAGTGTGCTGTGAGCACCAAATTTAGGTATGAGCTACGACTATATTTCTACAATCTTCATGCCAATTACAAGGGATGTACTCCCTGTTTTCATCCTTTATTGGTAAACAATATTAAAGAGAATGTGTACTTACAGAGTCTAACTGAATTTCGTGGAAGCATTAGGAGTTCATCTTCTTGGTTTTGTTATCTAGTTCATCCTTTTACTCATCATTAATTTATCTGTTCTATAGTTATAAAAAAAATTAGCTAACTACTGCCGAGCCAAATCAAATATGTATCACCAATGTTGCATCGCTACTTCTCTAGTACTGACTGTCCTTTGTATTCTAAAAATGTGATACTTTGGAATCCAATGTTACTTCCACACAGATATGCCTATGATTGTAGGTTAGGGTGTCACTACTAAGTTTAGCTTGGCTCTCCTGGTGCCACCATTATTTTGTTCGAAGGTCATTATGGAGTCTTATTGCCTGGAGCCGGTAAATCTGTTGAAGACGAGGACGACGAGCAGGGCTGCAATTCTTCATGTTGTTATGCAAATCAGAAGAAGTGCATGCAGCCATGCAGGGACAAGGCAGATAGCCGAAGTTGTTGCATCCAAGAACAATGCATAAAAAGATGCCTCACCATCTCGGGTTCTTGGTTGCATAGGTGACATGTCCCTGGTTCGGAAGCTGACTCTTGTACCTTATTATTATCTTATTTAAATAGAATTGCATGCTCACTGTGTTCTGCATCTCTGGACTGGAGGATTTTTTTAGTATACTATAGTTGACAAGTTACTGGTACTGATTTTAATCTGAGGTAATATCACAAGAACTTATTTCGTATATTGTTTGGCTATAATTCACTTTAGAAAAGATATGGGATTTCTTTTTGATGAGAAATAATATTAATTATATTATCATATTTTTGTTTCAGAAAACCGAGAGCATACCTGGTGTACTTCTTTTTCTTCTGTTTTTCATTCGATTTATTGTCCCTTCCTCCATCTCTTATGTGCTAATGCATTGGAGTGTCTTATCAATGGGGAATGTGAAGCATCACCCTCCTTCGCAGCTTCATGGATGCATGAGTTGGGAGATCAAAGAATCAGGAGCCTGAGCTATGACTGGGTAATCTTCAGAGGAGTCGTCTTCATAGGTCTCCAAGATGGCATCTGATGAAACTGATAATTTCACCTCTCGTACTAGTCCAGAACTCCAGATCGTGTCTGGTTGTCTCAGGCTTCAGTTTTTTTGGCACCACGTAATCAGCAAGAATGTACATTTGCTAGAAAAACTTGTATGCGAGTTTTCTGTAGTTTAGATGTGTGGTTGTTGTACAATTTATGTGGATGCTTGTGTTGTTCCGATGTTAAAGATGCGATGTTCTTGCATAGAAGCATCTAAAGAAAATGTATGCAGAGATCTTTTGGTTGTTACCAGTACTGATTTAGCAGGGCAGCAATGAAAAGTTAATTGATATGATAAACAAGAATACAGTGTGAAGTCCTAGGTCGTGCGTATCTTTCCACTAGATATGTCCATCAAAATTTTCCAGAGATAATGGACGTCAGCTGCACAAATGTTGTGATGTACTGTATATCAAATCTTCTATATATCCACAGGAAAAGATGTAACTGGATTATAAGAAATAAAAGAAACGCCATGTGTACAGGTTGACATAATCCTAGAGTGAAAATTTAGTAGTTTCTCAACTTCTCATTTTTCTAACCATAATTTTCACATGTTCATGATCTAGTAATTTTCGACAACTTGCTAGTATGGCCCTCTGTGTTCTAGTTATCAGTATGCATTCAGCGTATGTAATGTAAGATTTAAATTGTTTCTAAGCTGAGAGCCGTAAATTTTGAAGCCCTCTATTCAGAGATTTTTTTTTCTAAATGCGTCTATTCAGAAATTTGACATCAAAGTTGAATGATCAAAAGCTAACAATTACACCGTATCCTCCAGTTCCTTGCTGGGAAATCCCACCAGTGACCATGTCATGACCGTAACTCAGAAGATCAGGTTTGTTCGAGTCTGGATATTCTGGCTTTGTCATACTAGCAATTTGCTTGTTTGAAAGCAAATATGCAGCAGATGTCACATACTTCCAGGTGAAAGAAGAATGCATTCTGGCCATCCTCACAGCTATGCAAATAACCTACTCCAGGCTCCAGACCCAAGACTACTATTCCAGGCCAGATGAGCTAATCTGATCCAAGGTAGGCTTCTCCAGAATCACTACAGGAAGCTCAAGATCACTCTAACTCCATAAAATGTTACAAAACAAAAGCTCTTTTGTTCACTTACAAAAAAAAATCATCACAACAGTTACTTATAAAGTTGCTTATTTTATACTTAATATTACAGAGTTATATCTATCGAGCTTTCCACTTGCACAAATAATAAATTACATGAAAATTTTGCATTTTTTGCCAAAGTCAACAATTAGCAATCACGGAATAGTTACATAAGTTGTTACAAGAGGACATCTTTTCAATTTTCTCAAGTGCTATGCATGGTTTAAAACAAAAGCTTGGTCAAACAAATGTATAAATAAGATGAGACATGCCTTCATATACAATCTAAAGAAAAGTAACACTGCTACTTGAAAAGCATTACAGATTTCCATACATCTTAAACATTACATATTCTATTGCATTCTCTATTTTCAGATTTCCCGAACTTCAGGCAAGGGTCATGTCAGAATTTTCATCACTTGACTGCTGCAGGACCGCCATCCAGCTCAAATATGCCTAGAAATATCTATTACAGATGAACATCTTCTCACTTATCTTGAAAAAATTTCAGATGATGATGCTAAATTACAGAGCAACAAAAAACAGAGGAAAATAAATGAACAGTGCTCAATACACATAGTAATAAGGTTGCATTAATTCCGAAAGTGGTCACATAAGCACGACATATAGCAAGCTGGCTACAATTGACAGTAACACAGAAAGACACACCAAAATATTCAAACCTACATTAAGCTAGGCTTAACAACATGGTTTAGTGCTAGCAACTTCCTGAAGCTAACAGTGACCACATCCATAGTTACAGACATAGAACATATGCATGCTTCAGTGACACACTTGCAAATGTGAGCTCCTAGAAAGACCAAAAGTCGAAAACCTCATCGCCTACGAATATCACCGGCATTTCCAGCAAGAACATAGCCAACTGAATGACTTCAAATAATTATTCCAACATCAAATTAGTGAAACCACCGCCCTTACTTATCTGGAACCTTTTGAATGCTATTTGCCCTGTAAAGAATAAGAAAACCGCATTAGCCAAGCTGTAGAAAGGACGTCGACATTTTTTTTCCAAGGTTGCTTACTTTACCTCTTTTTCTTTTGGTTCATGGTCTGCTCTGAACCCCTTTTCAATCTCTAACCACTCCCTTTTGTGTTCGCTACATCTGGTGGATGAATATTGATCACACTTGGGAATGATGTTCCGACGAAGGATTCAAATTCTTGAACTTTACTTTGCTCACTAATGGCACCCATCTATCCCAATTGCGTGAAGGCATCACCAACAACCTTGTGAAAATATCTCATCTTGTCCTCACAATGTTTCGCTGCATGAAGTGCCAAGATGAATTTTGAACATGTTTCCGAGTACAACTTTTTTATGGTAGGTGAAAGACATGTAGATGGGCCTTCTAGCTCATGTCCGTTGGCGTCATAGGAAAGCTGACGTGCAGCCATTTTAGTCCACCTATGCAACACATATTGACTAGGAATTTCATTACACCCCTCATTCTTTAGGACAACAATGATGTGCCGGCAGATGATACCCAGTGATTCGAACATCCTACAAGAACAGTGTGCTGCCTTAGTACTAGTGTTGAAACTAACTACTCTAACTTTTCCACTCTTGCTGCTAATACCAATGGTCCGGACCTCACCAACCTGCACGATTGATTTATCATGACAATAATCCCTTGCAGCCACCACCTGACGTTGAAATTCAGCAAAAACCTCATGAGTATACACATCTCTACCATGACTCTCGATACTCCAACAAGTCTCGAGCATAGGCAGTGTATGAAGGCTGGCACTGTCTTCTTGCAATTCTTTTTGCCGCTGTTCCTCTAAAGCCGTTTCAAACCTGACCCAATACTCAATTAATGCAATATTTCGGTTGGCGAAGTGTCTGAAGAATGCATTCTCACTCTCAGATCTTGATGTAGTACACAAGATTCCACCAAGGTGGGTCTCCGTAAAATATGCCGGAATCCATGAGTTGCGTGACTCATACTTCTCCTACAACCATGTATTATCTGCTAGCCCAAAGTCAGAGATTATTGAACACCATTGTGACTCAAACTCACTTGGTGTCTCTGATCCCCAAACACATGACATAAACCGTTCATGAAAATCTGGATTATTTTTCATGGTGGCACCAACTTTTTCAGTAAGCTTCATGAGGATGTCCCACATACAAAGCCTATGCATAGTGTTTGGAAAAACTTGTTCTATCCCTATTCTCATGCTTTGGTCTTCATCGGTCATGATGAGCTTAGGAGCAACCCCAGACATTGCTTTCAAGAAAGTCTTGAACAACCATATATAAGATTCTTTCTTCTCATTCCATAAAAAAGTAGCACCAAATGTGACACAAGATCTGTGGTTGTTAACTCCTGTGAAAGGGGCAAATACCAAGTTATACCTATTAAATCGATATGTCGAGTCAAAAGACACAACTTCACCAAACAATGAGTAGTTCTTTCTGCATATGCTATCCGCCCAGAAAATATTTATAAGTTTGTCATTCTCATCGACTTGGTAATCAAAGTAGAATGCTGGATTGGCAGCCTGCTTACTTTTCATTATATCTACTATGATCTGTCCATCTGCTCCCTTAATTGCTCTTTTAAAATCACGGTGAGAGTTTTGCAAGTCATGCTTTGTGCAGCCCACATTTTCCTGACCCCCCTTCTCTACACTAAGCAAGCGATATGCTGCAGATGTGCCAACCATTGCCTTATGACACGTAAGTAGTTTGCTCCTCAACTCACTACTTACTTCTCTATTTGATTTGATGAGATGTCTCTTACTTGGCGAAATAAGTTGGTGAGTGTGTGATTGAACAAACCGGGCAACCTTATATTTGCCATCATCCTGCCTCTTCAATCCAATCATAGCCTCACAACCACATCTGGTTAACTTGAATTTTTGTTTAGGCTTTATCCTTTCCTCTTCCGGGGCCACCTTCCTCCAACCCTTCCTAGCACAAACAAACCTCTTCCACAGTACACCATGTTCATCTTTGTGTGTCGTCCATGTGCGAACCGAGAACCCGACTTCATGAGCATACATTTTGTAGAATGTCATACCTTCCTCCCAAGTGTCAAATTGCATACCAATTATGGGCTGTAAGTTAGGATCACACTCGGGCTCATATCTTGACCCCTGGATATGCAAAATAAAAAGATGTTCAGTTCATAAACTACAGCTCATGCATTGGATGTGAGAAAATCTACTTACACAAAACGGAAGACTGCTAGTTCGTGTTGGCGTGTGGTAGCTATTTCCATCATTTTCGACCTGCTGGATCGTGCCCTAGAAATTTCAGAAAAAACCATCAGGTGATAGAAATGGTGTGGCGTACGTCTGTGCCCAATACAACAAATGAATTACCACAGCAAAGCTGTTGGCATCATCTTCAACTCCCATTGCTGTAGTTGACCCAATGCTTAGAGTAGCACTTGTCATGGACTCCATGGCTGACTCTTTTTCATGCAAATATAACACAAAACATCACACACAGGTTAAAAAGTGGATAACTAACATACTACCAGGCAAAACACATCAAGACTTTTTACTTAAGAGCATAGCTACAATGTGAACTACAACAAGACAAAATGAGGAACATGAACAACTAGCATTACCATAGAAAGTTCAAGCGAACATTGCAAATGCCGTTTCCATTTCGTATCAACAATGTGGAAGAAGTTCGTATAGTACATTACTAGTTCATGTACAAGAACCCCGCAAGAACAACTAGTAACTAACCCACTCTTGCCATGTAGTAGGCCCCTAGGAAATCATTTTTTTCACATACATGCTGAGTCGTTCATGTACACACCTTACTATCAAGATAGCAAAGGTATAAGAAAATTGTATACAAAGGAACAGAACACACAGAGCACATCCCCACACCCCCTCAACTATTTGCACCGACTATTGTGATTACTACTACAATTTCACCAACATCCGACGGATAAATTTTGTGCCCATACTATTCATATTCCCAAATGCCACTGGCTTCAAACACATGGGAAACTGGTGACCTGGAAGAACCAAATGTGACTGTACATGGATAACAGAACAACCAAATTTGGTGCTCATACCTTGGATCCTGAGCTGTAAAGGACGATGGCCAGGTCCTATTCAACCGCACAGCTGCACAAATCTTACTTTAGAGTTTGCATAAATATGAATTTTCTATACTACAAAATACATATTAAGGTTCAGAACACTACTTATTCAAGTTTGCATAGGCTATTTTGCACTACAATATCTGCAGCCGTGTATCTCATACATAAATCTGGTGCTCATACTACTTATTCAAGTTCGCAATGACACTAGTTTGGAATAAATTGGGGAAAATCACAAATGGAAAGAACCCAATATGACCATGATAAATGGATAATGGGATAAGAGAACATACCCTAAGATCCTCGAGGGGCAGAAGATAGCCGGCTCCTTTGGGTAGTTCCTCTTCGTCCCCCGGAGCTACAGCACAGGGCCGCTACATTTACACGCCTGCCGGCGGCAATGGCGTCTTCGTCGGACGCGACTGAGAGGAGAGGAGGGGCACGCGTGCTTCAGCGACGCAGGAACTAGGTACAAGATAGAATGGGGAGAAGGTCCAGAAGAGGGGGAGAGAGAGGCGATGGAGCAGACTTCCCGAACCCTAGCGCGCAGCTGGACGGCCTGGTACAGATATGGCAAGGGGAGGAAGACGATGTGGGTACAGAGGGGCCAGATTGCTGGATTTAGCTGTAGTGCAAGGACTATTTTGCAAATGTACCGACAGCCCATCATCGCACTGAATCCTGTCCCTTTCTTTCGAATCCAACGACCCATACATAGCTGGTGCACCTGGTGCACCAGTTTGGTCGTTTCACCAGATACGTTCCCAGATAAGGAGAGGCCGGAGTGTAGCAAGGTCCAGCAGATGAAGATGCAGTTCGAGGCCAAGTCAGCTGATGTACGTGAACCTCTTCCGAAACAGCGTAGGAAGGAGACAACAGGGTTTCAGAAGAAGGTACTAGCTAGTAAGAAGCCTGGAGGCCTTGTGATTAGCGGGGCGTCACCAGGCAGGGATGATATGATCCCGGCGCTGCGGGATATTGATAACCTAGAGGTCTCCTTTGGTAGCGTCCGGGAGTCCATGGACTTCAATGATTCCGTGTTGGGTAAGAGGCAGGTGGAGGGCCTGCTGGGTCATAATCTGATAGCAACTGACGATAATGCGATGGTTCCTTTTGTGGATATACCGAAGGGGGGCATTCAGAAGAAGGGGAAGGTAGAGGCACATCACCTGGAGGACGATGCAAGTAGCAAGGAGTGTGAGGTGGATTCGGAGGCAACCAGCCTTGGGGCCGCTGGTAAACTGACGGGGCCAAGTGAGGCGCCCCGTCAGTCGCAATGAATTGCTTAATGTGGAACTGTCGAGGGGCAGGGAACCCTCGCACAGTTCGTGATCTTCAGGCTCTTTGCAGAGTCCATTCCCCAAAGTTGGTTTTCTTGTGTGAAACCAGACAACAAAAACATAAAATGGATAGGATTCGTAATCGATTAGGGCTTAATGGTTTTGATGGTATAAGTAGTCAAGGCAAGAGTGGTGGATTAGCACTGTTTTGGGATGAAACTTTGTACGTCAATGTTCAAGATATTAATGAAAGATGGATTGATGCATATGTGCGAGTGTCAAATGATGATCCGCTTTGGCGGGTAACCTTTGTATATGGGGAACCAAGAGTGGAAAATCGACACCTCATGTGGGAGAGTTTGTGCAGATTAAAGAACACGTCTGATATTCCTTGGCTCGTTGCGGGGGACTTCAACGAGGCAATGTGGGAATTTGAACATCTCTCGGCCTCTCCTAGGCCCCAGAATCAGATGCTGGCCTTCAGAGAGTGTCTCGAGAAGTTTCAGCTCGTGGACTTGGGGTTCTCGGGATACCCCTTTACATATGATAACAAGAGAAGTGGTAGAGCTAATGTACAGGCACTAGTAGAAAACATGCCTTTCGTCCGGAGCATTAGTCCCGGTCGGGTTTTGGATCGGGACTAATGTGACCACTAGTCCCGGTTCCAACGGCTAGGCTTTAGTCCCGGTTCATTTGTGACCTCTAGTCCCGGTTGGTGTTACCAACCGGGACTAAAGGGGTGGTGGCAGGCTGGCGTCAGGCTAGGGCCCCTGCGAGCCCCTTTAGTCCCGGTTGGTATCACCAACCTGGACTAGAGATGGACCTTTAGTCCCGGTTGGTATCACCAACCGGGACTAAAGATATCACTATATATAGTGCTTCGTCCAAACCGAGCACAAGCTCTCCTTTCTCTGTTTTCTCCTTTCTCTCCTCTGTTCTCTTCCCCTTGCTCGAGCTCATCCTCCATTTTTGCCAAGATTTGTCAAGATTTGACGCACCCCATCTATCCAAGTGTTCACAAAGGTTAGCAACTTTGTCCTTTCATCTCTCATTGCTAGATTAGCTCGTGCAATGCTCTATAAGTATAGTGATTTGTGGGTTTTAGTTTGGGAGTAATTATGTGGGAGTTTATTTGATTTATATGCAATTTGATCTCAAATTAACTTCATAGTTTGCATATGTGTAGGTGTGGTTTACTTAGTGCCTTCCCGTCCCCGTCCTAACCACCGTCGATCGCCCGCACCGTCCCGTCGCTGGCACCACCTTGGTGAGCCTCTTGTTCTTATCCTTTTTATAAAAAAAATCTTATTTGTATGATTTAGATAGTTACTTGTATGATTGTTTGTTATACATAGTGCCATGGTTTTGATATCCGTCCCCGTCGGCCCTCGTCCGGTTTATGATTCGGATGTGGTATATTCTCTTTTATAACTATTTGTTGCATTTCGTGTTTATGACAATTATGCCCATCAAGTTGACATAGATATTTTTATCTAGGAGGTATGTGAACCGGAAATTGCAACCGACCCTCTTGTCAAGAAGTTAAATTTAGTTGAAAAAGAAAATGAGTATTTGAAAGAAAAATTGAAAAGAATTGAAGAAGAGAAGATGAAATTGGAGTTGTATGTTGTCGATGTCGTCGATGATCACAAGATCAAGATGGATGCAATGTGCTTGAAGATTAGAAAGATTAGAAAATATGTCGTTAATAAAGAGGCTTGGTATCATTATGCTGTTGGATCAATTATTACCTTAGTTGCGATTTTGATCGCATTTGTTGTTGCGTTTAAATGCTTTAGCTAGATAGTTTTATGTTGTTTTATGAGAATAAGTGTGTATGAACTTTATGTATGAACTTGTATTAATTTGGTCTTTTCGGTGTTGTGTAATGAAGATGAGTCAGCAATGGATGTACGATGACCGACGCTCTCCCCAGTTCATTAATGGCGTGCATAGTTTTCTGCGTGCGGCTGAGGCAAACAAGCGGAATGGTTTTATGTGTTGTCCATGTGGTGTCTGTAAGAATGATTGGAATTACTCTAGCTCAAAAATCATTCACGTCCACCTGTTTACGTCCGGTTTCATGTCCGGCTATAACTGTTGGACCAAGCACGGAGAAAGAGTGGTTCTAATGGAAGAGAATGAAGAAGAAGAGGATGATGACAACTATCCTGGGTTCCCTGAATACGATGGTACTACAATGGGGGAAGAGAATGAAGAAGAAGAAGCTGAAGAAGAGGCATCAGATGAGCCCGCTGATGATCTTGGTCGGGCCATTGCTGATGCAAAGAGAAACTGTGAAAGTGAAAAGGAGAAGTTGAAGTTGCAGCACATGTTAGAGGATCACAAAAATTGTTGTACCCAAATTGCGAAGATGACAAGAAAAAGATGGGTACCACACTGGAATTGCTGCAATGGAAGTCAGAGAATGGTGTATCTGACAAGGGATTTGAAAAGTTGCTGAAAATGTTAAAGAAGATGCTTCCAAAGGACAACGAATTGCTCGACAGTACATACGAAGCAAAGAAGGCTGTCTTCCCTATAGGATTAGAGGTGCAGAAGATACATGCATGCCCTAATGACTGCATTCTCTACCGCGGTGAGGAGTACGAGAATTTGAATGCATGCCCGGTATGCGGTGCATTGCGCTATAAGATCAGCCACGATGACCCTGGTGATGATGTTGAGGGCGAGCGCCCCAAGAAGAGGATTCCTGCCAAGGTGATATGGTATGCTCCTATAATACCACGGTTGAAACGTTTGTTCCAAAACAAACAGCATGCCAAGTTATTGCGATGGCACAAAGAAGACCGTAAGAAAGACGGGAAGTTGAGAGTACCCGCTGATGGGTCGCAGTGGAGAAAAATCGAGAGAAAGTGGCCGGAGTTTGCAGGTGACGCAAGGAACTTATGGTTTGGTATAAGTGCAGATGGCATTAATCCTTTTGGGGAGCAGAGCAGCAATCATAGCACCTGGCCTGTGACTCTATGTATCTATAACCTTCCTCCTTGGTTGTGCATGAAGCGGAAGTTCATTATGATGCCAGTGCTCATCCAAGGCCCTAAGCAACCCGACAACGACATTGATGTGTACCTAAGGCCATTAGTTGAAGAACTTTTACAGCTGTGCGACATAAAAGGTGTACGTGTGTGGGATGAGAACAAACAGCAGGAATTTGACCTACGAGCTTTGCTGTTTGTAACCATCAACGATTGGCCTGCTCTTAGTAACCTTTCAGGACAGACAAACAAGGGATACCACGCATGCACGCACTGTTTAGATGAGACCGAAAGTATATATTTGGATAAATGTAAGAAGAATGTGTACCTGGGACATCGTCGATTTCTTCCGTTCAAGCATCTCTTAAGAAAGAAAGGCAAGCATTTCAAAGGTGAGGCAGATCACGGGAAGAAGCCTGACCACCGTACTGGTGATCATATACTTGATATAGTCAAGGATTTAAAAGTAATCTTTGGAAAGGGTCCTGGCAGACAATCTGTTCCGAATGACGCTGACGGACACGCACCCATGTGGAAGAAGAAATCTATATTTTGGGACCTACCCTATTGGAAAGTCCTAGAGGTCTGCTCTGCAATCGACGTGATGCACGTGACGAAGAATCTTTGCGTGAACCTGCTAGGCTTCTTGGGCGTGTATGGGAAGACAAAAGATACACCGGAGGCACGGGAGGACCAGCAACGTATGCACGAAAAAGACGGCATGCATCCAAAGCAGTATCAAGGTCCTGCCAGCTACGCTCTTACCAAAGAAGAGAAGGAAATCTTCTTTGAATGCCTGCTCAGTATGAAGGTCCCGTCTGGCTTCTCGTCGAATATAAAGGGAATAATAAATATGGCAGAGAAAAAAATTCCAAAACCTAAAGTCTCATGACTGCCACGTGATTATGACGCAATTACTTCCGGTTGCATTGAGGGGGCTTCTACCGGACAATGTTCGATTAGCCATTGTGAAGCTATGTGCATTCCTCAATGCAATTTCCCAGAAGGTAATCGATCCAGAAATCCTACCAAGGTTACAGAATGATTTGGTGCAATGTCTTGTCAGTTTCGAGTTGGTGTTCCCACCACCCTTCTTCAATATCATGACGCACGTTCTAGTTCACCTAGTCGAAGAGATTGCCATTCTGGGTCCTGTATTTCTACACAATATGTTTCCCATTGAGAGGTTCATGGGAGTCTTAAAGAAATATGTTCATAACCATGCTAGGCCAGAAGGAAGCATCTCCAAGGGCCATGAAACAGAGGAGGTTATTGAGTTTTGTGTTGACTTTATTCCTGACCTTAAGCCGATTGGTGTTCCTGAATCGCGGCATGAGGGGAGACTGGGTGGAAAAGGCACGCTAGGAAAGGATTCAGTAATATGTAGGGACGGGCATTCTTGGGCCCAAGCACACTACACAGTTCTACAAAATTCCACCTTGGTGGCTCCGTATATCGAGGGACGCATGGATATTGTACGCTCCAAGAACCCGGAGCAGTCTGACCCCTGTGTTAAACGTACACACATGGCGACTTTCGGCAGTTGGTTGCAAACACATCTCATGAATGACGACAGTGTTGGAGATGAGCTGTACTTGTTGGCCAAGTCACCATCTTCGACTATATTGACTTTCAAAGGGTACGAGATTAATGGGAATACATTTTACACGATCGCCCAAGATAAAAAGAGCACCAACCAAAACAGTGGTGTCCGCTTTGATGCAACAAACACCAATAGGGAAAAGGACACATATTATGGTTACATAGAGGAGATATGGGAACTTGACTATGGACGTGAGTTTAAGGTCCCTTTGTTTCGGTGCAAATGGATCAATCTGACAGGAGGCGGGGTAAAGGTAGACCCACAGTACGGAATGACAACAGTGGATCTCAACAATCTTGGGTACACAGACGAACCATTCGTCCTAGCCAATGATGTGGCGCAGGTTTTCTATGTGAAGGACATGTCTACCAAACCGAGAAAAAGGAAAGATAAGGAAGCGAATACATCATACGGTGAGCCAAAGCGCCACATAGTTCTTTCAGGGAAAAGAAACATCGTGGGAGTGGAGGACAAGACAGACATGTCAGAAGATTATGAAAAGTTGCATGAAATTCCTTCCTTCACAGTGAAGACTGACCCAAGCATCCTGTTAAATGATGAAGATTGTCCATGGTTACGGCGCAAAGGGACACACGCGAAGAAAAAGTTTTATACCCCAAGATCCCACTCTGGGATGTGATCGGCTTCACCGTCATCACTTTCTTCTCTAGTGAGTAGCCGAGATAGTCCAGTTTCTACACGAAGTGCATCCAGTTTTTGCCGTAACCCTCTCAACTTTTTAGCACATGCTATGTGGGTGAAATGATGATACCATGCCAAGTTTCAACCTTTTCAGAGTTCATTTGTAGTGCTTTTCAATTTCAGGGTCATTTAGCTCAAAAAAATCATTAAATGCATGAAAAATAGCAAATGAAGTTAGAAAGGTTTGAAATTTTATGGATGTGGCTTTGAATGGTGCATATTGAATGCACAAAAAGTCTGGAGTTGAAATAAGTTTAAAAAAATGAAATGCCTTTGTAACAGATGAGTTTTCGTCCGAAACATTGATACTTCGAAGGAGATGGTCCAGTTTGTACACGAAGTGCATCCAGTTTTTGCCGTAACCCTCTCAACTTTTTAGCACATGCTATGTGGGTGAAATGATGACACCATGCCAAGTTTCAACCTTTTCAGAGTTCATTTGTAGTGCTTTTCAATTTCAGGGTCATTTAGCTCAAAAAAATCATTAAATGCATGAAAAATAGCAAATAAAGTTAGAAAGGGTTGAAATTTGAGGATGTGGCTTTGAATGGTGCATATTGAATGCACAAAAAGTCTGCAGTTGAAATAGGTTTAAAAAAATGAAATGCCTTTGTAACAGATGAGTTTTCGTCCGAAACCTTGATACTTCGAAGGAGATGGTCCAGTTTGTACACGAAGTGCATCCAGTTTTTGCCGTAACCCTATCAACTTTTTAGCACATGCTATGTGGGTGAAATGATGATACCATGCCAAGTTTCAACCTTTTCAGAGTTTATTTGTAGTGCTTTTCAATTTCAGGGTCATTTAGCTCAAACAAATCATTAAATGCATGAAAAATAGCAAATGAAGTTAAAAAGGGTTGAAATTTGAGTATGTGGCTTTGAATGGTGCATATTGAATGCACAAAAAGTCTGGAGTTGAAATAAGTTTAAACTAAAGTTAATCACAAACTAGTGATTCACACAAATTTCAAAGAATTCAAATTTAAACTATTCAAATTTGAAAACTACTGGCACTAGCGAAAAGTTTATAATTTTTGTGACCTAAAGCAAAAAGATTCACTCAAAAACTCTAAATATTGCCTGTTAATTAGTAGAAACAAAAGTAAAAAAATAAAGCAAAAAACAAAAACAGAAAACATGAAAAACACCTTTAGTCCCGGTTGCCACCACCAACCGGGACTAAAGGTGCTTCTCCCGCCCGTAATTTGGACCGCCGAAAACAGAACTTTAGTCCCGGTTGGTGGTGGCAACCGGTACTAAAGGGTAGGCCTTTAGTCCCGGTGCGTGGCACCAACCGGGACTAAAGACCCTTTAGTCCCGGTTGGTGCCACGCACCGGGACTAAAGGCCTTTGGGTATGTAAACTGCCCCCTTCTCCCCCAAATCTTCCTCTCCCTCGCCCGATCGACCAGCTACTCCTCGACACGTCCGCTCCCGCCGACGGCCTCCACGCGACGCCGTCAGGCTGCCCGACCGCGCGCTCGACGTCAGCTCCCGCCGCCGGCCTCCACGCGCCGCCCGAGCCCGCCGGCGCCGCTCTCGTCCTTGCGCCGCGCGCTCTCCTCCACGCGCCCCGGCCGGCCTCACCTCGCCGACACGCGCTTCCGCCCCTTCTTCCGCCTCTGCCCGACGCTGGAGGGCGCCTCTCATGGCGGGCCGCCCCCTCTGCCCGACGCCGGCCGCGCCACCGTCCTCTGCCCGACGTCGCCGCTCCTCCACGCGCCGCCGCGGCCCGAGCCCGCGCTGGCGCCGCTCCTCCACGCGCCTCCCTCTGTCTCCGGCGTCCTCCCCGCCTCCCTCCGTCCACCGGCGCGCCTCCCTCCTTCTCCGGCGTCCTCCCCGCCTCCTTCCGCCCCGACGATCCCGCTTGGTGAGCCTCTCCTCCTCCTTTTGTTCATTTTTTTTTTCATTTTTTTAATTTGTTCATATTTTTGTGTGTGTAGATGAATGTTAATTAGATGGATTTATTATGTATTTTGTGTGTAGATGAATGTTAGATGGATATGTAGATGGATAGATGTTATATTGATGTATGTTAGAATGATGGATGAATAAAAATGTTAGATAGATGGATGTTAAATGGATGAATAGAAATGTTGTTCAAGTGTGGGTTCTCTATAAAAAGAATGGTTGGATCAATGCTATAAAATATTGTTCAAATTTGCCCATCTAGTATAGTTGTAAAAGTTTTTAAAATATGAGTAGCATAATAAAATGATAATTATTGCATAGGAATTTGTTTTCATAAGAATTTGTTCTCGACGTCGACGATGCCCGGCCCGCATCCTCGTCGTCGACTCGGCGGCGACAACCTGCTTAAGAGGCGCCATGTCCGGGCCTGGGCTCCGCCGGGCTGGCACTGGGAGGTGCTACCTTCCGGGGCGCGCAGCTTGGTGAGAAATCGGGCTCCCGTCGTCGACCCGGAGCTTCTTTGGTGGAGGTCGCGTGGGCCACTATCGGTGCGGAGGCAGCCGGCCCCCGAGGAGGTGGTACGTCGCCGTGTCAGGGAGGAGGACGAGCACGTCCGTCGCTACATGGTTGCGTTGGACGTCAGGTTCTCCAATACCTAGCAGGTTCTTCAGGGATCTCACCCGAGCTATGATCCTGTGATGGTTCCTTCTCTTTGGGTGTCCACCGCCCGCGCCTCAGGAACCGCGAGTCAACTGGATTATTCGATAATATTCGAGTTGTATTAGTGATGTTATATGATAACATTCGAGATGTATTAGTGATAATATTCGATAATATTCGATGATGCATTAACTGGATTATTCGAAATGTATTAGTTTTTGCTTATTGAATGCATTCTAATTTGAATACTAAATTGTTTTATCTTTCTTCTGGATTAGTTAAGCTATGGACTATAGCGGCAGAGACGACCATGATCAAGAGGATATCATGTTCAACATGATACGCTCCCAAAAACCCAGAGATTGAACCAGATGACGGCACACAAACAATGACGGCAAAGGAAATGTTCTTCAATTAAGAAAGTCCGGCGAGGTATATATATATATATGACTCTTATTATGTACTCCTGGGTGTATGTACTCTCATCTTCAATATACCTCATATACGCATTGATTATACCTCTCTATCATTCTAAATATACTTCATTAAATATTCTAAGATACCTCAATATGAGTTTTGCCGAAAAAATATCATTTGTGACGTACTTTTTGTAATATACCTTTTTCACGTACGAATAAATCAGTATATATGTAAACCTTTAAAAATATGTAGACTCACATGATTTTTTTCATGAAACTCACTTTGGGGTATATAGTAATTATTAATGAAGTATATTAAAAATAATAAACAAGTATAAAAGATTCATCTATGTGTTATATGAGCAGTAGGAGTACGTACTCCCAGGAGTACACAGTCATTTTCCTATATATATAAACGAATCTTTCTTCTTTTAGCCCTCCGGATCGAGCAAATCTTCTACAAGGGTAGTACGAGGCCCGGCCAAAAAGTTGCCCGATGGCATAAAGTACAACATCGATGAAATCAAAGAAGATGGCGAACCGATTGCTCCTAAAAAGAATGCGGACACAAATTTATACGTCAATGCGGAGTTATTGTTAGGGACCAAATCCCGATCACCGTTCAAGAATGGAATAAGCCAAAGGAAGATCGAGGAGTTAGTTTTGTCGACGAAAGAGCAAAAAATCTGCTTTGGGATACGCTCATGTCACATTTCACCCTCTCAGAGGGTTTCACAGATCTCCAACGAGAGAAAGTCAAGAAGTGTGCTCTTAAGAAGATGGCCATACAATTCTAGACTTGGAAGAAAAGATTATGGGCCAACTACGTCAACGCAGAAAAGAAGACTCCAGAATTCACTGGACCACTAGAGAAGGTAAAAGATCACTGGGACTTATTTGTGGAGTTCAAGGAATCGGAAGCAGCTAAGGAACGGTCGAGGAAAAACAAGATAAACGCTGAGAAAAAAAAGTTTCACCATGTTCTGGGGCCAGGTGGCTACAAGACTGGGTTGCCTAAGTGGGATGAATCTGAGGAAAAGATGATTGCTGCAGGGGTCACTCCAAAAACAGTGGGTTGGCCCGACAGGTGCAGGACTTGGTTTTATGCGCATGGGGGAAAGTTGGACCCAAAGATAGGGGAGATTATTGAACAGGCAAGTCTTAAAGAAGCCTCAGACGCTTTACTTGAAGCAATAAAAGAGGCTCGAACGGGGGCGTTCCAGCCCGAGAGAGAGAACGACGAGCTTACACGCGCCCTCAAGAATCCTGAACACCCGGGACGAACACGAGGCAAAGGCGTTGTTCCGTGGGTTGAGGGGTTTGCGGAGTGAAACGACACTTACAGAAGCCGTGCGAGAAAGAAGAAGCAGGATGCAGACCAGAAGAAGCAGGATGCAGACCGGCTTCAAAAGGTAGAATCAAAGAACGCGGAGTTGGAACGCGCTTTCATGCGGCAGCAGAAGCAGATCGACACAATTAGCCAGCAAAGGGCGTCTCAGCGGCAGGAGCAACCAGATCCAGCATTGGATAGTACCATCCCATCTATGCCGAAAAGCAGCGTGGGTTCCACGGGGGTCCCGGCCGATGATGCACTGCTGGCTTGCTACCCCGTGGATGATATCCAAGAGACGACAACTTGTGAGCTACACATGAAAATGAAGAACATATCCATGAAGGTGGCGGACGGCCTTGCTTTACCGAATGCACCTGAAGCAACCATCCACAGCAATCCGATTCCACCTGGCTATGCTCGTGTCGGGGTGGATGAAGTTCTGTCGGGATATGACTCACTAGAGCTTGACTTTCCTGGAGGTCAAGGGAGCAGACACTGGGAGAAGCCATACATGGTCTCATTGTGTGGAGAAAGGAATGCATCGTGTTTCCAAACTCGGTGCCAAGGCCACCGACTCCTCCTCCAAGTCCGCCGCGTCAACCGACTCCAACCCACCTCGAGACGGAGTGCAGCGCGAGTCCGCCATATCGATCTCCGCCGCGTCAGCCGAATCCACCTCACCTCGAGACGGAGCCCAGCGCGAGTACGTGATATCGATCTCCGCCGCGTGAGCCGACTCCAAAGCGGAAGAGAGCACCAAAGAAGAAACCCGAGGTGGGAAGTTAGCTTACGAGATGACTGAGGAGGAAAACAAAGGGGTCGTGGATGCCCAAGTGAAGGCCCATTTTGCACCGAAACCGCCCCCGCCGCCGAAGGAGAAAATACCTGAGAAAGTCGTACAACACTTTGTGGATCTTGCTAAACCGGCTGTGGAGAAAAGGCGATCAGACTATGAACGCTCTATTAGCAAGTCATATTATCAACAAAAAAATCAGCAGTCAAGCCTTACAGGTAGTAATAAAAGCGGGAAAACTGTTCCCCAGCTCGGAGAACAGGCAGTGCAATCGACACCCCCCCGCTCAAGGTGAGTACCGATAAGGCGGTAACCGACGCTGATAGAGAGATGGGTATCACTATTGAACAACTCCTAGGCATCGAGGAAGTCCCCACGATGGATCCGAAGGAACTAGCATGGAAATATGTCCCCGGGAACCCTCTGGTCAGGCCTGACAAGGAGGAGCTTCTATCAACGCAAATGCGCAGATTGCATGACTGGTACCTGAGAGAAATAAAGGCCGGGCGAGAGAGCCTCATGGTGAAAGTCAAGCCAGAGCATTACTTCCATGGAAAAGATGTGTGGATTGAATTTCCAGAAATTTTTCAGTTATTCAATCAAGACGCACTCGACAAATCTCTCGTCAGTTGCTATTGTGTGTAAGTGATTTCTTTCTGTAATTTAAGTCTCTAGCTCAGCTCGTTCATTGCCTGTAATTATCCTCACTATATTCTTTTGTGTGGTATTATGCAGAATGAAGATTTTTGAATTGAAAAGAGATGGAGTCTATGGCATTGGGTTCATTGACCCAAATACCGTTAATGAAAATGTGTTAAATAACCACAAACAAGACACAGAGAATAGCTTGCTAATGTTTTTGAAGGAACTAAATACCAGACCAGAAATACTTTTTCCTTACAACTTCAGGTGAGTGTTACTGTCTTGTACTACAAATTCTATTTTTGCTTACTCGATGTTAAGTGTAGTTGATGAGTTATGCATGCCCGCTTATACAAACATGTGCGCAGATTCCACTGGATCCTGCTAATCATTAGAGTTGACGAGGGAACTGTTGAAGTACTGGACTCACTAGGTAAAGACTCTGAAGAATACATCAGCCTAGTTTTGATGCTCGACAGGTAATGTCAATCATTATCGCATTATGTCGGCCTCTTTAATTCATTTCCTGATATCAAGTAATTAATAACTCATTTATTCATTTTCTTTGCTGGGCAGGGTTTGGAAAAAGTTCATCAAAAAGGTTGTCGGTGAATGGAAACCACAGCTGAAATGGCGACGGTCCAAGGTAATTAAGTAGTACTAGCTACGTCCGCGCATCTCTTTAATTCTACTTTCAATACCATTATCATGCTTGATTATTATCTGATTGAATTCTATTCTCGTAAAGTGTATGAGGCAGGAAAAGGGGACTAATTTATGTGCATACTACGTTTGCGAGAACATTCGCTTTATGACCGAAAGGAGCGGAGATGCAAGACATCTTTGGGTACATAAACACTATTCGCATTTTTTTATCACGATCTAATATATATACACACAACTAATATATTCATATTGATCTCCTTCTTTAAAGATGGTGGAGATGCGGGATAGGCTCCTACCAAAGGACCGCATTCGAGCACTTCAAGAGGAAATGGCGGGATTTTTGCTTCAGCAGGTCATATGTCCCGACGGAGAATACCATTTCACCTAATGCCAGCATGTAATGATCTGCAAATTGTAGGAGAAATTGTATATACCAAATTGTATATATATATGTGTATGCATGGTCGTACGAGAAATTCTATGATATATGATTGGTTCTACGAGAAATTCTATTATATATGCATAACGTGTACAATATGTAGTAGCGTAAAATATGTTTAAAATGAAAAATAATTAAATGGAAAACACAAAATGAAAAGGAAAAATAAACAATAAACCCTAAACCCCTAAACCCCTAAACCTTTAGTCCCGGTTGGTGTCACCAACCGGGACTAAAGGTCCCCCCCCCCCCCCGGCGTGCGCTGCCGGCCACGTGGCAGGGATTTAGTCCCGGTTGGTGTCACCAACCGGGACTAAAGGTCCCCAGCCCCCGGCGCGTGCTGCCGGCCACGTGGCAGGGATTTAGTCCCGGGTCGTGGCCAACCGAGACTAAAGGGTGGAGGCATTTAGTCCCGATTTATTAGTCCCGGTTGGTGAACCGGGACTAAAGGCCCTTCCCAACCGGGATTAAAGGCCGTTTCTCCACTAGTGAGGTGAGGCTGGATAGGGCAATGGCTGACAACACTTGGCGCGACATTTTTCCTGAGGTTGAGGTAGCCCATCTCGCGTGGCCTTGTTCTGACCACTGTCCATTAATTATTCGATGCATCAAGGAAACCCAGGTCCGGACGGGGAGGACGCGCAGGTATGAAGTGATGTGGGAACGCGATCCAGCACTAGCTGAAGTGGTGGCGGAGGCATGGACCAATGCTGGCGCGAAAGGGAACCTAGGCAAAATTAGAGAAGCTCTTCGGTCCACTATGGCTGCACTACACAGATGGAGCAACAAGAAATTGGGGAACATCACGAGGGAAATTGAGAAGTCCAGAACGAGGTTGGAGGAACTCACCAACATGAATGCCGACCGCAATGAGATTCGGAAAGCCGCTGATCATATGAATGAACTGCTCTACAAGGAGGAAATGATGTGGCTCCAACGCTCTCCATTGGAGTGGTTAAAACATGGAGATCGCAACACAAAGTTTTTCCATCGTAAGGCAATCTGGAGAGCCCGCAAGAACAAAATTAAAGGTTTTGTGGATAATAATGGTATTTACCAAACTGATCATCATGTGATGTCAGGTATGGCGTTATCCTATTTCCATAGTCTTTTTGAAGCTGACCAAAATCTGCATCCAGAAACTGTAGTGGCGCTGTTTGAGGAGGTGATCACAGGGGAGATGAATGCAAAATTGTGCGCACCATTTTCTGACACGGAGATCAGCGACACCTTGTTTCAGATTGGCCCCCTCAAGGCGCCGGGGCCGGACGGTTTTCCGGCGAAGTTTTTTCAGCGCCATTGGGGCACTCTCAAGGAGGACATAATTGCAGCAGTGAGGGAATTTTTTGTCACTGGAACCATGCCAGAGGGGGTGAACTCTACCACCATAGTACTCATTCCTAAGGTGGACAATCCAACAAACTTAACGGAGTTCCGACCGATTAGCTTGTGCAACGTGGTCTACAAGATCATCGCAAAGTGCTTGGTTAACCGCCTGAGGCCGATTCTGGTAGATGTTGTCTCTGAAGAGCAAAGCGCGTTTGTTCCAGGGAGACTCATCACAGATAATGCTTTGATTGCGTTTGAGTGCACTCATTATATCAGACAAGAGAAAGATCCAGCAAAGAATTTTTGTGCCTACAAACTGGATTTATCCAAGGCATATGATAGGGTAGATTGGAGATTCCTCGAGCAAGTGATGCAAAAGATGGGTTTCGCGGACCAGTGGGTGAGATGGATTATGACGTGTGTCACCTCGGTTCGGTATTGTGTTAATCTGAATGGAACCCTCTCAGATTCATTTGCACCGTCGCGCGGGCTACGGCAAGGAGACCCTCTATCCCCGTTCCTTTTCCTTTTTGTTGCTGACGGTTTGGCGGCCATTTTAAAACAGAGAGTGCAATCTCAAGGTATTACGCCAGTGCGAGTGTGCCCACGGGCACTGGGTATTTCACATCCTCTCTTCGCTGATGATACTCTGCTCTTCTTCCGTGCAACGGCACAAGAGGCAAATAATATCAAGGAGGCTCTAGCTACTTACGCACTTGCGACTGGCCAACTAATCAATCCTCGGAAGTGTTCAATACTGTTCGGGGAGCACTGTCAAGTTGACAACCGTGAGGAGGTGATGCATATGCTGGAAGTGCAGAACCATAGTTTTGAGGAGCGTTACTTGGGGCTACCTACCCCTTCTGGCCGAATGTCAAAAAATAGGTTTCAGAGCCTGCAGCAAAAATACACTAAGAGGATGGTGGATTGGGACGCAGCACAATTGCTAGCTCAGAGCGGTCAGGAAGTGCTGATCAAATCGGTCGCCTTGGCAATTCCCACTTATATCATGAGTGTCTTCCGCCTCCCGGCATCAACCTGTGAGGATCTCATGCGGATGATTCATAATTTTTATTGGGGAGTAGAGAAAGGGCGCCGAAAAATGCACTGGCGGGCATGGATTCATCTCATCAAGCCAAAGGCGCAAGGAGGGCTCGGTTTTCGCGATCTCCGCCTTTTCAATCAGGTCCTCCTTGCGCACCAAGCCTGGAGGCTGCTGTCCAACCCGGACAGCTTCTGCGCGCGACTACTGAATTCTCGATACTACCCTAATGGATGACTTGAAGACACGGTTTTCCCTTGGGTGCTTCTGCGACTTGGCAAGGAGTGCAGCATGGCTTAGAACTGTTGAAAAAGGGCCTGATTTGGCGTGTTGGGAACGGCAACTCCATCCGCATATGGCGGGATAGTTGGATTCCGAGGAATGGCGAGGGCAAGCCGATCACACCGCAGGGAAGATGTAGACTGCGGAGGGTAGCAGATTTATTGGACAACCATGGTTCATGGCGGCATGACCTACTACAGGAGACCTTCCTCCCGGTAGATGCAGAAGAGATTGCAAAATTTAAAACTTCACCACGTATGGGCGATGATCTTATTGCATGGGCGCCTGAGAAGAGCGGATGTTTCTCAGTACGGAGTGCTTATCGACTTGCTCTGGAGGATCGTCTAAGGCCTTCATCAGTCGCGGCGAGCAAGGCACCGGACGGGCGACGAGCCGTCTGGGCTTTTATATGGAGGTGCCCTGCTCCTCCTAAGGTGCGCACCTTTGTTTGAAGACTACTCACTGATTGCTTGCCCACCTTGGTGAACAAAAAACGGCGCGGCTTGGAAGTTTCTGACTTATGCCCCCTCTGTGCAACTGAGCCGGAGGACACTTTTCACGCGTTTTGCAGGTGCCCAAGAGCAGTCGGGCTGTGGCAAGCCATGGCCGAACACTGGCGCATCCCGACGGCGGCGAGTTTCAGGCGGACGGGCACAGAGTGGCTTGCCCAAGCTCCCTGCGATCTGCCGGACACGGAGAGGATGGAGTTGATGATGACACTCTGGCGTTGCTGGCACGTTCGGAACGAGCTGACCCATGACAAGAATGCCCCTCCAGTCGACGCTTCCCGACGCTTCTTACTCGGCTATGTGGACTCCCTCATTGGTCTGCAAAATGATCCTGCTGCAGACCCGGTGAAGGGCAAGCAGGTGGTCGATGTGGTGCAAGCCAGAGCACCTATAGTGCATGTCCCTGCTCGAGCTAGTTCATTGGCGAAGTGGGTGCTGCCGCCGGCCGGCTGGACAAAGTTGAATGTTGACGGATCTTACTGCCCACGCACGGGTTCAGC
This sequence comes from Elymus sibiricus, assembly GCA_039707655.1. Classification (NCBI taxonomy): domain Eukaryota; kingdom Viridiplantae; phylum Streptophyta; class Magnoliopsida; order Poales; family Poaceae; genus Elymus; species Elymus sibiricus. Next base: position 352,746,740 of record CM077664.1, read on the forward strand.
GGGCGCGGGAACGATCATTTTCTCATCATGCCGGCAGCTATGGACGTGCTCGGATGCTTTGGAGGCAGAACTGTCCGCATGCATGGAGGGTGTCAATCTGGCACTTCAGTGGACGCAACTCCCCATAGAGATAGAGACCGATTGCCTAATCGGGTACAATATGCTGGCTGGTTCTGTAACAGATCGGTCACGCTATGCTATGTTGGTGGATCATACCAAGAGACTCATGAGGGAAGGGAGAGAGATTAAGCTGGTTCATATTGCTCGTGAGCAAAATGGCGTCAGCCATTACTTAGCTAGCTATGGTAGGTTAGAAGAGCGCACTGCTGTGTGGCGCTCGGTTCGGGACCTGGCGATGTGCCTGTTCTTTGTAAGAATGACCTGCCCGTTGAGTGATTAATAAACTCCCCTTTCACCCGCAAAAAAAAAGAAGGATCCAACTTGAAGACACACGAATATAGACGAACGACGACCATATCCGAGCAAATCCACCAAAGACAGATCCGCCGAAGACACCTCCACGCGCCCACCGACAATGCTAGACGCACCACCGAAATGGGGATTAGGTGGGGAGACCTTTATTCCATCTTCATGGAGCCGCCGCCGTCTCGCCTTTCTGAGCAGAACACAAACCCTAACAAAACTTGAAGAAAGATTTAAAAACGTAGCCCTCCCACCGGCAAGGACCGGGATCCACTCCGCCCCCATGGCCCTAAGGCCACCGGAGGCGAGGCGGATCGGCGCCGGCGCCGGTGGGAGGCGGAGGAACCCTAGCTTTTTTGGAGGCAGTGGCTACGGCGTCCCCGTGTCCAAATCAGGAATCGTTTGTATTATACAACGTGATTGGATATTTTCCATTGTGTTGATAGAATTTTCAAAATTTAAACAAGAGTTTCCATTGATGGCGGGAACCCAGCAGTTATATACTCCGGGCGCGGGTGGACACTGAGGTACCCGCCAATCTTCGAAGGAGACTGCGACTTGTGAACTGCGTTGAGATTTCCCCGAAGAGGAGAGGATGATGCAGTACAGTAGAGATAAGTATTTCCCTCAGTTAACAAACAAGGTTATCAATCCAGTAGGAGAACCACACAGAACCTCGTGTAACACCCCAAAAATATTTTCTTTTGACCCCAAAAATATTTTCTTTTGATTATCAAAATCTTTTCTTTAAAAGAAAATACTTTGGATTACTGTGGCTCTACTTCTCTCTTTCTTTTGTTTTGAAAACCATTTTAAGTTTTCAATTGGGTTTCTAAACTTTTAAGATGGTTTCTGATTTAATGGTTTCTTATTTGAGTAAATATTTTGTAGGACCAAAATGTTTTTCTTTTAGAAAACTTTTTGAATGATTAATTATTTCAAAGAGATGGTCCATTTCATCTCTTGTAAACACTTAGGAAATTTTCAAAAAATCCATTTGTTATTTTCAAATTATCATTCAAGCTATCCTCTCACCCTAGGACAGTACCCAATACTCCCTCTCTCCACAAAAATATTATTTGTCACGTTTCGCAAATTCCAAAACTAGAATTCCATTTATTCCTAGTTTCTTTGATTTACAAAGGAACTATAAATTCCTTAACTTTCCTGCCTCCACAAAAATTATCCCATCTACATGACAGTACCCACAATCAATTTCTTCAAAAACTTTCTGATCCACAGTTCAAAATTTTCAAATTTCATTCAAATGAAATTTGGACCAGATTCAATTTCCTTGCTCAGAACCTAATCTAGACTATGCCAAAAATTCTAAAACTTTGCCAGCACCTTTTTCATTCATCAGTACATCACCACAAAAAATTTCAAAAATGCCCCAAGACCATTTGGCATTCTGTCGAACACCTTCTGTGCACTGTTCATCGTTGACAAAATTCAGATTTTTTTTAGAGAAGTGGGCATCGATGCCGTGCCTTCCACTCCTCCTCTTCTTCGCTCGGATGTGCCTGGCCATCAATGCCTCACCCCCGGGCCCCTCCCGCCAGCCTCTCACCGCCGACGGGCCGGTGGCGAGCCGGTGCAACGGCCGCCGTTCTTAGCCATGGCGGACCGAGGAGATCAGCTCGCCCACCAGCTCGCCTTCACTGCCCCGCACCGCTCCCCACACCTACTTGGCATGCGTCACCTCTCACGCAGTGCCCGGCCACCGTCCAAACCGCCCAAGCCCCGCCTATCAGCCACCGGAGACGAGCGCCACCGCCATGGCCGTACGGGAGCTCCACCACGGGGAGATGGATAAAGCTCGACGGTCGTCGCGCTGGCACTTCGAGAAGGCTCCACCGACCTCACTAATGATCACCGACCAAGCCAACCATCGCTAGCTACCTCCACCGGCCGGAATCACTCCGCCGTGATCCACCTCGCTCCGGTCATCTCCGCCTGGCCTATAAAAGGATGCCCCGAGCTCCGTTCTGCACACACATCACCTCCACCCATCCCCAATCGCCACCCAGAGGGATCAGACGACCTCGGGGAAGCCTTCTTCCTCCGCTCCGGCCACCCGATCCGCCGCGGGTCCCGAGAAGGTTCTGACGCCACCACTCCACCTCCGCCTCTCAAACTTCACCAGAAACACTCTCGTGCACCCACTCGACGATCCCGCATGCCAATTTGACGATCTCCTCTCTCTCCGACGAGATCCACTACCACCCGATGCCGCCGTCCGCCGGAGACCACACCGCCGTCACCACCGTGCTCATCGGCGACCAAGTCTGCCACCCACCGATGCGGACCGATGCCCTGAGCACGCTCATATCATCACCGCCCCTCGAAACGCCGGCGACTGCCGCCGGTGACCGCCTCCCCCTCTCTGTTCACGCGCGCGAGCGCATTCAAATTTGAACCTGACGGGTGGACCCCCACCGTCAGACTTTTCTTCTTTTTTGATTATTTCGAAAGCGTTTTTGCCTCAGTGCGTTTCCTAAACTGGAAAACATATTCCTGCCCGAGGCGCTTTCTGTTATAACAGCAGGGAACCAAAAGTAGCTGTTTTAATTACAGAAAGGTCCCTAGACTTAAAACCATCATAACTTTTTAACTACAAATCATTTTCACCTAATTCTTTTTCTGAAAATTTTCTTTTTCACTATAGTTTTTTTAGTATTTATTTAAAAATATTTTGAGCCAACTTTTTGTGCTGTCACAAAATTTTGACCGGATTTTGAATTCTTATTTTATAGAAAACGAGGAGGGAAACTTTGCCAAAAATTTCGAGGGATCACCATCTGCCTACTTTGATCAAGGCAAGAATATTGAACTTGGGATATGGTGTTTGCTTGCATGTTGGCATAGTTATGATCACCGGTTATGTAGCGGATAGCCAGTGCCTGCATGGTCATATTTTCGTTGTGCATTTCTTGCATACATCTGAGAACCAACAACATGGATAAAGTTGGTAATAAACCAGCGGTGTATCCCCTGTCTATGTCGTGCCAGTGGGCACGGATCACATCGTGACACGATGGTGTCACTATGGACATGATGGAGCATGCCAGTTGCAAAAGTAAAACCTCCTGAGTCGACCTAGATCGAGTCTTGTTCCGTCATGACTAGCTAAAAATAGTGCTGCCACTTGTCTTCCTGCGAGGGGAGTACGGCTTAGTAAGTTGCTAACCCCTTTCCATTTACACACCACACAGAGGGGCCGCGATGAGGGTTTCCATGGCCCTGGAATAATGCTAGTCATCAGGTCAGGGGGCATGGGTGTATCCGGCTGGGCCGAGAGGGGGGCACCCCTTGTATTTGCGCGCGTTATAAATTGTGATCCGATGCTATTCGAGACGGTGGTCTCCCCGTCTTAGAGTTTTCCTGGAGTGATGCCTTGGGTGATTCCGGGCATCAGAACGATTAAGTTGGTGTGTGCTGGTTAGGTGTGTTTGCAACCTAAAAACCGTGATTGGAATTAGTCAATGTTCCGGGTTTGACTAGGGAAATCCTATACTTGTGGGTAAAGAGTACAACCTCTGCAGAGTTAAACCTATTCGAATAGCCGTGTCCATGGTCAAGGACGTTAGCTGGGAAGGGTCAAGTGTCGGTCCCGGTGTCGGTCTTCGGAGGAAATAATTAAAATTGAGCATGATTCACTTTTGCAGGATGATTATTATCACTACGGATGCTATCATGAATATTATTGTTAACATGAATATTACTGTGGACTATCCTTTTTCTCTTATGTTCATTTTTGAGTATCTCTTGGGAAGGACATGCCACCTGCATACTCATGTTATTACTTTCTTTTCAAGACCTCTTGAGGCGTCGCATTCAGACACCCGTTTGGCATTTCTTTTCAAGACCTCTCGAAGCGTTGCATTCAGACACCCGTTTGCCATTTCTTTTCAAGACCTCTTGAGGCGTCGCATTCAGACACCCGTTTGGCATTTCTTTTCAAGACCTCTCAAGGCATCGCATTCAGACACCCGTTTGGCATTACTTTTCAAGACCTTTCGAGGCGTCGCATTCAGACACCCGACTGGCGTTTTATTTTGGAATCCTCGGGCGGTCTAACGCCCGATATTCCATTTTATTCTCTTGGAATCCTCGGGCGGTCTAACGCCCGATGTTTCATTTTTTTGTTCTTGGAATTTTTCGGGCGGTCTAACGCCCGATGTTCCATTTTATTTTCTTGGTTATTACTTGAATGACATAATTAGCCATTTACACCGTATTAATATTTAACATGCTATGCGATAATATCAATCAAAATATGCATATAATTTAGTCCATCATGAACATATGCACTCTATTGCATGCGGTATATCTTTTGTTCATAATGTTTGCGAGTACATTCAAACGTACTCACTGGCTTGTCCCTAGCTTGTTAATTTGGCCAGACCTGGATGGAGACGACCTTATGGAGGAAGAGTGCGCTAGCGAGCCTGACGCTTAGTGGTGTTCTGATACGTCTCCAACGTATCTATAATTTTTGAATGTTCCATGCTATTATAGTATCAATCTTGGATGTTTTTATATGCAATTATATATCATTTTTTGGGACTAACCTATTAACCCAGTGCCTAGTGCCAGTTGCTGTTTTCTGCTTGTTTTTGGCTTTTCAGAGAAACAGTACCAAATGAAGTCCAAATGCCACGAAACTTTTTGGAGATTTTTTTCTGGACAAAAGAAACCTGGGAAGCTTCGGGAGGAGGCCAGAAGCCTCACGGAGGCTTCACAAGGCACTAGGGCGCGCCCAGGGGGGCGCGCCGTGCTACCTTGTGGGCCCCACATGACTCCGTTTGACCTAATTCCACGTCTATAAATTCACAAATATTGGGAAACCCCCAGAGAGCCAGAAGAGAAAACCTTTCCGCTATGGTAAGCCTCTGTTCTTTCATGATCCCATCTGGAGGCCTTTTCCGGTACTCTGCCGGAGGGGGAATCGATCACGGAGGGCTTCTACATCAACCTTGCCGCCCTTCCGATGATGTGTGAGTAGTTTACCACAGACCTACGGGTACATAGCTAGTAGCTAGATGGCTTCTTCTCTCTCTCTTTGATCTTCAATACAATGTTCTCCTCGATGTTCTTGGAGTTCTATCCGATGTAATCTTCTTTTGCGGTGTGTTTGTTGGGATCCGATGAATTGTGAGTTTATGATCAGATTATTCATGAGAAATATTTGAGTCTTCTCTGAACTCTTTTATGCATGATTGTTATAGCTTTGTATTTCTCTCCGATCTATCAGTTTAGTTTAGGCTACTAGATTGATTTATCTTGCAATGGGAGAGGTGCTTTGTGATGGGTTCAATCTTGCGGTGCTCAATCCCAGTGACAAAGGGACATGACACGTATTTGTATTGTTGCCACTAAGGATAAAAAGATGGGGTTTATTCATATTGCTTGAATTTGCTTCTCTACATCATGTCATCTTGCTTAAGGCGTTACTCTGTTTCATACTTAATACCCTAGATGCATGCTGGATAGTGGTCGATGGGTGGAGTAATAGTAGTAGATGCAGGCAGGAGTCGGTCTACTTGTCTCGGACGTGATGCCTATATACATGATCATTGCCATGAATCCGTCATAATTATTTGCTTTTCTATCGATTGCCCAACAGTAATTTGTTTACACACCGTATGTTTATGCGCTCAAGAGAGAAGCCTCTAGTGAAAACTATGGTTCCCGAGTCTATCTTTATTATATAAAAAACCCTAAAAATACCTTGCTGAAATTTATTTACTTTTATTTTAATTAGTAGTTTAGTTTATCTATTTATCTCGATAAGATTTAATCCTTTCAAATAACCGCTAAGAGGATTGACAACCCTCTTATTTGCGTTGGGTGCAAGTGTTTGCTCTTCTGTGTGCAGGTGCGCTGAACGGAATTTTGCTTGGTTCTCCTACTGGATTGATAACCTTGGTTCTTAACTGAGAGAAATACTTATCTCTATTGTACTCCATCATCCTCTCCTCTTCGGGGAAATACCAACACAGACTACAAGTAGCAGGAAGAATTTCTGGCGCCGTTGTCGGGGCGACATCATCAAAATTACCAAGTACCTTCGCACAAATTATCATTCACTTGCATTTACTTTATTTACCTTTTATTTGCATTTGCCTCTCGTTTTCATCTCCCCCACTTCTAAATTTTTTATAACAAAAACACAAAAATATTTTGTTTGCTAGTTTGCTTGCTTTGTCGCGATGTCTCAACAAAATACAAAATTGTGTGACTTTTCCAATACTAATAATAATGATTTTATTAGTACTCCTATTGCTCCTCCCGCCACTAGTGCGAAGTCATGTGACATTAATGCTGCCTTGCTTAATCTTGTTATGAAAGAACACTTTTCTGGTAGTCCTAATGAAGATGCTGCATCCCATCTAAATACTTTCGTTGAACTTTGTGATATGCAAAAGAAGAAAGATGTGGATAATGATATTGTCAAATTAAAATTATTTCCGTCCTCACTACGAGATCGTGCTAAAACTTGGTTTTCATCCTTGCCTAGAAATAGTATTGATTCTTGGGATAAGTGTAAAGATGCTTTTATTACCAAGTATTTTCCTCCCGCTAAGATTATTTCTTTAAGAAATCAAAGTATGAATTTTAAGCAACTTGAGCATGAACACGTAGCCCAATATTGGGAGAGAATTAAATTAATAATAAAAAATTGCCCAACTCGTGGTTTGAATTTATGGATGATCATACAAAAAATTTATGCGGGACTAAACTTTGTCTCTAGAAATTTGCTAGACTCTGCCGCAGGTGGCACTTTCATGGAAATTACATTGGGAGAAGCTACAAAACTTCTTGATAATATTATGGCAAATTATTCTCAATGGGACACTGAACGAACTCCAACTGGTAAGAAGGTAAATTCTGTTGAAGAAATTAATACTTTGAGTGATAAGATGGATGCTTTATTGAAATTGGTTGCTTGTAAAAATGCTCATATTGATCCTAATGATGTTCCATTGTCCACTTTGATTGAGCAAAATAATGATGCTATTGATGTGAATTTTTTCTCTAGAAATAATTTCAACAACAACGCTTATAGGGGTAATTTCAATGCTAGACCATTTCCTGGAAATTCCTCTAATAATTATGGCAATCCTTATGGTAATTCTTAAAATAATAATAATAGGATGCCCTCTGATCTTGAAAGTAATATCAAAGAATTTATTAGTTCCCAAAAGAATTTCAATGCTATGATAGAAGAAAAATTGAATAGAGTTGATGAATTGGCTAGGAACGTGGATAGAATCTCTCATGATGTAGAAAATCTCAAAACTAAAATTTTGCCATCTAAGCATGATATAAATTAGTCTATTAAAGCTATCTATGTCTCCATTAATGAAAGTAAAGAAAGGACCGCTAGGTTGAGAGCTAAGCGAGAATTTCTAGAAAAAGCGATTCCACCCGGTTTCTATCGTAGTAATGATGAAGATATTAAAATGATTGGTGTTACACCTATTGAATCTTTGTTTAATAATATAATACTTGATTAAAAAGGGACTGAATAAGAGTCAACTTTAGAAAGAAGGAGTCCCACTTGCTTGGAGGGTGATAATCTTGATCATAAAAATGGAAAAAGTGGGTTTGGAGAGGTTAAAACTTTAAATAGTAATGCACCCACTACTTTGGATTACAAGGACTTTAATTATGATAGTTGTTCTTTAATTGAGTGTATTTCCTTGTTACAATCCATGATTAATTCACCAAATGCATATGAACAAAATAAAGCTTTCACTAAATATATTGTAGATGCCATGATGAAAGCGCATGAAGAAAAACTTGAGTTGGAAGTATCAATTCCAAGAAAATTACAAGATGAATGGGAGCCCACTATTAAAGTAAAAGTTAAAGATTATGAATGTAATGCTCTTTGTGATCTTGGTGCTAGCGTTTCCACTATACCAAAGCCTTTGTGTGATGTGCTAGGTCCCACCGACTTGGATCCTTGTTCCCTAAATTTGCATCTTGCGGATTCCACTATTAAAAATCCATTGGGTAGGATAAATGATGTGCTTATTCTTGCAAATAGAAATTATGCGCCCATGGACTTTATTGTTCTTGACATTGAATGCAATCCTTCTTGCCCCATAATACTTGGTAGGCCTTTTCTTCGAACTATTGGTGCTATTATTGATATGAAAGAAGGAAATATAAGATTTCAATTTCCACTAAAGAAAGGGATGGAACACTTCCCTAGGAAGAGAATTAAAGCACCATATGAATCCATTATGAGGGCCACTTATGGAATCAATTTGAAGGATGACAACACTTGAAACTATACATTATGCCTAGCTAGGGGCGTAAAACAATAGCGCTTGTTGGGAGGCAACCCAATGAATAAAATAAATTTTTGCTTTTACCTACTGTTCTTGAGTGTTTGCATGATTATAGCTTCTGTTAGGATTATGTTTTTTTGTTTTAATTAGTGTTTGTGCCAAGTAATTCCTTTGGGATGATTTGGAAGATAGTATAATTGATGCTGTTTGGAAAACAGAAAGTTTTGCGTCCAGTGCTGGAATTTTAATTCTGTACTGGAGCATCAGAAAAATATGAACTTTTTACACAGTATTGGTATATGAATTTCCCACGTTTTGCTAATTTTTCAGAATTTTTGCAGTTACAAAAGTATGGCTTTTAAATAGATCTTTATAGTCTGTTCTGTTTTAGACAGATTCTGTTTTTGTTGCATAGTTTCCTTATTTTGATGAATCTATGGATCGTATCAGGGCGTATGAGTCATCGAGAAGTTGGAGTACAGTAGAATTATTCCAATATTAAATATGAATCAATTTACTACAGTACCTAAAGTTAAAGATTTGTTTGTTATACTAACGGATCTCACGAGGTTTCTGTTGAGTTTTGTGTGCTGAAGTTTTCAAGTTTTGGGTGAGACTACGATGGATAAAGGAATAAGGAGCGGCAAGAGCCTAAGCTTGGGGATGCCCAAGGCACCCCAAGGTAATATTCAAGGAAGACTCAAGCATCTAAGCTTGGGGATGCCCCGGAAGGAATCCCCTCTTTCGACTACAATCTATCGGTAACTCACGTGGAGCTATATTTTTATTCATCACATGATATGTGTTTTACTTAAAGCGTCTTGTGAAATAGTTTGCTTGATTTTTAGTTTGTCACAATCATCTTTGCTGAACACACCTTTTTGAGAGGGACACACATTATTCGTGATTTGTTAGAATACTCTATGTGCTTCACTTATATCTTTTGAGCTAGGCAGTTGCTCTAGTGCTTCACTTATATCTTTTAGAGCACGGCGGTGATGATATTTTAAAGAAATAGTTGCACTCTCATGCTTCACTTATATCTTTTTTGAGAGTCTCATGATAGCAATGGTAATATGCACGGGTTATGAATTTGGTCTTGATATGATAAGTATTCAAGAGGGATATAATAAAAACTTTCATGTAGATCAATGAATATGATAAATTTGATTCCTTGCAATAGTTTTGCGATATTAAGATGGTAATATGGGAAGGTATTAGTAGATAATTGTGGTTTAGTAAGAATAATTGTGTTAAGGTTTGTGATTCCCGAAGCATGCGTGTATGATCTGTCATTATGCTAAGAAGTTGGAGCATGATTTATTCTTGATTGTCTTCCTTTGTGTGGCGGTTGGGCGCGCGCGATGGTTAACTCCTACCAACCTCCCCCCTAGGGGCATGCATAGTAGTACTTTGCTTCGAGGGCTAATAAACTTTCTCAATAAGTATGTGAGTTCTTTATGACTAATGTGAGTCCATGGATTATACGCACTCTCACAATTTGCTAGCCTCTTCGGTACCGTGCATTGCCCTTTCTCACATCGAGAGTTGGTGCAAACTTTGCCGGTGCATCCAAACCCCGTGATATGATACGATCTATCACACATAAGCCTCTTTATATCTTCCTCAAAATAGCCACCATACCTACCTGTCATGGCATTTCCATAGCCATTCCGAGATATATTGCGATGCAACTTCCACCGTTCCGTTTTTATGACACACATCGTCATTGTCATATTGCTTTGCATGATCATATAGCTGACATAGTATTTGTGGCTCAGCCACCATTCATCATTTTCATACATGTTACGCTAGCATCATTGCACATCCTGGTACACTGCCAGAGGCATTCATATAGAGTCATATTTTTGTTCTAGTGTCGAGTTGTAATTTTGAGTTGTAAGTAAATAGAGGTGTGATGATCATCATTATTAGAGCATTGTCCCAGTGAGGAAAGGATGATGGTGGCTATGATTCCCCCACAAGTCGGGATGAGACTCCGAACGGAAAAAAATAGAAAAAAAGGAGGCGAAAAAGAGCCATGAAAAAAAAAGAAAAAAAAGAAAAAAAGAGAAAAAAATAAAATAAAATAAATGAGAGAAAAAGAGAGAAGGGGCAATGTTACTATCTTTTTCCACACTTGTGCTTCAGAGTAGCACCATGTCTTTCATATAGAGAGTCTTCTATTTTGTCGCTTTCATATACTAGTGGGAATTTTTCATTATAGAACTTGGCTTGTATATTCCGATGATGGGCTTCCTCAAATGCCCGAGGTCTTCATGAGCAAGCAAGTTGGATGCACACCCACTTAGTTTTTATGTTGAGCTTTCATATACTTATAGCTCTTAGTGCATCCGTTTCATAGCAATCCCTACTCCTCGCATTGACATCAATTGATGGGCATCTTCATAGCCCGTTGATTAGCCTCGTTGATGTGAGACTTTCTCCATTTTTGACTTCTCCTATTTATCTCTATCACCATACTCTATTCCACCCATAGTGCTATATCCATGGCTTGCGCTCATGTATTGAGTGGGAGTTGAAAAAGCTAAAGCGTGTTAAAAAGTATGAACCAATTGCTTGGCTAAAATAGGGATTGTTCATGATAAATACTTTGTGTGAAGAAGATGGAGCATGACAGGATTATATGATTCTGTAGGGATAACGTTCTTTAACATTTTTATTTTGAAAGACATGATTGTTTGCTAGTATGCCTGAGTATTGATGTCTTTATATCAAATTATAGACTATTGCTTTGAATCATTTGGATCTTATTATTCATACCGTAAGAGAGAGATTACGTGATGAAACATGATAGGTAGCATTCCACATCAAAAATTCTGTTTTTATCATTTACCTACTCCAGGACGAGCAGGAATTAAGCTTGGGGATGCTTGATACGTCTCCAACGTATCTATAATTTTTTATTGTTCCATGCTATTATAGTATCAATCTTGGATGTTTTTATATGCAATTCTATATCATTTTTTGGGACTAACCTATTAACCCAGTGCCTAGTGCAAGTTGCTATTTTCTGCTTGTTTTTGGCTTTTCAGAGAAACAGTACCAAATGAAGTCCAAATGCCACAAAACTTTTTGGAGATTTTTTTCTAGACAAAAGAAACCTGGGAAGCTTCGGGAGGAGGCCAGAAGCCTCACGGAGGCTTCACAAGGCACTAGGGCGCGCCCCAGGGGGCGCCGTGCTACCTTGTGGGGCCCACGTGACTCCGTTTGACCTAATTCCACTTCTATAAATTCACAAATATTGGGAAACCCCCATAGAGCCAGAAGAGAAAACCTTTCCGCCGCCGCAAGCCTCTGTTCTTCCGCGATCCCATCTGGAGGCCTTTTCCGGTACTCTGCCGGAGGGGGAATCGATCACAGAGGGCTTCTACATCAACCTTGCTGCCCTTCCGATGATGTGTGAGTAGTTGACCACAGACCTACGGGTCCATAGCTAGTAGCTAGATGGCTTATTCTCTCTCTTTGATCTTCAATACAATGTTCTCCTCGATGTTCTTGGAGTTCTATCCGATGTAATCTTCTTTTGCGGTGTGTTTGTTGGGATCCGATGAATTGTGAGTTTATGATCAGATTATTCATGAGAAATATTTGAGTCTTCTCTGAACTCTTTTATGCATGATTGTTATAGCTTTGTATTTCTCTCCGATCTATCGGGTTAGTTTAGCCTACTAGATTGATTTATCTTGCAATGGGAGAGGTGCTTTGTGATGGGTGCAATCTTGCGTTGCTCAATCCCAGTGACAGAAAGGGACATGACACATATTTTTATTGTTGCCATTAAGGATAAAAAGATGGGGTTTATTCATATTGATTGAATTTGCTTCTCTACATCATGTCATCTTGCTTAAGGCATTACTCTGTTTCATACTTAATACCCTAGATGCATGCTGGATAGCGGTCGATGGGTGGAGTAATAGTAGTAGATGCAGGTAGGAGTCGGTCTACTTGTCTCGGACGTGATGCCTATATACATGATCATTGCCATGAAACCGTCATAATTATTTGCTTTTCTATCAATTGCCCAATAATAATTTGTTTACCCACCGTATGTTTATGTGGTCAAGAGAGAAGCCTCTAGTGAAAACTATGGTCCCCGGGTCTATCTTTATTATATAAAAAACCCTAAAAATACCTTGCTGCAATTTATTTACTTTTATTTTAATTACTAGTTTAGTTTATCTATTTATCTCGATAAGATTTAATCCTTGCAAATAACCGCTAAGAGGATTGACAAACCTCTTATTTGCGTTGGGTGCAAGTGTTTGCTCTTGTGTGTGCAGGTGCGCTTAACGAAATTTTCCTTGGTTGTCCTACTGGATTGATAACCTTGGTTCTTAACTGAGGGAAATACTTATCTCTACTGTACTGCATCATCCTCTCCTCTTCGGGGAAATACCAACGTAGACTACAAGTTTCATGTTCCAGTCAGTCACCTTGTGGTCTTGGAGTCTACCACGTGTACCATCTGCAGTGCTTCCGCCAAACTAATAAAATAGTCAAGCCTCACACCAACGCTTGGCTTTATCTTGTTGTACCAGTGTTGTATTACTTCCACACCACTGTCTTGTACCGCCACCGTCATATACTGACAAGTCTGTAATAATTGTTGAGCACCCTGGCTCAACCTTGTGTAATATTATGTTTGTACTGGATATCTGTATCAAGGGAGTCCACCAGTTGTTCTGATCTTGGGGCTGGTGTGACTTGAGGCTATTCCAAGATTTAATCTGGAAATAGGCCCGACACCTCGTTAGCAGCACCTACACACCCAAAAGCAAACACTTGCACCCAATTCAAATAAGAGGGTTGTCAATCCCCTTAGCGGTCACTTGCAAGGATTAATTCTGATAGTGATAGATAGAAAAGTAAATTGCGAAATAAAATAAAAGTAAATAAATTGTAGCAAGGTATTTTTGGATTTTAATATATGATAAAGGTAGACCCAGGGGCCATAGTTTTCACTAGAGACTTCTCTCTCGAACACATAGCATACGGCGGGTAAACAAATTACTGTTGGGCAATTGATAGAAAAGTGCATAGTTATGACGATATTCAAGGCAATGATCATGTATGTAGGCATCACGTCCGAAACAAGTAGACCAACTCCTGCCAGCATCTACTACTATTACTCCACCCATCGACCGCTATCCAGCATGCATCTAGGGTATTAAGTATAAAACAGAGTGACGCCTTAAGCAAGATGACATGGTGTAGACAAAGTAAACTCAAGCAATATGATTAAACCCCATCTTTTTATCCTTAATGGCAACAATACAAATACGTGTCTTGTCCCCTACTTTCTCACTGGGATATATAGAGCACTGCAAGATTGAACCCATCACAAAGCACCTCTCCCATTGCAAGATAAATCAATCTAGTTGGCCAAACCTACCGGATAGATCGGAGAGAAATACAAAGCTATAACAATCATGCATAAAAGAGTTCAGAGAAGACTCAAATATTTCTCATGAATAATCTGATCATAAACCCACAATTCATCGGATCCCAACAAACACACCATAAAAGAAGATTACATCGGATAGAACTCCAACAACATCGAGGAGAACATGGTATTGAAGATCAAAGAGAGAGAAGAAGCCATCTAGCTACTAGCTATGGACCCGTAGGTCTGTGGTAAACTACTCACACATCATCAGAAGGGCAGCAAGGTTGATGTAGAAGCCCTCTGTGATCGATTCCCCCTCCGGCAGATTATCGGAAAATGCCTCCAGATGGGATCGCGGAAGAACAAAGGCTTGCGGCGGCAGAAAGGTTTTCTCGTCTGGCTCTCTGTTGGTTTCCCAATATTTGAGAATTCATAGAAGTGGAATTAGGTCAAAAGGAGCCATGAGGGGCCCACAAGGCATCAGGGCGCGCCCCCTGGGGCCGCACCCTCTTGCCTTGTGGCCTCCTTGTGAGGCTTCTGGCTTCCTCCCGAAGCTTCCAGGGTCTCTTTTGTCCAGAAAAAAATCGTCAAAAAGTTTCTTGGCATTTGGACTTCGTTTGGTACTGATTTTCGGAAAGACAAAAAATAAGCAGAAAATAGCAACTGGCACTGGGCACTAGGTTAATAGGTTAGTCCCAAAAATGATATATAATTTCATATCAAACATCCAAGATTGATACTATAATAGCATGGAACAATCAAAAATAATAGATACGTTGGAGACGTATCAAGCATCCCCAAGCTTAATTCCTGCTCGTCCTCGAGTACGTAAATGATAAAAACAGAATTTTTGATGTGGAATGCTACCCAACATGTTTATTATGTAATCTCTTTATGGCATATAAGTTGTGAAGCGATGAATTAATAATATCAACATAATAATATCCATGAACATAAGAATCATAATCATTAACTTTCAAAATATACGATCCTTAACGAGTGTTATCCCGACTCACTTTCTCATATTAATCATGGCATGACTCTATCTTCACCGCAAATATATAAATAGTGAGCACCCGGTGTTAAGCCAGGCAATTGGATCGTACTTCTAACGCGCTTCAGCATTTTCAACTCTCACGCAATACATGAGCGCTAGGCATGGATATAGCACTAGGTGGAATAGAATGCGGTGGTAGGTATCAAATAATGGAAAGGATAAGAAGAAAGTCTCGCATCAACTCAGCGGATCAACAGACTATAGAGATGCCCATCAATCGATATCAATGCGAGGAGTAGGAATTGCCATGCAACGGATGCACTAAGAGCTATAAGTGTATGAAAGCTCAAACTAAAAACTAAGTGGGTGTGCATCCAACTTGCTTGCTCATGAAGACCTCGAGCATTTGAGGAAGCCCATCATCGGAATATACAAGTCAAGTTCTATAATTAAAAATTCCCACTAGTATATGAAAGTGACAACATAGGAGACTCTCTATATGAAAAACATGGTGCTACTTTGAAGCACAAGTGTGGAAAAGGATAGTAACATTGCCCCTTCTCTGCTTTCTCTCTCTTTTTTTGCTGGGCTCTTTTTGGCCTCTTTTTTTTCTTTTTCTTTTTCGTCCGGAGCCTCATCCCGACTTGTGGGGGAATCATAGCCTCCATCATCCTTTCCTCACTGAGACAATGTTGTAATAATGATGATCATCACACTTTTATTTACTTACAACTCGATACTAGAACAAATATGACTCTATATGAATGCCTCTGGCAGTGTTCCAGGATGTGCAATGATCTAACGTAACATGTATAAAAATGATGAACGGTGCTGAGCCACAAATACTATGTCAGCTATATGATCATGCAAAGCAATATGACAATGATGATGTGTGTCATATAAACGGAACGGTGGAAGTTGCATGGCAATATATCTCGGAATGTCTATGGAAATGCCATAATAGGTAGGTATGGTGGCTGTTTTGAGGAAGGTAAAAGGGGTTTATATGTGAAAGAGCGTATCATATCACGGGGTTTGGATGCACCGGCAAAGTTTGCGCCAACTCTCGAGGTGAGAAAGGGCAAGGCACGGTACCGAAGAGGCTAGCAAATTACGAAAAGATAGCAGTGCGTATAATCCATGGACTCACATTAGTCATAAAGAACTCACATACTTATTGCAAAAGTCTACTTAGCCCTCGAAGAAAAGCACTTCATCACATGCCCCTAGGAGGAGGGTTGGTAGGAGTTAACCATCGCGCGACCCCGATTATAACAGCACTCAAGGATTTCATTTCAGACCTATAAATGCTCCAACTTCCTCGCCATGCCACGACAAATATTTAGGTGAATATGTCATAACAAACTTTAATACCGATATTTCTACTAACCAATGACCATGAACCTATATCCTTTCATATTACGACATTAATAAAATTAACCATGCACTTCATACTTAGTGATCTACATGAAGGTTTTTATTATATCCCCCTTGGATACCTTATCATATCAGGACCATTCTTTTAACATATGCAAATTGCCATTGCTTTATATTAGACTCTCAAAAAGATATAATTGAAGCATGGGAGTGCAACTATTTCTTTAAAATATAACCACTGCCATGCTCTAAAAGATATAAGTGAAGCACTAGAGCAACTGCCTAGCTCAAAAGATATAAGTGAAGCACATAGAGTATTCTAACAAATCACGAAAAATGTGTGTACCTCTCAAAAAGGTGTGTTCAACAAAGATGATTGTGGCAAACTAAAAAGCAAACAAAGAAAATAAAACTATAGCACAAGATGCCCCAAGTAAAACACATATCATGTGATGAATAAAAATATAGCTCCAAGTGAGTTACCCATAGATTGTAGACGAAAGAGGGGATGCCATTCGGGGAATGCCCAAGCTTAGACGCTTGAGTCTTCTTTGAATATTACCTTGGGGTGCCTTGGGAATCCCCAAGCTTAGGCTCTTGCCGCTCCTTATTCCTTTATCCATCGTAGTCTCACCCAAAACTTGAAAACTTCAGCACACAAAACTCAACAGAAACCTCGTGAGATCCGTTAGTATAACAAACAAATCTTAAACTTTAGGTATTGTTGTAAATTGATTCATATTTAATATTGGCATAATGCTACTATACTCCAACTTCTCCATGACTCATACCCCCCGATACGATCCATAGATTGATCAAAATAAGCAAACTATGCAACAAAAACAGAATCTGTCTAAAACAGAACAGTCTGTAAATATCTGAATTAAAGTCATACTTTTCTGACCCCAAAAATTCTAAAAATTTAGGAAAACGTGAGAAATTTATATTAAAATACTGTGTAAAAAAGGCAGAAGCAATTGATGCTCCAGCAAAAAATCAAAATTCCAGCATTGGAGGCAAAAGTTTCTGTTTTCAGACAGCATCAATTATACTATCATCCAAATCATCTCAAAGGCATTACTTGGCACAAACACTAATTAAAAGATAAAAAACACAATCATAGCAGATGCTACAATTGTGTAAACACACAAAAACGAAAGGTAAAACAAAAATTTAAGATACATATTGGGTTGCCTCCCAACAAGTGCTATTGTTTTATGCCCCTAGCTAGGCATAACGCATAGTTTCAACTGTTATCATCCTTCAAATTGATTCCATAGGTAGCCCTCATAATAGATTAATATGGTGGATTAATTTTTTTTTCTAGGGAAGTGCTCCATCCCTTTCTTTAATGGAAATTGAAATCTTATATTACCTTCTTTCATATCAATAATAGCACCTATGGTTCATAGGAAAGGCCTACCAAGTATTATAGGACATGACGGATTACATTCAATATCAAGTACAATAAAATCCACGGGTAGATAATTCCTATTTAAAAGAATAAGCACATCATTTATTCTACCCAATGGTTTTTTAATGGTGGAATCCGCTAGATGTAAATTAAGGGAACAAGGATCCATATCGGTGAGACCTAGCACATCCTATAAAGATTTTGGTATAGTAGAGACTCTAGCACCTAGATCACACAAATCATTACATTCATAATCTTTAATTTTAACTTTAATAGTAGGTTCCCATTCATCATGTAATTTTCTAGGAATTGAAACTTCCAACTCAAGCTCTTATTCATGAGCTTTATCATAGCTTATACAATATGTTTAGTAAAAGCTTTATTTTGTTCATAGGCATTAGGTGATTGGATATTTTCCATTGTGTTGATAGAATTTTCAAAATTTAAACAAGAGTTTCCATTGATGGCGGGAACCCAGTAGTTATATACTCTGGGCGCGGGTGGACACCGCGGTACCCGCCAATCTTCGAAGGAGACTGCTACTTGTGAACTGCGTTGGGATTTCCCCAAAGAGGAGAGGATGATGCAGTATAGTAGAGATAGGTATTACCCTCAGTTAAGAACCAAGGTTATCAATCCAGTAGGAGAACCACACAGAACCTCGTTAGCAACACCTACACACACAAAAGCAAACACTTGCACCCAATGCAAATAAGAGGGTTGTCAATCCCCTTAGCGGTCACTTGTAAGGATTAATTCTGATAGTGATAGATAGAAAAGTAAATTGCAAAATAAAATAAAAGTAAATAAATTGCAGCAAGGTATTTTTGGATTTTAATATATGATAAAGGTAGACCCGGGGGCCATTTCACTAGAGGCTTCTCTCTCGAACACATAGCATACGGAGGGTAAACAAATTACTGTTGGGCAATTGATAGAAAAGCGCATAGTTATGACGATATTCAAGGAAATGATCATGTATATAGGCATCACGTCTGAAACAAGTAGACCGACTCCTGCCTGCATCTACTACTATTACTCCACCCATCGACCTCTATCCAGCATGCATCTAGGGTATTAAGTATAAAACAGAGTGACGCCTTAAGCAAGATGACATGATGTAGACAAAGTAAACTCAAGCAATATGATTAAACCCCATCTTTTTATACTTAATGGAAACAATACAAATACGTGTCTTGTCCCCTACTTTGTCACAGGGATAGAGCACCGCAAGATTGAACCCATCACAAAGCACCTCTCCCATTGCAAGATAAATCAATCTAGTTGGCCAAACGAAATGCATAGATAGGAGAGAAATACAAAGCTATAACAATCATGCATAAAAGAGTTCAGCGAAGACTCAAATATTTCTCATGAATAATCTAATAATAAACACACAATTCATCGGATCCCAACAAACACACCGCAAAAGAAGATTACATCGGATAGAACTCCAAGAACATCGAGGAGAACATGGTATTGAAGATCAAAGAGAGAGAAGAAGCCATCTAGCTACTAGCTATGGACCCGTAGGTCTGTGGTAAACTACTCACACATCATCAGAAGGGTGGCAAGGTTGATGTAGAAGCCCTCCGTGATCGATCCCCCCTCCGGTAGATTACCGGAAAAGGCCTCCATATGGGATCGTGGAAGAATAGAGGCTTGCGGCGGGGGAAAGGTTTTCTCGTCTGGCTCTGTGTTGGTTTCCCAATATTTGAGAATTTCGTGGCATTTGGATTCGTTTGGTACTGATTTCCTGAAAAAACAAAAACAAGCAGAAAACAACAACTGTCACTGGGCACTAGGTTAATAGGTTAGTCCCAAAAAATGATATATAATTGCATATAAAACATCCAAGATTGATACTATAATAGCATGAAACAATCAAAAATTATAGATATGTTGGAAACGTATCAGAGACCAAGTCGCGGCTACTCGTGAGCTTTTAGCTGCCAAATTCCCGGCGACCGATTCTTCTCGGGCCCCGGCAGAGCCATGGTGGTGAGATCACTGTCCCCCTATCCTTGACCGATCTTTTGTCTTCAGAGAGAACCATTTTTCCAGATCTAATCGAAGTTAGAAATTTGCACTTCTACATCAAATTTGCACCTTTGTGACTATAAAAACTGCATCTTTGCGACTGAATCAAAATTGCATCTTTGATAATTGCATTTTTTGCACGACAAAATGTATGTCAAGTTTGGGTGGTTTTTTTTGCAATTGCATAGAAGTTGCATCTGGAAAATATCAAAATAGTTTTTTTTTGCTACTAGTGTGAAATCGACTCTTGTTTGTCTTCATGCCAAATGCAGAAAGGCAAGAGAGTTGATAGGCTCAGCGCATTGCCTGGTGACATTCTGGTCAATATTCTTGACCGACTCAATGTCCGCGAGGCTGCAAGTACCAGCTTCCTCTAGAAACGGTGGACTAGACTCTGCGCCAAGCTGTCTCGGCTCATAATAAGTGATCAACACTTCCTGCCCGAGGGTGTGGTATGCACCGACATCTCTGATGATGAATTGGTTCGCATCAATGCAGCCGTGGTTCAAGCGATATAGAGCATATTGACACGCAGAAATCCTAGAGAACATACCATCCACCTTCTATCCACAACGTTCTACTTAAGAGATGATGTCCCCATATCCATTGGGCATGCTGTTGGTCATGCAATGACGGCACACTTGGTGGAGAATGCCAAATTCAGTGTTATGACAGGGAAGTATGACATCATTGCCATTGATGAAGATGATTTGGTCACCTCTGTGAGAAAATTTCATGTTGTTCTTGATGCCTGTCCAAGTGCATTTGGTGGTCTCACTACCCTCGACCTAGAGAATTTGAGATTTGGTGAATCACACATATCCAACGTCTTCATCACTTGCAAGCGGTTGAAGCATCTGCGTTTGTACAATTATGACTCTGGTGATTGCAGCATGCTGCAAGTTGAACACGCTCATCTCTGTGAGCTTAGTATCATCCACTGTATGCTCGAACGAGTTAAGCTGAACTGGATCCCTCTCACAAGGATGGTCTTTGAAGGTTGGCTACAGTTCCAAGATCCACTGTTCATTGGTCATGTCCCATTGCTGGAGGCTGTAAGCCTCATAAATCTCGCCCTTAGTTACAGCAAGATGGTGAAGTTCAGTGAGTTTCTTAACGGTACCTCTATACAAGATCTAAAGTTGGGATTTAATTCCGAAAAGGTAAGTCAAGATTTTTGCTTTGCGAGCTGTGGCTTCATTTCTTCTCTGCCTATTGATACGTCCAATTTGCATCATGATTTCCTACTTTTATTTATAATGTATTTAGTCATTATTTCAATTTATGATGCAATTCTTATGCCTTTTCTCTCTTAATTTGCAAGATTTATATGAAGAGGGAGAATACCGGCAGCTGTAATTCTGGACCTGAAATAGCTACAGCAGAGATACCTATTCTACGGAGCTCCAAATGACCTTAAATTTTATGGAGATTTTTTATTGAATATATAAAAAATACTGGAGAAAAGAAATACCAGAGGGGACCCACCAGTTGCCCACCAGGCAACAGGGCGCGGCCCCCTGGGTGCGCCTTGATGCCTTGTGGGGCCCACAGCTGGCCTCCGGCCCCCTCCTTCTGATATATAAGGTCATTTGCCCTAAAAATTTATAGAGAAGACTTTCCGGATGAAGCGCCGCCGTCTCGAGGCGGAACCTGGGCAGGAGCAATTTTGCTCTTGGGCGGAGCGATTCCGCCGGGGATACTTCCCTCCGGGAGGGGGAAATCGAAGCCATCGACATCACCAATGATCCTCTCATCGTGGGAGGACCAATCTTCATCAACATATTCACCAGCACCATCTCATCTCAAACCCTAGTTCATCTCTTGTATTCTATCTTTGTCTCAAAACCTCAAATTGGTACATGTGGGTTGCTAGTAGTGTTGATTACATCTTGTAGTTGATGCTAGTTGCTTTATTTGGTGGAAGATTATATGTTCAGATCCTTAATGCTATTCAATACCCCTCTGATCTTGAACATGAATATGATTTGTGAGTAGTTACTTTAGTTCTTGAGGACATGGGAGAAGTCTTGTCATAAGTAATCATGTGAATTTGGTATTCGTTCGATATTTTGATGATATGTATATTGTTGCTTCCTTTAGTGGTGTCGTGTGAACGTCGACTACATGACACTTCACCATCTTTGGGCCTAAGGGAAGGCATTGTGGAGTAGTAAGTAGATGATGGGTTGCTAGAGTGACAGAAGCTTAAACCCTAGTTTATGCGCTATTCCGTAAGGGGTTGATTTGGATCCATATGTTTCATTCTATGGTTAGATTTATCTTAATTCTTCTTTCGTATTTGCGGATGCTTGCGAGAGGGGGTGATCATAAGAGGGAGGCTTGTTCAAGTAAGAACAGCACCCAAGCACCGGTCCACCCACAGATCAAATTATTAAAGTAGCGAACGCGAATCAAACAAACATGATGAAAGTGACTAGATGAGAATTTCCATGTGTCCTCGAGAACACCTTGCTTTATATAAGAGACCGTTCTGGCTTGTCCTTTGCTATAAAAAGGATTGGGCCACCTTGCTGCACCTTGTTACTATTGTTACTTGTTACTTGTTACGAATTATCTTGCTATCAAAACTATCTGTTACCGCTACTTTCAGTACTTGCAGAGAATACCTTGCTGAAAACTGCTTGTCATTTCCTTCTGCTCCTCGTTGGGTTCGACACTCTTACTTACCGAAAAGACTACGATTGATCCCCTATACTTGTGGGTCATCACCTATCTCATCATGTGCTTATTCGTTCCAGATTTGGGTGCAACCAGAATGTCCGACGCATTGTCTGGCATCTATTTTCCGCCAACTAAGGTTTGTGAATCTAGTTCATCTTCCTGAAGGGTATTATCTCACCTGGACAATGTATATTCTTGAAGCTGCACCCTTACTGGAAGGAGCTATACATGACGGTATGTGTTTACCTAAAGATATCTCTTTTGCCACATGGGCTTAATGTTAGATTTTGCAAGATTCTCTCACCAGATACAAAAGATGGGTGCTCTATTGACAATTTATTTTTCATCTTTGCCCTTATTCATGTGTGTAATATGGAAATGGATGAGGAGAAGAGGAAAGAAGAATCATATAGTGAGAACAAGGCTGTAGAGTGGGACTCGGCCGCAGCAGATTTCCAGCACCACAGTTTTGTCACACTCGTCATTTTTGGCTTTGAATCTGCAGATTGCTTTGTTAGTTATGTGAGACGTGTTCTGGTGGCGGCGGTCAATCTAGAGGATGTTTTCCTGTATAGTCGGTTGGAGTGTGGCAGTTGCCCAAACAAGAAGAAGCTTGGCAGGTACCCCTGGACTAAAAGGCAGAGGATCTCACTGAAGAAGAGACTGACCGCCGGGATCGAGGCGTTTGTGATATTTCACTATGGTGAGATGAGGCCTGGTCACGCAGCAAAAATGGAGTACCCAGAGTGCTCACTGCTTGAGGCAAAAAAATCTGTGACGCTAAAACGGTGTAGATTTTACAGTAGTGAAGTGTGTTACAGGTGTTGTTATCTTTGGTTGAGAGCTCGTTTTAGTTTTTATTTTGACCTCATGAACCATATTATTAAGTCAGTTATGCGGCGCTGCCTATCGTGGGCCGATCACCCACCTCGCGCCGTCGCCGTCGGAGTCCTGGAATGAGGATCGAGCGGTGCTTGAGCAGAGTAGCCCAAATAAGTAGCTCCCCCTTTGGGAGCCAGAGTCCCCAATTGCAGCAGCAGCGGCGGCGGCGGCAGCCGCAGCTCCATTTCGAGCTGGTCATTTCCAAGTTGCAACCGACAATCAAAGCAATCAAGGGGCTCCTCTCTGAGCCGTAGTCGGAAATCGAAGCGGCTCCCCTTTTTAGTGGCAATCTGGAATCAAAGCAGTCCTTCTCGGGCTACTATCATAAGCAGTCCTCTTTTGAATTCGTTCTCCCCTTCTTGCAAAAAAAAAATTTGTTCCCCCCTTTTGTATATTTTCCATTGTAGAGGTAGAAAGTTAGAGGATACTTCACTGGCATTCGTTTCCCTCTGTATAGGATCAAGCTTCATGTCTCTCAACAAAAAAAGGGAGAATGTTCTATGCTGTGATGGGATGTACATACCGATGTGACAAATGGTTGCTGAAAAATCCAGCCAAGGATAGAGAATGGGAAACGTTTGTGTCCGGCAAGCTTCGGCCGGTCGGACGCGACCCGTGGAGTTAATTGCATGGAAGTACCACAATTGCGGCTAAACGTGCAGATTGGTACCCAGTTTGCTAATTTTCGCATGTCAGTACCAACTTTGGGGCGGGCCGTTGCAAATAAAGCTAAACGTTGTGTTTATACGTATTGACGCCCAAACTGATCGGTCGGGCCCACCTGTCAGGTGCCACGGTGGCCAATCGGCGCGTGCCCGCGCACTGACGAGGACGAGTCCGACTCGGTCGCTCTTAGCCCGGTCTGGTCGAACCGGTTCGTCCAGCCGCACTCCCATCTCTCCCCTCGAACCCTAGGTCTCCCGAGCGGCTATGGCGTCGGCGACTCCGGCAGGCGGCGGCGAGGGCGTTGACGGTGGCGGAGACCTCCCGTGCTTACGTAGCGGCCCGGCTGGCGGAATCTACGGCGACGGCGGCGGCAGCGGCAGCGGCGATGACTCTAGCTCTGCGTACTCCACCGACGACGACGATCTTTCGGAGCCGTTGTTGTCCATGGAGCAGCGGTTGCGGATGGCGCAGCTTTGGGTGGCGAACCCTAGCACTAGCCATCACTGGACGCATGGAATCGGCGGCGTGCTGTAAGTATCCTAGTGACCTAGTCCATGTTGTAATCTGCCCTCCTCCTCTGATTTCTGCAATTGGGGATTAGGGTTTGTTCATCCTCTGCTTTATAACAAATTTTAGTCCAATTAAAGTATCCTAGTCCAATTAAAGTATCCTAGTACATTTTAGTCAAATCAAAGCATCCTAGCCATTTAGTTAAGATGTTTATTTAAATAGGCAGATTTTTTTCCTTGTGTTACTTTAATTTGCTAGTGTACTCTCAAATTTGCTAGGGTAGTGCACTGCTTCCTCTCTAATTAGTTCAGATGTTTATTTAATTAGGCAGGTTAATCCTTGTGTTACTCTCAAATTTGCTAGGGTACTGCACTACCTTTTAATTGTTTTCTCTTACTGTTAACTGAAATAGGAAACTATATTGATTCATGTTCTGTTAACTGTAATAGTAAACTTATTTGAAATTTCCTTTCTTCTGTAGTATCTATGTTAACATAAGATTGTAAACTATATTGTTTTGTGTTCTGTTATGTTAACTAAAATTGTAAAGTTACTGCAAATTTACTTTAAAGTCTTTAGTTTTTAGTTAAGAGAAAACTTAGAGTTAGGGTACAGAATACTTGAAATTTCCTTTGTTTTGTAGTTTCAATGAAGACATTTGGGAAGTTAGGATCCATTTTGATGCTCAAGAACCATTGGAGAGGAAGCTGTGCAGTTCATATGTTACTTATCTGAATATAGTTGCACTGATGGAAACACAAGGATTTAGTGTATATGATTGTCTGTATCATATTGAGAATCCAGGTTTAGGAGAGCAAGGGCTGGAAATGGCAGATAGTAATGCTGAATTACAGATGATAAAGAGGCAGAATAAGGATACTTTGGTGCTTAATTTGCTAGTTAGGGCTTGTCCACCCCCTGTTAGTGAATTTGAGAGGCAACAATGTCATAAGCAAGAATTGTCCCCTATTGTGTATGAAGAGCCTGTTGTGCTTGATCAGAGTGAGCCTCCTATCTTAGCTGTTGATCAGCAAGGAGTAGTGTTTGAAAGTTAGTGTAGCAGCTCTACTACAGCTCATGCTCCTGCTGTTTGCACACAAGAAAGCAGGAATGTAAATGCCAAGTTGAAAGCTGTTTTGGAAGAAGAAGAAGAGGGATATCAGGGATATGAGGTATATGAGGACAGTGATGCTTCTGCCTCTGATAATGAAGGTCAAATTGGAAGTGACCCTTATTATATGTGTGATGTTGAAGATCTAGAGATGGAAGAGGGAAAGAGACAGAGAGAGGAAGAAGTAGAAGAGGAAGAAACAGGTGATGAACAGTCAGAGGAGGAAGAAGTGTTGCATTATGAGGGTGACACTGAAGTTGAGGAATTATTTGAGCTGGAGGAATATAACACATTGGTTTCAGAAGAACAAGAAACTATAGTTGTACCTACAAAGAAGAAGTAGAAGCTGCCAGTTAGGAGAGGACCAACAACAAGGTCATATTCAAGTGTGTCACAAGAGGTGGAACCAGATTTCAAACCTTCATCAGATGAAGAAAAGAAGGGTTTGCTGAAGGAGAGTGATGATGATGGTTATGAGCCACTTTCATTTGTCCTACCAAAGAAAAGGAAGAGTAGGGCAAAGAAGAGGCCTGCTAGAAAATGGTACAATGAGAACATGGAGCAACCACATCAGCAACTCTGCCTACACTTGTGTTTTAGGGATCAACATCAATTCAGAGATGCTTTGTTGAACTTGCACATCACTCCGGCCAGAAACTTCAAGTATCACACGAACTCAGACCAGAGGATAATTGTTGAGTGTAAAGATAAACAGTGCAAGTTCTTTATGGTGGCAGCAGTTATAAAAGGGGAGAAAACCTTTGTAATTAAGAAGATGATACTAGAGCACACTTGCCCTAGTACTACAGAGACCACCAGGGTGAGTGCTAAGTGGCTGGCACAGAAATATGAGCACCTCTTCAGATCTGATCCAACTACTAGCATTCAGACTATAATTGATGCCTGCATGGAAAAATATGGTGTTGATGTGCCCAAGTCCATGGCATATAGGGCAAAGAACATAGCTATTGAAGCTGTGTTAGGAGATCACAAGAAGGAATATCCTAGGCTTAGAGACTATGCTCAGACTGTCATGGATACAAACCCTAGGAGTAGAGTAATAGTCACTACTGTTACTCCAACACCAACTGAAAAAATTCCCCACCCAGGACCCTGATGACCCACAAGTATAAGGGATCAATCGTAGTCCTTTCGATAAGTAAGAGTGTCGAACCCAACGAGGAGCAGAAGGAAATGACAAGCGGTTTTCAGCAAGGTATTTTCTGCAAGCACTGAAATTATCGGTGGCGAGTAGTTTGATAGAAAGATAATTTGTAACAAGTGACAAGTAGCAATAGTAACAAAGAGTGCAGCAAGGTGGCCCAATCCTTTTTATAGCAAAGGACAAGCCTAAACGATCTCTTATAGTAAGTAAAGCGTTCTCGAGGACACATGGGAATTTCATCTAGTCACTTTCATCATGTTTGTTTGATTCGCGTTCGCTACTTTGATAATTTGATATGTGGGTGGACTAGTGCTTGGGTGCTGTTCTTACTTGAACAAGCCTCCCACTTATGATTACCCCTTCTCGCAAGCATCCGCAACTACGAAAGAAGAATTAAGATAACTCTAACCATAGCATTAAACATATGGATCCAAATCAGCCCCTTACGGAATAGCGCATAAACTAGGGTTTAAGCTTCTGTCACTCTAGCAACCCATCATCTAATTACTACTCCACAATGCATTCCCTTAGGCCCAAAGATGGTGAAGTGTCATGTAGTCGACGTTCACACGACACCACTAAGGGAATCAACAACATACATATCATCAAAATATCGAACGAATACCAAATTCACATGATTACTTATGACAAGACTTCTCCCATGTCCTCAAGAACAAAAGTAACTACTCACAAATCATATTCATGTCCAAGATCAGAGAGGTGTTGAATAGCATAATTGATCTGAACATATAATCTTCCACCAAATAAACCAACTAGCATCAACTACAAGGTGTAATCAACACTACTAGCAACCCACAGGTACCAATCCGAGGTTTTGAGGCAAAGATTGAATACAAGAGATGAACTAGGGTTTGAGATGAGATGGTGCTGGTGAAGATGTTGATGAAGATTAGTCCTCCCACGATGAGAGGATCGCTGGTGATGTTGATGGCGACGATTTCCCCCTCCCGGAGGGAAGTATCCCCGGCAGAATCTCTCCGCCGGAGAGCAAAAGTGCTCCTGCCCAAGTTCCGCCTCGAGACGGCGGCGCACCGTCCCGAAATTCTTCTCTATATTTTTTCTAGGGCAAATGGACTTATATACCAGAAGATGGGGGCCAGAGGCTGGCCAGGGGCCCCACGAGGTACCAGGGCACGCCTGGGGGGTGGCGCGCCCTGGTGCCTCGTGGGCACCTGGGTGGCCCCCTCTGGTACTTCTTGCTTCCAATATTTTTTATTTATTCCAAAATAAATATCCGTAAAATTTCAGATCATTTGGAGATGTGCAGAATAGGTATCTCTGACATAGCTTTTTCAGGTCCAGAATTCCAGCTGCCGGCAATCTCCCTCCTTGTGTAAATCTTGCATATTAAGAGAGAAAAGGCATTAGAATTGCTCCACAAAGTGTTATATTGATCAAAAACACTATAAATAACAGTAGCAAAACATGATGCAAAATGGACGTCTCAGACCCAGATTCCATGCCATGTTCTATTGCATCAATGGAGCAAGGAAGGGGTTTCTCAAGGGGTGCAGACCATTCATTGGTTAGTTTGTGAACCTTGTGCACTACTTACATATTGTTTCTCATTCAAATGTATTTAATTGTTTGAAATGTTGATAATGTAGGTGTTGATGGATGCTTTATTAAGCTCACTACTGGTGCTCAACTCCTTGCTGCCACTGGTAGAGATGGCAACAACAATATATATCCACTGGCATTTGGCATTGTTGGACAAGAGGACACACCTAGTTGGTGTTGGTTTCTACACCAACTCAAAATTTGCCTAGGGGGAGAAGTGGGACAGTTTGGACCATATACTATAATGTCAGATAGACAAAAGGTATGTGTATGCATATTTCATTTTGTTTTGCACAAGTGTTTACATTGGCTTGCAACACTTCTATTTGTTATCTTTGTGCTAGCTAGTAGCTTAGACTGTTAAATTGTGTGTACCAGGGGTTACTAAATGCAGTGAATGCTGTGTTTCCAAACTGCAACCAAAGATTCTGCCTTAGACATTTATATGCAAATTTCCAGAATGCTGGGTTTAGGTTGGAATATCTTAAGAAGTGCATGGATAATGCTAGCTATGCCTACAATGAACACAAATTTAATATTGCAATGAATGATCTCAGAGCTGAAAGTGAGGAAGCTTGGAAGTGGCTTAGTGCAATACCAAAAAAAACATTGGCAAGGCATGCATTTGACACAAACTGCAAGACTAACTTGGTAGTTAACAACTTGTCTGAGGTGTTTAAGAAGAACATTCTAGATGTTAGGAGAAAACCTATAAGGACAATGTGTGATGGGATAAAAGATAAGCAGATGGTGCGGTGGCACAGGAACAGAGAGAGTGGAAAGACAGCAAGATGGGAGATAACACCTCATTACAGTGAGAAGCTAGAGATTGAGAAGGAGAGGGCCAAATATTGCAAGCCAATACAAGCTGGGGTGAACTTATGGCAAGTTAGAAGTGGGCAGCAAACACATGCTGTGAACTTGGAACTTGAGACTTGTGGATGCAGAAAGTGGGACCTTACTGGCATCCCATGCAACCATGCCATCTCTGCAATAAACAAGGCTAAAAGGTTTCCACAGGATTATGTCAGCAAATTCTTCAAGAAACAATTTTATGTGGCAGCTTATGAACCAAAGATCTTTCCTGTTCCTGGTGAGCATGATTGGATAAGGACCCCTGGTCCAGACATAGAACCACCTGCATTTAAAGTGAAGAGAGGAAGAAAGAAAGAAAAGAGGATCAAGGGGAAATTTGAAGTACCAAAGCCAAAGAACACATCAAGAATGGGGACTATAACATGTGGCAATTGTGGTCTCCAAGGGCATAGGTACACAAGCTGTCTTAAACAGTTGAAGCCTGAGCTAGCTTTGAGGAAGAACAAACGTGTGGTAATAATGTTTCCCCTTGCAGTATACTACTTTTTCCTTTCTTGTAAATTTCTTTCCTTCCAGTATTATTAACTGTTTTCCATGTGTATGCAAGGCTACTCCAAGCAACTCACAGCCAAGAGCTGCTGCTCCTGCTCCTACACCACCACCAAGACAGCCAAGAGCTGCTGCTCCTGCTCCTACACCACCACCAAGACAGCCAAGAGCTGGAAGAGGAGGAGCTGGCAGAGGAGGTGCTGGCAGAGGAGGAGCTGGGAGAGGAAGTGCTGGAAGAAGTGGTGCTGGAAGAGGTGCTGCTAGAAAAAGTGGTGCTGGAAGAGGTACTCCAAGGCCATTCACTGCCCCCAGGCAATCTGCTGCCTCCACTTCTGGTGCTCTTCCTTCTTATGGTACACACACTGGATGGATGGCCTACTTCAGTGCTAGTGGTAACACCTAGATGGCATGATGTGCCATGTAATGTTGAACTGATGCTACAGTTTGTTGTTATTTTGGTTCATGCTACAATGTGCTGTTATGCTAGAAAGTGATGCTACAATGACTGAACTTGATGGTGCTGTTCATGGATTGATGACATCAGTCTAATTGATGGTTGTGAACATGATTTGATGCCACTGCTGTTTTTTTTTTGTTATGTGGATGCATATGTTGATGATTATGTTGATATATTGATGATCATGTTAAAGGATATGTTGTTATTTCTCCATGGATATGTTGATGTGTTGATGATTATGTTAAAGGGTGCCTCGTGGTCGACGGAACCACCTAAACCTACCATTTAGGGTTTAGGGTGCCTCGTGGTTGACGGAACCACCTAAACCTACCATTTAGGGTTTATGGTTCCTCGTGGTCGACGGAACCACCTAAACCTACCATTTAGGGTTTAGGGTGCCTCGTGGTTGACGGAACCACCTAAACCTACCATTTAGGTTTTAGGGTACCTCGGGGTCGACGGAACCACCAAAACCTACCTTTTAGGTTTTAGGGTGCCTCCTGGTCGACGGAACCACCTAAACCTACCATTTAGGTTTTAGGGTGCCTCGGGGTCGACGGAACCACCAAAACCTACCATTTAGGTCTTAGGGTGCCTCGGGGTCGACGAAACCACCAAAACCTACCTTTTAGGTTTTAGGGTGCCTCGGGGTCGACGGAACCACCTAAACCTACCATTTAGGTTTTAGGGTGCCTCGGGGTCGACGGAACCACCAAAACCTACCTTTTAGGTTTTAGGGTGCCTCGTGGTCGACGGAACCACCTAAACCTACCATTTAGGTTTTAGGGTGCCTCGGGATCGACGGAACCACCTAAACCTACCTTTTAGGGTTTAGGGTGCCTCGAGGTCGACGGAACCACCTAAACCTACCATTTAGGGTTTAGGGTGCCTCGGGGTCGACGGAACCACCTAAACCTACCTTTTAGGGTTTAGGGTGCCTCGGGGTCGATGGAACCACCTAAACCTAGTCTTTAGGGTTTAGGGTGCCTCCGGGTCGACGGAACCACCAAAAACCTATTCTTTAGGGTTTATGGTGGCTAGGGGTCGATGGAACCACCAAAAACCTAGTCTTTAAGGTTTATGGTGGCTCAGGGTCGACGGAACCACCAAAACCTAGTGCATGATATATCATAATTTTTAGTCTAGCAATCATGGCACATAATATTGAGGCACTACAACATAAGCATCTACTATATCTGATCCATCTTCCAATGCATGATATCTCATCATTTTTAGTCTAGCAATCATAGCACACAATACTTAGTGGAGTTCAACAGATTATAGGCATACACAACCATTGTTCACAATACATAGTGGAGTTCAAATGCACACTTCATCCTTTTCTCACAAAAGGATGAATAGCATAACTACTAGATACATACACAGCCAGAGTTCACAATTAGTACAACCATACACTACACAACCATAATTCAAAGTTACTAGGTCATTACACAACCATCCTTCCCAAAAGGTCAGCAATGCCCACTAATCTCATATTCATCTTGTTCAGTTCTCTAAGATGGCCTGGATCCCCTTGATCTTCTCCTTGAGCTTCTCCTCTCCCTTCATGAGGTCAGCAATCTGAAGCTCTAGCTGGCCCTTCTCTTCACTATGTTTTTCCTTTCCCTTAAGCAGATGAGCAACCTGAAGCTTCAACTCTAGCTTATCTTGGGTGAGCTTCTCCTCAGACTTTGTGAGCTCTGCATTCTTCAACTCCAAATTCATCCTACCTTCACTCAGCAATTCCTTCTCTTTCATATGCTTCAACTTCAAGTTCTGGATGACAGTTTCTTGAGCTCTTGTCAGGTTAACCAGGAGTTGATACTTCTGATTAAGCTTCTGGGTCTCTGCATCTTTCTTTGCCATCTCTGCCTTCATATCAGCCACCAGTTCACTTCTGCATTGCTGCTGATATGTAAGGTTAGACTGTAGATAACTGAAATCGAGCACCCTTTCCTCCTGGAAATTCATAAGTTCATGCACATCTTGGACTAACTTGTCATCGTTGGCATCCACCTTGTTCTTCTCTTCTGTCAGATGGTGAATAGCTAAAGCACTTTCAAGATTATCATTCACCCTAGCACTCTTGCTATCTTCAACCATTGCCCACAGCTTCAACAATGCATTCTGCATTGTTGGGGGCCACTGGTGATCAACCCATTCAACAAACCCACAATTATGACCTTCCTGCAAAAAGAGCAAGAAGAGCAAGTGAGTTCATACCCTAGGTAAATAGAGAAGAAGAGCAAGAGCACTGGAAATTAACAGTAACCTAGCTACATTGGTAATAAGAAATGCATCAATTATTTTAAACCATAGTTTACTTTAAAGCATAGTTTGGAAACAGTACCCTAGCTACATTGTTAATTGTACCTACCCACAAAATAACAGCATGTGCATCCCAAAATTACAGCACCATTCAGCTAAAGATTTTAACTACATTTTGGTACTCAGCTACAAAACAAGAGGAAGCTCCAACTGCAAAATTGTTCAACTGCAAAAGCATATGCACTACATAGTCCATGTTCATCATTCAACACTATATTGGTAATCAGCTCAAACTGCAAAAGCATATGCACTACATTTTAACTACTCAAGCTAAATTGTTCATCATTCAACACTGTGTTGGTAATCAACTCCAACTGCAAAAGCATATGCACTACATGGTGTCAAGCAAAATATCTAGCATCAGAACAAGAGCATATACACTACAAAATAAAACTACCATTGAACAAATTTTTTTTGCATCACTAGAAGAGCATATGCACTACATAGTGTCAAGCCAACATTGGATGATCCATAAATAAACAAGCCTGTACCAATGCAAAATAACTCTCAATTCAACTACAAGAGCATATGCAAAACCAGGTTAACTGACATTAAACCACATAAGCTACTGGAGTAGCTAATGTGAATAATCAGCCCTAACAAACTGACTGTAAAGATCAGAGATTCACAATGGTTAGCAATGAAAATATGCATCATTCATTCCACTATCAACCAAAACAAGTATTCCCTTGTACTGATGTTAAATATGCCACTGTCAAAGTAACAAAAATATGACACTATCAACCTAACAATAATATCCAACTATCAACCTACAATTCATACCGGCTCTGCACATGCTAAAAACCTCCTGCCTGTGTCTGTTCCTTCAAAGGCAACAAGCCTCTCAGATGCCTTGCCGTGCTTCTCACAGAAGACCATCAGATCCAGCTCAAGCCCCTTGTAATCGGGATCTTCAAGGCTGAAAGGGACCTGCACAAGCTCGTACAAACACAATGCCCAAATCAAAACCCAGCTAAATCACCCAAATCAAAAAAAACCAATTCTGAAACCCTAACCCTAAACCTAGCTCAAGTGAACTGACCTGGTTAAGCCCATCGGTGGAGGAGGAGGAGTGCATGTACGGGAGGCTCGACTGGTCATCGCTGCTTTCGTCCTCGAAAACCATGGCGGCGGCGGCGCCGTGCTGCGGGCGGCGGTCGGGAACGCGGGCGGCGGCGAGGGAGCAAACGAGCGAGGAGGAAGACGGACGAAGAATGGTGGGGTGGGGGAGGACGGAGTTCGACCAGACCGTGCTAAGAGCGACCGAGCCGGACTCGTCCTCATCAGCGCGCGGACACGTGCCGATTGGCCACCGTGGCACCTGACAGGTGGGCCCGACCGGTCAGTTTGGGCGTCAATACGTATAAACACAACATTTAGCTTTATTTGCAACAACCCGCCACAAAGTTGGTACTGACATGCGAAAATTAGCAAACTTGGTACCAATCTGCACGTTTAGCCCCAATTGTGGTACTTCCATGCAATTAACTCCGACCCGTGCGATCTCCTCTCATCATGTGGCTAGCCATGCACGCGGTCTCTCTCACGTGGTGGGACGCGTGGCTGACGGGGCCCACCAACCGCTAGCACCTTGCCTTATCCGTTCACGGAGGCTTTGCTTCCATTCATTTTTCTCGCCATCAACGCCCGCGGCTGCGCTGCTTTCTCTCTCTCTCTCTCTCTCTCTCTCTCTCTCTCCACACATCGACGACCATCGCGCACAAGCTAGATCAGGCAACTCAGGGTGCTGCGCCTGCGGCGGTAGTGGAGACTTTTTGCTGCAAGTCGCTGCCAGTTGCCTGTTACATGTCCTTGCAACTCCGACGATCCCCGGCTTCAATTAAATCTTCCCATGTCGCCGGTGGAAGATTTCTCTTGTCTTTGATTTGCTCACACGGTTGTAGCTTTTTGAATCGCTGCTAGCAGAATAAGATCTTAAGGGTGTTGGTAGAATAGACTCACCCTATATCCACACACATTTAGCAAAGTCATAGTACAACTGAAGATTTAGCATTGTTAGAATAAACCAACACCCTGAAGATTTAGCATTGTTAGCTTTTTGATTTGCTCACACGGTTGTAGCTTTTTGATTTTCTCCTTTCTTTATACTATTTTAAAGAACACGTAACGTTCCCGTTTCACCCTCTCCTTCGTCCAACCTCTCTATATATGGTCCCCCTTCCCTTCTCATGTTTGATTTTTTTCCAACCATCTCAGATTTTTCTCCCAAATAATATTATTATTTGGTGAGTTAATAAATTCTTAGCAAATAAGTGCTTAATAATAAGATGACATTTTTCCTACCCATCTGTGGTCATTCTCCTAAATAATTTTTTCTTTGGAAGTCAATAAATTCTTACCAAATAAGTGCTTGACAAATGACAATAAGATAACAGGTAAATCATGACAATTGCATACAAAAATTTGCTAAGATATCTTCGCACCGATGTAATAATAGACGTTCAATCACTGGCTAATCCACTAGAATGCCTATTGCAACGTATGGGAAATTATCTAGTATCTTTATAAGCTTGTTTTACCGCTGTAATTACATATATTTACATGAGATGCTTCCCACATGTTTTTTTTCTTTCAAACAGAACTAGACGCGTCAGCTGCATAGATGGCTTGCTCTCTTCTTGTGACCCTTGCAGACAGAGTAAGAGCATCTACAACCAGGCGCCTCAAACTAGCCTCAAACGTCCAGACAGATGGACCGGTCACTAACCGGTCAGAAAGAACGACCCACCCGGGCGCCTCCAACCGGCCTCAAACGCCTGGGCTGTCCGGCGCCCCTCATATCCAGCCTAAATGTAGGGTGGGGGCGGCCCACGCACGTCCGCCATCTCAGCCCGACCCACCGCCGACCCCAGTTTGTCCCCACAAAAACCCCAATCCGGAGCAAACCCTACACTCACTTCGCTCTGCTCCGTCTCTTCTCCTTCCTTTCTCCGATTCGATCCAGTCCCATCTCTGGCGAGCATGTCGAGCTCCGGCAGCCGCTCCGACGGCTCCATCGATAATGAGGACGAGCTCGCCCTCCGCAATGCGATGGAGCGGTCATGGGTGGATACGGGGGCAATTTTTGGATCTGGTCTGATGCCGCTCGCCCGCCGGCGCAGCGCTGACGCTGAAGCTGGCCCCTCCTGGCCCGCGCGTAGCTCCACGCGGGCAGCTCAATCCGTGCCACCAGTGGCGGTGCCAGCACCAAAATGTTGTTGGTTCAAGTGTACTAATCTATCTGAAATGCCCTAATTTTTTGTTCAAATATGAATAGAAGTAAGCTTATAATAAAAAAAGTTGTGGGGTCAGCTAACCCCACAGGTTACACATAGAAACGCCACTGCGTGCCGCCCTTCCGTCGTCCACCTCCCCCACCGGCCGCTGCTCCGCAAGGGCAGCGGTGGGTTCTAGTGCCCGCTCCGCCGGCACCATGGACGCGCACGTCGGAATCGGAGGCGTGCACCACCCGCCGCGAGAGGCAGCCGGCAAGGGAGAGGGAGGCGGTCGAGAGTCCGTTCGCCGCCGCGCGGGTTGTCAGCGATGCCCGATGAGGAGGAGCGACTCCTCGCATGGGTCTACCACCGGTCACTTACGATGGCTGAGACGGACGCTCACTGGCTCCACAGAAAGAACGCTAAAGCGCTCCGACTAGCCATTGAGCAGTCTGAGCGCGAGGTGGCGGAGGCAACAGTGGAAGCGATGAGGGTGGCCAAGCTCAAGCGGAAGCAGGACCGGGCTGTTCGGAGGATGAAGGGCTACATCGTCATCTCTGATTCCTCTGACCACGACGGCTCCGACTCCGATGACTCCGACGACCCACCTCCTGCCGCGGACGCCTACAGCAGCGCCGGCGACCGGAAGGCCAAAGAGCCGGCGAGGAAGTGGTGAAGCCCCGCCGTCTCCGTCTTTAACTTCAATTTTTTAGTAATTTAGTTTAAACTTGTCTGTCGTCAATGTGATTATGTGAACTTTGGCGATCTTTTGGAGATCCGTTGGTGATCTTTTGGAGATCAGAATATGCATTTCTATGTCCGTTTGATGATCCACGTAATTTTATTCGCGTTGCATGCTTTAGGGCATGTACAATGGTTGATATGATAGTCTTATCTTAAACCTTGCATGTAATTTAGAGATGACAATAAAACATGTATACAATGGGTTATCTTTTAGTCTTATCTAAGATAACTAGCTATTCCTAAAATCATGGTGACACGTATTGGGCTAAGAGATCATCTCTTAAATAAGAGAAGACAAACCTTTTCTTATGGATTCTCTCTCCTCCACCTCAGCAATTATCCTATGTGGCACACCTAATATAGCACCATTGTACATGCCCTTAGTACCGGATATGAGATATACGGATGTGAACGACGGGATTTGAGGAGGTGTTTGAGGGCCGGATTTGGTGACCATGCTTGTAGATGCTCTAAGAGTAGTATCATCTCAGAAAAGAAAGATATCACGGTAACTTGAGTCACACATTACAATTTCCAAAGGTAAAAACTCAAAAAGAGACGTGCATGCATCTATACATGGCAAACTCTACATCATCTTTGGGTTACCATCATGGCTACCAGCGCCCAAACATGTCTAGCGTTGGCCAATGGGTGCAATGCCTTGAGGCCGCAGACATGCATGGCCCATGCATGCAATGCGTTGACGGAAGGTGGATAATATTCGGCCGGGCTTTGAATGCATTGTGTGTGACACGATTGATGGGATGTAGGAGTAGTCTGTAAGAGTTATGACACTGACGTGATGACAAACCAAACCAGTTGGTAACATTTATTTGGTTGAAAAGAAAACGAAAATCAAGTTTCGCAAAAAAAAAAAAAAAAAAACGAACATCAAAGGGAAAAAGAGATGCAGTCAAACTCGGGAAATAGAGAGGGCAAAGGCCGCGTACGCTTTCGGGGCATCGGTCACGTACAGCCGCTGTCTTTTTGCCTCCTTGGCCATGTAGGCTTGCAGCTACAATGTACCTAGCTAGCACCTTAGCTATACCATGGAGTAAGTCGGAAGCAAACCAGACAGTACTAGTACTAGCTAGCTACTACAGTGGCACGATGGAAATATATGCCGATATATGTAGTTTGTGTCTCCTCAACTCATAGGGGCCTCTTTGGGTGCACATGATGTCCTGTCCTGAGGGAAAGTAGGCTCAGCACATTGCCAACACATGTCACATAGTCTTCCCTGAAACGGAGAGCATTGTTCTGAGGGTATCTCGTCTGCAACATCACCCACTAGCCACTATCTACTATCCATCCTCTCTACTCTACCTTTGACTCCGCGTGCACTTGGTCACTTCCGTCTGTCCATCCATCCTCACTCATGATCAGTTACACCCCTACCATGATGGCCACTGCAGGAGAGGAGCATATATACCAGCCAGTAGCCACTCTACCATGCGCATCAGTTACACACACATACACCGCAGCAAACCGAGCCAGTAGGTAGCTAGCTTTGATGGAGAGCAGGAGCAGCGCGAGAGGAGGAGACCGCGGCCACCTCGACCACCACCGGCAGGTGCTGCTGCTGAGGCCGGCTGCAGCATGGAGCTACGCCTCCGCCGGCGGCGTGTCGCAGAGGTTGACGTCGTCTTCGTACACGTGCGGGTACTGCAAGAGGGAGTTCCGGTCGGCGCAGGCGCTGGGTGGGCACATGAACGTGCACCGCCGGGAGAGGGCCAGGATCCGCCACTACTACTGCTCCTCCTACCCCGCGGCTCCAGCTCCAGCTCCTGCTGCTGTCCACAGGGACTGGGTGCCCAACCTCAACTTCTCGCCGCCGCATTGCCCCGGTGGCGACTATGGCGGCACATCCACGGCGACCCCGGCCGTCTACAGCTTCTTCTCCACCGCGGCGGCCGCGGAGGCGGCCAAGGCTGCGTTGGTGGTGGACCTGGAGCTGGGGGTCGGAGGAGGGGGAGGAGGTTTGGATCTTGAGCTTAGGCTTGGCTGCTCTTGAGCCTTGACTCTTCTTGAGTGACAGTATAATCCATCGATCTTTCTATCTATCTCTGACATGTCTGCATGCACGACTACGTAAGCGTGCATGCATACTAATGTTGGCTGGCTAGAGAACGAGAAACGCAGTGATGTTCTAACTATGTAGTATGTCGATTTGGAGGAGTGTATTTGTTCAAGCACGAGAACAATTAATTTTAACTCGTAGCTTGATTGGTTGGTTTGCAATGAAAACTTACATCATTTGGAGCTTGTTCAACTATGCATGTGTCTGATTTATTTTCTTCAGTTCTGCCTGTATGCGATATACGCATGCTACATGTTCTTTTAGGGCACGATCTTTGTCATTGGTGTGTGTGTGTGTGTGTTTTGAGGGGTGATGTGTGTGTCTGCGTGTGTGTGTGTTTTGAGGGGTGATGTGTGTGTGCGCGCGCGCGCTATTCGGGCACATCGGGCACTAGTTAGTACTATTAGGGGTCATTTCATCAAACCGTATACT
Source organism: Elymus sibiricus (assembly GCA_039707655.1). Classification (NCBI taxonomy): domain Eukaryota; kingdom Viridiplantae; phylum Streptophyta; class Magnoliopsida; order Poales; family Poaceae; genus Elymus; species Elymus sibiricus. The sequence continues at coordinate 352,785,928 of CM077664.1, forward strand.
CATACGCATATGTGACACGTATGAGGCATCGTACATACTTTTTATTAAACTTGAAAAAATAGCGCATGCGATGTGAATCGAACTCAAGACCTCTTGGTTCAAGGACCACCACTCTAACTAACTAGGACACCCTAATGCTTGTGCCTATTTACTTCTTTTTCTTGTTTTATTCTACTTCAGTTCGCGGCTGGGTCAGCCCATTGTTGAACCAGTCCGTTTATCACTATTTCTTTTTCATTTTTTCTATTTGTTTTTTTTCTTTTTTTGTTTCCTTTTTCTTTTTCAAAAAATGCTCACACATAATTTTTTTTCTCAGAAGTTCCAAAAATGTTCGCTTTTTAAAATTTTGTTCATAAAGTACAAATATTCGAATTTAAAAAAATTGTACAGATATGTCAAAAAATTGTTCGTTTAAATAGAAAAATGCTGACATCAATATAATTAAATTTCTGAACATCTATTAAATAGAAAAATTGTTCGTTTATTGTTCAATTAAAAAAAAATCTTTGTTTATTGTTTGTTTAAATAGAAACATGCTCAAATAAAAAAATTGAACACTTCTAAAATTTCTGAACATCTATTAAATAGAAAAATAATAATGAAAATATATCAATCAGCGACCGGTTTATTGTTCGATTTTTATTTCTTTTTCATTCTTGTTGTTTTTCGTTTTTCGTTTTTTGTTCTTTTTCAAAAAATGCTCACATCAATATAATTGACCCAAATTTTTCCACACACTAGCATCACCATGACAAGCATCCATGATAAAAATTTCATTGAGTTCTGACATTTTATACATTTTCTAGGGTTTTCCCGGTGGAAAAACCCAAAAACACTAGCTGAACGTCATGCAGCGTGCGTTCGGTGTCCGAATTACTCCAAATTTTGCAGGGAGGCCTGCCATGATTATGGCCACATGCTAGTAAAATTTGGTGTCATTTCATGCATGCCAAAAAGCACACCATGTTTAAAGGTGGTGGTTCGGGTAGGCCGGTAGGGCAAGTCTGGATGTACTTTTTTCACATCAATAAAATGGACCCAATTTTTTTTCCACACACTAGCATCACCATGCAAAAGCATCCATGATAAATTTCATTGAGTTATGACATTTTATGCATTTTCTAGGATTTTCCCGGTGAGAAAACCCAAAAACACTAGCCGAACGTGACGCAACGTGTGTTCGGTGTCTGAATTCCTTCAAATTTTGCATGAAGGCCTGCCATGAGCATGCCCACATGCTGGCAAAATTTGGTGTCATTTCATGCACGTCAAGAAGCACATCATGTTCATAGGTGGGGGTTCGGGTATGTCGGTAGGGCATGGCTTTTCTTATTTGTAATTTCTGTCAATATCAATCAACATGAACATTTTTTATATCTGAATTATTTCTTGAAATTTGTCAACAATTTTGTAATTTTAAATTGTGTATGAAAATTTTATAAACATGAACACTTTTTTGAAAATTGTTAATAAATTCCAAAAATATTGATGTTGTACACAAATTGCAAACCGCATAATTTTTTAAAAACTTATGAAAAATATTTAAACACAAAAGTTATTAAATTTATGAACAAAAATTATAAAATGGGAACATTTTTAAAAAAATCCAGAAATTTTTTATAATTTGTAAAAAATATTTGAAAACAATAACATTTTTTGGTTTTCCAAAAATATTTTAAATTTTAAAACAGGTTTTCAAATGAATAATATACGAACATTTTTGTTTAATCAAGCAATTTTTCTATTTAATAGATGTTCAGAAATTAAATTATATTGATGTCAGCATTTTTCTATTTAAACAAAGAATTTTTTGACATATCTGTACATTATTTTTAAAATGCGAATATTTGTACTTTATGAACAAAAATTTAAAAAGATAACATTTTTTAAATTTTGAACAAAATTTATAAGCGTGAGCCGTTTCTGAAAAAGGAAAAGAAACGAAAAATAGAAAAAAATGAATAGAAATAATGAAAAAGAAATAGTGATGAAAGGATAGATTCAACAATGGGCCGGCCCAGCCGTGAACTGAAGTAGAAGAAAACAAAAAAAGAAGTAAATATGCACAAGCATTAGGATGTTCTAGTTGGTTAGTGTGGTCATCCTTAGACTAAGAGGTCTTGAGTTCGATTCATGTTACCTGCACTCTTTTTTTCTTTTAAAAAGAAAGTGAAAAACAGCTGACGACGCCGCGAGGAAAAAAAAAGGGTGCGGGTGAAAAGACCATCGAACTAGGTGGACGCTTGAAGGGGTTGGTCGGAATCGAGAGACGCGAGTTTTACCCAGGTTCGGCCCCTCACGGTGGAGGTAAAAGCCTACATCCTGCTTGATTGCTATTGATGATGATTTCGATTACAAGGGTGTTGTTTCGCTACCTCTATCTCGAGAGCTACTAATTTGTCTGTCTATCTTCCCTCCCCCTCTTGGGGTGCCTTGCCCCTCCTTATATAAGTTGAAGGGGGCGGCTTACATGTAGAGTCCTAGTAGGACTACAACAAGTCGAATCCTAGTCCGGGTCTTTTCTCCCGAACTGATCTACCCTGGCTGGGTCTTCTCTCCGGGCCGGGTCTCCCAGGCCGGGTCATCTCTCCGGGCCGGGTCATCTCTCCGGGCCTTCTCTGCGAGCCAGCCCATTGGGCTCCTGTCAAGCCGGCCTCCTGTCGGGTCTCGTCCCTGGGCTCTGGATTCCTCCTCGTCATCTTGTCTTAACCCGGAAAACGGGGCGACCCATAGAGCCTTTCAAGCTCTAGGCCGGGTCAAACCTTTAGCCGGGTTATAACCGTGGGGAATATCCCCAACATTAGCCACCAGTTTAGCTTGGATTTATCCATGGTAACCTCCATCCTGAAAATAAGAATAGGGAAAATATGTGAAGGGTGATTCTCCGGGTCTGGATTTTTCCTGAGCCGGCACCTGTTTCTGTCTTTCTGGTCCTTGTCATTTTTCTTCTGCCAAATCACCTGACCGGGTCAAAATGTTTGTCGGGTCTTATGGTTCTTCCATACTTTAGCGATTTTGTTGCTTCATAACATGACATCTCAACTGCTTTCACACATGTATATGACCTCATAACAAATCTTTCCAGTGTATATATCAAATGGCCGGCTTATCCAATGAACCGGCTCCTGAAAAATCCGGGTTTTCCTTTGTCATATTAACAAGCCTTGCTTCAGAATCAACTTGCTGACGCGGGTTCCTTGCAGAAAAATATTAGGAAATAAAACACCCATCTGCCATTGAGTCGGCCTCCAATGCTTTGGCTTCATGAAAGTTTTTGGGAATAAGAAAACCATATGACGTTGAGCCGGCTTTCCGGGCCTTTCTAGGAATAGCTTAGAGGAGATAAACTTTGCAAATTTCTCCACCAACAATATGAGACCCGGTTTACTCAAAACTGAGAACTTTAAGGTGTTCCTCCCTTATATCCATATTACCCTTATATCTATATTACCTGTAGCCCCCAAGTCTTAAGAGTAGAAACCTAGTGATAGCTTAAGACTTGCGAATGTTGCAATTTTGGAGAAAATCCAGGTTGTTCATCTGAGTCACCAGTCATAAACTGAATGTTTTGCATTTCACATGTGTAGCCCCCAAGGGCCGGCTCATCAGTATATGATGGGCCGGGTCTTCAATTTGGACCTTATGATCCGTTTAAACAACTGAACGCTGTAGCCCCCAAGTGCCGGGTTGTCTTGCCTGCAGCAACCTGGGACTTTAACTTAGCTTTTGATGTTTGTAGATGTATAGCTGAAAATAGTGTAGCCCCAAGGGCCGGGTTAGCTTTCCTCATCAATCTGGAACCTGAACTATCTGTAGAGTCAACGACTGTAGCCCCCAAGGGTCGGGTCACTATTAATAGTGAGCCGGACCTTCAATGAAAGTAGTTCAAAATGACAATGCATTAGACCCCAAGTGCTGTGGTGCATGCTTGCAGTGACATGAGACTTTCATACTTAATGTAATCTTGATTTGAACAATGTAGCCCCCAAATGCCAGGTTGTCTTGCCTGCAGCAACCTGGGACTTGTAATTGTCTTGTACTTATAAAACTTCTGTCAATGTAGCCCCCAAGGGCCGGCTCATCAAGTATGATGTGCCGGGTCTTTAATTAATCGTGGAAAAAAATCAACGCATTAGCCCCCAAGTGCCGGGTCGATTGCCTGCGGCGGCTCGGGACTTATGATGAAAAGTAGGACAGAAAAAACTGACTGATGTAGCCCCCAAGTGCCGGGTCGATTGCTTGCGGCGACTCGGGACTTTTCCTTCCATTGTAGAATAAAATCAGATCCAGTGTAGCCCCCAAGGGCCGGCTCATCAGTATGTGATGGGTCATAGATTTTGAACTAAGTAGTATAGCCCCCAAGTGCCGGGTCGCAAGCCTGTAGCAACGTGAGACTGTTTGAAGAAATTATATAACCTTGATCCTTATTTTATACAAGCTATGTTGACACAAGTCGGCTCCGAAATTGCCGAGTTCAAAGAGCAGGACTTGTTGCTTTATCTGGCATTGCCGTCATGCACTTTTGAAATATTTGTGCCAAAGATCATCCTCAAAACTTGTTATGTTGATTTGCTCAATATGAATCCTTGACTGGAGTTGCAACTTAACCAAATAAAAACCGGCTTTCGAGGCTCGACACTTGAGATATAAATGCCGGTGACCACTGATGCTGAGACAAATCAAGCAAACATCAACCCAGACAATCCAGCTGCCGGCATTCTGCCATGAAATTTGCCGGCTCAACTCATTGTGATAAAAACTTATTGAAAATTTTCCCAAATGTGGCCTTTTGTAATATGTTGTGTAGATAAATTCCATCATCTGGCAATGCCATCGTGCATTGAGTATACCGTGTTTGATCTGATGGCCAAATTTTTGACAATGTGCCAAACCATAACTGCTCCTCAACCCGGCAATTATACTTCGGATATTCTGGAATCAAGTCTTTTGGCTTTGTATGTATGATAACCCGACAAATATATGTCTTGAGAAATTCATAAGTGCTGAAATATATTAAGGCACAAGAGGAAATTCCAATAACCTGGTCATTCTTGTGACCCGAATTATGTATGACCCGGTAAACAGATGTTTGTAAGAAATCCAGGAATGCTGCAATATACTTGAGCAAATTGATATTCCCATCGCCCGGTCATATGTGTGACCCGGTTTGTACTGGGCACCTGGTCATACATGTGACACAGATGTTATCAAGTTCCGGGTCATCTTTGTGACCCGGTTTTATTAATAACCCGGTCATCTTTGTGACTCAGGCTTGACAGAAAATTGATCCCTGCAAAAAAAAGCAGCAAGAATATATATAGATACATAACAAAAAATATAAAAAAGAAACATATAAAGATATATATATATATATCCCAGAAAGACCGGCTTTCGAGGCTCGAGTCTTCTTCGCTTCCAGTGGAAGCAGGCTTGAGAGGCGTCTTTTGGTTTGTCCTAGCTTTCTGAGGGCCGGGTCTCACGTGACTTAAGCCGGCATTTTAACCTTGAAAAGTTCAGGGTCAACACAGGCCGTAATAGGCATCAGTGTGATTGACTTTTATCAAGAGTATGACGGGTCACATAGGGGAGTACCAATCAGCGAACAGGCAGGTATAACCAAGAATGATAGTGCCGTTTATTGCCGGGTCAAGAGGGTGGTGAAAAGCTAAACTCGATGAGTTGGAAGCCCCCAAGTAACCATATGACCATGGAAAAGCTCAGCATAGGATATACAGGAGACAATGCTACTACTGCAAAATATCTGGGGTCCAGATAAGCCGGCTTTATTTCATTGATCATAATATATGAGGATACCCATGTTTAGACTGTGCATCATGGCGACTAGTCTTCTTTGGTAACCCCTTCTTTTTTTTATGTTTCGCCAGTATGGCAGGATACCTATGTTTGAACTGTGCATCATGGCAGCTAGTCCTCTTTGGCAACCTTTCTATTTTTTCGCCAATAAGGCAGCAGCCTCCGGGTCCGGGTTGTCTTCCCTGCAACGACCCGGGGTTCTTTTATTTGTTAAAACTGGTCAAATCTGCCGAGTCATGTCTGTGTAGCCCCCGAGTCTTAAGAGGACTCGAGGAGTCGGCTTGAGATTCTTCATGCTTGGTTGATATATAAGCCGGCGTATAGTTGACAGCTGAAAACTGGAATTTATGGAAACCGAAGGCAATGTGGCGAGTTGATGATCTTTGTGATGCTCGTCGTGTGTCCTCCCATTCCTTGCTATTATCTCTTAGTCCGGCTCTCCTGTTTTCTCCAGGGCCATTTTTTTTCTTTGCTGGCTTTGAATTGCCGGCTCTACTGAGACTGGCTCTCTTTTCTCTTTCGGGGACGTTTCCTCCATGGCTGACTTCTGTTTCTTTTGATGTGATGAATTAGATCAGACCGCAGGATGGTGAGCTGCGTGTTTTGCCGGATAGCTTGGCGTGGGCCAGTCGACAGTGGACTCTGGCATGCTTCGGTGTGTTGATGTAAATTGGACGCGAGAGTCGGCCGTGGTGTTGTAAACCGACGGGGGCGTGCGAGTCAGCCGCGGCGTTGTAAGCCGGCGCGGGCGCGCGATTCGGCCGCGGCGTTGTAAGCCGGCGCGGGCGAGGGAGTCGCCTGGCGTGTTTTTGTAGACTGAACCGCGGAAGCAGCGGCTTACACGCATGTCCGTCGAGCAGCGCGGCACGAACGAACGCAATGTAGAATGATGCTGGTGCGCGCTCTGTATCCGTGGTATAACGCCACTTCTGTGATGAATAATTGTCCTGCGTAAAAATATTACAGGCCAGAGTAATTGTTCTCCGATGAATTAATGTGTGCTGATAAAATACATAGGAAGGATAGCACCTGATGTTTTATAGACGACAGATGATCCGTGTGTACGTCCGCCAGGATGTATGATTAATGAGACTCGCCAGATCAATCCATCCTTTTTGTTTTTGACTCCGATCGAGAACCTATGCGCTGCTCCCGATCTAGTCTTCGGGTGTAGCCGGCTTGATTTCCTTCGTTTTGAGCCACGTGAACGTCCTCTCGATCGATGCAACAGCCAGCGTGTGGAGTTTAAGAGCCGGAGCAGTGCTCGCCATATAGACGATAGCCCGGAGGGGCCCATCCAAAGGGTCCTCGGCCGGCTCATCATCGGAGTAGCCCCAAGCTTACCATCGTAAAGCGGGAGGATCGACTCGGTTTCGCCGACCGAAGACTAGCCATCAGAGTAGACAAGGGTATCGCCGCCGGACACGGAGTTATCCGCGAGGTCGGCCCCCTAAGTGAAACCGATGAAGACGTGCTTCCGGCCGGCTTGAGCCCGGGCGGGTTGCGTCCGCCAAGCCTGTTCGACGATGTCGGCGCTGATGTCCGGCTCGGGTCCAGGCTCGCCGATTTTGCCGATGAAGACGTGGATCTTGCCGAAGGGGGCCCGGAAACCGTACTCGATTGAGTCGGCCTCGGGGCCCCAGTGTGAATCGTCGATGTAGAGCTTGCCGCGGCGACTCTTGGTCATGCGGCCGATCGCGTATCCCTCGATCCCTGCGGGAGTTCCCTTCAAGTACTCAACACCACCGAGCGATAGCCCCACGGTGGGCGCCAACTGTCGTGGTTTTGTCACGGCAAGATGTCCTCGTGAAAGGACTTAGTGGTGAGGCCATCGCAACTAGGTGGACGCTTGGAGGGGTTGGTCGGAATCGAGAGACGCGAGTTTTACCCAGGTTCGGCCCCTCACGGTGGAGGTAAAAGACTACATCCTGCTTGATTGCTATTGATGATGATCTCGATTATAAGGGTGCTGTTTCGCTACCTCTATCTCGAGAGCTACTAATTTGTCTGTCTATCTTCCCTCCCCCTCTTGGGGTGCCTTGCTCCTCCTTATATAAGTTGATGGGGCCGGCTTACATGTAGAGTCCTAGTAGAACTACAACAAGTCGAATCCTAGTCCGGATCTTTTCTCCCGAACTGATCTACCCTGCTTGGGTCTTCTCTTCGGGCCGGGTCTCCCAGGCCGGGTCTCCCAGGCCGGGTCATCTCTCTGGGCCTTCTCTGCGAGCCAGCCCATTGGGCTCCTGTCAAGCCGGCCTCCTCCCGGGTCTCGTCCCTGAGCTCTGGATTCCTCCTCGTCATCTTGTCTTAACCCGGAAAACGGGGCAACCCGTAGAGCCTTTCAAGCTCTAGGCCGGGTCAAACCTTTAGCCGGGTTATAACCGTGGGGAATATCCCCAACAGGGGGTGTACCGAAGCAAAAGTGTTATAGAAAAACAAAATAATGTGTTTTGTACGATTTCCAAAAGAAAGTGTCGTGTTGCTCAAAATTACTAAAAGATATGTTCCTCAAAAAAGAACTTCTTTTGCATAAGATCCAAGATTTGCGCAGGTGGCTTAGTGATCCAAACCTAGAAACATGCGGAGCTGCAACCGTCAGTTGGTGAAGCTGCATCCAGCGGCCACCACCGAGGTGTTCTCTCGTGACAAAGCACGGGCACTCACCTAGTCCTAGAAAAACTAACGGTAGGGGCGGGGGTTGATCTAGAACATGGCAGTGTCATCTGATGAAGACAAAATTAGTTACTGTCCTCTACTCAAGTGTCCTATTCTCATCTTGACCAACAAAACATTTTGACCAGAGGGCAGAAGCCCTGAATACATATACATGCGTAGATTCAAAACTAACACGAAGACAGTACCATCCATTCTTGATGGATCCTACGCCGTGCTTGACCAGCGCTATATTTTCGCCCGGCCCTCACTGCACGCATGCCACCAAATCATCTCGCGATTGCTGCGCTGGTGACACTTGACGCCTCATCTTTGAACGATTCTCCTTGGCCCGCCTCCGTGTCTCATCTGCTCTGCCACTTCGTCTTCCCCCCATGGCGCCTCGATCGCTATATATAATAACACGTGCAGAAGTGTCGCGACCACCTCCTCCTCACTCCCTAGAAGTCGACCTTGGTTGCGCAAACATGGGCAACGTCCTGCCGCTACCACGCACGTGCAGGGAAACCAGGGTGGTGGACGCCACCGTCGCCGGTGCCAAGAGGGTGAAGAGGAAGGAGCGGTCGGCTGCGGCCAAGAACATCGTCGACGGGGCGGATCAACACGGTGTCGAGGAGAAGGAGGTGGAGTGCCGCGTGGAGGACGGCGGGGTGCGGTTGAAGGTGCTGATGACGAGGAAGGAGGCGGCGGAGTTCATGGCGAGGCTCTGGAGGAGCAGGCCGACGCGGAGAGTAAATCCAGGACGGGGGAGATCGTTGGCGGCGGCGTGATGAGCCCGTGCGAGGTTGCGTGGAGGCCTCGTCTCGCGACCATACCGGAGACCTACTAGCTTCCGCTATCTCCGTGCTCTCTGGCCTGGCCGAGCCAGCCGCCTCTCCACGTCGGACGTTTTGTACGTAGTGACGTAGCTGTACATTTTCGGAATACTAGAACCAGATGTATGCTCGGAACTTTCAGATCCTCTGTTCACATCCTCTGTTCTCCAAGCCATCCAATTCAGTAACTTATACGCTTTATTCTCAAATCTACCCAATTCAGATAGAACACCGTCAAATTGCCTTGGTTCCTATCACTGGTTCAAGAAAAGATCAGGTGTGGATGTGCATGTCTATCAAAATGTCTATTCACTCGATTATGTTAACGTACAAGGGCCAGATTGGGTGGTCTAGGACCGGCCGCCCGGTGACAATACAGAGTCCCATCGTTGGGTTGTATTCATGTAAAATTGAAACCTCACACAGTTAGTACTCCCTCCGTTTTTATTTACTCCGCATATTAGCTTTGGTCAAAGTCAAACTTTGTAAACTTTGACAAAGTTTATAGACAAAAATATTTACATATACAATAACAAATCAATACAATTAGATTCATTATTGCATATACTTTCACATCATATAGATTTGTTATTGTAAATGTTCATATTTTTTTTCTATAAACTTGGTCAAATTTTACGAAGTTTGACTTCAGTCAAATCTAATATGCAGAGTAAATAAAAACGGAGGGGTATAAGAAAGTTTGATTACTTTCACTATGCTACTGTTCAGTCTATTATAAAAATGTTGATTATCCATTCTGGCAAAGAGGCATGTTGGATATTTCAGAAATTTCTTTATTTTTCCTTTTCTAAGAACTCCAGTTCTGCTCATAGGAATTGAGAGGCCCAATAGGTTGTCAATTCGCTGACAAGGCTGCAGTATATGTATGATTTACATGGGGTTGGTCTTTTATCCAAACCAGTTAAACCAGTAACTCTGTTCTCCAGTGCTCTTTTCAGTTGATCTCTCCTGGACAACTTGGAACTCTATCTAGCCATCTATGTCTGACAAATCAAACCATCTAAATAATTCTCGAATACATGAAGTCATTATCTTTCTTGGTACTCCCTACTTATTTTTATTCATTTGACTGTCGCTGAATATAACAGCAAAAATAGATGGACGCACCTTTTGCTTTGTTTACTTCCTCTTATGGACACACAAGTTAATCCATGAGCAGAGTATTTTCAAGGATTCTGCTGCTTACTAATTATTTACATCCATTGCAAATGTTACTAATTATCTACAGGGAGTGTGGATTTTCCATACTCCCATGTATGGCAGTAGTATTACAACTTTCCCTACAGGATAGTGTGCCTCTTCTCTCTCATTACAACCAAAGTATATATATATATTTTTTTTTTATTTGTAAGATATTTCTCTCCATAATTTTCCCTAAACGGTTACCATAAGTAATATACTTTGATACGTTAACTTCTGATTAGATATAATTCGTTATTGTTGTGGTGCTGACCATATCAACCATGAAACAATGTTTATGTGTTTCAGTTTTTATCCTCTGATGATATAGCATTCAGAAGGCTGGAGCATATAGTGCTAAATAATTGAAACCGTCTGCCTTAGTTTGCCCTAGGGTTTTATGTCTACAAGATGCTTTGTAAGAACTATATATCGTTTACATAGGCCAAGTGCAGCTCAGTCGACTTTGTCATGGTGTAACTGCATAAGTGTTCTTGGCTTCTTGCAGCTATACATTGAACTCAAGGTAGAAAACACTGTCTTGTATCCAAAATATTTGAGCTTCTCAAATCCTATGTACTTTTTATTTCTTTTACCAAAAAATTATTTGCAGGTGGTGCAAGCAGAAAGATTGAGGATAAAATTGTATAGAAAGGACAAAATAACTATCAGGAAAAGCTCGGAGTTGATTACAGAAAGTCAAACTGTTTTTGGTATATTAGTTGTACAAATACTTCCTACATTGTATTATCATGAATAGACTCATTTTTATTCATGGATAATCTTAAGACATCCATTTCAGGCGAGGCAATATTGTTGCTTGGTAACCTCTTTTCAGCTATAGTCATATGAAATTTGCTTGAGGGGGTCCACAAAATAGGTAATGTGTCCAAGTGAACTTTGATTGTGGGGATTTACAAACGGGGAAAATCTCTTCAGTTTAAGGAGTCTAGACCGATTAGCAAAGTGTACACATTTTGTTACTACAGTACAACTACTATTTTGTTACGAGTTTAAAATGAGAGAACTATAACCCATCATCTGCGAGCACAAGTCATGGTGAGTTGAAGAAAAAGCCTGCTCGATTGGTGGTGCCAGCAAGTGGCGGCTGGAGGGAGAGCAGCTCAAAAAAATGCAAGAGGTATGTAGTGAGTAGTACCCGTTTGTTGCTTCTTGTATTCGTTTATACATGAAAACTAAATTAGGAGACCAAAATCGTGTAGCGGTAGCATAGACATTAGGCAAAGCTAGATGTTAGCTAAATGGATAAAAGAAAGGACAAAATGCTTCTGTTACATGCGAAACCTTTCAAGTCCGTATCACAAAAAGTGAGGTCTGTGCGTGCAGACTAAGGTTATTACTAAAGGAAAATGAAATTCAGAACTGTTTTGATATGCTTACTTTATATAATGATGAATCTAAGCATAGTGCAAAAAGCCCTCCCTAATAGACGATAAAGGGTTTCCCCCCTGCTTTATATTATAAAGCAACAGCCGAGCATACAACCACCGATACCACAAAAAGGAAAGAAGAAGAAGAAGAAAAAAGAAGGCGACAGAGGGATACAAGATGCTACTGAACAACAACAGTCCGCATCAAAGCCCTCCCTAATAACAAACCATAGGAGAAAGAACAACTAAATATAAGCATAGGACATTTGGGTTGTATTTCAGAAGGCTTAAACAAATTAGCGTTTCCATTTATGCATTTGTTGCAGAAGGAAATATAAGCATTATAGGTGTTAAATAAATATTACTCACACCGTCCCAAAATTAGTGTCGCAGATTTAGTACAAAGTTAATACAACTTTGTACTAAATCAGTGACACTTATTTTAGGACGGAGGGAGTAGTTCAAGATATTATTGCTAAGCTCCATATTCATAATTCCTGCAGTTTGGTCAGGGGAGATGCAGACGTGAAGAAGGTTGTACCACTTGTGCAGGACAAAGATGACAAATGCTGGTTTAATGGATGCTGTTCTGGAGGAGATGAGCAAGCGCGATGCATGTACATGCCTCTCAGGCGGCATCAGGCAATGCTGGTGCAGTTGTGCCTGCAGTGATTAGGGGCGATGTTAGAGCGCGCGCAAACATCCCAATGGTTGTGCACAGGGTGGAGCCGATAGATGACGTGCATGCATCTCGAATTCTCGATGATCAGCTTGCTCGGCAACTTGAAGCAGAGCTGCATGCGGAATGTGAGTACAGGAAAAAACTTTGATTTAAAAATTCTTACTGATTCCTACATGCAGAAGCAACTTATAATTGTGTGCTTACTTTTGTGTGTATGTTTTTGCAGGTGAGATGGAGATAGCATCCCGTGCATCGGCTGCGAGCGCGACGATGGTTTGGTTCACGGGGTTATTGACATCTCCGACGGTGAAAGCAATGATGAAGTTTGATGTGGGAAGCCCGCTTCGGTACAAACCCCCCACAAAACGTATAAAGGGCAATATGAACTTTTGACAAATCATACCCCACTTTCATATTTATACGCACGACCTCCTGTACCTCACGCGCCTGGGCCGGCCCACTAACTTAGGACCGTCAGTTTTATTTAGAAAAAATATATTTCTGAAAAGGAGTTCATGAGGACTCTACCTCAGAACCTCGCGCTATAGGCAAAGGCTACTTGCCACTCGACCCAGCATCTTGTTGTGATGTCAGACAGCGTGAATTATATAAGAACCACACAACATCGTTCATATATAAAACAATTTCCGAAAAAAAATCGAAACTTTTCTTGAAAAAAATGTGAACAATTTGCAAATGCCGAATTTTTTTTGGAAAAAAGAAAATAATTTATGAAACTCTGAACTTTTTTAAAAAATTGAATAATTTTCGAAATTCGAAAACATTTTTCTAAAAATGTGACGGATTTTTGGGATTCTGAACATTTTTTGAAAAATGTATACAGTTTATAAAAATGCAATTTTTTTGAAAATTTCTAACATTTAAAAAAACACCAAAAAAATTAAAAACATGATTTCTTTTTAAAAACACAAACATTTAACATTTTTAGAAACCCCGGCCATTTGGATTTGTGAATAATTTTTTAAAGTGGAAACATTTTTTGAAATCACTTTTTTTATTTTGTGAACAAAAATTGAAAATAAGAATATTTGTTTAACTTCTGATTTTTTTGAAAAGTGCAATCATTTTTTATTTTCCTGAACATTTTTTGAAATTACGAACAAAATTGAAAAACACGAACATTTTTTCAAATTTGTACAAAAAAATTATAACATGAACAATTTTTAAAATTTTCAAATATTTTTTGAAAACATGAACAATTTTAAAAAAATGCAAACAGTTTTAGAAATTCCCAACAGGGGCCCGACGGGTGCGATACAGTGGCCTAGTTGGGCCAAGGCCTAAGCGTTTTTTTCCTATTTTTCGTTATTCTTCTCTTTTTTCGTTGATTCATTTTTCTCCTTTTTGAACTTTATTATTCTTTTTGAAACCAGTTCAAAATTTTCATATATTGTTTAGAATACCAAAATAACACTTTCAAGGAAATGTTTTAAATTATGATTTTAAATTCTTTTTTCTGTCAAACATTTATTAAATGCTTTTTTAAGAAAAGCATTTACTGTTTTCAATTTTACCACTTTGTGTTTATTAATTATGTTAAAAACTTAAAATAGTAGTTTTAGGTACCTGTTTAAATTATGATTTTAAATACCTTTTTCTTTTAAACCTGGCATGGATGCCTACCATGGGCAAGCCCACATGCTGGCAAAGTTGGGATCATTTCATTCATGTTCAAAGATATACCATGTTCAATGGAGGGTGTTCGGGTAAGCTAGAAGGGTCCATTTGAGAGCACATTTTTTTGGCAACCGTCAAATGACACCAATGTTTTTCCATGAGCTCATATGATCAATTAAAGGCACCATGCTAAGTTGTTTGAGTTTTCGTCAGTTAGCATTTTCTGGATTTTTATCGGTGAAAAATGCCGATAAATCGACGGACGTGACGTAACTTGCATACGGCATCAGAATTCGTTCAAACCTGGCATGAATGCCTACTATGGGCATGCTCTATTTCATGCATGTCCAAAAATAGAGCATGTTCAACGGAGAGTGTTCGGGTAGGCTAGAACGGTCCATTTGAGAGTGAGCTTTTTTGGCATCCGTCAATGACCCCAAATGTTTTTTCATGAGGTTATATGACCAATTCAAGCCACCATGCCAAGTTGTTTGAGTTTCCAACAATTTTTGCATTTTTTGATGTTTTCTCGATAAAAAAGGCCGATAAATGACCGGACGTGTCGCAACTTGCATACGGTATCAAAAATCATCCAAACCTAACATGGGCATACCAACTTGCTTGCAAAAGTTGGGGTTGTTTGAAAGATGTCCAAAAATAGACCATGTTCAACGCAGGGTGTTCGGGTAGGCCAGAAGAATCCGTCTGAGAGCATGTTGTTTTCGAGAAACTTGAAATGATCCCAATTTTTTTCATGGCCTTTTATGACCAATTCAAGGGACCGTGTCAAGTTATTTTGATTTTCGACAATTGTTGCATTTTCTGGAGATTTCTCGGTCAAAAGACTGATAAATGGTCGGACGTGTCGCAACTTACACACGGTATCAGAAATCGTTAAAACTTACATGTATGCCAACCATGGGCATGCCCACCGGCTTGCAAAAGTTGGGGTCATTTGAATACATGTATGCCTACCATGTATTCGGGTAGGCTAGAAGGCTCCGTCCGAGAGCACGTTGTTTCTTCACATCATTGAAATGACCCCAATTTTTTCATGGCCCTGTATAACCTATTTAAGGCACCATGTCAAGTTGTTTTGGTTTTTGCCATTTGTAGAGTTTTCACAGTGAAAAAAACCGATAAATGGCCGGACGTATCGCAACGTATAAATGGTGTCGGAATTCGTTCAAACGCTTAGGCCTTCGCCCAACTAAGCGACGACATGGCTCCCGTCGGGCATCTAATGGGCCAGCCCAAGTATTCGAGGATTTGAAAAAAATTCATCGATTTTGAAAAAATGTTCACGGATTTGAAAATGTTCACAGATTTTCAAAAAAAATTAATTAAGAAAACGTTCACGATTTTAAAAGGTTCATGAATTTAAGAAAAAAAATCACAATTTTAAAATAAAATTTGCGAATTTTAAAAAAGGAAAAATGAATCAAGGAAGAGAAAGAGAAATAAAAACAAAAGAAAAAAACAAGCCAAATAAAAAATGAAAGAAAAACAATAGGAAAACCGAACAAGAAAGCCACTATGTGATTTTTAGGGTGGCTCCTATTTTGCGACCATCTTTAAAATCTGTGAATATATTTTCTCAAATCGTGAACAATTTTTGAAAATCATAAATATTTTTGAACTCATGAACATTTTTGAAATGTGTACTTTTTCAAATTTGCGATTTTTTTTCAAATCGTGAACAGTTTGTGAATTGACGAACATTTTGTACAAATTCGCAGAAATTGTAAACATTTTTTTAAACCCCTGAACATTGTTTTTGAATCAGCAATCATTTTCTGAAGGGACGATTTTTTTTTCTGAAATTGGGGGAACAACTTTTTTAATTCACGAACATTTTTTTGTTTTGCACAAACATTTTTAAGAGGCATGAATATTTTTCGAATCAGCAAACATTTTTGTAATTCATGAACAGTTTTGAAATTTTGTGATTTTTTTAAGCATTCAAAAACAATTTTTGAAGTTGCTAACATTTGTTCAATTTCATAATATTTTTTTAATACGCCAACATTTTTGAATATGTGAATTTTTTGTAAAATCACGAACATTTTTTGATTTTTTGAACATTTTTTTACAAAGTGCCCAATTTTTTAAAATTTTGAAACTTTTTGAAATAGCAAATTAGTAAAAGTAAAAATGAACAAAAATGGAAAAAAAATGAAAAAAACGAAATTAAGAAAACCAAGCGCGCCGTACATGGGCCGGCCCAAAAGGGCGCGCTGTATAGGAGCCCCCTTTTAGCGTTGATTTGAAGAAGAAAAAAGAACTAAACTAGGCATGTCAGGTTAGTTGTCCCACTTGGTTAATACTATTGCACTTGACCGTGAGGTCAGGAGGTCAGGAGTTCGAATCACGTTGCTACATATTTTTTGTGTCATTAACTGAAAAAAAGAGTAAATGGGCCGGGCCCGGAGCGAGGGGGGGGTGTGTTGACCGGGTGGTGTACGTACATAGCGGGTGATGTATTTTCAAATATGACCATACTACCCTTTATTATGAAGGGGTATGAAGAGATCTCATCCGTTAATGTGTTTAGGGGGGTTGTACCGAAGCGGAAGTAATGGAAGAATGGTCTGATGATCCTGAGCACGCTAAGCTGGTTGAGACAGACAGACAGCTAAGGGAGCAAGAGCAGCAAGATGCAGATGTCGCGAAGATGTATCAAGAAATATATGATAAAAATGATGGTCTGCGGGAAGAAGAAGATTGTGAGGTTGCAATGATGTATCAAAAATTGGATGATCAAAATGGTAGGTTTGCGTGAAGGCAGAAAGGAGGTGATGCAAAACATGATGGTCATGTATTAGACACGAATGAACTAAGACAAGTTTTTGTGTCGGTAAGGGGTGAGGGCGACCTGTTCGGGGAAGGCTATACCCAAGGCGACTAGGGTTTAGCCGGGCCACCGCCGGCCGCCTCCTTGGCGGCGGCGCGTGTGCCGGCGTCTCTTTCCCAGGACGGCGCCGGTGGTGCCGTGGCTGGTCTCTCGTTTCTCTGCTGCGAGTCTCCTGGTGCTTATGTCCTAGGGGATCGTGAGTAGATTTGATTGTTTGATCCATCGTATTCTGCATGAGGAGCAGACATGTATGGGTCTGATGCTTTGAGGAGTGAAGTTATGATCCAGTGCAGATTTGCTTTTCCCCTCTCGTTTAGGGTTTTGGCTCTAGCGGCGGCGAACCTCTGCGTGGAGATTGTTTCCTCCCTCGCCTCTCTCTCCTGGTGTAGTGTGCTCGGGCTGATCAAGGGGTGCCCCTGTGGCACTGCCCGGCCTTGGCCGACGTGCTCAGGGGAAGGTGACTGGAGTCTCAAGGTTTTTTCTCTCAGGATTTTGAAGCTATGGCTCATGGCAGTGGAGGCTGAATATTCTGCTGTCGACATTAAGGATCTGGAGGCCATGTTGCAGCAATTGGACCCGAAGAGGTCCAGGACAGAGGATAGCAGTAACAAAACAAAAAAATCGTCATCATCGGCGGGCACCTCCGAGGTGCGCCACCGGGACAAATGAATCTTCTTAGTTGGAACTGCCGGGGGGCGGGGAACTCCCGGACAGTTCGAGACCTAAGTGCTTTGGTACAAGCACACTCCCCCATGCTGGTTTTCTTGTGTGAAACCAGACAGTGCAAAGTAAAACTGAAGAGATACAGATCAAGACTAGGACTAAAAGGATTTGAGGCGGTGGATAGCAGTGGAAACAGTGGAGGTCTAGCACTATTTTGGCATGAATCATTGACTGTATAGATCTTGCTTGCAAATGAGCGTTGTATTGATGTTACAATTGCAGCCGGAGTTGATGACCCACCGTGGCGGTTTACTGGAGTTTATGGTGAACCCCGAGTGGAGGATAGGCACTTAATGTGGACATTATTGCAGAATCTCAGTACACAATCAAACTTGCCGTGGTTAGTTGCTGGCGACTTCAATGAATGCATGTGGAATTTTGAACATTTTTCTTCAAACCCAAGACCTGCAGGACAAATGCAAGCATTCAGAGATGTTCTAGAGATTTGTGAGCTTGCTGACTTGGGGTTTGCGGGTGTCCCATACACCTATGATAACATGAGAGCTGCAAATGCAAATTTTCGGGTAAGATTGGACTGAGCGGTTGCTTCACCACCTTGGAGAAATATCTTTGATAATGTGTGTGTTCAACATCTTGCTTCACCATGCTCTGATCATGTCCCGGTGCTTGTCGTTTGTGAACCTTTGGTGGATCAGCGTACAAGGCCAAGACTGAGACAATATGAAATCATGTGGGAAAGGGATCCACACCTACAGGAATTAATAGGTAAAGCATGGACTGAGGCCGGAACAAAGCGATCTTTGGGTGACGTGCATGCTGCACTTCGAGGTACTATGAAGCGACTGTGTTCATGGAGTAAAGAGGTGTTTGGTAATGTTAATGAACATATTGAAAAATCTCGAACACAGTTAGAAGAGCTTATGTCAATGAACGCTGATCGTCAAGAGATCCGTAAGTTGATGGATAGAATGAACGAGCTCTTGTATAAGGAGGAATTGATGTGGCTCCAGCGTTCGCGTATTTCTTGGCTAAAAGATGGTGATCGAAATACCAAATTTTTTCATGCAAAGGCAGTATGGAGAGCGCGGAAAAATAGAATAAAGAAGATTCAAGATCTGAATGGTAATACTTTTACTGAGAAGAAAGAGATGGGTAAGGTGGCGACCAAGTATTTTGATAGTATCTTCACGGCTAACCAGCACCTTGACCCAGCATCCATTGTAGATCTTCTCACGCCTTTGGTGGGGGACTTGGAAAATCAGGCTCTTTGTGATGAGTTTACAGATAAAGAGATTGCTGACGCCGTCTTTCAGATTGGACCACTAAAGGCGCCGGGCCCAGATGGCTTTCCGGCACGTTTCTTTCAACGCAATTGGGCTACGGTAAAAGACGATATTATTGCAGCGGTGAAAGAGTTTTTCACACTAGTAGAAAACAGGGCATTGGTTTTTGCCAGATCAGAGCAACAGTCCCGGTCTACTTACGAACCGGGACTAATGCGTGCATCAGTCCCGGTTCGAGCGGCCAGGACGCCGGCCGGGCCTCGGCAGGCACCAGTCCCGGTTCGGCTGGGACCTTTAGTCCCGGTTCCAGCCACCAACCGGGACTAAAGGGCCTCGCTCCTGGCGCAACCCCTTTAGTCCCGGTTGGTGTCTGGAACAGGGACTAAAGGTCAGTCTTCAGTCCCGGTTCTAGACACCAACCGGGACTAAAAAGATGCCTATATATATGCTCGCCCCTGCGCGCTCACTCCTCTGTTTTTTGGCCGGCCGGAGTGTGGGAGGTGTGTGCTACTCTGTTCTCACCTCCTATGCACATGAGGTGTTTGATGAAATGCCCGAGCCACACTTAAGCTTTCTCCTCTCTAAGCTCGACCTCCAAGCTACATTTTCCCCAAGATTTGTCTAGGTTTGGCGGTGCACCAACTATCCAAGTGTTCTAAAAGGTTAGCAACTTCATCCTTTCATCTCTCACTGCTAGTTTAGCTCATTTCAAATGCTCTAGAAGTAGAGTGGTTTGTGGGTTTTAGTGAAGGTGTGTATGTGGGAGTTCTTTTGATTTAGATGCACAATTTGAGCTCAAATTAACTTCTTAGAGTTTGCACATGTGTAGAGTGCCGTCCCGTCCCCGTCCCCGTCCTCACCGCCGTCGATCGCCCGCGCCGATCTCGTCGCCGGCACCACCGTGGTGAGCCTCTTGTTCTTATCTTCTTTTTAAAAGAAAAAATTATTACTTGTATGATTTAGATAGCTACTTGTATAATTTTCTTACTTGTATTATTGTTTGTTATTATATAGTGCCATGGTTTTGGTATCCGCCCCCGTCGGCTCTCGTCCGGTCTATGATTCAGATGTGGTATATTATCTTTTATAACTATCTGTTTCATTTAGTGTTTATGACAATTATGCCGACCAACGTGACATAGATGTTTTTATCTAGGAGGTATGTGAACCGGAAATTCCATCTGACTCTCTTGTCGAGAGGTTAAATTTAGTTGAAAAAGAAAACAATTATTTAAAAGACAAATTGAAAAGAATTGAAGAAGAGAAGATGAAATTGGAGTTGCATGTTGCCGATGTCGTCGATCTACACAAGATCCAGATGGATGCAATGCGCTTGAAGATTAGAAAGATTAGAAAATATGCCATTGATAATGAGGCTTGATATCATTATGCTGTTGGATCAATTGTTACCTTAGTTGCGATTTTGATCGCATTTGTTGTTGCATTTAAATGTTTTACATATTTGTATGTTAGTTTCAATGTATGTTTTAATTAGATGCTCTAGAGAGCTGTATGTTATTCTATGAGAACTAAGTATGAACTTTATGTATTTATTTTTTCAGTAATAACATTTGATCACTACTGTACTTTGGTTTTAATGTGATGATGAACTTGTATTAATTTGGTCATTTCTCTATTCATGATGTTCTGTAATGGGTTTTGATACACTTAATTATATAATGCACGCAGATGAACCGGCAATGGATGTACGGTGACCGACGCACATCCGAGTACATTACGGGCCTGCATAATTTTCTCGAAGTGGCTGAGGCAAACAAGCAGAATGGTTTTATGTATTGTCCATGTACTATCTGTGGGAATACGAAGGATTACTCTTCCTTGAAAACCCTTCACTTCCACCTGCTTGAGAAGGGTTTCATGCCCCACTATAATGTTTGGACCAAGCACGGAGAAAGAGGGGTTATGATGGAAGACAACGAAGAAGAAGAGGATGATGACAACTATCATATGTTCCCTGAATACGGTGATACTGCAACGGGGGAAGCTGAAGATCAAGAGGCACCAGATGTGCCCGATGATGATCTTCGCCGGGTCATTGTTGATGCACAGAGAGGATGCGAAAGTGAAAGGGAGAAGTTGAAGTTCGATCGCATGTTAGAGGATCACAAAAAAGGGTTGTACCCAAATTGCGAAGATGGCAACACAAAGCTCGGTACCGCACTGGAATTGCTGCAATGGAAGGCAGAGAATGGTTTATCCGACAAGGGATTTGGGAAGCTACTGAAAATAATGAAGAAGAAGCTTCCAAAGGATAACGAATTGCCTAACAGTACGTACGAAGCAAAGAAGGTTCTCTGCCCTCTAGGATTAGAGGTGCAGAAGATACATGCATGCCCTAATGACTGCATCCTCTACCACGGTGAGGAGTACAAGAATTTGAATGCATGCCCGGTATGCGGTGCATTGCGGTATAAGATCAGACGAGATGACCCTGATGATATTGAGGGCGAGCGCCCCAGGAAGAGGGTTCCTGCCAAGGTGATGTGGTATGCTCCTATAATACCACGGTTGAAACGTTTGTTCAGAAACAAAGAGCATGCCAAGTTGTTGCGATGGCACAAAGAAGACCGTAAGAAAGACGGGAAGTTGAGAGTACCCGCTGATGGGTCGCAGTGGAGAAAAATCGAGAGAAAGTGGCCAGACTTTGCAGGTGACGCAAGGAACTTATGGTTTGGTATAAGTGCAGATGGCATTAATCCTTTTGGGGAGCAGAGCAACAATCATAGCACCTGGCCTGTGACTCTATGTATCTATAACCTTCCTCCTTGGTTGTGCATGAAGCGGAAGTTCATTATGATGCCAGTGCTCATCCAAGGCCCTAAGCAACCTGGCAACGACATTGATGTGTACCTAAGGCCATTAGTTTAAGAACTTTTACAGCTGTGGGACATAAAAGGTGTACGTGTGTGGGATGAGCACAAACAGCAGGAATTTGACCTACGAGCGTTGCTGTTTGTAACCATCAATGATTGGCCTGCTCTTAGTAACCTTTCAGGACAGACAAACAAGGGATACCACGCATGCATGCACTGTTTAGATGAGACCGAAAGTATATATTTGGATAAATGTAAGAAGAATGTGTACCTGGGACATCGTCGATTTCTTCCGACCAAGCATGCCTTAAGAAAGAAAGGCAAGCATTTCAAAGGTGAGGCAGATCACCGGAAGAAGCCTGTCCTCCGTACAGGTGATGAAATACTTGATATGGTCAAGGATTTACAAGTAATCTTTGGAAAGGGTCCTGGCGGACAATCTGTTCCGAATGACGCTGACGGACACGCACCCATGTGGAAAAAGAAATCCATATTTTGGGACCTACCCTATTGGAAAGACCTAGAGGTCCACTCTGCAATCGACGTGATGCACGTGACGAAGAATCTTTGCGTGAACCTGCTAGGCTTCTTGGGCGTGTATGGGAAGACCAAAGATACACCGGAGGCACGGGAGGACCAGCAACGTATGAACGAAAAAGACGGCATGCATCCAAAGCAGTATCAAGGTCCTGCCAGCTACGCTCTTACCAAAGCAGAGAAGGAAATCTTTTTTGAATATCTGCTCAGTATCAAGGTCCCGTCTGGCTTCTCGTCGAATATAAAGGAAATAATAAATATGTGTAGGATCGAAAGTATGTCTAGAGGGGGGGGGTGATTAGACTACTTGACCAAATAAAACCTAACCTTTTCCCAATTTTAGTTGTGGGCAGATTTTAGCAATAGTACATGTCAAGCATCACCCTACACATGCAATTCTAAGAGTATAGCAGCGGAAAATAAGCAATTGCATATGTAAGTAGAGAGGGGATTGGAGATTTCAAACGCAATGAAGACACGGTGGTTTTTGGCGTGGTTCCGATAGGTGGTGCTATCGTACGTCCACGTTGATGGAGACTTCAACCCACAAAGGGTAACGGCTGCGCGAGTCCATGGAGGGCTCCACCCACGAAGGGTCCACGAAGAAGCAACCTTGTCTATTCCACCATGGCTTACGTCCACGAAGGACTAGCCTCACTCGGGGTAGATCTTCACGAAGTAGGCGATCTCCTTTCCCTTACAAACTGCTTGGTTCAACTCCACATCAGGTTGGAGGCTCCCAAGTGACACCTAACCAATCTATGAGACACCACTCTTCAAAAGGTAATAGACGGTGTGTTGTTGATGAACTCCTTGCTCTTGTGCTTCAAATGATAGTCTTCCCAGCACTCAAACAACTCCTCACAGATTTGTCTATGGTGGAAGAGGTATTTGAGTGGAAAGCAACTTGGGATAGGCTAGAAATCAAGTTTCAAATGGTAGGAATGGAATATCTTGATCTCAACACATGAGTAGGTGGTTCTCTCTCAGAAAATGTATGGTGGAAGTGTAGGCACGTTCTGATGGCTCTCCTTACTGAGAAGGAGGTGGTGGAGGGGTATATATAGCCTCCACACAAAATCCAACCGTTACACACTTTTGACCCAACTCGGTGGCACCGAAACAATCATCTCGGTAGCACCGAATTGTGTAAAAGAAATGAACTTTAGGAATCTCGGTGGGACTGATATGAACAACTCGGATGGACCGAAGTGCAATGGCTAGGGCAATCCTCATCTCGGTGGCACCGATTGCATCAACTCGGTGGGACCGAAGTGAAGCAATAAGGCAATAGAGAGTTGGCAAGCCATCTCGGTGAGACCGATTTGCAAAACTCGGTGAGACCGAAGTAAGTGCAAACGATTACAGAGAGTTGGCAAGGCCATCTCGGTGAGACCAAGATCCATTTCGGTGGATCCGATTTGTTAGGGTTTTGGCAGTGGCTAAGTCTTGGATGAACTCGGTGGGGCCGGATAGGAAATGTCGGTGGGGCCGAGTTGGAATGTAGGTTTTGGACATATTTGGGATTGAGAGAGTGGTTGAGGGTTTAGGAGTACTGTCACTAAGCACTTGAGCAAAAAGACCATTAAGCAACACCTCATCCCCTTTTAATAGTATTGGCTTTCCTATGGACTCAATGTGATCTTGGATCACTAAACCGAAAATGTAGAGTCTTGATCTTTTGCCAATCCTTGTCCTTAGAATTTTGAGGGGTCCACGTCTCTAGTCCATGCCATGCCAATCATTGAACATTCTGAAATCTTAATCTTGAATGGACATTAGTTCAATGAGATATATGTTGTTATGAATTACCAAAACCACCAAGGGAGCAAATGTGCTTTTAATCTCCCCCTTTTTGGTAATTGATGACAACATATAGATCAAAGCTTTGACAAATGATTAAATGAATGAAATACATCGTCGCTTTGAGAAGTATGTGATAAGCAAGAGCTCCCCCTAAATTTGTGCATTATTAAAAATTTGCGTTTGAATGCAAATGCACAATCGATTAGGCTTATGGGTCACTCTTCCATGTCACATACATCTTGGTGGAGCGCGCAAAATGATATGATTGGAATAGAAAGCATGCATCACCAACATAAGTGAGTGATCATATAAGATAATGAAGAAGATAAACATAGATCATCACAATAAGCATAATATGATCATCACATGAGGTAGCTCACAAGTATAAGCAACATATTAACTGTAGCAAGAACACACATAACAAAGTACCAACAAGCAAATAAGTAGCAAAAGAACTCTCGAGAGAAAAACCAACGACCAAAACACTCTCTGTCGAAGCCTATGATCTATACAAATTCTTCCCCTTTGGCAACAAGTACCAAAAAGATCGAACTGTATAGGACTAGTCGGCACTCTAAGCACGGTCCTCCGAAGCTCCTGAAGGCGATCTTCTGCTGGCAGCTCCGATGTGCGTAGACGGCGTAGAAAGAAGTGCATCCGCGAAGGCTTCTGCAGATGTTTGCTGGGCTAGTGGAGTGGAGACTAGTGGGGGCACTGTGGCAGCAGCAGCTGGTGCAGATACTGTGGTCCTCGGATCCACAACGGGTATCGCAGCAGACCTGGCTGCTCTGGGCACTGTCTGAAATTGCTGTGTGGTTGGTCTGTCATCTCCACTGTCATCTGATGGGGCAGTCTTGACAGCATCAACATCATTGTGCAGTTGCTCTACGGTAGTCTGAATCTTTGTCACCTTCACATCAAGATCATGAAATTTTGTCTCAATAATCCGCTCAAAACTAGCCTGGGTCTGGGTGAGGTTGGCCAAACTTCGCTCAATCCTCAGAGTGGCTTCAAGCAGATATATCATTTGATCCTTGGGTGTCTTGAGATTGGCAATAGGAGCATTTGGAGCTGATGCCTCCTGAGCTGCTTTTGCTTCCTTTGCTATGCGGATCTTCTCTTGGGCTTCTGCTGAAGTGGGATGCGAAGGATCCATCACTATCACATTGTCCTCAAACTCTGGACGGAGTGGCAAGTGCTCTCGATCAAGAAGGTATGTGCTGGTTCAACCTTGGAATTGATCAAAATCTGAATATGTGGGGCATATCCGCACGATCTCTTCTGATCTGCTGTAGTCCTCTTGATAGTCTCTACTATCAGGCTCATCACCTTGAACTTCTGAGGTGTATCAAACAAATGCAGCAAATTGATGGAGTGGCCACGAATCATTTTGTCATCTCCTGACTTGGGTAGCAGAGTGTACCGCAAAATGGTGTTTGTTGTGGCTAATCCTGGGAGCAGATGCTTCACTGATCCAAGTTTGTGAGTCTCAAGGTCTTTCTAAGGAATTGCAGTATACATGTTGGCCATGGAGTTGTGATCCATCTTGAGCTTGGCATAGATATCAATGTCATCATCCTCTTCCTTGGGTGCACCAAGAAGACTTGCCCACTCAGAGATGGTAGACTGGTATCTGATACCCTCAGTCATCCATATAATGCGTCCATCTGGATAGAAGTGTGCAGTAGAGTAAAACTGCAGGACCATCTCATCATTCCACTTGGTCAACTTCTTACCGACAAAGTCATCAACTCCTGCAATCCTGAAGCTTTCATGAACATGGGGGAAGTAGTTCTCATTTTCATCAATGTATTCCCAATCCACCCATTTCATGTCACTGACTATGGGCTTCTTATCAAGCAACACTGTCTCATAAAAATCTTGTTGTTCACGAGTGTGAAAGCGATAGTCACATGCTGTCCTTCTCCTGATAGCATAAGGATCTGTCAATCTCCACTGACGCAGCCCTTTATCCTTCCTCAGCATCATGTTCTCTGCGACTGGGTGTGCATTGTCATGGTCTGGTATCTTTGGCTTCAACTTTCTGAGCACTAGAGGCTCTTCATCAACATTTGACTCAGGCACTGGGGCCTTGTTCTTCTCTGCAGCTGATATGTTCCTGGTACATCTCTTCGGTGCTGACACCTTTGGCTTGGCCTTGTGGGCAGTAGTCTTAATTGCGTCTGACATAAGCTTTTGAGTTTTTGCAGGGGGTGCAGTGGATGCTGGCTCTTCATCCTCTTCTTCCTCATCAATCATCATAGAGGGTCTGCCAATCACTAGGGCAATAGTTTTCCTTACTCTCTTCTTCTTGGTTCCTCCAGCTGCCTCTGTGTTACTAGGCTCTTCAAGAGTGAATTGCTTAGTCTGCTGAGGCTCTTTCCTCACAGCAGTCCTCTCTTTGGTAGATGTGGGTTTGGTGCTATACTCCTTAGCAAGCACAACTCTCTTTTTCTTGGATGCAGCTTCACTTGCAACAAAATCCTCATCCTCACTGTCTGAGGTTTTCTTCTTCCTTGTTCTGGTTGCAGCTTTTGGAAGATCTGGATAGCTCCTCTCTCCCTCATAGAAACTTTCAGCTGGGCTTGACCCTTCACTCATTTCTGCATTCTGCTCTGACCTGTTCTGTTGGGATCTGACATCTTGCTGAGCTGACCCTGTGAATAGATAGGTATGGGCAGAGTAGATGAGTCATCACAAAAAGCAGATAATTTTCATAAAATTTGAGTTCAACTCTTAGTTTCAAGTTTTCATAGGATGCATATCGGATGGACCAAGTTGATCATCTCGGTGATACCGAAGCACACTACAGAAACCTTAGACGCCACTTCGGTCAGACCGATATGGGGTTCAGTGGCTCCGAGATGCTAGGGTTTCACTGAGATTTACTTTCGGTCTCACCGATTCGTACAACTCGGTGGCACCGAGACGTACTAGTGCTATGGCCAGAGGCCAAATCGGTGGAACCGAAAACTTCGAATCGGTCGGTCCGAGATGCATTCTGCGGAAACTTAAACCTAAAATTTTTGCTCGAATCTAATCTATGGAGTTTGTAGTGTAGCAGGAGTTCTCAATCCGTGGCATGAATTCAGGCAGTCCAATCATGCATTGAATCGGAAATGGGAAGCACGAAAGGGATCGAATCTCACCCTAACTTGGTGGAGATCCTCTACGGCGTCAACGGCGGAGGAGATTCCCGTTGAGAGCTCGCTGGAGACGACGGCAAAGTCCGAAGACGAAGGGCGACGACAGCAACGGGGAGCGGGAATGAGTGGGGTCGAGAAATTTCAACCATTCAGTCCACGCGACATATATACCCGTACGCTGTCGGTGGCGCCGAGTTGAACAACTCGGTGGCACCGATATGTGTAACTGCACGCAGTATAGCACATCGGTGGCGCCGAAATGGTTCAATTCGGTAGCACCGAGATGGAAAACCTAGATCAATCTAAGTGATTTCGGTTGGACCGAGTTTGAGTGAATTGGTTCGGCCGAAATCATTTAGAAGGTTTTGGAGGTTCAACCCTTTCAGATCGGTGGCTCCGAGTGCTCCTCACCCGGAGGGTCCGAAAATGACTTGTTCAATTTTTGTGATGCAACAAGAATAGAATTTGAGACAAGAAAGCATAGATAGCTAGAGAAGGTACTTAGGCATTCTTGTACATCCACTTGGCCAGAAAAAAAAACCAAGACAATCAAAACAACAAATGGATGTCCTCGAATGATGAACACATGCAAACCAACATGCTCACACAATAAGATAGCAAATGAAATATGTGTCAAACATGCACAACCAATTCTTGCATCTATCAAGCAATGGCGATGACTAGGTCATCTATATATGAGTATATTGACTTAGGAGCCAAATGAGAACATTTGATCATAGGTCATACTCATCGTTTAAGCACAAGTGGGGTTGCCACTTTTACATAAAGCATTAATGTGTTCACACCATTAGAGTTGCTTTAGCTCAATTGCTTAGAGCAAAGCTCCCCCTAGATGTGATATCCCCCCTAGGAGGGATGAACTAACCTTGGGTTTTGTAGATGATGACTTCATGTAGATGTTGAAGATGTGGATGCTCAATGTTGATGTAGACCATCAAGAGTTGGGAGCAATCCTTTGGAGTTTTGTGCTTTCAATACCTACATGGGTTAGTCCCACACAAGGAACATACAAGGGTATCCATAGACATAGAGTGAAATACACATATGATGATGTCCATGAATGCATTAATTACCTTGTCCCTTGCCTTACCAACAAGAGGGTTTGTGACTCCATGAACTAGTGCAAAATATGGAAGTTGGTTGCACAAGTCCTTGCCATAAAGAATATGAGTGAAGTTTGTTGGCGGAGTCACCCTCAAGAACTCTCTAGTTCTTCTTCTTTTGGACCCACATCAACTTGATGGGAATCCTTGGAGTTGTAGTAGCACTTGATGAAGTAGAACTTGATGAAGTCTTGGGAACCCACTTGACCATGGCTTGAGGAGCTTCTTCAAATGAATCAATCTCTTCTTGAAGCTTGTCCTTGCCTTTTAGCTTGTGGTCTTGTGGTGGAAGATCTTCTTGAGCTTGTGTTCCCTTGAAGGAAGTAGGATCATACTGTAGGGTAACGCAGTAGAAAACAAAAAAATTCCGACCTACGCACCGGCCCAGGACCACTATGAAGACTGCATACAAGGTTTGATCTTTTTCGTTACCGACTCGTAGCGCAGCGGAAGTAGAGTCGATGACGATCGGCGGTGCAGATCCCCGCAGCTAGGATTTACAACCTCCCAACCGCGAGGATGTATACCCTCATCCACCCCCCGGACAGCCCTCCGGGAGGCGGTCGGACAGTCCCCCGGACGGTGTCACGGACAGCCCTTCGGGAGGACCATCGAAACTCAGACGGTAACTCGGACAGCCCTTCGGGAGGCACTCTCAAACTAAGGCCGAAACTACGATCTCTCTATAGAGTTGCACACATACGGTGTCATCTATCCGGCAGGGCTTCGCCGTCTAGAACTAGTTCCAACCGGAACCTAGACAGCCTTTCGGCTCTACGAAACTATTTCGCTGGGAGGGAGAGAGAAAGCCAGATCATGCATGGCACTTGTATGTTAGAAGGGATGGGTTTTGGGCTGCCCCCTCCACCTCTATTTATAGGAGAAGGAGGGGTGGAGGGGCTGAAATTTCAGCCACATCCATCCATGTCATCTCCAAGATATTTTGGAGCAAAAGCCCAAAAAGGTGGCTTTCCAAAAAGTAACCATAAATCCGATTTCACTATTCACGACGACATTTTTCAGCGTCTGATCGAACTGAAAATATTTATGTGGGCTTAGAACATTTCCAGTACCCACTAAAATAATTTTCAACGCTTTCCGAAACAATTCCGGTTTAGTGATTTTCATCTGCGAAAAGCATCTGAAGCGGTTCCGGCAGCTCCGGAACATTTCCGGTTTTCATCCCGGAAAATTCCAGAAAGTTTCCAGAACGATTCTGGCACCCTCCAAGAATTATCAGGCATGTGCTGAAACCAATTTGACTTTATGGTATCCCCTGAAACAACTTTTCAGTTTCACCAGAATTGTTGCGGTGTTCTCTCTACGGAACTTTTCCGCTGTCCGAAACTTTTCCGCTGATTTTCTCTCAGACTCCCTGTCTAGTATTCAGCAGATAGATGACCCTTAAGCGTGTGACCCTATAGGTTCGGTGAAGCATAGACATGACCCGGAACCCCTTCCGATCAATGATCAACATCGGAGCCGTGGACACCCATATTGACCCCTATACCCACACGAATGAATATTCGAGTGAACCTCCAGTTGCCGTGTGCTATTCCTGTTGCTTCGCGATATGTTACAAATACCCGAGGTGAGACATGTTGGCATCCCCGTGGATCAACAACTTGTCCACTATGCCAGTTACCTCGTTACCGGTATTGTTCTCTTTTCTCGTTCCCGTGTTCCGGCATCCCTGTGATCAAATCACAAAGTGTCTGGCCAGACGATGATGGATACCGTAACACCGAGAGGGCCCAGAGATATCTCTCCATCGTCGGAGGAGCAAATCCCAATCTTGAGCAATCAAGTTACTTGACATACTTTTCCATGAACCCGTAAGCCGCCGTAATAGCCACCCATTTACGGATGACGTTTAACAAACCCCAAAGTTCATGAAGCAAGCATGAAGAAACTCGATACTCTCATGGTCTAAGGAATTATGCAAACGTTAACCATCTCTGTGTTATAAACCATTAACTTATGACGAATGAATCTCATAGCATAACATCAATTCGGGTCGATTCAACACAAATGTTCTTCTAACATTGTGCCCTCAAAATTGCCGGCATAGCCATGCCCATGATCGGGAAAACAGGATCATCATGCAATACTTGAGCCAGTCTTAGAGGCCAGACTAGGAATACATTTTACCGTTTATTATTCCACACGTGCATATGAGTCTTCCTCCGAGCCTCGTGGTTATTGCAGACTCGAGAACCATAGCAGTTATAACATGGAACATAAACCTAATTATGAACAGGGAGATAATCAATAACATTTATTATTGCCTCTAGGGCATATCTCCTACAGACTCCCACTTGCACTAGAGTCAATAATCTAGTCAATGCTAATGCACTTTACACCTATGGCATACTGGTGTAAAATATGCTTCGCTTGTGGTATAGCCTGATGTCCAACGGATCTGACAACTTCAGCTCCGTGTGTAACTTTGCATATCCTCGCGTTTTCACGTTTTCACAAAATTCATATTTTGTGTGGACTTGGCTTTGCATATGTGTGAATCATTGGTCGAAACCTGATTCCTCAGACTGAGTTATGGAGCAACTATCTGCAATAGTGTCCCATAGACCAAAGCCATCTTGGAACCATACTAAGTTCATGAATGAACTATATGATTCAACAACTTCTTTGTCGCTTCTTAAGCGTCAACATACTTAGCCTTTGTTGTAGAATTCGCCACAGTATCTCGTTTGGACCAATTTCCAACTACCGTGCCACCATATTATGTATTACACAAAACCCTTAACTTAAATCGAAAATCGCATGGAGCATTGATGAAGACTGTATCGATGTAATTACTTACAACGAGCACTTCATAATCTCTGCTTGCGAGAAAACATGTCATCACTACTACTCTAGTACTTTAATGACATCTTTCACTGTTGCCCTATGATCAGTACTTTGATCACTTTGGTATCCATACTCGCAACAACTTTGGAGTATCGGACATATCTGGTTGTTTTACATACAATGGAATACATGATTAATCCAAACACAAGAGTGTGTGGAATCTCCATCATGTATTTCACTCATCAGTGTTTTGGGACACTGAGTCTTGCAAAAACTCTTTCCATGTGACTTCGGCAAGAATTACTCCTTGGCGTTTTAAATGCTAAAAGGCATCTTGTCAATATGTATTCATTGCTTAGCCCTATTAGGTAAATCTATCTCCATAGATCATCATGCCTAATATTGAGGCTATTTAGCCCAAGCACTTCATCAAAAAACTATTTTAAATGAAGTCCTTAATTCGTGTCAAGAAATTTATTTCCAATTAACAATGTGTCAAGTACACAAGGTTTTTAGAAATATTATCATGCTCCCACTTACTTTGTTGAATCACAAGCATCTTCGATACCCATTTGATGAAGTCAAAACCCCTTTGACCATTCCATAAAAAACGAAGATTCCAACTCCACTTTGCTCTCTTCTGTCCATCGCTGGAACTCTGAAGTTTGCATACTTACTAGCATCCTCTGGATCGACAAATTACTTTCGACTGTATCACATACAAGTCCTAGGTTTCATTTCCATCAGATGGAAATCCTTTTGTCATCCATGTTTCATATCTCATGATTGAAATATGTATTAATTTCTAGTTCAACCCGAACCGACTTCAAGCATCGCTATGGTGAGACAATCTCATCGTAGTCAACTCCTTGAACTTGTTATTGCAACAAGTCGAGCTTTATGGATAAAACATTTTTATCCGTATCAGTTTTTAGTTTCATAAATATTCGTTAGACTCTAAGCCTTCAGAAAGGTGTATCAAGATTTTAATCTTGAAACATTTATATGGAAACTATCTCGGATTGTATTGGCATTTAGCCAATTCCGGAGTCAGGGCCCATCACCGCTTCCTTGTGTATCATAGGTATACTGTTGTCCAACAACAATATCTCGTTTGCGCACCTGATAGGTTTGCACGAGCCTTGCCTACGGGGTTCAGCTGCAAGTTCGACTGAAGTCCATACATTTTATTGTAGAGACTTCCGTATCAGTCGCAGTAGGAAACTCTGGAATTACTTCCAAGGTCTCTTTCCTTTGATCTGATGACGAAGATACTGTTTATCTCGTCGAGTTGCACTGTTCTCCCACTCACCTTTTTGAAAGAACCATTTTCTTCAAAAAACATACCGTTCTTTGTGGCAAACCTATTTGCCTCGGTATAGTGGTGGGGGAATACCCAATGACTTGGGATAACCTACAAAGTAGCACTTGTCTGATTTGGAATAGGTTTGTAACCTTGTACACAAGCCCCATATTCCAAATGTTAAGAAAAGATATAACATGGTTGGGCGTACCATACCATGGCATCATTTCAATAGACCCGATGGAGCTCTTTTCAGTGTAAAAGCCGCAGTCTCTAAAGCATCACTTTAAAAGGGATAATGGCAAATTTATTTATGTCATCTTTGATCTTACCATGTCATGAATGGTTCGATTACATCTACACGGACTCTCCACTTGCAGTGGTGCTCCGGGAGGTGCAAGTTATGAAACCCCTTTCACAACTCATCAGACATTCGCTAAACTTGTAACTCAAATATTCCTTTCTGCAATCGAATTGTAGAAACATAATTTTCTTGTTACAACAACTTCTACTTCATTTTTGAAAACCTTATGAATGAATTCAAAAGATCCAGACTTACGTCTCAACAAGTAAATATCCACATATCTACTTGAGTCATTTCTGAAGATAGATAAATCCACTACTTGCAACAACATTTATTGGACTACACACATCATAATGTATGATCACCAATATGTTCTTTGCTCGTTCCTTATGGCCTGTGAACGGTATTTCAGTCACTTCACTTTTCAGAGGAAAGTTGCAAGTGTCAGATGATTCAAAATCAAACGACTTCAAAATCCATCATAATGGAATTTTCCATGCGGGTTTCTCCAATGTGACCAAATGCAGTGCCACACTTGTGTGGTATTCTTTTAGTCTTGCGACATTTAGCGTCAGTGTTATGGATGTATCATATTTCCATCAATATTCATAACATACATCCCATCTAGGATGGAAGCATGGTCCTTCATGTTATTCATAATACTGAACAACAATTGTTGTTTTTATGAACAACTCTTTTGCAACAAACATTGTGCAATGGGCTAGAGTGTATGAAACTCTAAAATGAATTATGAAAGTAAACACAGAGGTAATATATTAATATCATTATTCTTAACACACGTCTCATTCATAATGAAAGTATGGCCCTTATGTTATTCATAACACCGAACATCAAAAGTTCTTTTATGAACAACCTTCTTGCAAGATACCTTATGCAAAGGGCTGGAGCGTGAAACTCCAAAAGAATTATGAAAATAAATACATAGGTAATACACCGATGGAAGGTATAGTAACATTTACTATGTTCCCTGTGTGTATCTTAACCTCATTCCTGGCTAGTCTTTCAGGCCATAGTAGTTCTTACATCGAGTTGCAACAGAATGCAATCAAGCGGGTATCTTTGTGATCAACTCACAATACCCAAGAATTAGTGATCAACATGTTTAACCATAATTCCCAAGAACTATATCTTTGACCAGCCTTCTATACATCAAAAACTTGTATGACATTCATACATGAGCTGGATATTCCAGTCTTCTTTCCTTTTGCCATTATACTTCTAACAGTTTAACTTTTAGTATTTCTCCTACTCTCAAAAGAAGCACCCAACTTAAGAGTGGCGTTAGCCCCGGACTTCCTAGGCGTGAAAGTCTCACTAACACCCTTCGGATACTACCTTTCTCTTTAAGTTGTTGTTTTATTCACCTTTCATCATATGACAGGCGTTCTCCTGGATCCCTCTCTTATCAGTCTAATGCATAGTAAACTCTTTTACTAATAGTTTGCAAACAAACATTGCTTTGGATGTCTCATATCTTTTAGCCTTTGTCTGTCTCTGAAAATGATTTTCAGATTCCATGAATATCACATAACTATCCAAACTTTCGAAGTTCGGGTCTCATGGAAGCAAACGTATTGCACCTGACTGAAAAGGAATTCTAGCTTTTGGATCGAAGGACGAGAGTCACATGATCCATAGCATTAGCGGGAGAATACCAAAAGTATGCGATAGGACAAAGCCCTTCTCGGCATTCTAGAGGACAATCCTCACATTACGTTACCAATCGTAAAGTTTTAACCAGATATTTAACAGCTATTCAATTTTAACAGGGAAGGTGGAAACACGAGCCATTATTCTACAATTATTATGCAAATCACACTTAGACAGTGTTCAAAATTAATTGCACTAAGAATTAAAAGAATTAATTCTAAAGTGCGCTCCCACTCAAATCAATATCTCTCATAATTGATTGTGAGTGATACAAGACCCGCATTTAAATTGTTCGCCATTGGTGTAACACCACTGATGACGAAAATCTCAACCGGTAGGCCAACTTGCCAATCACATCTCTATGTGACTCTTGTTCATCTTTCGATGCGTGTGTTCCGAGCTCATGACGGTCATGCCTGAATGTCAAGACAACCAAGTGATCTCGCTGCGAGGTCTCAACTCACCCGCCTCACACTTCTCTAATCGTTCGTACCCGTGTGACACGGCGCACCCCGAAAAGATAG
Source organism: Elymus sibiricus (assembly GCA_039707655.1). Classification (NCBI taxonomy): domain Eukaryota; kingdom Viridiplantae; phylum Streptophyta; class Magnoliopsida; order Poales; family Poaceae; genus Elymus; species Elymus sibiricus. The sequence goes on from CM077664.1 coordinate 352,821,022, forward strand.
GTGCCGTGACGGTGCTCCACTTGGGAGAACACTAACTACTTGATATTTTTGTGAGAGATCACCCTAATAAAAGCGACTACCGCGCAATCAAGAAGGGTGCATCATAAGGGATAAACATCTCAGGCAATTCATAATAGCATGATATGGTATAGCCCTTTCTGACGGAGAAGTCTTTCATTTCTTCGTCTTCGGCATTCGCGTCGGTGTTCACCTTCGCGAAGATTGCCACCACCTTGTCGATGCACCAGATAATATTGCTATCTCTATAGCTAATAAAATAAGTGCATTACTTAAGGTTGACACGCAGGTCATTAAAGTGCAATCATATGGCTCCAGCCATCATGCCGAATCATGACACGCAGGTCATGTTAATCAAATTACATCATATAGTCATCTCATACATAATCAAATTATTATGAGTACTGCTATACCACATCATATGCACATGCAAACCATCCTGCAAAACCAAGTTAGACGCCTCTAATCGGTTCATGCAAAATTTTATTTTTCGTGGCTTCTAAGGTTTTGAAACAAACCGAAGCTACCAACGTCCATCATCAAGCATGATAATCCAAGTCGCTAGATTAACATTGCGGGGTGTATGAAACACGAGATAATAAAATCTCGAGCCCCATACTAAACTTCGTCATATGCGTGACCCCCGTGCAGATCACATCTGCATTGCCCTTTCGTCTGCGAAACATCCATCTTTCTTTAACTATGGTGGAACCCAAAGAACTGTTAGCACTTCATTGATCTGTCAATCAGCATACTCAGGAGCAGCATGAAAGGATCGCGGATTGCCAGAACTTTGTGCGATTCCACCATGCCGTCAAGATCAGGACTACGCAAATTCAGGGGAAGCAACAGGAACATCGGGTAACAGATTTCATCTGCTACCCGCACAAATAATTTTCAGTAATAGAACTCATCTACTACCTAATTACATTGCGCAACACCCATACATCTCTATGTATTCTAGATCGCAACCTGCATCTACGCATAGCCAGGCTCTTGATGCCACTGTAGGGTAATGCAGTAGAAAACAAAAATTTTCCGCCCTACGCACCAGCACAGGACCACTATGAAGACTGCATACAAGGTTTGATCTTTTTCGTTACCGACTCGTAGCGCAGCGGAAGTAGAGTCGATGACGATCGGCGGTGCAGATCCCCGCAGCTAGGATTTACAACCTCCCAACCGCGAGGATGTATACCCTCATCCGCCCCCCGGACAGCCCTCTGGGAGGCGGTCGGACAGTCCCCCGGACGGTGTCACGGACAGCCCTTTGGGAGGACCATCGAAACTCGGACGGTCACTCGGACAGCCCTTCGGGAGGCACTCTCAAACTAAGACCGAAACTACGATCTCTCTACAGAGTTGCACACATACGGTGTCATCTATCCGGCAGGGCTTCGCCGTCCAGAACTAGTTCCCACCGGAACCTAGACAGCCTTTCGGCTCTACGAAACTATTTCACTGGGAGGGAGAGAGAAAGCCAGATCATGCATGGCACTTGTATGTGAGAAGGGATGAGTTTTGGGCTGCCCCCTCCACCTCTATTTATAGGAGAAGGAAGGGTGGCGGGGCTGAAATTTCAGCCACATCCATCCATGTCATTTCCAAGATATTTTGGAGCAAAAGCCCAAAAAGGTGGCTTTCCAAAAAGTAACCATAAAGCTGATTTCACTATTCACGACGACATTTTCAGCATCTGATCGAACTGAAAATATTTATGTGGGCTTAGAACATTTCCAGTACCCACTAAAATAATTTTCAACGCTTTCCGAAACAATTCCGGTTTAGTGATTTTCATTGTCGAAAAGCATCTGAAGCGGTTCCGGCAGCTCCGGAACATTTCCGGTTTTCATCCCGGAAAATTCCAGAAAGTTTCCAGAACGATTCTGGCACCCTCCAAGAATTATCACGCATGTGCCGAAACCAATTTGACTTTATGTTATCCCCTGAAACAACTTTTCAGTTTCACCGGAACTGTTCCGGTGTTCTCTCTACGGAACTTTTCCGCTGTCCGAAACTTTTCCAGTGTCCGAAACTTTTCCGGTGATTTTCTCTCAGACTCCCTGTCTAGTATTCAGCAGATAGATGACCCTTAAGCGTGTGACCCTATAGGTTCGGTGAAGCATAGACATGACCCGGAACCCCTTCCGATCAATGATCAACATCGGAGCCGTGGACACCCATATTGACCCCTATACCCACACGAATGAATATTCGAGTGAACCTCCAGTTGCCGTGTGCTATTCCTGTTGCTTCGCGATATGTTACAAATACCCGAGGTGAGACATGTTGGCATCCCCGTGGATCAACAACTTGTCCACTATGCTAGTTACCTCGTTACCGGTATTGTTCTCTTTTCTCGTTCCCGTGTTCCGGCATCCCTGTGATCAAATCTCAAAGTGTCTGGCCAGACGATGATGGATACCGTAACACCGAGAGGGCCCAGAGATATCTCTCCATCGTCGGAGGAGCAAATCCCAATCTTGAGCAATCAAGTTACTTGACATACTTTTCCATAAACCCGTAAGCCGCCGTAATAGCCACCCATTTACGGATGACGTTTAACAAACCCCAAAGTTCATGAAGCAAGCATGAAGAAACTCGATACTCTCATGGTCTAAGGAATTATGCAAACGTTAACCATCTCTGTGTTATAAACCATTAACTTATGACGAATGAATCTCATAGCATAACATCAATTCGGGTCGATTCAACACAAATGTTCTTCTAACATTGTGCCCTCAAAATTACCGGCATAGCCATGCCCATGATTAGGAAAACAGGATCATCATGCAATACTTGAGCCAGTCTTAGAGGCCAGACTAGGAATACGTTTTATCGTTTATTATTCCACATGTGCATATGAGTCTTCCTCCGAGCCTCGTGGTTATTGCAGACTCGAGAACCATAGCAGTTATAGCATGGAACATAAACCTAATTATGAACAGGGAGATAATCAATAACATTTATTATTGCCTCTAGGGCATATCTCCTACACATACTTCTCTTGTTGAGGAACAAACTTTGTCTTGGGGTATTGATCTTCTTCCCACTCAACTCCATTGGCATTAAACTTTCGTTCAAAACCAACACCTTAGTTCTTCCGGTTCCTTCCTTGCTTGCGTACAATTTCCTCAAACTGCTTACTCCCGGCAAGACTCTTGTAGACACCTTTTTCTATAATTCCTTTCAATAGCATATTTTCTTGCTCAAGTGTAACTTGGCTAAGAGAATCATTAGTGGAATTAATAGAACTACTAGAAGTAACAACATTGGATTTAGCATTGTTATTGTTACTACTAGAGGTAGAACCATTTTTACCCTTGTTGCTAGTTTGCTTAGATTTAACTTGTGGCATAAAGGTAGACAAGAGTAAACGTTTGGCAAGATATGAAGAACTCTTCTTTCGAAGATTGTCATTGATAGCTTTAAGAAACTCATGCTCTTTTTCTAAATTTAGCTTCTCGAAGCGTAGCTTCTCATGAGTTCTTAGAAGTTCTCTATGATCCTCTTGAGTTGTTTCATGAGCTAACTTAAGAGCATTTAGTTCTTTAGTTAGACACTCAATCTCCTTCATAGCATTGTCACTCGTTTCCTCTTGACTATCATAATTACTAGCATTTTCATTATAGCTCACATTACTATCCTTGTCAACAAGTAAATCATCATCACCAAGCAAATCATCTTCATCACTATTGAAATGAAGATACTCGGGGTGTGATACCTTGGGGCCTTTTGCCATGAAGCATCTTCCAATTCCTTCATTTGGTGAGTCAAATAGATCATAGGAGTTGGATGACACAAGTGCAAGTCCGGCAACACCTTCATCTTGACTATAGTCGGAGTTGAAGTGATAACTTCTCTCGGAGTGGTTGTCGGAGTCGGAGCCGGAAACCCATTCACCAACATGAGCTTGATGTCTTCTTCTTGTGTAGCTCTTGGATGACTTGTCCTTCCTCTCCGAATCCTTGCTTCTTCAAGAGTGTCTTCGTTCATAACGATCATCTCTACTCCTTCTCTCCTTATGAGGTGATTTGTCTCTTCTATATCTTCCTCTTGGTGATTCGTCTCTTTTCTTCTAGGGAGCCGTACACTCATTTGAGTAGTGTCCGGGCTTCCCACAATTGTAGCAATTGCGGTCACGACTTGATGATCTTCTCTCATAATGTCTTGAGCTAAAGCTTCTTTCTTTCCCTTTGTTCTTGTAGAACTTGTTGGACCTTTTCACCATTAGGCTTATCTCTTCATTTGATACTAGCTTGTCACTTGAAGTTGGTGGAGCATCGGTTGAGGCCTTGTAAGCACCACTTGATTTGTTGTGCAGCTCCTCTTTGTCCTTGAGTGACATCTCATGAGCAACAATCCTTCCAATGACTTCCGTGGGCTTGAGATCTTTGTAATTTGGCATCATATGGATCAATGTGCAAACGGTATCATATTTTCCATCCAAAGCTCTAAGTATCTTCTTGATGATGAATTTGTCGGTCATCTCTTCACTTCCTAAGTCGGCGATCTCATTTGTGATGAGAGCAAGCCTAGAGTACATCTCAGCGACTCCTTCACCATCCTTCATCTTGAACTTGTCAAGTTGACTTTGAAGCACATCCAACTTAGATTCCTTGACGGACTCGGTACCCTCATGCATATCAACCAAAGTATCCCAAATTTCCTTTGCATTCTCGAGGCGGCTGATCTTGTTGAATTCTTCAGGACATAAACCATTGAATAGAATATCACAAGCTTGAGCATTGTATTGCAACATCTTCAATTCTTCCGGGGTTGCTTCACGATCTGGTTCCTTGCCATCCTCAAAGAAGTCACCTTGCAAGCCAACACGAACAACAGCCCAAACGACAGGGTTATGACCAAGAATATGCATTTTCATCTTATGTTTCCAACTAGCAAAGTTTGTACCATCAAAATATGGACCTCTACGGTGATAGTTACCCTCACTAGACGCCATACTCTCCTAGGTTGTGAAACCAAGGCTATGATCACCAAAACAATGGAAATCAAGGCTTACGGAGACCAAAGCTCTGATACCACTTGTAGGATCGAAAGTATGTCTAGAGGGGGGGTGATTAGACTACTTGACCAAATAAAACCTAACCTTTTCCCAATTTGAGTTGTGGGCAGATTTTAGCAATAGTACATGTCAAGCATCACCCTACACATGCAATTCTAAGAGTATAGCAGCGGAAAATAAGCAATTGCATATGTAAGTAGAGAGGGGTTTGGAGATTTCAAACGCAATGAAGACACGGTGGTTTTTGGCGTGGTTCCGATAGGTGGTGCTATCGAACATCCACGTTGGAGACTTCAACCTACGAAGGGTAACGGCTGCGTGAGTCCACGGAGGGCTCCACCCACGAAGGGTCCACGAAGAAGCAACCTTGTCTATTCCACCATGGCTTACGTCCACGAAGGACTAGCCTCACTTGGGGTAGATCTTCACGAAGTAGGCGATCTCCTTGCCCTTACAAACTGCTTGGTTCAACTCCACATCAGGTTGGAGGCTCCCAAGAGACACCTAACCAATCTAGGAGACACCACTCTCCAAAAGGTAATAGACGGTGTGTTGTTGATGAACTCCTTGCTCTTGTGCTTCAAATGATAGTCTTCCCAGCACTCAAACAACTCCTCACAGATTTGGCTATGGTGGAAGAGGGATTTGAGTGGAAAGCAACTTGGGATAGGCTAGAAATCAAGTTTCAAATGGTAGGAATGGAATAGCTTGATCTCAACACATGAGTAGGTGGTTCTCTCTCAGAAAATGTATGGTGGAAGTGTAGGCACGTTCTGATGGCTCTCCTTACTGAGAAAGAGGTGGTGGAGGGGTATATATAGCCTCCACACAAAATCCAAGCATTACACACTTTTGACCCAACTCGGTGGCACCGAAATAATCATCTCGGTAGCACCGAACTGTGTAAAAGATATGAACGTTAGGAATCTCGGTGGGACCGATACGAACAACTCGGATGGACCGAAGTGCAATGGCTAGGGCAATCCTCATCTCGGTGGCACCGATTGCATCAACTCGGTAGGACCGAAGTGAAGCAATAAGGCAACAGAGAGTTGGCAAGCCATCTCGGTGAGACCGATTTGCAAAACTCGCTGAGACCGAAGTAAGTGCAAACGATTACAGAGAGTTGGCAAGGCCATCTCGGTGAGACCGAGATCCATTTCGGTGGATCCAATTTGTTAGGGTTTTGGCAGTGGCTAAGTCTTGGATGAACTCGGTGGGGCCGGATAGGAAATGTCGGTGGGGCCGAGTTGGAATGTAGGTTTTGGACATATTTGGGATTGAGAGAGTGGTTGAGGGTTTAGGAGTACTGTCACTAAGCACTTGAGCAAAAAGACCATTAAGCAACACCTCATCCCCTTTTAATAGTATTGGCTTTCCTATGGACTCAATGTGATCTTGGATCACTAAACCGAAAATGTAGAGTCTTGATCTTTTGCCAATCCTTGTCCTTAGCATTTTGAGGGGTCCACGTCTCTAGTCCATGCCATGCCAATCATTGAACACTCTGAAATCTTAATCTTGAATGGACATTAGTTCAATGAGATATATGTTGTTATGAATTACCAAAACCACCAAGGGAGCAAATGTGCTTTCAATATGGCAGAGAAAAAATTCCAGAACCTAAAGTCTCATGACTTCCACATGATTATGACGCAACTGCTTCCGGTTGCATTGAGGGGGCTTCTACCAGAAAATGTTCGATTAGCCATTGTGAAGCTATGTGCATTCCTCAATGCAATTTCTCAGAAGGTAATCGATCCAGAAATCCTACCAAGGTTACAGAATGATTTGGTCCAATGTCTTGTCAGTTTCAAGTTGGTGTTCCCACCATCCTTCTTCAATATTATGACGCACGTCCTAGTTCACCTAGTCGACGAGATTGCAATTCTGGGTCCTGTATTTCTACACAATATGTTCCCCTTTGAGAGGTTCATGGGAGTCTTAAAGAAATATGTTCATAACCGTGATAGGCCAGAAGGAAGCATCTCCACGGGCCATCAAACAGAGGAGGTCATTGAGTTTTGTGTTGACTTTATTCCTGACCTTAAGCCGATTGGTGTTCCTGAATCGCGACATGAGGGGAGACTGGGTGGAAAAGGCACACTAGGACCGAACTCAATAATATGTAGGGACGGGCATTCTTGGGCGCAAGCACACTACACAGTTCTACAGAATTCTACCTTGGTGGCCCCGTATATCAATGAACACAAGAATATTCTACGCTCCAAACACCCAGAGCAGTCTGACGACTAGATTACACGTGAACACATGGGGACTTTCGGTGGTTGGTTGCAAACACATCTCATGGGTAACACCACTGTTGGAGATGAGCTGTACTTGTTGGCCAGGACACCATCTTTGACTGTATTGACTTTCCAAGGGTACGAGATAAATGGGAATACATTTTACACGATCTCCCAAGATAAAAAGTGCACCAACCAAAACAGTGGTGTCTGCTTTGATGCAGCAAACACCAATAGGGCAAAGGACACATATTATGGTTACATAGAGGACATATGGGAACTTGACTATGGACGTGATTTTAAGGTCCCTTTGTTTCGGTGCAAATGGGTCAATCTGTCAGGAGGCGGGGTACAGGTAGACCCGCAGTACGGAATGACAACAGTGGATCTCAACAATCTTGGGTACACAGACGAACCATTCGTCCTAGCCAATGATGTGGCGCAGGTTTTCTATGTGAAGGACATGTCTACCAAACCGAGAAAAAGAAAAGATAAGGAAGCGAATACATCATACGATGAGCCAAAGCACCACATAGTTCTTTCAGGGAAAAGAAACATCGTGGGAGTGGAGGACAAGACAGACATGTCAGAAGATTATGAAAAGTTTCATGAAATTTCTCCCTTCAGAGTGAAGACTGACCCAAGCATCCTGTTAAATGATGAAGATTATCCATGGTTACGGCGCAATAAGCAAGGGACACATGCGAAGAAATAGTTTTATACCCCAAGATCCCACTCTGGGATGTGACCGGCTTCACCGCCATCACTTTCTCTCTAGTGTGAGTTTCCGGACTTATAGCTGGAAAGTGCCACTTCGGACAAACCGGAGGGAATCTTTGTAAGAGCTAGCTAGGGAATTTTGGCATTTGAAACATGATTTTATAATAATTATTTATTAAGTTATGAAATTTCAATTATTCCTAACCTTTTAGTATTTGAATTATACAGAGGAGTTAATCAATTCAATTATGTCCAAACAAAATATGAATGTCTTCTGAGCACCGGTTGGTTGCTCAATATTTTCAAAAACATATTGACAAACCACCACCTGATGTGTCAAAGCATAAAGTTATATAAAATTCTAGTTATGACCAACTAAAACAAAACTATAATATTCTTCAATAGCAAAAAGAATCAACTAAAAAGCTTTTATAAAACTCTAGTTATGATCAAAATAATATTAACTTAAAATTATATAAAAATGAGGTACATACCTCCGACTTTACCTCAAGCCCGCTCCTCTCTATAAAATTGACATAACATATGCAAAAAATAACATAAAAATAAAAAATAAAATTGACATAACATACGCAAAAAATAACATAAAAAATAAAAAAACATAACATATGCAAAAAATTAAAATTGCCATAACATAAAAAATAACATAAAAAATAAAAAGACATAACATATGCAAAAAATTAAAATTGCCATAACATAAAAAATAACATAAAAAATAAAAAGACATAACATGTGCCATATATTTTATAGTGGTTATGAAAGAATATTAAAATTGACATAACATATGCAAAAAATAACATAACAAATAAAAAAACATAACATATGCAAAAAATAACATAAAAATAAAAAAATACCCGCCTACTAGCAGACACCACGGCCTGCATACGACTAAAAACCCAACTATATATGGGCCAGGATGCAGGCCCGCGGGGCTAGTAGGCCCAACAGGGCATTGGTTAGGCAATTAACTGCCTGCTTTAGAGAGGAGCTTGGGAGAGAGATCGCATCCGCGTATATAAACCAGTGCGATCTCCTCTCGCTTGGCGAGATGGGACTAAACTTTCACCACCCCACGGCTGTGCCACCATTTAGTCCCGGTTGGTGGCTCCAACCGGGACTAAAGGCCCCCCTTTAGTCCCGGTCCGAGCCACCAACCGGGACTAAAGGCTTGGGTTTCCCGCCCTTTGGGCTGCTGAAAACGAGCTTTAGTCCCGGTTGGTGTCTCGGACGGGACTAAAGGGTTGGGTATATAAGCAGCACTTAAGAGTTTTTCTCCCAATCTCTCCCTCGACGCCGAAGCCCTGCCCCGCCGCCGCCAGGCTGTTGCGCCGGAGATCGCCGTCGCCTCCGAGCCCCCCCCCCCTCGCCGACGCCCTCGCCGCGCCCTGCCCCGACGCCCTCGCCGCGCCCTGTCCCGACGCCCTCGCCTCGCCCTGCCCCGACGTCGCAGTCGCCGAGCCCTGCCCTGACGCTGCCGTCGCCGAGCCCTGCCCCGACGCCGCCGTCGCCGAGCCTTGCCCCGACGCCGTCCCCTGATCCCCTACAACACACTGTGAGCCGCCGCGCCGTTCCCCTCCTCCTCCTTCCCCCCCACGCCCCGACGCCGCCGCCCGCCCGCGCCCCGACGACGCCGACGCCGCCGCCCGTGTTCATTTTGTCTTTTTTGTATGTTGGTGATAGTAATTTTTGAACATGAAGAAATGGTGATAGAAATGGTATGTTTTAATGCAAGCATCTTTTGCATTAAACAAATTGAAGAACAATTTTTTTTCTGAATTTTCTGAATTTTTTGACAGTGCACATCAAGTGTATGATGAAATGCCAGAGGGCTCTAGGAATTTTAGAAAATTTTGAGAATTTTTATGGTGAGGTGTTGATGCACAAAAGAGAGTCTGGCAAAGTTTCAGAATTTTTGGAGCAATTTAAATTGGGCTTTGACCATGGAGTTTGAATCTGGTCCAAATTTGAACTGAATGAAATTTGAAAAATTTGAACTATGGAACCAAATGTTTTTGGTGGAATGGGTTGTGGGTACTATCAAATAGATGGAGTAATTTTTGTGGGTGCAAAAGAATTGGGGAGAATATAGCTCCTTTGCAAATCAAAGAACAAATTTTTTGCATTAGAGTTCCTTTTGTCTTTTTTGTATGTTTTAATGCAAGCATCTTTTGGGCAATCTTGGAATATGAAGTAGGAGCATTTCGATGTCATCTTGCTGGTACATTTTACTTCATGCCATGTTAGGACCTGTAGTGAGTGCTACAAGCTTGTAAACTTGCTATCTATTCATTTCTGCCATGCCATGCAAATATCACTAAGTCTGAAAATCTGTTAATACTTGTCAACTTGTCATGATGATTGCCATTGATCTAGGGGTCATTTGAATTAGTTCAGTAAGCATGTTTTGCCATGTGTTACATGTACATTCATGTCATGCCATTTGTTCCCATGTAGAAATTCTGTAGCATGTTCAAATCTTGCTTTCAAATTGGTATCTAGCTATAATGGACAGATTTGCATTGCATATTGCTTTCATCACCATTTGAGTTCCGTGCATCCGTTTGCCATGATCTTTATAGGTCCATTTCAACTAAAATCTTCCATTCTATCCAGTGGCATACTTGGGTTTGCCTAATTTTTTTTCACTTGGTGGAATTACAGGTTGTGGTGTTGCATCTCCGTGGATTTGGTCCCTGATCGTCCCTCCGCTGTTCGACAAAAGGTGTCCATTTGTCGTATGTTGAGTTTTGTTCATAGGATGATGGTTGGTTCATTTGTTGAGTTGTGTATTCATCTTGTGTATAAATCTTGTATTCATTTTGTATTCATCTTGTGTATAAATCTTGTATTCATCTTGTACAAATATCATCGTAACTTCGACATGAGAGGGGGGGGGGGGGTCGTTAAAACATAACCCTGATAACTTTGATTTTGAGGCATATGAAAACCTGATTTGCACGTCGGACAGGCATGAGAGAGGCGGTCCGCAAAGTATCCTCTCCCAAAAGATAAGACGACTCATCAGATATGATTCTAGATAATGTCCAATGCCTCATATCGCGAACATAGTTATATTGGATAATTGATCTTCATATAAATGAAGCATAAAAGTTTAGCAATCACTTACAAATTTTCATGTTGTTCATTGACTTCGACATGAGGGGGGGGGGGTCGTTAAAACATAACCCCGATAATTTCGGTATAACTTCGACATGAGGGGGGGGGGTCGTTAAAACATAACCCCGATAATCCACTAATCCATTGCTCATATGCATATGATTCCTTGTTGTGATTAGGTCTATGTTTGCCACTAATCCATCTCTCATGGTTGTATATTGCCATGTTGTAATATTTGCAGAAACTATGGAACACGACAGAGACTTAGAAAAAGAAGAGATGTTGGGGGATATAATCCGCGACGGAGGTGATGATAGCCCCTCACAGTTTCTCAACGACTCCGATGGTCGAATGGAGGAGGGAAGAGAAGATGACGGCTCCGATGATCGAATGGAGGAGGGAGAAGATGACGGCTCCGCCGGTGTTGGAGCCTTAACTGTTGCAAAGTCCGGCGAGGTATATATATTAATTAAGCCTCTGCTGACTAGATGCATTAATTGTTTTGTATGTACATATATTAATGCTTCTTTCTTCTTTTAGCCCTCCGGATCGTCGAGCCAAACTTCTATAAGGAGACGAGGCCCGAAGAAAAGGTTGGGCGAGAATGAAAGGTTCACGATCGAACAAGTCGATCCAGATGGCAAACAGACTGTTCCCAAGCGGACCTAAGACCGATTTATACATCAGTGCGGAGTTGTTGTTGGGGACAGCGTCCCGATCAGCATCCAAGAATGGAATAAGAAGAAGGACGATGGAGTTTCTTATGGCGACGATAGATGCAAAGATGAGCTCTGGAACTCGCTCATGATAAATTTCAGCCTACCGCCAGAGGAGGATCCAAATAACCCAGTTATACAGCGAAAACTCAAAAAATGGGCTCTTAAGAAGATGGCAGAACAATTCAAGAACTGGAAGAAAAGATTGAACGAACAGTTTGTCGAGAAAGACGAGACTCCAGAATTCACCGGTCAATATGCGAAGATAAAAGATCACTGGCCCGCATTTGTGGCGTACAAGAAATCGGAGAAAGCTAAGAACAGGTCACAGACAAATAAGCTAAATGCTGCAAAGAAGCTGTATCACCATGTTACGGGGTTAGGTGGCTACAAGGTTGCCCGGCCTACATGGTACAAAGCTGAGAACGACCTGCTTGCTAAAGGGATCCAACCAACGACATTGAACTGGCCCGAACGGGCAAGGACTTGGTTCTTCGGGCATGGGGGAACTTTGGACCCAGAAACAGGGGAGTGTGTTTACACGAAAGAACAACTTCAAACACCCGTCATAAAGATTCAGGAAGCAATCAAGGACGTGCAGGAAGGGAGGTTCCATCCCGACAGAGAGAAGGACGTGCTGTCACGGGCCCTCGGGAATCCTGAACACCCTGGACGAACACGAGGCACATCAGGCTCCGTTCTGTGGGTGCATGGGTTTCCCGACAGCACTGGTTATAGAAGCCGAGGGAGAAAGAAGAAAGAGGAAGCAGACCGGATGCAGAATGTAGAACAAAGATTAGCGTTGTAGGAGAAGAAACTAGAGGAACTTACCAGTCAGCGATCTACCGGCGCACCATCTCAGCAGCACGAAGATCCTTCATTCGATACTGCCCACGAAGCTGCTACCCCACCATCTCAGCGGAAAAGCAGCGTGGCTTCCACGGAGCTCGTTCGGCCTGATATCACGGCTCCTCGCTACCCCGTGGATGATATCACGGAGAGGGAACATTGTGAGCTAATGGCAAAATGCATCAACCTAATCTTGAAGGTGGCGGTCGGCTATGTCTTACCTCCTAGACCTGATGCAACTTTCCATTGCAATCCGATTCCAGATGGCATTGCTATTGTCGGGGTGGATGAAGTTACCACCGGATTCAAGGGGCTGGAGCTTGAGTACCCTACAGGTGATGGGGAGACTCATCTGGTAGATGCCGTAAGGACTACCATTCTATGGAGAAAGGAATACATCGTGCTTCCACAATGGACGCCACGTCAGCAGACTCAGCCGGAGGAGGCCTCTCAGCAGACTCCTCATAGTCCAGCTCTATCTCCGCTGCCTCAGTCGTCTCCGCCACGGCACAACACTCCGCCGCCTCAGCTGTCTCCGCCGCGTCAGCGGACTCTGCCGGAGGAGGCCCCTCAGTATAATCCTCCGCCGCCTCAGCTGTCTCTGCCACCTCAGCGGACTCCGCCTCCTCCGCCGCGTCAGCTGACTCCGCCTCCTCAGCAACGGCGAAAGAGACAGGCCGTCGCTCCGGCGGCTAGCAGTACAACAACGAAGAAATCCAGAGCAGGTCCATGCGTCAAGAAGGCTCCTGCCAAGTTACCATATGACATGTCTGAGGAGGAAACCAATGAGTTCGTGGCTGCCGATGTGAAACGCCAGCTTGCACCGAAATGTCTAGATCCAAAGGAGAAAATAGATTCGGTAAAAGCGAATCGTTGTCTAGATGCCCTTAAGCGACCACCACCGCCTCCGCTGCTATCACACTATGACCGCAGTATTGTAAAGACATTTGATGAAGTAAAAAGGTCGGGAAGTAGCAGAAGTAGCAGTGCTGCAAGAAGTGGGAAAACAATTCCCCAGCTCGGTGAACAGGAAAAACAATCGTGCCCCCCGCTCAAGGTGTTTCCCGATATCGCTAATGATCCGGGGGTAGCGGCTGCTCATCCTGGTTACACTCTTGGTGATTACTTAGGCGATGAGGTACGGTTCGAAATGGCTGAGGTAGCCTTTAGATACGAGCACGGAAAGCCTCTCGTCAGACCTGAGCAGCTCCCGCGTCTATCAACGATGATGCGAAGATTGCATGACTGGTACTTGAAAGCCTGCAAAGAAGGGACCGACAGTATCTACGTGGGAATTAAAGATGAGCACTACTTCAATGGAGTCGAGGCGTTGTACATTGAATTTGAAGAATTATTTCAGTTATACAATCAAGACGCCCTCGACAAAACTATCATCAGTTTCTATTGTCTGTAAGTATTTTTTCTGTAATTAAGTCTCTAGCTCAGCTTGTTCATTGCATGTATAATTATCCTCACACTATATTATGCAGATTGAAGATCCGCGAATGCAGAGGAAAAATCTATGACATTGGGTTCATTAACCCAAATACCGTAAATGAATATACGGTACAAAAAAACCCCGATGATACTGAGAAAAACTTGCTAAACGCGTTACTTGGATAACAAAACAAAAGGGAAATACTATTTCCTTACAACTTCAAGTGAGTGTTACTGTCTTGTGCACATTCTGTTTCGCTTACTCGAGGTTAAGTGTAATTGATGAGTTATGCATGCGCAGGTTCCACTATATTCTGCTAGCCATTCAGCTTGACGCGGGACTAGTAATTGTCTTGGACTCGAGACGTAAAGACCCTAAGGAGTGGGCGGACCTGAGTCAAATGCTCCAGAAGTAAGTTCAATCATTATCGCACCATATCGGCAACTTTCGTTCATTTCTTGATATCAAGTAATCATTTTCTTTGCCGGGCAGGGTTTGGAAAAAGTTCACCAACCAGGTTAGGGGTGAATGGAAAAAGGAGCTGCGATTTTCACACCCCAAAGTAAGTACTACTAGCTAGCTAGTTCCGCGCATCTCTCATTGATTCTAGTTTCAATACAATTATCATGCTTGATTATCATTTTGATTGAACTCTATTCTCGTAAAGTTCTTGTGGCAGGAACCCGGGAATAATTTATGTGGATACTACGTTTGCGAGTACATTCGCCACAAGACCTCTGAGCGGGGCAGATCTGAAGAACAATTTGAAGTACGTAAACAATATTCACATTTTTATTTTATTTCCATCAATTGTGTTGAGTTTCATTCATATATATATATATATATATATATATATATATATATATATTTACCCCCTTCTTTAAATTAGATCTCGCGGAAGCGGGACGAACTCCTACCAACTGATCGCATACGAGCAATTCAAGAGGAATTGGCGGGATTCTTTGTTGAGCATGTCATACCTACAGACAGAGAATACCATCGGGATTTGCAATGCGATATTGGTAATTAGATATTAGTGATCGTAAGAGATGTTATATTGTATATATGCATGAACGTGTAGTATATGTAGTAGCGTCGAATAGATATACGAAAACTTGTTGTTCGACCAAGTACGGAGAAAGAGAGGTCACTTCTCTCTATATATTGATCATGACGATGTTGTGTAATGGTTTCTTCATTGCTATATGTAGTAGCTAGCGTCGAGTTGAATTAAAAGCATAAAATAAAAATGAAAACCCTAAATGTAAAGGAATTGAATGGTAAACACAAAAAGAAAAGGGGAAACACAATATGAAACCCCTAAACCCTCCAAAACCCCTAAACCCCTCCTTTCAAAAACAAAAACCCCAGCGCCTGGCAGTTGCTGACGCGTGGCTGCCTTCTAGTCCCGGTTGGTGTTACCAACCGGGACTAGAGGTCCTCCTGCCTGGGCGCCCACAGCGGCCACGTGGAGCTCCTTTAGTCTCGGTTCGTAACCCAACCGGGACTAAAAGTGGGGGCCTTTAGTCCCGATTGTTTTGTCCCGGTTGCAGAACCGGGATTAAAGGCCCTCTGGAACCGGGACTGATGCCCTGTTTTCTACTAGTTGATCAGTACTTGAATTATGCCTTCGGGGGTAAATGATACTACCATTGTCATGATTCCTAAGATAGCAAATCCTATCAAAGTCACTGACTTTAGGCCCATTAGTCATTGTAATGTAATTTACAAAGTTGTCTCAAAATGCCTGGTTAATAGGCTCAGGCCACTCTTGGATAATATCATATCTCCTCCTCAGAGTGCTTTTATACCAGGACGCATGATCACTGACAATGCTTTGGTGGCCTTTGAGTGTACTCACTTTATAAAGCAATAAAAAGATCCCACGAAGAGCTATTGTGCATATAAACTTGACTTATCAAAGGCGTATGATAGGGTTGACTGGGAGTACCTTAGGCAAATGATGCAAAAGATTGGCTTTGCTCACCGTTGGGTTGATTGGATAATGACTTGTGTAACCTCGGTGAGATACTCCGTAAAATTTAATGGAGCTATCTTGGATTCATTTGCACCGACATGCGGCCTTCGGCAAGGTGACCCATTATCCCCATACTTATTTCTTTTTGTTGCTGATGGATTATCTGCTCTTATCAACAAGGAAATCGATTCTGGTGATTTATCACCACTGAAAATAACAAGAAGAGCTCCTGGTGTATCTCATCTTCTTTTTGCGTATGACACATTATTATTTTTCAAAGCTTGTGATCAGCAAGCATTTCATGTCAGAAGCACTCTAGAGGCTTATGGACTTGCTACAGGACAAATGATAAACCCAAATAAATGTTCACTCTTGTTTGGTAATTCTTGTCCTGAGCATGTTCAGGATTCAGTCAAGGCTATTCTCCATGTTACAGCTGCTGCATTTGAGGAGAAGTACTTGGGCTTGCCAACTCCAGATGGTAGGATGTCTAAAGGAAAATTTCAAAACCTGCAAGTTAAACTTACCAAGAGATTATTTACTTTTGATGGGCACCCCACCCAAGCTGGTAAGGAAGTGCTGATTAAATCAGTTGCTCAGTCCATTCCCACCTATATCATGAGTGTGTTTAAACTCCCTTTGGAGTTATGTGATGATCTGAATCGGATGGTGCGGAATTTTTTCTGGGGTTCTGAGGATGGTAAAAGGAAAACCCACTGGTATGCTTGGACTAAAATGACTAGACCAAAAGGACATGGAGGTCTAGGTTTCAGAGATTTTCGCCTATTTAACCAAGCTTTGCTTGCAAGGCAGGCATGGCGTCTCCTGGTCTTCCTAGATAGCTTGTGTGCGCGGGTCGTAAAAGCAAAATATTATCCCAACGGGCGTCTGGAGGACACTGTTTTCGCGGGTAATCCTTCTTCCACTAGGCAAGCTATTAGTCATGGTCTTGATTTATTAAAGAAAGGTCTTGTTTGGAGAATTACAAATGGGCAGAATGTTCGAATATTGCGTGACAGATGGATAGCTTGTGTTCCCACGGGTGGCCTAATATCACCAAAAGGGAGATGTCGTTTCCGTTGGGTTTCAGAGCTTCTGGACCATAATGGAGGTTGGGACGATGTTAAATTGCAACAATTTTTTCTCCCTGTAGACATTACAGAAATCAAAAAGATTCGGCCTTCCCCAAGGCTTGGTTCCGACTTTCTTGGTTGGGCACCTGAAAAAAGTGGACAATTCTCGGTCAAAAGTGCTTACAGGCTGGCTTATGAGGAACTTCACAGTGCATCGGTTAGTTCTTCGAGTACCAACTCACAAGGGGGGCGGGAAATATGGAAAGCTATTTGGTCTGCACCGGCACCCCCAAAGGTTCTTTCTTTTGGTTGGAGACTAGCAACGAACACTCTGGCAACTTGGAGTAACAAGATGAAAAGAAACATGGCAGTGAGCACCACTTGCCTGATTTGCGGTGTGGAGGAGGAAGATTCCTTCCATGTCTTCTGCTCCTGCCCTAATGCGCGGCAACTATGGAATGCTCTGCTCGTGGATTGGTCACTACCAGCTTTAAACTCCATTAGTACGACCGGGGAAGATTGGTTCTCGGTGTTCTTCTGCAATCTAAATGAAGAAATGAGAGTACGTGTTCTGCTACTGTTTTGGAGGATGTGGTATGTTAGGAACGAGATTGTGCATTCAAAATCGGCTCCTCCAGTTGATGTGTCTAAGAGGTTTTTGAGCAGCTACCTTGACAGTCTCTACTCCATTAGTGCAGACCCGTTTGATCCAATTAAAGGAAAATCAGTCACCACTATGTGTTTCCCACATGTGGATCCAACATGCAATAATAGGCCACAACCCGTAGATGTGTTGTGGTCGCGACCTGTGATTGGCCGAAATAAATTAAATGTTGATGGTTCCTTCCTCAACAATGAAGTGGGAGCAGGTATGGTTCTCAGAGACCATGAGGGTTCGATTGTATTCAGTGCATGCAGGCAAATATTTTCATGGAATGATGCCCTAGAATCTGAACTTCTAGCCCTTCAGGAAGGTATAGCTTTGGCATTGCAGTGGTGTTCCCTGCCACTAGATATTGAAAGCGATTGTCTCGAGGCAGTCATGATGATCAAAGTACGCTTTTTTGGTCGAGGATATCAAAAGAAGCATGGAGGAACGGGATTCTTGTATTACTCATATTCGCCGTAGCCAAAATAAATCTAGTCACTTTATGGCAAACTTTGGGAGATCCGAACGCCGCACTGTTGTTTGGCTTGGATCAGGCCCTCCCGGCGCTTTAGAAGTTTTTGAACTTGATTGTAATTCTTAAGTTTTTGGAGTAATACAAGAATTTATTCGCAAAAAAAAGACACGAATGAACTAACACATTTATGTTTTGCTACAGCAATTGAAGCTGAGATCGCCAATGCAACAGCAAACCGAAACCTTTCTCGGGAGGTTGAACCGGCAGGTCGAGAAACAAGCCCCGTGGAGGGTGGCCGTGGAGGTATGATAGTAAACAAAGTATACTACCACAATTGTGAAATATGCTGAGACTGATTTACCCGATCTGTCAATTCTACATGCAGATGTTCAGGTTGATGAAAATGCCAATGAGAGTTGCCGTCGCTGGCAGGCAAATATTGGAGGTTAGACGCAGTGAAAAAAGTTCATACATTGAAAGACAACTTTTAAAATATATTTTTTGGAATGCAGTTTGAATATTTACTAAAAGACAACTTTGCTTTGCAGGACGGGCGTGCATTGGTGGTTCCTCCCGGGCAGGCAACATGAGTTCCATGAAGCGGTGGTGGAGACGGAAAGGGAAGAAGTCAAAAAGAGGATCCAAGAGGAAGCAGAGGGTGCGGTTCTTGAACGTTGTGGAGACAATATGCTCATCAAAACCCTCTGAGAGTGAAGATAGTTCTAGCGATGAAAGCAACACAAGAAAGAGAGGACGACGCTGGTAGCAACGCAGAAGGTTTCTGATGGGCATTGTCGTGGTTTTAGCACGGCAAATGCCCTTGTGAAAGGACTTAGAGATGAGGCCATTGCATGAAGGTGGAAGCTTGACGGGGTTGATCGGGAACGAGAAGACACGGAATTACCCAGGTTCGGTCCCTCACGCACTAGTGGAGAAACGGCCTTTAGTCCCGGTTGGGAAGGGCCTTTAGTCCCGGTTCACCAACCGGGACTAATAAATCGGGACTAAAGGCCCCCACCCTTTAGTCCCGGTTGGCCACGACCCGGGACCAAAGTCCCTCCACGTGGCCGCGAGCGCGCAGCGGGGGCTGGAGGACCTTTAGTCCCGGTTGGTGACACCAACCGGGACTAAATCCCTGCCACGTGGCCGTGAGGGCTGGGGACCTTTAGTCCCGGTTGGTGACACCAACCGGGACTAAAAGTTTAGGGGTTTAGGGGTTTATTGTTTATTTTTTATTTTCATTTTGTGTTTTCCATTTAATTCTTTTTCATTTCAAACATATTTTACGCTACTACATACTGTACACGTTATGCATATATAATAGAATTTCTCGTAGAACCAATCATATATCATAGAATTTCTCGTACGACCATGCATACACACACATATATATACAATTTGGTATATACAATTTGGTATATACAGTTTCTCCTACAACTTGCAGATCATTACATGCAGGCATTAGGTGAAATGGTATTCTCCGTCGTGAGATATGACCTTCTGAAGCAAAAATCCCGCCATTTCCTCTTGAAATGCTCGTATGCGGTCCGTTGGTAGGAGCTGATCCCGCATCTCTTGCATCTTTAAAGAAGGAGATCAATATTAATATATTAGTTGTGTGTATATATATTAGATAATGATAAAAAGAATTGTGAATAGTGTTTACGTACCCAAAGATTTCCTGCATCTCTTCTCCTTTCGTTGATAATAATGCGAATGTTCTCGCAAACGTAGTATGCACATAAATTATTCCCCGGTGCCTGCCTCAAGCACTTTACGAGAATAGAATTCAATCAGATAATAATCAAGCATGATAATGGTATTGAAACTAGAATTAAAGAGATGCGCGGACGTAGCTAGCTAGCTAGTACTACTTAATTACCCTTGGTCGCCACCATTTTAGGCTTGGTTTCCATGGACCGACAGCCTCTTTGATGAACTTTTTCCAAACCCTGCCCGGCAAAGAAAATGAATAAAGGAGTTATTAATTACTTGATATCAGGAAATGAACTAAAGAGGCCGACATAGTGCGATAATGATTGAAATTACCTGTCGAGCATCAACTTCAGGTTGTAGTATTCTTTAGGGTCTCTAGTTAGTGAGTCCAGTACTTCAACTTTTCCCTCGTCAACTCTAATGATTAGCAGGATCCAGTGGAAACTGCGCACACGTTTGTATAAGCGGGCATGCATAACTCATCAACTACACTTAACATCGAGTAAGCAAAATAGAATTTGTAGTACAAGACAGTAACACTCACTTGAAGTTGTAAGGAAATACTATCTCTGGTCTGGCATTTACTTCCTTCAAAAACATTAGCAAGTTGGCCTCTGTGTCTTTGGGTTCTTCTTTTAACACTTTTTCATAAATGGTATTTGGGTCAATGAACCCAATGCCATAGACTCCATCTCTTTTCATTTCAGAAATATTCATTCTGCATAATACCACACAAAAGAATATAGTGAGCATAATTACAGGCAATGAACGAGCTGAGCTAGAGACTTAAATTACAGAAAGAAATCACATACAGACAATAGCAACTGACGAGAGATTTGTCCAGTGCGTCTTGATTGTATAACTGAAAAAGTTCTGGCAAGTCAATCCACACATCTTTTCCATGGAAGTAATGCTCTAGCTTGACTTTCACCATGAGGCTCTCTCGCTCGGCCTTTACTTCTCTCAGGTACCATTCATGCAATCTGCGCATCTGCGTTGGTAGAAGCTCGACCTCCTCAGGCCTGACCAGAGGGTTCCCGGGGACGTATTTCCATGCTAGATCCTTCTCATCAATATTCGTGGGAAGATCCTCGATGCTTAGGAGTTGTTCAACAGTGACACCGGCCTCTCTAGCCATCTGTCTAGTAGCGTCGGTTATTACCGGCTTATCGGTGGTACTCACCTTGAGCGGGGGGATCGATTGCACTGCCTGTTCTCCCAGCTGGGGAACAGTTTTCCCGCTTTTATTACTACCTGTTGTAAGGCTCGACTCCTTATCTTTTTGTGCATGATATGACTTCTTAATAGAGCGCTCATAGTCTGAATCACTTTTCTCCCTAGCCGGTTTAGCAAGATCCACAAAGTGTTGTATGACTTTCTCAGGTATTTTCTCCTTCGGCGGCGGGGGCGGTTTCGGTGCAAAATGGGCCTTCACTTCGGCATCCACGACCCGTTTGTTTTCCTCCTCAGTCATCTCGTAAGCTAACTTCTTTTTGGCAGGAGGCTCGGGTTTCTTGTTTGGTGGTCTCTTCCGCTTGGGAGTCCGCTGACGCTGCAGAGTTCGATATTGCGAACTCGCGTTGGGCTCCGTCTCGGGGTGGGCTGGAGTCGGCTGACGCGGCGGATTTGGAGGAGGAGTCGGCTGACATGGCGGACTTGGAGGAGGAGTCGGCTGACGCGGCGGACTTGGAGGAGGAGTTGGCTGACGCGGCGGACTTGGAGGAGGAGTCGGCTGACGCGGCGGACTTGGAGGAGGAGTCGGTGCCCTTGGCGTCGAGTTTGGAAAGACGATGCAATCCTTTCTCCATACAATGATACCACGTATGGCTTCTCCCAGTGTCTGCTCCCCTTGACCTCCAGGAAAGTCAAGCTGTAGTGAGTCATATGCCGACAGAACTTCATCCACCCCGACACGAGCATAGCCAGGTGGAATCGGATTGCCGTGGAAGGTTGCTTCAGGGGGA
This sequence comes from Elymus sibiricus, assembly GCA_039707655.1. Taxonomy (NCBI): domain Eukaryota; kingdom Viridiplantae; phylum Streptophyta; class Magnoliopsida; order Poales; family Poaceae; genus Elymus; species Elymus sibiricus. The sequence continues at coordinate 352,843,025 of CM077664.1, forward strand.
TTTGGTAAAGCATAGCCGTCCGCCACCTTCATGGATATGTTCTTCACTTTCATGTGTAGCTCACAACTTGTCGTCTCTTCGATATCATCCACGGGGTAGCGAGCCAGTAGTGCATCATCGGCCGGGACCCCCGTGGAACCCACGCTACTTTTCGGCATAGATGGGACGGTGCAATCCAATGCTGTATCTGCTTGCTGCTGCCGCTGAGACACCCTTTCCAGGCTAAGTGTGTCGATCTGCTCCTGCTGCCGCATGAAAGCGCGTTCCAACTCCGCGTGCTTTGATTCCATCTGTTCAAGCCGGTCTGCATCCTGCTTCTTCTGGTCTGCATCCTGCTTCTTCTTTCTCGCACGGCTTCTGTAAGTGTCGTTCCACTCCGCAAACCCCTCAACCCACGGAACAACGCCTTTGCCTCGTGTTCGTCCCGAGTGTTCAGGATTCTTGAGGGTGCGTGTAAGCTCGTCGTTCTCTCTCTCGGGCTGGAACGCCTCCGTTCGAGCCTCTTTTATTGCTTCAAGTAAAGCGTCTGAGGCTTCTTTAAGACTTGCCTGTTCAATAATCTCCCCTGTCTTTGGGTCCAACTTTGCCCCATGCGCATAAAACCAAGTCCTGCACCTGTCGGGCCAACCCACTGTTTGTGGAGTGACCCCTGCAGCAATCATCTTTTCCTCAGATTCATCCCACTTAGGCAACCCAGTCTTGTAGCCACCTGGCCCCAGAACATGGTGAAACTGTTTCTTCTTAGCATTGATCTTGTTTATCCTCGACAGTTCCTTTGCTGCTTCCGATTCCTTGAACTCCACAAATAAGTCCCAGTGATCTTTTGCCTTCTCCAGTGCTCCAGTGAATTCTGGAGTCTGCTTTCCTGCTTCGACGTAGCAGGCCCATAATCTTTTCTTGTGGTTGCGGAATTGTGTGGCCATCTTCTGAAGAGCACTCTTCTTGACTTTCTCCCCCGTTCTGCATCTGTTAAATGCTCTGGTAGGGTGAAATGTGACATGAGCATTTCCCAAAGCAGATCTTTTGCTCTTTCGTCGACAAAACTAACTTCTCGATCTCCCTTTGGCTTATTCCATTATTGAACGGAGATCGGGATTTGGTCCCTGACAATAACTCCGCACTGACGAGTAAATTTGTCCGCATTCTTTTTAGGAGCAAGCGGTTCGCCATTTGGTTTGATCTCATCGATGTTGTACTTTATGCCAGGCGGCAACTTTTTGGCCGGGCCTCGTACTGCCCTGCTTGTAGAAGATTTGCTCGATCCGGAGGGCTAAAAGAAGAAAGATTCGTTAATATATATATATACAAATCAATTAATACATGTAATGATCACCAGAGGCCTTATTTATACCTCGCCGGTCTTTGTTAATTGAAGATCATTTCCTTCGCCATCATTGTTTGTGTGCCCTTCGTCTATTGGTTCTTCCTCAAATATTCCCTCACCGGCGTCGTTCAGATATTGTGAGCCATCATCTTCAGGTTCACCCTCTGGGTTTCGGATCATGTCGAACATGATATGCTCTTGATCATGGTCATCTCTGCCGCTAGCGTCCATAGCTTAACTAATCCAGAAGAAAGATAAAACAATTTAGTATTCAAATTAGAATGCATCTCGAATAATATCACTAATACACCTCGAATAATCCAGTTAATGCATCATCGAATATTATCGAATATAATCTCGAATACATCTCGAATATTATCACGAATACATCTCGAATATTATCACTAATACATCTCGAATACATCTCGAATATTATCACTAATGCATCATCGAATATTATCGAATCTAATCTCGAATACATCTCGAGTATTATCACTAATACATCTCGAATATTATCATATAACATCACTAGCTAATACAGATCGAATACTATCGAATAATCCAGTTGACTCGCGGTTCCTGAGGCACGGGCGGTGGACACCCAAAGAGAAGGAACCATCACAGGATCATAGCTCGGGTAAGATCCCTGAAGAACCTGCCAGGTATTGGAGAACCTGACGTCCAACGCAACCATGTAGCGACGGACGTGCTCGTCCTCCTCCCTGACACGTCGACGTACCACCTCCTCGGGGGCCGGCTGCCTCCGCACCGATAGTGTCCCACGCGACCGCCACCAAAGAAGCTCCGGGTCGACGATGGGAGCCCGGTTCCTCACCAAGCTGCGCGCCCCGGAAGGTAGCACCTCCCAGTGCCAGCCCGGCGGAGCCCAGTCCCGGACATGGCGCCTCTCAAGCAGGTTGTCGCCACCGAGTTGACGACGAGGATGCGAGCCGGGCATCGTCGACGCCAAAAATGTTTCTATGCAAATTTAACATTTTTTAAATGCTTGATTATGATTTTTGTAATTCTTGTTCACTTGATTTTGCAAATACATGACAAACTTTTGCAAATACAACATTAAGATATTAACATTTTCCAAATAAGATATTAACATGTTTTTGATCAATATTTTTAAGATACAACATTAAAATATTTTTAATACATGGTCAACTTTTTTCTATGCAACTTTTTTCTATGCAAATTCCACCGTTCATCTACATACATACATACATTGTATACATACATACATATACTAAGCATCTACAACATCTAGTGAAAAAAAAACAATCTATGAAAAAAAAAGATGAACAAAATTAAGGAGGGAGAGGCTCACCGGCCGGGATCGTTGGGGCGGAGGGAGGCGGGGAGGACGCTGGAGACGGAGGAGCGGCACCGGCGCGGGCTCGGGCCGCGGCAGCTTGTGGAGGAGCGGTCGTCGATCGCGGGGCGAGCGCGCGCGGAGGAGCGGTGGCGGCGGGCAGCGTGGCGGCGCCGGCGCGGGCTCGGGCGGCGCTTGGGAGCAGAGCGGCCGGACGGCGACGTCGAGGTGCGGCAGCCTGGCGGCGTCGTGGTCTTCGGCGCCGTCGGGGGAAACTAGATGGCTTTTGGAAAATTTCGTAAGTGCCGCTTATATACAGAGACCTTTAGTCCCGGTTGGTGGCTCCAACCGAGACTAAAGGCCCCCCTTTAGTCCCGGTTCGAGCCACCAACCGGGACTAAAGGTGAATTTCACCAGGCCAAGCGGCGGGAAGCCCAGGCCTTTAGTCCTGGTTGGTGGCTCGAATCGGGACTACAGGGGGGCCTTTAGTCCCGGTTGGTGGCTCCAACCGGGACTAAAGGGTTGGTCCTGGCATGGTGCAAGTTTAGTCCCACCTCGCCAAGCGAGAGGCACTCGCACCTGTTTATAAGCCCCGCTGCGATAGCCGTCTCGAGCTCCTCTCTAAAGCAGGCAGTACATGCCTAACGTTCGCCCTGCCCTGTGGGCCCTGCTTGCCCTGCGGGCCTGCATCCTGGCCCATATATAGTTGGGTTTCTAGTCGTATGCAGGCCGCGGTGGCCTAGTAGGCAGGCATTTTTTTCTTTTTTGCATACGTTATGTCAACTTTTTAGTCCCGGTTGGTGGATCAACCGGGACTAAAGGTCTTTTCTAGTTTTTTTTGTTTTTTGCTTTATTTTTTTTCTTTTGTTTCTACTTACAGCCAAATATTTAGAGTTTTTGAGTGAATCTTTTTGGTTTAGGTCACAAAAATTATAAACTTTCTGTTAGTGCCAGTAGTTTTCAAATTTGAATAGTTTAAATTTGAATTCTTTGAAATTTGTGTGAATCACTAGTTTGTGAATAACTTTACTTTAAAAATAGATTTTTGAGTGATTCTTTTTCCTGCTGTTTAATATTAGTGTGTTTTATCAGTATGTTCAATTTGGTAATTTTTAGGTTATTTAAATAGGTGTTTTAATCAAAAACAGATTCTGTTTAGCTCTTTTAGTTTTATAGGTCAAAAAATCATTAAATGCATGAAAAATAGCGAATGAAGTCAGAAAGGGTTGAAAATTTATGATGTTGCTTTGAATGGTGCATGTTGAATGCACAAAAAGTCTGGAGTTAAAATAACTTTAAAAAAATGAAATGCCTTTGTAGCGGATGAGTTTTCGTCCGAAACCCTGATATTTCGAAAGAGAATGTCCAGTTTGTACACGAAGTGCATCCAGTTTTTGCCGTAACCCTCTCAACTTTTTAGCACATGCTATGTGGGTGAAATGATGATACCATGCCAAGTTTCAACCTTTTCAGAGTTCATTTGTAGTGCTTTTCAATTTCAGGGTCATTTAGCTCAAAAAAAAATCAATAAATGCATGAAAAATAGCAAATGAAGTCAGAAAGGGTTGAAAATTGATGACGTGGCTTTGAATGGTGCATATTGAACGCACAAAAAGTCTGGAGTTAAAATAAGTTTAAAAAATAAAATGCCTTTGTAACAGACGAGTTTTCGTCCGAAACCCTGATACTTCGAAAGAGATTGTCCAGTTTGTACACGAAGTGCATCCAGTTTTTGCCGTAACCCTCTCAACTTTTTAGCACATGATATGTGGGTGAAATGATGATACCATGCCATGTTTCAACCTTTTCAGAGTTCATTTGTAGTGCTTTTCAATTTCAGGGTCATTTAGCTCAAAAAAATCAATAAATGCATGAAAAATAGCGTTCCTTCGCGTTTCAAATGCCAAAACACATATATATATACCCTAACTATTACAAAGATTCCCTCCGGTTTGTCCGAAGTGGGACTTTCCAGATAAGTCCGGAAACTCACTAGAGAAGAAAGTGATGACGGTGAAGCCGGTCACATCCCAGAGTGGGATATTGGGGTATAAAACTTTTTCTTCGCGTGTGTCCCTTTGCGCCGTAACCATGGACAATCTTCATCATTTAACAGGATGCTTGGGTCAGTCTACACTGTGAAGGGAGCAATTTCATGAAACTTTTCATAATCTTCTGACATGTCTGTCTTGTCCTCCACTCCCACGATGTTTTATTTTCCCTGAAAGAACTATGTGGCGCTTTGGCTCATCGTATGATGTATTCGCTTCCTTATCTTTTCTTTTTCTCGGCTTGGTAGACATGTCCTTCACATAGAAAACCTGCGCCACATCATTGGCTAGGACGAATGGTTCGTCTGTGTACCCAAGATTGTTGAGATCCACTGTTGTCATTCCGTACCGCGGGTCTTCCTTTACCCCGCCTCCAGTCAGATTGACCCATTTGCACCAAAACAAAGGGACCTTCAAATCACGTCCATAGTCAAGTTCCCATATCTCCTCTATGTAACCATAATATGTGTCCTTTGGCCTATTGGTGTTTGCTGCATCAAAGCGGACACCACTGTTTTGGTTGGTGCTCTTTTTATCTTGGGCGATCGTGTAAAATGTATTCCCATTTATCTCGTACCCTTTGAAAGTCGATATAGTCGAAGATGGTGACTTGGCCAGCAAGTACAGCTCATCTCCAACAGTGTCGTCATGCATGAGACGTGTTTGCAACCAACCGCCGAATGACGCCATGTGTGTACGTTTGATCCAGGGCTCAGACTGCTCCGGGTTCTTGGAACGTACACTATCCAGGTGTTCCTCGATATACGGAGCCACCAAGCTGGAATTTTGAAGAACTGTGTAGTGTTCTTGCGCCCAAGAATGCCCGTCCATACATATTACTGAATCCTTTCCTAGCGTGCCTTTTCCACCCAGTCTGCCCTCATGCCGCGATTCGGGAACACCAATCGGCTTAAGGTCAGGAATAAAGTCAACACAAAAATCAATGACCTCCTCTGTTTCATGGCCCTTGGAGATGCTTCCTTCTGGCCTAGCACAGTTATGAACATATTTCTTTAAGACTCCCATGAACCTCTCAAAGGGGAATATATTGTGTAGAAATACAGGACCCAGAATGGCAATCTCATCGACTAGGTGAACTAGGACGTGCGTCATGATATTGAAGAAGGATGGTGGGAACACCAACTCGAAACTGACAAGACATTGCACCAAATCATTCTGTAACCTTGGTAGGATTTATGGATCGATTACCTTCTGAGAGATTGCATTGAGGAATGCACATAGCTTCACAATGGCTAATCGAACGTTGTCCGCTAGAAGCCCCCTCAATGCAACCGGAAGCAATTGCGTCATAATCACGTGGCAGTCATGAGACTTTAGGTTCTGGAACTTTTTCTCTGCCATATTTATTATTCCCTTTATATTCGACGAGAAGCCAGACGGGACCTTCATACCGAGCAGGCATTCAAAGAAGATTTCCTTCTCTTCTTTGGTACGAGCGTAGCTGGCAGGACCTTGATACTGCTTTGGATGCATGCCGTCTTTTCCGTGCATACGTTGCTGGTCCTCCCGGGCCTCCGGTGTATCTTTTGTCTTCCCATACACGCCCAAGAAGCCTAGAAGGTTCACGCAAAGATTCTTCGTCACGTGCATCACGTCGATTGCAGAGCGGACCTCTAGGTCTTTCCAATAGGGTAGGTCCCAAAATATAGATTTCTTCTTTCACATGGGTGCGTGTCCGTCAGTGTCATTCGGAACAGATTGTCCGCCAGGACCCTTTCCAAAGATTACTTTTAAATCCTTGACCATATCAAGTATATCATCACCAGTACGGTGGCGAGACTTCTTCCGGTGATCTGCCTCACCTTTGAAATGCTTGCCTTTCTTTCTTAAGAGATGCTTGATCGGAAGAAATCGACGATGTCCCAGGTACACATTCTTCTTACATTTATCCAAATATATACTTTCGGTCTCATCTAAACAGTGCGTGCATGCGTGGTATCCCTTGTTTGTCTGTCCTGAAAGGTTACTAAGAGCAGGCCAATCATTGATGGTTACAAACAGCAACGCTCGTAGGTCAAATTCCTGCAGTTTGTGCTCATCCCACACACGTACACCTTTTATGTCCCACAGCTATAAAAGTTCTTCAACTAATGGCCTTAGGTACACATCAATGTCGTTGCCGGGTTGCTTGGGGCCTTGGATGAGCACTGGCATCATAATGAACTTCCGCTTCATGCACAACCAAGGAGGAAGGTTATAGATACATAGAGTCACAGGCTAGGTGCTATGATTGCTGCTCTGCTCCCCAAAAGGATTAATGCCATCTGCACTTAAACCAAACCATACGTTCCTTGCGTCATCTGCAAAGTCCCGCCACTTTCCCTCGATTTTTATCCACTGCGACCCGTCAGCGGGTACTCTCAACTTCCCGTCTTTCTTACGGTCTTCTTTGTGCCATCACATCAACTTGGCATGCTCTTTGTTTTGGAACAAACGCTTCAACCGTGGTATTATAGGAGCATACCACATCACCTTGGCAGGAATCCTCTTCCTGGGGCGCTCACCCTCAACATCATCACCAGGGTCATCGCGGCTGATCTTATAGCGCAATGCACCGCATACTGGGCATGCATTCAGATTCTCGTACTCCTCACCGCGGTAGAGGATGCAGTCAATAGGGCATGCATGTATCTTCTGCACCTCTAATCCTAGAGGGCAGACAGCCTTCTTTGCTTCATCCGTACTGTCGGGCAATTCGTTGTCCTTTGGAAGCATCTTCTTTAACATTTTCAGCAACTTTTCAAATCCCTTCTCAGCTACACCATTCTCTGCCTTCCATTGCAGCAGTTCCAGTGTGGTACCCAGCTTTTTCTTGTCATCTTCGCAATTTGGGTACAACAATTTTTTGTGATCCTCTAACATGCGCTGCAACTTCAACTTCTCCTTTTCACTTTCGCAGTTTCTCTTTGCATCAGCAATGGCCCGACCAAGATCATCTGCGGGCTCATCTGATGCCTCTTCTTCAGCTTCTTCTTCTTTATTCTCTTCCCCCATTGTAGTACCATCGTATTCAGGGAACCCAGCATAGTTGTCATCATCCTCTTCTTCTTCATTCTCTTCCATTAGAACCCCTCTTTCTCCGTGCTTGGTCCAACAGTTATATACGGACATGAAACCGGACGTAAACAGGTGGACGTGAATGACTTTTGAGCTAGAGTAATTCCTATCATTCTTACAGACACCACATGGACAACACATAAAACCATTCCGCTTGTTTGCCTCAGCCGCACGCAGAAAACTATGCACGCCATTAATGAACTGGGGAGAGCGCTGGTCATCGTACATCCATTGCTGACTCATCTTCCTTACACAACACCGAAAAGACCAAATTAATACAAGTTCATACATAAAGTTCATACACACTTATTCTCATAAAACAACATAAAACTATCTAGCTAAAGCATTTAAATGCAACAACAAATGCGATCAAAATCGCAACTAAGGTAATAATTGATCCAACAGCATAATGATACCAAGCCTCTTTATTAACGACATAGTTTCTAATCTTTCTAATCTTCAAGCGCATTGCATCCATCTTGATCTTGTGATCATCGACGACATCGGCAACATACAACTCCAATTTCATCTTCTCTTCTTCAATTCTTTTCAATTTTTCTTTCAAATACTCGCTTTCTTTTTCAACTAAATTTAACTTCTCGACAAGAGGGTCGGTTGTAATTTCCGGTTCACATACCTCCTAGATAAAAATATCTATGTCAACTTGATGGGCATAATTGTCATAAACGCGAAATGCAACAAATAGTTATAAAAGAGAATATATATACCACATCCGAATCATAAACCGGACGAGGGCCGACGGGGACGGATATCAAAGTCATGGCACTATGTATAACAAACAATCATACATGTAAGAAAATTATACAATTAACTATCTAAATCATACAAATAAGATTTTTTTTATAAAAAGGATAAGAACAAGAGGCTCACCAAGGTGGTGCCGGCGACGGGACGGTGCAGGCGATCGACGGTGGTTAGGATGGGGACGGGAAGGCACTAAGTAAACCACACCTACACATATGCAAACTAAGAAGTTAATTTGAGCTCAAATTGCATATAAACAAATAAACTCCCACATAATTACTCCCAAACTAGAACCCACAAATCACTATACTTATAGAGCATTGCACGAGCTAATCTAGCAATGAGAGATGAAAGGACAAAGTTGCTAACCTTTGTGAACACTTGGATAGATGGGGTGCCTTCAAATCTTGACAAATCTTTGGCAAAAATGGAGGATGAGCTCGAGAGCAAGGGGAAGAACAGAGGAGAGAAAGGGGAAAACAGAGAGAATGGGCTCGGGCTGGACGAAGGGTTTATATAGGTAGATCTTTAGTCCCGGTTGGTTATACAAACCGGGACTAAAGGTCCACCTCTAGTCCCGGTTTGTGATACAAAACGGGACTAAAGGTGATCGTGGGGCCCCAGCCTGACACCAGCCTGCCACCACCCCTTTAGTCCCTGTTTGTATCACAAACCGGGACTATAGGTAGAAAATGAACCGGGACTAATGATGCCCGTGCCCCTGACTGCTCCTAGCCGTTGGAACCGGGACTAATGGTCACATTAGTCCCGGGCCATAATCAAACCGGGACTAAAGGGTTGGACGAAAGGTCTGTTTCCTACTAGTGACGGTGGAGGTAAAAGCCTACGCCCTGCTTGATTATATTGCTGTGGATCTCGATTACAAGGGTGTGGATTCGCTAACCTAACTCTGGAGAGATTGCAACTTAGTCTTCCTATCCTAGCAAGGCACTCCCTTTATATAACAGGTTGAGCCCTAGGTTTACATGAGAGTCCGGGTTGTAATCTTAACCCGTATCCTACTCTTAACTTGTTCTTCAAGGTAATCTTTCTTCTTGAGCCGGCCCGCGCACCGAGCCGCCTCTTCCCACCAGGCCTCCATCAAGCCGGCCCAGTGGGAATCTTCAAGGCCCAGCAGCGAGATAACCCGCTGAGCCTCATAGCTCAATGGCCGGGTCATCCTCCGGGCGGGTCTCCGACACTAGGAAATATCCCCAACATGCATCATCATTGTGTCTTCACAATTAATTAGCACCTTTGTACCACTAAGCCCTTCAAATCACTTGGCATGTGTTTTTTGTTTTTCAACTGTCCACCTTGGCACTTTCCTACAATTCCTGTTATCTACTTCATTTGCACCAGCTATTTTTTTTATTTGCTCCATGTCTAGTCACATCAGCAGCCCATCCCAACCACCGAGATCACTGTGTCACTGGAGGGTTTTAAAATACTAGTAAGCGTGCACGTGCAACGCACGTCTTGACTAAATATTACAATCATATGTGAGAATCCACTTGTATATGTTAGAGTATTCAACGTGCACCAGTGAATAAGTCCTATGAAATCAGGAAGTAGACATTAAGATTTACAAATTGATCTAATAGACACACACTGCTCCCTCCAATTCTTTAAGTTCCTCCTCTGTTTAATCATGCAAGTTTTTTGTGCGTGCAATAGTATAGATGATAAGTGATTCAGATAAAAAAATTAAATACAAGATTGTAATAAATCTTAAATATTACCATGTTGAAATTAGCAGAAGCTCCAAGAGAAGCTGACAAAGAATCCTGGATTTCTTTCATACATTCAGTCAGTCTGTTAATTCCACTCATAGTCTTTTCAATGCACCAAATATTCAAATAATGTGCATGTATCAATCAAAACCTCTAATTTGCAAGGCTGAAAAGCCAGACATGATGCATCTGCAAGACCATGAGAAGAGTAATGGTATACATGCGAATGAAATTGGAGATTACACTGACAAAGCATAAAATAAAGTAAGTTATGTGCAAGAGAACCGCTCCACCTACAGTGAGATGACTCATACATCCATAAGAATACATTGGTGTCGGTTTGGATCAAAAAAAAATCTAGCCAAAAAGCCCAAGTCCTGGAAACAGCCTCTTGCGGGAATGCAGGGAAAGTGAAAGCACATTTGCTCCTTTGGTGGTTTTGGTAATTTATGCCAACATACATGTTGTTGGAGTAATGTTTCTATCTAGTATATTTCAGATAAGTTCAACAGTGGCATGGCATGGACACGAGGATGTGGAACCCTTCAAAATGCTAAGGACATGGATTGGCAAAAGCTCAAGACTCTACATTTTTTGTTAAGTGATCCAAGATCACATTGAGTCCATACGAAAGCCAATACTATTAAAAGGGGATGAGGTGTTGCTTAATGGTCTTTTTGCTCAAGTGCTTAGTGACAGTGCTCCAAAACCCTCAACCACTTTCTCCATCCAAATATGTCCAAAACCGACATTCCAACTCGGCCCCACCAAAAATTTCCTATCCGGAGCCACCAAGTTCATCTGGACTTAGCCACTGCCAAAACCCTAACAAATCGGATCCACCGATATGGATCTTGGTCCCACCGAGATGGGCTTGCCAACTCTCTATAATCGTTTGCAATTACTTCGGTCCCACCGAGATTTGCAAATCGGTCTCACCGAGATGGCTTGCCAACTCTCTGTTGCCTTATTGCTTCACTTCGGTCCCACCGAGTTGATGCAATCGGTGCCACCGAGACGAGGTCTGCCCTAACCATTGCACATCGATCCATCCGAGTTGTTCCCATCGGTCCCACCGAGATTCCTAACATTCATATCTTTTACACAGGTCGGTGCCACCGAGATTTCTTATCGGTGCCACCGAGTTGGGTCAAAAGTGTATAACGGTTGGATTTTGTGTGGAGGCTATATATACCCCTCCACCCCTCTTCTTACTCAGGAAGGAGAGCCATCAGAATATGCCTACACTTCCACCATACATTTTCTGAGAGAGAACCACCTACTCATGTGTTGAGATCAAGACATTCCATTCCTACCATTTGAATCTTGATTTCTAGCTTTCCCAAGTTGCTTTCCACTCAAATCCTTCTTCCACCATAGCCAAATCTGTGAGGAGTTGTTTGAGTGTTGGGGAGACTATCATTTGAAGCACAAGAGCAATGAGTTCATCAACAACACACCGTCTATTACCTTTTGGAGAGTGGTGTCTCCTAGATTGGTTAGGTGTCACTTGGGAGCCTCCGACATGATGTGGAGTTGAACCAAGACGTTTCTAATGGCAAGGAGATCGCCTACTTCGTGAAGATCTACCCGAGTGAGGCTAGTCCTTCCTGGACGTAAGCCATGGTGGAATAAACAAGGCTGCTTCTTCGTGGACCCTTCGTGGGTGGAGCCCTCCGTGGACTCGCGCAGCCGTTGCCCTCTGTGGGTTGAAGTCTCCATCGACGTGGACGTACGATAGCACCACCTATCGGAACCACGCCAAAAACCACCGTGTCTTCATTGCGTTTGATCTTCCATACTCTACCCCTTTACTTTCCGTACACTTGCATGCTTTATTATTTCCGCTGCTCAATCTCTAGATATGCATGTGTAGGGAGTATTGGTGTTATCTTAACTTGTGCCAAAATCTGCCTAAGTTCCAAGAGAAACTAAAAACTGCTACTTTGGTTAGTTAAGTGTCTATTCACCCCCCCCCCCCCTCTAGACCTATCTCCTCGATCCCACAGAAAGGCTGCGTACAATATACCCAAAGTGGTCGGACCCTTCCCTGGACCCTGCGTAAGCGGGAGCTACGTGCACCGAGCTGCCCAAAAAGCCCAAGTCCATAGTGCCATCCTAAAAGCAGTGATGATATCATATATATAAGGATGTATCCAGAGTATATCAAACTTACTTGCGAGATATCCTATTTAAGCTTGGTATGCCCAAAATCATCATAAACTTTCAGAAATAAGAAAAGGCGGGTGGATTTCCGCATATGATCAATAAAGAATGGAAACAACATCTAATGATAATTTTAGTATCCCTGGTTACTTCCAAACACTAAATTAACAACTATGACACCTAATGACCAAGTATTTGGAAGAAACATTCATAATTATTTCATTATACAGTGAAATAGCAATGGAGACAACACCTAATGAGTAATGGCCAAGGGTCTTTTCAGAACATATTGCATCCAAACGAACATTTTTATTGTATCAAACAGTATTAGAGAGATCAGAGATAAAATCTGAATTAACAACTTATTCACTAAATCTTGTAAAAAAAACTTATTCGCTAGCTATATACATGGTGGTTCATCAAATTGTTCTCAAAGACAGTCTGTCATAGAGTCAGCGAACATTAGCATGTGGGCACAGGCCCAAAGCTGCTATCATTTTGTACAGTAATATCCATAAAAGAAAATTCAACATCATAAGAACTTACAGCATATAGATCTCCGCCGGTGAGAACATCTCCAACAGTTGAAGCAAATAATAAAAGGAGATGTTTTAGAGGGCCTGCCAACGATTAACAGGATGTCCCTCGTTCACAATTAAAATATGCCAAATGCATTACCCAGCTTTTTTGGCTTAAATTCCCAGAGTGCATCGTCTTCAGATCTAATAGCAATAGTTTTTAGGGGGCGCTGCAAATTTAACAGGAATGAAGTCGTGACAAGTGACACAGATAAAGAGTAAATCAACGAAATGTAATGATTATCATGCTGAACTTACCTGGATTCCATAAAAAATGTTCCCAAGGATACCAGCACCCAGCTCAACTGAAAGGGGCTGCATGTGCATATCTAGTATTATGTGTTAGAAGAGCAAACCGCGGATCTCAAGGGAAAATTCACATTAATAGTTTTGATAGGTCACCACCGCATAATTATTTGTTATATTCACACCATTTATTGTTTGTTCACTATCAAATAAGCTAAATCTGACCAAAGGTATTGATCTGCTAGGAAAAAAGAGCCTGATCTGCAATGCTACATAGCTAAAAAGATTAAGCTTAGAATTGTGACTGTACAATGCAAATAACTTGATAGAACTGTGCAAAACGACATCCTAATTCTAAAATTTGTAGCACTGATTTTCCTTCTAGCAACTAAAATCAACCATGCCTATTTATTCAACCATGAAAAACTTTCAGTCCTAAACAACATTATCCATGTTGAATCTGAATCACTAACATTGCATGCAGAAATTGATAGCACTACTCGAGTTCTCTTCCTATCCTGAATTTGACAGTACCTGAACAAAGCAAGCCGCACGCACAGCCTTCCGGCAGCCGCAGGCACGCACCTCACACACGCCGGCCAGCTGCAAGCGCCTCTGCCGGACAACACTAATGCACAACACGCTGACAGCATCACGCACGCAGCATGCCGGGCGGCTGCGGCGCCCCAAATCCGCCAGCCGCCGAGCGACTTAGCTGGCTCCGGCCCTGCACGCCCTGGTTGGCCCCGCCGTTGAGCGCCCTAGTTGTTGCTTCCGCACGGCACGGCACTGCGCGCTGCAACCACAATGCGAACGCCTAGGCTGCCGCACGCCTCTTCTAGCCGGTCGTCGATGCACTGGCTGCCGCGCGCGCTGCACTGCGCTGCCACCACAACGCGAACGCCCAGGCTGCCGCACACATCCTATAGCCGCCCGTCGACGCATTGGCTACCGCGTGCGCTAGATGTCACCGCCAATGTGCCGGGGAGGAATCAATGCATTTGTGACCTGCCTCGATCTGGGGCGCCCTCCGCTCATCCCCAAACTCCCTCTTCGCAGCGCGCCATGGCCAGCGGTCTATCCCCGACAAGCCGTCACATCCGAGAGAACCGCCACGCCCTATTGATCCTCCACGCCGAACGAATCGAGTTGCGACGCCCCACAGAGCACACGGACGTCGTCTTCTGTGACACCATCCGCAAGCTGCCGTTGTCGATTCATCGTGCTCCTGCCTTCTCTGGTCCTGCCGACAGCACGAACCTCCTCGTGGTTAACCCTGCCTTCTTTCCCCTCTCTCTTAGTCCTCATCCTCGACCTGTAGCCGCCGCCCCGCAAGCTCCGGCTCTGTTCGCCGCCATGGCCAACGAACTCGGTTATGTCAAGCCTCCCCTGCCCCTTGCTGTAGCCCGACGTGTTCCTGGGGCTAGGTAGCCACCGCCTAGCTGGCTAGCCGCTCCATGAGCGAGCTCGCGACTCGTATCGACGCCTCCTCCCCCATGTCTGACAGAGCCATCAGGCGAGACCGCAGAGACGCGTCAAACGATGATCCACGATAGACAGCCGGCGGCTAGAGGTGCGTGGTGGCATCGTGTAGGAGGAGCGGCGGGGCGGCGGGGATGGCATGCGTCGGGTGGGGCGGCGGCGGCGTCGGGTTGGGTGGCGTTCGCGAGAGATGCGGGCGACGGGCGCGTAGTACTTCTTTTTTTTTCCGGGAGAAGGAGGTGGGAGCAGGCCCGTAATTTTAGCGGTGAACACGATGTGGGGACGCCGGATGGCAGAGTTTTCGTCCGCCCAGAAAAATGCTAAACGCACTTTAGACGTGGGTTGATGGAATATTGATTGTTAGATCAAATTTAGTGATCTGATTGGAAGGTTGTAATTCATTCGTGTTGTTATGTGTAGGTTAGGCTGGGTGCACATAGTGATGAATATGTTTGCTTGTTTAATAGTACTAGTAGAATGACCGTGCGTTGCTACGGGCTGTGCCATGGATTTATTTTTTGCCGGTTGCATATATAAACGTAATGCATGTCAAATTTTGCATGTATAAAAAAGATATCCCGTAAAAATTGAAAGTAATTGAAATCCACTTCATTTGCGATGTAGGTTGATAAGAAATCTAATAGAAAGTGTATGCAAAGAGAGCAATAATCCAACTAATTATCTATTACAAACTTAAATCTACTTGATGGGTTTAAGATATTTCCATACAATGTGAGGACTGTTATCTTTAACTTTATTTGCATGGTATACAATGTGAGTTGCATCCGATTTTAAGGAGTTATAAATTGTAGGCTACCTATAGATCACTTGGATGATATTTTCTCTAAAAATGACTTGTTAGTCTATGTGACATTTATGTCACTACATAGCAGCTGCTCTTTTCACCTTTTCTTGAAGGAAAAAAAAAGCAGCCACCCCTCTCAGCCACTCTCCGCATAGCTGCCTCCTACTCACCTCGCAGAGCTAGCCAGCCACGGGGTGTCGCCGCATCTCATCTCCCAGCCACGCATCACCGCCGCCATCTTTCCCCAGCACCTCCCCTCCACGCCATGGCGAAGCACGCCCTTCCTCTCCCTACCGCCTCCCCTCTCATCCACGGCATCTCTTGTCACCTCCTCTCTGGTGTGGCCCGCCGCCTCAGCATCGAGCCAGTGAGCCGCCGCTTCGGCACTGAGCCAGCATGCCCACCGTTCTGTCATCCCGGGCAACCGGATCTGAACGAGAGGTACATAAGGGCTCGCAGCTCCCCATTAGTTCGAGCCACATAGCTTACCTATTTGTATGTGGGTTGGATGACCTCAAGAATAGTTGTGTGGTGTGGCGAGGAGATGCGATGACACCCTCATCGTTAGGCTCGGTCTTCTACCCCAGCCGAGCCTCGCCAAGCATAGTCGGGTTGTCGCGCCATAAATATCCATGGCCATCCCAAGCCAATTCTTAGTGCCAAGGAGTGCACACTGTCACGTCGAGGGCGACCGCCATGACAATGCGACCTTCTACTCACCGTAGTGTCGTCACCTTCTCCGAGTGTTGCGGCCACCAGTATATTAACACCACTGACTCGTCACCACCTTCTCTGAGTGCTTTGGCCACCAGAATATTAACACCACTAACTCTTAGGTTCACCCTGCCCATCCCACCCACCCTACTAATTTGCTGCTGCTGCCAGCATGGCTGCCATTCCTCTCGATTACCTTTCTGGATTATATTTTAGTCCAGTGTCCTAACAATTATATAAACAAGTGAACCAATATTTTTTTAGTGAAACGTGGGCAAGCTTTTTGTTTTAGAAAATGATTTCTATTAGTAACAAACGTTGTTTCAACGAACAATTTTAATTTTATAAGTAACAATATTGAGGTGGTCAAGAATTGTTATTAAAAAAATGTGAGTGTGTGGCCAATTTACTAAAGCTAATAAAATAGTAATTTTAGATGTGCTATTACAAAATCATGTGCCTTTGCAAACACATCAATCACAAACACACAGCAGCAAGGACGCAAACCATCGGCAATATCAAGTCCCCGTAACGCCCCTATCGTATCCCCCCCTCCCAATTCCTGCTGACACCACCATGCTCCCTATCTTCTAGATCCATGCATGCTCTCCTCTCAATCTACAAAGCCACCGTGCCTACATGCCACCATCCTAGATCAAGGCCATATCGTCCATCTCGAACAAGGTGAGCCGCTGAATTTGGGGGAGTATTGGTTACTTCTTCTCTAGCCCCCTCGCCCGACGCAGTAGCTGATGCATCTTCAGCTTCGATCCTCTTGTTCTAGCAATGACTACGACAACCATGATGTTGAGGAAGGAGAGGTAGCTTTCTTCGAGGTTCATGAACCGCTGCAACAAAATCCATGAAACAAATGAAAGGCAAATATCACATAATGATTCTTAAAAACAAACCATCAATAAACAGGTCCATGAGGAGTTGAGAATTACCTTCTCCCATCAGAGGGAAGTTTATGTAATCAAATCAGAAAAACATCTTTAGTTAGATAGAATTGGCATGCCAGTTCATCTAATCAAATAAGTGGAACGGAGGGAGTAGAAGCAAAAACTTTGTCATGCAATGGAAACTTGGTGAATCCCTACCTTATCACAACCTGGATGTGGGCAAACAAAATCCTTTTGACCTGTGTGAGTAAGATGGTATCCCTTCAACTTAATATCTACAAATTTCTGCAAAACGAGCAAGAAATGATTCATCCATTGTAAAAAAAGAAACATCCAGATAGTTAGGAACTTTTTTTCGGCTGTTGCCTGATCCGGCCAGGTCTCTTGTAATTATCACACTCTGTCTTCTCACTTCTTAATATAATGAAGAGAAAATCTTTCGCGTTTTCTGGAAAAAATATATTCACCCTTCAAAAGTATATCATACATATAACGGTTGTGCAGTTCACAAGTACTCGATAGAGGACACAACCAAAGGTCCTAGATGTACAGTTGTGCTGGAAAAAACACTGGCACTTAAATAAATCCATTAGTAACTATGGGAAACAATGAAAGGTCATTGCGAAAAAGAAAGATAAAGAGTTTAAAACCATTTCTCCTATGAGCCTGACATGCAATGTGGTGTCAAAGCCCTTAACTCTGAAGAATAGATAAATAAGCAAGAGACCGCTACACATCTTTGAATTTTAGGATTTGTAGAACAGTCCCACTATGGTGAGGTATAACACCTGTAGCGCTTCCAACATCCCTCGTGTCAAATATGTCTCCTCGATGAACAATCAATGAATCATGCGTGTGAATAGAAGTTGACAAAGGTCTGTTGCGTAGACACGATTAACAATTTGCCCATCAATATCTATTTTTAGTATTTTCACTCAAAGTTTCTTACCATAAACTGAACCCATTGCACAGAGAATACGATAGGGGCGGCACGGGGGACTGGAATAATCTTTGAACATGTATCTAAAATAAATCTACAATAATATAATTATAATAGTAATTCTTAAAACAGAAAGATGTGGAGGAAAAAAGGAAGGCCGGCCTGAACCTGCACCTTCAGTTTAAATGGGCATGATAAACCCAGAAACAACAGTCAACTATCATTACTTGTCTGCTCTAGAGCATATGGACAGGGCACAATATAAATGTGTTTGATGAGCACAAGTTACAGCCAGACAAATCCAAGACGGCGTCCAATCTTCGTCTTTGGGCTAATTGTGCTAAGGATGCCCAATAGCCGCACTGCAACAAGAGCAGAAGCAAAATCAGTACATTTAAGTTCAGAAACTCACACTAATAAATTACAGACAATGAAGTTCAGAAGAGCAAGCAAGCTCAGCAATTACGAGCTGTTGTGCTGCACTGCTGCTTCTATGTATTATGCACTAATGTATTTGTTCGCAATCATCACGTATAAGATGCTCCTGGTTCTGGACCAGCAAGGGTGGTAGACGTAATGGTGGCACGATGACACAGGTGATGCCGATGCCGTATAAGAGGCCGCTCTTGGTCTCTGTTGCACGGCCAATCAACCGGTCGTTGATTAGTCCTAGGAAGAGTCCTGCTGCACAAGACACACATACATGTAGATTTTAAGAATATATCAATCTAAAGTGTGTACAGAAGAGCAAGATATGTGCAGCCGATCAACACAGTAGCAACCTGTTGTTGAAAAAAAAAATCTCAGCAAAGATATGTACCATATGCCAACAGAACTCAAGATTACCTGATGCAAGCTAATTGAGGTTGCAAACATCGACCGTCGTTGATATGCTGAAAACTTGAAGAAGCGTGACATGATGCATTATATTCTTCAAAACATCATGATCAAAGAACCAATTCATGCATATTCTTCCCCACGTCATGAAGATAGAAACATTTCATACATGTTCTTTCCAAAAGATCTGTACACAAAATTCCACGGGCCGAGCCGTGAAAATTCATACACATAAGACTGTGATTATGTGAATAAAGTTGGGCATGCAGGCTTTGTTTCACGAACAAATAAGAACCAACACACCATGAAACAAAGTGGCTCTAATCATCATTACGACATATAAAAAATGAAGGTCAGGATCCGAAACACATCAAGAACCCGCTGAAATTCCCAGGAACCAAACAACATCCTGATTCCATGGGAAAAACCGAATCAAAAGCGCAGACCAAATCAACAAAAGTCGGATCTAGTATCACGAACCAAGAGCATCACATGCTGATAGATTTTTTGGTTCATATTGCAAGTTCTCCACGGGTGGACGGAGGCCAGGGGACCGTCACAGCACGGGGTGGAGGGAGGCCGCCGATGGGAGCGTGGGGAGGACGCCGTTGGAGTGCAGCGAGGCCGGCGGCGGACACATGGCGGCGTGCATCCTCCTCTTCCCCATGTCACGCACGTGTCGGCGCGCAGCCAGGGGTGCGTCGCGCTATGGGAGTGGAGGGAGGCTGCCGGCAGGCATGGGGCGAGGAGACGGCAGGCACGGGGCGAGGAGATGGCGGGCATCCTCCTCTACCTCCTCTCCTCCCTCGATACATGCGGCGGCTAGGGTTTGTGGAAGGGAAGAGAGACCTACGGGTGTTTACCGGTTATTTCTTTTTTCTATTATATATATGCTGCTGGTTTTTTCTATTACGAGGGAGAGAAAAATCGGTGGGGAGGAGAGGTGGGACGAGGGGGACTTCGTTCGATCGATGGGTGGGATCGATAGATGGGAGGGGTACGAAACGAACGACGTACCAACTCCCCCTTTAGGAGTAGAGATTAGGAGTAGAGATAGTATAGATGCACGGGCTAAGCTGTGGCTCATAACTTGCATGCCCGTCTGAGCCGGCCAGGGTGGGACGGCGACGGTGGCATTAAGTGCAGTAGATAGGTGGGCCCTTGCCAGGAAATAGGTGGGATATACTATTTGTAATACAAATGACTATACAGGAGACGTCCCGAATCTTGGTGCCCAATAACGGTGGCCCCGGGCACGCTGGGCGTTCCACCCATGATGAACCGCCCAACCGGGTTGCCCGGGTCCGAGCAGCCTGGGGGCAAGAACCTCGCAGGTGTGCCCGACGCCGCCCAATGACGGTGGCCCCGGGCGCGCTGGGCGGCCCACCCGTCATGGGACCTCCCACCCGGGTTGCCTGGGCGCGCATCGTCCGGGCAGATTGGACGACGCGGAGCCGCCCCGAGAGGCTCCCGCCGCAAACCACCCGGGAATGGACGATTGGGGGGGGGGGGGGGGGCACACTTCGCTCTCGACGAGCCCCAGGAGGCGGGTACTCCAGCATCATTTATAGGAGTAATTGGCTAGTCAGATTCGTGGGCCTTCAAGATGCCGTGTTGCATCCCAGGCTCTCGCGCGGAATTTTCTATTTGGCGCTCAAGTACTCTCCCCGTAGCGAGCGCACACACATAAAGCGTCCTTATGTTAGATTAGCCGACCTTCCTTTTGCGTCTGTTTTAGGGCTCCTTTGCTTCTTCTTTTTTGCTGCTTGGTTTTTATTCTCTCCAATCCACGGACATTTTTCAAATCTCCGCGTAATTTTTTCGATGTGGTGAATTTTTTTAAAAAACCCATGAACCTTTTAAGCTTCTTCAAATGTGTGAATGTTATATCAAATTTGCAAACATTTTCTAAATCCATGAACATATTTTAAATTCGCAAAAAAATGAGTTCTGAAACATGTTTTTAAACCCATGAACATTTTTTGAAATTCGAGATTGTTACAAATCCATAAGAAAACAGTAGCCGTTTCTTCTTCTAAAAAACTGAGCGAGTGAGAAAAAAAGAAGATCGAGCAAGCAGCCAGCGCCGAAGTGCTATTTGGGCTAGGGCCCACGAACGTCCACGCGCGGGCCTCCCAGTATGGGCCGCAGCTCATATCCTCCGGAAAAACAGCGGAGGAAATCGCCGTAACACAGGAGACCCCCTAAAAAAAAGGGACCCCTAAAAAAAAAGGAGAACTCGGCCTTTTCTGCGCACTTTATATTCTCCCCACGAAAAAGAAAACTCCGTCTGTCCCAATTGAAATCATCAAACCCTAATGGTCTTCCCGTCTTCCCCACCCCGAATTATGGCGGCCGCTGTCATGGCGCCCAAGGTTCTTCCCCCGGAGTGCCTCCCCCGGCGCAGTCCCGCCGGCGGCTTTGAGCCGATCACAGTCTATGTACGTGTCGATGGGGACGGGAACTACCGCCTCAGGCATCTCTGGTTGAAGGGCGGGCGGGCGTGCCGAGACCTCGAGGATCTTAAACACGCAGTCCGTCCATTCTACATCGGCAAGTACATCTCGGCGCATCGCCGAAACAGGCGTCGGTCTCCGCCGCCGTCTTCAACGTGTATATATCCACCGCCATCTCCCCCTCTCCCTCTCGCTTCGCCATCAATCTTCTATTCCATTTTATTATTTCACTAAAGGATCTATGGAAATTTTGATTGCTTTTCCAGCGACGACATATTCCAATTCGAGTTCGTGGTGGACCGTGCGGAACCTGCAGGTGTGTCGTCCCTCAAGGCTACACCAATGAAGGAGAAATCATTTTCCTCTGTTATGGCCTCACCGGCATCAGGGGTCTTACCTTCTGGGTCACGCATTTGGCAACGAGAACGAGATGGCTAGGGGTTCGGATATTACATCAGGCTTGATCTTGGGGGATCTTTCCACACATATCCTCATGCTGGCGGGCCGTTTCAGAGCTTAGAGGAAGTTGACAAGGCTATGGATCGCTATTTTCATGATCTGCGGGATCTAAACCTGTAAATTTCCTCAACTCAATTCTAGATGAATGCTCTTACTACTCCTCGTTTTGTGTGCATATCTGCTATTGATTATATCCAAACAGGGTTATTCTGTTAAATTAACCACGTGCTTCTGCCCACGAAAGATGAGCACATATATAGCGAAATTAATAACAAATGACTTTTTAAGCTAGATTCTAGGTAACCTGACAAATTGATTCTGGAAAACACTAGTCTACAATGATTTGTAAATTTATTTGTGAGATAGTTGTTAAAATATATATAGTGTATAAATCATAAAAATAGCTGAAACTAACAAAGTGCCACGCAACCCACCTCTGTTTCCGTCAATTAATGGTGATAGCGCTCTATTAACTAGTCAAAACAGTGTGCAATCTGAAATCAAAGAAGGGATAGCTTTTTCTGACATATACTCCCTCCCGTCCCATAATATAAGATCTTATTACATCCAATACATATTGGATGTAATAACATCTTACATAATGGGACGGAGGGAGTAACTTAATAGGCATATGCTTTGTATATTCTTATTTTGGTGGCACCAAAAGTCAATGGTATATCTTTGCAAATTTATTCGTCAGATAGTTGTTTAAATAGTGTATATAAATCATAAAAATAGCTGAAACTAACAAAGTACCACACACCTGTTTCCGTCAATTAATGGTGATAGCCAGAAAGTTAACCACTCCCTCCGTTCCTAAATATAAGTCTTTGTAGAGATTTCACTATGAACTACATACGGAGCAAAATGAATGAATCTACACTATAAAATGCATCTATATATATCCGTATGTGGTCCATCGCGGAATCTCTACAAAGACTTATATTGTTGTTCGGTATAACTTCTTATTGTCGACTGTTGAGAAAGTACAAGCTACTAACCATATACAATGCTCCTATATAAATTAGGTTAATGAATCAAGATAGGGTTCCTTCACTAGAGATTTCTATAGAAAAAGCTCTGTATTGGCCTGATGGCAGAAGGAAGAAGCGTTCAAGATCGTATATGATCCAACAAGTTCATAATCGAATGCGCCGATTACTTCAAGCTTTGGTGGAGAAGCATAATGAGGATCACAATCTTTTCGGGGTGCTCTCTCTCTCTCTCTCTCTCTCTCTCTCTCTCTCTCTCTCATTGTTTTATCTATGCAATAGTTGTTGATCTGACCCATGCTTCTTACGATAGGATCTTGCATATGAACTTAAAGATGTTGTGCACTGCAAAATATTTTGTGAGAGGCGTACAAACTACTATCATCTCAATTTCACTATGACTAAAGGAGCTGGTGATTCTAACTGGCATTGAAAACCTTTTCTTTGCGGAAGTCAAATGTGTGGAACAAGGAGAAGAAGTGGAAATGTTGGTCAGCTGTTTCTGCGTTGTTGAATCTACCGATAATGGTACAATCTACCCTTTTCTTAGATTTTGAGTATTGTTGAAATGCATTTTGTGTGGGTGTGCACCAACTTGAGCTTATCTGTTGCATATTACCATAAATGTGTTTCTGGCTATAGTACTTTATCTTTAGCGTCTTGAGTTGTTAGTTTGCCCCTTGCTTAAATCCATGAGCTTTACATTTGTAAACATTTTCAAACTGGTTCATGCACGGCCATGGCTGCTGTGTACAAAGAAAATCTTTTACCTTCAGGATTGATGAAAAATAGTCCGCAACTATGATGTACTAATATTGGTGCCTGGTTAGTTACCATGCAGTTAACTCTTTTCTTGTCTTTGTTAATAAAGGACACTGCTATGGTTGTACCAAGGATGGGGATATCAATATGAAGCACCCCAAAAGTGCCAGTGAATACCTTGCCGGTCACTTGAAGGTGGGTTCACCCTTTGGATATTGTTATGGAGGCTGGAGCAGCGAGTCAGACGATGAAAATGTATGAACGATACGATGATTAATTTTTTGCCGAGCTTTTAACATTCTTGTTGCTTTGCTTTTAACTATACATGTGTTTCGCCCTCTTTTGCAGATGGAAGCTAAGAAAGAAAAGATAAGACACAGTTGGACGGTAATGGCATTTCTTTGGCACTATGCTGACGTTAGTTGTACTAATGAAATGCTGCTAGTTGCTTGGTTGGTTGTAAATCGTTTCTTGTGTATTTATTTGTTTAGGGCGTTGCTGATCCAAAGTGTATGAAGATGTTCACGCTGCCTCCGAGTGCTTTCGAGGACGACGATATGACTAAAGAGGCCAGAGGGGCACGCAAGCCAACATGGGAGGGGAGTAGTGGCCGGGCCCAACAAGTTCAAGACCCAAGCAGCTTTGCTAGCTCCGTACTTTTGTTTGGGCTGACTATCTTGTAAGCTTGGTTGTAGTGATGTTGCGCGTTGTTTACTTGCTGTAAATAAATTGAGGTTTCTGGAGCATCAGGGCTCAGGATTGATCCTAGAATTTTACGCTTTGTGCATGTCCGAATGGAGGTGACATTGTTTGCTCCTTGTTTTCATCTTTGACCTGTGTCATCCTTCGCTTAATCTGGAAGGATGATCTTCCCAGACACGTATTGAATATGGAATTTATGCCATTGCAGCGAATTTGCATACTAAGTAGCCGTATCGTTTGTACTGATTTTGCGCATTGTTATTGGAAATATAAGTTAGAGATTTATATTTCACCCAGATTTGAAACACGCCTCTTTTCCTTTGTAAGATTTGAAACCCGGCTGAATTGCTCATGGATTCTCAGTTTTTTTTTTTTTAAACTTAACTCAAACTTTATTAATGCCTGTTTGAATTACGCTCTCTCTGAATATGAGCAGACAAGAAACCTGACTAGATTCTATGCTGAAATGCGCCGCTAAATTTGAACCACGTCCAATTAAGAGAAGCTTGAAATCCTGAAAAGAGATACTCCATCATCTTAAGGTCATTCAAGATATGGACGCCCTCAATTCGCAGCTTCCGGGGATCGTTGCAAAGCTCGACAATATTGGCACAATCAGTCTGAATCATCACTCTATGAAGCCCCTTTGGCTGCCGCTGCTTCCAAAGTTCCCCTACAAGCTCAAGGAGAAGATGAACGAACGTACTTCTTGTATTACTCACATTTGTCGTACTACTAATTATATGCTAGTCATTATATGGCAACATTTGCTAGAAGCCAATGCCGGACCGCGGTGTGGCATGGTTCTGGTGTTGGGACAAACCCCGGACCAGCTCTCTCTCTCTCGCACTCGCTCGAACGAAGGTGGAAGAAGGAGCACATTGTTTTTTCGGCGACGAACGCCCCGGCCGCCGGACGGCCTGTATGTTGGCTTTATTGAACTGGATACAAGACTCAACTCTACTCGACACCACCGGCCGGCGACGAACGCCGGCACCACCAGCGCCATACGCTGGCTGGGCTCTACATCTTGCCTCGGCTCCTACCGTCACTGTGGCACATACCACACCCACTCGATCAGTACATCGAGGGCTTTTTATACCCGGCTGCACACACACGCGACCCAGCCACAACTCCACCCACGCACTAACTAGCCTGACCACTATCGGCCACTAACCCACGTCCGCATGACCCGGCCTCACAACCACGGCCACTAACTGCATGACTAGCTACTCCTACATGCACGTACGGGTTGGCCAAGCTAACCAACTCTTGACTTGATCTACTCCTAGACTCACTTCAGAATCCAACTGACTCAGCACACATGCAGCTAGCTAACTTGCCCGGCACACTCGCCACGGCCATCGACGCGGCCATGCACCGGCGTCTGGCTCAACGCGCACAAACACGCGTGGCTTATGTCTAACATCTGGACCAGTGGGCGTCAAACATTTTTGAGTAATACAAGAATTATTATTATGGCAAAAAAGACAGTAAATAAAAATTTAATCTGGATATATAATTTGTTTGACAATATACAAGATTCAGCCAGTATATAGATAACTTATGAAGAGAAACAGCTATGAGTTTGAGTTTCACTCGTTGGGGTCCTCCAATTTTATTTTTTTATTTTTGGGTGAGGGGTCCTCCAAGTTGTCATCACCGAGCTCCTGCAGCTTGTCGTCGAGACCGTCATAGGTAGGAGTGGGCATGGCCTGAACAGTAAGGAGGTACATTCGATGATGGTGGACAGAGGTATCAAAGTAAGCTCTTCCGAAACCGCCGTCCCCATAAAGAGTCCCGTTTGAACCCAGAAACTCCAAATAGGGTCTGCCGGTGCTGAAATCGCCCTCGATACCATAGCCCACAAAAACAACCATGTGCCCATGCGGCGAGATGACCGCTTCTTCTTTGAACGCGTAGATCCTGTCCCGACGAAGTGACTGCAGGGTTGTATCAACCGGCAAACTGCCAGCGACGGATCTGCCATGCCACCTGGGCAAAGGTCACGTGGCGCATTTTTCTGGAGCCCGACAATTTGATGTGCTGCTTGCCGTCCCAGTCGTCAGATGTGGCTTGAACACCTTGCTGGAAAATCGATAGCGCCTTGTCCTCCCGGAAACCAATGGGTTTGAGGTGAGAAAGTTCATTCTCTTGTGCGAGGGACTTGCCGACTTGCTTCACGTACTCACCAGCAAAGGAATAAGCATCGAAACGGACGTTGTTGCTGTTGCGTTGCTCATCGGCGAAGGTTCGATCGATAAGCGTCCGTCTCTGCGGTGGAACAAAGCGCCTGAAACACGCACGTCTCGTCTTCTCCCTGGTCCCTTGGGATCAGCATGATGTCTCTTCCTTGATACGGCCTCCTCAACGAGAATTCGTAATTGCCATTTGCAAGCAATTCTAGCTTCCAGGTCTCCGGGTCACCAGTCAACGCTGGACCTTGATGCATCATGATTTGCGGGATCGATCTGGCCGGCCGGTGCGAGGCTGCCTATTTACAGGGCTCAGCGTGGTAAAGGAGGAAAGGAAATAAAAAGAAAGGAGGAGTTCGAATCGGACTGCATTGTACCGTTGGAACCGTCCGTCCAAGGAAAATGTCCTTTTTTTTTTCTTGCGCCTAAAATTGGCCCAGTTCATTTAGTCGTTCAATCATTCATGTGCATCGATTGTCTAAAAAAATAAATCCATATGCATCGATCCAGCATGTACGTGTAGTTAGAGCATTTACAGTCGGGCGCCTCAAAACCCCTCTCATACGCCCGGGCGGGTCACCCGGTCACTGACCGGTCACGAAAATCTGACCCAGACGGGCGCCTCAAACACCCGGGCTGACCGGCACCCCTCATATCCAGCCCAAATATGAGGCGGATATGGGGGCGCCCGGGCGCGTCCGCCACGTCGGATTGACGGAGGGTTCCCACGCGGAATCGCCCGGAAACCCGGCGGTCCGACGGACGCCTCCTCTGTCGCCGCGGTGTGAACGCCGCGTGGCACCACTCCGTCTCGCCGCCCGAGGCCAAATCCGCCTATTTAAGCCGGCCGGCGTCCCCCAACCCTAGTCCATCCACCTCCTCCCTCTCTGCGCCGCCACCCGAGCCCGTCCGCCTCCTCTCCCCCGCTCTCGCACGCTCTCCGCATCGCCATGGTCCGGCGGAAGATCACGACTTACGCTATGCTGATGCCGGAGCACCGGAGGCAGATCACGGAGGAGATCCAGGCGAGGCGCGCCGCCCACATCGCTGTCGGGCTGCCTCCGGACTCACTGGAGCAGAAAGGGGAGGAGGAGCAGCAGCAGGAGGAGGAGGAGGGACATCAGCTACCGGAGCCGATGCAGGTGGCGGATCCGGAGGAGGAGGAGGCGGAGCAGCATGCTCTGGGGTTCAACATGACGGAAGCGGAGTTCGCCGTCGCCCAAGCCGCAGAGATGGCGGAGCAGCAGGCTATCCTCGAGTCCATCCAGGATGAGGCATATGTGGAGGCCAACCAGAAGTTCCTCCAGCAGGAGCAGGCGGCGTCCGACGCGCTCTTCGCCGAACTCGACGCGGAGATAGAGGAGGAGGAGGCCAGAGCGGAGCAGCCGGAGGCGGCGGAGCTGCAGCTACCGCCCATGTACCCGGAGCCGGGTACGGAGATTGTCGACATCTCTGACGAGGAGTAGCTAGATCATCTACGTAGTACGTAGGTTTTTTTAGTTTGCATGCTTTTGTATGAATTTGAGAATCTAGTATGAGACGTCCAGATGCAATTGTGTTAATTTGAGAAGTGTCCGGTCAGTGTCATCGGACGCGTCCGGGCGCGTCCGCGGATGTTTGAGGGGCCGGATTTGCCCATCGCGATTGTAGATGCTCTTACCCCTTAAAAAAAAGGCACGTACTTGTAGTGCAAGCGCTCGTCATGTGCACTCGTACTATATGATGATTAAAAAAAAGGTACTACTACCTCTGTGAACAAATCTAAGAGCATCTACAGCCGGACTTTGAAAATCCGGCCCCTCAAAAGCACGCGGACACTGCCCGGTCATGCATCAAATAATGCATTTCACATCCGGATACGTCAAATTAGAAATCTCAAATCCATATTATTATATGCAACGTGAAACCTAATCTAAGCGGAGCTCGCCTGCTTCCGCCGTGGCCATGTCCGGCGGCCGGCTGCGCTCCCCAGAGTGTTGGTCCGATCGTCGGCAAGGTAGAGTAGGGCATGGGACACGAGCAGGCTCACGGGACTCAAGGCGCCGCCGTCTGCCATGCCCTACTCTTCCTCGTCGGAGCCCGTAACCCGGACGGTGCCGGTGGACGTCAGGTCGATGTTGGATCCGTCCTGAGACGAGGCGGCGACTTCCACCACGACGCAGTTGCGGCGCCCGGTGCACCATACGGGGCGCCGGAGAATGCAACTCCGCCTTGCCGATATCCACCGCCGCGAGGGCTGCCGCCGCCTCCCGTGCCCGCTGCCTCGCATGGCGGGCATGCCGTGCCATGTTTGCGTCGGACGACAACCATGACGCGTCCTGCTGCACCGCGCGCCAACGGAGGGGTTCCGCGTCCGCCACCGCGTTCGGACACCAGGCGGACCGCACCGCCTCTGGTGAGGCAGCGAGGGCACACCGAGCGTCGGATCCATGCGACATTTGGGAGGATGCAATGGATTCCCGACGGAAGGAGTCCGTGCGCTGCCTCGCACGGGCCTCGTCCCGGGAGCGGCAGAGCGCAAGCCGGACGGCCATCTCCTCCTCGGGGCCGCGTGGGATGAGCTCGGAGTCGACGTATCTGGAGGTGACGGACTCGGATCCGCTGCCCGCCATGCCGGAGATGGCCGGAAATCGGTGCAGGTGAGCTTGGGTGGCGGAGGGGAGTGGAAAGAAGTGGCTAGGGTTTGGTTCAGCGAGCGGATGGGGAGGAATATATGTGGGGTCGGGGCGGGCCAGCGCGGGCCAGGCCGACATGGCGGGCGCGCCCGGGCGCCCCCATATCCGCCCCATATTAGTGCTGGATATGAGGGGTGCCGGTCAGCCCGGGCGTTTGAGACCCGTTTGAGGCGCCCGTCTGGGTCAGATTTTCGTGACCGGTCAGTGACCGGGCGGCCCGCCCGGGTGTTTGAGGAGTGCTTGGGATGCCCGGCTGTAGATGCTCTAAGCGTTTTAGGTCACTATTTTTATTTTTAGTGACATAAAATGTCTTGTATTTGTTTACAGAGGAAGTATATTTGTTTACAGAGGAAGCGTTTTAGGTCGCTTTTCTGCTGCGCTGGTCCTATGGGGCCTTAGCACAACGACTTCCCGACTATCTACTACAATTAATTTTGCCCGGCTCCGGTGAGGGAGGGGGTGATGACGGTGGCGCGCCTTCGGCTAGTTGTCGCTAGGTGGTATACGGATCTGGATGTATGTTGGGGAACGTTGCATGGAAAACAAAAATTTTCTACGCACACGCAAGATCTATCCATGGAGATGCATAGCTACGAGAGGGGGAGTGTGTCTACGTACCCTCGTAGACCGTAAGCGGAAGCGTTAGAACAACGCGGTTGATGTCGTCGAACAACTTCACGATCCAACCGACCGAGCACCGAACGTACGGCACCTCCGCGTTCAGCACACGTTCAGCTCGGTGATGTCCTCGACTTCTTGATCCAGCAAGACGGCGAGGTAGTGGATGAGTTCCGGCAGCACGACGGCGTGGTGACGGTGATGCTGATGCTATCTCCGCAGGGCTTCGCCCAAGCACTGTGAAAATATGACCGAGGGACGGAACTGTGGAGGGGGGGCGCCGCACACGGCTAAGACAATGTTGTGTCTTTTGGGGCGCCCCCTCTCCTCTATTTATATATGTGTAGGGGCTTAGAGTAGAAGGAATAGTGCCACGTGAACAGTAACCGTGAATAGTACACACGTAGACTTGGACTCCAAAGTCCAATCCTATTCCTACTAGGACTCTCTCTTTTTTCCTTCCCTAGCTGCGTGGGCTTTTGAGGACTTGGTGCGCTTGGCCCAATAAGGCCAGGGCGCCTCCCCTTAGCCCATGCCAACCCTTTGCGACGTGGTGGACCCACTTGTGGACTTCCGGACCCCTCCGGAATCCTCCGGAACCTTCTGGAAGCTTCCCGGTACAATACCGAAAAAACTGCACCTTTTTCCGGAACCCAAAATATGACTTCCCATATATAAATCTTTACCTCTCGACCATTCCGAGACTCCTCGTGACATCCGTGATCTCATCCGGGACTCCGAACAATATTCGGTTACCAATTCACATAACTCATATAACACTATATCATCAACGAACGTTAAGCGTGCGGACCCTACGGGTTCGGGAATGATGTAGACATGACTGAGACGCCTCTCCGGTCAATAACCAATAGCGGAAAATGGATGCTCATATTGGTTCCTACATATTCCACGAAGATCTTATCGGTCGAACCGCAATGACAACATACGTAATTCCCTTTGTCCGTCGGTATGTTACTTGCCCGAGATTCGATCGTCGGTATCTCCATACCTAGTTCAATCTCGTTACCGGCAAGTCTCTTTACTCGTTCCGTAATACATCATCCCGTAACTAACTCCTTAGTCACTTTGCTTGCAAGCTTCTTATGATGTGCATTACCGAGAGGGCCCAGAGATACCTCTCCGAAACACGGAGTGACAAATCCCAGTCTCGATCCATGCCAACTCAACGGACGCCTTCAAAGATACCTGTAGAGCATCTTTATGATCACCCAGTTACGTTGTGACGTTTGATAGCACACAAGGTATTCCTCCGGTATCCGGGAGTTGCATGATCTCATGGTCTGAGGAACATGTATTTGACATTCAAGAAAGCAGTAGCAATAAACAGAACGATCATATGCTAAGCTAACGGATGGGTCTTGTCCATCACATCATTCTCCTAATGATGTGATCCCGTTATCAAATGACAACTCATGTGTATGGTTAGGAAACCTTAACCGTATTTTATCAACGAGATAGTCTAGTAGAGGCTCACTAGGGACACGGTATTTGTTTATGTATTCACACATGTATTTAAGTTTCCGGTCAATACAATTCTAGCATGAATAATAAACCTTTATCATGAACAAGGAAATATAAAATAATAACAACTTTAATATTACCTCTAGGGCATATTTCCATCAGTCTCCCACTTGCACTAGAGTCAATAATCTAGATTACATAGTAATGAATCTAACACCCATGGAGTCTTGGTGCTGATCATGTTTTGCTCGTGGAAGAGGCTTAGTCAACGGGTCTGCCACATTCAGATCCGTGTGTACTTTGCAAATTTCTATGTCTCCATCCTTGACATATTCACGAATGGAGTTGAAGCGTCTCTTGATGTGTTTGGTCTTCTTGTGAAACCTGGGCTCCTTGGCTATGGCAATTGCTCCAGTGTTGTCACAAAAGATTGTCATTGGACCCGATGCACTAGGTATTACACCTAGATCGGATATGAACTCCTTCATCCAGACTCCTTCATGTGCTGCTTCCGAAGCAGCTATGTATTCCGCTTCACACGTAGATCCCGCCACGACGCTCTGCTTGGAACTGTACCAACTGACAGCTCCACCATTTAATATAAATACGTATCCGGTTTGTGACTTAGAGTCATCCAGATTAGTGTCGAAGCTTGCATCGACGTAACCCTTTACGACGAGGTCTTCGTCACCTCCATAAACGAGAACCATGTCCTTGGTCCTTTTTAGGATATTCTTGACCGTTGTCCAGTGATCCACTCCTGGATTACTCTAGTACCACCCTGCCAAACTTATGGCAAGGAACACATCAGGTCTGGTATACAGCATGGCATACATAATAGAACCTATGGCTGAGACATAGGGAATGACTTTCATTTTCTCTATATCTTCTGCTGTGGTCGGGCATTGAGTTTGACTCAACTTCACACCTTGCAAGACAGGCAAGAACCCTTTCTTTGACTGATCCATTTTGAACTTCTTCAAAACTTTGTCAAGGTATGTGCTTTGTGAAAGTCCTATCAAGCGTCTTGATCTATCCCTATAGATCTTGATGCCCAATATATAAGCAACTTCACCGAGGTCTTTCATTGAAAAAATTCTTATTCAAGTATCCCTTTATGCCATCCAGAAATTCTATATCATTTCCAATCAACAATATGTCATCCACATATAATATTAGAAATGCTACAGAGCTCCCACTCAATTTCTTGTAAATACAGGCTTCACCGTAAGTCTGTACAAAACCATATGCTTTGATCACCTCATCAAAGCGTATATTCCAACTCCGAGATGCTTGCACCAGTCCATAGATGGATCGCTGGAGCTTGCACACTTTGTTAGCACCCTTAGGATCGAGAAAACCTTCTGGTTGCATCATATACAACTCTTCTTTGAGAAAACCATTAAGGAATGCAGTTTTGACATCCATTTGCCAGATTTCATAATCATAAAATGCGGCAATTGCTAACATGATTCGGACAGACTTAAGCATCGCTACGGGTGAGAAAGTCTCATCGTAGTCAACCCCTTGAACTTGTCGAAAACCTTTCGCAACAAGTCGAGCTTTGTAGACAGTGATATTACCATCAGCATTTGTCTTCCTCTTAAAAATCCATTTATTCTCAATGGCTTGCCGATCATCGGGCAAGTCCACCAAAGTCCACACTTTGTTCTCATACATGGATCCTATCTCAGATTTCATGGCCTCAAGCCATTTGTCGGAATCCGGGCTTATCATAGCTTCTTCATAGTTCGTAGGTTCGCTATTGTCTAACAACATAACTTCCTGAACAGGATTACCGTACCACTCTGGTGCGGAACGTACTCTGGTCGACCTACGAAGTTCAGTAGTAACTTGATCTGAAGTTTCATGATCTTTATCATTATCTTCCTCTCTTATTGGTGTAGGCATCACGGGAACGGTTTTCTCTGATGAGCTACTTTCCAATTCGAGAGAAGGTACAATTACCACATCAAGTTCTACTTTCCTCCCACTCACTTCTTTCGAGAAAAACTCCTTCTCTACAAAGGACCCATTCTTGGCAACAAAGACCTTGCCTTCGGATCTGTGGTAGAAGGTGTACCCAATTGTTTCTTTAGGGTATCCTATGAAGACACACTTCTCCGCTTTGGGTTCGAGCTTATCAGGTTGAAGCTTTTTCACATAAGCATCGCATCCCCAAACTTTAAGAAACGACAGCTTAGGTTTCTTGCCAAACCATAGTTCATATGGTGTCGTCTCAACGGATTTAGACGGTGCCCTATTTAATGTGAATGCAGCTGTCTCTAATGCATAACCCCAAAACGCTAGTGGCAAATCGGTAAGAGACATCATAGAATGCACCATATCCAATAAAGTACGGTTACGACGTTCGGACACACCATTGCGCTGTGGTGTTCCAGGTGGCGTGAGTTGTGAAACAATTCCACATTTTCTTAAATGAAGGCCAAACTCGTAACTCAAATATTCGCCTCCGCGATCAGATCATAGAAACTTTATTTTCTTGTTACGATGATTCTCTACTTCACTCTGAAATTCTTTGAACTTTTCAAATATTTCAGACTTGTGTTTCATCAAGTAGATATACCCATATCTACTCAAATCATCTGTGAAGGTTAGAAAATAACGATACCCGCCGCGTGCTTCAACATTCATCGGACCGCATACATCGGTATGTATTATGTCCAACAAATCAGTAGCTCGCTCCATTGTTCCGGAGAACGGAGTTTTAGTCATCTTGCCCATGAGGCATGGTTCGCAAGTATCAAATGATTCATAATCAAGAGATTCCAAAAGTCCATCCGCATGGAGTTTCTTCATGCGCTTTACACCAATATGACCTAAACGGCAGTGCCACAAGTATGTTGCACTATCATTATCAACTTTGCATCTTTTGGCATCAATTTTATGAATATGTGTATCACTACGATCGAGATTCAACAAGAATAGACCATTCACAAAAGGTGTGTGACCATAAAAGATGTTACTCATATAAATAGAACAACCATTAGTCTCTGACTTAAATGAATAACCGTCTCGCAATAAACAAGATCCAGATATAATGTTCATGCTCAACGCTGGCACCAAATAACAATTATTGAGGTCTAAAACTAATCCCGAAGGTAGATGTAGAGGTAGCGTGCCGACGGCGATCACATCAACCTTGGAACCATTCCCGACGCACATCGTCACCTCGTCCTTAGCCAATCTTCGCTTATTCCGTAGCTCCTGTTTTGAGTTACAAATATGAGCAACCGAACCAGTATCAAATACCCAGGCGCTACTGCGAGCATTAGTGAGGAACACATCAATAACATGTATATCAAATATACCTTTGCTCACTTTGCCATCCTTCTTATCCGCCAAATACTTGGGGCAGTTCCACTTCCAGTGACCAGTTCCTTTGCAGTAGAAGCACTCTGTTTCAGGCCTGGGTCCAGCTTTGGGTTTCTTCGTGGGAGCGGCAACTTGCTTGCCGTTATCCTTGAAGTTCCCCTTCTTTCCCTTGCCCTTTTTCTTGAAACTAGTGGTTTTGTTAACCATCAACACTTGATGCTCCTTCTTGATTTCTACCTCCGCTGATTTCAGCATCGCGAAGAGCTCGGGAATTGTCTTCTCCATCCCTTGCATATTATAGTTCATCACGAAGCCTTTATAGCTTGGTGGCAGTGATTGAAGAACTCTGTCAATAACACTCTCAACCGGAAGATCAATTCCCAGCTGAGTCAAGTGGTTGTGGTACCCAGACATTCTGAGTATGTATTCACTGACAGAACTGTTCTCCTCCATCTTACAGCTAAAGAACTTGTTGGAGACTTCATATCTCTCAACACGGGCATTAGCTTGAAATATCAATTTCAGCTCTTGGAACATCTCATATGCTCCGTGGCGTTCAAAACGCTTTTGCAGTCCCGGTTCTAAGCCGCAGAGCATGGCACACTGAACTATCGAGTAGTCATCAGATCGAGCCTGCTAGGCATTCGCAACGTCTGCAGCAGCTCCTGCAGTAGGTCCATCACCTAGCGGTGCATCAAGGACATAATTCTTCTGTGCAGCAATGAGGATAATCCTCAAGTTACGGAGCCAGTCCGTGTAGTTGCTACCATCATCTTTCAACTTAGCTTTCTCTAGGAACGCATTAAAATTCAATGGAACAGTAGCACGGGCCATTTATCTACAACATAGATATGCAAAGAAACTATCAAGACTAAGTTCATGATAAATTAAGTTCAATTAATCAAATTACTAATGAACTCCCACTTAAATTAACATCCCTTAAGTTAACTAAGAGATACATGATCCAAAACAACTAGCCCATGTCCGATCATCACGTGAGATGGGATAGTCATCAATGGTGAACATCTCCATGTTGATCATATCTACTATATGACTCATGTTCGACCTTTTGGTCTCCAGTGTTCCGAGACCATGTCTGTACATGCTAGGCTCGTCAAGTTTAACCCAAGTATTCTGCTTGTGTAAAACTGGCTTACACCCGTTGTATGTGAACGTAGAATCTATCACACCCGATCATCACGAGGTGCTTCAAAACGATGAACTTTAGCAACGGTGCATACTCGGGGAGAACACTTTTATCTTGAAATTTAGTGAAGGGATCATCTTATAATGCTACCATCGTTCTAAGCAAAATAAGATGCATAATGGATAAACATCACATGCAATCAAAATATGTGACATGATATGGCCATCATCTTGTGCTTTTGATCTCCATCTCCAAAGCATCGTCATGATCTCCATCGTCACCGGCTCGACACCTTGATCTCCATCGTTGCGTCGTGGTCGTCTCGCCAACTATTTCTTCTACAACTATTGCTAACGCATAGCGATAAAGTAAAGCAATTACATGGCGCTTGCATTTCATACAATAAAGAGACAACCATAAGGCTCCTGCCGGTTCCCGATAAATTACAAAACATGATCATCTCATACAATAACGTATATCACATCATGTCTTGACCATATCACATCACAGCATACCCTGCAAAAACAAGTTAGACATCCTCTACTTTGTTGTTGCAAGTTTTACGTGGCTGCTACGGGCTTCTAGCAAGAACCGTTCTTACCTACGGCACAAAACCACAACTGTGATTTATCAAGTTTGCTGTTTTAACCTTCAACAAGGACCTGCCGCAGTCAAATTTGATTCAACTAATGTAGGAGAAACAGACACCCGCCAGCCACCTTTATGGAAAACAAGTTGCATGTCTGTTGGTGGAACCGGTCTCATGTACGTGGACATGTAAGGTTGGTCCGGGCCGCTTTATCTTACAATACCGCCGAATCAAAATAATACGTTGGTGGTAAGCAGTATGACGATCACCGCCCACAACTCTTTGTGTTCTACTCGTGCATATCATCTACGCATAGACCTGGCTCATGATGCCACTGTTGGGGAACGTTGCATGGAAAACAAAACTTTTCTATGCACACGCAAGATCTATCCATGGAGATGCATAGCTACGAGAGGGGGAGTGTGTCTACGTACCCTCGTAGACCGTAAGCGGAAGCGTTAGAACAACGCGGTTGATGTCGTCGAACAACTTCACGATCCAACCGACCGAGCACCGAACGTACGACACCTCCGCGTTCAGCACACGTTCAGCTCAGTGACGTCCTCGACTTCTTGATCCAGCAAGACGGCGAGGTAGTGGATGAGTTCCAGTAGCACGACGGCATGGTGACGGTGATGGTGATGCTATCTCCGCAGGGCTTCGCCCAAGCACTGCGAAAATATGACCGAGGGACGGAACTGTGGAGGGGGGCGCCGCACACGGCTAAGACAATGTTGTGTCCTTTGGGGCGCCCCCTCTCCTCTATTTATATATGTGTAGAGGCTTAGAGTAGAAGGAATAGTGCCATGTGAACAGTAACCGTGAATAGTACACACGTGGACTTGGACTCCAAAGTCCAATCCTATTCCTACTACGACTCTCCCTTTTTTCCTTCCCTAGTTGCGTGGGCTTTTGAGGACTTGGTGCGCCTGGCCCAATAAGGCCAGGGCGCCTCCCTTAGCCCATGCCAACCCTTTGGGACATGGTGGACCCACTTGTGGACTTCCGGACCCCTCCGGAATCCTCCGGAACCTTCTGGAAGCTTCCCGGTACAATACCGAAAAAACTGCACCTTTTTCCGGAACCCAAAATATGACTTCCCATATATAAATATTTACCTCTCGACCATTACGAGACTCCTCGTGACGTCCGGGATCTCATACGGGACTCCGAACAATATTCGGTTACCAATTCACATAACTCATATAACACTATATCGTCAACGAACGTTAAGCGTGCGGACCCTACGGGTTCGGGAATGATGTAGACATGACTGAGACGCCTCTCCGGTCAATAACCAATAGCGGAACCTGGATGCTCATATTGGTTCCTACATATTCCACAAAGATCTTATCGGTCGAACCGCAATGACAACATACGTAATTCCCTTTGTCCGTCGGTATGTTACTTGCCCGAGATTCGATCGTCGGTATCTCCATACCTAGTTCATTCTCGTTACTGGCAAGTCTCTTTACTCGTTCCGTAATACATCATCCCGTAACTAACTCCTTAGTCACTTTGCTTGCAAGCTTCTTATGATGTGCATTACCGAGAGGGCCCAGAGATACCTCTCCGAAACATGGAGTGACAAATCCCAGTCTCGATCCATGCCAACTCAACGGACGCCTTCGGAGATACCTGTAGAGCATCTTTATGATCACCCAGTTACGTTGTGACGTTTGATAGCACACAAGGTATTCCTCCGGTATCCGGGAGTTGCATGATCTCATGGTCTGAGGAACATGTATTTGACATTCAAGAAAGCAGTAGCAATAAACAGAACGATCATATGCTAAGCTAACGGATGGGTCTTGTCCATCACATCATTCTCCTAATGATGTGATCCCGTTATGAAATGACAACTCATGTCTATGGTTAGGAAACCTTAACCATCTTTGATCAACGAGGTAGTCTAGTAGAGGCTCACTAGGGACACAGTATTTGTTTATGTATTCACACATGTATTTAAGTTTTCGGTCAATACAATTCTAGCATGAATAATAACCTTTATCATGAACAAGGAAATATAAAATAATAACAACTTTATTATTGCCTCTAGGGCATATTTCCATCAATGTAATTTTTATTATTTTTCCTGGTGTTCGTTGTACTGTCATGATTGAAGATGAATAGATCGGAAGTTTTCTAACCAAAAAAAGAAAAAACTAATTAGTACGCACGAGTAGACATGACGACATGGATAGTTTTTTTTTCCGGAAAAGGTTTAAATTCAACCGACTGATTTCTTGGTAAAATCAGTCGGGCTGAGCGGCGACCGCATGTACGTGTTTTAGCCACTCGATTCTCAGCCATATCCCCGTCCTGTCCAACTGCCTTATCCATTAGCACCATCACGAGTCACAACATCATTGATGGGCCGAGCAGCGGACGACTTTTTTCCTGTCATGGCTAGAGGAACGAAACTACTCTGCGTACGATGCTTTCTCGTCGTACAATAGTACGACCAGACAGGGGATCATCTCTAAGTACTCTGGCCCACATACTGAATCATCTATGGTTGTCTCTAATCGTACAGAGTGTTGGACAGGAATTCATCGTACGTATAGCAAGGTTGCTAGAGGAACGGCCGAAGCTCACGACCACTGTAGTTAGGAACCAGGACGGACGGCCTCTTGACGCATACTCCGTCAAACACCATCGCCGCTGCAATCAGAGGGGCGATGCAGCCGCCATTGCCGCAACGTTGATGTAGTCGGGCCTCCGTCGTAGCATCGCCGCGGTTGTCGAAGCATGATGTCGCAGCATAACCATGATTGTTCGAAGCACGACGGCACAGCATCACCGTGGCCGTCGAAGCATATGTCGTCGCAGCATCGCCATGGCCGTCGAAGCATATGCCGTCGTGCCATCACCGTCGTAGCTTCAGCATGCCTCGTAGCATCACCACGGCCGTCGAATCATGCCGTCGCAGAATTGTCGCAGCCGTCGAAGCACACCTCGAGGTTTCGAAGCATGTTGTTCTGCCAACGCCGCGGTCATCGAAGCATGCCGTCGCAACATCCTCGAACTCGAAGCAGCAGCGATCACCTCGGCTGTCAAAGCACAACACGGGCAGCGAAGCATGTCATTGCGCCATCACCGAGGGCCATCGAAGCATCAAGCGGGCGTTCGAAGCATGTCGTCGTGCCATCGCCATGTGGCACCCCGGCTCAGAGGACCGGTTTACCCAGTGTTTCCAACCCAGAAATCATGTCTTCTGGAAACACACAACATCTTGGAACAGAATAGAACTGATCTTTATTGATATATCTCGAGTACAAGCTCATAATTTACATAGATAGCGAGGCCAGAAGCACACAGGTGCTATGACAATATCTACATTATTTATGGAACATAGCAGGGCCTCGATACTACTAGGTGACTCTACGGCGTAGCGGAACATCACGTGGGAACTCCATCCCAAGGGACACGGTCTAGTTAGCGTAGCACGAACCATCGGGACCTCCGTCCTCGGCTTCTCCTGCATCTGGCATGATACGCCAGGTGAGTACTTGGAATGTACTCGCAAGCTCACAACAACCATAACAATGCAGCAAACAACAGCATGGCAATTAACATGTCAAGTGCTTAAGTTGCTTACTTATTGTTACCAAATACCAACTTACTCTCTTCTGGGTTGTCCCACAACCCTCAAGATACTCATGATCCATAGAGTACTTCCGAGCATAAGACAAGTTCTTCCATCATTATTATCATTATTGCGGTTGACCACTCAGTGTGACCTAGTGCGGACTGTCCAATACCGTGGACGCGGCTATTCGAATAGATTCTTACACTCTGCAGAGGTTGCGCACTTTACCCACACCATGAAGCTCCTGGTCCCGTACCTCGGTACACTTCCCTTTTCGGGTGGACTGGTGCTGCTCCAACGAAACCTGCCTAACCTGTGACTCTTCCATCGTACCACCGACAATCATACCCTCCCAGGGTCATGTCCTGGGTGGCCCCTGTGTCACCCCATGACAGCTGCCACCGTCGTGGCCAACTAAACTGTCCCAAACAGGGACGCCGGCAAAAACTCAACTGGGCTCACAGGATTATCACCGTCTACCTGATCAGGGCAGCACGCTCGCATAACCCTCCCTCTTTTGGTGGTACCGACAAAAGAGCATGCAGTCAGACCAAGTCAAGGCCGTCCCATACCGGCAGATGTGGCTGCACGGATAAGTCCGGGTCGGTGGCACTTGATCAACCAAATAGGCTTAGTTTTGTCAAGTACTTAACAAGCATGGTTATTTAGCATGAATGACTTAACATGGCAAATAATTCAATTAAATAACCAACACTATTGAAATGCTCCATGCAATGGATGATGTGGCTTGCCTTGCTCTGTTGGGTTGTCCACAAACTCCTGGGCTTCAAAACCAAAAGGATTTTCCTCTGAAAATATTTTAAAAAGGCAAAGGAAAATGTCACATAACACATTTCTGTGCACTAGAAATTCTGTGAGCATGAGAAAAATACCAAAATTTACCAGAAAATAGAGGGGCTCAATACAAACCCAATGCAAAAAGAATCAATTGATTTGGACTTATGGATAAAAAGTTATGAGGGGTCAAAGTTATTGGTCAAATCTGAAATAAAAACAGAAAAATAGAAAAACTACAGGGGGCCACGTCGAAGGCGTAAAGTGGAGGGGAGCCTCCACTTACCGCTTCGGCGCGCGCGGGTGAGCCGCTGACGTGCGGGCCTCGCTGTCTGATTTAAAAGGGGAGAGAGAGGGAACAGAGCACCGCGGAGCTCCGGCGAGGGTCGCCGGCGATGCAGACGG
Source organism: Elymus sibiricus (assembly GCA_039707655.1). Taxonomy (NCBI): domain Eukaryota; kingdom Viridiplantae; phylum Streptophyta; class Magnoliopsida; order Poales; family Poaceae; genus Elymus; species Elymus sibiricus. Next base: position 352,884,169 of record CM077664.1, read on the forward strand.
CGGCGAGGTCCGGCGACTGCGGGGATGGAACGAGCGCTCGGAGACGAAGCCGTACGTACCCGTGGCTTGGCGAGAGATGGACGGACGACGTCGTACCCTTCCTCTCCGGTGGCGGTGGTTTTCGGGTGTCGCCGGAGACGGCGATTCCGGCAAGGTTTCGGCCAGGGAAGAGCTCGGGCGGGGTCAGGAGAGTGTGTGGAGCTCGCACGTGGAGTCAGTGGAGGCTAGGGTGGAGTGGAACAGCTGGGTGGCAGAGCTCGGGTGGCGGCGGAACGCCGGCGAGATGCGAGGCCAGAGAGCCTCTCGGCCTTGGCTCGTTGCTTGGGAGCTCGATTGGGAGCGGGTGGAGTGTTATAGGCGGAGGCGAGGCTTCTGGAGCGGGCGGAGCTCGGGCCACGTCGCCGGCGCAAGGACGCCGCGCTGGCTGGCTTGGCGCGGGCGACGGGATAGGAGAGGGCAGGAGGAGTAAATGCGGCAGTGGCGGCTTGCGGAGGAAGACGATGGCCTGCAGGGCCACAGTGCCCGCACGGGTGCCACAGTGCCCGTGTGCAGTGGCGGCCGCCGAGAGTGATTCCGGCGAGGAGAGGGTTCGGGTGTAGGGTACGTGTACGGCAGCGGCGACGTCGGCACTACCAGACACAGTACGGCAACGCGGGACAGCCGGAGTCATCCCATCAGACGCGGGCGAGGTGCAGAGAGCGTGCACTAGCATGCCAGTGCCGTGCTCACCACGGTGGCTGGCACCTGGAAGCCACGCAAGTCTGGCGCACCGTGTCCAGCACGTTCTCCCTTGATCACTTAGTCCCCCTGTGCCTCTGGTTTGGCTAGATACATGTTGGTTCGAAGTGTAGCTTCAGCTACAGTTTCTGACAGAAACTTTGGGAGAGCTCTAGAGGAGAGATGAGCTGGAGATGAAGCCAGTAGAGATGTCTGGGATGATCTACTTTGGAAGGACTACAAACTGGCCAAATTTGAGAGATTTTCGTCAAGATTTGAATGTGGTTCATGTACAACTGCTGTTACTGGTCCAGAAGCAAGATGAGCTTGTAGCACTCATATGGTTGATCTGCTGGAGCTGGAATTTGGGGCATGAGGGTTATTTGGTGGATAGAGGATGTCATAAAAATTTCAGCTCAATTGAGTACCTCTAGCTGGTACTACCTTCACAGAGGTTTGAATTGAGCAGAAACTTGGCAGAATATTGCTGCTGAAAATTTGGACTAGACAAGATGATATTTTTAGATATTGTGGCAAGATAGGTTCCCTAGTATCTCAGGGAATTATTTGAGAGTTTTCTGAGTTGAGGAAATATGGGTTGCTTCACAAAGGGCCAGTACTGTCCAGAAGATAAATGGAGTTTTCTGGACAAAATTTTATACTGGATCATGAAATGGTTTTGAAGATTGTGGGAGTAGATGATGACAAGAAGGTGTGGTATTAATTTGGGATTTTTCTGACCATCAGAACTATAGGTTGCTTCATAATCCATAGTGATGACAGATTTGCCCAAAGGAAGAAAAATGAATTATTGGGAAAGATTGAGAATTGGAATTTGATCCAGTAGGTGTGTGGCAAGATTTTGGCAAGATGCTGAGGGCTTTGGATCACTTAGAGAAAGATTCAAAAGTTTCCTAAGTCCAAAGTCAACTGAAAAGGATTCAAAAACCATCCAAACTGCAAATAAAGCCAGAAAGATTTTGAAAAGAAAAATTTGCCAAAAACCAGGGTGTCACAAACCTACCCCCCTTAGAATGAATCTCGTCCTCGAGATTCGGTTGCTCAGGGAACAAGTGTGGATATACTGATATCAGAAAATCCTTTCTTTCCCAAGTAGCTTCCTCCTCAGTGTGATGCTCCCACATTACTTTATAAAATTTGATTACGTTACTCCTGGTAGTTCTTTCCATCTCATCCAATATTCTGACAGGTTTTTCCTCGTAGGTCAAGTCTCTGATCAACTCTAGCTCACTCATATCTGCCTGTTTGATCGGGGGTGCAATGCACTTTCTTAGCTGTGATATGTGGAAGACATCGTGGACATCAGACAATTCCGATGGTAATTCTAGCTGATATGCCACTCTGCCTCTTCTAGCAATTACTGGAAAGGGACCGATATATCTTGGTGCAAACTTTCCTCGGGTGTGAAACCTCTTTATTCCTTTCATGGGGGTAACTCGCAGATAAGCATATTCTCCGGGCTCAAAAGTTACTTCTCGATGCTTCGGGTCATAATAACTCTTTTGACGAGACTTGGCTGCTCGAAGACGTTCCTGAATATCCTTGACTTGTTTCTCAGCCTCGAGCATCAAATCCGTACCGAAGATACGGCTATCTCCTGTCTGAGACCAATTTAAAGGAGTGCGACACTTTCGTCCATACAGAGCTTCAAATGGTGACATCTTGAGACTCGATTGATAACTGTTATTGTAGGAGAATTCTGCATAGGGTAGACTATCCTCCCATTTGGGTCCGTAGGTGAGAGCACAAGACCGAAGCATATCTTCCAATATCTGGTTCACATGTTCGGTCTGTCCATCGATCTGTGGATGATATGCCGTACTATGCTTTAGCATAGTTCCCAGGGCTTGGTGCAATCGTAGCCAGAATGCTGAAGTGAACAAGGAGCCTCTATCCGATGTGATAGACTTGGGTACTCCGTGAAGGCTGACTATCCGGGACATGTAGAGCTGTGCAAGCTGATTAGCTTTGAAAGTGGTCTTTACCGGAATAAAGTGAGCCACTTTCGTAAGTATATCCACGATGACCCAGATAGCATCATGGCCTCTTGTCGACTTGGGTAGTCCAACAATGAAATCCATGCATATGTCATCCCATTTCCACTAGGGAACTGGTAAAGGTTGCAGTAGTCCAGCGGGTTTCTGGTGTTCAGCCTTGACTCTGTTGCAGATGTCACAACAGGCGACATAGTATGCAATGTCCCTTCGCATTCCTGGCCACCAAAAGGTTTCTCGCAAGTCCTGGTACATTTTTGTTCCTCCGGGATGGATAGAATAGGCGGATTCATGTGCCTCTCTAAGTATTTGCTGTCTCAAATTTTCTTGATCAGGCACGCATATTCGGTCTTCAAACCATAAGGTGCCTTGATCATCAATATGGAAGGACTTAGCCTTTCCTTGCGGAATATGCTCCTTGATCTCTTGTATACCTTTATCTAATTTCTGAGCTGCCTTAATTTCTTCCATAAGTGTTGGAATGATTTCCATGGTATCCGGGCTAGTTGGGCCGCATAGCACCATATTCAACTTGGCAAATTCTTCTTGTAGCCTCGGATGGATTCCCTCCATTATTGCATTTATGGTACCTTGTTTTCTGCTGAGAGCCTCGGCGACCACATTGGCTTTTCCCGGATGGTAATTGATTCCAATGTCATAGTCCTTGACCAGTTCAAGCCATCTTCTCTGTCTGAGATTAAGATCAGGTTGGGTGAAAATATACTTGAGACTCTTATGGTCTGTGTATATTTCACATCGCTGCCCAATGAGATGATGCCTCCAAATCTTCAATGCATGAACCACGACTGCTAATTCCAAATCGTGAGTGTGATAGTTGTCTTCATGGGGTCATAGCTGTCTGGATGCATATGCTATAGCCTTTCCTTCTTGCATTAGAACGTAGCCGATTCCACGCCTGGAAGCATCGCAATATATATCAAAGCTCTTGTGGATGTCTGGAAGAACTAAGACAGGGGCCGTAGTTAGCCTCGTCTTTAATTCCATGAAACTGCTATCACATTCTTCCATCCAGGCAAATTTGTGGTTCTTTTTCAACAGTTCTGTTAATGGCTTGGCTATTTTTGAGAAGCCTTCAATGAAGCGACGGTAGTAGCCTGCCAATCCCAGAAAACTGCGGACTTCAATGACTGTGGCTGGTGTCTTCCATTTTAATACAGCAGTCACTTTGCTGGGGTCGACGGCTACACCCTGTTCTGACAGAACATGTCCCAGAAATCCCACCTCTCTTAGCCAAAATTCACATTTACTGAATTTGGCATACAAGCAATGGGTCCTTAGTCTTTCCAGGACAGTACGGAGGTGTTGCGTGTGCTCTTCTTCATCTTTGGAGTAGATAAGAATATCATCGACTAATACTACCATGAATTTGTCCAAGAAGTCCATGAAGACCTTATTCATCATGCTCATGAAATAGGCTGGAGCATTTGTCAGCCCAAATGACATGACTGTAAATTCATATAGACCATATCTAGTAGTGAAGGCTGTCTTGGGGATATCCTCCTTCCTGATTTTTAACTGATGATACCCCATTCGGAGATCAATCTTAGAGAATACCCGGGCCCCGTTCAACTGGTCAAACAAATCATCAATGCGGGGAGCGGATATTTATTTTTGATGGTGACCTCATTCAATTGGCGATAATCCACGCACATCCGTAGGCTGCCATCCTTCTTCTTAACAAACAACACAGGTGATCCCCATGGCGAAGTACTTGGATGAATGTACCCTTTTTGCAATAATTCATCCAACTGTTTCTTTAATTCCACCAATTCTGGGGAAGGCATGCGGTAGTACTTCTTATAAATTGGAGCGGTTCTGGGAACAACATCAATAGCAAATTCTAGTTCCCGACCAGGTGGCATTCTTGGCAATTCTTCCGGAAATACGTCCGGGAATTCACTGACTACTGGAATCAGATTTATGTCTGTAGTAGTGGCTTTGAATGCCATTCCTTTCTTTGACATCATTCTGCTAGCAGTGAATTGCACTGTTTGGCCTGCCGGGTTAACCAGTGTCACCGTCCTGGTGGCACAGTTGATACACACCTGATGTGGTACCAACCAATCCATTCCTAATATTATATCCAGTCCAGGGGATTCAATGGCAACAAGAGTAGCTGGAAACTTGACGCCATGTATCGAAATTTCCAGATCCTTGTATATCACATTTGTTCTGAGCATGGAACCAAGGGATTGCACCACCATGATTATGTCCAAAAGAGAAGGAGAAAATTTGTGCAAGGTGACAAAACTCCGCGAAATAAATGAATGAGAAGCCCCAGAATCAAATAAAATTATTGCAAGTATGTTGTTAACAGAAAACATACCAAGGACCACGTCTGGTGCTTCGCGGACTTCCTCAGCGGAGATATGATGGACTTGACCACGATAGAAATTCGGATTGGGGCGGCGTCCAACATTGTTGACTTGTGGCTTGTAGTCGGATGATGGCTTCCCATTTCTTGCAGGGTACTGCTTGGAGTAATGCCCGCCCTGGCCACAATTAAAGCAAGTGTTGTTGTGGCGGCAGTCCTCCAGCACTGGCTGTTTACCAAAGGTCTTGTCCTGGCCAACGGGCTTATTGTTGTTGTTGCCATTATTCCAGGCAGGCCTGTACTCAGATGAACCTGGTTGCCAGATGCATGGCTTCTACGCAAACTGCTCACGGTTGTCCTTATTGGGTTCAAACTTCCGTTTGCGATCGTCATATCCTGACTTATGCTCTCGTTCATCTATGAAAGCCTTGTTCACCAAAGTCTGGAAGTCAGGAAAGTCAAGCATACAGAGCTGACAGCGGAGGGCATGATTGAGTCCTCCTAGAAATCGATCAATCTTTCTTTCTTCTGTAGACATGTCATGAGTGGAGTACCGGGCCATATTATTAAACTTGTTCAGATACTCACCCACTGACATACTCCCTTGAGTAAGGGCTAGAAATTCCCTCTGCTTCACCTTCATTATGCCGGTAGGAATATGATACTTGCGGAATGCCTCTTTGAACTTCTCCCAAGAAATATCTTCCCCAGGGGACCACATTATTTTTGTATTATCCCACCATATAGCTGCTGGTCCCTCCAGGTAGTGAGTAACAAAAGGAACCTTGTCTGACTCATCATAGCGGGCTATGTCCAGCTTCTTTTCCATGGTCCTTAGCCAGTCATCAGCTTCCATAGGATCCACGGCTTGACCAAAACTGGGTGGCTTGGTCCGCTGAAAATCAGACAATTTAGAGTGTGTCCCATTGTTGTGATTCTGACCCACCATGGTCTGCATACTTTTCAGAAATTCCATGAGATCTTGATTTCTTTTCTCCTCAAACAATCTCATGATCTGATCAGTGGTCGGTGACTGTGGTGGTGGAGGTGGTAAATCTTCTGGTGACTGTCCGGCTTGTCTGGCGGATCGACGAACGGGAGTTCCATCGCCGCCTTGATTACTACACCTCTTCATCCTAAATTTGTTCCCATTGCAAAATACCAAATCGATGAGCAACATCCATAAGGGAAAGCATGATAGTATGACACCAGAAAAATAAACCAAATAAATAAAATAAAATAAGGAGAACAACATAATTATACAAGGCAACCCAACATCATACATGACAAGCTAGTAGGGGGATTATCATGGCTGGACTGCTCATACGGCAGTTGACATATGAAGAGATGCTATGATGCATGCACTGAAACCCAAGCCTCCACTCTAGTAGCGCGGGTGGCACAGACACTGGCAAACTGAAGACTCCTCGTCATCTGATCCTGCCTCGGAATCTGAGCTGATGATGTGAATCTCGGTCTCCGGATCAAAGGTAACACGGCGACGCTGACGAGAAAGTTCTCCCTCTGAAGGAGAAGAAGCATGACGCCGTAGCATCGGAGCAGCTGGAGTAGCTAGGAGTGAGGCCCACTCTGCCGGGGTCTCACGTCGGTTACCAGACGAAAAGCCTGGCGGTCCGAACGAGCTAGAAGGAGTCTCAGAAGGTGGAACGGGTGGGGTATACACAGGTGAAAACGGAGGTGGAGGAGCAGACTGTGCTGCCGCAACAGCTGCAAGTGCCTCTCAGGCATGAGTCAGCTCCTCAGCTAGTGAAGTGATCATACGGTAACTGGCGTTCAGGTAACGGGATAAAACACCAGTAGCACGATCACTCGCCGGGTCAACAGGTGCGAAAAGGACTCGCCCTGTCGCAAGCGACAGGGTGGGGTAATGAAAGAAACCTGGATGAGTCTACATCTCGACCTCGTGGAAGCGCAAGTTAGTGAGAGCCTCCATCGCAGCAAACTGGATCGCCAGCTCCGGAGTAGAAGCAGTTCCGCCCTTGGAAGAACGGGAGTAACTACCAATATCCGAACTCGCAGTAAGAAAGGCCTCCGCGTGATACTCGTACACTAACCAGCAAGCTTCTCTCGGAACACCTGGTACACTGGGTCTTCGCCGTTGGGATATAGCCGAAGACAGACACTACGAAGCAGTACTAGAAAAGTTAACGGTGCCGGCTCATAATTGTAGTGGTACGGAACTGGTGCCATCTACACTCACAAGTCCAACGGTTAGCACAATAAAAACTATATGCATGCCATGCAGCAATCAGATGCAACAAGCAAGACACATACCAAGACTCTAAGCTAATCGTGGTTCTAGCGCAGGGTTAATTAGGGTGTCCTATAGTCAGCGCGGCTCTGATACCATGCGTTGTGGCACCCCGGCTCAGAGGACCGGTTTACCCAGTGTTTCCAACCCAGAGATCATGTCTTCTGGAAACACACAACATCTTGGAACAGAACAGAACTGATCTTTATTGATATATCTCGAGTACAAGCTCATAATTTACATAGATAGCGAGGCCAGAAGCACACAGGTGCTATGACAATATCTACATTATTTATGAAACATAGCAGGGCCTCGATACTACTAGGTGACTCTACGGCGTAGCAGAACATCACGTGAGAACTCCATCCCAAGGGACACGGTCTAGTTAGCGTAGCACGAACCATCGGGACCTCCGTCCTCGGCTTCTCCTGCATCTGGCATGATACGCCAGGTGAGTACTTGGAATGTACTCGCAAGCTCACAGCAACCATATCAATGCAGCAAACAACAGCATGGCAATTAACATGTTAAGTGCTTAAGTTGCTTACTTACTGTTACCAAATACCAACTTACTCTCTCCTGGGTTGTCCCACAACCCTCAAGATACTCATGATCCATAGAGTACTTCCGAGCATAAGACAAGTTCTTCCATCATGATTATCATTATTGCGGTTGACCACTCAGTGTGACCTAGTGCAGACTGTCCAATACCGTGGACGCGGCTATTCGAATAGATTCTTACACTCTGCAGAGGTTGCGCACTTTACCCACACCATGAAGCTCCTGGTCCCGTACCTCGGTACACTTCCCTTTTCGGGTGGACTGGTGCTGCTCCAACGAAACCTGCCTAACTTGTGACTCTTCCATCGTACCACCGACAATCATACCCTCCCAGGGTCATGTCCTGGGTGGCTCCTGTGTCACCCCATGACACCTGCCACCGTCGTGGCCAACTAAACTGTCCCAAACAGGGACGCCGGCAAAAACTCAACTGGGCTCACAGGATTATCGTTGTCTACCTGATCAGGGCAGCACGCACGCATAACCCTCCCTCTTTTGGTGGTACCGACAAAAGAGCACGCAGTCAGACCAAGTCAAGGCCGTCCCATACCGGCAGATGTGGCTGCACGGATAAGTCCGGGTCGATGGCACTTGATCAACCAAATAGGCTTAGTTTTGTCAAGTACTTAACAAGCATGGTTATTTAGCATGAATAACTTAACATGGCAGTAGCTATGCATTAGAGTAACCTACTATGAATTATCACATATTAAAATAATGCAAATAATTCTATTAAATAACCAACACTATTGAAATGTTCCATGCAATGGATGATGTGGCTTGCCTTGCTCTGTTGGGTTGTCCACAAACTCCTGGGCTTCAAAACCAAAAGGATTTTCCTCTGAAAATATTTTAAAAAGGCAAAGGAAAATGTCACATAACACATTTCTGTGCACTAGAAATTCTGTGAGCATGAGAAAAATACCAAAATTTACCAGAAAATAGAGGGGCTCAATACAAACCCAATGCAAAAAGAATCAATTCATTTGGACTTATGGATAAAGAGTTATGAGGGGTCAAAGTTACTGGTCAAATCTGAAATAAACTTCAGCGCGCGCGGGTGAGCCGCTGACGTGCGGGCCTCGCTGTCAGATTTAAAAGGGGAGAGAGAGGGAACAGAGCACCGTGGAGCTCCGGCGAGGGTCGCCGGCAATGCAGATGGCGGCGAGGTCCGGCGACTGCGGGGATGGAACGAGCGCTCGGAGACGAAGCCGTACGTACCCGTGGCTTGGCGAGAGATGGACGGACGACGTCGTCCCCTTCCTCTCTGGCGGCGGTGGTTTTCGGGTGTCGCCGGAGACGGCGATTCCGGCAAGGTTTCGGCCAGGGAAGAGCTCGGGCGGGGTCAGGAGAGTGTGTGGAGCTCGCACGTGGAGTCAGTGGAGGCTGGGGTGGAGTGGAACAGCTGGGTGGCAGAACTCGAGTGGCGGCGGAACGCCGGCGAGATGCGAGGCCAGAGGGCCTCTCTGCCTTGGCTCGTTGCTTGGGAGCTCGATTGGGAGCGGGTGGAGTGTGGTGAGGAGCTAGTAGGGCTGGGCTCGGGCCACGTCGCCGACGCAAGGACGCCGCGCTGGCTGGCTTGGCGCGGGCGACGGGATAGGAGAGGGCAGGAGGAGTAAATGCGGCAGTGGCGGCTTGCGGAGGAAGACGACGGCCAGCAGGGCCACAGTGCCCGCACGGGTGCCACAGTGCCCGTGTGCGGTGGCGGCCACCGGGAGCGATTCCGGCGAGGAGAGGGTTCGGGAGTAGGGTACGTGGACGGCAGTGGCGACGTCGGCACTACCAGACACAGTACGGCAACGCGGGACAGCCAGAGTCATCCCATCAGACGCGGGCGAGGTGCAGAGCGCGTGCACTGGCATGCCAGTGCCGTGCTCACCACGGTGGCTAGCACCTGGAAGCCACGCAAGTCTGGCGCACAAAGGGCTAGTACTGTCCAGAAGATAAATGGAGTTTTCTGTACAAAATTTTATACTGGATCATGAAATGTTTTTGAAGATTGTGGGAGTAGATGATGACAAGAAGGTGTGGTATTAATTTGGGATTTTTCTGACCGTCAAAACTATAGGTTGCTTCATAACCCATAGTGATGTCAGATTTTCCCAAAGGAACAAAAATGAATTATTGGGAAAGATTGAAAATTGGAATTTGATCCAGTAGGTGTGTGGCAAGATTTTGGCAAGATGCTGAGGGCTTTGGATCACTTAGAGAAAGATTCAAAAGTTTCCTAAGTCCAAAGTCAACTGAAAAGGATTCAAAAACCATCCAAACTGCAAATAAAGCCAGAAAGATTTTGAAAAGAAAAAGTTGCCAAAAACCAGGGTGTCACACGCCGTGGCTGTTTAGCATGCCTTGTAGCATCACCACGGTCGAAGCATGTCGTCGCGGCATCGTCGCAGCCGTCGAAGCACAACACGAGTGTTCGAAGAGCAATGGCGTCGCAACATCCTCGAAGCAGCCGGGATGCTGATGCAGCATCGCCTCGGTTGTCGAAACACAACACGAGCAGCGAAGCATGTCGTTGCGCCATCATCGAGGGCCGTGGAAGCATCGCGTGAGCGTTCGAAGCATGTCGTCGTGCCATCGCCATGGTTGCTTCAGCATGCCTTGTAGGATCACCAAGATGGAAGCATGTCGTCGCGGCCTCGTCGCAGTCGTCGAAGCACACCACGAGTGTTCGAAGCATGTTGTTGTGCTAACGCCGCGGCCGTCGGAACAATGACGTCGCAACATCCTTGAAGCAGCCGGGATGCTGACGCAGCATCGCTATGACCGTCCAAGTACACCACGGGCGTCGAAGCATGTCATCGCGCCATCGTCGGGGCAGTCGAAGCACAACACGGGCTTTCGAAGCATGTCGTCGTGACATTGCCGTGTCTACTTCAGCATGCCTCGGAGCATCACCACGGTCGTCGAAGCATGCCGTCGCGGCATCGTCGCAGCCGTCCAAGTACACCACGAGTGTTTGAAGCATGTTGTCGTGCCAACGCCGCGGCCGTCGGTGCATGCCGTCGAAACATCCTCGAAGCAGCCGGGATGCTGATGCAGCATCTCCGCGACCGTCGAAGCACACGACGGGCGTATCTCGTGGCGCAATCGTCAGAATATGTGTGTGCTGATTCGCACACAAAAAAAGAATACGTGTGTGCTACTGGAGTCCATTGGTGTGAGCATCGCATAGTATCACCGTTGTTTGTGTACGTTGTTTTTTTTAGGAATAAAATGCCGTCAGTGGAAGTATGTGTGCATGCAAAAAGCGTGTGGCCCAACCCAGTCAGGGGGAATTACCATTGTTGAATAGGCTGCATCATAAGGCTGGCTAGGCGGCTTAATTTTCACGAACATCATCCGGATGATTGGTAGCACTCGCCTTTTTTTCCACATCTAGGTGTATCATATTTCTATATAAGGTGGAAACCAAATACAAAAGAGTACCTCCTATTGCAAACAACATGTGTAGTTCCAACACCACACCCAAGCTAATCTAAAGATTATCCACTGCACCCGTCACAAACACAATGCAAAGGGGCCCTGGCCTAAGCACAAATCCAAAGCCACGTCTTGACCAACACCCGATCACCTCGAAGGGCAACAACTTCAACCAAACTTTCCTTGCCAACACACCAACCACCCTTGAATGCCTGAAAGGAGACGGAGAGTGGGTGGTGGGACTCAGCCGGTCCCGAGAAAGCCATCATCTTGGACTCCCTTGCAACTGCATACATAGCGCTCATGAAGATCTACCCGGACCGCCGGCAAGCACCGGAGAACCGCGGTACAAAACCTCCAAGTCGTGTCTCCACATGCAATTGCCCCAACAGAGGAACGACGCCGGGACGCCGCCCGGCAACAAACCTATGCTTTCACCTGGAGACAACAACCCAAGCGAGGAGGGGGACATGCCGACACACCTCAGTACTACTCTCTATAGAGTTGTTGGGCTTCCCCGAAGAGGAAAGGTAAAGTAGTATAGTAGAAGATAGTATTTCCCTCAGTTAAGAACCAAGGTTTATCGAACCAGAAGGAGACGACACACAAACAACGTGAACGGTACTGATGTCTACTACACAAATTATTCTTGTAGACTCGTGTTGGGCCTCCAAGCGTAGAGTTTTGTAGGACAGTAGCAATTTTCCCTCAATTGGATGACCTAAGGTTTATCAATCCGTGGGAGGTGTAGGATGAAGATGGTCTCTCTCAAACAACCCTGCAATCAAATCCAAGAAATCTCTTGTGTCCCCAACACACCCAATACAATGGTAAATTGTATAGGTGCATTAGTTCGATGAAGAGATGGTGATACAAGTGTAGTATGGATAGTAGATATAGGTTTTTGTAATCTGAAAATAAAAAAACAGCAAGGTAGCAAGTAACAAAAGTGAGCACAAACGGTATTGCAATGCTTGAAAACAAGGCCTAGGGTTCATACTTTCACTAGTGCAATCTCTCAACAATGCTAACATAATTGGATCATATAACCATCCCTCAACGCGCGATAAAGAATCACTCCAAATTTCCTATTAGCGGAGAACATAAGATAGAAATTGTTGTAGGGTACGAAACCACCTCAAAGTTATCCTTTCTGATCAATCTATCGAGCCATCCCTATAAGTGTCACAAACGGCCCTAGAGTTCGTACTAAAATAACACCATATGATACACATCAACGAACTCTAATGTCACCTAGATACTCCAATGTCACCATATCCGTGAGTTGATTATTCGATATGCATCAAACAACTTCAGAACATAATATTCAATCCACACAAAAAACTTCAAAGAGTACCCCAAAGTTTCTTATCGGAGAAAAGATAATGAAAATGTGCAACCAACCCCTATGCCTAGATCACCCCAAGGTCACGGGAATCCGTGAGTTGATCACCAAAACATACATCAAGTGAACCAATAGAATACCCCATTGTCACCACGGGTATCCACATGCAAGGCATACATCAAGTGTTCTACAATCTGAGATATTCAATCCGACAATAGCGAAACCTCAAAGGGAAAGACTCAATTCATCACAATAAGATAGAGAGGGAGAAAAACCATATGATCCAACTATATTAACAAAGCTCGCGGTACATCAAGATCGTGCCAAATCAAGAACACGAGAGAGAGATCAAACACATAGCTACTAGTACATACCCTCAGCCCCGAGGGTGAACTACTCCCTCCTCGTCATGGAGACCCCCGAGATGATGAAGATGGCCTCCGGTGATGATTTTCTCCTCCGACAGGGTGCCGGAAAAGGGCTGTAGATGAGATCGTGTAGGTACAGAGGCTTGCGGCAGTGGAGTCGAAGTTCTAGGGTTATTTCTGGTGGTTTTTGAATATATATGATTTTTCAGCATTGGAATCACGCAAAGAGGTGCCACAGGGGGCCCACGAGGCACCAGGGCGCGCCTGGGGGGGGTGGCGCGCCCTAGTGGCTTGTGGGGCCCCTGTGGGTCTTCTGCTGCTCCCCCAAAGCTTCCTGTGTCTGTTTCCTTCCAGAAAAAATCGTCAAAAAGTTTCGCTGCATTTGGACTTCATTTGATATGGATTTTCTGGAAAACCAAAAACAAGCAGAAAACAGCAACTGGCACTGGGCACTTGGTCAATATGTTAGTCCATAAAAATCATATAAAAGCCATACACTACTGGAATCAGAGAATTTGCCGTCTGCCGGATCTTTGCCGTCTGCTGGCTGACGGCAAAGACCATCTTTGCCGTCAGCTTCCAAAAAGCAGACGGCAAAGGAGTGATTGATGGCAAAGAAGAATTTTGCCGTCTGTCCTTTCTTTGCCATCTGCTAGCCGACGGCAAAGAACAGAGAGGCAGACGGCAAAGAGGTTAGCTGGGCCCCACTGGACCGTTGAGTGGGTTACGTCATATGGAATCCAGTGTGCCGTCTGCTAGCAAACGGCAAAGAATATATAAGCAGACGGCAATGACTAGCAGACGGCAAAGTGCGGACTAGCAGACGGCAAAGTGCGGACTTAACTAATGGCCGCGCCCCCACCCCGGCCTCTCCCTCTCTCTGCTCTCTCCCTCCCCGACGTCTGCTAGCACGCCGCCGCTCGGCCGCCCCACCACCCCGCCGACGACCGCTACCACCGCCCCACCGGCCCACCGCCCACCACCCCGCCGCCCGGCCGCTGCCGCCGCTCCACAGGACCACCACACGTCGGCCCCACCACCCGCCGCCGCTGCCGCCGCCCCACCGGCCCACCGCCCGGCCGCCCCGCAGCCCCACCACCGTGCCGCCCCGCCGCTGCCGCCGCCCCACCGGCCCACCGCCCCGCCGCCCCGGAGCCCTGCGGCCCCGGATCCCCGTCGCCCCCGCCGCCCTGGCGCCCCCACCGCCCCGGCGCCCCCGCGCCCTGCCGGCCCGGTGCCCCGCCGCCCGGAGCCCCCGCCCCCGCCGCCCAGCCACCCCCTCCGGTGAGCTCTTCTTCTTTTTTTCTATTTTTTTCTTCTGTTTTTTGCTGTTTAATTAAGGTTAGTGCTAGGTTAGATTAGATATGTAGTTATTAGGTTAGTGGTAGGTTTTAGTTAATTAGTCATAATTAGAAGAAGTAGAAGAAAGATGAAAAAAAAGAAGAAGAAAAGAAGAATAAGTAGAAGAAGAGGAAAAAGGAAAAGAAGGAAGAAGAAGAAGTAGAAGAGGAGGAGGAGAAGAAAAGAAGAAGAAGAAGAAGAAGAAGAAGAAGAAGAAGAAGAAGAAGAAGAAGAAGAAGAAGAAGAAGAAGAAGAAGAAGAAGAAGAGGAGAAGAGGAGAAGAAGAAGAGGAAAAAGAAAAAGAAGGAAGAAAGGAAGAAGAAGAAGAAGAAGAAGAAGAAGAAGAAGAAGAAGAAGAAGAAGAAGAGGATGAGGAGGAGAAGAAAAGAAGAAGAGGAGGAGGAGGAGGAGAAGAAAAGAAGAAGAAGAAGAAGAAGAGGAGGAGGAGAAGAAAAGAAGAAGAAGAAGATGTGTCGACGGAAAAACCCTAAATGATAACTCTTTAGGTTAGGGGTTGTTGCGGGGAACGAGCAGTGCGAATCGTTTTTTTACAACTTGGCGGTGGCATCCTGTTGTAAATATTTAGTTAGGTTGACGGAAAGAACAATAATGCTATGTTACTCATCTTTGGATTTAAATGTGCAGTTGTTTCGTCGCTGCGAGGGTCTGGTGTTCGACGACCTCTCCGTGCGTTTGACGAGCTCCCCTGCGTTCGTGGGTGAGCACAAATGACATCTCCTCCCCCCCCTTAATTTGCTCTGTTCCGGTCTTCGTGCCGATGAAACTTGCTAGCTATAGGTGTCTTCAATCATCAGTATACGTGACCAGTATGCGTCTCCCGTTCGAAAGGGTGGCATCTAAAAATATGCATGTCTTTGCATATTCATAACCGCCATCCTTTCGAATTGTCCAACGTTATCCATGGACAGCCCGAGTATGTGTAGATTGGGTTCGTTTTCCCATGCTCTGCTCTGGATCCGATGCAGAATTTCGTCAGTGCCTCCCTGTTGTTCTCCGGGTACACATCCTCTCTGTTTATTGCCGAGACGTGTATCAGGAGAACAGCGGGGAGGTGCTGCCGAAATTCTGCGTCGGATCCGGAGCAGAGCATGGGAAAATGAACCCAATCTACACATACTCGGGTGGGATTAGGACCTATCTTTACCTATTAGCGTGTAGGTTGCATGGGCGTAATAAAATTGACAAACTTAATTAACTGATGAATATATATGATGAATTATATATATATTTCTTGTGTGTTTAGTAGGTAGGCAAGATGAGTGATCGTGCGTGGATGTACACCGGCCACACTAGTCAGGAAGACATGACCACTGAATGGTTAACAAAAACCTTGGGGTTTGTGAAAGCCGCATTTGCAAATGGCCAGAGAAAAACCTGGTGCCCCTGTCTTAGGTGCGACAACTTTAAAAAGAGGACAGAGGATGAAATGGGTAAACACCTGCAGAAGTGGGGTTTTACGCCTGATTATACGGTGTGGACATTTCATGGTGAGTCTGCCCAACGTACCAGAGCTGAGGTGGTTCGTCGTCGCACCGACGAGCATGGTACCGGGATCGACGATATGGTGCAAGACTTTGATGATGCTCGGGATTCGGACGAGGAGATGGAGGAATCTGCAAAGGCCTTCAATGAAATGTTGGAGTCTTCAAAACGTCCTCTCCACGAGCACACTGAGCTTTGTCAGCTGGATGCCATCGCACAAGTAATGGCTCTGAAGGCTCAATTCAACTCGGGCAGAGAATGCTACGACGCGATGATGACACTATTTGGACGCTTTCTACCCAAAGGCCTTGTAATGCCTGCAAACCTATACCAGTCGGACAAAATCCTCCGTGCATTTAAGATACCCTATGAGAAGATAGATGCCTGTGAGAACGGATGTGCCTTATTTAGGCTTAAGTATGCGGGCTTGAACTATTGTCCCATTTGCAAGTCTTCCAGGTATGTTGTGGTAGACAACGGTATGGGTGAGAAGAGGCAGACCAAAATCCCCGTTAATGTTCATCGGTATCTGCCAATCATACCAGGACTTCAACGTCTTTTCATGGTCGAAGAGACGGCCAGACAGATGACATGGCACAAATTGGGCAAAAGAACCGAACTAGATGCAGATGGGAATCAGATGATGGTACACACATCGGATGCTTTTGCGTGGAAGAAGTTTGATGAATTACATGGGGATAAAGCGGCAGATCCAAGGCATCCTCGAGTCTGCATCGGCACGGATGGGTTCAATCCGTTTGGTATGACGGCAACCCAATACAGTTGTTGGCCTGTAATTGTCATTCCACTCAATCTCCCCCCCGGACAGATTATGCAAAGAAAGAACATTTTCCTGACGTTGATAATTCCAGGGCCCAACTATCCGGGGAAGAATATGAATGTGTACATGCAGCCGCTTAAGGATGAATTGCAAGAAGCTTGGGATAATGGGTTCAAGACATACGACGCCGCTAGCAAACAAAACTTCATAATGCGTGTCTGGTACATGTACTCGATGCATGACTTGCCGGCGTATGCGCTATTCGTTGGCTGGTGTGTGCATGGAAGGTTCCCGTGCCCCACATGCAAGGCAGCTCTTCAGCTTCGTTGGCTGGAGGCGGGTCGCAAGTATTCTTGCTTCGACTTGCATAGACCGTTCCTGGATCCAACCTCAGCCTATTCAAAGGGAAGCTCGCGCCAGCCGGTGCTTCAAAACCAATAGAGTTGGATGTCGAAGAATGGCGGACCATTTCGTTGTATATCTTCAACAACCTAATAGAAGTGCGGCCGTACATCGAGTAAGTTGTCGGTACATTGTTTCGCAACTTCTAATTATTCCTTTGAATTGCTCTTATTCCTGGATATTTGATTCAGTCAATACGTCGCCAAATTCTCGGATGGAGCGGTGATCCAAAAGGATTCCGTCGAAGAGTATGAGCTTCTGGCAAAGCATGGAGGTGGCTATCCCGGTTTCATCTCTTGGTTCAAACAAACGGTAATGAGCATTAATAGACCATTTCATTTCTTGGTCTAATTTGCTGCTAATGCAACAATTCTTTCGTATTAAACTTGTAGCCTAATTCAGAGTCTATGGACGCCGAATTGAGACAAGCCGCTAATGGCTTTAAGTATAAGGTCCGTTCATTTGAGAAATACGACATCAACGGGTATCGCTTTCGTACCTTTGGCAAAGAGCTATCTATGGCCGACTGAAAATCTACAAATTGTAGTGTCCCTGCTATCGGCGAAGGAGGTACCGAGTATTATGGAAGAGTTGAAGCAATTTATGAACTTCTATTCTATGGTGAAAACCCACCGAATGTCGTAGTCTTCAAATGTTATTGGTTCCAGCCGAAGGAGACTAGAAGGACTCATGAACATATAGGGCTAGTAGAAATCAAACAAAGCACCCATTTAGATGTTCCCGATGTCTATAGTACGGCTCAACAGGCGACCCAAGTTTTCTATCTACCGTGGGCATGCCAAACAAATGCAAATCTGAAGGGTTGGGATGTCATTTATGAAGTGCCGCCACGTGTTAGACCACCTCCCCCGAATGAAGAGGATTATGAACCTCACATTAACCCAGACACATATGATGGAGAATTCTTCCAAGAAACACGTCTTTCCAAAAAACGTTTCAAGAACCGCTCTACTTCACCCCAGAACATGGAAGTAGACAGCGACAGTGAATCCGACAACACCCCTGAGCCAGAACAAGAAGAGTTGGAACAAGAAGAGGTTACTGCTGCGGATGACCTGTCAATGCTTGACCGATTATAAAACGGCCTTCCACATGTTGATGCCGCCGAACCCGATGAGCACGTCATTCATGACGACACGCGTGATAGTGATGATGATGATGATGATCCTGGAGCATATATAGACGATCCAGACTATTATTAGTTTGTATGCATCCCAACTTAAATTATATACATATTATTATTCATGTCAGTTCTTCAATTTTTTTATGTTGTACTAATTTCGTTTACTCTTTGTCATGGCAGGTGTTGAAACATGGTGGGCACGGGTCCAGAGCGCGCCGCGGGTACTTCTACGGCGGCGGCCCGCGGGAGGGGTACTTCTATTCCACTCGTACCTCTCCGGAGAGCGTTGTTAGACAGTATGGGGACACCGCCGGGCGCTTCTTCGTCGGCGTCATTGCCCACCGGGAGAGGAGGTTGGGGAGGGAAGAAGAGAGGAGGTAGATCAGGACGCAGGGGCGGGAGAGGTAGGCAGGCAGCTACGCCTTCCTCGCCGCCACCCCCAGCTGATTCACCCGATCACAGGACTGCTAGGGTGGACCCGTTTGAGGTGGAGGCTACGGGGACTCCGCACCACGAGCCTCGGGTCGACGGGCCTTCGGCCCACGAGACTCCGGACCCAGAGGCTTCGTCCCACGACACTCCGGACCAGGCTACATCCCAGGAGACATCCGGATGGGGTACCTGGCCGGATCCGCCTGAGGGGCCGAGTGGCCATGCTGATGGTGGCGGGGATGATTCGTTTACTGATAGTGAGGGCGAGGTGGTTGAGGGGGCCACCGTGTACCAGCGTGGTGGTACACGGCTCCCGCCCGTGCCGGCGACCCGCGAGCTGCGGCCGGTGATTAGGTCTGATGGGGAGAAGTAAGTGCATTTACTCTTTTTGTACCTTTTTCCTTCAAGTTTCTTCAAATATCTAATGCGTTGGCCTTGTCATACTGTAGGGGGTGGGTACACGCCAGTGGAGTCCGCAGGCCCAACACCGTCCTTGGTGTGCTTTGCCGGCAAAACTTCCCAGGGTTTGTCACGTTGCCCGGTGAGGGTCAGCTTCCAGAGCTAGGATTGAGCTGGGAGCACTACTTGGCTGCCCCGGCCCCACCGGACCACATGATCGACGGTGTCTTGTGCCACATGATTGCCGAGATGGTGATCAGAAGCTTTTGGGTAATTTCTCCTTTGCACAATTAAAAATTAACAATAGCTAGTTATTTTACTAATCAGTGTTGTCTCATTTGATTGTAGACCTTCTACAAGTGTGAGGAGGGATACTGGGAGGAGGCGTCACAGGTTATCGATCACGAGTGCAGGCACCTACTACAAACCTTACGGCACGAGGCTCGGCCGCAGGCTGTTCGAGACTATTACGCCACGCGTGGTATTAAGAAGGACAAGGCGTCGTGCCGGGCTAAGTTTCTGAAGAAGGATCAGTACATGAAGGTAATTAACTATTCTTAAGGCATTGTACTTAGTTTCCTTGATTTGATTCGTAGGCGTAGCGCTCAAATTTCTCTTTACTAACTTAGGTGCCCCCGAGATGGTGTGCGGATAAGATGGATTGTTGGGAGGCGTTGGTGGATGAGTGGTGCACAGGCCGCTGGCGAGCCGTCCACGACAATGCCAAGGACCGGCGTGCCCAAATGGTTGGTGTGCCACACCATCAAGGCAGCGCCAACTTATTTCAGTTTCGGCGGAACTGGGTATGTTGTTTGCTTCATGATTCATGCAATTCATTCTTCATGCTAGCTTGAGCCCTTTACTAATACTTTGTTCCTCTCTTTTAGGCGGGACACAATAACACGGAGCTGCCAGAGGTTTACGACCTCTATGCCATGGCCCATACTGCCTCGTACAAGAAGGTCAAGGCATTCTCTGAGGCTGACCTCGATAATCCAGAGAACTTCACCAACATCTCCTCCCACCACAAGCTCGTGAGGTACAGAGATGAGGGGAAGGCGAGGACTTTAACCCGAGCCAGCATCCCTTTGATCCAGAGCTGGTGACGATATCTGGTGGCGGGAGGCCCCATGGATCGATAGCCATTGTAGATGGACTTATACGTTGTCCTCGCACTCTCCCAGAGATAAAGGCGCGCCAAACGAGCTCCTGTCCTGAGATAAGGCCTCGTCCATGGCCAGTCGATCTCGCCATCGAGGTAAGTTATACGGACTTAGATATCTTTCCTCCATTACATTGTGTGTGTGCCCATCCATGATTAAAATGCTAACGAGGAGTGGTGTTGTAGGCTGATCTTCATAAAGAGAGAGAGACAACCCAGGCGCTTCTGGAGGAGAGGGACTGGCTGGCGGCGGAGAGGGAACGGCTGGCGGAGGAGAAGACGGCTAGGTTGTTGGAGGAGGAGAGGGCACGAAATGATGCATCTCACTGGGCCATGTACGAGCTCCTCGTGGTAAGTTTCTTATGCATATTAGCCAAATCATGCACGTAATATGTTCGTTTCATTACTAACCTATATGCCTGACTCGTCAAAACCAAATGTGCAGTCTATGTGCGAGAAGACCGGTCAGACCCCTCCGCCGATGCCGGTCATTACTAGAGCGGGAACGGTGAGTTTCATTTGAATGGTCATTAGTTACAAGTCTTAACATTTGAGTGTCATCATACTAACGAGACTTTGCAAATGATCTTTGGTGCAGCATAACTCCGAAGCCGCATCGCACAACCCGACGAACCCCGATGCTTGACCTCCGGTAAGTTTTCTCTATTATGCCACATACTTAGCTTATTTTCCCCAAAAAAGACATACTTATATAGCTAATTATCCTCCAAAATGACATAATTAGCTTATTTAGTCCATTTATGACATAATTAGCTTATTCGTTGCAAAAATGGCATAATAACCTTGGTTACCTCATAAATGTCACATACTTAGCTTATTATCCTCCAAAATGACATAATTACCTAAGTTAGCTCTAAAATGACCTATACTTACCTAATTTAGCTCAAAAATGGCATAATTAACTAGGTTAGCACAAAAATGACCTATACTTACCTTATTTTCCTAGGTTAGCACAAAAATGGCATACTTACCTAGGTTAGCTCTAAAATGACACAAATAAGGAATAAGATGAAGAAAAACAAGGAAGAGGAGAAAAAGAAGGAATAGAAGAAGAAGAAGAAGAAGAAGACTAGAAGAAGAAGAAGAAGAAGAAGAAAAAGAAGAAGAAGAAGACTAGAAGAAGAAATACTAGTCTTCTTCTTCTTCTTCTAGTCTTCTTCTTCTTCTTCTTCTTCTTCTTCTTCTTAGCTTATTTTCCCCAAAAAAGACATACTTAGCTAATTATCCTCCAAAATGACATAATTAGATTATTTAGTCCATTTATGACATAATTAGCTTATTCGTTTCAAAAATGGCATAATAACCTTGGTAACCTCATAAATGTCATATACTTAGCTTATTTTCCTCCAAAATGACACAATAAGCTTAGTTAGGTAAAAAATGGCATAATTACCTAGGTTCGCTCTAAAATGACACAAACAAGCAATAAGAAGAAGAAAAACAAGAGGAGAAAAAGAAAGAGAAGAAAAACTCTTCTTCTTCTTCTTCTTCTTCTTCTTGTTCTTCTTGTTCTTCTTCTAGTCTTCTTCTTTTTCTTCTTCTTCTTTTTCTTCTTCTTCTTCTTCTTCTTCTTCTTCTTTTTCTTCTTCTTCTTCTTCTTCTTCTTCTTCTTCTAGTCTTCTTCTTCTAACTTACTTATTTCCCATTTTGCAGATTTGATTCACTTCATGGAAGCTTGCATTGATGGAGTGCTTGTGTTTACTTTTTGTTTTGATTTTGTATCCATGAACAATGTGAAACTTGCTACCTATGGATGTAACTATTGTAATATGGTGAAACTTGCACATTTTGTTTTGGTATATCTGTTGGATGATCATATCCATATGGCAGGGATATAGTTTCTTATGTGTTGGATATCATATACTTGTTGTGTAACTTGCACATACTGTTTGCCCTGTGAAATATATATATATATATATATATATATATATATATATATATCATATATTTGCTGTGAAAATGCTTGGATATAACAAAAAACAGAATAAAAAGGGGCAATACAGGCACTTTGCCGTCTGCCAGCGGACGACAAAGGTCTTTGTCGTCAGCCAGCGGACGGCAAAGGTGCCACGTGGCTGCAACCTGTGCAAACTGGGAGAACTGGGTCTGACCCATTTGGTCATTATGCCGTCCGCTGGCAGACGGCAAAGGCGAGTGGTTCTTTGCCGTCCGCAAGCAGACGGTAAAGAAAGGCGAGCGGCAGACGGCAAAGAAAGGCGAGCCGCAGACGGCAAAGAGCGTGGAGGAGTGACGTTATGCCACGGGTCTGCTGACGTCAGGAAGCAGACGGCAAAGGGGAGAGCACGTTTGCCGTCCGCTGCCAGACGGCAAAGTCTCCCGTTAGCCACCTAACATGGCTAACATCTATTCTTTGCCGTCCACTTTCTTTGCCGTCTGCTTGGCCAGGAAAGCTGACGGCAAAGGTCTTTGACGTCCGTTGTACGAATGCAGACGGTAAAGAAGCTCATTACCGTAGCTTCTAGTGCCGGAAGCGTTTGCCGTCTGCGGCAAACGGCAAAGACCTTTGCCGTCCCCTTTCTGGTCCTTTGCCGTCTGCCAAGGCAGACGGCAAATCAGCTGATTCCTGTAGTGATATAAAAGTGCACAAAAATCATACAAAACTATAATAAACATGGCATGAATACTTAATAAATTATAGATACGTTGGAGACGTATCAGCGTCCCCAAGCTTAATTCCTCCTCGTCCCCGAGTAGGTAAATGATAAAAGAAATAATTTCTGAAGTGTGAATGCTAGCATAGTGCATAAGTTTGATCAATGATAATTCCAATCACTTTTTTCTAGCATCATTATATATCATAAACAGTAGCTCATCTCATAAAACTTATCATGATCAAGTAGCAAGCTATTCACATGTTAAAGTGTAACACCGCCAGTGCCAAGCTACAGTGACCACATGCTAATGATGCCATGTCATCATGCTTTTTAATCCAAATATGCCACTTGTCCAAAATTCAATTCAAATTCCATTTGAAATGCAAGTCAAATATTTGCTTTCTCAAACATGCTATTAAAATAGTTCATAATTTGGCAAATAATCTCTAAGTATTTGTCATGATGAAACCCACCTCTTCTGGATTCCCAAAATGCCCCTAGATTTTAAAACAGTGGCCAAACAACATTTTCAAATGCTTTTCCATTTGTGAAAAATTCAAAAGAGTTCAAAAGCCTCCCAAACTTTTTGTAGCAGTGCCAAAAATTGCATTGCATTTAAATGGCCCAGCTCCACATTTTTACAAAATGTTTTGGTTGCTGAAATAAATGCAACAGTGGCTGTTTTCGAAAATGCAGAAAAGAAAAATGGGAAAAGGCCGGGGCGTACTGTGCTTTTGGGCTTCAAGTCCACAGTGTCCGCGGCCCAACCCAGCTTCCCCGTCCCAAACCTCTCGCTCTCTCTCTCTGCGTGGCTGCACGCCCGCACTCGCCGTGCCTGGCCCCCCTCTCCTCGCTCGACAGCGGCCTGCTATAGCACCGCGAGCGCCAACCTACCCGCGCCCCTTCCCCCTGGCGAACCCTAGCGCCCCTCCTTTCCTTCCCTCGCTCTCTTCCAACCCGTCCGAGTGTGGACATGGCCGCACCCCCGTGCAGATCGCGCTCACCGTCGCCCTCTCATCGCCGCAGCCTGTCCAAAGGCACCGCCGCCGTGCGCTACTCCGGCAGCTGCATCGAACCCGAGCCGGGAGCCCCTGCCTCGCCCGCGTCGACCTCGCCCTCCTCCTCGGGCGCCGGTGATTGCCGACGCCGATCCGCCACCACCGAGCCTCCCTCTCCCTATGCTCGTGCGTGCCCGCCAGCAGGTGCCACCATACCCGCGCTCTGCCCGCCGCCGTTGCTGCCATTGCCATGCTCCCGAGCCCCTACGGCTCGAACCAGTAGCGCCAGCGCGCTCCTGGTGAGCTGCAGCCCCAGCCCAGCTAGTTCCCGCGCTCGAAAACGCCTCGCAGCCGTGTTGCCGTTCGGGCCCGAGAACAGCCACCGCCTACGCTCGTCGCCGACGTCCTTTCCGGCCCCCCAGCTCCGGCCGTGGCCACCATTCAACGCGGCTCGGAGTGCCCGTTCGAATGAGCCCGGCCGCGCGCAAAACAACCCACCGTAGGGCGTTTCTGAGGTCGCCGGAGTTCGCCGCCGCGATTCGGGCTCGCCGGCGCATCTCCGGCGCCGGCCGCCGACATGGCGCCCACGTGGCACGCGCTGGGACACTAACCAGTGGGCCCAGTGGGTCCGTTGACCCAGTTGACCAAGTCAACACTGCTGACTGGGCAGCCAGTGTCACTGACATGTGGACCCCGCTTAGTTTAAAACATTTTTATAAATAATTAAACTGCTAATTAATCTATTAATTTTAATTAGTCACTAACAGTGGGTCCCACTAGCTAATTAGGTTAATTAGTTAATAGTTAAACCCCTGTTAATTAGTTATGTGTATGACAGATGGGCCCCACCTGTCAGTTTGACTGGTCAGCTGGTCAGTTGACTGCTGACGCAATGCTGATATCATGCTGACGTCATATTTCCTTTTCTATCGATTTTATTAATTAAAATAATTTTAGAAAATGTTTAAAACTTTGAAAAATCATAGAAATTAAACCGTAGCTCGGATCAAAAAGTTTTCTACATGAAAGTTGATTAGAAAAATGAGACGAACCCGAATATGCCCTCCGTTTACCTGTCACATGCCCACAACTATGCAAACATGGAACCATCCCCTCCGGTTCATCTGTCTGACAGATGACCGAAGCCGGGAAAATTTCCCTAGATATTTTCCTGCTCCGTCTCTTGCGTGTAGTGCTGCATTAGGTTACCCCTAGCACAGCATACTACCATGCCATGCACCTGTGTAGCATTGTTTGCTATTATTTATTGTTTCTTCCCCCCTCTTCTCTCCGGTAGACCCCGGGACCGACGTTGCTGCCGTGTACGACTACGCCCCTGATGACCAGACCTTTTCAGCAGAGCTTCCAGGCAAGCAACCCCCCTTGAGCATGCCTATATCGCCTATTCCTTCTCCCTCATGCTTGCATTAGAATTGCTACAATTGTTGTCCCGATATTACCTATTCTGATGCATAGGCTATTTTTGTAACCTGCTGTTGTTACTTACCTGTCATCCTAAACTGCTTAGAATAGGCTGGTTAGTGATCCATCAGTGACCCCTCACCCTGTCCCTGTTGCCCCGCTTTGTTACCAGTGCCCCGATCAATGTGATCGAGGGGCCGAGACCAATACTTCCTATTATTCAGTCCCTTGATGAAGTCGGGTCGGCCCCGAGGGGTACCCGCGAGGTATGTGGAGACGGGTTGACCGTGAGGTTACCCGCGAGATAATTACGTGGCACGGCCGGGCATTCCTAGCCCTTGCCGTAAGTCCACAAGACGGGGCGACGGGACCACAGATCGTGGATCGCTGATTGTCACCGCGCGCTACCAATGCAACAATGGGTTTGGATATGTGATCTGAGTAGGCCTCTGGCCTTTTCACGCTAACCACCACGCGGGAATAAGTATGGGCACTCGGCGTCGTGTGCATCAGCGGAAGCTCTTCAAACGTCAGCAGTGGAGCGGCGCGCGCCGGGTTGGACTGTGTATTCCTGCGCTTGTATTAAGGGGGCTAGGTCTGCTCCGGACCGCGTACGCAACGTGCAGGAGTGCAAAAGGGCGATGGGCTCAAGACCCCTGAGCGCTTAGGAGGTAGACCGGCGTGCTGGCCTCTCTGTTGAGCCTAGGTAGGGCTGCGATGTGTCGATCGGCCGAGGCCGGGCATGACCCGATAAAAGTGTGTCCGGCCAGAGTTAATCGAGCGTGTTGGGTAAGTTAGTGCACCCCTGTAGGGAAGTATATCTATTCGAATAGTCGTGTCCACGGTAACAGACGCTCAGAAAGTATCCCGATCTACTACTACTAGAACTGGATACATGGTGATGTTACTGATATGTTGGCTCCGGGATCGCTCTCTCGCAAGGAGCCGAGGAAGGATCTCTGGGCGTTGTTACTACTACTTACTACTATATGTTATGCTAATCTGCACTCTTCTAATGCTGCAAGACGCTGAAGATGCTAGTCTTCGACAGGCTAGGCCTTCCCCTCTATTCTGGCATTTCTGCAGTCTAGTCCACAGATACAGCCCCCTCATTTGATAATGATGCATACACAGAATAGTTCTGATGTAAGTCTTGCGAGTACTTTGGATGAGTACTCACGGTTGCTTTGCTACTTCTTTTCCCCTCTACCCGTTTGCTGCGATCAGATGACGGATCCCAGGAGCCAGCTGCACCCGCCGACGACTACTACTACCCCACCGGCGGAGCCTACTACTACGTGGTGACCGCCGACGACCAGGAGTATATAGGAGGCACCCAGGCAGGAGGCCTGCGCCTTTCGATCTAGTGTCGTTGTTTTTCTCAGCCTTCTTAAGGCAAACTTGTTTCCTTTATGTCTGTACTCAGATATTATGTTGCTTCCGCTTACACTTGATCGCGAGCTTATGTATTCGAGCCCTCGAGGCCCCTGGCTTGTATTATAAAGCTTGTATGACTTCTATTTGTGTTTAGAGTTGTGTTGTGATATCTTCCAGTGAGTCCTTACGCTTGATCGTGTGCATTTGCGTGTATGATTAGTGCATGATTAAGTCGGGGGCGTCACATAAAGTATAGACCATAAACTTTCTTGAAAACTAACAAACTATGTTTTCAGTCATCAAACAATTGCAATTCATCTTATTTTCAGGAAGGGTCTATGTAAGAGCTTTGATTTAGCAAATTCCACATACTCAACTATCATTTAGTCTTCCATGATTGCTGACACTCAAAGCATATTTTTAGAACAAACTGTTTTAGTCAAACTCAGAGGAAGATATGGGCTTAATGTTTTGCCTCCCAACTTATTTATCTCATGGATAATGTCAACAATAATAACTCATGATCACCTATATTCAACTGGATATATGTGCCTGGATCATTCCCTACCACATGATGCTTGCCCACTAGAGAATAAATAGAGCGGAATAGGGATGAACATTACTGACTCTTACATAAAAGTAAATACATAAAAGTAAATACAGAAAATTAAAAGATAGGCCCTTTGCAGAGGGAAGCAGAGGTTGTCATGCGCTTTTTATTTTTTGATGTGCAAGCCCTTAATGCAAAGGAACGTCACGTTATATTGCCCCTTGTGATAGCAACCTTTATTATGCAGTCCGTCGCTTTTATTTCTTTACCATCACAAGTTCGTACAACGCTTATTTTCCCTTGCAATAAAAGATCATGCATATTTTAGGAGCAATTTTTATTGCTTTTTGCACCGATGACAACTTACTTGAAGGATCTTATTCAATCCATAGGTAAATATGGTGGACACTCATGGCAAGAAACTGGGTTTAAGGGTTTTTGGATGCACAAGTAGTATCTCTACTTAGTACGAATTTTTGGCTAGCAAAAGATCCTAAGCAAGCACCACATGTTAGAGGATCCATGACAATATAACTTCTATGTGAATATAAACAAACATAACTCATTACGTTGTCTTCCTTGTCCAACGTCAACTACTTGATCAAGCTTGAAAATAATTAATGGGGGCTCACAATCATAGAAGATGTCCAAGATAGTATATTTATATGTGAAATTTCTCATCCTTCAAAATTCTTTCATGAATTGTTCAAGTGACCAATGCTATGTTTGTTAACTTTCAATAAATTTTACCACTTATACTTCTTGTATGTGAAGTCACTACTCCCCATGGGACAAGCATATGAAGCATATAAATTTCAACTTTATGATATTCAATTCATTTCAACAATTTACTCATAGGATATAAGTGAAGAACAAGAGTAAATGGCAAACTACTCCAAAAAGATATAAGTGAAGACCAAATGAGTAGTTAAGTAAATAGGTAGCTATGTGAGGACTCTCTCTTATTTCAAAATTTCAGATCTCAAGTATTTTATTCAAACAACAAAGAAAACAAAATAAAATGACATTCCAAGAATAGCACAACTCATGTGAAGAAGCAAAAACTTAGGCTCAACCAAGACTAACTGATAATTGTTGTTGAAGAAAGGTGGGATCCCTACCGGGGCATCCCCAAGCTTAGATGCTTGAGACTTCTTGAAATATTAACTTGGGATGCCTTGGGCATCCCCAAGCTTGAGCTCTTGTGTCTCCTTAATTCCTCTCATATCATGGCTTCTCCTAAATCTTTAAAAACTTCATTCACACAAAACTCAACAAGAACTCGTGAGATAAGTTAGTATAAATCAACTCAAAGCCTTAACATCCTCTACTGTAGAAAATCACTAAAATTATAATTAAACATTGCATACTAAATGCCTCTGCATATTTAATACTCCTATCCACAAATAGAAACATTAAACAAGCAACATATGCAAACAATGCAACTATAACCGAAATCTGCCAAAACAGAACAGTCTGTAAAGGGGGATTTAAAATTCATACTTCCCTATATCACAAAATTCTGAAAAATTTCCACGTGACATAAAACTCACGCATGTTTACTGTGTAAAAATTTCAGATTTTTATCATGTTCTAAAAATTCACAAAAATTCAGGACATAACAGAAAACTTTCTGTTTTGAAACAGCAACACATAAACTTGCAAACTGAGCATGGTAAAGGCTATAATTGGCATTTTATTGAACTAAAAGATACAAAACATGATTATTGATAACAGCAAGAAAATATCAACAAAATAAAATGACTCTCCAAGCAAAATTCATATTATGTGACGAATAAAAATATAGCTCCAAGTAAGGTTACCGATAATGTTGAAGACGAAAGAGGGGATGCCTTCCGAGGCATCCCCAAGCTTAGACGCTTGAGTCTTCCTTGAGTATTACCTTGGGGTGACATGGGCATCCCCAAGCTTAGGGTCTTGCCACTCCTTATTCTCCTCATATCGATATCTCACCCAAAACTTGAAAACTTCAATCTCATAAAACTTAACGGATCTTGTGAGACAGGTTAGTATAATAGAAATAAATCATCCACTTAGGTACTGTCAAGACAAGTTTCATAATTGTTCTCACATAATTCCTACTGTATTCTAGCATTTTCACAATTTATATTACTCAATATAAGCTATGGAAACACTAAAACAAGCAAACTATGCACCGAAAACAGAATCTGTCAAAAACAGGACAGCATGTAGTGAGCGATTTAAAAACCATACTTCTATAACTCCAACAATTCTGAAAAATTAGGAAAACGTAAAAAATTTGTAACCCAATACTGTGTAAAACTTTCAGAAAATTTTCACGCTCCAGTACAGAATAGAAATTCCAGCACTGGACGCAAAAGTTTCTATTTTTGCACAGAATCAAATCAACAAGCATCCACACTATCCCAAAGGCTTTACTTGGCACATTATTGAAAGAAAACATATGAAACATGATTAATACAGTAACTTAATCATGTGAACACAAGAAAAACAGTAGGTATAAATATTGGGTTGTCTCCCAACAAGCGCTTTTCTTTAATGCCTTTTTAGCTAGGCATGATGATTTCAATGATGCTCGCATAAAAGTAAAGAATTGAAACACAAAGAGAGTATCATGAATCATATGACAAGCACATTTAAGCCTAACCCACTTCCTATGCATAAGGATTTTGAGAGCAAACAACTTATGGGAGCAAGAATCAACTAGCCTGCAAGCATATGTTCCTCTCTCATAATAATTCTTAGTAGCATCATGAATGAATTCAACAATATAGCTATCACATAAAGCATTCTTTTCATGATCCACAAGCATAGAAATTTTATTACTCTCCACATAAGCAAATTTGTTCTCATCAAAACTTGGAGGACTAAAAATATCATCTTCATCAAACATAGCATCCCCAAGCTCATGGCTTTGCATATCACTAGCATCATGGACATTCAAAGAATTCATACTAGCAACATTGCAATCATGCTCATCATTCAAAGATTTCATGCCAAACATTTTATTTAATTTTTCTTCTATCAATTGAGCACAATTTTCCGCTCCATCATTTTCAAGAAAAACATTATAAAGACGAATAATATGAGGCAACCTCAATTCCATTTTTTTTGTAGTTTTCTTTTATAAGCCAAACTAGTGATAAAACAAGAAACTAAAAGATTCGATTGCAAGATCTAAAGATATACCTTCAAGCACTCACCTCCCCGGCAACGGCACCAGAAAAGAGCTTGATGTCTACTACACAACTTATTCTTGTAGACTCGTGTTGGGCCTCCAAGCGCAGAGTT
This sequence comes from Elymus sibiricus, assembly GCA_039707655.1. Classification (NCBI taxonomy): domain Eukaryota; kingdom Viridiplantae; phylum Streptophyta; class Magnoliopsida; order Poales; family Poaceae; genus Elymus; species Elymus sibiricus. The sequence continues at coordinate 352,914,652 of CM077664.1, forward strand.
TTGTAGGACAGTAGCAATTTTCCCTCAAGTGGATGACCTAAGGTTTATCAATCCATGGGAGGTGTAGGATAAATATGGTCTCTCTCAAACAACCCTGCAATCAAATACAAGAAATCTCTTGTGTCCCCAACACACCCAATACAATGGTAAATTGTATAGGTGCACTAGTTCGGCGAAGAGATGGTGATACAAGTGTAGTATGGATAGTAGATATAGGTTTTTGTAATCTGAAAATAAAAAAACAGCAAGGTAGCAAGTAACAAAAGTGAGCACAAACGGTATTGCAATGCTTGAAAACAAGGCCTAGGGTTCATACTTTCACTACTGCAATCTCTCAATAATGCTAACATAATTGGATCATATAACCATCCCTCAACGTGCCATAAAAAATCACTCCAAAGTTCCTATTAGCGGAGAACATAAGATAGAAATTGTTGTAGGGTACGAAACCACCTCAAAGTTATCCTTTCTGATCAATCTATCGAGCCATCCCTATAAGTGTCACAAACGGCCCTAGAGTTCGTACTAAAATAACACCATATGATACACATCAACCAACTCTAATGTCACCTAGATACTCCAATGTCACCACAAGTATCCGTGAGTTGATTATTCGATATACATCAAACAACTTCAGATTCATAATATTCAATCCACACAAAGAACTTCAAAGAGTACCCCAAAGTTTCTTATTGGAGAAAAGATAATGAAAACGTGCAACCAACCCCTATGCCTAGATCACCCCAAGGTCACGGGAATCCGCGAGTTGATCACCAAAACATACATCAAGTGAACCAATAGAATACCCCATTGCCACCACAGGTATCCACATGCAAGACATACATCAAGTGTTCTCAAATCTGAGATATTCAATCCGACAATAACGAAACCTCAAAGGGAAAGACTCAATTCATCACAACAAGATAGAGAGGGAGAAACACCATATGATCCAACTATATTAACAAAGCTCGTGGTACATCAAGATCGTGCCAAATCAAGAACACGAGAGAGAGAGAGAGAGAGAGAGAGAGAGAGAGAGATCAAACACATAGCTACTCGTACATACCCTCAGCCCCGAGGGTGAACTACTCCCTCCTCATCATGGAGACTGCCGGGATGATGAAGATGGCCTCCGGTGATGACTTCCCCCTCCGGCAGGGTGCCGAAAAAGGGCTGTAGATGAGATCGTGGAGGTACAGAGGCTTGCGGGGGCGGAGTCGAAGTTCTAGGGTTATTTCTGGGGTTTTTTGAATATATATGATTTTTCAGCGTTGGAATCACGCAAAGAGGTGCCACAGGGGGCCCACGAGGCACCAGGGCGTGCCTGGGGGGTGGAGGGCGCCCTGGTGGCTTGTGGGGCCCCTGTGGGTCTTCTGCTGCTCCCCCGAAGCTTCCTGGGTCTGTTTCCTTCCAGAAAAAATCGTCAAAAAGTTTCGCTGCATTTGGACTTCATTTGATATGGATTTTCTGGAAAACCAAAACAAGCAGAAAACAGCAACTGACACTGGGCACTAGGTCAATATGTTAGTCCATAAAAATCATATAAAAGCCATATAAAAGTGCACCAAAATCATACAAAACTATAATAAACATGGCATGAATACTTCATAAATTATAGATACGTTGGAGACATATCAGGTACCTGCACACATGCAAAGCAAATACTTGCACCCAACAAATGGCAAGGGGGTCGTCACTCCTCTTGTTTATTGCCAGTTACAAGAATGAAATCTGGTAGTTATACGTAAACAAATAAAAGTAAAATAAAGTAAATAAAATAATGAGCAATTTTTCGTGTTTTAGTAATTATGGAAAATGTACCCGGGGCCATAGGTTCACTAGAGGCATCTCTCTTCTTAGCATAGCATCGGTGGGTAAACAAATTACTCCACCCCAATACCGCTATGTGGCATGTATCTCAAAGTATTAAGTTCATACAAACAGAGTAACGCATTAAGCAAGATGACATAATATAGACAAAGTAAGACCAAGCAATATGTTTGAACCCCATCGTTTTATCCTTAGTAGCAACAATACAATACGTGCCCCGACTCTCCTGTCACAGAGTAAGACTAACCGTAAGACTGAACCCACTACTATTCACTACTCTCTCTGAAGATCTACTCATTCAATTGGCCAACGAAGACACATAGTTTGGAACGCATACATAGCTGTAAAATCACACATAGATTAAATCTCAAAAGACTCAAATAGTTTCAATGAATAATCCGATCATAAACCCACAATTCATCGGATCCCAACAAACACACCGCGAGAATTACATCTAATAGATCTCTGAAGAGATCATTGTATTGAAGATCAAAAAGAGAGCGAAAGCAATCTAGCTACTGCTATGGACCATTAGGTCCTGAAGAAACTACTCACACATTATCATGGATGCAGCAAGGTCGATGAAGATTGCCTCCCCAATGGTTCCCCTGTAAGTGCGTCAAGTGCCCCCTTAATGGTTTTAGAGTATTGAAGACAAAAAAGTTAAGGGACTAATAAGTTTGTGAGTGTACACAGGAGAAAATAGTCCCTGAAGACTTGGTTTAACCACAAAAGTCGACCCCTAAAAATGTATTTCTTCAAGTGAAGAATTTGATGCGGCCTTTGAGGAAATTGATGTGAAGACTTGGAAGCTTGAAGACTTTGTTTTCATAGTTTCTTTTTCTTCTTATTTGAGTCATAGGAAAAATCGTACTATCAAAGGGGCTCGAGGTGAAACATATTTCATACTTCAAAGCGATGCTCAAACCTATACTCTTTACAGCCGCTTCGAGTGAAGCTTTTGGAAACCTCCGGAACAGCTGACGAATTTGACAGTGATAGTGACGAAGTTCATCTGGTCTCTGACGAATTTTGTCAGGCTGAGGAGTTAGGATTTCGCCAGTGCGATCTTCCTATCGCGAGGAAATAGAGTGCCGCGACGAAATTGAGAGCTTAATTTCCGACCGTTGCTGCGCCGCGTGCCAGCTGTCGTGTGGATTCATATCCTGACAACGGACATGTCTGAGAAGGGCATTTGTGACAATTCATGTCGGGTTGCCCCCTGGCTATAAATAGCCGCCCCCACAACCACTAGTTGGTTGGCTGCTCTAGAGAGAACTTGACACTTGTCATTTGAGAGCAACCCTTTCTCTGACGACTTTGTGAGAACCCAAGTGAGGAAAAACCCAACCAGAGCCTAAGTGACTAAGCATCACTGAAGAAGTTGATCTGTGTGATCCGACGCTTATTACCTTTGAAGACTGTCATTCTTCTAGACGGTTAGGCGTCATGTTCTAAGCACCTGATAACCCACAAGTATAGGGAATCAGTTGTAGCCTTTCTCGATAAATAAGAGTGTCGAACCCAACGAGAAGCTAAAGGTAGAATCAATATTCCCTTCAAGTTCTATCGACCACCGATACAACTCTACGCACACTTAACGTTCTCTTTACCTAGAACAAGAATGAAATTACTTGTACTTTGTAGGTGTAATGCTAGAACTACTTTGCAAGAATAAAACTAGGAGTACTTTGTGAGATAATAAAATTAGTTTGTTTTAGTAGAGAACTTTTTGTAACACAAAGAGAAAGATTGTCCATAGGCAACTGAATATGACATGTGTGATAATTATTATATGCAATGAGGGAGAGGCATACGCTAACATACTTTCCGTACTTGGATCATATGCACTTATGATTGGAACTCTAGCAAGCATCCGCAACTACTAAAGATCATTAAGGTAAAACCCAACCATAGCATTAAGTAACAAGTCCCCTTTACTCCCATACGCAACAACCCCCTTACTCGGGTGTAAGCTTCTGTCACTCTAGCCGCCCACTATAAGCGAATTATGAACGTATTGCAAACCCTACAGTGGGAATCCGTCATGCTTGCGCGACACGGAGGGCACCATAGGACAGCACCAATTTAGCATACAACTTATATCAATCACACCATACCACAATTAACCTGTAGGACAAAACAAATCTACTCAAACATCATAGGATGGCCACACATCATTGGATTATAATATGTAGCATTAAGTGATAGGGAACGAAGCATGAAAATCAAAGAATTTCCTCTGAACACCCAAGATCTAATCTAGGAGATGCATAGCAACAAGAGGGGAGTGTGTCTACATACCCTTGTAGACCAAAAGCGGAAGCGTATAAAACGCGGTTGATGTAGTCGTACTCTTCATGATCCAACCGATCTTGTACCGAATGGACGGCACCTCCGAGTTTAGCACACGTGTGGCTCGGTGATGTCTCCTCCTCCTTGATCCAGCAAGCGAAGGGGGAAAAGTAGATGGGATCTCAACCAGCACGACAGCGTGGTGGAGATGGTGGTGGAGTTACTCTGGCAGGGCTTCGCCAAGCCGTACCGAAATGAGGAGGTGGTAGAGAGGGGGAGGGGCTGCGCCAGGAGAGAGGTGCGGCTGCCCTCCCACCCCTCCTCTATTTATAGGAGCAAGGGGGAGGGGTGCATCCCCCTTTGCCCCTCCTCCAAGGAGGGGGGTGCGGCCCCTGGGGGGTGGAGTAGCCCCCAAGCAAAGGGGGGGGTGTGGTACCCCGGCTCAGAGCAACCGGTTTACCTTGCATTGCCAGCCCAGAGATCAAGTCTTCTGGCAATACACAACAACTTGGTACAGAAAACAACCGCTTTATTGATCTCTTAGCGGGAGCATAGGTTTACATTTTACATGATGAGCGAGGCCAAGCGGCACACACGGTGCGGCTGCACTTATGTATATTATTTAGTAGACATAGCAGGGGCCTCGATGATATGGGAACTACTATGTGGCAGCGGAACGACGGGGTAATGGAACTCCATTCCACAGGGACACTGCTGGGACACGGCCTAGAGCGCGACATACTGCTCGACATCAACTCCTTGCATGGCTTCTCCTGCATCTGGCATGATAAGCCAGGTGAGTACTTTGAATGTACTCGCAAGCTTACAACAAACAAAACAAGTGCGACAAACAACAACAAGGCATTTAATAGATTTAATGCATGAGCATGATACTACTCGACATGAGATGTGCGTGAAATATTGCCATGGTCCTCGGGACCAACTTACCATCTCGGGGTTACCGCGTAACCGCCGTTCATAACTTACCAACGTGATCCTCACTTGATCACTTTCACACCTTTCATAGTGATCCTCGATCACCATTTCTGCATGTGCCATCTTGTGAATCTTAGTGTGCAAGTTAATTATATCTGTTGACCCACGGTGTGACCTACTACGAACTGTGTCCATATCCGAGGACGCGGCTATCGATAGATTATACACTCTGCTGAGGTTAGTACACTGTACCGACACCACGGAACTCATGGCCTCGTGCTCCCATTCGGGTGGACCAACGACATTCCGACAAAACCAATCTATTGCATGACACTCTCCCGGCCACTCCGACAAACTCCCCTTTGGGCTATGTCCTGGGTGACCCTGATGTCAACATGTGACATCTGCCACCTCTGTGGCTGCCACCGTCGTGGCCAAACATCAACATTGTCCCAAATGGGGACCTCGGTACCATCAAAACTCGGGTCCTCAAGGTTATGACTGCCTACCGGGCCAGGGTAGCGCCAGAGCACAACCTTCCCTCGTAGGAGGCACCGGCGAGAGGTATGACAATAGACCGCATTAGGGCCTCCCCATCCAGGCAAGTGTGGTTGCACTGGTGAGCTCGATTCGGTGGCACCATGACTCGATCAACAGCATGTTCAAGTTGGATTATTATCAAGTTTAACTTGAAAAGAAAATGATTCGAGCCATAGTGTGTGAATGGATGCACGGGTCACGATTATGAATGATGAATGCATCATACTACCATATGTGCATATGACATGATTCCTACTGCCTACATTAACAAGTAAGCATGTAACCTACTGTATAATATCAAAATGACAGAACAAAGTCTATGCAATAAAAGTTATATAGCAAGTTATTTTAAATATTGAGTATATTATGAATTTAATTCCATTAAACCAAAGTCATTGCTATGCCATCCTTGTATATGAATGTTGTGGCTTGCCTTGGTTCAGAGGAGTGTCACAATACTCCTGGCCTTCTCCAACACAACTAGGTTCCTCTGAAAATATTTTAAATGCAAAAAGAAAATGTCACATAACACTGTTTATTGCACCAGAAATTCTCAACAGCAAGAAAAATTCTAAAATTTGGCATACATAAACTTTGGAATTTTATAAACCAGTAGCAAAAAGAATCGTCTCATTTGGAATTATGGATAAAAAGTTATGGCTGGTCAAAGATGGATTGAATCTGGTCAAAATTTCTATTTAAATGATTTAAACCGAAAATCCAGAAGTGGCCACGTCGAAGGCGTATTCGGCGATTACGCCTTCCCTCATACCGCTTCAGGAGCGAGAGAGAGAGAATGACAGGTGGGGCCTGGGTTCTATTTTAAATGAGAGAGAGAGAGAGGGAACAGGGCCTGGCGGCTCTGTCGCCGGCGTTTCTCTGGCGTGGAGACGTCGGCGATCACCGGGGAGAGGGGGAATGGGACCAGCTCGACGAGACGGTCACACACGTACCCGAGGCTCGAGCTGAGGAGGTCGGATGGCGTCGCGGCGATCCTCTCCAGAGACGGCTGCGGCGGAGCTGATCGGGATCGGCGTTTTCGGCGGCAATCCGGCAAGCTCTTGGTATCGTCGTGCTCAGGAGGTTGCTACGGTCTCAGGGGTGGCAGTGGTTGGAGCTGGGGTAGCCTAGAATGAGTGCACGAAGGAGAGGGATTCGCGGCCGTCGCCGGCGAGGTTTGAAGGCCAGAGGCCTTCCCGGCGTTGCCAGCAGCTACTAGGGCTCGATTTGAGGTCAGTGGTGAGGTTTGGGATGGCTAGAACGATCGGGGAGGGGCTCTATTTATAGGAGGAGGCGAGGCAGTGCTCGGGCTCCACCGGAGTAGAGTGGCAGGGCGAACTGGGGGCGGTGAGGACTCGGGCAGCGGCGTGGGGTGAAGCAGAGGAGCACAGGGCGACGCGGTGCACGCGTGCGGCCACAGTGGTGCGCACTACGCGTGAAAAACGGGCACGCGAGCTCACTGTTCCCGCCGCTAGCTCTCGGCCTCTTTCGGCGAGCTGCATTCCGGCGTCGGGGAGGAGCAGGGAGAGGATTGGGTGGCGCACGGGGATTGGCTGCGGCGCTGAGACACGGAGAGGTGTCGCGGGGAGGGCGGTTGGACGGCGGCCGATCGGACCCGACGGGCAGAGCGCACAGAGCGCGTGCATTGCACCCTACCCGCACGCGGTCACCGCGTGCACTGGCACGCGGGGTGCTTTCGGCGCTGCCAAACCGTGTCCTAGGTGTTGTCCCTTCAACGCTTTGCCAAGGAATGCGCTGGGCTTGCCAAATGGCTCACTGGATGTGACAAGAGGGAGCTGCAAAGTTTCTGGACAGAAACTTGCTCCAAGCACTGGGGACAAATGGCTGGGATTCTTGGGCTGATTTTAGGCGTTTAAGCATCACTTAGAGGGTGATCAACTAGTAAAAATTTCAGCTAAAAAGGATCAAGGAAAAATATAGTTGCTTCACAATGTGCTCTTGCTGACCAGAAGCAAAAAAAAATTCCCTGGCTGAATTTTTCCAAATGACCATGGGATATTTTTGCATAGGAAGGTGAGGCATGATCCAAAGAATATTTGGGAACTTTCTTGGAATTTTCTGAGCAATAAAAATAGGGGTTGCTTCATAGGTAAATGAGAAAAAAGGCATTTTCAGGGAGAAAATGAATATAATGCCATTAAATAAAAATATCGAATGGCATTATTTTGAGAGGGATGAGGTCCAGGGAGGGTTTATGGATGAAAGAACCGACTTGGAGGAAAATCAAAAATAAATCCAAGTGGTAAGTCCAAAAGAATTGACTGGAAAACCCAAATGCAAATAAAAAAAATTCAATAAATCCAAATAAAAGAAAAAGGCAAAATCCAGTGTGTTACAGGGGGGCGCCCCCTTTAGGGTTTCCCAACCAGCCCTAGGGCGCATGGGCCTTGGGGGGAGGGGCGCCCAGCCCACCAGGGGCTGGTGCGCCTCCCTCTACAGTTCATGTGGCCCCCCGGAGCAGGTGGACCCCCCCGGTGAACCCCCGGACCCCTTTCGGGACTCCTGGTACAATACCGAAAAATCCCAAAACTTTTCCGGCGACCAAAATAGGACTTCCCATATATAAATCTTAAACTCCAGAGCTCCTCGTGACATCCGGGATCTCATCCAGGACTCCGAACAACATTCAGTCACCAACATACATATCCCAATACTACTCTAGCGTCAACAAACGTTAAGCGTGCGACCCTACGGGTTCGAGAATCATGTAGACATGACCGAGACACCTCTTCGGTCAATGACCAATAGCGGGACCTGGATACCCATATTGGTTCCTACATATTCTACGAAGATCTTTATCGGTTGAACCACGATGTCAAGGATTCAATTAATCCCGTATGTAATTCCCTTTGTCCGACGGTATGTTACTTTCCCGAGATTCGATCGTCGGTATCTCCATACCTAGTTCAATCTCATTACCGGCAAGTCTCTTTACTCATTCCGTAATACAAGATCCCGTGACTAACTCATTAACCACATTGCTTGCAAGCTCTTTACGATGTTGTATTACCGAGAGGGCCTAGAGATATCTCTCCTTCATACGGAGTGACAAATCCCAGTCTCGATCCATGCCAACCCAACAAACACGTTCGGAGATACCTGTAGAGCACCTTTATGATCACCCAGTTACGAAGTGATGTTTGGATACACACTAAGTATTCCTCCGGTGTCAGGGAGTTGCACGATCTCATGGTCTAAGGAACAGATACTTGACATGAAGAAAGCTGTAGCAAATAAATGAAACGATCTGATGCTAAGCTTACGGTTGGGTCTTGTCCATCACATCATTCTCCTAATGATGTGATCCCGTTATCAAATGACAACTCATGTCTATGGTCAGGAAACCATAACCATCTTTGATCAACGAGCTAGTCTAGTAGAGGCTTACTAGGGACACGGTGTAGTTTATGTATTCACACATGTATTTAAGTTTCCGGTCAATACAATTCTAGCATGAATAATAAACATTTATCATGAATAAGGAAATATGATAATAACCAATTTATTTTTGCCTCTAGGACATATTTCCAACATTAAGTACCATGTTCAAGTAGAGAATTACCGCGGGAATAGAGAGGTTACACTGCTGCATAGAGAGGAGAGAGTTGGTGATGACGGCAGCGAAGTTGTTGGTGTAGATCGCCGTCACGATGGTTCCCCTGGCGGCGTTCCAGCGCCACCGGGAGAGAGGATGAGAGAGCCCCCCTCCTTATTCTTCTTGCTTGTCCTCCCCCCTATATGGGAGGAGAGTTTGCCCACTGGTCCTTGGCCACCATGGCTCCCGGAGGGAAGGAGCCCCTCCGAGATTGGATCTCTCTCTGTTTTTGTTCTGTTTCGCGTTCCCGGTTTATGGACTTTCACCATTTCTTAAATATCCGGAGATCCATAACTCCGATCGGGCTTAAATTTTAACATGATTTTTCTCTCGATATAAGCTTCCTTGCGGCCGAAGAAGGGCCCCAACCGACTTACGGTGTGCCCACAAGGCAACACCACGCGACTGGAGGGAGGTCGCACCAAGATGCCTTGTGGAGGCTGTGGGTCTCCGTTTGCATTGATTCCACATCCCAAAAATCACATATATTCCAAAATAATTCTCCGTAAAATTTTATCGCAATTGGACTTCATTTGATATGGATTTTCCGTGAAACAAAAAACAAGCAGAAAACAGGAACTGGCACTAGGCACTGGATCAATATGTTAGTCCCAAAAATAATATAAAATGTTGCCAAAAGTATGTGAAAGTTGTAGAATATTGGCATGAAACAATCAAAAATTCTAGATACGATGGAGACGTATCAGCATCCCCAAGCTTAATTCCTGCTCGTCCTCGAGTAGGTAAATGATAAAAAGATAATTTTTGATGTGGAATGCTACCTAGCATAATCTTGATCATGTAATCTAATCATGGCATGAATATTAAGACACGAGTGATTCAAAGCAATAGTCTATAATTTGATATAAAGACATCAATACTCAGGCATACCAACAAACAATCATGCCTTTCAAAATAAAAATGCTATAGAAAGTTATCCCTACAAAATCATATAATCCTGTCATACTCCATCTTCTTAACATAAAATATTTATCATGAACAACCCCGGTTTTAGCCAAGCAATTGGTTCATAATTTTTAACGCGCTTCAGCTTTTTCAACCCCCACGCAATACATGAGCACAAGCCATGGATATAGCACTATAGGTGGAATAGAATGCGGTGGTAGGGATCAATAAGGAGAAGTCAAAAAGGAAGAAAGTCTCGCATCAACTAGGCGGATCAACAGGCTATGAAGATGCCCATCAATCAATATCAATGTGAGGAGTAGGGATTGCCATGAATCAGATGCACTAAGAGCTATAAGTGTATGAAAGCACAAACTGAAAACTAAGTGGGTGTGCATCCAACTTCCTTGCTCATGAAGACCTCAGGCATTTGAGGAAGCCCATCATCGGAATATACAAGCCAAGTTCTATAATGAAAAATTCCCACTAGTATATGAAAGTGACAACATAGGAGACTCTCTATATGAAAAAGATGGTGCTACTGTGAAGCACAAGTGTGGTAAAGGATAGTAGCATTGCCCCTTCTCTCTTTTTCTCTCATTTCATTTTTTTTGTTTTCTCTTTTTTTTCTTTTTTTTTGTGGGCTCTTTTTGGCCTCTTTTTTTTAGAACAGTCTCATGGACCTCATCCCCACTTTTTCGAGGACTCATTAGTCTCCACCATTGTAACACCCCAAAAATTTAACCATATTTTTACTAAGTAAAATTTGGCCAGAAATAAATTTTGAGTTATACTAGGTCTTTTATTAATTTCAGAATCTTTTATGTTTTCTGTTTTCCAAAATTCTTCCCTCCATATAGAAATTTTTGTAAAATATTGTGGGCTTTGCTAGTGTTCTTAAAAAAATTCATTTATATTTTTAAACAACAGTAGGAATTATTTTCATAATAAAATTTGCCCAAAAATAATTCTTTTAATAGCAATTTCAATCTTTGAAATGCTTCTGTTGCACTATAATTATTTTAAATAATTCTCCTAAAAGTCCACAGAAATTATGAGGGGTCATGTGATGCCTATAGATCACCTTTATGCAAAAATCCATCATGGTCATTTGAAAATTTTGAGCAAAACACCCTCTTTTCAATTCTGTTCCATTCCTAGGTTATAACTGCAACCCTAATTTTTCTTCATAAAATAATTCTGAAATTATTCCACCTTATAGTCCTTCCTACCAAACTCTTAAGTCCAGAAGATCAACTCCAATTAACTCTTTTTAGTTCACCAAATAAATCCTCCAAGTTTCTGTCCAGAACTGAATTTCATTCAAACCTGCACTATCAAGTTTTTCTTTTTGCCAAAACAACTCCACCACCATCTCTACCATCTAATGAGACACCATCCTGGCAATTTTCATAGTCAACAACAATGCCTAGATTGCCTTAGCATTTTGTCAAGCAGGTGGTGAGCATGACTGGAATTTTGCCTCTTCCCAAACTACACACACGACTTGCTCACCCGACCAAACCAGCATGTCCATCATTCTTACCATCTTAGTAAACACCGCCTTGAATTTGTCTAGCTCATTTGGATCACCCTGGGACACGCTGGCATTCGGTTGAGCAAGTGGCGTGCGTGTCCAGAGTGCGTGTATTGCAGCCACTGGCATCGAGCTGCTGCCGCGCTCCTGCTGCTGCCCTCGCTCGTCCTGGTCTTCCGCTACATCACCTCGTCCACCCTGAGCCCTGCCGACACTCCCCCTTGGCCGCTAGCGCCGTCCACCACCGTCCACCGCCGCCATTCATCGCCGCCGTTCATCGCCGCCCAACGAGTCCCTCCTCGCCACGTCTCTGCCTCGCTTAATTCCCAACAACCTGAGCTCATCCACGACGCACCGACCCCGCCAACTACCTCACCGACCACTCCACCGCCCCTCATTGGCCTCAACTGCCACCATCAATGGCCGCCACCATGAACCGCCTTCGGGAGCCGCGGGAACCAACGTCCGCCTCCTATAAAAGCCACCCCGAGACTAGCTGCGAGGTCACAACCCCCTCCTGACATCCTCTAGCAACCCCTCGAGGCCTCAGTGGAGCTCGGGAGAGCCTTCTTCTCCGCCTCCGGCCGAAGCCACCGCCACCACCCCTCAGCCGTTTCCAGCGCCACCTGAGCCTCCCCTCTTCACTGTCTTCACCAGAGGCTTCCTCTCAACCCCACGAATCCATCCCCATCCTCAATTTTATTCGGGACTAGCCACGGGCGAAATCCCACTTTCACCGACGGCCGACGTCCGCTGTGGAGCTCACCACCGGCGACCAGGCAACCTCCGGTGGTCAACTCGCGGCTCGATGGGTTCGCCTCGATGAGGGGAACACTCCCATATGCTCAGATGCCCGGGGGAAGCCGTCGTTCTCCGGCTATCGACACCGGCGTACTCCCCCTGTTCGGTCGAAAGATGGGAGGAAGAAGACGCGCGACGACGACTAGTCAAACATGACAGATGGGCCCGCGGGACCCACCGTCAGTGACTGGAGGTCGGGACCCGCGTCAGTGACTGGAGCATGATTTATTTTGCAGGATAATTATTGTCCCACTGATGTAATCATGAATATTAGTGTCATCATAAATATTATTGTGGACTAACTCTGTTCTTCTATGTGAAATCTGAGTATCACTTGGGATGGCTAGTCCACCTGGATACTCATTTATATTTTTCTGGGTATCACTTGGGATGGCTAGTCCACCTGGATACTCATTTATATTTTTCTGGGTATAACTTGGGATGGCTAGTCCACCTAGATACTCATTTATATTTTTCTGGGTATCACTTGGGATGGCTAGTCTACCTGGATACTCAGTTTTATTTATTTTTCCGGGTATCATTTGGGATGGCTAGTCCACCTGGATACTCAGTTTTATTTATTTTTCCGGGTATCACTTGGGATGGCTAGTCCACCTAGATACTTAGTTTTATTTATTTTTCCGGGTATCACTTGGGATGGCTAGTCCACCTGAATACTCATTTCTTTTCAAGACCTCTCGAGGCGTCGCTTTTAGACACCCGTTTGGCATTTCTTTTCAAGACCTCTCGAGGCGTCGCATTCAGACACCCGTCACTACAACAAAACAGATTTTAAGTAACACAATGATGTAACAAATGACAAAACGTGTTACAAGTAAACAAACAGTAACATATCATGTGTGTTGCAAGGGTTGATAGTAACATATACTCGGTAAGATCTGAAAAGGTGTTACAAGGATATCAAACAGTAACATATAGGTTTATGTTGCCGCGGATGTGTTACGAGATATGATTGTAGTAACACCTAATTATATGGTACCTTGTGTTACAAATTCTTAGAGCAAAAACGTAGAATTTGATTAGGTGCATTAATAAATCATCATCGTCATAGGGTTCTTTCGCCGGCACCACGGCGTTCCGCCTCGTTTCCGGTGACCTTAGGGACATGGGGGTGTGGTGGATCCCGGACTTTGCCAGCGGGAGAGCTTTGTTTTTAGACGTTTCTTCGAGTTTTGTTAGGGTTCGTGTCCTGCTTAGGAAGACGAGATGACAGTGGCTCCTTGAAGATGGAATAAGGTTCTCCCCGCCTAGGCCGTGTCCTGGTGGTGCGTCTAGTATCATCAGAGGGCATGTGGAGGTGTGTCTCCGGCAGATCTGGTCGTCGTTCGTCAACGTTCGTGTGTCTTCAGGTTGGATCATTTCGATCTACGCTACTTTTCATTGCCGGCGGTTATTGTTCTGGTGCACTAGTCCTATGGAGACTTAGCACGACGACTTCCCTATTGTATACTACAACAAGTTTTGCCCGGCTCCAACGAGGGAGGGGCGATGACAACGGCGCACCTTCAGTTCCCTTCAGTGCTTGTAGTCATCGCTAGGTGGTCTACGAATCTAAAAGTAATTTTTTTATTATTTCTGATGTTCATTGTACTGTTATAATTGAAGATGAATAGATCAGAAGTTTCCGCGAAAAAAAATCGTCATCATCATAACACATAAGACCCACTTGTCAGAAAAATAAAAATGTTTGCCATAGGAATTGAAACAGGGGCAAATGGCTCAACAGCAAACGAGCTAACCACTAAGCTAAACAACTACTATTTGTGATGAAAAGCCACGTTATATTTTTCTTTACTATTCGTTTGGGCAGTTGGGCTACGGTTACCATATGCAGTTTTTTATCTACTAATGGGCCAGTGGCCCAAAAGCTAAACGGACCCGACCTGCGCGGCGCCTAGCACCACATCGCGCACCCGCTCACCCCGCGCTCGTTTTGGACCTGCCCAGTTCGGGGTGGCGTGTTTTTTTTCTTTAGATCCTTTCATTTTTTTCCTTTTTTCATTTATCTTTTTTGTTTTCCTTTTTTTACCTTTTAAAATATGTTCGGGAAACTTTGAAAAATCTTCGCAAATTAAAAAAACTGTTCGCGAATTCAAGAAATATTCATGAATATGAAAAGAGTTAGTGAATTTAAAAATTGTTCGTGAATTCAAAACAATGTTCACAAATCCAAAAAATGTTCAAGAATTTGAAAATATTCTTCACATATTTTAAAGAAATTTGAGGAGTCAAAAGAGTTTCTCGAATTTAAAAAATGTTGATGAAATTAAAAAATGTACATGAGTTTATAAACTGTTCATGACTTCCAAAAAATGTTCATGAATTAAAGAATGATCATGAATTTCAAAAATGTTCATAAGTTCGCAAAATGTTCACTAATTTCTAAAAATGTTCAGATTGAAAATGTTCACGAATTCATAAAAACGTTCGTAAATTTGTTTAGCTTAGGCGTGCACCGCTAGATAAGCCAGCTATCTATACGTTTTCCTCAAGAAAAAGGTATCTATACATAAGTACTTCTCAAATAAAAAACTATACGTAAAAAGGTCGGGTTTAGTGCAAACCGCTCGGTTCATCGGTTTCAGATAAAACAGTCTGGTCAACTAGTTTTTCCTTGTTTAGTAGCGCTCACGGTTCGAAACATTTAACCAAGGCCGATGTTAGGCGTCCATCGACGGCGCGAAGTCAATCGGTCACGTGTTGAGCAGTCACATGCCAATGTGCGTTCAAGATTTGTCTTCGAGAAATCGGTCATCTTCTCTCGCCCATGCCTGCGCATCGCACAACTCGCATCCAGAAAAAAATTCCCGCACCGTCCCTTCATGAGCAGTTTCGCTCCCATCACAGCAGCACTGGTAGTGCTCCCTGAAGGACGCAGCAACGTCCCCCGCTGGTCACGACAACACTGTCGCGCCCATCGCACCACCCCCTTGCATCACTGTCGTTGCAGCATCGTCGGCGGTCGGTCGCAGCTCGCGGATCCCGTCGTCCCCACTCTGTAACACCGCCACATGTGTTCTCAGCACCCGTCGAAAGTCATCAGCAACCGCTCGTTATAGGGCACCCATCGGAGGTCATGGCTTCAGGCAAGCAGTCCTTGTAGCATCTGTGATTGCCGGTCCTTACACCAGGGATCTCCGGCCGCAACAACAGCAGCGGCAGCACCATCGCAGCCCCCTCCCTCATGCTCCCAGCATCGGGTGACGCTGGTACCATCACAAGGAGTCGTCAGTACCATCACCGAGAGACGCCATTCGCGACATCCTTCGTACACCACACATCCCCTATTGTAGCTACGCGAGCCACTAGTCGCATATCCCGGCCTCGCCAATCACAACATCCTCCCAAGCCAGTCACAGGTTCTAGCATTGCCGAACGCAGCTTTCTCCCACGCTGGCCGTAGCACCCATGGGCAGTCGCGTGCGAATGATGCGATCTAGGTCGAGGCGACAGATCAGGAGCGACATCGGTAGGCCGATTTACAATGTTTCCCTTTAAGCAACCATTGAGGTCATAGAATTATATGGTTATATCTATTTTATAAACTCATTACTATTTATAAGTATTTATAATTTCCCTCCATTTTTTCCATGCCAAAATACTTTTCAACTATTTTTCATGCCAAACAAATAAATATATGTCAAACAGATTCTTCCAAAACCATTTTCGTCCGGTTCTCCATGGATAAAAAATACTGTAGATTCAAATTTCCCTCCAGGTTTCGATGGAGAGAAAAATGTCTGGCGCGAAAGCATAGTATTCCCGCTTAATTTTCCTATAATATTCTCGATTAATTTACCCTCAAATTAATATAAGGTAAATAAATTGGATCTCAGATCCCATCTCCAATGCCCAGCACGCCCTGCCTCGCCGCCCTCCAACGCCCAGCACGCCCTTCAGCGCCCAGGCCGGCCGCCGCCTGCAACCCCTCTCCCCACCGACCCCTTCTTCCACCCCAGCCCCACCCTTCAAAACTCGGATCGATCTGTCCCTTTCTCGACCTGCCTCGGCGCCGTTTGGATCGTTGCGGCGGCGAGATCTTCGGTCTTCGGCTCCGGCACCTACATCCTCAAGGAGTACGGTCATTCTCGTGTCTGGTATTGATCTGAACGCCCACCCCTTTTCTGATCTGCCTGCTACGAATTCCTAATTTGGGTTGTGAGCAAGCTGTAATCTCAGTTCTAGTACTTGTTCATCCATCCGATGGTTTTACTTCAGTACTAGTACTTGTTCATGCACCACATGGTTTTAGTCTAATTTAGTTTCACACATGCTAACTTGCTAAGACAACACCTTTTGGAAAAGAGACATAGTAATTTATAGTAGAATCCTTTACAGTACAGTACGTAGCTAGTAGTATATATATGGAGAACAGACACAGTAATCTAGTTCCACACATGCTAAGACAACACCGTTTCAGTCTAATATAGTTTCACACATCCATCCGATGGTTAATGGAATTTTATGTGCACCAAGATTGACCTGGCGTCTCTCTTTTTCAGTAACAATAGCATGGATGTGTGCTGTAGAATACGTAGCTAGTAGTATATATATATATATGCAGTAGCTTTTAGCTGATTTCTTTTCAGCTGCAAATATTCGTGGGATTGCAGGCTAATTGTTTGATGTTTTTAAGTTTTTCTCATATCCAGATCTGTCAGATGTAAATTAGCCCACTAACACTTAGATCTTGCTGGAGCTCATATTTACATTGCATAGGTTAGAAGGTAGGAGACTCATTGTTAAAGAATTTACTTATTCACATGTTTCTTTTGGTACGATTGCTCGGTTCTGCGACCCAAATTGCAGAGGAGACGTCCACAACTTGTACAGCTTGATTTCCCTGTCCGAGACTGCAATCTTCTCCTAGGTTGATTCTCCTTTCTCCTTCCCACATTTATCTGCTACATATCCATGTCTATTGGCAATTTAAATTGTCCCCATGGTGTCATTAGTTAATCCATATTTACTTGTAATGGTTTCTCTTTTTATATATAATCTAGGATGGCGATGGACATGTTGACCATATACCTGCACTATGAAGATACAAATCAAGAAGTCAAAATTTCACAAAGATCTATGATAAGGCGTAATGTCTTGTATTATGATTTAATCTTGATGATCCAGGAAGTCAGCTTTCAGGCAATTGATTTCCTATACTGTGAGAAAAAAGACCCACTAAAATATAAAATAATTGCTTCCTTACCATTGTTGTGTCATGGAACCAGGATGGCTAGCATGATAATGTTAATCAGTTACAAATTCAAAAAAGTCCATCATCGCCACAAGACCTATTTATTGATTCTGTGCCAGAGGTAATGTTTGTGTGCTTTTGAGTTTTCAAGTTGCAGCTTTCTGTAGCTCGAGGATATGAATATCATTCCATGTACTATTATTGTCTCTTTGTAGGTCAGGTGAACGAGGGATCAGACGGGGGAATATTTTTCAAGACTAGACCAGGGGACTAGAAACGAATGCCCTCAAAAAAAGGCGTACGTCTTCAATCAAGGTAAAGATTCACTAAGGGGCATTGGTGTACTGCACCCAAATTCCCAACCCAAACCACATTATCATGGCTGCTTGCAAAATGAGTTTTGTTACAATTTCTGCTCAATCTCCTACCTACAAGTAAAGCACAACTGCAACCAAGTGTGAGCAAGCGAGGTGGCCGTAGGCATTAGATTTCGACGTCTTGTCCAGTTTATTTAGTATTTTGGGTTATCTATTCTGGGCTAACATTAAAATAGAGCTCAATGTCCGATGATAACAGTAAAGTTTGTTTTATTCCAATTTCCATGACTGGACTAAGTTTACCAGAGTGCATCATTGGTAGGGAGCTATGATAAGTCCTCATATCAGAGCAAGTATGTTGGTGATACTTGCAACATACATCATATGCTAGTATTAAAATTTGAGATAGACATAACACATATGCATGAAAAACAGTAAAGAATTATATTGCTTCCACTATCACCAAGTGAAGATTGGTTTCCTACAGATGCCATGCCGATATCTAACTCCCTGGCTAGCCCTAGCAAATCAAAGCATTAGCAGGAGGCAGCAGTAGCCAGCAAATAAACACGCATCGCTTCGCATATTCCAGCAGCAAGCAAGCACACACACACACACACACACACACACACACACACACACACACACACGCGCACACACACGCCGAGCACAGCAAGCACGCGCGCGCGCACACACACACCCAGCACAGCAACAACACACATGTATAACACAACACGGAATCTCTGCTCCCGATATGTCAGTAGTATGCTGATACTTTGCTCTCCTCTGCCACTCTGAAATTTTTGCACTGGGGGCCACTTTGCATGCGCTTGATCATGTAGTGACCTGATTGATAGTTGTCTGTGTTGCAGTGTTTGACTAATGTCCAGAATCCAGATACAACAGCAAGTTAGTGTTGATTGGTACAGGAGCTAAGTATAATTGTCTAAACTCTTTTTTTGTGGTTGCTTACCACACATCTTTCACGCGGTGACCGTCAGAACTCTTAATACAACAGCACAGTAGCTTACTACTATGCGGAATTAATTGGGATTATGTGGGCAAGCAGACGCAACATGGTTGATTGCGGGCTGCCTGTGAACACCCGCATAACACATGCGTGCATGTGTGGGCGTAAGTAAGCTTCCTGCTTTTAGTCCCACTTGCAGCCCGAATATGTATCCCTAACAAAGTGGAATGCTCATGACGGTCTTCTTGAACTATTACTATGTGTATACAACTATACATTGACATATTGTTCATGCAAATTATATTATCATTGTCGTTGGATGCTAATATTGATCATAATATAAGTTGCTTCCAAAGTAGTTTTAAAGGCTTCAACATATCCAAACAATTGAAATGTCGCATATGCTACTATTCAGAGTACTGATCCAACAAATAAGGTTGGTGGTATTGAGTTAGGTGCCGAATTTGCACTTGTGCGCATAGATGAACCTATTCTGTATAATGAGTTAGTAAGGGAAGTTTCTGATTGCAAGATAATTGGTGATGCTTTTGCTTCAGGATATTTACTTGCCTAGCCTTCAACTTTTGTAAGTTAGTCTTTTCTTTCATATTCTAAAATTATATTTGTGTACATTTAATCACATAACTCTAAGGTCCAATTTTCTTTTAAAGATTCCAAAGAAGGATAATTGAGTTGCAGCTGAATTCTCCGTTTGGATCAAGAAGCAAATAAATTTTGAAGATTTTACTTACCAATAACTGTAGTTTACATTGATAGATTGGAATATGTAATATCTTTCATAAGATCTTTTTCTTTGGTGAAATTGATGCAAATGCTATAGTGTAATATTCTCCATGCATGTGTTTTCTATAGTCAAATTGATATAAATGATTTGTTGTTGCTCCAATAATATTGGTATTTATTTGTTGTAATGCATATGTATCCGGACAGTCTTGTATATTTATAATAAATATCAATATTTGTGTACGTGTTGTGCTTCAATCTCTTTCATCTTAATGGTGCCAAGCATCAAAATAAACTAACTAACTTTTGAGAATTCGCAGTGATTTTCTTAAATAAATGTATATTTCATAAAATGGGTGCCTAATTTTTTGGTTAATAATTTAAAAAGAAATACATGAATTATGTTGCCATACTAATATAGTAGTGTTCGTTACTGTTGGTGTTACTATAGTTACAGTACGTGTTACTAAGGTAATTGACAACTACAAATCATAGTGTTACTAATTGTGTTTTGAAGCTAAAAAATGTGTTACCACTTGTGTTACTATAGTTACAAAACATGTTACCACCAGTGTTCTACGTCTATGAAACTATGTTACAATTGGTGTTACTATAGTTACAAAACTGTGTTACCAACGCATTTTGTAACACATAATATGCATGTTACTATAACATTAACACAATTTTTAATATATGGTAACATTTACTATATGTGACAGTGGATACCACCTAGTAACACGGTCTAATGGAACACATTTCAAAACGTGTTACTATATTGCTAGTAACATTCTTTTTGAACCGTAGTAACATAACACTGTCTTACCAGAGCTCTGTCCTGTTGTAGTGCGTTTGGCATTTTTCTTGGAATTCCTCGAGCGGTCTAGCGCCCGATGTTCCATTTTATTTTTCTTGGTTTATTACTAAGTAATATATTTATTCTTCCGCACCGCATTAATATTCATCATGCCATGCTTTAATTTCGGTCAGCATATACATATAAATTAATCCATCATAATCATATGCGCTCTACTGCATTCGGTATATCTTTTGTTCATGATGTTTGCGAGTACATTCAACGTACTCACTGGCTTGTCCCTGGCTATTTAATTGGCCAGGCCAGGATTTCAATGAGGAGTACTACAACGACGTCCATGCGGACTAGGAGCTTAAGATAGCAGCCACGCGAGATAGGAGTTATCCAGGTCAGCTGTTCCTATGGGAATGGAGCCCCATCGACGTTGGAGAACCACGAGTCGCTTCCGTCACCCGTCATTAGAAATCATTGTTGTATCATTAGGCCTTTATGGTCTTGTACCCAATTCTAATGATTGCTTGGTAATCTGTATCAAGGACGTGTCCACCAGTAACAGTAATCTTGGGGCTGGTGGTGACACGAGGGGTTAATTTCTGGGATATTGTGTCCCGGAAATCCGGCCCCGACAACCATTCTTTCCTCACTAGGAAATGCTCTAATAATGATGATCATCACACTTTTATTTACTTACAACTCGATAAAAACTATACAAGATGACTCTATATGAATGCCTTTGGCAGTGTACCAGGATGTGCAATGATCTAGCGTAGCAAAGATATCAAAAAATGGACAAGCCATCAAAATATCATGCTAGCTATCTTATGATCATGCAAAGAAATATGACAATGTATGCTCAAGTCATGTTTATGATGATGATGGAAGTTGCATGGCAATATATCTCGGAATGGCTAAGGAATTGCCATAATAGGTAGGTATGGTGGCTGTTTTGAGGAAGATATAAGGAGGCTTATGTGTGCTAGAGCGTATCATATCACGGGGTTTGGATGCACCGGCGAAGTTTGCACCAACTCTCGAGGTGAAAAAGGGCAATGCACGGTACCGAAGAGGCTAGCAAATTGCAGAAAGGTGAGAGTGCGTATAATCCATGGACTCACATTAGTCATAAAGAACTCACATACTTATTGCAAAAGTTTATTAGCCCTCGAAGCAAAGTACTACTATGCATGCCCCTAGGGGGGAGGTTGGTAGGAGTTAACCATCGCGTGCCCCCGACTGCCACGCAAAGGAAGACAATCAAGAATAAATCATGCTCCAACTTCTTAGCATAACGACAAACCATACGTGCATGCTTCGGGAATCACAAACCTTAACACCAATATTCTTACTAAACCACAATCATTCACTAGTACCTCCCACATATCACCATCTTAATATCGCAAAACTATTGCAAGGAATCAAACTTATCATATTCAGTGATCTATAAGTTTTATGTAGAATTTTATGACTAACCATGTGAATGACCAATTTCTGTTGACTCTTTAAATAGATATAAGTGAAGCATGAGAGTTTAATTCTTTTTACAAAAGACTTGCCCACGCTCTAACAAATATAAGTGAAGCAAAAGAGCATTCTACAAATAACGGTTTTCTATATGTAGATAAATAGGCATCCAAACATCAAATGATATAAGTGAAGCACATGAATTATTCTATAAAGCCATACTCAAAAGATATAAGTGAAGTGCAAAGAGCATTCTATAAATCAACCAAGGACTATCTCATACCAGCATGGTGCATTATGAAAATAAAAATAAAAAGCACACGACACTCCAAGAATTTACGCATATCATGTGAACAAACAAAAACCGAGACATACCGATAATTGTCGAAGAAAGATGGGATGCCTTCCGGGGCATCCCCAAGCTTAGACGCTTGAGTCTCCTTGAATATTTACTTGGTGTGCCTTGGGCATCTCCAAGCTTGAACTCTTGCCTCTCCTTATTCTCCTCATATCGATACCTCCTCCATCTTCGAACACTTCATCCACACAAAACTTAACCGAACTTTTTATTAGAGGGGTTAGTACATATAACATCAAATCCCATCATGTCCTGCTGTAACATTGTTGTATAATTATAATCAAACATTACCCACTGTATGCTATCAAAATTATATGGCTCCCAAGTCAATGGGGCACAACAAGATTTCAAACATACGCAAATAAAGAAACTATAACAGCAATCTGTGAAAACATACGCAAATAAAGATCACAATTATATGGCTCCCAAGTCAATGAGTCTGTAAAGATGCAAATGAAACATATACTTTTGTAACTCCAACAATTCTGAAAAATTAGGAAAAAATAAAAAATTTGCATAGCAGTACTGTGTAAAAATTTCAGAATTTTTGCACACTCCAGTAAATTATCAAAATTCAAGCACTACAGCAAAAGTTTCTGTTTTTTCACAGCACACACCAAACAAGCAATTTAAACATCCTAAAGGTAAATCTTGGCACATTATTTTTATAATACAATGGATTTTTACAAGGGGATAATTATTTTTGTTGAAAATTTTCTGTAATCAAGGTTCACAAATTTTCCATGGGCATGAACAAAGTTCAAGGCTAGCCCCCACTTCCACATTGCTCATCTGTCTCACTTTCACTTTTCTTTTTGAAAAAGTTTTAGGTTCCCCTCTATATTTTTTTTGTTTTTTAAATATTTTAAAAGCACACAACAAAATAAAATGACTCTCTAAAACTTCCGGGTTGTCTCCCAGGCAACACTTTCTTTAAAGCCATTAAGCTAGGCATACCGTGCTCAAGTAATTGATCCACCCGGATCCCAAGGTATATCAAAGCCAAAAATGTTTTTTGAAAACCCACCATGTATTAATTAACTTAAAATGTTCGTACAATCATTCATTACAAAATTAGCCACACAGGGCGGAACAGAATTATAAAGAATTCCATCAGTCCTATTATCAAAACTAAACTTAGCAATCTCGTGAGCCACCATATTAGCCCTCCTGTTGATCTTGGAAATCTGTAACTTCACCAGCAGCTTCGAGATATTGACCGCCTCCTTCTTTAGGTCCACAAGGGGTGACCTGTCAAAACAATCTCTTCCAAAAACAGAAGCCACAAAGGAACAATCAGTTTCCAAGATGATGGGCATGTCGAGAGTGATACCGATATACAGGCCAGATAGGGCCGCCCTAAGTTCCGCTTCCTCGGCGCTATAGCAAGCTCCAATGTAATCCCACGAGAAAATAATAACTTGTCCACAATGGTTTCTGACAATCACCCCCATGCTTGCAGCTTTAATGGCCTCCACAAAACTTGCATCGACATTAATCTTGAAGAACTCTGAGGTGGGAGGTTGCCAAGAAAGAAAATTCCTCTCCATATTGGTGGTAGGTTGAACGTCCACCACCACTTGCTTACCTTTGTTGCACATCTCCACCTGCATGTTTGCATGACAAGACAAGAAAGATGGCTTGTAATTTTCTACACGGCTCACAGAGGCCGAGATGGATTCCTTTCCCTTACCAAAGATCAAATCATTCCTCAAGTGCCATGCTCTCCAGAACATGAATAAAATTTGCTCACACACCGACGAATTTAATTGATCCAATAAAATAAGAAACCAGTCGGGCCCAGAATATTTGAAGATCTCTTCAGCCGGTAAGTTCCACACTTCCTTCAAAGCCATACGGAACGTCCGAGCCTTGGGGCAACTCACCAACGCATGAAAAATACACTCATCTTCAATACCACAGATCGAGCACGTACCTACAATAGCTTGATGGTGTTTAACCCTGTTAACTTGAACCGCCAAACTATTAGAAGCAGCCCTCCAAGCAAATATTCTAATTTTCTGGGGGACATTAGCCTTCCAAATTATATTCCAGAGCCTTCTTTCCCCATTCATGGTACCACTAGGGTTACCTGAATCAGCCTTCGATTCCTGTAGATTCAGTGCCAGTCTATACGCACTTTTTACAGAGAACCAACCACTTTTCTCATAGTGCCAAGCAATAACATCACCCTCACTCAAACTCAGAATACGCAACTTTAAAATTTCCTCTGCATCATGAATATAGAAAAGATGCCTGATCAGGTTCTCATCCCATCTCCTAGACCCACTCATGAATAACTCGGACACCCATCTGATCCTAGTTCTATTCTTCTTAGCAGATATTTGTAGGCTAGATTCCCTAGGGATCCAATTATCCCTCCAAATGTTTGTACTAGTACCATCGCCCACTCTCCATATAATGCCTTTTTTCAACAGATCGAGTCCATGTATAATTCCTTGCCAAGTAAGGGATGTTGCTTGAGAGAATACCGTATCAATAAGATGCCCATGAGGATAATATTTAGCTTTCATCACCTTTGCACACAGGGAGTCCAGAAAAACCAATAAACGACAAGCTTGTTTAGCCAAGAGCGCCTGATTAAAAAGTTTGACATCACAAAAACCCATACCCCCTTCACTTTTTGGTCTCGTCATCTTATCCCAAGACACCCAATGAGTTCTCTTCCTATTCTCCTCATCGCCCCACCAAAAATTTCTGATAATCTGGGATAGCTCATCACATAATGAAGCAGGAAATTTAAAAAATCCCATTGCATAAACAGGAATAGCCTGAATAACAGACTTGATCTGGATTTCCTTCGCCCCGCTAGAGGCATATTTTTCAATCCAATCCGACACCTGCTTAAGCGCTTTATCTTTGGTAGATTGAAACTTACCCGCCTTCATACGACCTTCTGGCACTGGCAAACCCCGATATTTATCCTCAAATCCATCGATCATGATTTTAAGAATAACCAAGATGGACACCTGATCTTCCATAGAGCATTTTTTGCCAAATAATATGGAACATTTATCCGGGCTTAACAGTTGACCCGTTCCTTCCTCATAAGCCGACAAAATACCTTTAATTTTTAGAACTTGTTCCAAGTTACCCTTGAAAAATAGGAGCCTATCATCAGCAAAGAGTAGATGAGATATACCTGGGGCATGTCTGTTCAGCCGAAAATCTTGGATAACCCCTCTTGCCAAAGCATCATTAAGTAACAGGGACAAAGCTTCAGCCACGAAGAGGAATAAGTACGGTGACAATGGATCCCCCTGCCTAAGGCCACGTGAAGGATGAAAAGACTCTAGCAGCTGGCCATTAAAGCGCACAGAAAATTTCACAATGGTAACACAAGTCATAATCCACTTAATCCATATTGGAGCAAAACCATACGCTTGAAGCATCCTTTCCAGGAATTTACAATCCACACGATCATATGCTTTTGCGAGATCCAACTTATATGCACAATATTCACCACGACTATCTTTCAACGTATTTAAAGAGTGAATACATCCAAAAGCAATGAGGGCATTGTCGGAGATTAATCTTCCAGGGATAAAGGCACTTTGGGTAGGAGAAATCATACCGTCCAGCAGGGGTCTCAGTCTGTTGACAAGGCACTTAGAGATAATTTTATATATGACATTACACATGCTAATTGGTCGAAAGTCCTTTATCAACTCAGGATGCTTCACCTTAGGAATAAGAACAATAGTTGTATCATTTATCCCCTCAGGCATACTTCCAGAAATAAAGAATTGCTGGACAGCTCGAACAATATCCTCCTTTAGTAAACCCCAATTCCTCTGAAAAAACCTGGCAGGAAACCCATCTGGCCCCGGGGCCTTTAACGACCCTATTTGCAAGAGGGCATCGCTGATTTCTTGTTCAAAAAAATGTTTGCAGAGATCCTCATTCATTTTATCGTTCACCACCGGTTTCACAAGAGAAAGAATACGAGACAGATTTACCACAGAATCGCAAGAGTAAAGGTCCTTGAAAAAAGAATTTGTGATACCTTTAATTTCTTCCATATCATGGGAAGGGGACCCATCGCTTCTTCTGATAGCAGAAATATTATTCTTCTTTGCTCTCCAAGTGGCCTTCCTATGGAAAATTTCTGTGTCCCTATCCCCCCATTTCATTTTATCCAAACAAGATCTCTGCTTCCACATAATTTCTTCCTTAATCAGGAGCTCATCCATCTCCCTTAAAATTTTCTTCCTCTCCACTATTGCATTATGATCATTTCTGTTAAGTAGCACACTTAATCTTTTACGAGCAGATACAAGCTTTTTTGGAAGATAGCCAATGTGAACCTTACTCCACCCATGAAGAGACTTCATCAATTTGTCTAAATTATTTGCCACATCTCCCAGGTCATTTACTTTCACACTTTTATTCCAACAAGAATCAATCTGTGCTTTCAATGCCGCATCCTCCCTCTCCCAATACGCTTCATATTTCAAATGTTTGAAAAACGTACCCGGGCGAGGAACACCCATCAATTCAATAAGTAGAGGGCAATGGTCTGACCTTGAGCTGATGATATGAGACACCTTGCAATCAGGAAATATAGAGGACCATTGAGGGCACACAACCGCGCGATCAAGCCGCACCTTCACATTTTTATTACCTTCCTGCTTATTGTTATAATTCCAAGGAACTCCATGAAAACCCAAATCAAATAAATTACATTCAAACATAATCTCACGAAAATCAGCCATAAGTTTTGCTGCCTGCTTGATTCGAGAAAAATGCTCGTTTTGCCACATTGCCAAGTTAAAATCACCAACCATAAACCACGGTCCAGACCCAAGCGGTTTTATTCACCTTAAGAATTCCCACATAACATACCTTTGGCTCGCCTTTGGTTCCCCATAAACAAAAGTGCTTCTCCACTTGGTATCAGCACCATTAGAGATGTACATGTCGATAAAATGTTCTCCATATTTGTTCAACTCCAAAGTGTATAGGTCATCCCAAAAGACCACTAATCCACCTCCTTTGCCTGGCACAGAAACAATAAAAACATTTTTCATACCCAAGCGGTAACGCAAACTCTCAACATACTCTTTATTTTTTCCTGTTTCAGAAAGAAAGATAACGTTTGGTCGATGTGTCTTTGAGAGACACACAAGTTCTTGGACTGTCCGAGGCTGACCCAAGCCTTGGCAGTTCCAACAAATCATTTTCATGGCTCCTGACGGGCGACATCATGTGCGCCCGTCAGTTGACCGGCAGCCCCAGGGCCGGTAGCTTCCTTGATGGTGTCCCTTACATCTTTTCCATCCCCTACAGACTCTCTCCTATTCTGAGCGTCCTCCTCTCCCTCAACTAACTCTTCTGTAACATGAACAATGATTTGTAATTTAGTAGTGAGCACAAAGCAACATATATCATGCAATGACGAAGTCTAGCTCTCTTCCTATGCATCGGCATGTCATAAAAGAACAATTCATGCACATCAAGTAAAGGCCAATGCATAGCATAAACAGATTCTTGCAATTTTATCGTATTGGAAACATAGAGAGGTGGAGATGTAGTTCCTCTCTCATAATAATTGCAAGTAGGAGCAGCAAGCACATGCATATCGTATTCATCAAAATCATCATGTGTAATAGTAAAACACAACCCATCAATATAATCCTTAATAAGCACAAACTTCTCCGATATAGTGTAGTTGGGAGAATTCAAAAAGATAATAGGACTATCACGTGTGGGTGCAATAGCAACAATTTCATGTTTAACATAAGGAACTATAGCAAGTTCATCTCCATAATCATCATTCAAATTGGCATCATGGCCACAAGCATAGCAAGCATCAATATCATCAAAAAGGGATATTTCAAACGAATCAAAGGGATCATAGCATTCATCCTTCGGTAAGCACGAAGGGAAATTAAACAATGTATGAGTTGAAGAGTTACTCTCATTAGAAGGTGGGCACGGGTAGCTAATCCGCTCTTCCTCCTTTTGTTCTTCGCTCTACTCGTCATCTTTTTCATCTAATGAGCTCACAATGTCATCAATTTCTTCTTCCGTAGGAGCCTGCAAAATATTAGTCTCTTCTTGGACAGCGGAGAATTTCTCAATAAAATCATCAATATAGGCATTGTATTCATAATTCTCATAGCAATATTTAATTATAGCATAATTTTCAGATCTGTAAAGAACATCATCACAATCTTCATACTATTCAAACAAAGATTCAATTTCATAAGCACCCTTAAAAGCAATAAATTCTTCTATTTGTTCCACGTCATAGTAATCATATATACCATTAGCATAAGAAGCCAAGGTTTTATTATCATTAAATTCACATTGAAAGGGGAGGTGTGGAGCCTCCATCCTAGAGCAACAAGTATAATCAAACCTTAAGCATAAATTCCAAGCATACCAACGCAACATTTTAATTTGATCCCATAAGTGTTTCCCTTTTTGTGAAAAGCGATAATCCCTAAAGTATTCCCGTTGATCCAAAGTATCTCCCATTATCAAGTTAAATGGAGATTTATCAGGATTATCAAAGTAGCATTTAATGTTTTCCACATAACCAGCATCGAGGGTTTTAGGAGGCTCCCCATCTCCATGAGTAGCAAGTACAACTAATTTTTTTGGTATTTCGTGTCCCATATCCATAACTAAAGATAGAGAATAACTTAGAACAGAAAATAAAAGCTACTTAGTAGAACGGAAAATAAAAACTACTTAGTGATAAAGCAAACAAGCACACACGAGAATATCAACCCCACGCTATTGCTTCCCGGCAACGGCGCCAGAAAAAGGTCTTGATAACCCACAAGTATAGGGGATTAGTTGTAGCCTTTCTCGATAAATAAGAGTGTCAAACCCAACGAGGAGCTAAAGGTAGAATCAATATTCCCTTCATGTTCTATCGACCACCGATACAACTCTACGCACACTTAACGTTCGCTTTACCTAGAACAAGAATGAAACTACTTGTACTTTGTAGGTGTAATGCTAGAACTACTTTGAAAGAATAAAACTAGGAGTACTTTGTGAGATAATAAAAGTTAGTTTGTTTTAGTAGAGAACTTTTTGTAACACAAAGAGAAAGATTGTCCATAGGCAATTGAATATGACATGTGTGATAATTATTATATGCAATGAGGGAGAGGCATACGCTAACATACTTTCCGTACTTGGATCATATGCACTTATGATTGGAACTCTAGCAAGCATCCGCAACTACTAAAGATCATTAAGGTAAAACCCAACCATAGCATTAAGTAACAAGTCCCCTTTACTCCCATACGCAACAACCCCCTTACTCGGGTGTAAGCTTCTGTCACTCTAGCCGCCCACTATAAGTGAATTATGAACGTATTGCAAACCCTACAGCGGGAATCCCTCACGCTTGCGCGACACGAAGAGCACCATATATAGGATAGCACCAATTTAGCATACAACTCATATCTATCACACCATACCACAATTAACCCGTAGGACAAAAGAAATCTACTCAAACATCATAGGATGGCCACACATCATTGGATAATAATATGTAGCATTAAGCACCATGTTCAAGTAGAGAATTATAGCGGGAATAGAGAGGTTACACCTCTGCATAGAGGGGGAGAGAGATGGTGATGACGGCGACGAAGTTGTTGGTGTAGATCGCCGTCACGATGGTTCCCCCGGCGGCGTTCCGGCGCCACCGGGAGAGAGGGGGAGAGAGCCCCCCTCCTTCTTCTTGCTTGGCCTCCCCCCTAGATGGGAGGAGAGTTTCCCCTCTGGTCCTTGGCCATCATGGCTCCCGGAGGGCAGGAGCCCCTCCGAGATTGGATCTCTTTCTCTGTTTCTCTTCTGTTTCGTGTTCCCGATTTCTGGCCTTTCACCGTTTCTTAAATATCCGAAGATCCGTAATTCCGATCGGGCTGAAATTTTAACACGATTTTTTTCTCGATATAAGCTTCCTTGCGGCCGAAGAAGGGCCCCAACTGACTTACGGTGTGCCCACAAGGCAACACCACGCGGCTGGGGGGAGGTCGTGCCAAGGTTCCTTGTGGAGGTTGTGGGCCACTGTTTGCGTTGATTCCACCTCCCAAAAATCACATATATTCCAAAATAATTCTCCGTAAAATTTATCGCAATTGGACTTCATTTGATATGGATTTTCTGCGAAACAAAAAACAAGCAGAAAATAGGAACTGGCACTGGGCACTGGATCAATATGTTAGTCCCAAAAATAATATAAAATGTTGCCAAAAGTATGTGAAAATTGTAGAATATTGGCATGAAGCAATCAAAAATTATAGATACGATGGAGACGTATCAGCACCCAAGAGTAATTGTGGTGTGCCGGTGAACAAGTCTGTGAAGGTTTTGGAAGTCTACCTTGAAGACTTACCATGAGTGATTGGGCGAGGTCTAAGTGACCTTAGCTCAAGAGGAATACGGTGAGGACTAAGTGTCCTCCGAGGTAAGAATCAACTGCCTCAACCAGACGTACAGGTGATACAGCAACTGGAACTGGTCTACCAAATCGCTATGTCTTCATTGAGCCCAACCGGTTTCAAATTCCTCACCCCTTTACCTTTACGCATTTCCGCTGCTGAAGAACTTGTGCTCTACTTTTCTGATGAATTTGAACTGAGGACTTTCATCATGTTGTTTATCATTTCTTCAGTTCATCTTCTTCATGCATGTCTGCTTGTATGACTACTTGTTCTTCACTTGTATGTATTTCCTTTGCATGCTAGTTACATCTGTGTCGATCTAGGTTCACTTCTGTTTCTATTTCGTCACTCTGATTTTCGTCAAAATCTTTGAAGTTTGATGAATTTCTAAAAATCTCCCATTCACCCCCCCCCTCTGGGAGTTAACCTGCGCTTTCAATTGGTATCAGAGCAAGGTACTCCCTTATTCTGTGTGATTTTGGTTTAACCACCTGGAGTTTTAGTTATGTCAACCGCAGGTATGATCAAGGTATCCGCTGCGTGCCCCATCTTCGATGGCACAGACTACCCCTACTGGAAGAACAAGATGCGAATGCATCTTGAGGAAATTGACAACGATCTCTGGTTTGTTGTGGAGAATGGAGTGCCCACTATGGCTCCAAGCATCAACGCCACTGACGTGAAGCGATTCAAGTAACTGGACTCTCAAGCGAAGAATATCAAATGTGGTCATCTGAACAAAGGCCAGTATGGTAGAGTGAGTGCTTCGAAAACTTTGAAGCTGATTTGGGACTGGCTCTCCAAAGTCAATGAGGGAGTATCCACTCAGCGTGACTCCCGAGTTGATGTTCTACGAAATCTCTTCAATCGATTCAAGAGGCTCGATAATAAAAATGTGCAGCAAACCTTCGATCGCCTCACTGATATCTCCAATGAGCTTCAGGCTCTTGGTGCTACTGACATCACCGATCATGAGGTGGTGAAGAAATTGCTGAGGTCTCTGGACAGTTCCTTTGACACTTTGGCACTGATGATACAAGATCGCCCTGACTACAAGTCACTAGATCCTGCTGACATTCTTGAGAGGCTCAACACACATGAATTTCAGCAAGCTGAGAAGAAAGATATGTATGGACCCAGCTATGGTCGTCCTCGCGCTCTGAAGGCAAAAGCAAAAGCCAAGGCTATTTCCTCATCTGAAGAAGAGGAATATGAGAGCAGTTCTGATGGTGCTGAGGAAATTGGCAGAGAACTGGCTATGCTGGTGAAGAAGTTTCAGAAGTTTTCCAAGAAGAACCGCTTTGGAAAATCTTCAAAGTATGACTCGAAGAACACTGGAGAAGCGTCTGCTCGAGACTACAACAAGAGAACCTGTCACAAATGCAAGAAGCCAGACCACTACATCACTGACTGCCCTCTATGGCTAAAGAAGAAGAAGAAGAAGAGCGGAGATGATGATAAATCTGATGGCAAAAGGAAGAAGTCCTCAAAGTCTTCATCAAAGTCCTCATCTCACAAGAAAACCAGTTCTAGCAGAGCACGTGCATTCATTGGGAAGGAAATGGATCCTGAAGAAGAATCTGATGATCAGCAAGCTAAGGAATCTGA
This sequence comes from Elymus sibiricus, assembly GCA_039707655.1. NCBI lineage: Eukaryota > Viridiplantae > Streptophyta > Magnoliopsida > Poales > Poaceae > Elymus > Elymus sibiricus. The sequence goes on from CM077664.1 coordinate 352,947,032, forward strand.
GGAGGAGTCAGACACTGGTGTGGCGAGCCTTGCACTCGCTACTGAGTACGTCAGCAAGTACATCTTCAACAACCCTAAGGATAATGGTAACTCGACCAACAATGATGACTGTGCTGATGACTACACTCCCACCTATTGCTTCATGGCAAGAGGTGCAAACATAACATCACGAGAAGCTTACTTTGAAACTTCCAGTGATGACGACTCTGAGTGTGAATCTAAACCAAGCTATAAGAAACTTGCTAAAATTGCAACTGAGCAATAGCATGCCATGGAAAAGATTCAAAAACTGCTAGACAAAAGCGATGACCTGTTGGACGAGGAAATGGATCGTAGTCAAGCCTTGTCTGAGGATCTCAGAAGGCTTAAGTCTCAATATGACGAACTTGAAAGTTGTCATGTGTCCCTCTCAGCCGAACATGAGAAGCTGTCCTATGAATTTCTTCAAAGGAAGCAAGATCTCGAGAAGCTGAGAGCGTCTCATGATGATCTTCAAAAGGAAAACGATTCACTCCTCGCTAAACAGATCAGTACCGCTCAGGAAGAATTTGTTGCACCATGCCTAAAATGCCTTGAAAGTGATAATGCAAACTCTTCAGCTGAATGTTCAAATGCTTCTGTAATTTCAATTGCTTCAACTGCTACGGTGGCCACTAACCCCTCATCTGAGGAAGCCACCAGTGATACTGATGAAAATGCAGGGCTGAAGCAATTGTATGTCACTAGCATGTACAAAAGCCTCAAAGGGCATCAAACCCTGTGTGACATGCTCAAAAACCAAATTCTTCACAGGAACCTTAGGAAAGAGGGTATTGCTTTTGAGAGAAAGCTCAACGCTGATGGTTCCTATTGGAAGCCTGAGCAGTATCCCAAAACCACATGGGTTGCTGCAAAGGGACCTCCAATAGATCCATCCACTTTATCTGGCTATACTTGTGATACTTCATATTCTTCAGATGAGTCTTTTGACTCCAACTATAAACTGTTCAATAATCAGAATGGTGAAGTCTTTGCCAGATTGATTGGTACTAACTGCAGGAACAGTCCACCTGTGAAGAAAATCTGGGTTCCTAAAAGCCTTCTGGAAAATCTTCAGGTGAATGTCATCATGACGCCACCAATGAAGAAGAAACCTCCCAGGGAAAATTCTTCACAGGGATCAAAGTCGTCAAATGGACGCAGATCCACTTATGGTCGTGCTAATGCCTCTGTTTCGCAGGGAAACAAATAGCGATTTGATGAATATGAGCATTATTCTTCGAACCACTATGTTCACAAATCATCGAAGAATTTCTCTGCTTATTCATTCAATTACTATAACCCTCCTGTGAAGAGAAATGCATATTCCTCAATGCCTAAGTTCTGCATTAATGCACTTCGCTACATTGCTTCTCAGCCACCCATATAGATGTGGGTGGTTAAGAAGAAGAACTAATCTCTTCTGCAGGGTCAGGTCTTCAGACAACTGAAATGTCTGATGAATTTGCTGAAGACCTGACATAGTGCTTGTTGGAATGCAGGCTAATCACGATGAAATGAATAACTCATTTCACACATCCCTATGCTACTAAATACTATTCCTTAATAAAATTGTCTGACGAAATTGATCATCATCATATTCTTCACTTTGAAGTATATGAATTTGTAAGTCAGACTAATGCTTCTACAGGATGATACACCTTCAGCCACTGAATGGGTCTTGGACAGTGGCTGCACGAATCATATGACTGGAGATAGGAATCTCCTCACTGATGCTCCCCTTACTCCGTCTCATCTGAAGCATATCACATATGCCAACAAAGGAAAAAAGCAAGGTATTGGGTCTAGGTAAGGTTGCTATCTCAAAGGATCGACACATGGAAAAAGTGATGCTTGTCGAGTCCCTAGGATACAACCTCATGTCTGTCTCAATGCTTTGTGATCTTGATATGATTGTCATCTTTGGCAAATATAGATGCATTGTGCTGTTGGAATTTGAAAAATCCAAAGTCTTCGAAGGCTTTAGGAAAGGTGATTTGTATATTGTAGATTTCTCTCTAGGTCCTCAGCCTGCCACATGTCTACTCGCAAAAGCTTCAGAGTGCTGGCTATGGCATCGATGTCTTGGACACGCTAGCATGAGGAATTTGAGCACACTCATCAAGAAGAAGCACATCATTGGTGTCGAAGGCATCAAATTCGTCAAAGATCATTTGTGTGGTGCGTGTGAGTCTGGAAAGATGACCAAATCCAAGCTTACGGCTAAGACCATCATGACCACTACTCGTCCCTTTGAATTACTTCATATGAATTTGTTTGGTACCACACATAATGCTACACTAAGCAATGCAGCATCTCTCTACGGATTCGTCATTGTTGATGACTACTCTCGTTACACCTGGGTGCACATCATTTCCTACAAGACTGAAGTTCAGGATGTCTTCAGACGATTCTCCAATCGGGCCATGACGAATTATGGTCTCAAGATCAAGCACATCAGGAGTGACAACGGCACTGAGTTCAAGAACACAGGCCTCGACGACTATCTTGATGAACTTGGTATCACTCATGAGCTCTCTGCTCCCTACACGCCTCAGCAGAATGGAGTCGTGGAGCGCAAGAACAGAACCCTGATACGTCTCCAACGTATCTATAATTTTTGATTGTTCCATGCTATTGTAGTATCAATCTTGGATGTTTTATATACACTTACAAGCAATTATATATCATTTTTTGGGACTAACCTATTAACTTAGTGCCCAGTGCCAGGTGCTGTTTTTTGATTGTTTTTGGTTTTCCAGAATATCAATACCAAACGAAGTCCAAATGCCATGAATTTTTTTGGAGATTTTTTCTGGACATAAGAGACACTAGAAGCTTCGGGAGAGGGCCAGAAGACAGAGGAGGTGGCCACGGGCCACCAAGGCACGCCCCAGGGGGGGGGGGCCTGGTACCTCGTGGGCCCATCTCTGCTCCGTTTGACCTAATTCCACCTCTATAAATTCTCTAAAATCAAGAAACCAACAGAGGAGTCCATGAAATACTTCCGCCACCGCAAGTTCTTGTTCTCAAGAGATCCCATCTGGAGGCCTTTTCCGGCACTCTGCCGGAGGGGGATTCTATCACGGAGGGGCTCTACATCAACCTTGCTGCCCTTCCGATGATGCGTGAGTAGTTTACCACAGACCTTCGGGTCCATAGTTAGTAGCTAGATGGCTTCTTCTCTCTTTTTGATCTTCAATACAATATTCTCCTCGATGCTCTTGGAGTTCTATCCGATGTAATCACTTTTTGCGGTGTGTTTGTTGGGATCCGATGAATTGTGAGTTTATGATCAGATTATCCATGAATATTATTTGAGTTTTCTCTGAACTCTTTTATGCATGATTGTTATAGCTTCGTATTTTCTCCGATCTATTGATTTGGTTTGGCTAACTAGATTGATTTATCTTGCAATGGGAGAGGTGCTTTGTAATGGGTTCGATCTTGCGGTGCTCAATCCCAGTGACAGAAAGGGACATGACACGTATGTATCGTTGCTATTAAGGGTAAAAAGATGGGGTTTATTCATGCGTGAGTTTACTTTGTCTACATCATGTCATCTTGCTTAAGGCGTTACTCTGTTCTTTATGAACTTAATACTCTAGATGCATGCTGGATAGCGGTCGATGTGTGGAGTAATAGTAGTAGATGCAGAATCGTTTCGGTCTACTTTTCTCAGACGGGATGCCTATATACATGATCATTGCCTTGCATATCGTTATGATTATTTGCTTTTCTATCAATTGCCCAACAGTAATTTGTTCACCCAGCGTATGCTATTTTCAAGAGAGAAGCCTCTAGTGAAAACTATGGCCCCCGGGTCTACCTTAATCATATATTGAAAATCCTAAAAATACCTTGCTGCAATTTTTACTTTATTTATTTTATTTTGTATTTTTGTTCGATCTATCTATCTATCACCATACAATTTAATCTTGCAATTAACTGCCAAGGGATTGACAACCCCTTGTACGCGTTGGGTGCGAGGATTTGTTGTTTTGTGTGCAGGTACTGCTAACGAGTTGTTGCATGATTCTCCTACTGGATTGATAATCTTGGTTTCATAACTGAGGGAAATAATTATCTCTACTGTACTGCATCATCCCCTCCTCTTCGGGGAAATCCCAACGCAGCTCACAAGTAGCAGGAAGAATTTCTGGCGCCGTTGCCAGGGAGACATCATCAACATCTATGAAGTACCTACGCATAAATTTCATCTGCTTGCATTTACTTTATTTGCCTTTGCCTCTCGCTTTCATCTCCCCCACTTCTAAAAAGTTTTTACAAAAATACAAAAATATTTTCCGTTTGCCTTTTTCTTGTTTGCTTCTTTGCTTGCTTGTTATCTTGTTTGCGTAGCCACGATGTCTCAAGAAAATACAAAATTGTGTGATTTTTCCAATACTAATAATAATGATTTTATTAGTACTCCGATTGCTCCTCCCGCCGCTAGTGCGGAGACTTGTGATATTAATGCCGCTTTCTTAAATCTTGTCATGAAAGAACAATTTTCTGGTAGTCCTAATGAAGATGTTGCCTCCCATCTTAACACTTTCGTAGAATTGTGTGATATGCAAAAGAAAAAAGATGTGGATAATGATATTGTGAAATTAAAATTATTCCCGTTCTCATTGCGGGATCGTGCAAAAATTTGGTTTTCATCTTTACCACAAAATAGTATCGATTCTTGGGATAGGTGTAAAGATGCTTTTATTACCAAGTATTTTCCTCCCGTGAAAATTATTTCCCTTAGAAATCAAATTATGAATTTCAAGCAACTTGATCATGAACATGTTGCCCAATCTTGGGAAAGGATGAAATTAATGATAAGAAATTGCCCTACTCATGGTTTAAATTTATGGATGATCATACTAAAAATTTATGCGGGATTAAATTTTGTTTCTAGAAATCTTTTAGATTCCGCCGCGGGTGGTACTTTTATGGAGATTACATTGCGATAAGCTACTAAATTGCTTGATAATATTAAGGCAAATTATTCACAATGGCATACTGAAAGGGTTCCTACTAGTAAAAAGGTGAATTCTGTTGAAGAAATTAGTACTTTGAGTGATAAAGTTGATGCGCTTATGAAATTGATTGCTAGCAAAAATACTCCTATTGATCCTAATGATGTGCCTTTATCCACCTAGATTGAGCAAAATAATGGTCCCGTAGATGTGAATTTTGTCTCGCGAAACAATTTTAATAGTAATGCTTATAGAGGTAATTTTAATCCTAGGCCGTTTCCTAGAAATTCCTCTAATAATTATGGCAATTCCTATGGTAATCCTTATAATAATAATAATAATAGGATGCCCTCTGATCTTGAAAGTAATATTAAAGAATTTATTAATGCTCAAAAAGTTTTCAACACTTCGATAGAAGAAAATTTAAGTAAACTTGATGATATTTCTAGGAGCATTGATAGAATCATTCATGATGTGGAAAATCTTAAGACTAAAATTTTGCAACCAAAAATTGATATTAATGAATCAATTAAAGCTTTATATTTCTCCATGGATGAGAGTAAGAAAAGAACCGCTATGCTAAAAGCCAAACGAGAATTTTTAGAAGAAGCGATTCCTCCCGGTTTCTATCGTAGTAATGATGAGGATATTAAAATGATTGGTGTTTCATCTATTGATTCCTTGTTTAGCAATATAAAATTTGATGAAAAGGGGACTGAAGTATAGTCAACTTTAGCTAGAAGGCGTCCCCATAATTCGGAGGGTGAAAATCTTGATGGAAAAATTGATAAAAGTGGGTCTGGAGAGGTAAAAACTTTAACTAGTGATGTGCCCACTCTCTTGGATTATAAAGACTTTAATTATGATAGTTGTTCTTTGATTTAGTGTATTCCTTTGTTATAATCCATGCTAAATTCACCCAACGCTTATGAACAAAATAAGGCTTTTACTAAACACATGGTAGAAGCAATGATGAAAGCGTTAGAAGAAAAGCTAGAACTAGAAATTTCAATTCCTAGAAAATTATATGATGAGTGGGAACCCACCATTAAAGTTAAAATTAAAAATTATGAGTGCAATGCTTTATGTGATTTGGGTGCTAGCGTTTCCATAATTCCAAAATCTCTATGTGATGTGCTAGGTTTTACCAATATAGATGAATGTTCTCTTAATTTGCATCTTGCGGATTCTACTATTAAAAAGCCATTGGGTAGAATTAATGATGTTCTTATTCTTGCAAATAGAAACCATGTGCCCATTGATTTTATTGTACTTGACATTGATTGCAATCCGTCTTGCCCCATAATACTTGGTAGACCGTTCTTACGAACTATTGGTGCTATTATTGATATGAAAGAAGGTAATATAAGATTTCAATTTCCACTAAAGAAAGGGATGGAACACTTCTCAAGGAAAATAATTAAAGCACCCTATGAATCCATTATGAGGGCCACTTATGGAATCAACTTGAAGGATGACAATACTTGAAACTATGCATTATGCCTAGCTAGGGGCATAAAACAATAGCGCTTGTTGGGAGGCAACCCAATGAATAAAATATTTTTTTACTTTTTATTTATGTTTTTGTGTGTTTACATAATTATGCTACTGTTATGATTGTGTTTTTATGTTTTAATTAGTATTTGTGCCAAGTAAAGCCTTTGGGATGATTTGGAAGATAGTATAATTGATGCTGTTTGGGAAACAGAAAGTTTTGCGTACAGTGCTGGAATTTTAATTCTGTACTGGAGAATCAGAAAAATCTGAAATTTTTACACAGTATCGGTATATGAATTGCCCACGTTGTTCTAATTTTTCAGAATTTTTGGAGTTACAGAAGTATAGCTTTTAAATAGATCTTTACAGACTGTTCTGTTTTAGACAGATTCTGTTTTTGTTGCATAGTTTGCTTATTTTGATGAGTCTATGGATCGTATCGGGGGGGTATGAGTCATGGAGAAGTTGTAGTAACGTATCGTTATGCCAATATTAAATATGAATCAATTTACTACAGTACTTAAAGTTAAAGATTTATTTATTATACTAACGGATCCCACGAAGGTTTTGTTGAGTTTTGTGTGATTGAAGTTTTCAAGTTTTGGGTGAGATCACGATAGATGAAGGAATAAGGAGTGGCAAGAGCCTAAGCTTGGGGATGCCCAAGACACCCCAAGGTAATATTCAAGGAAAACTCAAGTGTCTAAGCTTGGGGATGCCCCGGAAGACATCCCCTCTTTCTTCTACCAACTATCGGTAATTTTACTTGGAGGTATATTTTATTCATCACATGATATGTGTTTTACTTGGAGGGTCGTGTATTATATGAGTCTTTGATTTGTTTGCTTTTTAGTTTGTCACAATCATCTTTGCTGGACACACCTATTTGAGAGAGCCACACGTTTATCATGATTTGTTAGAATACTCTATGTGCTTCACTTAAATCTTTTGAGCTAGGCTGTTGCTCTAGTACTTCACTTAAATCTTTTTGAGCACGGTGGTGGCTTTATTTTGAAGAAATATTTGAACTCTCATGCTTCACTTATATTATTTTGAGAGTTGATAAGATTAAATTTTGAAGAAATATTTGCACTCTCATGCTTCACTTATATCTTTTTAAGAGTTAATAATAGTAATGGTAATTTGCACAAGATATGAATTTGGTCCCAAAGTGATGAATATTCAAGAGGGATATAATAAAAACTTTCATGAAAGATCATTGGATATGATAAGTTTGATTCCTTGCAATAGTTTTGCGATATGGAGATGATAATGTGTGAGTCATGTTAGTGAGTAATTGTGACGCCCCCGGCCCGACCGTGCACTAATCATACACGCAAATGCACACGATCGAGATCAGAGACTCATGGGAAGATATCACGGCACAACTCTAAACACAAATAAAAGTCATACAAGCTTTATATTACAAGCCAGGGGCCTCGAGGGCTCGAATACATAAGCTCGCGCACAAGCGTTAGCGGAAGCAACACAATATCTGAGTACAGACATAAAGTTAAACAAGTTTGCCTTAAGAAGGCTGAGCAAAACAACGACACAGATGGAAAAGGCACAGGCCTCCTGCCTGGGAGCCTCCGAATCTACTCCTGGTCGTCGGTCTCCACGTAGTCGTAGGCTCCACCGGAAGGGTAGTAGTAGTCGGTGGCGGGAGCAGCTGGCTCCGGGGCTCCGTCATCTGATCGCAACAAACGGGTATGGGGAAAAAAGAGGTAGCGAAGCAACCGTGAGTACTCATCCAAAGTACTTGCAAGACTTACATCAGAACTATGCTAAGTATGCATCGGTTTCAGAGGGAAGGGGCTGTATCTGTGGAGTATACTGCAGAATTGCCAGAACAGAGGGGAAGGTGTCGTGGTTTTAACACGGCAGATGTCCGAAGACTTAGGTTCGAGGCCAGCGCCATGGTAGTGGACTCAAAGGGGTTGATCGGGACGAAGGACACGAGTTTACCCAGGTTCGGCCCCTCAAGTAGAGGTAAAAGCCTACGTCATGCTTGTGCTGTATTGATTGGAGTATCGATTACAAGGGAGCGGATTGCTTGACTTAGTTCTCGATAGCTTGGTCTCTTTCTCCCTCAAGCCGCCCCGGGGTCTAACCTTTATATATGAGGTCAAGGCCCCGGGTTACACGAGTCATAAACCGACCCACACAACGTGTTCTACTCTGTCTCCAAACCGCCTTACCATCGTAGGTAAGCCGCCTCCGGGCGGCTTAGCCACCCGGGTCTTCAAGCCCACTTCTGTCTCTGGACCTCTGTCAACGGCCCATCTGGTAAGCCGCCATGCGGCCTTGCCTTCATCTTCCGGCCCACCTTACAGGTCTTGGGCTCACGAGCCGCCAGGTGTGACCCGGCCCTGCCTGGGCGGGTCTTACCACAGGGTTATATCCCCAACATTAGGCCCCAGGTTGATTTGAGCCAGCTCATGTCAATCTTCAACTTACTTGGCGGCGAGTCTTCATACGCCTGTCATCTGGAAAGACAATTTATAACCCGCCATGACGTCATATCGAATATTCTGAAAAAGATTCCGTGACGTCTGCAACGGATCTCCTCATTTGAAAGGCCATCCCGAAAATCGAGGCGCCACATTTGGTCAGTAATCACTGTGCCCCTCAATTCTCGCGCGCACTGTTGCCTCTCTGGCCCATAAATAGGGACACGTGGTCCCCCCTCTCCTTTTCTGCCGTCGCTGTCATCTTCCCCCTTGCTCGAAACCTCCTCTTTCCAGAGCTCCGCCGCGGCCAACTGGTCCTCGCCGTCGCCCTCATCGCCGGCCGCTGCATCAGCCTGAATTGAACCAGAGCGTCTCCGGTTCCTCCGCATCCAGAAGGTAATCTCCCTTGGCTCTTGTTGAATCTGCATCTGCCCTCATTAGGGTTTCTTGAGTTCTTCTGCGTTCTTGTGTTCATCGCCGTTCGTCAGCGTCCATCATGGCATCGAGCACCACTCCATGCCCTATAGTACTGCCTATCTGTTGCGGGTACTCCTCCGAGGCCAATGCCCCATCTGTTTTAGGTCCATACAACACTTATCTCTGCGGGCAGATTGATCTGTCTTCCCACCGTTATCTTTAGGTCATGAATATTTTTCATTTTCCCTTCACCTGTAGATCTTGCAACTGAAATAACACTACGCAAAACCTGTTTATCTGCACTTAGCCATTTTCTCAGTGTTGCCAAGTCCATGTAACCCGCCACAACATTGGCGACTATTGATTGATACGCTTTGGCGGCTTAACTCCCCGCCCTTATACTGACCATAGCTGCCATATCCATTTAATATTTTCCTAACCCGCCATCTTCTTTGCTTTTCCGTAGCCTAACCCGCCATCATGTCGAGGGCTCCATCATCCTGCGACTGGGTCAGCTCTGGAGTCACTGAAGAGCTCCTGCTTAACTTTGTTGAGTCCGGCCTGCTGCCGGCTAAAAATGTAATACACTGGCGGGTCCCAGGGCCAAAGAAGAGGCCTAAGCCCAAGGAAGGGGAGATTATCATATTCACTGATCATATCCTCCGCGGGTTCTGCCCTCCAGGGTCAAAATTCTTTCGAGATGTTCTTCACTTCTTCAAGATCCACCCTCAAGACATAGGCCCAAATTCAGTCACCAACATTTGCCAGTTCCAAGTCTTAAGTGAAGTCTACCTGCAAGAAGAGCCGTCTGTTGACCTCTTCCATGACTATCATTATGCTAACCGCCAAACTGAAATGGCGGCTGGGCCCAGTTTAGAGCTTGGGGGCATTACAATCCAGAGACGGAGAGATCTGCCATACCCCATAGCCATCTTGCCAAGTCATCCCAAAGACTGGAACAAGACCTGGTTTTACTATAAAGACACCTCTCCTGAAGGTGAGAACTCCCTGCCGGGTTACCGTCCAACCCGGCTCTGCTATACAAATGACAACCCACTGCCAGCACGGACGACTACTGCCGAACGAGCAAAGTATGCCCCGGCTTACGCCAAAGTCAAGGCCTTACTGGCGAACGGCTTGACTGGTGTCGACTTAACCCGTTGCTGGGTAAGTTGGAAAATCATGCCGCTGAGTCTTCGTGATCGGCTCATGTGCGAATATATGGGTGAACCCAATGACCCTCTTTGTTTCAAGAATACTCCCTTGACTGACGAAGATATCAACACTGGCATCAAAGGACTCCTTGGTGAAAAACAGGAGGCTTGCAACAAAATTGGTCTTAAACCATTCTACGCCAAGAACCCGGCTCCAGACGTAAATCTCTCTTCCCTCAATTGGTCACATTTGTCCTGCCCCTCTTAACCTTTGTTGGCGGCTTACACAGGCCGACTCCCCCTTTTGGAAAAAGAAGTATAATCCGCCAGTGAGGAAACCAAAGGTGAAAACTCCGGCTCAGAAGAAGAAGAAAGCCGCCACTCCAGAGCCGCTTGAATCTGACGACTCGGAGGTAAAACTTGACTCCCTTGGCCGTTCTCTTTTAGGCAACTTACTGACAATAACTACTCACAGGATGAGACGGAGGCGAGCCACGCAAACACCCCTGAGGTAATTGACATTTCTGACTCAGAGACCTTTCCCCAAGACAGAATACGGCGGGTCGTCCGGAAAGTCCCCTTCTCTCATCCTCTTGCTCATTTAGACCCCAATTTTCTTTTGAAAAAGCAACAACACACCTCCCAACGTCAGACCCGGAGCGCCGGCTCTGAAGATCTCGTGGCCGGGTTATCACATGCTCCGGCTCAACGGAAACGGCCAGCTGAGGTATTCTTTAACTGAAACGTAACTTTAATCAACCTTGCATTGCAACCTTACTCTGTCTTGTATTGTTTTAACTGCCTTCAGGATTCTCCTCTTTCATCTGGCGACTCAACTGCTTCCAAGCTGCCTCCAATGAAGATCAACCCGGAGTGCGTACTTTTACTTTGCACCGAATGCTTTAATATTCTTGACATATGTGTAACCATCATCTGCACCTTCCAGGGCCCAAGCGAAACGAAGGAAGACTGGCGGGTCTACTGCCGCCCCTACTGCCCAAGAGACAGTATTTGCTAAGCCGGCCTCCCCTTCACCAGCTGCTGACATTATGAAGGATGCATCTGAAGATACTCACAAGCCATCAGAGCCGGCGGGTCATGACACGGCCGCTGAAAGCCCTGGAAGGGATGACCCTAAGCCGCCCAGCCCTTCAATGGTTGTTGAAGATACAGTTTTTCCAGATGTTGTTATAACTGGGGCGGGTCACCAAACTCCTAAGCCCCATGTACTGTCAAGGCACTCTGGCAAGGCTGAAGCTTCTTCGCCTGAGAAGTTTAACTTTGAACACCCTGTGCTGGAGAAGTTAACTGTTGACGAGCTTCACGCTGGGTTTTTGAACCGCCTGGAGTCAAGCCGGAATATGGAGCTGAAGCTCGTCAGCCTGATGAAGAAAAAATATGAGGTAATATTTTTACCAACTTTTCCCTTATATCCTTCCATAGCCGCCAAGAGCCGGATTAATATTTCAAATAATAAGCCGGGTCTTCCCTCTGCAACACACTTATAGCTTGAACTGTAGCGCCTCTTGTAGCCCCCAAGGGCCGGCTGATATTCATGAAGATGATCCGGGACTGCATGGCAGAACTATAAAGCGCTGATAGTAGCCCCCAAGTGCCGGTTGATCTTTATGTAGATAAGCCGGAACTTCATTTTGTAGACTTGTGAGCGCCGTGTGTAGCCCCCAAGTGCCGGCTTATCTTGAAAAAGATGAGCCGGGACTCCATGGTAGACTGAAAACACATTAGCCCCCAAGTGTCGAGTATATTGCTTGCAATCTGCTTGAGACTTGCAACGTAATTGCTTCATTAATAACTCATCCTGATGACTTAACTTTTTTCATGTGTTGTACGCCACAGTATGCTTTGGAGGCGGCTGAATCTGAGATGACCCGCCTGAAGGATTATCTTGCTTCACAACAAACCGCCCGATCAGAGGCGGAAGATAAATATCGAACTGCCGTAGAAGAACTTGAGAAGACGCAAGTTGACTTTGCGTTGTTCAAGAAAAACACTGAATCGGACCAAGCCGCCATGACCAAACGCGCAGAAGATGCTGAAGGGCGGCTTACAGCTGTGTCAGAAGAATTGCAAACCCTCAAGCGCCACATCTCCAGGATGACTTCTGCTATTTTTGGTAAGCTTCAAAAAACTTGGCCGGTTTCCTTGCTGTTGAAAATCTTGTGAGGGCGGCTTATAACGCCAAACTTTGTCTTGCAGGCCAGAGAAGCCGCCAGTTTTCATCTGATAACTTGCTGAAATTGAAAGCAGTATACTCCTTAGCCGAACAGCTCTACTGCGGGACTCTTCTTACCATCAAGGCAATGTTGACTGAGAAGAGCATCCCCAAGTACATGAAGGGGGTTATAGAACTGCTATCCACGCTGCCTAAGCAGGTTGAAGAGCTGAAACGATCAGCCGCCAGGCAGGGAGCTATAGCCGCGCTAAGCCGGTGCCTAGTCTTCGCTCCTGAGCTGACTGCTGAAGAGATGATGGACGGGTTCCCATCCAGGAAGGACGATGGTTCTGAATTTACAGCCGAAGACTATGCCCAATGCAGAAAAGCCTCCAGGGTGCTTGCCTCAAAGCTGGTGGAGGAACTTGATGTGTCAACTTACCAGGCGGCTTACAGCGAGGCTTCCAAGAAAGTGCGCTGTCCAACCTTTGAATGTAGTGACTTGACTCCTGCCCGCCGTAAGCATCTCTTCGCTCCTGAGATTGACCCGTCTCCTATCTTTGAAGACGCCCGGTTTGAAGCACTAACACACTGCAACTGGGACGTGGACAATCTTCAGATCGAAGAGGTCGAACACCCGGCACAGGATGACCCGCCAGCAAGTTGAACGTTGTAAATTTGATAACTCGGCCGTCTGAGCCGCCAAACTTAATCTGTTGCCTTTTGGGCTCTCGTGGAGAGCTTTGTAATAGTCTTTAGAAAAAAATTTAACTGTCTGAGCCGTGCCATCGTGCACGTATAAATCCTTGTATAGTTCTTATAGATAAAACCCTGCAAAAAACAAACAAGACAGAACATGTTCTGTACTGTTGTAAGGGCGGCTTAAAAAAGCCTAACCCGGAGACGTAAAATCTCATAACCTTGCCTTTCTTTCCGAACACATAAGCCGGTTCTTCTGGGTAGTCTCCCTACTTTGAACTCTTAACAACTGACAAGAGCGTAGTGAACCAGAAAGAGACGCAACAGATGAGAGAGTTTGCCTCGCCGCTGTAAGAGGCCCTTGCAGGGGGTAAGTTTTAGAACTCGCTGCACCCCTGACAAAGCGCAGCTACTTATAGGCAGGTATAACCCGGCCTTGCAGATGTAAGGGTTTGCCTCGCCGCTGTAAGAGGCCTTTGCAGGGGGTAAGTTTTAGAACTCGCTCCACCCCTGACAAAGCGCAGCTACTTACAGGCAGGTATAACCCGGCCTTGCAGATGTAAGGGTTTGCCTCGCCGCTGTAAGAGGCCTTTGCAGGGGGTAAGTTTTAGAACTCGCTGCACCCCTGACAAAGCGCAGCTACTTACAGGCAGGTATAACCCGGCCTTGCAGATGTAAGGGTTTGCCTCGCCGCTGTAAGAGGCCTTTGCAGGGGGTAAGTTTTAGAACTCGCTGCACCCCTGACAAAGCGCAGCTACTTATAGGCAGGTATAACCCGGCCTTGCAGATCAGAAAAGGAGGTGAGTTCATAACTCGCTGCACTCCTAGTGATCTTTGTTGACGATATCAACTTACACACCATCTTGTAAGCCGCCGGTTGATAGTGCTATCTTGGCTGAAGAACTTGATCAAGAGGGTTGACGCTTAACCCGGCAGGTTAGAATCCCCCAAGTGACCTTGTAATTTCGGCTGAAGAGCCTCACCAAGAAGGTTGAAGCTTAACCCGGTAGGTTGAAAGCCCCCAAATGATCGTATGATTGTATCCATCTTTGAACCATGTGAGACACGTAAAACGGCAGAGGCCCCGGCTTGCAGGGATGCCAACTTTATTATATATATATGTGATATATACAATGATGATATACAATGGGGGGGGAGTCGATGACTCTTAAGTATAGTAAGGCCGTAGATGGGCGATATTCCACGGCCGGTAGGTCTCCTGCCCAGAAGTGCGTGACTCGTCCCGTACGTCGATGAGATAGTATGACCCATTGTTGAGATTTCTGCTAACCACAAAAGGCCCTTCCCATGGAGGAGACAGCTTGTGCGCATCCGTCTGATCTTGAATCAGGCGCAACACTAAGTCGCCTTGTTGGAACGTCCGGGTCTAGACTCGGCGGCTGTGATAACGACGCAGGTCTTGTTGATAAATCGCCGATCGGGCCGCCGCCAGATCACGCTCTTCATCCAAAGCATCCAACGCGTCCTGACGCGCCGTCTCATTGTCTGCCTCAACGTAAGCCGCCACCCGTGGCGAGTCATGTCGTATGTCGCTTGGTAACATGGCTTCTGCGCCGTAAACCATGAAGAAAGGCGTATAGCATGTTGACCTGTTAGGAGTTGTATTGATGCTCCATAGAACTGATGGTAACTCCTCAACCCAACAACCCGGCGTTCTCTGTAGAGGAACCATAAGCCGGGGTTTGATACCTCTCAGGATCTCCTGGTTAGCACGCTCTGCCTGACCATTGGACTGTGGATGAGCCACAGCAGAAACGTCAAGCCGGATGTGTTCACTTTCACAGAAAGCTTGCATAGCCCCCTTGGATAGGTTTGTGCCATTATCTGTGATGATACTGTGGGGGTAACCAAAACGGTAGATCAATTTTTTGACAAACTGAACCGCCGTAGCCGCGTCACACTTGCTGACCGGCTCAGCCTCTACCCACTTGGTAAACTTATCCACCGCCACCAAAAGGTGGGTCTTCTTATCTTTGGACCTCTTTAAGGGCCCGACCATATCAAGCCCCCAAACCGCGAATGGCCAGGCAATTGGGATCATGCGCAATTCCTGAGCCGGCACGTGAGCACGTCGCCCGAACTTCTGACAGCCATCACACTTGAGGACCAAGTTTTCTGCGTCCTTATGAGCCGTCAGCCAGAAGAAACCATGTCGAAAAGCCTTGGTCACCAGAGATTTTGAGCCGGCATGATGACCACAATCTCCGGCGTGGATTTCATTCAAGATCTCCTTGCCTTCTTCCGGAGAAACACAACGCTGGAAGACACCAGTGACGCTGCGCTTATGTAACTCGCCATTGATGATTGTCATGGACTTAGATCGTCTGATGATTTGTCTTGCCAAGGTCTCGTCCTCAGGTAACTCGCCGCGAGTTAGATACGCCAGATAAGGCAGCGTCCAGTCAGGAATGGCATGCAGAGCCACCACCAGCTGCCCCTCCGGGTCAGGTATAGCCAGATCCTCCTCCGAAGGTAGCTTAACTGACGGGTGATATAACACGTCCAAGAACACGTTAGGCGGCACCGGCTTACGCTGAGAGCCAAGCCTTGATAATGCATCAGCCGCCTCGTTCTTGCGACGATCAATATGATCCACCTGATAACCCTTGAAGTAACCTGCAATGGTGTCAACCGCCTGACGATAAGCCGCCATCCGTGGGTCTTTGGAGTCCCACGTGCCTGAAACTTGCTGAGCCACAAGGTCTGAGTCGCCGAGGCATCTAACCCGGCTTATGTTCATCTCCTTGGCCACCCGAAGGCCATGAAGTAAAGCCTCATACTCAGCTGCATTGTTAGTACAAGGAAACATCAGCCTTATCACATAACAGAACTTATCACCTTTAGGGCAAGTTAAGACGACACAAGCCCCCGAGCCTTCCAACTGTCTAGACCCGTCGAAGTGAATCGTCCAGTAAGTGTTGTCCGGCTTCTCCTCTGGCGACTGACACTCCGTCCAGTCGTTTATAAAGTCCACCAAGGCTTGAGACTTGACAGCCGTGCGAGGCACATACTTCAAATCAAGAGGTCCAAGCTCCAATGCCCACTTAGCAATCCGGCCAGTGGCTTCTCTGTTTTGAATTATGTCTCCCAGCGGGGCAGAGCTAACCACTGTGATCGGGTGTCCCAGGAAATAGTGCTTCAGCTTTCGATTCGCCATAAATACCCCATAGATCAGTTTCTGCCAATGTGGGTATCGTTGCTTGGACTCAATCAAAACTTCGCTGACGTAGTAAACCGGCCATTGAACCGGATATTCCTTCCCTGCCTCCTTGCGCTCCACAACAACTGCAGCGCTGACTGCCCTGTTGTTAGCCGCCACATAGAGGAGTAAGGGTTCCTTCTCAGCTGGAGCTACTAAGACTGGCGGCTCAGTCAGCTGCTTTTTAAGCGCCTCAAACGCCTCACCCGCCGCCTTGCTCCAGACGAAATCGTCTGTTTTCTTCATCATCTGATATAAAGGGATTGCCTTCTCGCCCAGGCGGCTTATGAATCGGCTTAACGCAGCGATCCGACCCGCCAAGCGCTGGACGTCGTTTATGCATGCCGGCTCAGACAAAGAAGTAATCGCTTTTATCTTGTCCGGGTTAGCTTCAATTCCACGCTCAGAGACCAGAAATCCCAAAAGCTTGCCTGCAGGAACTCCAAAAACACACTTGGCCGGGTTAAGCATTATCTTGTAAACCCGTAAGTTATCGAAAGTTTCCTCCAGGTCGTCCAGCAAAGTTTCCTTCTTCCTTGACTTGACCACAATATCATCCACATAAGCATGAACATTACGTCCAATTTGACTGTGAAGACAGTTCTGCACACAACGCTGATAAGTCGCCTGGGCACTCTTGAGCCCAAAAGGCATAGACACGTAGCAGAAAGCACCAAAAGGCGTGATGAAAGCCGTCTTCTCTGGGTCTTTGACTGCCATCTTGATCTGGTGATAACCTGAATATGCGTCCAGGAAGCATAAACTTTCGCAACCCGCCGTTGCATCAATGATCTGATCAATCCGGGGGAGAGCAAACGGGTCAACTGGACAGGCTTTCTTAAGATCCGTGTAATCCACGCACATACGCCAAGTGCCGTTCTTCTTAAGTACTAGCACCGGGTTAGCTAACCACTCCGGGTGAAAGACCTCCACGATGAACCCTGCCGCTAAGAGCCGGGCCACCTCTTCTCCAATAGCCTTGCGCCGCTCCTCATTAAAACGACGAAGGAATTGCTTGATCGGCTTGAACTTAGGATCCACATTAAGATGGTGCTCAGCAAATTCTCTCGGTACACCCGGCATGTCAGACGGCTTCCATGCAAAGATGTCCCGATTCTCACGGATGAATTTGATGAGCGTGCTTTCCTATGCGGGGTCCATGTTAGCCCCAATAGTAAACTGCTGAGATGAGTTGCCCTCGGTGAAATCCACTTGCTTGGTATCATCCGCCGCAAACTTGAGGGGCGGCTCTGATTCTGTAGTGGGCTTCTTCAACGGAGTCATATCCTCCGGGTCGACATTCTCTTTGTAAAACTTGAGCTCTGCCTCTGCGCAACTTGACTCTGCATAAGCTGCATCACCTTCCTCACACTCAAGAGCCGTTTTCCGATCACCGTGCACGGTAATCGTTCCTCTTAACCCGGGCATCTTGAGCTGTAAGTAGACATAACAAGGCCTAGCCATGAACTTGGCATAAGCCGGCCGTCCGAATAAAGCATGATATGGACTTTTAATTTTGACCACCTCAAACCACAAGGACTCCACCCTGTAGTTGTATTCATCACCAAAAGCTACCTCCAGAGAAATCTTACCCACTGGATAAGCCGACTTGCCAGGCACCACACCATGAAACACTGTGGAAGAGGGCTTAAGATCCTTGTCAAGCAAACCCATCCGGCTAAAAGTGTCGTAGTACAGGATGTTGATGCTGCTGCCACCATCCATAAGCACCTTAGTGAACACATATCCACCTACTTGGGGGGCAACCACCAAAGCTAGCTGCCCCGGGTTGTCAACCCGCGGCGGGTGATCCGCCCTGCTCCAAGTGATGTCATACTCAGACCACTTCAAATACTGCGGTTGAGCCAGCATGACCGATTTAACCGCCCGCTTACGCACCTTCTGGTCTCGCTTGTCAAGGCTGGTTGTGAAAACATGATATTGACCCCCGCTAAGCTGCTTCGGGTTGCTTTGGAAACCCGACTGGTTATGCTGCTGCTGGCCGCTACCGCCAGACTGTTGATGATGACCCCCTTGATTGCCTTGACCTTGGTAACCGGACCGTGAACCGCCGGGACCAAAGCCGGCTCCTGACCCGCCTGGCCCTGAGCCGCCGGACGGACCATTGCCGTTGTTATGATGTTGTTGAAGGCTGTAGTCTCGAAACTGCCGCATAATGCTGCAATTCCTCCATGTATGGCCTGCCGGCTTATCGGGCTGACTATGCTCTGGACAAGGTTTATTGAGCATTGCTTCCAAGTTGAAAGGAGCCTTACCCTTGTTAAAATGCTGCCTGAAGTTCCCGTTGCCCTTAGCACGGTTGTTTCCAGCGCTGGTGTTCGCCACCAGTTCTGACCCGCCGTCCGGGTGTTTCCGCTTGCCAGAATTTCCGTTTCCAGCCGCGTTCTGCTGCTGACCCTTTCCATTGTTACCCTTCTTCCCCTGACCTGATTTTTCATCATCAGAGCCCGGGTCTTTCGTGTTGTCAGAGTCTGTGTATTTGGTGAGAGCCGCCATGAGCTCCCCCATGTCTTGGCACGTGCGCTTGAGCCGGCCAAGCTTCTGCTTCAAAGGTGTAAAGTGACAATTCTTCTCCAGAATCAAAACTGCTTGAGCCGCCGTGATCTGTTCTGAAGAGTGGATGATGGTCGAGACCCGCCAGACCCAATGATGGGCTGACTCATCCGCCTGTTGCACACAATCATCCAAATCCACGATCGTCATGGGCTGCTTGCACGTCCCTTTAAAATTTTTGATAAATTTCGCCTTCAACTCGGCCCAGGACGTAACGGTGTTGGGTGGCAATCCCTTCAACCACGTGCGAGCCGGCCCTTCCAGCATCATGATGAAATACTTGGCACATACTGCATCACTAACATCTAACATCTCCATTGCCAGCTCATAGCTTTCGACCCAAGCCTCTGGAGGTAGGTCAGCTGTGTAATTGGGCACCTTGCGAGGGCCCTTGAAATCCTTCGGCAGGCGCTCATTCCGCAAGGCCGGCGCTAAGCACGGCACCCCCACAGCCCTGGAAGTTAACCCCGCTCCGGCTGAGACGGAGGGTGCGACTGTGGGTTCCTGATAAGCCGCCGCTGCCGCCAGAGCCGCCGCCTCTCGCTGTGCTCTCGCTCGATCCACCAGTGCCTGAGCATCCAGAGCCGCCAGATCAGCTCGCGGCGGGTTCCGATGTCGTTCACTGCTAGAAACCGCCGGCGACTCATAACGCCGGCTGTAGCTGCGACTGGGGATGGGGGTTGAGTGCACGCGACTCCGGCTGTAAGTATACTTCTCCTGTTGAGCCACCGCCGTCCGTAGGTATCCAACAGCGTTCCGCACCTCTTCTGCAAAAGGCGACTCGTCGGGGATGGGGATAGCAGCAAGCCGGGTTGCCGCCACCACCATGTTCTCCGCCGGGTTAGAGTAATGACCCGGCGGTGTAGGGAAAGAGGTCGGCATAGCCTGGTTCCGCCGGGGCGGGTTAATCTGCTGATGTTGAACCGCTGCCCGGCTTCCAGGCACTTCCGCCGTCCGGGTTACGGCCAAAGGCACGTTCTGTCCCGTTCCTGGCGTGTTGAAAAGGTTCCTTGCTTCATACTGATCCGGCAAGCAGGATTGGTGCCTCATCCGCTGAACCGCCGCTGCTGATTGCTGTTCCAACTCAAGACGGAAAGCATCCGTCCTAAGGCGCTCCGCCTCAGCATCCATCTGAGCCTTCAATTCATTAATCTCCTGCTGGACCTCAGTCATCTGGTTCTTCAACCTCGCGATCTCCGTATTACGGGCCGCTTGGTTTTCGGCCGTGACCTCAGTCGCCATCAGGCTTGTAAGCTCACCCATCAGATCCAGAAGAACCTAGGCCGGTGGCCTGCCGGCCCCAGATCCGGTTGCCTCAGCGGCTGAGCTGCCATGAGCCGCCGCTGTACCCGCCATGAAGACGGCAGCGCGGTTCGGCGGCTCATACTCCTCCGGCTCAGCGAACTCCGACTCGGGGTAAGGCTCGATGTCGCCCCCGAGCCCGCCATCGTGGAGCTGGTAGATTGATTCCGTCTCTCCGCTCGAAGATCCGTCCTCGGAGCGGATGAGAGTTTCCTCCTGCGACATAGATCCCTCGAGAACCATGCCCTGAGTGAAGCCGACGAAGACATGCTTCCTACCCGGTTTAGCACGGGCGGGTTGCACGCGTCGGGCGGGTTGCTTACGCCGAGCCGGCTCGACGATGTCGGTGCAGGTGTCCGGCTCGGGTTCAGATCCGCCGATTTTGCCGATGAAGACGTGAATCCCGCCGAAGGGGACCCGGAAACCGTACTCAATGGAGTCAGCCTCGGGGCCCCAGCCGGCGTCGTCGATGTAGAGCCGGCCGCGGTGACTCTTGGTCATCCTGCCAACCGCGTACCCCTCGATCCTTGGGAGAGAGCCCTTTGAGAACTCAACACCACCGAGCGCTAGCCCCACGGTGGGCACCAACTGTCGTGGTTTTAACACGGCAGATGTCCGAAGACTTAGGTTCGAGGCCAGCGCCATGGTAGTGGACTCAAAGGGGTTGATCGGGACAAAGGACACGAGTTTACCCAGGTTCGGCCCCTCAAGTAGAGGTAAAAGCCTACGTCATGCTTGTGCTGTATTGATTGGAGTATCGATTACAAGGGAGCGGATTGCTTGACTTAGTTCTCGATAGCTTGGTCTCTTTCTCCCTCAAGCCGCCCCGGGGTCTAACCTTTATATATGAGGTCAAGGCCCCGGGTTACACGAGTCATAAACCGACCCACACAACGTGTTCTACTCTGTCTCCAAGCCGCCTTACCATCGTAGGTAAGCCGCCTCCGGGCGGCTTAGCCACCCGGGTCTTCAAGCCCACTTCTGTCTCTGGACCTCTGTCAACGGCCCATCTGGTAAGCCGCCATGCGGCCTTGCCTTCATCTTCCGGCCCACCTTACAGGTCTTGGGCTCACGAGCCGCCAGGTGTGACCCGGCCCTGCCTGGGCGGGTCTTACCACGGGGTTATATCCCCAACAGAAGGCCTAGCCTATCAAAGACTAGCATCTTGCAGCGTCTTGCAGCATTAGAAGAGTGCAGATTTGTAGCATAACATAAAGTAACAAGCATGTAATAGCAAAGCCCAGAGATCCTTCCTCGACTCCCTGCGAGAAAGCGATCCCGGAGCCTATAGTTAAAGTAACATGTATTCAGTTCAAGTTGTAGTAGATTGGGATACAACACTGAGCGTCCTGTTACCATGGACACGGCTATTCGAATAGATAACTTCCCTGCAGGGGTGCACTACTGTTACCCAACACGCTCGATTACATCTGGCCGGACACACTTGCTGGGTAATACCCGGCCTCGGGTAATCGACATGTCGTAGACCAACCTAGACTCTCCAGAGAGGTCAACACGCCAGTCTAAATCCTAAGTGCGAAGGGGTCTTGGGCCCATCGCCCTCTATACTCCTGCACGTTCCGAGACTGACCGGGGCCCAAGCGCGACTGTGGAAACACCACAGACGTAACCAGCTCACCCCAACAATCAGCTCGCATCTCTGAACTGTGACAGCTGGATCGCTTTCAGAAGGAGCGTACGACGTAGAGGGCCCCATTAAACCATTATCCCACGTGGTGGTAGTGCATATAGGCCATCGGCCAACTCAGACCAAATACCCAAATCCGTTAGTGAATTATTAGGGGCTCGTGGACACGAACAGGGCTCAAGGCTCACCTCCAGCACCCTGTCGCACCGACTTGGTAATCCGCGGTCCAACGACCAGGGACCAGGCCCACCTCTCTCCTAGGTGGTCTCCGCCTGCCCTGACGTTTCGCCAAAATAATCTCTCGCGGGTGCCCTCATGGGCAACCCGACATCACCCCTCTCGCGGGTACCCCTCGGGGTCGACCCGACTTTATCAAGGGTCTGAGGTAAATGCCAAGGTAACCGTGTGGCCATGACATCATGGGGGAAATTCGAGGAATCACCCTCAATGGATTCCCACTCGATGTATCCATCAAGGTGAACTTGGAGGAATCACCCTCGATGGGTTAACACTTGAGGGGTTGTACAACAGAGGCATCATCGGAGGTGGTGAAAGAGGAATCACCCTCGGTAACCCACAACCGACTAGCTACGCTATAAAGATATCATCTGGAGTGAGGTAGAAGGTATCACCCTCGGCACTCGATGGTAGCTCTGCAGAGTCGTACAACTTAAGGGGGTGTGCGGTGCTGTGTTCGGTCTCTGTACATCGATCACATTGATCGAGTCATCCGGTAGTAAAGCCTGGCAGCTCGGACAAGGGTGTGGGGCCACTGATGGATCGCTAACCAACCTATAATAAGCATTTAGGATAGCAGGTAAGGTATCAACAGCAGTTACAAAATCAGGCTATGCATCAAAATAGGAGCAATCAAATACGGTAGCAAATTCTAATGCAAGCACGGGGAAGAAGGAATAGGCGATATAGGAATGATCAAGAGGGTTTGCTTGCCTGGAAGCTCTGCTGAAAGGGGAAGAAGGGTCGTCGACGATGTAGTCGATCACAGCGGCATCGGCAGCAGTCGCAGGGTCTACCGGAGAAGAAAGAGGGGGAAGAAACAAATAAAAATAGAGCAATCAAATGCAACACAAAAGCAAGCCTAAGCATTTTAAAAGAAGACCCGAATATTTTCCCAGCTCCAGGTGATTATCGGTCTATTGATCCGGAGGGGAAGGTTCCATGTTCATCTAGTGAGGAGTGATGGTCAAGCATTTTTGATCACATATTCGGATTCGTCTTATTTTTATGATCATTTTTCATATATAAATTATTTTCCTCCGAGTTACAGTTTATTTTATATGATTTTTCAAAGTTTTAGTCATTTTCTGAATTTTCTGGAATTAATTCAAATTCGAAATTAATGATTAAATTGCTACGTGCACACACAAAGTGTACACAGCAAAGCAGCACAGAGGCTGACAGTGGGGCCCCAGTTCACTGCCCAGTCAGCAGTCAACTGGAGGGTTGACTGGTCAAACGGGCCCAGATGGGTCCCACCTGTCACTGACTGGGGTTAGCCCAGTCAGCTGGTTGACTAGTCAACAGGGCCCAGTGGGACCCGCGTGTCAGTGAGACATTTAATTACACCGGTTTTTATTAGATTAATTAATCCGCGTGGGGCCCGGCTGTCATAGTGTTAGAGGGGGTTTTAATTAGCGCTAATGACGTGCCACATCAGCTGGTTAACGCCGGCGAGGCCGAGCGTGCCAGAGTTGGCCGTCTGGCCATTTCCGGTGGCGAGAGGAGGCGCGGGTGGCACCGTTGGGCAGCTGGGGACCGTGCGCATCGGACGGTGGTCGCGGGAAGAACGGGGGTGCAGTGTAGCGTCGGCCACGACGATGCCAGCGGCAGCAGCGCTCGGGCTCAGGCGAGCATCCGCGTTGCGGTGCGCTAGCGAAGGAAGTAAAGGGCGCAACGGCCTCCTGAGATCTCCAGGAGATCGAGGCCGTGCTTGAATATGAAGGGTGCATGCTAAAATGACGGCGGCGACTAGGCAGGCAGCGGTGAAGCTCCGGCCATGATGCAATCACGTATGCGAGCTCGAAAACGAGCTCGGGAAAGAGGGGAAAAGAGCGTGTGCTCACCGGGATCTCACAGTTGGGCTCGGGGAGGCGCGGGGAAGTCAGAGTCAAGTGGATCGACCGAAAATGACCGCCAGTGCCATGGGCGATGAAGAGCTCAGGGACGCGCGTGCAACGTGCCCCAGTTCCAATGGCTGCGCGGGGTCGACGAAGAAGAGGCCCACGGAGCCCCGGGACACGCTCCGAGGGCGTGGGGTCGGCGGTGGGCGCGAGCGTGAGCGGCGTACGGTGGTGGCCACATCGGGCGAGTTGGGGAGAGGGGAAGAACGCGCGAGGGAGAGGGAGAGGAGTGGCCAGGGGGAGGCCAAGGGCTCGAGGGGCATCGCCCTTATTCACTAGCGACGGCGGCGGTGACGCGCTGTCGAGCAGCGGGAGGGGGGGCGTGGCGCGGGTGCACGGGCATGCTGACACGGGAGGAGGGAGGTAGAAGGAGAGGTGCGGGTGGGCTCGGCCGCACTGTAGACAGTGGGCTCTAGTGCATAGTAGGTTTTCTCTTTTTCTTTTCTTTTCTTTTTGTTTCTTTTTTATAGTTTCTGTTTTCATTTCCTTTAGCTAGTGAATGACATTTGTAAAATATGCCACTTTTCCCATAATTAACATTGCATTAATTAGCACTGTCACAAAAAGTTTGGGAGCAATATAATTTCATTTGAATTTTATTTAAATATAAAAGGATTAAAAGTGGCTGTTTTGGGTACTGTTTTGGATGCTAGGGTCAACTTGGAAATTTTAATAATGTTGATTTTATTTTTCTAATTGCTTTGGGATTATTTGCAACATTATGAACATTTTTGTTTTATTATTTGAAGAAGTAATAATTTGACTTGCACTTGAATTTTGAATTTGAACTTGAAGTTGGACTATTTTCTAAATGCAATTTATTTAGGATGATCATGATGACATGGCTAATTAATTAGCTTAATGGCAGGGTTGAGATCTGGGGATGTTACAGTAATTGTGATTTAGTAAGAATATTGGTGTTAATGTTTGTGATTCCCTATGCATCCACATAAAGTCAATAGTTATGCAACGAAATTATATCCTACTTATGGTGCATTATTCGGTGTTAGTTATGTTCAATGCATGTTTATGACCGTTTTCGCTTTTTGGTTGGTCGCTTCTTAATCTATTTGCTAGCCTTCATTTGTACTAAGCGGGAACACTGCTTGTGCATCCAACTCCTTAAACCCAAGTTGTGGCAAATGAGTCCACCATACCTACCTATATGCGGTATTTCCATGCCGTTCCAAGTAAATTTGCATGTGCCAACGCTAAATTTTCAAAATAATTTTCCGTTTTGTGTGCTCGTACCGCTCATGAAGCGGCAGGCGGTGGCCAATATTTTCCATGCTAGGTGTGTTATTCTCACGATGAGTGTTTATTCACTTGTCATTGCACGAGAGAGTGGCAGGTAATAGGGATGCCCAGTCCCGAAATGAAAAAAAAATTAATATGATGATAATAATAAATTCCTTGGAAAGTGTTGGTATGGAGTGCACTCGTGGATACAGCTAGCCATGGATTGTGAAAGAATGGTAGAAAGGAAATAAACTTTATTTTTTGTTTGGGAACCGCCTGTAATGTGTCTAGCATGGAAGATATTGGGAATTCTCGGTCGTTTTCGTTGACAGGAAAAGTATGCCTCTTAAAATAATTTTATCTCTCTAATTTAAGCCTTGAGCTCTGGCACATTTGCAAATCTCTGCTTCCCTCTGCAAAGGGCCTGTATATTTACTTTTATGCAATTTTTATTTTTATTTTGAGTCTTCATCTTCACTTACAAAGCACCAACTAGAGAGCACTATTGTCATACTTGTGCATTGTGTGTAGCTAATGGGCTAGGGATAACTTTCTTTACCGTTGATATTTTGAAAGGCATAGTTGCTTGTTAGTATGCTTGAGTATTTATGTCTTCATGTCAAACTATAGACTATTGCTTTGAATCATTCAAGTCCAAATGTCCATGCTACAAAAGAAAAGAGTATATGATGAATATGAAAGGTAGCATTCCACATCAAAAAATTTGTTTTTATCATTTACCTACTCGAGGACGAGCAGGAATTAACCTTGGGGATGCTTGATACGTCTCCAACGTATCTATAATTTTTTATTGTTCCATGCTATTATAGTATCAATCTTGGATGTTTTATATACACTTACAAGCAATTATATATCATTTTTTGGGACTAAGGTATTAACTTAGTGCCCAGTGCCAGTTGCTGTTTTTTGCCTGTTTTCTGGTTTTCCAGAATATCAGTACCAAACGAAGTCCAAATGTCACGAAACTTTTTGGAGATTTTTTCTGGATATAAGAGATACTACAAGCTTCGGGAGAGGGCCAGAAGACGGAGGAGATGGCCACGAGCCACCAGGGCGCGCCCCAGGGGGGGTGGCGCGCCCTGGTGCCTTGTGGGCCCACCTCTGCTCCGTTTGACCTAATTCCACCTCTATAAATTCTCTAAAATCAGGAAACCAACAGAGGAGTCCACAAAATACATTTTCCGCCACCGCAAGTTCCTGTTCTCGAGAGATTCCATCTGGAGGCCTTTTCCGGCACTCTGCCGAATGGGGATTCGATCACGGAGGGGCTCTACATCAACCTTGCTGCCCTTTTGATGATGCGTGAGTAGTTTACCACAAACCTTCGGGTCCATAGTTAGTAGCTAGATGGCTTCTTCTCTCTTTTTGATCATCAATACAATGTTCTCCTCGATGTTCTTGGAGTTCTATCCGATGTAATCACTTTTTGTGGTGTGTTTGTTGGGATCCGATGAATTGTGAGTTTATGATCAGATTATCCATGAATATTATTTGAGTTTTCTTTGAACTCCTTTATGCATGATTGTTATAGCTTCGTATTTCTCTCCGATCTATTGATTTGGTTGGGCCAACTAGATTGATTTATCTTGCAATGGGAGAGGTGCTTTGTAATGGGTTCGATCTTGCGGTGCTCAATCCCAGTGACAGAAAGGGACATGACACGTATGTATCGTTGCTATTAAGGGTAAAAAGATGGGGTTTATTCATGCGTGAGTTTACTTTGTCTACATCATGTCATCTTGCTTAAGGCGTTACTCCGTTCTTTATGAACTTAATACTCTATATGCATGTTGGATAGTGGTCGATGTGTGGAGTAATAGTAGTAGATGCAGAATCGTTTTGGTCTACTTGTCTCGGACGTGATGCCTATATACATGATCATTGCCTTGGATATCATCATGATTATTTGCTTTTCTATCAATTGCCCAACAGTAATTCGTTCACCCACCGTATGCTATATTCAAGAGAGAAGCCTCTAGTGAAAACTATGGCCCCCGGGTCTACCTTAATCATATATTGAAAATCCTAAAAATACCTTGCTGCAATTTTTACTTTATTTATTTTATTTTGTATTTTTGTTCGATCTATCTATCTATCACCATACAATTTAATCTTGCAATTAACCGCCGAGGGATTGACAACTCGTTGTTCGCGTTGGGTGAGAGGATTTGTTGTTTTGTGTGCAGGTACTGCTAACGAGTTGTTGCGTGATTCTCCTACTGGATTGATAACCTTGGTTTCATAACTGAGGAAAATACTTATCTCTACTATACTACATCATCCCCTCCTCTTCGGGGAAATCCCAACGCAGCTCACAAGTAGCAAACCCTCATCGAGATGGTGCGTACTATGCTTGATGAATACAAGACACCTCGTCATTTCTGGCCTGAAGCAATTGACACTACATGTCACATCAACAACCGGGTAGATCTTCACAAATTCCTCAAGAAGACCTCATATGAGCTCCTCACTGACAAGAAACCCAATGTGAGTTATTTCAAAGTCTTCGGTGCTAAATGCTGGATTAGAGATACTCATCACAGTTCTAAATTTGCACCAAAAGCACATGAAGGTTTTATGCTTGGTTACGGAAAGGACTCGCACACCTACAGAGTCTTCAACTCCTTCCACCACAAGGTTGTTGAAACTGTAGATGTGCGGTTCGATGAAACCAATGGCTCGCAAAGAGAGCACCTGCCTCTTGTGCTAGATGAAATGCCTCCTGAGGAATCGATCAAGCTAATGGGCACTGGTGAAATTGTGCCCAGTGAAGAAATAGCTGATGAAGAAGTACTAATCCCTCGTCATGAAGAAACTGCTAATCCTGAGGAAAATGATGCTGATGATTCTGCACGGCTACAACAACAACAAGGCCCTCGTCCAACACACTCACGAGTGGCGAATGAAGTGCAGATTGAAAAGATCCTCGACAACATCAATGCACCTGGTCCCCTCACTCGCTCAAGAGCTTCACATCTAGCTAACTTTTGTGGGCATTACGTGTTTGTCTCTATTTCAGAGCCCACCAAAGTTGATGAAGCATTTCTTGAACCGGAATGGATTCAAGCGATGCAAGAGGAATTGCATCAATTTCAGCTCAACAACGTGTGGGAGCTAGTCAAGCGTCCCGATCCACGCAAGCACAACATCATCGGCACCAAATGGATCTACCGCAACAAACAAGACGAAAATGGCCAAGTAGTGAGGAATAAGGCCCGTCTTGTAGCTCAAGGCTACACACAGGTTGAGGGTATTGATTTCGATGAAACATTTGCACCTGTTGCTAGACTTGAAGGCATTTGTATACTGCTTTCATATGCAAACCATCATGATATCCTCTTATATCAAATGGATGTGAAAAGTGCATTCCTCAATGGTAAGCTTGAGGAAGAAGTATATGTTGCTAATCCACCAGGTTTTGAGGACCCAAAGCATCCGGACAAAGTCTTCAGACTCAACAAGGCTCTTTATGGCCTCAAGCAAGCCCCGAGGGCTTGGTATGATACACTGAAGGAGTTCCTGAAGAAAAAGGGTTTCAAACCCGGTTCACTTGACCCTACTCTTTTCACAAAATCTAATGATGGTGAACTGTTCATATGCCAAATATATGTTGATGATATTATCTTTGGTTGCACTAACAAGAAATACAATGACGAATTTGCATATATGATGCAAGAAGAATATCAGATGTCTATGATGGGGGAGTTGAAATTCTTCCTCGGACTTCAAATTCGTCAGCAACAAAATGGCATCTTCATATCTCAGGAAAAATATCTCAAGGATTTCCTGAAGAAATTCGGCATGCAAGATTGCAAAGGCCTCAAGATACCAATGCCAACAAATGGTCAACTCTGCACTGACAAAAATGGTAAAGATTTCGATCAGAAGCATTGCTTGAGGAAAATCTATAGACTTCTTCAGAAACATCAAAAGTTCAAAACCCTCAGTTGAAGAAAATGGCAGATGGCAGAAAGCCTTAGAAGGGAGGCAAGAGGAAGGAGGAACACACTACTTTTGAGATACCTGAGGATATTTACTCAGGATACTGCACACCCGATGAAGCAACTCATGGAAAGGAAACCAAGGAGCAGCGCAAAACGCGCATGCAAAAGATCAAGAGGTACTGGACTTATCAGTGGAGGAGCTACAATTACGTCACCTCCAAATACATGAAGGATTTTGCTGTAAAGCCGCCTTGCAACAGACCGCCTTAGGCCCCTAGGCAAACGGCTGACCCTACTAGCATCAGAAGGGGTGAAGAATTCCCCAAAGAATGGGCCAAGCGTCAGGCCAAATTGCAGAAACTGGCTCAAAAGGTTGTTGAAGAGTTCAACAGGGCCTCAAAGGCTTCACAAGATGCGGGTGCTGGCTCTAGTGGCAGTGCGCCCAAGAAAGCTATGAAAAAGAAGCCGCTCAAAAGCCTAAACCTTCGACTGAAGAGCCCTCACGGCCAAAATCTTCGTCAAAGCCCTCAGAGCCCAAGCCATCTTCCTCAAAGGCCTCAGCGCCTAAGGCACAAACTGCTCCCACTTCATCTGCACCTCCACCATCCGTCAGTTCTTCAAGGGCTGCAGCTAGGGCTTCAACGCCAGTTGTGCTAGCTTCATGCCAGCGCACTGAAGGCTTTCCAACTGCCTCCATTGCTGCATCAAGTGCCTCAGCATCAGGGCATATTTCCTCAAACACGCCAATGCTGAAGAAGAAGGTCACTGCAGGCCGAGGAACTAGGCCCAGCCCCAAGAGCAAGGCAGTATTGCCTCAAGCTGATGAACATGGGATGGCTGATGAAGATGAACTTGCAGAATTTGTACAAAGAAGAATGGAAGAGGCCGCTCATGCCAAGAACTCCTCAGTCCCAACATTTCTTAGTCCGAAAAAGATCCCTGACTTCATTGATGTTTGGTGTCAGAAACCAGATACACCACTTGACGACTTGGACTTGCCACCTAGACCAAGTCACGTCCTTTCTGCCTTTGTCCTCAATGAAAAACACAAGATAGAGAAGGCAAAGCTTGTAAGAAAAGAAATGAAGAAGAAGCAAAAGGAGCTCAAGGATAGAATGCTCTCTATATCCCCTCAACAACTGGTTGCTATGCAAACAGAGATTCAGCGCTTGTCTGATGAATATGAGCGTCAGGCTGAGCACTGCTGTGGAGTGAAAGACAGATTCATCAGCGCTTCAAACAAACTTGTTGATGACTATAATCAAAGGGAGCCTACGAAGTGTGGTCAAGCTCCTCCAACAAGTTCTTCAGCTCCACTGCAAGAACCTACCATTGCAACTGAGACTGTTGCGCCTAAAGAAAATGCCAGAGCAACTGCAATAGTTGCGTCTGATGAAATTATACCACCAAGCTCCATAGCAGCAGTACCAGACCAGTCTTTAGCCTTGAAGCTTATCAAAGTACCTTCTGCATCAGAAGCGAGAAAGACTGCCATCAAAAGAAAAGCTTCAGTACCCTTTGCTGCAGAATCTATGAAGAAATTGAAGATGGCTCCCATATCTTCAAATGCACCTATCGATGCCACACCAATTTCTTCAGCCCCACCAACCAGACCCTGTCAAGAGCTCCAGATCATCCCCTTCGGTGTGGACTATGTCATCCCACCTGAAGACGAAGAAGATAATTCCCACTCTGCTGCTTCCATAGAGCAAGTGGATGAAGAAATTGAGATTGAAGCAGATGCTTCATTACATCAGGTATCATCGCCTCCAGTCCATTTGACTGATGAAGAAACTGATGAGGACGTGGATGTGGGTTCCTCAACACCTGTTATCCATGATGATTTCTGGGATGTCGCTCATCCGAACTCACCCCTCAGCACGCCGCTCACGCAAATACCTCAGTCTTCTGCTGTCACTGAGGAAATACAAACTGGTTCTGAAGGTCATCAACCATCCCTTCAAACCATCAATGAGGAAATTCTAGCTGCATCAGCTGAAGAAATTGTGCAACAAGTGAATGATGAAGAAGTTACACCTCCTCCACCTCAACAAGATCCAACTCCCTCAGCAGATTCAGACACTGTTCCATTCGCAACAGCTGAGGAAGTTGCAAAATCTTTGGCCATCAC
This sequence comes from Elymus sibiricus, assembly GCA_039707655.1. NCBI lineage: Eukaryota > Viridiplantae > Streptophyta > Magnoliopsida > Poales > Poaceae > Elymus > Elymus sibiricus. The sequence continues at coordinate 352,978,633 of CM077664.1, forward strand.
GGATCCCAGTGATTCAATGGGCTCTCCAAGACCCATCTTCGATGTGAGGCCAAAGAAGATAAACCTTCAGCCAGTGGCCTCAATGCCCAAGGTTGGCAAAAGCGTTAGAAGGCCAAAGTTTGACAATGCCACCTTCTTTCAAGAGAAGAATTTCTTCATAGGCGAGTCCCCTTATGACTTTGCAAAAATCAGGCGTCAGAGATTTTGGACAAATGCTCAGATGAACTTCTATTCCTCACTGCTGTTTGACAAGAACAATGTGTTCCCGCATCGTCATATTCCTAATGTGGATATGGAATCCTTACCATGTTTTCGGCCAGTTTTGGCTGTTCTTCACGATGTCGGGCTGCTCAGCTTCGTCACAGATGTGTGTGATTGGAATGAAGAACTCATTCTTCAGTTTTATGCCACCTTGCATTATCTGGTGATGTTGATGATATTCACTCATGGGCTCTCGACTGGATGAGTGAGAACACGCATTACAAGGCTCCTGCTGATGAATTGCTTCGAGCTCTTCCTGTTGATTTGCCCTCCTCAGAAGCCAGAAAGATCTATGAAGAACCTGAGCTGCCCAATCAATGGATGCAAGTGCTGATGAAGCCATTGAATGAAGGAGAAGCTCAGAGAACCACCTTCTTAGTGAATGATTTGCTATTTGTGCCAAGGACAGTATATCGCATTCTGGCCAAAACCCTCAGTCCTATCAAAAGCCACAATTCTGAGACTGAAGAAGTTGTCGGAATCATGAAGAACTTGCTATTCAATATCATCCATGGTATTCCTATCAATATACATGATTTCTTCATGAGGACTTTGGCCATTGTCGCACAATCTCCATTTGACTTGAAGCCTTATGCTCCCTGGCTCATGAGATTCATCAGGATAAGATCTTCAATCAACTACAAAGCTGACAGTCAAAATCATCTCAGCTTTCTGCCAGATGTTCAAATTCTTCAAAGCACAATTGCTTCAGTTCCTGGCAAAGGGAAAGCTGTTATTGATGAAGGAGTTCGACCCCTTGATGGCCAATTTCGTCAGTCTGTCTCACAATCCACAGGATATGATTCTTCAAGCCATGACACTGACGCAAATGCCACTCAGCAAACCCCTCAAGGTGAAGCTCCTCGAGTGATGACTGATCATGAGCTCCTCATAAGTCTTCATCAGAAAGTTGACAAGAACCACAACTGGGTTAAGCGTCAACTTCATGCAATTCTAGGCAATATGACTGTGACGCAAAATTTAGTCCGAAAAAATCATTATTATCTGCATGAGATCTTTGACAGGAGTTGGGCCATTCTTTCACATCTGAAAACCCCTGACGAACCTGAAGAAATGGAATTCCAAATTAACTTTGATTGGGTCAATCCGCCCAAGAAGATGTTCAAGAAGGTTCAAGTTCCTCCGATGGTCCCAAGCTCTGTGCCTTCTTCACGAGCTACTGATGAAAATGAAGATGTTGAAGACACTACAGCAGGCCCTTCCTCAACTCGTGACCCCAACAACGACGCTGGCGCTCTCTCGACTGCTTCATGATGTGATTTCTTCAGGGGCGTTAGTTCTCAGTTTCGTCTCCTTTTGGTCATCTGATGACAAAGGGGGAGAAATTTGAGTTAGTCTTCAAGCGGGTCTTATATATCGGGCTATTTCTTTTGATTAGTTGCAACTCTTGGTTCTTTATTTGATTCGCTCCTTTGATGAGTTGTAACTTAAATACTGTTGGTGGTCTGACATTCTCCTCGACGTTTTATTTGCATGTGTGATTATGCTCTGATCCTCAAAATATATATATCTGTGCATGCATGTTATAATTCGTCAGACACCAATTTTCATCATGCATTCAAATTCTTCAATATCTTATGATCATGCATGATTGGATTCCAAGATATAGGGGGAGATCTCCACAATTTCAACCTGCCATGTGCATTTGCAATCCAGAGCAAATTCTTCATATGCACATCTTCAGGGGGAGTTCCTCAATATCTTGTAACCAATGTCTTCATATTCTGTACCTGCACTTCCACTATTTTTATTCCCGTTGAAAACTTAACTGATTTGTCATCAATCACCAAAAAGGGGGAGATTGTACGTGCATCAAGTGTCCCCTTAGTGGTTTTGGAGTATTGAAGACAAATAAGTTAAGGGACTAATAAGTTTGTGAGTGTACACAGGAGAAAATAGTCCCTAAAGACTTGGTTTAACCACGGAAGTCGACCCCTAAAAATGTATTTCTTCAAGTGAAGAATTTGGTGCGGCCTTTGAGGAAATTGATGTGAAGACATGGAAGCTTGAAGACTTTGTTTTCATAGTTTCTTTTTCTTCTTATTTGGGTCATAGGAAAAACCGTACTGTCAAAGGGGGTCAAGGTGAAACATATTTCATACTTCAAAGCGATGCTCAAACCTATACTCTTTACAGCCGCTTCGAGTGAAGCTTTTGGAAACCTCCGGAATAGCTGATGAATTTGACAGTGACAATGATGAAGTTTATCTGGTCTCTGACGAATTTGATCAGGCTGAGGAGTTAGGATTTCGCCAGTGCGATCTGCCTATCGTGAGGAAATAGAGAGCCCCGACGAAATTGAGAGCTCAATTTCCGACCGTTGCTGTGCCGCGTGCCAGCTGTCGTGTGGATTCATATCCTGACAACGGTCATGTCTGAGAAGAGCATTTATGACAATTCATGTAGGGTTGCCCCCTGGCTATAAATAGCCGCCCCCCACAACCACTAGTTGGTTGGCTGCTCTAGAGAGAACTTGACACTTGTCATTTGAGAGCAACCCTTCCTCTGACGACTTTGTGAGAACCCAAGTGAGGAAAAACCCAACCAGAGCCTAAGTGACTGAGCATCACTGAACAAGTTGATCTGTGTGATCCGACGCTTATTACCTTTGAAGACTGTCATTCTTCCAGACGGTTAGGCGTCATGTTCTGAGCACCCAAGAGTAATTGTGGTGTGCCGGTGAACAAGTCTGTGAAGGTTTTGGAAGTCTACCTTGAAGACTTACCACGAGTGATTGGGCGAGGTCTAAGTGACCTTAGCTCAAGAGGAATACGGTGAGGACTAAATGTCCTCCGAGGTAAGACTCAGCCGCCTCAACCAGATGTACAGTTGATACAGCAACTGGACCTGGTCTACCAAATCGATGTGTCTTCATCGAGCCCAACCGGTTTCAAATTCCTCACCCCTTTACCTTTACGCATTTCCGCTGCTGAAGAACTTGTACTCTACTTTTCTGATGAATTTGAACTGAGGACTTTCATCATGTTGTTTATCATTTCTTCAGTTCATCTTCTTCATGCATGTCTGCTTGTATGACTACTTGTTCTTCACATGTATGTATTTCCTTTGCATGCTAGTTACATCTGTGTCGATCTAGTTTCACTTCTGTTTCTATTTCGTCACTCTGATTTTCGTCAAAATCTTCGGAGTTGGACGAATTTCTAAAAATCTCCCATTCACCCCCCCCCTCTGGGAGTTAACCTATGCTTGCATCCCCCCTTATAGAGTAGTGGAAAAGGCCTCCAAATGGGATCGCGGAAGAACAGAGGCTTGTGGCGGCGATAAAATTGTTTCGTGTCTCGCTTCGTTTTTTTTTGAGTAATAAAGAATTTATAGGCCAGAAATTAGGTCAAACGGAGGCACAGGGGGCCCACAAGTGCTGATGGCGCCCCCATGCAGGGCGTGCCTAGTGAGCTTGTGGGGCCCTCGTGGGTCTTATGGTCTCTCCCCGAAGCTTCTAGGGTCTCTTGTTGTCCAGAAAAATTCACCGTAAAGTTTCATCGTGTTTGGACTTTGTTTGGTATGGTTTTTCTGCGAAACAAAGAAATTGGCAAAAAACATGAACTAACACTGGGCATTAAGTTAATAGGTTGGTCCATAAAAATAATATAAAATGACATATAAAGCATAAAAGAATGATAATATAATAGCATGAAACAATCAAAAAATATAGATACGTCGGAGACATATCAGCATCCCCAAGCTTAATTCCTACTCGTTCTCGAGTAGATAAATGATAAAAAAAGAATGTTTATGTGAAATGCTACCTAGCATGTTGTTGATCATGTAATTCATTTGCGGTATGAATATTGAGATACGAACGATTCAAGGCAATAGTCTATCAATTTGAAATCAAAACAATAATATATAAGAGTGTTAGTAAACATTTAGGGTCTCTCAAAATATAAATGCTAAAGAATGCTATCCCTACAAAATCATATAGCATGGCATGCTTAATCTTCCTAGCATAAATATATTAAGCATGAACTACCCCGTCGACAAGCCGAGTAATCAGATCATACATTTTCTTGTTTCAACTTTTTTGACTCTTACGCAATACTTGAGCGTGAGTCAAGGACTTGGCACTTTGGATGGCAAAGAGAATGATGATGGGGGTTCAAGAGAAGACAAAAGGTATAAGAAAGCCTCACATCAACGAGGCTGGACCGTTAGGCAATGGAGAGGCCTTACAATCGATGTTGATGCAAGGAGTAGGGATTGCCATGCAATGGATGCACTACAGTTATAAGTGTATGAAAGCTCTCTATATGAAACTAAGTGGGTGTGCATCCAACTTACTTGCTCATGAAGACCTCGAGCATTTGAGGAAGCTCGTCATTGAATATGCAAATCAAGTTCTATAATGTAAAAATCCCACTAGTATATGAAAGTGAAAATCATGGAGATTCTCTATATGAAGTACATGGTGCTACTCTGAAGCACAAATGTGGTAAAAGGATAGTAGCATTATCCCTTCTCTCTTTTTCTCTTTTTTTCATTTTTTCATTTTTTTAGAACAGTCTCATCGACCCCATCCCCACTTTCTTGAGGACTCATTAGTCTCCACCAAAGATTAAAATCGCGGGCAAAATTACAGCGATCGCGGCGCAATCGCTGGCTGGGAGGCTCCCCGCGACGCTATGCCACTAATCCCGCGATCTGGCGCTAACCACGCGATCGCGCGCGAAACGTCGCAAAAAGCCTTCGCTGTCACTGGAATTTCGCTGGAACGGGCCGAAAATAGAGGCCCAAACTGAGCTCGGCCCATCTTTACCCCAATAGAGCAGCTCCCCTCGAAAAGTTTTATGCCCACAAAAGATTCATGTCTTTCTATGGTTGTGCGTTTATAACAAAATACTTACCAGAGACAACTTAGCAAAAAGAAGACAAATGGATGATCCCGCCTGTCTATTTTGTGCTGAGAATGAATCTGTACAACATCTGCTATTTGATTGCGTAGTGGCTCAACATGTGTGGGCTTTTGTTTCTGAGTTTTTTTGTAATTGATAGGATCTTTGGTTTTGATGACATTTGTGCTTTTTGGCAATCGTCTAAAAAGAATGCAGTGTTGAACTTAGTAACTGCTGCCTCCTTGTGGAGCATTTGGAAACTGAGAAATGATTTCTGTTTTCAGGGACGCACCTGACGAAGTGTGAAATGCATTCTTGCTAAACTAAGCTGCTATCTACATCAATGGAAGGTGCTCTGCACCGATACACAGGCGGTGCTATTGCAACGTTGCATCCTCCTGCTGGACAAATGGCGTGGGGAACTACTTCGGATCGCCTGGACATGAGTGGGGGAGCCAAGTGAGTCGACGCTGAGGCCGCTGTGCACATCTCCAAACGACACTCTCCCTTCTGTTGTTGGCTGGCATAGTTGCTCATTTGGGTCTGTAAGCTATGATGATTAAGTAGTTTGAGAGAACTTCTGCTCTCGGTTATCTCCAGTTTGAGTCTTTAGTAGGGCCTTAGGCCGCAGACTTTGGTTTGCTTTATCTGGTTTTATTTGGTTTGTTGAACTGGTATGCTGGCTTTCTGCTTCATTATATAAAATGGGGGGGGGGACCCCTTTCATTCAAAAAAAACTGTTACTTTGAAAAAAAAGATTGGTTTTAGCTCAGAGATGGCAGTTGAAAGTTGAAACATGGTGGTACTACACAGTTGGAATGCAACTTCCTATTTACTGGGAATTTCCAATGTGATAGCTGCAAGTACTACACATGTGAAGAATATGTTTTATGGACGCAGTTGAAAATTCCATGGCCACCGCCTGCACTGGTGTATTTGTTGGGAGAGAACCTGGATGTGGTGACAATGATCATCGATATGAAATTGTTATTTCACAGCATATTAAATGGAATAAGAATGGTGCTTTTAGGCACAACATCTGAAGATTGGAAAGGTTTGACATATTTGTTTACAGCCAGTGTCAGAGGCATTCTAGTACAGTACTGGTCCATGAAACGATTGCAGGAGTATGTCTTCAGATTAGCAAGTTAGTCATGGCATAATCAGAACAAGCTCATGGAAGAGTACCAGTATGCATCAGCTTGGGGTCAAGCAGAAATTGAAGGGCCGGGGAATGTCACGCACCGGGTCCAACGGGTGGAGTCAGACTTGCACAAGGCTGGAGGTTAAACCAAACCAGTTGAGCCAAATTCGGCTACGCCCGGTGTGCCAGGCATGGTGCCTATGTAATGGGAGAAGAGGCGTGTGGCTAGTCATCGATGATGAACTGAACTGTAGCATGGTTACTTTCCCCTCCTCCACTGCTCTTCCTCCTTGATTTCTCTTCTGATTTGTATCCCCGTTATATCCAAATTGTCACCTAAATCCTCTGTGTGTGACGCCAGTGGCAAGGATCGTAACCGGAGGAAGACAATGGATGATGATTACACCACACCTTATACTCATAAAACCCTCGAAGAGATTTAAAAAAAGAGTCATCTTCATATGGAAAAAGGGGACCTTGGATAAATATATGTGTCTATGCAGTCACATCTTTCTGGTTTAAATTGACTCCGACAGACATTGAGAACAAGAATAAAGATTTTTTGTTTGCGAATAACAAGAATAAAGATTGAGCTCATTATGATCACCTATTTTGTCTAATGGACCACTCACCGTAATTCTGCAGTCTTCTGCCTTTTGTTTCTGTATAATCTTGTCTTACTATTGTAATTACATATATATGGACCCCGTTAGCTGGCGAACGTTCACTGGCAGGGTTGGCATTTGCGAACGATTTTGCTCACAGTTTTAGTTGTGAGGGAATGGCAAACAACATGAAAGTTTCTTTCGGAGAAGGCATTTTTCTTTTAAAAATTGCCATCGTTGCAACTAAAACTGCAAAAAAAACGAAACGTTCGTTTGCCACCCCCTTCCTAGCTAACGTTCGCTAGATAACATTACTACGTATATTTACATTAGATGCGTCCTACTTGTTTTTTTTTCTTTGAAAGAGAACTACACGCGTCGGTTGCATGGATGCCTTGCTATCTTGCTAGCTAGCTCTCTTCTTGTGACCCTTGCAGACAGAGTAAGAGCATATACAGCCGGGCACCCGAAACACTCCTCAAACGCCCGGGTGGGCCGTCCGGTCACTGACTGGTCACGAAAATCTGATCCAGACGGGTGCCTCAAACGGGCCTCAAACGCCCGAGCTGACCGGCACCCCTCATATCCAGCCCAAATATGGGGCGGATATGGGGGCGCCCGCCACGTCGGACTGGCGGAGGGGTCCCACGCGGAATCGCCCGAAAATCCGGCGGTCCGACGCTCGTCTCCTCTGTCGGTCCGCGTGGCGCCGCTCCGGCGGGCCGCGTAGTGCCTAGTCCGGCTATTTAAATCGACCACCGGCACCAAAACCCTACCATCCACATTTTCCTCCGCCTGTCCGCCGCCGCCGCCACTTTCCACTCCCCGTCTGCCTAGTAGCCATGCCCCCATGCCGTCGGGTGAGGAGCTACCCATTTCTAACGCCGGAGCGCCGGCTGGAGCTCCTTGAGCAGATCCGGGCAAGGCGCGAAGCCTGGATCGCTGCGGGGCTACCTTCGGATGCAGTGGATCCGGAGGAGGAGGAGGAGGAGGAGGAGGAGGAGGAGTAGGAAGAGGAGGAAGAGGAGGAAAATGGGTAGAGTTAGACACACATTACGATCTCGAAGTAGATCAACTCTGTATTCGATACATCTCCATCAATATAAACGAAAGCAGGACGTAGGGTTTTACCTCCATCAAGAGGGCCCGAACCTGGGTAAACATCATCTCCCTTGTTTCTGTTACCACCGATCCAAGATCCACAGCTCGGGACCCCATACCCCGAGGTCTGCCGGTTTTGACACCGACGGTGGTGCTTTCATTGAGAGTTCTGCTGCGCGATCACCAGAAGGATCGATGGCTCACCTACAGATTAACTGCGCCAACGGCCATGGGGACGTTTACGCCCCCGGCCAGCTCTTCGTTTTCGGCAGCATGGTCATTTGCGCTGACTCAACAGGGCATCTAGCCTCTGTGGAGAACTACGCCCCAGGTCGGATCGTGACCTTCGGCGGCCTCGAATACACTGCGGATTCCCGTGGTGAACTCATCCTATCGGGATGGACTCCCGGCCGAATTGAGAACTCGACCGGTGTTGGAGGCTCGACTCCAGAACCGAACTCCGTCGCGACGCCTATGGAGACCCCCGACGCGACCACTCCGGCCAGTTTCCTCCCGATCGTCAGTCCGGACATAGATCCGGCTCCCACCTCCGAAATCACGTCGGTGCTAGAACTGACTACGGCGCAGAACCCGGAATTGTGTTCGGCTTCCCTTCGCGCCGAAAACGCGTCAAGATACACGCCGGGCATACTTCGAGTCAGCCCTGCCTATGGCACATCAATGAATCCCGAAGAGCTATCTCACCTTGATGAGATGCTTGACCGCATCCGAAGCATGTCCATCTCGGACGGAAAGAATTTGGTTTATAATTAGATCGGACTTAAAGCCGACGATCGAGAAATTTACATCCCGCCCACCACCCACCTAGTCGCCATGGTCGATGATTTAACCGACGTGTTGGACTATGGTGAGACCACAGACATGGAGGAAGATGCTGATGGCCCCATCGAGAACACCTCGCCCCCGGTAAACGCGGGCAGGTGGACCGCCACGTCCACCTACGATGTTTACGTGGTGGACACCCCCAAATCCCCTCCAAGACGTCGGCGAAGATGCCGAAGGGGTAATAACGGGGAGCCCAGTGGTAATAACGCGACAGCCAATAACGGCGACGCGGAGGACGGTGATGCCGATTACCATGAAGAGGACGTTCAAGCCTCCCCAGTAAGGAATGCCACACCTGACCGACTTCTCAGGGACTCCGATCCCGACGACCTCTTTGAAGGGGCCAATGACAACTACATGCTAGAATCCGATTAGGACGAGAGCCTCGGTACCGAGGACTACATCGTCCCCGAAGACCCTTTTGAATAAGAGCGCTTCCGGCGGCGCCTTGTTGCAACGGCCCGGAGCATAAAACGCAAGCAGCAGCAGCTGCAGGCCAATACCGATGAACTAAATGAAAAGTGGGTCGAAGTGCTCTCCGCCGAGCAAGACATGGAAAACCGGCACCATAGTGCACCGAAATCATACCCATGTAGGCGTCTCTTGCCAGAGTTCGATGAGGAGCTCACCGACGACCAGGACCGACCCCCTAGAGGCCGGGACAGGCCAAGACGAGAAAACCTCAGTGACCGGCCACCTCCACGCTGCTATGGCAAGGACCCCATGGATTACCTAGATCCTCACGACGCTAGACGTCGCATTGAGGAAAAGAGGGCACCCCCTCGGTCCATCTATGGATCAAGGGGATGCGCGCCCATTGGGCTTGACGGCTACGATGCCTCGATGGACAGGAACGGCCATGCCCGAGTTCAGGCTTACTCACGGCTCTCTCCCAACCTCCGACGAGATGCTCCTCGGTTCCGAGGTCCGGCTCACCCAATCTGTTTTACAGACAGGGTGATGGAACATCAATTCCTGGAAGGATTTAAGCCCATCAATATAGAATCATACGATGGCACCACAGACCCAGCAGTATGGCTCGAGGATTTCCTAATACACATACACATGGCCAACGGAGATGATCTCCACGCCATTAAATATCTGCCGCCCAAGCTAAAGGGGCTGGCAAGGCATTGTCTTAACTGCCTCCCTCCTCACTCTATCGGCTGCTGGGAGGCCCTAGAAGACGCTTTTCGAGCAAACTTCCAAGGTACATATGTCCGACCTCCGGACGCTGATGACCTCAGCCGTGTCACCCAGCAGCCAGGCGAATTAGCCTGGAAATTCTGGAACAGGTTCCTCACCAAGAAGAACCAGATCATAGACTGCTCCGAAGCCGAGGCCATCGCCGCATTCAAGAAAAATATCCGAGATGAATGGTTGGCCCGTCAACTCGGCCAGGATAAGCCGTGGACTATGGCAGCCCTCACCTCACTAATGACCCGCTTTTGCATGGGCGGGATAGTTGGCTCGCCCGTAGTACTCACAACGGCGAGGCAGGCACCTCGGAAACACGCAACACCAATGGAAAACCCAAGCGCAACAAAAGTAAGCGCGGGTATAAAAATGGTGGAAGCGATACGGAGGACGCTGCGGTCAACGCGGGGTTCACCGGACCTAAGTCCGGACAGAAAAGAAAACCCTTTAAAGGGAACAAGGATGGACCTAGCCAGCTTGATAGACTCCTGGACTGCCCATGTGGAATCCACGGCACTCAGGACAAACCAGCAACCCACACTAATAGAAATTGCTGGGTCTTTAAACAAGCCGGCAAGATAGCGACAGAGGGTCAAAATAAAACCCAAAATCGCAGTGAAGACGAGGATGAACCTCGGCAGCCGAATAATGGAGGCCAAAAGAAGTTTCCTGATGAGGTAACAGAGGTCAATATGATCTATGTCACCCACATCCCCAAAAGGGAGAGGAAGCGTGTACTTCGGGATGTATACACGCTAGAGCCAGTCGCCCCGAAATATAACCCTTGGTCGGCTTACCCGATCACATTCGACAAGCATGATCATCCGACCAGCATCAGGCCCGGCGGATCAGCGGCGCTCGTCCTAGACCCTATTGTTGATGGTTATCATCTAACACGCGTCCTGATGGACGGAGGAAGCAGCCTCAACCTCATTTACGAGGACACGGTTCGAAAGATGGGCATCGACTCATCTCGGATCAAGCCAAGCTCCACCACCTTTAAAGGTGTCATCCCGGGTGTCGAAGCCCGCTGCACCGGAACGGTCACCCTGGAGGTAGTCTTCGGCTCGCCTGAGAACTTCAGAAGCGAGGAGTTAATCTTCGATATCGTGCCTTTCCAAAGTGGCTACCACGTGCTCCTAGGGCGCACGGCCTTTGCACGCTTCAATGCAGTCCCGCATTATGCCTACCTCAAGCTCAAAATGCCGGGACCCAACGGCGTTATCACAGTCAATGGTAACACCGAACGCTCACTCCAGACAGAGGAACAAACCGCGGCTTTCACAGCCGAAGTATAGGCATCCGAGGAGGCAGCCCGCAGCGATAAACGCGCCGCTCGCTCTTTGAAGTGCGCCTGGGCTGCACAAATCGACCTCGGCCAGGTACTCCCGCACCCAAAATAGGGATGCGGGCTCCTCGCGTGCCCTCTCTGGAGTGGGCACTACGTCCCCAGAGTGCATAATTTCGCACTGAAGATTCCCTGGGTCGTCGAGGAGCCAAAAAATTACTCAAACGCCAGCACGGTTCGACCAAGCAACGACGTGGCTTCAAGCCCCCGCACAGGCAAGTCTTTGTAAAAGAAATAGCCCAACATGACTACGTCAATGTGGTTTCAACCATAGAACGGACTTCGGCAACGTCTCCTCTAAAGGAGCTCGGTCAATCAAATGCTTGAAGCGTATAAAGGGCCGGAAAGGCATTAACCTCCCCAAGTCCTCACCATCAATAGAGAACATCTGGTCAACAGCTCGGAAACGCAGACGTGCAGCAGGTAGCGGCCCGGATTCTTAAAAATCCGATGATAAATATTCGTCCTGTCTCTTCCTCCTTTTTTACTTTTTACGTTGTATTCTTTCAATTCCTCTTGTTGCAGTTGGGCATGTAAACACTCAAAATTATGAAATAAAGAAACCGGGCCCCCTAAAGGTCCTTATGATATTTCTTTCTAAGCATGGACCCTGCGCTACGAAGAGGTTCTTCAAAAAAGATACAATCATACCACAAGTCCGAAGTGTTCGGCGTCTCGGATCTTGGCTTTATATGCATCAGTTTCGAACCTAGATTTCGGTCAATAGTTGGGTTGCCCGGCTCCTATGTGTACCCCTTACGTTCCCGATGAATTCGGCTAAGGGTGTAACGGGAGAACCACTGCGATTGCACCGCCAGGTCAATTGGCATAGCGCCTCAGTGGAGAAAGCCGAAAACTGACTATCTGGGTAGGCGCAAACTGGTCCGCCTTCCGTAGACCGCGTTAAGCGATGTGACAATAGAGTTCACCCGTGTTAAATGAAGGGCTTTCCTTTCTAGCCGAAGTGAGTTATGGCCTAGACCTCGGCCGACCAGGCCGGCCACTTCCTACACAGGGGGCTGGTCATCAGCCCCCACAGTCAAACTCCTATGACTAAGTGAAAGTCATAAAGCCACTATAGTCTGATTGCCTAGTTCCTGTAAGCACCGACCACCTCCGGGTACCGAGACGTCGGCTAAGGGTCAAGAGTGCCTTAAGGAACACCCTTTGTATGATCTACACTGGGGCTGAAGCCGACGACTGGCCGCTCTCATTTTAAAACAGTCATACAGGAGGTAACACTAAAAAAACACACATGGAATTTAAAGCCATAGTCATTCAATCAAAAGATAAAGTTTTGTACATCACACACTTCGGCATTCCGAAGTACTATTTAGAAATACATAGTGTCCTTTGGACACATGGCTTCGGTGATACGAGCTCCCTCCTCCACCTCGGCGAAGAACTGTTCGGCGGTGCGCGGCTTGTCGGCAGGAGGGCCCGCGGCACATGTCACCGCATCAACCTTTCGGAAGTGCGTCTTCATGCAGGCGTACGCCCTCCGCGCTCCTTCAAAGCACGCTAACCTCCTCCAGCGGTTAACACAGGGCATGGCATCCTGGAGACGGGCGGTAAGGCCGAAGAGTCTCTTGGGCATGGCTTTGGCAGGCCACAACGCGATACAGAGGTCCTGGAGCGCCGGTCTCGTCATGCGAAACAACTCCACCAGCTGCTTCACTCGATGATTTAGCAGCTGCGCCGACGGCGACCCCGGGAACTGCCCCCAAAAGGCCTTCTCTGCCTCGTGGCCCGCCAGCTGGCCGAAGTACGCCACCGCATCCGCCGCGCTCTGCGGAAGATCCGCAAAGACCTCTGCGGAACGCCATAACTGGGTGAGCTCGACACACCCTTTGCTGCCAAACGAACACTGCAGCAGAAATAGCTTACCCGAGGTGATTTGTTCCACCTACTTGAGCACCTCGTGGTCAGCTCGGGCCGAGGTCTTGAGCTCGGAGTAGGCAAGTTGAAGCTTCTCGAGCTCCTCCCTTGTTCGTTGCCCCTCCTCCTGAAGCTTGTCGCATGCTTCAAACATGCCCTTCAGGGTCTCCTCGACCTCCAGCACCCGCGCCTGGTGCTTGTCCCCGGCTGCCTTCTCGGCGGCTCGGGCCTTCTCCGCCTCTGCGGCAGCAGCCTCTTGCTGCCTCACCTCCTGCCGAGCCTTTTCGAGCTCGGCCTTGAGCATCTCAAGCTCCGCTAACGCCGCTGTCATTGAAACAGTTCGTCCTTAGTTTTTCATTGAGCAAAACCTATCACAAACTCTTTTTGTACCAAGTATAATACAAGCTTATGTTGCTTACCTCGAGACTGCTCGAATTTTTGGTTCACCAGGGTGAGCTCCTCCTGGGACCTCTCGAGCTTCCGGTTTATCTCCGCAATCTCCTCGAAGACGGGGTCCGGAACTGAGGTCGAAACCTGGCAGTAAAAATCCTTATTATAAAGGGAACAGTTAAATTACTAAAAGCTGCCAGGACGGCTGCCTCGCGCAGCGCCTTGGGGGCTACTTGACAGGCTACTACTCAATCAAAACGGCCCCAAATGCCGGTTTCTTGAAACCGCCTTCGGGCTCGGGGGCTACTCACTCACTAAGCCGTTTAGCAGGCTATGCCATCATGTCATCGGACAAATACATAAAACAAAAAAGCTCAAATAATCAAGTTAAACTAGGTGCGCGGATAAAAGAGTACCTCGAAACCCGCTACGAGGTTCTTGAAAACCTCATGCAGGCCGGCCCCTGCGGACCGGAAGCCCTGTAGCGCCGCACCTATCAAGGCACGGTGCTCTTCCTTGATGGAGGAGCCCTTCAGGGTGTCCTCCATCTCCTCGGTCCACTCCGCGCCAGCCCGTTCTTGGGCAGTTGAAGGGGGTGGGGGGACGACCTCGGATATGTCGATCCGGGTAGCCTCCACCTGCGGTGGCGGAGCCGAGGTAGACATCGGCTGGACCAATGACTGACCCAGCTCCTCTTCGATGACCACGGGGTGTTTCTCCCCCGGGTCTTGTTGGGCCGAGGTGTCAACCTCGGCCATGACGGCCACCTCCCCGATCCTCATCGTATTGACGTCAGGAGCTAGGGTGAATGTCGCCTCCCCGAGCCCATCATGCGCCGGGGAAGGAATAGCGGGCTCTGGAGTCCCACTGGTGGACGGCAACCCACTCGAGAAACCGCTGGGGATTACCCTCGGCGGACTGCGTGAGAAGAGGACGCTCTGTGAGTTTTCCCTTACTAAAAATAACTTATCAAATTTAAAGACGGGATATAAGGACGACGGCTTACCCTCGAGGCTCCGGTTTCTTCCTCCCCATTGCGAGGAGGTCTTCTTCTGAGTCACCGAAGAGCTCGGCTCTCTCAGGCAACTCGCTGGCGGCCCCGGACAAGGTTCTCCTCGGCGTCTTCGGGCCCTTGGGCGTCATGCCAGCTTCGGCGTCCTCTGATGTTGACACTACTAGGGAAAACCCTAGCAGTAGCACTGGTTTTTTGCCTACCAGTAGCGCGGGGGGCCGCGCTACTACTACGGCGCTACAGCTATCTTGTAGCAGTAGCGTTGGTTAGACCAGCGCTACTGCTATCCCTACTTAGCAGTAGTGTTGGTTTGTGCAGCGCTACTGCTATATAGCTGTAGCACTGGTCTAATTCCCGCGCTGCTAATATACCAGCGCTACTGCTACTTGTCAACCAGCGCTACTGCTAACGTTACGCATAATTTTTTTTGGTACGTATTTGCGCTGTCTTTGTACAGGGTTTATACAGTAGTCTAATCATATCATGAACAAAAAATATTCTCATCATATCATACACATAATAGTCTCATCATATCATCACATTATCCGAAACAAATGATGTCTCTCATCATCATCTCGATATAGCGATACAAGTTACGTGACATGTCTCGAATACAAGCAACTGCATGGTCATCACATACACATGTTGCATTATCTATATCTAAACTATGATATAGAAGAGAAGAGCGATCACTATGAGCAAGAGCGCGATAATGTAGTAGTTCTTGAGGTGCCGGTTCCTTTCCATCTCTCGCACTAGCGTGAACCTCAAGTAACTATCTTCCGCTTCAGCTCTGCTATCGAACCCTCTCTGGCTGCCGCCCGGGAACCGGTACACCTGGGCCTGACACTCAGGCCATTCGTCGTACACTCCAGGAACCTTCCCTACATACACGGCGTAGCACTTCTTCGCCATCGATGATCTATATACCTGCATCGTCACATGATGAATTCATCGATAATATGCAACATAATATATAGTTTAGCAACACAAAGAGACAGAGTTAGCAAAAATAGAAGCAACATATCGTAAACATAAATAACAAAGTTCATCGTACCCAAACTAATTAACTAGAGTGATCTACGCTAGTTGAGGAGGACGGTTTAATTACATCACAAAGTTTCGTCGTGCATAAATTCAAAGTTTCGTCATAGAGAAAGTAGTGACTAAACGGACACATTGTCATCATCAATCACTCCAACATGTCATGCCATCCTTCCAAATCAGGGAGGAATGACCCGAGCGACGTGAAAGGCTTCAGGTCGAGACGCTGGGCGGCTACGCGTGTTCGGACGTCTTCCCGCGACATTTCCCTTCTTCGTAGAACATCCCTGTTTTTTCGACGACCTCCTTCATGATGACTTAGGCAAGTTCACGCTGGATGTGATAGAACTCAGCTCGTAGTCGATGATCTGGTACATTTCCTAGTTTCTTGGCCCATTGCAGAATATCGGCATCGCCGGATTTAGGTGACATGCGAAGATTCTGCCGATCCCTTCTATACTCCAGCATGTGGTGGATGACGTAGAATCCATCACTGAGACTACCATTCGGTTGCTGGATGCAGCAGAAGTCGGTCTTATGGGCGAAGCAGGGCGCGCGGTTCTTTGTCCTCTTGATCGTGATCTCTCCACCCCGTTGGCGGTAGCTTAAGATAGCACTGTCGAGAACACTCTTGATGTGTGTGTAATCCTTTTTCTTTATGTTCTTTGACGAGTCCAAGTAAAGAGCATGGGAGAATCGAGGGTAAAGAATGATGAGGACGGCGCGCCCCTCGCTGCGCAAAATAAGTACACCTCAAATTAGCCTCCACGCGTGCAAATGAATGATTGAAATTTACGAAAGTACTTATGTGTCACAGAGGATATCCGCAGATGACTTACATGGGATGATAAGGCAGGAGAATCGTCTCCTTGTCCTTATTGGCGACCATGAAGTCGGCGATGTAGGTCCTCGCATATTCACGGTGTTCTGCGCAGACTACCAAGAAGGCCTCATGCATAAAGTACGGGTCCGTGACTGAGATATAAGATATTTTCTCGCGCGTGATGATGTAGTTCATGTACAAGGCATAAAGGCGGACGAACGTAAAATCCAGCTTTGTCATGTGAAACATGTCGAAGAGGTAATCAAATCGAAGGAAGAACTTATCCGCGGGGAATGTCTAGACGTACAACCTTTGCTGCGGCACGTTAACCACATAGAGCGGGTATCCTGGATTTGTCGAGACGAGAAGGCTTTTCTCTCTCGACAGCACATCGTCATGAAGTCTCCTTAGATCGCCATCTATGCCCTCTAGCGCTGCCTTATGTAGGATCGGATCACCGGGGACATGGAATTTCACCGCACCTTTGGTAGGTATACGGTCTGCAACCCGAGGCTGCGGAGGTGGCTGGCTGATAGAAGCAGCTTTGTCGCCAGTAAGGCCTTTCCTTGGTCTCTTCCTATGCTTCTTGGGTGCCAGAAGTGAGCCTAACATACCGTCCCTGACCCCCGCCCCCAGTGTTGTCGGGCTCAGCATTGCACAACCCTCACGTTGTTGATCCTGGGTTGAGGCGGCATCTGGAGGCGTGTCCTGCGAGGATTGCATGAAGAGAGACTTCTTGCAATCAGCCTTAAGACGTTCCTACTCCGGCAATTCAGGCATCAACTCATCACGCTCAAAGCTTGAGTCATACTGCTGAGCCATCAATCCTCCGTCGTCATAGCCGCCGGTATTGATAAACCATAGAGGGTCATCATCCTCGTCCATGACATCATCCATTGCTTCTTCGACGGCGGCGACGTCAGCAGCCACTAATGGAGCCTCTTCCTCACGTCGTCCGCTATCACCCGGCATGGCAGGCGCCGCTAATTAGGTAGGTGGGGTGGTGGTGTTCATACCTTGCTGAGGCTTGGTCGTTGGTGTGCTCCCGGCCGCCTCTAGACGAAGGAGATTCTTCGGCCACAGCAAGACCCAACTCTTGCAATCGCCAAGCCGTGGCGGGGTCTCGTCGTCATCTCCCCCTAGTGATACCGGAGGAGCCAAATTCTCGTGGCCCGCTTTGACACTGGCCACGGAAACCTTGAAGACTCCAGGGGGCATCGGCCGGCTGTGGAACGAGCGATCCTTCGGCTTCACTATCGTTGCCTTTCCCACGTCCACCTTCTGGCCGCTGATGGGGTACAGTATGGTGCATGGGGTTTCGTCGGCCTGCGAAGACATGTCTGCGACGTCAGACATCCAAAAGGCAACGAAAATGGAAGATTATATATATGTTGAAGAGGGCCGGTGTGACACGTAGTTACCGTGAGGGCATCGAGCTCAGCCAAACACGAAGCCCCGCCGAGCATGCCAGAGATGGAGGACGGGCTGCTATGAGCAGGTGCGGGAGCAGGTGCGGGAGCAGGTGCGGTTGCGTGAGCAGGTGCTGGTGCGAAGTTTACCGAGTTGCTCCCGACGAAGCTAGGAAGGGGAAAGTCTGCTGCCTCTTTATCTGGATTTTGCTTCATCTATTCGACAATTGCCAGAACCAAGGCACCAATCGAAGCTACAAGTTCCTCTCTGCAGACAGCTACCGCTGCTTTGACTGCCTCGCTCACCAACTCAGGTCGTATCGCTTCTTTGGTCCCAGTTGTTCTCTTATCGACCGCAATCTCAACCTTCTTGTCGATGTTCTTTTCGTTTAACTTCCATCTCTGCTTTCTCTCCTCGGCGTCCTCATGGTAGTAGTACTTCCATGTGGCGCCATCTTCGACGGTGTGCACACATCAATACGACGGCCGCTTGTCCAACGGGAGTTCTTTCGTTACGTTCAAGGCTCGGTTGAAAGGGGTGTCCCACTTGGGCCTCGCCGACGACTCAGACGACAAGTCGCTTTCGGCCAGCATCCTGTGCTGCTCTTTCTGCAAAAGGAACGTGGATCATTTACAAATGTGACTAAATGTGTAGTCGAATTGATCAGAAGCAAAAATAAGGTGGTAAAATAATAATTACCAGCAGTCTCATGAACTCCCTCGTGGGCGTGTCCGTTTCAAAAACCTTATTTACTGGGTCCCAAGTGTACCGGGCCCTGATGAAGTCATGCTCCTGTGGGACGGTGAACTCCGCCAAGGGGTCTGGGATCCCCGCGGCTTCACGTTCCGCGTCCTCCTTGGCCCATATGGGCCTCTTGCCCGAGTAACCACGGCTTCCGAGGCGGTGGTACCCCGTGTTCCTTTCCTGAAGCCCCTTCATGTACTCCGACTTTTCTTTCGCAGCTTCGGCAGCGCAAGCCGCCTTGAATATTTCGAACTGCTCTTCCGTAATTGTCGGATTATCCTTTACAATCTCAGAGTAGTGTTCCTTTTGGGCGATCCGACTTTTCACCCTTACTTTCTAGGCGGACAGCGCGCCGCTAAACTTGCCCATGGCTCTATTGTTTATCTTCTTCATTCCCTTGTCTAGCCACGGTGATGGATATTTGGTTTCATCCCGGTCGGGTAACAGGAATCTCTGGTGCAACTTTGTTAGGAGGAAGTGCTCCAAATTTGGTATCTTCCTTAAGTTTTCGTCGTTGATGCTGGCGGTTTCCCGTAGGATGCATCCTATTTGATTGCCGTAGCACTTGCGCACTTCCTCAGGCTCTGTTGGCTCGAAATTGCCGGGGTCCACCACCGTGACCACCAGTCTTCCGGTGCCGAGCTGGTTTGGGCGCCATATCCTCTTCGCTTTCGGTTCTTTACCGGCTAATTCGCCAGCATCGGTGCCGGTGTCGGTGTCGGTGCAACCCTCGGATGTGACAGGGGGGGCCTGCAACAACCATTGTTCGTCCAGATACTCAAAAAAGTTGTGTGCCGCCTCGTAGACGTCTTCGCAGTTACCAGAACCCCCGCCTTCGTCGTTGTTAGCCATGTTTCCTACGATTAAGTCTGCTCGTTTAATTCTAGACCTAATAAAATGAATAATGACATTAAAAAGGCCCTATGTTTTCCGGAATGTTGATTCATTCCCGTTCGGTCGAATCCCGGGCACTCGATATGTCCTAGTTTCTAGCACAAGTCATGCCGAAATTCACGGAAAATTTCGGCATGACCTTTGCTAAAAAGTGGACAAATCGAGCGCCTGAAATTTGGCGGAACGGAAATGAATCAACATTCCGGCAAAACATAGGCCACTCGGAATCAGATTCCCTGCAAACAACAAAAAGCCACTTGGGCACATTCATAGGCCACTTGGGCACAATCGAATAATTCAAATTTCCATATAACAAGACCACTTCAAGAAAATGTAGAACTTGAAAAAAATTTGCTATAAACCCTAGAGCATTGGGTCGACAGCAACTCTCTCATACTGTCCTAATTTGCAACTCTCTCATACTGTCATAAAAAAATATTTAGTTAACTACATTGGGTCCACAACAAGCTTATTTCTACATTGAATTTTTGCTCTAAACTAATTTTTTTCTCTAAAATGAATTTATATAAACATTTGACGAACCCTAATGTTCTATCCACAACAACTACAACTACTTAACCATCTACAACTACTTAAGCAAGCATCTACAACTACATAAGCACAGGAACCATAAACATTTGATGAACCCTAGCTAATTTGATGAACCCTAAAATTTCATGAACCCTAGGAACCCTAGCTAGGCAGAGGTAGGGGAGGAGGAGGAGGAGGTGTAGGCGTGGTCACCTCGGGCGTCGAGGGAGGTAGGGAGGAGGAGGAGGTCGGAGCGGCCGAGGGCGCAGCAGAGGTGTGGAGGAGGTCATCGGCGTCGGGCGTCGGGGTCGACCGCGCGGCGTCGGAGTGGGGGCTCGGGCGACGGTGAGGGAGGGGCGCGACGGCGGCGATGCTGGAGCGCTGACGAGGACGGCGGGGGCGCGACGGCGGCGACGGAGACAGGAGGAGTGGGGATTTGGGGGAGAATTGGGGGAGAAAGGAGGGAAGGCCGCGCGGGGGGGGGGGTTGTTTAACTCAAAATAGCAGTAGCGCGGGTTCCAACCCACGCTATAGCTAACTTAGCTATAGCGCGGGTTAGAAAACCCGCGCTACCGCTATAGTAAGTAGATATAGCGCGGGTTCTAAACCCGCGCTACCACTATAGTAATTAGCTATAGCGCAGGATCTAAACCAGCGCTACTGCTATTTCTTTTCTCCATTTTCTTTTTTTTTATTTTTCATTTCATTTTCTTTTTTTCCTTTTTCCTTTTCCTTTTTTTTCATTTTCATTTCTATTCCTTTCCTTTTTATTTCTTTTCCTTTTTGGTTTACTTTTCCTTTTTCTCCTCCGAAAGACGACCGAGCCGACGTTGTCCGATATGCATGGTGGGAAGGGGATATATACAATGTATATAACTAAGGCAATATATATTACATCATTTGGCCGATAAAGGTTAAGTGCGTATACAAAATAGGAACATATATATAAATGATGGTTTCTCAGCGTCGACGTTGTCGTTTCTGAGTGAGCTTCTTTCCTTTCTTGTTCGCTGCCGAATAATTGAGCCCCTCGTTGTGACTTTTCCTTTTCCATGGAGTACGATTTTTATTAGGTAATGTAGTCTTGCTTCTTCTTTTGACATATGCTTCATCGTCATCGTCATCTTCCCTCATCGGGTCACCGTACTGGTCGTAGTCTTCCTCGTTAGCGACTCCATCCATTCCGACGATGCTCCTTTTACCTCTCCTCACGACAACACGGCTGGGATTGCTCGGGTCGGTTATGAAGAAGCATTGTGTCACGTGCTTAGCGTGTACCCATGGCTCAGTTTTGGCGATGACGTTCACGGTAGCTGCGCTCTTCGCGTCGGGTATAGACATGGTAGTGAAATACCGGTTTTCTCTTTCGACGGCCTTAGCCCATCTGACACGGAACATCGTCGCACTATGCAGTCCAGTGTAGTCAAGCTCCCAGATCTCTTCGACCCTTCCGTAGAATCTTTCAGTTGCGCCGTTGTCGCCGTTCATGCATTCCATCGTCACCCCTGAGTTCTAGTAATCACTGTCTATGTCTTTGGCCTCCGTGTAGAACGTGTATCCGTTGATATCATATGCCTGATAGGTCGCGAGGTTGGCCGCGGGGCCATGTGCTAAGGTGTGTATGTGCAATCCGTCCGCACTGCCCTCTTCCGGGGTATTAGCAAGAACATGCTCTTTGAACCAACGCAAGAAAGTGGAGTTGTGCTCTCTAGTAACTTTGGCGTCCGTCTTGTTTAGCCCCTTGTCACGGTACTTCTTTGCGATGGTTTCTTTGTGCAATGCCACGAAAGGATCTACCACGTCTAGGTGCTGTAGCACTACTAAGTTTGCTATGTCCAAGTCATTGCGTCGACCCGAGTGGTCCACATGCAATTCCCTCCGGCCGTTCGTGTGACCTTCTCCTCCGAGCCTCCCAAGGTGCTTGTTGACGGGCAAACCAACAACGGGGTTTTCGCCACCTAGATAATTCTCACAGAAGGAGATGCACTCTTGGGTCAGATAGCCCTACACGATGCTTCCATCCGGACGGGATATGTTACGAACGAATCCTTTGATGACCCCATTCATCCTCTCAAATGGCATCATGCTATGAAGGAATGACGGCCCGAGGTCGATGATGTCGTCCACAATGTGGACACACAGATGCACCATGACGTCAAAGAACGCGGGCGGGAAGTAAATCTCAAGCTCATTTAGTATGACAACGATCTCTTCCTGTAGCCTTCGGAGCTGCTTCACACTGATCGACTTTCGAGAGATAACGTCGAAAAAGTTGTAGAGACCAGTAAGCGTCTCACGGACGTGCTTGTCCATTATCCCTCTAAGGGCAACCAGAAGGATCTGCGTCATCATCACGTGACAGTCATGAGACTTCATCCTGCTGAACCTTTTCTTCTTGGTGTCCAGAAATCTGCTTATCTTCCCACAGTAACCGAAACTAACTTTGATTCCGATAAGGCACTTGAAGAATTGATCGATCTCCTTTGGACTTAAGGTGAAGCAAGAAGGGGGGCAATAATTCTCTTCCATCTTGTTGACTTTTTTGCCCCTGTCCCCCGCCTCCGTCTCTGTCTCCGTCTCCTCCGACTTTTTACGGGGCGGCATGTGGAGATCTGCCCTGATGTTCAAATCTTCCAAGTCTCTTCTTTCCTTAGGCCCATCCTTGGTCTTATCCGGCATGTTCATCACTGTTGCAAGCAAGCTCTCAAGGACATTCTTTGTGATATGCATTTGATCGAGGCAATGAGGCATGTCGAGTTTGGGCCAGTACTCCAAGTCCCAGAAAACAGACCTCGTCTTCCATACCTTCAGCAGCGGCTCCGGCGCCTTTTTCATCTTTCCCGGCGTGGGGCACTGTTCCCAGTTTTTTAACAACTCATCGATTTCGGCGCCGCTCCTCTTACGTGGAGGTCCTTGATGCTCAGCCTCACCATTGAATAGATCTCCACGGTTTATCAATGGGTCATCCTTCTCGAGCCATCTTCGATGCCCCATGTACACGATTTTCCCAGACCCTCCATCTTTCGTTAGCTGCTGAGACGTTGTATCATCCATGCACCGGGTGCATTCGCAATATCCATGGCACACCTGGCCTGTGACATATCCGTAACCGAGATAGTCGTGCACCGTCGTTATCAGCGCGGCTCTCATATAGAAATAGTCGCCTTTGCTGGCGTCCCATGTCTTGGACGGTGTTTTCCATAACATGTCTAACTCCTCTTTCAGTAGCCCCAGATACAGATTAATATTATTTCCCGGTTGTTTCGGCCCTTGAATCAGCATGCTCATGTGTATGTACTTTGACTTCATGCACAACCAGGGGGAGATTGTACATCCATACAAAGACGGGCCATGTGCTATGGTTGGTGTTCTGGTTGCCAAACGGATTCATTCCATCGGTACTCGTGCCAAGCACGATGTTCCTTGCATCATCTGCGAAATATCCATATTCGGCGTTGAATGCTCGCCACAGGCTAGCATCCACGAGGTGTCTCAGCTTCGGATCATCTCCGTCGTCAGGCTTCACCCTCTCCGTGTGCCAGCGCATGAGCTTTGCTTCCTTAGGATCTACGAAATAACGCTGCAGACGGGGAGTGATCGGTAAGTACCATACAACTTTCTGAGGAGATTTCTTCCCGGCCTTCTTGTATCGAGAAGCATTGCACACCGGACAGCTGGTTTTTTCCGCGTGTTCCTTCCGATAAATGATGCAATCGTTGATGCATGCATGGTATCTAATGTGGGCAGATCAAGAGGGCACACGATCTTCTTGGCCTCATCGACACTAGTAGGACACAGGTTCCCCGCGGGAAGAACTTTATTATGTAGATACTTCAAATGCTCATCGAGGCTTGCGTCTGTCCATTTGTTTTTGGCCTTCGTCTTTAGAAGTTTGAGCGTGAAACTCAAGCGGGTCACCTCGGGATCGCAACCGTCATACAATGGAGTCTTCGAGTCTACCTCCAGTTGCGCCAGCTTGGCCTCCTCTCTAGAAGCAGCTCTGTCGCTACTCGTATTCTTGCGAAGCAGGTCTCGAACATGAGGGTCCTGCACGACTGAACTTAGTCGCGTCGAAGACTGCGGCGTGTCCGCCTCTTCTCCGCCGTGTCCGGCCTCTTCTCCGCCGTGTACGGCCTCTTCCCCGCCGTGTCCGGCCTCTTCTCCGCCGCCATGTCCTGCGCCCTCGTCTTCGGGTCCATCGTCGGTCATCTCTTCGTCTAGCCCCATGTCGTTATTGCCTGCCATGTCGACATCCTCATCATCATCTTCAATTGTCCACCGAGTATAGCCATCCATGAAACCATGCATGATCAGGTGCGCCTTCAAACTCCCATGGTCAAAGGGGTCCAAGATGACGATTAGTTTGCATCTTCTACACGGACATAAAATCCCAGTCCGGTTATTTGAATACATGTCGTGCACCGCGGATCGCAACCATCTTTCCACCACCCTTCCACTGGCCTTCATGATTGCCTGCGCGGTATAATAAGCAAAAAAATTATTACCATGCATGCATATGCATACATCAAAGTCATACAAAAATTTGGCATGACCTTCCCTAAAAATAGGACATATAGAGTTTGCCCGAAATTCGCCGAAACGGAAATAAATCGACATTTCGGAAAAACATAAGCAACTCATGTCAAGCACGATCCGACAAATACACATAGGCGGCAACTCATGCCACACGCACATTCCCACCATCATAGCGCAAACACACATATTTCCATTCTTGCAAAGCACAACTTTTTAGGGATCGAGCACACGGTAGCTATAGATGGCCGGTGCCGCTATCTAGGGATCGAAAGTAGTGGACAAAGATGCATGACTTACTTCTAAAATGGGTAGATCTAGTTGGAAGGAGATGCTCTACCTAACTAGTGGAGAGGGAGGGAGAGCTAGCTAGTGAGACAAAGATAGGAGTGGGGAAAGGGAAGGAGGGAGAGACAAATAAAGTGAGGAAGAAGCTAGAGAGAAAGAGAGGTCATTAATGGAGGAGATGGTGGATGGGGGCATTAATGGGGAGAGAAGAGAGATAGGACAAGTAAGAACTAAGTGAGGGAGCTAGAGGAGGGAGAGGGGAAAGGGGGAGGGGGAGGGTGGGGAAAAGGTGGCTGCTATGCATACCAGTAGCGCGGTATTGCTAACAACGCTACTGCTAAGCTCTATAGCAGTAGCGCGTGTCGGTGGCCCATCGCTATTGCTAAGAGGGGCCCACCTGCTGGCACCGTGCACACATAGCGGTAGCGGTGGGCCACCGACATGCCCTACTGCTACGGGAATAGTAGTAGCGCTGGTTTTTGTCGGACGCTACTAGTACGGGCAGCCCCGGTGGGTGACGATGGGACCACTTAGCAGCAGCGCTGGTTTACAGGCCAGCGCTACAGCTACCTTCCTACCTGTAGCGTTGGTAAGTTCCATGCGCTACTACTAAGTAGCAGTAGCGCTGCGACCCAGCCCCGCGCTACTGCTAAGGTTCTATCTATAAGCTTTCTCCTAGTAGTGCGACCTCTTCCCCTTCGGGAGGGGGACCTCCTCCTCCTCACCCTCCTCTGCGTCGCCGTCATGGGCAGCGGAGGTGTGGGTGTCTTCGGACCGGGTGACCGAAGTCTCCCGAGTCCGAGCACTTGACCTACCCCTCTGGGACTTCGTCCCTCTGGGGGCCACCACGTGTGGCTCCTCGGTCAGTAGTGCCGAGAGCAGAGGAGTCGGGGGTTCCTCTGGCAGTGGGGCCGGGCATCGCACTCCTTGCACCCAGGCCAGCCACTTCTGCAAGACGTCAAACACAACGACTCATCAAAACTCTACTCCTCGGCGCGACGGACAAAGAATGACAGTTGATGGGCAGAATCACTCACCGGGGGGGCTTCATAGCCGTGTTCGAGGCCAAGGTCTTCCCCTTCCTTGGGGATCTTGTCCTTGGCCAGCTTCATGAGTCTCATCCACATGGCGGCCAAGGTGGAGCGGAAGAAGGTGGTGATGGTGTCCATGTCCTCGGGCTTTTGTGCCCACATCGGGGTAGCCCGAAGCTAGAGAGGGAGTATGCGGCGGTTGAGCATGACGTTGATAACGTTGGCAAGCTCGACCTTCCCCGTGGTGGACCACCATTTGATCCTCTCGACAAGGAGCTCCACCTCTTTTGGGTTCCCCCAGGCGACGCCCTTCTCCTTCCAGGACTTGAGCTTCTTTGGGGGCCCGGCCGAGAAGGCTGGGACCTCGGCTTGGCCAGGGGCGAGCGGTTCGGTGATGTAAAACCACTCCTGCTGCCACTCCTTCACCGTTTCGATGAAGTTGCCCTTGAACCACGTGGCCCCCTGGTTTTTGCTGATCTTTGCCCCTCCGCACTCCGCGAGGTAGGAGCCACTGGACTTCGGCTTGATCCCGAAGAGCTTCAGCCATAGGCCGAAGTGCGGCTCGCAACGGAGGAAGGCCTCGCGGACCATGATGAAGGAAGCGAGGTGAAGAATGGAGTTTGGGGCCATGTGATGGAAATCGAGCCCGTAGTTGTACATCACCCCGCGCACAAAGGGGTGCAGCGGGAACCCCAGGCCTCGGATGAGGTGGGGGACGAAGACTACCCGCTCCCCGGCATTGGGAGCGGGCACCTGCTGGCCAGCTGCCGGAGCGCGGGCGGCGATGGCGGAGGTCAGATACCCCGTGCTGCGCAACTCCTGGATGGTCCCATCCGTCACGATGGAACCACCCCAGTGCCCCTTGAGGGTGTCGGCCATGGCTGGTAGTGAAGGATGGACTCGCGAAAGGGAAAAGGAGTAGGATGGGATCTGGGCGCTGGAGCTAGACGAAGCAGTAGAAGGGGAGAATGGGAGAGTGGTCGATTGCGCTATCCTCATTTTTGCTCTTATAAGCCTGTGAAAGTCTAAGAGTCCCCCTCGCTGCGCTGATAAACTCGCCGCTCCCATCAAAGATGCCGTTAAGCATATGGGGGGAAACAAAATCGTAATGATATCCCTAAGAAAACGGGCACGATCTCCACCTTGATGGGATGTACCAATAAAAAAGCTGCCTCAAACCACGATTTAAGGGAGGCAGTAACTGCCCGACCTGTCATGGGGCATGTCATTTCGATAAAGCTGTCAGACCGGACTGGACCGTTCATACCTTGACGACAAGACTTCGAGGCTAAGATATCCACCCCCTTTCGGGTGGGGAACAAGCTCGGTTGGACCTCGGATGACATCGCTCTACTAAAAAGAGTGAAATATAAAGGGGAACTCATCTATCAAGCCAAGGACTCCGGATCCGAGGTGGCGTTTGTTGAGAGAGTCGTCCTCGGCGTAGAAGACCAGTTCGGGGGCTACTGACGGTGTCCTGGATTAGGGGGTGCTAACCTAGCCAGCCCGTCTCTTCGGTTGGGCTTATGGGCCCTCATATGTGATCAAGATAGGCTTTAGAGGACGCATACAGTAAGCGTGATCAAGACTGCCTCCACCGAAGACTTGACGTATGCTCCAAGATCTCTCCTGCCGCCCTGCTCCTAGATACCGACCTTGTAACCCTAGATGCCCTCCCTAGCGTGTATATAAGCCATAGGGTTTAGCCCGTAGAGGGGACATCAACGCAATATCATTCACCTAGCCCTAGAGTTAGACACACATTACGATCTCGAGGTAGATCAACTCTGTATTCGATACATCTCCATCAATATAAACGAAAGCAGGACGTAGGGTTTTACCTCCATCAAGAGGGCCCGAACCTAGGTAAACATCGTCTCCCTTGTTTCTGTTACCACCGATCCGAGATCCACAGCTCGGGACCCCCTACCCCGAGGTCTGCCGGTTTTGACACCGACACTGGGCTCATCTGAGCCCTGGCTCTGGGTTGAATTATCGTGTGGTCTTGGTCATCAAAGTAGGAAAAAGGGTTGGCCCCGCTTCGCTCTCCCAGGTGACACGGGAGGCGATTTAGATCGGCCGCCACAGGGCTCCGCCTCCTCCCAAACCCCTCGCCGCCGCCGGTCGGAGCCGCTGGGCAAAGCCCCATGCGGCGCACGGCGGTGGCGGGGCTTCTCTCCTTCGCTGCGTCCGAGATCGTCTACTTCTCCCCCCGAGTGAGTTAACGACGGCTGGCTGTTCTCCGTCAACCGTCATGCACTGAAGAAGCTCTGATTTGGCTCATGGAGTCCTAGCCAGGACGGTCTCGGCATCTTTTTCTAGCCCGCCAGCCTCCCACCCGCGCCTTCTGAGTTTGCCTAACCAGATCTGATCGGGTCTAGATGGGGAGCAGGTGAGGGTTGGTCCTCTCACCGATCCAGCCATCACGCGTGAGAAAGGGACCATGGACATCGACTTCCCATGCCCAGTTCGGGGTCAGTGATGGGCGCCCATGTCCGCAAGTCCTTGCTCAGGTGAGCGACCATCTGGATTCGGCTGCAGCGGCAGCTGACATCGTGTGTATCACCGAGGCGGCAGGCGGCTGGCAGTGGCTGTCGGATCGGACGGCGGTGGTTTCGGCAACCACTACCTCGATTTGAGTCAACAAATTGAGTCGTTTGCCCATCCATCGCATGAAGGGTATGATTTGCCGGATCCGGCTTCTCCATCTCCACCGGCTATGATGCAACGGTGACCACACCAAATTGCACTGCTTCTGATTGTGGTGGCCACCGAAAGATCTTCATGAGAGTTCCCTTCTCCAGATCCGGTGGTTGTCTTTGACGGTGTGATGGAATCTACTGACGGCTTGACGCAAAGGGTATGGTTGTGCAGTAGCGGCGGTCGGTTTTCTAGCCAGCGCATGTAGCTGCTGGGATCACGGAAAAGTGGTGGCGACAATACATGATTGACTTCGACGAGCTCCGGGGCGAAAGCCTAGGTCTGACCCAAGTTGGTTATAACTGACAATGGCGACGTTTTGCGTCGTTCCCTTGTTGAAGGCATTGTTCGGATATGCTTGGACTGATTCTTCAGGTGAAAACCTAGAATCTAGCCTTTGATGGTTGGATCCAGTGACGGTGGCGCTTGATTGTCGCTCCCTTCCTGAAGGCGTTGCTGTTGAAGAACTTCGTTGTTCTTGTGGTGTCATGAGATGGTTGGTGCGGATATGGCCATAACTGTAGTTTGTCGACCGCGGATTTGATCACTTTGGGATTTTTTGTTTTGCCTTGCTTAGGCATAGCTTTGGTATTATATAAAAAACGAGACCATCCAGGACTAGCCCTTGAAGGCATATTTTTATAGGAGAAGAAACTCTAAGCACCATGGGTCACTCCGTGACTCGAACCCGGGTGGGCTAGATAGCTCCATGCTATCCTAGCCAACAGGGTGACACCATGTTCTCGCTTTGGTCTTATATGACTTAGCTATTTGCCAGCGTGTTTTTTTATTTGCGTGTGTGAGTTCGGTGTTGGCCGTGTGCATCCTAACTATGTAGAGGCCGGGTGTGTGCTCATTGTGTTTGTATCTTCTTGATGCTTCATTTTGAATTAATAAAATTCACCCTTTGTCGAAAAAAGAGAAAAGAGATGTAGTCAAACTCAGAAAACAGAGAGGTAGCTATGCCATGGAGTAAATCAGAAGCAAACCAGACAGCACTAGCTACTACAGTGACAGGATGGAAATAAGATATATGTAGTTTGTGTCTCCTCAACTCATATATACGGGCCTCTTTGGGTGCACATGATGTCCTGTCCTGAGGGAAAGTAGGCTCAGCACATTACACATGTCACATAGTCTTCCCCGAAACGGAGAGCATTGTTCTGAGGGTATCTCGCCTGCAACATCACCCACTATCCACTGTCCATCCTCACTACTCTACCTTTGACTCCGCGTGCACTTGGTCACTTCCGTCTGTCCATCCATCCTCCACACCCTCATTCATTCAAACATGTTGCCTGAGACAGTGGCAAGCTAGCCATGTGTTGAGTCCCAGGAGAAAAAACAAACAACAAGTAGTGTGTGGTACATGATGGCCACTGCAGGAGAGGAGCATATATACTAGCCAGTAGCCACGCTACACCACGCGCATCAGTTAGACACACATACACCGCAAACAAACTGAGCTAGTAGCTAGCCAGCTTTGATGGAGAGCAGGAGCAGCGCGAGAGGAGGAGACCGCGGCCACCTCGACCACCACCGGCAGGTGCTGCTGCTGAGGCCGGCTGCGGCATGGAGCTACGCCTCCGCCGGCGGCGGCGTGTCATGGCCGACGCAGAGGTCGCCGTCGTCTTCGTACACGTGCGGCTACTGCAAGAGGGAGTTCCGGTCGGCGCAGGCGCTGGGGGGGGGGGGCACATGAACGTGCACCGCCGGGAGAGGGCCAGGATCCGCCACTACTACTGCTCCTCCTACCCCGCGGCTCCAGCTCCTGCTGCTGTCCACAGGGACTGGGTGCCCAACCTCAACTTCTCGCCGCCGCATTGCTCCGGTGGCGACTATGGCGGCACATCCACGGCGACCCCGCCCGTCTACAGCTTCTTCTCCACCGCGGCGACCGCGGAGGCAGCGAAGGCTGCGTTGGTGGTGGACCTGGAGCTCGGGGTCGGAGGAGGGGGAGGAGGTTTGGATCTTGAGCTTAGGCTTGGCTGCTCTTGAGTCTTGACTCTTCAGGACTGACATTATAATCCATCAATCAATCTATCTATCTATGACATGTCTGCATGCACGACTACGTACGCGTGCATGCATGCTAATGTTGGCTGGCTAGAGAACGAGAAACGCAGTGATGTTCTAACTATGTAGTAGTATGTCGATTTGGAGGAGTGTATTTGTTAAAGCACGTGAACAATTAATTTTAACTTGTAGCTTGATTGGTTGGTTTGCAATGAAAACTTACATCCTTTGGAGCTTGTTCAACTATGCATGTGTCTGATTTACTTTCTTCAGCTCTGCCTGAATGCGATGTATGTATACTACATGTTCTTTTAGGGCACGGTCTTTGTCATTGGGGTGTGTGTGCGTTTGTGTGTGTGTGTGGGGGGGGGGGGGGGGGGGGGGGGGGGCTATTCGGGCCTATCGGGCACTAGTTAAAATTGTGTTTGTGTGTTGTGTACGATTTCCGAAAGAAAGTGTGTCGTGTTGCTCAAAATTGCTAAAAGATATGTTTCTCAAAAAATAACTTCTTTTGCATAAGATCCGAGATTTGCGCAGGTGGCTTAGTGATCAGAACCTAGAAACATGCGGAGCTGCAACCGTCAGTTGGCGAAGCTTCATCCAGCGGCCACCACCGACAGCAGAGCTGCAACCATGGAGCACGGAGCTGGAATTGGCTGCAACCGTGGAGCACAGAGCTGTAATCGGCAATTGGAGAAGCTGCAACCCTGGATCACAGAGTTGGAATCGGCGATTGGGAGAAGTTGCAGCCATGAAACACGGAGCTGGAATCAGCGATTGAAGAAGCTGCAACCGTGGATCACGGAGCTGGAATCGGCGATTGAGAGAAGTTGCAGCCATGAAACACGGAGCTGGAATCGGCGATTGGAGAAGCTCGAATCGGAGATTTTGGAGAAGCTGCAACCAGTTGTGGCTGTGACGCGACCCTTCGACGGCGAAAACCTACAACCGTGCTGCATGGAGCTGCAACCGACAAATGGGGAGCTGCAACCGACAAATGGGGAGCTGCAATCGACAATTTTTGGGGAAGGGGATCTGCAAAGGTGGGCTGCTGTGGGCGAGGAGGTGGGGAACAGAGCGCCTCTGCGATGGGCACAGGCAGTGGCGAAGCCACACTTGAGCTGGGTAGTCAATTGACTACACAGCTTTTTGCAACAGTGAAATACATCAAGTAGAAATCATGCCAAAAAATCTTGTGAGTGCATACATCTGATTACACAACATTTAGTTGACCACACATAATTGGATTCCTGGCACCGCCACTAGGCGCAGGCGACGAGCGCGGGGGCCGCGGCGGACGACGCCGGCGAGGCTGCGAGTGGGACATGCCCTGTCGCACCTGGGAGTCCAAAGGCCGGGGAGTGTCCGCGTCATCGCCACGCGTTCACGTAGGGGAAGGGAGAGAGGGAGGAAAAAGCAAAAACGAGATGGAATCGTACAGCCACGAAGCAATGCATCCAACGGCCGAGGAGGTGACCGATCTGGTGCTTGGGCTGGTCGGACGGCGCCTAAGCGTCGGCCAAAATATAGCCCATACATTCACGAGTGTTCTCTCATCGCAAAGCACGGCACTCACCTAGTCCTAGAAAAACTAACGGTAGGGGCGAGGGTTGATCTAGAACATGGCAGTGTCATCTGATGAAGACAAAATTCGTTACTGTCCTCTACTCAAGTGTCCTATTCTCATCTTGACCAACAAAACATTTTGACCAGAGGGCAGAAGCCCTGAATCATTTCGCCCGGCCCTCACTGCACGCATGCCACGAAATCATCTCGTGGTTGCTGCGCTGGTGACACTTGCGCCGAGTAATGCTACATCTACAAAGGCTTACTTAAAGATTTTACGTACAAACTGATGTGGAGGATTATGATTGGTAATAGGGGATGAGGAGGCCCACCCCACTTAAAATCAGGGGGAGAGAGAATTAGTTTGGAAGGTTAAGTAAACCTTTGTAAGTCTTTGTGTAGCATTATTGCACTTACGCCTCATCTTTGAACGAGTCTCCTTGGCCCGCCTCGATCAATCCCTATATAATAACAAACACACACAGAGAGAGAGGTGTCACTCAGAAACCAAAACACACGCAAGTCTCGACCGCCACCTCACTCTCTAGGACTCGACCTTGGTTGCGCAAACATGGGCAACGTCCTGCCGCTGCCACGCATGTGCAAGGAAACCAGGGTGGTGGACGCCACCGTTGCCGTCGAGGAGAAGGAGGTGGCGTGGCCGGAGTGCCGCGTGGAGGACGGCGGGGTGCGGCTGAAGGTGCTGATGACGAGGAAAGAGGCGGCGGAGTTCATGGCGAGGCTGGAGGAGCAGGCCGACGCGGAGAGTAAATCTAGGACGGGGGAGATCCTCGCCGGCGGCGCGATGAGCCCGTGCGAGGTTGCGTGGAGGCCTCGTCTCGCAACCATACCGGAGACATACTAGCTTCCGCTATCTCGGCCTCTCCGCGCATGGTTTGACCACGTCGGGCGTTTTCTACGTACGTACTGACGTAGCTCGTAGTTGTACATTTCCGTTTCGGGATAGTAGCACCAGATGTCCAGATGGTCGTAACTTTCAGATCACGTGTCCCATCTGTTTTCTTTAAGAAAATACTCATACATTACTGGCCAAGCATCTTTTTAGGACATTGACAGTGAAGCATAATTCGTTTTTGGCGGTTGCTAATGGCCAGCTGCCTGAAATTAGAATCGAGGTTGGTTGATTTTGTTGAAGAGGGCGAGGTACTGAGTAAGATGCGGCGTCTCCGTTGAGGGTGGGGCAGGACCCAGAGACGGGGACGATGTGGCTAACCATGGCAATAATGCTAGACCTATAAAAAATTTAACGTTTTACTTAACTTTTCAAACTAATCCTCTTCTCTTGCCTGTGGAGACGAGGGAAAGGATTGACGAGTCCTGACGCAGGGGGTGTTTTTTTTTTTTTGTCGAGGAAAAGAGAGTTTTATTTCATTATGATAGGGTTATAATCAAGAGGCAATAAATGCTCAAAACATGGGGGTCTTAGACCTAGCCACACAACAGTGGCCCGCTTGGTACGACTATATAAAGCTAGTCATCTGCTACCCTATTTTGCTCACGCCTAATCTTCTGAGGAACAAACTCCCGATCTACCATAAGAGACTTAATCCCAGCAACTAAGTGACCATGAGCTGATCTAGAAAGTCTAAAATCGGAAAGGCATGACAGGGCCTCAGAGGGGTCCGATTGCACAATGATAGTTCCCTCTGAATGTTGGACCGCCAGCGCCATACCCTGCGTCTTGCCCCGTTGTATTGTATCAGTACAGGTTGCGTCGGTGGAAAATGCAGGCATTTTTACTACTACGTCAGTTTCGTGTCACGCCGACGTACCTTATGTAGTATGTCGATTTGAAGGAGTGTATTTGTTCAAGCACGTGAACAATTAATTTTAACTTGTAGCTTGATTGGTTGGTTTGCAATGAAAACTTACATCCTTTGGAGCTTGTTCAACTATGCATGTGTCTCATTTATTTTCTTCAGTTCTGCCTGAATGCGATGTATGTATGCTACATGTCCTTTTAGGGCACGGTCTTTGTCATTGGGGTGTGTGTGTGGGGGGGGGGGGGGGGGGGCGTGTGAGTGTGTGTGTGTGTGTGCGCGCGATTTCCGAAAGAAAGTGTGTCGTGTTGCTCAAAATTGCTAAATGATATGTTTCTCAAAAAATAACTTCTTTTGCATAAGATCCGAGATTTGTGCAGGTGGCTTAGTGATCAGAACCTAGAAACATGCGGAGCTGCAACCGTTAGTTGGCGAAGCTACATCCAGCGGCCACCACCGACAGCAGAGCTGCAACCGTGGAGCACGGTGCTGGAATCGGATGCAACCGTGGAGCATAGAGCTGTAATCGGCGATTGGAGAAGCTGCAACCGTGGATGGAATCGGCGATTGGGAGAAGTTGCAGCCATGAAACACGGAGCTGGAATCGGCGATTGGACAAGCTGCAATAGTGGATCACAGAGCTTGAATCGGAGATTTTGGAGAAGCTGCAACCAGTTGTGGCTGTGATGCGACCTTTTGACAGCGAAAACCTACAACCGTGCTGCATGGAGCTGCAACCGACAAATGGGGAGCTACAATCGACGATTTTTGGGAAAGGGGATCTGCAAAGGTGGGCTGCTGTGGGCGAGGCGGTGGGGGACAGGGCGCCGCTGCGGTGGGCACAGGCAGTGGTGAAGCCACACTTGAGCTGGGTAGTCAATTGACTACACAGCTTTTTGCAAAAGCGAAATACATCAAGTAGAAATCATGCCAAAAAATCTTGTGAATGCATACATCTGATTACACAACATTCAGTTGACCACACATAATTGGATTCCTTGCACCGCCACTAGGTGCAGGCGGCGAGCACGGGGGTCGCGGGGCATGGCGTCGGCGAGGCTGCGAGCGGGGCATGCCCTGTTGCACCTAGGGGTCCAAAGGACCGGGGAGTGTCTGCGTCATCGCCACACATTCACGTAGGGGAAGGGTGAGAGGGAGGAAAAAGCAAAAACGAGATGGAATCGTACGGCCACGAAGCAATGCATCCAACGGCCAAGGAGGTGAACGATCTGGCGCTTGGGCCGGTCGGTCGGCGCCTAAGCGTCGGCCAAAATATAACCTATATATACATTTATGAGTGTTCTCTCGTCGCAAAGCACGGGCACTCACCTAGTCCTAGAAAAACTAACGGAATGGGCGAGAGTTGATCTAGAACATGGCAGTGTCATCTGATGAAGACAAAAATTAGTTAGTGTCCTCTACCCGAGTGTCGAATTCTCATCTTGACCAACAAAACATTTTGACCAGAGGGCAGAAGCCCTGAATACATACATACGTAGATGCAAAACTAACAATACCGTAACACGAAGACACTACCGTCCATTCTTGATCGATCCTACACCCCGTGCTTGACCAGCGCTAGTTTTTCGCCCGGCCCTCACTGCACGCATGCCACGAAATCATCTCGCGATTGCTGCGCTGGTGACACTTGACGCCTCATCTTTGAACGAGTCTCCTTGGCCCGCCTCCGTGTCTCATCTGCTCTGCCACTTCGTCTACCCCCCATGGCGCCTCGATCGCTATATATAATAACACGTGCAGAAGTGTCACTCAGAAACCGAAACACGCGAACGTCGCGACCACCTCCTCCTCACTCCCTCGAACTCGACGTTGGTTGCGCAAAGGCGCAAACATGGGCAACGTCCTACCGCTGCCACGCATGTGCAAGGAAACCAGGGTGAAGAGGAAGGAGCGGCAGGCGGCGGCCAAGGACGTCGTCGAGGAGAAGGAGGTAGCGTGGCCGGAGTGCCGCGTGGAGGACGGCGGGGTGCGGTTGAAGGTGCTGATGACGAGGAAGGAGGCGGCGGCGTGATGAGCCCGTGCGAGGTTGCGTGGAGGCCTCGTCTCGCGACCATACCGGAGACCTACTAGCTTCCGCTATCTCAGCCTCTCCGCGCATGGTTTGACCACGTCGGGCGTTTTCTACGTACTGACGTAGCTCGTAGCTGTACATTCTCGGGATAGTAGCACCAGATGTCCAGATGGTCGTAACTTTCAGATCATGTGTCCCATCTGTTTTCTTTAAGAAAATACATTACTGGTCAAACATCTTTTTAGGACATTAACAGTGAAGCATAAATTTGTTTTTCGCGGTTGCTAATGGCCAGCTGCCTGAAATTAGAATCGAGTTTGGTTGATTACCGGCACCAGTCTCTCTCTCTCTCTCTTTTTTTTTTTTTTTTGAGAATCCGGCACAAACAAGTGGACTGTACTCGGTGCTAGACTAGACTGCTCCTTGCCCCGTTGTATTGTATCAGTACAGGTTGCGTCGGTGGAAAATGCAGGCATTTTTACTACTACTTCAGTTTCGTGTCACGACGACGTACCTTACGTACGTGTACATATACATATAGGACGCTCTGGGCGCTGCCACGATAGGGTTTTTTTTTTTTTGAAAAGGAGGAAGACCCCGGCCTCTGCATCTGGGCGATGCATGCAGCCACTTTATTAATTATTCACAAAAACCTTACAAAGTAGTACATCAGTAAGTCTGAAGCCACCATCTTGGCAACATCTGTCGCTACTTCTATCCACTTGATGAAGGGGTGTCGATAATCCGAGCCTAATACCAAACAGACCTCGCACCTAAGTCTAACATCTAAAACCAGAGGCCCCAGCCAAGCCATATACCTGGTCTGGGGCACACACCAGTCCGGCGCACTCTCAGAGTCCACCGCCGCCGTCTTCCACCGATCTATCTTCAGAGCAGGTACTGACGCCACGACCTTGCCAGGTCTGCCATCGACGCCACCACGACACCAGACAGCGCCATCCTCCTGCGCGAGTCCGTCTACACACATCGAACGTCGAGACTCCACTGCGCCACGCCGCCGAGATCCACAGTCGTCGATGCGTAAGATGAAACACCGCTCCACCAAAGATGTTGTCCGCTGGTCCCTCGAGCCCATGCACACCTCCAAGACTGACGCCCCCAAGGGGGAAACGACGCAAGAGCGCCGCCGTCATCCGATCTACCGATCTAGGGTTTCCCCCGGAGGTAACAGATAGAGGTCTAGAACTTCTCCACGGCGATGTCTTCAAGAAGAGAACGACACAAAAGAGCGCCGCCATCGCCGGCCTTGGCATCTAGCCGAGCGCAAGGTTTTCACCCAGATCTGTTCGAAGAACCTCCATCAAGTCTTGTGTACGGATCGCCGCCATCTCTACCGGGGACTGGAAGTAGGATCTAGGCTGCCGCCGCCTGACCAGCAGCCGCGCCGCGCGAGCAGCAGGGCCGCACGCAAGCCCCAGCCGCGCCACCGGAGAGCCCTACACCAGACCCCGCCGCCGGCCCAGGAGAGGACGACACCTCGTACGCCCAGCAGCCACCGCCGCCAGCCTGTGCCGTCGCGCCCCACACCCGCGCCACGCCGCCACTAGAAGAAAGCGTCCCGCGCCGCCATCCTCGAGCAGAGGAGAAGAAGGCCCCGCCGCCGCCTAGGCCGAGCGGGCTTTGCCCGGCGACCTGTGCCGGCAGCGGCAAGGAGTGGCGGAGGAGGGAGGAGAGGCGAGGGGCGGCAGATCTGGGCTCCCCCCGGCCGCCCGCGGGGACGGCGCGAGGAGAGGAGCTCGTGGTGGTGGACCGCTGCCACGATAGGTAGACTCCGCGGACCGAGACCGTGACATATGCCATCACCTTGAGTTGGACCTCTCCTGGCTATCTTCATGGTCTTCGTCTTCTTCTCCCAGAGCAACTGTCAAACCAATCACCATGTTGCCGACCAGTTCCATGGCAGACGCCCACATCATCAGACTTGTGACGAGCCATATATGGCCATTTAACTACTGGTGAAACGTCAACAGTTCGGCAATATTAACGACTGGTTCAAACCGATTCGCCATGTAATTTTTTATTTTCAATTATTCATGACATGGATGTCTTTACTAAATGTTGTCGACAAGCCTGCATCTTGCAGCATTAACTACGTACGATACATGTACTACTAGTCATTAGTCAGACCACACGCAGCACCGACGCTACATGACTTCAGAGACGAAGCAACGAAGTATATATAGCGTCTGTTTGCGCGGTGCATGATTCGTTTGTAACTATGAGGATATTCCCATTCACACCAGCGATTTGTCTGAGCGGAACATGTTTTTTCTAGTACTCCAATTGGATGGTACCGTCAGAGTTTAGAATGGAGGAATTCCATGCAAATGATTTGCTTAATCAGTTACAAGTCCACCTTGATATTTTGTTACAAGGTTAACTGAATAATTGGAGGGATTCCATGCAAATGAATAATTTGCTTAATTACAAGGTTAAGTCTTTGTGTGAGTCAGCTTCAGATCACAAGTCCACGTTTTTTTGTTGTTGTTGTTGTATGGGCAATTACACGTATACTACTGGAGGAATTGATGAATTCCATGCCAGTGATTAATTTGCTCAATTACAAGGCTAAGACTATCTTTCTTACCCGCAAAAAAATGGCTAAGTCTATCTAAATGGTGTTTTCTATATGAAATCCAAACATCCAATTCGAGAAGACTTGACACTTGCGAGTGTAGTTTGCATGCTTAGTTGCACACTTAACAAAGCTCCACATCATGTATGTTGTCGGAAAAAAAAGTTTGACATGAACCTTAGCATGAAAAGGGATATCTTCTTTCACCACAATGTTCTTCTCCTGCTCTTTATTTTCTGGCAAAAGGAGTGTGTTTCCCCAATTTTTTTAATTGACACCAGTAAACTTTACAAAGAGTGTCACATATATTACGAAAAAGGGATCCTCATGGACCTTAATAATTTCTGAGCTCATGGACCTTTCTCCAATATGCTACGCTTACACTATAGAATATATTGTTTAGAGGGAATTGACTCAACATAAAA
This sequence comes from Elymus sibiricus, assembly GCA_039707655.1. NCBI lineage: Eukaryota > Viridiplantae > Streptophyta > Magnoliopsida > Poales > Poaceae > Elymus > Elymus sibiricus. The sequence continues at coordinate 353,017,700 of CM077664.1, forward strand.
GTAAAGGACAATCCTTTTGCGGAGGGGAGCAGAGATTGTCATATGGTGAAGTATTTGAAGTTTCATTCAACTCTGCCCTGCCATGGTTTTGAGTTACACTCAAGAATTGATATTATGCAGTATATAAGTTGTCCACTGCCCCTCATCATGGCGTGAGAGGTTTTTTTTTTCTGGTCTTTTATTGAGTTTATTTTTGCAACAAAGGGGTCTTTCTCCTAACTCATTTTTTTATTGACAGACATATCCTGCATCTTTGGGCCTACCAACTTCTTTTTGCTCCACATAAATCACCATCATGATTTCGTGGACTCTGAATAATATTGTAAAACATCAATTACTTGATTAGAGAAAATGGTTTTGCAAATTTTAAGTTGGCACCGATGACAATTTAGTTGGAATGGCCTTACTCATTTGGATAAGTAGGTATAGTGGACACTTGTGGGAGTGACTTGGTTTAAAGAGGTTAGATGCACAAGCATAATTCATTTTTAGTACAAGGTCACTGACTAGGTAAACATGCTTGTTGGAGGACCCACGAAAAATAATACACATTCATGCAACTTACCTAGTTGTCAAACTCCTTAGTTATCTCCATTGAATTTCCACAAAAGGAAAAATCTCCGTTGAACATTTATTTGTTGTCAATGAAGATTGATGTGGGGGGGGGGGGGGGGGGGGGGGATTCTTACATAATGAACCAGTTTTGAAGGCATTAATCTTGTCTTAATTAATTAAATCAAAGCGTTTAAATTTTACAAAATACCAACATCTACACTGTCAAATCCTGGTGCTCGCATTTATTCCTGGAATTATTTCAGGATTTCCGGCGATGCGCATTCAGTGGGAGGAGACGTTCCCGTCGACGACGAGGTGCCTACGGTGACTTCGTAAATTTCAAGATGATATGCCGGCTCAGTCTCTCGGAGGTGCTCATAGGGATAGGGTGTGCGTGTGTGCGTTCATAGGGGTGAGTGTATGCGCGTGTATATGAGCGCTTGCGTCTGTACTGTGTTCAAAAAAAAAATTAACATCATCATATCTATCATGAACTATGCTCTCCTGATATATTTGGTTTATATAAATTTGGTCAAACTTAGGTTTGATTTAAGACAAGATTAATAGGTCTTATAAATCTAGATAGAGGAAGTATCTCCCGGGAAGAAGGGAGTACGGTTTTGCATAAATTCAAGCATATATTGTTTGCTATGTACTTATCCTATATAAATATGTAGCTAATCTCCACTAACATATTTATCTCAACATGCAACCATGCATGAGAAAAGACACCTCAATTCAACCATGCATGATGAAGCTTAAATGTTTAAATTATATTATTATACTTAGATTGAATAAATATTTCATAATTATGCAATAATCATATGTATTTTATATTTTCATATATTCAAATCTCATTGAAATATATTGCAACTTCTGTAGTTTCTTCGGTTTTTTATTTTTCTTCTAGGTTGTTTAACTGCGATCTCATACACCTTTTCTTTTCCATGTAAAATGGACATCCAGAAAATACCTAATGAAGTAGCATCTCGGCTGGACATCCAAAAGCATGGGCTGGTGAGCCTCAATTTGGGCAAAAGCAAGTTTGCTAGGAGCAGAAACGACACTTCAACCGATAGTTCTATCATCTTCATGGATGGATGGATTAAGTTCCTCCTCTAAACCTGACTTGAGATTGGTCTGTCCTAGTCAATATGTCTTCTTTTTCAGTTTTCATATCACTGTTTTTTTTCGTGCTCAGTTATTGTCCAGGTTTAATTCTGTATTTTTGTTCATTTTCAGTCTTGTCTCGGTGTTTTTGCCCAAGACGATTTCTTCGTTTGTGCTTTGTGTCCGGCTGTGTTTGTGCATGTGTGCTTCCTTGGAGAAGAAGAAGCTTATATCCCTATCAACACTCCTCCTTGAGGGTGTTGTCGGGTGGCAACCTGATGGCCAAGCTCAAGCCTCTGCTTGCTTGGTCAGATGAAGATGAAAGCCGATGTCCTCCTCTGTGTTGGTTGCGTCGATGAGATCGGCGGTTGCAAGTGGTAACACTTTCCATCCTTGTAGCTCTTATGTCATTTTCTTTCTTTTCAGTGGGACTTGCTCATCTCATCCTGTTTCTCATTCTAATTTACTGGCTCCGTCAGTCTTCTTCTTAATGAATGAACCGTAGCGCTCGCTATACTGTTTGTTAAAAAAAACATGTAGAGGTGGGATGGGCTGGTTGCGTGATTTGGTGTGAGCGGGTGTATAACGGGATGGGGGTGGAAAACTCGTTCATGAGATATGTTGGTCCAAGAAGGAAATTCGACCTGAGAACCAAACGAAATCAGTCGAGCTTTTTCCCACCCAAATACAAATCAAAGACAACAAAGACATGTGGCAACACGACATTGGACTAAAATACAACCTGAACTGAATTGAAAATCGGACATATGATAACTAGAGACTCCCTTTTTATTTTACCCTCGATTGAATAGGGACGTGCATGCTCGCCGCTTGAAATCTTAATCAGGAGAATTAGATTAAGTTACGTATGATTGCCACCATGAGAATAAGATTAGGTACATAGAATTTTCATCTAGAAAAGAAGATTCGATACGTACGTCCGGACGCAGGCAGAACGAGTACTAAAGTACTCCCTCCGTCCCATAATATAAGAGAGTACATTCACTACCAGAATAAGTCACGTTGCCGACGGCCAAAGCCGTCGGCATAGGTCCAAATCCCGTCGGGATATACCTATGCCGACGGCCGCCGTCGGCATAGACCCGTCGGCATCGTATACGTCGGCGTACCTGGGCCTGCCGTCGGCATAGGTACTTATGCCGACGGTGTCCGTACGGCCGTCGGCAAACTCGTACGTACGACGGCGGCAGACGGCGCCGTCGTCAAGTTACGCCCACTAAAAACGCGCCACGTGGTAGCCATATGCCGAACGCTGACATTCCCTGGTGCCAACATATGCCGACAGCTAAGCCGTCGGCATATAATTGAACATATGCCGACGGCCAGGCCGTCGGCATATGCTGGTGCCAGGGAGTACAGCTGGGCGACACGTGGCATTTATGCCGACGGCTGTGCCGTCGGTATAGATTTAAATCTATGCCGACAGCGCAACCGTCGGCATAGGTGCCACGTGTCGCCCACTGGTGCCTCGGCGATGGATATGCCGACGGCAAAGCCGTCGGCATAGATGCTACCTATTTTTTTTCTGATTTCTGTTTGAATTCATTTCAAATTCACAGCACATATACATATATTCAAATTGACAGCACATATACATATAACATCATCATGACAATAACATCGTCATCACATAAGTATCATCATCGTCATCACATAAGTATCATCATCGTCATCACATAAGTATCATCGTCATCATCACAAGTCCTACGAGAAGCACACAAGTCCTACGAGCATAAAGAGAAGCATACAAAGAGCTTAAGCCCTACGAGGTCCACTAGCAAGGTCCTCACCGCCCAAACGGCCAAAGCCCAGGTCCTCACTGCTTGCGGCAGCGCTACCGCCAGGACTGCCACCGCCACCGCCACCTAAGCATAATAATAACGATTAAAAAACACATTAATAAATAAGCATAAAAAGGCATATTAACAAACCAAAGAAAAAAAAAGACATGAAACGTACATCTGCTAGAACCCATACGAATCATCACTGTTGTAACCGATTCCTCGATCGGTCTCATCATCAGTATCACGCATATCATCTTCGTTGTCTGACGGAGGTGGAGGCTCTTCCTCGTCGTCAGCGTCTTCGTTTAACTTTTCTAGCATAAGTATGTCATTTTCATTAACAATGGTCTCACCATCATTCCGTGCATCGTCATCGTTTGGATCCACTTCATCATCACCCAAGCCGTCAGCGTCATCGTTTCTGACCACATCATCATCAGGTTGCTCTTGCTAGAACACTCCCTCGTATCTCATGGGGTTAATGTGTTGGGGAACGTTGCATGGAAAACAAAAAAATTTCTACGCACACGCAAGATCTATCCATGGAGATGCATAGCTACGAGAGGGAGAGTGTGTCTACGTACCCTCGTAGACCGTAAGCGGAAGCGTTAGAACAACGCAGTTGATGTCGTCGAACAACTTCACGATCCAACCGACCGAGCACCGAACGTACGGCACCTCCGCGTTCAGCACACGTTCAGCTCGGTGACGTCCTCGACTTCTTGATCCAGCAAGACGGCGAGGTAGTGGATGAGTTCCGGCAGCACGACGGCGTGGTGACGGTGATGGTGATGCTATCTCCGCAGGGCTTCGCCCAAGTACTGCGAAAATATGACCGAGGGACGGAACTGTGGAGGGGGGCGCCGCACACGGCTAAGACAATGTTGTGTCCCGTTTGGGGCGCCCCCTCTCCTCTATTTATATATGTGTAGGGGCTTGGAGTAGAAGGAATAGTGCCACGTGAACAGTACCACGTGAACAGTACCACCTGAATAGTACACACGTGGACTTGGACTCCAAAGTCCAATCCTATTCCTACTAGGACTCCTTTTTTCCTTCCCTAGCTGCGTGGGCTTTTGAGGACTTGGTGCGCCTGGCCCAATAAGGCCAGGGCACCTCCCCTTAGCCCATGCCAGCCCTTGGGACGTGGTGGACCCACTTGTGGACTTCCGGACCCCTCCGGAATCCTCCGGAACCTTCTGGAAGCTTCCCGGTACAATACCGAAAAAACTGCACCTTTTTCCGGAACCCAAAATATGACTTCCCATATATAAATATTTACCTCTCGACCATTCCGAGACTCCTCGTGACGTCCGGGATCTCATCCGGGACTCCGAACAACATTCGGTTACCAATTCACATAACTCATATAACACTATATCATCAACGAACGTTAAGCGTGCGGACCCTACGGGTTCAGGAATGATGTAGACATGACTGAGACGCGTCTCTGGTCAATAAACAATAGTGGAACTTGGATGCTCATATTGGTTCCTACATATTCCACGAAGATCTTATCGGTCGAACCGCAATGACAACATACTTAATTCCCTTTGTCCATCGGTATGTTACTTGCCCGAGATTCGATCGTCGGTATCTCCATACCTAGTTCAATCTCGTTACCGGCAAGTCTCTTTACTCGTTCCGTAATACATCATCCCGTAACTAACTCCTTAGTCACTTTGCTTGCAAGCTTCTTATGATGTGTATTACCGAGAGGGCCCACAGATACCTCTTCGAAACACGGAGTGACAAATCCCAGTCTCGATCCATGCCAACTCAACAGACACCTTCGGAGATACCTATAGAGCATCTTTATGATCACCCAGTTACGTTGTGACGTTTGATAGCACACAAGGTATTCCTCCGGTATCCGGGAGTTGCATGATCTCATGGTCGGAGGAACATGTATTTGACATTCAAGAAAGCAGTAGCAATAAATAGAACGATCATATGCTAAGCTAACAGATGGGTCTTGTCCATCACATCATTATCCTAATGATGTGATCCCGTTATCAAATGACAACTCATGTCTATGGTTAGGAAACCTTAACCATCTTTGATCAACGAGCTAGTCTAGTAGAGGCTCACTAGGGACACGGTATTTGTTTATGTATTCACACATGTATTTAAGTTTCCGGTCAATACAATTCTAGCATGAATAATAAACCTTTATCATGAACAAGGAAATATAAAATAATAACAACTTTATTATTGCCTCTAGGGCATATTTCCATCAGTCTCCCACTTGCACTAGAGTCAATAATCTAGTTCACATCGCCATGTGATTAACACCCAAGAGTTTACTAGAGTCAATAATCTAGTTCACATCATCATGTGATTAACACTCAAAGAGTTCTAAGGTGTGATCATGTTTTGCTCGTGAGAGAGAATTTTAGTCAATGGGTCTGCAATATTCAGACCCATGTGTACTTTGCAAATCCTTATGTCATACTGTAGATGCTGCTATCACGCTTTACTTGGAGCTATTCCAAATGACTGCTCCATTATACGTATCCGGTTTGCTACTCAGAGATATCCAGATTGGTGTCAAAGCTTGCATCGACGTAACCCTTTACGACGAACTCTTTATCACCTCCATAATCGAGAAACATTTCCTTAGTCCTTTAGTTACTAAGGATAATTTTGACCGCTGTCCAGTGATCCACTCCTGGATCACTCTTGTACCCCCTTTGTCAGACATGTGGCAAAGCACACATTAGGTGTGGTACACAGCATGGCATACATTATAGAACATATGGCTGAGGCATAGGGAATGACTTTCATTCTCTCTCTATCTTCTGCCGTGGTCGAGCTTTGAGTCTTACTCAACTTTACACCTTACAATACAGGCAAGAACTCCTTCTTTGACTGATCCATTTTGAACTCCTTCAAAATCTTGTCAAGGTATGTACTCATTGAAAGTCTTATCAAGCGTCTTGATCTATCTCTATAGATCTTGATGCCCAATATATAAGCAGCTTCACCGAGGTCTTTCATTCAAGTATCCTTTTATGCCATCCAGAAATTCTATATCATTTCCAATCAACAATATGTCATCCACATATAATATTAGAAATGCTACAGAGCTCCCACTCACTTTCTTGTAAATACAGGCTTCACCGTAAGTCTGTACAAAACCATATGCTTTGATCACCTCATCAAAGCGTATATTCCAACTCCGAGATGCTTGCACCAGTCCATAGATGGATCGCTGGAGCTTGCACACTTTGTTAGCACCCTTAGGATCGACAAAACCTTCTGGTTGCATCATATACAACTCTTCTTTGAGAAAACCATTAAGGAATGCAGTTTTGACATCCATTTGCCAGATCATAAAATGCGGCAATTGCTAACATGATTCAGACAGACTTAAGCATCGCTACGGGTGAGAAAGTCTCATCGTAGTCAACCCCTTGAACTTGTCGAAAACCTTTCGCGACAAGTCGAGCTTTGTAGACAGTGATATTACCATCAGCGTTTGTCTTCCTCTTAAAAATCCATTTATTCTCAATGGCTTGCCGATCATCGGGCAAGTCCACCAAAGTCCATACTATTTGTCGGAATCCGGGCTTATCATAGCTTCTTCATAGTTCGTAGGTTCGCCGTTGTCTAACAACATAACTTCCAGAACAGGATTACCGTACCACTCTGGTGCGGAACGTACTCTGGTCAACCTACGAAGTTCATTAGTAACTTGATCTAAAGTTTCATGATCTTTATCATTATCTTCCTCTCTTATTGGTGTAGGCATCACGGGAACGGTTTTCTCTGATGAGCTACTTTCCAATTCGAGAGAAGGTACAATTACCTCATCAAGTTCTACTTTCCTCTCACTCACTTCTTTCGAGAGAAACTCCTTCTCTAGAAAGGACCCATTCTTGGCAACAAAGACCTTGCCTTCGGATCTGTGGTAGAAGGTGTACCCAATTGTTTCTTTAGGGTATCCTATGAAGACGCACTTCTCCGCTTTGGGTTCGAGCTTATCAGGTTGAAGCTTTTTCACATAAGCATCGCATCCCCAAACTTTAAGAAACGACAGCTTAGGTTTCTTGCCAAACCATAGTTCATACGGTGTCGTCTCAACGGATTTAGACGGTGCCCTATTTAACGTGAATGCAGCTGTCTCTAATGCATAACCCCAAAACGATAGTGGCAAATCGGTAAGAGACATCATAGAACGCACCATATCCAATAAAGTACGGTTACGACGTTCGGACACACCATTACGCTGTGGTGTTCCAGGTGGCGTGAGTTGTGAAACAATTCCACATTTTCTTAAATGAAGGCCAAACTCGTAACTCAAATATTCGCCTCCGCGATCAGATCGTAGAAACTTTATTTTCTTGTTACGATGATTCTCTACTTCACTCTGAAATTCTTTGAACTTTTCAAATGTTTCAGACTTGTGTTTCATCAAGTAGATATACCCATATCTACTCAAATCATCTGTGAAGGTTAGAAAATAACGATACCCGCCGCGTGCTTCAACATTCATCGGACCGCATACATCGGTATGTATTATTTCCAACAAATCAGTAGTTCGCTCCATTGTTCCGGAGAACGGAGTTTTAGTCATCTTGCCCATGAGGCATGGTTCGCAAGTATCAAATGATTCATAATCAAGAGATTTCCAAAAGTCCATCCGCATGGAGTTTCTTCATGCGCTTTACATCAATATGACCTAAATGGCAGTGCCACAAGTATGTTGCACTATCATTATCAACTTTTCATCTTTTGGCATCAATATTATGAATATGTGTATCACTACGATCGAGATTCAACAAGAATAAACCATTCACAAGGGTGCATGATCACGAGGGATACTATTCATATAAACAGAATAACCATTATTCTCTGACTTAAATGAATAACCGTCTTGCAATAAACAATATCCAGATATAATGTTTTATGCTCAACGCAAGCACCAAATAACCATTATTTAGGTTTAATACTAATCCCGAAGGTATTACGAGTGTGTCGATATTGATCATATCAATCTTGGAGACACTTCCAACACATATCGTCACCTCGCCCTCAGCTAGTCTCCGTTACTCTGCAGCTCCTGCTTCAAGTTACTAATATTAGCAACTGAATCGGTATCAAATACCCAGACGCTGCTACGAGCACTAGTGAGGTACATATCAATAACATGTATATCAAATATACCTTTGTTCACTTTGCCATCCTTCTTATCCGCCAAATACTTGGGGCAGTTCCGCTTCCAGTGACCAGTTCCTTTGCAGTAGAAGCACTCAGTTTCAGGCTTGGGTCCAACTTTGGGTTTCTTCGTGGGAGCGGCAGCTTGCTTGCCGTTCTTCTTAAAGTTCCCCTTCTTTCCCTTGCCCTTTTTCTTGAAACTAGTGGTCTTGTTAACCATCAATACTTGATGCTCCTTCTTGATTTCTACCTCCGCCGATTTCAGCATCGCGAAGAGCTCGGGAATTGTCTTCTCCATCCCTTGCATATTATAGTTCATCACGAAGCCTTTATAGCTTGGTGGCAGTGACTGAAGAACTCTGTTAATAACACTCTCAACCGGAAGATCAATTCCCAGCTGAGTCAAGTGGTTGTGGTACCCAGACATTCTGAGTATGTGTTCACTGACAGAACTGTTCTCCTCCATCTTACAGCTAAAGAACTTGTTGGAGACTTCATATCTCTCAACCCGGGCATTAGCTTGAAATATCAATTTCAGCTCTTGGAACATCTCATATGCTCCGTGGCGTTCAAAACGCTTTTGCAGTCCCGGTTCTAAGCCGTAGAGCATGGCACACTGAACTATCGAGTAGTCATCAGATCGAGCCTGCCAGGCATTCACAACGTCTGCAGCAGCTCCTGCAGCAGGTCCATCACCTAGCGGTGCATCAAGGACATAATTCTTCTGTGCAGCAATGAGGATAATCCTCAAGTTATGGACCCAGTCCGTGTAGTTGCTACAATCATCTTTCAACTTAGCTTTCTCTAGGAACGTATCAAAAACAGGGGAGCTACAACGCGAGCTATTGATCTACAACATAATTTGCAAAGACTATCAGGACTAAGTTCATGATAAATTAAGTTCAATTAATCAAATTACTAATGAACTCCCACTTAAATTAACATCCCTCAAGTTAACTAAGTGATACATGATCCAAATCAACTAGCCCATGTCCGATCATCACGTGAGATGGGATAGTCATCAATGGTGAACATCTCCATGTTGATCATATCTACTATATGACTCATGTTCGACCTTTCGGTCTCTAGTGTTCCGAGACCATGTCTGTACATGCTAGGCTCGTCAAGTTTAACCCAAGTATTTTGCTTGTGTAAAACTGGCTTACACCCGTTGTATGTGAACGTAGAATCTATCACACCCGATCATCACGAGGTGCTTCGAAACGACGAACTTTAGCAACGGTGCATACTCGGGGAGAACACTTTTATCTTGAAATTTAGTGAAGGGATCATCTTATAATGCTACCGTCGTTCTAAGCAAAATAAGATGCATAAAGGATAAACATCACATGCAATCAAAATATGTGACATGATATGGCCATCATCATCTTGTGCTTTTGATCTCCATCTCCAAAGCATCGTCATGATCTCCATCGTCACCGGCTCGACACCTTGATCTCCATCGTTGCGTCGTGGTCGTCTCGCCAACTATTGCTTCTACAACTATTGCTAACGCATAGTGATAAAGTAAAGCAATTACATGGCACTTGCATTTCATACAATAAAGAGACAACCATAAGGCTCCTGCCGGTTGCCGATAAATTACAAAACATGATCATCTCATATAATAACATATATCACATCATGTCTTGACCATATCACATTACAGCATACCCTGCAAAAACAAGTTAGACGTCCTCTACTTTGTTGTTGCAAGTTTTACGTGGCTGCTACGGGCTTCTAGCAAGAACCGTTCTTACCTGCGGCACAAAACCACAACGGTGATTTATCAAGTTTGTTGTTTTAACCTTCAACAAGGACCGGCCGCAGTCAAATTCGATTCAACTAAAGTAGGAGAAACAGACACCCGCCAGCCACCTTTATGCAAAACAAGTTGCATGTCTGTCGGTGGAACTGGTCTCATGTACGTGGACATGTAAGGTTGGTCCGGGCCGCTTCATCTTACAATACCGCCGAATCAAAATAAGATGTTGGTGGTAAGAAGTATGACGATCACCGCCCACAACTCTTTGTGTTCTACTCGTGCATATCATCTATGCATAGACCTGGCTAATGATGCCACTGTTGGCGAACGTTGCATGGAAAACAAAAAAAATTCTACGCACACGCAAGATCTATCCATGGAGATGCATAGCTACGAGAGAGGGAGTGTGTCTACGTACCCTCGTAGACCATAAACGGAAGCGTTAGAACAACGCGGTGGATGTCGTCGAACAACTTCACGATCCAACCGACCGAGCACCGAACGTACGGCACCTCCGCGTTCGGCACACGTTCAGCTCTGTGACGTCCTCAACTTCTTGATCCAGCAAGACGGCGAGGTAGTGGATGAGTTCCGGCAGCACGACGGCGTGGTGACGGTGATGGTGATGCTATCTCCGCAGGGCTTCGCCCAAGTACTGCGAAAATATGACCGAGGGACGGAACTGTGGAGGGGGGCGCCGCACACGGCTAAGACAATGTTGTGTCCCGTTTGGGGCGCCCCCTCTCCTCTATTTATATATGTGTAGGGGCTTGGAGTAGAAAGAATAGTGCCACGTGAACAGTACCACATGAATAGTACACACGTGGACTTGGACTCCAAAGTCCAATCCTATTCCTATTAGGACTCTCCTTTTTTCCTTCCCTAGCTGCGTGGGCTTTTGAGGACTTGGTGCGCCTAGCCCAATAAGGCCAGGGTGCCTCCCCTTAGCCCATGCCAGCCCTTGGGACGTGGTGGACCCACTTGTGGACTTCCGGACCCCTCCGGAATCCTCCGGAACCTTCTGGAAGCTTCCCGGTACAATACCGAAAAAACTGCACCTTTTTCCGGAACCCAAAATATGACTTCCCATATATAAATCTTTACCTCTCGACCATTTCGAGACTCCTCGTGACGTCTGGGATCTCATCCGGGACTCCGAACAACATTCGGTTACCAATTCACATAACTCATATAACACTATATCGTCAACGAATGTTAAGCATGCGGACCCTACGGGTTCGGGAATGATGTAGACATGACTGAGATGCCTCTCCGGTCAATAACCAATAGCGGAACCTGGATGCTCATATTGGTTCCTACATATTCCACGAAGATCTTATCGGTCGATCCGCAATGACAACATACTTAATTCCCTTTGTCCGTCGGTATGTTACTTGCCCGAGATTCGATCGTCGGTATCTCCATACCTAGTTCAATCTCGTTACCGGCAAGTCTCTTTACTCGTTCCATAATACATCATCCCGTAACTAACTCCTTAGTCACTTTGCTTGCAAGTTTCTTATGATGTGTATTACCGAGAGGGCCCAGAGATACCTCTCCGAAACACGGAGTGACAAATCCCAGTCTCGATCCATGCCAACTCAACAGACACCTTCGGAGATACCTGTAGAGCATCTTTATGATCACCCAGTTATGTTGTGACATTTGATAGCACACAAGGTATTCCTCCGGTATCCGGGAGTTGCATGATCTCATGGTCGGAGGAACATGTATTTGACATTCAAGAAAGCAATAGCAATAAACAGAACGATCATATGCTAAGCTAACAGATGGGTCTTGTCCATCACATCATTCTCCTAATGATGTGATCCCGTTATCAAATGACAACTCATGTCTATGGTTAGGAAACCTTAACCATCTTTGATCAACGAGCTAGTCTAGTAGAGGCTCACTAGGGACACGGTATTTGTTTATGTATTCACACATGTATTTAAGTTTCCGGTCAATACAATTCTAGCATGAATAATAAACCTTTATCATGAACAAGGAAATATAAAATAATAACAACTTTATTATTGCCTCTAGGGCATATTTCCATCATAATGTTGTAGTAATCGTCATCGTTCGGGTCCGGTAGCTAACCATGTGGCGACACCTTGAACACAACTTCCCAACCCTTTAGGTACTCTTTCTGGCATGGGTAAGGCAGGTAATAAACTTGTGTGGCTTGGGTAGCCGCAATAAAGAGATCGGCTCCGGCATACACGGTTGATGGTTTAACTTCGACCAAACCAACAGAAGGCGTATGTCTCAGCCCCTCTACTGGGTCAAACCATCGGCATTTGAACACAGGGTGACTTAGGGTTTCGCGCCCACGGCTGAATGTAAGCTCGTATATTTTTTCTACCCTTCCGTAGTAGTCAACTGAATTTTGACCTTGCGTGTACACTTCGGTATTTATAGTCTTGGGATCAGGCCGGCTGTTCTGGTGCTCCTCTGTATGGAAGCGATACCCATTCACATCATACTTTTCACATGTCTTGACCCGAGGGTCAAAACCCATTGAAACCCATCTCAATTCGTCATCCATGGATATGTTCGGATCTTGTCCCTACAAGTTTAATTGAAATTGTTGGGTGCATTAGTTCGGTAAACTAATAAATGTTGAACTAGGTATTTAATAGGGGAATGTGAAAGTTTACTTTCTCCATGAACCAAGCAACAAAATTTTTCCTTCCAGGGTTTCCATGCCGAAGAAGAGTAAGTTCCTCCGCCTCAGTAGGAGGAATCATTCCCGTCCACTCCTCACGAACGAATTGACTAAAAGAAGAAAAACGGTGTTAGACCGGGACTAAGTGAACATAGAACATGATTTTGTGCAAGACATAAAGGAATGGTGTAGTGGTATTACCTCATCCACACATCCTCAACTTCCTTGATGTTGTGCAAGACATAGAACATGAGGTCCTCCCACTCTTGTTGTGGCATGTTATAAGATTTCGAGCCCCCAGCCCTGCCACCTTGCCCGCTGAATAGATGGAGCTTGGGTTTATACTTGGGCTCTTCTATATTGTATCGAGGCACCTTATTATGCAGAGTGGGAACGTGGTCTGAATAGTACGATGTCCTGATGTCTGACACCTCCTCTAGGATAACTGCCTCAGCTATGGAAGCTTCAATCTTAGCTTTGTTTCCACATTTGTGTCGGAGATGCTTGTTCTGTCTCTCAGGGCCGTACTGCCAACGATTCTGCACAGCCCCCCCCCCCAACAATACCTCGTTCGCGAGGTGCAAAATGAGATGTGTCATCAGAGTAAAGAAGCCTGGCGGAAAGATCTTCTCTAGCTTGCATATCAACTCCGGTGCCTTCTTATGCAATTGTCTAATCACCTCGGGACATACTTCTTTAGCACAGAGCGTGCGGAAGAAATGGCTTAGCTCCGCAAGCACTCGCCAGACATGCTCGGGGACATAACCTCAAACCATCACCGGCATTATCCGCTCAGTCCATACATGATAGTCATGACTCTTGAGCCCGGTCACTTTGCCCCTTAAAAGATTGACTCCCTTACTTATATTCGATGCATAACCATTAGTGAACTTCACCATGTGTTTGAGCCACTTCAATACCTCCATCTTTTCTGGTTTTTTAAGTACGAAGTCAGCATCTGGCTTGAACCAGTTTCTTCGACCGCCTGTGGGAGGCTTCATGTTTAGACGTGGTCTATCACAAATTTTCTGTTGATCGGCTCTAGCTTTAACGTTATCCTTCGTCTGATCAGGAATGTTGAGGATCGTGCGGAAAAGGGACTCTGCGACATTCTTTTCGGTGTGCATCACATCGATGTTGTAAGGAAGTTTGAGGTCCTTGAAATAGGGAAGCTTCGTGAAGGGGGTAATGTGAGTCCAGTTGTGCGTCTCACCATATCCCTCGAAGCCTTTGGCTTTGCCTTTGCCTTTGCCTTGGCCTTCGCCTTCGCCTTCGCCTTCTCCTTTGGCTTTGGCTTTGCCTTTGCCTTCGCCTTCAGGCTTGAGAGCTTTTAGCTGAGCAAGAACATCTGCCCCCGAAAACGTTGGAATCTCGTTTACTTCATGGACAACCTGTCCTTTCGTGAAGTTCTTCTTGTCTTCCTTGTCTGGATGGTTTGGAGGGAGGAACTGTCGATGCAGGTCAAATGCTACATACTTGCCACCCTTCTTCAGCCAAATTAAACGTAGAGCCTGCATGCACACTGGGCATGGCATCTTCCCACTTGTACACCATCCGCAGAAAAGGGCATAACCGGGAAAGTCATGCATGCAATAGTGCAACCAAACTTTCATCAAGAAATTTCTCTGCAGATCTCGGTCGTATGTCAACCTCGGGAAGTACCAAGAATGGTGCAAATCATCCACCAGCGGCTGCATAAACACACCCAAATTCTTCCCCGGGTATTCAGGCCCCGGAATGATGAGCGACAAGAACATGGTCTTGCGTTGCATTAGGGCACCGGGAGGGAGATTGAGCGGAATAACAAACACGGGCCAGCAGCTGTATGCATTGGACGACATACCATATGGATTGAACCCATCACCTGATATGGCAATTCTGACATTCCCAGCCTCGGCTGCTTCCTCGGGGTATTCTTCATCGAACGACTTCCATGCTTCGCCTTCTGATGGATGTACGATTTTATTTGGATGGTACCTTATACCTTCCTTGTGCCACTTCATCATTTTGGCAGACTCCTCCGTGATGAAAAGGCGCTGCAGTCTTTCTATGAAATGCAGATACCGAAGAACCTTTGCAGGGATGCCTAGCTGCCTCTTCTCACCATCCTCACCGACCACCTCAAGGTACCGAGAGGAACCGCACTCCCTACAGTACTTGTCATCCGCATACTCGTGCCTAAACAAAAGGCAATTCTTCGGACAAACATGTATTTTCTCATAATCCATAGAGAGTGCCTTCATGAGTTTCTTCGTGGCATACATGCTTTTCGGCAGTTCATGACCCTCGGGGAGGTTGTTAGCCCATACTCCCAGAAATGCTTCGAAGCATTTCTGGCTACAGCCGTACTCAGCCTTGACTGCCATCAGTTGCGAGATGGCATCCAGCTGAGAGACTTTGGCAACCGCATAAAGAGGTTTCTTTGACGAGGCC
This sequence comes from Elymus sibiricus, assembly GCA_039707655.1. NCBI lineage: Eukaryota > Viridiplantae > Streptophyta > Magnoliopsida > Poales > Poaceae > Elymus > Elymus sibiricus. The sequence goes on from CM077664.1 coordinate 353,033,199, forward strand.
AAGATCTCCAAGAAGGCCTTTGCGGTTGCCTCCGGCTCCTCCGGTTCATTCTCTGAAGGTGTCGCATGTGCCATCTCTGCAGCAATGACATCATCTAGCATGTCTCTGACCCCGTCGTCCGCATAACCACCGATGCGTTGTCGCATCACCTCCTCTCTACCACGGTCCCGCTCGGCAAAGTTTATCGGCGGCATGTCAAAGTTTGGCATATATCCGTGCGTGCGAAGGTGCTCAGACATGTCCTTCTGATTTTTACGGAGACGTCTTTCACATTTCGAACAGGGGCATTGTGGGATAATTCTCATTGGACGACGGAATATCTCCTTCAAAAACACATCGGTTCTCACGACCCACTCTGGTGTAACTCGATTTCGGCGGATAAAACCACTGTACATCCACAGATTATCTGCCATCCTCTGCTTTATTGGGAGCCACACAACAAAATTAAGGATTCATTTAAATTAATCACATCAAATTTTTATTTTCTACCGCGTTGACGACATTGAATCCACCTACATCTCTAATAGGTAAAGATAGGTCCTAATCCCACCCGAGGATGTGTAGATTGAGTACCTTCTCCATGCTCTACCCCGTTCCGAGACAAAATTTTGGCAGCACCTCCCCGCTGTTCTCCAGATACACGTCTCGGCAAATAGCCGAGAGAATGTGCTCCGGAGAACAACGGGGAGGCGCCGCCGAAATCCTGTCTTGGAACGGGGTAGAGCTTGGAGAACGTACCCAATCTACACATCCTCGGGCTGTCCGTCGAAAACGCTGGACAATCCGAAAGAGCTGCGGTGATAAATATGCAATTGAATGCATATTTATCGATGCAACCCTTTCAGACGGGAGACGCCTAGGTTACGCAACTTGACGTGATAATCAAATCTAGTGACATGATTAATAGAGCGTATGAGGTGATGGATTTGTAGCTCACCCTCGGATGTAGATGATGTAGTCGGTCAGCGGAGGGACGATCGGGGACCAATAGCTCCAACGTCGACGATCACTCCACCGAGATGGAACACCACAAAACCTGCAAATTCCACCGCGACAAAAATTTAGAACATATTTAAAACATCTAAACATGCATTCATTTATTTTTGCATCATGTAGGCAAAAAAACTAACAACATTAACAATATATTCATCATCGTCATCACATATTCATCATCATCATTATCATCTATTCGTCATCATCATCGATTCATCTCATCGAACCAAAAAAAATTGTAAGATATGCTTCATATAATTATTTCTTACATTCTAAATACCAAATAAATTCTACCTATCTAACTATCTATCTAATACAAAAAAACAGAAAAAAAAATGCCCAAGGGGGGATGCCGGGTCTCACCGGCAGGGCGGGGCAGGGCCGGGGCGAGGCGGCGGCCGGCGGGGCGGGGCAGGGCCGCGGCCGCCGGGGCGAGGCGGAGGAGGTGTCGGAGGGGGCCGGCGACGGACGGGGGAGGTGGTGATGGAGGCGGTGCCGGAGGGGCGGTGACGGACGAGCCGACCATAGTGGCGGCCGACGACGGAGGGGGCGCGGCCGACGGACCGCGGGCGGCCCGGATGCGCAGCGCGCGGGCGTCGGGGTGAGGGTGGCGGCGACGGTCGGGGAGAGGGTGGCGGTGGCGCTGGCGGCGGCGAGCGGCGAGGGTGGCGTCGGCGTCGCGGAGAGGGTGGCGGCGGCGGTCGGGGGTCGAGAGAGAGAGGGAGTTGGGGTCGGGGTGAGGAGAGAAACGAGTGGAGGAGGAGGGCCGGGCGAGTGGATGAGGTGGGTCTATGCCGACAGCTTAGCCGTCGGCATAGGTATTTTCTTTTTTTCCCCTTTTTCCCTCACAATTTCTTTGTCACGTGCCACGTCATCGATCCGGGCCACCTATGCCGACTAGATATTTTCTTATATTTTTTTCCCTTTTTCCCTACCAATTTCTTTGGCACGTGCCACGTCATCGATCCGAGGCACCTATCCCGACGGCTTAGCCGTCGGCATAGATTTTTTCTTTTTTTTTCTCACAATTTCTTTAGCGCGTGCCACGTCATCGATCCGGGGCATAGGTATATGTATTACTTTTTTTTATTTTTTTATTTTTTTTCTAAATTTCCGTCTCTCAGAAAACTTTTAGTCCCACCTCGCCCAAAGACAAGCAACATGACCATTTTAAATAGTCGGATAATCCAGACGCAGTAAGCTTCGGTCTTCATTACACTCCTGTTAAGGAGATGAACCATTACTGTGAATCTTCACCCCTTCCGGGCACTGAAGATTCACATTGACGGTCCATCTTCCTAATGATGGATGCCGGTGCTTTTTATTAATTCAATTATTACTATTTTTGAGTTTGCCGTCTGTGTGAGAACAATGATCTAACCGTTTAAAGCCTCGGAAAATCGTACGATGTCGGAATTCCTTGAGAGCTGGCGCGGTGTCATCACATGGGCCCTGTAGGGTGTGGTAAAAGTTTGGGCGCGTTTCGAATAGGCCTCCCCTGAGGCCGCTTGTAAACCGCACCGTCTCCGAGCTAGTCTCTGGGTATCGAGAGGGAACGTGTCCGGTTTGTGCAAGACACGTGCCAGGCCATCGCATTTTTCGGACTCGCGTGCAATATTCGAGAAATTTATTGCTCTGCTAGGGTTTCATCGCCGGAAATTGCAGATCCGGGCACAACCCACCGCAAGATTCCCTCCGTGTCTGCCCGACGTGGCCGTTTCCCCCCTCCGTGCGACGGCGGCAGCGACGTCCGTGAGGGGGGTCACACTACGGAGCCGCATGCCGGGTGCTTGCACCTGCCACCACACTTCCGGACGTGTAAGAGGGCCCAGCGCAAGACCTGGCGGCATAGCTACCCCCCCCCCCAAGTACCCCGTCCCGTCTAACCCTGGCACTGTTGACCGGGCGGATCTAGGCCTTTGACTTTCGCCGGACGGGGTTTGACCGATGGACATTTTCACCTGGCTGTGATAGGCCAGCCCGTAGGTACACTTCGGATCAAGGTCCGGGCACAACCCACCGCAAGATTCCCTCCGTGTCTGCCCGACGTGGCCGTTTCCCCCCTCCGTGCGACGGCGGCAGCGACGTCCGTGAGGAGGGTCACACTACGGAGCCGCGTGCTTGCACCTGGCACCACACTTCCAGACGTGTAAGAGGGCCCAGCGCAAGACCTGGCGGCATATCTACCCCCCCCCCCAAGTACCCCGTCCTGTCTAACCCTGGCACTGTTGACCGGGCGGATCGTAGGCCTTTGACTTTCGCCGGACGGGGTTTGACCGATACGCACTACCACCACGTGGGATAATGGTTTAATAGGGCCCTCGGCGCCGTATGTATCAGCCGAAAGCTCTGTCAGACGTCCAGTTCAGCAGTGCGGCACGGCAGGATCGGCGCCATCCATGACAGAGGTGGTGCCTGGATCTAACCTTGTGCGCAACGACCCGGAGTGCAAAGGGGGATGGGCCCAAGAACCCTGCGTGCTTAGGATGTAGACCGGCGGGGACCTCTCTGCTGAGCTCTAGGTAGGGCTACGGTGTGTCGATCAGCCGAGGCCGGGCATGACCCAGGAGAGTGTGTCCGGCCAGAGTTAATCGAGCGTGTTGGGTAACAGTAGTGCACCCCTGGAGGGAAGTTATCTATTCGAATAGCCGTGTCCACGGTAACAGGACGCTCAGTGTTGTATCCCGATCTATTATTACTTGAACTGGATACATTTAATTAATTGGAAGCTCCGGGATCGCTTTCTCGCAGGGAGTCGAGGAAGGATCTCTAGGCTTCGATTCAACATGCTTGCTACTTTAATTACGTTACTAATCTACACTCTTCTTATGCTGCAAGACTGCTGAAGATGCTAGTCTTCGATAGGCTAGGCATTTCCCCCTCTGTTCTGGCATTTCTGCCGTTTAGTCCAAATATATAGCCCCATTCCTTTGATACCGATGCATATTTAGCATAGTTCTGATGTCAGTCTTGTGAGTACTTTGGATGAGTACTCACGGTTGCTTTGCTACTCTTTTCCCCCATACCCGATTGCTGCGACCAGATGACGGAGCCCAGGAGTCAGCTGCTACCGCCGACGACTGCTACTACACTTCCGGTGGAGCTTGCTACTACGTGGAGACCGCCGACGACCAGGAGTAGATAGGAGGCTCCCAGGCAGGAGGCCTTGCCTCTTTCGATCAGAGTCGTTATTTATTTTCGCCTTCTTAAGGCATCTTTGTTTAACTTTGTGTCTGTACCCAGATACTGTTGTTGCTTCGGCTAACGCTTGTTATCGAGCTTATGTATTCGAGCCCTCGAGGCCCCTGGCTTGTAATATAAAGTGTAGGAGATATGCCCTAGAGGCAATAATAAATGTTATTGATTATCTCCCTGTTCATAATTATGTTTATGTTCCATGCTATAACTGCAATGATTCTCGAGTCTGCAAATAAAACGAGGCTTGGAGGGAAACTCATGTGCACGTGTGGGATAATAAACGGTAAAAAGTATTCCTAGTCAAGCCTCTATGACTGGCTCAAGTATTGCATGATGATCCTGTTTTCCTGATCATGGGCATGACTATGCCGGCAATTTTGAGGGCACAATTGTTGGTAGAACACTTGTGTTGAATCGACCCGAATTGATGTTATGCTATGAGATACATTCGTCATTAGTTAATGGTTAATAACACAGAGATGGTTAATGTTTGCATGATTCCTTAGACCATGAGAGTATCGAGTTTCTTCATGCTTGCTTCATGAACTTTGGGGTTTGTTAAACGTCATCCGTAAATGGGTGGCTATTACGGCGGCTTACGGGTTCATGGAAAAGTATGTCAAGTAACTTGATAGCTCAAGATTGGGATTTGCTCCTCCGACGATGGAGAGATATCTCTGGGCCCTCTCGGTGTTACGGTATCCATCATCGTCTGGCCAGACACTTTGTGATTTGATCACGGGGATGCCGGAACACGGGAACGAGAAAAGAGAACAATACCGGTAACGAGGTAACTGGCATAGTGGACAAGTTGTTGATCCACGGGGATGCCTACATGTCTCACCTCGGGTATTTGTAACATATAGCGAAGCAACAGGAATAGCACACGGCAACTGGAGGTTCACTCGAATATTCATTCGTGTGGGTATAGGGGTCAATATGGGTGTCCACGGCTCCGATGTTGATCATTGATCGGAAAGTGTTCCGGGTCATGTCTATACTTCACCGAACCTATAGGGTCACACGCTTAAGGGTCATCTATCTGCTGAATACTAGACGGGGAGTCTGAGAGAAATTCACCGAAAAAGTTTCGGACGAAACGGAAACGTTCCGGAGAGGATATCGGAATAGTTCCGGTGAAACTGAAAAGTTGTTTCAGGGTATTCCATAAAGTCAAATTGGTTTCGGCACATGCCTGGAAATTATTGGAAGGTACCAGAATTGTTCCGGTAACTTCTGAGATTTTTCAGAGACAAAAACCGGAAATGTTCCGGACTGCCGGAACCGCTTTAGTTGCTTTTCACAGATTAAAATCACTAAACCGAAAAGTTGTTTCGGAGTACACCATAAAGTCAAATTGGTTTCGGCACATGCCTGATAATTCTTGGAGGGTGCCAGAATCATTCTGGAAACTTTCTGGAATTTTCCGGAATGAAAACCGGAAATGTTCCGGAGCTGCCGAAACCGCTTCAGATGCTTTTCGCAGATGAAAATCACTAAACCGGAATTGTTCCGGCTCGCGTTGAAAATTATTTTGGTGGGTACTGGAAATGTTCTAAGCCCACATGAATATTTTCAGTTCGATCAGACGCTGAAAAATGTCGTCGTGAATAGTGAAATCAGATTTATGGATATGGTTGGAAGTTGGCTTTCCACAAATATCTTCCCAAGATATTTTGGGATGACATGGCATTTTGGATATGCCCATCCTACCCCTTGTTTTTCCTATAAATAGAGGGGAGGAGGCAGCCCCATATGCTTCATCCTTGCTCTCACATACACATGCCATGACATTTCTGGCTTCTCTCTCCCTCCCAGCGAAATAGTTTCGTAGAGCCGAAAGGCTGTCTGGGTTCCGGTGGAAACTAGTTCTGGACGGCGAAGCCCTGCCGGATAGATGACACCGTATGTGTGCAACTCTGTAGAGAGATCGTAGTTTCGGTCTTAGTTCGAGAGTGCCTCCCGAAGGGCTGTCCGTGTGACCGTCCGAGTTTTGGAGGTCCTCCCGAAGGGCTGTCCGAGTGACAGTCCGAGTTTCGGAGGTCCTCCCGAAGGGCTGTCCGCGACACCGTCCGGGGGACTGTGCGACCGCCTCCCGGAGGGCTGTCCGCGGGGCAGATGAGGGTATAAATCCTCGCGGTTGGGAGGTTGTAAAATCCTAGCTGCGGGGATCTGCACCGCCGTTCGTCATCGACTCTACTTCCGCTGCGCTACGAGTCGGTAACGAAAATGATCAAACCTTGTATGCAGTCTCCATAGTGGTCCTGGGCTAGTGCGTAGGTCAGAAATTTTTTGTTTTCTGCTGCGTTGCCCAACATAAAGCTTGTATTATTTTATTTGTTTCTAGAGTTGTGTTGTGATATCTTCCCGTGAGTCCCTAGGCTTGATCGTGTGCATTTGCGTGTATGATTAGTGCACGATTAAGTCAGGGGCGTCACACTCATCCTGTTTCTCATTCTAATTTACCGGCTCCGCCAGTCTTCTTCTTAATGAATGAACCGTAGCGCTCGCTATACTGTTTGTTAAAAAAAACATGTAGAGGTGGGATGGGCTGGTTGCGTGATTTGGTGTGAGCGGGTGTATAACGGGATGGGGGTGGAAAACTCGTTCATGAGATGTGTTGGTCCAAGAAGGAAATTCGACCTGAGAACCAAACGAAATCAGTCGAGCTTTTTCCCACCCAAATACAAATCAAAGACAACAAAGACATGTGGCAACACGACATTGGACTAAAATACAACCTGAACTGAATTGAAAATCGGACATATGATAACTAGAGACTCCCTTTTTATTTTACCCTCGATTGAATAGGGACGTGCATGCTCGCCGCTTGAAATCTTAATCAGTAGAATTAGATTAAGTTACGTATGATTGCCACCATGAGAATAAGATTAGGTACATAGAATTTTCATCTAGAAAAGAAGATTCGATACGTACGTCCGGGCACAGGCAGAACGAGTACTAAAGTACTCACTCCGTCCCATAATATAAGAGAAGTACATTGCATGCTAAGTGAGCAGGTAGTAGAACGCTCGAGTAGGAAGCTAGGAGCATGCATTTACGAGAAAATCGACTGAAAAAGGTTTTGGTCATCTTGACTAACAAAATTACATTTTGACCAGAGGCCGGGCAGGAGCCCTGTTGTATCGATCTTCTATTCTAAACCAATACCGTAAGCGTCATCCATGCTTGACCAGCGCTATTTTTTCCCCCGGCCCTCAGTGCACGCAAGCCGCGAAATCATCTAGCGATTGCTGTGCTGGTGACACTTGGCCACTGATCGATCGAATGCCATCTTTTACCTTTGAACAGGTCTCCTTGGTCCGCCTCCGTGTCCTTTGCTCTGCCAGTTCGTCTCCCCACACCTCGATCGATCCCTACATAATACACGCAGAAGTGTCACTCAGAACTCGAAACACACCAACAACGGCGCCACCACCTCCTCCTCACTCTCTCTAGCACACGAGCTTGGCTGCGCGAACATGGGCAACGTCCTGCCGCTGCCACGCACGTGCAGGGAAACCAGGGTTGTGGACACCACCGTCGCCGGTGCCAGGAGGGTGAAGAGGAAGGAGCGGTCGGCTGCGGCCAAGGACGTCGTCGAGGAGAAGGAGGTGGCGTGGCCGGAGTGCCGCGTGGAGGACGGCGGGGTGCGGTTGAAGGTGCTGATGACGAGGAAGGAGGCGGCGGATTTCATGGCGAGGCTGGAGGAGGAGGCCGACGCGGAGAGTAAATCCAGGACGGGGGAGATCCTCGCCGGCGGCGCGATGAGCCCGTGCGAGGTTGCGTGGAGGCCTCGTCTCGCAACCATACCGGAGACATACTAGCTTAGCTATCTCCGGCCTCTTCACGCATGGTTTGACCACGTCGGGTGTTTTTTGTACGTAGTGACGTAGCTCGTAGCTGTACAATTTCGGGACACTAGCACCTCATATTCAGATGCTCGTAACTTTCAGATCATGTACGTGGTTGTTCCTCCTGTTTTCTGTAAGATTATCCATGACTGGCCAAAACTTTTTTAGGAGATTGACAGTGAAGCATATATTGTTTTACGTATTTGCTAATGGTCAGTTGCCTGAAATTAGAATCGGCCTCAGTCAATTTCGTTGAAGAAGAGGGTGAGACAGTGAGTCGGATGCGGCGCCTCCCTCGAAGGTGAGGCGGGGCCGAGTCGGAGATAAGGATGATGTGGCTAACCACGGTGTCGCCGTTAGAGAGAGGCAAAGGGTTGACGGCAAAGTATTTAATAGCCTACTATAGCCTCGCTATAGCGACTTAGAGCATGGTGCCGTTAAATGATATTCATGTATAATTGTTTGATAAAGTTACAAAATAGTGTGGCTATAGCCGTGAACAGGGTACTGTTATTTGATATAGCCCGCTATCTAATGGTTAATGAGTGTCGATGTAGAGACGGTTACCCGCACCAGAGAGGTGGAAAGAAGGAGCGTAGATAAATGGCCGGAGCGAGTCAAGGTCCAGTATCCCCGTGTTGTATCAGTACACGTTGCGTGGATGGAAAATGCAGGCATTTTACTATGTCAGTTCCGTGTCACGACGACGTACCGTACGTATGTGTACACAGGACACTCTCACCGGTGCCATCATGGGTGGACTCCGGAGACTGAGACCGTAACATACGTCGCCACCTTGAGTTCGACCCCTCCTGGCTATATATTCTTGGTCGTCGTCTCCTTCTGCCACCGTAACTGCCAGACCAATCGCCATGTTGCAGACCCGTTCCAAGGCACCTAGCTAGCTAGACGCGCATAAACAAAATGTTCTCCATCCATGACATGACAGGTCCAGACTTTTGATGGCCTATATATGGCCATTTAGCTACTGAGTGCTGATGAAACGCCGACAAATCGGTAACTTTAATGACCAGTTCAAATCCATATAATTAGTTATACATGATGACATGAATGTCTTCGTTAACGTTGTGAGAGAAGCGCCTAGATGTAGCAGCAGGCTGGTCACAATGAAAATATCATAGATACTATCATACATGTCAACTAAGCATTTTTTGCTAAGGTGGCAGACAATTAAGCAATACAATGGACGTGTGCTACTAGTCACTAGTCAGACCACATACGCAGCACCGACCCTACATGACTTGAGACGAAGCGACACAAGTATACCGTCTGTTTGCCTGGAAATTCCTTGTCTGATTCGTTTGTATCTGCGAGCATATTCCCATTCACACCAACTACTTCTCCTAGTGGTACATATTTTTCTATTATGAGAGTTCAGAACTGGAGGAATTCCATGGCAATGATTTGCTTGATTAATTACACGGTTAAATATTTGCACGTATCACAAGTAGTCCACCTGATGCTTACATTTAGACGCGGTCAGATTATTATGTCTAGGCAAACCAAACATCCCATTCGAGGAGACTTGACACTTGCGAGTCTAGTTTGCAAACCGGCACTTGGTACAGTGCCACGTCATGCACGGTCTTGAGCTCCACACCAACCTAAGAATGAAATTTCTTAGGAAATAGGAGTACTTACAAAGTGATATCTTCTTCTCTTGCCCCTTTTTTCAGCAAAAATGAGTGTTTATCAGGAGGCCGTTTTGGCTCTGGGGTGCATATGCTCCCTAATGGACAGTAAATTCATAATAAATAAAATTAAAAAATTCTGATTTTTTTTAGATGTTCTTGTTAGTGTAACAAACGTGCTTGACAATTTTCATGCGAAACAGGATGATGGTGCCTTGTCGGTGAAAAAACAAAAATAAGTGTAACATTTGGAAGTAACATTTGTCGTTCGACATTTTTTTTTTGCACAGATCAAAATACTTAAGCTTTCCTCCTAAAAATTTGCAGGTAGCATTTTGATGTGACAATGAACACATCTATTTTTTTCAAATTTTTTGACATTTGCAAAAAAACATTTTTGATGGGCAGGAGCATATGCTCCTAAGAGCCGAATTGGATTTCCGGTGTTTGTCCTTGATTTCGCCAACGAAGCCGTTAAACATTACAAGAGTCCAGACACATAGTTTATTATGAACAAAAAGGAAATAATTTTGTTACTGACAACTAGCATACCGAGCAATGTAAGAAAAAAAATACTGACTATATGAACGCTAAAACGGGCTAAGTGAGCACCAATAGGATCATATTATGCCTTCCTTCGAATGAGACCCCGGCGGAGTCCAGAAAAAGTCTTACTCCCATGCCTTCCTTTGAATGAGACCTCGGGGGAGTCCAGAAAAATTCTTACACCCATGCCTTCCTTTGAATGAGACCCCGGCGGAGTCCAGAAAAAGTCCTACTTGGAAGGTAGGCTAGAGTAATTTTTTTTTTGAGAAAGTATGCTTGTATTCAGATCACGACATAATGCAAAGTTCTTAACCCGAACAAGCACACCCTAACACACGCATAAACAACCATAATAACAAAGAGCACCCTAAAACAACCAACAGAACACGAAGACCTCCGAAGCTCTGTGTCATCATCCCTGAACCTTGCGAGAAGACCCCTGCACCACAGTAATCTGCATCCAGAGCCAAGCAGGTCCTCATCTTTAACCACGGCATAATCACCGCCATGCTGCTCCCCCACTTCTTCGCTCCGGCGCCAAAAGGACAAGGACACACATGTGCATCCAACACACCTGCACCAGACTTCGCCATCTGTGGCTTTGAGTACCGCTATATGTGCCCCTTCCAGATGGAAGAGAACTAGGATTAGGCTAGAGTAATTGACTGTGCCAGAGTCCCACAATGTCCGAAACAAGCGACATCGGTCTTCGAGATCATTGTAAAATATTTGGTTTCTCACCAGAAAATTCACTAAGTAATACATGTTTTTCCAATCTAGATTATACCCTCCGAGTTTACAGTTGCAAGATTCCAAGCCGACGAATAATTTGATTAATTACAAGGTTAAATCTTTGCGCGGGTATGGATCACAAGCCCACTTTGGTCTTTTGTTGCATGGGCATTTACACATACATTGTTCGAGGAATCACAGAATGATTGTATGCCAATGACTAATTTGCTTAACTACAAGGTCAAATCTACCTAGATAATATTTTTAAAGGAAAACAAACACCCCATTCAAGATTGGGAATCAAGCTTGCACACTTAGTTGACACTTGGCAGAGCGCCACATGCCCACACCAGACATGACTCAAAAAGAAAGAACTCCACATAAACCTCAGCATTAAAATGTATCCGAGGAAAAATCTCACAATGGGTATCTCCTTACCACGGTCTCCTTCTCCGGCCCTTTTTCTGATAAAAGTATACCCAATTTCGCTAATAAAATCAGTAAATATTATGAGAGTGCCACACAGATTATGAACGAAAGAGAAATGTATATCCTTCTTACAACTCCCTAGTATAGTAGTGTAAGAAAATGCGTGCTATATGAACACCACAACGGGGCTAAGCACGCACCAATAGATCATATATATTCAACAATATGCAAAACTTAAGCGACATTTGTCATTAAGATCATTAATTGTACAAGTGTAGGAGATATGCCCTAGAGGCAATAATAAATGTTATTGATTATCTCCCTGTTCATAATTAGGTTTATGTTCCATGCTATAACTGCTATGGTTCTCGAGTCTACAATAACCACGAGGCTCGGAGGAAGACTCATATGCACGTGTGGGATAATAAACGGTAAAATGTATTCCTAGTCAAGCCTCTATGACTGGCTCAAGTATTGCATGATGATCCTGTTTTCCTGATCATGGGCATGGCTATGCCGGCAATTTTGAGGGCACAATTGTTGGTAGAACACTTGTGTTGAATCGACCCAAATTGATGTTATGCTATGAGATACATTCGTCATAAGTTAATGGTTAATAACACAGGAAGTTAATGTTTGCATAATTCCTTAGACCATGAGAGTATCGAGTTTCTTCATGCTTGCTTCATGAACTTTGGGGTTTGTTAAACGTCATCCGTAAATGGGTGGCTATTACGGCGGCTTACGGGTTCATGGAAAAGTATGTCAAGTAACTTGATAGCTCAAGATTGGGATTTGCTCCTCCGACGATGGAGAGATATCTCTGGGCCCTCTCGGTGTTACGGTATCCATCATCGTCTGGCCAGACACAGGGTGATTTGATCACAGGGATGCCGGAACACGGGAACGAGAAAAGAGAACAATACCGGCAACGAGGTAACTGGCATTGTGGACAAGTGTTGATCCACGAGGATGCCAACATGTCTCACCTCGGGTATTTGTAACATATCGCGAAGCAACAGGAATAGCACACGGCAACTGGAGGTTCACTCGAATATTCATTCGTGTGGGTATAGGGGTCAATATGGGTGTCCACGGCTCCGATGTTGATCATTGATCGGAAAGTGTTCCGGGTCATGTATATACTTCACCGAACCTATAGGGTCACACGCTTAAGGGTCATCTATCTGCTGAATACTAGACGGGGAGTCTGAGAGAAATTCACCGAAAAAGTTTCGGACGAAACGGAAACGTTCCGGAGAGGATATCGGAATAGTTCCGGTAAAACTGAAAAGTTGTTTCAGAGGATACCATAAAGTCAGATTGGTTTCGGCACATGCCTGATAATTCTTGGAGGATGCCAGAATCGTTCTGGAAACTTTCTGGAATTTTCCGGGATGAAAACCGGAAATGTTCCGGAGCTGCCGGAACCGCTTCAGATGCTTTTCGCAGATGAAAATCACTAAACCGGAATTGTTCCGGATCGCATTGAAACTTATTTTAGTGGGTACTGGAATTGTTCTAAGCCCATATAAATATTTTCAGTTCGACCGGACGCTGAAAAATGTCGTCGTGAATAGTGAAATCAGATTTATGGATATGGTTGGAAGTTGGCTTTCCACAAATATCTTCCCAAGATATTTTGGGATGACATGGCATTTTGGATATGCCCATCCTACCCCTTGTTTTTCCTATAAATAGAGGGGAGGAGGCAGCCCCATATGCTTCATCCTTGCTCTCACATACACATGCCATGACATTTCTGGCTTCTCTCTCCCTCCCAGCGAAATAGTTTCGTAGAGCCGAAAGGCTGTCTGGGTTCCGGTGGGAACTAGTTCTGGACGGCGAAGCCCTGCCGGATAGATGACACCGTATGTGTGCAACTCTGTAGAGAGATCGTAGTTTCGGTCTTAGTTCGAGAGTGCCTCCCGAAGGGCTGTCCGAGTTACAGTTTGAGTTTCGGGTGTCCTCCCGAAGGGCTGTCCGAGGATCCGTCCGGTGGGACTATCCGAGGGACTGTCCAGGGGCCTCCCGGAGGGCTGTCCGAGGATCCGTCCGGTGGGACTATCCGAGGGACTGTCCAGGGGCCTCCCGGAGGGCTGTCCGAGGATCCGTCCGGTGGGACTATCCGAGGGACTGTCCAGGGGCCTCCCGAAGGGCTGTCCGAGGATCCGTCCGGTGGGACTATCCGAGGGACTGTCCCGATGCCTCCCGAAGGGCTGCCCGGAGATCCGTCCGGTGAGCTGACGTGGGAGTACATCCTCGCGGTTGGGAGGTTGTAAATCCTAGCTGCGGGGATCTGCACCGCCGATCGTCATCGACTCTACTTCCGCTGCGCTACGAGTCGGTAACGAAACAGATCAAACCTTGTATGCAGTCTCCATAGTGATCCTGGGCTGGTACGTAGGTCGGAAAATTTTTGTTTTCTGCTGCGTTCCCCTACAGTGGCATCAAGAGCCAGGCTATGCGAAGATGCAGGTTACGATCTAGAATACATGAGATGTATGGGTGTTGCACAATATAATTAGGTAGTAGATGAGTTCTATTGCTGAAAATTATTTGTGCGGGTGACAGATGAAGTCTGTTACCCGATGTTCTTGTTGCTTCCCTAGAATTTGCGTTTGCTCAATCTCGAGACAGTATGGTGGAATTTCACAAAGTTCTGGCAATCCGTGATCCTGATTGATCAACGAAGTGCTTCAGTTCTTTGGGTTCCGCCATAGTCAAAAGAAAGATGAAATTCGCAGATGAAAGGGCATTGCAGATATGATCTGCACGGGGGTCATGCGTATGACGAAGTTTAGTATGGGGCTCGAGATTTAATTATCTCGTGTTTCATACACCCCGCGATGTTAATCTAGCGACTTGAATTATCATACTTGATGATAATACGTAGGTAGCTTCGGTTTGTTCGAAACCTTAGAAGCCACGTAAAATGAAATTTGCATAAACCAACTAGAGGCGTCTAACTTGGTTTTGCAGGATGGTTTGCATGTGCATATGATGTGGTATAACAGTGCTCATATTAATTCGATTATGTATGAGATGACTATATGATGTAAATTAACATGACCTGCGTGTCATGATTCGGCATGATGGCTGGAGCCATATGATTGTCACTTTAATGACCTGCGTGTCAACCTTAAGTAATGCTCTTATTTTATTAGCTATAGAGATAGCAATATTATCTGGTGCATCGACAAGGTGGTGGCAATCTTCGCGAAGGTGAACACCGACGCGAATGCCGGAGACGAAGAAATACAAGAGTTCTCCGTCAGAAAGGGCTATACCATATCATGCTATTATGAATTGCCTGAGATGTTTATCCCTTATGATGCACCCTTCTTGATTGCGCGGTAGTCGCTTTTATTAGGGTGATCTCTCACAAAAATATCAAGTAGTTAGTGTTCTCCCAAGTGTAGCACCGTCACGGCACCTAACTTTTCGGGGTGCGCCATGTCCACATGGGTACGAACGATTAGGGAAGTGTGAGGCGGGTGAGGTCAGACCTCGCAGCGAGATCACTTGGTTGTCTTGACGTTCTGGCTTGATCGTCCTGAGCTCGGAACACGCCCATCGAAAGATGAACAAGAGTCACATAGAGATGTGATCGGCATGTTTGCCCACCAATTGAAATTCTCGTCATCAGTGATGTCCACATCAATGGCGTTGAATTGAAATGTGGATCTTGTATCACTCACAATCAATTATGAGAGATATTGGTTTGAGTGGGAGCGCACTGTTGAATTAACTTCTTTTAATTCTCAGTGCAATTATTTTTGAACACTGTCTAAGTGTGATTTGCATAATAGTTGTAGAATAATGGCTCGCGTTTCCACCTTCCCTATTAAAATTGAATAGCTGTTAAATATCTGGTTAAAACTTTACGGTTGGTAACGTAATGTGAGGATTGTCCTCAAGAGTGTCGAGAAGGACTTTGTCCTATCGCATACTTTCGGTATTCTCCCGCTAATGCTATGGATGATATGACTCTCGTCCTTCGATCCAAAAGCTAGATTTCTGTTTCAGTCAAGTGCAATACGTTTGCTTCCATGAGACCCGAACTTCGAAAGTTTGGATAGTTATGTGATATTCATGGAATCTGAAAATCATTTTCAGAGACAGACAAAGGCTAAAAGATATGAGATATCCAAAGCATTGTTTGTTTGCAAACTATTAGTAAAAGTGTTTACTGGGCATTTGACTGATAAGAGAGGGATCCAGGAGAACGCCTGTCATATGATGAAAGGTGAATAAAACAACAACTTAAAGAGAAAGGAAGTGTCCGAAGGGTGTTAGTGAAACTTTCACGCCTAGGAAGTCCGGGGCTATCGCCAATCTTAAGTTGGGTGCTTCTTCTGAGAGTAGGAGAAATACTGAAAGTTAAACTGTTAGAAGTATAATGGCAAAAGGAAAGAAGACTGGAATATCCAGCTCATGTATGAATGTCATACAAGTTTTTGATGTATAGAAGGCTGGTCAAAGATATAGTTCTTGGGAATTATGGTTAAACATGTTAATCACTAATTCTTGAGTATTGTGAGTTAATCACAAAGATACCCGCTCGATTGCATTCTGTTGCAGCTCGATGTAAGAACTACTATGGCCTGAAAGACTAACCAGGAATGAGGTTCAGATACACGCAGGGAACATAGTAAATGTTACTATGCCTTCCATCGGTGTATTTCCTATGTATTTACTTTCATAATTCATTTTAGAGTTTTACACTCTAGCCCATTGCATAAAGTATCTTGCAAGAAGGTTATTCATAAGAGAACTTTTTATGTTCGATGTTATGAATAACATAAGGGCCATACTTTCATTATGAATGAGACGTATGTTATGAATATTAATAATAATACATTACCTCTGTATTTTCTTTCATAATTCATTTAGAGTTTCATACACTCTAGCCCTTTGCATAAGGTATTTTGCAAGAAGGTTATTCATAAGAGAACTTTTGATGTTCGGTGTTATGAATAACATGAAGGGCCATGCTTCCGTACAGGATGGGATGTATGCTATGAATATTGATGGTAATATGATACATCCATAACACTGATGCTAAATGTCGCAAGACTAAAAGAATACCACACAAGTGTGGCACTGCATTTGGTCACATTGGAGAAACCCGCATGGAAAATTCCATTATGATGGATTTTGAAGTCATTTGATTTTGAATCATCTGACACTTGCAACTTTCCTCTGAAAGGTGAAGTGACTGAAATACCGTTCACATGCCATAAGGAACGAGCAAAGAACATATTGGTAATCATACATTATGATGTGTGTAGTCCAATAAATGTTGTTGCAAGTAGTGGATTTATCTGTCTTCAGAAATGACTCAAGTAGATATATGGATATTTACTTGTTGAGACGTAAGTCTGGATCTTTTGAATTCATTCAGAAGGTTTTCAAAAATGAAGTAGAAGTTATTGTAACAAGAAAATTATGTTTCTGCAATTTGATTGCAGAAAGGAATATTTGAGTTACAAGTTTAGCGAATGTCTGATGAGTTGTGAAAGGGGTTTCATAACTTGCACCTCCCGGAACACCGCTGCAAGTGGAAAGTCCGTGAAGATGTAATCGAACCATTTATGACATGGTAAGATCAAAGATGACATAAATAGATTTGCCATTACCCCTTTTATAGAGTGATGCTTTAGAGACTGCGGCTTTTACACTGAAAAGAGCTCCATCGGGTCTGTTGAAATGACGCCATGGTATGGTACGCCCAACCATGTTATATCTTTTCTTAACATTTGGAATATGGGGCTTGTGTAAAAGGTTACAAACCTATTCCAAATCAGACAAGTGCTACTTTGAAGGTTATCCCAGGTCATTGGGTATTTCCCCACCACTATACCGAGGCAAAGGGTTTTGTCACAAAAGGGTATGCTTTTGAAAGGAATAGTTCTTACAAAAGGTGAGTGGGAGGACAGTGCAACTCGACGAGATAACCAGTATCTTCGTCATCAGTTCAAAGGAAAGGAACCTTGGAAGTGATTCCGGAGTTTCCTACTGCGACTGATACGGAAGTCTCTACAATAAAATGTATGGACTTCAGTCGAACTTGCAGCTGAACCCCGTAGGCAAGGCTCGTGCAAACCTCTCAGGTGCGCAAACGAGATATTGTTGTTGGACAACAGTATACCTACGATACACAAGGAAGCGTTGATGGGCCCTGACTCCGGAATTGGCTAAATGCCAATACAATCCGAGATAGTTTCCATATAAGTGATTCGAGATTAAAACCTTGATACACCTTTCAAAAGACTTAGAGTCTAATGAATATTTATGGAACTAAAAACTGATACGGATAAAAATGTTTTATCCATATAGCTCGACTTGTTGAAATAACAAGTTCAAGGAGTTGACTACGATGAGGTTGATTCACCGTAGCGATGCTTAAAGTCGGTTCGGGTTGAACTAGCAATTAATACATATTTCAATCATGAGATATGAAACATGGATGATGAAAGGATTTCCATCTGATGGAAATGAAACCTAGGACTTGTAAGTGATACAGTCCAAAGTAATTTGTCGATCCAGAGGATGCTAGTAAATATGCAAACTTCAAGAGTTCCAGCAATGGACAGAAGAGAGCAAAATTGAGTTGGAATCTTCGTGTTTTGATGAAATGGTCGAAAAGGGTTTTTGACTTCATCAATGGGTAACGAAGATGCTTGTTTTTCAAGAAAGTAAGTGGGAGCATAATAATATTTCTAAAAACCTTGTGTGCTTGACACATTGTTAATTGGAAATAAATTTCTTGACACTAATTAGGACTTCATTTGAAAATGGTTTTTCGATGAAGTGCTTGGGCTAAATAGCCTCAATATTAGGCATGATGATCTATGGAGATAGATTTACCTAATGGGGTTGAGCAAAAATACATATTGACAAGATGCTAAAACCTTTTAGCATTTAAAACGCCAAGGAGTGATTCTTGCCGAAGTCACATGGAAAGAGTTTTGCAAGACTCGGTGTCTCAAAACACTGATGAGCAAAATACATGATGGTGATTCCACACACTCTTGTGTTTGGATTAATCATGTATTCCATGGTATGTAAAACCAACCAGATATGTCCGATACTCCAAAGATGTTGCGAGTATAGATACCATTGTGATCACAGTACTGATCATGGGACAACAGTGAAAGATGTCATTGAGTACTAGAGCAGTACCGATGACATGTTTTCTCGCAAGTAGAGATTATGAAGTGCTCGTTGTAAGTAATTACATCGATACAGTCTTCATCAATGCTCCATGCGATTTTCGATTTAAGTTAAGGGTTTTGTGTAATACACAATATGATGGCACAGTAGTTGGAAGATGTTCCAAACAAGATACTGTGGCGAATTCTATAACAGAGGCTAAGTATGTTGACGCTTTAGAAGCGACAAAGAAGTTGTTGAATCACATAGTTCATTCATGAACTTAGTATGATTCCAAGATGGCTTTGGTCTATGGGACACTATTGCAGATAGTTGCTCCATAGCTCAGTCTGAGGAATCAGGTTTCGACCAATGATTCACACATATGCAAAGCCAAGTCCACAAAAAATATGAATTTTGTGAAAGCGTAAAAACGCGAGGATATGCAAACTTACACACAGAGCTGAAGTCGTCAGATCCGTTGGACATCAGGCTATACCACATGCGAAGCATATTTTACACCAGTATGCCATAGGTGTAAAGTGCATTAGCATTGACTAGATTATTAACTCTAGTTCAAGTGGGAGTCTGTAGGAGATATGCCCTAGAGGCAATAATAAATGTTATTGATTATCTCCCTGTTCATAATTAGGTTTATGTTCCATGCTATAACTGCTATGGTTCTCGAGTCTACAATAACCACGAGGCTCGGAGGAAGACTCATATGCACGTGTGGGATAATAAACGGTAAAATGTATTCCTAGTCAAGCCTCTATGACTGGCTCAAGTATTGCATGATGATCCTGTTTTCCTGATCATGGGCATGGCTATGCCGGCAATTTTGAGGGCACAATTGTTGGTAGAACACTTGTGTTGAATCGACCCAAATTGATGTTATGCTATGAGATACATTCGTCATAAGTTAATGGTTAATAACACAGGAAGTTAATGTTTGCATAATTCCTTAGACCATGAGAGTATCGAGTTTCTTCATGCTTGCTTCATGAACTTTGGGGTTTGTTAAGCGTCATCCGTAAATGGGTGGCTATTACGGCGGCTTACGGGTTCATGGAAAAGTATGTCAAGTAACTTGATAGCTCAAGATTGGGATTTGCTCCTCCGACGATGGAGAGATATCTCTGGGCCCTCTCGGTGTTACGGTATCCATCATCGTTTGGCCAGACACAGGGTGATTTGATCACAGGGATGCCGGAACACGGGAACGAGAAAAGAGAACAATACCGGCAACGAGGTAACTGGCATTGTGGACAAGTGTTGATCCACGAGGATGCCAACATGTCTCACCTCGGGTATTTGTAACATATCGCGAAGCAACAGGAATAGCACACGGCAACTAGAGGTTCACTCGAATATTCATTCGTGTGGGTATAGGGGTCAATATGGGTGTCCACGGCTCCGATGTTGATCATTGATCGGAAAGTGTTCCGGGTCATGTCTATACTTCACCGAACCTATAGGGTCACACGCTTAAGGGTCATCTATCTGCTGAATACTAGACGGGGAGTCTGAGAGAAATTCACCGAAAAAGTTTCGGACGAAACGGAAACGTTCCGGAGAGGATATCGGAATAGTTCCGGTAAAACTGAAAAGTTGTTTCAGAGGATACCATAAAGTCAGATTGGTTTCGGCACATGCCTGATAATTCTTGGAGGGTGCCAGAATCGTTCTGGAAACTTTCTGGAATTTTCCGGGATGAAAACCGGAAATGTTCCGGAGCTGCCGGAACCGCTTCAGATGCTTTTCGCAGATGAAAATCACTAAACCGGAATTGTTCCGGATCGCATTGAAACTTATTTTAGTGGGTACTGGAATTGTTCTAAGCCCACATAAATATTTTCAGTTCGACCGGACGCTGAAAAATGTCGTCGTGAATAGTGAAATCAGATTTATGGATATGGTTGGAAGTTGGCTTTCCACAAATATCTTCCCAAGATATTTTGGGATGACATGGCATTTTGGATATGCCCATCCTACCCCTTGTTTTTCCTATAAATAGAGGGGAGGAGGCAGCCCCATATGCTTCATCCTTGCTCTCACATACACATGCCATGATATTTCTGGCTTCTCTCTCCCTCCCAGCGAAATAGTTTCGTAGAGCCGAAAGGCTGTCTGGGTTCCGGTGGGAACTAGTTCTGGACGGCGAAGCCCTGCCGGATAGATGACACCGTATGTGTGCAACTCTGTAGAGAGATCGTAGTTTCGGTCTTAGTTCGAGAGTGCCTCCCGAAGGGCTGTCCGAGTTACAGTTTGAGTTTCGGGTGTCCTCCCGAAGGGCTGTCCGAGGATCCGTCCGGTGGGACTATCCGAGGGACTGTCCAGGGGCCTCCCGGAGGGCTGTCCGAGGATCCGTCCGGTGGGACTATCCGAGGGACTGTCCAGGGGCCTCCCGGAGGGCTGTCCGAGGATCCGTCCGGTGGGACTATCCGAGGGACTGTCCAGGGGCCTCCCGAAGGGCTGTCCGAGGATCCGTCCGGTGGGACTATCCGAGGGACTGTCCCGATGCCTCCCGAAGGGCTGCCCGGAGATCCGTCCGGTGAGCTGACGTGGGAGTACATCCTCGCGGTTGGGAGGTTGTAAATCCTAGCTGCGGGGATCTGCACCGCCGATCGTCATCGACTCTACTTCCGCTGCGCTACGAGTCGGTAACGAAACAGATCAAACCTTGTATGCAGTCTCCATAGTGATCCTGGGCTGGTACGTAGGTCGGAAAATTTTTGTTTTCTGCTGCGTTCCCCTACAACAAGCGCATCCCAAACCACATATCTACTAGCAAAGTTGTAACACAAAAATGACACAAGCAGGACTAATGAGCATGTGTTCGCATTGAGGAGAATAAGCAAAGCTTGTTTGTGCCCAGAGGGCTAATGTAGCCCTAGCTACATAATTCTAATTAAAGGTTATCTGGTTTTCGTTGTCTTCTCTCTTCACACTCCTCTCCTTACACTGCTTCTCTTCTCCCTACTAGAAACTCACCTACTCGGAGATCCAACGAGGACAAGCAGTTTACATTGCAAATATCTAACCCCAAATAATAAGTTGTAGAGAATTCTTAGGCATGTGTCATGACCAGACAATGTTGTAAGCAATATGCCAATGCAAATACATTGGAGATTTTATGTTGGGTTCCCTTTTTCCGTGACCAACGTTTCAGGATCCACTATCATTACAAAGACAAAACGTTTTGTTTGTGTTAGATGGCGAGTTCCTAGGAAGATGATACATGATAAGTTTGTTACTGACTGAGAGTCATGTAAATTGGGGTGTCAAAGAGCAAAGTCAATGCAGCGGGACCAGTGATGTGGTCGAGGGTTGGTGTAGGAAGAGACGGAAGATGAGATCCCTTTCCCTAGTACCTTATAAAACACACCAGGGAGAAAAAAAGAGAAGTAAATTTCTTTAAATGGATGTGTCAAGACTATGTTTGGAGAGAAAAACATAGTGTTACTTGGACGACCCAATATGGGTTCTTACGGGAGCAGTTTTTAGGCGCGGGTTGTTTTCTCTTTCTTTTTTTCCCATGTTGGTTTTCATCAGGGTTTTGGTGGGGTTTTCAGTTTTTGGTGTTTCTTCAGAGGTTTTCTTCGGTCTTCTCATTCTTTCCTTTTTTTCGTTGTTTATTTCTTTTCTTTAGGTTTTATGTGTCAGTTTTCTTTTGGTTTTCTGCGTTCCTTACCCATTTTTCTATTTTTTCAGCACATGTCTAATTTTTTCACACACATTGTCCATTTTTCCTATACATTAGGAACATATTTTTTATACACGTTTACCATTTTTCAAAACATTATTAACATTTTTATCAAAACTTATGTTTGATGCCTAATTTTTATTATACGCATTCTTCATTTTCTGTATACATCTCAATCATTTTTTATACATGTTTAACATTTTTCAAATACATTATTAACATTTTGAAACATTGTTTTGAATATTTTTATTACTTGTTAAAAAAAATCAAATATATGTTGTAATTTTTTTTGAATGATAAGAAACATTTTTTTAAACTGTGACAACATTTTTTTGACTGATAAGAAATTTCTTAAAATGGATGGGTCAATACCATGTTTGGAGAGAAAAACATATGACTATATCCCACACGGAGACAGGCTGGCCCATTATCTCAGCTATGGACCAGCCTTTTATCTACAGGCCCAGGGGTTCTAAAAAGGGCAAAAAGGATCAACATGGCCATGGGCTTCTGTGATGGGGATCTTGACACAAATCACTAGCCCAATGCCGCGCAATCACGACCGTCCAATCCACGACCAGAAACTTTTTAAAACCCCGTGCTCTAGGGTTCATTCCTCTGCGCCGCCACCTCCTCCCCCTTCCCACCACCACCTTCCTCGGCCAGCGGCGGCGAAGACAATGGTGCAGGGACGCCAAGGCCAGCGCGTCAGGCTCTACGTGCGGGGCACCATCCTGGGCTACAAGAGGTGACCGTCCATCTCGCTTCTCCTCCGTTTCTCGATCCGTGTTGTCGTTGCGAGGTTTCTCACCTGGTTTTGCGGCGGCGGCGCAGGTCCAAGTCGAACCAGTACGAGAGCACGTCGCTGCTGCAGGTCGAGGGGGTGAACACCAAGGAGGACGTGTCGTACTACGCCGGCAAGCGCATCGCCTACGTCTACAAGGCCAAGACCAAGAGCAGCGGCACCACCGTCCGCTGCATCTGGGGTAAGGTCACGCGCCCCCACGGCAACTCTGGCGTCGTGCGGGCGCAGTTCCGGTCCAACCTCCCCGCCACCTCCATGGTAAGTCCCCCAGCTCGCTTGGCCCTTCGCACACCATTGTGATCTGTCGTGCGCTTTGCTGATGTGTTTTTTGTTGGATGGTTTTGGTTGTGCAGGGCAAGAAGGTCCGCGTCTTCATGTACCCCAGCAGCACCTAAGGTATAATGAATTGCTGATCAGTAATTCTTCAATGGTTTATGCTCGTATATTGTGTGTTTGTTTCAGTGATTGTGTCACGTTTCAGCTCATTTCCTCATTGCTTTAGGAGTTCAGGAATGAGTGCAGTTGTCTAGATGATTTAGGTATCTAACGACCATGGCCCAATTTGTAAGCCATAAGTGTTATAATGTTGTGATGATCTTAAGTAATATGGTTTGATTGTTATGTGTTTTTAAGGGCCCCATGCCATTTGGGGGAAGCTCTTTCAGTAGCTTCGAAATACCTGCAGGTTCTCTGCGGGGTGCTTGGAAGTTGGGGCCCTAGATAAAATGATGTGGTCTCATAGTACGAGGATGTGCTTTGGTCGATGAGTTTCTCACCGAGTTTCTCGCAGCCTTGCCTCCAATGACCCCAATATTTGTAATGCCATCATCCATATAGTTGTGGCATGTAAAGTTAACATGTAGTGAGCATGAGATTTCTTTGATGTACTCGCTGTGTCACTCATCAGTGTTTACATTGTAGCGTCATACAATCTATGCTTGTTTTAACTCGTAGCTCTTGGTGATCTTGTAGTCTCTGGAGGTTTTGATGAGTCTTAGGTTTGTTTGCATGTGAAATTGGCGTTTGTACTGAACCAGATAAATTTATTGGTTATCTCATCAGTGTTTGCAAAGCATAAAAGTTAGATGATTATTGAGAAATCAGTTGAGCCTTACGCCATCCTAGGCATGCACTGTTTGTTTGCGTCCTATATTATGCATGTTGAGGGCCCCATGCCATTTGGGGGAAGCTCTTTCGATAGCTTCGAAATACCTGCAGGTTCTCTGCGGGGTGCTCGGAAGTTGGGGCCCTAGATAAATTGCAGTGGTCTCATAGTACGAGGGTGTGCTTTCGATGATGAGTTACTCATCAACCAATCTTCACAGCCTTGCCTCCAATGACCTCGATATTTGTTATTTATCATTAGTGCACCTCTGTATTGTGTAGGGAGATTGGTTTGCATGTTGTACTGTCATGTATTTATTATTGTTAGGTATGTATTCTAGATATTCTACTGTGCACATATGGTTGTATCTAGCAAAACAGATGAAACTGGTTGCTATCTGTATTTTCTGGTCATAGCAAATTTGTTGTTGTTATGTACAGTCAGTTATAGTTGATTTTCAAGTGAATATTGGGAATCCTTTTTTGGTTGTGTAAATTTCATTTTGGTTGGTACTTATGTGTCCTGTCATACTTATGTCACAAATTAGTACTCCCTCAGTACCAAAAATCCAAAATATAAGACCTTTTTTTATACAAAGGGAGTATCAGAAACCGTCTTATATTTTGATACAGAGAGAGCATCATATATGCTTTAAATTTCAACCTTATATTTTTGCATCACATGTCAAAATTGTGAACTCACAAAGTTTTCTGTTTTCTTATTTTCACAGATTACCTTGCTACTCTATTTAGGCGTAGTTGGCTTTGTGGGGGTCCATATCACCATTTTGACGGTCGGCGAGCAGAATTTTTTTGGCGATTTTGAAGGGTTTTTGTTTTCTTACTGGGACTGTTAGTTGTGTCAAACACTTCGTTTGTATTGAAATGAAGTATATGATGTCTTTGGTGGAGCGATAGTGTTGATTGAGAGTTTTTCTCAACCCCGTGTTTGTGCTTTCACATGTTTTTTGCTTTTTTGATGGAATGACCTGATTTTCATTCCATGCAAACAGAGACTGTCAAGTAGGCATCCCCTACATTTGCAAAGTTTAGAACAGGGGAAAGCCTCCCCTGTCTGCCTACACAAGTGCTTGACCGGTACCTCCCCTGTCTGCCTCTTTGCGCTGGATCATTTTAACTCCCATGTCGAGATTAGTATTAGGGACCCTTAGTATTATTAACCTGTTACTATACGTACATGCAGTGAGACAATCAATCTATGCTCATCTTCTGTAGATGGTTACGCTGTCCGTTCCAAAATAGTTGAATCAAACTTGTTTAAGTTTGACCAAATCCATAGAAAAATATATGAACATCTAGAACACCCAATTAGTCTAATGCGATTCCTTACAAAATATATCTTCGTACTATGTGTATCTAGATGTGCTTTTATAGGCTGGTTGTTGCTGATTAGTTTAAAAAATCATTGGCCCGGTCAAAATCATAAACCAAATCCAGAATTAAATATCTCAATTAAATGAAAGAGCTTCAAAATTAGGGGGACATATAGGGAATAAAAAGAAACTAAATGGAAGAGTTCCTTGAGAAATTGTTGACCCGGTCAAAATAGGATGACCCAATGCTAAATTGAGATCTCAATTAATCGCGAAGCCTTAAAAGTTAGAAAGCATAGTGTATAATATATAATATAATATAAAAGAACTGAATGAGAGAATTTAAAAAAATTGTTGACCCAATCAAAATCAGGAGACCCAATTTCAATTGGAGACCTTAATTGAACGTGGGCTCTTTAAAACTAGGGAGTGTAGTGTGATAAATCAGTTTTCGGTCGTGAACTCGTGATAGGGTTTTCTGCACATTTCGTTTAAATAAAGTATTTTCTATAGATCATTGGAAAAAAATACTCTTTTTTTTCTAGAATGCACGGAAAAAAGAAGCGTGCTCCTGACTTTGCAATAGCAAGACGCTGCAACCAGGAAAAAACCTTTCTACGTACGAAGGCGCGGTACTCAGACTGGCATATAAAAGCATCTACAGCCGGACTTGACAAATCCGGCTCCTATACGCCCGCGGGTGCGTTCACGTGTCCGCGGACAGCGTCGGGCGGCCCCTCATATGGGCTGTCGCACATCCACACACATCAAATGTGGAGCATCAAATCCATTCAATCCATGCACGTCGATCTTACGATACAAATTGTTCGAATTCAACAGTTCGAAACAAAGCAAAGCAAATCATAGTTCAACAATCCGGACATGGCAAAGTGAAATCAATGTCCGAGCGTGACGGATGCCTCGTTGGCTGGCCGGATCACTCGCCGGACGCCATCCATGTCGCCTGCTCCGAGGCCATCCTTGCGTCCTGCTCCGCCTGCATCCGGGCCGCATGCTCCGCTGCTGCCGCAACCGCCCTTGCCGCATGCAAGCATTCATCATGTTCGAAATAAACTAGCGGTCTATGCAAAATATTGAACATGTCATATGCAAAGTTGATCGGATAGGAGCAACAAGAACATGCCGACTCTTGTTGTGTCATTCCGTCGAATAGGTCGTGGGGAGCTCGGCGCCGCCAGTGCTCGTGCTTATCCGCGCCTGAACGAGCTGCGGCGAGTGACATACGTCCACCGCCGGCATCTACGTGGGCGGAAAGTTCTCCGAAATGCCCCAACCGGCCGTCGGATCCTACTCTGTCCAAACCTTGTCCGACGGCGCAATCCGTGTCAGCAGACGGATGGATGGGATGCGGGGTTCTGGGCGCGGCGGCGCGGGGGGGGGGGGGGGGGGGGGGGCTGCTCGTCCATGTCCGCATCCGCTCCCTGACACCGCCGCCGCTTCCCTCTCTCGCTGTTGGCGTCGCCAGTTCCTCCGGGCGATGTTCTCCGGCTTGCACGACGAAGCCGAGGACGGGACGCCGACGGACGAGGCGGACGCAGCCTCTGTCGCGGCGGTCGAGGACGGGCTGGACGACATCTAGGGCGGTGTATCGGGACCGGTGGTGAGGATGGGGAGCAAGGGTGGTGGATGGCGAGGGCCTGTACGCGGGAAAGGTAGGAGGGAGGCGGGACAAGGAGGAAGGGTTTGGTGGATTTAGTGCAAATTGTGGTGGGTAGGGTTGTCGGGTCCGACGTGGGGGACACGCTTGGGCGCCCCATATCCGCCCCATATTTGGGCTGGATATGAGGGGTGTCGGTCAGCCCGGGCGTTTGAGGTCCGTTTAAGGAGCCCGCCTGGGTCGCATTTTTGTGACCGGTCAGTGCCCGGGCCGTCCGCCAAGGCGTTTGAGGCGGGTTTGGGATGACTGGCTGTAGATGCTTTAAGGTTGCACTATTAGTTTATGACCCCGTTCATGCATTTCTTTGCTATTGATTGATGTACGTGATCACATGCATGGTTGGTGGCACTATACCTTGTTCTCACTCACGGCCAAATCTACAGCTACCACCCCAACCATATCATACCCTATCGATTCGTTACAACATTGCAACAAATTGTTTTAAATGTAGATGGTGGGTGACAGCGGTAAAGAACAAAAAAAACTGCATTGTCGCAGTTTGTAACTATAAATTAGCCTACTGACAGCAAATAACCAATCTCGTATGCATCTATTTGCAGATTCTATGCCCAATAGACAGATAGATAATACAACTCACAACTGTTAGCGTAATCTTTATTACTGTTGAGTTTGTTTGCTAGCTCGGCGTGTTAAGTACGAACATGTTTTGTCGTAAGAGTTGTAGTTTTCTTGAGCTAGCTAGCGCACTTCGAGGTAGAGTTGGCTTACATTGGATATCGCTACTAAAGAGCACGTCTAGTAATACTACTTCCATTTTTCTACTCTGCATATAAGATTTGCCCGAGGTATACGAAATCAATATCATTAGAGATATTGTAAAATTAATTTTCATATTGTATTACTTTAGTACTATAGATGTTTGATATAGTTACATATAAATTTGGTTCAAATTTCATGAAGTTTGACTTCAAACATATCTTATATGCGAAGAAAAAAAGAGAGGACATCAGGGGCGGATTTACCATCCCTCCAGCCCGGGCAGTCCTCCTGTGGAAACACACCCTCCTCCTTGAATGTCACACACGTTGACGCGTCGCCTGACATATATCTCCAAGTAGGTTTAGGTTCGGATATGAGTCATGTTTTGCAATCCTTATCAAGCAGGATCATGTGAGTTTTGTGCCAAGACATCGTGATTAAGAAAGAAAAGAAAATTCTAAAATGCCCTTAGCCAAGAAATTTCTGTGTGCGTGTGTTATGTATTTTTTTTATGTGATTGATCATTCTCCAAATAATCGTCCTTATCAAATACTGATTCCTACTGGACACTTCATTACCTCCTCTCCGGAAGGTATTGCATTGTCTATCGTATGTGCCAATGGACACCCACATGGTCCCTCGTGTGTGTGCATGTGGCGTAAGATGGGATGGAACCTTTTTATTTGAGGAAATGGATGTAACTTTACATGTCCACTACTAATTGGCACATACGGAACACATTATATATGCTTAGTACACATGCATGTGTGCCAAAGTGCTGGCTGCTGGTGCTATTATATCTCACTTAACATGCAACAACCAATAATGCTACGGTCTACAGGATGAATCCTACAGATTCACCTTACGCTCTGATGTGGCGTGCATCTATGTAACGGCCAAATCCGCCACCCTCCCCCGCGTTTGCATCAGTAACTTTAGTGAAGCCACATTGTTCAATGTTGACCAAACTTGTCTAACATATCTTTCACCCATTGCCCTGCTAATCAGTCTATGTGTTCAATGGTTTACTCTTCCCCCCTCCGGAGTATACTACTTTTTCTCCATTGCATCTCAATCCACCCTCATAACCATGTAATGGACTTTTGTACAAATAAATATTTGGAAACCCGTAAATGGTCAAAATCATGGAATTTTACCATACCATAATTTATCTACAAAACAGTGGTAACAAAATTACAACTGGAGAATTTGGAAAGAACTTTTTTTTTTTTTGCGAGGGGGGGAGAACTTAGGATAATTGAAGTATAAAAGGAGATATATATATATATACACAAGTTGAGGCAAACCAGCACCTATTGCACGGCAGTATTTTTTCGGGATGAAGTTCATATGGCATCCATAGTGTGTACTCCCTCTGTAAAGAAATATAAGAGCGTTTAGGAGTGTTTAAATCACTAAAGTAGTGATCTAAATGGTCTTATATTTCTTTACAGAGGGAGTGGTAAATTTAGGTTTTCGGCCTACCCTGTATTCACCTGTGAGAGTGGAGTGCCTATTATGCTGCACCTTGAGTGAATTTATTTTTTTTAGAAAAGGAGGATCACCCCTGGCCTCTGCATCAGAATGATGCACCTTGAGTGAATTTTAAAAGACCGAGATGGTCATGACTGGCTGATCAACACTTGATCTATAAAAGGAGTGGCAAGGTTTGTGTTTCTTCTTGCCGAGCGAGGTTACAGTCTTCCTCTTTCTTCTCTTCTACCGTCTCTCTGCCCCTGCTAGGTAGGTAGGCCACCAAATTTCGTTTTTCCCATGCATGATATTAGTCCTGATGTGATCGATGCCAGCTAAATTTTTCTCTATGATCTCTTCCTAGCTAGATCTTTTTTCAGTTTTCGTTTCCAGTTTCATATACTACAAGTTATTTCACTTGCAAATGATGTGTGGTTGACTGACTTTCATGGCCGATTTGACAGGGAGGAGCATGGAACCTGCTGTATGGCCACCCTGCGACTTTCATCTGGCCGATTGGTCCATGGAACCCGCGGGAGCTGCGTGGGTCCCTGACGAGTTTGCTTCGTCCACTGAAATGCTGGGCACCTGCTTCCAGACGTATGTTCGTAGCAGCTCTAGCGGAGGGCAGCTGCAGCAGATTCAGTATGCGGCAGCCACACCCTACTCACCTTTTGAGGAAGAAGCACATGCACAAAACAAGATGGAGATGGAGATCCGCGACCCCATGCAAGTGTTCAAGAAAACAGCACACGAGTTCGAGGTCGACATCGACATGTTGGACAGGAAGATGCATAGGTACCCCGGACTCATTCGACGTCTCGGCGACGGCAACAAAAACTACACCACTCCGGTGACGGTGGCCATCGGACCTTACTACCACGGCCAAGACGACCTCAAGCTAGCAGAGAAGGTGAAGCATGTGGCTGCCTACCACTGCATCATGGAGTCGGGCTACTCTGTCCAGGAGATGTACGACGCAGTCGTCTCAGTCGCAGGCGAGGCCCGCGGGCTCTATGACAAGGACGTGATGGCAGGTATCAGCGACAACGACTTCGAGCCTATGATGTTCTATGATGCCTGCTTCTTGGTGCAGTTCATGCTTAAAATTGCAGGCTCCGAGTTGAATTCGTATTTATTCAGCTATTTCGAGGGCAATGAGAACGACATCTTCCGTGACATCCTCCTGCTTGAGAACCAGCTTCCCTGGCGGGTGGTCGAGACCGTCATGTGGTTCAGGCAGGTGTCGTTGCCGAAGCTCATTAATTCGTTGAAAAACGGCCTGCAAGACCGCAAGGTCCTCGAGAAGAAGCCTTTGGACTGAGAAGAGAAGTACAAACCGCCACATCTCCTCGGTCTTGTCCGGTTCTACATTGTGGGAAGGAGCAAACCCAAACCGAAACGGAAGCCGCTACCCCGCCCCGAGTCGCTTTCGATTTCTGTAGGTGCCATGGAGCTTGCAGAAAGCGGCATCATGCTGACGGCCAACAAGACAAGTGAGCTCATAGACATGGGCATCGACACGAAAGGGCCCTTCTGCGCGGAGCTCTCTCTGGCGCCACTGTCCCTGAACGATTTACGCTCAGTCTGGCTAGTCAACATGGCAGCCTTCGAGCTGTGCACGACCCTAGAATTTCAAGGGGATGATGTTGAAGATGAAGCGTCCGCTGTCTGCTCGTACCTCCTCCTCCTTGCCATGTTCGTGGACAGGGAGGAGGACGTGCACCAGCTGCGAACACAGAGTGTTCTGCAAGGAGGAGGAGGGCTTACCAACAAGGAGGCGCTCTCCTTCTTCACCAGCCTTCAGGACCTGCCTCTCGGGAGCGGCTATCTCCGCACCATGGTAGAGATTGAGAATTACAGGAACAAGCAGAGGCGGAAGCGGACACGGTCGCACGCGTTTTTTTACAAGAACTGGAAAATCATCGCCACGGTCTTCTCCGCCGTTGCTGCACTCGTCGGTATCTTGAGCACCCTTGCGTCTCTCAAGAAACCATAGCTCCCTCCCTTTGTCTATGATCGATGTTGTAATTTTGCATCCTTTAATTATTACGTACTTTTCTTTTTGTATCAGAATGACATTTGCAAGTAAACGCTCTCCATCCTATAATCTTCTAATTCTCCTGGGTGTTGTTGTTTGGTTTCTTCCAAAGATTAATCACAGATCAGAAACAGACAACACTCGCGCACGGAAAACTCTTGGCCAGGGGCTTGTATTGTGCCTTCCTTCTATATATATCTTCTTATCTCCTCCAAATTTATGCGTGGCTATCTATGCCAACGCAGGTGGACCATCGTGCTCTCGTGCGGGCCTGCCAGCGTAGTTTCCGTGCTGTTATCTTTTTTTTTTGAGGTGATTCCGTGCTGTTATCTGTGCGTGGGGAAACGAGCATACGCGCACCCCCATCCGCACACTTTCGGCCGGCCAAATGTGGGCCTGGGCGTCCATGTTTTTACACCATGTTTTCTTTGTTTTTAATTTGATTAAAAAAACATCGGGGTTTCCAAAATGTTCTGATTTTTTGAAAATGTTCACGAATTCGAAAACATTTCTAATACAATTTTGTTTTCCTTTTTTGAAAAATAAACTGTTCGTAAACTTGAACAAAATATTCATGAATTCAAATTTTTTTTGTGAATTTAAAAAATATTCTTGAATTCAGAGAACGTTCATGAATTCAAAAACATTTCTAATACAATTTTTTCATCAATTTCAAATAAGGATTGTGACTTCAAAAAATGTTCACGAATTTAAAAAAATTATGCGGGTTCAAAAATATTGACGAATTCAAAAACTGTTAGTGAATTTAGAAATGTTCTTGAAGTTCAAAAAATATTCACAAATTTCAGAAAATGTTCAAAAATATCAAAAAATGCATGCAAGTTTAAAAAATATTCATAAATTCCAAAAAATATTCAGGTATTTCAGAAAATATTTGTCAGATTCAAAAAATGTTCAAAACTTTCATAAAAATGTTCACAAGTTTGAAAGAGATGCATACGAATTTCAAAAATTGTTCTCGAATTCGGAAAAGTGTTTACAACTTTTAAAGATGTTCATGATTTTCAAAACATATTTGTGATTTTAAAAAGTGTATGAATTTTAAAAAAGAAATAAAAAGTAAAGTAAAAAAGAAATAAAAAGTAAACATATTTGGGAAAGTTTCAAGAGCCTTCCCAAAAACGGAGGGGGGGGGGGGGGGGGGGGGCGGAGGCGTCTGATCGCTATTATTCCCGGACCTATTGCTGGCTGGTGGGGTACAACAGATTTATGTGGTCAGTTTGTGTAGAGAGGTCGTTTGTGCAGTGTATTCGCTGGCTTGTGGGCCCTTTAGTGTGCGCTGTCTTTGCATTTTCTTCAATGGAGCCTGAGTTTTTGAAAAATCAACCTTTTAAGTTTAAAAAAACAGAAAAATTTAATGTATATAGAAATGCAAACTAGTTGTTTGCAAAATTTTAGTTATGAAATACATTTTGATGTGATATACAGAAAAAAAAAATTCCTAGCATATGTACAAGTATTCACTATTAAAAAAAAATCCATGAATTTGTTTTTCTATAGAGCACACTAAAACATATATCATCATGCAAATTTACGGCCATGAAGTATACATCCTTATTTATATATGTACTTGTCTTTAAAAAATGAAACATAAAATAGACTTTCGACTTTTACAAAATTTTGAGCTCCCTCTCGAAATAGGCTTTCGCCCCGCTTTATAAATAAAGTGACCATCCATACAACCAACGTCCAAACGTCATAGCAAATACGACGGCTGGGGCAACAACACAATCACGCCCAAAAAAGCATAAGAGAAATAAGAAAAAAGCCACCGAGTGGCGGCCGACAGGCGGCCCTACGAAGAGGATAGGCGACGCGGGGTAGCCAGAAGCGCATCTAGCATGAGCCCAAGCCGATCACGGTCGCACTGCCTAGAGAGCGGGTGCCAGTGCTGCAGAAAAGCAAGGAATCTGAAGGAGTCGGAGGCTTGCCGCGGAAAGACCCTCTCAATCACCATTTTATTAAGTGTCGTCCACAACGTCCAGGACATCGCCGCAAAGATTAGCCAGAATAAGCAGCGATGCCGCCCAGGCTGGGTAGCTCTGGCCTGAAGGAACTCCGCAAAGTCTAGGGCCTCCCAGTCGGGCCCCAGAGCCTCGCGGATGAAAGTCCAGAGGACCCATGCTGCCGTGCATGAGAATAGGATGTGTGTCCCGGTTTTTGGGACCGCACAAAGGGGGCACATGCCATCACCTGGGCCATGCCGCTTAAGCACCTCGGTCCTCAAGGGGATGCGGTCTCGTAATAGTTGCCACACAAAAATATTGATCTTCAAGGGCAATGGTGCCTTCCACAAAGGGGAAAGCCAGGGAATGATGGGCGACCGACATAGTGCCTGGTATGCCGAGCTCACCGAGAACTCACCCGAAGGAGTCAGGCTCCAAGAGACGATGTCCGGATAATCCGGCAACACCGACGAGAGGGCAACCCGCAATCTAGCCCACTCCCTAGTTTCCGCCTGCCCAAATGCCCAAATTTTGAGCTCCAGGGAGCTCATGAGCCAAAAATTCTCATTTGAATACTACAGACCATTAATTCATTATACATGCAACCAACGCGCCATAGTGTCACCGAGAAAACACTCAAATAAAAAACATGACAAAAATAGCTCTGACAGATGGACAATACTGAGGACAACGTGTGAAATCCATGCATCGCACATGCTTATACACCTAAGAGCATCTCCAACGCTGACCTGCAAAACAGACAACGCATCCGTTCGCGGACCGGGGTACCAATCCACGGACATGGATGCGAGAGTGGGCCATCCAATGCTGTATGTATACATTTCAAAACACATTTCAACATACCGGACAAAATTCGTGCAAACCGGCTGATTTTCATATAAACTGGAGCACATTCATTACATTTCACACTTTTTTTAACTAAACCGTACTCTAACCTAGTCTAAATGATCGCCGGCTCTAGTTCCCCATGTCCGGCCGGTCATGAGCCCCAGAAACTGAAGCTCCAGCTCCGCCTCCGCAGCCTACAAGCGGCTAATCAGCCGACGGGGATGAGTCCCCCAAGCTTAGCTTCAGCGAAAGGGGAAGAGTGGTGGCCTTCCTGGGACCCGAGCGTTGGCGCCCTCCATGCTCTACTCTGCCTCGCTGCCGGCAGCGTCCGTGGACGTGTCGGTGGCGTTGTCGTGGCACCGCACCATTGCCGTCGCGGAGCTGCCAACCTCCTTGACGCCGTCATCATCGGGCCCGTAAACTTCATCCGCCGCCTCGTCGATCTCCTTGTAGGCAGCCTCTAAATCTGCCTGATACTGGCGGTAGTGCTAGCAGTCGCGGCGAATGCCGCGGGCGGAGCGGTAGGACTGGAGCATCGCCTCCTGCTCGTCCACCTCCATGTCCGTCGTGATGCCCATGCCGGCGGCAAGTAGCTCCTCCGTGCGCCGGTGCTTGTCGAGGCGGAGGTTGTAGGCCTGGTCGACCTGCCCGCATGCGCCTGCCGGAACGCGGCCTCCCGCTCCTCCAGCACCATGTCGGTGTAGTGAGCACGGGCCTCACCCATGGTGATGCTGGCATTGGCCGGCGCGGATGATGGCACCGACTCGTCGTTGACCGCCTCTGTCATTGGTGCATCCGCAGCGCCTGCCTCCAGTGAGGTCGTCCGTCTGGCGGCCTGCCAGCCGGCCGCAATGGCGACAATCTCCTCCTTCTGTTCGTACGAGAGGCCGTCCCATAAGGCTTTGGACCTCGAGGAAGCCATGGCGGGTGTGGTACGGAGAGGAGATAGAGAGCGGAAGAGGGTGGATGGATGCGGCTGTGTTGCCAGCCTGGGGTTTAAATAGTGGGCGGAGAGCAGGCCAGGCGGCGCGGTCCATAATGGTGGGCGGCAGACGGATGGATGGGTGGCGCCGGAGTAGGTTCCTCGGCAACCGCGTATGTGATGACCCGCAAGTATAGGGTATCAATCGTAGTCCTTTCGATAAGTAAGAGTGTCGAACCCAACGAGGAGCAGAAGGAATTGATAAGCGGTTTCAGTAAGGTATTCTCTGCAAGTGCCGTAAAGTAGTAGTAACAGATAGTTTGATAGCAAGATAATTGATAGCAAGTAACAAGTAACCAAAGTAATAAGGTGCAGCAAGGTGGCCCAATCCTTTTATTGCAAAGGACAAGCCGAAAGTACTTCTTATATTGAGCAAAGCGTTCTCGAGGACACATGAGAATTTCGTCTAGTCATGTTCATGATGATTCATCGACTCGTGTACACTAGTTTCATAAATTGTTATGTGGGTGGAGCGGTGCTAGGGTGTTGTTCTTACTTGAACAAACAACCCACTTATGATTACCCCCTCTCGCAAGCATCCGCAACTACGAAAGGAGAATTACGATAAATCTAACCATAGCATGAAACATATGGATCCAAATCAGCCCCTTACAGAATAGTGCATAAACTAGGGTTTAAGCTTCTATCACTCTTGCAACCCATCTTCTATTTACTAATCCCACAATGCCTTCCCCTAGGCCCAAGCATGGTAATGTGTCATGTAGTCGACGTTCACATGACACCACTAGAGAAAGAACAACATAACACATCATCAAAATATTGAACGGAGACCGACTTCACATGATTACTTATAACAAGACTTCTCCCATGTCCAAGAACAAACGGAACTACTCACAAATCATATTCATGTTCGTGATCAGAGGAGATGAATGTATGATTAACAATCTGAACATATAATCTTCCATCAAATAAACCAACTAGCATCAACTACAAGATGTAATCAACACTAAGCAACCCACAGGTACCAATCTGAGGTTTTGGACAAAGATTTAATACAAGAGATGAACAAGGGTTGAGAAATGAGATGGTGCTGGTGAAGATGTTGATGGAGATGAGTCATCCCACGATGAGAGGAACATTGGTGATGACGAAGGCTTCGATTTCCCTCTCCCGGAGGGGAGTATCTCAGGCAGAATCGCTCCGCCGGAGAGCAAAAGCGCTCCTGCCCAGGTTCCGCCTCGAGACGGCGGCGCTTCATCCCGAAAGTCTTCTCTTATTTTTTTTCTAGGGAAAATGGCTTCATATATGAGAAGATGGGCCACGGAGGCCTGCTAGTGGGCCCACAAGCTCAAGTGGCGCGCCCCGGGGGGTTGGCGCGCCACCTGAGCTTGTGGCTCACTGGTGGGTCCCCTCCTGGTGATTATTTTTTCAGTATATTTTAGATATTTTAAAATAAATCTCCATAAAATTTCAGGTCATTTGGAGCTCCGGAGAATAGCTATCTCTGCTGTAGCTCTTTTCAGGTCCAGAATTTCAGCTTCCGGCAATCTCCCTTTTGTGATAGAACTTGCAATTTAAGAGAGAAAAGACATTAGAATGGCACCTTAAAGTGAAATATAGCTTTAAAACAATATAAATAAAATTAGGAAAACATGATGCAAAGTGGACGTATCAGTACGTTTAATGGAGGGAGGCGGACTGACTGTTGCTTCAATGTCGGCTCCAGTGAGAGGTCGCGTCCACTCTGGGCCGGCATGAATGCGGCGCTGACCAACGCCGGGCGAGAAAGCGAGCGGGCGAGGGAGAGGATTTTTGGGTGGGTCACAGTTGCCAAAGTGAGCTCTTTGCCGTCTGTAAAAAAAATCGCAGACGGCAAATCATCTTTGCCGTCAGCCGTTCTTTGCCGTCAGCAGATGTCGGCAAAATTGGTCTTTGCCGTCTGCCCCGACGAAATGCTGACGGCAAAGAGCAGTACTGACGTCAAATCTCCTGTTTCCTGTAGTGAACCGCGGGTGTAGCAACGGTCCGGACGCCCACAAAGCCCCCTCTAGTTTGTCTCCGATTTGCGGGAAAAAGTGTGTCTGGACCACCGAACGAACCGATGCAGGACCGCGTTGGATGACAAAAGAATCAGGACCGAACGGTCTGGACGAGACCGTTCGGTTGCGGGCGTTTTGAGAGTCGGCGTTGAACATGCCTTAACCCAGACATCGTCGTCAAATAAACACGCACACCATTCCGGGACCCAAATTGACCATATCCCCTAAAAAAGGATATATTTTTTTAGAAACCCTAAAAAAGGATATGATACACAAAGGAATACACGCCAACCCACCACACACTGTACATTGCCTAAGAGCATTTACAGCCGGACTCTTAAACGCCCCTTATAAGTCCGGACGGCCCGGTCAGTGTCCAGTTACAAAAACGTGATCTAGTTGGGTTTCTCAAACCGACCCTATATGTCTGAGCTGACCAGCACCCCTCCTATCTAGTCTAGCCCAAATCTGGGCGGATATGAGGAGGCCCGGGCGGATCCGTCATATCGGACCATACAAACCAGACCAACCACAAATTCCACAAAATTGACCAAGTCCACCAAATACATTGCCCTTCTCCCGTGTCCGTTATCCATTTCCTGCGTTCGAGCTATTGCCATCCTCCACCCATGCTCCCCCATCCGCGCCTCCACCCCCACCCGCCGCCCTAGATGTCGTCGTCGGGTACCCCGTCTCCCACCGCCGCCACAGATGTTGCATCGGCGTCGTCCGTGGGGCTCTCATCCCTGGCGAGATACAAGGTGGAGAACGTCGCCCGGAGGGAGCGGCGAAGGAAGCAACGCGAGCGGAAGGCAGCGACGAAGGAATTTCCGGCAAAGGAAGTTGTGGATGTCGACGAGGATGTGTCCCCTCCGCTGCGCCCGGTCGCCCCGCACCCATCCATCATGCCACCGTCCGCCCCTCCTGTGACCGACAACAGTCCAACGGCCGGTTGGGTGATTCCGGGCGCATTTATGGAAACCCAGGCGCCGGATGACGAGGTGTGCGACTCGCCGCAACTCCAACGGGCGCGGACAAGCACGGGCAGTCCTTGCATCTGGTCTGCCCAGCTCCTGTTCCACGGAATGTTCCAGCAGGAGACGGTACAAATTTTGCTCCATTTTGTATTCCTTTGTTCTTTATATTCGCTATGTCAATTAGTTGCATAAGTCATTGAATCAATTAGTTGTATATTCTGCAGCTCGTTTGGCACCCAGGCTTTCATTTCATTTGGTGGAAATGAAATGAAAACACATTCCTGCAAAGATTTCATTTGGTGGGATTTGGTTTCCAAGTCCAAATTTCCTGTTTGGCTGCCATATGGATTTTTGAAATGAAACGAGTGCCATATGTTGTTTGGCTGCCAGTTTAAATTACAAATAATCAACATGCACATCTCAGTCTGCACATTCAACACATTTACATTGTGCATTTTCTAAATGATCAAGATCAAAAGGATCTGAACAACATCAGTTTCACGCATGCAAATATGTCAAAGTATATTCATCTCAAATGCAGACAAGAATAGTGACAAGATCTCCGAAGGACCATTAAAGGCTAAAACTTGCGCTTGTCGAAAACCAAGATCTTCGAAGTTTCAAAGCTTGTGTTAAGAAGGAGCACAAAAGACTACAGTGTGCCATCATAAATGCATTACAACCATAAAAAAATATTATTTGCATCCAAGAGACTTGAACTTTTGCATAAGGACTACTCTAGTAAGACTTGAAGAGGCTTGAACTTGCATCAGCACCACTCTAGTAAGACTTGAAGAGGCTTGAATTTGCATCAGGATCACTCAAGTAAGACTTGAAGAGACTTGAACATGTGGCTTCTTTGTTGTCCTGCAAATATGGCGAGAAGCAAACTTACTTAAGTATTTATAAAATGTGAAGCTTCTAAAACTCTATCTTAATTTATTTATTGGCAGTATTGCAAGTCATCACATTTCAGAAAGCTATATATTTTCTTTTGTATAATAAGCTATAATCCACCTAGATCAACAAAACTACCTTCAAGTAGTGCATATACAGAGTAAAAAAATACAAGGTATCAGCACAAGTAATCTATTCCCACCTCCCGTGTTTTTTTCGAAACGCGGTCCCTTAGGGCCCGATTCATCGAAGAGTGTTGCAAAGTTAATTAACGGAAAACCGTCACAACACGCCTGCGAAAACAAGGCACACAGGGCGACCTGGCAACCCACACAAGAAAGCACACACGTCGTCAAGGAGAAAAGCACCATCGAGGTTGCAATCCGGTGTCATCGTCATCACACCTCCGCGAGGGCGACTCCGACTCCACCATCAACGACCACCGATGTGGCCCTCACTGCAAACAAGCGCCGAGGCCTGCGCCGGCCGATGCCAAACAGTCCACCACACGCGCCGACGACCAGGCAGCTCCGACTCTATCGACGAGTATTGCAGGGGAAAAGCGTTGGGCCTGCGCCGAGCCGGCACCGGAACCGACCACCCGTCTCGTGTCATCGTCACCGCGGAGGCACCTCCTCTGCAGCTCCGACTTCAGGAAGACAAGCGAGGCACGGCAACCCCTCGAACACGCCGGATGAGACCGACTATCAAAGCTCAGCAGCATTCCAACTCCGCCCGAAGCCACCGTCGTTACCACACAAGAAGTCGCACAACATCACCATTGCCGGACGGACACCTACCGACCGCAATGCCGCGAGCGTCCAGCCCATGGAGCGCGCAAACGGCCCTAGAGGCCCACCGGCGATGCTGCCGAGACCGTCGACCTGCCTGGATCCACCAAGCCACGCAGCCGAAAGGGGATCGAACCTCCCCTACCTCGAGCGCCCGCCGCGCTAGGTTTTGGGGCCCCCGGGTCGCCTCGGAGGAGACGACGCGAGGGAGAGGGCGAATGTGTTTTTTTACCTCCCGTGTTATTATATCTTATTCTCTCCCTCTAGTTACCTCCAACAAACAGAAATATTTCACGCAAAAAGATTGTGACTGATACATAAAACGTGTCCCACAAACCACATCTTTCACGCAAGATAGCGCATAGGTCCACAAAGGACCGTTTAGTTAGGCGCAAACTATCATAACAGTACTTATTAGAACCTTGATAAATTGATTTAAGCATATGCTTTCTAACCCTAATCTCCGCCTCATCCTCGCTGAAATCATCAAGCTCTCTAATCCTCCTCCGATAATACGTGTGTTGAACTATCGCGACAACCGACACAAAAAATCCAGCTGCTGCCCTCTTTCTTTTCTTCCTCCTCTCATCATGATGCAATGTGTTAACGTGCAAGTCCGACATCTATATTGAGAAGTAAATGACAATTGAAAAAAAACTCATGTTGTTAGAGCAGATTCATGTTGGACAAACAAGATGGTTATATGCATGTGGTTCAACGAGAGACAGGGAGTGTGTGCAGTGTGCGCACTGCTACGCATATGATGGATGATGCTATGCATACCCAGCTTAGTGTATATGTGGTAATATAGGAGCTTAATTTCTGAAAAGTGCAACCAGATGGACCAACTACCAATATGCATATATGCAAACTCAACTAAATATTTCAACCTAAAAGTTAACCCACATAGTTAATTAGCACCGGCCAACGTAGCAGTCCGCTAGTGTTATTAGGATCTGTGCACCGGCCAACGTAGCAGTCTGCTAATGTTTTCTATAAGAGGCTACAAAAAACACAACAGATTAATCTATTCCTAAACTTATTGAACTAGCAGCAGACCTGAATAATGAATGCAAAATATGGTGAATCTGACTTTTGTAAGAACTGATAACACACCGTCTCCAGAGCTCTTGCCCACTTTTTAGAGTCTAAAAAGAAAACAGAGCAACCTTTCTCATCCTTGGCGATATTTGTCCTAAAACATAGCTGCACTACAAAGAGTAGCAGAACCTAATCAAACCATTCCGTCTAAAACCTGCCATATTTGCATCTTTTAAAGTTCCTATCAAAGATCCAATTTCTGCAAATCCTAATCAACTTGCGGCAAGAGCCAGCCAGAGATGCACCATTACTAGCAAGTACAACTGGCTCTCTGTTCTGCTACTTGGAATGGAATGGCGGGCATCACAAGGCTTGCCTACAAATGCACATCAACACATATTGCTCTCCCAAATACGACAGCAATTACAATTACACCAGCATCATCTCTTTCTTAACAGGGAGTACAGGACAATGGGGTATGCATCAGCAGCTAATTAACTTGGAACAGAGGTTTCCATTGGTACAAATTAAAAGCTTGGTCAGACGAACCTTGCAAAAAAATTGCCCTCTAAGAACAGGGATGAGGTGCAGGGATGGTCAAGATGTCAATCTCCTCTGGAGGTGTCCAGATCCCGTGTGCTTGAGGAAGATCCGGTACTAAACCTGCTGATTTAGTGAGGTTAGGGTTCAAGAAAAGAGAAGTGCGTGTGTGGGAGGAGGGAGAGAGAAGAGGTGGAGGAGGAGACCTACCAGGGACTGCGGTGCTCAACTGGGGGTCACCGGCCGCTCCTCCCGGCAGCAGGACGGAGATCCGGGCGGGGCAACTAGGGTCATCGGACGCTACTCCCGGCAGCAGGACGGAGCACGGGGCGGAGCAACTGGGGGTCGAGGGAGGGAAGGGGGAGATGAGGAATACGAGATGGGAAAGGAGGAAGAGGGATCAGCGGAGAAGGGAGGGCTCGCTGGTGGCGGCGAATCGGAGCGCCATGGATGGGGAGGAGCGGGATCGGTACCAAACGACATGTTAGTTTATTTGGAATCGTGATCATTTTAGGAGAACGACCTGTCCGACACGATCAACGAGAGTCAAGAGTCTACGAACGCTATGGAATATGAGTGGGGGGATCAAATTGTCCAACGTTTGATGTTGACTTGTTGAGGGAACATCGCATACTAATACTAAGAAGAAAAAAAGGCAAAGGTGTTGGTCCAATCTAGTACCTCTTGAGTGTTTTGGAGATTGTTGGATAATCTCCATTAATTTGAGGGATCTCGTCCTCACCGTCTAACACCAGCACAGGCTTCAGCCCCGTAAGCACGGTCTCCCCTCTGTTCTTCCCTCCCTCCCTGCCTCTCCATTAATTTGCTTGCAATACTGGGTTGGCTAGATCATGCACTCTTAAGTGTTTGTGGAAATGTCAAAATACAATATGCAGTACTCTGTTTTCTGATTTGAAAACTGGGTTTGGCTAGTATAATGTTACTGCATATTTTAGATAAATTATGTAAGTACATTAATCTCTCTGAAGTTGGGGCCCTAGATAAAATGCAGTGGTCTCATAGTACGAGGATGTGCTTTGGTCGATGAGTTTC
This sequence comes from Elymus sibiricus, assembly GCA_039707655.1. Lineage (NCBI taxonomy): Eukaryota > Viridiplantae > Streptophyta > Magnoliopsida > Poales > Poaceae > Elymus > Elymus sibiricus. Next base: position 353,075,719 of record CM077664.1, read on the forward strand.
TCACCGACGAGTTTCTCGCAGCCTTGCCTCCAATGGCCCCAATATTTGTAAAACCATATACATGTTCACACGTTTGGTAGCATCATCTGTTCCAGTCTATGTTTTGTTTGATTTTGATAGCTCTTGGTGGTCTATTAGTCTCTTGAGGAAATGAGGATTTGATGAGTTTTGTGAGTGAAATTGATATATATGTACTGAACCAGATAATTGTATTGGTTGCCTCGTCCGTGTTTGCAAGGCATAAGAGTTGGTAAATATTGTGGATTCAGTTTAGGCATAGGCAATCCCCTAGAGTCTTAGGCCTGAGCGGTTTCAGATTTGCATCTGAATGCACGTTCAAGGGCCCCATGCCAATTGAGGGAAGGTCTTTTTGCTAGCTTCGAAATACCTGCAGGTTCTGTGCGGGGTGCTCGGAAGTTGGGGCCCTATATAAAGTGCAGTGGTCTCATAGTACGAGGATGTGCTTTGGTTGATGACTTAATCATCGACCAATTCTTCACAGCCTTGCCTCCAATGGCCTCCATATTTGTTATTGCTCATTAGTGTATCACTCGCGCAGGAAGATTGATTTGCATGTTATACCATTGTGTACTTGCGCTGTTTAGATATTTGAGCTGTTTTATTCCTCACACTGGATTGCATATTGTTTCCCTTAAGTCTAGAATCCAGAAATAAGAAATATGAACTAGATGGGCTTTTTCATTGTTGCCTTAATACACTGTATTTAAGCGTGTTTAACTGTTTATGCTTACTTGTTACCTGTGTTTTCTGTCATATAATGACATCACGACGTAGTCTCTTTGCCTGAAAGTTCCGATCCTTGTTTACAAGCATCACAAGCCCAGAAATGTGAACTCACAAGTGCTTCTCTTTGTCTTGGCAGGGTATGCTGCCTATTCTATTTAGTTGTAGCTGGCTTTGTGGATGTCTGATATCAGTTTGACGGTTGTTTGATAAAACTAAGATTTTCTCTGCGATTTTGGAAGAGTTTAGTTACAGACTGTTAGTTTCATCTCGTGTAACTTAACTTAGTCACTCATTTTGCTCTGAAACGAAGTATGATGTGGTGTTACTGTTTCTTTGAAGGATCCATAATATATTGATTGAGATAAGGTTCTCTCAACCCCCTTTTGTTTGATGAGCTTTTGATGCCTGTGTAGTGCGATTAGGTGAGTGTCTTCTGTCCTGAATCCTGACGCCTCGTCATCAGTTAATACTTGCTTGCGGCATGGTCTGTTATACTAGATATAGACAGTTTTTGGCCGCACCCGTCTGCGATTGTATCATCGAACTTTTCTAGTTTCCCTATGTCACTAGGCAAGCTTGCATAGCTGCAAGCCGGAAAGAACTATTTTTTCGCCCAGTTGATCCTGAAAGCAGCACATTTCCGGCCATCGTGATGAATCTATGTGGCATGTCATCTAAGGTTGCACAATTAGTTTATGATCTCGATCGTGTATACTTTGGTCTTGATTGGTGATTTGATGTACTCAATCACATGGATGGTTGGTGCCATTATCCCACTGCCTAGCTCTCACTCATGACCAGATCTACAGCTAACCACCATCCATATCATAATACCCTATCGGCTAGATGCAACAAAGTAAGTAGATTAAAAGAATTGCATTGTCTGGCAAGAGCAGTGTTTAGCTATAAATTAGCCAAGTGAGACCAAGTAACCAATCTCATATACATCTATGTGCAGATTCCATGCCCAATAGGCAAATAAATAGTACAAATGGACAACATTTCACTGCAAATTGCATTCATATGCAGATGCAGGAAAGTTCACTAAAAAGAAGTTCTGTTCACTGAAAAGAAGTTGTTAGACAAATTAAGATCGTCTCCTGAGAGACATAAGTGAGCCGAAGATACCGGCGAGTACACCAACGACGGAGAAGACGGTAACGATGATCCTCACGTTCTTGTAAACGAAGGCGTGCAACTTGGTCCGCGTTCGCCTCTTGACCCGGTAATTCTCAATCTCTTCCATGGTGCGGATATAGCTGGATCCGAGAGGCAGGCCCTGAAGTCCGGTGAAGAAGTCGAGCGCCTCCTTGTTGGTGAGCCCTCCGCCTCCCTGCAGGAGACGCTTCCTTCGCAGCTCGTGCACATCCTCCTCCCGGTCCGCAAACATGGAAAGGAGGAGGAGGTATGAGCAGACGACAGACTCCTCGTCGTCGACCGCTTGGAAGTTCGGGGTGGTGCATACCTCGAAGGCCGCCATGTTGACGAGCCAGCTCGCGCGTGCGTGGTCCAGGGACAGCGACGCCAAGGAGAGCTCAGCGAAGAGGGCCCGCTTGTTCTTGACGCCCATCTCTATGAGCTCGCTGGTCTTGTTGGCTGTCAGCGTGATACCGATTTCTGCGAGCTCGATGGCGCTCACGGAAAACGACATCGACTCGGTTTGGGGTAGAAGGTTGCGCTTGGTGTTGCTTCTACCTACAATGTAGAATCGGAGAAGGCCGAGGAGGTGCGGCGGCTCATAGCTATCGTCCAAGACCGGAGACTTCTTCTCGGTTAATTTGCGGTCTTGCAGGCCATCTTTCAAGTAAGTGATGAACTCTTCCAAGGGCACCGGCCTGAACCCCATGACGGTCTTGACCACCCGCCATGGGAGCTGGTTCTCGAGCAGCATGATGTCATGGAAGATATCGCTATCGTTGCCGTCGAAGTAGCTGCGCAGCGACGAATCCATCTCGGAGCCACCACTGGTGCACGTGAGCATGTATTGCACCAGGAAGCACGCATCGTAGAAGATCATGGGCAGGAAGTCATCGTCGCCGATACCTGCCACCATGTCCTTGTCGTAGAGCCCTCGGGCCTCGCCGGCGACCGAGGCCACCGCAGCATACATCTCATGGACGGAGCGGCCCGACTCCATGATGCAGTGGTAGGCGGCCACGTGCTTCACCTTCTCCGCCGGTTTTAGGCGGTCCTTCCCGTGGTGGTAAGGCCCGATGGCCACCGTCGTCGGGGTTGTGTAGTAGCCGCCGAGACGTTGAATGCTTGCAGGGTACCTGTGGATCTTAATATCCCTCATGTTGATGTCGACCTTGAACTCGTGTGCTGCTTCCGCGAACACTTGGATCGGGTCGTGGATCTTCATTTTCGTCTTGTATTGTGCTTCTTCTTCTTCTTCTTCTTCTTCTTCTTCTTCTTCTTCTTGTTCCTGGATAGCTAAATTTGGTGATGTGGCTGCCGCATACTGAACCTGCTGCAGCTGCCATCCGCTAGAGCTGCTAGGTACATGTGTCTGGAAGCACATTGCAGACTCGGCCGGGAAGCCAGGAACCCACACGGCTGCTGCAGGTTCCATGGACAAGTCGGGCGGAAAGCGACAAGTTGGCCATACACCAGTTGGTTCCATGCTCCTCCCTGTCAAATCGGCCATGAACGTCGCAAAGTACCTATGAAGAGATCATAGAGAAGAGTGACAAATATCAATATGAAACTGGAAACGAAAAGTGACAAAATACCTATGAAGAGATCCTAGAGAAAACTTTAGCCAGCATCAATAAGGGTCCAGGACTGGCATCATTATGCATGCACGGGGAAACGAAAAGTGATGGCCTAACTAGCAGGGAGCAGAGAGGCGGTAAAAGGCAAGAATTGAAGAAGAAGAAGCACAGCCGTGTCTCTCCTCTTATAGATCGAGTACTGAGTGCTTGACCAACCTTCCAGCCAGCCATGTCCATCTCGCTTTTGTTTTATTCACTCAAGGTGGCCACATACATACATTCCACCTGCCACAGGCAGACTCGTCGATCCCATCCTGCAGGAGTACGTGCTATGGATGGGATAAAACATGCCGAATGAACTTCACCTCTCATCCCAAAAGGATCACTGCAGGTACTGGTTTGCCTTAACTTTTGGTATCTCCCCTATACTTTTGCTATCGTGACCTCTTTTAAAAGTGTCGATAAACGTGTTGAGTATTATGATTATTAGGAAGTATAGGATAGACTAGGATTTGTTCCTGCCTTGTCTTGTACTCCAAGTTGGTCATTGTACTCCTATATATATGCCCACAAGGCTCAAGCAATATACAACGATTCCACCAAAACCTTCTCTATCCCTTCTAACATGGTATCAGCCTAACCGGTCCAAACCCTAGCCGCCGTCGCCGCTTCCGCTCCGCGCCGCCCCCGGGGCGGTCGGTCTCCATGATCGTCGCCGGGGGCCGCGCCTCCCATACCTAGGGTTCGTCCGCCGGTCATGTTGACCGGCTGCCCTAGAGAGTCTTTTTCCTGAGCCCTTGCTTCGGGTTTTTCTCTCTCTCGCTGGTCGCTTTGATCGGCGTTTACTTTTTGGTTTTCCGATCTAAGATCGGTTTGCGTCGCCCGCCGCCACCGTCGACACCCGCGCGCCTCTAGTCCGATACCGGCGCGACCACCTGGCCTCCTTCCCAACCCGGCGGCCTCGCGCGATGCGGCGGCCCATCCCGACCATTATTTTCGCGTCCGCCCGCCCGTCGCTCCGCGCCGGCCGTCGCCGCCCTGTCCCCGAGTACAACGCTGTAACACCCCTATGTAACGAGTTACAGTGATCCACCATATTAATGTGATAATCATGTTGGATTAAAATCTCATTTCAAATTCTGCCAATGAATTCAAATTCAAATACAATTGAAATTTGAAGTTGCTTAAAAGTTGCTGGAAAAATGTTCATAATTTAGCAAATATTCCAAAACAAATTGTTGTTCAGGAAAACAACATCATCAAGTTGCTAAGATGAGCATTAGCATTTATAACAGTGCCAAACCAGCAATTTAATTTGCAAATTCAATTATGAAAAATGCAAATGAATTCCCCTGGCCTCCAAAATAATTGTGGCAGTGCCATAAATTGCAAAGAATATTTTGGGCCTAGTCGCACATTTTCCAAAAATGATTTGGTAGCCCTATTAAGTCCCTTTCTCTCTCTGTCTATTAAATAAAAGAGAAAAGGGAAAAGGCCTTACCTATCGCGGCCCAGGCCGGCCCAGCCCACGGGAGCAGTCTTCTACCTGCTCCCGCCGCCGTGTCGGGCGCGCCATGGCCGAGCTCGCGCAGCTCCAGCCGCTGGCTGCCACCGCGACGGGCAGGTGAGGCGGAGGATAAGGCCGAGGCCTCCTCCATTCCCCCTGGACTCCTCCCTCACTTCTCTCCTCGCTCGCTCGCTTCTCCCTCTCTGTCCCGAGCGCCGCCGCCCCATCTCCGTCAATCCCACGGCCACCGGCGTCCATTCGCTTCCCCGCCGTGCCCGTCGTCTCCGCTCCGTTCGACTACGCCGACCACCACTCGCCATTGAGCTCGGGAAGGACTGCACGGACGGGATCGAGCTCGGCGCCGACTTCTCTGTCACCGGCGATTTCCGGCGACCGCGGCCTCCCTCTGCGCTACCGATCACCGAGGGGCCTCCGTGAGCCCGCACGGTGAGCTCCGCGTCCCCTCCCTCTTCTCTCTTGCTCCGTTTCGAGCTGGCTAGTCGCCGGTGCTACTGCCGAGCTCCGGCTACCGCCATTGCCGGCGATCTCCTCGCTCCCGTACCGATTTGCCCGAATGCGTAGCTCTGACGAGTTCCCGGGGTCCTGTAGAGCTCGCCTGCGTAGCTAGTTTGCCCGAACACGCTGCGTAGCCGCGTTTCCGAAAAGGCCCGAACTCCGGCCGCCGCATCGAGCTCGTTTCCGGCGAGCTCCGACCACCTCAGCCCGCGAGGTTGCCGCCGTTGGATGCGGCGTTCTTTGCTCGTTCGAACGCGACCGGGATCACCCGATTTGGTGCACTGTGGCGAAAACCCGACCGTCGCCGGCGTTCGGCCACCGCGGAGAGCTCGTCGGAGCTCTCACCGGCGACGCGCTGACCTGGCAGGGCGTGGGCCCCACCCGGGGTCGCTGCCATGTGGGCCCCTGGTCGCGTTTGACCGGGTTGACCACGGTCAACGCGCGCTTACTGTTCATCGCTGCCACTGACCAGTGGGCCCGCGTGTTTAATTAACTGTTAAATCGGTTAGTTAGTTAACTCACTGACAGGCCGGGCCCACTAGCTAATTAATTCTGTTTAGGTTAAAACTAACTCTGTTTAACCCACTGTCTATGACAGGTGGGTCCCGCAGGTCAGGTTTGACCTGGACCAGGCGGTTTGACTCGCTGACGTCACAGTGACATCACGCTGACGTAATTAGTATTTTCTGTTATTTCCTAAATTGATTTAAATTTCAGAAAATGCTAAAAACTTTGAAAATTCGTAGAAATTAAACCGTAGCTCGGATCGAAAAACTTTCTACATGAAAGTTGCTCAGAAAAATCCCACGAATCCGATCATGCCGTCTGTTTTCTTATTGGGACCCTCTACGTAGGTGAACCCGCAACTTTTTGCCCGTTTCCGGTAGATGAATAGTGCATACATACCGGTTAATAATTCCAACTTAAATCCTAAAATAACTAAAATGGCTTAGAGATGCATTTAGGCAACCCTGCACTGCATCTTAGCATGTCATGCTCTGTGTTGCATCTGTTGCCTTTATTTATTGTTTCTTCCCCCTCTTCTTCTCCGATAGCCCCCGAGACTGACGCAGCTCAGGAGACCGACGACACCCCTGACGATCCCTCCTTTGCCGCAGAGCTTCCAGGCAAGCAACCCCCCTTGACGCATGCCTATATCACCTATTCTCTCTCCCTCCTGCTTGCATTAGAAATTGCTACTGCTTTGTTTTATCCTATTCTGATGCATAGCCTGTCCTTGTAACTATTATTGATACCTGCCTGTTATCCAAAATGCTTAGAATAGGTTGGATGGTAGTGAACCATCTGTGGCCCCTCTCCCTTGTTGTAGTTGCGCCGCTTTAGTATCTGTGTCCCGATCAATGTGATCGAATGGACTGAGAACTTCACAACACCACACCCCCCTAAGTTGCTCGACTCTGCAGAGCCGGCATCGAGTGCCGAGGGTGATACCTCTTATCTCACATCGATGATGCCTCTGTAGTACAGCTAGTCGGTTGTGGGATACCGAGGGTGATTCCTCTTCCCCATCTCCGACAATGCTTCTGTCGTGCAACCCCGCTAGTGTGAATACCATCGAAGGTGATTCCACCGGGTTCACTTTGACGGGAACATCGAGTTGGAATCCCACGAGGGTGATTCCTCGGATTCCTTCTTGATGTGATAGACACACGGTTACTTTACTTTACTACTGTTACTTACCTATTGCCCCTTTACTGTTACTGTTAATGTGGGACCGAAGGGATAGGTGGTACCACCCGGTAGAGGTAGACCTGAGATCCCGACAGCCCCTGGGAAGACGGGTTGACTTGGAGGTACCCGCGAGATATATACGAGGCGCGGCCGGGCAGGCGGACCGTGGGCCTGGCCCTTGCCGCAAGTCCTCGAGACGGGGCGACGGGACCACAGAGTGTGGAGCAACCGATTGTCACCGCGAGCTCCAAACGCACTAATGGGTTAGGATATGTAATCTGAGTAGGCCTCTGGCCTTTTCGCGCTAACCAGCACGTGGGAATAATATGGGTACTCGGCGTCGTAGTATCAGCCGAAGTTCTTCAGACGTCAGCGGTTGAGCGGCACGCGCCCGGGTTGGACCGTGAAAGCCTGCGCTTGTATTAAGGGGGCTAGGTCTGCTCCCGACCGTCCTCGCAATGCGCAGGAGTGCAAAGGGCGATGGGCCCAAGACCCCTGAGTTCTTAGGATGTAGACCGGCGTGCTGGCCTCTCTGTTGAGCCTAGGTAGGGCTACGACGTGTCGATAGTCCGAGGCCGGGCATCGACTGAGCAAGTGTGTCCGACCAGAGTCATTGAGCGTGTTGGGTAAGTTGGTGCACCCCTGCAGGGAAGTATATCTATTCGAATAGCCGTGTCCACGGTAACAGGACGCTCAGAAAATATCCCGATCTTCTACAACTGGAAATGGGTTGAATATATTGGCTCCGGGATTGCTTTCTCGCAGGGAGTCGAGGAAGGATCTCTGGGCGATGTTGATACTTGTTGCTGCTACTATATTTATGTACTAATCTGTACTCTTCTAATGCTGCAAGACCCTGAAGATGCTAGTCTTCGGTAGGTTAGGCTTTTCCCTTCTATTCTGGCATTTCTACAAATAAGTCCACATACACAGCCTTCCTTTGATAATGTTGCATATGTAGAATAGATCTGATGTCAGTCTTGCTGAGTACTTTGGATGAGTACTCACGGTTGCTTTGCTTTCCTTTTTCCCCATACCCGATACTTGAGACCAGATGACGGAGCCCCGGAGCTAGCTGCCCCTGCTGTCGACGACGACTACTACGACTACTACCCCTTCGGATACTACTACTACGAGGAGCCCTCCGACGACCAAGAGTAGATAGGAGGCACCCAGGCAGGAGGCCTGTGCCTTTCGATCAGTGTTTTATTTTGCCCCGCCTTCTTAAAGGCCTATCTGTTTAACTTTGTGTCTGTACTCAGATACCTGATGCTTCCGCTGATGCTTCTATGACATTGAGCTTATGTATTCGAGCCCTCGAGGCCCCTGGCTTGTAATATAAAGCTTGTATGACTTTTATTTATGTTTAGAGTTGTGTTGTGATATCTTGAAGTGAGTCCTTAGGCTTGATCGTGTGCATTTGCGTGTATGATTAGTGCACGATTGAGCCGGGGCGTCACAAGTTGGTATCAGAGTCGACTGCCTGTAGGAACCCCCCTTTCCAACTCCTTGGCCGAAGTTGAGTCTAGCCTTTGCAAAACGATTTTAGTAACATGGCTGTGTGGCTTACGGGCCCACGTCGCCAATGGGTGGTATTAGGATCTTTTATTCCTCATCTATACTCTGGGACTCTGATCTCTCTTCTTTTCGGGTTAAATGATTTTGTTACCTCTGACACTAGGTTCTCGTAATCACTTTCACCCGGAGAGCTGGATTATCTGCACTTATTCCTTTCCTTTGGACTGATTAATCTGATAATCACATTTTCTTTTCCATTGGTCTGTTTAACCTTTTCTTTCCAAGTTTTCTTGTGCTTCTCACACTGTCATTTGACACTTTTGGAACCTCTCGGCAAAATGTGTCGTGTTCAGCGTCAACATTTTGACTTCTTCCGAGATGTTAATTGAATTCATGGTGAGCAATGCCATCCTTGCCCTCGCTGATCTGTGTTATCATCAACACCCTCTTTGGCTACCTGCCCATGTATTGCTGTTAACCCAGAACGAGTCCAGTCAAGAATGACTCCCCCGAAGAATGTCAAGCAAGTCGGAAGTTTTCTCGGACTCGCAAGTTATTGTCGTCGCTTTCTCGAGAACTTCTCTAAGATTGCCAAGCCTCTGACTAATCTGCTTCAAAAAGGCGTTAAGTTTGAGTGGACAGATAAATGCCAGGAAAGTTTCTAGACCCTCAAGGACAAGCTCACCTCTGCTCCAGTGCTTACTCTGCCGGATTCTCGCAAGGATTTCGTGATTTATTGCGACGCCTCTCGTCAAGGATTAGGCTGTGTCCTGATGCAAGAGCGCAGAGTAATTGATTATGCCTCGCGACAATTGCGTCCGCATGAAGAGAATTATCCAGTGCATGATCTTGAACTTGCTGCAGTGATATATGCATTGAAGCTGTGGCGACATTACCTTCTCGGTAATCGATGTGAGATATATACTGATCATCAAAGTCTGAAGTATTTATTTACTCAGCCGGATCTAAATCTCCGCCAACAGCGATGGTTGGAAACAATTACGGACTATGATTGTGGTATTTCATATACCCCTAGCAAGGCTAATGTGATGGCAGATGCCTTGAGCCGCAAGTCCTATTGTAACAACCTCACGGTTCAGCGAACTCAACCTCGTCTGTATGAAGAATTGCGCCAGCTGAACCTCCACATTGTTCCACAGGGTTCTCTCAATACCCTTGTTATACAGCCAGATCTTCTGAATGCTGTTAAGCGTGCACAAGCTAAAGATGCTGAAGTTGATCTCATGAAAAGAGATCTTCACCTTGAAAAGTACAGGGATTTCTCGCTTGCTGAAGATGGAACCTTGTATTTCAAAGACCGCATTGTGGTACCTCGGTTCGAATTGATGACTGACAAGGTCATGAAGGAGGCACATGATACACCACTGTCTATTCATCCGGGTAGCACCAAGATGTATCGTGATCTTCGACAAAGGTATTGGTGGTCTAGAATGAAGCAGGATATTGCTCGATATGTTGCTGAATGTGACGTTTGCCGTCGCGTTAAAGCAGAACATCAGAAGCCTGCTGGAATTCTGCAACCGCTTCCTATTCCTTTGTGGAAATGGGATAAGGTTCAAATGGATCTCATTACTGGCCTTCCCAAGTCACAGAAAGGTCACGATGCTATTCTTGTCGTCGTCGACCAACTCTCCAAAGTCGCACACTTTCTGCCAGTTAAGGAGACGATCACTGCTAGTCAGTTAGCAGAGTTATATATCTCCAGGATTGTATCACTTCACGGTATTCCGAAGGAGATCAGTTCAGACCGTGGCAGCCTCTTCACCTCACATTTCTGGAATAGTTTCCAACAAGCTATGGGAACTCATATTACTTGGAGTTCAGCTTATCACCCCCAATCCCAAGGCCAAGTCGAACGAGTGAATCAAGTGCTTGAAGATATGTTGCGAGCTTGTGTTATTTCTTTTGGCAAGAAGTGGGAAGAATCACTCCCGTATGCCGAATTCTCTTACAACAACAGCTATCAAGCCAGCTTGAAAATGGCCCCCTTCGAAGTGTTATATGGACGTAAGTGTCGAACCCCTCTGAATTGGTCAGAAACTGGGGAACGACCGCTCATTGGTCCGGATATTATCCAACACGCCGAAGAGCAAGTCCGTGTTGTTTGCGAAAATCTCAAGGCGGCCCAGGACCGCCAGAAGAGCAACTATGATCGCAAACGATGGGGATCGATCTATCAACCTGGTGAGCAAGCTTATCTGTGTGTCACTCCTATGAAGGGCACTCACTGCTTTGGAATCAAGGGCAAGTTAGCTCCTCGCTACATCGGCCCCTTCCGCATTCTCGCCAGACGTGGGCATGTGGCTTATAAATTGGAGTTGCCGCCGCAATTCTCTCACATCCACGACGTCTTCCATGTGTCCCAACTTCGCCGTTGCTTCAAGGAATCTCCGCACCGAGCAGTGGATCATGAGTTACTCGATTTGCAAGATGATCTTTCTTATAAGGAGCATCCGATCCGCATTCTCGATCAAGCTGAACGTCGGACCCGCCAGAAGACAACCAAGTTCCTGAAAGTGCAGTGGTCAAATCATACTGAAGGTGAAGCCACATGGGAACGCGAGGATCGTCTTCGGGAGGAATACCCCGATCTGTTTCCTTCTACCTCCTGAATTCTCGGGACGAGAATTTCTTTTAGAGGAGGAGAATTGTAACACCCCTATGTAATGAGTTACAGTGATCCACCATATTAATGTGATAATCATGTTGGATTAAAATCTCATTTCAAATTCTGCCAATGAATTCAAATTCAAATACAATTGAAATTTGAAGTTGCTTAAAAGTTGCTGGAAAAATGTTCATCATTTAGCAAATATTCCAAAACAAATTGTTGTTCAGGAAAACAACATCACCAAGTTGCTAAGATGAGCATTAGCATTTATAACAGTGCCAAACCAGCAATTTAATTTATAAATTCAATTATGAAAAATGCAAATGAATTCCCCTGGCCTCCAAAATAATTGTGGCAGTGCCATAAATTGCAAAGACTATTTTGGGCCTAGTCGCACATTTTTCAAAAATGATTTGGTAGCCCTATTAAGTCCCTTTCTCTCTCTGTCTATTAAATAAAAGAGAAAAGGGAAAAGGCCTTACCTATCGCGGCCCAGGCCGGCCCAGCCCACGGGAGCAGTCTTCTACCTGCTCCCGCCGCCGTGTCGGGCGCGCCATGGCCGAGCTCGCGCAGCTCCAGCCGCTGGCTGCCACCGCGACGGGCAGGTGAGGCGGAGGATAAGGCCGGGGCCTCCTCCATTCCCCCTGGATTCCTTCCTCACTTCTCTCCTTCTCGTTCGCTCGCTTCTCCCTCTCTGTCCCGAGCGCCGCCGCCCCATCTCCGTCAATCCCACGGCCACCGGCGTCCATTTGCGTCCCCGCCGTGCCCGTCGTCTCCGCCTCGTTCGACTACGCAGACCACCACTCGCCATTGAGCTCGGGAAGGACAGCACGGACCGGATCGAGCTCGGCGCCGATTTCTCTGTCACAAGCGATTTCCGGCGACCGCGGCCTCCCTCTACGCTACCGATCACCGAGGGGCCTCCGTGAGCCCGCACGGTGAGCTCCGCGTCCCCTCCCTCTTCTCTCTTGCTCCGTTTCGAGCTGGCTAGCCGCCGTTGCTACTGCCGAGCTCCGGCTGCCGCCATTGCCGGCGATCTCCTCACTCCTGTACCGATTTGCCCGAATGCGTAGCTCCGACGAGTTCCCGGGGTCCCGTAGAGCTCGCCTGCGTAGCTAGTTTGCCCGAACACGCCGCCTAGCCGCGTTTCCGAAAAGGCCCAAACTCCGGCCGCCGCATCGAGCTCGTTTCCGGCGAGCTCCGACCACCTCAGCCCGTGAGGTTACCGCCGTTGGATGCGGCGTTCTTTGCTCGTTCGAACGCGACCGGGATCACCCGATTTGGTGCACTGTGGCGAAAACCCGACCGTCGCCGGCGTTCGGCCACCGCGGAGAGCTCGTCGGAGCTCTGACCGACGACGCGCTGACCTGGCAGGGCGCGGGCCCCACCCGGGGTCGCTGCCATGTGGGCCCCTGGTCGCGTTTGACCGGGTTGACCACGGTCAACGCGCGTTTATTGTTCATCGCTGCCACTGACCAGTGGGCCCGCATGTTTAATTAACTGCTAACGACTAATTAGTTAAATCGGTTAGTTAGTTAACTCACTGACAGGCCGGGCCCACTAGCTAATTAATTCTGTTTAGGTTAAAACTAACTCTGTTTAACCCACTGTCTATGACAGGTGGGTCCCGCAGGTCAGGTTTGACCTGGACCAGGCGGTTTGACTCGCTGACGTCACAGTGACATCACGCTGACGTAATTAGTATTTTCTGTTATTTCCTAAATTGATTTAAATTTCAGAAAATGCTAAAAACTTTGAAAATTCGTAGAAATTAAACCGTAGCTCGGATCGAAAAACTTTCTACATGAAAGTTGCACAGAAAAATCCCACGAATCCGATCGTGCCGTCTGTTTTCTTATTGGGACCCTCTACGTAGGTGAACCCGCAATTTTTTGCCCGTTTCCGGTAGATGAATAGTGCATACATACCGGTTAATAATTCCAACTTAAATCCTAAAATAACTAAAATGGCTTAGAGATGCATTTAGGCAACCCTGCACTGCATCTTAGCATGTCATGCTCTGTGTTGCATCTGTTGCCTTTATTTATTGTTTCTTCCCCCTCTTCTTCTCCGATAGCCCCCGAGACTGACGCAGCTCAGGAGACCGACGACACCCCTGATGATCCCTCCTTTGCCGCAGAGCTTCCAGGCAAGCAACCCCCCTTGACGCATGCCTATATCACCTATTCTCTCTCCCTCCTGCTTGCATTAGAAATTGCTATTGCTTTGTTTTATCCTATTCTGATGCATAGCCTGTCCTTGTAACTATTATTGATACCTGCCTGTTATCCAAAATGCTTAGAATAGGTTGGATTGTAGTGAACCATCTGTGGCCCCTCTCCCTTGCTGTAGTTGCCCCGCTTTAGTATCTGTGTCCCGATCAATGTGATCGAATGGACTGAGAACTTCACAACACCACACCCCCCTAAGTTGCTCGACTCTGCAGAGCCGGCATCGAGTGCCGAGGGTGATACCTCTTATCTCACATCGATGATGCCTCTGTAGTACAGCTAGTCGGTTGTGGGATACCGAGGGTGATTCCTCTTCCCCATCTCTGACAAAGCTTCTGTCGTGCAACCCCGCTAGTGTGAATACCATCGAGGGTGATTCCTCCGGGTTCACTTTGACGGGAACATCGAGTTGGAATCCCACGAGGGTGATTCCTCAGATTCCTTCTTGATGTGATAGACACACGGTTACTTTACTTTACTACTGTTACTTACCTGTTGCCCCTTTACTGTTACTGTTAATGTGGGACTGAAGGGACAGGTGGTACCACCCGGTAGAGGTGGACCTGTGATCCCGACAGCCCCTGGGAAGACGGGTTGACTTGGAGGGTACCTGCGAGATATATACGAGGCGCGGCCGGGCAGGCGGACCGTGGGCCTGGCCCTTGCCGCAAGTCCTCGAGACGGGGTGACGGGACCACAGAGTGTGGAGCAACCAATTGTCACCGCGAGCTCCAAACGCACTAATGGGTTAGGATATGTAATCTGAGTAGGCCTCTGGCCTTTTCGCGCTAACCAGCACGTGGGAATAATATGGGTACTCGGCGTCGTAGTATCAGCCGAAGTTCTTCAGACGTCAGCGGTTGAGCGGCACGCGCCCGGGTTGGACCGTGAAAGCCTGCGCTTGTATTAAGGGGGTTAGGTCTGCTCCCGGCCGTCCTCGCAACGCGCAGGAGTGCAAAGGGCGATGGGCCCAACACCCCTGAGTTCTTAGGATGTAGACCGGCGTGCTGGCCTCTCTGTTGAGCCTAGGTAGGGCTACGACGTGTCGATAGTCCGAGGCCGGGCATCGACTGAGCAAGTGTGTCCGGCCAGAGTCATCGAGCGTGTTGGGTAAGTTGGTGCACCCCTGCAGGGAAGTATATCTATTCGAATAGCCGTGTCCACGGTAACAGGACGCTCAGAAAATATCCCGATCTTCTACAACTAGAAATGGGTTGAATATATTGGCTCCGGGATTGCTTTCTCGCAGGGAGTCGAGGAAGGATCTCTCGGCGATGTTGATACTTGTTGCTGCTACTATATTTATGTACTAATCTGTACTATTCTAATGCTGCAAGACCCTGAAGATGCTAGTCTTCGGAAGGTTAGGCTTTTCCCTTCTATTCTGGCATTTCTGCAAATAAGTCCACATACACAGCCTTACTTTGATAATGTTGCATATGTAGAATAGATCTGATGTCAGTCTTGCTGAGTACTTTGGATGAGTACTCACGGTTGCTTTGCTTTCCTTTTTCCCCATACTCGATACTTGAGACCAGATGATGGAGCCCCGGAGCCAGCTGCCCCTGCTGTCGACGACGACTACTACCACTACTACCCCTCCGGATACTACTACTACGAGGAGCCCTCCGACGACCAAGAGTAGATAGGAGGCACCCAGGAAGGAGGCCTGCGCCTTTCGATCAGTGTTTTATTTTGCCCCGCCTTCTTAAAGGCCTATCTGTTTAACTTTGTGTCTATACTCAGATACCTGATGCTTCCGCTGATGCTTCTATGACATTGAGCTTATGTATTCGAGCCCTCGAGGCCCCTGGCTTGTAATATAAAGCTTGTATGACTTTTATTTATGTTTAGAGTTGTGTTGTGATATCTTCAAGTGAGTCCTTAGGCTTGATCGTGTGCATTTGCGTGTATGATTAGTGCACGATTAAGCCGGGGCGTCACAAGCGCATCCTCCACCGATCGAGCAACGGGCTGCCGCTGCGTCGCCCCTTCAGGCCGCAGCGCCGCAGCCCCGTGGTTCTCCCCGCGGCTGCACCGACCCGCGCGCTGCCGCTGCGTCGCCCCTTCGGACCGCAGTGTCGCGGCCCGCGGTCCACCGTCGGCCAGAGGCCGTCCGCTCCAGGCCGTCCCCGTGGCGGCATCGACCCTCGCGCTGCCACTGCGTCACCCCATCGGGCCGTAGCGAGCGTGGCACGCGGTCCCTGCCGTCGCCCCGTGGTTCTCCCCGCGGTTGCACCGACCCGCGCGCTGCCGCTGCGTCGCCCCTTCGGGCCGTAGCGTCGCGGCGCATGGTCCACTCCGCCGTCCCCGCGCGTCGATTTCCACGTGATATGCGCTGCGTCGCCTCCCTTGGCGCAGGAACGTCACCATCTGCGCCGGTCTTCGTCACGCTGTCGGGTTCTTTCTCGCCTACTTCGAGCACCGCCGCCGCGCTCCTTCCCTTGCCGCCGCCGCCGCCTCCTCAGGCCGCCGCCGCCGCTCTTCTTCCGCGGCTCCACGGCGACTATCTCGACACCGGCCACCCCGACTCGACATCGACCACGGCATTCTTCGCACGGCTACCTCGACCACGGCTACACCACCCTACGCTCTCGGCTACCTCGACAACGGCACGAAGGGCTACCGCCTTGCTTGAGCAACCTGATCGGTTTTCACTCTAGCCACAACTTCCGCGATGCATTGACCATTACGACTGTGGGGGGATGTCCGTCGGCTTACCTTCGGATTCTTCTCCAGTCTCACCGTCTGCGTCGCTACCGTTGTGACTGCGGGGGATGTTGAGTATTATGATTATTAGGAAGTATAGGATAGACTAGGATTTGTTCCTGCCTTGTCTTGTACTCCAAATTGGTCATTGTACTCCTATATATATGCCCACGAGGCTCAAGCAATATACAACGATTCCACCAAAACCTTCTCTATCCCTTCTAACAAAACGCGGTTTCCGAATATTTTCCATGGTGTTGAGAGAAATTTGCATGCTACAGATAGGTCCCTAACAAAGGGTGGACTGAGATGCAATGGAAAGAAATGGCAAACGAGTTTCGTCAATGGATTTTTTCGTGAATACGCTGAGCAGCGTATCATTTCATTGATAGGTTGGAAAGAGATTACAGGGTGCAGCCCTCACGAACGTACACGCAACGGCGTCCACGAGGGTGCACAGTGAGCAGCGAAGGAGGGTGCTCAGCTTCGCAATGGTATAGTCAGGTTACAGGAATAAGCCTATCTAATCCTCGGTCGCCGGCTTTGGCCGAACGGCACGCGTCGTCCTTGATCAGCTGGACAAGAGCGTCGGTGGAGGGTCGGACGCCGTCGAAGATGGCCGCATTCCGGTGTTTCCAGATAGCCCATGTGGTGAGTGCGATGATAGAGTTGAGGCCTTTCCTCAGGCAGTCGGGAGATGCCGCCGCGGCCTGAAGCCACCAGGTAAAAAAACTAGTCGAACCATCCATGGGTGGTACAGTCAGTCGACACCAGGAAAGAATCTCATGCCATGTGATCCGCGAGAAGACACAACCAGCGAGAAGATGGTCGATGGTCTCGAGCTCCCGAGAGGGCCTACATGGAAGCACACAGTTTCGTCACAGATGTTGCATGTTAAGAGGGCCTACATGCATGTGTACCAAGCATATAGTATCCATGTAAACTTTCCACCCCATCTCAGATCTCACACCACATGCACACGGGAGGGACCATGCATGTGGGTGTCCATTTGGTATATACGATTGACATTACAGTACCTTACAGAGAGGAGGCTATATAGTTATAGTACTAGTGTTCAGTAGGAATAGGTATTCGACAAGCATGATTACTTGGAATGGTTTATGGGATGCAGTCCTGGGCTTGATCATGGAAATACTTCTACTACATCTGTATACGTTATTTTACACGGGCTATGAACATACGAGTTGGGGCGCGGATAGGGTACCAAAACTAGATAGTGACCTTTTTAAGTTACGTAGCACAGATGCCCGTGAGTTGCAACAGGAGATTTATTTTTTGATGTGGATTCAAATTTAATGAGAATTGTGAGATCTCACTCATTTCACAAACCTGCTCCGAGCGCCACTTCTTCTATCCAACTCTGACAAATTCCGTATGAATATGCATAGAAGAAGGGAATAATTCAAAAAACTTTTAGTGCACTCCATATTTTTTTCCCTATTCTTCTTTCATCGAGTAGGGGGTATTTACAAAAGTCACAAATAAGGTTACTATCATTTGTAGCGATAGTGTAAAAACAATGTTATTGTCGTCATGTCTACCAGAGTTTTAATAAATGAACAAAAAGAAAAATAGCTAGAATGAAGAATGGACGGAAAATTGTGGAACTTGCAATACTTTTGTTAATTCCCTCACTTCAAAACTGTTCAATTAACGTACTTGATTTTTCTGTTAAAAATAGATCAATAACGTAAAGTGTCAAGCTTGAAAATAAAATAACACAATGTTTCCAATGATTAACTTCACCGTCTCGCTCGCATGCGCCTGTCTTTCTCGATAGCATTTTTTGTCCAATCGAGAACGGCATGTAGCGTGCAATCAGACATGAAATCTCCCACAGTCCCGATTTAATTATGAGTCCTTATTTGCACTGAACTTTAATTAGGAGTCAATCAGCCATGCAGGCCTAGCAGGGAGCAGAGAGATGGTAAAAGACAAGAACTGAAGAAGAAGAAGAAGAAGAAGAAGAAGAAGAAGAAGAAGAAGAAGAAGAAGAAGAAGAAGAAGAGTGTCACAGGAGGGAGAGACCTCGCCGGGCAAGAAGCACAACCTTGTCTCTCCTCTTATAGATCGAGTAATGACCAACTAGCCATGTCCATCTCGCTCTTATTTAGAGCATGATTGGTTTGCTGTCAATATTTGGCTAGCCAAATATTGACAATACCAAGACTTGCCAAATATTAGCAACTTTATGTGAGATAGGCAAGGCAACTCGGTAACCAACCAATTAGTAGCCAATATTTAGCATAATGCCAAATATCCACTCAAGGTGGTCACATACATACGTTCCACCTACCATGGGCACACCTGTCAATCACTGGGTATATATGTCTACTATGTAGAGATGCATGCGGACGCATCCGCGAGGCAATTATTACATCAGCATGGTTTTTAAAAGCGCAGTAGATTCGTACATTTTCGGTCGAATTACTGGAATAAAACATGCCAAATGAACTTCACCTCTCATCCCAAAAGGATCACCCCAGGTACTGGTTTGCCTCAACTTGGATCTGTATCTCCCCTTATACTTCCGTTATCCTGAGCTCTTTTCAGAGTGTCGCTTGACTGTAGTACTCGATACTAATTGTCATTGATTTAGTACAAAGTTATACTAAATCAGCGACAATTAATATGGATTGGAGGGAGTAGCGGGTTTCCAAATATGCATTTGTACAGAACTCCATTCCATTCCATATAAAGGTCCCTACCAAACAAAGGGTGGACCTGTTGGGGAACGTTGCATGGAAAACAAAAAAAAGTTCTTCGCACACGCAAGATCTATCCATGGAGATGCATAGCTACGAAAGGGGGAGTGTGTCTACGTACCCTCGTAGACCGTAAGCGGAAGCGCTAGAACAACGTGGTTGATGTCGTCGAACAACTTCACGATCCAACCGACCGAGTACCGAACGTACGACACCTCCGCGTTCAGCACACGTTCAGCTCGGTGACGTCCTCGACTTCTTGATCCAGCAAGACAGCGAGGTAGTGGATGAGTTCCGGCAGCACGACGGCGTGGTGACGATGATGGTGATGCTATCTCCGCAGGGCTTCGCTCAAGCACTGCGAAAATATGACCGAGGGACGGAACTGTGGAGGGGGGGCGCCGCACACGGCTAAGACAATGTTATGTCCTTTGGGGCGCCTCCTCTCCTCTATTTATATATGTGTAGGGGCTTGGAGTAGAAGGAATAGTGCCACGTGAACAGTAACAGTGAATAGGACACACGTGGACTTCCAAAGTCCAATCCTATTCCTACTAGGACTCTCCCTTTTTTTCTTCTCTAGCTGCGTGGGCTTTTGAGGACTTGGTGCGCCTGGCCCAATAAGGCCAGGGCGCCTCCCGTTAGCCCATGCCAGCCCTTTGGGACGTGGTGGACCCACTTGTGAACTTCCGTAATCCTCAGGAATCTTTTGGAAGCTTCCCGGTACAATACCGAAAAAACCGCACATTTTTCCGGAACCCAAAATATGACTTCCCATATATAAATCTTTACCTCTCGACCATTCCGAGACTCCTCGTGACGTCTGGGATCTCATCCGGGACTCCGAACAAAATTCGGTTACCAATTCACATAACTCATATAACACTATATCGTCAACGAACGTTAAGCGTGCGGACCCTACGGGTTCGGGAATGATGTAGATATGACTGAGACGCCTCTCCGGTCAATAACCAATAGCGGAACCTAGATGCTCATATTGGTTCCTACATATTCCACGATGATCTTATCGGTCAAACCGCAATGACAACATACGTAATTCCCTTTGTCCGTCGGTATGTTACTTGCCCGAGATTCGATCGTCGGTATCTCCATACCTAGTTCAATCTCGTTACCGGCAAGTCTCTTTACTCGTTCCGTAATACATTATCCCGTAACTAACTCCTTAGTCACTTTGCTTGCAAGCTTCTTATGATGTGCATTACCGAGAGGGCCCAGAGATACCTCTCCGAAACACGGAGTGACAAATCACAGTCTCGATCCATGCCAACTCAACAGACACCTTCGGAGATACCTGTAGATCATCTTTATGATCACCCAGTTACGTTGTGACGTTTGATAGCACAGAAGGTATTCCTCCGGTATCCGGGAGTTGCATGATCTCATGGTCGGAGGAACATGTATTTGACATTCAAGAAAGCAGTAGCAATAAACAGAACGATCATATGCTAAGCTAACAGATGGGTCTTGTCCATCACATCATTCTCCTAATGATGTGATCCCGTTATCAAATGACAACTCATGTCTATGGTTAGGAAACCTTAACCATCTTTGATCAATGAGCTAGTCTAGTAGAGGCTCACTAGGGACACGGTATTTGTTTATGTATTCACACATGTATTTAAGTTTCCGGTCAATACAATTCTAGCATGAATAATAAACCTTTATCATGAAAAAGGAAATATAAAATAATAATAACAACTTTATTATTGCCTCTAGGGCATATTTCCATCAGTCTCCCACTTGCACTAGAGTCAATAATCTAGTTCACATCGCCATGTGATTAACACCCAAGAGTTCACTAAAGTCAATAATCTAGTTCACATCACCATGTGATTAACACTCAAAGAGTTCTAAGGTGTGATCATGTTTTGCTCTTCAGAGAGAATTTTAGTCAATGGGTCTGCAATATTCAGACCCATGTGTACTTTGCAAATCCTTATTTCATACTGTAGATGCTGCTACCACGCATTACTTGGAGCTATTCCAAATGACTGCTCCATTATACGTATCCGGTTTGCTACTCAGAGATATCCAGATTGGTGTCAAAGCTTGCATCGACGTAACCATTTACGACGAACTCTTTTTCACCTCCATAATCGAGAAACATTTCCTTAGTCCTTTAGTTACTAAGGATAATTTTGACCGCTGTCCAGTGATCCACTCCTGGATCACTCTTGTACCCCCTTTGCCAGACACGTGGCAAGGCACACATTAGGTGTGGTACACAACATGGCATACATTATAGAACCTATGGCTGAGGCATAGGGAATGACTTTCATTCTCTCTCTATCTTCTGCCGTGGTCGAGCTTTGAGTCTTACTCAACTTTACACCTTACAATACAGGCAAGAACTCCTTCTTTGACTAATTCATTTTGAACTCCTTCAAAATCTTGTCAAGGTATGTACTCATTGAAAGTCTTATCAAGCGTGTTGATCTATCTCTATAGATCTTGATGCCCAATATATAAGCAGCTTCACCGAGGTCTTTCATTCAAGTATCCTTTTATGCCATCCAGAAATTCTATATCATTTCCAATCAACAATATGTCATCCACATATAATATTAGAAATGCTACAGAGCTCCCACTCACTTTCTTGTAAATACAGGCTTCACCGTAAGTCTGTACAAAACCATATGCTTTGATCACCTCATCAAAGCGTATATTCCAACTCCGAGATGCTTGCACCAGTCCATAGATGGATCGCTGGAGCTTGCACACTTTGTTAGCACCCTTAGGGTCGACAAAACCTTCTGGTTGCATCATATAAAACTCTTCCTTGAGAAAACCATTAAGGAATGCAGTTTTGACATCCATTTGCCAGATCATAAAATGCGGCAATTGCTAACGTGATTCGGACAGACTTAAGCATCGCTACGGGTGAGAAAGTCTCATCGTAGTCAACCCCTTGAACTTGTCGAAAACCTTTCGTGACAAGTCGAGCTTTGTAGACAGTGATATTACCATCAGCGTTTGTCTTCCTCTTAAAAATCCATTTATTCTCAATGGCTTGCCAATCATCGGGCAAGTCCACCAAAGTCCATACTTTGTTCTCATCCATGGATCCTATCTCAGATTTCATGGCCTCAAGCCATTTGTCGGAATATGGGCTCATCATAGCTTCTTCATAGTTCGTAGGTTTGCCGTTGTCTAACAACATGACTTCCAGAACAGGATTACCGTACCACTCTGGTGCGGAACGTACTCTGGTCGACCTACGAGGTTCAGTAGTAACTTGATCTGAAGTTTCATGATCTTCACCATTATCTTCCTCTCTTATTGGTGTAGGCATCACGGGAACAGTTTTCTCTGATGAGCTACTTTCCAATTCGAGAAAAGGTACAATTACCTCATCAAGTTCTACTTTCCTCCCACTCACTTCTTTCGAGAGAAACTCCTTCTCTAGAAAGGACCCATTCTTGGCAACAAAGACCTTGCCTTCGGATCTGTGGTAGAAGGTGTACCCAATTGTTTCTTTCGGGTATCTTATGAAGACGCACTTCTCCGCTTTGGGTTCGAGCTTATCAGGTTGAAGCTTTTTCACATAAGCATCGCATCTCCAAACTTTAAAAAACGACAGCTTAGGTTTCTTGCCAAACCACAGTTCATACGGTGTCGTCTCAACGTATTTAGACGGTGCCCTATTTAACGTGAATGCAGCTGTCTCTAATGCATAACCCCAAAACGATAGTGGCAAATCGGTAAGAGACATCATAGAACGCACCATATCCAATAAAGTACGGTTACGACGTTTAGACACACCATTACGCTGTGGTGTTCCAGGTGGCATGAGTTGTGAAACAATTCCACATTTTCTTAAATGAAGGCCAAACTCGTAACTCAAATATTCGCCTCCGCGATCGGATTGTAGAAACTTTATTTTCTTGTTACGATGATTCTCTACTTCACTCTGAAATTCTTTGAACTTTTCAATTTTCAGACTTGTGTTTCATCAAGTAGATATACCCATACCTACTCAAATCATCTGTGAAGGTTAGAAAATAACGATACCCGCCGCGTGCTTCAACATTCATCGGACCGCATACATTGGTATGTATTATTTCCAACAAATCAGTAGCTCGCTCCATTGTTCCGGAGAACGGAGTTTTAGTCATCTTGCCCATGAGGCATGGTTCGCAAGTATCAAATGATTCATAATCAAGAGATTCCAAAAGTCCATCAGCATGGAGTTTCTTCATGCGCTTTACACCAATATGACCTAAACGACAGTGCCACAAGTATGTTGTACTATCATTATCAACTTTGCATCTTTTGGCATCAATATTATGAATATGTGTATCACTATGATCGAGATTAAACAAGAATAAACCATTCACAAGGGTGCATGATCACGAGGGATATTATTCATATAAACAGAATAACCATTATTCTCTGACTTAAATGAATAACCGTCTTGCAATAAACAATATCCAGATATAATGTTTTATGCTCAACGCAAGCACCAAATAACCATTATTTAGGTTTAATACTAATCCCGAAGGTATTACGAGCGTGTCGATATTGATCATATCAATCTTGAAGACACTTCCAACACATATCGTCACCTCGCCCTCAGCTAGTCTCCGTTACTCTGCAGCTCCTGCTTCAAGTTACTAATATTAGCAACTGAATCGGTATCAAATACCCAGACGCTGCTACGAGCACTAGTGAGGTACATATCAATAACATGTATATCAAATATACCTTTGTTCACTTTGCCATCCTTCTTATCCGCCAAATACTTGGGGCAGTTCCGCTTCCAGTGACCAGTTCCTTTGCAGTAGAAACACTCAGTTTCAGGCTTGGGTCCAACTTTGGGTTTCTTCGTGGGAGCGGCAACTTGCTTGCCGTTCTTCTTGAAGTTCCCCTTCTTTTCCTTGCCCTTTTTCTTGAAACTAGTCGTTTTGTTAACCATCAACACTTGATGCTCCTTCTTGATTTCTACCTCCGCTGATTTCAGCATCGCGAAGAGCTCGGGAATTGTCTTCTCCATCCCTTGCATATTATAGTTCATCACGAAGCCTTTATAGCTTGGTGGCAGTGACTGAAGAACTCTGTCAATAACACTCTCAACCGGAAGATCAATTCCCAGCTGATCAAGTGGTTGTGGTACCCAGACATTCTGAGTATGTGTTCACTGACAGAACTGTTCTCCTCCATCTTATAGCTAAAGAACTTGTTGGAGACTTCATATCTCTCAACCCGGACATTAGCTTGAAATATCAATTTCAGCTCTTGGAACATCTCATATGCTCCGTGGCATTCAAAACGCTTTTGCAGTCCCGGTTCTAAGCCGTAGAGCATGGCACACTGAACTATCGAGTAGTCATCAGATCGAGCCTGCCAGGCGTTCACAACGTCTGCAGCAGCTCCTACAACAGGTCCATCACCTAGCGGTGCATCAAGGACATAATTCTTCTGTGCAGCAATGAGGATAATCCTCAAGTTACGGACCCAGTCCGTGTAGTTGCTACCATCATCTTTCAACTAAGCTTTCTCTAGGAACGTATCAAAAACAGGGGAGCTACAACGCGAGCTATTGATCTACAACATAATTTGCAAAGACTATCAGGACTAAGTTCATGATAAATTAAGTTCAATTAATCAAATTACTAATGAACTCCCACTTAAATTAACATCCCTCAAGTTAACTAAGTGATACATGATCCAAATCAACTAGCCCATGTCCGATCATCACGTGAAATGGGATAGTCATCAATGGTGAACATCTCCATGTTGATCATATCTACTATATGACTCATGTTCGACCTTTCGGTCTCCAGTGTTCCGAGACCATGTCTGTACATGCTAGGCTCGTCAAGTTTAACCCAAGTATTCTACTTGTGTAAAACTGGCTTACACCCGTTGTATGTGAACGTAGAATCTATCACACCCGATCATCACGAGGTGCTTCGAAACGACGAACTTTAGCAACGGTGCATACTCGGGGAGAACACTTTTATCTTGAAATTTAGTGAAGGGGTCATCTTATAATGCTACCGTCGTTCTAAGCAAAATAAGATGCATAAAGGATAAACATCACATGCAATCAAAATATGTGACATGATATGGCCATCATCATCTTGTGCTTTTGATCTCCATCTCCAAAGCATCGTCATGATCTCCATCGTCACCGGCTCGACACCTTGATCTCCATCGTTGCGTCGTGGTCGTCTCGCCAACTATTGCTTCTACAACTATTGCTAACGCATAGCGATAAAGTAAAGCAATTACATGGCGCTTGCATTTCATACAATAAAGAGACAACCATAAGGCTCCTGCCGGTTGCCGATAAATTACAAAACATGATCATCTCATACAATAACGTATATCACATCATGTCTTGACCATATCACATCACAGCATACCCTGCAAAAACAAGTTAGACGTCCTCTACTTTGTTGTTGCAAGTTTTACGTGGCTGCTACGGGCTTCTAGCAAGAACCGTTCTTACCTACGGCACAAAACCACAACGGTGATTTATCAAGTTTGCTGTTTTAACCTTCAACAAGGACCGGCCGCAGTCAAATTTGATTCAACTAAAGTAGGAGAAACAGACACCCGCTAGCCACCTTTATGCAAAACAAGTTGCATGTCTGTCGGTGGAACCGGTCTCATGTACGTGGACATGTAAGGTTGGTCCGGGCCGCTTCATCTTACAATACCGCCGAATCAAAATAAGACGTTGGTGGTAAGCAGTATGACGATCACCGCCCACAACTCGTTGTGTTCTACTCGTGCATATCATCTACGCATAGACCTGGCTCTGAAACCACTGTTGGGGAACGTTGCATGGAAAACAAAAAAAATTCTATGCACACGCAAGATCTATCCATGGAGATGCATAGCTGTCTACGTACCCTCGTAGACTGTAAGCGGAAGCGTTAGAACAACGCGGTTGATGTCGTCGAACAACTTCACGATCCAACCGACCGAGTACCGAACGTACGGCACCTCCGCGTTCAGCACACGTTCAGCTCGGTGACGTCCTCGACTTCTTGATCCAGAAAGACAGCGAGGTAGTGGATGAGTTCCGGCAGCACGACGGCGTGGTGACGGTGATGGTGATGCTATGTCCGCAGGGCTTCGCCCAAGCACTGCGAAAATATGACCGAGGGACGGAACTGTGGAGGGGGGCGCCGCACACGGCTACGACAATGTTATGTCCTTTGGGGCGCCTCCTCTCCCCTATTTATATATGTGTAGGGGCTTGGAGTAGAAGGAATAGTGCCACGTGAACAGTAACCGTGAATAGTACACACGTGGACTTGGACTCCAAAGTTCAATCCTATTCCTACTAGGACTCTCCCTTTTTTTCTTCTCTAGCTGCGTGGGCTTTTGAGGACTTGGTGCGCCTGGCCCAATAAGGCCAGGGCGCCTCCCGTTAGCCCATGCCAGCCCTTTGGGACGTGGTGGACCCACTTGTGAACTTCCGTAATCCTCAGGAATCTTTTGGAAGCTTCCCGGTACAATACCGAAAAAACCGCACATTTTTCCGGAACCCAAAATATGACTTCCCATATATAAATCTTTACCTCTCGACCATTTCGAGACTCCTCGTGACGTCCGGGATCTCATCCGGGACTCCGAACAAAATTCGGTTACCAATTCACATAACTCATATAACACTATATCGTCAACGAACGTTAAGCGTGCGGACCCTACGGGTTCGGGAATGATGTAGACATGACTGAGACGCCTCTCCGGTCAATAACCAATAGCGGAATCTGGATGCTCATATTGGTTCCTACATATTCCACGAAGATCTTATCGGTCAAACCGCAATGACAACATACGTAATTCCCTTTGTCCGTCGGTATGTTACTTGCCCGAGATTCGATCGTCGGTATCTCCATACCTAGTTCAATCTCGTTACCGGCAAGTCTCTTTACTCGTTCCGTAATACATCATCTCGTAACTAACTCCTTAGTCACTTTGCTTGCAAGCTTCTTATGATGTGCATTACCGAGAGGGCCCAGAGATACCTCTCCGAAACACGGAGTGACAAATCCCAGTCTCGATCCATGCCAACTCAACACCTTCGGAGATACCTGTAGAGCATCTTTATGATCACCCAGTTACGTTGTGACGTTTGATAGCACAGAAGGTATTCCTCCGGTATCCAGGAGTTGCATGATCTCATGGTCGGAGGAACATGTATTTGACATTCAAGAAAGCAGTAGCAATAAACAGAACGATCATATGCTAAGCTAACAGATGGGTCTTGTCCATCACATCATTCTCCTAATGATGTGATCCCGTTATCAAATGACAACTCATGTCTATGGTTAGGAAACCTTAACCATCTTTGATCAATGAGCTAGTCTAGTAGAGGCTCACTAGGGACACGGTATTTGTTTATGTATTCATACATGTATTTAAGTTTCCGGTCAATACAATTCTAGCATGAATAATAAACTTTTATCATGAACAAGGAAATATAAAATAATAACAACTTTATTATTGCCTCTAGGGCATATTTCCATCAGGACCGAGATGTAGACGAGAGAAAAATACTGTATACTCACGAGGAAGGAAGAGAAATGAAATGTCAAATAAGTTTGGTCAACAGATCACTAACTTATCTGTTGCTGCATGTTAAGAGACGTACTCTCTCCGGTCCTTTTTACTCCGCGTATTAGATTTGTGTCAAGTCAAACTCTATAAAGTTTGACCAAATTTATTTTAAAAAATATCAACATCTATAATACCAAATATATATACTATGAAACTACATTTCATAATGAATCTAACAATATTTATATGGTATAGTGAATGTTGATATTTTTTTCTATAAGTTTGGTCAAAATAGAGATACTTTGACTTCGGACAAAATTTATATGCAGACTAAAAAGGACCGGAGGAAGTATTTTACCAGCGCCAGCACTAGCTTTGGCCCACAGCAGCGTATAATAAGCGTGTGCTAACGGTTTGATGGTTCTGTTGGTGTGCTTTGTTCCCTACGTGCCAAATAGTGGGCATGTAAACTACTCCAGTTCCATCCCATCTCAGATCTCAGGCCGACCATGTGGTGGTTGACATTATACAGTACCTCCCGGAGAGGAGGTCATGTACGTAGAACTAGTGTTCAGTACGGATCGGCACCCCATAAGCACGGTTACTTGAAGAATGGTTCATGGAAGGAAGCCGTGGGTTTGATCATGGGAATATTAACTGTACATCTTTGCTACACCTAATCTTACATGTCGATCCTTGTTACGTACTACAATTTGACAGCGCAACGTAACTAGCACAACGAACGGCTCGTGTCACGGTCGACGGCTAGCACAACGCTGATGTTGTGCCATGTGCCTGCTCCCCCTGTACGCATGATTCACCTCCATCTGAGACCGCTGTGCCGCCTTGTGCCGCTCGCAGAAGGCTCCTTGATTCCATCGGTCGACGATGACATGGGTCGAGCTCCACTGTGTGTGAGAGAGAGAGAGATGGGAAGAGGGAGAAGATAAGAGGATGGCAGGTGGTACCCACATCCGGCTCAGTGTTTTGTCCTCGTGAGCAGGTTCTGACATGCTGGTCCGACATGTCAGGTCAACTAGAAAGCTTCACTCAAGAGACCATTATTAATTTGTATTACTAGCTGCTTTAAATGTGGTTTTTTTTTGTAATTTAGTCACATGGTTAGGGATTTGATGCAGAAAGTGATAGGTGCTTTGAGTGTGTATTTGTTGGCTTTTGTACTTGTTTTTTGGAGAAAACGTCTGATCAATTCATCATCAATCAATGATAGTACAACGAATACCAGAAATAATAAAAATTACATCCGGATCCATATACAATCTAGCGACGACTACAAGCACGAGCCGAAGGCGCGCCGCCGTCATTGCCCCTCCCTCCCTGGAGCCGGCAAAACTTATAGTAGTGGATAGTCGGAAAGTCGTCGTGCTAAGGGCCAATAGGACCAGCGCACCAGAACAACAACTATCGCCGTTGAAGAAAAGTTTAGATCGGGAGGATCCAACCTGTAGGCACACGAACACACACGAACAAAGACCGGGCCCACGTGGATCCATCAAAGACAAACGCCGACCGAATCCCGCGAGATCCGCCGGAGACAAATCTCCACACAATCTCAGGCTTCCTCCCGGAACCAGGAAACGTGTCCGACTGGTGGGACATGACGCTGACATCACAGTCCAAGCACGTGCGCAGGAGGCGCAGCGGGAGAATCATCTACACATTATGGTCGATCTGGAAGGAGCGAAATAGGCGTGTTTTCACTGGACAACGACTGACGCACCACGAGGTTACGGCACTAGCCCTAGACGCAATTAATCAGCATGACCTGGCATTTGCAGGAAGCTTGCCAGACGCGGGTATTAACTAAACTAGTTTTTAGATCAGTCTTTTTAGCGGTTCCTGCGACGGTCCCTAAAAACGCTCGCCCCTCTGTAAATTGCATTTTTTTCTTCATCCCTTCTATAAGAAAAAGGCAGTGCTCCTGCCGGTTCCTCAAAAAAAAAAAAACAAATCTCCACACGCCCTCCGATGACGCTAGAAGCACCACCGTGACGGGGCTAGGCGAGGAGAATCTTATTCCATCTTTGTTGGCTTTTGTACTCTTCCAAAGCACACCACCACTCATTTGATAGGATGACCATCTCTAATGGATCACCATTGACTTTCTTAGAGAATTTCAAACTCCAAAAACAAACTACTTAGTTCGTTATTAATAGAGTATATTACTGTATGCATCACGTATAATTACTGGTTAGTTAATTAAGAATACCTTGCCAATAAACACGTGTGTTAATCATAATAAATTAATAAAGTACTCCCTCCTCCGTTCCGAATTATAAGATGTTTTGGATGTTTCAATATGATACAAGTGAACAAACACACTAAACGCGTATACATCCGATTTAGAAAAAAACAAATAGAACATCTTATAATAATGAACGGAGGGAGTAGCAAGTAATTAACATAGACCCGAGTGCTGTCCTCTCGTGCAGTTATTTTACTACACATGGCTGTTAATTAATTGTTGTTTTTGGTATTTCTTAAACGCAGCTTTGCATTTTTATATTACTTCCTCATGTCTGGTGTATAGGGCGTGTGCATGCTCCTGGGTCCTCAATTTGATTAATAAAGTATGTGTTATATATCAACAAAATTATATGTTTAGAATTTTTATTCTAATACACATCAGTGATATGCTTTTGATGGTATAGAACACATGTTTCGTTAGTCAAATTGAGAAAAAAAAAACTCCCGCCGACTCTATAATCCCGACAAAAGAAAGCAGTTAATCTTATATTTCCTATACGTATATCTCTGGTCATTAAGGTGAAATACAAGTACAATATTTTTGTTTTCATAGACAATTTGACTTTATTCATTAATTAAATAAATCACATCAGATTAGGAAACACACACACCTGCCCGTGCGCGCGGGGATAGCGAAGATCGATTATATACAACTAAAAGTTGCATCAATATGCAAACCAACTTGTGGTTGGATGGTTAGGTGGACAGTGGTATCTCCAGCCCACCAGGGTTCAAGTCATGTTGCTCGCATTTATCCTGGATTTATTTCGGGATTTCCGGCGATGTGCGTTCAGTGGGAGAAGACATTCCCGTCGACTGGCTCAGTCTCTCGGAGGTGCTCATAGGGGTAGGGTGTGCGTGTGTGCGTTCACAGGGGTGAGTGTATGCGTGTATATATGAGCGCTTGCGTCTGTACTGTGTTCAAACCACATTGAGAAAATGCTTCAGCTCAAAGGCACCGCAAAGGCACCACCATTTTTCCTAAAACCTTTTTGCGCGAACGACACTGCAAAGTTATGCGGTGAGATATGTAGGCCTGCACCGCGACTCCCCCCCATGAATAAGAGCACTTGTCACGCTTCCATTATCACAGTGTAGCCCACCCCCACCGTTTTTCCTAAAACCAAAGTTTACGCTTCCCAGGTATGGCACCCTAGCAGAGCAACGGTGCTGACAGTTTAGAACTGCACCGCGACTCCTCCCCATGAATAAGAGCACATGTCACGCTTCCATCCCTCCCTACATAGCCCTGACTGTTTGACACCACTGACGCACATAAGGTCCTCGACCGTGTGCCACCTAGGAGTTTTCTTCAATTTTTTATCTACAAAATTGATCATGTTGAAACGAGAAAGCAAATTGACGATGTCCAATTGACATTGGTGTCGATGAAATCATTCGAGGAGGAATGTCTGAAGGTTCATGAATTTCTCAAGATAGCCATGATTTGGACACGGTGGCTCTTTTTCTTGCGGAGATGGACGAGACCAACAAGTGAAAGCGCGCAGATTCTAAACGGGGCGTGTGAGGATCCACAGGACATGTAGAAGGCCATGGCCACATTATGCGTGATTACTTTGCAGAGTGCTCTGTGTACCCGATTATCTCTTCGGAAATACTTCCAAGAAGAGAAATTGGAGTGAAAATGTTGCTCATATTCACAAACAGAAAAGCACCTGTAAGTTGCATTATTTTGATGTCGAGGTAGAAACATAAAAATTTGAACTAGTGCTCACTTGGTTTCTTTTTACTCCGCATATAAATTTGTTTGAAGTGAAACTACATAAAGTTTTGTCCAAATTTATAACTAAATTTATCAACATCTACAATACTAAAGTTATATACTATGAAAATTAATTTCATGATGCATCTAATGATATTGATTTCGCATTGTGAATGTTGATGTTTTTTTCCTATAAAGTTGATCAAAGTTTATAAAGGTTGACTTCAGACAAATTTTATATGCGGATTAAAAAGAAACGGACGGAGTACTATGGCATAAAAATGGAGTTAAAATGGGCTTCATATCCACAAAGCAAAAATAAATAGAACTATAGAAAAAAAAATAGAAACTACAATTATACAGAATCTACTAGAGTAGAGCACCCTAAAAAAAATTAAGGATTGCCCGTAAACTGGTTTTAGCAACTCCCATTATTATGATAATGGGCTAGAGTTGCTCTTACCGGCTCTCGGTTTCCCTCTAGTGCATTCACCAGCAACAATTTTCTTCGCTAGATTGATAGAGACAAGCTTGTTGACACCGCATTTCGTTTATTTACCTTCCTAAACATGAATGCTTGTCCTAAAAATGGTGACAGATCCCTTTCAAAAAAAATGGTCACAGATCAACACACGGTAGTACAAAACAAACGAGCTTGACTTGTCTCACGCGTGCTCTTCGACCTGTCTAGTACACACAATATCTGACCTGCCCTGCCTACTAGTACGCAATTTCTTCGGGCGGTCCAATTTCTTCTTTTTTGTTTTTTGTTTTTTTTTTGCTGCAGATTTGTCATCAGTCGTATGCACGCGCGTCCGTCCGTCCGTACGATAAACAAGTGGATGAGGTAAAATACAAGTAATACCAGATGCTGATGGGGATATGGGCATCAACGAAGAGTGCACTGTGAATTTTAGCGAGGACCCAGTTCACGGCTGAAGTGAAGTGGACAGGCACGTCGACAAGGTGTGGCATGTCGAGCACAGTTGTGTGGATGGTGTACGTACGTAGGAGCAGCAGTTCCACAGACGCCACACACTGTTACATTTCGTACCAGTTCTGACATGCGGGTCCGGCATTCCAGATTCATTGATAAATTCGCTCAACTATTTGTGTTTTTTTCCTAATACAAATAGTGGTGGTTTTCTTATAGTCAGCTTATAGTCTTCTTATAGTCTTGGAAAGCACACCACCACCAACCCATGGGGTAGGAGTAGGATGACCATCCCTAGTGGGTCGCCATTGACTCTCTTAGAGAACTGCAAAAACAAACTTCTTCTCCCTCCGTCCCATAATATGAGAGCGTTTTTGATACCACACTAGTGTAAAAAACGCTCTTATATTATGGGACGAAGGGAGTACTTAGTACACCAATTAGTGAAGTGAGTATACTACTAAGTACTTATAATACGAGGATGCTAGTTCATCGACAGATCGATGTTATCTACATTCATGTTATCATGGAGTACTACTTAACTGCATGGCCGCATCGATGGAAACGCTAACACAGCCACGCGATCGTGGAGGAGCTGGCGGGGCACGGGGCGCGGGTGCACACGTGCGCCCGGAGCGCGGCCGAGCTGGAGGAGTGCCGCCGCCGGTGGGAGGCCAAGGGGCTCCCGGTCACCGTCTCCGTCTGCGACGTCTCCCTGCGTGCCCACAGGCTGCAGCTCGTGGAGACGGTCAAGCAGGTCTTCGACGGCAAGCTCAGACATACTGGTAACCAACTAGTTTTGAGGAGTTTTTGTTAATAGTTTTGCTAAATCTCAATTAATGAAGTTTGGTTATGTCTTAGTTTTTTTTTTCGCAAAAATTTCATGAGAGTTTACGTTGGGATCTGTGCAAAATTTTCTTTTCAGTGCTATCTTTTTTTTTTCTTACATTAACCGAGACTTGGTTAAGTCTCAGTTGACCGAAACTTAGCCACACTTTTTTTTAACAAAGGGTGCTTTGCCACTTTTTATTAACTCATAATGAAGTATCATGGGATACTAACACAATATGAACACTCGGCTTGGTTAGTCGTCTTTCTGAAATCCCCCAGACTAATAACAAATTCCATACCATATAGGTGAACAACGCGGCACAGATTCTTGCCAAGGCGACCGTGGACTGGACACCGGAGGAGTACTCGCACCTCATGGCGACCAACCAAGAGTCGTACTTCCACCTCAGCCAGCTCGCGCACCCCTTCCTCCTCGATGCCTCCATCGCCGGAGGAGGTAGCATCGTCAACATATCCTCCCATGCGGGCTCACTTGGCTTCCCGAGCCTCGCACTCTACAGTATGGCAAAAGGTACTCCATAATTACCTATGTTTTTCAAACTTCTGAAATTTGTAAAGACCAAAAAATGTATATTCTACTTCTGAATACAAGTTTATAAGCATGAACTAAGTATTCAATCTAAATATGCCTACGATATCAATAGTCAAATTTTGAATTTTTTGACTCTATCCTTGTCCGATACGATGACATTTTTTAGATGATATATAATCTAACTATTTTTAAAGGTAATAATACTAAAATTTCAAAAGTTAGAATGTACTCATTGGAATATACGAATATTTTAGAGAAGTTTTAATTGAAGGTATTCATAAGTGCAACTCGATCTATATTTTAATCGAGACATCAAAATGACATCTCCTTTATCATTAATATACTGTCTGGCATGTAGGAGGAATCAACCAGCTTACAAGGAGCCTTGCTACAGAGTGGGCCCAGAACAAGATCCGAGTGAACTGCGTCGCTCCTAGCGCGACTAGGACTGACATGTTAAACAGTGTAAGCACCGATGGATTCTACACAAAGATATGTTATAGAAATGCATAAGTTTAATTGTTTTACCTAAGTAGTTATATGAACCTTTTTTCTATGCAGTAGGATACTCTTCTATCACCTCTCGCGGTGGGTGCTATCATAAGTTATTATCATGCATATGATACTAGTGTATGATATTATCTCCGTAGTACATAATATCATAAGTTAATATTGTCATGCATGATACATAGTAGCATAACATTTATTATGATATGTATCATGATACTCAACTCTTTCTTTCTTCATTTAATTCTATGACACCTCATCAAAATTTCTTAATTGGCATGCATAATACTCCCTCCATTCCATAATGTAGTGCATATTTTGTTTTGTAAAAGTCAAAGATGTCTAAGTTTGACCAAGTTTATAGAACAAACTACCAACATGTAAAATAATGAATAAATAAAATGTAAAAATACACTTCATGATTGAATCTAATGATACTAATTTTGAGTTTTCAATGCTGATATTTTTTTTCTATAACCTTGGTCAAACATAGAAATGTTTGACTTTCTAAAAACTTAATATGCACTACATTATGGAATGGAGGGAGCACTAAATATAATACTTCCACTATGGGATGTCTACTCGTAAACAATTTAACTCAAGTCAACTGACATCCATGGCTAAATGTCAACAACTGATCACTACGAGTGAAAACAGCTGGGACCGGAGATCATAGAAAATGAGTTGGCGAGGACTCCGATGCGGCGGGCAGGCGAGCCAGCCGAGGTGGCGACCGTGGTGTCATTTCTCTGCATGCCTGCGGCGTCCTTCGTCACCGGCCAAGTCATCACCGTCGATGGTGGTCGGACCATTAGTGGTTAGTTAATGAAGAGTACCTTATTAATAGACTCTTGTGCGTGTAAGAGCCACAAATCCGACAGTTCAATGAAATTTCGTTGTACGTAGGAAAGCATTAGGAGTCGACTTTTGTATTGAAGTGAAAGAAATGCAACTTGTATAATTACTTTGATACATGTCTGTTAATGAGTTGTTATTGGTATTTCTCAAACGCAGCTTCCACTATTTTGTGAGTTAACCTTTTATTTCCTAGTAGACATATAACTCTAATCATTAGGGTGAAATACAAGTACATTATTTTTTTGATAAATGATCTGATTTAATAACTAAACAACATGCGCGCACACACACAGATAGTAAAGTACTACCATAAGTTGGAACAAAACTTTCGGAAGTCCTTGCCTCTCGCCTGGCACTATTGACAATTGCACGAGATCCATGATGCGGCCCGCCACCCCACCCGTTCCGCTCCAAGCCGCTCCTCCCCACCTATACGACCGGCGTTGACCTCTCCTCTTGGGCTCTCCTCCATGGTTGCCAGGGCCGAGTCAGTTGCCGCACCACTCCTGCCGTCTTGTTCCTCCCGTGTGTTCCTAGCCATGCCATCCCTCCTCCCCACGAACATAAACATGTTGTCGTGTGTGACGCCCCCGACTTAATCGTGCGCTAATCATACACGCAAATGCACACGATCAAGCCCAGGGACTCACGGGAAGATATCACAACACAACTCTAGACACAAAATAAAATAATACAAGCTTTATATTGTAAGCCAGGGGCCTCGAGGGATCGAATACATAAGCTCGAGAACAAGCGTTAGCGGAAGCAACAATAATATCTGAGTACAGACACAAAGTTAAACAAGCCTGCCTTAAGAAGGCGAAAACAAACAACGGCATTTGATCGAAAGAGGCAAGGCCTCCTGCCTGGGAGCCTCCTATCTACTCCTGGTCGTCGGTCTCCACGTAGTAGTAGGCTCCACCGGAAGTGTAGTAGCAGCTGGCTCCTGGGATCCATCATCTGGTCGCCGCAATCGGGTATGGGGAAAAGATATAGCAAAGCAACCGTGAGTACTTATCCAAAGTACTCGCAAGACTGACATCAGAACTATACTAAGTATGCATCGGTATCAAAGGAATGGGGCTATATCTTTGGACTAAACTGCAGAAATGCCAGAACAGAGGGGGAAGGCCTAGCAATCGAAGACTAGCATCTTCAACGGTCTTGCAGCATAAGAAGAGTGCAGATTAGCATATTAAAAAGTAACAAGCATGTAGAAGCAAAGCCCAGAGATCCTTCCTCGACTCCCTGCGAGAAAGCGATCCCGGAGCTTACAGTTAAAGTAACATGTATTCAGTTCAAGTTGTAGTAGATCGGAATACAACACTGAGCGTCCTGTTACCATGGACACGGCTATTCGAATAGATAACTTCCCTGCAGGGGTGCACTACTGTTACCCAACACGCTCGATTAACTCTGGCCGGACACACTTTTCTCGGTCATGCCCAGCCTCGGCTGATCGACACGACATAGTCCTACCTAGGCTCAACAGAGAGATCCCCGCCGGTCTACATCCTAAGTGCTCAGGGGTCTTGGGCCCATCGCCCTTTGCACTCCGGGTCGTTGTGTCGTGTATCGGAGTCCAAGCACCACCTCAGTCCAGGATGGCACTTGTCCCGACGGGCTCACAATGCTGAATTGGACATCTGACAGAGCTTTCGGCTGATACATACGGCGCCGAGGGCCCCATAAACCATTATCCCGCGTGGTGGTAGTGCGTATATGGCCAGCGGCCAACTCAGATCAAATACCCAAATCCGTTAGCGCATTATTAAGAGCTCGCGGTGACGATCAGTACTCCTGTCGTCCCGTCTCGAGGAAGTGCAACAAGGGTCAGGCCCATCCCTCTCTAGGGCTGTCTCTGCCTGCCCGGCCGCGCCTCATAATTATCTCGCGGGTACCCTCCAGGTCAACCCGACTTCCCAGGAGACTGTCGAGAACTCAGGTCGACCTCTACCGGGGTGATACCGCCTGTCCCTTCAGTCCCACCATCAACAGTAAACAGGGGGCAACAGTGAAAAGTAGCAGTGTGTCCGGTAACATCAAGGGGGAAATCCAAGGAATCACCCTCGCTGGATTCCTACTAGATGTAATCCGTCAAGGAGAACCAGGAGGAATCACCCTCGATGGTCTACACTTGAGGGGTTGCACGACAGAGTCATCATCGGGAAGGGGGACAGCGAGGAATCACCCTCTGCAATCACCACCGATGTGCTATGCTACAGAGATATCATCAGGAGTGCAGTACGAGATATCACCCTCGGCACTCGATAGTAGCCCTGCAGAGCCGTACAACTAAGGGGTCGTGTGGTGCTGTGACGGTCTCTGCACATCGATCACAATGATCGAGGTACTGGTAACTAAGCGGGGCAACATGGACAAGGATGAGGGGTCACTGCTGGATCACTAACCAACCTATTCTAAGCAGTTTAGGATGACAGGTAAAGTAACAATAGCAGGTTATGCATCATAATAGGAGCAATCATTCACAGTAGCAAAATCTAATGCAAGCATGAGGGAGAAGGGATAGGCGATATAGGAATGATCAAGGGGGTTTTGCTTGCCTGGTTGCTCTGCTGAAAGGGGCTGGTCTTCAGGGGCGTAGTCGTACTCGGCAGCAGCGTCGGTCTCGGGGTCTGATAACCCACAAGTATAGGGGATCGCAACAGTTTTCGAGGGTAGAGTATTCAACCCAAATTTATTGATTCGACACAAGGAGAGCCAAAGAATATTCGCAAGTATTAGCAGTTGAGTTGTCAATTCAACCACACCTGGAAACTAAATATCTGCAGCAGAGTGATCAGTAGCACAATAGTGTGATAGTTTGATAGCAGTAGCAATAATAGTAACAATAGCAGTAACGGTAACAGCAGTAGCAGTAGTAATTGTAATAGCAGCAGCAACAGTAGTAACCTAGCAAGACTCAATATATGAAAAGCTCGTAGGCATTGGATCGGTGATATTCGTTGGATAACATTCATCATGTAACAGTTATAACCTAGGGCGACACAGAACTAGTTCCAATTCATCAATGTAATGTAGGCATGTATTCCGTATATAGTCATACGTGATTGCGATAAGAACTTGCATGACATCTTTTGTCCTACCGTCCCGTGGCAGGGGGGTCCATAAGGAAACTAAGGGATATTAAGGCCTCCTTTTAATACAGAACCGGAACAAAGCATTAACACTTAGTGAATACATGAACTCCTCAAACTACGGCAATCACCGGAAAGAATCCCAATTATTGTCACCTTGGGGTATGCGGATCATAACACGTAGCAGGTGCATACAACTTGCAAGATCGGATCAAGAACACAAATATATTGATGAAAACATAAAGGGTTTAGATCTGGAATCATGGCACTCGGGCCCTAGTGACAAGCATTAAGCATAGCAAAGTCATAGCAACATCAATCTCAGAACATAGTGGGTACTAGGGATCAAGCCCTAACAAAACTAACTCGATTACATGATGAATCTCATCCAACTCGTCACCGTCCAGCAAGCCTACGAAGGAATTACTCACTCCTGGCGGTGAGCATCATGAAATTGGTGATGAAGGATGGTTGATGATGACGATGCCGGAAGATCCC
The DNA here is from genome assembly GCA_039707655.1 of Elymus sibiricus. Lineage (NCBI taxonomy): Eukaryota > Viridiplantae > Streptophyta > Magnoliopsida > Poales > Poaceae > Elymus > Elymus sibiricus. The sequence continues at coordinate 353,114,519 of CM077664.1, forward strand.
CCTCTCCGGAGCCCTAAACGGACTCCAGATCTGGCCTCCCGATGAAGAACAGGAGGTGGCGGCGGCTCTGTATCGTGAAACGCAATAAAACTTCCTCTATTATTTTTTTTCTCTGGAAAACTGAATTTATAGCGTTGGAAATAGGTCAAATGGAGCCACGTGGGCCCCACGAGGTCCCAGGGCGCGCTTGGGGGGTGGCACACCCTGGTGCCTCGTGGGCACTGGGTGGCCCCCCCTCCAGGAGTTCTTGATGCCAATATTTTTTATATATTAAATAAAAAATCTCCAGAAAGTTTCATCTAATTCCAAGAACTTTGATTTTCTGCACAAAAACAACATCATGGCAATTCTGCTGAAAACAGCGTCAGTCCGGGTTAGTTCCATTCAAATCATGCAAATTAGGGGTCAAAACAAGAGCAAAAGTGTTTGGAAAAGTAGATACGACGGAGACGTATCAACTCCCCCAAGCTTAACTCATTGCTTGTCCTCAAGCAATTCAGTTGACAAACTGAAAGTGATAAAGAAAAACTTTTACAAACTCTTTTGTTCTTGTGTCTATATATATGCTTAAGTAGTGTCCAAGTTTTCAGCAAAGATTATGACTAACCACGCAAATGATAACTCTTAGAATTTATATTCACTCATATCGATGGCATAATCAACTAGCGAGCAATAATAAAATATCTCAAATGCCAACACTTTGTCAAAACAATCATGATATAATATGATAACATGGTATCTCGCTAGCCCTTTCTAAGACCGCAAAACATAAATGCAGAGCACCTCCAAAGTTCAAGCAGCGACTAAACATTGTAATTCATGGTAGAAGAGATCCAGTCATGATGCACACAACATTAACTATACACAATGCATGAGAATGACAATAGTGCTCTCAGGTCCGGTGCTTGTTTGAGAAGGTGATGACTCAACAATAAAAGTAAAATAACATAAAGTAAATAGATAGGCCCTTCGCAGAGGGAAGCATGGATTTGCAGAGGTGCCAGAGCTCGAAGCTTAAATCAGAGGTAAATAAATTTTGGGAGGTATGCATTTCCTGTCAACGTCACGACCAAGAGTTTTCAATATCTTCCATGCTAAACACATTAGCGGCGGTTCCCAAGCGGTAAAGTAAAGTTTACTCCCCCTCCACCATCAATCACAAGCCATGGCTAGCCGAATCCTTGGGTGCCCTCCATACTAACAACTTTCCGGGGGAGTTTGTTTTATTATTTTGCTTTTTTAATGATGGGACTGGGCATCCCGATTACCAGCCCCTCTCGTGCAAGGACAAGTGAGTAAACACTCATCATGAGAATAACCCGCTTAGCATGGAAGATACTGACCACCCCCTGTCGCTCCATGAGCGGTACGGGCACACAAAACAGATGTTCGTTTGAATATTAGAGTTGGCACATGCAAATTTACTAAGGACGGCAAGATAATACCGCATATAGGTAGATATAGTGGACTCATCTGGAATAACTTTGGTTTAAAGGGTTTTGATGCACAAGCAACATTCCCGCTTAGTACAGGCAGAGGCTAGCAAATAGGTTGAGAAGCGACCAGCTAGAGAGCGAAAACGGTCATAGCCATGCATTATGAATAATCAACATTGAATACTAGCATGAGTAGGATATAAACACCATGAACATAAATATCGTGGAGGCTATGTTGGTTTTGATTCAACTACATGCGTGAACATGTGCCAAGTCAAGCCACTTGAAACATTCAGAGGAGGATACCGTATCATCATACTACATCATGAGCATTTTAATGCATGTTGACACTCAAGATAAATCATTATCCACTCCTAGCTACTTAGGCATGGTATGAGCAACTATAATCTCTCATTGTCATCACAAACATGTTTAATCATAATATGCTGAATCGTGGATACTGAGTTAAACATATTTACAAAAACAAAGAACAAATTGAGTTCATACCCGCCTTTCCTTGCCACAGTCACTTCATCAAATCATCGTCATTATTGCCTTTCACTTGCATGACCGAATGATATAAAATAAATAATAGTGCAAGTGTGCCGTGGACTAAGCTGGAATCTGCAAGCATTTTATTCAAAGGAGAAGACAAGGTAAAATGGGCTCTTTGTTAAATCAACAATAATGCATATGAGAGCCACTCATCATTTTCATCGTGGTCTTCTCCTTGCAATGACTCAACAAAAGAAAAGGAAAGAATTTCAGAGAAACATACTGAAATATTTTTGGAGTTTTTAGTTTTCTGAAGAAGCAAATTAAAGAAGAAAACAAAAAACGAGAGAAGAAAACTATTTACACGGGAAAACTCCCAACAAGCAAAAGAAGAAATGGGAAATCTTTTTGGGTTCTCTTTTACTATTACAAAGCTACAGCTAATTAAACTAGAAAGATAAACTGAAAAGAAATGAGGAATGTTTTTGGATTTTCTCAAAAAAAAAATTGAAACACACAAAAAGAAGGCGAGAAAATAAAATTAACATGGATTATACAATGAAAAAGTATGAACACCGACAACTGGAGTAAAATGTGTGAACATGAATGTAACGTCGGTGAGAATTACGTACTCCCCCAAGCTTAGGCTTTTTCCTACCTTGGTCTACGGCCATCCGTAGTAGCCATCCGGGCCCATGTGAAACTCCTGAGGAGGCGGCACCCGAGCGTCCCAGTCTTGGAGCTCCTCCTCTGCTGCCGCTAAGGCGCTTCGATAATCGGCGATGTCCGGTGGCATCACAGTATATTCGTTCCTGGCATAAGAATCAAACAAAGCAGGTGCAGGCAACGGAATAATATCACGAGTATTCTCGCTAAAAACTAAGTTATAACGAATGTTGTGAGTGTAGGGTAACGCAGCAGAAAACAAAAAAAATTCGACCTACGCACCAGCCCAGGACCACTATGGAGACTGCATACAAGGTTTGATCTTTTTCGTTACCGACTCGTAGCGCAGCGGAAGTAGAGTCGATGACGATTGGCGGTGCAGATCCCCGCAGCTAGGATTTACAACGTCCCAACCGCGAGGATGTACTCCCACATCTGCCCCTCGGACAGCCCTTCGGGAGGCGGTCGGACAGTCCCTCGGACGGTGTCGCGGACAGCCCTTCGGGAGGATCCTCGAAACTCGGACGGTCACTCGGACAGCCCTTCGGGAGGACCCTCGAAACTCTGACAGTCACTCGGACAGCCCTTCGGGAGGCACTCTCGAACTAAGAACGAAACTACGATCTCTCTACAGAGTTGCACACATACGGTGTCATCTATCCGGCAGGGCTTCGCCGTCCAGAACTATTTCCCACCGGAACCCAGACAGCCTTTCGGCTCTACGAAACTATTTCGCTGGGAGGGAGAGAGAAGCCAGACAAGTCAAATGGCATGTGTATGAGAGCAAGCATGATCTGATTTTGGAGAGCCCTCTCCACCTCTATTTATAGGAGGAGCAAGGGGTAGAGGAAAGAGGTGAAAAAGACCAAAAGGACCTTCCTAGGATCTTTCCACCACATGCCACATAAGGGTGTGTAGAACATATCCACCATGAGGTGGAAGGACACCTCAAGGAGGGCCCCCCCCCATGCCATGGCCAAAATTGTGCAGCCCCTTTGGGGGGCTCCACCTCCCTTTCACACACCAAAAGTGCTTTTCTTCTAGAAGAAAAATCCCATTTGCAAATCAGCCCAAAAAGTGCTTTTCACTATTCACGAAGACATTTTTCTGCGTCCGTTAAAACCCAAATTATTTCTGTGTGCCTAGAAAAATTCTAGCACCCACCAAAACAATTTTGAACGCATTCCGAAACAATTTCGGAACAATGTTTCTTCAGCGAAAAGCAACCAAAGCGGTTCCGGCTGCTCCGGAACATTTCCAGTTTTTGTCCCGGAAAATTCCCAGAAGTTTCCAGAACACTTCTGGCATCCTCCAAGAATTTCCAGGCGTGTGCCAGAACCAATTTGACTTAATGGAATACCCTGAAACAACTTTTCAGTTTCACCGGAACTATTCTGGTGTTCTCTCCGGAACATTTCCGTTTCGTCCGAAACTTTTTTGGTGATTTTCTCTCAGACTCCCCGTCTAGTATTGAACAGATAGATGACCCTTAAGCGTGTGACCCTATAGGTTCGGTAAAGTATAGACATGACCCGGAACTCTTTCCGATCAATGATCAACATCGGAGCCGTGGACACCCATATTGACCCCTATACCCACACGAATGAATATTCGAGTGAACCTCCAGTTGCCGTGTGCTATTCCTATTGCTTCGCGATATGTTACAAATACCCGAGGTGAGAAACATCGGTATCCCCGTGGATCAACACTTGTCCACAATGCCAGTTACCTCGTTACCGGTTTTGTTCTCTTTTCTCGTTCCCGTGTTCCGGCATCCCTGTGATCAAATCACATTGTGTCTGGCCAGACGATGATGAATACCGTAACACCGAGAGGGCCCAGAGATATCTCTCCATCGTCGGAGGAGCAAATCCCAATCTTGAGCTATCAAGTTACTTGACATACTTTTCCATGAACCCGTAAGCCGCCGTAATAGCCACCCATTTACGGATGACGTTTAACAAACCCCAAAGCTCATGAAGCAAGCATGAAGAAACTCGACACTCTCATGGTCTAAGGAATTATGCAAACATTAACTATCTCTTTGTTATTAACCATTAACTTATGACGAATGAATCTCATAGCATAACATCAATCGGGTCGATTCAACACAAGTGTTCTACTAACATTGTGCCCTCAAAGTTGCCGGCATAGTCATGCCCATGATCAGGAAAATAGAACCATCATGCAACACTTGAGCTAGTCTTAGAGGCCAGACTAGGAATACTTTTTACCGTTTATTATTCCACACGTGCATATGAGTCTTCCTCCGAGCCTCGTGGTTATTGTAGACTCGAGAACCATAGCAGTTATAGCATGGAACATAAACATAATCATGAACATGGAGATAAATAATAACATTTGTTATTGCCTCTAGGGCATATCTCCTATAGACTCCCACTTGCACTAGAGTCAATAATCTAGTCAATGCTAATGCACATTACACCTGTGGCATACCGGTGTAAAAATGCTTCGCATGTGGTATAGCCTGATGTCCAACGGATCTGAGAACTTCAGTTCCGCGTGTATCTTTGCATGTCCTCGCGTTTTCACGCTTTCACAAAATTCATATTTTGTGTGGACTTGGCTTCGTACATATGTGAATCACTGGTCAAACCTTGATTCCTCAGACTGAGCTATGGAGCAACTATCTTCAATAGTGTTCCATTGACCAAAGCCATCTTGGAATCATACTAAGTTCATGAACGAACTGTATGATTCAACATCTTCTATGTCGCTTCGAAAGCGGCAACATACTTAGCCTTAGTTATAGAATTCGCCACGGTTACCTGTTTGGAACGATTTCCAAACACCGTGCCACCATATCGTGTATTACACAAAACCCTTAAATTAAATCGAAAATCGCATGGAGTATTGATGAAGACTATATCGATGTAATCACTTACAACGAGCACTTCATAATCTCTGCTTGCGAGAAAACATGTCATCAGTGCTACTTTAGTACTTAGTGACATTTTTCACTGTTGTCCCATGATCAGTACTTTGATCACTTTGGTATCTATACTCACAACAGCTTTGGAGTATTGGACATATCTGGTTGTTTTACATACCATGAAATACATGATTAATCCAAACACGAAAGTGTGTGCAATCTCCATCATGTATTTCGCTCATCAGTGTTTTGAGACACCGAGTCTTGAAAAAACCCTTTCCATGTGACTTCGGCAAGAATCACTCCTTGGCGTTTTAATGCTAAAATGTTTTAGCATCTTGTCAATATGTATTTTTGGCTTTAGCCTATTAGGCAATTCTATCTCGTAGATAAATATGCCTAATGTCAAGGCTATTTAGCCCAAGCACTTCATCGAAAAACTATTTTCAATGAAGTCCTAATTCGTATCAAGAAATTTATATTATTTCCAATCAACAATGTGTCAAGCACACAAAGTTTTTAGAAATATTATTATGCTCCCACTTACTTTCTTGAAACCACAAGCATCTTCGTTATCCATTGATCAAATCAAACTCCTTTGACTATTTCATCAAAAACAAAGATTCCAACTCCATTTTGCTCTCTTCTGTCCATTGCTGGAACTCTGAAGTTTGCATACTTACTAGCATCCTCTGGATTGACAAAATACTTCGGACTATACCACATGCAAGTCCTAGGTTGCATTTCCATCATATGGAAATCCTTTTGGCATCCATGTATCATATCTCAAGATTGAAATATGAATTAATTGCTAGTTTAACCCGATCTGACTTTAAGCATCGCTACGGTGAGAGAACCTCATCGTAGTCAACTCCTTGAACTTGTTATTGCAACAAGTCGAGCTTTATGGATAAAATATTTTATCCACATCAGTTTATAGTTCCATTAATGTTCGTTAGACTCTAAGTCTTCCGAAGGGTTTATCAAGATATAATCTTGAATCATTTATGGAAACTATCTCGGATTATATTGGCATTTAGCCAATTCCGGAGTCAGGGCCCATCAACGCTTCCTTGTGTATCGTAGGTATACTGTTCTCTAACAACAATATCTCGCTTGCGCACCTGAGAGGTTTGCACGAGTTTTGCCTACGTGGTTCAGTTGCAAGTTCGACCGAAGTCCATACATCTCATGTAGAGGCTTCCGTATCAGTCGCAGTAGGAAACTCTGGAATCACTTCCAAGGTTCCTTTCCTTTGATCTGATGACGAAGATACTGTTTATCTCGTCGAGTTGCACTGTTCTCCCACTCACCTTTTTGCAAGAACTATTCTCTTTAAAAGCATACCGTTCTCGGTGGCAAACCTTTTGCCTCGGTATAGAGGTGGAGGAATTCCCAATTACTTGGGATAACCTAAAAAGTAGCTCTTGTCTGATTTGGAATAGGTTTGTAACCTTTTACACAAGCCCCATATTCCAAATGTTAAGGAAAGACCAAGCATGGTTGGGCGTACCATACCTTGGCGTCATTTTAACAGACCTGATGGCGCTCTTTTCAGTGTAAAAGCCGCAGTCACTAAAGCATTACTTTAAAAGGGATAATGGCAAATTGATTTATGTCATCTTTGATCTTACCATGTCACAAATGGTTTGAATACATTTTCACAGACATTCCACTCACAGTGGTGTTCTGGGAGGTGTAAGTTATGAAAACTCTTTTCACAACTCATCAGACATTCGCTAAACTTGTAACTCAAAATATTCCTTTCTGCAATCTAGTTTGCAGAAACATAATCTTTCTTGTTACAATAATTTCTACTTCATGTTGAAAAACCTTTCGAATGATTTAAAAAGATCCAAACTTACGTCTCATCAAGCAAATATCCATATATCTACTTGAGTCATTTCTGAACATAGATAAAATCCACTGCTAGCAACAACATTTATCGGACTACATACATCAAAATGTATGATCACCAATAAGTTCGTTGCTCAGTCCTTATGGCCTGTGAACGGTATTTCAGTCACTTCACTTTTCCGGAGGAAAGTTGCAAGTGTCAGATGATTCATAATCAAATGACTTCAAAATCCATCATAATGGAATTTCTCCATGCGAGTTTCTCCAATGTGACCAAATGCAGTGCCACACATGTGTGGTATTCTCTTAGTCTTGCGACATTTAGCGTCAGTGTTATGGATGTATCATATTACTATCAATATTCATAACATACGTTCCATCGATGATGGAAGTATGGCCCTTATGTTATTCATAATCCTGAACAACAATTGTTCTTTTATGAACAACACCCTTGCAATAAACATTATGCAAATGGGCTAGAGTTTATAAAACTCTAAAATGATTTATGAAAGTAAATACAGAGGTAAAGTATTATTATCAATATTCATAACATACATCTCATTCATAATGAAAGTATGGCCCTTATGTTATTCATAACACCGAACATCAAAAGTTCTCTTATGAACAACCTTCTTGCAAGATACCTTATACAATGGGCTAGAGTGTATAAAACTCTATAATGAATTATGAAAATAAATACATAGGTAATACACCGATGGAAGGTATAATAACTTTTACTAAGTTCCCAACATGTATTTAAACCTCATTCCTGGCTTAGTCTTTCAGGCCATAGTAGTTCTTGCATCGAGTCGCAACAGAGTGCAATCGAGCGGGTATCTCTGTGATAAACTCACAATACCCAAGAATCAGTGATTAACATGTTTAATCATAATTCCTAAGAACTATTTCTTTGACCAGCCTTCTATACATCAATAACTTGTATGACTTTCATACATGAGCTGGATATTCCAGTCTTCTCTCTTTTTGCCTTTATACTTCTAACAGTTTAACTTTCAGTATTTCTCCTACTCTCAGAAGAAGCATCCAACTTAAGAGTGGCGTTAGCCCCGGACTTCCTAGGTGTGTAAGTCATACTAACACCCTTTGGACATTTCCTTTAAGTTGTTGTTTTATTCACCTTCATCATATGACAGGCGTTCTACTGGATCCCTCTGTTATTGGTCAAATGCATAGTAAACACCTTTACTAATAGTTTGCAAAACAAACATTGCTTTGGATATCCCATATCTTTTAGCCTTTGTTTGTGTCTGAAAATGATTTTCAGTTCCATGAATATCACATAGCTATCCCTAAACTTTTGAAGTTCGGGTCTCATGGAAGCAAACATATTGCACTTGACCGTAACGGAATTCTAGCTTTTGGATCGAAGGACGAGAGTCACATTATCCATAGCATTAGCGGGAGAATACCAAAAGCATGCGATAGGACAAAATCCTTCTCGGCACTCTTGAGGACAATCCTCACATTACGTTACCAACCGTAAAGTTTTAACCAGATATTTAACAGCTTATTCAATTTTAACAGGGAAGGTGGAAACGCGAGCCATTCTTCTATAACTATTATGCAAATTTTCACTTAGACAAAGTTCATAATTAATTGCACTAAGAATTAAAAGAATTAATTCTAAAGTGCGCTCCCACTCAAATCAATATCTCTCATAATTGATTGTGAGTGATTCAGGATCCACATTTCAATTCAACGCCATTGATGTGGACATCACTGATGACGAGAATTTCAATCGGTAGGCCAACTTGCCAATCACATCTCTATGTGATTCTTGTTCATCTTTCGATGCGTGTGTTCCGAGCTCATGACGGTCATGCCAGAACGTCAAGACAACCAAGTGATCTCGCTGCGAGGTCTGACCTCACCCGCCTCACACTTCCCTAATCGTTTGTACTCATGTGGACATGACGCACTCCGAGAAGTTAGGTGCCGTGACGGTGCTACACTTGGGAGAGCACTAACTACTTGATATTTTTGTGAGAGATCACCCTAATAAAAAGCGACAACTGCGCAATCAAGAAGGGTGCATCATAAGGGATAAACATCTCAGGCAATTCATAACAGCATGATATGGTATAGCCCTTTCTGACGGAGAAGTCTTGTATTTCTTCGTCTTCAGCATTCGCGTCGGTGTTCACCTTCGCGAAGATTGCCACCACCTTGTCGTTGCACCAGATAATATTGCTATCTTTATAGCTAATAAAATAAGTGCATTACAAAAGGTTGACACGCAGGTCATTAAAGTGACACACGCAGGTCATGTTAATTTACATCATATAGTCATTTCATACATAATCAAATTATTATGAGCACGGCTATACCACATCATATGCACATGCAAACCATCCTGCAAAACCAAGTTAGACGCCTCTAATCGGTTTATGCAAATTTTTAATTTACATGGCTTCTAAGGTTTCGAAACAAACCGAAGCTACCTACGTATTATCATCAAGTATGATTATTCAAGTCGCTAGATTAACATCGCGGGGTGTATGAAACACGAGATAATAAAAGATCGAGCCCCATACTAAACTTCGTCATACGCATGACCCCCGTGCAGATCATATCTGCATTGCCCTTTTGTCTGCGAAATTTCATCTTTCTTTTTAACTACGGTGGAATTCAAAGAACTGTTAGCACTTCGTTGATCAATCAGGATCACGGATTGCCAGAACTTTGAAACTCCACCATGCTGTTATCAAGATCAGAAATAAGAAAATTCCAGGGAAGCAACAAGAACATCGGGTAACAGATTTCATCTGCTACCCGCACAAATAATTATCAGCAGTAGAACTCATCTACTACAAATTATATTGTGCAATACCCATACATCTCTATGTATTCTAGATCGTAACCTGCATCCACGCATAGCACGGCTCATGATGCCACTGTAGGGTAACGCAGCAGAATGAAAAAAAAATCCGACCTACGCACCAGCCCAGGACCACTATGGAGACTGCATACAAGGTTTGATCTTTTTCGTTACCGACTCGTAGCGCAGCGGAAGTAGAGTCGATGACGATCGGCGGTGCAGATCCCCGCAGCTAGGATTTACAACCTCCCAACCGCGAGGATGTACTCCCACATCTGCCCCTCGGACAGCCCTTCGGGAGGCGGTCGGACAGTCCCTCGGACGGTGTCGCGGACAGCCCTTCGGGAGGATCCTCGAAACTCGGACGGTCACTCGGACAGCCCTTCGGGAGGACCCTCGAAACTCTGACAGTCACTCGGATAGCCCTTCGGGAGGCACTCTCGAACTAAGAACGAAACTACGATCTCTCTACAGAGTTGCACACATACGGTGTCATCTATCCGGCAGGGCTTTGCCGTCCAGAACTAGTTCCCACCGGAACCCAGACAGCCTTTCGGCTCTACGAAACTATTTCGCTGGGAGGGAGAGAGAAGCCAGACAAGTCAAATGGCATGTGTATGAGAGCAAGCATGATCTGATTTTCGAGAGCCCTCTCCACCTCTATTTATAGGAGGAGCAAGGGGTAGAGGAAAGAGGTGAAAAAGACCAAAAGGACCTTCCTAGGATCTTTCCACCACATGCCACATAAGGGTGTGTAGAACATATCCACCATGTGGTGGAAGGACACCTCAAGGAGGGCCCCCCCCCCATGCCATGGCCGAAATTGTGCAGCCCCTTTGAGGGGCTCCACCTCCCTTTCACACACCAAAAGTGGTTTTCTTCTAGAAGAAAAACCCCATTTGCAAATCAGCCCAGAAAGTGCTTTTCACTATTCATGAAGACATTTTTCTGCGTCCGTTAAAACCCAAATTATTTCTGTGTGCCTAGAATAATTCTAGCACCCGAAACAATTTCAGAACAATGTTTCTTCAGCGAAAAGCAACCAAAGCGGTTCCGGCTGCTCCGGAACATTTCCGGTTTTTGTCCCGGAAAATTCCCAGAAGTTTCCAAAACACTTCTGGCATCCTCCAAGAATTTCCAGGCATGTGCCAGAACCAATTTGACTTAATGGAATACCCTGAAACAACTTTTCAGTTTCACCGGAACTATTCCGGTGTTCTCTCCGGAACGTTTCCGTTTCGTCCGAAACTTTTTCGGTGATTTTCTCTCAGACTCCCCGTCTAGTATTCAGCAGATAGATGACCCTTAAGCATGTGACCCTATAGGTTCGGTGAAGTATAGACATGACCCGGAACTCTTTCCGATCAATGAGCAACATCGGAGCCGTGGACACCCATATTGACCCCTATACCCACACGAATGAATATTCGAGTGAACCTCCAGTTGCGGTGTGCTATTCCTATTGCTTCGCGATATGTTACAAATACCCGAGGTGAGAAACATCGGCATCCCCGTGGATCAACACTTGTCCACAATGCCAGTTACCTCGTTACCGGTTTTGTTCTCTTTTCTCGTTCCTGTGTTCCGGCATCCAGGTGATCAAATCACATTGTGTCTGGCCAGATGATGATGGATACCGTAACACCGATAGGGCCCAGAGATATCTCTCCATCGTCAGAGGAGCAAATCCCAATCTTGAGCTATCAAGTTACTTGACATACTTTTCCATGAACCCGTAAGCTGCCGTAATAGCCACCCATTTACGGATGACGTTTAACAAACCCCAAAGTTCATGAAGCAAGCATGAAGAAACTCGACACTCTCATGGTCTAAGGAATTATGCAAACATTAACTATCTCTGTGTTATTAACCATTAACTTATGACGAATGAATCTCATAGCATAACATCAATCGGGTCAATTCAACACAAGTGTTCTACTAACATTGTGCCCTCAAAGTTGTCGGCATAGTCATGTCCATGATCAGGAAAATAGAACCATCATGCAACACTTGAGCTAGTCTTAGAGGCCAGACTAGGAATACTTTTTACCGTTTATTATTCCACACGTGCATATGAGTCTTCCTCCGAGCCTCGTGGTTATTGTAGACTCGAGAACCATAGCAGTTATAGCATGGAACATAAACATAATCATGAACATGGAGATAAATAATAACATTTGTTATTGCCTCTAGGGCATATCTCCTACTGTGAGGGGGCTCGGGATCATCAATAAAATGGTGGTCAATCATGGACTGGTGATCTAAGTAAACTCTGGGCAATCGATAATCATGAGGGCGTATGTTAACATTAAAACGTGTCGCTAAGCGAGTAGCATAAATACCGCCATGAATCTTACCCCTAGTCCTATTAGTGTGCAAGCAGCGTGCAACGATAGCTCCAAGGCTATAAGTGTAATCATTATGCAATGCACGGCGTAAAATGGCCCAGTCAGGTGCAGCTAGCGCACTACCTTGCTCCCTAGCAAGCAAACATTTCCCTAAGAATAAAGCAAAGTAATGAACAGAGGGAAACTGCAAGCTAGTGGCTCGAGCTTTCGACACGCCCCTTTCCTCTCCCACAGTCAAGGTGCGGAGGAAACCCTCAAACTCCTCCGGTCGAGGCTCTCTGATTTCCCCCTCAGAGGGAATCAAACATATTTCACAAAATTCAGTTAGAGGTATCTGATGATGTTCAGCATATAAATCAAAACGCACCTCAGGGGGTTCGAGCCTATTCAGAAAGTGAAAGTTTTGCACAAAGGAGTTTGTAAGGATGTGGTACTGTTCACACTCATCTGCGAGGAAGTCGGTCAGTCCGGCATTTGCAATGAATTGCGTGAACTCTTGATAGAATCCGGCTTCGTTCATGAAGGGGTTGTGCGGCCATTCACACGGCCGGACCTCCGTCCTACGCGGGAGGTTGAGGTCATTGTCCGAGGACTCCCCAAGGACTCCCTTGGCGTTCCACTTCGAGGAACTCCTCCGGAAAAAAACTCATTGTCCTATGAACAAATTTCTGAAATTTTTTGGACCACAAAATGATATCAATAAAACTTCACAAGATTGATAGCAACTACTCATATGGATGTCTAGATGCTTTATCAAGCATTCAAACTACTTGGAACTCAAAGGATTCAACATGCAAGCTCAATTTCTGTAGCACCAACAGTAGCTAATTATGCAAGATATAATCCACTAAAACAAAAACTAATTGGAGCAATGGAGGAGTCACATACCAAGGAGCAATTCCCCAAAACAGTTTCGGAAACGGAGCTCCGAGCAAAGAGATCGAAAATTTCAGTGTTGTGAGCAAGAACACGAGAGAGAGAGCTACCAGGAATTTTTTTCTAGAGGTAGGAGACAAAGTGAGCTAAAGGAATAAGTGAGGGGGGCTCTGTGGGGCCCACGAGGTAGCAGGGCGCGCCAGGGGGGTGGCGCGCCCTGGTGCCTCGTGGGCACCTGGGGCACCCCCCTGATATTATTTTTATTCCAAAAATTCTTAAATATTCAATAAAAAATCATGTTAAAATTTTATTGCATTCTGAGCACTTTTATTTTTGGGCATTTTTTATTGCACGGGTAATTCGGAAAACAGAGTAATCATGGCATTTTATTATATTTGAATAAAAAATAACAGCAAACTAAGAGTGGGTACAGAAGGTTGTGCCTACTAAATTCATCGACCACATGCCTCTCCAGAAGAATCCATTAATAAGGTTGATCAGGTCTTATTAACAAACCATTTTCGAGTGACATGAAACCGAAGAACTTTCGTATAACACTAAGTCACCTCAACGGGGATATGCATCTCCCCAACAATAAAAGTTTCATATCTCTTTTTAACAGTAGGAGGAGGAATTTGGAAACTCCCAATAGTAATTGTCGGAGTCTTTTCAGTAATATGAATACCATTCACTTGAAATTGTTTCTTTGGAAAGTGCACCGTATGTTCATTACCATTGATATGAAAAGTGACCTTGCTTTTGTTGCAATCAATAACAGCCCCTGCAGTATTCAGAAAGTGTCTACCAAGGATAATTGACATGTTGTCATCCTCGGGCATATCAAGTATAACAAAGTCTGTTAGAATAGTGACATTTGCAACTACGACGGGCACATCCTCACAAACACCGATAGGTATGGCAGTTGATTTGTCAGCCATTTGCAATGATATTTCGGTGGGAGTGAGTTTATCCAAATCAAGCCTTTTATATAAGGAGAAAGGCATGACACTAACACCAGCTCCTAAATCACACAAAGCAGTTTTGACATAATTTTTCTTAATGGAGCATGGTATAGTTGGTATTCCTGGATCTCCTAATTTCTTAGGCACTCCATCCTTAAAAGAATAATTTGCAAGCATGGTGGAAATTTCAGCTTCAGGTATCTTTCTTTTATTTGTGACAATGTCTTTCATATATTTAGCATAAGGAGGCATCTTTATAATATCAGTTAAACGAGTACGCAAAAAGACTGGCCTAAGCATTTTAGCAAAGCATTGAAATTATTCCTCATCTTTTTTCTTAGAAGGTTTAGGAGGAAAGGGCATGGGTTTTTGGACCCATGGTTCTCTTTCTTTACCATGTTTTCTAGCAAAGAAATCTTTTTTATCATAACGTTTATTTTTAGTAGATGGGTTATCAAGATCAACTTCAGGTTCAATTTCAACATCATTATCTGGTTCTTTATCATTATCTGGTTGGGTATCCATATGAACATCATCATTATTATTATCATCAAGTGGTTGTTCATTACCAGATTGTATTTCAGCATCAGAGATAGAAACATCATTACTATCCTCCAAGGGTTTTTCTACCTCGGGTTCACTAGAAGTATGCAAAGTCCTATCATTTTTCTTTTTCTTTTTCTTTTTAGAAGGACTAGGTGCATCAGCATTAATTCTTTGAGAGTCTTGTTCAATTCTTTTTGGGTGACCTTCAGGATATAGTGGCTCCTGAGTCAGTCTTCCTCCTCTAGTCATTACTCTAACAGCATGATCATTCATATTGCTGTTCATTTCATTAAGCAATTCACTTTGAGATTTGGCAACTTGTTCTAATTGAGTTTGAACCATAGATGCATGTTTACTAACACCTTTAACATCATTAGCAAGTCTAAATAACAAGTCACTCAGGCGATCAATCATATAAGAGTTTTGTTTCAATTGTTTCATAACGTTTGCATTAAAATGATCTTGCTTCATAATATAATTGTCGAATTCATACAAGCATTGACTAGGAGGTTTGTTATACGGAATATCACTTTCATCAAACTTTATAAGAGTATTTACCTCTACTTCCTGTGTTGGTTTGTCAAGACCATGTATCTCTTCAATAGATGGTAAATTCTTAACATCCTCAGCTTTAATACCTTTCTCTTTCTGACATTTCTTTGCTTCTTGCATATCTTCTGGACTGAGATATAAGATACCCCTCTTCTTCGGAGTGGGTTTAGGCGGTGGTTCAGGAAGTGTCCAATCATTATCATTCTTCAATATATTATTCAATAATTCCTCGGCTTGTTCAATAGTCTTTTCCCTGAAAACACAACTCGCACAACTATCTAGGTAATCCCTAGAAGCATCAGTTAGTCCATTATAGAAGATATCAAGTATTTCATTTTTCTTGAGAGGATGATCAGGCAAAGCGTTAAGTAATTGGAGAAGCCTCCCCCAAGCTTGTGGGAGACTCTCTTCTTCAATTTGCACAAAATTAAATATTTCCTGTAAGGCAGCTTGTTTCTTATGAGCAGGAAAATATTTTTCAGAGAAGTAGTAAACCATATCCTGGGGACTACGCACACATCCAGAAGCAAGAGTATTATACCAATCTTTAGCATCACCCTTTAATGAGAAAGGAAACAACTTAAGAATATAATAGTGGCGGATTTTTTCCTCATGAGTAAACAGGGTGGCTATATCATTTAATTTAGTAAGATGTGCCACAACGGTTTCAGTTTCATATCCATGGAAAGGATCAGATTCTACCAACTTAATCAATTCCGGATCAATAGAGAATTCATAATCCTTATCAGTAACAAATATGGGAGAGGTTGCAAATTTAGGATCATATTTCATTTTATCTCTCATAGATTTTTCTTTCATATCAGCAATTAATTTTATAACTTCATATCTATCATTGCAAGCAAGAATGGCTCTAGCGGTCTCCCTATCAAAACATTGTTCATCAGGTGTTTCAACTCTAGTAGGAGAGCTAGGCATAACAGGTGAATCATCATTCTCAGGAGTTTCAGCATTTTCAATTTCTTTGGCTTTAGCAATTTGTTCAGTAAGAAATTCACCAAGTGGCACAGCATTCTCAAGCATAGTACTAGCATCATCATGAGTATCATTCATAGCAGAAGTGGTATCATCAATAACTTGCGACATATCAGAATTAATAGCATGTTGTGGTGTTGCAAGTTTATTCAAAACAGAAGGTGAATCAAGTGCAGAGCTAGATGGCAGTTCCTTACCTCCCCTCGTCTTAGAGGGAACAATCTTGGTTCTGGTATCCTTCAAATTCTTCATAGTGATCAACAGATATAAATCCCAAGTGACTTAGCAAATAAATCTATGCTCCCCGGCAACGGCGCCAGAAAAAGGTCTTGATAACCCACAAGTATAGGGGGTCGCAACAGTTTTCGAGGGTAGAGTATTCAACCCAAATTTATTGATTCGACACAAGGGGAGCCAAACAATATTCGCAAGTATTAGCTGTTGAGTTGTCAATTCAACCACACCTAGAAACTAAATATCTGCAGCAGAGTGATTAGTAGCACAGTAGTGTGATAGTTTGATAGCAGTAGCAATAATAGTAACAATAGCAGTAAAGGTAACAGTAGTAGCAGTAGTAATTGTAATAGCAGCAGCAACAGTAGTAACTTAGCAAGATTCAATATATGAAAAGCTCGTAGGCATTGGATCGGTGATATTCGTTGGATAACATTCATCATGTAACAGTTATAACCTAGGGCGACACAGAACTAGTTCCAATTCATCAATGTAATGTAGGCATGTATTCCGTATATAGTCATACGTGCATGCGATAAGAACTTGCATGACATCTTTTGTCCTACCCTCCAGTGGCAACGGGGTCCATAAGGAAACTAAGGGATATTAAGGCCTCCTTTTAATAGAGAACCGGAACAAAGCATTAACACTTAGTGAATACATGAACTCCTCAAACTACGGCAATCACCGGAAAGAATCCCAATTATTGTCACCTTGGGGTATGCGGATCATAACACGTAGCAGGTGCATACAACTTGCAAGATCGGATCAAGAACACAAATATATTGATGAAAACATAAAGGGTTTAGATCTGGAATCATGGCACTCGGGCCCTAGTGACAAGCATTAAGCATAGCAAAGTCATAGCAACATCAATCTTAGAACATAGTGGGTACTAGGGATCAAGCCCTAACAAAACTAACTCGATTACATGATGAATCTCATCCAACTTATCACCGTCCAGCAAGCCTATGAAGGAATTACTCACTCCCGACGGTGAGCATCATGAAATTGGTGATGAAGGATGGTTGATGATGACGATGCCGGAAGATCCCCCTCTCCGGAGCCCTGAACGGACTCCAGATCTGGCCTCCCGGTGAAGAACAGGAGGTGGCGGCGGCTCCGTATCGTGAAATGCAATAAAACTTCCTCTCTTATTTTTTTCTCTGGAAAACTGAATTTATAGCGTTGGAAATAGGTCAAACGGAGCCACGTGGGCCCCACGAGGTACCAGGGCGCGCCTGGGGGGGTGGCGCGCCCTGGTGCCTCGTGGGCACTGGGTGGCCCCCCTCCTGGAGTTCTTGATGCCAATATTTTTTATATATTAAATAAAAAATCTCCAGAAAGTTTCATCTAATTCCAAGAACTTTGATTTTCTGCACAAAAACAACATCATGGCAATTCTGCTGAAAACAGCGTCAGTCCGGGTTAGTTCCATTCAAATCATGCAAATTAGGGGTCAAAACAAGAGCAAAAGTGTTTGGAAAAGTAGATACGATGGAGACGTATCAGGGTCTAACGGAGAGAAGAGGGGGAAGAAACAATAAATAAAAAGCAAACAAATGCAATCACAGATGCATGGAACAACAGCACGCTACTCGAGGAGTGCCCTAATGCAGTACTACGCAAGTTAGTCGGAGCAGGAAACATCTGGAGGTGTTTTACCAGCTCCGGGCATTTATCGGACAGATGAATCGGAGGGGAAAGTTCCATGTTCACCAAGTTAGAGAGGTGTGGCAGGTATGGGAGTGGCATATTCGGATCCTTCATATTTTTCTGATCATTTTTCATATATAAATTATTTTCATCCGAGTTACGGTTTATTTTATATGATTTTTCAAAGTTTTACTGAATTTCTAGAATTATTTTAATTATTTAAATTAGAATTATCCGAAACAGCAGCACCTGACGTCATCATGACGCCAGAGTGACGTCAGCAAGTCAACCGTGGACTTGACTGGTCAAACTGACCAGTGGGCCCCACCTGTCATAGACAGAGTTATTTAACAGAGGGTTATTTAACTAACTAACTTAATTAGCTAGTGGGACCCTTCTGTCAGTGTCACATTTAGTTAATTAATTAGACGGGCCCACGTGTCAGTGACTGACCGGTTGACCAGTCAACTGGGGGCCACCAGTCAGTGACTGGGCCTGCCCAGTCAGCCTGTTGACTCAGTCAATGAGTCAACTGGGTCCCCAGACCCCACTGGCAGCGACTCGGGACGGGGCCCAAAGGTCGGCCACGTCGGCGGCGTCGCCGGAAAAAGCTCCGGCGAGCTCCCGCGGCGGCGTTCTCGCCGGAAGCGCTCGGAAATGCGGCACAGAGCACCTAATCACGCGCGAAAGGGCTCTCTCGAACGGGCACACTGAGCCGCGTCGAATGGGGTACTCACGTGGGCGGTGGTGGTCAGGAACGGCGGCGACGGTGGCTACAGGCGGTAGCCGGAATTCGGCCATGCGGCAAACGGCGCCGGAGCTCGAAATCGAGCTCGGGCTAAGGGGAAAAAGACGCGCGCGTGCTCACAGAGGTGGATGCCGAGCTCAGAGAAGCGCGGGGAAGACGGCGTGGAGTAGATCGACGGCGGGAGACGCGCGGTGGCCGGCGGGGAAGAAGGGCACCATCCAGCGGTGCGGTGGCTCCGAGCTCGAGCACGTCCACGTAGTCGACGTAGGCGACGCAGGCGATGCTCCCGGGCGCCTTGGCTGGCCGTGGGGAGGCCAGTGGCCACGGCAATGGCGAGCGGCGGCGACGGCAGGTTCGGGCGCGAGCTCGATTCACTCGGGGGAGAACGAGAGAGGGGAACGGGGAGGTGCTAGGGTTTCGGGGAGGGAGAGAGGGTGCCGGGGATGGCCTTATCCATCGAGGGGGGCCGCGGATGCTCGACAACGAGCATCCGGCGCGGTGGACGGCGCACAGGCGCTCGGGCGCGAGCGCGCGGCGGGAGATTAGGGAAAGGCCGGCTCGGTGGGCTGGGCCTGATACTGTTTCACTAGAGCCCAAATGAACAGTAGGTCTTCTCCGTTTTCCTTTTTATTTTCTGATTATATTTTCTAGCACTGTTTTGCATTTTCTCTTAATAGCAAAAGAGTTTATCAAAAAGTGAAACTTGCCAAATTAAATGCCCTGTAGTATTCTGTGCACTGCCACAGTGAGTTTGGGATTTAAATAAATTCATTTGAATTTTGCTTAATTGGAAATGAATTAAAGTGGTTGTTAAAGTCACTGTTTTCATGATGTTAGAGCCAATTTGGGAATTTAAATAATGTTGATTTTATTTTTATAATAGCTTTGGGAATTTTTGCAATATTATGAACATTTTTGTACCTGGATTGGAACAATTTTTAATTTCACTTGAAATTGAATTTCCAATTTGAATTGGAATTTGAATTTGCATTATTTCCTAAATGCAATTTAATTAGGATGATCATGATGACATGGCACATTATTTCTGGTTAATGACTGGACTTAATCTGGGGGTGTTACATCGTGCCTCCAGGTGATAGACAATATACCACCACAGTTTTTCTTTGGTTTTGCAGCAATTCGACCATGTTGAAATTGACGTGTTCAATGACATTGTTGTCGACGAAATCACTCGAGGAGGAATGTATGAGGATTCATCATCCGAAGAGGATGTAGATGAATTTCTTGAGGATGGCAATGATTTGGGCATGATGGCTCTTTTGCAGGTGGAGATAGACGGGAGCAACAAGCGAAAGCATGCATGTTATCAACCTGGGCGTGTGAGGGTTGGTCGGAACGGGTTATAAGCATCATATCCTTGATTACTTTGCAGAGTCCATGTATCCCGAGCATCTCTTCAGGAGACGCTTCAGAGAATGGAAATCGGAGTTAAAATGAGATTCATATTCACACAGAGAAAGGGACCCCGAATGTTTGAATTATTATGATGTGGCGTGAAAACATAAAAGTTTGAATTACTATGATATGAATTTAAAGTTAAATGGGTTCATACGCAAAAAAAAGAAAATAAGAGAAATAAAAAAAATAGAAATTACAGCTATAGAGAATCTGGTAAGGTAGAGCAACCTGAGACCTAAAAGCTTTTATGGATTGACCATAAAATGGTTTTAGGGTCTTCCATTATAGAGAATTTGCTAGAATTGCTCTTACAGGCTCTCTGTTTTTCTCTGGTGCATTCACCAGCACCAACAATTTCTTCACCAGATTGATAGATAAGCTCGTTGACAGCTAGACATGGAGTTTCTTAGCTCAAGCTCATATGAGCTCGGCTGAACAGTAAAATCAGGAAAAAGTAGAAAAAAAATTAAAACAATTATGAATTTTTTGTGACAAATGTTGACAATGATTGCGAAGTTTCATCGGTGAAATGACATTTCTAAAAGCCGTGGCAGAAAAATCAAAAATCGATGCTGAAAAAATGTTATTTCCAAAAGCATTTTGGAATGATAATTCTTTTTCTACGACTTCCACAATTGTCATTTCATGACGAAAACTTTCAATCACTGAAAACATTTGTCAAAAAAAAAATTCAGATCTTTTTGTTTTTTCCCCTGATTTTACTGTTCATCCCCACCTCATTTGAGCTCGGGACTAGAAGAGTACTTTCGTTGCTGACACCGCATTCCATCTTATTTACCTTCCTAAACATAAATGTATGTCCTTATAAACGATTTAACGGTGACAAACACACACATCCACACGCAGTCACGCAGTAGAGTACAAAATGGACGACCGACTTGCATCCACAACAGCTTTCCGACGTGCCCTGCCAACTACTCCTAGGCAGTTTCTTCGAACTGTCCGGTCTCTTCCTTTTTGTTTGCTGCTGCAGATCTGTCTTCAGTCGTCGGGCACGCGCATCCGTCCATGAGATAGACACAAGTGGCCGAGGTAAAAACAAGTGAAAATAAAGCCAAGCAATAGTGGATGCCAACAGGGACATGCACGTCAACAGAGTATACTGCGAAGTTTAGCGAAGACCCAGGTCAATGCCGACGTGGACGCGCACGTCAACAGAGCGTGACATGTCGAGCATTACCGTGTGGATAGCCTGCATGCATAAATAGTTGCACCAAGCTAGCTATTGTAGACAGCATCGTAGGCAGCAAAAATCTATCCATCGGCCATGTCTGGGTGGTGGGAGAGGGACGAGCCCAACGGCTCCAAGGCGGTGAGCCTGCTGCTCCGCCTGTCCGCGCTCATCCTGGCCCTCGCGTCGGCGGTCATGATGGCCACGGCCGACGACTGCACCATCGGCGGCGCAACGCCCACGGCCGTCACCTACCGGGACTACGGCGCCTTCGTGTACCTGGTGTGGGCCAACGTCGCCGCGGCCGTGCTGGAGGCCGCGGCGATCTACCTGCAGCTCAGCGGCGCCGGCGACGACGATGACGACGAGGGCAGCCGGCTCCCAGGGGTCGTGCTGGTGGTCGTCGACGTGCTGGCGCAGGCGCTGCTCTACTCGTCGACGGGCGCCGCTTACGGTTGTGGGAAGGTCGGCGTCGACGTCTGTGTGGCGTTCGGCGAGCAGGTGGGGCGGTCCAAGCTGCTGTCCCTTGGCGCCAGCGTCTCCCTCGGCCTCGCCGCCGTCGTCAAGGACGTCTCACTGCCGTTCAATGTCTGGCCCGGCTCGTCGGACTGAGATGCCAAAGGCGGGCAGAGCACCGTGTACCGTGTTAGTGTGCGCGTGCATGGTACAGAGGGAGTATATGGCAACTGTAAGCATCGTGTACTGGTTGGCTATTGATCACGCGAACGTGACTTATTCCCCGAGGGTTTTCTTTCTTTTCGTAGAAGAAAAAGGGCCATCTAGCCGCCGCAAGGGTGACAAGCTTTCTGGCGCCGTTTTTCGGCGGCATCCCTCCGCTGATGACCTCTTGGTTCGCCGGCGATGAGGGGGGGGTTTCGGATCTTTTGTGTGCGGACGTGTATAGCTCTATAGGTTTAGGGTCCCATTAGTTTAGGTTTTGGTCGTTCCGCGTCTTGCCTTGGGAGATGGCGAAGGGGCATAGTAAACTCTCTCTGTAGTATATCGTGTGATTCCAGATTACTGTAAAATTGGACAAAATATTATTAACAACTAAATTATACATCAACAATAAATTTGTAGCATAATTTACATTATCATACTCTCTCTGTACCGAAATAATTGCCGTTCTATGTTTGTAGTGCAAAATTCGTCACGTACAAATTTTTTGGTTGTTTCCTAAACTGCCCTCCCACCTCTCGCTCGCTCGCCCACTCTCTCGCTCACTCCCCCACTCTCTCGCTTGCTCACCGAATCCCTAGCTCGCCGCCGCCGCCGCCGCTGCCTCTCCCTCGCAGGCATCGCCGGCTCCTCTCCCTCGCACGCGTCGCCGGCGCCTCTCCCTCGCAAGCGTCGCCGGCGTCACTCGCCCGCTTCGCCTCCGCCTCTCCCTCTCGCGTCGTCGCCGCCTCTCCGTTTGCCCCGTCGCCGTCGCCCCTTCCAAGAACTCATTTTTTACTTTCCGGCACCGGCAGGCCGCCAGGTCGACCTACGCGCCGAGAAGAGCCCCAAGAAGGCGGCGAGCGGGGCGGCATCGGCGCCCATCGTGGTAGCGGCCCCGCAAGCGGCATGGGCGTCGATGGACTCGATGTACTCGGTGTCACCGCCACCGAGCTGCGTCCCGATGCCGACGTCGCTGCTGCTGGACGCCAGCGCCGGGCGGAAGAATATGCCGATCCCGTGCGCCGTGCAGGTGGCTGGCGGGGGCGTGGAGGTCGGCGCCACCAAAACAAGTTGGTCCTCTCGATCTAGCAGAGCAGATCCCTGACGAGCTGGTCCTCTTCGCCTTGGTCTCTTCTTCATCCTAGACCGAGCGGAGCATCTATGCTTCATCCTGCAGGTCAAGTACCAGTCGTCCTGCTCTGTACTGAAATTCAGTTCACTTTCTTAAGTACTCTTTCAGTCATCTTTGCTCAAGTAGTACTGAAATTAGCCCCCTCGTATCATCATCTGCTTCATAATTTTTCCTTGGAACATTTGCTTCAGTTAGTATGTGATTAATTTTCATTTCAGTATTTCACACAACCAATTCACTGTTTCCATGGTGTATCAGGTCCCCCATGGCATTGGCAAGAAGAAGAATGGATACTGGAATCAAGTCAGAATACACCTGGAACAGATCACAGCGTGCGGCGAACATCTCCGCCATCGGACGAGGGGAGCGGGGGGAGAACGGGATCCCCAGCGCGACGACGGCGCGCACCCGGTCCATCAGTAGTACTCAAGTAGGTTCAGTCATCTTCAAGTAGGTTCACTTTCTTAATGTGATGCTGCTGCTGGAGTAGTACTGAAATGCACATAATGTGATGCTGCTGCTGTAGTACTCACATTGTGGGAGTATATTCAGTGATTTAGTGATTCAGTGATTCAGTTTGGAGGACTTGCTGCTGTTTTGTTCCAAGCAGGAGTGCTTAAAATGGAGTAAAATGTTTAGGACATGCTACTGTTTTAGTGTAGCAAATGCAGCAGGAGTAATCTGTTTCAAAATGTTCAGGAGTGCTTAAAATGGAGTAGTGTAGGACTTGTTGTTGTTTTCTTCCAAGCAGGAGTAGCTACTGTTACTTTTTATTCAATTAAAACTAAATGAATCTTCTCAGTTAAGTGAAACCTTTTTCTTCAATTAAATTACATCTGGAATAAATATAAATCATGGTCAACATACAAATATTCTTTGCTTTGCATCTGTAATATTCCCTATTTAAATTACATCTGGATGTTGTAGTTGATGTTTTTGTTGAAACCAAACCAAGGCAAACCTTTGACTGACTATAAGGACAATCTCAAGGATTAAAATGTAGGGACAGCTCAGGAATTGTTTCCTGCATTCAGTATTTGACTGACTGTTAGCAATCCCCAAAAGTGTTTTTCTTACTGAATTTTATTTAGTTTAAACTGAATTTTAGTTTGCAGAGAGATCCCCAAGCAATCCCCAAAACTCTTAGCTCCCCTGGTTCACCTACATCTGTCATATGCACACACTTTGCAGAGAGATCTGGTTCACATACTTTGCACACAATGAGAGAAATCTGGTGTACACAAAATTTTGTAGGTAATCAAAAAATTTATTCAGTTTCTCTACTATGCAATGCACACACTTTCTGGTGCACACTTTGCAATGCACACACTTTGCAATGACCAAGGATAGTAAGCATTTGCTTAGTTATGAACTCTTATGGTACAGTGAGCTCAAGAAGCATGAATTTAACATGTTTATGAAATCTGTTTTTACTGTTACTGTACGTACATGTTGATGAAATCTGTGTTTACTGTTACTGTGAATACAGTAAACTGAAGAAGTAATGATCATGATCATGATCTTGCAGTTTCAGTAATGATCATGATCATGTAGTTTCAGTATGATCATGATCTTGTACAGTTTCAGTATGATCATGATCTTGTACAGTTTCAGTGATGATCATGATCATGTTCAGCTCTCTTCTTCCCCTTCTCTTTCTTCTCTCCTTCTCCCTACCTTATCCCTCTCCCTGGAATGCTAGTAATGTTACTGTAATTGATTAATGAATGTTTATTTCAGTAATGATCATGGATGTGCCATTTGAACACAGTAATGATCATGATCTTCGTCGTGTGGAGTGCAATTGAGGTCGAACTCCATGGATCTTCACCGGCTATACCTATTTCCCTCTTGCAGGTGCCGTGCCGTGCCGGACGATCTGGAGCTGCAGTTGCTTCTCGGGCTGGGGCTGGAGCTGACTTCACCTGCGCCTGCCTCTGCCTGGAGCTGTGCCTCGCTCTGCCTGGACCTGCTTGCTGGTGGAGTTGCAGATGGTGGAGGAGGGGGCGGAGGAGGGAGGCGGAGGATCTGCTGGAGGAGGAGGGAGGCGGAGCTGCTGGATCTGGGCAGAGGGCTGAGGAGGTGGAGGGAGGCGGAGGAGGAGGAGGGAGCTGCTGGATCTGGTGAAGGCTGGAGGTAGAAGAAGGAGGAGGCGGAATTCAAATTCTGCCGAGGGGTAACCTGGACATTTTCTCGGTTTTCACCTGGTCGGAGAACTTCTCCAATGACAAGTATTTCGGTACAGAGGGAGTACATGACAAGCATCAATACCTTTTTTTTAACAGGAAGCATCAAAGTACCTTGAACATCAAAGAGCAAGAAACCATAGTAGAAATGGATCAATCGGCCTTTCAATGTGTGTGGTGGTAATCCACACGAACAGCTCCTGCTTCTCCAATGACAGTTCAAGCCATATATGATGTTTACATTTCTAATTTACACAAATCAGATGCGTTGTACACTGCACTTTAATCAATCAACTCTTTGTAGCCCTAGGGTTGGCCTCCTTGAACCACCGATGCTTGAGCGCTTGCTCTGCTGTGAGCCTCACTAGTAGAAAAAGGGCCTTTAGTCCCGATTCTGGAACCGGGACAAAACGATCGGGACTAATGCCTAAAATCTTTAGTCCCGGTTGGCCTACGAACCGGGACCAAAGGTGCTCCACGTGGCCGCTGTGGGGCACCCAGGCAGGAGGACCTTTAGTCCCGGTTGGTAACACCAACCGGGACTTAAGGGTCTACACGTGGCCGCTGCGCAGCACTCAGGCAGGAGGACCTTTAGTCCCGGTTGGTAACACCAACCGGGACCAAAAGGCAGCCACGCGTCAGCAGCTCGCAGGCATTGGGTTTTTTTTTTTTTGAAAGAGGGGGGGGGGGGGGGTTAGGGGTTTTGGAAGGTTTAGGGGTTTCATATGGTGTTAGCTAGCTAATAGAGAGAAGTGACCTCTCTTTCTCCGTGCTTGGTCGACGCTAGCTACTACATATAGAGAGAACTCGACGCTAGCTAGTAAGCAAATGAAGAAAACCATTAATTACACAAGATCGTCATGAACATATACAGAGAGAAGTGACCTCTCTTTCTCCGTGCTTGGTCGAACAACAAGTTTTCATAAATCTATCCGACGCTACTACATATATACAATATAACATCCCTGACATCATCAAGCGCCAAACTCCCATTGAATTTCCGTATGGTATTCTCCCTTTTCATGTATGACGTGGTCAAGAAAGAATCCCGCCAATTCCTCTTGAATTGCTCGTATGCGATCATGTGGTAGGAGTTCATCCCGCATCTGCCAGATCTAATTTAAAGAAGGGGGTCAATACATATATATGAATGAAACTCAACACAATTGATGGTAATAAAATAAAATTGTGAATATTGTTTACATACTTCAAATTGTTCTTCAGATCTGCCCCGCTCAGAGGTCCTGTGGCGAATGTACTCGCAAACGTAGTATCCACATAAATTATTCCCGGGTTCCTGCCACAAGAACTTTACGAGAATAGAGTTCAATCAAACTGATAATCAAGCACGATAATGGTATTGATGAAACTAGAATCAATGAGAGATGCGCGGAACTAGCTAGTACTACTTACTTTGGGGTGTGTAAATCGCAGCTCGTTCTTCAGACCCGGAACCTGTCCGGTGAACTGTTTCCAAACCCTGCCAGGCAAAGAAAATGATTACTTGATATCAGGAAATGAACGAAAGTTGCCGATATGGTCCCGGTATTGATTGAACTTACTTCTGGAGCATTGCAGTCATGTCCGCATAATCCTTGGGATCTTTACGTCTCGAGTCTAAGACAGTTACTACTCCCCCGTCAAGCTTAATGGATAGCAGAATATAGTGGAACCTGCGCACGCATAACTCATCAATTACAGTACTTAACCTCGAGTAAGCGAAACCGAATATGTAGAAGACGGTAACACTCACTTGAAGTTGTAAGGAAAGAGTATTTCCCTTTTGTTTTGATGTCGAAGGAACGCTTTTAGCAAGTTTTCCTCGGTTTCTTTAACATTGTTTTGTACCGTCCATTCATTTACGGTATTTGGGATAATGAACCCAATGTCATAGATTTGTCTTTTTGGGCATTCGACGATCTTCAATCTGCATAATATAGTGAGGATAATTATATATACATGCAATGAACGAGCTGAGCTAGAGACTTAATTACAGAAGTAATACTTACAGACAGTAGCAAGTCATGATTTGTTTGTCGAGGGCCTCTTGATTGAATAACTGAAATAACTCCACAAATTCAACAGGCATCAGGTCGACTCCAATGAGGTCGTGCTCATCTTTAATTCTCACCATCAAACTATCGAACCCATTCTTCCTGCAACTTTCCAAGTACCACTCATGCAATCTTCGCATCATCGTTGTTAGAGGAGGATGATCAGGTTTGACGAGAGGCTTCCCGTGCTCGTATCTAAAGATCTTTACTACCTCAGCCATTTCAAACTGTACATCATCGCCCACGTAATCACCAAGAGTGGTATCGGGCAGTAGCCCCGGATGATTAGCGATATCGCTAGACACCTTGAGTGGGGGGCACGATTGCTTCTCCTGTTCGCCGAGCTGGGGAATTGTTTTCCCACTTCTTCGTCTTGAAGCACTGGCAGTACTTCCCGACCGCCGCGCTTCATCATATGTCTTTTCAATACAGCGGTCATAGTTGGATTGCGGCGGAGGCGGTGGTGGTCGCTTAAGGGCATCCAGAGTGTGCTTCGCTTTCACCGGATCTATTGTTTCCTTCGGAGGTGGACGTT
The DNA here is from genome assembly GCA_039707655.1 of Elymus sibiricus. Classification (NCBI taxonomy): domain Eukaryota; kingdom Viridiplantae; phylum Streptophyta; class Magnoliopsida; order Poales; family Poaceae; genus Elymus; species Elymus sibiricus. The sequence goes on from CM077664.1 coordinate 353,142,798, forward strand.
TCCGTTCAAAATGGGCCTGCACTTCGGCAGCACTGATGTCCTTGTTTTCCTCGTCAGTCCTCTCATATGGTAACTTTGGAGGAACCCTGAGGCTTGGACCATATTTGAATTTCTTCCCGCCTTTTGTACTGCTAGCCGCCGGAGCGGCGGCGGCTCTCTTCCGTTGTTGCTGATGCGCCGGAGCCCGCTGAGGCGGCGGAGACCGCTGACGCGCCGGAGACAGCTGCGGCGGCGGAGACGGCTGACGCGCCGGAGATAGCTGAGGCGGAGGAGGATTCTTCTGAGGGGCCTCCCCCGTTAGAGTCCGCTGAGGCGGCGGAGACGGATGACGCGCCGGAGACGACTCAGGCAGCGGAGATAGCACAACTGGACTGCAAGGAGGAGTCTGCTGAGGATCCGGCTGCGTCTGCTGAGGCGGCGTCCAGTTTGGAAGCTTGATGTACTCCTTTCTCCATAGGCAGGTACTCCTTAAGGCATTTTCTAGAAGATCCTCCCCTTCACCTGTAGGGTAGTCAAGCTCCAGCCCCTCAAATCCCGCCATTATCTCATCCACCGTGACAATAGCATAGCCATGTGGAATCGGACGGCAATGGAAAGTTCCCTCAGTTTGAGGAGGTAAAACAGAGCCGACCGCCGCCTTCAAGGTCAGGTTCTGGCATTTCGCCATTAGCACACAATGTTCAGCCTGCGTGATACTATCCACGGGGTAGCGAGGAGCCGTGATATCAGGCTGAAGGAGCTCCGTGGAAGCCACGCTGCTTCTCCGCTGAGATGGTGGGGTAGCTTCTGGGGCAGTGTCGAAGGAAGGATCTTCGTGCCGCTGAGATGGTTGGCCGGTAGCTCGCTGGCTCTCAAGTTCCTCTAGTTTCGCTAATCTTGCATTGATCTTCTGCATTTCGCTTGCTTCCGCTTTCTTCTTTCTCTCTCAGCTTCTATAACCAGCGCTGTCGGGAAACCCATACACCCACGGAACGGAGCCTGATGTGCCTCGTGTTCGTCCAGGGTGTTCAGGATTCCCAAGGGCCTGTGTCAGCTCGTCATTCTCTCTGTCGGGATGTAACCTCCCTTCCTGCGCTGCCTGGATTGCTTCCTCAAGCTTCTTGACGGGTATTGCAAGTTGAGCTTTCGTCCAAACACACTCCCCTGTGTCTGGGTCCAAAGTTCCCCCAACCCCGAAGAACCAAGTCCTTGACCGATCTGGCCAGTGCAATGTCGCTGGTTGGACCCCTTTAGCAAGCAGGTCTTGCTCAGCTTTGTCCCACGTAGGCCGGGCTTTGCTGTAGCCACCTGACCCCGTAACATGGTGATACTTCTTCTTTGCAGCATTTAGCTTATTTGTCGCTGACCTTTGCTTGCCCTTGTCCAATTTCTTATAGGCCACAAATGCGGGCCAGTGATCTTTTATCTTCTCATATGCACCGGTGAATTCTGGAGTCTTGTCTTTCTCGACAAACTTTTTGTTCAAATCTTTCTTCCAGTTCTTGAATAGTTCTGCCATCTTCTTAAGAGCAAACGCCTTGACCTTATTCGGATCTGCCTCTGGTGGTAGGCTGAAATTTGTCATCAGCAAGGTCCAAAGATCACCTTTCTGTCTATCCTGGACATAAGAAACTTCAGGGTCCTTCTTCTTATTCCATTCTTGGATGCTGATTGGGACGATGTCCCTAACAACCACTCCGCACTGATGTATAAATGTGTCCCTGCTCCGTTGGGAGCAATCGGTTGGCCATCTCGACCAACTTCTTCGATCGTGAACCTTTCATCCTGGCGAAACCTTTTCTTCGGGCCTCGTCTCCTTACGGAAGTTTGGCTCGATCCGGAGGGCTAATTAAAAGAAGAAAGAAGCGTTAATATATGTACATACTAAACAATTAATGCATCAAGTCAGCAGAGGCTTAATTAATATATGTATATATACCTCGCCGGACTTTGCAACAGTTAAGGCTCCCTCCTCCGTTCGGTCACCGGAGCCGTCATGATCTCCTTCCTCCTCCATTCGGTCACCGGAGCCGTCATGATCTCCTTCCTCCTCCATTGGATCACCGGAGCCGTCATCCTCTCTTTCCTGACCATCGGTGTCGTTGAGAAACGACAAGGTGATATCACCTCCGTCGCGGATTATATCCCCCAACAACTCTTCTTTTTCTAAGTCTTTGTCCATAGTTTCTGCAAATACAACACTTGACATGGCAAAAAAAGACTTGCTTCACATTCGAGAGAAAATCAAAGTTATCGGGGTTATGTTTTAACGACCCCCTCTCTCATGTTTTAACGACAAGATGAATACAAGCTTTATACACAAGATGAATACAAGATTTATACACAAGATGAATACACAACTCAACAAATGAACCAACCATCATCCTATGAACAAAACTCAACATATATACAACAAATGGACACCTTTTGTTGAATAGCGGAGGGACGATAAGTGACCAACTCCACGGAGATGCAACACCACAACCTGTAATTCCACCGAGAGTGAAAATTAGCATGGCAACAAATGGCATGACATGAATGTAACACCACAACCTGATAAAAAAAATTGTAGCTATCTAGATACCAATTTGAAAGCAAGTTTCAAACTTAGAGAAAAATAGCATGGCATGGCATCCACAATACAAAATATTGACCAAGTTTTCATACATCAAAATTGTAGGAGATATGCCCAAGAGGCAATGATAAAAGTTATTATTTATCTCCGTGCTCATAATTATATTTATGTTCCATGCTATAACTGCCATGGTTCCCGAGCCCGTATATCCATAAAGGCTCTGAGGAAAACCCACGTGCACGTGTGGAATAATAAACGGTAAAAAGTATTCCTAGTCATGCCTCTAAGACTAGCTCAAGTGTTGCATGATGGTTCTGTTTTCCTGATCATGGGCATGACTATGCCGGCAACTTTGAGGGCACAATGTTAGTAGAACACTTGTGTTGAATCGACCCGATTGATGTTATGCTATGAGATTCATTCGTCATAAGTTAATGGTTAATAACACAGAGAAGTTAATGTTTGCATAATTCCTTAGACCATGAGAGTGTCGAGTTTCTTCATGCTTGCTTCATGAACTTTGGGGTTTGTTAAACGTCATCCGTAAATGGGTGGCTATTACGGCGGCTTACGGGTTCATGGAAAAGTATGTTAAGTAACTTGATAGCTCAAGATTGGGATTTGCTTCTCCGACGATGGAGAGATATCTCTGGGCCCTCTCGGTGTTACGGTATCCATCATCGTCTGGCCAGACACAAGTGTGATTTGATCACAGGGATGCCGGAACACAGAAACGAGAAAAGAGAACAAAACCGGTAACGAGGTAACTGGCATTGTGGACAAGTGTTGATCCACGAGGATGCCGATGTTTTCTCACCTCGGGTATTTGTAACATATCGCGAAGCAACAGGAATAGCACACGGCAACTGGAGGTTCACTCGAATATTCATTCGTGTGGGTATAGGGGTCAATATGGGTGTCCACGGCTCCGATGTTGATCATTGATCGGAAAGTGTTCCGGGTCATGTCTATACTTCACCGAACCTATAGGGTCACACACTTAAGGGTCATCTATCTGCTGAATACTAGACGGGGAGTCTGAGAGAAATTCACCGAAAAAGTTTCGGACGAAACGGAAACGTTCCGGAGAGGATATCGGAATAGTTCCGGTAAAACTGAAAAGTTGTTTCAGAGGATACCATAAAGTCAGATTGGTTTCGGCACATGCCTGATAATTCTTGGAGGGTGCCAGAATTGTTCTGGAAACTTTCTGGAATTTTCCGGGATGAAAACCGGAAATGTTCCGGAGCTGCCGGAACCGCTTCAGATGCTTTTCGCAGATGAAAATCACTAAACCGGAATTGTTCCGGATCGCATTGAAACTTATTTTAGTGGGTACTGGAATTGTTCTAAGCCCACATAAATATTTTCAGTTCGACTGGACGCTGAAAAATGTCGTCGTGAATAGTGAAATCAGATTTATGGATATGGTTGGAAGTTGGCTTTCCACAAATATCTTCCCAAGATATTTTGGGATGACATGGCATTTTGGATATGCCCATCCTACCCCTTGTTTTTCCTATAAATAGAGGGGAGGAGGCAGCCACATATGCTTCATCCTTGCTCTCACATACACATGCCATGACATTTCTGGCTTCTCTCTCCCTCCCAGCGAAATAGTTTCGTAGAGCTGAAAGGCTGTCTGGGTTCCGGTGGGAACTAGTTCTGGACGGCGAAGCCCTGCCGGATAGATGACACCGTATGTGTGCAACTCTGTAGAGAGATCGTAGTTTCGGTCTTAGTTCGAGAGTGCCTCCCGAAGGGCTGTCCGAGTTACAGTTTGAGTTTCGGGTGTCCTCCCGAAGGGCTGTCCGAGTGACCCGCCCGAAGGGCTGTCCGTGAGGCCTCCCGGAGGGCTGTCCGAGGATCCGTCCGGTGGGACTATCCGAAGGACTGTCCAGAGGCCTCCCGGAGGGCTGTCCGAGGATCCGTCCGGTGGGACTATCCGAGGGACTGTCCAGGGGCCTCCCGAAGGGCTGTCCGAGGATCCGTCCGGTGGGACTATCCGAGGGACTGTCCCGATGCCTCCCGAAGGGCTGCCCGGAGATCCGTCCGGTGAGCTGACGTGGGAGTACATCCTCGCGGTTGGGAGGTTGTAAATCCTAGCTGCGGGGATCTGCACCGCCGATCGTCATCGACTCTACTTCCGCTGCGCTACGAGTCGGTAACGAAACAGATCAAACCTTGTATGCAGTCTCCATAGTGATCCTGGGCTGGTGCGTAGGTCGGAAATTTTTTGTTTTCTGCTGCGTTCCTTAACAGTGGCATCAAGAGCCGTGCTATGCGTAGATGCAGGTTGCGATCTAGAATACATAGAGATGTATGGGTGTTGCACAATATAATTAGGTAGTAGATGAGATCTATTGCTGAAAATTATTTGTGCAGGTGACAGATGAAGTCTGTTACCCGATGTTCTTGTTGCTTCCCTAGAATTTGCGTTTGCTCAATCTCGAGACAGTATGGTGGAATTTCACAAAGTTCTGGCAATCCGCGATCCTGATTGATCAACGAAGTGCTTCAGTTCTTTGGGTTCCGCCATAGTCAAAAGAAAGATGAAATTCGCAGATGAAAGGGCATTGCAGATATGATCTGCACGGGGGTCATGCGTATGACGAAGTTTAGTATGGGGCTCGAGATTTAATTATCTCGTGTTTCATACACCCCGCGATGTTAATCTAGCGACTTGAATTATCATACTTGATGATAATACGTAGGTAGCTTCGGTTTGTTCGAAACCTTAGAAGCCACGTAAAATGAAATTTGCATAAACCAACTAGAGGCGTCTAACTTGGTTTTGCAGGATGGTTTGCATGTGCATATGATGTGGTATAGCAGTGCTCATATTAATTCGATTATGTATGAGATGACTATATGATGTAAATTAACATGACCTGCGTGTCATGATTCGGCATGATGGCTGGAGCCATATGATTGTCACTTTAATGACCTGCGTGTCAACCTTAAGTAATGCACTTATTTTATTAGCTATAGAGATAGCAATATTATCTGGTGCATCGACAAGGTGGTGGCAATCTTCGCGAAGGTGAACACCGACGCGAATGCCGGAGACGAAGAAATACAAGAGTTCTCCGTCAGAAAGGGCTATACCATATCATGCTATTATGAATTGCCTGAGATGTTTATCCCTTATGATGCACCCTTCTTGATTGCGCGGTAGTCGCTTTTATTAGGGTGATCTCTCCAAAAATATCAAGTAGTTAGTGTTCTCCCAAGTGTAGCACCGTCACAGCACCTAACTTCTCGGAGTACGCCATGTACACATGAGTACAAACGATTAGGGAAGTGTGAGGCGGGTGAGGTCAGACCTTGCAGCGAGATCACTTGGTTGTCTTGACGTTCAGGCAGGACAGTCCTGAGCTCGGAACACACGCATCGAAAGATGAACAAGAATCGCATAGAGATGTGATTGGCAAGTTGGCCTACCGATTGAAATTCGCGTCATCAGTGATGAACCCGTCAATGGCGTTTAATTGAAATTTGGATCTTGAATCACTCACAATCAATTATGAGAGATATTGATTTGAGTGGGAGCGCACTTTAGAATTAATTCTTTTAATTCTTAGTGCAATTAATTATGAACCTTGTCTAAGTGAAATTTGCAAAATAGTTATAGAATAATGGCTCGCGTTTCCACCTTCCCTATTAAAATTGAATAAGCTGTTAAATATCTGGTTAAAGCTTTACGGTTGGTAACGTAATGTGAGGATTGTCCTCTAGAGTGCCGAGAAGGATTTTGTCCTATCGCATACTTTCGGTATTCTCCCGCTAATGCTATGGATCATGTGACTCTCGTCCTTCGATCCAAAAGCTAGAATTCCTTTTCAGTCAAAGTGCAATATGTTTGCTTCCATGAGACCCGAACTTCGAAAGTTTGGATAGTTATGTGATATTCATGGAATCTGAAAATCATTTTCAGAGACAGACAAAGGCTAAAAGATATGAGATATCCAAAGCAATGTTTGTTTGCAAGCTGTTAGTAAAGGAGTTTACTATGCATTAGACTGATAAGAGAGGGATCCAGGAGAACGCCTGTCATATGATGAAAGGTGAATAAAACAACAACTTAAAGAGAAAGGAAGTGTCCGAAGGGTGTTAGTAAGACTTTCACGCCTAGGAAGTCCGGGGCTAACGCCACTCTTAAGTTAGATGCTTCTTCTGAGAGTAGGAGAAATACTAAGAGTTAAACTGTTAGAAGTATAAAGGCAAATAAAAGGAAGACTGGAATATCCAGCTCATGTATGAATGTCATACAAGTTTTTGATGTATAAAAGGCTAGTCAAAAGATATAGTTCTTGGGAATTATGGTTAAACATGTTAATCACTAATTCTTGGGTATTGTGAGTTGATCACAAAGATACCCGCTCGATTGCATTCTGATACAACTCGATGCAAGAACTACTACGGCCTAAAAGACTAGCCAGGGATGAGGTTTAGATACACACAGGGAACATAGTAAATGTTACTATACCTTCCATTGGTGTATTCCCTATGTATTTACTTTCATAATTCATTTTAGAGTTTTACACTCTAGCCCATTGCATAAAGTATCTTGCAAGAAGGTTATTCATAAGAGAACTTTTGATGTTCGATGTTATGAATAACATAAGGGCCATACTTTCATTGTGAGTGAGATGTATGTTATGAATATTGATAATAATACATTACCTCTGTATTTACTTTCATAATTCATTTAGAGTTTCATACACTCTAGCCCTCTGCATAAGGTACTTTGCAAGAAGGTTATTCATAAGAGAACTTTTGATGTTCGGTGTTATGAATAACATGAAGGGCCATGCTTCCATCCAGGATGGGATGTATGTTATGAATATTGATGGTAATATGATACATCCATAACACTGACGCTAAATGTCGCAAGACTAAAAGAATACCACACAAGTGTGGCACTGCATTTGGTCACATTGGAGAAACCCGCATGGAAAATTCCATTATGATGGATTTTGAAGTCGTTTGATTTTGAATCATCTGACACTTGCAACTTTCCTCTGAAAGGTGAAGTGACTAAAATACCGTTCACAGGCCATAAGGAACGAGCAAAGAACATATTGGTGATCATACATTATGATGTGTGTAGTCCAATAAATGTTGTTGCAAGTAGTGGATTTATCTATCTTCAGAAATGACTCAAGTAGATATATGGATATTTACTTGTTGAGACGTAAGTCTGGATCTTTTGAATTCATTCATAAGGTTTTCAAAATGAAGAAGAAAATATTGTAACAAGAAAATTATGTTTCTACAATTCGATTGCAGAAAGGAATATTTGAGTTACAAGTTTAGCGAATGTCTGATGAGTTATGAAAGGGGTTTCATAACTTGCATCTCCTGGAACACCACTGCAAGTGGAAAGTCCGTGAAGATGTAATCGAACCATTTATGACATGGTAAGATCAAAGAAGACATAAATAGATTTGCCATTATCCCTTTTAAAAGGTGATGCTTTAGAGACTGCGGCTTTTACACTGAAAAGAGCTCCATCGGGTCTGTTGAAATGACACCATGGTATGGTACGCCCAACCATGTTATATCTTTTCTTAACATTTGGAATATGGGGCTTGTGTAAAAGGTTACAAACCTATTCCAAATCAGACAAGTGCTACTTTGTAAGGTTATCCCAAGTCATTGGGTATTCCCCCACCACTATACCGAGGCAAAGAATTTTGCCGCAAAACGGTATGCTTTTTAAAGAGAATGGTTCTTGCAAAAAGGTGAGTGGGAGAACAGTGCAACTCGATGAGATAAGCAGTATCTTCGTCATCAGATCAAAGAAAAGAAACCTTGGAAGTGATTCCGGAGTTTCCTACTGCGACTGATACGGAAGTCTCTACAATAAAATGTATGGACTTCGGTCGAACTTGCAGCTGAACCACGTAGGCAAAGCTCGTGCAAACCTATCAGGTGCGCAAACGAGATATTGTTGTTAGACAACAGTATACCTACAATACACAAGGAAGCGTTGATGGGCCCTGACTCCAGAATTGGCTAAATGCCAATACAATCCGAGATAGTTTCCATATAAGTGATTCAAGATTAAAATCTTGATACACCTTTCGGAAGACTTAGAGTCTAACGAATATTTATGGAACTAAAGACTGATACGGATAAAATGTTTTATCCATAAAGCTCGACTTGTTGCAATAACAAGTTCAAGGAGTTGACTACGATGAGATTGTCTCACCGTAGCGATGCTTAAAGTCGGTTCGGGTTGAACTAGCAATTAATACATATTTCAATCATGAGATATGAAACATGGATGACAAAAGGATTTCCATCTGATGGAAATGAAACCTAGGACTTGTATGTGATACAGTCCAAGGTAATTTGTCGATCCAGAGGATGCTAGTAAGTATGCAAACTTCAGAGTTCCAGCAATGGACAGAAGAGAGCAATGTGGAGTTGGAATCTTCGTTTTTGATGAAATGGTCAAAAGAGTTTGACTTCATCAAATGGGTAACGAAGATGCTTGTGGTTTCAAGAAAGTAAGTGGGAGCATAATGATATTTCTAAAAACCTTGTGTGCCTGACACATTGTTAAATTGGAAATAAATTTCTTGACACGAATTAGGACTTCATTTAAAAATAGTTTTTCGATGAAGTGCTTGGGCTAAACAGCCTTGATATTAGGCATGATGATCTATGGAGATAGATTTACCTAATGGGGCTAAGCAAAATGCATATTGACAAGATGCTAAAACCTTTTAGCATTAAAACGTCAAGGAGTGATTCTTGCCGAAGTCACATGGAAAGAGTTTTTGCAAAACTCGATGTCCCAAAACACTGATGAGCGAAATACATGATGGAGATTCCACACACTTTCGTGTTTGGATTAATCATGTATTCCATGGTATGTAAAACAACTAGATATGTCCAATACTCCAAAGTTGTTGTGAGTATAGATACCAAAGTGATCAAAAGTACTGATCATGGGACAACAGTGAAAAAGGGTCATTGAGTACTAAAGTAGCACTGATGACATGTTTTCTCGCAAGCGGAGATAATGAAGAGTTCGTTGTAAAAGGTTACATCGATACAGTCTTCATCATTTCTCCATGCGATTTTCGATTAAATTTGAGGGTTTTGTGTAATACACAATATGGTGGCACGGTAAGTTGGAATTGTTCCAAACAGGTTACTGTGGCGAATTCTATAACAAATGGCTAAGTATGTTGATGCTTTAGAAGCGACAAAGAAGATGTTGAATCATATAGTTCATTCATGAACTTAGTATGATTCCAAGATGGCTTTGGTCAATGGAACACTATTGAAGATAGTTGCTCCATAGCTCAGTCATAGGAATCAAGGTTTGACCAGTGATTCACACATATACGAAGCCAAGTCAACACAAAATATGAATTTTGTGAAAGCGTGAAAACGCGAGGACATGCAAAAGATACACACGGAACTGAAGTTGTCAGATCCGTTGGACATCAGGCTATACCACATGCGATGCATAATTTACACCGGTATGCCATAGGTGTAAAGTGCATTAGCATTGACTAGATCATTGACTCTAGTGCAAGTGGGAGTCTGTAGGAGATATGCCCAAGAGGCAATGATAAAAGTTATTATTTATCTCCGTGCTCATAATTATATTTATGTTCCATGCTATAACTGCCATGGTTCCCGAGCCCGTATATCCATAAAGGCTCTGAGGAAAACCCACGTGCACGTGTGGAATAATAAACGGTAAAAAGTATTCCTAGTCATGCCTCTAAGACTAGCTCAAGTGTTGCATGATGGTTCTGTTTTCCTGATCATGGGCATGACTATGCCGGCAACTTTGAGGGCACAATGTTAGTAGAACACTTGTGTTGAATCGACCCGATTGATGTTATGCTATGAGATTCATTCGTCATAAGTTAATGGTTAATAACACAGAGAAGTTAATGTTTGCATAATTCCTTAGACCATGAGAGTGTCGAGTTTCTTCATGCTTGCTTCATGAACTTTGGGGTTTGTTAAACGTCATCCGTAAATGGGTGGCTATTACGGCGGCTTACGGGTTCATGGAAAAGTATGTTAAGTAACTTGATAGCTCAAGATTGGGATTTGCTTCTCCGACGATGGAGAGATATCTCTGGGCCCTCTCGGTGTTACGGTATCCATCATCGTCTGGCCAGACACAAGTGTGATTTGATCACAGGGATGCCGGAACACAGAAACGAGAAAAGAGAACAAAACCGGTAACGAGGTAACTGGCATTGTGGACAAGTGTTGATCCACGAGGATGCCGATGTTTTCTCACCTCGGGTATTTGTAACATATCGCGAAGCAACAGGAATAGCACACGGCAACTGGAGGTTCACTCGAATATTCATTCGTGTGGGTATAGGGGTCAATATGGGTGTCCACGGCTCCGATGTTGATCATTGATCGGAAAGTGTTCCGGGTCATGTCTATACTTCACCGAACCTATAGGGTCACACACTTAAGGGTCATCTATCTGCTGAATACTAGACGGGGAGTCTGAGAGAAATTCACCGAAAAAGTTTCGGACGAAACGGAAACGTTCCGGAGAGGATATCGGAATAGTTCCGGTAAAACTGAAAAGTTGTTTCAGAGGATACCATAAAGTCAGATTGGTTTCGGCACATGCCTGATAATTCTTGGAGGGTGCCAGAATTGTTCTGGAAACTTTCTGGAATTTTCCGGGATGAAAACCGGAAATGTTCCGGAGCTGCCGGAACCGCTTCAGATGCTTTTCGCAGATGAAAATCACTAAACCGGAATTGTTCCGGATCGCATTGAAACTTATTTTAGTGGGTACTGGAATTGTTCTAAGCCCACATAAATATTTTCAGTTCGACTGGACGCTGAAAAATGTCGTCGTGAATAGTGAAATCAGATTTATGGATATGGTTGGAAGTTGGCTTTCCACAAATATCTTCCCAAGATATTTTGGGATGACATGGCATTTTGGATATGCCCATCCTACCCCTTGTTTTTCCTATAAATAGAGGGGAGGAGGCAGCCACATATGCTTCATCCTTGCTCTCACATACACATGCCATGACATTTCTGGCTTCTCTCTCCCTCCCAGCGAAATAGTTTCGTAGAGCTGAAAGGCTGTCTGGGTTCCGGTGGGAACTAGTTCTGGACGGCGAAGCCCTGCCGGATAGATGACACCGTATGTGTGCAACTCTGTAGAGAGATCGTAGTTTCGGTCTTAGTTCGAGAGTGCCTCCCGAAGGGCTGTCCGAGTTACAGTTTGAGTTTCGGGTGTCCTCCCGAAGGGCTGTCCGAGTGACCCGCCCGAAGGGCTGTCCGTGAGGCCTCCCGGAGGGCTGTCCGAGGATCCGTCCGGTGGGACTATCCGAAGGACTGTCCAGAGGCCTCCCGGAGGGCTGTCCGAGGATCCGTCCGGTGGGACTATCCGAGGGACTGTCCAGGGGCCTCCCGAAGGGCTGTCCGAGGATCCGTCCGGTGGGACTATCCGAGGGACTGTCCCGATGCCTCCCGAAGGGCTGCCCGGAGATCCGTCCGGTGAGCTGACGTGGGAGTACATCCTCGCGGTTGGGAGGTTGTAAATCCTAGCTGCGGGGATCTGCACCGCCGATCGTCATCGACTCTACTTCCGCTGCGCTACGAGTCGGTAACGAAACAGATCAAACCTTGTATGCAGTCTCCATAGTGATCCTGGGCTGGTGCGTAGGTCGGAAATTTTTTGTTTTCTGCTGCGTTCCTTAACAAAAATGAACTCTAAATAAACTCTAAAGACAAAATATTGACCAAGTTTTCATACATCACAATGAACATCAAAATGAACTCTAAATCAACTCTAAATCAACTCTAAAGACAAAATATTGACCAAGTATATTTGTCACCAATCCTTTTAATGTGGGTTTTAAAATTTTCTCCCAATCCTTTTAATTATATTATAAAAATCAGTAGTGATTATTTTCATAACGATTTGGCCTCAAAAAAAATTCTTTTATTAGTATTTTCAAACTCTAGAATGACCCTGTTGCACTAGAACTATTTCAAATAATTCTTTTCAAATGCCACAAATTTTTTGAGAAGTCCTCTGATGCCTATAGATCATTTTTATGCAAAAAGCCACTTTGGTCATTTGAAAATTTTGAGCACAACTTCCATTTTTCAATTTTGGTCCATCTTGGCATTGAACTACAACCCTATTTTTCCTTGCTCAAATAATTCTGAATTTTTTGCATCTTATAGTCCTTCCAACTAAACCCTTAAGTCCAGAAGGGCAGCCCCAATTTCATCTTGCAAGTCCACCAAAAAATTCCCTGTAGTTTCTGTCCAGAACTAAATTCTAATAAAACTTGCACTAACAAGTTTTTCCTTTTATCAAACCAACTTGACCATCATCTCTAACATTCAAGGAGACATCATCCTGCCAAGTTTCACATACAACAAAGTTCCCTAGCTAGCCCTAGCATTTCAACAAACACCTTGTGGACATGGCAAACACATTTCAACAAACTCTATGAAATCTTGCAACTCTCTGAACAGGGGCAACTTTATACATACAAGGAGGAAGGAGGGAGGAGAGGGGTGGGAGGGAGGAGGGAGTACCTGGCCGGCCGGCTAGCTGTGGAGCGGCGGCGTCGGGGGCAGGGCAGGGGCGCGGCGGCGTCGGGGAAGGGCAGGGGCGCGACGGCGTCGGGGGCAGGGCAGGGGCGCGACGGCGTCGGGGCAGGGCAGGGGCGTCGGGGCAGGGCAGGGCGTCGACGGCGAGGTCCGGCAGCCTGGCGGCGTCGAGGTGGTCGTCGGCGCCGTCGGGGGAGAGGAGGATCGAAGTGAATTGTGTTTGAAAATTTTCTAAGTGCGCGGTTATATACAAAGACCTTTAGTCCCGGTTGGTGGCTCCAACCGGGACTAAAGGGTCATTTTCAGCAGCGCAAAGGGCGGGAAGCAGAGCCCTTTAGTCCCGGTTGGTGGCTCGGACCGGGACTAAAGGGGGGCCTTTAGTCCTGGTTGGTGCCACCAACCGGGACTAAAGGGATGCGGCTGGCACGGCGTCGGGCGGGTGGATGTTTAGTCCCACCTCGCTAGCTGAGAGGCGTCGAGAGTGGTTTATAAGCGCGGCTGCGCCAACCCTCTCGAGCTCCTCTCTTATTCAGGCCTACAGGCCTAAAAGCACTCTCTCTGCCTGTGGGCCTTCTGGGCCTGCTGCGGGCCTGCATCCTGGCCCAACTAGCGGATTGGGTTTCTAGTCGTATGCAGGCCGTGGTGGCCCAGTAGGCGGCATTTTTTTAAATTTTTTTACTTTTTAGTCCCGGTTTGTCGTAGCAACCGGGACTAAAGGTCTTTTCCAGTATTTTTGTTTTGTTTTTTGCTTTATTTATTTTCTTTTGTTTCTACTTACAGCTAAATACTTAGAGTTTTTGAGTGATTCTTTTTGCTTTAGGTCACAAAAATTATAAACTTTCTGTTAGTGCCAGTAGTTTTCAAATTTGAATAGTTTAAATTTGAATTCTTTGAAATTTGTGTGAATCACTAGTTTGTGAATAACTTTACTTTAAAAATAGATTTTTGAGTGATTCTTTTTCCTGCTGTTTAATATTAGTGTGTTTTATCATTATATTCAATTTGGTAATTTTTAGGTTATTTAAAATGGGTGTTTTAATCAAAAACAGATTTTGTTATTTTAGTTTGCTATTAAAGTTTCTAACAAAAAATACTTTATGAAAATTCTTTTTGCTATTAAAGTTTTGAACAAAAAATACTTGGCATGGTATCATCATTTCACCCACATAGCATGTGCTAAAAAGTTGAGAGGGTTACGGGAAACACTGGATGCACTTCGTGTACAAACTGGACAATCTCTTTCGAAGTATCAGGGTTTCGGACGAAAACTCATGTGTTACGAAGGCATTTCATATTTTTTTAAACTTATTTGAACTCCAGACTTTTTGTGCGTTCAATATGCACCATTCAAAGCCACATCATCAATTTTCAACCCTTTCTGACTTCATTTGCTATTTTTCATGCATTTAATCTTTTTTTTGAGCTAAATGACCCTGAAATTGAAAAGCACTACAAATGAACTCTGAAAAGGTTGAAAGTTGGCATGGTATCATCATTTCACCCACATAGCATGTGCTAAAAACTTGAGAAGGTTACGGGAAAAACTGGATGCACTTCGTGTATAAAATGGACAATCTCTTTCGAAGCATAATGGTTTCGGACGAAAACTCATATGTTACAAAGGCATTTCATTTTTTTAAACTTATTTCAACTCCAGACTTTTTGTGCGTTCAACATGCACCATTCAAAGCTACATCATCAATTTTCAACCCTTTCTGACTTCATTTGCTATTTTTCATGCATTTACTGATTTTTTTGAGCTAAATGACCCTGAAATTGAAAAGCAGTACAAATGAACTCTGAAAAGGTTGAAAGTTGGCATGGTATCATCATTTCACCCACATAGCATGTGCTAAAAAGTTGAGAGGGTTACGGCAAAAACTGGATGCACTTCGTGTACAAAATGGACAATCTCTTTCGAAGTATCACAGTTTCGGACGAAAACTCATATGTTACAAAAGGCATTTCATTTCTTGACATGTAACTGCAGTGATATTCTAGATCAAATTCATCATCAGAATAGTTGTGGAGAGAAAGTCTTCACTTTTTCTTCGCGTGTGTCCCTTGCTTATTGCGACGTAACCATGGATAATCTTCATCATTTAACAAGGTGCTTGGGTCAGCCTTCACTTTGAAGGGAGGAATTTCATGAAACTTTTCATAATCTTCAGACATGTTTGTCTTGCCCTCCACTCCCACGATGTCTCTTTTCCCTGAAAGAACTATGTGGCGCTTTTGCTCATCGTATGATGTATTCGCTTCCTTATCTTTTCTTTTTCTCGGTTTGGTAGACATGTCCTTCACATAGAAAACCTGCGCCACATCATTGGCTAGGACGAATGGTTCGTCTGTGTACCCAAGATTGTTGAGATCCACTGTTGTCATTCCGTACTGCGGGTCTACCTGTACCCCGCCTCCTGACAGATTGACCCATTTGCACCGAAACAAAGGGACCTTAAATCATGTCCATAGTCAAGTTCCCATATGTCCACTATG
The DNA here is from genome assembly GCA_039707655.1 of Elymus sibiricus. Taxonomy (NCBI): domain Eukaryota; kingdom Viridiplantae; phylum Streptophyta; class Magnoliopsida; order Poales; family Poaceae; genus Elymus; species Elymus sibiricus. Next base: position 353,158,441 of record CM077664.1, read on the forward strand.
TAACCATAATATGTGTCCTTTCCCCTGTTGGTTGCTGCATCAAAGCGGACACCACTGTTTTGGTTGGTGCTCTTTTGATCTTGGGCGATCGTGTAAAATGTATTCCCATTTATCTCATACCCTTGGTAAGTCAATACAGTCGAAGATGGTCCCCTGGCCAACGAGTACAGCTCATCTCCAACAATGTTGTTACCCATGAGATGTGTTTGCAACCAACTGCCGAAAGTCCTGATGTGTTCACATGTAATCCAGTCGTCAGACTGCTCCGGGTGTTTGGAGCGCAGAAAATTCCATTGACATACGGGATCACCAAGGTAGAATTCTGTAGAACTGTGTAGTGTGCTTGAGCCCAAGAATGCCCGTCCCTACATATTATTGCATCCGCTCCTAGCGTGCCTTTTCCAGTCAGTCTCCCCTCATACCGCGATTGAGGGAGACCAATCGGCTTAAGGTCAGGAATAAAGTCAACACAAAACCCAATGACCTCCTCTGTTTGATGGCCCATGGAGATGCTTCCTTCTGGCCTAGCACGGTTACAAACATATTTCTTTAAGACTCCCATGAACCTCTCAAAGGGGAACATATTGTGTAGAAATACAGGACCCAGAATGGCAATCTCGTCGACTAGATGAACTAGGACGTGCGTCATGATATTGAAGAAGGATGGTGGGAACACCAGCTCGAAACTGACAAGACATTGCACCAAATCATTCTTTAACCTTGGTAGGATATCTGGATCGATTACCTTCTGAGAGATTGCATTGAGGAATGCACATAGCTTCACAATGGCTAATCGAACGTTTTCCGGTAGAAGCCCCCTCAATGCAACCGGAAGCAGTTGCGTCATAATCACGTGGCAGTCATGAGACTTTAGGTTCTGGAACTTTTTCTCTGCCATATTTATTATTCCCTTTATATTCGACGAGAAGCCAGACAGGACCTTCATACTGAGCAGGCATTCAAAGAAGATTTCCTTCTCTTCTTTGGTAAGAGTGTAGCTGGCAGGACCTTCATACTGCTTTGGATGCATGCCGTCTTTTTCGTGCACACGTTGCTGGTCCTCCCGTGCCTCTGGTATATCTTTTGTCTTCCCATACACGCCCAAGAAGCCTAGCAGGTTCACGCAAAGATTCTTCGTCACGTGCATCACGTCGATTGCAGACCGGACCTCTAGGTCTTTCCAATAGGGTAGGTCACAAAATATAGATTTCTTCTTCCACATGGGTGCGCGTCCCTCAGCGTCATTCGGAACAGGTTGTCCGCCAGGACCCTTTCCATAGATTACTTGTAAATCCTTGACCATATCAAGTATGGCATCACCAGTACGGAGGGCGGGCTTCTTCCGGTGATCTGCCTCACCTTTGAAATGCTTGCCTTTCTTTCTTAAGAGATAGTTGGTCGAAAGAAATCGACGATGTCCCAGGTACACATTCTTCCTGCATTTGTCCAAATATATACTTTCGGTATCATCTAAACAGTGCGTGCATGCGTGGTATCCCTTGTTTGTCTGTCCTGAAAGGTTACTAAGAGCAGGCCAATCATTGATGGTTACAAACAGCAACGCATGTAGGTAAAATTCCTCCTGTTTGTGCTCATCCCACACACGTACACCTTCTCCATTCCACAGCTGTAAAAGTTCTTCAACTAATGGCCTTAGGTACACATCAATGTCGTTGCCGGGTTGCTTAGGGCCTTGGATGAGCACTGGCATCATAATGAACTTCCGCTTCATGCACAACCAAGGAGGAAGGTTATAGATACATAGAGTCATGGGCCAGGTGCTATGATTGCTGCTCTGCTCCCCAAAAGGATTAATGCCATCTGCACTTAAACCAAACCATACGTTCCTTGCGTCACCTGCAAAGTCCCCCCACCTTCTCTCGATTTTTCTCCACTGCGACCCGTCAGCGGGTGCTCTCAACTTCCCGTCTTTCTTACGGTCTTCTTTGTGCCATCGCATCAACTTGGCATGCTCTTTGTTTCTGAACAGACGTTTCAGCCGTGGTATTATAGGAGCATACCACATCACCTTGGCAGGAACCCTCTTCCTGGGGCGCTCGCCCTCAACATCACCAGGGTCATCTCGTCTGATCTTATACCGCAATGCACCGCATACCGGACATGCATTCAAATCCTCGTACTCACCGCGGTAGTGGATGCAGTCATTAGGGCATGCATGTATCTTCTGCACCTCCAATCCTAGAGGGCATAGAACCTTCTTTGCTTCGTACGTACTGTCGGGCAATTCGTTATCCTTTGGAAGCTTCTTCTTCATTATTTTCAGTAGCTTCCCAAATCCGTTGTCAGATACACCATTGTCTGCCTTCCATTGCAGCAATTCCAGTGTGGTACCGAGCTTTGTGTTGTCATCTTCGCAATTTGGGTACAACCCTTTTTTGTGATCCTCTAACATGCGATCGAACTTCAACTTCTCCCTTTCACTTTGGCATTGTCTCTTTGCATCAACAATGACCCGGCGAAGATCATCATCGGGCACATCGTCTGGTACCTCTTGATCTTCAGCTTCCCCCGTTGCAGTATCACCGTATTCAGGGGGATAGTTGTCATCATCCTCTTCTTCTTCGTTGTCTTCCATCATAACCCCTCTTTCTCCGTGCTTGGTCCAAACATTATAGTGTGGCATGAAACCCTTCTCAAGCAGGTGGACGTGAAGGGTTTTCAAGTTAGAGTAATCCTTCGTATTCTCACAGACAAGGCATGGACAATACATAAAACCATTCTGCTTGTTTGCCTCAGCCACTTCGAGAAATTTATGCAGGCCCTCAAGATACTCGGAGGTGCGTCGGTCACCGTACATCCATTGCCGGTTCATCTGCGTGCATTATATAATTAAGTGTATCAAAAACCATTACAGAACATCATGAATAGAGAAGTGACTAAATTAATACAAGTTCATCATCACATTAAAACCAAAGTACAGTAGTGATCAAATGTTATTACTGAAAAAATAAATACATAAAGTTCATACATATATAGTTCTCATAGAACAACATATAGCTCTCTAGAGCATCTAATTAAAACATACATTGAAACTATGAAAAACAACAACAAATGCGATCATAATCGCAACTAAGGTAACAATTGATCCAACGGCATAATGATACCAAGCCTCATTATGAATGGCATATTTTCTAATCTTTCTAATCTTCAAGCGCATTGCATCCATCTTGATCTTGTGATCATCGACGACATCGGCAACATGCAAATCCAATTCCATCTTCTCCTCCTCAATTCTTTTCAATTTTTTCTTCAAGTAATTGTTTTCTTTTTCAACTAAATTTAACCTCTCGACAAGAGGGTCGGTTGGAATTTCCGGTTCACATACCTCCTAGATAAAAATATCTATGTCACGTTGGTCGGCATAATTGTCATAAACACTAAATGAAACAAATCATAATAAAAGATAATATACCACATCCGAATCATAGACAGGACGAGGGCCGACGGGGGCGGATACCAAAGTCATGGCACTATATAATAACAAACAATAATAAAAATAAGAAAATTATACAAGTATCTATCTAAATCATACAAGTAAGAATTTTTTTTCTTTTAAAAAGAAGATAAGAACAAGAGGCTCACCACGGTGGTGCCGGCGACGAGATCGGCGCGGGCGATCGACGGCGGTGAGGACGGGGACGAGGACAGCACCCTACACATGTGCAGACTCTAAGAAGTTAATTTCAGCTCAAATTGTGCATCTAAATCAAAAGAACTCCCACATACACTCCTCCACGAAAACCCACAAACCACTCTGCTTCTACAGCATTTGAAATGAGCTAAACTAGCAGTGAGAGATGAAACGATGAAGTTGCTAACCTTTTAGAACACTTGTGTAGTTGGTGCACCGCCAAACCTAGACAAATCTTGGGAAAAATGGAGCTGGGAGGTCGAGCTTGGAGAGGAGAAAGCTTAAGTGTGACTCGGGCATTTCATCGAACACCTCATGTGCATAGGAGGTGAGAGTAGAGCAGCACACACCTCCCACACCGGCCGGCCAAAAAACAAAGGAGTGAGCGGGCAGGGGAGAGCATATATATAGGCATCTCTTTAGTCCCGGTTCGTGGCTAGAACCGGGACTGAAGACTGACCTTTAGTCCCGGTTCCAGACACCAACCGGGACTAAAGGGGTTGCGCCAGGAGCGAGGCCCTTTAGTCCCGGTTGGTGGCTGGAACCGGGACTAAAGGTCCCAGCCGAACCGGGACTGGTGCCTGCCGAGGCCCGGCCGGCGTCCTGGCCGCTCGAAGCGGGACTGATGCACGCATGAGTCCCGGTTTGTAACAGAACCGGGACTGTTGCTCTGATCTGGCCTGGACCAATGCCCTGTTTTGTACTAGTGCCTCTTCTCCGGTGCTTGAGCGCTTGCTCCGCTGTGAGCCTCTTCTCCGGGTTGCAACGTAGAAGACCACTCAAGACCTCAAAACCAGCCGCTGACAATGTCGGTGGGCCTTTGATCCTGGCCTCAGCCTGACAGGGGAACTTGTTGCGCAGAAAGCTTCCTGGTTGACATCCGCCAGGTAGACGGCGCCCGTCGTAGCCTGACCACTCTTTGATGTCAGCTGTGCCGAGAAGGTCCAATATCTCGCTGAGATGCTCCGTATCTGATCTCCCATGAAAAGGGTGCTTGCCAGCGAGGAGCTCAACCATCATGACGCCAAGAGCCCACGAGTCGACATGCTCGTCGTAATCCGTGCAGCCAAGAAGGAGCTCTGGCGCGCGGTATCCCCGTGTCCCGACGGGGTTGGAGTAGGGCGGCCCATCGGCCATGCTGCACGACAGCCCCAGGTCACAAATCTTAAGGTTTCCGTGGCTGTCGACAAGCACATTGTCGGGCTTCAAGTCACGGTGCATGAGGCCGAGACGGTTTATCCGCCTCACGCCGGCGCAAAGTTGTCTCATGAGCAGGTGAACCTCCAGCTCGGTGTGCCTTCTCCCGAAGCGGACATGCTTCATGACGTATCTAAGAGTTGGCCCCACAAACTCCATGGCGAGGAAGTGTCGGGACAAACCCCAAAAGTTAGGACAAACCAAGATAGCTCTCTTTCTCTCACTCGCACAAACGAAGGTGGAAGATGGAGCACACGATTTTCCCGGCGACGAACGCCGCGGCGCACGAACGCCTGTATCTTGGCTTTATTTCTCACAATAACTCGAACACACACATGAAGGTACACACGCACACACACAGCACAATCCGGAAGAACTCTCACGTCGACCGGGCACACACCACGGTCCCGACGGAGACTACATCTTCCTTAGGCCCCTCTCATGTTGCCTCTCTACCTGGGCACATACCCCACTCGGTGGCACATACCACACTCGATCAATACACATGAGAGCTATTTATACCCGGTGCACACACACCTAGCTAGCTACCACGCACGCAAGACCCGGCCACCACTAGCACGTACTCACGGCCGGCTCACCCACTAACTAACTCATGCATGACTATGCCATCACGCCATGAAGCTAGCTAACCAACTAACCACCTGGACTAAGCACTACGCGCTGGACTAACCAACTGCCACGGCCAAGAGTGCACGCTCATATCCATCTGATGCATGCACCACGTCCGCCGGTCTCCACAACAGCACACGACCTGGCCAGAACAACACACACATGCATGAACTGCCGCACGCACACGCTATGTCAAGATTATGGCTAACAGGAAGGCCTCATTGTCGAGGTGGCCGGAGGCGCGCGGCTGCACGATGGATGGGTGGCCGCTGCACGCCTCGAGGGCGCTGACCTCGGTCGCGAAGTCGGAGAGGTAGCAGCCGACGTCGCCGTCGTCGCTCGCACGAAGACACTTCATCGCCACGATCTCTCCTGTGCGGCGGTCTCTGGCCCGGTAGACAACGCCAAAGGTTCCTGCGCCAATCACCTCGAGCCGGTGGAAGCGGCCGCTGCCACAGGCAGCGGCCGGTGCTCTTTGATTCTTGCTCGCCGCCGGTGTGGCCGTGACCACGTCGTCTAGGGCAGCCACGCCAATACGCGGCGGGGTTGAAGTCGACCACCCCATATCTCGCCGAGACAAATCTTTGTTCGATCGATCGACTAACAAAGCCGTATGCCTATGTATATGTATAGACGGCCAGGACGCTATACATTACACGACTCGGTCATTGGAATTCTAATCAAGCTCGGATAGGGACCGCTGGACTCATGCTTGTTTGAAAAGCCATGTGCATGTTAATTAGGTTTAGGCTAGCTAGCTTAAGCGTTAGGCTTATAAGCTAATTATAGGGTCCTACTCCTATCCTTGCGTCCAGATGTACTGCCGCATCGATCGTGGAACGCAACGCAACGCATGCATGCACGCACAAATGACACATGCCTCGTGAGAGTGAACCGGTCCATGCATGCATATATGCCACTCAAGGACGCACACACACTACGTACGGCGCCCGGCTGCTTTCGGTGTACAAAAGTCCTGCTCCCTTTGTACCGGTGCATAAGTCATCTTATGAAAACCAAATAATCCCAAAACACTTAGGCGCAGTGCATTAACTCTCACCTCGTTTCTTATTTCTTGACATTAATGAAGGAATCAACCAATAAGAAACGTGGGGCGTGGATGTTTTTAATAACTTGAGACTACCTAGCATGGCATGCAGTGGTCAGTTCATTGCATGCAATGGTATTAATTAGCAAATAAACATTAAGTTCTCTCGTTTTCTTCTCCCTCTTGGTCGCGGTGCACAACGTAAGATGACTTATACACCTGTACGGAGGAGTACTCTTGTTCTTATAAAAAGAGATCCGATGTGAATTGGATAGTTATTGCAATATAAATACCTAAAATGGTTACATTTATATCATGGATTTTTAGGGCAATATAAATATCTAAAATGGTGGGTTTTGAGGCTTTGTCGTCATTTAAAGTAATTATGGCACACCAATGAATACAGACACAAAATCTACACATTATAGTACTCCCTCTGTTTCAAAATAAGTGTTGTGGTTTTAGTTCAAATTTGAACTACAACTGCTACACTTATTTTGGAATGGAGGGAGTACTGTTTTTTTGCGTCTAATTTCAAGTTTATATGTTGTGTTGCCTGAGATTAAAAACAGAGAGAGAAACTTTTACTAAGTGAAGCTTGAGACTGGAAATATCACACTGACTGCACTCTCGATTCCTCTAGAGAGATATATTTTTTATAATCAAATGTAAAATTCAGAAATTTGAGACAAATCCATTTGCTCAAAAAGCTCAGAAACTTTGAATTGAGAATGTATAAAAACTAAAACATGAACTGAACTAGCACACCAGTCAACAAAAAGTTTTGTCGGCACTTCAATATCTTCGCAAGATTTATATATCGCCCGTTGCGAGGCGGAGTTCCGTCTCGCCTATGGCGGGCGCTTTACTGGGCCAGCCCCATACTCTAGGACCAATTTTTTGGTTTCCACTGTTTTGCACTGTTTTCTTTGGGTTTTTTTTTTTTGCATTTTTCTTTGGTTTCCTTTGTTTTTCTTCTGCTTTCTTCCTTTTTTCCCTCGGGTTTATTTGTTTCTTTCTCCATTTTTTTGTTTCTTTCTTCGGTTTTCACCAATTATTCTTCGAGTTTTTTTCAAAACCGACCACATTTTTCATACGCATTGTACATTTTTCGTATACATCAAGAACATTTTATTTATACATGGTTAACATTTTTCAAATATATGCTTTGATGTCTTTTTTTCCATACACATTTTACATTTTTCATATACATCTAAAACGTTTTTATATAACTTAATTTTTTAAAATACATGATTAACATTGTTTCAAATACTTTTCAGAAAATGTTTTTTAATATGTGTTAAAAAATTTAAAATACATGTTGAAACATTTTTACATTGGATAAAATATTTTTTAAAAATCACAAACATTTTGTTTGAAAAGCATGAGCATTTTTCTAAATGTCACATACATTTTTTGAATGGTACGAAACATTTGTTTTGGAATTAGATGAACAGTACTTACATTGTATAACATTTTGAAGAAATGTCAAGTACATTTGTTTGAAAAGCATGATTTTTTTTAAATGTCACATACATTTTTCTGAATGGTATAAACATTTTCTAAAAGTTGAGCGAACATTTTCTTACACTACATTTACATTTTTGAAATGTGCAATGAACATATGGAAAACCATTATATATAATTTATTTATTAAAAATAAAAAGCAGAAAAAAAAAACAAGTGGCGTGAGCGCGACGTCGGCATGACGGGAACCCATGGTTAGTGGGACGGCCCACTACCGGTTCCCTTCAAGCGACGCGGTCTACTGTCTCACACGAAGCGAGACATAGACGCGCCCCAATATCTTTGCCAACACTTTTTTAGGCAAACTCGCAAGCTTCTTTAAGGTACCCAATGTAAAAATATTTAAAATATGTGACTCTTTTTTTTAGGCAAACTCGCTTCATTAAGGTATCACCGGACGAACAAAAGATCACCGGGTTGCCCTAACCAAGTATGGCGACCAACCCCTAAAGAAAGTGCATACTTACTGAGATTGTGAGCCTCGACATTCTAGGTCATAAATTCATATCTAAAGAGACAAGAAATAAAACTACGGGCTCTATCTATGATTTCATGTGTGATAGCTCCATACTTTGTTGCAGTCCCCTCCCCAATTGCTTCAATTGCCACCTTGCAGTCTGATGCCACTGATATCCTGGTGATATACAAGTCCAGAGCCAGAGCCAAGGCCTCCCAAATCGCCAAAATCTCTAGAACTGTTGGGTCATTGATGTAATTAAACACCACTGTCGACGCTCCTTGGTAGACTCCAGCTTAGTTTCTACAGATAGTCGCCACAACGCCACTGCTGCATCGACGTTAAATTTGCATGACCGTCCTCGGGAGGGAGCCAATGCCTTGCTCTTGTGTTTAAAGAGGAAGCAGTCCCTGTACCTGTCGGCTTATGAAGAATCTTGATCTCGTCAATGTACGAGTTGATAAAACAACGTGTTGCATATGGAGTCTGGAATATGTCCTCATGAATCACTTTTCTCCTGGCTACCCAGATCGCCCATAGGGTCACAATTAACCTGACAAAGTCCTTCGGCGACAACGTCTCACTCATAGCAAACAGCCATTGTTTGGCATCCATGTCTTGATTGAGGCTCATGAATTATACCAAGTCATCTTTGGAGAGTGCCCATACACTGTGAGCCATGCTACATGTCAGTAGAGAGTGTCTCTAACTGTCGGCCGAACCACATAGACAGATTGCCAGTCCTGGCAAGGCAGAAACGCGGGCAAATTGTAGGACTATGGCCCAAGAAGTGGCATGAGGGTTGCAACTAGGAAGCAAAGAAAAAGGGGAAACATTATTCCCTAAGTAACGCGACGAGGGCGAGCAATTGTGCACCCGCCTAAGCCTCCCACTGCTATATGGTTCAACCCATTTGCGCCTTTTTTCCCTGTGTTTCTTTTTGCTGGGTTAATTTCGGTTTTTTATTATTAGATTCATAAAAAAGTTAAAATATAGATGTATTTAAAATTTGTGAACATTTTTTGAAATATGTGAAAAAATTGAAATTCAGGACACATTTTAAAATTTCTGAACATATTTTTAATTCAATTTTTTTTATTATGGAACATTTTTTAAATGTTGAACATATTTTTAAATTTATGAAAAAAAATTAAGATCCTTGAACTATTTTAAATTTACAAAAAATAATTATTCTGTGAACATTTAAAAAAATTGTTAACATTTTTATGATTTTTTTAAAAAAAATAAGAACAAAAATGAATTTGAGAAAAAATGAAAAAGAAACAAAAGAAAAAACATACACCCTGCGCGCGCACTTGGGCTGCGCAAAGTGAGCGCGGGGAGGGTGTGCATGTTTGGTCGCCCTGCACCATCCTATGCGCGGCTTAGGAGGTCTCCAGGCAAAGGCTCAGGCATGAAGGACGCTTAGTCCGCTAGTGCTTACGATTTGAGTTCTTCAAAAGTTAGGTTTAGAGTGTAGCCATTGTTCTAGCGAGGCGTTGCACCGTTCTTGATGGATCTTTGCAGCTACATGTCCAGGATGTCATAGATTTCCTTTGGATTTACTTTGATCCCTCTTTGACATCAAGGATGTAAATTTCTTCCATCAACTCTAAAGGCACACTTCGTTGGTTTAAACTTCACTTGATACCCCTCGGAGGTTGGAGAAGGGCTCTACGGTATCATTTGGATGGGTGCTTGCAAGGTGGCTCTTTATTGATCATTGTCAAGTTATACTTCGACATTCCTTCCAAGTACTTCTTTGAGGGTGGTAGCTTACAAGAAGTTGAAGGTAACCCCTACATAACAACTAAGTGTCCAAAAAAAGGGAGTACTAGTGTTTTGAGCATGCCTTGTCAAGGCAGGTAGGTAAAGTTCACACACATGAACCACTTTTCCGTTGGCCTTCTTCAGCGTGACGGGGCTCACGGGTACTCAGGTTCCATACCTCTCAAATGCGATCACCCATGGCGAGTTGTTCGACTTCTTACTTGATGGCCTTGCTTCTTTCTATGGACAATTTCGAGAGTTTTTGTTACTACATCAGACTCTAGTTTGATTGTGAGGCAATGCAGGATGACTTCCCAGAGAACCTTCATCATGTGCGCGGGTGACTAAGTAGACATGTTAGAATCTTCCTTGAAAAGGGCAAAGAGTTCTTTGTGGAATTCCCAGGGAAGGTCCATTGTGACTTTTAAGGGCCGTGCATCTTCTTTTCCTAAGAGGTGAATTTTAAGTTTCGTGTGAACTCTAAGTAAACCAACATTAGAAAATTTTAGCATGTTGCGAATTATACTACGATGCTAACACAAGGTGGATGTGTGCCGACGCGCAAGGCCTACTAGTAGGTTTCAATAGGCACAATAATGCACACACTAGGGTCTCTTTGGTTACAAAAACCATAGGATTTTTGGAGGGTTGGAATTCTTAGGATTTCCCACCTAAGAATTCCTTTGCACTACATTTCATAGGAAGTTTAGTATCCACTCAAACCTCTTAAAAATAATTCTTTATTTTTCTTGTGATGAAACCAACCAATCCATTCGAATAAGCATAGCATTCCAATCCCGTGTTTTACCTATTTATGTGTTTTAAATCTTGCGAATCAAGAAGGCCCTAAAGGCACTAACTATATAACTAAAACTTTTGCAATCATTTGAGGACAATAGTACACATTGCCTTACTACAAGAATTAATCACTTGATATGAAGTGGAGTAGACCAGTAATATTCACATCTCGACGTTTATATATTGCCTAGCATGTAAGAATTTCAATTTCATATTAGCGATGTCAAATTAGGTAACAACAGATAACAAAAGAGGCGGACGTGATGTACGCGGGAAACAATGTTGGGGTATTGTGCTGCGGTTGGGGAGTGTGTGTCATGAAGGAGATAGATACCCCCACACTTTCTTAGCCCCTCCCAAACCTCCATCCACGGTGACAATGAGCAAACCACTGCATCCACAGACAACTTCACACCACCACAATCCCCCCCCCCCCACCCCACCGTTTGTCATTCCATACGGAAAGACAACAACGAGTAATGGAGATAGATTGAGGTGGGCAGTGTCACGTGGGTGGCATCCACTTGGCCCTCGAGTCTCAAGTTTGAACTCTAAGTAAACCAACATCGAAAAAAAATCTCTTAAGTAAATCAACCAACTACACTAGAAAGGATTTAAGAAATAAAAACAACTATTCCAGAAAGAATATCAACACATGCTGGTTCCTCTCATCACAAGTGTGAAAACAAACTTAGCCCATTGCCAAATTAGACTAAGACTTTAACAACGGTCACATGACATGCCAACGCGCAAGTCCTACCGGTAGGTTTCAACAGAGAAGAAGAGGTACGATAATACACACACCAAGTCACTAACTACTACCTCCCTTTCAGTTTACAAGACACACATGTATTTATACGTCATCATTTTGGTCATAAAATATATACTATTTAATAAATATATACTATTAAATTTATATTCAAAAGAAGTTCTAATTATATACTTCATATGGCAAGTGAGTAATACCTCGTTTGTCAAATTTATGGTATAGAAATAACCCGTGTGCCTAACAAACCAAAAGAGAGGAGTATGTGCGAACCAATCTGTGGTTGGATGGTTAGAGGGACAGTGGTATTCCCAGCCCACCAGGGTTCAAGTCCTGGTGCTCGCATTATTCCTGAATTTATTTCAGGATTTCCGGCGATGCGCTTTCAGTGGGAGGAGACGTTCCCGTCGACGACGAGGCGCCTACGGTGACTTCGTAAATCTCAAGATGATATGCCGGCTCAATCTCTCGAAGGTGCTCATAGGGGTAGGGTGTGCGTGTGTGCGTTCATAGGGGTGAGTGTATGCGCGTATGTATGAGCGCTTGCGTCTGTACTGTGTTCAAAAAAAAAGAGGAGTATGTAACCAACATCTTGCAAACACCCGAGGACAATAGTAAGTATCACTAAAGTAATCTAAATCGTCTTATATTTGTTTACAAAGGAAGTACTACACACATTACTACAAGAATGAATGATTTGATAGGAGTAAACCAACAATATGTCTTGATGATCATGTACTAATTGTCTAGTTCTCAAAAAAATATACTAATAGTCTAGTACTAGCCAGATGTGTTGTGCCCAGAAACTCCTTTTCTCTCTTGCGGAAAGAGGGGCAAGCCATGCCTACCATTCCTTGTCGTCCAGGCCATTGATCCCCTCCTCCCCCGTCTGCCGCTCTGGAGGTGTGTGTGTGGGGGGGGTGTGGTAGATCTATGTTGTGGTGCTGTAATTAGGCTTTTAAGGTTAGGGTCCGCTTCTCGATGGAGGTGCTGTGATGGTGATGACGGCGCCGTGCGGTTTACGAATAATGTTTCTCCTAATCGATTGTGGCGAAGGGATGGGTGGGGTCGTTTGGTCACTACTCGGCTGAAGCGGCGGATCTGGGTCTGTCTTTGTGTTTTGCAGGTAACTTTCAAAGCCATCGTCCGAGTGGACAACACTTTTGTGTCTTGGTCCCAGTTATTGTTATTTCTCTCACCTGCGAAGTTCGACCAGCTTTGGCTTCATTAGGAAGCTCATGAGGTTAGGCCTCCCCCGATCTGTCTGGGCGGACCCAAGTGGTCGTCCAACCTTCTTCGCCACATTCTTATCTTGGCGGTGTTTCTCATATCGTTGTCACCGGCGTCTCGGGAGAATATCTGGTGCTACCGAGGCCCAGGTATTACCGTGATACGGGCTCTCGAGCCGTCGGATTCTTAGATCGGACGGCTCCTAGGAACTCTGCAACATTTGAAAAAAAAAAGCCTCATATCCTAAAATTGCGCATAGGTCCAGCAAATCCAACAGCTTGCGCATAGGTCCAGCAAATCCAACAGCTCCAGATGTCGTTCGATCTGAGAATCCGACGACCCAGGAGCCCGTATCACGGTAGCACATAGGCCTCGGCAGCACCAGATATTCTCCCCCGGCGTCTTGTGGCTCTGCTCAACATAGGTCGAGAGGCCGTATCGAGTTTAGGAAGTGGACGGCGTCATTTTTCTCAAGGACCTATGTTCAGTTTCTATTTCTGTAAGGATGATCTTGTAAAGACTTGTTTTGACTTCAAGGGCTCCTTTGATTCAAAGGAATTCTATAGGATTTTTGGAGGATTCAAATCCTTAGGATTTTTTCCTACGTTGGTCCTTTGATTCATAGGATTGGATCCCATAGAAATTTTTCCTATGGAATCTTTTGTACTAACATTTCATAGGAAATTTAACATCCACTCCAATCTCTTTTTAAAATTCCTTTGTTTTTCCTATGGCATCAAACACTCCTTCCTAATCCTATAGGATTCAAGTGGACATGCCACTCCAATCCTATACTTTTCATATTCCCGTGTTTTCAAAATCCTGCGAATCAAAGAGGCCCTAATATTTTACCATTTGGCCTTTTTTCGAAAGGAAAAACAATTTGCTGTTCCGTCGTGTATACAAGATTCAGTCTCACGGTGGTGAGATCAAATTAGGGGGCAACGGCAAATAACAAAGGCGGCGGCCGGCGGCGGAGGCGACGCACACGGCACAAACGCTGGGGTGGCGTGCCGGGGCCGGGCATCGTGCCACGGCGGAGGAGAGAGATACCCCCAATCACTCAATTTCTTCTTACCCCCGCGCCGCGCCGCAGCGCCAAGGACCAAACCACCGCGCAACTGCACGCCACCCTCCGTCAGTCGTGGGACAGCGACCGGCGCGTGCGCCAGCGAGGAGGATATAGATGGAGGTGGGCAGTGTCGTGGGGGCGCGATCCACTTGGGCACCAGCCGTCCGGGACCGAGACCGAGCGCCCCGCCGTGTCCGCTGCCGCGCCGCCGCCATGCAGCGCCCGCCGCCGTCCGTCCGCACGGTCTCCATCCCCTTCGCCGACCTCAAGGTGCGCGTCCCCCCTTCGCCTCGCCTTGCCTCGCGCGGCGGCTGTTTTCGTCTTCCTCTGGTTCTGACAGACTGACGCCGTCGATTCGGGCGGGCGCAGGAGCGGGACAGGGACCTGAGCGGCAAGATCGAGGAGGGGCTCGGCCCCAACGGCCTCGGCATCATCTCCATTTCCGACGTGAGTATCCTATCCGGATCGCGCTGCCGCTGGTCGCCTCTCGCGACTGCAATACGGCAGTTCTGACAGAGCAAGTCATGGGGTTCGTTCGTTCAGACAAACTGAATTTTAAGCGTGCCTTTTGCCTTTTTGCGCGTTCAGGTGCCGGATTTCCCAGCTCTGAGGAGAACGCTCCTGCGCTTGGCGCCGAGGTATGCCTGTGTCTCTCTCGCCTCATTTCAGTGCAGGATTTAGTGCCGCAATGTATGGACACGTCTTTGATATCTCTTGTTTGCTGTCTGTCAGAGTTGCAAACCTTCCTGAAGATGTGAAGAGACAACTTGAAGACCCGGATAGCAGGTAGTAAGTTGTAACCGGTTATATGGTTTTGTCATCAGGATTTGGGTTATGACTGCTGCACTTCAGACTTCAGAGATCCTAGTTTTGGTTGAGTATGATATATGACGTGTGCTTCTGTTCATGTCAAGTTTGATAGTTCTCACTGAGCACACTTTGAGTATTGATGCTTGTGCAAAGATCACTAGCTTAAAATGATTTATGTACTATTGTGGCTACTGCACAGGTATAATTTCGGCTGGAGCCATGGGAAAGAGAAACTTGAATCTGGGAAACTCGGTAAACATTCCCCCCTTTTACTAATTATGCATTCTCCTATCACTTTCTGAATGATTATTGCAAAGTGAATCAAAACCTTGGGTATTGTTGAACTTCATTCCCAAGTTCATTGTGCACCTCTTAAGGATCTCCAGTTGCGCTTTGCATTCTTAGTGTAATGTCAGCAAAATGAACTAGCTGTTGCATTTATGAAAGTAAATCAATTGTAACAGTATTATAGTGAACGCAGAAGAGTATTATTGGTGTTCTTTTTTCTTTTTTGAAGAACTTGTATGTCTTGGCATAATTTTAACTCACAGGTAATTTCTCATCATCCATGCAGACACATTCAAAGGCTCCTATTATGCCAACCCAATTTTGGATGTCCCTACTACTGATGATGTCCTTGTAAGTAGGTATAATATTTCTAACATAAAAACATATCATCTCAGTTATGATACTATTTAGTTCCATGAGATTGCCCCAAGTCTAATATATTTGATGACATCTCACTACTGATCATGTCTTTGTAAGTAGGTATAATATTTCTAACATAGCAATATATCATCTTGGTTTACTGATAATATTTAGTTCTATGAGATTGCCCCAAGTTTAATATATTTGATGAGATCTCAGTCCATATTAAATATCTGAATGTTAGCTACTTATTCAGAATACTTCCTCAAGGAAAAGAAAAATAATTTTCTTCTATATTTTTATATTAATATTGCTAAATGCTTCTTGAGCTGAAATATTATGTCTTATTATGTTTGCCTTTTCATGATATCTAAAGTTGCTTTAATCTGCAGGTATCCATCATACTGCCGACCAAATATATGGCCAGCTGATCATCTGCCTGAGCTTGAAATAGGTATGACTTGACTGACTGTCCTGGCATTGAAAAGCTTCTTACAACAGTTCATGACTATTTATTCACAGTGCAATAAAAGTTGCCCTCGCATTCTTTCATTTACAGCATTTAAAGCTCTTGGAAAGCTAATGTTGGAAGTTGGCTTGATGTTGGCTCGCCATTGTGATCTCTACGGTATGTACTGTGTAAACATTACTGTAACTCAGTATGGTTCTTTGGAGACTTGCCACATACTCCCTCCAATCCATATTAATTGTCGCTGATTTAGTACAAAGTTGTAGACAATTAGTATGGATCGGAGGGAGTAGTAAATTTGTTTCTCATGAGGCATATATTGGTTCTAAAATATTCTACGAAGAGTACAATTGCGAAGGAAATGTCCAGCTGAATACCCATCTTTTTAGAATGTATTATGAATTTAAATAGCAGTTGCAAACTCTGTTATGACTGGCCAATAGTGAAAAAAATACAATGCAATAATGTGTCTACATAACTCTACGGATACTTGAAACTTTCATAAGCTTTTGATGGACAAAAAACATCCATTTGTCTTTGTAAGATCTCCACTAGTTTATTGGCTAAACTGTCATTTTTTTCTAAGGAAACATGATTGTTCTACTATTTCAACACCAGAGCAATAATTTGAGCATCTAAAGATAACTACCCCATTGTACTGCAATATACGAAAGGAAAATATTGGTATAAGAAATATGAATAGTGGATATGGTATCCGTGTCTTTTGGAAACAGTGACCTCCATATTAATTCTGGGCCTTCTAATTGTGCTTTAATTTTGAGTTTGGTTTACCAGTTAGTCAAGTGGATCAACATCTGTCTGTTTTGCAGTAATGCAGCACGGAGTGGGACCATATGATGGTGAAAGTCTTGAGCAGACAATTTCCCATTCAAGGTGTCACAAGGGACGTCTCCTGTACTATTTCCCCAGACAATTCAGGTACATCCAGCATATCTACATGACTCATAAAAGAAACACGCATAAAGAATTAATTTGCTGTGAATACCCTTGTAACCTTCAGTTATGTTGGAGTTTAAGAGTATTTAGAATGGTTTATTGTGGTTTGGTGGTTCTGCACTCTCTCTAAGCAGCCCATCAAGAATAATAGCATTAGCTAACTACACCATCACTTATGCGAAGGCATATTACACTTGGATCAAATCTTAAATTCTTTCTTGCCCATTCAACCAACCTTTCCAGTTTTTAGTTGTAACAATTGATATTAACTTACCTCATATGACAGCACACAAAAAGAAGGTGTGGATTCTGTTTCATCGTGGTGTGGATGGCATACTGACCATGGGTCTTTAACAGGTAATGCACATCTTATCTGGATTTCTTTTCATGTATGTAGCTGTCACATTTTCTATGGTTTTGTCTTGAAGAAGTATTTTTTTGTAGCTAATAGTTCGTCTGTTCATGCAGGACTTACATGTGGCCTGTTTATGAAAAATTCAGTGGAGGTGCCCTGTCCTGATAGTGCAGCTGGGCTGTACATCCGGACTCGTGATAACCGAGTTGTTAAGGTAAGTTCTTGTGAATCCCAGTAGCTTTCTCTTCATATAAAGATAGTAAGCTATATAATGTCAATTATGAAGTCATCTTTACATTAGCAGATGTATAAAAAAAGGTATACCTGTGCTTGCTGCACTGGGAAATAGGCACCCTTGACAACCAGTGCTAACTATGCTCCTCATCACTGGTTAAATTGTTGCACATAATCCATGTTGACACTCATTGGTTAAATAATTGCACTGAAACTATACTAACATTATATTCACAGCTCCGCGTTTATTTGCTTTTGGTTGGATACTGTAGGTTACGTTTGGGGAGGATGAATTAGCTTACCAAATTGGGGAAACTACTGAAATACTATCAAGAGGTCGTCTATGTGCAACTCCACACTGTGTGCAGGTATTATGTCAAAGAGCTTACCAGTTGAACGTGTGATAGCAACCTACTTTTGTAACTTAGCATACTGATTATCAGTGTTCCCAATTTCCCACAGTTGTAACTTATTATACTGCTGTTGTTACTTTCAGGCACCCAGCAGTGAGAATGCTTCAAATGTTGAGCGCTCTACTTTTGCAATGTTCATGCAACCAGATTGGTACGTGCAAACTTTCTACTCAAAATTGTAGTGTCGGTGTAGTTTTGCTTTCATTTGATCGACTATCCGTTTTTGTTCCTCTGCGTTAAAAGTAATAGTCAGTACGCTGTGCTGCGCAAACACTAGAATCTACACTCCGTAGTGGATGCACTTCTGCTTTCACGTTGGACCAGTTAAGCTAAACCCATCAGAACCGGATTTTGTAGGGTAATAATTAATCCGGAAGAACTGGGTGATTAATATGGGTTTGTTAAACATCCGCTTACTACTTGTACTAAAAGAATAATCATTCTTTTATATTTGTTTTGCAGGAATGAGACGCTTAACTTTCCAAGTGAAATTCCTTACCACCAAGAGGTTTGTCATTTATCCATCACAAAATCTTGCCTCACTTTATTTCTTGTTTTTCGCAATGAACATAAATCTGCATTTGGTGCTGGTCTGCTCCTTTTTGGTTCTACTAATGTCAGTTTTTTGTAAACATGTCAGTTGATTCCACCAAACGGAGCGCTTACATTTGGAGACTACTCAGAGAGACTGGTGAACAAGTATTACCAGGGGAAGACGTGATTCACGTGGATTGTCACGATGAGGCGTGGAGAAGAGGCCTCAGTGAAGACGCTGTGCTACCAGGAAACTAAAATCTTCAACTAGTCATGCCTGCAAATACACTTCCAAGTTCCTAGAAAGCATAATTTTTTTTATAGGTATACATTACATCATTTCCGTACCATGCGCGGTTGTAAAAAAGATGCAAAAAAAAAAATGATCTGTTGAAAACTGTATAAAATAAGATGAAATTCGTGTACATGTAGTTTTTGTTATAGTCCTAATTTGTGTATGGAATGCTCTATTTTTACACACTTGTGGAATCCAAAAGTGTGCTCTTGCATGAGGAATATCAACGCTAATTTTCGCCCAACATCGCTAAGCACGCCATGCTGCCATCGTCTTCTCTACCGCCCTAGTTTGCCTGAATCTGTCGATTTTCACCGCAGACCTCCACATTAACAACTCTCTGTGACATTAGACATCGAAGTTCACATAGAAGAAAGGAAGGCCAGTCTCTCAGTGCAACAGAATACCAACAACGCTGTGTAGTGACCGTTCTCATACAGATAAAAAGTACAGTAGATCTTTCTCAGTGGAAATTCCTTCTATCGGTAGCAATAATCAGATCTATGGGGTGAATATAGTGCAAGGAGTTGGCGCCGGTGGGAAATTTGCTCTAGATCTACGCTAGGTACATGCTCTGAAATTTTCTTGAAAACAATGCTCAGTCTTGGAATTACCTTCGTTCAGTTAAAAATTATAGCTCTTGCAGTGTCATGCTTTAGCAACAACGCCACCGCTGGCGCATCGATCCTGCTAATACTACCCCACCCGTGCACCCCCCCCCCCCCCCTCGTCCCGCATCTCATGTGCGTCGCCGTCATCACCATTCCCGTTATTCCTTGTTCTATAATCTTAGATAATTCTCCGTGCGTTGTCACCGGGTGTTAGCATGCCAATCGGCTCATGTGAGAGATGCACATTAGTGAACAAAAGAAAAAGAAAAGAACAATTGTTGGGGTGTTGTGGTACAATGCTTGTTGACCTACATGAAAGGATTACCGAAAGGCAGTTTTAAAAAAAATTCTGCTCAAATGAAGTTTTTGGTCTCTTCGAGTCAGCTAATGACACAATGCTTTTCACGTTTTCTCAAGAGAAGAAAACAACGAGGCATCCGGGGAAAGGTAATACACTAAATGAGATCAAGCTGGGTGCCTGGGACATCTACCAGCAGGGATGATGATAGCAACATCTGCAGTAGGGAAGAGATGTAGCGGCATCAACTCGAGAAATTGCCGAAGGGATCAAGAAAGGAAAGTACAAATCCATGAATACTTGTTAGAAATGCCTTCATGGAGAAACCGAGCCGTGGCGATGAGGTCATTGCTCTTCGGGAAGACATCATGTGAGAATGGCGGGCATGGAGCGTGTTTGTTCTAATGGGGTACAGAAAACAATTGGTTTAATGAGCCTTGAAATTTCTAGAAATGTGATTTCCTAATCATACGCTAGGAACCTACATCAAGATATTTGTTTGAGCGTATGTTTTAGAGATCCATATCATGATATTTAAGAATGTTAAAATATACATGAACCCACGTTCACACTATATAATTTACACAATTTTTTTTTAAATGTGGGTTTTTGTTACAAAATACAGTTTGAATTTAGCAGAACGCAATGATTTATATTATAATTGTATAACAGAGAACAATATAGTGATATTTAACATAATGTTACATGATTCATTATGCTGACTAAGTAAAATTTACTAGTTAAGACTTTAGCATGATAAATACAATATATGTGTAAGTGTAAAATTTTAATATAAATTACATTTATTTTGACGCCCTAGGTCAAAAATTTGTTTGGATTGGTCCTATGTGGGATGGAGGCGAAAAGGTTGTGGAAAGTACCTAGTGCACCCGATCACGGGGAAATGGCGACAATCATCGATAGGGAGGGTCATGCCCCCTGCCACTGCGTGGCCCTCCCCTCCGCTACCGCCTCCACGGGCTACTCCCCCGGCACCACCGCAGCCGCTAGAGGAATCTCCTCCGACAAAGCCTCCTCCTCAAGCGCCTCCGCCACCAGGCCCTCCTCCCCCACCGCTGCCTGGCGCTCCTTGAACACCTCAGCCGCGACCTGCTGGGCAGTTCCTCCTACGGATCCACGCGGTCGCCACTTGAACCTGCTTCACCGTCGAAGGATTTGCTTAGATTAACCACACAGGTTGAATGAGCAAATTTAAAACACGGTGGCTGCATTACTACTTAATACTTACACGAACGGCGGGTGCGACCCCTCCTCTTGCTTGAAGATGATGTGCGAGTCGGGTGCGACGCCCATGCCAATATTCTCCTCCAGCTCCAAGACCGCTGATATCGCGACCCGACTCGTCTTCCTCTCCTTCTTGAAGGATGCGAGTGCCACGCACGGGCTCGCCCTCTTCTCCGCCTTGAAGACCGCAGGTGCGATGCCCGGGCCGGTCTTCCTCTCCGAATTTAGCACCGTGGGTGTCGCGTCCCGGCACGTGTTCCTCTCCTGATTGAGGGACGCGGTGGCCCAGCTGGTCTTCGCCATAATCGTGGGTGTCACGGATCCGCTGCTCTTCCCCTGTTGAAAATTGTCGATGCCTCGATGAGAGCGGACCGCAAAAGGGTTGGGGGTGGCGAATCTACATTCGGTGGTAGTTTGCTGGTCGGCGGCTCGTTCTGATGGCGGTAGTGATCGTTCTGTGGTACTGTGACCTTAATGTATTTTTTATTATGTTAGAGATGCTTTGTACTTCCATAGAGCTGAATCCTTTTTCGCAAAAACTAAATCAAGTTTGTTGATCCCAATGATGCCAAAAAAAAAGAAGTCAGGTCTGAAGGGAAGCAGAATTGGGCCTCACAAATGTCTAAGGCACAAGAAACACGCATCGTCCAGTGTCATTCACACATCTGTAGCACTATCGCTAACAGAAGTCGTGACTTTTGCAACAAGCCTACCTCACCCATCATTGGGATCGAGATCCTTTGACATTGGGAGGGAAGTCACAGGATGCTACAGTACCCTGACCTCTCTTCGCCAGATTTCTACAAAAGCGATCTAATCCAGCGGATTGTGAACAGTAATCGTGAGCAGTGATTCATGAACAGTAATACATCTACAGTGTTTTGTAGAACAGTGCAAGATCCCTGCCTTCCCTTCGCCATTCTAGGCACTGTAGCTCCCTAAGTTGCCTTCTGTAAGTTAGAGTATCCGGCTCTCCATCGTTGATACCGTTGTCCCTCGAGCCAAAACGCTTCAACCAATATGGTCTCCAAAACGATGCTTTGAGAAAAGAAAGATACGTCCTCAATCGAAGAGGTTTGAGGACGTGAATATCGCCGTTCCGTCAAGCCGAGTAGCCGACACTTGGTTTTCGCCTAGAGACGATACTAAGAGTGGAAAGGCGTCGGAGCTCTTCGGCATCACCTCTATGTAGGAAAACGATGCCCAAAATGTGACGCCCGTTTAAATTTCAGCGTTTCCATCTTGACTAGTCGATTCTAGCATATAAGAACATGGTTTGACGGTCGCGGGGGGGATTTTTTTACCATTCAACCAACACGGTTTTGGGGAACTTGATCCATCACATCATAAATTTCGCATAGTGGTAAACGAGTATTTTCGCTATTAAGCTGAAATACCCATGAAGGATTTTTTGAGGGGTGTCACGGACGTCGATTTTTTGTACTATGTAGATGGACGGATCAAGCAAACCTGATCGATCATCCCTGTTGGGTCGTCTCATCAGAGGACACCAAGGCTAATCAATTAAGGATCATGCCTGCAATAAACATCAATCAACTATACATGTGCAACCAACTAATCATGCCTGCAATAAAAATCAACTATACATATGCAACTAACTAAAAAAATTATAAGTATGCAACTCAGTAATTTTATTTTATGGAAAAACTAATAGAAGTATCTCAGTTTCTGGTCTCATTCTTCCTGACTGCCATGTATGGTCCTGCCAATCGAAAATTAGCTTTGGCATGGGAAAAAGTAAGACGAATAAGTGAAAACAAATAAGTTATTCAAAAGACTGATGACACGAAAGGCCTATTAGCTCAGCTGGTTAGAGCGTCGTGCTAATAACGCGAAGGTCGCAGGTTCGAGACCTGCATGGGCCATTAATATTTTTCTTCCTCTCCTTTTTCACTGTTAAAATTACAAAAAAGAACAAAAATATTTTTGGCTTCGCCCGGGTTCGAGACCTGCATGGGCCATTAATATTTTTCTTCCTCTCCTTTTTCACTGTTAAAATTACAAAAAAGAACAAAAATATTTTTGGCTTCGCCCGGGTTCGAGACCTGCATGGGCCATTAATATTTTTCTTCCTCTCCTTTTTCACTGTTAAAATTACAAAAAAGAACAAAAATATTTTTGGCTTCGCCCGGGTTTGAACCGGAGACCTTCGGTGTGTTAGACTGACGTGATAACTAACTACACCACAAAACCATCACGTCCTATTCATCCAAAAATACTATATAAGGATAATCACGTTAGAACAAGAGGGTTTATTGCTTATTGTAGCGCTCACTAGGTTAGGTAGACAAACCAATGTAGTGTCAGATTGAGATCCTACAACAATAAGTAAGGACAAGCGTGCAGTCTTCGGCAATGGCTTACACTATATAAAGTTATTTTTGTGTAGTTGTGTTTCCAATCAATGAAAACCATCACTTGCATTGGGGTATATGATGCCCCTGTGCCAAGTGATTTCCCATATTTTTCTGTTGGTCTCAATCGTGCCCTTTCCTTTTTTGTTCGAGATATCATGGTGCTCATTGTCTCCAAAGCGATGTCAACAATAGTTTCATCATTTCTCTTCACACTTAGCTTTCTTAGACGGGGCTACTGAAATTGGGACATATTTATGGTCAGTGAGAAACATTTCTTAAATATACTCAATAGGATGCTCATGTTTTAATATACTAGATGATACCCCGCGCGTTGCTACGTGAAGTGCAGCAATAAAAATTGGATAATTAAACAAATGAAATAATAACTTGATATACTTCCTAACAATGTCATCTCTCAACTAAATTGAACACATTCCATGATATTCAACAATGCACGGTACAAATATGTTCCATCTTATTTTTCAGAAACATCAACATTAGCAGCTCAAGAAAAGGAATATCAACATTAGCTGGCCTTTTGGTTTCCCAGTGACTAAATATAGTGACCTGACAACCATCTGTTCATAGAAACATCTCACACAAAGACCAAATAAAAGACAACAAATCAAATAGGCATCGATGATTACCCTGGGAGGTGGTAATGATTCTTCTTAATCACCCACATCGTATCCACTTCTTATCTTCAGTCGACGATAACAGCGTGCTTGGCAATTGAAAAGTGGAAACGGAACATCGTATAAGAAGAGTTGCATGATGGCAAGAACATAAGCATACAAATTCTGGTTATGCCATTAGTTTTGCAAAGTAATTTAACCTCTAATACATTTAGTGAAGGAAATATTAGACAACAATTAGCAATAAAAATAACAATATTAGAAAAATTTGCAAGAAAGGTAAGTTTCAAAATGAAATGAAATAGTGTGACAATTTTACTTAATAAGGCAAGACCAATCAAGGGAGAAAGCTCTTAAACTTAGCATGGTGATGGACTTTGATTCAAGAATTGTACATGGTATTCCAGCAACATATTATGCATCTATCCTATTCCAATAAGTACAGTAATAGTTATGATTCGGGAAGTCAGGATAAACAGTTCCAATAACAATGGGATGAACTTTTTGTGGAACAACTATGACAATGAAGAGATTAAGTAAAGTGAATCAAAATTAGACTAAAGGTGTAGAACAGAAACAACTCTATAGCAATGAAAGGATGAAAATCTGTAATGATAATTAAAGGAGGATATGTTCTTACTTCTAGAGATTGGGAAATCAGCATTTGAGGGCACCAAAGGCCATTGCAGATAACAAATAAAAAATCACAAGGAACTGCTAGATGGTTCCATCAATACACCGAGTCACCCACAGATGTTAGCAAAAGTAAGGAGTGATCAATCCTCATGTTTATCCGTCGGAGTTTGGCAACTTCCAAAAAATCTATAACTTGTTTTCCATTACTGTTCTTACGTCCATGGTAGACTAATGAGAATGAATGGAAAAAATATGTTCACCTTTCTTGAACCGTTGACAGACATGATGAACTCACGACATTAACATATGAGACTGATTGAAAGACAATTGCAGAATCCACACAAAGAAACCTTCATACATCATGGTATGTTGATTACTTAGAGATACATTCAGCACACAACAATAATTATTTTTACAGTAGGCTAGAGCTTAGCCTAAGAGGAAATCTATCCCCTCCTTCATTAATGAAATTTAGAGTCATCGGCTTTTTAATAAAAAAACAACAATAATTATAAATAGAAGATCTGTTGAACGACAAAGAAGATTATGTATGCCATACTATCGAAAGAGATATGATTTTTTTTGCAAGGTAATTTCTTTAGAAGTCTTTTTTAGCCAATGCACAATACTGCAATCCATGCCCGATTTATGCAATCCCACTACCAAAATGGTGGAACATGTGTTTACCTCAAGTGGATAGTAAGAGGCCATGAAGATGAGCTAGCCATCAATATTATGTCTCAGCCACCAGCTGTAATATGAACAACTCTGTCTATTTGCACAACATTGTAAATTAGAATGCATGTACAGTAAGATAGCTGTGAATAATTTATCTATAAAAATTAAGAAGAATTAAAAATGCCATGCACCATAACATAACTTACTCTCATATAAAAGATCAGAGGACAACCAGTTACCCCTCCATCTCAACTTGAAACTGCAATGCAATATTGGCAGGAAACGTCCTCATGGGAACTTAAAAGGGGATGAGAAATAGAACAACATTAAAATATCTGCATCCTGATTTCCTGATGCTTACAAAAGTAGAATTAAAAGAGATTACATCGCCTCTGTTTATAATAAGAAAAACCTGATTAATTTAAAGTTTGGCTCATATATGTCAAACTAATTCAATTTAAGGACCTCAAACACTTCACAGAATGCATAGTAGAGCCAAGAACAGAGCATGTGAGTTGATGTTTGGGATTAGTTGCCTGAGTTCGGCGGCGGCAAACACGAACGGTGTCCAGGATTGCGAAGTATTGCGTCACCAGTCCACTACAGTGCCCGACTGCTGGCCTCATCAAGGACGACGACAGTCCGATCTGCTTAAAAATGATGTCAATATACCTATATTCTGGGTTTGATTACCCTTACAGACATGGATTGCTGGATGCAACACACATACATGTTGAGAATATTTTAAAATGGAGCTGAGAGGCGAGACGATGACGTGGAGGGGGATGGAAAGGCGTGGTGATAGGCCAAATCACGTCGGCTTGTACTATACTGATGGAAGATTGGGGTTGATAGCAACGGCTGAGAAAGATCTCTTCGATAGGATGAGAGGAATTTTAGGGGTGACGGATCAGGTCGAACTGTACCTCTGCCAATGGAAGATTGGAGTTGATAGGAGACTGCAGATGGATGACAGTCGGCAGGATGATGTCTTGGTCAATCCAGAGCAAAGCGGCGCCCTGCAGGCTGCAGCCATGGAGAAGAGGATGAATTGGGTGGCACGGCCGCACGGGTGACTGCAGTGCATGTGTGCAAGTCGTTGGACGTGAGGATGGGGAGGGTAGAGGAGGAGGTAAAGGTGCCAATGCATCCTTCCGAGTGGCGTGATTTAAGGGGATTGGAGAAGATGAAGAGAGAGAGGAGCTCCCGTGGTGGAGAAGACATGTGATATGTCTCCAACGTATCTATAATTTTTGATTGTTCCATGTTATTATAGTATCAATCTTGGATGTTTTATATGCAATTATATGCGATTATATATCATTTTTTGGGACTAACCTATTAACCCAGTGCCCAGTTGAAAGGACCACGATGTCGCCTAGAGGGGGGGTGAATAGGCGTTTTAAAATCTATTACGGATTTGGCTATATCCTAATGCGGAAATATACTAAGCGGATACCTTTCAAGCACAAATCCTAAATATACTAGGCTCAACTAAGTGTACCAACAACTTAGGATAAACAAGATGAGCACAACGAGGATATGAGTAAGCGCAAGTAAGTTACACAAACTTACTCAATGTATATCACAAGATATGGTAATAAATACAAGTAAGCAATACAAGCTTACACAAATTGTATCACAATATATGGAATTGAATGATACAAGCAAACTCAAGTAAGCACTACAAGATTACACAAGTTATGTCACAAGATATGGAAATGAATGTTACACGCTAGCAATGCACACTAAGCACAAGATATATCAATAGTAATAAGTATGAATTGCGGACTATAAAGTGTTGGCCTAAAATAATCTCTACGATATGGTAACCAACACAATATAATGAGGACAACAATATATATTGTGAATGCAAGGTCAAGTGACCAAAGTAAACCACAAGTAGTGGCTAGGGTTAGAAATAACCGAAGACACGGAGACGAGGATGTATCTCGATGTTCACTTCCTTGGAGGGAAGCTAGTCACCGTTGGAGGGATGGGTGTTACCACGAAGGCACACCAACACCACGAAGGCTCACCCTATTCTCCCCTTGAGACATCACCACGAAGGCGATTCCCAACCACTAGTGGTAGGCCTTAAGGCGGCCTCCAAACCTTCACAAACTTTCCGGGGGGCAAATCACAAGTTGATTCCTCACCGGAGTACTCCTACCGCCTAGGAGTCTCCAACCTCCAAGAGTAACAAGAACAAAGGGGAAATGCTCAAGACTTGCTCAAATCAAAAATTCCTTTGGTCACAAGAGGGAGAGGGAGTGGATCTATCACTTGATTGGAAAATCTCTCAAGAACTCTCACGAATCTCTCCGGGATCTAAGATTTGGTGTAGGAGAAGTGAGAGGGAGTAGAGTGTGTTCTAGGGTTCATTTGAAGTGGATAGTCAACCCTCTACCGGATGGGTAGAGGGGTATATATAGAGCCACGTGAAATCTAGCCGTTTTAGTGTAAGTGGCAGAGACGGGCCGGACATCCGGGCAAGGGCCGGACATCCGGCGGCTGAGAAACAGCCACACGAAATGCACAGAATAAACAGGAAAAACAGGGTGCCCGGATATCCGGGGAGGGCCCGGACATCTGGCCATTCTTGGGGCCCCGGACATCCGGCCGGGGGCCGGACATCCGGCCAACAACCAGCCAAGACGTTCAACCTACTAGATCATTGAGGCCGGATATCTGGGAGGATCCCGGACATCCGGGGCAATACGAGGAGCCGGACATCCGGCCAAGTGCCGGACATCCGGAGGGCATAACCAGCATTTCCGCATGGCTACTGGACATAGCGAGCCGGATATCCGGGGCCCGGACATCCGGCCAAGTCCCGGATATCCGGCCAATAAAAACAGCAGGAACCCCAAAATTGAAACATGCATAACTTTCACATCCGGACTCCGATTTTGATGATCTTGGGCTCGTTTTGAAGCTATGGAAAAAGCCCAGGTCCTCACACAGAGAACTACCCAAGATCAACAAAAATGGAGGATGCAAATTATGCAAAGTTTTTATCATGTATTTGGGTAACCTATTTGGCTTTGGATTTTCTTTAGTAGATGTATAGGCATTTTGTATTTGTATTGGATAGGAGTGAAATATGCCTATGTTGGAATATGATGTGAGGAAGTAGAAATAGAAGATGTTGACTTGAGCAAATCTATCACTAACCCCTTTGATCCCCTCTTAATAGTGCGGGATCCCTATAACTCAAGAAACATAAAAGAGCTACACTACATAGCTATCGAGAATCATTCTTGAGTGTATATGTTTCTTCGGTGGTCATCACTCCACAACACTAATGCCAAAGGAACTAATACCTTTGACTCGAGCCTTTCACTTGAGCTTGATGTTGATGTTTCTTCTTGGCTCAAGTTGAAGGCAAGACATTGGTGGAGTCTTCAAGTAGCTCCCCCATACACAATGTGGGAAGCTTTGCTTTGTATTCATCTTCACTTGTCCATCATGTGATCATCCACAAGCTTCAAGCATGTAATCCTTCGGGATGGTTATCTTGAACTTGCCCTTGTCAACCATGATCATGAACACTTGATGCCATCCTCTCATGGACACTTGGAATCTTTCTCTCGATGCGAGTCCATGAGAATCACCTAACCCTCATAGATATAGAAAACACATAGAATGGGTTAGTACACAAAGCGCAATTGACAAATTCTTACCATACCACACGATCCCATGTGGTACATGATTTGCGCTTGTGTGTTGACCATCTTTGAATTCAATCTTCGATCTTCATCTTGGTCAACAATTATCTTTGCTCCATGAATAATCTTAATGCACAACTATATGTATATGGCATTCATTCCGAATCCATTCAATCTCCTTCTTGCATCACCCATGGAACAAACCTTTCTATATAACTTGGTGTCATTGTTTCTTCATAGGAATTGTCATTCATTATCAAGTCTCAATGCATATATTTATGTTGATGGAATTCATCCATCAATTCATCCAGTATTCTTCATGCATTGCAAATGGAACTTTCCTTCAAATGTATATCTCAATGCAAACATTAGTCCATTAGGACTGTCATTTAATTACCAAAACCACACATGGGGACTACATGTACTTTCACCAGTGCCAGTTGCTGTTTTCTGCTTGTTTTTGTCTTTTCAGAAAATCATTATCAAAAAGTATCCAAACGAGAAAAAAACTTTGGATTAATTTTTTCTGGACCAGAAGAGACCCAGGAAGCTTCGGGAGAAGACCAGAAGAGCCACGAGGAGGCGGCAAGCCTGGAGGGCGCACCCAGGGGGGTAGGGCGCGCCCCCCAGGCTTGTGGGCCCCTCGTGGCACATCATGACCTAATTCCAACGCTATAAATTCTCAAATATTTCAAAACCAACAGGGAGCCAGAAGAGAAAACCTTTCTGCCGCCGCAAGCCTCTGTTCTTTCGCGATCCCATCTGGAGGCCTTTTCCGGTACTCCGCCGGAGGGGGAATCGATCACGGAGGGCTTCTTCATCAACCTTGCTGCCCTTCCGATGATGTGTGAGTAGTTTACCACAGACCTACGGGTCCATAGCTAGTAGCTAGATGGCTTCTTCTCTCTCTTTGATCTTCAATACCATGTTCTCCTTGATGTTCTTGGAGTTCTATCCGATGTAATCTTCTTTTGCGGTGTGTTTGTTGGGATCCGATGAATTGTGAGTTTATGATCAGATTATTCATGAGAAATATTTGAGTCTTCTCTGAACTCTTTTATGCATGATTATTATAGTTGTGTATTTCTCTCCGGTCTATCTATTTGGTTTGGCCTACTAGATTAATTTATCTTGCAATGAGAGAGGTGCTTTGTGATGGGTTCAATCTTGCGGTGCTCAATCCCAGTGACAGTAGGGGACATGACACGTATTTGTATTGTTGCCATTAAGGATAAAAAGATGGGGTTTAATCATATTGCTTGAGTTTACTTTGTCTACATCATGTTATCTTGTTTAAGGCGTTACTCTGTTTCATACTTAATACACTAGATGCATGCTGGATAGCGGTCGATGGGTGGAGTAATAGTAGTAGATGCAGGTAGGAGTCGGTCTACTTGTCTCGGACGTGATGCCTATATACATGATCATTGTCATGAATCCGTCATAATTATTTGCTTTTCTATCAATTGCCCAACAGTAATTTGTCTACCCACCGTATGCTATGTGTTCGAGAGAGAAGCCTCTAGTGAAAACTATGGCCCCCGGGTCTACTTTATCATATATAAAAAACCTAAAAATACTTTACTGTAATTTATTTACTTTTATTTTAATTAGTATTTTAGTTTATCTATTTATCTCTATAAGATTTAATCCTTGCAAATAACCGCTAAGAGGATTGACGACCCTCTTATTTGTGTTGGGTGCAAGTGTTTGCTCTTGTGTGTGCAGGTGCGCTTAACGGAATTTTGCTTGGTTCTTCTACTGGATTGATAATCTTGGTTCTTAACTGAGGGAAATACTTATCTCTACTATACTGCATCATCCTCTCCTCTTCGAGGAAATACCAACGCAGACTACAAGTAGCAACAGGAAGGAGAAGAGGCGCTGCAATGGGAAAAAACGTTGGCGTGAAGAAGAAAAGAAGCAGTCCGTTCAGTTCACACCTAAGAAGACGGGCTTGCGCCTAGCCGTGGGGAATGCATGGGTGTGATGTGGCTGCTTTGCTGATGTGTACATGCTGCATGTGAAGATAAATCACTTAGTGGGGATGAACTTCTTAGGTATATAGGATATAGGATTTGTTCTCAACAATTCATGCAAACTAGGTGACCAAGACCTCATATGCCTCAGTGCGTTTTCTTTCAACGACGAGGCTAGATTTTTCTTTTGAAAAGAGCAATATATTAATATCAAGTAGATACCAATTACACCCGGCCTCTGCACCAATAAGATGCCTAAAACATCCAGGATGCACCCAGCAAAAAAAAATAAAAAGAGGAAAAAGGAGAAAAAAGACCATGCCACGGTGATCAATCATCTACAATAGCAGCACTCTAACCACCACCAAAGACAACACCCGAACTAGAAAGAAGGTTCTCCAAAATTAACGCCTCCAGAAAGGAAACAATGCACAAGCGTTGTCGTTGCAACAGATATTGTAGATAATGCAAGCTAATTAGAAGCTTGTAGTTTCAAGTACAAAGCTTTTACTTCACGGGTAGCTAAGTTTTATATTTGGTAGTAGAAATATTGCAAGTTATTAAGTTGAAAACTTCATTTTGTATGTTTGGTAGTAGAACATGATAGAAGGTGGTAACCCATCAACTTGGAAGTAGAAAGCTGCAATTTATCAGGTTGGAAGCTTCAATTTTCTGGTAGTTGAAAGTTGCAATCCATTAAATTGTAATCTTCGATTTGACGGTGGAAAGTAGAAAGCCGCAATTCATCATAGTTGATAGAATTCCTTTGCCACCAAGTTAGGAACTTCAATGTGTAGCGTAGGCACCTAGAGCAAAGATCTCCTTCCCTCCAAGCTCCACTGGCCAACCTGTGGATTCGCCTCCCTGCTGCTGCCCGCTCTGGCGGCTGGTGGCAGTGAGGAGAATCCCGGTGCCTCGGCTTCGGCTAGTAGTTTAGGATATAGTTTTTTAGTCCTCGCATGAGCGGTGCTCGGACGAATGACGGTGCTTCATTTTTGAGTTGGTGTTCCGGGCTTCGGTCCTCCTCAAATTCGCCCGTCAGGACGAAGTTGACGGTGCTCCGGCGTGGATTCCTGTCGTCTCCTTGGGGCGGCAAGGTTAGAGTTCCTCATCATGCATGCACGATGGTGAAATATGTTGTCAGGCGCTTCAAATCGACTGAAGGGTTCAATTGGCGACGACTACGGCTCCACTGCGCTGGTCCTTAGGGGCACATGTATGGAGACTTCCTAGGTGTAATCAACAAGGTCATGCCGGCTCAAGTATGAGAGCGGCGACAGTGGCGCGTCGGACTCGTTCATGCGACGGTAGTGGTTGTTCGGTGGTCCAGGTACCTGAAATGCTCCGTACTTCCAGTGAACTTTTATGATATATATGACTTTAAAAAAAATAAAGTTCAATGCCTAGTGTCACATTAAAATTTACCGAGCAGGAAAATAGAAAGTTTATTCGTTCAGTTGGAACTTGTAAGCTCCGAGTTTTTTAGTTAAAAAAAGTTGTAATTGATCAAGTTTCGATCTTAGTGTAGAAGTTACAGATCAACTAGAAGGGCAACCAACTCCAAATTTTTTTGCAAGAAGGGCAACCTACTTTCGGAAATCGATCGCCGTGAGCAGCAGGTGCGGTCGGTCGCTAAATACGCGATCTGAGAGGAATCTGCAAGGAGAAGAAAAAACACATAAAACAGAGAAATAACAATTTATCTAGTAATATAAGAATTTGTTTTAAACTTCGTCATAGCGGGGTGGTGGCGCGTAGGTCTCATAGCTGAAGCGAGTGATCCTGAGGTCGAGAGTTGGAGCCTCTCTCACCCCATATTTTTCCTTTTTTTGTTCGTCGGCCGTTACATAAATATTCCACTCACTAGGGATTTTTGTTGGTGCCATAATAGGAACTTGATTGTTTCATCAGCAAAGATCGCTCGAACGTGTAAATTTCACAACTCACAGCTCGCATTGTTGGTTCGGTCGGTTATGCAGGACACTGACGGAGGACGGGAAGCATGCCATGTGCAGCACCCATGGCCATGACGAACGAGCGCGTCTCTGCCTGGTCCTTTGAGCTCGCCCTGGCCATCGCCGGCTCGCCGCGTGCTAGGACCTAGGATAGGAGGGTGCGCCTTGGCTCCATGCTGCTTGCGCTCGACTGCTCGTCGCTCCCCTTGTGGCCTCGACCCGCGCGCGTACTGGCCTGGGGGATGTTCTGCTGATCCTGTGGATCGTCTGGAAGAGCAGGAGCTTGCGTAGGTTCGACTTGGAGACTCGATCGCTCTCCAAACTCCAATCCTCAGCTGACTCTCATCCTCACCTAGACCTCGCTCACTTTTCAGAATTCTTTCCTGGCAAGGTGCGTGACCTGCCAGTCTGCCACCCCATGCAATCCTGCGGTTTTTCTGCTAGAGAATACGTTGATGGTTTCCTTCACGTTTGTTTGCTGTGGTTGTTCCCTCTGTAACACTATGATCCTGGGAGCATGACAATAAAAATCAGTAGCACATGGTATGCCATCGGATTCGTCATCAGCATCCGTCTTCTCCCAACAAGCAAAAAGGTGTACCTTCTTTGTGGGAGAATATGCCTTCCCAAACCTGGCATGTTATGTCACTCCTGCCATGTTAATGTTAGTAGTAGAACCCACCATCTATTTCAGGGGCCATCACATTCAGGAGCTTCTATAGAAACGAAAGGCAAAGAGAACTACAGGTGGCAAGGCTCCCGTGTTGCTCCCTGCAGCGGCCCGAGAGAAACCCTAAATCGCCACCGCCGCCACCTACCCACCCACCCCACCATACCCCTCTCGCCGCTGGCGGAGGGGCGTCGCGGGCGAAGCCCGCGTGTCATTAGTGGCGGCCCGGCCCTCTCCGTCTCGCGAGAGCACGAGTGGTGCGGGGGGCGGGTCGCCTACGGAGATGTGAGGCTCGGCATGGCACGGTCGGGCTCCTAGCGGCTTGCGAGCGGCACGGTCGCCGGCGTGCACTATCACCGGTGCACCAACACCATTCCCTTGTTGGAGACATCGATGTTGTAGTCCTTCCTCCTCTTTCCCAACATACTTCAGGGGAAACCTTAGATCTGGTATCACAAATCGGACGATGGTGGTGCCATTGTCTTGCTCGGCAGCGTGTGTCCTCTTGGGAGTATCGTTTTGGAGTTGGACTCGGTAGAGACTTAGGGCTCGTGGAGGTGGTCGGCGGCGGCTAGAATGACATCTTCGTGGGGGCAATAGGAGCACCCTTCACGTACAAGGAGCATCAGGCAAGTTATGTCAACCAATCTCATAGGATTGGAGTGGCATAGGTTCACTCTACCTATGTGGACTGAAAAGGTGTCATTTTTAGTTAAGATCCATCCCAAGAAATCATCCATGCCTTATGTGGGCGGTGGTCTTGCAAGGATTCATTGCACATAAATATGCCAGAACGTTTGAGTTACCAAATCTAGGTCCCGCTAACTAGAACTAGGTCAATTAGATCATCAACTTTTGAAAAAAAAAATAGTTCCACGAGCGGTCAAAATCTTTCGGCTGGAGCAATTAGGAATCCAAGCATCCCTCGTGGTGGTAGCCGGCGGCCACAATTGTTGGGTGGTGAGTGGCCTTCGCCCGTCTGGCGGCACTGTCGTCCGGCTCAGGCCCTCTGCAGCTCCTCTCCCTCGGCCGACGGCTCGCAGTTGTCTACCTTGGGTTATAGCTGCAGGGGTATTGTTGTTGGCGTTCGAGGTGGGTGGTGGCAATGTTCGCTGTCACATACACCAGTTGCTGGTATATGGCGGCGGAGAGCCCGTGTGATCCAGCCGTTGCTGGTGGCGGTTTGTCGCCTCGGTTATGGGGGCGGCGGCGATGAGCATGCCACGTTCGGTGACGAACACAAGGTGTGCGGCAATGGTGCATTGGTGCGGGTGTGACACATGGTTGCTCGGCTATGTGCATGATGGCAGAGGACATGAGGTTAGATGATGTGAGTGTCGCACATGGCAGCAGACGGTGGGTGATAGGGTCATGCGAGGTTTCCCTGCCTATTCTGCCTGCGTGCGTGCTCAGCAACCTGTCATGACCCGTCGTCATATGACTTGTGAAGATGGAGCGGTGTTTTGCAAATGGCCCCATGGTGGGTTCTTGGCGGTACTAACGGTCTTTGTACGTATCCTGCGTCCAATCACTGTCGAAGAATTAGGGATGCCGGATGGCCCCTTGAGTGGGATCTTGGCGGCTGACCTTGTTGATGTTGGCGGGGGTGGCAGTACTTGGTGACTAAAATTTGGTTGTGCTATTGAGCACAAGGCCTCGAGCTCCTTAGTGAAAACTCTAAGTGACCTTTACTGGTTGGACGTGGCAATGTGGTATTCCACACCAAAATTTGTTGGAGTCATTATCTGCAATTTGCTCAGACTTTTTCTTGGTGGTGAAAACCCAAGATCGTGTTGGATCTCGCGAGGCCGGCGCTTCCGCGGTGTTTCTTTCTTGGAGGTGTCGTTATTGAAGCAATTTTTTCATAGTCTGGGTGTTGTCATCGGTGGTGGTTGAGGAAGGTGATTTGTGGCACACAGGGACGAGGGCACCAACCCCATTTTTTGGCTTTGGAGTTTGAATCTTTTATATCTTTTGAACCAAAAATCTAAATTATGTTTCATCTCGTATTCCTTGTGACGAGGGCTTTGAAATAAAAACCACTTTTAAATACATTTTGACAAGTTTTAGAAACTTCATCAAGTTTCGACTGTTGAAACTTGACATGAACGAACAACAAAATCACTACCTTCAAGAAACTAGAACTTAAAACTTGGTGTGCCCTCGTGCGGAATCCAACGACTTTGCGGATAGCGAAGCAATCGTGTTGTCGGGCATAGCTGGGAAGGTGCGTGCCCTTTGCGAATTTATGTGATGGTTGATGTTAATGGTTTATATGATATAGGCTTGAGTTTGCTTCGACAGGACATTCAGAAGTCACTTTTTTGTTTTGTGTGTGCACGCGTCGTTAGTGTTGATTATGTGCATTCTAATGGTGCTTATATTCTCTTGATGTGATATTATGAATTAATAAAACCTACCTTTTATCGAAGAAAAATGCTATAGTGAGGAGCCCCTCCTCAGTTTAAAGGAAAGATAGAAACTCGTCTCATGAAAAAGAAAGATAAAAACTACAACGCAAGAAACTAGGGTAGATGGTTGTACTTTATTTTTGACGAATTTCTGCTGTCAAACCAGCTTTTTCGATAAAGGAAATATATTAATATCGCAAAGATACCAATTACACCCAGCCTCTGCAACAACGCAGTGCCCTAATGGCAATACGGATGCACACAGCCAAAAAAAGAAAGAAAAATTAAAAAAAAGAAAAGTCCCGCTACAATGATCCATTCCTTGTAGCAGCGGACCAAACACCGACAGAAATCCATCTTCTCCAAAAGCGACGCCTCCAAGAAGGAAACAGTGCACAAACGCCGTCGTCGCCCTGATCATAGATCATAAGTTTTCACCCTGGAGAACGTCCGCGCTCTCAAAAACAATGCCTTCAACAAGGCCATTGCAGGCACAACCAAATAAGGCCAGACCTTGGGTTTTCACCCCGAAAGTTTAGACTCTGAATTTCTCCTGTGCCGATGCCGCTGCTCCAAGTCACGAATCACCAAGCCAATTCCTCATCGCCACAGAGACTCGAATCACCATTGCTAGTCCTCAGATCTCAGCTTCCATGACATTCTCCGCCAGCTGACTTCACCATGGAACGAGAAAGCATACCCCGTGATGGTAACAGCCAGCAGAGCTTCGCAGCGCTGCCTCTGAAACCAAACGGTCTCCCACTTCCACCCCGACACTGCCTCCCACGCCTCCCGCCTCTCACGTGCGGCGCCGCCGCCGCCATTCCGGTTCTTCCTCGCCGGCGCGTCGCGTTCCCGCTGTCTCCACCCCGTCCCGGTCTTCGGCCATTGGGCTTCGAGGCACCCGGCGCACCATCCAGATCCGCCCCTGCCCTCCCCCCAAATCGCCATGGCGGGGCAGTCCGACCCGCATCTCTCCCTCTTCTCGCCCTCCGAGGTAATCGACCCCTGCGTCCACCCGTATCTGTGTGTATCCTTGTCGACCTAGGAGGGCTTGTTCCCTCGCTCCTGGCTCCGTTTGTGATGGCGGCTGGTTGGTTGGTTGGCGCAGGTGGAATTCGTGGCGGAGGACGAGATTGTCGAGATCGTCCCCAACATCCGCATGGAGGCCCTGAACATGATCTGCGTGCGTGCTCTGAACTTACTGTTTTTTTTTTGGTTGTCAGTATTCTCCTAGTTCACTCGTTATGTTCACCGCACCTCCATTTCTCCGGGATTTTCTCCGGCCATTCGCTGTCAGTGATTAGTACACTTCGAAGCTGTGGTGACTGTTAGTTGCGTTCTAGTATTATGTGGGAATTCTTGAGAGCTGGGCCAATTTTAGAGTTTAGTCATGTGTAGGTACGCTTCGGTTTCTGGCCCTCAAACATGGGTTGCCAATTTCATTGTGAGAGGTTCCTCCACCCTGCGTTGGCCAAAAACTTGGCAAACAATTGTGAAGGGAACATGAAATAGTCCGTAGGCAACCAGAATTTTGGCAACAAACAAAGCAATAGCCAAAGTGCCAAGTGGTGTTACTCATCTGCTTCAGGTTTGGCTAACATTGTACTCACCTCCATCATGTAGGGGGATTTCGGACCCTTCTTTCCACAAATTCCTAGCAAGGTCCCTCTGTGGCTCGCTGTGGCACTCAAGAGGCGTGGCAAGTGCACCATACGTGCACCTGAATGGATGACTGTTGGTGAGTGCTCGCTCGCCTGCTTGTTTTAGTAGCTTCATCTCCTGTCATACCTGTATCGTAGCTTATAGGATTGTATGCTACATGCTGATGCATACATGATAAATCATATGGGAGCTCTCTGCCTTTTAACTTATTTAGCGATGTATGCAACCAGTGTGCACTTTTTTTTTCTGAATTTTTGCATGTGCCCATTTGTCCTTCACTTGGACCATCTGGTGAAACTGACACTCCTTATATCTGATATATACTGAACTGCCTATTTTCACCCCTTTGTTGCTAGAACGCTTAACACAGGTGTTGGACGCAGAAAGAGAGTCACCTAGAGAATTTCAGCCATTACCATTCCACTATATTGAAATATCTAAGCTTCTGTTTGATCAGTAAGCATACCAAGCGACTTTCTGATTGTTTTTCTTCTGTAATATGAACCTACAGAATTCTGCCCATTAAGCAACATGTATAGCCTAACTTTCTTGTTTATTTGTACAGTGCTCGTGATGACATCTCAGATGCATACTTGGTGAGTTATAAAGAATTTTGAAGGAAATTTGTACTGTCTAGTTTGCTTTGATGTCTTTAAAGATTCTTACTTGAAGTTCTGATACAGGTGAGATCTTTGATTGAGGATATCAGAGATGTCAGGTTCCATAAGGTCGAAACTGGATTAGAGACAATATCTGGCCGTACTCATGCTGTGAAGGTATCCTTTTGTCCTCCACTTCCAGCCATTGGCTCCTAAAATTCTGCTGTTATAGCTATTATGGAGATGTGTAATATGCCGTCTTTTTTCTCCATTACATTAACATTTCTGGTGTTTTCTCTTGAAGTGATCTTATAAACGTATCTGTAGGTTAACCTTCTTATTTCTCATGGATTTAGTTAACAATACACTTCTTCAAAATTTGAATGCATCTAGGAGTTCTATGAATATACAAATGTTTACAATATGATTATGCGTTACAAAATTATGAGGGGTTCTGAATTTTGATTGAGCCTGGCATACTGCTTTAGTTGTGGCGTACCTATTTGTTACAGTATTACTGCACATTGTTTATTACTTGTCATACAGCAATCTGAGACT
Organism: Elymus sibiricus; assembly: GCA_039707655.1. Taxonomy (NCBI): domain Eukaryota; kingdom Viridiplantae; phylum Streptophyta; class Magnoliopsida; order Poales; family Poaceae; genus Elymus; species Elymus sibiricus. The sequence continues at coordinate 353,197,292 of CM077664.1, forward strand.
AATTTTGGGCTCATTATGTTTATATCTTATTGAGCTTGCTCGCTTGCTCACTGCCTTATGCTTCTTTGTTTCTGCATTTCGACAGCTCAAAAATCTATCTGCAATGGAGGTGAATATTGTCCGTCCTTTTATGGTTAGAACTTTGCAAGCGTTCTACAAGCATGATAGCCCGCAGATGATTCAGCAGGCAGATAATACAGGGAGCAGATCAACACCAGTCACAGACCGTGGTCCGAGGGTAAGCCCTCTCTTTTGTAGACATGATTTCTACTTTCCTCTAGGAAGTAGCTTTCTTACCAGATTTACTCCAAGTTGCTCATGAGACATTGCCTACCACATATCTAGTTAACAGCATTATTCATCAAGTTGAGTAGGCCTATATGATGGATAACAACTTTGGATATTACAAGTAGACACAAGAATCAGTACTCCGTATCTACTTTCTTGCTTCTGATAGCATACGCAATAAAATCCTTGCTTAAATCTGAGAGCTCCTAATAGTATGATTTGTCAGGAAAAGTTCTACATAATAAATTTCCCCTCCTCTTTTTCTTGTGCAGAGAGACCTAAGGCGCAGGTAATGAGCATATGCAGAGACCTAAGGTGCAGGTGACTAGCATAAGCAAGATATGCATGTACCTGTCACCTGTATTCACAGATAATTTTCTGCATAGGAGTGGATTGTAGTGAACAAAACTACCTGCGCTGTTGTGATGTACTGTATGTTTTTAGCTGAAAGGTGGCCTTTCTCCTAATGTATCGGATAGTAATGCCTGTGTGCTTATCTACTAACCACACAAGGTTTTAGGATTGTTCTACTTGGCATGATTGCATTTTAACAGGGTGATTTGTCGTTTTATTAACCGTGAGGTATCGAGATTGTTCTACCGGACTGTTTGTTGCTTTACCAGTTAGGCGATCATGAGATACATTGATATGCCATAGCAACCAGTGATCAATGTACTTCAGGACGCATTTTGAAATGGCGAGAGATGTTGATTGGTAGGTGTTGGCATGCTGTTGGACTTGCTGGTCTGTGTTGACAGACTGAAGTAGTTCCTGAATGTGATGGCCCCTGAAATAGATGGTGTGGTACTGCTAACATGGCAGCAGCGGCAAAGGGATCATTAGAACAGCAAGCGGTGCTGGATAGTACAGGGTCGAGGCGACCAAGGGGAGCGACCCTTGTTGGAGATTCAGCAGCGCACACGCCGCGCTCGACAAAGGCGAAACAATCATGCGAGTTGTGAAATTAACAGTTCGAGCGACCGTTGCTGCTCCGGCGTTCATGGCAGCTGGGCTTGATGAAACTATCCGGCCCGTACTATTGCTCGAACAAATCACTACACTGGAATAATAATTCAGGAATGGCAGCTCAAAAAAATAAGTCAGGAATGGCAGCTCAAAAAAATAAGTCAGGAATGGCTGAATGCTGAGGGGAAAAGATAATTCAGGATAAAAAAAAAAGGTTGGGGTGAGAGAGGCTCGAACTCTCGACCTCAGGATCACTCGCTTTAGCTATGAGACCTACGCGCTAGCCAACTGCGCCACCACCCCGTTGTGCTTCGTTTGCAAAATGCACATTTATCTCCATATTGCTCGCGTACAAAAAGAGAAAGGGGAACACCAGCTGCTGGCGTTTTTATTTTAATTTTAACTACTTCGTTTGGCGGCTGCAAAAAAGAAAATACCCTCCTACTCAAGGCCGTTAGTAGTATTATTACACTAAAACAGAAACTTCATACTTTGGTTACTTCTCAAGATGCTTGATAGAGTTCAGCTTTCTTCTACTAAACTTGGAGCTTCCAACTCAACGAATTACAAAATTTCTATTTTCAGCTCGATAAAAATAATTTTATACCACACATTGAACTTTCTAACTTGGTGGGCTGTGACTTTCTACTACCAAAATGGATGCTACCAACTCGATGAATTGCAACTTTCTATTGTCAACTCGAAGCTTACAACTTGATGAATTTCAATTTTCAATTACCTCAAACCCTTGTATGCCGCAGCCTGTTTGCATGAGTTGCTTAGAAAAATACACGAAGACATAATCATTATACTGAGTATATTTAAGAAATATTTCTCACTGACCATAAGTATATCTTAACTCATCCACCCTCATCCATCCATTCAAACACACTCGAAACATGGGAGATCTTGAGATCCCAGTTGTAGTGGGGTTTCCGAGGAAAGCTAAGTATGAAGGGAAAATGATGAACCAATTGTTGACGCCGCTTCGAAACAATGTGCACCATGATATCTCGAACAAAAGAAAGAAAAGCATCATTGAGACCAGCAGAAAAATATGAGAAAGCACTTGGCACAAGGGCATCATATACAGTTCCTGCAAGAAAGAAAGAAAGGGGCATCATAATACAGAATGAGGAGACGTTGTCTATCCCAACATAAGTGTTAGTTTTCATTGACTGGAAACACACCTACACAAATTAACTTTATATGACGTGAGCAATTATCAAAGATTACACACTTGTTTTTTTTAGAGCAAAAGGGCACGAAGCCCCGGTTACATTGAAACAACGAAACCAGAGAGACATCATTCCATTTACAAGCACGCGGAGCTCAGCACACACGCTGTCTCAGCACCCCCTCAGGGTAATAAGCTAAACTGGAGTTCAAAATAGAGTTCAAAAACATAAAGTATAAATCTCATTACACAAACCACCACGAAATACTCGAGAGGATATATCTGCGCTCTCCCCAACCCAGTCTAGCCCTCAACTATATCTTCAGCACATGAGGTAGGGTAGTGGCGCCCTCAACAGTTTCCACCTTCTCAGTTGTACCCTTCGAGCAGCTTGCAAGAATCAACCCGGGTCTGGCCACAGTAGTAATGGAGGGTCTCTGGCCAACCTTTCTAGACTTGTCACCATAGCAGACACTTGACTTTTTGCATTGCTCGAGGCAGTGGCGGACCCAGGAAAACGGCAGGCCCCAGGCCACCTTCGAGGCACTGTAGCTACAGTGCTGTACTGTAGCTACAGCCAACGAAGGAAATCACCGTCACGCCCCAGGCAGCCGCCCGGGCTGCCTGGGGCCTAAATCCGCCTCTCGCTCGAGGCTAAGACCTCCCAAGCAGCCAGTTCCACAGCTGTTCGCCTCCACACCACCTGCATACCAGACCACGTAGCACGGTTGAAACACAGGTTATTCCTGATTTTCCAAAGAGCCCACATTGCAGCAGCATGTAAAACATTTGCAGCTGAATGTGTATTATTAGAAGCCCACCAGACAAACATTTCCTTAATATTAGACACATTGCCAACACCTGACAGGTCTTCAATAACTCTCCAGATCTCAACCGACACTACACACTCAAAAAATAAATGCTGACAAGATTCTAGCTCAGAGCAAAACACACAGGTCATGTCAGGCACATGCTGTCTCTTAGCAAGCTTGTCTATGGTTAGCACCTTGTTATTATAAAGCAGCCACAGGAAAATTTGCACCCTAGGCACAATCTTAAGCTTCCAAACCCACTGGGTATTAACTGGAAGAATGCCCCTAAAGTTTACAATATTATAAAAAGACTTAACTGTATAATGCCCATCAGCAGTAAATTTCCAGACTAAGTCACTAAACTTAATGGAATTAGCAACAGAAGTGAGGTCCAACCAATCAGAGATCTGCTCACTAGATAGGCATCTCCTAAAAGTAACTTTAAGCTGTCTCCCATCCCATACTTTAGAAATAGATATGTTGTGCTCATTAGCCAGTGAGTACAAACCCCAGAATTGAGTAGAGAGGGGAGCAGAGCCAAACTCTTTTTTTAAAGTAACAGAGCCCCAAGCAGCTAGGTGATACTTGTAGTGACCCTCATAGTCATCCCAGAAGCAGTTAGCTACAACTTGTAAGAAATCTGAACATGACATGACATTTATCTGTCTACCACGTCAGCGAACGCAACCACAAAGCAATACAACTTTTGCTTTACGTTAAGTATAGTTATTGTGAAACAACAAGTAACTATGGTTTGGTGGTGTAGTTGGTTATCACGTCAGTCTAACGCACTGAAGGTCTCCGGTTCGAACCCGGGCGAAGCCAGAATTATTTTGTTCTTTTTTGCAATTCTAACGGTGAAAAAAAGAGGAAAAAAAAGAGTAATGGCCCACGCAGGTCTCGAACCTGCGACCTTCGCGTTATTCCGAGTTAATTACTTATCTAGGTGCTCGGCTTAACTTTTCGCTGCCAAACTAAAGAACAAGCTGATTTTCGATTGGCCAGGAAGAATGAGACCACAATAGAGCTATTTCTATTAGTTTTGTCATTAAAAAAGGGAATTAGCGAGTCACATGAGTATAGTCGACGTTTATTGCATGCATGATCCTTTGGTATGCTCCGATTAGACCACCCAACATGGATGATCGATCAGGTTTGCTTGATCCATCCATCGGTACAAAAACGAGATATATAGATCAACTTAAAAATCTGCGTCCGTAACGCGCCTCAGATTTCCTTCTTTCATGGGTCTTTCAGCTGAATAGCAAAAATACTCGTTCACCACTATCCAAATTTTATGATCTGATGGATCAAGTCCCCAAAAACCGCGCTGGTTGAATGGTAATGAAATCCCTCGCGCCGCTTGTTGGGCGTCGTTTTCTTTATAGAGGCCATGTCGCGGAGCTCCGACACCTCTCCACTCAGAGTATTGTCTCTAGGTGAAAACCTAGTGTCCTGGCTCTAGCCACTTCAGCAGAGGAGAGCTTCTGGCGAAAGTGTTGTTCGGCTCCTGGGTGCATATGCACACGGGATGAACAGTACATTTTGAAGAAAATATAAAAAAAATACGATTCTTTTTGTGATAAACATTGTTTAATGTGTTACTAACATGCAAAGTTTCATGATGGAAAAACATCCACGGGTGGACAAAAAAAAATTGAATGTTCCAAAGTGCTTTAGAAAGTTGCCCTTTTGGCAAGATTTTTTTTTTCTGGACACATTGTTGATTACTTGTGAATTTGTTATACAGCAGTCTTGAGACTAATCTTGTGCTCACTATGTTTGTAAGATAATGAGGTTTATCTCTTGCTCACTGCCTGATGCTTATTTTTTCCTGCATTTCTACAGCTCAAAAATCTCTCTGCAATGGAGGTGAATATTGCCTGTCCTTTTATGGTGAGAACTTTGCGGGCGTTCTACAAGCATGATAGCCCACTGATGATTCATCAGGCAGATAATACATGGAGCAGATCGACACCAGTCAGAGTCTCACAGACCATGGTTTCCACTGTCCTCAAAGGAAGTACTTTTTGCTTCCCTTACCAGATTCACTCCATGGTGCTAGTTGCTCTAGAGATGATCGCCTACCACAAATCGTCAACATGACCATTCATCACCTTGAGTGGGCCAATATGATGCATAACAAGTTTGAATCAGTACTCGTATCTGCTTTCATGCTCCTGATAAAATCCTTGCTTAGATCCGTGAACTCCTAATTGTATGATTTGTCGGGAAAAGCTCCACATAACAAATTTGCCCTTCCCTTTTGCTTGTGCAGAGACCCAAGGCAGGTGACGAGCAAAGATATGCATGTACCTGTCACTTGTACTCGCAGATAATTTTCTGCGTAAAGTGTGGATTGTTTTTTTTCTCCCGAAACGGATAAATTGTGGATTGTAGTGAACAAACAATCGCCGAGGAAAGAAAGGCTCAACCTCAACGTAATGTCTAGCAGAACAGAAAAACCGATGTACACCAGGACTGCTGGTGGGCCATGGGTGACGAGCCCGGAGCATCGCGGCGCGGCGAGCGAGAGAGCGCTTCGAGGCGATCCACGAATTTTTGTTGAAAAGGACCAGCTGCCCGACGCAATTGTCAAAAAAGACCACCTGTGGATGAATTGGACAGAAAAGACCACCCCGCTGTGGCGGCAGGCGCGCCAGCCGACGCGTGGCACCTGCCGCCACGACGTCAGGCGGCAGCCCCTGCCGCCACAGGGGCAGGCGGCAGCCGGCCTGTAACAGGTTCCTCTCGGCCCGCGACGGAACGGGGCTAGCCTCGTGGGCCCTGCCGCCAGCTCGTGAGGCGGCCACTGCTGTTGTGCGCATGGCAAAGGCAGCGGTGCGCATGGCAGCATGGCAAAGCGGTGCGCATGGCAAAGCCCAGGCAAAGCTCATGGCAAAGTGCAGGCAGCCCCTGCTGCTGCTGAAGGCACAAGTCCCAAGCAAAGCGCAAAGCGGCCACAAGTTTCGAGGCACTGATTCCCGAGTTTCGTCTGCTTTGAGGCACTGGTTTCCAGCGTTTCGTATTTTTCGGCACTGATTGCAGACGACGACGATGCACTGCGTGATTCCCGCGACGCGACAGCACCGAGGCACGCTCTGCCGACACTGATTGCACGTGTATTTCCCGCCTAAAATTTCGTCTGTTCGCGCTGATTCCTGTATGGCACTGTACTGGTCTGTTTTTTATAATTCCACTAATTCCTATGCTGAAGCTGCTTGTGATTCTTATGCGCGTGATTCCTCGACGATGCCACTCACATTGCACGCCCGACAACTTTGCTGTTGTTGCGGCTGAGGAGACACCACTAGGATGGAATCCGACGCTGCGGTAGGTGAGTTTTAACCCGTTGTGCCGACATTACAGTGCTCCTCCTCTTCTTTTTATACACAATGCCGCTCCTCCGTACGCACACAGATGCTCTCTCTCGCATCTCTCTGGTTGCCTCAGTGCCTCTCTGCTCTCTCTAAGTGACCTAGAACACAAAGAAAGAAAACCTCGCTAGCCACTTTCACTCGCGATTTTGGGCGATTTAGAGTTGGATTCAGAAGATGTTTTAGTTGAAGAAAAGATAGATCAAGGTAAGATATATTCATTTTTGTGTGTTTGGTTCGCATGCATGATGTTTTTGTTCTGTTTGATTAGTTCCTAATTGTGTATTCTCTGTTGTTTTAGGTATTATTTCATCACATTGTGGAGTCATTTGGAGCTTCTGGAGCAGGATTTTCCGTGCGAAGTGAACTACGAAGTTGAAGATCAAGGTATGAGCTTTGCAATACATGGATTTTCTTGTGCATGCACGGTAAAAATTAGTTAGTTTTTAAGCTCGTCATTAGCTATGCGATGTTTACCACTTAGAAGTTAGATAAGTTTTGAGACGAGATATGCTGCATTTATAGTAATTTTTTCTAGAAGAGTAGGTTGAAGATGTTGTAGATCAATGTTAGCTGTGTCCGTAAGTAGTTATTTTCTTGACATGCACGATGTTGTTAATTTTGTCATTAAGACGTAATTAGTAGTTTCGTTGAACCTTTATGTTGGGTTAGAGCTGGAATTAGGAAAGCAAATATTTGATAGTATTGTAGATCAACGTTAGGCCTTTAAAATGCATCAATTTAGTTTGACATGCAAGAATTTATAAATATGGTAAGTAAGAAAAAGTTTGTGTTGTTATTGGTCATTGGATGATTAAATACGTTGTTATTTCATGTGGTATGTTTATTAATAAGTTGTATAGTTACGAAACCGTAGGTCTATTTTGTTAATAATCTAAGTTTTGTATATTAAAATGCTAATATCCTTAATGATGTATGTAATTAGGTAAAAAAAAGTAGCATCTGAGTAGCAAACAAGGAGGAGATGACGTAGTTGAAGAAATTGCGTTTCGATCTTTGATCTCCCTTTTGAGGTGATGACCACGATTCATGCAAGTGCTATTTTGATGCTGTTGATAGGGAAAAAAATACGTGGCTAATATTTATGTTCATGTGATAATAGGTTAACTCCGTTGATATATTACTGGTGATATGTGCATGCTGACGGATATTTTTTCGAACCTTTGTGACGGTTAATTTTATTCGGAACCATCCATATTGAAGCTGAGGTATAAATGACGCCGTCTAATATTGTGAATATTTTTCCTTTTCCATCGCCAGCTTCTTCTGCTGCCTTGGCCTCACGAGCCCTTTCTTTCTTTCTCTGTCTCTCCGCCTCACGAGCCTCCTTTCGCTGCCGTTCCTGCTCCTCCAAGCGACGAGCGTCTTTCCTGTTTTTCTTCAGTAAATCCTGAAAGTAACCCTTTTGCTCGGCATAATATTCTTTTAACTCTCTCTCTCTTGCTCGGCTTTCTCCGCTGCTGCCGCCTTCTCGAGTCGCTCTTCCGCGTAGAAACTATCCCATGCACGGCGACTTCTTTCACGAATCTCAGTCACTGCCCAAGCCGGCATCTCCGTGTCAATCCAACGATAGTACATGCACAGAGGCGGATGAGACTACAACAAGAACAATTATGTTAATAAAGAATCAACCAAAAAACCAACAATATATCTATTCGTGATGGTTAAAGCATACCGGAGGCTTGTCGTACTCCGAAATAGCTACGGGTGGGTCTTCCTCATAATTGGCGCACATGAAAAAACTTCATGCCCAACCAATCAGAAAAATCCGTCACCTCCTTCACCTTGCAAAGATCGCCACACCAACAGCGTAGGAGTTCCACCCCCTGAGGCAAACTAGCACTCTTCATTTTCCTCGGCCTGATGCTTTGATCCGAGCAAGGGAAACTCATAGCGACTAAAAATAGTGTGACACACTAAGCGCAGTGGGGATTTCGACGGTGGCTGCACGATGGATGACGAGAGGCTCGATGCCTCATTTTATAGGCCCAGATGGCGGAAAAATAGAGCGCGAACGGACGAAATTTTAGGCGGGAAATACGCGTGATCCAAAACACTGCAATCAGTGTCGACAGAGCGTGCCTCGTGCTGTCGCGTCGCGTTGCATCGTCGTCTGCAATCAGTGCCGAAAAAGACGAAACGCTGGGAATCAATGCCTGACGAAAGCAGAAGAAAATCGCGAGGGAATCAATGCCTCTCGTCTGCATAGGGCGGAGCAGCAGCAGCGCTTTGCCATGCTGCCATGCGCACCGCTGCCTTTGCCATGCGCACAACAACAGTGGCCGCCTCACGAGCTGGCGGCAGGGCCCACGAGGCCAGCCCCGTTCCGTCGCGGGCCGGGAGGAACCTGTTACAGGCCGGCTACCGCCTGCCCCTGTGGCTGCAGGGGCTGCCGCCTGACGTCGTGGCGGCAGGTGCCACGCGTCGGCTGGCGCGCCTGCCGCCACAGCGGGGGTGGTCTTTTCTATCCAATTCATCCACATGTGGTCTTTTTTGACAATTGCGTCGGGCAGCTGGTCCTTTTCGACAGACGGAACGGGGTTGGCCTCGTGGGGCCTGCCGCCAGCTCGTGAGGCAGCCACTGCTGTTGTGCGCATGGCAAAGGCAGCGGTGCACATGGCAGCATGGCAAAGCGGTGCGCATGGCAGCGCTGCTGCTGCTCCGCCCTATGCAGACGATAGGCATTGATTCCCTCGCGATTTTCTTCTGCTTTCGTCAGGCATTGATTCCCAGCGTTTCGTCTTTTTCGGCACTGATTGCAGACGACGATGCAACGCGACGCGACAGCACGAGGCACGCTCTATCGACACTGATTGCAGTGTTTTGGATCACGCGTATTTCCCGCCTAAAATTTCGTCCGTTCGCACTCTATTTTTTCGCCATCGAGCCTATAAAACGAGGCATTGAGCCTCTCGTCATCCATCGTGCAGCCACCGTCGAAATCCCCACTGCGCTTAGTGTGTCACACTATTTTTAGTCGCTATGAGTTTGCCTTGCTCAGATCAAAGCATCAGGCCGAGGAAAATGAAGAGTGCTAGTTTGCCTCAGGGGGTGGAACTCCTGCGCTGTTGGTGTGGCGATCTTTGCAAGGTGAAGGTGGTGACGGATTTTTCTGATTGGTTGGGCATGAAGTTTTTCATGTGCGCCAATTATGAGGAAGACCCACCCGTAGCTATTTCAGAGTACAACAAGCCTCCGGTATGCTTTAACCATCATGAATAGATATATTGTTGGTTTTTTGGTTGATTCTTTATTAACATAATTGTTCTTGTTGTAGTCTCCTTTGCCTCTGTGCATGTACCATCGTTGGATTGACACGGAGATGCCGGCTTGGGCAGTGACTGAGATTCGTGAAAGAAGTCGCCGTGCATGGGATAGTTTCTACGCGGAAGAACGACGCGAGAAGGCGGCAGCAGCGGAGAAAGCCGAGCAAGAGAGAGAGTTAAAAGATTATTATGCCAAGCAAAAGGGTTACTTTCAGGATTTACTGAAGAAAAACAGGGAAGACGCTCGTCGCTTGGAGGAGCAGGAACGGCAGCGAAAGGAGGCTCGTGAGGCAGAGAGACAGAGAAAGAAAGAAAGGGCTCGTGAGGCCAAGGCAGCAGAAGAAGCTGGCGATGGAAAAGGAAAAATATTCACAATATTAGACGGCGTCATTTATACCTCAGCTTCAATATGGATGTCGTTCCGAATAAAATTAACCGTCACAAAGGTTCGAAAAAATATCCGTCAGCATGCACATATCACCAGTAATATATCAACGGAGTTAACCTATTATCACATGAACATAAATATTAGCCACGTATTTTTTCCCTATCAACAGCATCAAAATAGCACTTGCGTGAATCGTGGTCATCACCTCAAAAAGGAGATCGAAGATCGAAGATCGAAACGCAATTTCTTCAACTACGTCATCTCCTCCTTGTTTGCTACTTAGATGCTACTTTTTTTTACCTAATTACATACATCATTAAGGATATTAGCATTTTAATATACAAAACTTAGATTATTAACAAAATAGACCTACGGTTTCGTAACTATACAACTTATTAATAAACATACCACATGAAATAACAACGCATTTAATCATCCAATGACCAATAACAACACAAACTTTTTCTTACTTACCATATTTATAAATTCTTGCATGTCAAACTAAATCGATGCATTTTAAAGGCCTAACGTTGATCTACAATACTGTCAAATATTTGCTTTCCTAATTCCGGCTCTAACCCAACATAAAGGTTCAACGGAACTACTAATTACGTCTTAATGACAAAATTAACAACATCGTGCATGTCAAGAAAATAACTACTTACGGACACAGCTAACATTGATCTACAACATCTTCAACCTACTCTTCTAGAAAAAATTACTATAAATGCAGCATATCTCGTCTCAAAACTTATCTAACTTCTAAGCGGTAAACATCGCATAGCTAATGACGAGCTTAAAAACTAACTAATTTTTACCGTGCATGCACAAGAAAATCCATGTATTGCAAAGCTCATACCTTGATCTTCAACTTCGTAGTTCACTTCGCACAGAAAATCCTGCTCCAGAAGCTCCAAATGACTCCACAATGTGATGAAATAATACCTAAAACAACAGAGAATACACAATTAGGAACTAATCAAACAGAACAAAAACATCATGCATGCGAACCAAACACACAAAAATGGATATATCTTACCTTGATCTATCTTTTCTTCAACTAAAACATCTTCTGAATCCAACTCTAAATCGCCCAAAATCGCGAGTGAAAGTGGCTAGCGAGGTTTTCTTTCTTTGTGTTCTAGGTCACTTAGAGAGAGCAGAGAGGCACTGAGGCAACCAGAGAGATGCGAGAGAGAGCGTCTGTGTGCGTACGGAGGAGCGGCATTGTGTATAAAAAGAAGAGGAGGAGCACTGTAATGTCGGCACAACGGGTTAAAACTCACCTACCGCAGCGTCGGATTCCATCCTAGTGGTGTCTCCTCAGCCGCAACAACAGCAAAGCTGTCGGGCGTGCAATGTGAGTGGCATCGTCGTGGAATCACGCGCATAAGAATCACAAGCAGCTTCAGCATAGGAATTAGTGGAATTATAAAAAACAGACCAGTACAGTGCCATACAGAAATCAGCGCGAACAGACAAAATTTTAGGCGGGAAATACACGTGCAATCAGTGTCGGCAGAGCGTGCCTCGGTGCTGTCGCGTTGCGGGAATCACGCAGTGCATCGTCGTCGTCTGCAATCAGTGCCGAAAAATACGAAACGCTCGAAACCAGTGCCTCAAAGCAGACGAAACTTGGGAATCAGTGCCACGAAACTTGTGGCCGCTTTGCGCTTTGCTTGGGACTTGTGCCTTCAGCAGCAGCAGCAGGGGCTGCCTGCGTTTTGCCATGCGCTTTGCCTGTGCTTTGCCATGCGCATCGCTACCTTTGCCATGCGCACAACAGCAGTGGCCGCCTCACGAGCTGGCGGCAGGGCCCACGAGGCCAGCCCCGTTCCGTCGCGGGCCGGGAGGAACCTGTTACAGGCCGGCTGCCGCCTGACGTCGTGGCGGCAGGTGCCACGCGTCGGCTGGCACGCCTGCCGCCACAGTGGGGGTGGTCTTTTCTGTCCAATTCATCCACAGGTGGTCTTTTTTGACAATTGCGTCAGGCAGCTGGTCCTTTTCGACAAAAAATCGCGGGCCGGGAGGAACCTGTTACAGGCCGGCTGCCGCCTGCCCCTGTGGCGGCAGGTGCCACGTGTCGGCTGGCGCGCCTGCCGCCACAGCGGGGGTGGTCTTTTCTGTCCAATTCATCCACAGGTGGTCTTTTTTGACAATTGCGTCGGGCAGCTGGTCCTTTTCGACAAAAATTCTGCTACGTAGAACGGGCATGGGCAGGGCTACTGCACAAGGGAGGGTCAGATCCAAGTGTCCAGTCCAGGATCACGAGACGGTGCAGGAAGCTATTCAGGAAAGAACGGGTACATTCCAGTCTCAGCATCAGCAGCAGGGAGAAAAAATCACTAGTCGGTGGAATAATATTGAGGAATGGATCCGTTTTTTTTAAAAAAATATCAGGAACAGCTGAGGGAAAAAAAAGGTTATGGGGTGAGAGAGGCTCGAACTCTCGACCTCAGGATCACTCGCTTCAGCTATGAGACCTACGCGCTAGCCAACTGCGCCACCACCCCGTTGTGATGCTCCGTGAAACTGCCTCATTTTATCGTCTAGTTTCATTAGTACGCGTGAGCAAGGATACTTTTTTTTCTTTTCTTTTTGCGAATGAGCAAGGATACTTGCATGGCAAAAGGAAAAGGAAACACCACCCGCTGGATTTTTTTTTTTGCGTTCAAATACTTTATTTGGCAGTTAGTAGTAGTCTCTTAGTGATCAAGTACGGAATTTCGGTTTTTAGTGTAAAATTTTCGGTTGACCACTTTCTCAAGTTCGAGCTTCCAACTTTTCTTTTTGCAGGGGGGAAATCAATTCATTGATTAAGTAATAATGGTTTTACAATCATCTAGAAAGTGTTGCTATTATCCGGTGGTACATTAGCCAACCAACATGCTGTACGTTGTTGTCCTCGCCCAACTGCTTCCAACTTTTTTTTTTTTTTTTTGCGGTGGAAAATGAGCTTTATTAAACAATGATAGGAGTACAATCAGCAGCCAGCAAGTTATTGGGCATCCTGCAATCACAAGTTGGTTCGATGCTCCACTCTCGACATAGTATAAGCTAGCCGATCTGCAGCCCTATTCTGCGAACGATCAACACATAAGAAAACATGCTCCCTTTCACTCAACAACAGCAGCACAGTCAGTTTGAATGATAAACGATGAGGAGGTATGCATCAGCGCTACTTTGACTCCTTCCCTGACTGCCATCATCTCTGCTTCAAAAGCATCTGCACAGTGTGGGATATACCAGCATGCTGAAAGCACATGCCTGCCGTTGCTATCTCTTACTACCATTGCCGCCCCAGCCCCATCACATGTTCCAAAAGATCCATCTGTCGTAACAGCCAGCCAATCCGCTGGAGGTGGAGGCCATGGATTCTGCTCTTTGGGATGTTTGAAACGTACGTTCCTATCCATGGAATCCTCCACTATAGCTGGCCCCTTTCCTTTCACCACATCCCTTCCATCATTTAACTTGATTTGTTGCAAGGATGAAACATAACTTTGCAAGAAAAATCGTGTTGCTTCAACTGGAGCCGGCGTCTTATCATGCAATATGTCATTTCAGACTTGCCAATTTCTCCATATAATCATAAGGACCCTCATCCTCTCCACATTCGTGAGTGTGACCAGTAAGTCATACAGCCATTCATGCCCAGTATTTAGTATAGACTCTTTTGCAGGGATCTTCCAAACCTCGCCCATGGCGTCCCAGACAGCCCTTGCCATCGGGCAAGACACAACCGCATGAAAGTTGTCCTCTGTTTCGTAACCACACCTCTGGCACAGCTCCGCCACCTCTCCATCCGCTGAAGGATCCACATCTGAGAGGCCCCCGCGTCGTCACCCCCGTGGGCGACTCGGGCGGCGGCGCGCATCTCCTTCCCCTCGCCTCCTCACCACCTTCCCCCACCCTTGCCGCCGGCCGGGGCCGCCGGGGCAAAGCCCCTCGCGGTGGCCGGTGGCGGGGCCCTGTTCTCCGCGCCTCGGGATGGCCGGTGTGGGGCGGTCTCGCCAAGCGACGGCGGCGGGCGGGCGCGAGGATCGGCGGCGCAACGGCGGCGACTCATGGCGGCGGCGTCCTCAAGTCGGGACGGTGACGCGGTGGGGGCGGCCCGTTGTACGCTGGCTGCGTGCCCGCGGCGGTGGTGAGTCAGATCAGATCTGACCTCGGAACGGCGGCGGCGGTATGGTGGGCCTAGTCTCCGGTCAGATCTGATCCGGCCAGGGCGGCCTGTTCCATGCACGGCGCGGTGATTGGTGGCGGTCCCGTGCACACGATGTTGGATGGATGGTCCTCGAGCGGATCCGGGTGAAAACCCTACTCTTGGCACGTTGCCAAGGTCGGCGATGGCGGCGTTCTTCTGCGTCGTCCCCTTCTTGAAGGCATCGTCATGGAGAAGCTCTAGACCCCTATCTGCTATCTCCGGAGGAAACCCTAGATCAGTCGATCAGATGTCGGCGGCGCTCGTGTGTCGTTTCCCTCTCGAGGGCGTCATTCTTGGAGGTGTGCATAGGCTCGAGGGACCAGTGTACGACATCTGTGGTGGAGCGGCGTTCCCTGTGACGTATCGACGTCGTGGAGTCTCGGCGGCGAGGCGCAGCAAAGTCTCGGCGACGGATGCGTGATGATGAACGCGCGTAGGGAGGAGGCGCTGTCTGGCGTCGTAGGGGCGTCGCCGGCAGGCCTGGCAAGGTCGATGCGCCAGTACCTGCTCTGAAGATGGATTGATGGAAGACGGCAGCGACGACCTATGAGAGTGCGTCGGACCGGTTTGTGCTCCAGACCCGGTATGTGGCTTGGTCGGGGCTTCCGGCTTTAGATGTTAGGCTAGGTGAGAGGTCTGGGTATTCGGCTCACACTTTCTGCACCCCTTCATCAATGGATAGGAGTAGCGACAGTTGTTGCCAAGATGGCGGCTTCAGACATATTGATGTATTACTTGTAAGGTCTTTGTGAATAATTAATAAAGTGGCTGCATGCATCTCCCAGATGCAGAGGCCGGGGGTCATCCTCCTTTTCAAAAAAAAAGACCATTCCGTAGCAATTTCCACGCACAAATCTTAACCTTCTTAGGTACATCAATTTTCCAAAACATACACCACACCGGCTGATCACCATCTCAGACCGAGTACTCGATCCCTCTCCCCTTGATGTTGGGTATGATGTGTAACTGCAAGGTGGTAAGCACTCCGCACTGTAAATCGGCCGTCCTTCTCCGGATGCCATGCGGGAAAATTATTTATCATCCTTGGCGACACTTTTATCTTCAAGATCTCTCTTGTGTCGGCCGTAATGAAGTATTCATTCACCCTCTCTACATCCCAGGACCCATCCGCCAAAAGGAATTGGTCCACCCTAGTAAATCCGCAGTTACCTTTCTCTGTCAATGGACGACGCGATCCCTCTCTAGGTATCCACGGGTCTCGCCACACTCTCACATTTTTTCCATTGCCAATCCTCCAAATCATACCCTTCTTCAGTAGTTCTAGGCCATGTTCTATTCCTTTCCACACAGGAGATGCATTACCTGCAAAAACTGTGTCAAGTAGATTTCCGCGCCGATAATATTTTGCTTTCAATAACCTTGCACACAAACTATTTGGTTTCTCTAACAGTCTCCATGCCCGCCGCGCTAACAGAGCCTGGTTGAACATTCTCATGTCGCGAAAGCCAAGACCACATTGATTCTCTGGGCGTATCATTTTTTCCCATGCAATCCAGTGCGTCTTGTGCTTTCCATTCTCCACTACCCACCAATAGATCTGAATCATGCGAGTAATGTCACCACAAGTTGACGCAGGCTATTTAAAAACGCTCATAATGTAAGTAGGTATCGCTTGCGCCACTGATTTGATCAAAGTCTCTTTCGCTCCGGAAGACGACCGCTTCTCTCCCCAGTCAACAAACCTTGTGCTCATGGAGGCGCCCAATGATTGGAACTTACCTCTATTCATACGACCCTCCGGTACTGGTAAGCCTAGATACCGGTCTTCAAAGTGCTCACTGGCCACCCCCAAAATAAGCTTGACTTCCTGTCTGCGGCCCATAGGACATCACTCTCCAAACATGATGCTGCACTTTGATTGATTTACTAGCTGCCCCGTGCCTTTTGCATATCTTGAAATAATACTTTTCACAGTTTCAGCCTGCTCCGCGGTTCCCTGAAAAAATAGCATCTTGTCGTCTACAAACAGTAGGTGTGACACAACCGGTGCCGTTCGACAGATGACCACCGGCCTCAATCCTCGGTTCTGCACCGCCTCCTGGATCAAGCTTGATAAAGAATCAGTGACAAAAAGGAACAAAAAAGGTGACAAAGGATCACCTTGTCTTAGTCCCCTTGTTGGCGAGAACGACTCCAATAACTTCCCATTAAAGTTCACTGCAAACCGCACTGTCATGACACACTACATAACCCAACTACTTCCAACTTGATCGGTTGCAACTTTCTTCTGCTGGACTTGAAGCTACCAACACAACGAATTATAAACTTCCTATTTGTAGTTCGATGAAATCTTATACCACATATTGACGTTTCTAACTTGGTGGACTGCAACCTTTCTTCTATCAAAATGGATGAATTGCAACTTCCAACTACCAACAAACTGAAGCTTCCAACTTGATGAATTGCAACTAGCTACTTCAAAGTTGATGAATTGCAACTTCTTATCGTGTTATACTACTGAACATACAAAATGAAGATTTCAGTTGACCGACTTGAAATATTTCTACTACCAAATAAAAGGCTTTGCTACCTCGGAAACAAGGAAATGATGCACTTTAGTGTCCAGCCCCGGACGCCAAATAAGAAGGGAATAAACCAGGATTTGCAAAGAAAATAATGGCAGACAACTGCCCCTAGGTGATTGGCCACACGTGCATGATGATAGTGTAGGGAAACGCGACAGAAAACAAAAAATTTCGGTACAGCGAGCACACCCAGGATCACTATGGAGACTGCATACAGGGTTTGATCTGATCATTACCGACTCGTAGCGCATCGGAAGTAGAGTCGATGTAGATCGTCGATGCAGATCCCCGCAGCTAGGATTTACAACCTCCCAACCGCGAGGATGTACTCCTCGTCGGACAGCTCTTCGGGAGGCGGTCGGACAGTCCCTCGGACGATGTCACGGACAGCCCTTCGGGAGGACCCTCGAAGCTCGAACGGTAACTCGGACAGCCCTTCGGGAGGACCCTCGAACAGCCCCTCAGGCAAAAGATCGAACCTACGACCTCTCTACGGGGTTGCACACATACGGTGTCAGCTATCCGGCAGGGCTTCGCCGTCCAGAACTAGTTCCTGCCGGAACCCAGACAACCTTTCGGCTCTACGAAACTATTTCGTGGGAGGGAGAGAGAAAGCCAGATAATGCATGGCATGTGTATGAGAGCAAGGGATGAGTGTGGAGAGCTCCTCTCCACCTCTATTTATAGGAAAGCCAAGGGGAAGGGTGCCTCCAAAAATTACCAAAACACCCATGCATTAGGTCACATATGATGGGCATTAAGGGCATAATGGGAGGCCATGTGGAGCTCCAAGGAGGAGCACCACCCTTGGCCGGCCACCCCATGGGCCCCCCCCAAAAGGGGTTCCTTCCCTTGCAAGCCTCTTCCTTCTAGAACTTTGACTAAAGTCCTAAAAGGTGGCTCTCCAAAATAGTAACCATAAAGTGATTTTCACTATTCACGAAAACATTTTTCCGCTACCGATAAATCCGAAAATATTTCTGTGGGTCTTAGAATAATTCCAGTACCCACAAAAATGATTTTGGACGCGTTCCGAAACAATTCCGGATTAGTGATTTTCATCTGCGAAAAGCAACCAAACTGGTTCCGGCAGCTCCGGAACATTTCCGGTTTTTATTCCGGAAAAATCCCAGAAGTTTCCAGAATAATTCTGGCATCCTCCAAGAATTTCCAGGCGTGTGCCGAAACCAATTTGACTTAATGGTATACTCTGAAACAACTTTTCAGTTTTACCAAAACTATTCCGGTGTTCTCTCCGGAACGTTTCCGTTGTCTCCGAAACTTTTCCGGTGACTTTCTCTCAGACTCCCTGTCTAGTATTCAGCAGATAGATGACCCTTAAGTGTGTGACCCTATAGGTTCGGTGAAGTATAGACATGACCGGAACACTTTCCGATCAATGATCAATAGCGGAACCGTGGACACCCATATTGATCCCTATACCCACACGAATAAATATTCGAGTGAACCTCCAGTTGCCGTGTGCTATTCCTGTTGCTTCACGATATATTAGAAATGCCCGAGGTGAGAATTATCGGCATCCCCGTGGATCAACAACTTGTCCACTATGCTAGTTACCTCGTTACCGGTTTTGTTCTCTTTTCTCGTTTCCGCGTTCCGGCATCCCAGTGATCAAATCACAATGTGTCTGGCCAGACGATGATGGATATCGTAACACCGAGAGGGCCCGAGAATATCTCTCCATCGTCGGAGGAGCAAATCCCAATCTCGAGCTATCTCGTTTTTGTCATACTTTTCCGTGAACCCGTAAGCCGCCGTAATAGCCACCCAGTTACGGATGACGTTTAACAAACCCCAAAGTTCACGAAGTAAGTACGAAGGAACTTGATACTCTCATGGTCTAAGGAATTATGCAAACATTAACTATCTCTGTGTTATTAACCATTAACTTGTGACGAATGTATCTCATAGCATAACATCAATTCGGGTCGATTCAACACAAGTGTTCTACTAACATTGTGCCCTCAAAATTGCCGGCATAGCCATGCCCATGATCAGGAAAACAAGATCATCATGCAATACTTGAGCTATTCTTAGAGGCATGACTAGGAATACTTTTTACCGTTTATTATACCACACGTGCACATGAGTTTCCCTCCGAGCCTCGTGGATATTGTAGACTCGAGAATCATTGCAGTTATAGCATGGAACATAAACATTCATTACAAACTCGGAGATACAAAATAACTGTTATTACTGCCTCTAGGGCATATCTGTTGGGGAAAGTTGCATGGAAAACAAAAAAAATTCTACGCACACGCAAGATCTATCCATGGAGATGCATAGCTACGAGAGGGGGAGTGTTAGAACAACGCGGTTGATGTCGTCAAACAACTTCACGATCCACCCGACCGAGCACCAAACGTACGGCACCTCCGCGTTCAGCACACGTTCAGCTCGGTGACGTCCTCGACTTCTTGATCCAGCAAGACGGCAAGGTAGTGGATGAGTTCCGGCAACACGACGGCGTGGTGACGGTGATGGTGATGCTATCTCCGCAGGGCTTCGCCCAAGCACTGCGAAAATATGACCGAGGGACGGAACTGTGGAGGGGGGCGCCGCACACGGCTAAGACAATGTTGTGTCCTTTGGGGCGCCCCCTCTCCTCTATTTATATATGTGTAGGGGCTTGGAGTAGAAGGAATAGTGCCACATGAACAGTAACCATGAATAGTACACACGTGGATTTGGACTCCAAAGTCCAATCCTATTCCTACTAGGACTCTCCCTTTTTTCCTTCCCTAGCTGCGTGGGCTTTTGAAGACTTGGTGCGCCTGGCCCAATAAGGCCAGGGCGCCTCCCCTTAGCCCATGCCAGCCCTTGGGATGTGGTGGACTCACTTGTGGACTTTCGGACCCCTCCGGAATCATCCGGAACCTTCTGGAAGCTTCCCGGTACAATACCGAAAAAACTGCACCTTTTTCCGGAACCCAAAATATGACTTCCCATATATAAATCTTTACCTCTCGACCATTCCGGGACTCCTCGTGACGTCCGGGATCTCATCCGGGACTCCGAACAATATTCGGTTACCAATTCACATAACTCATATAACACTATATCGTCAACGAACGTTAAGCGTGCGGACCCTACGGGTTCGGGAATGATGTAGACATGACTGAGACGCCTCTCTGGTCAATAACCAATAGCGGAACCTGGATGCTCATATTGGTTCCTACATATTCCACGAAGATCTTATCGGTTGAATCGCAATGACAACATACGTAATTCCCTTTGTCCATCGGTATGTTACTTGCCCGAGATTCGATCGTCGGTATCTCCATACCTAGTTCAATATCGTTACCGGCAAGTCTCTTTACTCGTTCCGTAATACATCATCCCATAACTAACTCCTTAGTCACTTTGCTTGCAAGCTTCTTATGATGTGCATTACCGAGAGGGCCCAGAGATACCTTTCCGAAACACGGAGTGACAAATCCCAGTCTCGATCCATGCCAACTCAACGGACACCTTCGGAGATACCTGTAGAGCATCTTTATGATCACCCAGTTACGTTGTGACGTTTGATAGCACACAAGGTATTCCTCCGGTATCCGGGAGTTGCATGATCTCATGGTCTGAGGAACATGTATTTGACATTCAAGAAAGCAGTAGCAATAAACAGAACGATCATATGCTAAGCTAATGGATGGGTCTTGTCCATCACATCATTCTCCTAACGATGTGATCCCGTTATCAAATGACAACTCATGTCTATGGTTAGGAAACCTTAACCATCTTTGATCAACGAGCTAGTCTCGTAGAGGCTCACTAGGGCCACGGTATTTGTTTATGTATTCACACATGTATTTAAGTTTCCGGTCAATACAATTCTACCATGAATAATAAACCTTTATCATGAACAAGGAAATATAAAATAATAACAACTTTATTATTGCCTCTAGGGCATATTTCCATCAATATCTCCTACAGACTCCCACTTGCACTAGTCATAATCCAGTTACATGGCTTCCCTAACACCAATGGCTATCTGGTGCTGCTCATGCTTTACTCGTGGTAGAGGCTTTGTCATCGGGTCTGACACGTTTAGATCCGTGTGAACTTTGCGTACTTTCACTAAACCCGCTTCGAGATGATGTCGAATGAGTTTATATTTGCGTTCAATATGTCTTGTCTTATGGTGCGAACTTGGCTCCCTTGCCTGAGCCACGGCGCCACTATTATCACAATAGATCTCCACCGGGTCCAGAGCACTTGGAACCACACCAAGGTCTTCAAGAAATTGCTTGATCCATACCGCCTCCTTGGAGGCTTCTGAAGCTGCAACATATTCTGCCTCCGTTGTAGAATCCGCCACAGTCTTTTGTTTGGAACTTTTCCAATCAACTGCGCCGCCGTTCAATATGAAAACATAGCCTGATTGAGATTTGAAGTCATCTGGGTCAGTCATGAAGCCTGCATCAGTGTAACCACTTACAATGAGCTCTTCATCACCTCCGTACACAAGGAGTAAATCCTTGGTATTTCTGAGGTACTTAAGAATACTTTTGACTACGGCCCAGTGTTCCAGTCCTGGATCACTTTGGTACCGGCTGCTAACACTTAGTGCATAGGAAACATCCGGTCTTATACATAGCATGGCATACATAATAGAACCAACTGCCGAGGCATATGGAACATCATTCATCTATACTCTCTCCTCGAGAGTCCGAGGACACTGATTCTTGCAAAGCACTGTGCCAGGTGACATGGGGAGTAGGCCTTTCTTGAAGTTCTCCATGTTGAACATTTTCAATGTACGTGCTTTGGCTAAGTGCTATCAGGCGTTTTGATCTATCTCTATAGATTCTGATGCCCAATACATATGCCGCTTCGCCTAAGTCTTTCATTGAAAAACTCTTCTTCAATGAGTCTTTTATTTCGCTAAGAAAATTCACGTCATTTCCAATCAACAATATGTCATCCACATACAAGATTAGAAATGCTTTTGCGCTCCCACTAAACTTCTTGTAAACACAAGATTCTTCGTCATTCCTGATGAAACCAAACTCTTTGACTACTTCATCAAAACGAATGTTCCAGCTCCTTTATGCTTGCTTCAGACCATAAATGGCCTTCTGAAGTTTGCATACCTTTCCAGCATCCTCATGAACGACAAAACCTACAGGCTGTATCATGTATACATCTTCTTTGAGATTTCCATTTAGGAAAGCCGTTTTGACGTCCATCTGCCATATTTCATAATCGAAATAAGCAGCAATTGCTAGTAATATCCGAACGGACTTAAGCATAGCTACGGGCGAGAAAGTCTCATCATAGTCCACTCCTGGAACTTGCGTGAACCCTTTCTCGACAAGTCTAGCTTTATGGATAGTAATGTTACCATCCGCATCTGTCTTTCTTTTGAAAATCCATTTACAACCAATGGGCTTTATGCCTTCTGGGAGTTCTTCCAAGTTGCAAACTTGGTTTTCGTACATGGATTCCATCTCGGATTTCATGGCCTTGTGCCATTCCCTTGAGCTGGGCCCCGCCATCGCTTCCTTGTAGTGCGCAGGTTCATCGTCTTCAAGAATGAAGATTTCGTTATGAAACCACTCAGGTGGCTGGATAGCCCTACCTGATCTGCGCGGTTCAGTTACAACATTGTCTGAAGTTTCCGCATCACATGCGACAACTTCCGGCTCGGTTGTAGGGATAATTTGCGGACTTACTTCCGGTTCCTTAGCCATAACAACGGTTGCCGAAGATTCACTAATCTCATTAAGTTATACTGTCCTCCCACTTAATTCTTTAGCGAGAAATTCTTTCTCGAGAAAGTGTCCAACTCTTGTGACAAACACTTTGCCTTCAAACTGTTGGTAGAAGGAATACCCAATGGTGTCTTTGGGATAACCTACAAAGTAACATTTGTCTGATCTGGGATCGAGCTTGCTTGGTTGTAAACGTTTTACATAAGATTCACAACCCCAAACCTTGAGATGCGACACATTGGGTTTCTTCCCGTACCATAATTCAAATGGCGTCGTCTCAACAGACTTAGACGGTGCTCTGTTTAATGTATAAGCGGCAGTGAGTAGTGCGTGACCCCAAAAAGATATCGGTAGATCTGTAAGAGACATCATCGACCTTACCATGTCTAACAGGGTTCGGTTACGTCTTTCCGACACTCCGTTTCGCTGTGGAGTTCCGGGAGGCGTAAGCTGTGAAACGACTCCACGGTCACTCAGATGTTGGCTAAACTCATGACTAAGGTATTCGCCCCCGTGATCTGATCGCAGAAACTTAATCCTTTTGTTACGATGATTTTCTACCTCATTCTAAAATTCTTTGAACTTTTTAAAGGTTTCCGACTTATGCTTTATCAAGTAGATATATCCATACCTACTCAAATCATCAGTAAAAGTCACAAAGTAGAAATACCCACCCCGTGCAATTGTGCTCATTGGACCACATACATCACTATGTATTATTTCCAACAATTCACTCGCCTGTTTAGGATGACCCATGAACGGCGTCTTGGTCATTTTCCCCATCAGGCAAGCTTCACATGTGTCAAATGATTCAAAATCAAAAGACAGTAAAACTCCATCTTTATGGAGTCTTTGCATGCGTTTCTTTCTGTTGTGGCCAAGGCGACAATGCCACAAGTAAGTGGTGGTGGTATCAGCCTTCTTAAGGCGTTTAGCGTTTACGTTAAAGACATCATTTCCACATTCAAGATTTAATATGAAAAGGCCCCCAACAATGGGTGCAAATCCATAAAACATATCCTTACAATAAAGTGAACAACCATTGTTCTCAGACTTGTAGGAGTACCCATCGTGTACTAAACATGATCCAGAGATAATGTTTCTACACAATGCCGGAACAAAATAAGAGTTACTTAGTTCCAAAATAAATCCCGAAGGGAGACGTAGAAGCATAATGCCGACGGCTTGAGCGGCGATCCCAGCGCCGTTCCCGACACGCATCACGACTTCATTCTTTGCCAGCTTGCACACCTTCTGAAGCCCCTGTATCGAGTTGCAAATGTGAGCAACCGATCCGGTATCAAATACCCAAGACTTAGAATTTTCGCTAGCAAGCAAAACGTCAATGACATTAACATGTATAACAGTTATACCTTTTCCGGTTTTCCCGGACTTCTTATTTGCCAGGTACTTCTTGCAGTTCCTCTGCCAGTGTCCAGTGCCTTTGCAGTAGAAGCACACAGTTTCAGCCTTGGCTCCGTCCTTACAGTAGCTTTGGGAGCCGGTCTTACCGGCGCCCTTGCCCTTCTTGGACTTGCCTTTCTTTTTGAAACTGGCGGTCTTCTTTACCAGCAACTTTTGCTGATTTTGCAATCCTATCTCATTTGTTTTGAGCATCGCTTCATAAAGCGAGGTAAGGCTCAAATCATTACCAGGTGTCTTTGGAAAATTAATTCCCTTTTCAGCATAACTATCGTAATAGTTTGCTAGTCTGACACTATGCTCATCAACTAGAGATTTCTTGTTTATATTGCATTCTTTCATAGCCTCAGTCATCTCATGAACTTCAGTTGAATCCAGTTTGTGATACAGAACATCTAGAGCCTCGAGAATCTCGAAGGTACTAAGTCGTTCAAAACGGTTCTGTAGCACAGGATCCATGCAAGATAACATAGGGTTTTTAACAGCACTGAAATCATCCTTTCGTGAATCAAACACGTTGATGATATCCTGAGCCATTTCTGGCGTAGGGGAATCACCTAGAGATTGATCAAGCACATAGTCTTTCTTAGCGCTCTTGAGGACAATCCTCAGGGTACGGACCCTGTCGTAGTTTTGTCGCGACAGATGTCCTAGGAGTAGGACTTAGAGAGGAAGCCATCGCACTAACGTGGAAGCTTAGCGGGGTTGAACGGGAACGAAAAGACGCCGGGTTACCCAGGTTCGGCCCCTCACGGTGGAGGTAAAAGCCTACGTCCTGCTTGTCTATATTGCTGTGGATCTCGATTACAAGGATGCGGATTCGCTAACCTAGCTCTCGAATAGATTGCAACCTAGTCTTTTTCGTACAGGTGCTCCCCTTTATATATGCAGGTGGAACCCTAGATTACATGAGAGTCCGGATCGTTTATCTAACCCGTCTCCTACTTGTCCACCAAGGCGGCCTCCATGCCACCCATCATCTCCGTGAGCCGGCCTATTGCCTAAGCCGGCCTGTCTTCGCTAGGCATCGTCAAGCCGGCCCACCTCGAGTCTTCTGACCCTGCCATGAGTTGGCCCGCTGAGCCCGCTCTATGGACGGGTTAACACCATGCCGAGTCTAAATGCTTGGTATACATCCCCAACAGACCCAGTCTGCATAGTTGTTTCCAGTCGTAGCTAACTTCACTCTCTCTAACATCGGGGCTAAGAAGAACGCAGTGTTGCAAGCCATTTGATCTACAACGGTAAACACAAGTTTCACTTAGACTTTGTTCATAATTAATTTGCACTAGTGAATAAACAATTTTATTCTAGAGTGCGCTCCCACTCAAATCAAAATCTCTCAAAATTGATTATGAGTGATTCAAGACCCACATTTCCATTCAACGTCACGGTTCGAGATGAACTCAAATGGCGTGAACTTCAATCGGTAGGCTAACTTGCCGATCACATCTCTATGTGATTCTTGTTCATCTTTCGATACGTGTGTTCCGAGCTCAGGACTGTCCTGCCTAAACGTCAAGTCAACCAAGTGATCTTGCTGCGAGGTCTCAACTCACCCGCCTCACACTTCTCTAATCGTTCGCACCCATGGAGATCATGTGATGCCCCGAAGAGATAGGTTCCGTGACGGTGCTACACTTGGGAGAACACTAACTACTTGATATTTTAAGTGATAGATCACCCTAATAAAAAGCGACTACCGCGCAATCAAAAGGGTGCATCATATGGGATAAACATCTCAGGCAATTCATAATAGCATGATATGGTATAGCCCTTTCTGACGGAGAAGTCTTTAATTTCTTCGTCTTCGGCATTTGTGTCGGTGTTCACCTTCGCGAAGATTGCCACCACCTTGTCGATGCACCAGATAATATTGCTATCTCTATAGCTAATAAAATAAGGGATTACTTAAGGTTGACACGCAGGTCATTAAAGTGACAATCATATGGCTCCAACCATCATGCCGAATCATGACACGCAGGTCATGTTAGTAAATTTACATCATATAGTCATCTCATACATAATCGAATTAATATGAGAGCTGCTATACCACATCACATGCACATCCTGCAAAACCAAGTTAGACGCCTCTAATCGGTTTATGCAAAAAATTATTTTACGTGGCTTCTAAGCTTTTGACTTAAACCGCAACTACCAACGTTTATCATCAAGTATGATTATTCAAGTCGCTAGATTAACTTTGCGGGGTGTATGAAACACGAGATAATAAAATCTTGAGCCCCATACTGAACTTCATCATACGCATGACCCCCGTGCAGATCATATCTGCATTGCCCTTTCGTCTACGAAATTTCATCTTTCTTTTGACTATGGCGGAACCCAAAGAACTGATAGCACTTCGTTGATCAATCAGGATCGCGGATTGCCAGAACTTTATCAAATTCCACCATGTTGTCTCGAGATCAGAAATACGCAAATTCTAGGAAAGCAACAAGAACATCGAGTAAGAGATTTCATTTGCCACCCGCATAAATAATTTTCAGCAATAGATCTCATCTACTACAAAATTATATTATGCAATACACATACATCTCTATGTATTCTAGATCGTAACCTGCATCTATGCATAGCAAGGCTCTTGATGCCACTGTAGGGGAAGGCGACAGAAAACAAAAAATTTCGGTAGAGCGAGCATGCCCAGGATCACTATGGAGACTGCATACAGGGTTTGATCTGATCATTACCGACTCATAGCGCAGCGGAAGTAGAGTCGATGTAGATCGTCGGTGCAGATCCCCGCAGCTAGGATTTACAACCTCCCAACCGCGAGGATGTACTCCCTCGTCGGACAGCCCTTCGGGAGGTGGTCGAACAGTCCCTCGGACGATGTCACGGACAGCCCTTCGGGAGGCGGTCGGACAGTCCCTCGGACGATGTCACGGACAGCCCTTCGGGAGGACCCTCGAAGTTCGAACGGTAACTCGGACAGCCCTTCGGGAGGACCCTCCAACAGCCCCTTGGCAAAAGATCGAACCTACGACCTCTCTACTGGGTTGCACACATACGGTGTCAGCTATCCGGCAGGGCTTCGCCGTTCAGAACTAGTTCCTGCCGGAACCCAGACAGCCTTTCGGCTCTACGAAACTATTTCATGGGAGGGAGAGAGAAAGCCAGATAATGCATGGCATGTGTATGAGAGCAAGGGATGAGTGTGGAGAGCTCCTCTCCACCTCTATTTATAGGAAAGCCAAGGGGAAGGGTGCCTCCAAAAATTACCAAAACACCCATGCATTAGGTCACATATGATGGGCATTAAGGGCATAATGGGAGGCCATGTGGAGCTCCAAGGAGGAGCACCACCCTTGGCCGGCCACCCCATGGGGGCCCCCCCAAAAGGGGTTCCTTCCCTTGCAAGCCTCTTCCTTCTAGAACTTTGACTAAAGTCCTAAAAGGTGGCTCTCCAAAATAGTAACCATAAAGTGATTTTCACTATTCATGGAAACATTTTTCCGCGACCGTTAAATCCGAAAATATTTCTGTGGGTCTTAGAATAATTCCAGTACCCACAAAAATGATTTTGGACGCGTTCCGAAACAATTCCGGATTAGTGATTTTCATCTGCGAAAAGCAACCAAACCGGTTCCGGCAGCTCCGGAACATTTCCGTTTTTTATCCCGGAAAAATCCCAGAAGTTTCCAGAATAATTCTGGCACACTCCAAGAATTTCCAGGCGTGTGCCGAAACCAATTTGACTTAATGGTATACTCTGAAACAACTTTTCAGTTTTACCGAAACTATTCCGGTGTTCTCTCCGGAACATTTCCGTTGTCTCTGAAGCTTTTCCGGTGACTTTCTCTCAGACTCCCTGTCTAGTATTCAGCAGATAGATGACCCTTAAGTGTGTGACCCTATTGGTTCGGTGAAGTATAGAAATGACCGGAACACTTTCCGATCAATGATCAATAGCGGAACCGTGGACATCCATATTGATCCCTATACCCACACGAATAAATATTCGAGTGAACCTCCAGTTGCCGTGTGCTATTCCTGTTGCTTCACGATATATTACAAACGCCCGAGGTGAGAATTATCGGCATCCCCGTGGATCAACAACTTGTCCACTATGCCAGTTACCTCGTTACCGGTTTTGTTCTCTTTTTTCGTTTCCGCGTTCCGGCATCCCAGTGATCAAATCACAATGTGTCTGGCCAGACGATGATGGATACCGTAACACCAAGAGGGCCTGAGAATATCTCTCCATCGTCGGAGGAGAAAATCCCAATCTCGAGCTATCTCGTTTTTGTCATACTTTTCCGTGAACCCGTAAGCCGCCGTAATAGCCACCCAGTTACGGATGACATTTAGCAAACCCCAAAGTTCACGAAGCAAGTGCGAAGGAACTTGATACTCTCATGGTCTAAGGAATTATGCAAACATTAACTATCTTTGTGTTATTAACCATTAACTTGTGACGAATGTATCTCATAGCATAACATCAATTCGGGTCGATTCAACACAAGTGTTCTACTAACATTGTGCCCTCAAAATTGCCGGCATAGCCATGCCCATGATCAGGAAAACAGGATCATCATGCAATACTTGAGCTAGTCTTAGAGGCATGACTAGGAATACTTTTTACCATTTATTATGCCACACGTGCACATGAGTTTCCCTCCGAGCCTCGTGGATATTGTAGACTCGAGAATCATTGCAGTTATAACATGGAACATAAACATTTATTACAAACTCGAAGATACAAAATAACTGTTATTACTGCCTCTAGGGCATCTCTCCTACAGATAGAAGTATATAAGAAGGTACATTTGTTTCATAGTGGGACCAAAGCCATGGAAGCCTCTCATGCATAGCGCATGGTGCGAACCAGTGGGCCACTAGCAGAAACCACAACATACACGCGGCCGGAAATGGAGCACCACCGCGCGCGTGTGCTAGATGTGATTCCTCCCGTTAGTGTTGTACTTAGGTTAGTTAATTAACAATTGATGATTTTGGAAAATAGCTACAAAACCACACAAAAAATGGATAGACAAAAGCTTGTTTGAAAATAGGGATTGTCATGATCAATCTGCAGCTTGAAACAAAACTTTATCCACTTAGTATGCATTTGGGAGGAGGGTGGGTGGATACATTGAGATTTGCTATTTGTTGGGCTTAGTGTGATGAACCAGTGTTATGTTTGGTTGGACGAATGAGAATGGGATGTGCTTGAATGAATGATAAGGGATGTACCATGATTATTTTGTTTTGCAGGGAGACCATGATTAATTAACTAAGCTATATCTCTTGACTCCACTAGTAATTAAATTCTAACATTTAAAAACGGTCATTTTCCATTAAAATGACTCCTTAAAATAGATATGTTAATTATCACAAGACAATTGCTAATGATCACAATCAGTGGCAAAGCTTTAGCATAATTCTAGGGGGGGCGGGCAGGACTTAAATGAAAGAAATAGGGGCGAATCTCTAGTTTAAACACAAGTTAGGTCTAGAACAAAACATGTTCTGAATGTATTGCAAATATTTTTTTTTGGGGGGGGGGGGTATCCCTTATTGGTCTACACATTGATCACAATTACATAAGGGCGGTGGGCCGCCTGACAAAAATATGGAATATAATTTGTGTAGTGATTTTAAAATTGTGATGTCGTAATCCAAACCTTGCTACGAGGTTGACCAAAATAGAGAATGCATCAAAAGAGGTGATCGCTCAAACTCAAGAACCCTCCTTCTACCTAGCAGAGCATAGGCATTGGGTCTCGAGAGCCTAGGTACGAAGGCTGGCATACTATTTCGAGTATATTTGAGGGAAAAAAATTCAATATTGATTGCAAACGCTCTAACCAGATAGAGAGACGAGCTACGAAAAAGATTGAATTGTCCTAACTCATGTAGCCTTGTCATTGAAGCCAAAGACACCGAGGCATACGAGGTCTTGGCAACATAGTTTGCATGAGTTGCAGAGAAAAATACATGAAGACATGATCATTCTGTTGAGTATATTTAAGAAATATTTCTCACTCGCTATTAATATGTCCTAGCCCATCCACCCTCATCCCTCCATCCGAACACGCTTGAGGCATTGGAGATGTTGTGGACAGACCTTGTCTATGCATGCCCGATATTTCAAGAGTTACTTTTCATTGATTAGAAACACAAATGAAATTTATTTAATGTGAGTCCTTGTCGAATATTGCACACTTTTGTTCTGTGTTTTGCTATAGAATCTCAGTCTGCCACGCGCTTGCCTCCTTAGTGAACGCAAAAAAAGATATGATATAAGTCAGGTGGATCAAAAAGGACATGAAGGTTTCGTGGTGTAGTTGGTTATCATGTGTCAGTCTAATACACTGAAGGGTGTCCTGTTCAAGTCTAAAAATAAATTGTAAAAAGTATAAATGGCTTCGTGGTGTAGTTAGGCCACGTTGGTTTCTTATATTTTGACTCGAACAAATGTCACATTGGTTTCGTGGTGTAGTTGGTTATCACGTAAGTCTAACACACTGAAGGTCTTTGGTTCTTTTTTGCAATTTTAACAGTGAAAAAAAGAGGGGAAAAAAGAGTAATGGCCCATGCAGGTCTCGAACCTGCGACCTTCGCGTTATTAGCACGACGCTCTAACCAGCTGAGCTAATAGGCCTGTTGTGGCTCTAATTATTTTGACATCTTAATTATAATTTACTAGCAAACATGCCCGTGCGTTGCAACGGGATATAACATGCTAATAGATGTGACAGTGCGTTGCTATGGGTTGATTTTTATTTTATTTTTAGACCTTGGAGAATTTCGATACGTCTAGTTGTTATTTCAGCCCTTTAGCACATTTATAATTGTTGTTGGCCTGACCATGGAGTGTAGAGATCAAGAAGCCTACTCCCTTCCTCCGTCGGCGTTGCCGTAATAGGGCAAGGATGGGGTGACTCCGATAGACGGCGTATGTCAGAACGAAGGAACAAATTTAGGATACTCATGCATATCAAGTGGGTATTTTAGACCCTTTTTATGTTAAATCACTCTCCTTCTTACCACCCGGCAAATGTGGTAAAAGCAATCTCAAATAGACAAAAAGAACACTCTTCTTCTTTCCTTCTATAAAAAAAATGAAAGACCGAATCAACAACCAGCAGAAAAAAACATTGCACACAACCATTTTAAGTTTTAATCTTTACAAATTCAAAGGCGTAATATAGTAAATGAAACCAGCCATTTAAATATACCGACTGCCACATGTGTTCTCTAAACATTCCAAATGGTGTGAAACTGGTAATTCAAGAATCATCAAAGAACCGATCATGTGGCTTTTTTATCGTCTTAGGAGCTTGACCTTATTTTTAAAAAATTTAATCAATTTATCTATTTCCGTTCACAGTTCAGTAGAACACGACTCAGTAGAAATATGCATGTGACAGAGCACTGTAGCAAAACTGGCAAAGCAAACAGCAAGACAGAAGGGGGGGCATCATAGGACATTCAGGCATGTTACAACATTTCCCACGCCAAAGAAAATAACAATTTGCTACACACAATTAACATACATGGCATTATTTCAAGGTAGTCATCAACACAATATGGTCGTCGCTGTTGATGGTCTTCGCTTCTCCCTCTGGCATTCTCGCTAGCCCAACAAACACCCGCAGCAGAGACACTTGTTATAATCGCTTTCCCTGCACACACCCAAAGCAGAGACACTTTGTGCAAGTTTTATTAGATAACTTTGTGCTGGTAACTTTGTCAAATATGAATGCCCGTTCCATTTCAAACAAAAAGATGCATTTTTTTTGGAACTCACACAGAACAAGGTGAGGGGACAGAATGGTGGGACGATTTACCAAACTGTCACCCCGCAAGATTTACACAGTAGCATGCTAGGACAAATCATGTCGTATGTGCATTATTCAAAGAGCTAAATGATGTATATACAAAGTACAGCCACTCTAAGTTTCACATAGATTAACATTCCAGCGGGGGTCCAAAGGCAAACTAAGTACTTCCATTTTTGTAGTTCAGTATCAAGTACCAGAACCTAAAACTAAAAGGACTGAACTCACATATCCAACTGTTATGTACAGCAGCAACTCACATTCATCCCATACATCTCTGAAAATACCGTAGCCTGTCCTGAAAATTCAAGCTTGTGTGGTGTTCTCTGTTTATAATTATAAGTGTCTTGTTGCATGTTTGTCTTGAATAAAGGAATAAATACCCACTCACGCGATTCTAATATGTAGCTGCATAATATATAGGAAGTGATGACGATCTTAACAATGAAAAGGGAGAGCTCCTAAATTAAGTACAAGATTGATTCGCAAAACAAAAGTGGAAGATTGCATCCTCCCTTCTTGAAAGTTTTTTAACTGAACCTGACAACTTAACAGGGCACTACTTGCCAAAAAGATGCACTGTGCATTTTGGATCAATTCATTTCCTGATGACTAAAATATACAATTGTGTTTAAAAGAACATATATAGGCTAACCTGGAGTACTTAGTGGAAATTATCCTCATGAGCCATTAGTACACCACATTTTCCAACATGAAGATGCTGGGGCGGAACTAAAAAACCTCCTAGTAGCAGGAACATTTCAGTCCTACTGACGTGCAAAAAAATATTAGCACAACTGGAGCAAAAGAAGGTCACAAGATGAAAAAAATTAATCATCACCACAATAAAATAACTCTTTCTCCTCAATCTGCATAGCAGAGCGTGAGTACACCCAAATAGTTACATAATTTGCCTCCTTTCCATATACCTAGATAATTAGATTTCCTTGAAGGCAGAGTCTGTAAGAAAGGAATATGTAGAAATTAGAAAACCAACATAAACCAAACTGACATTCTTCTATCCTTACCAATTGAGGTGCATTAGTGAGAAAACTGAAATTTCTTACCATGTTGCTTGCACAAGTAGCAGGCTTCCTAGGTTTGAATCACTCGAAGAGATGAATGGCCAAATCGCGGCAACTGCTCTGTTCTGCTGGTTGTGCGGGAGGACGAAGTGGTGAAGACACAGACATATGGACGGATTGCATCACAAATTCAACAGCCAACAACGACGGGAGCACATCTCTGAAGAAAAACAAATCCACGATATGATCTCTACTCTCTGATAGCCGGTGGAGAAATTTGATGGAGAGCGACGTCACCAGCATAGACACCGGGTTCATCACCAGCACGGGCAGAGCTCTATCCAGGCTGCAGGGGCGCCGACGCAGGTTCATCTCCATCGTGCACAACCAAGGCGTCCACCGGCGGTCGGTGGGCCCCGGGGATCCGGCGGCCAGTGCTCCGTCAAGGCAATTAGTGCAATAGCAAGTTGCCCCGTACACCTGCTCACCTGCTTCATGCCCCTGTCTCGCTGCTCGCCGCAATACACTTGCCTCCTAATCGTTGTCGCCGTTCGCACCCTGCACACACACCAGCCAGCAATTAAGATATATGCGAACGCATACACAAGCAACCAGCACAGAAAACATTATGTAGTCACATTTCATCAAACACTTTGCTTGCCTCGAAATAGGATATCATGGTGGAGGCAGTGGGATCCAGGGGGACGGTGAGCAGGGGAGACACACCAGGCGGTGAACAGGAGACACGCGCCATCGAGGGGGCTGGGCAGCCGTCGTCGGCAGGGACTGGGCGCACGGGATGGACGCCGGCGAGCAGCTCGTCCGTGCTCCCCGCATGGCCGACGAGCAGCTCGTCCATGCTGCCCTCCACGACGCGTTTGGCCAGGTGATGCGGCCGGGGGACGGTCGCTAGCTGATCCCATGGCCTTGATCCGTTTCTTCAGTTGGGGAACAACTCGTCATCAGCAGGGCTCGCCGTCGGTGATGAAGGGAACCGGAAGAAGGCCAGCGAGATGTGGAGCACAGCGGCTGTGCATCGCGCGAGATGCGACGGATCCTGCCGATCTCGTCCGGATTCGACGACCGCATTGTGAGGACGGGCACCGCGGAGCGGGAGGGACGGGGGCGCGGCGGCGGTGGAGGGAACCCTGCTTTCTCGTGCGGGGTAGCAATTTCAGCGATGGGCGAGTCAAGGCCGCTGCGTTTGAAACGTTTTTTTTAACTTACGGTGAGGCTACCGTGGACTGCGGGTTGAATACTCAAAATCACAGGGACTTTTCTGCAAAAGTGCCACGACGGGTATGCGGGCAGAAGCAATAGATGATTTGTTATTATTAGGTAAAGATTTGATTTGGTTTGCAAATTTTTTTTTGAGGGGATGGTTTGCAGTTTTTTGTTTGGATTGACAGGACCGTACACCAGGCACAAACAGCCATCAATGCATCAAATATAACGCCTGCTCGTCTCCATCCGCCAGAGAGCAAAACACCACCCTTCCCTAGTTTAGTTTGGAATCACCAGTACAGTTGTATCCCTGCAGCAAGTTCTACGGATAATCTTTCTTCTTCTCCTCCCTGCAACAAGGTCATGCTGCTGCTCACTTCAGATTCAGCCTGACTAGTCTGTCTGAGGATAGAGGAATCTAAGATTAACCGAATGCAATAACTGTAGGTAGCATATAAGTATATAACGACTGCGACTTTCCAAGTTTGCAGTTTCCCCCCAGATTTTCAGTTGTAAAAGCTCATACATAAGAAATGTGTAGCGGGGCAAAATTCTGCTATCAATTGGTGGGCATGCCCTTATTTACCAAGGAGAAAAAGCGTAAGACGACAAGTGAGGTATATGTGCTCAAAAAGACACGTCATCAAATGTTTTCATGTTATTACTACTGCTTAACATTTTTTTTTGCAACGGTTCAAATACTAATGTTATAGCGGTTTTCCTTTGAAATCTTATTGTGATCCATTCAGAGAAAACAAAAATTTGTTGGCTCTGTTCTGCATCTTACAGATTCACGTTTTGCATACAATTTAATTTTATCATGCTCTATTATTTGGGGGAGGATTGTTTGACTCAAGTTGAAAGTGATAGGAGACTGGGTGTGTCGTTTAGCGCTGTTTGGCCCTGTGTGATGCAAGTGGTCGAATATGACTGTAACCATTTAATTTCTTCATAGTTAATTTATTATGATGTCATGACCATGATTTGAAATGTTTTTACTTACTTCCCTATTTAAAAGATTAACTATGACAGGATTTAAATCCCTTGCAATATACTCGTATTGGATTCACATACCAACCGAGAGATGGCCTAAATTAGTCTGTTTATGCTATTTTGGCAAACGGATAATAATGCTTTTCAATAGTAAGATTTGATAAGTGAATTTCTTAATATTTTTAGTGTGTACATACTCTTTATGCAATAATTCTATTAATACTACTTTGATCATTACATGTTTCAAAATGACTAGCCCGTGCAGATGGGGTTGATGACTAGTTGTTCCTAAGAGCATCTACAACCGGTGTCCCCATACCCACCCCAAACGCCCGGGCGGGCTGCCGGGTGAGTGCCTGGATGAAATTTGGCCACCCAACCGGGCACCCCAAACCCAACCCAGATGCACGGGTTGTCCGGCAACCCCCATATCCAGCCCATATCTGAGGCGGATATTGAGGAGGCCCAAACGCGCCTGAACGCCGCTGCCACATCCCACTCCGCTCACTTCTCTCACTCTCTCCACTCCCACTAGTAGAAAACAGGGCTTTGGTCCAGCCCTGAAAAGCCCATTAATCCCGGTTCACTCACGAACCGGGACCAATGGGGGCATTGGTCCCGGTTCGTGAGGCCAGGGCGCCGGCCGGGCCTCGTGGGCCATTGGTCCTGGTTCGTCTGACCCCTTTGGTCCCGGTTCCAGACACGAACCGGGACCAATGTGCCTCGCTCCTGGCCCACAACCATTGGTCCCGGTTTGTGGTTGGAACCGGGACCAAATGATGTCCTTTAGTCCCGGTTCCAGCCACAAACCGGGACCAATGGTCGGCCTATATATACCCCCCTGCCCGTGAGGAGAGCAGTGCACTGCTCTATTTTTTTGGCCGGCCGTGGGAGAGCTTTGTGGTGCTCTAGCTCACCTCCTATGCACATGAGGTGTTCGATGAAATGCCCGAGCCACACTTAAGCTTTCTCCTCTGGAAGCTCCTTGTCCAAGCTCCATTTTCCTCAAGATTTGTCTAGGTTTGGCGGTCCGTCCTGTCCCGTCCCCGTCCTCACCGCCGTCGATCGCCCGCGCCCATCTCGGCGCCGGCACCACCGTGGTTAGCCTCTTCTTCTTATCTTCTTTCTAAAAGAAAAAAGTTCTTACTTGTATGATTTAGATAGATACTTGTGTAACTTTCTTACTTTTATTATTGTTTGTTATTATATAGTGCGATGGTTTTGGTTATATGTTGTTCTAGATAGTTCTTACTTGTATGATTTAATTAGATGCTCTAGAGAGTTATATGTTGTTCAATAATGAGAACTATATAACGCACGCAGATGAACCGGCAATGGATGTATGGTGACCGACGCACCTCCGAGTATATTAAGGGCCTGCATAATTTTCTCGAAGCGGCTGAGGCAAACAAGCAGAATGGTTTTATGCATTGTCCATGTACTGTCTGTGAGAATACGAAGGCTTTCTCCAACTCTAAAACCCTTCACTTCCACCTGCTTGAGAAGGGTTTTATGCCACGCTATAATGTTTGGACCAAGCACGGAGAAAGAGGGGTTATGATGGAAGACAACGAAGAAGAAGAGGATGATGACAACTACCCGCCCCCTGAATACGGTGATGCTGCAATGAGGGAAGCTGAAGATCTAGAGGAACCAGACGATGTGCCCGATGATGATCTTCGCCGGGTCATTGTTGATGCACAGAGAGAATGCGAAAGTGAAAGGGAGAAGTTGAAGTTCGATTGCATGTTAGAGGATCACAAAAAAGGGTTGTACCCAAATTGCGAAGATGACAACAGAAAGCTCGGTACCACACTGGAATTGCTGCAATGGAAGGCAGGCAATGGTGTATCTGACAAGGGATTTAGTTCGCTACTTAAAATAATGAAGAAGAAGCTTCCAAAGGATAACGAATTGCCCGGCAGTACGTACGAAGCAAAGAAGGTTCTATGCCCTCTAGGATTGGAGGTGCAGAAGATACATGCATGCCCTAATGACTGCATCCTCTACCGCGGTGCGTACGAGGATTTGAACGCATGCCCGGTATGCGGTGCATTGCAGTATAAGATCAGAAGAGATGACCCTGGTGATGTTGAGGGCCGGCGCACCGGGAAGAGGGTTCCTGCCAAGGTGATGTGGTATGCTCCTATAATACCACGGTTGAAACGTCTGTTCAGAAACAAAAAGCATGCCGAGTTGATGCAATGGCACATAAAAGACCGTAAGAAAGACGGGAAGTTGAGAGCACCCGCTGACGGGTCGCAGTGGAGAAAGATCGAGAGAAAGTGGAGCGACTTTACAGGTGACCCGAGGAACGTATGGTTTGGTTTAAGTGCAGATGGCGTTAATCCTTTTGGGGAGCAGAGCAGCAAGCATAGCACATGGCCTGTGACTCTATGTATGTATAACCTTCCTCCTTGGTTGTGCATGAAGCGGAAGTTCATTATGATGCCAGTGCTTATCCAAGGCCCTAAGCAACCCGGCAATGACATTGATGTGTACCTAAGGCCATTAGTTGATGAACTTTTACAGCTATGGAATGGAAGAGGTGTACGTGTGTGGGATGAGAACGAACAGGAGGAATTTGACCTACATGCGTTGCTGTTTGTAACCATCAACAATTGGCCTGCTCTCAGTAACCTTTCAGGACAGACAAACAAGGGATACCACGCATGCACACACTGTTTAGATGACACCGACAGTATATATTTGGACAAATGCAGGAAGAATGTGTACCTGGGGCATTGTCGATTTCTTCCGACCAACCATCAATGTCGAAAGAAAGGAAAGCATTTCAAAGGTGAGGCAGATCACCGGAAGAAGCCTGCCCTCCGTACTGGTGATCACATACTTGATATGGTCAATGATTTGCAAGTAATCTTTGGAAAGGGTCCTGGCGGACTATCTGTTCCGACTGACGATGCGGGACGCGCACCCATGTGGAAGAAGAAATCTATATTTTGGGACCTACCCTATTGGAAAGACCTAGAGGTCCGCTCTGCAATCGACGTGATGCACGTTACGAAGAATCTTTGCGTGAACCTGCTAGGCTTCTTGGGAGTGTATGGGAAGACAAAAGATACACCGGAGGCACGGGAGGAACAGCAATGTGTGCATGAAAAAGACGACATGCATCCAAAGCAGTATGAAGGTCCTGCCAGCTACGCTCTTACCAAAGAAGAGAAGGAAATCTTCTTTGAATGCCTGCTCAGTATGAAGGTCCCGTCTGGCTTCTCGTCGAATATAAAGGGAATAATAAATATGGCAGAGAAAAAGTTCGATTAGCCATTGTGATTATGACGCAATTGCTTCCGGTTGCATTGAGGGGGCTTCTACCGGAAAACGTTCGATTAGCCATTGTGAAGCTATGTGCATTCCTCAATGCAATCTCTCAGAAGGTGATCGATCCAGAAATCCTGCCAAGGTTAAGGAGTGATTTGGTGCAATGTCTTGTTAGTTTCGAGCTGGTGTTCCCACCGTCCTTCTTCAATATCATGACGCACGTCCTAGTTCATCTAGTCGACGAGATTGTCGTTCTGGGCCCTGTATTTCTACACAATATGTTCCCCTTTGAGAGGTTCATGGGAGTCTTAAAGAAATATGTTCGTAACCGCGCTAGGCCAGAAGGAAGCATCTCCATGGGCCATCAAACAGAGGATGTCATTGGGTTTTGTGTTGACTTCATTCCTGACCTTAAGAAGATTGGTCTCCCTCAATCGCGGTATGAGGGGAGACTGACTGGAAAAGGCACGCTAGGAGCGGACTCAATAATATGTAGGGACGGGCATTCTTGGTCTCAAGCACACTACACAGTTCTACAGAATTCTACCTTGGTGACCCCGTATGTCGATGAACACAAGAATATTCTGCGCTCCAAACACCCGGAGCAGTGTGACGACTGGATTACATATGAACACATCAGGACTTTCGGCAGTTGGTTGCAAACACGTCTCATGGGTGACAACACTGTTTCTGATGAGTTGTACTCGTTGGCCAGGGGACCATCTTCGACTGTATTGACTTACAAAGGGTACGAGATAAATGGGAATACATTTTACACGATCGCCCAAGATCAAAAGAGCACCAACCAAAACAGCGGTGTTCGCTTTGATGCAGCAACCAATAGGGGAAAGGACACATATTATGGTTACATAGTGGACATATGGGAACTTGACTATGGACATGATTTCAAGGTCCCTTTGTTTCAGTGCAAATGGGTCAATCTGTCAGGAGGCGGGGTACAGGAAGACCCACAGTACGGAATGACAACAGTGGATCTGAACAATCTTGGGTACACAGACGAACCATTCGTCCTAGCCAATGATGTGGCGCAAGTTTTCTATGTGAAGGACATGTTTACCAAACCAAGAAAAAGAAAAGATAAGGAAGCGAATACATCATACGATGAGCCAAAGCGCCACATAGTTCTTTCAGGAAAAAGAGACA
The DNA here is from genome assembly GCA_039707655.1 of Elymus sibiricus. NCBI lineage: Eukaryota > Viridiplantae > Streptophyta > Magnoliopsida > Poales > Poaceae > Elymus > Elymus sibiricus. The sequence goes on from CM077664.1 coordinate 353,236,990, forward strand.
TCGTGGGATTGGAGGGCAAGACAGACATGTCTGAAGATTATGAAAAGTTTCATGAAATTCCTCCTTTCAAAGTCAAGGCTGACCCAAGCACCCTGTTAAACGATGAAGATTATCCATGGTTACGGCGCAATAAGCAAAGGACACAAGCGAAGAAAAAGTGAAGACTTTCTCTCCACAACTATATAATTGCAGTTACATGTGAAGAAATGAAATGCCTTTTGTAACAGATGAGTTCATTTGTAGTGCTTTTCAATTTCAGGGTCATTTAGCTCAAAAAATCAGTAAATGCATGAAAAATACCAAATGAAGTCAGAAAGGGTTGAAAATTGATGATGTGGCTTTGAATGGTGCATTTTGAACACACAAAAAGTCTGGAGTTCAAATAAGTTCAAAAAAATGAAATCCCTTTGTAACAGATGAGTTTTCGTCCGAAACCCTGATACTTCGAAAGAGATTGTCCATTTTGTACACGAAGTGCATCCAGTTTTTGCCGTAACCCTCTCAACTTTTTAGCACATGCTATGTGGGTGAAATGACGATACCATGCCAACTTTCAACCTTTTCAGAGTTCATTTGTAGTGCTTTTCAATTTCAGGGTCATTTAGCTCAAAAAAATCAGTAAATGCTTGAAAAATACCAAATGAAGTCAGAAAGGGTTGAAAATTGATGATGTGGCTTTGAATGGTGCATTTTGAACACACAAAAAGTTTGGAGTTCAAATAAGTTCAAAAAAAATGAAATCCCTTTGTAACAGATGAGTTTTCGTCCGAAACCCTGATACTTCGAAAGAGATTGTCCATTTTGTACACGAAGTGCATCCAGTTTTCGCCGTAACCCTCTCAACTTTTTAGCACATGCTATGTGGGTGAAATGATGATACCATGCCAACTTTCAACCTTTTCAGAGTTCATTTGTAGTGCTTTTCAATTTCAGGGTCATTTAGCTCAAAGAATGAACTAATAGCAAAAAGAATGAACAAGAAAACTTTTATGAAACTCTAATAGCAAAAAGAATGAACTAAAAATAATCAATTAAAATATTTTTGAAACTAAAATTATATAAAATTTATGCAACTAAAATTATCAAAGTATTTTTTGTTCAAAACATTAATAGCAAAAAGAATTTTCATAACGAATTTTTTTGTTAGAAACTTTAATAGCAAACTAAAATAACCAAACAGTAAGTAGGAACAAAATAAAATAAATAAAGCAAAAAACAAAACAAAAAAACTGGAATTTTTTTTAAAAAAATGCCACCTACTGGGCCACCACGGCCTGAATACGACTAGAAACCCAACCAGATTGTTGGGCCAGGATTCAGGCCCGCAGAAGGCCCAATAGGCCCACAGGCAGTGACAGATTAGGCCCGGAAGCCTGCAGTTGAGAGGAGCTCGAGAGGGTGTGCGCAGCAGCGCTTATAAACCACTCTCGAGCTCTCTCAGCTAGCGAGGTGGGACTAAAAATTTGGCCCCGGGCAGCACCACCCTTTGGTCCCGGTTCGTGGCACCAACCGGGACCAATGCACCCCTTTAGTCCCGGTTGGTGCCACCAACCGGGACCAATGCACCCCTTTAGTCCCGGTTGGTGCCACCAACCGGGACCAAAGGTCCCTGTTTCCCGCCCTTTGGGCTGCTGAAAACTGACCGCCACCAACCGGGACCAATGCACCCCTTTAGTCCCGGTTGTTACCACCAACCGGGACCAAAGGTCCCTGTTTCCCGCCCTTTGGGCTGCTGAAAACTGACCTTTGGTCCCGGTTGGCGGCACCAACCGGGACTAAAGGGGTGCATTGGTCCCGGTTGGTGCCACCAACCGGGACCAATGCTCTGTGTATATAAGCCCACACTTAGCAGTTTCTCGAAATCACTTGTTCTTCTCCGCCCAACGCCCCCAGGCTGCTCCTCGTCGCCGTCGCCGCCGAGCCTTGCCCCGACGCCGTCAGGCTGCCCCACCTCGCCGTCGTCGCCGTCGCCGAGCTGCCCCGACGCCGTCCCCGCTCCCACTGTGAGCCGCCGCGCCGTTCCCCTCCTCTCCTCTCCCCCCTCCCCCGCGCCCCGACGCCGCCGCCCGCCGTGATGTCGACGCCGCCCGCGCTCCGGCCGCCCGCCGCGACGCCGCTGCCCCCCGCGCCCCGCCGCCGCCGCCGCCGCCTCTGCCTTTTTTTTGTTCATATGTATGCATTGATGTATATGTATGCAGATGTATATGGATGATCCATGGATATGTATGCATTGATGTATAATTTTTTTGTTCATATAACTTTTTTTTGTTCATAGAATTTTTTTTTGTTCATAGAACTTTTTTTGTTCATAGAAAGTTTTTATATATGATCCATGGATATATGAGCAATGATGATGTTGTTGATGATATGAGTTCTTTGATGAGGGGTGAGCGTCGTTGTCGTCTACCCCCTTCCCGATAACTTCGACATGAGGGGGGACGTCGGACATGACATGAGGGGTGAGCGTCGTTGTCGTCTACCCCCTCCCCGATAACTTCGACATGAGGGGGGACGTCAGACATGACATGAGGGGTGAGCGTTGTTGTCGTCTACCCCCTCCCCGATAACTTCGACATGAGGGGGGACGTCGGACATGACATGAGGGGTGAGCGTCGTTGTCGTCTACCCCCTCCCCGATAACTTCGACATGAGGGGGGACGTCGGACATGACATGAGGGGTGAGCGTCGTTGTCGTCTACCCCCTCCCCGATAACTTCGACATGAGGGGGGACGTCGGACATGTCATGTGGAATTTTTTTTTGTTCATATAGAAAACTTCGGTAACATAGATTTATCAAGACCCCATTATGGATTTGCACAAGTTGATCCAATTTTTTTCTGATCTCATCTATATATATATATTCTTCTATATGTCACGTTGTCTGTCAAAGTATTCAAGAAATCCATGGCTTCATCATTAGCCGGAAGTAACAGGCGTATGATGCTACGAAGCTCTTCAAAGTTGTTTTGGAATGGAGTTCCGGATAGAATAATTCGCTTTTTGGTACGAATTTCAGCAAAGGCCTTCCAAATAGCGATATTCAGAAGGCTCTTGCTGAACTTCGTACCAAAAAGCTAATTAATTATCCTATCCGGGACTCCGTTCCAAAACAATTTTGGAGAGCTTCGTACCATTATGCGCCTGTTACTTCCGGCTAATGATGAAGCCATGGTTTTCTTGAATCCTTTGACACTAGACAACGTGACATATAGAAGGGTAGATGAGATCAGGAAAAATATGGACCATTTTCTGCACATCCAGAATGACGCCATTTTGTTAATTAAATCCCTTAAAGGTTAAGAGAATCCCTTGTTTGACATTCATGAGAGAGGCGGTCCGGACGTCGGACATTCATGTTTGTATATTAATTGCCATGTTGTAATATTTGCAGAAACTATGGCTCAAAGAGACTTGGAACAAGAACAGTTGTTGGGGGACATAATCCTCGGCGGACGTGATGTCTTGTCGTTTCTCAACGACACCGATGGTCTGGAAGGAGAGGATGATGGCTCCGGTGATCGAACAATGGAGGAGGAAGGACATGATCATGATGGCTCCGGTGACCGAATGCCGGAGGAAGAAGGAGACCATGATGACGGCTCCGGTGACCGAACGGAGGAGGGAGCTATTGCAAAGTCCGGCGAGGTATATATATTAATTAAGCCTGTGCTGACTAGCTAATTGATGCATTAATTGTTTTGGTATGTACATATATTAACTCTTCTTTCTTCTTTTATAGCCCTCCGGATCGAGCCAAACTTCGGTAACGAGACGAGGCCCGAAGAAGAGGTTGCGCAAGGATGAAAGGTTCATGATCACAGCACTCGCGGACGATGGCCATCCGATTGAACCCAAGCGGACCAAGGACACATTTTCTGCTCAGTGCAGAGTTATTGTTAGGGACAACATCCCGATCAGCATCAAGCAATGGAATAAGCCTAAGGACGACGCCCCTGAAGGTGATTATGTCACCGATAGACAGAAAGATGATCTTTGGACCGCGCTGAAGGCAAATTTCACCCTACCGCGAGAGGAGGATCCGAATAAGCTAGTTATAGAGCCACTGGTCAAGGCGTGTGCTCTTAAGAAGATGGCAGATCTATTCAGGAGGTGGAAGAATGAGTTGAAATCAAAGTTTGTCGACAAAGGGAAGACTCTAGAATTCACCGGGCGATTTGAGAAGATAAGAGATCACTGGCCCGCATTTGTGGCCTACAAGACATCGGACAAGAGTAAGAAAATGTCAGAGACAAACAAGAACAACGCTGCAAAGAAGCAGTATCACCATCACACGGGGTCAGGTGGCTACCTCAAAGCCCGGCCGTTGTGGGACAAAGCTGAGAATGACCTGATTGCTAAAGGGGTCGTACCACAGACATTAAACTGGCCAGACCGTTCAAGGACTTGGTTCTTCGGGGTTGGGGGAACTTTGGACCCTGAAACAGGGAAGTGTCGTTGGACGGACGAGCAACTTGCAATACCCGTCACGAAGCTTCAGAAGTATATCACCGCAGCGCAGGAAGGGACGTTCATTCCCGACAGAGAGAAGGACGAGCTGACTGAGGCCCTAGGGAATGCTGAGCACCCTGGACGAACACGAGGCACACCAGGCTCCGTTCCGTGGAAGGTTGGGTTTCCCGACACAGGCGGTTATAGAAGCCGGGAGAGAAAGAGGAAAGCGGAGCTGAGCGACATGCAGAAGCTCATTGCAAGACTACAAAAGCTAGAGGAAGCTGAGAGCCAGCGAGCTGCCGGCCAACCATCTCAGCGGCACGAAGCTACCCCAGAAGCTACCCTGCCATCTCAGCGGAGAAGCAGCGTCGCTTCCACGGAGCCCGTTCAGCCTGACTTCACGTCTCCTAGCTACCCCGTGGATACTATCACGAAGGCTCAACATTGTGAGCTTATGACGAAATGCCGGAACCTCACTTTCAAGGCGGCTGTCGGCTCTGTTGCACCTCCTGAACCCAACGGAACTTTTCACTGCCGTCCGATTCCACATGGCTATGCTGTTGTGATGGTGGATGAAGTAATGGAGGGATTTGAGGAGCTCGAGCTTGACCACTCTACAGGTGAAGGGGAGAATCAGCTGGTTCGTGCTCTGAGGAGTACATGTCTATGGCAGAAGGAGTACATCAAGCTTCCAAACTGGACGCCTCCGCCTCCTCCTCCTCCTCCGGTGAGTCAGGGCACTCCGCCTCCTCCTCCTCCTCCTCCGGCGAGTGATCAGGGCACTCCTCCTCCTTCACTGGCTCCTCCGACGCGTCAGGGCACTCCGCCTCCTCCTTCGCCTACTCCGGCGCGTCGGAGCAGTCCGCCTCCTCCTCAGCCTCGTCGGCAACGGCGGAAGACAGACGCCGCCGCTCCGGCTCCTCCGGCGCGTCGGATTTCTCCGCCTCGTCAGCAACGACGGAAGAGAGACGCCGCCGCTCCGGCGGCTAGCAGTATAAGCAGAGGCGGGAGCCAATTCAGATACGGTCCATCTCTCAAGCCTCTGGAAAAGTTACCATATGAGAGGACCGAGCAGGAAAACGAGGACATATGTCGTGCCCAACTGAGGGACCATTTTGCAAAGAAAACTCCACCTCCGAAGGAGAAGGTAGATCCGGTGAAAGTGAAGCGCACTATCAATGCCCTGAAGCGACCAGCACCGCCTCCGCCGGATTCCAACTATGACCGCATAACTACTAAGACACATGCTGAAGCGCAGCAGTCGGGAAGTACTTCCAGTGCTGCAAGAGCGAAAAAACGAAGAAGTGGGAAAACAATTCCCCAGCTCGGCGAACAGGAGAAGCAATCGTGCCCCCCGCTCAAGGTGTCTAGCGATATCGCTAATCATCCGGTGCTACTGCCCGGTACCACTCTTGATGATTACCTGCCCGATGATGTACAGTTTGAAACGGCTGAGGTAGTAGACGTCTTTAGATACGAGCACGGGAAGCCTCTCGTCAAACCTGATCATCCTCATCTAACAACGATGATGCAAAAATTGCATGACTGGTACATGGAAACCTGCAGGAAGTCTGGGAAAGACAGTTTGTTAGTCGGAATTAAAAAAGAGCATGACTTCCCTGGAGTCGACCTGCTGCCTGTTGAATTTGTGGAGTTATTTCAATTATACAATCAAAAGGCCCTCGACAAACAACTCATGACTTGCTACTGTCTGTAAGTATTACTTCTATAATTAAGTCTCTAGCTCAGCTCGTTCATTGCATGTATATATAATTATCCTCACTATATTATGCAGATTGAAGATGGTCGAATGCAAAAAAACAGGAATCTTCGACGTTGGGTTCATTAGCCCAAATACCGTAAATGAATGGTCGGTACGAAAGGCGGCTGAAGATACCGAGAACAACTTGCTAGAAACGTTCCTTACACATCAAAACAAAAGGGAAATACTCTTTCCTTACAACTTCAAGTGAGTGTTACTGTCTTCTGCATATTCGGTTCCGCTTACTCGTGGTTAAGTAATGTAATTGATGAGTTATGCGTGCGCAGCTTCCACTATATTCTGCTATCCATTAACCTTGACGGGGCATTAGTAACTGTCTTAGACTCGCTCCGTAAAGATCCCAAGTATTATGCGGACATGACTGCAATGCTCCAGAAGTAAGTTCAATCAATACCGGGACCATATCGGCAACTTTCGTTCATTTCCTGATATCAAGTAATCATTTTCTTTGCCTGCCAGGGTTTGGAAAATGTTCACCGCTAAGGTTCCGGGTCTGAAGAAGGAGCTGCGATTTACACACCCCAAAGTAAGTAGTACTAGCTAGTTCCGCGCATCTCTCATTGATTCTAGTTTCATCAATACCATTATCATGCTTGCTTATCAGTTTGATTGAACTCTATTCTCGTAAAGTGCTTGTTGCAGGCACCCAACACTCATTTATGTGGATACTACGTATGCGAGTTCATTCGCTACTATACCTCTGAACGGGCCTCCTCTGAGAAACAATTTGAAGTACGTAAACAATATTCACAATTTTATTTTATATATTACCATCAATTGTGTTGAGTTTCATTCATATATATGTATTGACCCCCTTCTTTAAATTAGATCTGGCAGATGCGGGATGAACTCCTACCACATGATCGCATACGAGCAATTCAAGAGGAATTGGCGGGATTCTTTCTTGACCACGTCATACCTGAACACGGAGAATACCATGTGAAATTGAAATGGTTGTAAGGGATGTTATATATTGTACATATGTAGCAGCGTCAGATAGATATACGAAAACTTGTTGTTCGACCAAGCACGAAGAAAGAGATGTCACTTCTCTCTATATATGTTCATGACGATCTTGTGTAATTAATGGTTTTCTTTATTTGCTTACTAGCTAGCGTCGAGTTCTCTCTATATGTGTAGTAGCTAGCGTCGACCAAGCACGGAAAAAGAGAGGTCACTTCTCTCTATTAGCTCGCTAACACAATATGAAACCCCTAAATTAACCCTCCAAAACCCCAAAACCCCCCCTTCCAAAAAAAAAAACAAAACCCCCAGCGACTGCGAGCTGCTGACGCATGGCCGCCTTTTGGTCCCGGTTGGTGTTACCAACCGGGACTAAAGGTCCTCCTGCCTGGGCTCCCGCAGCGGCCACGTGGAGCCCCTTTGGTCCCGGTTCGTAAGAGAACCGGGACTAAAGGTTTTGGGCTTTAGTCCCGACCCTTTAGTCCCGGTTCCAGAACCGGGACAAATGGGCCTCTGGAACCGGGACAAATGGGCCCTTTTCTACTAGTGTCCCCTCCGTCCCCTCCCCTGATCTCCGATCCCCTCCGTCCCCTCCGCCATGACCGGCTCCGGCTCCGACTCCGACGACATCGACTGGGTGGGGACTCACCACAGGGGACTCGTCCAGCGCGACCAACCCGTACGAGGAGGAGCTCGCGCTCCGGCCACCACCAGCCCCTGCAGGGAGCCGCTGGGTGCTGGTGCCCGCACCACCCAGCCCGCCGATGCATGAGGTGCAGCCGGAGATGGTGGGCCGCGCCTACCACATGGCAAGGAGGGCGGCATCAGGCGGAGCGAGGCATGGCTACGGGTCGTCCAGATCCGCGCCGGAGCCGCTGCCACCCGCCGGAGACGACGACGCAGCGCTCCGTCTAGCAATCCGCCGGTCCTACACCTCGGCGGAGACGGACGCACGCCACCGACGTTGCAGGAACGCGGCGGCACTCCGTCGCGCGCTTGAGGAGTCGGCCAAGGTGGCACGGTCGAAGGAGGTGGCGGCGGAGAGAGCCGCCCGTGGAGCAGAGCCGCGCTGCCCGGTGCTTTGCGGGTTTCCTCATCTCGTCTTCCGGCTCCGACGATGACAGTGGCTCCACGACGGACGACGACCAGCCGCCCGCCGCGGATGCGGAATCCGCGGAGAGCCGCCGAGACCCCAAGAGGAAGCGACCGGTGAGGGAATGGTGAACTCCGGTCGCCCCGTATGTTTTAATCTATGTTTTTATGTTTAATTAGCTAAAATTAGAACTGCTTCGGCCCTTTTTTTTATCAACTATGTGGACGTCCGTCGTCGGAAATTCTATGTTTTTATGGTGTATGCTATGATCGACGTAGTTTGAATATGTTTGTATGAAATAGAGTAGACGAATTTGAGGTTTGTGATTGTGGAATGAGGGAAAAGGTAACTGCCCGGACGCGTCCGCCTGTGTATGGGGGGCAAGATATGGTACTTGCGGTTGTAGATGCTCTAACGGCTCTTCCAGGTCGTCCGTTCGGTGTAACGGAAGAAGAAAAAAAAAGGTGAAAGTTTGAGATGGAAGGGAACAAGTCATTAGTCCACAACATGTGTTTCAGGCGATGAGACTTCCAAGCACACAGTCCCGATCGACACTGACTAGTAACTCACATGTTTTGCATTCAAACATGCACGTTTGTTTCCAAAAACATGGGGGGAAAAGAATCCTCTTACTCCACTCCAACACTGTCGCTGTGGAAACTGGCCTGTATGGAAAAATATCTGGCGGAGCTGTACTTGAGAAAACAACATGTTGTCTCTATTTAATCAGCAGCTCCTACTCTGCATCGCCTCCGCCCCGCCTCTGCTCCTCATCTTCTCCTTCCTCCCGTCGCCTCTTACTCTACCGGGCTACCAGCTGAGCTTTTACTTGTACTTGAAACAGTTAATTACAAGCTGCAAAAAGTAGCTTTTACTTTCACTTGTCTCTCCAATGGCGCTCCAAGCATCGTTACCTTCCGCGTTCCACGCGGCCCCGGCCATTACTCACGCTTCTTGTCGGCGGCAGGTACGTACGGCCGAGTGTTCGCCGGGAAAATGGCTTCGATCTTCCGTGTTAACTTTCGCATGCAGACGTCCCGTGCCGGCTGGCCGGAGTATCTGTTTGATCGATGTGTTGCTGACGGTGATTATATATGATGTCGTACGTTTGCAGTTCCAATTGCGTGCGAGCACTGCCGCCGCGGCTAGCAGCCCCGGCGCCGGCGACGGGAAGGTGGCGATGAGGAAGGAGCCGGCGACGGGCGCCTGGAAGATCGACTACTCCAGCGACAAGCCGGCGACGCCGCTGCTCGACACCATCAACTACCCCGTCCACATGAAAAACCTCTCCACCATGGTATATATTGTTGTCAATCTCGGGCTGCCTATGATGTGATTGATAACAGCATGCAGTTAGCTAAACGAAATAATCTGGGTTGGCGCGGCATGCAGGACTTGGAGCAGCTGTCTGCCGAACTCCGGGCGGAGATCGTGCACACGGTGTCCAAGACCGGCGGCCACCTGAGCTCGAGCCTGGGGGTGGTGGAGCTCTCCGTGGCGCTGCACCACGTGTTCGACACGCCGGAGGACAAGATTATCTGGGACGTCGGCCACCAGTCGTACCCGCACAAGATCCTCACGGGGCGCCGGTCGCGGATGCACACCATCCGGAAGACCTCCGGCCTGGCCGGGTTCCCCAAGCGCGACGAGAGCGCGCACGACGCCTTCGGCGCCGGGCACAGCTCCACGAGCATCTCCGCGGCGCTCGGGATGGCCGTCGCGCGTGACCTCCAGGGCAAGAAGAACCACGTCATCTCCGTCATCGGAGACGGCGCCATGACCGCCGGACAGGCGTACGAAGCCATGAACAACTCCGGCTACCTCGACTCCAACATGATAGTGGTCCTCAACGATAACAAGCAGGTCTCCCTCCCGACGGCCACCCTCGACGGCCCTTCCAAGCCAGTGGGCGCACTCAGCAAGGCTCTCACCAAACTCCACTCCAGCACCAAGCTCCGGCGGCTCCGGGAGGCCGCCAAGACCGTCACCAAGCAGATCGGCGGCTCGACGCACGAGGTGGCAGCCAAAGTGGATGAGTACGCGCGCGGCATGATCAGCGGCTCGGGCTCATCGCTCTTCGAGGAGCTCGGGCTCTACTACATCGGCCCCGTGGACGGTCACAGCCTCGAGGACCTCGTCACCATCTTCGAGAAGGTCAAGTCCATGCCGGCGACTGGGCCGGTGCTCATCCACATCGTGACGGAGAAGGGGAAGGGGTACCCGCCGGCGGAGGCCGCCGCGGACAAGATGCACGGCGTGGTCAAGTTTGACCCGACGACGGGGAAGCAGTTCAAGACGAAGAGCCCGACGCTGTCGTACACGCAGTACTTCGCCGAGTCGCTAATCCGGGAGGCGGAGGCGGACGACAAGGTGGTGGCGGTCCACGCGGCCATGGGCGGCGGCACGGGGCTTAACTACTTCCAGAAGCGGTTTCCGGAGCGGTGCTTCGACGTGGGCATCGCGGAGCAGCACGCCGTGACCTTCGCAGCGGGGCTCGCCGCCGAGGGGATGAAGCCGTTCTGCGCCATCTACTCGTCGTTCCTGCAGCGCGGGTACGACCAGGTGGTGCACGACGTGGACCTGCAGCGGCTGCCGGTGCGCTTCGCCCTGGACAGGGCAGGCCTCGTCGGCGCGGACGGCCCCACGCACTGCGGCGCGTTCGACGTGACATACATGGCCTGCCTGCCGAACATGGTGGTCATGGCGCCCGCCGACGAGGCCGAGCTCATGCACATGGTCGCCACCGCCAGCGCCATCGACGACCGCCCAAGCTGTTTCCGCTTCCCCCGCGGCAACGGCGTGGGCGCCGTGCTGCCTCTCAACAACAGAGGCACCCCCATTCAGGTGGGCAAGGGAAGGGTACTCATCGGAGGCAACAGGGTGGCGCTACTAGGATACGGCACGATGGTGCAGGCCTGCCTGAAGGCGGCGGAGGCGCTGAAGGAGCACGGCGTGTTCATCACCGTCGCGGACGCCCGCTTCTGCAAGCCGCTGGACACGGAGCTGATCCGTGACCTCGCCGCCGAGCACGAGATCCTCGTCACCGCCGAGGAGGGCTCCATCGGAGGCTTCGGCTCCCACGTGGCGCACTACCTCAGCCTCAGCAGCCTCCTCGACGGCCCGCTCAAGGTAATTGAACACCCCATTCAGTTGCTAATAGAATAGCCATTTTTGTAGAACAGAGTAGTGTTTCTTTCAGAAGAAGTCCTTGGAACTTTTCAGCGGACTTGGTCGCTGATGGTTAGATTTGTGGTGTGATGTTGTTGCAGCTGAGATCGATGTTCCTGCCGGACCGGTACATTGACCACGGCGCCGCGGAGGACCAGATGGAGGAAGCCGGCCTGACGCCGAGGCACATCGCCGCCACGGTGATGTCGCTGCTGGGTCGGCCACTGGAGGCGCTCCACCTCAAGTGATTCAATCAACCAACCAGCATGAATCAGCAGATAAAATGACGGAATTGCTGCTGCTGCTCCCTACTCCCTAACAGTTATACATGGATCTTGGGAAGGCTCGACAATGCTACAACACTAGGTAGCTGGAGTTTCCATGCCAATGCCCGTCGGTGTGTGATTCTTGGTTTGTTATGATGCTTCCAAGTGCGGAGCAGATGAGTTGGAGCCTTTCTTTGAACCGGAGGATACATACATATGCATGCATCCATATGTTCTTCCCTTGGGTTTTGTACAGATGGTTATTGCAAGTACATTAATTAATCAGACCATGTAATGTAATTATCAGTCTTGCTAAGTCTCAGTCGACTTAACGACTTAAGTCTCAGTCGATGCTATATCCATGAGATCTTACATTGAGATCCGTGCAAAAAAAAAATCTTCAGTTTTTCTTTTTCTATTTTGCATGTTATGTCACTTGACAGAGACTTGGTTAAATGTCAGTCGATTGAGACCTAGACACACCCTTATGTAATACCTTGTGTTTAGTTTACGGATACAGATGTGACAGATTCTAAATTTAAATTTGGGTCAGTCAATTTCTTGGCCATTGATTCTTGCTCTGAGATTCGTGCTTTTTTTTTTCCTGGGTTGTTCTATAAGCTGGTTTGGGCTATTCTTTTTTGACTAACCGGTCAGTCGATTTGTTACTGGGCTAAAGCCCATTACCTGTACCGCCCAGACCATTCCTCTTACCCTTTGTTTATTTTCTGTTTTTATGTGTATCTCCCTTTCTTTTTTGTTTTTGTTTTTCTTTATTAGTTGGTTTTATTTTTTATTTTGTAGGTATTTTGGGGGTGTTGGTGAGTGTGGGACTTCAAGCATTTTTCTTTGACACCGAAGCCTATGAGCCAGATGCAAGCTTTTCGAGATGTGCTTGAGATATGTGAGTTGGCAGATTTGGGATTCTCTGGAGTTCCTCATACCTATGACAATAAAAGGAGTGGTGCGGCAAATGTCAAAGTTCACCTGGACACAGGGCCGTGGCCACCCCGGCTTGGCGAAACACTTTTGAATTTCCTGAAGTTTGTCACCTGGTCTCGCCCGTCTCTGACCATGTGGTCCTGCATGCATGTTAAATGCAATCTTCTTGAGGACGGGCATGTGAAGAAGAAATTTTGCCAATATGAACTAATGTGGGAGAGAGACCCGGTTCTCCAGGAAGTTATTGCGCGAGCATGGGAGGCAGCTGGGCAGAAAACTTGTTTGGGTGATGTCCATGCTGCGCTCAGGTCTACAATGACCAAACTTTTTTGCTTGGAGTAAGGAATTTGGAAATGCCAAATATGAACTCGAAAAGTCTAGATCCCAGTTGGAGGAGTTGATGTCAATGAGCGCAGATAGATGCAAGATACGGCGATTTACAGATAAGATGAACGAATTGTTGTACCGGGAAGAGTTGATGTGGATGCAGAGATCCCGGATAGGCTGGTTGAAAGAAGGTGACCGTAACACGAATTGTTTCCATGCAAGATCAGTTTGGGAATTAAGAAACTGGAAGATGTACAGGGTACTGTACATATGAGAATTAAGGAGATGGGTAGGGTAGCTACAGAATACTTTCAGAACGGCGTGGCTATCTCGCGCGCGCGCGTTGACACGCTCGATTTCAGACAGCGTACGTTTCCAGATTGATCTGCCTCGATGTGCTGTTTCCTTTTTCTCCCTTTCCTTTTTTTATTTTGCATGCAAACTGTGAACACAGGTATCAGTTCCCATTGCAGGCTGCATGCAGCCACCCACCCCCTTAAAATCAGAGGGGGGGGGGGGGGGGGGGGGGGGGGGAGATTAGAGGGAGAACTCAGGGGGAGAGAAAGATTAGAGGAAGCACTCCACGTAAAATCAGGGGGTGGGGGAGATTGATTAGGAGAAAATCTAATCGGGCCCCACGTAAAATCAGGGGGGCAGAGTGATTAGGAAAAACTCCACGCAGCCCATCGCGCGTTGCGACGTGCGCTCGTGAAAAAGTCTCTTTTTTTTTTTGTGAACCTGAAAAAGTCTTTTCGATATGAAATAATGTGGGAGCACATCCTGATTTCATGCAGTTTGTAGGGACCAGATGGAATAGGGGTCAGGCCACGAGCGTTTTTTATGTACTCCCTTCGTTTCAAAATAAGTGTCGTGATTTTAATTCAACGGAGAGAGGCCCTTCGCATGCGAAAATCAAGGTGGGAGACCAGCTAGTTGAGCTGTTCCATCGGGGAAGAAATACTCTGGACCTAGAGGGGTTGGACGAAGGCGGGGAGCAAACGCTGACGAGTCAATTAGAGATAATAAAGGTACTCATATAATTTGAGATAAAGATAGAGATAAATAAATCCAAATGATAAGTACTTGACATCAGGTACTAGCACATGACAAATTAAACGCTTTCGATTGCAATTCTAGTGACGCAAGGATGTCAAGTTAGTTGACACACACGGCAAATTTCTATCAAAAAATAAACTGAAGCACGAAGTTGTCATGCTTGCCAACTAAAGTTGGCATCCTCACGTTACTAAACTTACTATAAAAAACGTTCGATTTGCCATGTGCTCGTATCTGACGTTCGGGCGTTATCAGATCCCTCAATAAATATACTCATATAATTTTATAAGGAAGAAAGCAAGTTGTGACTAATTTCCACCAATCCGTGTCATTTTTTTTACCACCAATCCCCCACTAATAACGTAATTAAAGACAACGGGGAGAGTATACACGATGCCAATCGTTGATGTCAAATCGGACGCTTGTAAGGGCATGCCGACAGACTACAGAAATCAGACGTTCCACTTCCAACAGACCCTCAAGTCCCTCGCCACTCAGTCTCACCAGTTTGTATCCAATTCCAACCTAAACAATCCCCTTCCCCTCGATATAACAGGGCGCCCTCGCCGTCTCTCCCGCGAGAAAAATCGAGTCTTCCTTCGGCCGAACCGCCGTAACTCCAATCCTCCAAGCCAAGGGGCTGTTCGTCGCCGGCGTCCTCCACTGGATTCGCTTGGTAAGGAACCCCTTACCTCGCTCGGATCTGTTCGATGCCGTCATTCCTGTTCTTGTCACACGGATCTCCTTCTGCTCTCATCTTCCTTTTGTTGTAGTGATAAAATCAGCTAGTAGATCCGCCTCAGCTCAATGTCGATCTGATCCCTTCAATTTTTGTAGTATTGCATACATGGTGCGGGGGCCATCTTCAGATGTATTTCGATGTCCATTACCCTCAAACTTCTGCTGTTACTGTCCAAGATGCAGGCGAGTCCTGCAGTGTGTTTAGGTGTCTATTGCCCTCTCAGGCTCTCAGCTAATACACTACTCCCTCCGTTCACAACTACTATAAGATGTTCTAACTTTTTTTCTGAATCAGATGTATATAGACATGTTTTAGTGTGTTTGTTCACTCGTTTCAGTCTGTTTGTAGTCCATATTGAAATATCCAAAACATCTTATATTTATGAACGGAGGAAGTACTAATAGCAGTCAGTTTATTATTTAAACGAAATTTGGGGTTAAGGTCTGTCTACTTTCCGAAAAATATATGCATTGAGGTTCACTATACTAACACTCAAATTATTCGAATGTGTGTATTTCACTGCAGAACGTCTTTTTTTTGAGGGAAGGGCAGCATTGCCGCCGACATATTAAGCAGGAGTAAACAAATACAAAAGGTCGGATAAGAGTTAAGGGGGGTGGGCGGGGGATGGAATGAGAGTACAAATAGGAAAAAAAACTAGAAAAAGGAAGCTATCGCTCCAAAGTTAATCAGGCTCCGGTTCTGGGGCATTTTCAGTGTCGCTAAGCCAGTGAAGGGATAGTGTGGGCTGAAAAATGTCGGTTTTGATGAGCTCCAGCAGATCATGTTCCCGCAAGAATTTGTTGTCGAAGATCCTCCTATTCCTCTCCTTCCAAATGTTCCATCCAGTGTAGATAGCCGCGGAACAGGCCTTGGCCCCGAGAGGGGAAATGGAATCATTCCACCATGCCAAGATGGAAGTATCAGGCAGGGACGCAGCAGCAAGACCAGGAACGCCAACCCGTGCAGCAACGTCTTGCTGAATTAGTAATATCGATTGGAGCAGCAGACATTGGTGGTGGATGATGGGTGGCAGCAAGAGAAAGAGTGTCATGCCATCCTGTGGCGAGGCTCCGAAGATTACAGCAGAGGTGTTCCCAAGCAACAAGAAGATGAAGAAGGACGTTGTATCTCTTTGTTCACCGTTGCTTCCTGATGACATGATATTGGAGGTGCTACTTCGGCTCCCTGTCAAATCCATTCTCCGCTTCCAGACCGTCTGCCGCTCTTGGGCTACACTCTTCTCCTCCAAGGATTTCTTCAGCCTCCACATGGCGACCTTTAAGGTGCCGCCACCAACACCAAAGCTACTTGTGATCTCATCCACTGCAAAACTGGACTCCGCCATTGTATGCTCATACTCACCGTCAGGCCCGAGAGATGATTTACTCTTCACCATTGACTGTGCACGGCCCAACTCTGTGGAAGTACTGACGCCCTCACCGTGCTGTGGCCTCACCCTTCTATATGATGCTGCCACGCTAGCTTACTATGTTTGCAATGCAGCCACACGAGCAGTCACGCGTCTGCCACCTTACCGTGATCCAACACATGCTTCCACTGCTGGACTGGGATTTGATGCCCGGACAAGGGAGTACAAGGTCGTGAGGTTGATAAATGGGTATTCCCATGAGCAGGGGGCACTCAGGTGTGATGTGTACACACCGGGAGCTGATTGTTGGAGACCGGCGACTGGACGAGTACCCTTCAGATGGACCATGTCTGCAGTTTCTGCAGTTGATCATGCAACGATGAACAGATCACAGCCTGTGTTTGCCAACGGATTCCTGCAGTGGTTGATCAATCCCACTCTTCTCGGCAGAAGGTCAAGAGCTGCTGTCATATCCTTTTCTGTCGCAGAGGAGACCTTTGGATGCATCCGTTCACCACCATTCTGGGGACCAATAGTGCAACTGCGCCCCGGGTCCCAGTCAGAAGGAGAGCACCTGGTTGTGATGAATGACCAGGTGTGTATTGTCCGGAACCTTCGAAAAAGAATCCCCCATGGTAGCGCCCTGGAGATTTGGGGACTGCTGGATTATGGCTCTGGTGATTGGTCGCTTAATCATCGAATCGATTTGTCCGGGCACATCAAAAGAGAATTAGGTGAGCCACAGGTTGTGAGGGTTATTGGCACTGTTAGCAATTGCAAGTCGGGGAAGAAGATTGTCATTGCTACTAGCAAGCACATGGTTTACGACAAGTTTCAGAAAAAGGTTTACTCCTATGACCCTAGGTATCATGTTCTAGAAGAGATGCTTTCGGTCACCGAGGCACATGCCTCTGTTAAACGCTGGATCCCTGGTTTAAGATTCAGCTTAGTTGAAGAGAGCCTTGCTCCAGTGCATAAAATCGTTGAATAGCTTGCCCTGTCATCTACTCTGGCTAATGCAGATAAAGGAACTACTAATCCTTTTTGCAAAAAAAAGGAACTACTAATCCAATTTAAATCAGCCATATGGCCCATGTGTGCAAGCAGTGGCTCAGATTGATTGAGTGAAAACTTAAGCTAAAAGATCAAATGTCACTGTTGTGGAGATCTTCTATCACCTAAGGTCTTCAAGTCAAGCCAACATTATACTTGTCATTCACGTAATGGCGGTGCAAACTCTCGGAATAGTGCTCCATGCCCTGCAAAATCCGGTGCAGCCTCTACTGTGAATGATATACCAAATATGTTTGATGTCTCCTGTCCTTGTTGTGAAGTTGTTGTTGGGCTTGTAGGAGTATATTATGTTGATCATCCGTGCTCTCTTCACCATCGTTCCACGTCGCAGCATGGCTTGCGGCGTCGGCGGCGTGCGAGGAGAAGGAGATGAGAGGAGAGGAGGAAGCTGGAAGTGAGTGGGAGAGGTAGGGGAAGAAGAGACCGGGCCGGCCGTTTTGACTCGTTTCTATCACATACTACAAGTACAGTAGTTTGTCAAACACACCACGTCGCCGCCGCGGTCCCAGGCTTGTCTGCGGCAAACGGCATACATCGGTCGCCCAGACGATGTGGCCGTCACCGTGTCAGAGGCGCTCAGGCACGCAGCAGGCTTTCTCAACCTCGCCGCAGTCTACATGCTGCCGGCGTAGTTCCTCCGGCGCTTCGATCGGAGGCAATTCCACCCCGCGCAGCCGCTCCTCTCCATCCAGCACCTCGCCGCGTCAGGGGACGCCGCGGTGGCCAGGCTTTACTCCAGACCGCTTTCCCGTACGCGGCAAACGTGTGCGTGGCCATCGACTGGGTGGTGCCGCCGCATCCTGTCGGCGCCCTGCGCCCTCCTGTACCACCCCTGTCTCCCAAACGTGAACGACCTTGCACCACGCCGCCGCGCCCGCGGCAGCTAAAACGTCGTCGTTTGCTTGACGATCCATCGCACGCGTTTGCCGCATGCCACTGATCGCCCCTGAGCCATAGCGTTCGTCGACCTCGTCTGATTTATGCGCACTAGTAGTAGTTGCTGACCTCTCTGTGCTGATTCGGTGCTGGATTGGTGCAGAAAGGGGACAGTTGCAATTCGGAGCAAGAGGTGGATTCCGGAAACCGGTTTGCTATTTCACATCTAGATGTGAAATAGTTACCTCACAGCTAAGTTGTTAGCCGTTCGATCTGTTTGTGCTCTAAATCTCGTGCAACTCTGATTCATCTTTTTTGTTGTTGAGGGAAACTCTGATTCATCTGATTCTGTCGTGCGCTCCGTCACGGTCATTGGGTTGGCCTGCTTTATATTTGTTTTTCGCCCGTTGCCTGGTCGCTGGGAGGATGGGCTCGGCCTGTTTTTCCTTTTTTCATTTGTTTATTGCTTTGCTAGAGATTTGGCCATGTAAACCAAGAGCGCTAACTGATTCCCTTCTCACTGTCTGTTGCCACTCTCTCTTCTACCTCCCGGTCATTTTCTTTCTTTTCTCTATTATTTCTATCAGGTTTTTCTTTTTCAGGTTTTTTTGTGTGTCCGTTTTTATTTTATTTCTTTTTAGTTTTCTCTTTTATTTTTTCCTTTTTTCAAATACGTGAATAAGTTTTTTGTGAATATTTTGTATACTATTTGGATTTTTTTAAGTTTGTGAATATTTTTTTATACGAAATGATGTCTCATCTAAGTTTGCCACTTTTTGATTTAGTTTCTATATTTTTCATGCAAGTGCTCAATCCCCCGTGTTGTTGGTCGCTATTTGTTTGTCGCGCATGTTTTTTGTTAGTCAGTCTGAATACACTTTTGTCGGCCCATTATCCCGGCATGCTAGCAACCTGTTTCGCTGCATTGTTTATAGGCCATGTCATCGTGATGTCCAATTTATCGGGTCGTTCGTCTCACGCGTGCTCTTTTATTTAATCTCATTTTTGTTCAACATGTTTTGCTTTTTTCCTTACCGTTCTCATTGCCCTGTTTTGTTGTTTGTTACTGGCCGGAATTTGCAAGTGACAGGTTCTGCTAGTCGCTACTTCTTTAGCACATCTATTCTGCTGTTGCCTCCTCATTTTTCTTGCTTCATTTCCTCTTTGTTTTAAAGTAGAGCCAACGCAAGCAGTATGGGCGAGTCGACAAGGGGGGTATGTTTGTTCTTGTTCATTCGCAACTGGGTCCAACCTTTTATTCTTGCCTCAGTTGCAAGCCCATCTTTTGATTTGTAATTAGACTTGACCTGTTTTTTGGTCCTAGTTATAAGTTCACCATCGACTCACAATTTTAGACCCAATATATTTTCCTCAGTTATAAGCTCACCCTCGACTTGCAACTGGTCTTGACCTATTTTTTGTTGTCCCAGTTGCAAATCCACCCTTTAACTTGTAATTGGGGCCTGACTTTTTTTTGTTCCAGTTGCTGAAATTTTCGTGCAGCGTTTTGATCCGCGTCACGTTGTCAACCCGTTTCGTGGCTTCCGTCCATTGGTGGCCGGTTATGTGTCATCGCGCGCTAGTGGCCGTTTCGCGGCTCGCGTTTGTTGTCGGGGTTGTGTCAGTTTTCACTTTGTGTGGGCTGCAGCTTTTGTCACTCTATGTTGTGGATGCGGTTCAGTTTTTGTATAGAGTAACATGACTCGTTGCTCTCTCTCTCTCTCTCTCTCTTTCTTCCGTTGAGCTACGGTTCAGTTTTTTTATTTTGCTTTTCATTTTCATTTTTTATTTTTCTATTTTCTTTTTTGTTTTGTTTTGTGTAGTTGTTCTAGTTACAAGTCCACCCTTGACTCGCATTTAGGCCCGTAATTTGTTTCATTCTAGTTGCAGGCCCATCCTTGACTTGCAAGTAGGCAAGTGGTTTGTTTTTCATCCGAATCGCAAGTCTACCCTCATCGCAACTGGGTTTATAGTTGTCCCAGTTGCAAGTACACTCTCGACTCGCAACTCGTATCGTAGTTTTGTGTACTTGTCTCAGTTGCAAGTCCACCCTCGACTTGCATCTCGTATCGTAGTTTTGTGTAGTTGTCCCAGTTGCAAGTACACCTCGACTCGCAACTAGGCATGTACTTTGTTTCAAACCAGTTGCAAGCCCACCCTTGACTTGCAACTCGGCATGTGTTTTGTTTTTATCCCGGTTGCAGATCCACCCTTGACACGCAACTGAGCACGTAGTTTGTTTTATCCTAGTTGCAAGTCGACTCTTGACTCGCAACCGAGCTCGTAGTTCGTAGTTGTCCTTTTTGCAAGTCCACCCCCGACTCGCAACTAGACTCGTAGTTTGTTTCATCCCAGTTGCAAGCCCACCCTTGACTCGCAACTCAGCATTGCAGATCCACCCTTGACTCGCAACTGGGCCCGTAGTTTGTTTCATCCTAGTTGCAAGTCGACTCTTGACTTGCAATTAGGCTCATAGTTTGTAGTTGTCCTTGTTGCAAGTCCACCATCCATTCGTAACTAGGCTCGTAGTTGTCCGAGTTTCAAGTCCACCCTTGACTCGCAACTGGGCCCGTAGTTTGTTTCATCCCAGTTGCAAGTCGATACTTGACTCACAACTGGGCTCGTAGTTTTGTAGTTGTCGCAGTTGCAAGTCCACCCTCGCGACTCGCAACTCCTATTGTAGTTTTGTGTAGTTGTCCCTGTTGCAAGTCCACCCTTGACTTGCAAGTCGTATTGTAGTTTTGTGTAGTTGTCCCAGTTGCATGTTGCATGCCCACCCTTGAGTCGCAACTCGCTCCGTGTTTAGTTTTTCATCCCGGTTGCAGGTCCACCCTTGACTCGCAACTGGCCCAATAGTTTGTTTTATCTTAGTTGCAAATTGACCCATGACTTGCAACTGGGCTCTTAGTTTCGTAGTTGTCCTAGTTGCAAGTCACCATCGACTCATAACTGGGCTCGTAGTTGTCCGAGTTTCAAGCCCATCATCGGCTCACAACTTGAGCTTGTGCTTTTGTTTTTCATCTTGGTTCCAAGTCCACCCTTGACTCACAACTGGTCCCATAGTTTGTTTCATCCCAGTTTCGTAGTCCACCCTTTTGTTGGAGGTCTTGTAGTTGTAGTGCGTTTGCCTAGTTGCAAGTCTACCATCGACTCGCAACTAGCTTTATACCTGTAGTTGCTCCAGTTGCAAGTCCACCCTTGACTCGCAACTGGGTTTTTTTTGTAGGTGTGGTTGTCCCAGTTGCAAGTCTACTCTCGACTCGCAACTAGTTTTCTATTGTACTTTATAGTTGCCCCAGTTGCAAGTCTGCCCTTGACTCGTAATTCGGGCCCGTAGTTGTTTCCAACTGAGTTTTAAGTCCACCCTCCACTCGTAACCGGGCCCGTACTTTTTGTTGTTGTCCCAGTTGCCAGTCCCGCTCGACTAGCAATTGGGCCCATAGGTGTTGTTGCCATCCCAGCTGCAAGCAATCCCTCAGACTCGCAACTTGGCTCCAAGTTGTTTTCAACCCAATTGCAAGTCCACTATCGACTCGCAACCGGGCCCGTACTTTTTATTCTTGCACCGGTTGCAAGTCCCCCCTCGACTCGCAACTGGGCATGTACTTGTCCTTGTCCCAGTTGCAAGTCCCCCCTCGACTCGCAACTGGGCATGTACTTGTCCTTGTCCCAGTTGCAAGTCCATCCCTCGACTGGCAACTTGGCCCATAGGTGTTGTCGTCTTCCCGGTTGCAAGCCCACCCCTCGACTCGCAACTTGGCATGTACTTCTTTCCAACCCCGTTGCAAGACCATCGACTCGCAAGTGGGCCCATAGATGTTGTTGTCGTCTCGGTTGCAAGCCCACCCCTCCTATACACCACTCACTACGGCAAAATTCCATTGTTTCGCACAAGGAGAGAAGCGAGCAAATTGCATATCCATTTTGTTTGTTTTATTTTTCTTCGTGATTTTTCCTTGTTTATCCCTTTTTTGTTTTTCCTTCACTAGCTTTCCTTTCCTTTTTACTTTTTTTTGTTTTTTCGAAATATTGATTTTTTATTTTTCATTTTCTTATTCATGTTTTGTTTCAAAAAGTGTTTGGAATTTCAAAAATTCTTTGTTTTTCTATAATTGTTTGCGTTTTTCAAAACATGTTCAAAAATAACAAAGTAAGTTCAAATTTTTCAAAATGCTCGCAGGTTTAAAAAAAGTTTTTGTTTTCTCAACAATACTCAAATATTTGAAACAATTTCTTATTTTTAAAAATTGTTCACAAATGCTAACCATTTGTAAGTAACTCTTAAGGTTTACACGTACTGGAGTAGGGGTGGCATCATCTTAGATGAGCCCTAGTCACAAAAGCTACTCGAAATTTTAAAATTGTTTGTGTTTTCATAAATATCCAGCATTTCAAAAAAATCACAATTTGCAATAAGGTTTTCATTTTTTTTTTCAAAAATGTCTTCTAATCTCAACGCTCTAATGTGTTCTTAAATGTATCCCGCTGCTAAAACATCACCGGGATTGATATGCTGTAGTGGTAGGACCGTAGGAGTTGGAGCTCAGCATTACTCGGTCCGGAGTCCGATTCCTGAGGAGAGCAGCGCGTATATTTCTTTTATTTTTTTGCCCTAATAAAAGAATCGAAGGAAAAAGAAACAAACCAATAATAGATGTTAGATGTGAGGTATTATCTTACATCTAGATGTCTTTTTTTTACGCTAAAAAAACAAAGGAAAAAGAAACAAACCAATACTAGAAGTTAGATGTGAGGTATTATCTTACATCTAGATGTGAACCCTTCCGGAAAACTGTGGGTGGAGCACGGGTTCCTAGGAGGAGTTGAGGTTGAAGTGCGTGTGTCATCTGCACATTGTTTGGTTGCCCGCATTTAGGCCTCTCGCATTAGGGGAGAAATTTGGCATAGCGTTTGGTTGTCTGCATTGGCTCGGCTCACGCAACTACATGGTGTTTGGTTCCATGCAACAGCTGTTGTCTGGTAACCTCTTCGGCGAGGTGGTGAGGTTACCAGCACACAAAGGCGTGAAGAAAAAATCATACACATACAACAGAAGATAGTTGTAAACCATAGCTAACCGCAGTTTAAATAAAGTGCCACACTTAAACATATCAGTTCAAACGTAAAGCAGTACGATAAGAAACTAAACCAGCTGGAGCATAGGAAGGGCAGTCCTAGACGTTCACGGCGAAGGCGTCCTCATGCTTGCCGCACTTGCTCACCACTTCAATGCCTTCGTCGTTGAAGACGATGACCTTGAGCGTGTTCGGAGTGAGCAGCTTGAACGTCACCATGTAACCGATCCTGATCTGATGGACGGCGGCGAAGGGGGCCCAACCCTGATAGAGGGTCACCCTGCCGTCCATCAGCCGGACAGTCACCCTCCATGAGCAGCCGGTGTTGGTCCTCAGCTTGAACTCTTGCGGCACCGCCGGGAAGTGCTTGGTGAAGTGCAGGGGCATCGGGATGCACTCAAGCTGAGGGGCAAGGATCACCTTGCAGAAGTGGGTAGGACCTCCCTCTTCATGGTAGTGGCCGTAGTTACGGCACTTGCCACTAGGGGGTTCCTCCGGCACCACGTCCTCATCCGTGGCCACCTCCTCGGGCGTGGTCGGCACAACCTCCATGGGCGGGACCACCTCCTTGCCCTTGTTGTCCGTGTCGATCTGCATTACGATGAGAACGCATTATGAAGAGCACAAAGTTCCGAGGTTGATTGCCATTGAAACCTATCGTCCAGAACCCCTTTATTTATCCATCCTCACGGTCACTACTTACCCATCATCTCACTCAGTCATCTCTCTGTCTCTCACTCTTCCTCCTATCTACCGCCATGAACTCCAGCAGCAACTCCAACCCCATCCCCAACCCCTTCCCTTGGGGCATTGGATGGAGGGCTTTCTTCCTCAGGTGCTCGCTCGGTGACCGCACCAAGTCCGAGAACACCATGGAAGTCTGCTCCAACTTCACCAGCATGGCAGACATGCAGAAAGAGTCGGACGCGGTGGTGAAGAAGGCGACACCGGAGGAGTTGAAGATGCTGATTCCTGACCCAGCGAAGGGCGCTATGTTAGTCGACATCCTTCGCCGGGCCATGAATCAGGCCGAGTCCACCGAAGCTCGACAGAGGTCAAGGTGGGCCAAGTACAGACAGTACAGGCGCCCTCATGACCATCGTGCCGCAGCGTACTTCACGTCAGAGACTGTGGTGGCAGTGGAGGAGGAACAAGAAGAGGTGGCGATGGAGGTGGAAGAAGAAGTTGCGGTGGCGATGGTTATAAGGGCGCTGGAGCCAAGACACCGAAGTATGCCAATCGATCTGGACTCCTGCGAGGAAGAAGAGATGGTGGTGCAGCTCGAGGAGAAGAAGAAGGCCAAGGGCACCCGCCGCTCCAACCGCCTCCAGGGTCGCCGAGTCTAAGATCTAGGACTACTGTGTAACATTTACCCCCAATCCCCATTACCCTTGTACTCAATCCCGGTCGGTAACCTCAAATCCATCGGTACTACGAACTCATGACGATGTTATGATCACTCCTATGGCTATTTACCCCGATTCCTCATTCCCCTAACGCGGATCGAACCTAAACGCGGATCGAATGCGAATGAGTACGTGAGGAGGTGAAAAAAGTGCTTACCGTCATTGCCGTGCCGGAGGTGATGATGCGGATGCCGGTGAAGGGGACGGATGTCGCCTTGCTGTTCTACGATCTACTAAACGCCGCCGCCGCGGCCGTCGGTGAGAATGGGGAGAGGGGAGAGGGGAGAGGGAGCGGTGAGGGGGCGGTGAGGGTAATAACTATATACAGGCAACCAAACACGTCCTATCTGTTTGCTCGTCTTCATCTGCCCAAGAGCAAACACCGCCCTTCCCTAGTTTAGTTTGGTAATAACATTGGTAGTACATACAGTTGTCTCCCTGCAACAATTTCTACAGATAATCTTGCTTATTCTTGTACGTCGTCGTTTTTCTCATCTAAACATCAATTGGTTAAGCATAATTTGCCCATATTGCAGCTCGCTTCAAATTCAGTCTGACCAGTCAGCCTTGTCCGAGGATAGAAATGCAGAAATAGGAAGACCAAAATTTGCTGAGGAGGAACACTTTAGCAATATTTCCAAACTCAGGTTAAGGTAAAGTTAGCAGCAAAACAAACCCAGGTTAAGGCAAGGTTAGCAGCAAGCCCAAGTCAGGGCCATTTGAGAATCGATTGACCATGCGAATGGTGTGCTGCTGCGCTGCTCCCGGCTAGCACATGGCGCCGGCTAATTAAATGGAAAGAAAAAGACTTCCAAAGAAATGGGAAGTCCAAACCCCATGATCTCCCAATCATTATCCTGGTGCGTGGACCCATCGTTGAAAGCAACTGCTTAAACTAGAAGTATACTCAACTATAGTAGTAGATCTTTGTCAACTCTCAACTGGATATTTTTCCCAGCACATATGACGACCAAAAAGTTTAAAATATGATTTTGAGAAATTATTTTTATTTTAGCTTTATATATACTTGTAATAAATAAAGTGCCACAGTATCACGCTAATGTTCCTGCGAGCTCCCCTTTGATTTGCATTGTGTTGCCGCCGTAAGCCCGTAAGGCCTTGTACAATGCAAAGTGCTTAGGGAAGGTGCCTAGAGAAATAAATCAGGCTTTCCTTAAGCACCGATATTTATTTGTATAGGGTAGACGTTTAGTTAGGGATGCAGCAGTGGGAGCTCTCGGCTCTCGTCTTTCCGGTCATCGTCGGTGAGTGACGCACCAATGCTCAGGTGCCGTGTGGTTCCATGCTGTCATGTTGGAGCAGTGGCACGCACGCTGCCTGCCTGCCGGGGCTAGTGTCACGCGTTGCGCCGATCGACCCAGTACCACATGGCTACGCCGCGAGGCACGTCGCCCGTGGTTGATGCCCTACACGGCTGCAATGTGGCTGGCCGTCGAAGAACCCGAGCTATGGACTGGTGGATCCCCACTTTCCACCGGGCACGGCACCGGCAGGGGATGCAGCAGAGAGAATCTGTGGTGCTGCGTGCGGGGACCTCACCTACGCACCTCCCCTCCGCCTACGTACTCCATTTCCAAATTAATAGTTCTCGTCCATTCCTACGCACGGTGCACCGTTCTTTTGCTCAAAATGCACGCACGGTGGACGCCCTCCTCGCTCTTCCACGCCCACTGCAAATCCGATCAAAAGCCTCGTAGCATTTTCCCCTCCCTACGCGTGCGTCTTTCAGCAATTTACAAGCTAAGCTATTATTAATTTTAGACCGGGAGGGAAAAACTTGGAAGACGGCTGGGCTCCTCGAAGGGGATTCCGACTCTTTCTTCGGTGAGCTATCACGGCGGGCAAGTGGTGAGTAGTTAGCTAGGGCAACTAGGTGGAGTCCGCAACGGCAACGTTGTGTTTGTACGCAGTGAGATGTAACCTAATATTGTAAACCGCGGTGGAGGGTTTCTTCACCCGCTTCTTCTATCAATGGATGATATGCACACTTGTGCATATTCTAGAAAAAGAATTAGACCCGAATATTCAGCGAACATCAGATTTTTAGGCATGGCAAATCTGACCTTTTTCATGGCAAAATACGTTCGACGAGGATGACAAATTTAGTTGCGAGCACGCCAAATCCGTCTCAGTTTATCATCTGGTCAGAAAATTTCCATGCTTTCAAACCAAATTTGTCGTCATCTCACCAATATAAATTGCCATAAAAACGTCAGATTTGTCATGCCTAACAAATCTGATGTCAGGTTGTTAGCGTTTCAGTAAATTTATTATTCGGTGGATAGTTTACAAGAATATATTTATTTTCTACATCTAAAAAACAAATTGTATGCATCGCTCGATGCAGAGGCGGAGGGCGATCCTCCTTTTTGAGAAAAAAATTACTATGCAAAAACAATGTACCATTTGTCAAACTGTTCGTATCTACAAGCATATAACACGGTAGTTTCGAGATATTGTTGTTGGACCGTCAAAAAGAACTTCATGTGAAACCCTAGCCGCCCGCCATAGGAGCCAATGAGAGGAGCAAGTACGCACATGGATTCCAACATCGCCGGGGCTTCCTCACCTTCATTGGCTGCTCCGTCGACAGCACGAGGAAGGGAAACCCTATGACCTTATTTCCGAGTGCACTAAATAGTCTAGGTGTCTTAATTAGTTAATTGGTTGCTCACGGTTTCAGCTTCGACGGTGATCATGACGACAACGAATAAGTATTCTACGGATCTCCTATCGAAGTAGTGATATTTTCGGCCACCGTGTTGAATCTCGGAGATGGTGACGTTGTCTGAGGTCCTTCAGATCTGGGCATGTGTTTTCGGTTTGGTCTCGAGGTTCTTCTTCATGCTCTATACGGTGGTGCTGTTGTGGGCTGCCAATGGCGTCGACAGCGAGCGCTGACCTTGGGGGTTAGGGTGGGTTTCACCCGGACATTTTTTCCTGGGGCAAAGGTTGAGACCTTTTTTCCTCTCTGGGCGACTCCCTGCCACCACAGATCACTCTCAGGTGGTTCATGCTCCCTCTAAGTCACATCAGTGTTTCCTGTGTCGCCATTACAAAGATGGTGAAGTTTTGTTCAGGAGATGGTTTGGGTATCAAATTTTGATCTATACAAGCCATCCACGATGGAGGCTTCTTCTCCACGGCATTGGTCCAGCTGGACCTTAGCATGACGACTTTCAAACCACATGATTTAGTGTCAGGCCGGCTCCGATGATGGAGCGGTAGCGACTCGTGCTGAAGACTGAGTTTGTTTGGTTGTCCGATGACCCTATTGTAATTTCTTTGTTTTGTATCGTTGATATTTTTTTAATGTAAATCGATACCTTTATTATTGATACAACAAAAGAGATGGTATAGTTTTCAGGATATTTTGAATCCATCATCAGGAGCCTAATAAAAAGAGCCGAAATCCTATTCTTCTTACAAGAGGATATTTCCAATTCCAAATGGAGGGACGTGCGTCGCGTGGGCATGGCTTGCTGCCCTGACAAGTTGCGGACCCAGCGCAGCGCCAGCCGGCAAGCCTCCCCTGCACGCGTGGGCAGTTGGCCGAAGAACACAGGACGACGGCGCATTGGTTTCCAAGTTTCCACCAGGCGCCGCACCGGAGAGAATCTGCGGTGCGGGACGCTGACAGCGCCACGCCGCGCGCGCGCACCTTCCCCCGCCTACGTAGGCAGCAAGAGGACACCCCTTTTTCTTTTCTGCTGTTTTTTTTTCTTCTTAATTAACCCTCCTCCGAATTGGGCAGCAGTTAATCGTTTATATATTCTTGGCGCACTCCATGTCCGGCCAAAGGCTCGCTCCGTGCAGTTGGGTTTTCCTTTCGTTTCCAATCCTTCCGTCATCGCCGATCAACTCATGATCGGAGGCGGGTGCCCGGCCAGTAAACCGACCAAGACCATGACGCATACACAGAGGGGCGCGTGCCTATAGCTGCTGGCCCGCGGGCCCGGTGCCACAAACCCAAGGCGGGACGATGTGTCCCTCTGCCCGGTACGACCCGCCGCCGCCGTCGCCGTCGCGTGTGGCACATCGGCACACCAGCGCCATCCTCGGTTTGTATAGGTTTGTATATCTGGGGCATCTCCAACGCCGTCCCCTAAGACGAACACTGTTTGTTCACGGGTTTATTTGAACTCGTTAGTGGATACAGATACAAGAGCCCGTCATCCAATTGATAATTTAAATGTAAGCCTCTATTTACTTAAAAAAATAGCAACGACAAGTGTAATGCAGATTTGAGTGCAGGGATGGTCATTTTACATTACATGTTAGCCTTCCGCCAAATGTTTACTAAGTATATGCTAATCACCGTGTCAAATGCTAATCAAGTACTACACCTTCCACCCCGCAAAAAAAAAGGTACTACACCTTCCACCAAATGTGTAGTATCATTAGT
Source organism: Elymus sibiricus (assembly GCA_039707655.1). Classification (NCBI taxonomy): domain Eukaryota; kingdom Viridiplantae; phylum Streptophyta; class Magnoliopsida; order Poales; family Poaceae; genus Elymus; species Elymus sibiricus. The sequence continues at coordinate 353,266,012 of CM077664.1, forward strand.
ATCATTTTTAAAGCTTCCGCCAAATGCTCAAATGCTAATCACCTACACCTTCCGCCAGAAAGGCTCAAATGCTAATCACCTTTAACATGCTAGCTTTCTGCCAATAAACGGAACAGACATCAGCGGGTTCCGCCATCCGGACGGAGAGAAGGGGTACATGATGCTTTTTGATTCGTCATTTGGATGTCCAGACTCCTTCAACGCCCCCTAGTTTGCTTTCGTTTTTCGGGATTTCAGACAACCGGACTGGTCCACGGACAAATGTGGGGCGGTGTTGGATGTCAAACTGCGTCCAGACAGCTCGATCCGGACGCTTGCAAACAATTTGAGGACCGGCTTAGAAGATGCCCTTATTGGGTATTTTTCATCGTCCCATTAGTCTAATGGGGTAAATACCCATCAGGTAATATGGTAGCGGGTACCATTGCCATGTCCTTGTGCCACATAGTCAGTGAGATCAAGGAGCAAGCACCCTTAACCTTACAAGCTTCGGCGGGGAAACTTGACAAGGAGCGGAGCCTGAAAGACCAACTCAAAGATGAATCGAAGCCATCCCCGAATGTCGCCCTAGCGAGAAAGAAAATAAACTAAACTGCTAGCTAGAACCGAGGCACCAGGATCCCCCTCCCCATCACCGGCCACCGGAGTGGCAGGAAGAGGGGACGTGGACCCACAGGCTCGCTGGTGAATCTTGAAGGGAATGAGTTCTCCCTAGCTGCCGCGACGAGAGGGAAAGAGTCGCGTAATTGTGTGATGGTGGTTTTCATTAGTTAAACATGAAGCTCCACCATTGTTAAAAGAGGTAATCATTTCAGCTCACCAACCCACATCTTCTACCAAACAGAGTAGAGGCACACTCTTTCAAATGCATTTGAGATTATTTTCTCAAATTGCTGACCATATCTATATATGGCATATCTGTAACCAAATAGAGAGATGTCTTTTTGAAGAAAAAAAATAAGCTACGAAAAAGATTGAATTGTCCTACTATGATGAGTTCTCAAACCGTGTAGTAAAGCAGCGACAAGTAATATGGACCGGGAGGAGTAATTCATTTAACGTCATCACTCAAACCAAACACATTGAGGCATATGATGAGTTCTCAAACCACTACGACTGGGACGAGGGACGAAATTTGTTTGGCATGAAAAGTTCAGGGTGCAACTTGTCCGGTTTTGAAATTGAGGGATCAAAATAGATCTTTTCTTTTCGAGTGAAGTGCATGTAGGGGAACGCGACAGAAAACAAAAAAAATTCGGTACAGCGAGCACGCCCAGGATCGCTATGGAGACTGCATACAAGGTTTGATCTGATCATTACCGACTCGTAGCGCAGCGGAAGTAGAGTCGATGTAGATCGTCGGTGCAGATCACCGCAGCTAGGATTTACAACCTCCCAACCGCGAGGATGTACTCCCTCATCGGACAGCCCTTCGGGAGGCGGTCGGACAGTCCCTCGGACGATGTCACGGATAGCCCTTCGGGAGGACCCTCGAAGCTCGAACGGTAATTCGGACAGCCCTTCGGGAGGACCCTCGAACAGCCCCTCGGGCAAAAGATCGAACCTACAACCTCTCTACGGGGTTGCACACATACGGTGTCAGCTATCCGGCAGGGCTTCGCCGTCCAGAACTAGTTCCCACCGGAACCCAGACAGCCTTTCGGCTCTACGAAACTATTTCGCGGGGAGGGAGAGAGAATGCCAGATCATGCATGGCATTTGTTTGTGAGAGAAGAGTGAGTGTGGAGAGCTCCTCTCCACCTCTATTTATAGGAAAATGCAAGGGGTAGGGTGGCTCATAAAACTCCAAAATGCCCATGTAATATGAATCACATGAAGGGCATAATGGGGAGGGAAGTGGAGCTCCACCCATTGGCCGGCCACCCTTGTGGGCCCCCCTCAAATGGGGCCTTATCCAGCCATGTCATCCCCTCTTGATCTTTTGTGGCAAAGCCCAAAAAGGTGGCTTTCCAAAAAGTAACCCAAAAAGCACTTTCACTATTCACGAAGACATTTTTCTGCGACCGTTAAATCTGAAATTATTTCTGTGAGTCTTAGAATAATTCCAGTACCCACTAAAACAATTCTGGACGCATTCCGAAACATTTCCGGATCAATGATTTTCGTCAGCGAAAAGCAACCAAAGCGGTTCCGGCAGCTCCGGAACATTTCCGGTTTTTATTCCGGAAAAATCCCAGAAGTTTCTAGAACAATTCTGGCATCCTCCAAGAATTTCCAGGCGTGTGCCGAAACCAATTTGACTTAATGTTATACTCCGAAACAACTTTTCAGTTTTACCGAAACTATTCCGGTGTTCTCTCCGGAACGTTTCCGTTGTCTCCAAAACTTTTCCGGTGACTTTCTCTCAGACTCCTTGTCTAGTATTCAGCAGATAGATGACCCTTAAGCGTGTGACCCTATAGGTTCGGTGAAGTATAGACATGACCGGAACACTTTCCAATCAATGATCAACATCGGAGCCGTGGACACCCATATTGACCCATATACCCACACGAATAAATATTCGAGTGAACCTCCGGTTGTCGTGTGCTATTCCTGTTGCTTCGCGATATGTTACAAACACCCGAGGTGAGATTTATCGGCATTCCTGTGAATCAACAACTTGTCCACTATGCCAGTTACCTCGTTACCGGTTTTGTTCTCTTTTCTCGTTCCCGTGTTCCGGCATCCCCGTGATCAAATCACGCTGTGTCTGGCCAGACGATGAAGGATACCGTAACACCGAGAGGGCCCAAAGAATTTCTCTCCATCGTCGGAGGAGCAAATCCCAATCTTGAGCTATCAAGTTACTTGTCATACTTTTCCATGAACCCGTAAGCCGCCGTAATAGCCACCCATTTACGGATGACGTTTAACAAACCCCAAAGTTCATGAAGCAAGTGCGAAGGAACTCGATACTCTCATGGTCTAAGTAATTATGCAAACATTAACTTTCTCTGTGTTATTAACCATTAACTTGTGACGGATGTATCTCATAGCATAACATCAATTCGGGTCGATTTAACACAAGTGTTCTTCTAACATTGTGCCCTCAAAATTGCCGGCATAGTCATGTCCATGATCAGGAAAACAGGATCATCATGCAATACTTGAGCTAGTCTTAGAGGCATGACTAGGAATACTTTTTACCGTTTATTATACCACACGTGCACATGAGTTTCCGTCCGAGCCTCGTGGATATTGTAGACTCGAGAATCATTGCAGTTATAGCATGGATCATAAACATTCATTACAAACTTGGAGATACAAAATAACTGTTATTACTGCCTCTAGGGCATATCTTCTACAGACTCCCACTTACACTAGAGTCATAATCCAGTTACATGGCTTCCCTAACACCAATGGCTATCCGGTGCTGCTCATGCTTTGCTCGTGGTAGAGGCTTTGTCATCGGGTCTGACACGTTCAGATCCGTGTGAACTTTGCGTACTTTCACTAAACCCGCTTCGACATGATGTCGAATGAGTTTATATTTGCGTTCAATATGTCTTGTCTTATGGTGCAAACTTGGCTCCCTTGCTTGAGCCACGGCGCCACTATTATCACAATAGATCTCCACCGGGTCCAGAGCACTTGGAACCACCAAGGTCTTCAAGAAATTGCTTGATCCAGACCGCCTCCTTGGAGGCTTCTGAAGCTGCAACATATTCCGCCTCCGTCGTAGAATCCGCCACAGTCTTTTGTTTGGAACTTTTCTAATCAACTGCGCCACCGTTCAATATGAAAACATAGCCTGATTGAGATTTGAAGTCATCTGGGTCAGTCATGAAGCCTGCATCAGTGTAACCACTTACAATGAGCTCTTCATCACCTCCGTACACAAGGAGTAAATCCTTGGTCTTTCTGAGGTACTTAAGAATATTTTTGATTGCGGCCCAGTGTTCCAATCCTGGATCACTTTGGTACCGGCTGCTAACACTTAGCGCATAAGAAACATCTGGTCTTGTACATAGCATGGCATACATAATAGAACCAACTGCCGAAGAGTATGGAACATCATTCATTTGTACTCGCCCATCGAGAGTCCGAGGACACTGATTCTTGCAAAGCGCTGTGCCAGGTGACATGTTGAGTAGGCCTTTCTTGGAGTTCTCCATGTTGAACCTTTTCAACACCTTGTCAATGTACGTGCTTTGGCTAAGCGCTATCAGGCGTTTTAATCTATCTCTATAGATTATAATGCCCAATACATATGCCACTTCGCCTAAGTCTTTCATTGAAAAACTCTTCTTCAATGATTCTTTTATTTCGCTAAGAAAATTCACGTCATTTCCAATCAACAATATGTCATCCACATACAAGATTAGAAATGCTTTTGCGCTCCCACTAAACTTCTTGTAAACACAAGATTCTTCATCATTCCTGATGAAGCCAAACTGTTTGACCACTTCATCAAAACGAATGTTCCAGCTCCTTGACGCTTGTTTCAGACCATAAATGGCTTTCTGAAGTTTGCATACCTTTCCAGCATCCTTATGAACGACAAAACCTTCAGGCTGTATCATGTATACATCTTCTTTGAGATTTCCATTTAGGAAAGCCGTTTTGACGTCCATCTGCCATATTTCATAATCAAAATAAGCAGCAATTGCTAGTAATATCCGAACAGACCTAAGCATAGCTACAAGTCTAGCTTTGTGGATAGTAATGTTACCATTCGCGTCCGTCTTTCTTTTGAAAATCCATTTACAACCGATGGGCTTTACGCCTTCTGGAAGTTCTTCCAAGTTCCAAACTTGGTTTTCGTACATGGATTCCATCTCGGATTTCATGGCTTTGTGCCATTCCCTTGAGCTGGGCCCCGCCATCGCTTCCTTGTAGTGCGCAGGTTCATCATCTTCAAGAATGAAGATTTCGTTATGAAACCACTCAGGTGGCTGGATAGCCCTAACTGATCTGCGCGGTTCAGTTACAACATTGTCTGAAGTTTTCGCATCACATGCGACAACTTCCGACACGGTTGTAGGGATAATTTGCGGGATTACTTCCGGCTCCTTAGCCATATCAACGGTTGCCGAAGATTCACTAATCTCATTAAGTTGTACTGTCCTCCCACTCACTTTAGCGAGAAACTCTTTCTCGAGAAAGACTCCATGTTTTGCAATAAACACTTTGTTCTCGGAGGCGTGGTAGAAAGAATACCCAACTGTCTCCTTGGGATAACTTACAAAGTAACATTTGTCTGATCTAGGATCAAGTTTGCTTGGCTGTAAACGCTTTACGTATGCCTCACAACCCCAAATTTTGAGAAACGACAGGTCGGGTTTCTTCCCGTGCCATATCTCATATGGAGTCGTCTCAACAGACTTAGACGGTGCTTTGTTTAGTGTGTGAGCGGCAGTGAGTTGTGCGTGACCCCAAAAAGATATCGGTAGATCTGTAAGAGACATCATCGACCTTACCATGTCTAACAGGGTTCGGTTATGTCGTTCCGACACTCCGTTTCGCTGTGGAGTTCCGGGAGGCGTAAGCTGTGAAACGATTCCACGGTCACTCAGATGTTGGCCAAACTCATGACTAAGGTATTCGCCCCCGCGATCTGATCGCAAAAACTTAATCCTTTTGTTACGATGATTTTCTACCTCATTCTGAAATTCTTTGAACTTTTCAAAGGTTTCCGACTTATGCTTCATCAAGTAGATATATCCATACCTACTTAAATCATCAGTAAAAGTCACGAAGTAGAAATACCCACCCCGTGCAGTTGCGTTCATCGGACCACATACATCACTATGTATTATTTCCAATAATTCACCCGCCCGTTCAGGATGACCCGTGAATGGCGTCTTGGTCATTTTCCCCATCAGGCAAGCTTCACATGTGTCAAATGATTCAAAATCAAAGAACGGTAAAACTCCATCTTTATGGAGTCTTTGCATGTGTTTCTTTCCGATGTGGCCAAGGCGACAATGCCACAAGAAAGTGGTGGTGGTATCAGCCTTCTTAAGGCGTTTAGCGTTTACGTTAAAGACATCATTTCCACATTCAAGATTTAATATGAAAAGGCTCCCAACAATGGGTGCAAATCCATAAAACATATCCTTACAATAAAATGAACAACCATTGTTCTCAGACTTGTAGGAGTACCCATCGTGTACTAAACATGATCCAGAGATAATGTTTCTACACAATGCCGGAACAAAATAACAGTTACTTAGTTCCAAAATAAATCCTGAAGGGAGACGTAGAGGCATAATGCCGATGGCTTGAGCGGCGATCCCAGCGCCGTTCCCGACACGCATTACGACTTCATTCTTTGCCAGCTTGCGCACCTTCTGAAGCCCCTGTATCAAGGTGCAAATGTGAGCAACCAATCCGGTATCAAATACCCAAGACTTAGAATTTTCGCTAGCAAGCAAAGCGTCAATGACATTAACATGTATAACAGTTATACCTTTTCCGGTTTTCCCGCACTTCTTATCTGCCAGGTACTTCTTGCAGTTCCCCTGCCAGTGTCCAGTGCCTATGCAGTAGAAGCACACAGTTTCAGCCTTGGCTCCGTCCTTACAGTAGATTTGGGAGCCGGTCTTACCGGCGCCCTTGCCCTTCTTGGACTTTCCTTTCTTTTTGAAACTGGCAGTCTTCTTCACTAGCAACTTTTGCTGATTCTGCAGTCCTATCTCATATGTTTTGATCATCGCTTCATAAAGCGAGGTAAGGATCAAATCATTACCAGGTGTCTTTGGAAAATTAATTCCCTTTTTAGCATAACTATCGTAACAGTTTGCTAGTCTGACACTATGCTCATCAACTAGAGATTTCCTGTTTATATTGCATTCTTTCATAGCCTCACTCATCTCATGAACTTCAGCTGAATCATGTTTGTGATACAGAACATCTAGAGCCTCGAGAATCTCGAAGGTACTAAATCGTTCAAAACGGTTCTGTAGCACAGGATCCACGCAAGATAACATAAGGTTTTTAACAACACTGAAATCATCCTTTCGTGAAATAAACACGTTGATGATATCCTGAGCCATTTCTAGCGTAGGCGAATCAACTAGAGGTTGATCAAGCACATAGTCTTTCTTAGCGCTCTTGTGGACAATCCTCAGGGTACGGACCCAGTCCGCATAGTTGTTTCCAGTTTCAGCTAACTTCACTTTCTCTAACATCGGGGCTAAGAAGAACTAGGTGTTGCGAGCCATTTGATCTACAACGGTAAACACACGTTTCACTTAGACTTTGTTCATAATTAATTTGCACTAGTGAATAAACAATTTTATTCTAAAGTGCGCTCCCAGTCAAATCAATATCTCTCATAATTGATTGTGAGTGATTCAAGATCCGTGTCTTGATTGTTCGCCATTGGTGTAAGACCACTGATGACGAAAATCTTAACCGGTAGGCCAACTTGCCAATCACATCTCTATGTGATTCTTGTTCATCTTTCGAAGGGCGTGTTCCGAGCTCATGACGGTCATGCCTGAATGTCAAGACAACCAAGTGATCTTGCTGCGAGGTCTCAACTCACCCGCCTCACACTTCTCTAATCGTTCGTACCCGTGTGACATGGCGCACCCCAAAAAGATAGGCGCCGTGACAGTGCTACATTTGGGAGAACACTATCTACTTGATATTTTAAGTGAGAGATCACCATACTAAAAGCGACTACCACGCAATCAAAAGGGTGCATCATAAGGGATTAACATCTCAGGCAATTTCATAATAGCATGATATTGTATAGCCCTTTCTGACGGAGAAGTCTTTAATTTCTTCGTCTTCAGCATTTGCTTCGGTGTTCACCTTCACGAAGATTGCCACCACCTTGTCGATGTACCAGATAATATTGCTATCTCTATAGCTAATAAAATAAGTGCATTACTTAAGGTTGACACGCAGGTCATTAAAGTGACCATCATATGACTCCAGCCATCATGCCGAATCATGACACGCAGGTCATGTTAGTAAATTTACATCATATAGTCATCTCATACATAATCGAATTAATATGAGAACTGCTATACCACATCACATGCTCATCCTGCAAAACCAAGTTAGACGCCTCTAATCGGTTTATGCAAAATTTTATTTTACGTGGCTTCTAAAGTTTTGACTTAAACTGCAACTACCAACGTTTATCATCAAGTATGATTATTCAAGTTGCTAGATTAACTTTGCGGGGTGTATGAAACACGAGACAATAAAATCTCGAGCCCCATACTAAACTTCGTCATACGCATGACCCCCGTGCAGATCATATCTGCATTGCCCTTTCGTCTGCGAAATTTCATCTTTCTTTTGACTATGGTGGAACCCAAAGAACTGATAGCACTTCGTTGATCAATCAGCATCGCAGATTGCCAGAACTTTGTCAAATTCCACAATGCTATCTCGAGATCAGAGATACGAAAATTCTAGGGAAGCAACAAGAACATCGGGTAACAGATTTCCTCTTTCACCCGCATAAATAATTTTCAGCAATAGATCTCATCTACCACAAAATTATATTATGCAATACCCATACATCTCCATGTATTCTAGATCGTAACCTGCATCTACGCATAGCACGGCTCTTGATGCCACTGAGGGGAACGCGACAGAAAACAAAAAAAATTGGTACATCGAGCATGCCCAGGATCACTATGGAGACTGCATACAAGGTTTGATCTGATCATTACCGACTCGTAGCGCAGCGGAAGTAGAGTCGATGTAGATCATCGGTGCAGATCCCCGCAGCTAGGATTTATAACCTCCCAACTGCGAGGATGTACTCCCTCGTCGGACAGCCCTTCGGGAGGCGGTCGGACAGTCCCTCGGACGATGTCACGGACAGCCCTCCGGGAGGACCCTCGAAGCTCGAACGGTAACTCGGACAGCCCTTCGGGAGGACCCTCGAACAGCCCCTCGGGCAAAAGATCGAACCTACGACCTCTCTATGGGGTTGCACACATACGGTGTCAGCTATCCAGCAGGGCTTCGCCGTCCAGAACTAGTTCCCACCAAAACCCAGACAGCCTTTCGGCTCTACGAAACTATTTCACGGGGAGGGAGAGAGAAGGCCAGATCATGCATGGCATTTGTTTGTGAGAGAAGAGTGAGTGTGGAGAGCTCCTCTCCACCTCTATTTATAGGAAAATGCAAGGGGTAGGGTGGCTCATAAAACTCCAAAATGCCCATGTAATATGAATCACATGAAGGGCATAATGGGGAGGGAAGTGGAGCTGCATGGAGCTCGACCCTTTGGCCGGCCACCCTTGTGGGCCCCCCTCAAATGGGGCCTTATTCTTCCATGTCATTCCCTCTTGATCTTTTGTGGCAAAGCCCAAAAAGGTGGCTTTCCAAAAAGTAACCCAAAAAGCACTTTCACTATTCACGAAGACATTTTTCTGCGCCGTTAAATCTGAAATTATTTCTGTGAGTCTTAGAATAATTCCAGTACCCACTAAAACAATTCTGGACGCATTCCGAAACATTTCCGGATCAATGATTTTCTTCTGCAAAAAGCAACCAAAGCGGTTCCGGCAGCTCCGGAACATTTCCGGTTTTTATTCCAGAAAAATCCCAGAAGTTTCCAGAACAATTCTGGCACCCTCCAAGAATTTCCAGGCGTGTGCCGAAACCAATTTGACTTAATGGTATACTCCGAAACAACTTTTCAGTTTTACCAAAACTATTCCGGTGTTCTCTCCGGAACGTTTCCGTTGTCTCCGAAACTTTTCCGGTGACTTTCTCTCAGACTCCCTGTCTAGTATTCAGCAGATAGATGACCCTTAAGCGTGTGACCCTATAGGTTCGGTGAAGTATAGACATGACCGGAACACTTTCCAATCAATGATCAACATGGGAGCCATGGACACCCATATTGACCCCTATACCCACACGAATAAATATTCGAGTGAACCTCCGGTTGCCGTGTGCTATTCCTGTTGCTTCGCGATATGTTACGAACACTCGAGGTGAGATTTATCGGCATCCCCGTGGATCAACAACTTGTCCACTATGCCAGTTACCTGGTTACCGGTTTTGTTCTCTTTTCTCGTTCCCGTGTTCCGGCATCCCCGTGATCAAATCACGCTGTGTCTGGCCAGACGATGATGGATACTGTAACACCGAGAGGGCCCAAAGAATATCTCTCCATCATCGGAGGAGCAAATCCCAATCTTGAGCTATCAAGTTACTTGTCATACTTTTCCATGAACCCGTAAGCCGCCGTAATAGCCACCCATTTACGGATGACGTTTAACAAACCCCAAAGTTCATGAAGCAAGTGCGAAGGAACTCGATACTCTCATGATCTAAGGAATTATGCAAACATTAACTTTCTGTGTGTTATTAACCATTAACTTGTGACGGATGTATCTCATAGCATAACATCAATTCGGGACGATTCAACACAAGTGTTCTTCTAACATTATGCCCTCAAAATTGCCGGCATAGTCATGCCCATAATCAGGAAAACAGGATCATCATGCAATACTTGAGCTAGTCTTAGAGGCATGACTAGGAATACTTTTTACCGTTTATTATACCACACGTGCACATGAGTTTCCCTCCGAGCCTCGTGGATATTGTAGACTCGAGAATCATTGCAGTTATAGCATGGATCATAAACATTCATTACAAACTTGGAGATACAAAATAACTGTTATTACTGCCTCTAGGGCATATCTCCTACAGTGCACTCTAGGTCTGAACTATTTCGGTGGTGTCACGTAGGTCCCTAAACTATGAAAATCATCATCCGGTTCCTCAAAGTACAATATATGTGTCATCAGGTCCAAACTAATTCAACACTGGAATAGTGCGAGGACTTATATTTTGCCAAGCATGACACACTTACTGTACTTGGAGGATCTGGATGAAGATTTTTATAGTTTGAGGACCTACATGACACCCTTGAAATAGTTTAGGGACCTAGTGTGCACTTCACTCTTTCTTTTTTAATGGGTTGTGCTACTTGTGAGCTGTGTTGGTTATTCCCCGAAGAGGAAGGGATGATGCAGTACAGTAGAGATAAGTATTTCCCTCAGTTATGAAACCAAGGTTATCAATCCAGTAGGAGAATCACGCAACACCTCGTTAACAGTACCTGCACACAAAACAACAAATCCTCACACCCAACGTGAACAAGGGGTTGTCAATCCCTCGACGGTAAAGTGCAAGATTAAATTGTATGTGATAGATAGATAGATCAAACAAAAATAAAAAATAAAATAAATAAAAGAAAATTGCAGCAACTATTTTAAGGGTTTTAGTAAATGATAAAGATAGACCCGGGGGCCATAGTTTTCACTAGAGGCTTCTCTCTTCGAAAATAGCATACGGTGGGTAGACAAATTACTGTTGGGCGATTGATAGAAAAGCAAATAATCATGACGATATCCAAGGCAATGATCATGTATATAGGCATCACGTCCGAGACAAGTAGACCGACTCCTGCCCGCATCTACTACTATTACTCCACACATCGACCGCTATCCAGCATGCATCTAGAGTATTAAGTTCATAAAGAACGGAGTAACACCTTAAGCAAGATGACATGATGTAGACAAGATAAACTCAGGTATGAATAAACCCCATCTTTTTACCCTTAATAACAATGATACATACGTGTCATGTCCCTTTCTGTCACTGGGATTGAGCACCACAAGATCAAACCCATTACAAAGCACATCTTCCCATGGCAAGATAAATCAATCTAGTTGGCCAAACCAAATCAATAGATCAGAGAAGAAATACGAAGCTATAATAATCATGAATAAAATAGATCAGAGAAGATTCAAATAATATTCATGGATAATCTAATCATAAACTCACAATTCATCGGATCCCAACAAACACACCGCAAAAAGTGATTACATCGAATAGAACTCCAAGAACATCGAGGAGAACATTGTATTGAAGATCAAATAGAGAGAAGAAGCCATCTAGCTACTAAATATGGACCCGAAGGTCTGTGGTATACTACTCACGCATCATCAGAAGGGCAGCAAGGTTGATGTAGAGCCCCTCCGTGATCGATTCCCCCTCCGGCGGAGTACCGGAAAAGGCCTCCAGATGGGATCACTCTGGAACAGAAACTTGCGGCGGCGGAAAAAGTATTTCGTGGAGTCCTCTGGTGGTTTCCCAATTTTTGAGAATTTATAGAGGTGAAATTAGGTCAAACGGAGCAACGTGGGCCCCACAAGTCACCATGGAGCGCCACCTCCCCTGGGGCGCGCCCTGGTGCCTTGTGGGCCACTGCTCCATCTTCTGGCCCTCTCCCGAAGCTTCCAGGGTCTCTTGTGTCCAGTAAAAAATCACCAAAAAGTTTCGTGGCATTTGGACTTCGTTTGGTACTGATATTCTGGAAAACCAAAAACAGGCAAAAAACAACAACTGGCACTGGGCACTAAGTTAATAGGTTAGTCCCAAAAAATGATATATAATTGCTGTAATTGTAAATAAAACATCCAAGATTGATACTATAATAGCATGGAACAATCAAAAATTATAGATACGTTGGAGACGTATCAGCATCCCCAAGCTTAATTCCTGCTCGTCCTCGAGTAGGTAAATGATAAAAACAGAATTTTTGATGTGGAATGCTACCCATCATTTTCATCATATAATATTTTGTTTGTAGCATGCAATGATTCATCATATTATCTTTTCTTTGTAGCATGGATATTTGGACTTGAATGATTCAAAGCAATAGTCTATAGTTTGACATGAATATATAAATACTCAAGCATACTAACAAGCAACCATGTCTTTCAAAATATCAACACTAAAGAAAGTTATCCCTAGCCCATTATGCTCAATCATTGATCCATTCATGAAACACACTCAATATTAGCTACATCCAATGCACAAGTATGACAATAGTGCTCTCTAGTTGGTGCTTTATAAGAGAAGATGAAGACTCAAATTAAAAATAAAAATTGCATACAAGTAAATAGATAGGCCCTTCGCAGAGGGAAGCATTGATTTGCAGAGGTGCCAGAGCTCAAGGCTTAAATTAGAGAGATAAAATATTTTGAGAGGCATGCTTTTCCTGTCAACAAAAACGACTGAGAATTCCCAATATTTTCCATGCTAGACACATCATAGGCGGTTCCCAAACAGAAAATAAAGTTTTGTTTCCTTTCCACCATTCTTTCACAATCCATGGCTAGCCGTATTCACGGGTGCCCTCCATACCAACACTTTCCAAGGAATTTTGTTGTTTAACATCATATTAATTTTTTTTGCATTTCGGGACTGGTTATCCCTATTACCTGCCACTCTCTCGTGCAATGACAAGTGAATAAACACTCATCGTGAGAATAACACACCTAGCATAGAAAATATTGGCCACCCCCCGCCGCTTCATGAGCGGTACGGGCACACAAAACGGAAAATTGTTTTTGAAAATTTAGAGTTGGCACATGCAAATTTACTTGGAACGGCAAGGTAATACCGCATATAGGTAGGTATGGTGGACTCATTTGGCACAACTTTAGGTTTAAGGAGTTGGATGCACAAGCAGCATTCCCGCTTAGTACAAATGAAGGCTAGCAAATAGATTGAGAAGCGACCAACCAAAAAACGAAAATGGTCATAAACATGCATTGAACATAACTAACACTGAATAATGCACCATAAGTAGGATATAATTTCGTTGCATAACTATTGACTTACGTGCATGCATAGGGAATCACAAACCTTAACATCAATATTCTTACTAAACCACAATTACTCACTAACATGACTCACATATTATCATCCCCATATTGCAAAACTATTGCAAGGAATCAAGCTTATCATATCCAATGATCTATATGAAAGTTTTTATTATATCCCTCTTGAATATTCATCACTTTGGGACCAAATTCATATCTTTTGCAAATTACCATTACTATTATCAACTCTCAAAAAGATATAAGTGAAGCATGAGAGTACATGTATTTCTTTAAAATATAATCACCGCCGTGCTCAAAAAGATTTAAGTGAAGCACTAGAGCAACTGCCTAGCTCAAAAAATTTAAGTGAAGCACATAGAGCATTCTAACAAATCATGACGATCGTGTGGCTCTCTCAAATAAGTGTGTCCAGTAGAGATGATTGTGAAAAACTAAAAAGCAAACAAAGCAAAGACTCATATAATACACGACGCTCCAAGCAAAACACATATCATGTGACGAATAAAAATATAGCTCCAAGTAAAATTACCGATAGTTGGTAGAAGAAAGAGGGGATGCCTTCCGGGGCATCCCCAAGCTTAGTTGCTTGGGAGTCCTTGAATATTTCCTTGGGGTGCCTTGGGCATCCCCAAGCTTAGGCTCTTGCCACTCCTTATTCCTTCATCCATTGTGATATCACCCAAAACTTGAAAACTTCAATCACACAAAACTCAACAAAACCTTCGTGAGATCTGTTAGTATAACAAAGTAAATCACTACTTTAGGTACTGTTGCAAACCCATTAATATTTTATTTTTGCATTATACCTACTGTATTCTAACTTCTCCATGGCTTATACCCCCCGATACAATCCATAGTTCCATCAAAACAAGCAAAATAATGCATCAAAAATAGAATCTGTCAAAAACAGAACAGTCTGTAGCAATCTAAACATTGACCATACTTCTGTAACTCCAAAAATTCTGAAAAATTAGGACAACGTGGGAAATTTGTATATAAATTATGTGTAAAACATTCAGAATTTTTCGTCGCTCCAGTGATTTTTAGAATTTTCTGTACTGGACGTAAAAGTTTCTGTTTTTGCACAGAATAAAGTCAACTATCATCCAAATCATCCCAAAAGCTTTACTTGGCACAAACACTAATTAAAACATAAAAACATAATCATAACAGTAGCTAAAACTATGAAAACACACAAGAACAGAAAGCAAAATTTATTTTATTCATTGAGTTGCCTCCCAACAAGCTCTTTCTTTATAGTCATTAAGATAGGCTTGAGATTTTATTGATACTCACATGAAAGATAATAATTGAAACACAAAGAGAGAATCATGTAGCATGTGAAAAACACATTTAAGTCTAACATACTTCCTATGCATAGGCATTTTATAAGCAAACAAATTATCAAGGCAAGCAATTTCTAGCATATGCAAAGGAGAAGAATAAAGCATTGATGATTTCAACATAACGAGAGGTAATTTAGTAACACGAAAATTTCTACAACCATATTTTCTTCTCTCATAATAATTACATGTAGGATCATACTCAAATTCAACAATATAGCTATCATAAACAATACTCTCTTTATGATCCACATGCATAAAGTTTTTATAATCTTTCGAAATAGTGGGATTAGCATTAACTAAAGTTATGACCTCTCCAAACCCACTCTCATCAAAAATTTCATAAGATTGAACACTCTCCAAATATGTGGGATTATTTTTAGCTAAAGTTGACACTCTTCCGAACCCACTTTCAATATTATCGCAAGCATATTCATCATGAGGTTTAAATAAATTTTCAAGATCATAAGAATCATTATCACCCCAATCATGATCATTGCAATAAGTAGTGGACATAACAAAATCATCAGCCCCAAGCTTGGGGTTTTGCATATCACTAACACAATTGATATTAATAGAATTTACAATAATATCATTGCAATCATGCTTTTCATTCAAGGAGCTATCGTGAACCACCTTATAAATTTCTTCTTTTAACACTTCATCACAATTTTTAGGTTCACGAATTTCAAGCAAAACTTCATAAAGATAATCTAGTGCACTCAACTCACTAGCAATTGGTTCATCATAATTGGATCTTTTAAAAAGATTAGCAAGTGGATGAGGATCCATATCAATAGATTTTTAGCAAGCGAAGATGCAAGCAAATAGAAGACACATGGCACACAAGCAAAGATAGCAAACGAACAAAAAGGCAAACGGAAAATATTTCTGTATTTTTGTAAAAACTTTTTAGAAGTGGGGGAGATGAAAATGAGAGGCAAAGGCAAATAAAGTAAATGTGAGGAGATGAACTTTTATGCGTAGGTACCTGATAGATGTTGATGATGTCTCCCCGGCAACGGCGCCAGAAATTCTTCCTGCTACTTGTGAGTTGCGTTGGTTATTCCTTGAAGAGGAAGGGATGATGCAGTATAGTAGAGATAAGTATTTCCCTCAGTTATGAAACCAAGGTTATCAATCCAGTAGGAGAATCACGTAACACCTCGTTAACAGTACCTGCACACAAAACAACAAATCCTCACACCCAACGTGAACAAGGGGTTGTCAATCCCTCGACGGTAAAGTGCAAGATTAAATTGTATGTGATAGATAGATAGATCAAACAAAAATAAAAAATAAAATAAATAAAAGAAAATTGCAGTAACTATTTTTAGGGTTTTAGTAAATGATAAAGATAGTCCCGGGGGCCATAGTTTTCACTAGAAGCTTCTCTCTTCGAAAATAGCATACGGTGGGTAGACAAATTACTGTTGGGCAATTGATAGAAAAGCAAATAATCATGACGATATCCAAGGCAATGATCATGTATATAGGCATCACGTCCGAGACAAGTAGACCGACTCCTGCCCGCATCTACTACTATTACTCCACACATCGACCGCTATCCAGCATGCATCTAGAGTATTAAGTTCATAAAGAATGGAGTAACGCCTTAAGCAAGATGACATGATGTAGACAAGATAAACTCACGAATGAATAAACCCCATCTTTTTACCCTTAATAGCAATGATACATACGTGTCATGTCCCTTTCTGTCACAAGGATTAAGCACCACAAGATCGAACCCATTACAAAGCACCTCTTCCCATGACAAGATAAATCAATCTAGTTGGCCAAACCAATTCAATAGATCAGAGAAGAAATATGAAGCTATAATAATCATGCATAAAAGAGATCAGAGAAGACTCAAATAATCTGATCATAAACTCACAATTCATCGAATCCCAACAAACACACCGCAAAAAGTGATTACACCGAATAGATCTCCAAGAACATCGATGAGAACATTGTATTGAAGATCAAATAGAGAGAAGAAGTCATCTAGCTACTAACTATGGACCCGAAGGTCTGTGGTAAACTACTCACGCATCATCGGAAGGGCAGCAAGGTTGATGTAGAGCCCCTCCGTGATCGATTCCCCTTCCGGCGGAGTACCGGAAAAGGCCTCCAGATGGGATCTCTCTGGAACAGAAACTTGCGGCGGCGGAAAAAGTATTTCGTGGAGTCCTCTGGTGGTTTCCCAATTTTTGAGAATTTATAGAGGTGGAATTAGGTCAAACGGAGCTCCGTGGGCCCCACAAGTCACCAGGGCGCGCCACCCCCCTGGGGCGCGCCCTGGTGCCTTGTGGGCCACTGCTCCATCTTCTGGACCTCTCCTGAAGCTTCCAGGGTCTCTTGTGTCCAGTAAAAAATCACCAAAAAGTTTCGTGGCATTTGGACTTCGTTTGGTACTGATATTCTGGAAAACCAAAAACAGGCAAAAAACAGCAACTGGCACTGGGCACTAAGTTAATAGGTTAGTCCCAAAAAATGATATATAACTGCTGTAATTGTAAATAAAACATCCAAGATTGATACTATAATAGCATGGAACAATAAAAAATTATGGATACGTTGGAGACGTATCAGCTTGATACCAAATTCTTCGTGGACAAGATTGTGGTAGCCCAAGTTAATTAACTTCAAGCATCACTTTAGTGGTGTGGTTCCATCCTTTCCTGCACCTGGCTCCCGCCGTGTCGGCTCTGGCGCGATCATGTCCTCTCGTGGCATGCGGCGCCACGTCTGCCCCAGCTCGAGCTCAGTGCTTCACTCCATCTCCTCCTCACTACTGTCTCTCCTTCGTCACCCAGCTCCGCATCCTCGTCGTTACTTCCTAACTAGGGCTAGCCCAGTATGAAGCACAATGTGCCGAGGGGTACATGTTCGCTTGGTACCATGCGGAATAGGATTTCCCGGACACGGGGAAGGGGTCGAGAAGAAGGAGGCCGTTGAGAGTGGCAAGAGGGAAGGAGGTAGCTCTGCGGACATCGATCGGGATCTGCGGTGGGCATAGGGGAGTCGTGAGAGCCCTCGTCTACAACCGTCGGTTATGTGTCTGGACATTGACGAGGTGGAGGGGAAGCAAATGAATGCTGAGCACGTACGCTAATGTCATATAACACAAGCGAAGTGCGTTTGTACCGGCGACGGCGGTGCACGACCAAGGAACAACTCGGTAGAGAGAGAAATAGCAAGCACATTGCCTCATGTACGTATGTAGGTACGGCTCTTTTTCTGATAGTGCGATGCTATCTCGCGCGCGTGCACGCAAGCGCTCGGTTTCCGACAGGGCTCAGTTTCCCTATTTGGAATGTAACTGATTATTAGATGAAAGGTTATTGGGTGGAATAGGGTGGCCCCCCCTCCCCCTGAAAATCAGGGGGGAGAGATTAGCAGTAGGAATTGGGTGGGTTAGAGTCCTGCATGCACATCCCGTGCACACACATACCTTATTCACATGGTGGGACCCGATCAGAGAAGCCTGTCGGCTGATTAACCAATAACTTCTAACTTTATTGACATGATACCGAGAGTAACCAATAACTTCTAACTTTATTGAATCATTCCAAAAGACAAAAAGACATCCACTCCTACCAGAGCTACTAAAAGCAAAACTTTTATTAAATCCTAGCGAAGGGCTAAGCTTTCAACTCTCGCACCATCACTACTGGGAAAGGGCTTATAGGTGAACCCTAATGAGTGGCCGGCGGGGCGGGGCACCCGCCACAGCTATTTTGGAAAGTTTGCAGTGGCGAGTAATAAAGAGAGCCCGCCACAGCTACGCGTGTAACAGTGGCGGGCACAACAAATTACCCACCACAGCTACACGATTTCTAATTTCTTCCTGGCCAAAAAGCGGCTGTGGCGAGGGAAATTACATGCCCGCCACTGGTCCATCCTGCAGCAATGGCGAGCAACGGTAAACGACCGCCACAGCTATATTTGGGTACCCACGCGCCAAACTATTTCAAAAAAATTCAGAGTGTGCAGTGGCGGGCGCTGTTACGCACCCGCCACAGCTATATTTGGTCACGCTGTCGCCTACCACGCATATATAATAGTGGCGGGCTCTACTCGGTGCCCGTCACAGCTACAAATGACCTTATCGACCACATCCCCCGTCGGATCTAATTTCAAACGCAAACATCTCATTCTCCCCTCTGTCTCCTCGTCGACAGCGTCGTGGCGTCGTCCATCGCCACCGGCGAGGTCGCCGTCCGCCGCCTCGAACGGCGCCGAGAACCCAATCTTCCCCGTCGCCCGCGCCGTCCGTCCCCGCCTCGAAGCTCGTCGGCGTTGCCTTGCAACGCTACCTCCAACTACTTCCCCGTGATCGTCGCCGCGCCTTCCTTCGCATCCAACGTCGTCCTCGTCCCCGTCGAACTCGCCGTCCGCCTCCACCTCCGCCATCGACCTCGGCCTCGTCCTGCCCGCCATCCGACTCCGGCCCGGTAAGCACACCTCCCTTCTCTCTATTAATGTTGATTTTAGTTGTTCTCATTATTGTAATTGTAGATCTGCAACGTTTTGTTAGTGTAGGTAAAATTTGTTATATGATGTACCGTTGAATCTTCGTAAGTAGACGTCTTAAATTTTTGATTTTAGTTGTTCACATCGTTGTACTTGTAACTCTGCAACATTTTGTTAGTGTAGTTAAAATTTATTATATGATGTACTATTGAATCTTCGTAAGTAGACAACATCTTAAATTTGAATGCGTGTGCTAGAGGACTATGTACTACATATGGATGAACATATAGTACAATATTTTTTTCATGATGCAGGTATTCATAATGAGTGCCAATGTTTTTCGCGAAGCGTGGATTAAGTTCCGTTTCCCTTAGTTTCTGGCACTCAATATGTCCAATTCCTATCAAAGGTCATGCCGATTTTTTCCGTAAATTTATTACTTTTTTATGGACGACCTACTTACGAAGACATGTAAATGTTTTATCTAAATGTCAACTAGTTCAATGCGATTTAGATGGAGAAGCCAAGACGCCTCGTTAGGACTCCTACACCCATAGACGGAATTCCTACTGCCGTAGACATCGTCACGAGCACTGGCGGAGCTATGTAGGAACAAAACTGTGCCATGGGACACAGGATAGAAAATTTGGGCTCCCTTTGGCCTGGCTCGCCCAAGAAATCTCCTGTAGCTCCGCCAATGGTCACGAGGGTGGCTCAGTACACGAAGATCGTGCTCGCCTATGTCGAGAGTGCTCGAGCAGCCACCGAGAGCGCTAAGGCATATTCTGAGAGCGCTCGGGCATATTCCGAGAGCGCGAGAACAGCCGCTGAGAGCGCTAGAGCAGCCGTTGAGAGTGTGCGAGCAGCCGTCGAAACTGCGAGGACCACCCAAGCCGAGATCACGAAGATGATGGAAGGCAAGGATAGCTCATGATGGAGCTGTGCTTCTGAACAACTAGTGCACTGCCTTCATGTGATCTATATGATGGCTGCGTGTGAACTTAATTTCTAAGTTGCTATGATGGAGCTAAATTTTTGCTTTCGAACTACTAGTGAATTGCAATGTGGTCAGTTGTATCGTCTATGATGCTATGAAGATTGTTATATGAATTTGCTCTGTGATTGAATAACTATGAAATTGACTTGTTAGCTTATTTATTTATCTTCGTAGATGAATTGGAACTGGTATGTGGTGTACACCGGGAGGAATTCAAGAGTTTATGATTCATGTGAGATATGCAAGGAACAAGTGGATGGTTACCCGAACAACTGCTATAAAGGATACATGACTAAAAAAGAAGCGGAGGATCGTTACGCCAACTACGTCCGCAAGGAGAAAATCAACTATGAAGTATGCAAGACCGCGTGGACAAGTGGACGAGTAAAGAATAAAGAGAAAATCAACTATGAAGTATGCAAGACCGCGTGGACAAGTGGACGAGTAAAGAATTTGATTATCTTTATCCAGTTCATTGTCATTATGGTGTTGTTGTTATCATGAGGTCTTGTATGCATGTAACATGTTGAATGCTTCGCTGAGAGGCTATATGTTCACGTGAGTTGTTGTACTCTAATTTGTACATCTTTTTGTATTGAATGTAATGTGCATGATCGCTTACGTCATGCGTATTGCCTGCTGTGTACTGTCAATTTTCAGGGTAATTTGTATTGGCTAATTGTCACGTTTGTGTGCTGGCAGATGGAGAAGTAGTTGTGGCGGGTGCTACATAAAACCTGCCACAACTAATAAAACAATAGAGCGGCGGGCTCTATCAAACGCCCGCCACTGCTTATGGGCTACCACTGGTGGGCGGACGCCCGCCACTGATGGCGTATTAGCAGTCGCGGTATGTCAGTGGCGGGCGCCCCTGAGAGGGTTGCCCATCACTAATGGCATTTCCCCACCTGCCACTGCTAGGCATTCCTGCAGTAGTGCATCAATCTGTGTTTTCAATATCACCCTCGGGGCAAACTGCTTCGTCAAGTTACGAAGCTCCCGAACCGTCGCGGGTTTGCACGCGTCGCAACAGTTCCACACTAGGAGAATCATTGCACTCGATGGCGCCCCTCGGGGGAGCCCGCCCATGTTGCTTCTGTTTTTTTTTGCTGTAGTGTGGCTCTTGCTACTATTCTTATCTCCTGCCTGTTGAAGTTTTGGAACCCTGTCCTCCTCATACCCTCCATAGCCCTGCTGGCCATGACCACCATTTGCGGAAGTGTTCGGCGCTCCTCGCCCCATACCCATGGCCCGCGAAGACTATATCTTGCTCAACACGAGTACAACTTCCGTCTTGCTGAAGAATTTCCCCTTATGGGCCGACCCATTTATGTTTGTTTGTTTTCATTCGCTGCGTTTCATTCGAGTTCTCTGGTTTCGTTCCCTCGGTTTCGGTGGGTTTCCTTCGCAAGTTGTTTTTTTCTTTTATGTTTTCCTTTCGTTTTTTTTCTTGTTTCGACACCGGTTTCATTTTTCTGTTTTCCTACATTTTTTCACTAGTTTTCCTCATTTTCTTCACGGTCTCCACTGGTTTTTCTTTTCTTTCTTTTTTCTTCATTTTTGTTTGTCTCTTTCTTGGTTTTCATTGTTTTTATTTTCTTTCTTTCTTCATTTTTCTTTGTTTCTTGGTTTTCATTGGTTTTCTTCATTTTTTTTGTTTTTTCTCGGTTTTCATTGTTTTCATTCTTTTGCAATGTTTTTCTTGGTTTTTTTTTCATTGTTTTATTTTTTGGGTTTTATTGGGTTTCTTCATTTTTCTTTGTTTCTTTGTCGATTTTCATCGGTTTTATCTTTTGTTCAACACATGTCAATTTTTTCCAGTACACATTCACTATTTTTGTATATATCAGAAAAAAAAATTATATACACGTCTAATATTTTTTAAATACATGATTGCATTTTTTAAACTAATATTTTATGTCTACTTTTTTCCATACACTTAACATTTTCTAAATGCAAGATTATCATTTATTTTAATACATGATCAATATTTTTCAATACACGGTGAACATTTTCGTAATGGCAGTAAACATTTTTCACACACAATGTGCATTTTTGGTATACATCTGGTTTTATATACATGTTTAGCATTTCTGAAATACATAATTAACTTTTTTTAATATTTTTCTTTGATGTCTAGTTTTATTTAATGTACGTTGTACATTTTTCGTGTACACCAGGAACATTTTTTATGCATGTTTAACATTTTTAAATACATGATCAATTTTTTCATACACATTGTTTTTTGAATATATTTTTCGTATAAATGACAAGCATTTTTTCTATACACATTTACATTTTTAAAATGCTTGATTAACATTTTTGAAATACTTGATTAACATATTTCAAATGCTTGATTGACATTTAAAAAAATACATGATCAACTTTTTATACACATATTATATATTTTACATACATTTTTCGTATACATGAGAGCATTTTTTTTATCTAAAATGTTTTTCGTAATATATTACCTCTCTCCCAAAGTTGTTGTCTTAGATTTGTCTAGATACAGATGTACCTAGTACTAAAACGTGTCTAGATACATCCGTATCTAGAAAAATTTAGAACAACTAATTTGGTACGGAGGCATTGGCCGGTGACCTCCCACGCGCTGGGCTGGCTCATTTAGGAGGCGCCTGACGTGAGAGCACGCTAGGTCTTGCTATAAGCGAGACATAGCGCTGCCCCACGGCCCGCACGACCCGCTGATTAGCTTTTTTTAGGCAAAACTTGCTCCACTTTATTGATTAACGTTCATACGGATACAATTTACATCTGGGGATTGGATAAGCCACACATGGGGTCCCTCTGACAAACCTAGAGCGAATTTTGCGAGGCTATGTGCCTCGACATTTGTACCTCTACCTTCAAACATGAAAGAGCAGGTTTCGAAATTAGCCGCGATGGACTTAATCTCTTTTACAATGATGTCGTGTAATCCTCTTGTGCCTTTATTGATATCCTCCACCACTCCTTTGCAATCCGATGCATCAAAATTTTGGAGACGTTGAGACCTAGAGCAAGAGACAATGTTTCTCGACATGCAATTGCTTCAAGAGTCGTTGGGTCCTTCACTCCTGGTAATAGCAGTGCTAATGATCCCATGTACATCCATGTTGAGTCTCTGCATATATCAGATGATGAGCCGCCAGGGGATGTCCTCGAGACCGCACTATCCACTCGTATTTTTGCAACTCCCTCTAGTGGTGGGAGCCACCCTATAGGTACCTACACCTGCTGAACATGCCTCCTTGCTGTGGGTGTTGGCTTGCAAACATCAACCTCGGCAATATCTCTCAGGATAAAAATATGTGTAGACCGGCTATGAAAGATTTTCTCATGTAGTGTGTTCCTCTTCGAATGCCATATTGCCCATAGGGTGACCAGAACTCTGACGAAACTGGCATGCGACAGCGTCTCGTTGAGGAGATTTTCGTAAGTTTTTTCTTTGGTTTCTTTTTTTATTATCATTTATTTTTTGTTTTTCTTTCTTTCTATTGGTTTTCATTCTACATTTTTCATATACGTCAAGAACATTTTTCTAATACACATTTAACATTTTTTAAATACAAGATTAACATCTTTTGAATACATGGTCAATATTTTTTTATACACATTTAACATTATTTTTTGAAATACAAGTTTAACATTTTTTTAATACATGGTCAACATTTTTTCTATACACATTTAACATTTTCCAAATGTTTGATCAACATTTTTTAAATACTTGTTCAACATTTTATAAATGCTTGATTAACATTTTTATATACATGATAAAAAAAATCATCATTTATAACACATGGTCAACATTTTTTCTATACAAATTTAACATTTTTTAAATGCTTGATTAACATCGTTCTAATACTTATTCAACATTTTTAAAAATTCCGAATTAACATTTTTATATACATGGTAAACAAATTTCATCATTTTTTTAATACATGGTCAACAATTTTTCTATACACATTTAACATTTCCAAAATGCTTGACTAACATTTGTGAAATACTTGTTCATCATTTTTTGAAATTCTTGATTAACATTTTTTTATATACATGATCAAAAAAATTCATCATTTTTTTAATACATGGTAAATATTTTTTTGTACACATTTAACATTTTTAAAATGCTTGATTAACATTTTTCAAATACTTATTCAAATGTTTTTAAAATGCTTGATTAACATTTTTCAAATACTTATTCAAATGTTTTTAAAATGCTTGATTAACATTTTTCAAATACATGATCAATTTTTTTTGTAATATATATTTATTATATTTTAAATTATAAACAAAAGTAAAAAAATAAAGCAAAAAAGAAAACAGAAAATGTAAAAAAAACAGAAAAGCGGGGCGGAAGCCTTTTTGGGTAATTTGGCGATGGCTTTCTTGCACAGATGTATTGGATTTTCATGCTCGTAGTAGGCTAGTTCAATTGGGCCATGGCTTTTATGCACAGATGTATTGGATTTCGATCATGATGCTGGGAGTACGGTCAGTTATCACAAGAACCTTACAAGCCAGGGTTATCGTGCTATCATATACAGGCAGTACAGGTGCACCATGAACCTATAGAATGATAGTCTTATCTTATTTGTGTTGTTGTTGTCTAATCTCTATATTAAGAAAAAAATTGGCATCCTAACTTTCTGGAGATATTTGACTTGTTCACTAGCTTGTACTGAATATATTTCCTGAATGATTCATTAGCATTATCCTAGACAGAGGGAAGCAAATTTGATGCCAAATTATTCATGGATTATCACATTCTCTGCTATTATAAATAAGCTGATTTTATTAATAATCATTTTGCATTTGTTTCAGACTTTCAGTGGAAATTTTGAGATTATTTGGCCTACATAATTAGGAGATAATGGCTCTTTTGCGGTTCGTCCCTGCCTCCATTTTCTTCTTGGATTCGCCACTGCCGCCCCGTACCGTTCTTGGTCGTCCGTTCCATTGCGTGCCGCAGAACCTGTTGCCCCTGACTAGCCACCATGTGCATCGGCGGCATGCCTTGCCGCCAACCGGGATGGCGGCATGCCGCCATGGTAGATTTGGCAATATTTCCGGCTGGGGTCTTTTCTGGCGATACATTCACGCAGAGGGCCCTTTACGTAAAGAATTCCCGAATACCATGTGCCAACGCCACCTCATTTAGGGTTCAGCTTATGAAAATGGGCGGCATGACTATGGAAGGAGACCGTATTTTCGCACTAGAATATAGCAGTAAAACTTAAATAAAGCCGTATATGTTTTCTGACAATCTCAAGAGTACGTCTTCCATATCGATGGGAAGTACAAGACACTAGGAGAGATTGCCTGCAAGCGTCTGTGCACGGCACGGATGGTAATTCCTTTAGCTCGCCTCCCTCCGAGGCTCCGACCACCAGACGACCGTGCAACTGATAGCCGTCCAAGTCCACTCAGAATTTCATGTGTACATCGTCTTGGATTTCTAGGGGGGAGAAACAGTAATGGCCTTAAGATTAAGCTACTAATTGGTAGGATTATGGTTAGTTGTAAAATTAAGAAGCACGCAGGGGCAGGGTGGATTTATTCATACCCCAGACCGTGAGCCGCTTATACGGAGTCTGTCCATGTTGAGCAGGTTTTCCACTTGGTCGAGCTCGATGACGGCCTCGATGATTGCGCCCGAGAGGCCCTTGTCCTCGTTGGCGTTAAAAAAACAGCCTCTTTCCTTGGCATCTGCCACTATCTTGTGCCAAACCGTCTTGCTGCCCGCTAATGTGGTCGCGTTCCCTACAATCCAGAGACAGTGCCTGCGAAAGGAAAACAGAAGACGACTATAATATTCATATCATATGCGCTTGCAGTTTCATCATGCGATGCGACTGAAGAAAAGAAACCAACCCGGGAACTCAACTCACTTGGCCCATGTCAGCGCCACGTTGGTGCGGTTCACGTTGTTGAGGAACCCAACTTTTCCGGCGTTGTTGCTCCGCACGGTGGAGAAGATGATGATATCCTCCTCGGCGCCCTGGAACCCGTCCACGGATCGGACCTTCACGGAGAACCCGCCACGCATCTCGTACGTCCTCCCGAGCTTCTCCTGGATGGCGTGAACCTGGCCCTTGTACGGCGACACCACGCCCACGCTGAGATTGCTCCTTGTTTCAACACACTCTGCATGCAGCGCAGAGATCAGTGATGAGGGTCTCATGTGCTACTTACTGATTGACGAATGAAGCTAGCGTGCGTGCGTACCTTGGAACAATCTTTGCACTATCTGGGTCACCGCGGCGACCTCGATGGTGTTGACCAGGCTCTTGTCGTGCTTGCCTGAGCTTTCATTTCCGCCCTCGATGTTGATGAACGAGTAGGAACCGTACATTGGGCCAGTCAGGTGCTTCCTCTCGTAGTCTCTGCACAGGACGTTCTCACCATCAGAGATCTGGCTACCGTAAAAGGTTGAGACCGGGAACTTGCTTATCTCCGGGTGCATCCTGTACTGCACATCAAGAAGGTGCTTAGGATGCCCCAGAGAACTCAGCCTCTCAAACAGGCTCCTTCCGAAGTAGGCTTCATCACAGACCTGCAAGAGGACAATATTGTTACATGTACAAGTAGGGAAGGAGTCAATGGGCAAAAGAGGCAACACAATTCATGCATGTTCAACTAGAGCTGGTAAGGAAGGACTTCTTTTTTTTCGAAACGGAGGCAAACAAGTGCTGGAAGTAGGGAAGGACATAGGCTCACCCTGCTTTTCACAAGTGCCGGTAGCTGGTATTCATCTCCGATGAGGACAGCAAGACGGATGCCGGGAATCAGCAGAGGTATCAGTGACTCGCACTCCTTCAGCTGTGCCGCCTCGTCGACGACAAGGAGGTCAAACGGCTCAGCCTTTTCCAGGTAGTGCAAACGAGATGAGCTAGATGCAGTGCAGAGTATGCTCTTGCTGTTCTGCAGCAAGAACTTCTCGATTGACCGCTTGTCAGAAATATCTGGAAGGACAAAGTTGTTAGACAAGTAATTTAACTTGTCAATACACACGGCTCTTGCCTGCTTAAGCCCTGAACGCACGCTGCCTTGCGCATATACCGCTAGGCTCTGAAAGTTTCTTCCATCTCCGAACAGCTTCTGCAGCTGTTTGTCTGGTTCAGACTGCACGAGTTCCCCAAACTCTGTAAGCAAGCGCAGAACCTCTGTCATGTACCCAAAATTCTGTCCAGGTGTAGCAGTTCTGGGGAGATCGTTGCAGAAAGTCTCGATACAGATGCGCAGATCATTCTCAATTTGTTTGTAATCACTTATGAAATAGTCCTTGAATGACATTTTCTGTATGCTCTTCTTCTTAGCAATATCCTCATGCACCTCCACCTTTTTGTTCTTTGCCTTGTTAGCAAGTTCCTCTTTTTCCTCCTCGACCAGCCTTTCAATTTGCTCAACATACGAAGCGTACTGAACCAAAGGTTCCTCAAGAATTCGTACCATGGAACTCAGACAACTGGTCCACCCTGAACCTGGCATCAAGCACTTCTGGAGACGGCGAACACGCCTCTCCAGGAAAATCTTTGTGAGGTTCTCATCCACGTTCATCCTATCCTCATTTCCGAACAACACAACATCACTCAGAAAGGAGTTATTTCCACTGCCACCAGAGGAATCCTCGAGGAGGCTGAGGACCCGAGACGCAACCTCCACTACTGCAGTGTTCGTCGGAGCACAGGTCAGTGTTCTGTGGTTCTTGATCATCATAGACCACAGGAGAGTGCTAATTGTCTTCGTCTTCCCTGTGCCGGGAGGTCCCCATATCAGACGCACCGGATACGTCGTCGTATCATGCTGCTCCATTGTTGAAACAGTGTCAAGTACTGCCATCTGTTGTGACTTGTTGAGGTTGAAATTTTCAAGGCCAAGTCCTCTGTCTTGCAAATGTAAAGGTAGTTCTGAATTGTCCTCCTGGCCAACCAACCATCAAAAAAGAAAACACACATTACATAACTGGAAAGATGTCAAGTAGTAGTTGCTAAAATAAATAAATTTGGAGTACATACCCTTGGACTTGGAGCATAATTTACAATCTTCTCAATGATGCTAGTGTTCGTAAGGCTAGCAACTTGCTGGGTCAGTGCATTCCATATACGATTGTACGTCGTCATGTTGATCAGGAAGACCGCGACAAGAGGCGTTACGAGATCTCGTCTCCCGCCGCGTCTACCTGACAGCCTTACGATCGCATTGCCGTTAGCATCCTCTGCTTTCAGCACCGAGGCAATCACATAAGGCACCTTGCCGCGTCCCAAGTCCGAGATATGCCTCGGTTTCCGATCCAAGAACACAAGTATATCGGCATCCTTGAGGGCATAAACTTGCCCCTGATTTGTGTTGAGGCCAGCCTTCTTGACCGAGATACTGAATATGGATTGCTTTGAGCAAAGTTCCTCAATCCGTTTCACCTCAGTTGCTGGTGCGTGCTTGATACCCTCCAGCGCAGAGTAGAGATCAGCACGAGTTTCTTCAAGCAGTGGTATGGTAAATGATCCCATGTACTCCTTTAGTGAAGTGAAAGTTCTAGGTACTTTCTTAACCTGAAGTAGAGATTAGCCGTTATTTGCTTGGTTTACACGCAAGAGAATAAGCCTAGAGCAAAACAACAGAGAAGACAGGACTGGGCTAACTGTGTACCACAAAAACAGTACAACGTCAAAAGCTGGTGCCCTACAATTATATTGTGAAGTTTCCAATCAATTAGTCACTTCTTAGAGGTGCTCCTAAACTAATATGGACCATTAAGTGTTCATGATCTAACGGTTGATACAAGTATTACCTCTTACAAGGTAAGAGATTACTAATGACTGTCAGAGTTATTATAATCCTTATGCTACGCCACATATAGGAATGTGATCATCAGAATTATTCCTTTCCATCTAAACCTTGCGTATACAAGGAAAACAACACGCATGCTAATTAATGACATCATTTCTTCCCAATTATTATATTTGTTTCTTTGTACTCAGCACCTCGTCCCCAAAAAAAAAAGAAGTTTGCACGTCACAAGTGAGATGTACAAAAGCAAGGACATTTCGATTTGATTAGTGTAGGGATGATCATGGTGGGGACAAAAGAGCATGGTAAGTCATTTTGAAGACTCACCAAAACAAATTGGACAAAAAAAAATGGTGATAAGCAAACAAAATACATGTACGAACAAGCTTTAGCAAAGCAATCGTAAGAGCATCTCCAATAGATGATGTATATTTTGGTGCTCCAAACCGGTGATGTAAAAATTTACATCACCAAAAAGTGCTTTTTACATCTCCGAAAAAGGCTCAACTCCAACAAATGGTCCAAAACAGAGATGTAAAAGAGCAACTCCAACAGATGGTCCAAAACGAAGATGTAAAATTCTGAAAACGACCAACTACTACTTCATCTCAACATAGTTCAAACATCAAATTCAAACATAGTTCAAACATAGATTCTTCGGAGTCATCCGAGAGCCCCCAGAACTCCTCGTCGTCCGAGGGCATCCAGTACGACTCTTCGGAGTCATCTGAGAGCCCCCAGAACTCCTCGTCCTCCTACGACAATGACTCGATGGGGATCACCGTCGAGGGGCCGGCCTCGTCCTCCTCCTTCTTCTTTTTCTCCTCGGAATCACGCTTCCAGTAGAACTCCTGCTCGGCCTGGACGTACTCGGGATGCTCCCGCGCAAACCGAGCCACCGCCGGTCTCTTCTTCTTCTTCTTCGCCGGCATCTCCTCCATCTGGATGCCCTGCGGCACGAGCCACTCCGCCTCCGCCCGGGTCTCGATCTCCAGGAAGTTGAGGTCCGTCTTTGGCCGTCCGGCACGCCACACCGCCACGTCGTAGGCACGCGCGGCCTCGTCGGCGGTGGGATACGTGCCGAGCCACCAACGCCGCCCGGCGTCTGAGAACTCCACTCCGAAGTTCCCGGAGGGCTTCGCCCTCACGCCGAAGAAACCCGACTTGCCCTTCGGCGTCTTCTTCGGCGCCATCGGGTGGCGGCGGCGGCCGGAGCGAGTCGGGGCGGCGGCGGGTGGGGAGAGGTCGGGGCGGCAGCCGAGCGGGGAGCGGGCGGCGGCGTGCGGCGCGGGGCGGAGGCGGACGGAGCGGGGCGGCGGCGTGCGGTGCGGGCGAGGGCGGGCGGGCGGCGGCGTGCGGTGCGGGCGGGGGCGGGCGGAGGCCGGAGCGGAGGCGGACGGGTCGGGGCGGGGCGGAGGCGGGCGGGGCTGAGGCGGATGGGGCGGAGGCGACCGGAGCGGAGGTGGACGGGGCCGGGGCGGCGCGGTGCGGCGACGACCCGATCCGCCCGTACGACGGCGGGCGGTGGCCCAGGCGGGGTGGAATCGGCGGCGGGGGTAGGGGCGGGGCTGGATCTGCGGCGGGGCGGCGTCGGGGAGCTGTGGCGGGGCGGCGGCGGGCGGGAGGAAGAAGGGGGGAAATGAACTGAAGGGCGGTTGGGCGTTGGCGCGCGGCCGCGGTTTTTACATCTCCTGCCTCCGGAGATGGAAATTTGCACCGCGAGGTGTTGTATTTTACATCTCCGGGAGGCGGAGATGTAATTTTTTTTGCATATGGACCATCTGTTGGAGAAGTGTTTTTTGCCTCAGAAGATCCAAAAGTTGGTTATTTTTACTTATGGACCATCTATTGGAGATGCTCTAAGTGTTCCAGCGTTTTTGCAGATTTGCATTTTTTTTATTACAGCAGAAGCAATAGTCATTGTCTACATTTGGTATATAAAAGAGATTGGAGGATTGTATGGTATATGTGGGCAGTATTTGTGTGAACATTTGGTATATCAAATATAAATAAGTGAAATCATTTTGGAAATTTCCATTTAAAAAAAAAACTCTTACTATACTTATAGTGTTTACATTGTCCATCATATCCTTGACCAATGGACGGCTAAGATTGAGTTCTTATCTCACCTCTTAGGAGGTAAGTTGGAGTATCTTAAAAGAGTTCGCTTAGAGAAAATTCAAAGTCTATTTGATCCGACAGAACAATTGAAGAATAAATAAAATATAGGAGAAACAAAAGACAAAAACTAGCTACACAATTGCATGGGCTACTAGGCGAATTATATTTTATAATGTTTCCATGAATGTGTATTTAAACTTTATACATTTTAAAGACCCTTACAACTTATTATGCTCAAATTGATTTTTTTTATCAAACCTTATTGTTCCTTGAGATGTATAGTATTCTGACACCAAGCATTTCAGATATTTATCTTAGAACACCAAAGTGTCCTGAAAATTCATGACAAATATTCTAAAAACCGAAGTGCGTGCTTTGACACTAAGAAGTCTATAACAAATCTAACCGCGCAAAGGGTTCACACTCGTTTTTGACAAGCAGACATGTGTTGGTTATTCAGAAGTAGTAGAGGTACGATTTGTTCATATATACTCCCCTTTTTTTTTTGCGGAAACCCATTTTTTTTCTTGATAGTTCATAGATCCGCTATGCCCATGTAACACCTAGGCAACCATTTACGAAGATTAACAGATAAGCTAACGGAAAAAGGTTTACCTTGTCCTTGAAGAGATTCTGGTTGCGCACATCTTCAAATGACCACGAGAACATCTGTTGCTCCATCTCGCTCTGCTTCCACATACTGTACCTGCTATCCTTGGCCCGTGCAGCCGTCTCGGTTCCCTGTCGCACCAGCACGAGGTGGTCGTCGTCGTCTCTGTCGTAGCCGTAGAAGCTCATCCTGCCTTCACACGCGAGCAGTTTTTGATCGGTCGCAAGCTTTGCAAATGCGTGGCTCGGTTTCAGGGTGCAGCAAGGCGCCGAGGACATAACAGGGCACAGAAGGGAGCTGGCTTGTGAGATTCCGTCTTCCAATTTTTTATTTATTTTTGAACCCGACCACGCACGCTAGCCCCGGATTCTCCAACTTGGTGAAGCAAAGTTGGAAACATTGACCCCGACTCTGGATGAATCTCCACCGTGCAATCAGAAATGAATGGTCTAGATCTGTTGAAACAGTACCACTAGGTACAGTATCTGAACAGCACCCCTGAATAGTGTGTTCGCTAAAGTGGAGCGTGTCGGTTGCTTTGCTTTCATCGGCCAGTTCGTAGCTTTTAAGCCTTTTTTCCCTGGGGGAAACTTAGTGGTTAAGCTAACTGCAGCTCAGGGTGGAAGGGTTGGCCTCTATCCATTGGGCTACTCCTAAAAAAAAAAAGCTAACTGCAGCTCAGAGAATTGTAATAGTAGTACTACTATAGATATAGACAACCAGATCTAAGTGAGCTGGGGAGCACGCGCTCTCTTTGCTCAAAAATATATTTGTATTCTTTGAATTATTTTCAAAAAAATCACTCGTATAGGTGACTGAGTATTATGCGCAGATCTTAATTTTCGTGCAAAATTTTGCATTTTTGTAGTCCGTACGTAAAAATCAAACTAAAATGTTTTTTAAGCTCCTCATTCTGACTCGTTGGATTCAATTTTTGTAAGATGTATATTAAACAGAGATCAAGATGAGCTTTAGCGAGAGGCCTGCGGGGATGGCGACCCGTAGCTCTCCCCCGTCGAGAGGGCGAGTCCGTTGGTGTCACCTACCCCGCTGGTGGGCCGCTTCTGGTGGTATGTGTACGACAGCGAAGATGGAGAATAGGAGGACGATGCGGTGGAGCGGGATTCGCCCGTGCGCGGTGGTGCGCGTGCGACGGGGACACGTCGGTGTGCCTGCCTGCGGTGCCAGTGATCTCTGAGCGGCGAGCCCCGCGTAAGTGCTTTGCTACTGGGAGCGGTGGTATCGTCGCCGGTGAAGAGGGCTCCCCCGTTCCGATCTACTGAGTGGGTGAGACTGAACCCTATTCCTCCTTTACCCTCTATTGGCTGTGTGATTTCTTACGTTCTAGAGCGGGATCGGGGGAGAACGGCGCCTGCCATTGATGACGTCAGCGACCTTCGCGGTTTTGATTTTTTGAATGATGTTGGGCCGGGTTGGACTAGCCCATACTACCGTCCTCATGACTGCGAGTTGCACTACTAGAAACTACGATTTTACCTAGAGCTCATAAGCCTCCTCAAGGGACAGAAAAGCAAGGGACAATACACTCTAGGGGATGATGAATTGCTAGACAAAAAATAGAGAATAATCCTTTCCTAGGGTGAGTGCCACCTACATGCCAATCAAGCCCCAAAAATCATGAGGAGATGCCCCACTATGGCCACGTATATGACCTCCCACGCCATTTTGCTCGATGATGCGCGCGCATTTTATTTCCTTCCTCGCACGATGGGCCCATGGCACAGAGAGAAAGGGCTGGCAGAAAGGGCGTGGATGAGGCAAAATTTTCGGCTAAGTTAGGTATTCTTCTCCCCTGTCCGGAGACCTCCTCTGCCAGAGTAGAAAAATCCCCCCCTCTCTCGAACCTTCCCCCTCCCAATCCGACGAGTCCCGCCCTGCCGTGCTGCGCCCCGGCCAGGCCCGCCACTTCGTGCCCCGCCCCAGCCCGTCACGCCCCCTCCCCATTGCGATTTTTTTGCATAAAAGACCACCTACGCGAATGCAATGCTAGAAAAGACTCCCAGCGAGAATCATTGATCAAACTAACTTGACGGCACATGCTCCAGGCGACATGTGGCACATGTCGCCACTGAGGGCTTGCCGCCACTCACAACGGCGGCACGTTGAGTTACACAGGAATTCGTCCGCGGGTGGCGCGTTGGAACAGAACGGGGCGACATGCCGCCCTATGCAATGCCGGCAGGCTGTTGAGTTGCATAAAAATTCTCTCTTCTAGTCTCTCGGTCGTGTGAAGTCACGGTCACCATCGGTCTAAAGAAATAAATTAAAACGAGACAAGTGAAGACTACAATCAGTCACAGTACTGCTATTATGCTTTTGAGCAAGCAACGAAGTCCATGAAGGTGAAAAACGACAAAACTGACCCATTTCGCAAAGTTCAGCACAAAATGAACCCATTTTAAAATAATTTCACAAAATGACCCTTTTGCATGACGCCCGGGTCCGGGACGCCATGCTAGATAGACAGCATGACGCCCTGGTCAAAGGCGCCATATGGGCAGAGCTGACTTGCCACGTCGACCAGTTCCGGGACGCATGACGCCCTAGACCAGGGCGCCATGCCCATTTTTGCAGTTTTTCACGCACACACCACATGCACATGCATGCTTACTTATATGAATAACTAAACCTAGCAAGCAAGCTAATAGTACCAGCTTGGTGTGCAGCAAAACTGCAAAACAATCGATGCAACCCCATCCCCTGCACCATTGGACATCTGCCGTGCTTGCATTGCATATAGTGTGATCGATCGAATAGGAGCTAGCTAGTCTTGTAGCACCACTTGCCACTTGCTTGCATACTGCATCCCATTCATCCAACATGTGCGTACGCACGGTAGCACATACACGTACTAGTACAACCGGCTTTTGGACTAGAAAAAAACTCTCTCTCTCTCCTATCTTAACTAACTAATCACTATTTAATTAATTTAAAAATCCGGCAAGCTGATTACAAGACTCATAAACAAACTAATACTACTTGCTACTTTTCTTGCGTTGATCACATACGACTTGACGTTTAATTGCACCAATCTTGTATGGAGTTCTGAACTTCGGCTCAACTTCATCCGTTGGTGCAATTTGAATTGGGATTTCTCCAACAAAAATATAGGGATTTCTCCAACAAAAATATATGCCATCTTGTTGCCATGATAATACTTGCTCATCCGATGAACTGTCTGATGGGTGCCGTGAACAACAACACATTTTGTTCCTTTCTATGTCATCTATGTCGACGGCTTTCCACAGGCCGTCGGCATACGTCTTCTTATGCCAACGGCCCCGACAAAATGCCGTCGGCATAGAAAGTGCCGTCGGCAACTGCCCTTATTCCGGTAGTGAACACATTTTGTTCCTTTCTAACGCAGAGCAGGCACTATGTATTTCTTCTTTCTTTCTTGGTTAGCCTTATTAACAATGATGTTAGTGATGGCACATGGGGTTATATCAACCGCCGCCACGCTAGCATCGTCCAGAGCGGACGCGATCTCTCACTGGTGCCGGCATTGAACAGACGCGCCGGCCCAGAGCGCCACCCTCACCACGTCCCGGTCTCCGCGCATGTTCAATGCCGGAGCGACGTGAGTGGACGAAACGAGACGGATATCTACCGCATTAGAACGGGCAGCCCATCCGTGCCGGCATTAAACATGCCCACCGGTGAAAAACCCACGCCGAGGTGGGCATTGACACACCCCGCCGCTTGTTCTCCAGACGGAAGGACGGATGGACATGGCAAAAACGACTGACAGATCGATTGATCTTATAAGATTGCATTGCATTGCATCAATGATTGTCATCTCTTCACTCTCACTGACAACACACGGAAACACAAGAGATTAAAATAGTCTGCCGTCAAGCATGCAGCTCGCTTCGCTTAGTTGCGTTGATAGCTAGCTCCCTCCCTAGGAGTCCAGTGCGTGCATGTGCCCACTCTTCTATGCATGGCCACTTTTGTCTGCGTGAAACTGCCAGCTTACTTGCTTTTCTTATGAGATGTAAGCATGCATGTGCATGTGGTGTGTTCGTGAAAAAGGGCAAAAATGGGCATGGCGCCCTGGCCTGGCCATGGCGTCATGTTAGTGAGCATGTCGCCCTCGCCCGGGGGTCATGCGTCACGGAACGGGTCGACGTGGCAAGTTAGCTCTGCCCGTATGGCGCCTTTGACCAGGGCATCATGCTGTCTAGCATGGCGCCCCGGGCCCGGGCGTCATGCAAAAGGGTCATTTTGTGAAATTATTTCAAAATAGGTTCATTTTGTGCCGAACTTTGCGAAAAGGACCAGTTTTGTCGTTTTTCACTACAGGGAGCATTCACGGCTCTATTTACTTAGCGTCTACACGAAGAAAATCTTCACGGTTCTGGTGGCATCTGATCGTAGAAATATCCTGCTGTGGTTACTTATTACTATCACTCCCTCCGTTTCATAATGTAGTGCATATAGAATTTTTGAACAGTCAAACTTTGCAAACTTTGACCAAATTTATAAAAAAAACTATTTATATCTACAATACCAAATATATACAGTATGAAAATATGTCTCATGATGTATCCAATGATATGTATTTGGTATTCTAGATGTAGATGTTTTTCTCTACAAACTTGGTCAAAGTTTTAAAAGTTGGACTTTTCAAAAAATCTATAAACACTACATTATGAAACGGAGCGAGTACTATGCACTCCATACGCCATGTTCGACATGTAGCTTTGCTCTCCCGACATAGGGCAGCATGTCGCCCCATTCCATTCCAACGTGCCACCCGCGAACGAATTCCTGTGCAACTCAACATGCCGCCGTTGTGTGTGGCGAGTGGCAGCATGTGCCACGTGTCAGCTGGAGCACATGCCGTCAGGTTAGTTTTGTCAATGATTCTCGCAGGGGGTCTTTTCTGACATTGCGTTCGCGCAGGTGGTCTTTTATACAAAAAAAATCCCCTACCGCGCCCCCCCTTCATCCCCTTGTCTACTGCCATGGCGACGTGGTTGAACCAATGGCCGCCACAGGCGTGGTTACCATGTCCACGCAGGCCAGGGTGAAGCGCTGCGCCGCCCATGGTGAGACCACGCCATGCCGTCCGTGCCGTGACCGTGCCATACCGCCCTTGGTGACCTCGACTCGTGGTGGCCGCGCCGCCTGTGGACCGTGGTGACCGCCCCGACGACCACCGGGCCTATCGGCCGTAGTACCCCTCCTTTTGTCCAACAGTCTCACTCTCTCTCTCTCTCTCTCTCTCTCTCTCTCTCTTTCTCTCTCTCTCTCTTGTAGTTGTATTTTTCTAGCAAAATTCCTGAATTTTGATTTGGTTTTAGCAACCAAAGCACACAGCACTTCACATAATACATTCTCTTTCAGGGTGTCGTTCCCTTGTCAGTTTAAACATCTTGGTTAAAAGATGTATGCAAGGTCAAAGGAAACAGAAGAACAGATTTATGAAGATGTATGAACACACGAGGTAAACCTATAAGAAGTCACCCAGAAGTTTACTGGCTAGCACCATGGATGTTGGGCTAGCCAGCCTGGGTTCGGTCATCAATTCTATCTTAATTAGAGTGATACCTAGTTCCTCCTATGCATCACAGTTTTTTTAATGTAAACCTACAAGTGATGAAAGTGGCTATCTGTTCATCGATTCTATGCTTGTGTTGAATGAGTGGTGGTTTGGCTACTGTATTTTATGATTATTATAGTTATCCACATGAAATTGATTGTGCTTTTACTTATAATTGCCTTGTATAGTTATCCATGATTATTATAGTAAGATTAACTATCAGGGGGGCTAGATGTTGGTAGGTTTTTGTAACTTGGTGTCTTTCTGAAATTTTGAACTCTACATCTGATCATGATGCATATAAAAAAAGAAAACAAAGTGGACGTGTATGACTGTTAAGGGTCAGTGCACTGCCAAGTATCTTACATCTTGAGCTGATTTATCTTTTTTTTACCTCACAAACAAGTTGTACATCAAGACGTTACCTGGAGCTGACTAGCTGATCCCTATATACACAACTCTTAAATATTTATTTGCACTGCTGCATGGTACAACCTTTAATAAGTACTTATACTAGGAACATAGCTCTCCCCCTCCCCCCCCTCCCGCTCCCGACCCCCTCAGCGCCGCCACCCCAGGGCAGCGCCAGGGGGATCAGATCCCGGCTCTCCCAGCCCCCCACCCCACAGCGAAGATCCTGCCGCCGCTGCCGCCGGCGTTGGCCGTGGTGGCGGCGGCGCCCGGTGCCAAGGCGCTGAGGCAGGAGGAGGCGGCGGCAACCACTTGAGGCGGCTGGGGCACCTCGGGCTGGGGGCTTCGCGCCGCGGCCAGGGCGGCTCCCTGGCCGTGCGGCGGCAACCGACGACCCCATGGCTGGTGGTGCTGGCGATGGTGGGCATGGCGGCGGCCGCGGATCTGGATCCCACCCAGATCCATCATCGAATTTTCTCGTGGAAGATCGGAGGCGCGATGAGGGCTCCGGTGAGGGGATGGAGGATCTCCGCCGGAGTACCGGCGGCGGCATACGTCTTCATGGCGAAGCTCCGCACGGTTCCAGCCAGCCGCGAGATCAGGACGACGCAGCATCCGGTGAAAACCGCGCCAGACTGCGGTCTTGGCGGGCGATGCCGGCGTCTCTGACGTCGTTTCCTTCTGGGGGCATCGTTGTTGCAGGTCACATCAACTCGATCAGAATATTCCGGGGGAAACCCTAGATCTGGATCTACCGGATCGGACGATGACGGCGCTTTCGGTGTCATTTTCCTTCCCGGGGGCATCGTTTTGGAACAAGTGCTGGCTGGAGGGGATAAGAGGAGGAGCGGTCTTATATCTACCGCAAGACCTACGGAGGATCCCGGCGGCATGGCGCTGCGGAGTTTCGGTGACGGGCGCATGTGGATGGATACGTGCAGGATGGTGGCGCTGTCTGGCGCCGTGGTGGCGTCGACGGCAGGCCTGGCAAGGTCGGTGCATCAGCACCTGCTCTAGAGATGGATCGGTGGAAGACGGCGGCGGCGGCCTCTGAGAGTGCACCAGACTGGTGTGTGACATAGTCCCGGTATGTGGCTGGGCTGGGGCATCCGGCTTTAGATGTTAGGCTTTGGTGCGATGTGTTAGGGCATATTTCTCCCTTAGTGGTTTTGGTGATTGATGACAATGCTTTTGCGGACTAATCGTGTGCATTGAGCATTTCAGATGATTGATCATTTGGCACAAGACGATTCGAGCCCCTCGGAGTTTTAAAAGAGAAGACGGTTATTTTCCTTCGTTTCATTTTCGGTGGACTTGAGTCGTAGGAGAACCGTACTATTAAGAGGGGGTCCG
Organism: Elymus sibiricus; assembly: GCA_039707655.1. Classification (NCBI taxonomy): domain Eukaryota; kingdom Viridiplantae; phylum Streptophyta; class Magnoliopsida; order Poales; family Poaceae; genus Elymus; species Elymus sibiricus. The sequence goes on from CM077664.1 coordinate 353,305,310, forward strand.
CGTCGGAAAGGTTTGGGTGGAATCATCACGTCCACTCTCATTTACATCCTCGTTCTTTCCCGCTTCCATGGAGTTATCCCTCTGGTTCCCTGCAGTGTTCCTGAAGGCCCCAAGCGGTAGTACCGCTCCCTCGAGTGGTAGTACCGCTTGTCGGCGGCAGTACCGCGGGGCAGTGTCGCGCGTGGTACCGCTGCCTTCGGGGATGAGATTTTTCGTGTCGGGTTGCTCGGTAGTTGGACGGTAGTACGAGCGGTAGTACCACCTATAAGCGGTAGTATCGCCCATGCACTACCGCTCCACTTCCGCTCCCCTTCTGGACTCTGCGTGTTTTCTGCGGTAGTAGAGCGGCAGTGGGTGGGCAGCAGTACCGCCTGTAGGCGGTAGTACCGCTGGCTCCAGCGGTAGTGCCGCTGGGGCGGTACTGCCTCTCCTCACCAGTTCTGCTCTTCTGCCTTAGCGCCCTGTGCTGCAACCCCAGCGGTAGTACCGCTGGGGCGAGCGGTAGTACCGCTCTGGCGGCACTACCGGCTCGTGGTTCTGCACCATTGCACTGCACTGCGTGCGGTACCGCTCGGGCGGTATTACCGCTCCCCTGAGCGGTAGTACCGCTTGTTACGGGCAGAAAACTGGGCAACGATTGGATTTGTTCCCCACTATATAAAGGGGGTCTTCTTCCCCAAGAAGACCACCTCTTCCTCCCCTAAGCTCCATTGTTGATTCAAGCTCCATTTTCGCCCGATCTCTCTCCCTAGCCAATCAAACTTGTTGATTTTCTAGGGATTGGTTTTGTGGGCCCCGATCTACACTTCTACCAAGAGAAATTTGATTCCCCCCACTAATCCCTTGCGGATCTTGTTACTCTTGGCTGTTTGAGCGGATGGTTGAGGTCACCTCGGAGCCACAATCCATTGTGGTGAAGCTTCGTGGTGGTGTTGAGAGCCTCCAATTCAGTTGTGGAGATTGCCCCAACCTTGTTTGTAAAGGTTCGGTCGCCGTCTTCAAGGGCACCACTAGTGGAATCATGGCATCTTGCATTGTGCGAGGGCGTGAGGAGAATACGGTGGCCTTAGTGGCTTCTTGGGGAGTATTGTGCCTCCACACCGCTCCAACGGAGACGTACTTCCTCTCAAAGGGAAGGAACTTCGGTAACACATCCTCGTCTCCACCGGCTCAACTTGTGGTTACTTCTTACCTTTACTTTGTGCAAGCTTTATTGTGTTGTATCTATTGCTTGCTTGTGTTGTTGTTACTTGCATCATATAGGTTGCTCACCTAGTAGCATATCTAGACAACCTATTTGTTGCTTAACCCAATTTGTTAAGAAAAGCTAAAAATTGGTAGTTGCCTATCCACCCCCCCTCTAGTCAACCATATCGATCCTTTCAATTGGTATCAGAGCCTCATCTCTTTATTAAGGGCTTTACCGCCCGAAGAGTATGGTTGACGACAGGGATAGGGATGGAGACTTACCCGAGGCCGAGGGAGTGAACACGGTCACATGAGAGGATTTAAATGCGGCAATTGCCTCACTTAAATCTTCCATGACGACCGAGGTCAAATCCTTGTTTAAAGAATTCCTTGATGGTCTCAAACTTTCTACCGATCCGTTGCAAGTGGGTAATCCCACTCTCTCGGAGTCGGATGCCAACTCCGGTAAGGAGGGGGCTAGTAGTGATAAGGCTAAGTTGCCTCAAGGAAAGAATGGGTCGGGGACTCATGCCGCGCTTCCCCCCCTGTCTATGGAGGACCGGTCCCTACACCTCATATTAACAACTTTGGTCCTCCTCCTAAGCTTGTGAAAAATGATTTTGCTAATTGGGTTTTTCGTATCAAGTCTCATTTGAATCACAGCTCAACCCATCTTTGGAGAATCATTGAGCAAGGTTTCTACCCGCATGATCCAAACAACCTCACCCCAAGAGAAGAGGCGGACAATCAATTCAACCACTCCGCCTTGTTCATCCTTCAAGCCGCCGTGCCTCCTGAAGATCTAGCTCACTTGCGTCCTTTCACTCGTGCAAAAGATTGTTGGGAACATATTGTCTCATTGTACAAGGGGAGCTCAAGCATTCAACGCTCCAACTTTGAGGTGATACTTGATGAGGCCGATGAGTTTGTGATGAATGATGATGAGGATCCTCGTGAGCTCTACCGGATATTGACAACTCTCGCGGTCGCTCTCCAAGATCATGGGAGCAAGGACACGGATGATAATTGGATCAAGCGCAAGTTTCTCAAGGCCATCATGCCATTCAACAAGGCCATGTCCTCCGTAATCCGTCAAAGACCGAACTTCCACACCTTGTCTTCAAGCGATGTGTTGGATGAGTTTATTGCTATGAACATCTTGAACAAGACCGCCGATAACGCTCTAGCTCGTGTCCAACGATCAAAGAAAGCCTCACCCACCCTTGCTTTGAAGGCCAAGGCAATTCCGGAAGAAGAAGAGGAGGAAGAAGAAAGTTGTCCCGAAGACACAAAGTATGCTTACCACAAGCACATGGCTCTTGTGTCAAGGCAATTTTGGGGCAACAAGAGAAACTCAAGGCCCAACTTCTCCAAGAACAACTCAAGTGGCTCAAAGGGCAAGCAACGTGTGAGGACTTGTTACAACTGTGGTAATGTGAGTCACTTTGTGGTGGATTGTCCTTATGAGAAGAGGGAAGACAATGGTGGCAAGCTCATTCGCAGAGACAAAGCCAAGTCCTTCCCCAACAAGAACAACTTCTCCAAGAAGGTACCACATAAGGGGTTAGTGGAACAAGAAGAGTACAACTCCGATGAAGATGATGATGATACAAGTGGTGAAGCGATTGCAATGGCCTTCGTGGCCATTGCCACCTCTTCTCCAACCACGGTGTCTCTCTTCGGTGCCCCCAACGAGAACCTCATTGCCAAGTGTCTCATGGCCAAAGGCACCAATAAGGTAACCTCCAACATCAAAACTTCCATCACTACTAATCCTTCTTTGTTGGATTGTGTGGATGATAATGAGGAGGTAAAAGTGGATGAAAATGAGTTTGACATGTTCTTGTGTAAGCTCAAAGAGGAAACCAAGAAGCACTTTGTTGCTCTCTTGGAACAGCTAGGTGAGGCCAATGATATCATTGAGTCTCATGAGGAAACCATCTCTATGATGGAAGGGCATAGTCGTGATTATGCCGATGAGATAGCGGATCTTTCCATTGCTCTTGAGGAAGAGCGAGGGCATCGTTTGGCTCTTGAGGAGTCACACAACGATGACCTTGCTAAATTAAGGAAAGATCATGATCATGCTCTTGTTCTTACTTGTGTGCTCAAATCCGAAAAGGTTGCACTTGGGGTTGGCCATGATAGACTCAAAGAAGAGTTTGACACACTTGACAAGGCTCACAAGGCTTTGAAGAGTGCTCATGCTTCTCTAAAGGAGTCTCATGATCAACTCCAAGTAAAACTCACTAAGGAGATAGCCACTTGACCTCCTTTTGTTTTAATTGATAATTCCCATGCTACTAACCCTTGTTGTGAGCATGTGCACCTTATGGAGGAGAATGCTAGGTTGAAACAGCAACTCGAGAAGGGCCTTGTAACTTGCATACAAGGTGAGAAGAACCTCAATGACCTTTTGAGCAATCAAAAGGAAGTTGTGGCAAAGGAAGGGCTTGGGTTCGCCCCCAAGTCAAAGAAGAAGAAGAAGAGCAAGACCAAGCAACCTCTCCCGCTCAAGGAAGTCTTCGTCAAGGCGGGGGAGGGTGTTCATGAGAAGAAGAAGGACAAGGGTGTGGGTGGTAATGTCAAGAAGGGCAAGACCAGCCCTCCCAACAAAGCCGACGACTTTAATCCCTCTTATGTTTTATGCCGTGCTAGTGATGGGCATGTTTATGCTAAATTTGTTGGTTCATCTTATGAGTACATTGAATGGTCTATTTGGGTTCCTAAGACCCTTGTTTCTAACATTAAAGGACCCATTGAAAAATGGGTACCTAAATCCAAGCATTGATCTCTTGTAGGAGTTTGCTTCCGGTGGGGTGTCATGGTTGCTCGATAGTGGAGCAACAAATCATATGTCCGGGAGCAAGGACTTGATGGTGGACGTGCAACCAAGCCCATCTATGCCCACTCATGTCCAATTCGGTGATGCTTCAACATCTAAGGTATTGGGTCTTGGCAAGGTTGTGATTTCTCATGATTTATCTATTGAGAAGGTCATGCTTGTTGAGACCCTTGCATACAATTTGCTTTCCGTTCGTCAACTTGCACTTATGGGCTTTGCCACATTCTTTGATCTTGATATCGTGGCCCTTTTGTGGAGCAAGACTCTTAAAGTAGCTTTTGTTGGGCATGTCGAGAACGGTCTCTATGTGGTTAACTTCTCGGAGCGACCCACTAAGATCGCGACTTGCCTAATGGCTAAAGTTGACGTGGGGTGGCTTTGGCATCGCCGTCTAGCCCACGTCAATATGAGATCTTTGCAAAGTCTCCTCAAAGGGGATCACGTTCGTGGACTAACAAATGTGAGTTTTGCCAAAGACCGTGCTTGCAGTGCTTGTATCGAAGGAAAGTTGCATGAAACGGCTCACCGACCCTCAACTATCATCTACTCGAAGAGGGCTTTGGAGCTCCTTCACATGGATCTCTTTGGACCTCCATCGTTCAATAGTCTTGGGGGAAGAAAATATTGCTTGGTGATTGTGGATGATTATTCATGATACACTTGGGTTTATTTCTTCAAGAGGAAGAGCGAGACCCAACAAACTGTCATCGACTTTGCGAATGAAGCTCAACGTCAACATGATGCAAAGATTTTGATTATTAGAAGTGACAATGGCACCGAGTTCAAGAACTACACCTTGTATGAGTTCCTTAGTGATGAGAGGATCAAGCATCAATACTCCGCACCATATACCCCTCAACAAAATGGTGTTGTGGAGAGGAAGAACCGGACGTTGATGGACGCGGCAAGGACCATGATGGCATAATTCAAGTCTCCGTACAACTTTTGGGCCGAAGCCATTAACACCGCATGTCATGCATCCAATCGGCTCTACCTCCGCAAATGCTTGAACAAGACTCCATACGAGATACTTACCGGTAACAAGCCCAACCTCAAGTACTTCCGGGTGTTCGGGTGTAAGTGTTTCATTGTCAAGAAAGGTGCTCGTTTGTCTAAATTTGAAACTAGAGCTCATGAGGGCATATTTGTTGGTTATGCTACAAACTTTCATGCTTACCGTGTCCTCAACAAGTCCAATGGACTCATTGAGGAGACGTGTAACGTGGAGTTTGATGAAAATAATGGCTCCCAAGTGGAGCAAAGTGGTCTTTGTGATGTAGGTGATGAAATTCCTCCTCAAGCCATAAGAAGAATGGGGATTGGTCAAATACTCCCCATTGAGGAAGCCCTTGTGGCCGAAGGAGAAGGACAATGCTCTACGCAAGTGGAGCCATCACCAACTATTAACCCACACGCTTCCGAGGAACAAACCAAAGGCCCTCAACCAAGTGATCTAGATCAAGGGCAAGATCAACCACAAGATGATGGTGATGCACCAAATGATGCTCAAAATCATGATCATGACACCGAGCAAGCTCAAGATCAAGTGCAAGCTCAAGATCAAGAGCAAGCTCAAGAGGACGCTCAAGATGGTCAAGATGATTCTCCTTATATGTCTATGGAGGAGCTATTGGAGCGTCGTGCAGCCAAGATTGCTTCCAAACTCAAGCAACAAGGTGTGATGCCCCCGACTTAATCGTGCACTAACCATACACGCAAATGCGCACGATCAAGCACAGGGACTCACAGGAAGATATCACAACACAACTCTAAACACAAATAAAAGTCATACAAGCTTTATATTACAAGCCAGGGGCCTCGAGGGCTCGAATACATAAGCTCACAAGCATACAAGAGTCAGCGGAAGCAAGCATCAGTATCTGGGTACAGACATAAAAGATAAAACAGATAGGCCTTTAGAAGGCGGGGCAAACAACAACACTGGATCGAAGAGGCGCATGCCTCCTGCCTGGGAGCCTCCGAAACTACTCCTGGTCGACGGGGATCTCCACGTCGTAGAAGGCTCCACCCTGGTAATAGTGGTCATCGACGGGGGTAGCTGTCTCCTGGGATCCGTCATCTGATCGCAGCATTAGGGTATGGGGAAAAAGAGGAAGCAAAGCAACCGTGAGTACTCATCCAAAGTACTCGCAAGACTTACATCAGATCTATTCTAATTATGCATCGGTTTCAAAGAAAGGCTGTATCTGTGGACTGGACTGCGGAAATGCCAGAATAGAGGGGAAGGCCTAGCCTATCGAAGACTAGCAACTTGCAGCATCTTGCAACATTAGAAGAGTGTAGATTAGTACATAAAAGTAGCAGTAGCAACAAGTATAGTAGTAACCACGCCCAGAGATCCTTCCTCGACTCCCTGCGAGAAAGCGATCTCGGAGCCAACATATTATTATCATCACAAGTATCCAGTTCTAGTTTTAGTAGATCGGGATACTCTCTGAGCGTCCGTTACCGTGGACACGGCTATTCGAATAGATATACTTCCCTGCAGGGGTGCACCAACTTACCCAACACGCTCGATTAACTCTGGCCGGACACACTCACTCAGTCCATGCCCGGCCTCGGCTGATCGACACGCCGTAGACCTACCTAGGTTCAACAGAGAGGCCAGCACGCCGGTCTAAATCCTAAGCATGCAGGGGTCTTGGGCCCATCGCCCTTTGCGCTCCTGCACGTTGCGTACGCGGTCGGTGAGCAGACCTAGCCCCCTTAATAGAAGCGCGGGCGTTCCCAGTCCAACCCGGCGCGCGCCGCTCAACCGCTGACGTCTGAGGAACTTCGGCTGAAACATACGACGTAGAGTGCCCATACTATTCCCGCGTGGTGGTTAGTGCGATAAGGCCAGAGGCCTACTCAGATCACATATCCAGGGGCCGACCCGACTTCCACATGGTATTGTAGTAAAGTTCAGGGTAACCGTGTGTTTATCACATCAAGGGGGAATCCGAGGAATCACCCTCGTTGGATTCCCACTCAATGCATCCGTCAAGGTGAACTAGGAGGAATCACCCTCGTTGGTTTCACTCTTGCGGGGTTGCACGACAGAGGCGGCATCGGAGGTGGGAAAGAGGAATCACCCTCGGTAACCCGCAACCGACTTGCTTTGCTACAGAACTAACATCAGAAGTGAGTTAAGAGGTATCACCTTCGGCACTCGATAGTAGCTCTGCGGAGTCGTACAACTAAGGGGGGGGGGGGTGTGAAGTGATGTGCTGGTCTTTGTCCGTCGATCACATTGATCGAGGCACCGGTAAAAAAGCGGGGCAACTACGACAAGGGTGAGGGGGCCACTGATGGAAAACAGCCAACCTATACTAAGCATTTAGGATAACATGTAAATTATCAATAGCAGGTTACAAAAACAGGCTATGCATCAGAATAGGATTCAACGGACAACAGTAGCAATTCTAATGCAAGCATGGGGAAGAAAGAAATGGGCGATATTGAAATGATCAAGGGGGTTTTGCTTGCCTGGAAGCTCTGCGGAAAAGGTCTGGACGTCGGGAGTGTAGTCGTACTCCGGAGCAGCGTCGGTCTCGGCGGCTATCGGAGAGAAGAGGGGGAAGAAACAATAAATAAAACCAAACAAATGCAACACAGATGCATGGCATGGCAATATGCTGTGTATGTGATCCCTAATGCATCTATAAACAATTTTAGGAATTTTAGGATTTAAGTTGGAATCATTAACCGGTAAGTATGCACTATTCATCTACAGGAAACGGGCAAAAAGTTCCATGTTCGCTGTGTTGTGGGCATCTGGCAGGAACACGGAGGGCGTATTCGGACTCGTCTCGTTTTTCTGAGCAACTTTCATGTAGAAAACTTTTCGATCCGAGCTACGGTTTATTTTCTACGAATTCCCGAAGTTTTAGCTCATTTTAGAAATTCAGAAAATCATTTATTGCGTCAGCATGATGTCAGCATGGCATCAGCAGTCAACCCGTCTGGTCCAGGTCAAACCTGACCAGCAGGACCCAGATGTCATACACAGAGACTAAACGAGGTTAAATCTAATCTAAACACGGATTAATTAGCAGTGGGCCCCTGTGGTCAGTGTCTGATTAAACTAACAAATTAATTTTAATTATAAAACGTTGATTAAGCGGGTGGGGCCCGCCTGTCAGCGGCACTGTGCTGCCACGTCAGCACATTGACCAGTCAACGTGGTCAACTGGGGCCCCTGGGCCCACTGGTCAGTGACCTAGGGTTGCCCGTGTGGCGGCCACATCAGCGCTGGCCGGCGGCAAGCCGCCGGCGACCTCTAAACACGGCGGCGCGTTCTAGCCGGCGTCGGAAAATCGCTGTGGTGCTCCATTTCGCACGCGGTCGGGCTCTTTCGAACGTGCACTTCATCGCGCCTCGAATGGCGGCAGTGGCTTGGCCGGAAAAGGCCTGCAAGGACGGCGGCGAGCGGCGGAGGCGGCGGCCGGAATCGGGCACTGGAGGAAACGGCGCTACGAGGCATGGGGAGGCATGCGCGTGTGTGCGTTGGGGCCCTACGAGCTCCAAGAGCTCGAATATGAGCTCGGACGCGCATGACCGCAGCTGTGGCCACGGCGGCGAGCTCGACGGCGGCGTTGGGTTCGGCCATGGCGGGAACTACGGCTACGGGCGCGGAGAAGAGCGGCAGAAGGAGGGAGGAGGGGCGGAGCTCACCTAGCAGGCTCAAGGTGGCCCGGCGACAGGTTAGTAGCAGCAGGGGAGGCCGGTGTCGACGGTGATCGCCGGAGATGCCGAAGAAGGGGGCGACTCGATCCCGATGAGATAGGGCTCCCCAGCTCCAACGGCTTGGTGCAGGTGACGTAGCCGAGCACGGTAGAGAGGATGGACAAGGCGGCGAGGCGAGGCGAGGTCGGTGGCCGCGGCGGAGCAGCAGCGCGGCGACGGCAGCGCTCGGGCAGAGGTGAGGGAGAGCGCGCGAGCGAGGGGGAGAGGGGGAGAATGGCGAGGGCGACCAGGGGGAGTGGCTGGGGCTGCCCTTATCCTCTCGCCCACCTGCCTCGTCGCGGTGGCGGCTGGAGACGGCGTGCCGCGCGCGCTGGACGCGGGGACGCCGACACGGAGGGCGGGAGCAGGTGAGAACGACGATTCGGTTGGGCTGGGCCGCGCTGGGCCTTCGGACAGGCGCCAGGTAAGCTTTTCCTTTTTCTCCATTTTCTGTTTTCTCTTTTTATTTATTAAACAGAGTCAGAAATGGATAACTTAGGCCACCAAAACATTTTAGAAAAATGTGGATCTAAGCCACATAATTCCCTTATGATTTATGGTACTGCCACAAAAAGGTTTGGGAGAAGTTTGAATCCATTTGGAATTTTCATAAAAGAATTGGCCTATTAAATTGCTGGAATTGCACTGTTTCAAATGCTAATGTCCATTTTAGCAACATGGTGATGTTGTTTTCCTGAACAACAATTTGTTTTGGAATATTTGCTAAATAATGAACATTTTTCCAGCAATTTTTGAGCAACTTCAAATTTCACTTATGATTTGAATTGAATTCAGAGAAGGAATTTGAAATGAGATATGAAATCACTGTGATCATTCCTCACTAATCAAAGTAGCTTAGCATTAAGATGGTGATCACTGTAGCTCATTTACAGAGGGGTGTTACACAAGGACATGTCTTGGAAAATGTCTATGGGAGCTTAAAGAAAGGGGTAACCACTCGTAAACAATTATCGAACTTTTGTGAGCATCACGCGTTTGTTTCGTGTGTTGAACCACAATAGGTACATGAGGCGCTCGAGGACATGGATGTTGGAAATATGCCCTAGAGGCAATAATAAAATGGTTATTATTATATTTCCTTATTCATGATAATCGTTTATTATCCATGCTATAATTGTATTGGTTGGAAACACAAATACATGTGTGGATACGTAGACAACAACATGTCCCTAGTGAGCCTCTACCGGACTAGCTCGTTGATCAAAGATGGCCATGGTTTCCTGGTCATAGACATGAGTTGTCATTTGATAACGGGATCACATCATTAGGAGAATGATGTGATGGACAAGACCCAAACTATGGACATAGCATATGATCGTGTCAAGTTTATTGCTATCGTTTTCGCATGTCAAATATCTGTTCCTATGACCATGAGATCATGCAACTCACTGTCACCGGAGGAGTACCTTGTGTGTATCAAACGTCGCAACGTAACTGGGTGACTATAAAGATGCTCTACAGGTATCTCCGAGGGTGTCTGTTGAGTTGGCATGGATCAAGACTGGGATTTGTCACTCCGTATGACGGAAAGGTATCTCAGGGCCCACTCGGTAATACAGCATCACGATAAGCTTGCAAGCAATGTGACTAAAGAGTTAGCCATGGGATCTTGTATTACGGAACGAGTAAATAGACTTGCCGGTAACGAGATTGAACTAGGTATGGAGATACCGACGATCGAATCTCGGGCAAGTAACATACCGATGGACAAAGGGAACTGCATACGGGATTGACTGAATCCTTGACATCGAGGTTCGACCGATAAAGATCTTCGTAGAATATGTAGGAACCAATATGGGCATCCAGGTCCCGCTATTGGTTATTGACCGTGGAGGTGTCTCGGTCATGTCTACATAGTTCTCGAACCCACAGGGTCTACACACTTAACGTTTGGTGACGATATAAGTATAGTCGAGTTATTATGTTGGTGACCGAAGGTTGTTCGGAGTCCCGGATCAGATCCCGGACATGACGAGGAACTCCGGAATGGTCCGGAGGTGAAGATTGATATATTGGACGAAGGGTATCGGAGTCCGGAAGTGTTCCGGGGGTACCGGGGTTTTCGGCGGAGTGCCGAAAAGTGTTTTGGGGGGCCCCCGGCAAGTGTTGGGGGGCCTCATGGGCAAAGGGAGGGGGCACACCAGCCCACAAGGGGCTGGGCGCCTCCCCTCACCCAAGCCCACTCGGCCAGGGAGGTGGCGCACCCCCTAGGGCAGCCGCCCCTATGCTTGGGAGGCAAGGCGCCTAGGGGGAGGGCCACCCAAACCCTGGCCGCCCCCATCTGTGGCCGCCGCCCCCCCTAGGGGAAACCCTAGGGCGCCTCCACGCCTCCCTTCCCCCTATATATAGAGAGGTAGAGAGAGGGCAGCCGCACCCATCTATGCCACGGCGCTGCCCTCCCTCTCCCTCGTAGTTCCTCTCTCTCTCTCTTCGCGTAGCTTAGCGAAGCTCTGCTGACATTGCTCCACCACCACCGCCGCCACGCCGTCGTGATGCCGGAGGACTCGAGCTAGTACTTCACCATCGCTCGCTGGATCGAGGAGGTGAAGGCGTCATCAAGCCGTACGTGTGTTGAACACGGAGGTGCCGTCCGTTCGGCACTTGATCGGGAGTTCACGGGACGGATCGTGATTGGATCGCGAAGACGTTCGACTACATCAACCGCGTTTCTTAACGCTTCCGCTTAGCGATCTACAAGGGTATGTAGATGCAATCTCTCCTCTCGTAGATGTTCATCTCCTAGATCGATCTTGGCGATCGTAGAATTTTTTTGTTTCCCATGCAACGTTCCCCAACAGTGGATTGGCTTGAAGCCATGCATGATGAACTCAACAACTTCGAGCGCAACAAAGTGTGGAAATTGGTGCCAAGGCCTAAGGAGAACCATAATGTCATTGGAACCAAATGGATATTCAAGAACAAGCAAGATGCGAACGGTGTGGTTGTTCGAAACAAGGCAAGATTGGTGGCACAAGGCTACTCCCAAGTCGAGGGTATCGACTACGGTGAAACCTTTGCTCCCGTTGCTCGTCTTGAATCTATTCGCATGTTGCTTGCATATGCATGTCATCATGATTTTAAGTTACAACAAATGGATGTGAAAAGTGCATTTCTTAATGGTCCTCTTAATGAGTTGGTATATGTCAAACAACCCCCGGGGTTCGAGAATCCCAAGTTCCCCAATCATGTATACAAGCTCGATAAGGCACTCTATGGCCTTAAACAAGCCCCACGTGTGTGGTATGAGCACCTTACCGAGTTGTTGCAAGAACGTGGGATTGAAATTGGGAAAATCGATCCCACTCTTTTTACTAAGAGGGTTAAAGGGGATTTGTTCATATGCCAACTATATGTTGATGATATTATATTTGGTTCTCCTAACAAATCTTTCAATGATGAGTTTTCCGCACTAATGACGGAGAAGTTTGAGATGTCTATGATGGGAGAGTTGAAGTTCTTTCTCGGGTTCGAAGTCAAGCAAAGAAGAGAAGGAACCTTCATCAACCAAGCCAAATATACCCAAGACATGCTCAAGACATTCAAGTTGGATGATGTCAAGACGGCCAAGACTCCAATGCCTACCAAGTGCCAACTTGACATTGATCCCAATGTTAAAGCCGTGGATCAAAAGGTATATCGCCCCATGATTGGATCCTTACTTTACCTTTGTGCATCTAGACCGGATATCATGTTGAGTGTGGGAATGTGTGCACGGTTTCAAGCCGCACCTAAGGAAAGCCACTATGTGGCGGTCAAGCGAATCTTTCGATATTTGGCTCATACCCCAAACTTTGGCTTATGGTACCCCAAAGGTGCAAGTTTTGATCTCATGGGATATTCGGATGCGGATTGGGCGGGAGACCGTGTGGATAGGAAGTCAACTTCTGGAGGGTGCCAATTCCTTGGTCGCTCTTTGGTGAGTTGGTCTTCGAAGAAGCAAAATTGTGTGTCTCTCTCCACCACCGAAGCCGAGTATGTAGCCGCCGCAAGTTGTTGTGCACAATTGCTATGGATGAGGCAAACTTTAAAGGATTACAGTGTCACTTGTGACAAAGTGCCTCTTCTATGTGACAATGAAAGTGCGATCAAGATCTCCTACAATCCGGTGCAACATAGCAAGATGAAGCATATTGAGATTCGTCATCACTTCATCCGGGATCACATCAAGCGTGGAGAGATTGATCTTATCTACGTCAACACTCAAGAGCAACTAGCGGATATTTTCATGAAGCCTTTGGATGAAGCAAGATTTCGCGAGTTAAGGCATGAGCTAAATATCATTGATTCGAGCAATGTGACTTGAGACTAGGCACACCCCACCGCATTCATCATGTTTATCTTGCTTAGATGTAGGCATGGACATAGGGGGAGTGTTGTTCTCTTAATGAACTCTCCCTCCCCCCATTTTGCATAAATCGATCTAGTCTTTCACTTTAGCCATTTTTGATGGTACTTGTGCTTCAAAGACGAGTTTTGGTCATGCGCCCAAGGTTAAAATCTTCGCGGTGCCATACCAATTGACTCAAACATAGGTGGCTTCGGCCACCGCCCTCTCATGAGAGGTGCTTGTTCGAGTTGCTTCGTTTTGCCTTTTCTAGTCTTTAGGGCTTTATGTGTGCTTTGAGTCACTCCAAGTTTGCTCTCTTCTTGCTTCGCCTTTTGGACTTGGAGTGTCTCTTCCCTTTTGCTGGTGTTTCGTGTCTCCAACCCAAGCCTTCTCATGTTCAACCTCTAGATATTTGCATAAGCCACCACCTCCTTCCTGATCCTGCAAGTTTTTGCCTGCGCGGTACTACCGCTGGTGCCTGGGCGGTACTACTGCCTATAAGCGGTACTACCGCCTAGCACCACGGTACTACCGCTGGAGCGGTACTACCAGGCCTCCTGCCACGCTGTAGTACTGGAGCGGTACTACCGCTCGTTGGAGCGGTACTACCGCGCTGCGGATTTGTGTGTGTGTGTGTGCGGGGGGGGGGGGGGTTATGAGTCGGGCAGGGGGAGTTCCAACTCCCCCATACCCATTCATCTCTCTCTCCCTCACGCTCTCCTCTTTCCCAGACAAAGAACTTGTGCCGGTGGCCATCGCCAGGCCGCCGATTGAGTGCCGTATTCCGCGATTCCTTCCGGTGGGATCGATCCCCACCTTCTCCTCTTGCAATGGATGCCGGTATTGCCCCCGTTTTCCTCTCCTATGGTTCTAGTTTTTGAATCTAGGTTCTTGGGCAATACATGTTGCATTCTCTGATTTTTAGTCAAATCGAGGCATGAGTAGGGTGTTGAAGACTGCTAGATTAGGTGGATTAATGTTTGGTTGGAGGGAATTTGAATTTGGCACCTCCGGTAGTACCGGATCTCGCCGCGGTAGTGGTCAGGCCTGTTGACCTCCGCCTCGGGCGGTACTACCGCTCCCTCTGGAGCGGTACTACCGCTGCGGAGTGCGGTACTACCGCCCTGAGCTGTCAACTTCCACTTCCCTCCCATCAACCGTTGACCCTTTTTGATTAATTCTTTTGGCTTATGCAATTGTTTACACCTGCTGTTCCCTCGTTCTGTGTTGTGGGTTCCAGGTGGTAGCAGCTCGGGGCACCAGGCCCGTCGCAAGAATCCGGATCGTTCTGGTGGTTCCAAGCGCTATCGGACTGCTAATGTGTCAAGGGAAGAAGCTAGTGCCCAGCCCAAGCAGAGGATCAAGCGCATGGCCTCCAAGGACAAGGGGACAAGGTCGATGGATGATTTGTCTGCAAAGGATTTCTGTGTGGCTCACCGTCGTGATCCGTACAGAGTACCTCAAGATCCAGCTCTTGCCAATCACCCCTTTTGGAACAAGATGCATCATTCGATTTACCTTGATGTTCTGAAAGGGAAGAAGAATCTGTTCGTGCGTGTCAGGACCATTGATCTGGATCATTTGCAGAGGGATCCCAAGTACTTTGGTGAAGCTCTTGAAGTTTGTGGTCAGCTGGATATCCTCAGGCTCATGTCATTCAACAAGGACTTTGATGCTGAGATTGTGGCTCAGTTTTATGCCACGGTTCATCCGGGAACTGATGCAGAGAGGACACTGACATGGATGACTAATGGAAGAAGGATGTCTGCCAAGTGGGCATACTTCATGGATCTTTTGGGATACGAGGATAAGGGGCTTGGTGACCCTGTTGGTTTCCGCCCGCACAAGGAGTCTGCTGCCACACACAAGCCTCATCTTTGGCCCTATAGCACTTTGAAGATCTCTCCCACCACCAAGAAGGAGTCTTATGAGCTGTGCCCCTTTCTGGATATCATGCATCGCATCTTCAGGCACACGCTCTTTCCTCGCGTTGGGAACTTGGACCAGGTTCACTCATATCTTGTGGATATGCTGCTTTACTATCAGAAGGAGAAGGGCAAGGCTCAAGTTCTGGATGTGTCCCATGTCATGTGGTCGGAGCTTCACTCGGCCGTGATGGAGCGCAAGTGTCCCATCTATCGTCCCTTCTTGATGCTGCTCATTGAGAAGACATGGGCATCCACCTTCCCTGGTGAGATGTTTGTGAAAGGTGACTTGGTTACTCATGAGGTGATTCGACTGAGGTAGAAGGAAAACTGGGGTACTCCTGCTCCTGAGATGGAGGCTTCTATGGATGAGGATGAGGGCGATGATGAGCCCGTTTACGAGCCGTCTGGTGGGGAGCCATCTTGGGCTAGGAAGCTCAAACAGAAAATGAAGAGGCTGTTCTGCATGGAGGCTCAGGGTCAGTACCAGGCTCATGTTGTAGAGAAGAAGGCCCGCAGCCGTGACAAGAACATGATGAGGCATCTGGGCATGGAGATTGGCAGTGGGTCCGAGGACAAGATCACTGATGAGGAGGAGTGGATCTCCAAGAACTGCAAGTGGTCCGAGTCAGAGGAGGAGGATCTGCCAGCTGCTTCAGAGGAGTCGTCTGATGACCACGAGGAGAACTGATTATGTTCAGGGGCCTCACTACCACCTGTGGCTGTAGTTGTGCTCTCTGCCCATTTGGTGTCTCGATGCCAAAGGGGGAGAGAGTTTAGGGATTTGCCGAGTCATGAGTGCGTCTTATTTGTTTGTGTTTCTCTCTCGTGAACTCTTTTATCGCCTGTTGCTTTGGTTTGGTTTATGGTTGTGAGAACTTTAGCTCCTAGCTCCTATCATATGGTGTGAGACATATGCTACCCTCTATCTTTATCTTTATTATGTCCAGTACTATGTTAGTTTGTGAGATGTTATCTATCTTGTGCCCTATCTTTATGCTCACATGCTATTTCCTTGCATCCATACTTATCTCTCATATATTGTTGATGCAAGGGTTGCCGGTCTATAAAATATAGGGGGAGTGTTGATCCTAGTGTGTGTGCTTTGCATTCCAAAAGCATACTTATTCAGTGCACACATCTAGGGGGAGCCCGTCTATATTTTGTAGATTTGGGGTTTGCATCTTATCTTGTTTAATCTCTGTGCAAATCCCGTATTGTCATCAATCCACCAAAAAGGGGGAGATTGTTAGGGCATATTTCTCCCTTAGTGGTTTTGGTGATTGATGACAATGCTTTTGCGGACTAATCGTGTGCATTGAGCATTTCAGATGATTGATCATTTGGCACAAGACGATTCGAGCCCCTCGGAGTTTTAAAAGAGAAGACGGTTATTTTCTTTCGTTTCATTTTCGGTGGACTTGAGTCGTAGGAGAACCGTACTATTAAGAGGGGGTTAGCATCGGAAAGGTTTGGGTGGAATCATCACGTACACTCTCATTTGCACCCTCATTTTTTCCCGCTTCGATGGAGTTATCCCTATGGTTCCCTGCAGTGTTCCTGAAGGACCCAAGCGGTAGTACCGCTCTCTCGAGCGGTAGTACCACTTGTAGGCGGCAGTACCGCGGGGCAGTGCCGCGCGTGGTACCGCTGCCTTCGGGGATGCGATTTTTCGTGTCGGGTTGCTCGGTAGTTGGACGGTAGTACGAGCGGTAGTACCGCCTATAAGCGGTAGTATCGCCCATGCACTACCGCTCCACTTCTGCTCCCCTTCTGGACTCTGCGTGTTTTGTGCGGTAGTAGAGCGGCAGTGGGTGGGCGGCAGTACCGCCTGTATGCGGTAGTACCGCTGGCTCCAGCGGTAGTACCGCTGGGGCGGTACTGCCTCTCCTCACTAGTTCTGCTCTTCTGCCTTAGCGCCCTGTGCTGCAACCCCAGCGGTAGTACCGCTGGGGCGAGCGGTAGTACCGCTCCGGCGGAACTACCGGCTCGTGGTTCTGCACCATTGCACTGCACTGCGTGCACTACCGCTCCCCTGAGCGGTAGTACCGCTTGTTGCGGGCAGAAAACTGGGTAACGGTTGGATTTATTCCCCACTATATAAAGGGGGTCTTCTTCCCCAAGAAGACCACCTCTTCCTCCCCTAAGCTCCATTGTTGCTCCAAGCTCCATTTTCGCCCGATCTCTCTCCCTAGCCAATCAAACTTGTTGATTTTCTAGGGATTGGTTGAGAGGGCCCTGATCTACACTTTCACCAAGAGAAATTTGATTCCCCCCACTAATCCCTTGCGGATCTTGTTACTCTTGGCTGTTTGAGCGGATGGTTGAGGTCACCTCGGAGCCACAATCCATTGTGGTGAAGCTTCGTGGTGGTGTTGGGAGCCTCCAATTCAGTTGTGGAGATTGCCCCAACCTTGTTTGTAAAGGTTCGGTCGCCGCCTTCAAGGGCACCACTAGTGGAATCACGGCATCTTGCATTGTGCGAGGGCGTGAGGAGAATACGGTGGCCTTAGTGGCTTCTTGGGGAGCATTGTGCCTCCACACCGCTCCAACGAAGATGTACTTCCTCTCAAAGGGAAGGAACTTCGGTAACACATCCTCGTCTCCACCGGCTCCACTTGTGGTTACTTCTTACCTTTACTTTGTGCAAGCTTTATTGAGTTGTATCTATTGCTTGCTTGCTTGTGTTGTTGTTACTTGCATCATATATGTTGCTCACCTAGTTGCATATATAGACAACCTATTTGTTGCTTAACCCAATTTGTTAAGAAAAGCTAAAAATTGGTAGTTGCATATTCACCCCCCCTCTAGTCAACCATATCGATCCTTTCACGATGTCTGCTTGGTATTCTGCTCGGACATTCGGCACCCCTTCATCAAGGGGATAGGAGTAGCGACAGGTGTTGCCAAGATGGTGGCTTCAGGCTTACTTATGTACTACTTTGTAAGGTCTTTGTGAATAATTAATAAAATGACTGCATGCATCGCCCAGATGTAGAGGCTGGGGGTATATCCTCCTTTTCTTAAAAAAAGTACTTATACTAAAGCGGGAAGCTTTCCATTTTTCTGCTTTTTTACCTTCCATTCAATTACGTAGCCAGCTGTGAACAGTACTCTATGAACAGTACTTATTTATGAACAGTGCTTCAGACAAAAAATTGGCTCCTTTTTATACGTACTGATATCATCACAGATTTTTATATTCCCAAAAAGAGATCTTCATGTATGTTATATTGCCCTTTTACATGTACAAGTACTCTAATATTATTATTATTATTATTATTATTATTATTATTATTATTCCTGTTCTGCAAAATGTTTACGTTGTTGCCTCTAATACAATTATGTCATACTATCTTTTAGACTTATAGATAATTACTTAAAGTGAAATACACACAGATCAAATGGATTACTTAAAAACACACAGACTTAAAAAAATGGGCCTAATAAATACTAATTTAGTTTGATATGATCTACATTCATATTATGTGATAATTATTTTTAATTATTGACATTGCTCTTAGTGATAATAAAGTGATCATCCTTTCACTCCAATTTTATTACGAAGCTAAAATGCAAGGATACATATGGCAACTTTGGTGCCAACCTTTTTTTATTGTTTACAAAGGTGTTGCAATAGTGCTTTGTATGCAGACTTTTTTTGGAATTATTGGTGTCTACTATTCCCGAAACAGTAACTTTGTATACAATATGTGACCAGTGTTTCCATACCCATCGAATAAACCGGAATATACACATACCACCCCGAAAAAAACAGAACAGTACTTCGGACGAACAGTACCTGAAATGTAAATCGGAACAATCCCAACACAGTGCATCCGCGTGAACAATAATCTGAGGAAAATACAAAAAATGGAAAACCTAAGATTTTTTTTATAAAAGTAATTAAGGATTGTTTTTCTCCTTCTTTTGGATTTTAATATTACCTACTATTGAGAAATTATGTGGGGTGTATTACACCTGCTGTAGGTCGGTTTAACCCAGAAATATCTCGATCTGGGTCCCTCCACTCACCGCTTATCTCGCTCACACGCCACTCTTTACGAGATATCGTCGACCGCTTTCTCCTCAAACGATTCTTTTCAACGCCCCTCCTCTCTCCTGTGCTATCTCTCTCCCGATCCTTAATAGGTTTTGTTTCTCTGGTAAGTAAATCTGCAATAAATATAATTAGATATTTTTTTCTCAGTCAATGTTTAACCATTACAATTCTTTATTAAGATAATTGTGTTCATACAATCTGATCTGATTCATTTATCCATGTAAAGAGTGCAACATGTATAAATGAACTGAAACATGCTACTACGATATTTTAGTTCTCCGCCTAGATACTCCTATGATTTTCCCCAGTTATTTTTGCTACAATAAATACATCATTTTCCACAGTCATGCCACACAAACTCTTTACTATGCCAACACACTTCAAACCCACTAATCAAAGGTACTATATACTATATAAAAGCACCTAAGGTTTGATTTTCCTTTTTTTTGTGACTTTTTTTACTGCTACTATGTGGAATTACGATTCCAACCAATGAACAAGTATACCTGGAACCGTGCATCCAGGCAAACAATATCCAAAACAATACATTCACATGAACAGTCCTCTGAACTACAAATCGGAAAAGTAAGCACGAATAAACCGGAGCAGTGATCCGGAACAGTGCACCCCCACCCCTCCCACGCGCGAGTGAACATTGTCTGAACAGTAAACCCAAAAATGTTAACCGAAACAACAGCGGAACTGTAAAACCAGAATAGTAAACCCGAATAAACCGGAACAGTAAACCCGAATAAACCGGATCAACAAACCCAAATAAACTGGAAAGCAGAAACAATAAACCGGAGCAGAAACCCCAATAAACCAATAACAGTAACCCCAAACAATAAACCAGAACAGTAAACACGAATAAACGGGAAGAATAGCTGACATACCACACGAAATATGAGATCTTACGGGAAAAAAGTTCATCATTGCCTTCTAGCTCCATTGTCATTAAGCAGTGATATGCATTTAGGCCCAACTAAATAGTCTTCTTCATCCTCTTTACTAACAACTGATGAAACGTATATATCAGAAGAAAACGAGGTATAGATAGTGAAAGTATATTTTACAATACAGTTAAGAAACAATATAGCACTAATTCTGCTTCCGTTATTGAATGTCGCCAGGCCTCACATACTGAAGAAATTCCACAAGGAAAAAAAAAGCAAAATACTAATGATTTACCCCGCAGGCAACAAACTAAAAAAAGATTTTCAATTTGTTGCACCGTACGTAGAATGATTTGTTCTGCACCGCACATGTACTATTTAACTCTTTACCATAAATAAATCATGGTTCATTCAAAACTTCAATCGCATGATCCTTAAAAAACTTCAATCGGAGTGAGACATGTTGCCGTTGGTAGGCTGATGAACGATGTTGTTGGCGAAGGTTGAGAAATTGCCCGACTGGGCATGCATCTCCTATCGTGCCTCAAAGTTGAGGAGTAGGGAGTAGAAGTCACCGAGCAAGATGGCCTGTTGGAAGAGTGAGAGTGGCGCCATGATGGCATCATATTTGGGGCCAAGACTAGCCATGATGTAGTTGATAACTTCATCATCGGGCAATGGTTGTCCAACGGCTGCCTTGGAGTCGGCGAAGCCGACCATCTTCTAGTAATATTCAACGATTGACATGCCTTCTTCAAGGTCGACAGCTGACACCAGATGTTGACGATGCTGGCCCTGTTCTATGTCGAGAATATAGCATGCAGGGCAGTCCAGATGGCAACAGACATGGCCAGGTGGGTGACCTGACCAAAAATTTCCTCGGTTATTGAGGAGAGCAGGGCACCGATGACAGTCTGGTCCTGTTGGTACCAGCGCGTGTAGGCGGGGTTGGGCATCATGTGCATTGCATCACTGGTGCCGATGGTCAGTGTCTTTGCTGGTTCGACGATCGTGCCATTGAGGTACCCGAACAAATTCTGCCCCGAGAGGAGTGGGACGACTTGGGCCATCTAGAGCACAAAGTTCGTGCGATTGAGCCGCACGGTGAGATGGGATTCGTTGCAAGGAAAACAAAAAAAATTCCTACGAGAGAACGAATAAACCCAAGATCCAATCTACTAGATGCTAGCAAAGAGTGGGAAAAGGTCTACATACCCTTGTAGAACATGCGCGTTTAACGATCTAAAGATCATGGGTGATGTAGTCGTACTTTCGTCGGATCAATCCGATGTAGCACCGCACGAACGATGCCTCCGAATTGCACACACGTGCAGCTTGATGTCGTCTCCTCCTTCTTGATCCAGCAAGCGAAGGGGAGAGGTGGATGAGATCGATCTCGGCAGCACGACGGCGTGGTGGCGGAAGTATGGTGGAAATCCGGCAGAGCTTCGCTAAGAATTGCGCGGATGAGGGACGTATGGAACGAGAGGGAGGCGGCCAGCAACCGGGGTGTTGGAGGGTGCAGCCAGCCCCTCTCTCCTCTATTTATAGGCGTGGGGGAGGAGACTAGGACCCTCCTCCAAGCCTCTAGGGGCTGCGCACCAAAGGGGGGAAGGAAATCTCCTTCTTCCTTCCCCACCGATCGTGATCCCTCCTTTTCAGGGATCTTGATCTTATCCCTTCGAGATATGATCCTATTCCTTTTAGGGGGGGATTTTGTTGCGCATGGACCAGAGGTGTGGTGCCTTGGCCCACCACCCACGTCCATGTGGGTCCCTCCACACAGGTGGGTCCCACTCCGGAACCTTCTAGAACCTTCCCGGTATAATACCGAAAAATCCCGAACTTTACCGGTAACCCCGAAAATACTTTCCATATATGTTTTCTTTGTCTCCGGACCATTCCGAAGCTCCTCGTGATGTCTGGGATCCCATCTGAGACTCCGAATCAAAATTCGATAACACCATCTTATTATCTCATCAAACCCTAGCGACACCGAACGTTAAGTGTGTGACCCTACGGGTTTGAGAATATGTGGACACGATCAAGACTCCTCTCCGATCAATAACCAATAGCGGGACCATGGATGCCCATAATGGTTCTCACATATTCCACGAAGATATTTCATCGGTTGAACCACGATGTCAAGGATTCAGATAATCCCATATACAATTCCCTTTGTCTGGCGACATGTTTCTTACCCGAGATTCGATCGTCGGTATCACCATACCTAGTTCAATCTCGTTACCGGCAAGTTCTCTTTAGTCATTCCGTAATACAATATTTCCGTGACCAAACACATTAGTCACATGCTTGCAAGCTACTTAGGATGTTGTATTACCGAGAGGGCCCAGAGATATCTCTCCGTCACATGGAGTGACAAATCCCAGTCTTGATCCATGCAACCCAACTAGTACCTTACGAGATACCTGAAGAGCACCTTTATGATCACCCAGTTATGAAGTGACAGTTGATGCCCACAAAGCATTCTTTCGGTACTAGGGAGTGGCATGATCTCATGGTCTAAGTAACATATACTTGACATTAAGAAAGTTGTAGCAATTTAAACTTAGTGACATGATCAGATGCTAAGCTTATGTTTGGTTCTGTCCATCACATCATTCTCCTAATGATATGACCTCGTTATTAAATGACAACTCATGTCCATGGTTAGGAAACCTTAACCATCTTTAATCAACGACCTAGTCTAGTAGAGGCTTACTAGGGACACATTATTTGTTTATGTATCCACACATATATTTGAGTTTCCAATTAATACAATTATAGCATGGAGAATAAACACTTATCAAGAACAAGGAAATATGATAATAACAACTTTATTATTGCCTCTAGGGCACATTTTCAATAGTCTCCCTCTTGCACTAGAGTCAATAATCTAGTTTACGTTGTGACAAATCTAACACCCATGGAGTTCTGGTGCTGATCATGTTTTGCTCATGGAAGAGGTTTAGTCAACGGGTCTGCAACATTCAGATCCGTATGAACTTTGCAAATCTCTATGTCACCTTCCTTGACGTAGTCACATATGGAGTTAAAGCGGCGTTTGATATGCTTGGTTTTCTTGTGAGACCTTGGCTCCTTGGCAATGGCTATGGCACCAGTGTTGTCACAATAGATAGCCATGGGATCCAACGCACTAGGAACCACACCTAGTTCGGATATGAACTCCTTCATCCAAACTCCTTCCCGTGCCACTTCCGAAGCAGCTACATATTCCGCTTCAGTTGAAGATGCTGCTACAACGCTCTGCTTGGAACTACTCTAGCTGATTGCTCCACCATTCAAAATAAATACGTATCCCGATTGAGACTTTGAGTCATCCGGATCAGTGTCAAAGCTAGCATCAACATAACCCTTTACGATGAGCTCTTCGTCACCTCCATAAACGAGAAACATTTCCTTAGTCCTCTTTAGGTACTTAAGGATATTTTTGACCGCTGTCTAGTGTTCCACTCCTGGATCACTTTGGTACCTACCAGTCAAACTAATGGCAAGGCACACATCAGGTCTAGTACACAGCATGGCATACATGATAGAGCCTATGGCTGAGGCATAGGGAATGACTTTCATCTTTTCTCTTTCTTCTGCCTTAGCTGGACACTGAGTCTTACTCAACTTCTTACCTTGCAACATGGGCAAGAACCCCTTCTTTGACTGGTCCATTTTAAACTTCTTCAAAACTTTGTCAAGGTATGTACTTTGTGAAAGTCCTATCAGGCGTCTTGATCTATCTCTATAGATCTTGATGCCCAATATGCAAGCTGCTTCACCGAGGTCTTTCATTGAAACTCTTATTCAAATAACCCTTTATGCTCTCCAGAAGTTCTACATCATTTCCAATCAATAATATGTCATCCACATATAGTATTAGAAATGCTATAGCGCTCCCACTCACTTTCTTGTAAATACAAGCTTCTCCATAAGTTTGGATAAATCCAAACCCTTTGATAACCTCATCAAAGCGAAGATTCCAACTCCGGGATGCTTGCCTCAGTCCATAAATGGATCGCTAAAGTTTGCATACCTTATTAGCATCCTTAGGATTGACAAAACCTTCGGGTTGCATCATATACAACTCTTCCTTAATGTAGCCATTAAGGAACACAGTTTTGACGTCCATCTACCAGATTTCATAATCAAAAAATGCAGCAATTGCTAACATAATCCTAACAAACTTTAGCATCGCTATGGGTGAGAAAGTCTCATTATAGTCAACTCCTTGAACTTGTTCCAAACCTTTTGCGACAAGTCAAGCTTTATAGACGGTGACATTACCATCAGCGTCTGTTTTCTTCTTAAGGATCCATTTGTTCTCAATGGCCTTTCGGTCGTCGGGTTGGTCCACCAAAGTCCATACTTGGTTTTCGTACATAGATCCTATTTCGGATTTCATGGCCTCTAGCCATTTTTCAGAGTCCAGGCTCATCATCGCTTCATCATAGTTCGTAGGTTCATCGTTGTCTAACAACATGACATCCATGACAGGATTATCGTACCATTCAGGAGCAGTACAGTCGACCTACGAAGTTTAGTAGCAGCCTCGTTCAAAGCTTCATGATCATCATCATTAGCTTCCTCTCTAGGTCGTGTAGGCACCACATGAACATCTTTCTGCGCTGCACTACTCTCCAATTCTAGAGAAGGTTCGATAACCTCGTCAAGCCCTACCTTTATCCCACTCACTTCTTTCGAGAGAAACTCTTTCTCTAGAAAGGATCCATTCTTGGCAACAAAGATCTTGCCCTCGGATATGTGATAGAAGGTATACCCAATTGTCTCTTTAGGGTATCCTATGAAGACACATTTTTCCGCTTGGGGTTCGAGCTTATCAGGCTGTAGCCTTTTGACATAAGCGCCGCATCCCCAAACTTTAAGAAACGATAGCTTAAGTTTCTTGCCAAACCATAATTCATACGGTGTCGTTTCAATGGATTTAGACGGTGCCCTGTTTAAAGTGAATTCGACTATCTCTAATGCATAACCCCAAAACAATAGCGGCAAATCGGTAAGAGACATCATAGAACACACCATATCTAATAAAGTACGATTACGACGTTCGAACACACCATTACGTTGTGGTGTTCCAGGTGGCGTGAGTTGTGAAACAATTCCACATTGTCTTAAATGCATACCAAACCCGTAACTCAGATATTCACCTCCATGATTAGATCGTAGAAATTTTATCTTCTTATTACGATGATTTTCTACTTCACTCTAAAACTCCTTGAATTTTTCAAATGTTTCAGACTTGTGTTTCATTAAGTAAATATACCCATATCTACTTAAATCACCTGTGAAGGTCAGGAAGTAACGATATCCATCGCGTGCTTCAACACTCATTGGACCGCATACATCGGTATGTATTATTTCCAACAAGTCACTTGCCCGCTCCATTATGCCGGAAAACGGGGTTCTAGTCATCTTTCCCATGAGGCATGGTTCACATGTTTCAAATGATTCAAAGTCAAGTGATTCCAGAAGTCCATCTGTATGGAGTTTCTTCATGCGCTTTACACCAATATGACCTAAGTGGCAGTGCCACAAGTATGTGGTACTATCATTATTCACTTTGCATCTTTTGGCATTAATATTATGAACATGTGTATCACTACTATCGAGATTTAGCAAGAATAAACCATTCACATTGGGTACATGACCATAAAAGATGTTACTCATATAAATAGAACAACCATTATTCTCGGATTTAAATGAATAACCGTCTCACAATAAACAAGATCCAGATATAATGTTCATGCTTAACGTAGGCACCAAATAACAATTATGTAGGTTTAAAACTAATCCCGAAGGTAGATGCAGAGGGAGCGTGCCGACGGCGATCACATCAACCTTGGAGCCATTTCCAACGCGCATCGTCACCTCGTCCTTAGCTAGTCTCCGTTTATTCTGTAGCTCCTGTTTTGAGTTACAAATATTAGCAACTGAACAAATATCAAATACTCAGGCGCTACTACGAGCACTAGTAAGGTACACATCAATAACATGTATATCAAATATACCTTTGTTGACGTTGCCAGCCTTCTTATCTACCAAGTACTTGGGGCAGTTACGCTTCCAATGGCCATTCCCCTTGCAGTAGAAATACTCAGTGTCAGGTTTTGGTCCAGCTTTGGGCTTCTTCACGGGAGCAACAACTTGCTTGCCACTCTTCTTGAAGTTCCCCTTCTTTCCCTTAGCCTTTTTGAAACTGGTGGTCTTTTT
This sequence comes from Elymus sibiricus, assembly GCA_039707655.1. Lineage (NCBI taxonomy): Eukaryota > Viridiplantae > Streptophyta > Magnoliopsida > Poales > Poaceae > Elymus > Elymus sibiricus. The sequence continues at coordinate 353,331,540 of CM077664.1, forward strand.
GACCATCAACACTTGATGTTTTTTCTTGATTTCCACTTCCGCGGTTTTTAGCATCGCGAAAAGCTCAGGGAGTGACTTCTCCATCCCTTGCATGTTATAGTTCATCACAAAACCCTTGTAGCTTGGTGGTAGTGACTGGAGAACCCTGTCAATCGCTAATTCATCAGGAATGTTAATTCCCAGCTGATTTAGGCGATCGGCGTACCCAGACATCTTGAGTACGTGCTCGCTAACGGAGCTGTTCTCTTCCATCTTACAGCTAAAGAATCTGTCTGAGGCATCATACCTCTCCACACGGGCGTGAGTCTGAAATACCATTTTCAGTTCCTCAATCAACTCATACGCCCCGTGGCGCTCAAAACATTTTTGGAGCCTTGATTCAAAACCGTACAGAATGGCGCACTGAACTATCGAGTGGTCATCAGCACGTGTCTGCCAGACATTCACAATATGTGCAGGCGTCCCGGGAAGGGGTGGCGCACCGAGCGGTGCATCAAGGACATAAGCCTTCTCTGCAGCAGTGAGGATAATCCTCAGATTACGGAACCAGTCCGTAAAGTTGCTTCCATCATCTTTCAGTTTTTCTTTCTCTAGGAACGCATTGAAATTGAGTGGAGCTACAGCGCGGGCCATTGATCTATGCTACTTGTGAGCTGCGTTTGGATTTTCCCCGAAGAGGAAGGGTGAAGCAATATAGTAGCGGATAGTATTTCCCTCAGTGAGAACCAAGGTTATCGAACCAATAGGAGAACCACACAAATGCCTAGTGAACAACACCTACACACACAAGAGCAAATACTTGCACCCAACGTGGGCAAGAGGGTTGTCAATCCCCTTGAACTCGTTACTTGCAAGGATTAAATCTGATAATGGTAGGTAGATAAATTGCAAAGTAAAATAAAAGAAATAAAATTGCAGCAAGGTATTTTTGGTTTTTGTAATATGATTAAAGTAGACCCGGGGGCCATAGTTTTCACTAGAGGCTTCTTTCTCATAAAGATAGCATACGATGGGTAAACAAATTACTGTTGGGCAATTGATAGAAAAGCGCATAGTTATGATGTTATTCATGGCAATGATCATGTATATATGCATTACATCCGTGACAAGTAGACCGACTCCTGCCTGCATCTACTACTATTACTCCACCCATCGACCGCTATCCAGCATGCATCTAGGGTATTAAGTTCATGACAAACAGAGTAACGCTTTAAGCAAGCTGAAATAATGTAGATAGAATAAAACCAAGCAATATGATTGAACCTCGTTGTTTTACCCTTAATGGCAACAACACAATACGTGCCTCGCTACCCCTGCTGTCACTGGGTGAGGACACCGCAAGATTAAACCCACTACAAAGCACCTCTCCCACTGAAGATAAATCAATCTAGTTGGCCAAACCAAACAGATAAATCGGATAGAATTACAAAGCTATAACAATCATGCATAATAAAGTTCAGAAAAGACTTAATTACTTTCAATGAATAATCTGATCATAAACCCACAATTCATCGGATCCCAACAAACACACCGCAAAAGAAGATTACATCGGATTGATCTCCGAGGAGAACATTGTATTGAAGATCGGAGAGAAAGAAGAAGCCATCTAGCTAATCACTATGGACCCGTAGGTTTGTGGTAGACTACTCACACATCATTGGAGAGGCAGCAAGGTTGATGTATAAGACCTCCGTGATCGATTCCCCCTTCGGCAGAGTACCGAAAAATGCCTCCAGATGGGATCGCGGAAGAACAGAGACTTGCGGCGGCGGAATAAAAGTTTCGTGGCTCTTTTTGTTGGTTTGGGGATTTATGTGAATTTATGGAGTTGGAATTAGGTCAAACGGAGCTGCGTGGGATCCACGAGCTCAGGTGGCGCGCCCCCCCGGGGGCGCGCCGTGTGAGCTCGTGGCTCTCCTGTAGGGCTTCTGTCCTCCTCCCGAACCTTCTAGGGTCCCTTCTGGTCCAGAAAAAAATCACCGCAAAATTTCATCGTGTTTGGACTTCGTTTGGTACTGATTTTCTGAAAAGCCAAAAACAAGCAAAAAACAGCAACTAACACTAGGCACTAGGTTAATAGGTTAGTTCCAAAAAATGATATAAAATTGCATATAAAGTATCTAAGATTGATAATATAATAGCATGAAACAATCAAAATTATAGATACGTTGGAGACGTATCAACATCCCCAAGCTTAATTCCTGCTCATCCTCGAGTAGGTAAATGATAAAAATAGAATTTTTTATGGTGAATTCTACCTAGCATATTTATGATCTAATCTCTTTACGGTATAAATATTGAGAAGCGATGACGTAATTGATATCAACATAATAATATCCATGAATACTTGAACATAATCATTACTTTTTCAAAATATACGATGCTTAACGAATGTTATCCCTACTCATTGAATTATATAAGAATGGCATGACTCCGTCTTCCTCACATAAGTACAAATCATGATCACCCCGGTGTCAAGTCAAGCAATTGGATCATACTTTTTCACGCGCTTCATCATTTTCAACTCCACTCAATACATGAGCGTGAGTCATGGACATAGTACTATAGGTGGAATAGAATGCGGTGGTAGAGATATAAGGGAAGACAAAAGTGGAGAAAGTCTCGCATCAACTCGGCGGATCGATAGGTAATGGATAAGCCTATCAATCGATATCAATGCGAGGAGTAGGGATTGTCATGCAACGGATGCACTAGAGCTATAAGTGTATGAAAGCTCAATATGAAACTAAGTGAGTGTGCATCCAACTTGCTTGCTCATGAAGACCTCGGCCATTTTGAGGAAGCCCGTCATCGGAATATACAAGCCAAGTTCTATAATGAAAAATTCCCACTAGTATATGAAAGTGATAAATCAGGAGACTCTCTATATGAAGAATATGGTGCTACTCTGAAGCACAAGTGTGGTAAAAGGATAGTAGCATTGCCCCTTCTCTCTTTTTCTCTCATTTTTTCCTTTTTTTAGAACAATATCATGAACCTCCCCACATTTTGGAGGACTCATCCATCTCCATCATCCTTTACCTCACTGGGATAATGCTCTAATAATGATGATCATCACACTTTTATTTACTTACAACTCGATAAACTGAAACGATATGACTCTATATGAATGCCTATGGCAGTGTACCAGGATGTGTAACAATCTAGCGTAACAGGTACTACAATGATGAATGGTGGCTTTGCCACAAATATCATGTCAGCTCTATATGATCATGCAAAGCAATATGATGATGAACACACATGTCATGAGACGGAACGGTGGAAGTTGCAAGGCAATATATCTCGAAATGGCTATGGAAATGCCATGATAGGTAGGTATGGTGGCTGTTTTGAGGAATATATAAGGAGGCTTATGTGTGATAGAGCATATCATATCACGGGGTTTGGATGCACTGACGAAGTTCGCACAAACTCTCGAGGTGAGAAAGGGCAATGCGCGGTACCGAAGAGGCTAGCAATATGCGGAAAGGTGGGAGTGCGTATAGTCCATGATCTCACATTAGTCATAAAGAACTCATATACTTATTATTAAAGTTTTATTAGCCCTCGAAGCAAAGTAGTACTCGCATGCTCCTAGGGAGGAGGTTGGTAGGAGTTAACCATCACGCGCCCCCGACTCAAACAGCACCAAGGATTTCAACAAGGAATAAAAATGCTCCAACATCCCGGTCATGCCATGACCGACACTTAAATGAGTTGTCATAACAAGCTTTAATATCGATATTTGTACTAACCAATGATCATGAACCAATACCCTTTCATATTACGATATGAATATAATTAAAACATACGTTTCATATTTAGTGATCTACATGAAAGTTTTTATTATATCACTCTTAAATACCTATCATTTTTGGACTAGTCTCATAACCCGTGCTCATTACCACTTCCTATTTATAGAATCTCAAAAAGATTTAAGTGAAGCATGAGAGTGCAATCATTTCTATAAAATATATAACCACCGTCGTGCTCAAGCAAATATAAGTGAAGCACAAGAGCAACTGCATAGCTCCAAAGATATAAGTGAAGCTCATAGAGTATTCTAACAAATCATGATGAATGTGTGTCTCTCTCAAAAGGTGTGTCCAGCAAACAATGATTGTGGCAAACTAACAAGCAAAAAAAATAAAATTATGGCACAAGACGCTCCAAGTAAAACTCATATCATGTGATGAATAAAAATATAGCTCCAAGTAACATACCGATGAATTGTGGACGAAAGAGGGGATGCCATCCGGGGCATCCCCAAGCTTAGACGCTTGGGTATTCCTTGAATATTACCTTGGGGTGCCTTGGGCATCCCCAAGCTTAGAGTCTTGCCGCTCCTTATTCCTTCATCCATCGTGATCTCACCCAAAACTTGAAAACTTCAGCACACAAAACTCAATAGAAACTTCGTCAGATCCGTTAGTATAATAAACAAATCATAAACTTTAGGTACTGTTGTAAAATCATTCATAATTGTTCTTGCATAATACCTACTGTATTCTAACTTCTCCATGACTTATACCCCCCGATATAATTCATAGCATCATTAAAATAAGCACACTATGCAATAAAAACAGAATCTGTCTAAAACAAAATAGTCTGTAATGATCTGAACTAAAACCATACTTATGGAAATCAAACAATTCTGAAAAATCATGAAAACGTATACAATTTGTATCTCAATACTGTGTAAAAATTTCAGATCAAAAGCACGTTCCAGTAAAATATAGAATTTTCTGCACTGGGCGCAAAAGTTTCTGGTTTTGCACACAATCAATTCAACTATCATCCAAATTATCCCAAAGGCTTTACTTGGCACAAACACTAATTAAAAGATAAAAACACAATCATCACAGTAGCAATAATCATGTCATCACACTCAAACAGAAAATAAAAGTTGCAAATAAGATAAATATTGGGTTGCCTCCCAACAAGCGTTATTGTTTTATGCCCCTAGCTAGGCATATTGCATAGTTTCAAGTATTATCGTCTTTCAAATTAATTCCATAGGTGGCTCTCATAATGGATTCATATGGTGGTTTAATTCTCTTCCTTGGGAAGTGTTCCATCCCATTCTTTTATGGAAATTGGAACCTTATGTTTCCTTCTTTCATATCAATAATAGCACCTATGGGTCGTAGGAAAGGCCTACCAAGTATTATAGGACAAGACGGATTGCATTCAATATCAAGCACAATGAAATCCACGGGCACATAATTTCTATTTGCAATTATAAGAACATCATTAATTCTTCCCAATGGTTTCTTAGTAGTTGAATCCGCTAGATGCAAGTGAGGGAACATTCATCCATATCGGTGAGACCTAGCACGTCACATAAAGATTTTGGTATAGTAGAGATGCTAGCACGTAGATCACACCAAGCATTACATTCATAGTCTTTAATCTTAACTTTGATAGTTGGTTCCCATTCATCATGTAATTTCCTTGGTATTGATACTTCTAATTCTAACTTTTCTTCATGAGCTTTAATCATCGCTTCTACGATATGTTTAGTAAAAGCTTTATTTTGTTCGTAAGCATTGGGTGAATTCATCATGGATTGCAATAATTAAATACATTCAATCAAAGAGCAATTATCATAATTAAAGTCCTTGTAATCCAAAGTAGTAGGCACGTCACTATTTAAAGTTTTGACCTCTTCAAACCCACTTTTCTTGTTTGCATCATTAAGATCATCACCCTCCGAACAATTGGGACGCCTTCTAGCTAAAGTTGACTCATCTCCAATCCCTTTTTCATCAAGTTTTATATTACTAAACAAAGTTTTAATGGGTGTCACACCAATCATTTTAATATCTTCATCATTATTACGATAAAAACCGGGTAGAATCACTTTTTCTAGGAATTCACGCTTAGCTCTTATCCTAGCGATTCTTTCTCTACTCTCATTCATGGAGACTTGGATAGACTTTAGAGATTCAGTAATGTCATGCTTAGGTGGCAAAATTTTAGTTTTGAGAGTATCCACATCATGAGCAATTCTATCCATGTTTCTAGCCATATCGTCAACTTTATGCAGTTTTTCTTTTACCATAGCATTAAAAATCTTTTGAGAACTAATAAATTCTTTAATGTTGTTCTCAAGTTCAGTAAGTATCCTATTATTATTATTATTATTATTATTATATGAATTTCCATAGGAATTACCATAATTATTAGAGGGATTACCGTGATACGGTCTAGGATTGAAATTCCATCTATAAGCATTGTTGTTGAAATTGTTTCTAGCGATAAAATTCACATCAATAGCATCATTATTTTGATCAACCAAAGTAGATAATGGAACATCATTTGGATCAACACGAGCATTTTTACTAGTAAGCATATTCATAAGAGCATCCATTTTATCACTCAAAGTAGCAACTTCTTCAACAGAGTTTACCTTCTTACCAGTTGGAGCTCGTTCGGTGTGCCAGTGAGAATAATTTGTCATCATATTATCGAGAAGCTTCGTGGCCTCTCCCAAAGTAATTCCCATAAAGGTACCACCGGCAGCAGAGTCTAGAAGATTTCTCGACACAAAGTTTAGTCCCGCATAAATTTTTTGTATTATCATCCATAAGCTTAATCCATGAGTGGGACAATTTTTAATCATTAATTTCATTCTCTCCCATGATTGTGCAACATGTTCTTGCTCAAGTTGCTTAAAGTTCATGATTTGATTTCTAAGAGAAATAATCCTAGTGGGAGGAAAATACTTGGCAATAAAAGCATCCTTACATTTATCCCATGAGTCAATACTATTGCGAGGTAAGGATGAAAACCAAGTTTTAGCACGATCTCTTAGCGAGAAAGGAAATAATTTTAGCTTAACATATACCATTATCCACATATTTTTTCTTTTGCATATCACATAATTCAACGAAGGTATTAAGATGGGATGCAACATCTTCATTAGGAGTTCCAGCAAATTGTTCTTTCATAATAAGATTTAGCAATGCAGCATTAATATCATATGACTCCACACTAGTGGCGGGAGGAGCAATTGGAATACTAATAAAATCATTGTTATTAGTATTCGAGAAGTCACATAGTTTAGTATTTTCTTGAGACATAGTGGCAAAGCAAACAAGATAGCAAACTAGCAAAGTTAAATATTTTTGTGTTTTTTATTTTTTTAACGAAACTAATAAAGGCAAATAAAAAGTAGAGCAAGTAAATGATAATTGCGTGAAGGAACCTGTAGGTATTTGATGATGTCTCCCCGGCAACGGCGCCAGAAATTCTTTCTGCTACTTGTGAGCTGCGTTGGGATTTTTCCCGAAGAGGAAGGGTGAAGCAATATAGAAGCGGATAGTATTTCCCTCAGTGAGAACCAAGGTTATCAAACCAATAACAGAACCACGCAAATACCTAGTGAACAACACCTACACACACAAGAGCAAATACTTGCACCCAACGCGGGAAAGAGGGTTGTCAATCCCCTTGAACTCGTTACTTGCAAGGATTAAATCTGATAATGGTAGATAGATAAATTGCAAAGTAAAATAAAAGAAATAAAATTGCAGCAAGGTATTTTTGGTTTTTGTAATATGATTAAAGTAGACCCGGGGCCCATAGTTTTCACTAGAGGCTTCTCTTTCATAAAGGTAGCATACGGTTGGTAAACAAATTACTGTTGGGCAATTGATAGAAAAGCGCATAGTTATGAAGTTATTCATGGCAATGATCATGTATATAGGCATTACGTTCGTGGCAAGTAGACCGACTCCAGCCTGCATCTACAACTATTACTCCTCCCATCGACTGCTATCCAGCATGCATCTAGGGTATTAAGTTCATGACAAACAGAGTAACGCTTTAAGCAAGATGACATAATGTAGACAGAATAAAACCAAGCAATATGATTGAACCCCGTCATTTTACCATTAATGGCAACAACACAATACGTGCCTCACTACCCCTGGTGTAACTGGGTGAGGACACCGCAAGATTGAACCCACTACAAAGCACCTCTCCCACTGAAGATAAATCAATCTAGTTGGCCAAACCAAATGGATAGATCGGAGAGAAATACAAAGCTATAACAATCATGCATAGTAAAGTTCAGAAAAGACTTGATTACTTTCAATGAATAATCTGATCATAAACCCACAATTCATCGGATCCCAACAAACACACCGCAAAATAAGATTACATCGGATTGATCTCCGAGAAAAACATTATACTGAAGATCGGAGAGAAAGAAGAAGCCATCTAGCTAATCACTATGGACCCATAGGTCTATGGTAGACTACTCACACATCATCGGAGAGGCAGCAAGGTTGATGTAGAAGCCCTCCGTGATCGATTCCCCCTCCGACAGAGTACCGGAAAAGGCCTCCAGATGGGACCTCGGAAGAACAGAGACTTGCGGTGGTGGAATAAAAGTTTCGTGGCTCTTTTTGTTGGTTTGGGGATTTATGGGAATTTATGGAGTTGGAATTAGGTCAAACGGAGCTGCGTGGGATCCACGAGCTCAAGTGGCGCGCCCCCCTGGGGGCACGCCATGTGAGCTCGTGGCTCTCCCGTAGGGCTTCTGGCCTCCTCCCGAACCTTCTAGGGTCCCTTCTGGTCCAGAAAAAAATCACCTTAAAATTTCATCGTGTTTGGACTTCGTGTACTGATTTTCTGAAAAGCCAAAAACAAGCAAAAAACAGCAACTAGCACTGGGCACTTGGTTAATAGGTTATTCCCAAAAAATATATAAAATTGCATATAAAGTATCTAAGATTGATAATATAATAGCATCAAACAATCAAAAATTATAGATACGTTGAAGACGTATCAATCTACAACATATTTGCAAATACCTTTAGACTATGTTCATGATAATTAGTTCAATTTAATCAAATTACTAATGAACTGCCACTTAAATCAACATCCCTCAAGTTGTTTAGTGATACATGATCCAAATTCACTAACCCAAGTCCGATCATCACGTGAGATGGAGTAGTTTCAATGATGAACATCAACATGTTGATCATATCATCCATATGACTCATGTTTAACCTTTCGGTTCGATGTGTTCCGAGACCATGTCTGTACATGCTAGGCTCGTCAAGTTAACCAAAGTATTTCTGCATGTGTAAAACAGGCTTCCACCCGTTGTATGTGAACGTAGAGTTTACCACACCCGATCATGACGAGGTGCTTCAAAACGACGATCTTTCACAACGGTGCATACTAAGGGAGAACACTTTTTCTTGATATTAAGTGTGAGGGATCATCTTATAATGCTACCATCACGATCTAAGCAAAATAAGATGCATAAAAGGGCAAACATCACATGCATGTATAATGTGACATGATATGGCATTTTTCTTCTTGTGCCTTTGATCACCATCTCCAAAGCACCGGCATGATCTCCATCACCACCAGCATGGCACCTAGGTCCTCGGTGCCGTCATATAGTCGTCTTCACCGACTATTGCTTCTACAACTATTGCTAACCCATAGCGATAAACTAAAGCAATTACATGGCATTTAAACATTGACATGCAAGTCATACAATAATATTAAGACAACCATATGGCTCATGCCGGTTGCCGTACTCATCGACATGCAAGTCGTGAAAGATTACAAAACATGATCATCTCATACATAACATATATCACATCATATCTTGGCCATGCCCTGCGAAAACAAGTTAGACGTCCTCTACTTTGTTCTTACAAATTTTCACGTGGCTTCTAAGGGCAACGTACAAGAACCGTTCTTACCTACGCAAAGCCACAACGGTGATATACAAGTTGCCTTTTAACCTTTTCAGGACCACTGTTGTTAAATCAGATTTTAACTATAGTGGGAGAGACAGACACCCGCCAGCCGCTAATGCAATACAAGTTACATGTCAAGCGTGGAACCGATCTCTTGTGCGTGGACAAGTAAAGTTGGTCTGGGCCGCTTCATCCCACTATCCCGCCAAATCCAAAAAACAAGGAAGGGTAGCAACATGAACATCAACGCCCACAACAAAATTGTGTTCTACTCTTGCATAGCATCTACGCATAGACGGGGCTCTGATACCACTGATGGGATTCGTTGTAAGGAAAACAAAAAAATTTCCTATGAGAGAAAGAATAAACCCAAGATCCAATCTACTAGATGTTAGAAATGAGTGGGAAAAGGTCTACATACCCTTGTAGAACACACACATTTAACGATCTAAAGATCGTGGGTGATGTAGTCATACTTTCGTCGGATCAATCCGATGTAGGACTGCACGAACGATGCCTCCGAATTGCACACACGTGCAGCTTGATGTCGTCTCCTCCTTCTTGATCCAGCAAGTGAGGGGGAGAGGTGGATGAGATCGATCTCGGCAACACGATGGCGTGGTGGCGTAAGTATGGTGGAAATCCGGCAGAGCTTCGCTAAGAACTACGCGGATGAGGGACGTATGGAACGAGAGGGAGGCGGCCAGCAACCGGGGTGTTGGATGCTGCGGCCAGCCCCTCCCTCCTCTATTTATAGGCGTGGGGGAGGAGGCTTGAACCCACCTCCAAGCCTCTAGGGGCTGCGCACCAAAGGGGGGAAGGAAATCTCCTCCTTCCATCCCCATCGATCGTGATCCCTCCTTTTCAGGGATCTTGATCTTATCCCTTCGGGATATGATCCTATTCCTTTTAGGGGGGATTTTGGTGCGCATGGACCAGGGTGTGGTGCCTTGGCCCACCACCCACGTCCATGTGGGTCCCTTCACGCAGGTGGGTCCCACTCCGGAACCTTCTAGAACCTTCCCGATACAATACCGAAACATCCCGAACTTTCCGGTAACCCCGAAAATACTTTCCATATATGTTTTCTTTGTCTCCAGACCATTCCGAAGCTCCTCGTGCTGTCTGGGATCCCATCCGAAACTCCGAATCAAAATTCGATAAGACCATCTTATTATCTCAACAAACCCTAGCGACACCGAACGTTAAGTGTGTGACCCTACGGGTTCGAGAATATGTGGACATGATCAAGACTCCCCTCCGATCAATAACCAATAGCGGGACCATGGATGCCCATAATGGTTCCCACATATTCCACAAAGATATTTCATCGGTTGAACCACGATGTCAAGGATTCAGATAATCCCGTAAACAATTCCCTTTGTCTAGCGCCATGTTACTTGCCCGAGATTCGATCGTCGGTATCACCATACCTAGTTCAATCTCGTTACCGGCAAGTTCTCTTTACTCATTCCGTAATACAATATCTCTGTGACCAAACACATTAGTCACATGCTTGCAATCTACTTAGGATGTTGTATTACCGAGAGGGCCCAGAGATATCTCTCCGTCACATGGAGTGACAAATCCTAGTCTTGATCCATGCAATCCAACTAGTACCTTCCGAGATACCTGAAGAGCACCTTTATGATCACCCAGTTATGAAGTGACGGTTGATGCCCACAAAGCATTCTTCCGGTACTTGGGAGTGGCATGATCTCATGGTCTAAGGAACAGATACTTGACATTAAGAAAGTTGTAGCAATTTAAACTTAGTGACACGATCAGATGCTAAGCTTATGTTTGGGTCTGTCCATCACATCATTCTCCTAATGATATGACCTCGTTATTAAATGACAACTCATGTCCATGGTTAGGAAACCTTAACCATCTTTAATCAACGAGCTAGTCTAGTAGAGGCTTACTAGGGACATTTTTTTAATGTATCCACACATGTATTTGAGTTTCCGATTAATACAATTATAGCATGGAGAATAAACACTTATCAAGAACAAGGAAATATGATAATAACAACTTTATTATTGCCTCTAGGGCATATTTCCAACACGGTGATCATCCCGCTGAAGGAGGACGACATCGCAGCGGAGGGGGTGGAAGAGAGAGCGTCGGCCGTGCACACCTAAAGGGATGCGTCGGTGGTCATGACTGCGGATAGGGAAGGAAGGATTGGGAGATGCGATCGGGTAGAGAGCTGGATGGGACCAGGCTCTGATACCAAGTTGAGAAACAAGTTTTGCCGTGATATCCCCGATGAGTTAGGAAAATGGGTTAGTACTCCTAGGAGTACGTACACCCATGCCATGTGTCTCTCGTTTGCTTAGTCTCTCGGTTTACTGGGTCAGTAATTAAACGCGTTTAGTTTAAGAAAAACACCATCGGATATACCACGGTTTGGTTGTTGACCGATCCATGATTATAGGGATTCCGTTCTTATTTGAAACACGGTCCCTTAGGGCCCGATTCATTAAAAAAGGCAGAATAGAGTTGCCCGGTTAATTAACAGAAACCCGGGCGAAAACCGTTACAACACGCCCACATGAAAGGGCACAACAGCCGATCTGGCACCCACAAGACCACACATCGTCGAGAAGAGGACACCGTCGAGGATGCCTGCAGTGTCATCGTCATCACCTCTCCCCGAGCAGGCGACTCCGACTTCGCCGCTGACGACCCGTCAAGACCCCTTCGAACGAACGACACCTGAGGACCTCGTCGGCCATAGCCAAACAATCGACCGCAGACGTCGAGGACAGGCAACTTCGATTTTATTCATGCGCATCACAAGAGAAAGTTGCAAGCCTCACACCGACCTAGTCCAGCGCAACCTTCGGAGAGCACCGTCCGCTGGAAACCACCCTCATGGAGTCATCGTCGCCGCAGGGGCCCCACCACACGCAGCTCTGATTTCTCTGTCATAGTGAGAAACAAGCATAAACGCACCCATTGGCGAATTGGACCGTCGACATTAGAAGGACAAGCCGCGACCCAGCTCCGCACGTCATCATTGTCGTCGCCGCACGAGTCGCAATGCCAACCACTCGCATCACCGGTTGGGCACCTGCCAACCGTGATGCCGTGCATGTCCAGCCCAAGGGAAGCACGGAGAAGATCAACATCTTCAAAGCAACGCCCCAAAGGGGGAAACGTCGCATGGACGACATCATTGCCCGACCCAGCCGGGTCTACGCTTTTGCCCGAAGATCTTGAACCGAGGGTAGGCGAGGTCGGAGATCTCCATGGCAGCGCCTCCAAGGAGGGAAACGACACCCGCGGGCGCCGCCGCCACCGGCCGGAACAACCATGCAGGCTTTCACCCGGAGCATCTCGGACGCCACCCCCACGCGCCGCAATCGGCTGCCCCGTACACCTCCCTTGCAGCAACCGCGCTGTCGCCGCACGTGAGCCACCTCAAACCTTGCCGGCTGCCAAGCCGGGCCATCATCAGATGCCCACCACCGCTGCACCCCGACGCTGCATCTGACGAGCACCACCAGAGCTGGGAGGGAGGGCTGCCACCCCATCCCGACCCGCCGAATCAAGTCCACCGCTCCCGCAGTACTAGATCCACCACCGGAGCCCCCAGCCGCCACAGCCGACCCGGGAGGGCCGGATCTAGCCGGAGCCACGCGGATCTGGCAAGCCGCCGCTGAAGCTGCCACCAAACGCCGGCCGATGCAGACACGGGGAAGCCACCTCTGGCAGAAGGGGGGCTGCCACCCCGCCCTGGACGCCGGAGAGGAGCCAACTGCCGGAGCTCTTCGAGCACGCGATGGCGCTGCAGCCGCCAGGTCACGCAGCAGATGGGGCCGAGCCTCACCCACCGCGCGCACCTCCCGCCGAGAGAGAGGAAGGCCCCGCCGCCGCTTCGTGGGTTTCCGCCCGAGCCGCCAGAGAGGCGACGCGGGGGCCTTTCTAACTTTTCCTCCAATGGTGTTTTTTAGGGATTCAGTTCTCGTGAATACAAATCACATCGCCGCATACCTAACACACAGCTAGTGAAAAGATACGGCAGCCTTCATCTGATACGACCTCCGTTGCGGCGACCACGACAAGAGCGAAGCTTCGTCTCATCATCGATCCCAGGTAGGCATCAATATCAAGTGCTTCTTTGAGTTCCTTGTGTTTCCATTCATTCTTTGTAATAAAGTTTCGCAGAGAAATTTTCTATCGCTATATAATCTATGGGAAACTTTGTTTTTGCCAATCTAGATTTTGCCCACTGTAATTTGTATTGATCTAGTGTACAGTGTACACTTCTGTATAGAGGCGTACATAGCACCCGCAAGTTCCTTTAATTTTGCGAACCAACCTGTGGTTGGATGGTTAGAGGGACTGTGGTATCCCCAACCCACCAGGGTTCAAGTCCTGGTGCTCGCATTTATTCCTGGATTTATTTCAGGATTTCCGGCGATGCGCATTCAGTGGGAGGAGACGTTCCCGTCGACGACGAGGCGCCTACGGTGACTTCGTAAATCTCAAGATGATATGCCGGCTAAGTCTCTCGGAGGTGCTCATAGGGGTAGGGTATGCGTGTGTGCGTTCATAGGGGTGAGTGTATGCGCGTGTATGTGAGCGCTTGCATCTGTATTAAAAAAAAAAGTTCCTTTAATTTTCTCTGTGAATGTACTCGTTTCTATGAAGATGCAAATTTGGTGTATACTGCTTTATAATTTGATGACTAAGCAGAATATACTTCTTTTAAAAATGTACTATATGTAGTTTTCTCTTATTGAGATTTTGCACCATATTTCTACGGAATTGCTATATTCTATTGGAATACTCTTTTCACGGCGACTATACCAGATATGGACATAATCTTTACATAAATGATATCCCCAGTACATACTTATCTTCATAAAAAAAGTATATACTCCTTTGGAAAAAAATATTGTGTATACACGGTCCCAACTAAATAGTATATACAACTAAAAAAAAAGTATCTACATCTCAACATCTTAGGTAAATGTAGCGTATATTCACTTATAAAAAAAGGTAGTATATACTCTATCAGCAAAGTGTAGTATATACTCATCCACAAAAATGTTGTATGTACCTTGTCAGATAAAAAAAGTTGATGTACCCCTTATAAAAAAGCAATATCTACCCTACTAGGAAAAGGCAATATATACTTACACTCAAAAAAGTATATACCCATTCCCTCAAAAAAAAGTATATACCCTCTCAGCAAAGTGCAGTATATAACCCCTAAAAAAAGTATGTCTCACTAAAAAAATGTAAAATATGGTGCCTACTGTCTGGTCTTAAAAAGTAGCATATACACGTCATACTTATTTTATGCTATGTCGTCTAATAAAAAAAAATGATGTATACTGCACGCTTGCATGTAATAGTATATACCGTAAATGTCAGTACAACAGTATATACCCCAAACTAGTATCATGTGTACTACTTTCAAGAGAACTTGTTGCGTCACGCAGCCGCCTCTCTCCCAAAAGGCGCCTAGTGTTCCTCTGCCTTCCGTCGGCGCTGCCGCCGGTCCACCTCGTCTTCGGTGGCCTTAGGCCATGGCGACGCGGTGGATCCCGGCCCTTGCCGGCGGGAGGGCTCCGTCTTTAGATGTTTCTTTGAGTTTTGTTAGTGTTTGTGTCCTGCTCAGAAAGACGAGACACCAGCGTCTCTCTAAAGATGGAATAAGGTTCTCCCCGTCTAGCCCCCGTCCCGGTGGTGCGTCTAGCATTGTCGGTGGGCGTGTGGAGGTGTGTCTCCGGCGATCTGTCCTTGGTGGATTGCTCGGATCTGGTCGTAGTTCGTCTACGTTCATATAATTTCAGGTTGGATCCTTCCGATCTTCGCTACTCTTCAACGACGGCGGTTGCTGTTCTGGTGCGATGGTCCTATGGGGCCTTAGCACGACGACTTCCCGACTGTCTACTACAACAAGTTTTGCCCGTCTCCGGCGAGGGAGGGGCGATGACGGCGGCGCGCCTTCGGCTCGCTTCAGTGCTTGTAGTCGTCGCTAGGTGGTCTACGGATCAAGATGTAATTTTTATTATTTCTCATGTTCGTTGTACTGCCATGATTGAATATTAACAGATCGGAAGTTTTCTTGCAAAAAAATGTGTACTACTTTCAAAAGTGCGATATACTTCATGGAAGGAAAAAATGGCGTCAACTACTCTAAGTAGTTACAATTTTGAATGACGCATGGCTGTTCCTAACTTCTAGGGAGTAGCTAACGTATCCAAAAAATCTAGTTAGATTTTATGACTAATCTACACGAACAGTTGAGTAGTTGTTGTTATTGGATCTTTTAAACCTATCCACTAAGGGTGGAGTACATACTCCTGGGAGTACATACTCCCATCTTTAATGGATATGGGTAAACGGGTTAGATAGTGCCAGAAACAACCGATTGTAACAAACCAGCCGTGCAAACTAAAAAGGCCTAATTAATCTCCACTTCATTCATAACAACTCACGTGAAACTAGGAACGTGAACTATCTTCCAAATTTTACCTACTTGGAGAATTGACGTCGTTATTTTTTTTTGTTTTTCCGTACTGCCGTTTAGTGTTTATAAGAAATACTACTACAAAATAAGTATGTACTCTTCTAGAAAAATAAGTATGTACTGATTTACAATCACACATGTATATACTGTAATTTTTTAATTAGGAGTATATACTACTTTTCTTTTGAACATTGGAGTGCAGATAGTGCTCCCTAACACATTCCAAAAAAAATAGTGCTCCGTAATACACTTCTTTTTTTGTATAACAAGTATATGTTGCTAGCCATTTTAACGGTATATATTTTTTACAATTTTAAGGAAATATTTCCGGAACAGTATATACTGCTTGGCTATTGAAGCAGTATATACATTTTTTTCGAAGGAGTATATACTGTTTTGTGTGAAAGGAGTATATACTGTTTTTCTTCTTCAAGGGAGTAAATACTGTTTGGCAATCGAAGACGTGCGCTGGGATTTAGATCAACGGCAGGCAGAGCAAGGAGTACATACTCCCGGGGATATAGAATAATTTCCATATATATATATATATATATATAGACACACACATATAGGGTGGGTCTATTCTAACAACACCCCTTAAGATCTTATTCTAACAACATTAGGCTTATTCTGCTAACAAAAACAAACTACCCCGCGAACCCAAACCGAACCACAGACGCCCATGAGAAAAACCGCAACAGCCCAACCCACCTTCTTCCCCGAAGGCACCCACCCCCACCCCCATAACCACCTTCTTCTCGCACGCTACCACCACCACCCCGCGTACCACGCCACGACCTCTTTCCCACCTTCTGCCTCCACCACGCCCCACCACCCGCGCCGGAGTGCGCCGTCCCCGCGACGGCCCGTAGAACCGCCATCGCCCGGGCACGCTACCCGGCACCTCGTCGCCGCCAAGCCTGCCATCTCCCCTACCGCCCCATCTCCATTCCCGCGGACCAGCAACCCTCCCGGTGGTCTTCCGTCGCGGATACGCACCGGTTGAGTGCAAATCTGGCAATGCCGGAGCTCCCTTGCCGAGATCCATGGGCGCCGGGTGTGTTGAGCTGCCGGTGCTCCACCCCTGCCCAGATCCGTCAGGCATGCGCAGGGTCTGGCCGCCCGCCCCTCCGCCGCCGCTCGGGTCTCGGTCGCCCTCCCCTCCCCACGCTGCCGCGCGGGACGGCCGCAACAGCACCGGAGGCGAGCCGCCCTCCTCTCTCCCCTTTCCTTCTTCCTCCTAACTTCTCAGACAATCGCGGCCCCGACCACCATGGAGGAGAGAGCACCCTACCTCCCGCGGCCTCACTCTCCGACGCGGATCCGGCGGGCGCGGCCCCAGCCAGTCCTCTCTGCCGTGGATCCGACGGGAGAAAATCCCGTCCGTCACCTCTGGCGAGCTCTAGCCCACGAGGTACCCCACGGGTGGGCGGGAGCCACCGTGTGCAGTTCGCCGGCTCCCCATGTGCAGCTCTCCCGACGTCCGGCGGAGAGCCAGGAGATTCGCGTGTCGTTTGTGATTCGCCCGCGCTATCGCTGCAGTTTGCTGGCACATTGTGGTTCACTTGTTCATGCCAGAGCCGTTGTCGTTGTTCCCCCTCCTATGCATCTCGGTGGAGAAGGATGGCGTTGTCGACTCACAGCCGGGATCCCCGCCGCCCGACGCCTCCCCGGTGACCATTGGCTCCCGTGCCGCTCCTCTGTACACTCCGCTTGCGTGCGTTTGCAGCTCGCGTGTGATGTGCATGCGGTTTCAGTATGCAGTTCAGAAATGCTATTTTTGCTTTCTTTTTCTGTAGATTTTGGATTGTGCAGTTCCCATCGTGCGGTTTCAGTGGTGCAGTTCGGTGGGGCATGACTTGTGGCTCCTTTTTTTCAGCGAGGGTCTCCGGTACGGTGGTGCACACTGGCAAACCCAGTTTTATGGTGCACGAGGACTGCAGTTCATCTTGATTGGAGAGTGTTGAAAAATGGATACAGTTCATATTATAACAAAATTGTAGTTCGCTTCAATTCATTGATGTAAAAAGAGTAAAAAGAAAAAAAAACGTGATGGAAAACGATAGTGTAGTTCATTTTGCGGATTAGCGCAGTGCAATTTTGCACACAAATGGCCGGACTTTATCGATCCGGTGACCTCCTCTGCCACATGCATGTGCTTTTAGTCCAGTGCTGCAGTTGTGGGCGCGGGCATGATGTGTAGTTCGGTCAGAGTGGTCGTGCGGGTCGACCAGACCAAGCATGCAGATCGCTTGCTAGAAAATTTGTGAATGCAAAAAAACTCCGCAAAAAAAAACTCCTTTGTTCTTCACTTGGTAAACGAGAGAAAAAAACATCTCAAAGAAGTTCGCTTCCTTTTAGATGTAGTTCACTCGCTCAGTCCCCGTGGTCCACTCGGCTGGTCTACGTGCGTAAAAAAATATAAGTATGAAAAAAGACAACAAAAACTCATGCGGTTCACTTTCGGTAGGGTCGCGGTTCACTTTCGGTAGTGTTACGGTTCACTTACGCCCAATGTGCGCTGCAAAAAATATTAAGAAAACGACAAAAATAGTAATGCGGTTCACTTTCGGTAGTGTTGCGGTTCACTTGCCCTCGTCTCTGCGGTCCACCCTCGTTCATAAAAAAGTTAGAAAAAAGGACAAAATAAATCATGCAGTTCGCTTTCCCGTGGTTCATTTTTGCCATTTGAAAAAAAATGCAGTTCTCTAGTCTCGACCACGCAATCCTGATGCATTTAAAAAATAATATAGTACACTAACATTGACCATGTGGTCCATTTAAGCCTGTGAAAAAAGTAAAAAAAAAGGCAAAAAAAAATCATACGGTTCACTTAGACTCGTGTCGTGGTTCACCTTTCCCTTTGATGTGGTTCACTTGCCCTCATGTTTGTGGTCCACTCTCGTTCATAAAAAAGTTAGAAAAAGAACAAAAGAAATCATGCAGTTTACTTGCACGTCTGATGCAGTGCGGTTTTCCATCTGAAGCAGTGCGGTCGGCCGTCTGATGCTGTTCATCTCGTAAGTGCAGAAAAATGTCACGGAAACGAAAAAAAAGTAATGCGGTTCACTTCTCGATAGTGTTGCGGTTCACTTATGCCCGATGTGAAGCGCGGTCCACTTCCTCGCCTGGGAAAATTTACTGCCTGACAAAATGAAATCAAGAAGTTTGTTTGCCCGTGTGATGCAGTGCGGTTTTCAGTCTGAGGCAGTGCGATTTTCTGTCTGATCCAGTTCACTCGTCGATTTTGGTGTTGCGAAAAAACAAAGTGTCCGCATTTCGGTAAAATCAAAACTGCTCTTAAACCGTAAGGAATTATAGAGAGTGTTCTACATGAAAAAGTGTCACTCGTCGGCTGCCGCACTATATTCAAAATTAATTTAAAACCGTAAGGAATCTCAAAACATGTTCTACATATGAAAGTTGCACCTCTTCATAGCTTTCCAACGGTGTATGACACGCCTCATTTCAACAAATGATTAAAAAATTGCAGCAAAAACCGTACCGAAAAAATTAAAAAATTTGAAAAACAGAGTTTTCGTGTTTGGGTAAATTTGAAACTGCTCTTAAACCGTAAAGAATTAGAGAAAATATTCTATATGTAAAAGTTGCATCTCGACGATATCTTTCCAACGGCGTATCATTTGCATCATTCCGGCGAGCGGTTTGAAAAAAACGCGAAAATAGGCTCGCTGGCACTCGTCGGGCGCCGCACCATTTTCGAAACTGCTCTTAAACCGTGAGAAATCTCGAAAAGTGTTCAACATGGCGAAGTTGCGCCAAATCCATAGCTTTCCAACGGCGATCAGACACTTCGTTCCGACAAATGGTTAAAAAACTGGATAAAACAGTACCGAAAAAATGGCGTGCAGTTTTTTGCGACGAGAAGTTCACTCGTCTCAGTATTGCAGTACTTTTGCTTCAAAAATGCCGTGCACTTGCATTGAGCATGCAATTCGGAAGTGTGTGCAGAATATTATTCTGCTAATATTAGCTGAATAGATCAGCTGTATACATAGGGTGGGTCTATTCTAACCACTGTTCAAAAATTCATCCGATTAATCAGTTAACGGGCCAGTTAATCGCTACTCATAGGGTGGCCGAATCGAATAATACCTATTCGTCGTGTTAACTTGTCAGGCCGATTAATTGGCCTGTCAGACCGATTAATCGGTTGTTAGGCCAATTAATCGCTGCTGGCCCATTAACTTGTGGGCAAACAAAGCCCAAAATTTTGGTCCGTAACCCCTCCCATCCACCTATCGCTCCTCAATAGCTAGGGTTCGACCAAACAACAACATATTTTGGTATATTACATACCTGAGAGCATGAGAGTCTGGTATAATACGTAAAAAACTAGATATATGTTAGCAAGTTCCTATTTAATCTATCGATTAATGGTCGACTGATTAATCCAGTTAATAGACCGATTCACCGATTAATCACTACTCCCAGGCAGGCCGAGCAGCTACCAGTTACAGATTTCCTGAACAATGATTCTAACAACACCCCTTAAGACCTTATTCTAACAACACTAGGCTTATTCTGCTAACAAAAACAAACTGCCCCGCGCACCCAAACCGAACCACAGACGCCCATGAGAAAACCCGCAACAGCCCAACCCACCTTCTTTCCCGAAGGCACCCACCCCCACCCCCATAACCACCATCTTCCCGCACGCTACCATCACCACCCCGCGTCCCACGCCACGACCTCTTTCCCACCTTCTGCCGCCACCACGCCCCACCACCCGCGCCAGAGCGCGCCATCCCCGCGATGGCCCGCAGACCCGCCATCGCCCGGGCGTGCTACCCGGCACCTCGCTGCCGCCAAGCCCGCCATCCCCCCCACCGCCCCACCTCCATTCCCGTGGACCAGCAACCCTCCCGGTGGTCTTCCGTCGCGGATACACACCGGTAGAGTGCATATCTGGCAACGCCGGAGCTCCCTTGACGAGATCCATGGGGCGCCGGGTGTGTGGAGTTGCCGGTGCTCCACCCCTGCCCAGATCCGTCAGGCGTGCGCCGGGTCTGGCCGCCCGCCCCTCTGCCACCGCACGGGTCCCGGCCGCCCTCCCCTCCCCACGCCGCCGCGCGGGACAGCCGCAACAGCACCGGAGGCGAGCCGCCGTCCTCTCTCCCCTTTCCTTCTTCCTCCTAACTTCTCTGACAACCGCGGCCCTGGCCACCATGGAGGAGAGACCACCCTACCTCCCGCGACCTCACTCTCCGGCGCGGATCCGGCGGGCGCGGCCCCAGCCAGTCCTCTCTGCCACGGATCCGACGGGAGAAAATCCCGCCCGTCGCCTCTGGCAAGCTCTGACCCACGAGGTACCCCACGGGTGGGCGGGAGCCACCGTGTGCAGTTCGCCGGCTCCCCACGTGCAGCTCTCCCGGCGTCCGGTGGAGAGCCAGGAGATTCGCGTGTCGTTTGTGATTCGCCCGCGCAATCGATGCAGTTCGCTGGCACATTGTGGTTCACTTGTTCATGCCAGAGCCGTTATCGCTGTTCCCCCTCCTATGCATCTCGGTGGAGAAGGGTGGCGTTGTCGACTCACGGCCGGGATCCCCGCCGCCCGACGCCTCCCAAGTGACCATTGGCTCCCGTGCCGCTCCTCTGTACACTCCGCTTGCGTGCGTCTGCAGCTCGCGTGTGGTGTGCATGCGGCAGTATGCAGTTCAGAAATGCTATTTTTGCTTTCTTTTTCTATAGATTTTGGATTGTGCAGTTCCCATCGTGCGATTTCAGTGGTGCAGTTTAGTGGTGCATGACTTGTGGCTCCTTTTTTTTGCAGCGAGGGTCTCCGGTACGGTGGTGCACGAGGACTGCAGTTCATCTCGATTGGAGAGTGTTGAAAAATGGATTCAGTTCATTATAACAAAATTGTAGTTCGCATCAATTCATTGATGTAAAAAGAGTAAAAAGAAAAAACACGTGATGGAAAACGATAGTGTAGTTCAGTTTGCGGATCAGCTCAGTGCAATCTTGCACACAATGGCCGGACTTTGTCGATCCGGTGACCTCCTCTGCCATATGCATGTGCTTTTAGTCCAGTGCCACAGTTTGTGGGCACGTCCATGATGTGCAGTTTGGTCAGAGTGGTCGTGCGGGTCGACCAGACCAAGCATATAGATCGCTTGCTGGAAAAATTTTGAATGAAAAAAAACTCCTTTGTTCTTCACTTGGTAAACAAGAGAAAAAGACATCTTGAAGAAGTTCACTTCCTTTTAGATGTAGTTCACTCGCTCAGTCCCTGTGGTCCACTAGCCTGGTCTACGCGCGTAAAAAAATATAGTAAAAAAATATAACTATGAAAAAAGACAACAAAAACTCATGCTATTCACTTTCGGTAGTGTCGCGGTTCACTTTTGGTAGTGTTACGGTTCACTTACGCCCAATGTGCAGTGCAAAAAATATTAGGGAAACGACAAAAAAAAGTAATGCGGTTCACTTTCGGTAGTGTTGCGGTTCACTTGCCCTCGTCTCTGCGGTCCACTCTCGTTCGTAAAAAAGTTAGAAAAAAGGACAAAAGAAATCATGCAGTTCGCTTGCCCGTAGTTCATTTTTGCCGTCTGAAAAAATGCAGTTCTCTAGTCTCGACCACGCAATCCTGATGCATTTAAAAAATGATACAATACACTAACATTGACCATGTGGTCCATTTAAGCCTGTGAAAAAAGTTAGAAAAAAGACAAAAAAAAATCATACCGTTCACTTAGACTCGTGTTGTGGCTCACCTTTCCCTTTGATGTGGTTCACTTGCCCTCATGTTTGCGGTCCACTCTTGTTCATAAAAAAGTTGGAAAAAGAACAAAAGAAATCATGCAGTTTATTTGCTCGTCTGATGCAGTGCGGTTTTCCATCTGAAGCAGTGCGGTCGGTCGTCTGATGATCTTCATCTCGTAAGTGCAAAAAAATGTCATGGAAACGATAAAAAAAAGTAATGCGGTTCACTTCTCGATAGTGTTGCGGTTCACTTACGCCTGATGTGAAGCGCGGTCCACGTCCTCGCCTGGGAAAATTTACCGCCTGACAAAATGAAATCAAGCAGTTCGTTTGCGCGTCTGATGCAATGCGGTTTTCAGTCTGAAGCAGTGCGGTTTTCTATCTGATGCCGTTCACTTGTCGATTTTGGAGTCGCGAAAAAACAGGGTGTCCGCATTTCGGTAAAATCAAAATTGCTCTTAAACCATAAGGAATTATAGAGAGTGTTCTACATGAAAAAGTTGCGCCTCGTCGATATCTTTCCAACGGCGTATCATTTGCATCATTCCAATGAGCGGTTTGGAAAAAAATCATGAAAAAACTGTCGCTGTCACTCGTCGGCTGCCGCACTATATTCAAAATTCATTTAAAACCGTAAGGAATCTCAAAACATGTTCTACATATGAAAGTTGCGCCTCTTTCATAGATTTCCAACGGCGTATCACACGCCTTATTTCAACAAACGATTAAGAAACTGCATCGAAAACCGTACCAAAAAAATCGCAAAATTTGAAAAACAGAGTTTTTGTGTTTGGGTAAATTTGAAACTGCTCTTAAACCGTAAGGAATTAGAGAGAGTATTCTATATGTAAGAGTTGCGTCTCGACAATATCTTTCGAATGGCGTATCATTTGCATCGTTCCGACAAGCGGTTTGAAAAAAACACGAAAATACACTCGCTGCCACTCGTCGGGCACCGCACCGTCTTCGAAACTGCTATTAAACCGTGAGGAATCTCGAAAAGTGTTCAACATGGGGAAGTTGCGCCTAATCCATAATTTTCCAACAGCGTATCATATGCTTCGTTCTGAAAAACGGTTAAAAAACTGGATCGAAAATAGTACCAAAAAAATGGCGTGCAGTTTTTTACGACGAGAAGTTCACTCGTCGCAGTATTGCAGTACTTTTGCTTCAAAAATGTCGTGCACTTGCGTTGAGCATGTAGTTCGAAAGTGTGTGCAGAATATTATTATGCTAATATTAGCAGAATAGACCGGCTGTAAATATATATATATATATATATATATATATATATATATATATATATATATATATAGGGTGGGTCTATTTTACCAACCCCCTTAAAACCTTATTCTACCAACTCTAGGCCTTATTCTGCCAACACCTCCGAAACCTCCTCAGCGCCCCGAACCGAAAAACCCAACACAAACGAACTGCAACCCACCCCCACCCCCTGTGGCGCCCGACAACCCACCTACCCCTCGTTTCCCCACCCGCACAACCCCACACCTCCCACCCCTCCGCTGCTGCCGCCGGTGGCAGAACCGCCCGGCGTCCCCTCCACCTTCCTCCGACCGCGGGGCGCAGCCGCCTCCACCTTCCTCCAAACCCGGTGCGCTGCCGCCTTGCCCAGGCCTGAGCCGCCGCGCTCCTCTGTCTGTCCAACCACCCACTCCCATGGCGGCTCCCCCGACCTCTGCCCTTTGTGCCCACCCGGCAACTCGCCGCCACGCCCAACATTCCGGTGCACTGGGCACCTCCTTTCCCCGCCGGCAACCACCTAGGCCATGTGTGACGCCCCCGACTTAACCGTGCACTAATCATACACGCAAATGCACACGATCAAGCCAAGGACTCACGGGAAGATATCACAACACAACTCTAGACACAAAATAAAATAATACAAGCTTTATATTACAAGCCAGGGGCCTCGAGGGCTCGAATACATAAGCTCGAGTCATACAAGCACCAGCAGAAGCAGAAGTATCTGAGTACAGACACAAAGTTAAACAAGTGTGCCTTAAGAAGGCAAGCACAAACAACGACACTGATCGAAAAGGCGAAGGCCTCCTGCCTGGGGCCTCCGAACTACTCCTGGTCGACGGGCTCAATGTAGTAGCAGGTGCCTCCGGGGATCTCCTACTCCTGGGATCCGTCGTCTGGTTGCAGCATCGGGTATGGGGGAAAAGAGATAGCAAAGCAACCGTGAGTACTCATCCAAAGTATTCGCAAGACTGACATCAGAACTATACTAAGTATGCATCGGTATCAAAGGAATGGGGCTATATCTTTGGACTAGACAGCAGAAATGCCAGGACGGTGGGGGAAAGGCCTAGCCTATCGAACACTAGCATCTTGAAGCAATCTTGCAGCGTCGGAAGAGAGTAGAACACAATAACATATAATAGTGGTTATATAGTAGCAGCGCCCTGAGATCCTTTCTCGACTCCCTGCGAGAAAGTGATCCCGAGAGTAGTAGTAACAATTTATCATGTAACAGTATCCATTTGTAGTTGTAGCATATAAGGATACAACTCTGAGCGTCCTGTTACCGTGGACACGGCTATTCGAATAGATCACTTCCCTGCAGGGGTGCACTACTGTTACCCAACACGCTGGATTAACTCTGGCCAAACACACTTTTCTCGGTCATGCCCGGCCTCGGCTGATCGACACACCGCAGCCCTACCTAGGCTCAACAGAGAGGTCCCCGCCGGTCTACATCCTAAGCGCTCAGGGGTCTTGGGCCATCACCCTGTGCACTCTGGGTCGTTGTGTGCAGGGTGGGTCCAGGCACCACCTCTGTCCTGGATGGCGCCGGCCCAGCCGTGCCGCAATGCTGAACTCGACATCTGACAGAGCTTTCGGCTGATACATACGGCGCCGAGGGTCCCATAACCATTATCCCACGTGGTGGTAGTGCGTATAGGCCAGCGGCCAACTCAGATCAAATACCCAAATCCATTAGGCGTGTTTAGTAACTCGTGAAGACGAACAGGATCCCTGTCGCTCCAACTTGATAACACATGGACCACGACCAAGGACCAGGCCCACCTCTCTCCTAGGTGGTCTCCGCCTGCCCTATCGTTCCGCCATAATATCACTCGCGGGTGCTCTTGGAGCCGACCCATCTTTAATATTATTCTCTCGCTGGCACTCTTGGATCCGGCCTGACTTTAACAGTTTAAAGTATTGCAGTAATGTAACGTTTCCGTGATCATCACCCAGAGTGATCATGGCCCGATAACAAGCATGGCAAATGGACAAGGGTGAAGGGGCCACAGATGAAACATAGCATACCTAACTAAGCATCATAGAATAGCAGGTAAGGTACCAATAGCAGGCGACGAAATCAGGCTATGCATCAGAATAGGAGCTATCGGAATATCAACAGAAGCAATTCTAATGCAAGCATAAGAGAGAAAGAGTGGGCGATATTTGGATGATCAAGGGGGTTTTGCTTGCCTGGAAGCTCTGCTGAAGGGGGTCTTGTCGTCGACGACGTTGTCGTACTCAGCAGCGTCGTCGGCAGTCTCGGGGTCTATCCGGAGAGAAGGGGGAAAGAAACAATAAATACACGGCAAACAATGCAACACAAAGGCCTGACAAGGTAGTATGCTATGCTAGGGGTGACCTATCGCAGTGCTACACGTGGCAGACGACGCGGGAAATTAACTGGAACGTTTTCCCGGTTTCGGACATCTGTCAGACAGATGAACCGGAGGGGAAGGTTCCATGTTTGCAGTGCTGGAGGCATCTGACAGGTAGGTGGATGGCATAATCGGATTCTTCACATTTTTCTGATCGTTTTTCATATATAAATTATTTCCATCCGAGCTA
This sequence comes from Elymus sibiricus, assembly GCA_039707655.1. Classification (NCBI taxonomy): domain Eukaryota; kingdom Viridiplantae; phylum Streptophyta; class Magnoliopsida; order Poales; family Poaceae; genus Elymus; species Elymus sibiricus. The sequence goes on from CM077664.1 coordinate 353,358,327, forward strand.
CGGTTTATTTTCTATGATTTTTCAAAATTTTAATCATTTTCTGAAATCCTCTAGAATTCTGCGAAGTCCTTAGTTTTAAACATCACTCAGCTGTTTTCCAGAGGCTATAGCTAGTGTTCTATTCATCCTATGGCTTTGTGCCTTATATCATTCTTGATCAATTTTCTGTGATCTACATGACAGTATCAAGTGCATCTATGTTAGTGTCCATTTGCTTGTTCAAATCTTTGTTTGAAAAGTGCTACTTGATGTTCATTCCAGGATCTGTTAACTTTTACAAAGTTTGCTGGATGATTCCCATTGATCCATAGCTCTAATGGAAATACACCCTATAGATGATTTACTCTACATCAAAAGTACTATCAGTTCATGCCCCTTGATGGCATGAACAGTTCCAGCAGCTAGTTCATCTACATCTCTAAAGTAGCTACTGCAGTATTTCTGTTTTTTCTGTTTTTCAGTTAACATAACATAGCCTTTTGTCATTTTTATAAGATTTAATCCATGCCTTATTTGAATTTGGTCCAATGGAGTAATTTGGAGCTTGTCAAGTGTACTACCTGTTCACATCATTTTTATTTATGATAACCCTTGTCTTGTTGCATTTTTGCTGCTGTCCAGAGAGCTAGTCAAGTAGAAGCAGCAAAAGCTAGCAAGCGCTACAGTAACACTCAGTTACTGTAGCAGCAGCAGCAGAGCAGTGAACAAGCAACAGCAGCGGCAGCTAGTAGCACTATCAGCAGGGAGCAGCAGTGCAGCCGCACAGCAGAGCAGCAGCACAGCGGGCAAGCAGAGCAGCGGGCAGGGGAGCGGCCGGGGCGTGGCGGCCAGGAGAGTTAGCAGGCGGCGGCAGCGGTAGCAGTAAGCAACAGCAGCAGCGGAGCAGCGGCAGCAGCAGGCGAAGAGCTCCAGTAGCTCGTTGCAGGTGATGATGCGGTCGACGGCGATCCTCCCAGACACACTGGCTTGTCCAGGGGAGGTCAGTGGCTGCGAGTTTCAACGACGGGCAGCCATGGCAGCGTCGGTCATGGGAGTTGGAGAGGATAGCGATGAGGGGAGGAAGAGAAGGGGGGCTTTGCTGTGTCCAGGGGGTGTGGGGTGGCGTCCTTATCGCTTCCAGAAGCTCTGTAGCAGCGCGAGGGCCGAGGAGGCTCGACGGCAACAGCGCACGTGGCTTGGGCGCGGTCGCCTCCTCCCTGCCAGTAGGAGGAAGGAGAAGACGTGGCGGTGGGCTGGGCCGCTCCTGTAGCCACTTGAAGCCCAGGTAAGCAGTGAACCGTTACCTTTTTCCTTTTCTTTTTACTTTATTGTTTTGTCTCTGTTTAGCATTTATTTAAGTACTTATTTGATTTTTGTAAAATGCCACACTTGGTGTAATAATGCAAAAAGTGACATGATGGTCCGCACAAAGTTTGTAAACCTTTTGAACAGTATAAATATTTATTTTATATTAAAATGGCCATATAGTTGCTGTTTTGATCACTATTTTAATTCCAAGGGTATTTTGGGATTTTTAGAAATGTTGGTTTCTCCACTAATATTCATTAGGGATTATTTCCTAAATTATGAACATTTTAGTTTTATTATCTGACAAAGTTTTATTTCTGCCAAGAGTTGAATTGGATTCAAATGGAATTTGAAATGAGTTTTGATTTGAAGTGATCATTAAGCCTTTCCAAAACATGGTGACCTGGCATTGATTAAGTGAAGATCAATGTAGCTTAATTACATGGGGTGTTACAATTCTCCTCCTCTAACAAAAATTCTTGTCCCGAGAATTAAGAGGTAGGCTGGAAGAAGGCGGGGTATTCTTCATGAAGACGATCTTCGCGTTCCCAAGTGGCTTCATCTTCAGAATGATTTAACCACTGAACTTTAAGGAACCTGATTGCCTTCTGACGGGTTCGGCGCTCAGCTTGATCAAGAATGCGGATCGGATACTCTTGATAAGATAGATCTTCTTGTAGCTCAAGCATTTCATGATCCACTGCTCGGATAGGATCCTTGAAGCAGCGACGGAGTTGCGACACGTGGAAGACATCATGAACCTGAGAAAGGTTCGGCGGCAATTCCAATTGATATGCCACTTCTCCACGACGGGCGAGAATACGGAACGGGCCAATGTAGCGAGGAGCTAACTTGCCCTTGATTCCAAATCGATGAGTGCCCTTCATCGGAGTGACATGAAGGTAAGCTTGTTCGCCAGGTTGGTAGACCATTACCTGGTGTTTACGGTCATAATTGCTCTTCTGACGAGACTGAGCAGTTTTCAAATTTTCACGGACAATGCGGACTTCTTCTTCAGCTTGTTGAATAATGTCCGGACCAACGAGTGATCGTTCCCCAGTTTCTGACCAATTCAGAGGGGTTCGACACTTACGCCCATATAGAACTTCAAAGGGTGCCATCTTCAAAGTAGCTTGATAGCTATTGTTGTATGAGAATTCAGCATATGAGAGAGATTCCTCCCATTTCTTACCGAATGAGATGGCACAAGCTCGAAGCATATCTTCAAGCACTTGATTGACTTGTTCAACTTGTCCCTGGGACTGGGGGTGAAAAGCGGTGCTGAAGGACAGATGAGTTCCCATAGCTTCTTGGAAACTGCTCCAAAACCTTGAGGTAAAGAGGCTGCCACGGTCTGAACTGATCTCCAACGGAACACCGTGGAGTGACACAATCCTGGAAACATACAAGTCTGCTAACTGACTAGCAGTGATTGTCTCCTTGACTGGCAGAAAGTGAGCAACCTTTGAGAATCGGTCAATGACGACAAAAATAGCATCATGACCCTTCTGCGATCTGGGGAAACTAGTAATGAAATCCATTTCAACTTTGTCCCATTTCCATTCAGGAATATCAAGTGGTTGCAGAGTTCCTGCAGGCCTTTGATGTTCTACTTTGATGCGACGACAAACGTCACACTCGACAACATATCGAGCAATGTCTCGCTTCATATCAGGCCACCAGTACCTCTGCCGAATGTCTTGGTACATCTTGGTACTACCAGGGTGAATTGAAATAGGTGTATCATGAGCTTCTTTCATGACATGCGGGGTTAGATCCAGGTTGTCCTTTCTAGGTACCACTAAGCGATTTTTGAAGAACAAGGTGCCATCAGCATCAATAGTGAAGAATGAGGGCCTTCCCCTTTTGAGATCGCGCTTAATCTTCTCGACCTCAGAGTCAGCTTTCTTTATATGCTTGATGAGGTCCTCGAGATCTGGTTCAACAACCAAGGTATTTAGATATCCTTGAGGAACTATCTCGATGTTCAGCTTTCGAAGCTCTTCATACAGGAGTGGCTGCTGCAACTGAACCTCAAGTTCACAACAGTAGGATTTATGGCTCAAAGCATCAGCCATTACATTAGCCTTGCCAGGGGTATAAGAAATACCCAAATCATCGTCCGTAATGGCTTCCGTCCATCTTTGCTGACGGAGGTTCAGAGATGGCTGAGTGAATAAGTACTTCAGACTTTTATGACCCGTGTAGATCTCGCAACGATTACCAAGGAGGTAATGTCGCCACAACTTCAATGCATAGATGACAGCAGCTAGTTCTAGATCATGTACTGGATAGTTCTCTTCATGCGGGCGCAACTGTCGAGAGGCATAAGCAATCATTTTACGCTCTTGCATTAGGACACAGCCTAATCCTTGACGGGATGCGTCGCAATAAATCACAAAGTCTTTGCGAGAATCAGGAGGAGCAAGCACTGGGGCAAATGTCAGCTTATCTTTGAGTGTCTGAAAGCTTTCCTGACATTTTTCTGTCCATTCAAACTTGACGCCTTTGTGAAGCAGATCAGTCAGAGGCTTGGCAATCTTAGAGAAGTTCTCGACAAATCGGTGGCAATAGCTGGCGAGTCCGAGAAAACTTCTGACTTGCTTGACATTCTTCGGAGGAGTCCATTCAAGAATAGCCTGAACTCATTCTGGGTTAACAGCAATGCCATCTTTGGAAATCACGTGGCCGAGATATGTCACTTTAGATAACCATAACTCACACTTGGAATACTTGGCATATAGTTGATGTTCACGCAGCTTCTCCAGTACAAGCCGAAGGTGCTCAGCATGTTCTTCTTCATTCTTGGAATATATAAGAATATCATCCAGATAAACCACGACGAATTTGTCGAGGTAATCCATGAAGATGTAGTTCATCAATCGAGAGAACGTTGCTGGAGCATTGGTTAAGCCGAAAGACATGACAGTGTACTCGTAACAACCATAGCGAGTAACGAAGGCTGTCTTCGGAATGTCCTCTTTACGAACCCGGATCTAGTGGTATCCCAATCTCAAATCAAGTTTAGAGAATACTGAGGAACTAGCAAGTTGATCATACAGATCGTTGATTCTGGGAAGCGGATACTTGTTCTGAATTGTTGCCTGGTTGATAGGTCGGTAATCTTGGACCAGGCGATTCGTACCATCCTTCTTCTTGACAAAGAGTGAAGGTGCTCCCCAAGCAGAAGAACTGGGGCGGATGAAACCCTTTTTAAGTGACTTGTCGATTTCCTCCTTAAGCTCAAGGAGTTCATGAGGTGGCATCTTGTATGGGCGCTTGGCAATAGGAGTAGTGCCTGGCTTCAGGTCGATGACGAACTCGACAGCTCTAACAGGGGGTATTCCTGGAAGTTCTTCTGGAAAGACATCTTGAAAATCCCGAATGACTGGAACATTCTCAATTCCTTCAAGAGGTGAAGCATTCAAGGCATTCAGTGCATATATCTGACTCTCAGCATTCTGGATTATCCGGGCTGAGTAGCTGACTATCTGGCCAGAAGGATGTGTAGGTTTGACTTTCTTAGCAGCACAGTCGATTAAAGCATTACGGGCGGTCAACCAGTCCATGCCGAGAATGATGTCTATGTCGGAAGGTCCGAGAGCAATGAGGGAAGCAGAGAACATCAACCCTTCAATTTTGATCTGATTGTTGTGACTTACCATCTTGGTTTGCCACCTGGAACGGGGAGTGATAATCTCTAGTGGGGTGGGCAACAACTCTAGAGGTAGTTAATGCCGCTGAGCAAATTGTTGAGACACAAAGGAATGTGATGCGCCAGAATCAAAGAGAACAGAAGCTGCAACTGAATTAACTGGAAGAGTTCCCATCACGATTTTAGGGGACTCACGAGCTTCTTCCATCTTGACATGACTGACCTGGCCACAATTCACAGCAGGTGGCTTGGCACTATCACTGGTGCTATGATGGTTTTGACGGCCCTTCTTACGGCCGACAGAAGGACGTGATGTTTTCTGTGGCTGACCCTGGCGAAAGTTGAGAGCACGGTGCCCTGGCTGTCCACACTTGAAGAAATTCTCATCATTGGGGCGAGGAGCCATAGTATTGGGCTGTCCACTTGGAATATTCAATTGTCTTGGTGGTGGAGGCAGACGAGGTGCAACATAAGACGGCCTCGGTGTAGGGGCAGGTCGATGATGGCTATTATGCGGAATCCACACTCTGCGCTTCTGGGCAGGCTGACCCGAGGATGAGCCAACATCATGAGTACGCTTGAGTGACTCCTGGTACTCAATCAGACCCGTTTCAACCCGGAAAGCTTGACTGACAAGCGTTGCAAAGTCTGCAGCTTCATGAACAACAAGAGCAAGCTTCAGATCAGGATGCAGTCCTTCACGAAATTTCTCCTGCTTGTGTGTGTCGGTGTTGACGTCATCTTCAGCATAGCGGGATAATTCAAGAAATTTTCTCTGATAAGCATCCATAGTCATTTTGCCCTGAGTGAGTTTGCGAAATTCCTTCTTCTTCTGGTCGATCAGACCTGGAGGAATGTGTCGTGCACGGAAGGCTGACTGAAATTCCTGCCAAGCGGTTACAGTTCCAGCAGGCAGCAGGCGCCTGTGACTTTCCCACCATTGAGCAGCTGGGCCCCTCAGGTGATACGTCGCGAAGGTGACGTAACTGTCAGGGGCAACATTAGCCGACTCCATCTGAAAGGCGATGTCACGGAGCCAATCATCGGCATCCATTGGATCAGATGAGTTACGGAAGGTGGACGGGTTGAGGCGCACGAAATCTTGTAGTGAGATCGGACCAGGCTCCTGACGAGCATCGTTGCGTTCCAAACGGTTCACCAGACTTTCGTTGAGCTGACGGTTCAGTTCAAACTGCTTCATCATTGCGGCAATATAGGGTGGAGGTGGAGGATCGTCAGCCATCCTGCCAAACCAACAGGGGCAGTTTAGCATGAACAATTGCATTGGTATGGAGTCATACATGATGTATTATGAGCAAGAACAAGAATGCATTAGATACTTATTAGTAGTCATTAAAGACATACAGTTCCATACACGGAGTCGATTACACGCTGTTAGCATGAGTTCGGAAGAGAGAAACAACCTAGACATACTAGGCGGCACGCAGGCACGCGATGGAGGTTACCACAACGGGAGATAGCAAAGGCTGCGTCAACGTTGGAGAAAACTATTGAAGCCTGGTATCAGCAGGTGACGACCCAGGGTGCCCTCGATAAAAGTTTCCTGCGGCCCTCGATAAAAGCTGATAGCATGCATTCAAAGGAATAACTATAGATAATTAGACCTCCGGATGGATGTGATCACGAGAACCTAAAGTTAGAGTTAGTAAAATCGTTAACCCGAATAGAAGAGAGAGCAGAATCCCAGAGTAAGGAAGAGGAATAAAAGATCCTAACCCCATCCATTGGCGACGTAGGCCCGTAAGCCACAGAACCATGTTAGTAAAACAGTTTTTGAAAAACTAGACTCAACTTCGGCCAAGGAGTTGGAAAGGGGCTTCCTACAGGCAGTCGGCTCTGATACCAACTTGTGACGCCCCCGACTTAATAGTGCACTAATCATACACGCAAATGCACACGATCAAGCCAAGGACTCACGGGAAGATATCACAACACAACTCTAGACACAAAATAAAATAATACAAGCTTTATATTACAAGCCAGGGGCCTCGAGGGCTCGAATACATACGCTCGAGTCATACAAGCATCAGCGGAAGCAGAAGTATCTGAGTACAGACACAAAGTTAAACAAGTGTGCCTTAAGAAGGCAAACACAAACAACGACACTGATCGAAAAGGCGAAGGCCTCCTGCCTGGGGCCTCCGAACTACTCCTGGTCGGCGGGCTGAACATAGTAGCAGGTGCCTCCGGGGATCTCATGCTCCTGGGCTCTGTCGTCTGGTTGCAGCATCGGGTATGGGGGAAAAGAGATAGCAAAGCAATGGTGAGTACTCTTCCAAAGTATTCGCAAGACTGACATCAGAACTATACTAAGTATGCATCGGTATCAAAGGAATGGGGCTATATCTTTGGACTAGACTACAGAAATGCCAGGACAGAGGGGGAAAGGCCTAGCCTATCGAAGACTAGCATCTTGAAGCAATCTTGCAGCATCAGAAGAGAGTAGAACACAACAACATATAATAGTGGTTATATAGTAGCAGCACCCTGAGATCCTTTCTCGACTCCCTGCGATAAAGTGATCCCGAGAGCAGTAGTAGCAATTTATCATGTAACATTATCCATTTGTAGTTGTAGCAGATAAGGAAACAACTCTGAGCGTCCTGTTACCGTGGACACGGCTATTCGAATAGATCACTTCCCTGCAGGGGTGCACTACTGTTACCCAACACGCTCGATTAACTCTGGCCGGACACACTTTTCTCGGTCGTGTCCGGCCTTGGATGATCGACACACCGCAGCCCTACCTAGGCTCAACAGAGAGGTCCCCGCCGGTCTACATCCTAAGCGCTCAGGGGTCTTGGGCCATCGCCCTGTGCACTCCGGGTCGTTGTGTGTAGGGTGGGTCCAGGCACCACCTCTGTCCTGGATGGCGCCGGCCCAGCCGTGTCGCAATGTTGAACTCGACATCTGACAGAGCTTTCGGCTGATACATACGGCGCCGAGGGTCCCATAACCATTATCCCACGTGGTGGTAGTGCATATAGGCCAGCGGCCAACTCAGATCAAATACCCAAATCCATTAGGCGTGTTTAGTAACTCGCGAAGACGAACAGGATCCCTGTCGCTCCGACTTGATAACGCACGGACCACGACCAAGGACCAGTGCCACCTCTCTCCTAAGTGCTCTCCGCCTACCCTGTCGTTCCGCCATAATATCACTCGCGGGCACTCTTGGAGCCGGCCCGACTTTAACAGTTTAAAGTATTGCAATAATGTAACGTTTCCGTGATCATCAACCAGAGTGATCACGTCCCGATAACAAGCATGGAAAACGGACAAGGGTGAAGGGGCCACAGATGAAACATAGCATACCTAACTAAGCATCATAGGATAGCAGGTAAGGTACCAATAGCAGGCGACGAAACCAGGCTATGCATCAGAATAGGAGCTATCGGAATATCAACAGAAGCAATTCTAATGCAAGCATAAGAGAGAAAGAGTGGGCGATATCTGGATGATCAAGGGGGTTTTGCTTGCCTGGAAGCTCTGCTGAAGGGGGTCTGGTCATCGACAACGTAGTCGTACTCAGCAGCGTCGTCGGCAGTCTCGGGGTCTATCCGGAGAGTAGGGGGAAAGAAACAATAAATACACGACAAACAATGCAACACAAAGGCCTGACAGGGTAGTATGCTATGCTAGGGGTGACCTATCGCAGTGCTACACGTGGCAGACAAAGCGGGAAATTAACTGGAACGTTTTCCCGGTTTCGGACATCTGTCAGACAGATGAACCGGAGGGGAAGGTTCCATGTTTGCAGTGCTAGAGGCATCTTACAGGTAGGTGGATGGCATAATCGGATTCTTCACATTTTTCTGATCGTTTTTCATATATAAATTATTTTCATTCGAGCTACGGTTTATTTTCTATGATTTTTCAAAATTTTAATCATTTTCTGAAATCCTCTAGAATTCTGCTAAGTCCTCAGTTTTAAACATCACTCAGCTGTTTTCCAGATGCTATAGCTAGTGTTCTATTCATCCTATGGCTTTGTGCCTTATATCATTCTTGATCAATTTTCTGTGATCTACATGACAGTATCAAGTGCATCTATGTTAGTGTCCATTTTCTTGTTCAAATCATTGTTTGAAAAGTGCTACTTGATGTTCATTCCAGGATCTGTTAACTTTTACAAAGTTTGCTGGATGATTCCCATTGATCCATAGCTCTAATGGAAATACACCCTATAGATGATTTACTCTACATCAAAAGTACTATCAGTTCATGCCCCTTGATGGCATGAACAGTTCCTGCAGCTAGTTCATCTACATCTCGAAAGTAGCTACTGCAGTATTTCTGTTTTTTCTGTTTTTCAGTTAACAGAACATAGCCTTTTGTCATTTTTATAAGATTTAATCCATGCCTTATTTGAATTTAGTCCAATGGAGTAAGTTGGAGCTTGTCAAGTGTACTACCTGTTCACATCATTTTTATTTATGATAACCCTTGTCTTGTTGCCTTTTTGCTGCTGTTCAGAGAGCTAGTCAAGTAGAAGCAGCAAAAGCTAGCAAGCGCTACAGTAACATTCAGTTACTGTAGCAGCAGCAGCAGAGCAGCGAACAAGCAACAGCAGCGGCAGCTAGTAGCACTAGTAGCAGGCAGCAGCAGTGCAGCCGCACAGCAGAGCAGCAGCACAGCGGGCAAGCAGAGCAGCGGGCAGGGGAGCGGCCGTGGCGAGGCGGCCAGGAGAGTTAACAGGCGGCGGCAGCGGTAGCAGTAAGCAACAGCAGCAGAGGAGCAGTGGCAGCAGCAGGCGAAGAGCTCCAGTAGCTCGTTGCAGGTGACGATGCGGTCGATGGCGATCCTCCCAGACACACTGGATCGTCCAGGGGAGGTCAGTGGCTGCGAGTTTCAACGACGGGCGGCCATGGCAGCGTCGGTCGTGGGAGTTGGAGAGGATAGCGACGAGGGGAGGAAGAGAATGGGGGCTTTGCTGCATCCAGGGGGTGTGGGGTGGCATCCTTATCGCTTCCAAAAGCTCTGTAGCAGCGCGAGGGCCGAGGAGGCTCGACGGCAACAGCGCGCGCGGCTCGGGCGCGGTCGCCTCCTCCCTGCCAGTAGGAGGAAGGAGAAGACGTGGGGGTGGGCTGGGCCGTTCCTGTAGCCACTTGAAGCCCAGGTAAGCAGTGAACCATTACCTTTTTCCTTTTTCTTTTTTACTTTATTGTTTTGTCTCTGTTTAGCATTTATTTAAGTACTTATTTGATTTTTGTAAAATGCCACACTTGGTGTAATAATGCAATGCAGTGACATGATGGTCCACACAAAGTTTGTAAACCTTTTGAACAGTATAAATATTTATTTTATATTCAAATGGCCATATAGTTGCTGTTTTGATCACTGTTTTAATTCCAAGGGTATTTTGGGATTTTTAGAAATGTTGGTTTCTCCACTAATATTCATTAGAGATTATTTCCTAAATTATGAACATTTTTGTTTTATTATCTGACAAAGTTTTATTTCTGCCAAGAGTTGAATTGGATTCAAATGGAATTTGAAATGAGTTTTGATTTGAAGTGATCATTAAGCCTTTCCAAAATATGGTGACCTGGCATTGATTAAGTGAAGATCACTATAGCTTAATTACATGGGGTGTTACACCATGTCTCCCCCCCGCTACACACCAGGTCAAACGGCGACGACGACGGCCTCCAGCCCCAGATCCGTCGCCTGTCGTGCCAGATCCGCGAGCCCGCGGCTGGATCCGACGAGCCACGGCCACGGAGCCTCTTCGACCGCGTAGGCGACCTGCGGTGGGCCTCGACGGCTACCTTCATGGGCCGTCACGTGCAGTTCATCGGCGAGCAGTGGCCCCCGCGTGCAGTTCGCCGGCGGGCAGAGGCCTCCGCGTGTAGTTCCCCGGCGGGCAGTGCGGCAGCGCCGCCCGTGCTCATCGTCTCCAGCCCGCTCCGCCTTGGATCCATCCCCCTCGCATGGCATGTATTTCGCCGGTGGTTTCTCCACCTTTACGCTGAGGTGCTTTAGTTGGCCATGTTGTCATTTGCAGTTCGCTCGAGGGATAGAGGAGGTGGGGAGTCGACTCCGCGACCTTGCAGTCCACAGCGCGCCGCACTGCGAGCACGAGCGGCGGCAGAGGAAGCACCCGCAGTCGTGGCTCTGCCTCCGGCGTCCGTAGCACGTCGCCGGCGCGGTGGATCCAAGGGCGCCCATGCAGTCCACTACGTGGGTGCTCGCAGCACGCCAGCACTCCGCCCCGCGAGATTCGGCGGGCTGCCTCTGTCCCCGTCTTCCAACTCTGCTCCTCCATCGCTGGAGCAGCGCGGGCATGGCGATGCAGTGCACTGTGATTCCGCGTGTAGTGCAGATCGGGTATTGCGCGAGGTTGCCGCGGTGATTTTTTTGGGAGTAATTTTGCAGTTCACTCGCTTTGGCGAGCGGTTCGGTGGGCACTTCCCGTGCAGTGCGGCATGTATGTTCGTGCAGTGCAGAAACATCGGTGTTATATGTCGGCGGCAGGAGACAAAGTGGACTGCACCCCTAGGAAAAATGCAGCTCTGTTTGTCCTGGTATAGAGAATTTTTGTTTTTTTGAGAGGTTCACTCCTCTGTCCTATGCAGTTCTTTTTGTTTTGAGAAAAGTAACATGCGAAAAAATGCAGATCCAAAAATGAAAAATAACATTGCAAGAAGTTCGCTTCCTTTTATTTCTGCCTTGCGGTTCGCTTTCTCCGACCGAACAATGCAGTTCTCTAGCCTCGATCATGTAGTCCTCATGCAAATTTTAAAAAGGTAAAAAAAGAAAAAAAATATGCGGTTCACTTACCCGTTTGATGCAGGGCGGTCTTCCATCTGAAGCAGTGCGGTTCGCCTTCTGATGCTGTTCATCTCGTAAGTGTGAGAAAAATGTGACGGAAACGGCAAATAAAAGTAATGCGGTTCACTACTCGATAGTGTTGCGGTTCACTTACGCCCGAATTGAAGCTTACTTCACTTCCTTTCCTGGGAAAATTTACGTCCGACAAAAAGAAAATCATGCAGCTCGCTCACCTGTCGGATGCAGTGCGGTTTTTAGTATGAAGCAGTGCGGTTTTTTGTACGCTGAAGTTCACTCGTCGATTTTGGTGTCGCGAAAAACAGAGTGTCCGCATTTCGGTAAAATCAAAACTGCTCTTAAACCGTAAGGAATTAGAGAGACTTTTCTACATGAAAAAGTTGCGCCTCAACGATATCTTTCCAACGGCGTATCATTCGATTCATTCTGACCAGCGATTTGTAAAAATTCGCGAAAAAAGGCCGCTGCCACCCGTCGTCCGCCGCACCATTTTCAAAATTAATTTAAAACCGTAAGGAATATCAAAAACTTTTCTACATATGAAAGTTGCGCCTCGTCCATAGCTTTCCAACGGCATATCACACGACTCATTTCGACAAACGGTTTAAAAACTGGAGCAAAAACAGTACCGAAAAATTACAAAAATTTGAAAAAACAGAATTCCGCGATTTAGTAAATTTGAAACTGCTCTTAAACCGTAAGGAATTAGACAAAGTAATATATATGAAAAAGTTGTGCCTCGACGATATCTTTCCAACAGCGTATGATTTGCTTAATTTCGATGAGCGGTTTAGAAAAAAACACGAAAATACGCTCGCTGCGACTCGTCGGGCGCCCACCGTTTTCGAAACTGCTTTTAAACCGCGAGGAATCTCGAAAAAATTTCAACATGGCGAAGTTGCGCCTAATCCATAGCTGTCCAACAGCGTATTACATGCCTCGTGCCGACAAACGGTTAAAAAACTGGATCAAAAACAGTACCGAAAAACACCGCGTGCAGTTTTTTCGACGAGAAGTTCACTCGTCTCTGTACTGCAGTGCGCTTGTTTCAGAAAGTGCAGTGCCCTCGCGTTGAGCGTGCAGTCTGGAAGTTTGGGCAGAATAACTATTCTGCCAATATTGGCAGAATAGTCCGGCTGTATATATATATATATATATATATATATATATATATATATATATATATATATATATATATATATATATATATATATATATATATATATATATATATATATATATATCCCCATCGGGAATATCACGGCAAAACATGTTTCTCAACTTGGTATCAGAGCTTGGTCCCAACCAGCTCTCTACCTGATCGCATCTCCCAATCCTTCCTTCCCTATCCGCAGTCATGACCATCGATGCATCCCTTTAGGTGTGCACGGACGACGCTCTCTCTTCCACCCCCTCCGCTCCGACAATAGTGGCCGCAAAAATGGATGTGGTGGTGGTCAAGGACAAGAACGTTGACTCGGTAATGCGCGTTACCGACCCAGAGTGAAGTATGTCACAAATTTGGGCACTAGGAATTGAAGTGTCGGCAGCACTTCAACCATGCGTACCAAGCCAACGATCACCATGCCGACAACTCTCCATCCACCATCAGGTACCAAGGCGACCACAACTGGTATATCGATATAGGTTGTAATAGCCCAGGATCATGTTTAATTAATTTTAAATTGAAAATGAGGATAATTCCAACCCTCATCTTTTAAAAGGGCTAAAACCTTAACACATTTTTAATGAACCCAAAATGCCCTTCTCAACCCTAAGATTTTGGCACGTACTTCATATAAGTCTATATGGACTGACCCCAAAAATCACATGGGTTGAAATGGTTTAAATCATCAAACCCTAATTAAAATGCAATATTTAATAAAATGCATAGATTATGATCTATTTAAATTGAGGGATTTCACATGGTGAATTCTCTTGAAAGCCTACACATAGCCTTCCATTATTATTAGTAAGCTATAATAAAATTTCCTTTAATGTTGGAAATTCAAATAATACACTTGCAATTCAAACCTCCATTTAAATTTAAATATGGTTTATATTCCTAGAAATAAGAATATAAATTTTAGTAATCTTGTGGCTATTTTATTTGGACCTGGGCTAGCCCCATTGTGCCACATAAAAAGTTTAAAGCATTTTGGTGTTGTTTTGTATTTTCAAACAAATGAAAAATAGGTGCAAAAAAATAATAAACAGGAATTAATAAAAACCCTCACATCCCTCTCTCTCTTCCCTGTTTGGCCCATCCCGCTAATAGCACGCTGCAGAAGCACACAAACTGGTCCCACCACTGAGACCCAGCCCAACAAGCCCCCCTCGCCTACCTCGCGTACGGATCACATGTGTGATGGCCACGTTGCGATGTCCGCGCGGTGGCCGCTCGATGCCCTCCGTACGCCCCAGCTGTATAAGGCTGCCATCGCTGCCCTAGGTTTTCCCCTCGCCCTTCTTCCCCTCGCCCCCGCTTCAGTTCGAGCTCACCGCGTGCGCCCGCACCAAGTTAGTCGCGATCGCCGCGATCGTTAGTACCCGTGGCCAACGGTCTAACATCCCCAGACCTTAGTCATGTCATTAACCTAATTAATGTGCCATGTCATCATGATTATCATAGTTAAATTAAAATCAGGAATTAATCCAACTCTCAAAATCAAATTCAAAATATAAAATAAAAAATGTTATCCCAATTTGTGAATTAAAAATGTTCACACAATCTCTTTAATCCCCAAGCATTTATAAAAATAAAATAAACTCCGTTTGGTTAAATAAAATTAAAGTCCTTGCAATGATAAACTAGATCAGCAATATTAAACAGGACGATTAAATCCAAAAAAATAAATACATGCTATTCCAAATAATACGAAAATTTGTGTGTGACTCTGAAATATTGCTAGTATCATATATTAAAATTTTCAACTCCAACTAAAATCATTTGCTAGCCAAACAAAATAGAAAACAGTAGCTAGAAATAAAAACAGAAAAGAAAAGGAAAAAAACCGCTACTGTGCACTTGAGGCCCAAGTGCACAGCAGCTGGCCCAGCCCACCTGGCGAGGTCGTGATCCTCCTCGCCTCTGTGTCGATGCCGCTCGCGCCCGCGCGTAATGCGCCGACGGATACTCGACACCGCGTCGCCACAGTAGCCGCGGAGAGCTACATAACCTCCCCGTTGCCCACCAGGACCAACCCTAGCTCACATTCTTCCTCTTCCCTGCTCGCTCTCCTTGATCTAGCACACACCGACGCCGTCGTCGCAATGGTCGCCATCGTCCGCGTGCTCACCGTGCTCCCCGCCGGCTGAAACGTTATCCGAGAGCTTCACCTGCTTTGACTACTTCAACTATGAGGACCAGTTTGTGCTAGAGAGCGCTGCATCGCCGGATCCGTCGTCATCTTCCTCCACGGACGCCGCCTCGCCATCGCCCGATTCGTCGCCCCCCTGCGCTCCTAAGCACCCAACAAGCCTTCACGCGCTCCGTGGTGAGCTGCTGCCCAATTCCCCTTTCTGCTGAGCTCGATCTCGAGCTCCTAGCTAGCTAGCGCCACTGCTGTTCCTGCCATAGCTGTAAAGGGATTCCGTCCATCACCGCCGCGTTCTGTCACCGCCGGCGCGCGCTCTGGCATTTAAATCACCGCCTGGGTCATTGACATGTGGGCCCTGGTTGTCAGCAATTAGTTTAGGTACTAATTAACCTGCTAATTACCCACTGACATGCAGGCCCGTGCACTGTAGCGTTTAGTTAAAATTAGTTTCACTGACAGTGGCCCCCTGTTGATTAATTAAACCAATTACCCAGTTAAATAACCTGTCTCTATGACAGATGGGACCCACCCACTAGTTTGACCAGTCAACAGTCAACTCTTGACTGCTGACTAGGCTGCTGACACAGCACCCCTGGCCCCACCAGTCATCCTCACTGGCTGGGTACCTGTAGCATTTTCCTATTTAATTTCGAATTAAAAGAATTCCAGAAAATCATTTAAACTTTGGAAATTCATAACTAATTCATACTAACTCATAAAAATATAAATTATATATGAAAAATGATCAGAAAAATTTGCTCTATCCAAATATGTCATTTTCATGCATGACAAGCCTCATCATAATACTGTTTATGCATAAAATACCAATAGGACAATATCTAAATAACATTTGGACTTGGGAAATATTCTTTGATATTTTCCCACTTCAATTAAATTGTTTAGTAATGCATTAGAGCACATCAGCACCCCATTATTGCCATGCCATGCATTTTTTGTGCACTTAGTAATTGCCTGTTATTTATTTGCCCACATTTGCTTCTTATCGGTAGACCCCGAGACCGCAGTAGACTACGGCTACGACTACGCTACTAAGGATCCGATTCCATCTGCAGAGCTTCCAGGCAAGCAAACCCCCTTGATCATTCTAGATATCACCTATTCTTTCTCTCTATTTCATGCATTAGTATCGGTTTAGTTATTGTTGGTAGTTGTTCTCCTATTCTGATGCATAGCCAGATTTTGTCGCCTACTGCTGATGCTTTTACCTGGTGTCCTAGCATGCCTAGTCAAGTTATGCTTGTGTTCCATCAGTTGGCCCCACACCCTTGTCCATGTCGCTATGCTATATTACCGGGCAGTGATCCCTCTGGGCGATGATCACTGATATACTATACATTGATACTTGAGCATACCTATGAGTACTTATACTATATGATATACTATATGGTGGACTTCGACATGGTGGCCTGCAACATGGAGCGAGATGGACTGCAACAGGATGCGAGACGTACATGAAGACGGGTATTGAGATATGGTGTGGTTTCATCCAGGTGCAACACGGTAGGGCAGGCGTAGTACCATCCGGAGTGATGGGCCTAGATCCCGACTATTCTCGCGGTGTAATTCATGTGCGGCACGGCAGGGCAGGCGTAGTACCATCTGGAGTGATGGGCCTGGATCTCGACCGTTTCCATGGAAATATTATATTAAATATGACTAAAGGCATGTAGGTGGTAGGTCATGCTGGAGAGTAGGGTTGTTTGTTCCACCTAGCCGACCTAGGAACTGAGTTCTGGGTATTTGATCAGAGATACAAATATACGCACTAACCGCCATGAGGGATAATGGTTATGGGGCCCTCGGTGTCGTAGTTCCTCACCGAAGCTTTCTAGATGTCACATAGATTCGGGTGTTTATTGTGTGTGCGTGAGCTGCGGGTACAGCGAGGATGGACATGAAGATGAGACAGTGTGGTGGTGTGATCTAGTGGTTTCACCTAGGTGCAGACTGCCAAGGCAGGCGTATACCACTCACCAGAGATGGGCTTGGGTCCCGACCGGCCTCGCAACGCATGAGGCTGCTATGGTTGTAAGGCCGACTACCCTTGCGGCATAGGTTTAGACTCAGTGTGATGACCTCTCTGGATTACCTGACATAGGGCTGCGTCGTGTCGTTCACCTCTGCCGGCACACCTTAGGAAGTGTGCTAATGATTATGGCATTAAAGAGGGGTTCGAGCGTGTCAGGTAATGTGGTGCACCCCTACAGGGAAGAACAATACTATTCAAATAGCCGTGTTGTCGTGGTTTTGGCACGGCAGATGCCACGGGATGGCTTATCTTGAGTGGTTGGGGCCGATGGATGCCGACGGTGTCCGGATGCGGGATTGAGCACGAGCACTGAGGACACAGAGATGTACCCAGGTTCAGGGCCCTCCGATGGAGGTAACACCCCTACGTCCTGCAAGGATCGCTAAGAAGATGACAAGGAATACATCATTGCTCCTGGAGCTGTTTTGGTAGAGGAAGAAGAGAGCTCTAGCTCTGCCCTCTGCCCCGCGTGAGTGTGTGTGAGTGTGGAATGAGCCGACCGACTCCTTCGGGGGCTCCCAGGAGGTCTTATAGCCTGACCTCCCAGGTTACAAATGATAGAATAAGAGGGGCGGGACCCTACTGTCACTGACTCTGGCTCCATGCGGGGCCCACCGGCTGCGGGCTCCTATTGACCGTGGGGCCCGCCGGCTGCCGGCTCCTATTGACCGTGGGGCCCGCCGGCTTCCGGTTCCTGTTGACTGCAAGACCCGCCAACTGTGGGCTCCTATAGCCACGCGGCACGTCACTTCTGCAGCGTCGGGCCATCATGATGTCTGTCGCCTCGGTCAGCGGGGCAGGTCGCACTGTTGCCATGCCCCCGCGTCAGGAGGAGGTCTTGTCGTACGACTGGATTTGACAGGCGCTGACCCCTCCGGCTGCCGGCTGCGGGCAGCCGGCCCGGGCATGGCGTCGTGCCCAGCCGGTGCTCTGCTTAGTGAGCCGGCTGGAGGGCCAGCCGGACTGAGGGGCCTTGGCCGCCCCGATGTTTTGAAAATGCGTCTCGTTCTCCCGAGCCTACCCGGGGGTCATCCCCCCGACAGTAGTCCCCGAAGCCGCTGAGGCCCTACGGCCCAAGATGGGGAGCCTCTGCGGCTTTCCCCCTCAGAGGAGACAGCAGATCTCGAGATGCTTGGACCCGACCGAGTAGAGCCTCCCAGCCGGAGGCCGGCCCGATGCCATAGGCGCCGGCAGCCAGAAGCCGGCCCGCGCGATGCCTACCAGAGAGGAAGTCGAACCTCCGCCCCTCTTCTTCGTCTTCCCCGCGCTCTCCATCTTCTTCTTCATTACGCGTGCGCGCAGAGCTCCGTCGCTGCGGCGTTCGCCCGAGCCACCGCCGCGCTGTGCCGGCAACTCGCTGGGCCACTGCATCAGCATTCTCCGCCCCGCCTCCACACCTGAGCTCCCACTGAGCCTGGAGATGGTGTTGCCCAAGGGGTCGTGGGAGGGCTCGGATGTGATATGCAAGGACATTGCGTACCTCCGCCGCACGCAGAGGCTGCCGTCGGCGGGGGAGGTCAAGGCGCGCACGCCTGGCAACGAAATCGCGCCGGAGCTGTGGGAGGGCAAGGTCGTCGTCTTCCTCGTGCACTTCGCCCGCGGGTTCGGCCTCCCCGCGAGCGACTTCTTCAGGCGATTCCTCAGCTTTTACGGCCTGCAGCCGCACCACCTTGGCGCCAACACCATCCTCCAGCTCTCCACCTTCGTCGCGTTATGCGAAGGGTACGTCGGCCTCCGGCCGTACGTGGACCTCTGGTGCCGGATCTTCTACCTCCGCTAGCAGACACGGGAGCCCAACGTCATGGCCGCCTGCGGGGCGGCCGTCATGTACATCCGGCCGGCTGGCAGCTTCCCCAAGCTCCTGCTCGAGGAGTCGGCCAAGAAGTGGCAGCGGTCATTCTTCTACGTGAAGAATGCCAATCCGGCCATCGACCGTATCAACTTGCCCCCTTTCGTCAACGTCCCGCCGGCCGGGAAGCAGAATTGGAGCCACAACCCGAAGAGGCTGTCTGGGGAGGTCATCAACATCTGCAGCCGGCTGGAGCAGATGCTCAGCTGTGAGGGCCTCGTCGCCATGGACCTCATCACGGCCTTCATCGGCCATCGGGTGCAGCCGCGGCAGCGCCAGCCGCACCGGATCTGCGACATGAGCGGCCGATTTGACCCCTGCCGACTGTCGACAAAGGAGCTGACGCCGGCTGAGATCGCCTGCTGCGTCAAGAACATCACCACCGCCAAACTCGTCAAGGCGGAATGGTTCTACGGCAAGGAGCCCTACAGCCGGGAGTCTCCCGCGCCTGCAGTAAGTTCTTAGGCCGCAACTTTCTTTCTTTCCGGCTGCAGAGGTTCCCGAGCCAGCTGACTCATGATGGGCCGCCCCCCCAGATCCTGATGCTGGACCGGCTAGTCTCCGACAGGGAGGACGAGGGGGACGAGGAGGCGGTCGAGCCGAAGCCCGAGGACGCCGAAGCCGGCGGAGACGACGCAGGCGGCGGGCGGCAGTGGACCCCGTCCCTGCAAAACTGGCCGGATGATGACCTGGAGGACGTCATCGATGCAGGCCATGCTGAGCCTCCGGCCGCACCCCGGAAGTGGCTACGGAGGACGGGGGAGGTCCCCCCGGCTGGGGAGCCGGCGGCGGACGCGCGACCGGACGGAAAGCAGCCGGTGGAGGAGCCAGCGTCCATGGCGCGGCCGAGCGAGAAGCGCCCGGCGGAGGCGGCACCGGCAGGAGGGCGGCATGCCGCAAAAAAGGTCTGGCCCGCTGCCCAAACGCCCGAGGGGAATCAGCCGACACCGAGGTAGCCGGCCGGGCGGGCCAAGCGGCCGATCCCCATGACCTCAGGGTGAGTCCGCCTTCTCGAACACGATTCTTTGGTTTTGTCTTGTTTTTCTTCTTGTTCTTCATCTGGATCCTTCCGCCCAGGGCCCCGAGGAAGGTCGCCAAGACAGCCACGCCGTCGGTGCTGGGGGGCGCTGGCGGCGCGGGAGAGAGCCAGCCAGTCGACCCGGCCGCCCAGGCCTGCCAGGAGGAGGAGGCGCGCGCGGCGTAGGCTCAGGAGGAGGTCGCCGCTAAGGAGCACGAGGCGGCCGCTACCAAGGCGTAGGCGGATGCCGCCATTGAGGAGAAGGAGGACGCCGCGGCCAAAGCGCAGGAGGATGCCATGGCTAAGGCGCAGGAGGATGCCGTAGCTAAGGCGCGGGAGGATGCCGCGGCCCCGGACGAGGCTGCCCGCCGGGCGGAGGCCGATGCGGGCGCGACCGGCGAGGCGGCCAGCCAAGACACCCCAGGCTCCTACGAGCAGGTGGCCGGGCAGACGGCCATGCCGAATGCGCCACTAGTCGATGGCCGGCCTGACGACCGCGGCAATGAGGGCGGCGGCCAGGCCACGACCTCCGCAACCGAAGTAGAGGTACCGCCGCCGAGCACAGAGGCCGCACCGGAGAACCCTGGCACCATGGTGCCCTCAGCGGCAGGTACACGGGTCTCCGGGCGCAGTCCTAGACCAAGGCCAGCCGGCAACGGTACCAGCAACGGCTCTGCTCCCCAACTGCAACGGGACTAGGCGAGCATGAGCGATGTCTCCAGCGGGACGGCCCCGGGTATCCTGACCGCCGCGGGAAACGCGGTGTGCATGCAGTTTGCTGACTACCATGGCCAGCTGCAAGACTTCGCCCAGGGGGCGCAAGGCAAGATGCTCCGGCTGGAGCAGTCTGTTGCGGTAAGTTTCTTGATTTTTCGGAATTTCGGTTCTTCTTCTTGGTCTGCTCGGTTGCCTTCTAGTGGGGGCGTGCCAGCGCACCCACTAGGTGTAGCCCCCGAGGCTCGAGCCGGCCGTGCAATGGGCAGGTCGAGCCTTCTCGAGCATTCCTGTGACTTCTTCTTGATTTTTCTCTTGCAGGCCCTCCACGACCAACGGGTGGCGGCGCACAACGCGCTCCTGGGCCTGTACAAGGAGAGCAAGGCCCGGGTCGCCACCCAGGAGGTGGAGCTGCAGCGGGCCAACGGTACATGGCTTGTTATTTTCCAGTGGGGGCGCGCCAACGCACCCACTGGGTGTAGCCCCCGAGGTTCGGGCCGGCTGCGGAGCAGCCAGGTCGAACCTTCTCAGGCTTTGTTCTTTTCTTCAGCCGGCTGCTGACGACCGCCTTGGATCTTTTTGCAGCCGCCACCGCGAGCCTGCGAGGCCGGCTGGACGAGGCCAAGTAGCAACTCAGCGAGTGCGAGCTTCAACGCCGCCGAGCGGCCGAGGAGTGCGGCCGGCTGGCCGCGGAGAAGGACTGGCTGGCGGCCGATCACCGGGACGAACCCGACCGGCTGGTGTAGGAGCACCACAAGGTGCTGGCTGAGAAGGAGGCGCAGGTGGGCGAGTGGGCGGTGAAGGAGCAGCGGATGCTGCATGAGGCGCGACAGATGGAGGCGTTCTTCATTGGTAAGTTTCATCCTTGCCCTTGGCCGGCTGCCGGCTGCTATGCCCGAACCGGCGTCTTGACTTTGTTTTCTTCTGATATCTTTCAGAGAACTTTCCTAGTCTTCAAGGCGTGGCCGAGGCGACCGTGGAGGAGCATCAGCAGTACTGTAGGGGCCAGGGCATTGGCATCGGGGAGCATGACGCCTGGACGGTGGAGGAAATTGCTCTCGCCGTCGAGATCCGGGTCCCGCTGATCCCCCGCTTTCTCCGCTGGTTCCGGGAGGCTGGCCTGAAGATGGCGCGGGTCCTCTGGCCCGGTGCGGTTATGCTCGATACCACCACCCGGTTGGCCAGGTGGCTGGAGGCGGCACCGGAGCACTTGGAGACGTGGAAGGCATCCGCGGCCCGGGCCGGCGCTCAGATGGCATTGAGCTTCGTGCTCTCGTGGTATCCGGGCGTGGAGCTGGACCAGTTGGCCACCCTATGGGCCGAGGCAGACCTGGAGCCGCACATGGATGCCATTGGTCTCCATGCCAGCGACCTGGCCTCCTACGTTGACCTCGACGCGTTTGTCAGGGAGCGCACGGAGGATGGGATGGAGCTGCCGGAGGACACCTTCGGCCTGCCCCTGAACGGCGAGGAGGTGGAAGACAGTGAGGAGGAGACCAGCTCCAGCAGCGCGGGAGATGGCCCGACCCCAGCGGCTGATGAGGCGGACACCACCATCTCGGTGGATCCTTAGGCGACAGGCCCCGAGACCGACCAGCTGGAGGCCTAGGCGCCCGTATGATCTATTCTTTTGCTTTGTCAGGACGAGTATTGTTAGTTGCTTGCAGTTCCACCCACTGGGGGTGTAGGGAATGTAATGAACCTCGGTCGTGGGCCATTATCTTATGTATATAAGCATGCTCTTCTGCGCATATGTTTTGTTGCCGCATGTCGGCTCGCTTTCTGCTTTCCTTCCTTAGCGTTTTTTCCTATGCGCCTTTCCTTTTGGCTTTTGCCCCGCCAGCCGGACAGCCGGGTTGCGGTCTGCAGCTGGGACGGGGGGTGAACCTCGAGGGTGGGTGCACAATACTTAGGCTTTAGGAGTTCAAGTTTGTGCGAGCAAGCGATGGGCCGGCTGGAGAGCTGCCGGCTAGTGTGCAAGCTGATGCAAGGTGTAGCCGGAGTACACAAGTCGGATGCTTTTCCTCAGTCATTTTTCGTGTGAGAGTGCTTTTAGCCTTTGGCTCTTGCCAGCCGGACAGCCGGGTTGCGGTCTGTGGCTGGAGACGAAGAGAGGGCCTTTGGCACTGCGCACACTACTAAGCCGGTTCCGGAAAAAGGAGGGTGCGGGCTGGCCAGCGAGCTCCCGGGCCGGACGAGCCGGACCCGGGCAAAAAGAAAAAATGCAGTGATGTATAGACACTTGCTCGATAGAGACGAAAAGGTAACCCCCGAGTGTCGCTCAGGGTATGTAACACCCCTATGTATTAAGCAACAGTAATGACTCTCTAATAGTGCCAAGTCACCTTGCTTTACAGTGCTTGATCATCTTAGTTTCATATCTCATTTGAAATTCCACCTCAAATTCAAAATTCAAATAGCAAGTGAAATTTAAAAATCTACAAACTTGCTGGCAAAATAGTTCATCATTTTGCAAATAATCCCTAGGTAATTAAGGTGAAGAAAAACGACCACACTTGTTTGCTCATTTAGAAACCATCATTCAAAAACAGTGCCTAAGACAACCTATTTGATCCATTTCAAATTAATTCAATTTCAAATCAATTCAAATAAGTCCCAAACTTTTTGTGGCAATGTCAAATAATGCAATACTAATTATGAGGCAGGTTACATATTTTACAAAACTCATTTAGTAGCTCTAAATAATACAAAACAGAAAGTAAAAAAGAGAAAACAGAAAATGAAAAATAGAAAAGGAAAAATCCCAATGTGCTCTAGGGCCCAGAGGTACTGTGCAGGCCCAGCCCATCTGGGTCGTCATTCTCACCTACTCCCGCCGCCGTGTCGCTGCGCCCGTGGCCGCGCGCGCGCCCACCGGCCGCTGCTCGACAACTGCTGCCCCGGCGCCGCAGAGAGGATAAGGGCGGCGCCCTGCTCCCACTAGCTCCCCTGGCTTCACTCCTCCCTCCCTCCGTCGCTCATCCTCCACTCCTCCACCATGCCAGAGTGCTGTCATGGCCGCCCCTCCGTAACCACGCGGCCACTGAGCCCCTCCTGCCTCACCGAGCTGTCCTACGGCTACGCCTCGGCGTCACCTTCCTCCACGCCAATGCACGCTTGCCGGGGTGCTCCACATCGACGCATGCGACCCCTTCTTCAACCTCGGGCAACCGAGGACGTCATCGACCAATTCGTCGCCGTCAAGCTCCCTCCGGCTTCCTCGACCGCTTCTCTGCAACCGCGGTGAGCATGCGGTCAAAACCCCCATGAATAGGTGCTCGATTTCGTCCCCTAGGCCATGTTCCACTCGAGGCCGAACCCACCGCCGCATGGCCTCATCGCCGGCAGCGTTCTGGTGACCAAATGGTCGCGCACGATAGTCAATCGCATTCGCGCATGCACGTAAGCCCATGGCCCTCTAGTTCGACTGCTAGTGCACCGCTGCTGCTGCTTCACTTCCGCCCGAGCGCCGCCTCCGCCATTGCCGTCACTGCCGTCTCTATGGTACACTTCCGGCGCCACGACGACCACCGTTAGACGCAGCTCGTCGTGGCGCATCCATAGAGCCCATCCATGCGTCCTCCCGACGTCTGTGGAGCAAGCCCGACGAGTTCCCGATTCGCTGCCGTCGCCGGCACACTGTAGCTCCTCGCCGGCGTTAACCATGGTGACGGGGCACCATTAACTGGCCTAATTAGCTGCTAATCCGTCGCAGACAGCCGGGCCCGACGCGGGTTAATTAACCTAAAAAAACCGGTTTAGATTAAAGTAAACACTGACTAGTGGGGCCCTCCTATTACTGTTCATTTGGATGAGATAGCACAGTCAGCGTTGACCGGGGCCCACTTGGACCCACTGTCAGCCACTAACAGCTAGGCTGGGTACATTTCGCTGGGTAACCATAGCAAATACTGTTTTGGGTAATTCGAATTAAAAATAATCAGGAAAATTCCAGAAATTGTTAAAACTTCAAATATTCATATAAAATAAACCGTAGCTCAGATGAAAAAGTTTTATATATGAAAAATGATCAGAAAAATGAGATGAATCCGAATATCTGGTGAAAATGCTTGACCATCACTCCTAACTAGATGAACATGGAACCTTCCCCTCCGGATCGTCTGACCGATAATCACCCGGAGCTGGGAGAACCCTCCCGGAAATTTTCCCGCTCCGACCAAAATACCTAGCACTGCATTAGAACACCCATAGCATAGCATACCGCCATGGCATGCATTATGTTGCATATGTTTGCTTTGTATTTATAGTTTTCTTCCCCCTCTTTTCTCTCCGGTAGACCCCGAGACGACTGTCGACGACCCTAGTTACGACTACGCACCTGACGACCAGACCCCTTCAACACAGCTTCTAGGCAAGCAAACCCCCATGATCATTCCGATATCGCCCATTCTCTCTCTCTCATTCTTGCATTAGAATTGCTACTGTTGCTGTCTCGATAACTCCTATTCTGATGCATAGCCTGATTTTGTAACTGTTGTTGATACTTACCTGTTATCCCAATTGCTTAGTATAGGAATACTTGAGTTCCACCAGTGGCCTTACACCTTGTCCGTGTTGCCATGCTTTGTAGTCCGGGTTGACTGTATCAGTTGTTTGGTGTACCAAGACCTGAGACCCCCTTAGGCCCATGCAACTGTACGACTCTGCAGAGCCGCAACAAGTGTGATACTACCGAGGGTGATTCCTCGTATATCACTCCCGATGATGAATCTATAGCGAAGCACCACAAGGGTGACCTTTCCGAGGGTGATGCCTTATAGTTCACTCTCGATGATGTCTCTGTCGTGCAGTGTATCAAGTGTGGAACCCCCGAGGGTGTCTCCTCAGATCTCACCTTAACGGTATGGACCTGAGTTTTGGCATTCCCTTTTACAAGTCGAGTTGGCTCCAAGAGCACCCGCGAGAGAATGATACAAAACGGGTCAGCCCCAAGTGTACCAGCGAGACATACGATGGCGGTTCGACGGATCAGGTGGAGACCACCTAGGAGAGAGGTGGGCCTGGTCCCTTGACCGTGGATTACCGAGACGGGGCGACAGGCACTCTGATCGTCTCCGCGAGCTACTTAACACGCTTAACGGATTTGGATATTTGATCTGAGTAGGCCGCTAGCCTTTTACGCACTAACCACCACGCGGGATAAGTTATGGGCACTCGGCGTCGTACGTTCCTCCCGAAAGCTCCTCAGACGTCACAGTTGAGCGGCGCACGCCCGGGTGAGCTGGTTACGCCTGCTTGTGTATACAGAGGCTAGGTTTGGTCCCGGCCGCATTCGCAATGCGCAGGAGTGCTTAGGGTGATGGGCCCATGACCCCTTCGCACTTAGGATGTAGACCGGCGTGCTGACCTCTCTGGAGAGCCTAGGTAGGACTACAGCATGTTGATTATCGGAGGCCAGGCATTACCCAGTAGGTGTGTCCGGCCAGAGGTAATCGAGTGTGTTGGGTACAGTAGTGCACCCCTGCAGGGAAGGTAATCTATTCTAATAGCCGTGTCCACGGTAACAGGATGCTCGGAGTTGTATCCTGATCTACTACAACTAGAACCGGATACTTTCTAAATGTTAAACTAATATATTGCTCCGGGATCGCTTTCTCGCAGGGTAGTCGAGAAAGGATCTCTGGGCGTTGCTATTTTATACATGTTACTATATGTTACTATATGCTACTCTCTTCTGATGCTGCAAGACACTGCAAGATGCTAGTCTTCGATAGGCTAGGCTTCTCCCCCTCTATTCTGGCTTTCTGCAGTTTAGTCCAAAGATATAGCCCCATTCCTTTCATACCGATGCATACTTAGCATAGATCTGATGTAAGTCTTGCGAGTACTTTGGATGAGTACTCACGATTGTTCTGCTTCCTTTTCCCCCCTACCCGATTACTGCAATTCAGACGACGGAGCCGCGGGGCCAGACGCCACTGTAGGAGGTTACTACCAGGAGCCGGAGATCCCCGGAGGTGCCTACTACTATGTGGAGACTGATAACCAGGAGTAGTTCGGCGGCCCAAGGCAGGAGGCCTGCGCCTTTTCAATCTAGTGTCGCTGTTGTGCTAGCCTTCTTAAGGCAACCTTGTTTAATTAAGTCTGTACCCAGATATATTTGTCTCCGCTGACTTGTATTCGGGTCCTCGTGACCCCTGGCTTGTAATATAAAGCTTTATGTTTAAATTTGTATCTAGAGCTATGTTGTGATATCTTCCCGTGGGTCCCTGATCTTGATCGTGCACGATTGCGTGTATGATTAGTGCAGGATCGAGTCGGGGGCGTCACAGGGTACTTGCTACTTTCATTAAAACCAAAAGGTTGCGATACGTACATCGACTGGTTCAACTGTAAAACGGGCGGAGGAGCTCCGCGTTCCAAGGGCACTCGGTCTCTTCGCCCGAGCCATCCCTCTTGTTCTTCCTTGCCTTCTGTGCGTCGATGAGGTAGTACGCATTGTTGCTCATGGCTTTGCTGACGATGATGGGGCCCTCCTAGGGGGAGGACAGCTTGTACTGGCCGGCTATCCATTGGACAAGCCGGAGCACCGGGTCTCCCTCGCAGAACGCAAGGGGGCGAATCTTCCGGCTATGGTAGCGGCGCAAACTTTGCTGGTAGATGGCCGACTGGCTCAAGGCCAGCTCACGTGCCTCCTCGAGCAGGTCGATGCCATCCTCACGTGCCTCCTTTGCTTCCGCCTCCATGTACAGTGTGACTTGAGGTGAGTCGAACTCGATGTTAGTTGGGATGATGGCCTTGGCCCCGTACACGAGGAAGAAAGGAGTGAAGCCGGTTGACTGGTTGGGCGTGGTCCTAAGGCTCCAGAGCACAGCCTACAACTCCTCAATCCAGCAGCCGGCCGAGCGCTCGAGCGGCTCGATGAGCCGGGGCTTGATGCCTGCCAGGATTAGGCCGTTTGCCCTTTCCGCCTGGCCATTCGACTGCGGGTGGGCAACCGACGCGAGGTCCAGCCGAATCCCCTGACCGGCGCAGAAGCAAGCCAGCGCGCCCTTGGCGAAGTTGGTGCCATTGTCAGTGATGATGATATGTGGGGCAGCCCCCGGGCCGAAGCCGGAAGTCCCCGGGACTGGGCCGGAGCTGGCAGCCCCCGGGTCGGCTGGGATGAAGATGGACTCCGATTCAGGAGAGGGCTTGTGCAGATGCTCGAGGGAGATGCCGGCTGGAATGGCTTGCCGGGTGGAGCCAATCTTTGCAAACGTGTCCGCTGCCTCGTTGTCAGCTCAAGGGACGTGGTGGAATTCGCAGCCCTCGACGCTGCCACACATCTGCTGGACCAGGAAACAGTAACTGGCCATGTTGGCGTCCTTGGTGTCCCACTCGCCAGTGACCCGCTACACCACCAGGTCAGAGTCTCCGAAGCCAAGGATGCGCCAGATGCCAATTTCTTTGGCCAGCCGGAGGCCGTGGGCAAGGGCCTCGTACTCGGCCACGTTGTTGGAGGCGGCGAAGTGGATCTGCAGCACGTACTTCAGTCGGTCTCCCTTGGGGGTGGAGAGGACGATGCCGGCTCCCAAGCCAGCGCGCGTGTTGGAGCTGTCGAAATGCATCCGCCAATGCGTGGAGTCGGGAGGCGGTGGCAGGTACTGGGTTTCCGCCCAGTTGACGAGGAAATCAGCCAGCGCCTGAGACTTGATGGACGTGCGTGGCTCATAGAGAATGGTGTGGGCAGCCAGCTCGATGGCCCACTTGGCGACCCGGCCGAAGGCGTCCCAGCTGCCGACAATCTTCCCGAGGGGGGCTGTGCTTACCATTGTCATGGCGTGCTCATGGAAGTACTGCTTCAGCTTTTTGGCCGCCAGGTACACATCGTAGCACATCTTCTAGTAGTGGGGGTAGTTCTGCTTGGAGAGGGAGAGCACCTCGCTCAGGTAGTACACAGGCCGCTAGACCGGCTGCACCTTGCCCTCCTCAGGGCGCTCCACCACCAGCACCACACTGACCACGCGAGTGGTGGCGGCAATATACATCATCGTGGGCTTCTTGGCAGCCGGCGCGGCCAAGATGGGCGCGGTGGAGAGCATGCGCTTGAGGTCGTGGAAGGCCTCATCCGCCTATGGCGTCCAGTCAAATTTGGTCATATTCTTCATCAGCTGGGATAGGGGCAGGGCCCTCTCTCCCAGCCGGCTGACGAACCGGCTGAGGAAGGCCAGGCAGCTGGTGAACTTCTGGACGTCCCGCAGCCGAGCTGGCTTGTGCATCCGCTCGATGGCCTTGATCTTCTCGAGGTTCGCCTCGATCCCTCACTCTGAAACGAGGAAGCCGAAGAGTTGGCCAGCTGGCATGCCGAACACGCACTTCTCCGGGTTCAGCTTGATCCGAAACTTGCGCAGGTTGGCGAACGTCTCCTTGAGGTCATCCAGGAGGGTGAGGTGCTTCTTTGTCTTGACAACGATTTCGTCGACGTACACATGCATGTTCCGACCGATCTGTGGCAAAAAGCACTTTTGCATGCAGTGCTGGAAGGTGGCGCCTGCATTTTACAAGCTGAAGACCATGGTGATATAGCAAAATGCCCTGAACGGGGTGATGAAGGACGTCTTGAGCCGGTCGGCCGGGTCCAGCGCAATCTAGTGGTAGCCTGAGTAGGCGTCCAGAAAAGACAGCAGCTCACAGCCGGCCGTGGAATCGATGACCTGATCGATACGGGGCAGAGCAATGGGATCCTTGGGGCATGCCTTGTTCAGGCTGGTGTAATCGATACACATGCGCCAAGTCCCATTCTTCTTCAGCACCAGGACCGGGTTGGCCAGCCATGCTGGGTGAAATACTTCCACGATGAAGCCGGCTGCGAGCAGCCGGGCGATCCAGTCGGGCGATCTATTCACCGATGATTCTTCGCTCCTCCTCGGAGAAGCGGCGGAGCGGCTGCCCGACCGGCTTGGCTTCCGGCCGGACGTGGAGGTGGTGCTCGGTGAACTCCCTCGGGACACCCAGCATGTCTTTGGGGGACCATGCGAAGATATCCCGATTCTCACGGAGGAAGTCGACGAGCTCGCCTTCCTATTTGCTGTCGAGGTGGGTGCCCACGACAACGCACTAGTCTGGGTTGGCCAGAAGAGCGGGACCCTCTTGGTATCCTTGGATGGCTGGAAAGCCGCGTCATCAGCCGGCTGCTTCAGCTTCTCCGGCATGGCCGGCTGCTCGCGCGACAGGGCCACGAGCCGGTCGAGCTTGGAGCCAGTTGCGGCGCACTCGAGGGATTTCTTGTAGTCGCCGGCGATGGAGATGATGCCCTTGGGACCCGGCAGCTTCAGCTTCAGGTACGCGTAGTGGGGCACCGCCATGAATTCGGCGAGCGCATAGTAGGAGCTGTCCAAGTCGACCACCTCGAACCAGATCGGCTCTCGGCGAAAGTGCGTCTTGGTACCGAACAGGACATCCAGTCAGATCTTACCGATGGGGGTGCAAGAATGCCCCGGCACGATGCCGTGGAACACCGTCCGGCTGGGCTGGAGCTGGGACTCCTTGATCCCCAGTTTGAGCATGGTGTCGCGATAGAGGATGTTGATGCTGCTCCCACCGTCGATCAGCACCCGCGAGAAGCGGCAGGTGTGCCTCTCAGAGAGGAAGGTGGGGTCGAGGACCATCGCGTAGCCACCTGGCGTGGGCATTACGGCCGGGTGTTCCTCGCGCCCCCAGGTGATGGGCTTCTCGGACCAGTGCATGAACTGGGGGACGGGGGGAACGATGGCGTTCACCCCCTGCGAGCGCCGGCGCAGGCTCCGCTTGTCATCGCCTTCGCTGGTGAAGACGACGTAGGCCACATCCTGGCGGGGGAATTGGTTGAGGCCGCCTCCGGCTGTTGGAGCCGTCGGCGGTGGAGGCGGCGGAGGCGGAGGCGGAGGCGGAAGAGCGTCACCCCGCATCAGGCGCTGGGTCCAGCTGCACTGCCGGGTGGTGTGCATGTGTGACACCCTGGTTTTTGGCAACTTTTTCTTTTCAAAAATTTTCTGGTTTTATTTTCAAGTTGGATGGTTTTTGAATCTTTTTACTTGACATTGGACTTGAGGAATCTTTGAATCTCTCTCTAAGTGATCCAAAGCCCTCTATATCTTGCCAAAATCTTGTCACACACCTTCTGGATCAAATTCCAATTCCCATATCTTTCTAAATAATTCATTTTCTTCTTTGAGAAAATCTGCTCTTACTATGGGTTGTGAAGCAACCTATAGTTCTGATGATCAGAAAAATCCCACATTAATACCAGACCTTCTTATCATCATCTACTCCCGCAATCTCCAAAAACATTTCCTGGTCCATTATAAAATATTGTCCAAAATATTCCATTTATCTTCTGGACAACATTGGCCCTTTGTGAAGCAACTCATATTTCCATGGCTCGGTTTATTCCCAAATTAATCCCAGACATACTAGATGCCATGTCTTTCCACATTATCCAAAAACATCATCTAGTCCAGTACAAATTTTCAGCAAAAATATTCTGCCAAGTTTCTGCTCATTTCAAACCTCTGTGAAGGAAGTACCAGCTAGAGGTACCCATTTGAGCTGAAATTTTTATGGCATCTACTACTCACCAAATAACCCCCACACACCAAATTTCAGCTCCAGGAGAGCATCTATATGAGTGCATCTTCCTCACTAAGTTTCTGGACCAGATTGCAAGTTATACAAGAACTATGTGCAAATCATTTCCAAATTTCCTCAAAACTTGCCAGCAGATAGTCCTTCCAACATAGATCATACCAGACAACTCCATTGGCTCCATCCACAACTCAGCTCTTCTCTAGAACCTCTCCAACTTTCTGTTCAGAAACTATAGCTGAAGCTACACTTCAGACCAGAGTGAATCTAGTCGAACCAGTGGCACCAAGGGACTAACTGATCTAAGGTTGACGCACTAGACAAGGTGTGCCAGGTATACGTGTCCTCCAGGTGCCATTAACCGTGGTGAGCACGGCACTAGCATGCCTGTGCCCGCGCTCTGCGCGCCGTCTGGCACGGGTCTCGTCGGAGCGAGACGCCCGCGTTGCCGTACCGTGTCTCCGTACACCGACATCATCTCTGCCGTCCACCTAGCCACTCCAGACCCTTCCCCTCGCCGGAGAAGCCCTTGTCGGCCGCCACCGAACACCGCACTGTGACGCCCGTGTGGCCATAGTAGCATGAGGTGGCCGTCGTCTTCCTCGTGCGTCGTTGCCTTGCCCATTTAATGCTCTTCCCGTCTCCATCACGTCGCCCGCGCCGCACCAGCCAGCACGCCGTCCTTGCTCCGGCGACGTGGCCGTGGCGCCGCTCAGTTTGAGAAGCCTCTCCCCGCCTATATAAGGACCCCGCCCGGCTCGCTCTACTCCTCACCCCACTCCCTCCACCCCTAATCGAGCTCCAGAGCAACGAGCCAAGGCCGAGAGGCCCTCTTGCCTCGCATCTCGCCGGAGTTCCGCCACCAACCGAGCTCCACCACCCACTCGATTCACTCCACCCCAACCTCGGCCGATTCCATATTGGAGCTCACCTCACTGCCATGACTCTCCCCGACCCCTTGCCCAGCCAAAACTCTGCCGGAGTCGCCGTCTCCTGCGACACCTGAGAGCCGCCGCCGTCGCCAGAGAGGAAGGGGGCGACGCCGTTAGGCCGTCTCCGGAGAAGCTACAGGTACAGGGCGAACCACCGTCGGGCGCTCCGTCCATCCCAGCCATCTCCCGACATCACCGTCGTCCGCATCGCCGGCAATCGCCGTCGGTGAGCCGCCCTCCTACCGTTCCCTCTCTTTTCTTTTTAAATATGACAGCTGGGTCCCGCCTGTCAGTGACTCAGCCGCGCGCCGAAGCGGTATGTAAGTGGAGGCGCCCTAGCGTTTTACGCCTTCGACGTGGCTCTCCCAGAGATTTTCTAATTTCTGTTTAAATTCAACTTTGACTAGTAACTTTGACTGTCTATTACTTTTTATCCACAAGTCCAAATCAATTGATTCTTTTTGCATTGGTTTTGTCTTGAGCCCCTCTATTTTCTGTCAAATTTTGGTATTTTTCTCACATGTACAGAATTTCTAGTTAACAAAAATGTATTATGTGACATTTTCTTCTGCCATTTTAAATTATTTTCAGAGGGAAATCATTTTGGTTTTGAAGACCAGGAGTTTGTGGACAACCCAACTGATCAAGGCAAGCCACATCATCCATTGCATGAAGCATTTCATTAGTGTTGGCTTATTGTTGGATTATTTGCATTATTTTAATATGTGATAATTCATATTAATTGATATAACTGCATAAACTTCTGCCATATCAATTTATTCATGGTAATAGCTTTGCTTGTTATGTCACTTATTAAAAACTAAGTTTAAGGGTTGATCAAGTGCCACCGACGCGGACTTACCCGTGCAGCCACATCTGCCGAAATGGGACGGCCTTGACTTGGTCTGACCGCATGCTATTTTATCGGTACCACTGAAGAGGGGAGGTTATGCGTGCGTGCTACCCTGATCAGGTAGGCGATGATAACCTTGTGAGCCAGTTGAGTTATTTGCCGGCGTC
Organism: Elymus sibiricus; assembly: GCA_039707655.1. Lineage (NCBI taxonomy): Eukaryota > Viridiplantae > Streptophyta > Magnoliopsida > Poales > Poaceae > Elymus > Elymus sibiricus. The sequence goes on from CM077664.1 coordinate 353,391,551, forward strand.
CCCGTTTAGGACAGTTTAGTTGGCCACGATGGTGGCAGGTGTCAGGAGTGACACAGAGGCCACCCAGGGCATGACTCCGGGGGAGGATGATTGTCGGTGGTACGATGGAGGGGTCACGGGTTAGGAAAGTTTCGTTGGACCAGCGCCGGTCCACCCGAAAGGGATGTGTACCGAGGTACGGGACAAGGAGCTCCATGCTGTGGGAAAGTGCGCAACCTCTGCAGAGTGTAAGAATCTATTCGAATAGCCGAGTCCACGGTACTGGACACAGTCTGCACTAGGTCACACTGGATGGTCAACCGTAATAATGATGGAAGAACTTGTCTTAAGCTCCGACATGAACTGTGGATCATGAGTGTTCCGGGGGTCGTGGTTTGATCCCGGAAGAGAGTAAGTTGATATTCGATAACAGTAAGTAAGCATCCTAAGTATTTAGCATGATCATTGCCATGTTGTTGTTTGCTGCACTGTTTAGGTTGCTGTGAGCTTGCGAGTACATTCCAAGTACTCACCTGGCATATCATGCCAGATGCAGGAGAAGCCGAGGATGGAGGTCCTAATGGATCGTGCTACGCTAACTAGGCCTTGTCCCAGCAGTGTCCCTATGGGATGGAGAGTTTCACCCGTTGTTCCGCTACGCCATAGAGTCACCCAGTAGTGCTGAGGCCTTTGTTATGTTTCATAAATAATGTAGATATTGTCATACCACGTGTAGTGCTTCTGGCCTCGCTACCCGATGTAATATCCAAGCTTGTATCTGTATCATATTAATAAAGATCAGTTATGTTTTGTTCCAAGTTGGTGTGTGTTTCCAGAAGACATGATCTTTGGGTTGGAAACACTGGGTAAAACGGTTCCCTGAGCCGGGGTGCACAGCCTGGCCGGCTTCGCACCGCTGTGGTTCACGCACGGCTTGTCGAGCATCTCCTCGAAGGTGAACCTTGGCTACCACGGCTTCCCACCGGTTCAGTGGCGCTGGCTGCCGTGAGCGGCAGCCGGTTGCTGCTCCTCCACGGCTGTGACTTGCCAGCTGCCATAGTGGTTGTCCGGCGGCTCGTCCTTCCTCTTGCCTTGCTTCGAGGACCCAGCGCCGCCATCTCTAGCCGGCTGTTGGCCAGCTGGCCGTTCTTGGATCGCCTTGCCAGCTGTGTCGAGCCGGATTGTTACCCGCATCGTGGAGTCAGCCGTAGCGTACTTGTCCGCTATGACCATGAGCTCCGCCATGGTTGTCGGCAATGAGCACATGAGCTTGTGCTTGAGCATGGGGCCGTCTCGGCAGCCCTCAGTGAAGTACTGGATCGCCTGCACCTCGTGGACTCCTTCGCAATAGTTGCGCAGCTCCATCCACCGCGTGAGGTAGTCACGGAGGGACTTGTCCCCGGCCTGGACGCAGAGGGAGAGCTGGCATGGCTGGCCAAGACGCTTGTACGTGCCGGTGAAGTTGCACACAAATGTCTCCTCGAAGTCCAGCCAGGTGTTGATGCTGTTGGCCGGCTGGCTGTTCAACCACGTCCGAGCGATGAGACGGCGCATACTGCGCCCGCAGCCGGTTCGCAGCGGGCAGCAGCTCCTCGCCCTCCAGATGCGGCAGCTCGGCCGCAGCTGCTTGCGCCGCCCTCATGTTCTTGACGGGGGAGTTGTAGGTGGGGCGGTTCGCACCCAGTATCTGGCCGAGGGCCATGCCTTGGCGTAGCACCTCCCCGTGCCGGCTGGGGCCGTCGCCAGCCGGCGTGAGGCCGTGGATGGTGTCGTACTCGCGCAACACAGACGCCATCCGGTGCTGCGAGGTGGCGAGCTCCATGGCATCGTCGAGCTGACACTTGCGCGCCTCCTCGAGCTCGGCCGCGACAGCGGCTGGGTCGGTGCCGAGCGTGATGGGTGTGCGCAGGTGCTCCAGGCGGGCATGGGAGGTCCCAGCCGTGGCCGCATTCTGCGAGCCGGTGGTCAGCACCTCCAGGCGGGTGCAGAGGTCTGCAACGTCGCAAGAGACGCCGCAGCTGCCGACCGTTGGTGGGCCGGTGAAGTTGACCACCTCGCGAGGGTACTCGTCGGCGACGACCGCAACCTAGACGTGGTGCTGGCCGAAAGGGATGATGGAGCCGCCCGTAGGGAATTCGGCGTTAGCGAAGCGCGCCGCGTTGTCACGGACGCAGTTAAATGCTCCTAACCGGCTGACCAGGCCGTGCGCGAGGCGCTCGCCTAAGGAAGTGAAGAGTCCCGTCCGGAGCGTGACTCTGGTCAGCGCCGCGGGCAGCCCCACGATGGGTGCCAACTGTCGTGGTTTTGGCACGGCAGATGCCATGGGATGGCTTATCTCGAGTGGTTGGGGCCGATGGACGCCGACGGTGTCCGGATGCGGGATTGAGCACGAGCACTAAGGATACAGAGACGTACCCAGGTTTAGGGCCCTCCGATGGAGGTAACAACCCTACGTCCTGCAAGGATCGCTAAGAAGATGACAAGGAATACATCATTGCTCCCGGAGCAGTTTTGGTGGAGGAAGGAGAGAGCTCTAGCACTGCCCTCTGCCTCGCGTGAGTGTGTGTGAGTGTGGAATGAGCCGACCGACTCCTTCGGGGGCTCCCGGGAGGTATTATAGCCTAACCTCCCAGCTTACAAATGATAGAATAAGAGGGGCGGGACCCTTCTGTCAGTGACTCTGGATCCATGCGGGGCCCACCGGCTGCGGGCTCCTGTTGACCGTGGGGCCCGCCGGCTGCCGGTTCCTATTGACTGCGGGACCCACCGGCTGCGGGCTACTGTAGCCACGCGGCATGTCGCTTCTGCAGCGTCGGCCCATCATGATGTCTGTCACCTCGGTCAGCGGGGCAGGTGGCACTGTTGCCGTGCCCCCGCGTCGGGAGGAGGTCTTGTCATACAACTGGATTTGACAGGCGTTGACCCCTCTAGCTGCCGGCTGCAGGCAGCCGGCCCGGGCGTGGCGCCGTGCCCAGCCAGCGCTCTGCTTAGTGAGCTGGCTGGAGGGCCAGCCGGACTGAGGGGCCTTGGCTGCCCTGATGTTTTGAAAATGCATCTCGTTCTCCCGAGCCTACCCGGGGTCATCCCCCCGACACGTGTCCATGGTAACGGATGACTTGGAGATGTATCCTGTTCATAGACAACTTTAACTGGTTACTTAATTAAATTGCCAACATAATAGATAGAATGACAGGGATCACTTTCTCGCAGGGAGTCGAGGAAGGATTCCGGGTAGTGTATTACTGTGGTGAGTAGATGGACTCATGTGCGCTCTATCTCTTCTGATGCTGCATGGTGCTGGTATTCGTAGGTTCCTTTGACTTCACCTTAATTCTGGCATTTTTGCAGTACAGTCCATAAATATTTCCCCCTTTCCTTTGATACGGATGCATATCTAGTATAGATCTGATGTAAGTCTTGCGAGTACTTCGAATGAGTACTCGCCGTTGCTTTGCTACTCTTTTCATTGACCCGGTTGCTGCAATCAAATTGTAGCACCTGGGATGCAGGTGATCCCGACGTTGGTTACTTCTTGGATCTCGACGTCGACGAGTAGTTAGGAGGTTCCAGGCAGGAGGCCTGCGCCTTTGGGACGGTCATCATTTTGTTAAACTTGTCTGTACTCAGACCTAATTTGCTTTATGCTCTGATGTAATGGTGGGTCATCTGACCACTGTTTGTAATATATTTGCTATCTCTGCTCATGTATGAGCTCTTGCATATATCTTTGTGTTGTAGAGTTATGTTGTGGAACTACCCTGGAGTCACCCTCATGGTCATGCATGATGCGTGTATGATTAGTGCACGATTATGAGCAGGGGCATCACAGGTTGGTATCAGAGCCGACTGCCTGTAGGAACCCCCAAGCCTTGTCGATGTCGAGTCTAGTCCTATAAAACTATTTTCAACTACTAGGTGTGTTCTGTGGCTTATGGGCCCACATTCACATACGGATGGGAGTAGGATTCTTTTTATTCCGCATCCCTCACTCTGACTTCTAAAACATCCTCACCTTATCTGGGTATAGTTTTGCAAAAACTCTAGGTTCTAGTGAGGACTTCATTCCTTGAACTTACCGGAGATTGACTCCTTCCCATCTGTTCTTCTATTATCACAAGATACCTCAAAATACTCTCCGATTTTTCGAGAATCCTCTGCAGCCTATTGCTCTTGAAATTCTTTCTTGCCTACCTACACTTGTGGTAATTCCAGCTGTTTAACAATCTTCTTTGGAATCATTTGTAATTGCCATTCCGATTCCTGGAATTCGCCCTTCCGGCTCAAACATCATTCCGGACATGAGCTGTTTTCAGCCAATCAAACCTTGATCGATTGTGCAACTAAGTCTATTCAGCTTACTCAACCTTTTGCCCGGATAATTTACGTCTCATCCCAAATTGTTGGAAATCGTAATCCCTCAGTATTTCTATACTTCGAGTTATTCAGAGTGTCTATATTCTGACGCCTTTGCATTCTTTCTTAATTTCAGTGGACGCTGATGTAGAGCACTCGGTTTAATCCTTGCACCATCAGTCCTCTCAAATCGCATGATCTTTTGGTGAATTACTATCCGGCAATTCCTTCATATTGAAAAACTTTTGAGTTCTTCCCCTGATACAAAATGCATTCGCGAGTTGTATCCTCTGCTTATTACCGTTAGAACTTTTGCATTCAAGCTTGTATCCTTATTTCTGTTGATCATTGTATAGGTTCCAAAAATTCGTCTGATGAGTTGTATCTATGCATTCTACCATCCGTGTGAACCCGAAAGTTTTTGAAGGTCATTATCTTCTGGTGTTTCACCGAGCAAATTTTCAACAGTACTACTTTTTTGAAAGAGAAGTGAATGGAAAGAAATGCGTTGGAGAAGTGGGGGTCGACCTTGAACCTTTGTGTTCATGACCATGGGAACAATGTAAATATTTATCATGGAAGCTTTTCATCAAAATAATTATTCCTTCGTAAAACCATCGATCATCCTTAATTTGATTCCTTGCAAATATGGTTCTGACCATGCTGTTCTCAATTGATATATCTAAGAGAAATCCATTCCAGTACCTCATCCATTCCTCGGACAAGGTTACAGTATTTGCAATTCCACAGATCAATGAATTAGACCAGTTTCATTCTGTTCTATCTTGGACCAATACACTCTTTTATATCAAAATATCGAGGAACTATAGTACTTCAAACGAGTTCTCCATCAAGTATTACTTCTCACCATATTGGTCATTCCACGGGTTATGAGTAGTTTGTCACACAAGAACACCAATAAGTGAATCGAATCCACACCTCAACTCAATACTCCTAGTAATTTTTGTTGCTTGGAAGTTATACTCAATCATGTCATTCCTAGCCTGTTTGGCTACGTCATTATCATGCTATCCTTCATTGTGCTACCTAGTTCTTCTTCCCTGGAGCACGATTCTGACAAAGAGCTAAGATTATGTCAAGCTATCAACATCATTTCATTTTGCCCAGAAAAGCAAGTCAGATCCCAAGCTTGTATTATATCCATGGTTCCATCAATCCTCTGCATCACCATTTCTGCTGTATTGATCATGTTACTGTTCAACTACATCTTCATGAAGCCTCTCGATATATAACTTTGTGTTGTGATCATCCACTGTTGACCCTTATGTATTCTTTGAATCCTTGAAAATCCAACCTTTGCTTGATCACCATATCATTGCTACCTCAAAGTATGACTATGGTATTTCGAATATCAACGAGAACATTGGAAGCACAACGCTAAATGTTCTTCGATCCATTATCCAAAATGCCGTTATACCGGTGAACATCATGATTTTCTTTTGTCCCTTGATCTAATAGGAAGACATCACTCATGAACTCTCAATATACAACACTATTGGAGTAGCCCTGCCATGATTGTTGTTGACATTCCGGTAACCACCGGTGGACGAGAACCTTGCCACTTGGTCCACTTCGCCTTAGCGAGCAGGAAAAATGGTTCCCTTCGTCCCTCACCCTTGGTACCGACGATGTTGCCAACATAGCTGACAAACTGTCCTCTGTCACGCCTTGCTATCGTCATTGCGCAAGTTGACACCTACCTTTGTTTATTCACCATCATGGTACGAAGTAGTTCACTTCGATCTCGATCATCCTAATGATTCGATACTGCTCGAGTCCTCAAATGCATACTTGCGCAATGTGCATATTCTTTCCATAGCACTTTGCGAATGTACCTTCCAGTCACCCAGATGATCAATTATCATTCTATCCTGAGCATGTCATTCTTTGAATCCCTTGCGAAAGATCTCTTGTAAATTCTAAAGTTTCATGCAAAGAAACTCTACGATCCTTACATCAGGAGTTATCCTATACACTTGGCTCTGTAAATATTTCCACAAGCTGCCTTCTTTAAGATCTTTTGTTTCGGTATCAGACGCAATATTTATTCCCCGCTGCTCTGAACCCCTTGCACATTCTGTTTAGGCATCGAATGATTGCTATCCAATTTGAAACTTCTTGTACCTTCTTATATATTGCTCTCGATGTGTCTACTATGTTCAACTCGAGCCTTTATGTCACATTCCTAAGATAACCACCAGTTACCTAATCCTTGTATAGGTCCGTCCTTCTAGAGTTTTCCCCGTATCCCTTTCATAAGTCGAAGAAGATCCCGAAGATAGGATGCCCAATTTCGTCAAGACGCAACACTGCAGAAGAATAATGAAGACATCAATGCCATGGATTGACCTCATCGAGAAGAGCAACAAGGAACGAGAAGATTCATTAGCTTCGTAACCCGGCCTTGTCCCCCTTACCCGACCTCATAAATCTCGGGACGAGATTTCTTTGAGTGGAGTAGAGTTGTAACATCCCCAGACCTTGTCATATTATTAACCTAATTAATGTGCCATGTCATCATGATTATCATAGTTAAATTAAAATCAGGAATTAATCCAACTCTCAAATTCAATTTCAAAATATAAAATCAAAAATGTTTTCCCAATTTGTGAATTAAAAATGTTCACACCATCTCTTTAATCCCCAAGAATTCATAAAAATAAAATAAACTCCATTTGGTTAACAAAAATTAAAGCCCTAGCAATGATAAACTAGATCAACCATATTAAACAGGACCATTAAATCCAAAAAAATAAATACATACTATTCCAGATAATATGGAAATTTGTGTGTGACTCTGAAATATTGCTAGTATCATATATTAAAAGTTTCAACTAAAACTAAAATCATTTGCTAGACAAACAAAATAGAAAACAGTAGCTAGAAATAAAAATAGAAAAGAAAAAGAGAAAAACCGCTACTATGCACTTGAGGCCCAGGTGCACAGGAGCTGGCCCAGCCCACCTGGCGAGGTCATCCTCCTCCTCGCCTCTGTGTCAACGCCGCTCGCGCCCACTTGCGATGCGCCGATAGATGCTCGACACCGCGTCGCCACAGTAGTCGTGGAGAGCTACATAACCTCCCCGTCGCCCACCAGGACCAACCCTAGCTCGCATTCTTCATCTTCCCCGCTCGCTCTCCTCGATCTAGGGCACACCGAAGCCATCGTCGCCATGGTCACCGTCATCCGCGTGCTCATCGTGCTCCCCGCCGGCTAAAACATTGTCCGGGAGCTTCACCTGCTTCGACTACTTCAACTACGAGGACGAGATTGTGCTGGAGAGTGCTGCATCGCCGAATCCGTCATCGTCTTCCTCCACGGCCAACGCCTCACCATCGCCCGATTCGTCACCCCCCTGCTCTCCTGTGCACCCAACGAGCCTTCGTGTGCTCCGTGGTGAGCTCCTGCCCAATTCCCCTCTCTGCTGAGCTCGATCTCGAGCTCCTAGCTAGCTAGCGCAGCCGCTGTTGCTGCCATAGCTCCTGTCGTCGCCGCCGTACTCATTGCCGTCACTGTAGCCCATATCTGGCCGAGGGAAGCACAACAACGTGCTCCTGGCACCACCCTGATGCCGCATGTGCCCTTAGTTTGTCACGGTCATGCCTGTGGCCTCGAATCCGTCGACGCCGCCTCTCTATTGTCGTCGGCCATCGACGTAGCCACCGATTCCATCCACCCTAGCAAGTGCTGCTAGCACCACCAGTCACGCCTCGTTGCGCTAGTCCTGTAGTAGCAAACCGCCGTCCATTTGGTCGCCTGTACAGGGATTCCGGCCATCGCCGCGCGTTCTGTCACCGCCGGCATGCACTCCGGCTTTTAAATCATCGCCTGGGTCACTGAACTGTGGGTCCAGGTTGTCAGCAATTAGTTTAGGTACTAATTAACCTGCTAATTACCCACAGACATGCAGGCCCATGCACTGTAGCATTTAGTTAAAATTAGTGTCACTGACAGTGGGCCCCTGTTGATTAATTAAACTAATTAACCAGTTAAATAACCTGTATTTATGACAGATGGGACCCACCCGCTAGTTTGACCAGTCAACAGTCAACTGTTGACTGCTGACTCAGCAGCCCTGGCCCCACCAGTCAGCCTCACTGGCTTGGTACCTGTAGCATTTTCGTATTTAATTTCAAATTAAAAGAATTCCAGAAAATCATTTAAACTTTGGAAATTCATAACTAATTCATACTAACTCAGAAAAATAGAAATTATATATAAAAAACGATCAGAAAAATATGCTCTATCCAAAGATATCATTTTCATGCATGACAAACCTCATCATAATAATGTTTATGCATAAAACGCCAATAGGACAATATCTAAATAATATTTGGAGTTGGGAAAAAATATTATTTGATATTTTCCCACATCAATTAAATTGTTTAGTAATGCATTAGAGCACATCAGCACCCCATTATTGCCATGCATACATTTTTTGTGCACTTAGTAGTTGCCTGTTATTTATTTGCCCACATTTGCCTCTTATTGGTAGACCCCGAGACCGCAGTAGACTATGACTACGACTATGCTACTAAGGATCCGATTCCGTCTGCAGAGCTTCCAGGGAAGCAAACCCCCTTGATCATTTCAGATATTGCCTATTCTTTCTATCTACTGCATGCATTAGTATTGGTTCAGTTATTATCAGTAGCTATTGTTGATGCTTTTACCAGTTGTCCGAGCATGCCCAGTCTAGTTATGTTTCATCAGTTGGCCCTACACCCATGTCCGTGTCGCTGTGCTACATTACCGGGCAGTGATCCCTCAGGGCGATGATCACTGATATACTATACATTGATACTTGAGCATACCTATGAGTACCTATACTATATGATATACTATATGGTGGACTTCGAGATGGTGGCCTGCGACATGGAGCCAGATGGACTGCAACAGGATGCGAGACAGACTGCGACAGGATGCGAGACGGACATGAAGACGGATACTGAGATATGGTGTGGTTTCATCCAGGTGCGACACTGGGAGACAGGCGTAGTACCATCCGAAGTGATGGGCCTGGATCCCGACCATTCTCGCGGTGTAATTCAGGTGCAGCACGGCAGGGCAGGCATAGTACCATCTGGAGTGATGGGCCTAGATCCCGACTGACGGTGTCCTGGATTAGGGGGTGATATGCCCCCGTATGTGATCAAGATGGACTCCGGAGGTCGCACATGGAAGACGTGATCAAGACTGCATCTACCGAAGACTTGCAGTACACTTGAAGATTATTCCAGCCGCCTTACTCCAAGATACCGACCTTGTAACACTAGATACCCTCCTTGGCGTGTATATAAGCCAGAGGGTTTAGCCCGTAGGGGACATTAGCGCAACATCGAACACCTAGCTATAGTAGTTAGACACATATTACGATCTCGAGGTAGATCAACTCTGTACTCGATACACCTCCATTAATATAAACAGAAGCAGGACGTAGGGTTTTACCTCCATCAAGCGGGCCCGAACCTGGGTAAAACATCGTCTCCCTTTGTCTCTGTTACCATCGATCCAAGATCCGCAGCTCGGGACCCCCTACCCCGAGGTCTGCCGGTTTTTACACCGACACTGGTGCTTTCATTGAGAGTTCCGCTGCGCGATCAACAGAAGGATCAATGGCTCACCTACGAATCAACCACGACAACGGCTGTGGGAACGTCTACGTCCCCGGTCAGCTTTTTGTCTTCGGCAACATGATGTTCTGCGCCGATTCGACGGGACACTTGGCTTCCGTCGAGAACTACACCCCAGGACGGGTCATAACCTTCGGTGGCCTCGAGTACACTGCCGATTCTCGCGGCGAACTCGTCTTGTCGGGATTGACGCCGGGCCTGATCGAGAGCTCGACCGGTTCTGGAGGCTCGACTCCGGAACCGAACTCTGTCATGACGTCTGTTGAGATCACAGACGCCGCCACTTCGGCTGACCTCTCCCCGACCCCTAGTCCGGAGAGAGATCCGGCCCCTACTGCCGAAGCGGTGCCGATACCAGAGATGATTTCGAAAAAAAACTCTGAATTACGTTCAGATCCCCTTCGCTTCGAAGACGCGCCTGGTCGCACGCAGGATGTACTTCGAATCAGCCCTGCCTACGGCGCATCCATGGATTCCGAAGAGTTATCTCACCTTGATGAGATGCTTTGCCGCATCCAGAGCATGTCCATCTCGGACGGCAAGACTTCGGTGTATGATCAGATCGGACTTAAAGCCGACGATAGGGAAATTTACATCCTACCCACCACCCACCTAGTCGCCACGATCGATGATTTAACCGACATGTTGGACTATGGCAAACCCTCAGATATGGATGAGGACGCCGACGACCCTATCGAGAACACCTTGCCCTCGGTCTACACGGGTAGGTGGACCGCCACATCCACCTACGATGTCTTTATGGTGGACACCCCCAAATCCCCTCCAAGACGGCGGCGACGACGCCGAAGGGGCAATAATGGGGAACCCAGTGGCAATGACGCAACAGCCAATAACGGCAATGAGGAGGATGGTGACACCGATAACCATGAGGAGGAAATTCAAGCCTCCCCAGTAAGGAACGGCACACCAGACCGACCTCTTGTGGACTCTGATCCCGATGACCTCTTTGAAGGGGCCGACGACAATTACATGCCGGATTCCGAGGGGGACGACAGCCTCGGTACCGAGGACTTCATCGTCCCCGAGGACCCCTTAGAACAAGAACGCTTCCGGCGACACCTCGTTGCGACGGCCCGGAGCTTAAAATGCAAGCAGCAGCAGCTGCAGGAAAATACCGACGCGCTGAATGATAAGTGGGTTGAAGTGCTCTCCACCGAGCAGGATATGGAGAACCGACGCCATAGTGCGCCGTCATGGTAAAGACCCCGTGGACTACCTGGTTCCTCGCGACGCTAGACATCGTATTGAAGAAAATAGAGCACCCCCTCGGTCCATGTACGGATCAAGGGGACGTGCCCCCGCTGGGCCCAATGGCTATGATGCCTGGATGGACAGGAACGGCCGTGCCCGAGATCAAGCTTACTCACGGCTCTCTCCTGACACTCGACGAGATCCTCCTCGGTCCCGAGGTCCAGCTCACCCAATCTGCTTTACAGACAAGGTGATGGAGCATCAATTCCCTAAAGGGTTTAAACCCATTAACATCGAATCATACCATGGCACCACTAACCCGGCAGTTTGGATCGAGGATTTTCTCCTACATATACACATGGCCAATGGAGACGATCTCCATGCCATTAAATATCTGCCGCTCAAACTAAAGGGGCCAGCAAGACACTGGCTTAACAGTCTACCTCCTCATTCTATCGGCAGCTGGGAGGCCCTAGAAGATGCCTTTCGAGCAAACTTCCAGGGCACGTATGTCCGACCTCCGGACGCTGATGACCTCAACCGTGTTACCCAGCAGCCAGGCGAATCAGCCCACAAGGTCTGGAACAGGTTCCTCATGAAGAAGAACCAGATTATAGACTGCTCTGAAGCCGAAGCCATCGCCGCTTTCAAAAACAATATCCGAGATGAATGGTTGGCTCGACAGCTCGGACAGGATAAACCGAGAACCATGGCAGCCCTGACTTCACTAATGACTCGCTTTTGCACGGGAGAAGATAGCTGGCTCGCCCGAAGTTCCCACACCGGCGAGGCAGGCACCTCGGAAATTCGCGACGCCAATGGGAAACCAAAGCACAATAAAAATAAGCAAAGGTATAAAAATGGCGGAAGCGACACTGAAGACGCCGCGGTCAACGCAGGATTCACCGGACCTAAATCCGGGCAGAAAAGAAAACCCTATAAAGGGAACAAAGATGGACCTAGCCAGCTTGACAGACTCCTGGACCGCCCATGTGGGATTCACGGTACCCAGGAAAAACCAGCAACCCACACTAACAGGAATTGTTGGGTGTTTAAGCAAGCAGGGAAGATAGCGGCAGAGGGGCAAAATAAAACCCAACACCGCAGCGACGACGCGGATGAACTTCGACAGCCCACTAATGGAGGGCAGAAGAAGTTTCCGAATGAGGTAACAGAGGTCAATATGATCTACGTCACCCACATCCGCAAGAGGGGGTGGAAACGTGCACTTCGGGACGTATACGCGCTGGAGCCAGTCGCCCCGAAGTATACCCATGGTCGGCTTAACCGATCACTTTCGATAAGCATGACCATCCGACCAGCATCAGGCATGGCGGATCGGCGGCGCTCGTCCTGGACCCCATTGTTGATGGTTGTCATCTAACACGCGTCCTAATGGATGGGGGAAGCAGCCTTAACCTCATTTACGAGGATACAGTTCGGAAGATGGGCATCGACTCATCTCGGATCAAGCCGAGCTCCACCACCTTCAAAGGTGTAATCCCGGGCGTCGAAGCCCGTTGTACGGGCACAATAACCCTAGAGGTAGTCTTCGGTTCCCCCGAGAACTTCAGAAGCGAGGAGATAATCTTCGACATCGTACCCTTCCGGAGTGGGTACCACGCGCTCCTAGGGCGCACAGCCTTTGCCCGCTTTAACGCAGTTCCGCATTATGCCTATCTCAAGCTCAAAATGCTGGGACCCAAGGGCGTTATCACTGTCAATGGTAACATAGAACGCTCACTCCGGACAGAGGAACAGACCGCGGCTTTTGCAGCCGAGGTTCAAGCGTCCGAGGAGGTAGCCCGCAGCAGTAAACGCGCTGCCCGCTCTTTGAAGCGCGTCAAGGCTGCACAAGTCGACCTCGGCCAGTTATCCCCGCACCCGAAATAGGGGTGCGGGCTCCTCGAGTGCCCTCTCTATGGGCACTACGTCCCTAGGGTGCATAATTTTGCACTCAAGATCCCCTGGGACGCCGAGGAGCCAAAACAATTCTGAAGCGTCATGCGCGGGTTATCCACGCAATGGCGAGGCTTAGAGCCCCAGCACAGGCAGGCATCTGTAAAAGAAGCAGCCAAAATATGCATACGTCTAGGTGGCCTTAACCACAGAGTGACTTCGGCCACACCTCCACTCAAGGAGCTCGATCAATCCAACACTTAGAGTGTATAAAGGGCCAGCAGGGGATCGACCTTCGCAAATTCTTCGTCTTCAATCAGACGATCTGGTCAACAGTTCGGGAACGCAAATGTGCGGCAGGCTTCGGTCCGGATCCTTTAAAATCCGTTAGTAATTATCCCACCTGTTTTTCCTCCTCCTTCTTTACTGTTTACATTGTATTCTTTCCATTACTCTCATCCACAGGGCATGTACATGATTGAAATTATGAAATAAAGAAACCATGTCCTTTCAAGGTCCCTATTGTATTTCTTTATCAGCCTAGCTCTGGAAAAATGAAGTTCTCTAAAAAAGATGCAATTGTATCACAAAAGTCCGATGTGTTCAGCGTCTCGGATTTTGGCCTTATATGCATCAGTTTCGAACCTAGATTTCGGTCAATAGTTGGGTTGCCCGGCTCCTATGTGTACCCCTTACGTTTCTGATGAATTCGGCTAAGGGCATAACGGGAGAGCACTACGATTGCGCCGCCAGGTCAATTGGCGTGGCGCCTCAGTGGAGAAAGCCGAAAACTGACTATCTAGGTAAGCGTAAACTGGTCCGCCATCCGCAGACCGCGTCAAGCGATGTGGTCATAGAGATCACCCGTGTTAAACAAAGTGCTTTTATTTTCTAGCCGAAGTGTGCTATGGCCTTGACCTCGGCCAATTAAGGCCGAACACTTCCAACACTGGGGGCTGGTCATCACCCCCACAGTCAAACTCCTATGGCTAAGTGAAAGACATCAAGCCACTATAGTCCGATTGCCTAGTTCCTCTAAGTCATCGACCGCCCATGGGTACCGAGACGTCGGCTAAGGGTCCAGTATGGCTTAGGGAACACCCTTTGTATGACCTACACGGGGGCTAAGGCCGACGACTGGCCACTCTCACTTTAAAAAGTCATATCGGAGGAATAATCAAATTACTAAAATATGGAACTTCAAGCCATTTTCATTTCAAACGATAAAGTATTTACATCATACACCCCGGCATTCCGGAGTACCTAAAAATACATCGTGTCCTTAGGGCACAGGGCCTCAGTGGTCCGAGCTCCCGCCTCCACCTCGGAGAATAACTACTCGGCGGTCCGCGGCTTATCGGCAGGAGGGCCAGCAGCACAAGTCTCCGCATCAACTTTGCGGAAGTGCGTCTTCACGCACGCGTATGCCCTGCGAGCCCCTTCGAAGCACGCCGACCTCTTCCAGCGGTCAACGCAGGGCACGGCATCCTGAAGACGAGCCGTTAGGCCAAAGAGACTCGTCGGCATGGCTTCGGCCGGCCACAGAGCAATGCAGAGATCCTGGAGTGCTGGCCTAGTCATACGGAACAGCTGGACCAGCTGCTTCACTCGATGATTTAGCAGCTGCGTGGATGGGGACCCTGGGAATTGACTCCAGAAGGCTTTCTCCGCCTCATGACCCACCAGCTGGCCAAAATAGGCCACCGCATCCTCTGCACTCTGCGGGAGATCCTCGAAGACCTCTGCGGAATGCCATAACTGGGTGAGCTCGACACACCCTTTGCTGCCAAACACACACTGCAGCAAAAATATCTTACCCGAGGCGATTTGTTCCACTTGCTGGAGCACCTCGCGGTCCGCCCGAGCCGAGGTGTGGAGTTCGGAGTGGGCCCGTTGAAGCTTCTCGAGTTCTCTTTCGTGCGCCGCCCCTCCTCCTGAAGCTTGTCGCGTGCTTCAAACATGCCCTTCAAGGTCTCCTCGACCTCTAGCACCCGCGCCTGGTGCTTCTCTCCGGCCGCCTTCTCGGCGGCCCTCGCCTTCTCGGCTGTGGCGACAGCTGGTTTCTGCAGCCGCACTTCCTTCTGAGCACTCTTAAGATCGGCTTTGAGCGTCTCCAGCTCTGCTGTCAACATATTTAAGTCTTAGTTGTTTTCCTCAACATACAACACACAAAGCAAGTTTCACCTTGTTTACCTTGAGATCGCTCAAGACTCATGTTCATCTCTTCGGAGACGGAGTCCGGAACCAAGGTCGATACCTGTAATATAACAAAATCCTCGTTAAATGGAAAATGGCCTAGGCCATCACCAAGCTCCAGGACAGCCACTTCGGGTAGCGTCCTGGGGGCTCATCAACAGGCTCCTACTTACTCAAGCGACCCCGATGTCGGTTTCTTGAAACCGACTTCGGGCTCGGGGGCTACTCACTCATTACGCCGTTTAGCAGGCTACATTTTTTATGTCCTTGGACAAATTTCATAAAGACAAAGCAAACCGAACGCGCAGAAGACGTACCTCGAAACCTGCTACAAGGTTTTTGAAGACCTCATGCAAGCCGGCCTGTGCGGACCGGTAGCCTTCTAGCGCCGTGCCTATCAAGGCACGGTACTCCTCCTTAAGGGAGCAGCCCTTTAGGGCCTCCTCCACCTCCTCGGCCCACCCCGCGCCGGTCCGTCCTCGAACAGCAGGCTGGGGTGGAGGGATGACCTCGGATGGATCCACCCGAGGAGCCCCCGTATGTGACGGCGGTGCCGAGGTAGACTCCTGCTGGACCGATATCTGGCCCAGCCCTTCTTTGATGACCTCGGGGCGCTTCGTCCCCTGGTCTTGTTGGGCCGAGGTTTCAACCTCGGCCATGACCACCGCATCGTCGGCCCCCGCCGTGTTGACCTCGGGGGCCAGTGTGGATGTTGCCTCCCCCAGATTGACTTGCATCGGGGGAGAAGCAGCGGGCTCTGGAGTCCCGCTGGCGGACGGCAACCCGTTCGAGGAACCGCTGGGGATCACCTTCGGCGGACTATGTATGAAAAAGTTGCTTCTGTGAAACCCTTGATGAAACAATGACTCAAGCAAGGGAGACAAGGATAAGGGCTTACCCTCGAGGCGCCGGCTTCTTCCTCCCCGTTTTGAGGGGGTCTCCCTCTGAGTCACCGGAGAGCTCGGCTCTATCCGACGACTTGTTGGCGGCCTCGGATGAGGCTCGCCTCAGCCGCTTTTGGCCCTTGGGCGGCATGCCCACGTCGGCGTCTTCTGACACCGACCTCTTCCCCTTCGGGGGGGGGGGGAATCTCCTCCTCGCCCTCCTCGGCGCCGCCGTCTTGAGCGGCGGAGGTATGGGTCTCCTCTGATCGGGTGACCGAAGTCCCCCGGGTCCGAGCACTAGACCTCCCCGGTTGGGTCTTCGTCCCTTTGGAGGCCACCACATGTGGCTCCTCGGTTGGAAGCACCGAGAGCAGGGGAGTTTGGGGTTGTTCCGGCAATGGGGCTGGGCATTGTACCCCCTTTACCCATGCCGACCACTTCTGCAAAATGTCAAAACACGACGGCTCAAATAAAGACTTTACTCCTCGGAGCGATAAGCAAAGAATGAAAGATTGAAGGACGGAACCACTCACCGGGGGGGCCTCATAGCCGTGTTCGAGGCCGCGGTCCTCTCCCTCCTTGGGAATCTTGTCCTTGGCCAGCATCATAAGCTTTGTCCACATAGTGGCCAAGGTGGAGCAGAAGAAGGTGTTGATAGTGTCCATGTCCTCGGGCTTCTGTGCCCACATCGGGGTGGCCCGAAGTTGGAGAGGAAGGATGCGGCGGTTGAGCATGACGTTGATGACATCGGCTAGCTCAGCCTTCCGCGTGGTGGTCCACCACACGATCCTCTCGACTAGGGTCTCTACCTCTTCGGCTTCCCCCAGGCAACGCCCTTTTCCTTCCAAGATTTGAGTTTCTTGGGAGGCCCGGCCGAGAAGGCCGGGACCTCGGTTTGACCAGCGGCAAGGGGTTCGGTGATATAGAACCATTCCTTTTGCCACTCCTTCACCGTTTCGATGAAGGTGGCCTTGAACCAGGTGGCCCCCTGGTTCTTGCTGATCATAGCCCCTCCGCACCCCGCAAGTTCGGAGCCGCTTGACTTCGGTTTAATCCTGAAGAGCTTCAGCCATAGGCCGAAGTGTGGCTCACAGCGGAGGAAGGCCTCGCAGACTGTTATGAAAGCGGCGAGGTGGAGAATGGAGTTGGGGGCTAGGTGATGGAACTCTAACCAGTAGTAAAACATGATCCCGCGCATGAAAGGGTGCAGCGGGAACCCCAGGCCTCGGATGAGGTGGGGAACAAAGACTACCCGCTCCCCGGCATTGGGAGCGGGTACCAGCTCGTCGGCCTCTGGAGCGCGGGCGGCGACGGTACGAACTAGGTACCCCGCGTCGCGCAGCTCGGCGATGGTCACCGCCGTCACGGTGGAGCCACCCCAGTGCCCCTTAAGGGTATCGGCCATGGCTGATGGGGAAATCGAGCTTGCGTACAAGAAAGGCGTAAGAGCTGGATCTGGGCGTTGGAGCTAGATGAAGCGGCAGCAAGGGAGGAATGGGAGCGTAGGCTATCGCGCTGTTCTCCCCATTGCTTTTATAAGCCTATGAAAGGCCAAGAGCCCCCTGTGCTATGCCGATAAATTCATGATTATTATCAAAGATGCCGTTAAAACATATGGGGAAACGAAATTTCGATGATATCCCTAAGAAAGCGGGCACGATCTCTGCCTCGACGGGACGTGCTAGTAAAGGAACCGCCTCGTAACGCGATTTGAGAGGAGGCAGTAACTGCTCAACCTGTCATGGGGCAGGCCTCTCCGATAAAGCTGCCAGGCCGGATTGGATTGTTCATACTGGCACTACAAGCCTTCGAGGCTAAGATACTTGTTCACCTCGGATAGGGTACGAGCTCGGTTGGACCACGGATGTTGGTGCTCTATTAATAGGATGTAAGGTGGAACTCATCTGTCAAGCCGGAGACTCCGGATCCGAAGTGATGGTTCAGAATCGTTCTCGGCGTAGAAGACCAGTTCGGGGGCTACTGATGGTGTTCTGGATTAGGGGGTGCCAACCTAGCCGGCCCGTCTTCTCGGATGGGCCGATATGCCCCTGTATGTGATCAAGATGGACTCCGGAGGTCGCACATGGAAGACGTGATCAAGACTGCATCTACCGAAGACTTGCAGTACACTTCAAGATTATTCCAACCGCCTTACTCCAAGATACCAACCTTGTAACCCTAGATACCCTCCCTGGCGACCTTGTAACATTAGCGCAACATCGAACACCTAGCTATAGTAGTTAGACACATATTACGATCTCGAGGTAGATCAACTCTGTACTCGATACACCTCCATTAATATAAACAGAAGCAGGGCGTAGGGTTTTACCTCCATCAAGAGGACCCGAACCTGGGTAAAACATCGTCTCCCTTTGTCTCTGTTACCATCGATCCGAGATCCGCAGCTCGGGACCCCCTACCCCGAGGTCTGCCGGTTTTTACACCGACACCGACCGTTTCCGCAGAAATATTATAATAAACATGACTAAACGCATGTAGGTGGGAGGCCATGCTAGAGAGTAGGGTTGTTTGTTCCACCTAGCCGACCTAGGAACTAAGTTCTACTTGTGATCTGCGTTGGTTTTTTCCCCGAAGAGGAGAGGATGATGCAGTACAGTAGAGATAAGTATTTCCCTCAGTTATGAAACCAAGGTATCAATCCAGTAGGAGAATCACGCAACACCTCGTTAGTAGCACCTGCACACACAACAACAAATCCTTGCACCCAACGCAAACAAGGGGTTGTCAATCCCTTGGCGGTTAATTGCAAGATTAAATTGTATGGTGATAGATAGATAGAGCAAAGAAAAATACAAAATAAAATAAATAAAAGAAAATTGCAGCAAATATTTTTAGGGTTTTAGTAAATGATAAAGATAGACCTAGGGGCCATAGTTTTCACTAGATGCTTCTCTCTTGAAAATAGCATACGGTGGGTAGACAAATTACTGTTGGGCAATTGATAGAAAAGCAAATAATCATGACGATATCCAAGGCAATGATCATGTATATAGGCATCACGTCCGAGACAAAGTAGACCGACTCCTGCCTGCATCTACTACTATTACTCCACACATCGACCGCTATCCAGCATGCATCTAGAACGGAGTAACGCCTTAAGCAAGATGACATGATGTAGACAAGATAAACTCATGTATGAATAAACCCCATCTTTTTAACCTTAATAGCAACGATACATACGTGTCATGTCCCTTTCTGTCACTGGGATTGAGCACCGCAAGATCGAACCCATTACAAAGCACCTCTTCTCATTGCAAGATAAATCAATCTAGTTGGCCAAACCAATCAATAGATCGGAGAAGAAATACGAGGCTATAATAATCATGCGTAAAAGAGTTCAGAGAAAACTCAAATAATATTCATGGATAATCTGATCATAAACTCACAATTCATCGGATCCGAACAAACACACCGCAAAAAGTGATTACATCGGATGGAACTCCAAGAACATCGAGGAGAACATTGTATTGAAGATCAAAAAGAGAGAAGAAGCCATCTAGCTACTAACAATGGACCCGAAGGTCTATGGTAAACTACTCATGCATCATCGGAAGGGCGGCAAGGTTGATGTAGAGCCCCTCCGTGATCGATTCCCCCTCCGGCGGAGCACCGGAAAAGGCCTCCAGATGGGATCTCTCTGGAACAGAAACTTGCGGCGGCGGAAAAAGTATTTCGTGGACTCCCCTGATGGTTTCCTGATGTTTGGGTATTTATAGAGTTGGAATTAGGTCAAACGGAGCAAAGGAGGGCCCACGAGGCACCAGGACGCGCCTGCCCCCACCCCCCAAGCGCGCCCTGGTGGCTCGTGGCCACCTCCTGGGTCTTCTGGCCCTCTCCCGAAGCTTCTAGTGTTCTTATGGTCCAATAAAAAATCTCCAAAAAGTTTCAATGCATTTGGACTTCGTTTGGTACTAATTTTCTGGAAAACCAAAAACAGGCAGAAAACAGCAACTGGCACTGGGCACTAAGTTAATAGGTTAGTCCCAAAAAATGATATATAATTGCTGTAAATATAAATAAAAACATCCAAGATTGATACTATAATAGCATGGAAAAATAAAAAATTATAGATACGTTGGAGACGTATCAGCATCCCCAAGCTTAATTCCTGCTCGTCCTCGAGTAGGTAAATGATAAAAACAGAATTTTTGATGTGGAATGCTACCTATCATATTCATCATATAATATTTTTCTTTGTAGCATGGAATGATTCATCATATTATCTTTTCTTTGTAGCATGGATATTTGGACTTGAATGATTCAAAGATATAGTCTATAATTTGACATGAAGATATAAATACTCAAGCATACTAACAAGCAACCATACCTTTCAAAATATCAACGCTAAAGAAAGTTATCCCTAGCCCATTATGCTCAATCATTGATCCATTCATGAAACACACTCAAATATTAGCTACATCCAATGCACAAGTATGACAATAGTGCTCTCTAGTTGGTGCTTTATAAGAGAAGATGGAGACTCAAAGTAAAAATAAAAATTGCATAAAAGTAAATAGATATGCCCTTCGCAGAGGGAAGCATTGACTTGCAGAGGTGCCAGAGCTTAAGGCTTAAATTAGAGAGATAAAATATTTTGAGAGGCATGCTTTTCCTGTCAACGAAAACGACTTAGAATTCTCAATATTTTCCATGCTAGACACATCATAGGCGGTTCCCAAATAGAAAATAAAGTTTTGTTTCCTTTCCACCATTCTTTCACAATCCATGGCTAGCCGTATTCACGGGTGCCCTCCATACCAACGCTTTCAAGGAATTTTGTTGTTATTAATTTTTGATTCATTGTGGGACTGGGCATCCCTATTACCTGCCACTCTCTCGTGCAATGACAAGTGAATAAGCACTCATCGTGAGAATAACACACCTAGCATGGAAAATATTGGCCACCCCCCCGCCGCTTCATGAGCGGTACGGGCACACAAAACGGAAAATTGTTTTTGAAAATTTAGAGTTGCCACATGCAAATTTACTTGGAACGGCAATGTAATACCGCATATAGGTAGGTATGGTGGACTCATTTGGCACAACTTTAGGTTTAAGGATTTGGATGCACAAGCAGCATTCCCGCTTAGTACAAATGAAGGCTAGCAAATAGATTGAGAAGTGACCAACCAAAAAATGAAAACGGTCATAAACATGCATTGAACGTAACTAACACTGAATAATGCACCATAAGTAGGATATAATTTCGTTGCATAACTATTGACTTTACATGCATGCATAGGGAATCACAAACCTTAACATCAATATTCTTACTAAACCACAATTACTCACTAACATGACTCACATATTATCATCTCCATATCGCAAAACTATTGCAAGGAATCAAACTCGTCATATCCAATGATCTATATGAAAGGTTTTAATATATCCCTCTTGAATATTCATCAATTTGGAACCAAATTCATATGTTGTGCAAATTGCCATTACTTTTATCAACTCTCAAAAAGATATAAGTGAAGCATGAGAGCGCAAATATTTCTTCAAAATTTTATCAACTCTCAAAAGGATATAAGTGAAACATGAGAGTGCATGTATTTCTTTAAATTATAATCACCGATGTGCTAAAAAAGATTTAAGTGAAGCACTAGAGCAACTGCCTAGCTCAAAAAATTTAAATGAAGCACATAGAGCATTCTAACAAATCATGATGATCGTGTGTCTCTCTCAAGTAAGTGTGTCCAGTAGGGATGATTGTGACAAACTAAAAAGCAAACAAAGCAAAGACTCATATAATACACGACGCTCCAAGCAAAACACATATCATGTGAGGAATAAAAATATAGCTCCAAGTAAAATTACCGATAGTTGGTAGAAGAAAGAGGGGATGCCTTCCGGGGCATCCCCAAGCTTAGTTGCTTGGGAGTCCTTGAATATTACCTTGGGGTGCCTTGGGCATCCCCAAGCTTAGGCTCTTGCCACTCCTTATTCCTTCATCCATCGTGATCTCACCCAAAACTTGAAAACTTCAATCACACAAAACTCAACAAAACCTTCGTGAGATCCGTTAGTATAACAAAGCAAATCACTACTTTAGGTACTGTTACAAACCCATTAATATTTTATTTTGCATTATACCTACTGTATTCTAACTTCTCCATGGCTTATACGCCCCGATACAATCCATAGTTCCATCAAAACAAGCAAAACAATGCATCAAAAACAGAATCTGTCAAAAACAGAACAGTCTGTAGCAATCTAAACATTGACCATACTTATGTAACTCCAAAAATTCTGAAATATTAGGACAACGTGGGAAATTTGTATATCAATCATGTGTAAAAAATTCAGAATTTTTCATCGCTCCAGTGATTTTTAGAATTTTCTGTACTGGACGTAAAAGTTTCTGTTTTTGCACAGAATCAAGTCAACTATCATCCAAACCATCCCAAAGGCTTTACTTGGCACAAACATTAATTAAAACATAAAAACACAATCATAACAGTAGATATAACTATGAAAACACACCAAAACAGAAAGTAAAGTGAAAATTTATTTTATTCATTGGGTTGCCTCCCAACAAGCGCTATTGTTTTATGCCCCTAGCTAGGCATAATGCAAAGTTTCAAGTATTGTCATCTTTAGTTTCCATTTCCTCAATCACACATCCATATTTCCTAGGAGTTCTAGCATGCATATTTTTAATGACTACGTTCCTAGGAACAAAGTTAAGGAATTTAGTCTCATAATTGGGTTTCTTTATCAATTCAACAAAATTAGGGTGAATACTAATCATTTTAAGATCTTCATCGTTGCTAGACGTGGCACCCTTGTTTTTAGGAACATATATAAATTTGCAATTCTTGCTAGGAGGAGTATTTTCAATAGTTTTCACGGAAGAAAAAGCGGAACCCAAGTTATTAATAATTTCTTCCAACTTATCAATCCTAGCGGGACTTTGTTCCATCCTTTCATTAATCACTGGTTCTTTCTCTTTTAGCATCTTAAGAGTAATTCCTATCTTCGATCCAAACAGAGTAACATGATTACAAATCTTTTTATCCAAATTTTCAATATGCTCTATGGTAGGCATTTTATTTTCAATAGCATCTATCCTTTGCATAACATGTTCCAGGGTTAAGACTATTTCATTAATAGTGATCAGTGGTGATCCCACTAAATTTCCCATAGCATTGAAAGCATCCATAGAGGGACACATCAAGAAATTCCCTCCGGTAATAGTATCAAGTACAAATCTATACCAAGTAGTAATACCCACATAAAAATTGCGCAGAAGAACGGTAGTAGATTGCTTACGAGTTGATCTATTATGAGCATCGCAAAGTCTATACCAAGCATCTTTCAAATTCTCTCCTCCCCTTTGTTTAAAATTAAGCACTTCATTTTCAGGGGTAATGGTAACAAGTGATGAACTAGCCATAACGAAAAAGCGAGCAAGCAAGAGAACACGCAAAAAGGCAAACGGGAAATATTTTTGTATTTTTGTAAAAACTTTTTAGAAGTGGGGGAGATGAAAACGAGAGGCAAAGGCAAATAAAGTAAATGCGAGGAGATGATGTTTTATGTGTAGGTACTTGATAGATGTTGATGATGTCTCCCCGGCAACGGCGCCAGAAATTCTTGTTAGCAGCACCTCGTTAGCAGCACCTGCACACACAACAACAAATACTTGCACCCAACGCAAACAAGGGGTTGTCAATCCCTTGGCGGTTAATTGCAAGATTAAATTGTATGGTGATAGATAGATAGATAGATCAAACAAAAATAAAAAATAAAATAAATAAAATAAAATTGCAGCAACTATTTTTAGGGTTTTAGTAAATGATAAATATAGACCCGGGGGCCATAGTTTTCACTAGAGGATTCTCTCTTGAAAATAGCATACGGTGGGTAGACAAATTACTGTTGGGCAATTGATAGAAAAGCAAATAATCATGACGATATCCAAGACAATGATCATGTATATAAGCATCACGTCCGAGACAAGTAGACCGACTCCTGCCTGCATCTACTACTATTACTCCACACATCGACCGCTATCCAGCATGCATCTAGAGTATTAAGTTCATAAATAACGGAGTAACGCCTTAAGCAAGATGACATGATGTAGACAAGATAAACTCACATATGAATAAACCCCATCTTTTTACCCTTAATAGCAATGATACATACGTGTTGTGTCCCTTTCTGTCACTGGGATTGAGCACCGCAAGATCGAACCCATTACAAAGGACCTCTTCCCATTGCAAGATAAATCAATCTAGTTGGCCAAACCAAATCAATAGATCGGAGAAGAAATACGAGGCTATAATAATCATGCATAAAAGAGTTTAGAGAAAACTCAAATAATATTCATGGATAATCTGATCATAAACTCACAATTCATCGGATCCCAACAAACACACCACAAAAAGTGATTACATCGGATGGAACTCCAAGAACATCGAGTAGAACATTGTATTGAAGATCAAATAGAGAGAAGAAGCCACCTGCTACTAACTATGGACCCGAAGGTCTGTGGTAAACTACTCACGCATCATCGGAAGGGCAGCAAGGTTGATGTAGAGCCCCTCCGTGATCGATTCCCCCTCCGGCGGAGCACCAGAAATGGCCTCCAGATGGGATCTCTCTAGAACAGAAACTTGCGGCGGCGGAAAAAGTATTTCGTGGACTCCCCTGGTGGTTTCCTGATTTTTGGGTATTTATAGAGTTGGAATTAGCTCAAACAGAGCAAAGGAGGGCCCACGAGGCACCAGGGCGCGCCTGCCCCCCCAGGCGTGCCCTGGTGGCTCGTGGCCACCTCCTGGGTCTTCTGGCCCTCTCCCGAAGCTTCTAGTGTTCTTATGGTCCAATAAAAAATCTCCAAAAAGTTTCGTTGCATTTGGACTTCGTTTGGTACTGATTTTCTGGAAACCAAAAACAGGCAGAAAACAGCAACTGGCACTGGGCACTAAGTTAATAGGTTAGTCCCAAAAAATGATATATAATTGCTGTAAATGTAAATAAAAACATCCAAGATTGATACTATAATGGCATGGAACAATAAAAAATTATAGATACATTGCAGACGTATCACTGAGTTCTGGTTATTTGATCCGAGATACAAATATACGCACTAACCGCCACGCGGAATATTGGTTATGGGGCCCTCGGCGTCGTAGTTCCTCACCGAAGCTTTCCAGATGTCACATAGATTCAGGTGTTTATTGCATGTGCGAGGATGGGCATGAAGATGGGACAGTGAGGTGGTGTGATCTGTATTGGGAAACGTCGTAGAAAAAAATTGTCCTACGATCAAGATCCCGGTCACTATGAAGATGCATATAGAGGTTTAGATCAGGTCGTTACCAACTTTGAGTTGCAGCGGAAGAAGAGTTGGTGTAGATCGCTAATGAAGTCCCTTGAACTGTTCACGAATGATCCCGCAAACCAAAGACCAAAAGCACGGCCTCTCTATGGATTGCACGCGTACGGGCTACATGATCCGGCAGCGCTTCGCCGTCCAGAGCTTGACGTTACCGGAGAACTAGAGGAGGGAGAAGAGAACCTCATGGGGCTTCTCTATTATGTGGACTAGAGAAAACTAGAACTATGTCTAGTCTAGAACAAGTCTAAATTAGAACTAGAACAAAAGATAACTAGAGGTGGGGCGCCCAAAGCAAAGGACTTGTGTGTCTAGAGGGGGGCGGTCCCCTTGAGTATATATAGGTGGAGGGGGAGGGGAGGCCGACTTGGTGAGGGAGCCTTCCCTCCCTTGCGCCGGCCTAGGGGGATGAGGATGTAGGAGATATGCCCTATAGGCAATAATATATGTTATTGTTTATCTCCATGTTCATAATTATGTTTATGTTCCATGCTATTACAGCTATGGTTCTCGAGTCTGCATTAACCACGAGGCTCAGAGGAAGACTCATATGCACGTGTGGAATAATAAACGGTAAAATGTATTCCTAGTCTGGCCTCTAAGACTAGCTCAAGTGTTGCATGATGGTTCTGTTTTCCTGATCATGGGCATGACTATGCTGGCGACTTTGAGGGCACAATGTTAGGAGAACACTTGTGTTGAATCGACCCGAATTGATGTTATGCTATGAGATTCATTCGTCACAAGTTAATGGTTAATAACACAGAGAAAGTTAATGTTTGCATAATTCCTTAGACCATGAGAGTATCAAGTTTCTTCATGCTTGCTTCATGAACTTTGGGGTTTGTTAAACGTCATCTGTAACTGGGTGGCTATTACGGCGGCTTACGGGTTCATGGGAAAGTATGTCAAGGGACTTGATAGCTCAAGATTGGGATTTGCTCCTCCGATGATGGAGAGATATCTCTGGGCCCTCTCGATGTTACGGTATCCACCATCATCTGGCCAGACACATTGTGATTTGATCACAGGGATGCCGAAACACGGGAACGAGAAAAGAGAACAAAACCGGTAACGAGGTAACTGGCATTGTGGACAAGTGTTGATCCACAGGGATGCCGATGATTCTCACCTCGGGTATTTGTAACATATCGCGAAGCAACAGGAATAGCACACGGCAACTGAAGGTTCACTCTAATATTCATTCATGTGGGTATAGGGGTCAATATGGGTGTCCACGGCTCCGATGTTGATCATTGATCGGAAAGTGTTCCGGGTCATGTCTATACTTCACCGAACCTATAGGGTCACACGCTTAAGGGTCATCTATCTGCTGAATACTAGACAGGGAGTCTGAGAGAAAGTCACCGGAAAAGTTTCGGAGACAACGGAAACGTTCCGGAGAGAACACCGGAATAGTTTCGGTCAAACTGAAAAGTTGTTTCAGGGTATGCCATTAAGTCAAATTGGTTTCGGCACACGCCTGGAAATTCTTGGAGGGTGCCAGAATTATTCTGGAAACTTCTGGGATTTTTCCGGGATAAAAACCGGAAAAGTTCCGGAACTGACGGAACCGGTTTGGTTGCTTTTTGCAGATGAAAATCACTAATCCGGAATTGTTTCGGAACGCGTCCAAAATCATTTTAGTGGGTACTGGAATTATTCTAAGACCAACACAGAAATATTTTCGGATTTAACGGTCGCGGAAAAATGTTTCCGTGAATAGTGCAAGTGCTTTTTGGGTGGCTTCTTGGAGAAGCCACCTTGAGGGCCTTTTGGTATTTTTCCCTTGGCTTCTTGGAGAAGCCACCCTTGGGCTTGGCCTATAAATAGGGGTGGAGGGGGCTGCCTAAAGACTCATCCCTTGCTCTCATACACATGCCATGACATTTCTAGCTTCTCTCTCCCTCCCAGCGAAATAGTTTCGTAGAGCCGAAAGGTTGTCTGGGTTCCGGTGGGAACTAGTTCTGGACGGCGAAGCCCTGCCGGATAGATGACACCGTATGTGTGCAACTCTGTAGAGAGATCGTAGTTTCGGGCTTAGTTCGAGAGTGCCTCCCGAAGGGCTGCCCGAGTGACCGTCCGAGTTTCGAGGGTCGTCCCGAAGGGCTGTCCGAGTGACCGTCCGAGTTTCGAAGGTCCTCCCGAAGGGCTGTCCACGACACCGTCCGAGGGACTGTCTGACTACCTCCCGGAGGGCTGTCCGAGGGGCAGTCGAGGGATTACATCCTCGCGGTTGGGAGGTTGTAAATCCTAGCTGCGGGGATCTGCACCGCCGATTGTCATCAACTCTACTTCCGCTGCGCTACGAGTCGGTAATGAAAAGATCAAACCTTGTATGCAGTCTCCATAGTGGTCCTGGGCTGGTGCGTAGGTCGGAAATTTTTTGTTTTCTGCTGTGTTCCCCTACAGTGGCATCTTGAGACGTGGTATGCGTAGATGCAGGTTACGATCTAGAATACATAGAGATGTATGGGTGTTGCACAATATAATTTGTAGTAGATGAGTTCTATTACTGAAAATTATTTGTGCGGGTAGCAGATGAAATCTGTTACCCGATGTTCTTGTTGCTTCCCTGGAATCTGCATATTTCCAATCTTGAAAACAGCATGGTGGAATTTCAAAGTTCTGGCAATCCATGATCCTGATTGATCAACGAAGTGCTAACAGTTCGTTGAATTCCACCATAGTTAGAGAAAAAGATGAAATTTCGCAGACAAAAGGGCAATGCAGATATGATCTGCACGGGGGTCATGCGTATGACGAAGTTCAGTATGGGGCTCAAGATTTTATTATCTCGTGTTTCATACACCCCGTAAAGTTAATCTAGCGACTTGAATAATCATACTTGATGATGGATGTTGGCTGCGTTTTGTTCGAAACCTTAGAAGCCACGTAAAATGAAATTTTGCATAAACCGATTAGAGGCGTCTAACTTGGTTTTGCAGGATGGTTTCCATGTGCATGTGATGTGGTATAGCGGTTCTCATATTAATTTGATTATGTATGAGATGACTATACAATGTAAATTAACATGACCTGCATGTTATGATTCGGCATGATGGCTGGAGCCATATGATTGTCACTTTAATGACCTGCGTGTCAACCTTAAGTAATGCACTTATTTTATTAGCTATAGAGATAGCAATATTATCTGGTGCATCGACAAGGTGGTGGCAAACTTCGCGAAGGTGAACACCGACGCGAATGCCGAAGACGAAGAAATACAAGACTTCTCCGTCAGAAAGGGCTATACCATATCATGCTATTATGAATTGACTGAGATGTTTATCCCTTATGATGCACCCTTTTTGATTACGTGGTAGTCGCTTTTATTAGGGTGATCTCTCACAAAAATATCAAGTAGTTAGTGTTCTCCCAAGTGTAGCACCGTCACGGCACCTATCTCTTCGGGGTATCACATGGATACATGGGTACGAACGATTAGAGAAGTGTGAGGCAGGTGAGTTGAGACCTCACAGCGAGATCACTTGGTTGTCTTGACGTTCAGGCATGAAAGTCATGAGCTCGGAACACGCGCATCGAAAGATGAACAAGAGTCACATAGAGATGTGATTGGCAAGTTGGCTTACTGATTGCAGTTCTCGTCACTTGAGATGGATACATCCTTGGCGTTGAATTGTAATATGGGTCTTGAATCACTCACAATCAATTATGAGAGATATTTATTTGAGTGGGAGCGCACTGTAGAATTAACTTGTTTAATTCTCTGTGCAATTAATTATGAACTTTGTCTAAGTGAAATTTGCATAATAGTTGTAGAATAAAGGCTCGCGTTTCCACCTTCCCTATCAAAATCGATTAGCTATTTAGTATCTGGTTAAAACTTTACGGTTGGTAACGTAATGTGAGGATTGTCCTCAAAAGTGCCGAGAAGGACTTTTGTCCTATCGCATGCTTTTGGTATTCTCCCGCTAATGCTATGGATAATGTGACTCTCATCCTTCGATCCAAAAGCTAGAATTTTGTTACGGTCAAGTGCAATATGTTTGCTTCCATGAGACCCGGACTTCAAAAGTTTGGGATAGCTATGAGATATTCATGGAACTGAAAATCATTTTCAGACACAAACAAAGGCTAAAAGATATGGGATATCCAAAGCAATGTTTGTTTTGCAAACTGTTAGTAAAAGTGTTTACTATGCGTTTGACTAATAACAGAGGGATCCAGAAGAACGCCTATCATGTGATGAAGGTGAATAAAACAAACAACTTAAAGAGAAAGGAAATGTCCAAAGGGTGTTAGTGTGACTTACACACCTAGGAAGTCCGGGGCTAACGCCACTCTTAAAGTTGGGTGCTTCTTCTGGGAGTAGGAGAAATACTAAAAGTTAAACTGTTAGAAGTATAAAGGCAAAAAGAGTGAAGACTGGAATATCCAGCTCATGTATGAATGTCATACGAGTTATAGATGTATGGAAGGCTGGTCAAAGAAATAATTCTTGGGAATTATGATTAAACATGTTAATCACTAATTCTTGGGTATTGTGAGTTGATCACAAAAGATACCCGCTCGATTGCATTCTGCTGCGACTCGATGCAAGGACTACTACGGCCTAAAAGACTTGCCGGAGTGAGGTTTAGATATGCGCTGGGAACATAGTAAAAGTTGCTATACTCGGTACATTACCTATGTATTTATTTTCATAATTCATTTTAGAGTTTTTATACACTCTAGCCCATTGCATAAAGTATCTTGCAAGAAGATTGTTCATAAGAGAACTTTTGATGTTCGGTGTTATGAATAACATAAGGGCCATGCTTCCATCATGGATGGGATGTATGTTATGAATATTGATAATAATATATTACCTCCGAATTTACTTTCATAATTCATTTTAGAGTTTTTACACACTCTAGCCCATTGCATAATGTTTGTTGCAAAAGGGTTGTTCCTAAAAGAACAATTGTTGTTCAGTGTTATGAATAACATAAGGGCCATACTTCCATCGTGGATGGGATGTATGTTATGAATATTGATGGTAATATGATACATCCATAACACTGACGCTAAATGTCGCAAGACTAAGAGAATACCACACTTGTGTGGCACTGCATTTGATCACATTGGAGAAACCCGCATGGAGAAATTCCATAATGATGGATTTTGAAGTTGTTTGACTGTGAATCATATGACACTTGCAACTTTCCTCCGAAAAGTGAAGTGGCTGAAATACCGTTCACAGGCCATAAGGAATGAGCAACAAACTTATTGGTGATCATACATTTTGATGTATGTAGTCCAATAAATGTTGTTGCCAGCAGTGGATTTGTCTATCTTCAGAAATGACTCAATAGATATATGGATATTTACTTGATGAGACATAAGTCTAGATCTTTTGAAATCATTCATAAGGTTTTCAAAAATGAAGTAGAAATTATTGTAACGAGAAAAATATGTTTCTGCAAACTAGATTGCCAAAAGGAATTTTTGAGTTACAAGTTTAGCGAATGTCTGATGAGTTGTGAAAAGAGTTTCATAACTTACACCTCACGGAACTCCACTGTGAGTGGTACGTCCGTGAAGATGTATTCAAACCATTTATGACATGGTAAGATCAAAGATGACATAAATCAATTTGCCATTATCCCTTTTAAAAGTAATGCTTTAGAGACTGCGGCTTTTACACTGAAAAGAGCACCATCAGGTCTATTGAAATGACGCCATGGTATGGTACGCCCAACCATGCTTTGTCTTTTCTTAACATTTGGAATATGGGGCTTGTGTAAAATATTTACAAACCTATTCCAAATCAGACAAGTAATACTTTGTAGGTTATCCCAAGTAATTAGGAATTCCTCCACCACTATACCGAGGCAAAAAGGTTTGCCACCGAGAACGGTATGCTTTTAAAGAGAATGGTTCTTGCAAAAAGGTGAGGGGGAGAACAGTGCAACTCGATGAGATTACAGTATCTTCGTCATCAGATCAAAGGAAAGAAAAATTGGAAGTAATTCCAGAGTTTCCTACTGCGACTGATACGGAAGCCTCTACATGAGATGTATGGGCTTCGGTCGAACTTGCAACTGAATCACATAGGCAAAACTCGTGCAAAACCTCTCAGGTGCGCAAGCGAGATATTGTTGTTAGACAACAGTATACCTACGATACACAAGGAAGCGTTGATGGGCCCTGACTCCGGAATTGGCTAAATGCCAATATAATCTGAGATAGTTTCCATAAATGATTCAAGATTATATCTTGATAAACCCTTCGGAAGACTTAGAGTCTAACGAACATTAATGGAACTATAAACTGATATGGATAAAATGTTTTATCCATAAAGCTCGACTTGTTGTAATAACAAGTTCAAGGAGTTGACTACGATGAGGTTGTCTCACCATAGCGACGCTTAAAGTCAGATCGGGTTAAACTAGCAATTAATAGATATTTCAATCTTTAGATATGATACATGGATTCCAAAAGGATTTCCATGTGATGGAAATGCAACCTAGGACTTGCATGTGGTACAGTCCAAGGTATTTTGTAAATCCAGAGGATGCTAGTAAGTATGCAAACTTCAGAGTTCCAGCAAGGGATAGAAGAGAGCAAAATGGAGTTGGAATCTTCATTTTTGATGAAATAGTCAAAAGAGTTTGTTTTCAGCAATGGATAACGAAGATGTTTGTGGTTTCAAGAAAGTAAGTGGGAGCATAATAATATTTCTAAAAACTTTGTGTGCTTGACACATTGTTGATTGGAAATTTCTTGACATGAATTAGGACTTCATTAAAAAATAGTTTTTTGATGAAGTGCTTGGGCAAAATAGCCTTGATATTAGGCATATTTATCTATGAGATAGAATTGCCTAATAGGCTAAGCCAAAAATACATATTGACAAGATGCTAAAACAGTTTAGCATTAAAACGCCAAGGAGTGATTCTTGCTGAAGTCACGTGGAAAGGGTTTTGGCAAGACTCGGTGTCCCAAAACACTGATGAGCAAAATACATGATGGAGATTCCACACACTTTCGTGTTTGGATTAATCATGTATTCCATGGTATGTAAAACAACCAGATATGTCCAGCACTCCCAAGGAGTTACGAGTATAGATACCAAAGTGATCAAAGTACTGATCATGGCACAACAGTGAAAAATGTCATTGAGTACTGGAGTAGCACTGATGACATGTTTTCTCGCAAGCAGAGATTATGAAGTGCTCGTTGTAAGTAATTGCAATGATACAGTCTTCATCAATACTCCATGCGATTTTTAATTTAAGTTAAGGGTTTTTTGTGTAATGCACGATATGGTCGCACGGTGCTTGGAAATCGTTCCAAACAGGTTACTGTGGCGAATTCTATAACTAAGGCTAAGTATGTTGCCGCTTTCAAAGCGACATAGAAGATGTTGAATCGTACAGTTCGTTCATGAACTTAGTATGGTTCCAAGATGGCTTTGGTCAATGGAACACTATTGAAGATAGTTGCTCCATAGCTCAGTCTGAGGAATCAAGGTTTGACCAGTGATTCACATATATACGAAGCCAAGTCCATGCAAAATATGAATTTTGTGAAAGCGTGAAAACGCGAAGATATGCAAAGATACACACGGAACTGAAGTTGTCAGATCCATTGGACATCAGGCTATACCATAAGCGAAGCATTTTTTACACCGGTATGCCATAGGTGTAAAGTGCATTAGCATTGACTAGATTATTGACTCTAGTGCAAGTGGGAGTCTGTAGGAGATATGCCCTAGAGGCAATAATATATGTTATTGTTTATCTCCATATTCATAATTATGTTTATGTTCCATGCTATAACTGCTATGGTTCTCGAGTCTGCAATAACCACGAGGCTCGGAGGATGACTCATATGCACGTGTGGAATAATAAACGGTAAAATGTATTCCTAGTCTGGCCTCTAAGACTAGCTCAAGTGTTGCATGATGGTTCTGTTTTCCTGATCATGGGCATGACTATCCTGGCGACTTTGAGGGCACAATGTTAGGAGAACACTTGTGTTGAATCGACCCGAATTGATGTTATGCTATGAGATTCATTCGTCACAAGTTGATGGTTAATAACACAGAGAAAGTTAATGTTTGCATAATTCCTTAGACCATGAGAGAATCGAGTTTCTTCATGCTTGCTTCATGAACTTTGGGGTTTGTTAAACGTCATCCGTAACTGGGTGGCTATTACGGCGGCTTACGGGTTCATGGGAAAGTATGTCAAGGGACTTGATAGCTCAAGATTGGGATTTGCTCCTCCGATGATGGAGAGATATCTCTGGGCCCTCTCGGTGTTACGGTATCCACCATCGTCTGGCCAGACACATTGTGATTTGATCACAGGGATGCCGGAACACGGGAACGAGAAAAGAGAACAAAATCGGTAACGAGGTAACTGGCATTGTGGACAAGTGTTGATCCACGGGGATGCCGATGATTCTCAACTCGGGTATTTGTAACATATTGCAAAGCAACAGGAATAGCACACGGCAACTGAAGGTTCAATCGAATATTCATTCATGTGGGTATAGGGGTCAATATGGGTGTCCACGGCTCCGATGTTGATCATTGATCGGAAAGTGTTCCGGGTCATGTCTATACTTCAACAAACCTATAGGGTCACACGCTTAAGGGTGATCTATCTACTGAATACTAGACAGGGAGTCTGAAAGAAAGTCACCGGAAAAGTTTCGGAGACAACGGAAACGTTCCGGAGAGAACACCGGAATAGTTTCGGTAAAACTGAAAAGTTGTTTCAGGGTATGCCATTAAGTCAAATTGGTTTCGGCACACGCCTGGAAATTCTTGGAGGGTGCCAGAATTATTCTGGAAACTTCTGGGATTTTTCCGGGATAAAAACCGGAAAAGTTCCGGAGCTGCCGGAACCGGTTTGGTTGCTTTTCGCAGATGAAAATCACTAATCCGGAATTGTTTCGGAACGCGTCCAAAATCATTTTAGTGGGTACTGGAATTATTCTAAGACCCACAAAAATATTTTCGGATTTAACGGTCACGGAAAAATGTTTTCGTGAATAGTGAAAGTGCTTTTTGGGTGGCTTCTTGGACAAGCCACCTTTTGGGCCTTTTGGTATTTTTCCCTTGGCTTCTTGGAGAAGCCACCCTTGGGCTTGGCCTATAAATAGGGGTGGAGGGGGCTACCTAAAGACTCATCCCTTGCTCTCATACACATGCCATGACATTTCTGGCTTCTCTCTCCCTCCCAGCGAAATAGTTTCGTAGAGCCGAAAGGCTGTCTGGGTTCCGGTGGGAACTAGTTCTGGACGGCGAAGCCCTGCCGGATAGATGACACAGTATGTATGCAACTCTGTAGAGAGATCGTAGTTTCGGTCTTACTTCGAGAGTGCCTCCCGAAGGGCTGCCCGAGTGGCCGTCCGAGTTTCGAGGGTCCTCCCGAAGGGCTGTCCGAGTGACCATCCGAGTTTCGAAGGTCCTCCCGAAGGTTTGTCCACGACACCGTCCGAGGGACTGTCTGACTGCCTCCCGGAGGGCTGTCCGAGGGGCAGTCGAGGGAGTACATCCTCGCGGTTGGGAGGTTGTAAATCCTAGCTGCGGGGATCTGCACCGCCGATCATCGTCGACTCTACTTCCGCTGCGCTACGAGTCGGTAACGAAAAGATCAAACCTTGTATGCAGTCTCCATAGTGGTCCTGGGCAGGTGCGTAGGTCGGAAATTTTTTGTTTTCTACTGCGTTCCCCTACAGAGGAGTCCTCCTCTGACTCCTCTTCCCCCCTTTTAGCTTGTCCAATAAGCCCAAGGGGGGTGCCTCCACTATATGGGCCTTATGGCCCATTAGCTCTCCACTAATAGGCCTAATAGATATTTTCCTTAGCCCATTGACTTTAAATAAATCCTGTGGACTCCTAGATAATTATCTGAGCCCTCTATTATTTATATTAGGTCCCCAAAAACATTTTCCGCCTATATATCATTACCCGGTATTACCCGGTTTTCTCCAAAACTCTTTCGGTAACCTCGAAACGCTTCTGGTTTCTCTCGAAATAATTTCTTTTATTCCCGAAACTTTTTCGGTAATATGATCAACAACGGAACCGTGGACATCCATATTGATCCCTATACTTACACGAATGATATTCGAGTGAACCGTTGGTTATCATATGTTGTTCCTTTTGCTTCGCGATACGTTACACAACCCGAGTTGAGATGTATCGGTATCCCCATGAGATCAACACATGCCCACTATACCGGTCTTCCTCGTTATCGGTTTTGTTCTCTTTTCTCATTCTCATGTTCCGGCATCCTCGTGATCAATACACGCTTTGTCTGGCCAGACGATGATAGATGCTGTGACACCGAGAGGGCCCTAAGAATATCTCTCCATCGTCGGAGGAGCAAACCCCACTCTCGAGCTATCTAGTCTCTCGTCATACGTTTTTGATGAACCCGTAAGTTGCCGTTATGATCACCCTGTTACGGATGATTTTGGAACAACCCCAAAGTACAACATTCGGTATGGAGTGACTCGATAATCTCATGGTCTAAGGAATCATACATACGTTAACTGCTGTGTTATGAACTATAGACTTCAGAAGATATAATCTCTAAGTATAACAAACAACTTGGGTCAATTAAACGCGAGTGTTCTACCAACATCGTGCTCTCAAATGTTAATGGCATAAACTTCATGCCCATGATCAGGAAAACAGAATCATCAAATTATCACTTGAGCTAGTCCTAGAGGCAAGACTAGGAATCTGGTTTTAACGTTTATATCTCTACACATGCTTATGAGTTTTCCTCTGAATCGTATATTCGTGAACCATAGCAGTTATAGCATAGAATATAAACATTAACTATAAACTTGGAAATAATAATACAAATATTATTGCCTCTAGGGCATATTTCCAACAGTGTCCCACTTGCACTAGAGTCAAGAATCTAGTTTACATAGCTTCCTTTACACCAATGGCAATCCGGCGTTGTTCATGCTTTGCTCGTTGTAGAGGTTTCGTCATCGGGTCTGACACATCTAGGTCCGTGTGAATCTTGAGTGCTTTTACTAGACCTTCTTCAACATGATATCAAATCAGGTGATACTTGCGTTGTATATGTCTGGACTTCTGATGGGACCTTGGCTCCTTAGCTTGAGCCACGGCGCCGCTATTATCACAATAGAGCTCCATGGGGTTCGATGCACTTGGAACACATCTAGTTCTTCAAGAAACTTCTTGATCCAAACTGCCTCATTTGAAGCTTCTGAAGCTATGATATATTCCGCTTCCATCGTAGAATCCGCAATAGTGTTCTGCTTGAAACTTTTCCAAACCATTGCACCACCATTGAGAGTGAAAACATAGCCCGATTAAGATTTGTAGTCATCTGTATCAGTCATGAAGCTATCATCGGTGTAATCACTTACAACGAGCTCTTTATCACCTCCATAGACTAGGAGCAAATCCTTAGTCCTTTTGAGGTACTTTAGAATATTTTTAACTATTGCCCAGTGAGCCAATCCTGGATCACTTTGGTACCTGCTACAAACACTTAGATCATAAGAAACATCTGGTCTTGTACATAGCATGGCGTACTTGATAGATCCCACTGCCGAAGCATATGGAACATTGCTCATCTGCACTCGCTCATCAATAGTTCGAGGACTTTGATTCTAGCTAAGTGTTGTGCCATGTGACATTGGGAGTGAGCCCTTCTTGGCATTCTCCATTTTAAACCTCTTTAAAACCTTGTCACTGTACGTGCTCTGGCTAAGCACTGTTAACCGTCTTGATCTATCTCTATAGATTTTAATGCCCAATATATATGCTGCTTCGCCTAAGTCTTTCATCAAAAAAGCACTTTTTAATGAATCTTTAATTGTACTAAGAAATTTCACGTCATTGCCAATCAACAATATGTCATCTACATACAAGATTAGAAATGCCTTGGAACTCCCACTAAACTTCTTGTAAACACAAGAATCTTCGCCATTCTTAATGAAGCCAAACCCTTTGACCACTTCATCAAAGCAAATATTCCAGCTCCTAGATGCTTGCTTCAAACCATATATTGATCTTTGAAGCTCGCACACCTTACCAACATCCGTAGGATCGACAAAACCTTCTGGTTGTATCATGTATACATCCGCTTCAAGGTTTCCATTTAGGAAAGTTGTTTTGACATCCATCTGCCATATCTCATAGTCAAAATACGCAGCAATTGCCAACATAACCTGTACAGACTTAAGCATTGCTACAGGTGAAAAAGTCTCATCATAATCGACTCCTTCGATCTATCGGAACCCTTTCGTGACAAGCCTTGCTTTATAGATAGTAGGATTACCATCCGCGTCTGTCTTTCTTTTGAAGATCCATTTACATCCAATAGGTTTCACTCCCTCTGGAGGCTCTACCAAGTTCCAAACTTGATTCTTGTACATGGACTCCATTTCGGATTTCATGGCTTTAAGCCATTCTTTTGAGCTGGGCGCCGTCATCGCCTCTCTGCAGTGTGCAGGTTCATCTTCTTCTAAGATGTGTATCTCGTTATGATACCACTCAGGTGGTTCACTAACTCTACTTGACCTGGATGGTTCAGTTATAGACTTGACCGAAGTCTCTACTCTTGTAGTGGTAACTTCCGGTTCAGTTGTAGGAGTAATTTGCGGAACAACTTCCGGTTCTTCAGTCCTACTAACTATTTCCGAAGATTCAGTAATCTCATCAAGTTGTACTGTCCTCCCACTCACTTCGTTAGCGAGAAACTCTTTCTCGAGAAAGAATCCATTTTTCGCAACAAACACTTTGTCATCGGATGCATGATAGAAGGAATACCCAGTTGTTTCCTTGGGATAATCTACAAAGTAACATTTGTCTGATCTGGGTTCGAGCTTGGTTGGTTGTAAACGTTTTACGTATGCATCACAACCCCAGATTTTAAGATGCAACAAACTGGCTTACTTCCCATGCCATAACTCATACGGTGTCGTCTTAACAGACTTAGACGGTGCTCTGTTTAGTGTATAAGTTGCAGTTTCTAGTGCGTGACCCCAAAAAGATAAATATAGATCAGCAATAGACATCATAGACCTCACCATGTCTTACAAGGTTCGGTTACGCCTCTCAGACACTCCATTCCTCTGTGGGGTTCTGGGAGGTGTAAGTTGTGAAACAATTTCACGATCACTAAGATGCTGACTAAACTCATGACTTAGATATTCGTCTCCATGATCTGATCATAGAAACTTGATCTTTTTGTCACTATGATTTTCTGATCGTAGAAATATCCACCGCGCCCTGGTGTGCTCATTTGACCACATACATCACTATGTATTATCTCCAACAGCTCACTTTCCCGTTCAGGATGATCCATGAACGGCGTCTTAGTCATTTTACCCATTAGACAAGCTTCACATGTGTCAAGTGACGGCAAAACTCCATCTGAATGAAGTCTTTGCATGCGTTTCTTTCCAATGTGACCAAGTCGGCAGTGCCACATATAAGTGGTATTCTCATCAGTCTTCTTAAGACGTTTAGCCTCAAAGTTATAGATATCTTTCTCACATTCAAAATTTAAAATGAATAAACCACCAACTATAGGTGCAAATCCATAAAACATATCCTTACAATAAATTGAACAACCATTGTTCTCAGACTTATAAGAATAACCATCGCGTATTAGACATAATCCAGAGATAATGTTTCTACACAACTTCGGAACAAAATAACACTTATTCAATTCTAAGATAAATCCTGAAGGGAGACTTAAAGACATGACACCGACGGCTTGAGCGGAGACTCCTTCACCATTCCCGACGCGCATCACGACTTCATTCCTTTCCAGCTTGCGAACTTTCTGTAGTCCCTGCATCATGTTGCAAATGTGAGCAACAGATCCGGTATCAAATACCCATGACGTACAAGTATTGCTAGCAAGTAGAATATCAATAACATTAACTTGTATAACTTTTATACCTTTACCGGAAGAACCGTTCTTCTTCTTATCCACCAGGTACTTCTTGCAATTCCTCTTCTAGTGTCCTTTAGCCTTGCAGTAGAAACATTCAGTCTCAGTGGTGGCTCCACCCTTGTTTCTCTGGGACATGGTCGAACCGGCACCATTAGATTTCTTCTTGGACTTGCCCTTCTTCTTGAAACTAGCTGTCTTGTTCACCAGCAACACTTGCTTAGTGTTCTTCTGCATTCCCGCCTCAGCTTGCTTAAGCATCGCAAACAACTCATTGCAGTCTTGTCCAGTCCCAGCATGTTGTAATTCATGACAAAACCGTCGTAAGACGGGGGGGTGAAGCAAGAACAATGTCAGTCCCGAGTGTTGGTGGAATTCCAAACTCCAAAGCAGCTAGTCTATCACAATAGCCTGCTATCTTCACAATATGCTCATTCATTGAAGAATTTTTAACCATCTTGCACTCAATCAAAGCCTTAGTTATTTCAAAATGTTCGGTCCTCGCCTACTTCTTGTATAGAACCATTCGGTGATTGAACAATTTCAAATGTACCGAACCATTCAAAGCATTTTTGTAGTGCAGGATACATGCAAGTTAACATGAGGCTCTGAACAGCTACGATGTCATCTTTCTTAGTGGCCCAGACATTCCTTTCATCCTCCAACGCAGTATCCGCCGGCTGTTTTGGAAGAGCCGCATCTAGCACATACTCTTTCTTAGCACTCCTGAGAACAAGCCTCAATGTACGGATCCAATCCCCATAGTTTCCACCATTAGCAGCTAACTTCTCTATCTCTCTAAAATAGGGACTAAGTTGAAAACGGTGTTGCGAGCCATTGATCTACAACGATAAACACAAGATTCATTTAGACATAGTTTATAATTGATTGCACTAGTGTTTAAACAATTTTAATTTAAAGTGCGCTCCCACTCAAATTAATATCTCTTATAATTAACTGTGAATGATTCAAGACATATAAATCAATTCTACACCATTGATGTGGACATCACCGAAGACGAGAATTTCAATCGGTAGGCCAACTTGCCAATCACATCTCCATGTGACTCTTGTTCATCTTTCGATGGACGTGTTCCGAGCTAAGGACTATCCTGCTTGATCGTTTAAGACAACCAAGTGATCCTGTAGTGAGGTCTGACCGTCACCCTCCTTACACCTCACTAATCGTTCATACCCATGTGGACATGGCGCACCCCCAAGAGCTACATGTTTTAGACGGTGCTACACTTGGGAGAACACTAACAACTTAAATATTTTATGTGAGAGATGACCCTAATAAAAATGATTAGTTCACAATCAAAAGGGTGCAAACAAAAAGGGATAAACAACTCAGGCAATTCATAATAGCATGATATGGTATAGCCCTGGGCGCCGGGAATTTCTTCATGGCCTCCATGAACTTCCTCCTGCGCCTGGTATAGCCTCCTCGCGCCGTAGTCCTCCGTTGCAAGCTTGTCACCGCCGTCTTGTAATCTTACTATTACTACAAAGGTGACACGTGATGTCTACTATGCAACTTTATTCTTGTAGACTCTGTTGGCCCTCCAAGCGCAGAGTTTTGTAGGACAACAGCAAATTTCCCTCAAGTGGATGACCTAAGGTTTATCAATCCGTGGGAGGTGTAGGATGAAGATGGTCTCTCTCAAACAACCCTGCAATCAAATACAAAGAGTCTCTTGTGTCCCCAACACACCCAATACAACTGTCAGTTGTATAGGCGCACCAGTTCGGTGAAGAGATGATGATAGATGTGTAATATCGATGGTAGAAATAGCTTTTTATAATCTGAACAATTAAAAACAGCAAGGTAGCAAGTGACAAAAGCGAGCAAAAACGGTATCTCAATGCTTAGAAACAAGGCCTAGGGTTCATACTTTCACTAGTGCAATCTCTCAACATCATTAACATAATTGAATCACATAACAATCCCTCAAAGTGCAGCAAAGAATCACTCCAAAGTCTCTATTCCTATCGGAAAAAGTAGGATGAAATCGTGTAGGTAGTAAACCAACTTAAAGTTGTGTTTCCAATCAATCTTCTAAACCACCTCAAAGTGTCAAGAATAGTTCTAGAGATCATACTACGACAACACCATATGATACGCATCAATCAACTCTAATGTCACCTAGATACCCCAATGCCACCACGAGTATCCATGAGTGAGACATGCATCAAGTGATCTCAAATCCAAAATATTCAATCCAACATAAAGAAACCTCAAAGAGCAAGACTCAATTCACCACAAAAATAAGAGAGGGAGGTGAACATCATGTGATCCGATTATATTAATAAAGCTCATGATACATCAAGATCGTATCAAATGAAGAACATGTGAGAGAGAGAGAGAGATCAAACACATAGCTATTGGTACAAACCCTCAGCCCCGAGCATGAACTACTCACGCATCACCATGGAGGAAGCAAGGATGATGAAGATGGCCTCCGTGATGGATTCCCCCTTTGGCGGGGCATCGGAAATGGCCTCTAGATGAGATCGCTTTGGAACAGAGGATTGCGACGGCGGAGTAAAAGTTCTAGGTTACTTTTCGGAGGTTTCTGTATTTATGGGATTTTTCAGCGTTAGATTCACGTCAGACGGAGCCTTGAGGGCCCCACAAGCTCACATGGCACGCCCTTGGGGGGCGCCCCCTGAGCTTGTGGGCCCCCCAGGAACCTGCCGGCTGCCTCCCGAAGCCTCCTGGGTCTCTTCTTGTCCATAAAAAATCATCGTAAATTTTCATTGTGTTTGGACTTCGTTTGGTATGGTTTTTCTACGAAACAAAAAACATGCAAAAACAGGAACTGGCATTGGGTACTAGATTAATAGGTTAGTCCATAAAAATAACATAAAAGTGCACCAAAACCATACAAGATTGATGTAAATATAGCATGAATACTTCATAAATTATAGATACGTTGGAGACGTATCAGCATCCCCAAGCTTAATTCCTGCTCGTCCTCGAGTAGGTAAATGATAAAAGAAATAATTTCTGAAGTGTGAATGCTAGAATAAAACAGATCTTTGATCACATAGGCAATGATAATCTAATAACAAGTAGCATCATTCCTATAAGTTCAACATATCATAAAGTGGTAATGAAATATCTCACAACCTTTCAAGATTATATTGCAAACATAAAGCAATCAATGAATTAGAGATGACGACTAGGTAGCCCAATTTGAAGATAACCATTATACTTATACAATGCTCAACAAATTTCTATTAGAAGAGTGCATGCAAAGCTAAGAGTGATCCCCATGCTCAATACGTGGTGCCAAAAAAGAGAAAGATGGAATTGACTCAACATGAAAAGTAAATAGATAGGCCCTTCATAGAGGGAAGCAGGGATTTGCTTATGTGCCAGAGCTCATTGCTTAAAACAGAGATAATTTCATTTGAGAGGTGTACTTTTCCTGTCAACGGTTTAATGACAAAGTTTCCAATATCTTCCATGCTAATCATGTTAATGGCGGTTCCCATGCAATAGGTTTTTTCTCCCATTCCACCATACCAACACAAACCATGGCTAGCCAAATCCACGGGTGCCTACCAGCTTTCAACTTTCCGAGGAGTGTTTTTATAAATGAATTCAGGACTGGGCATCCATATTACCAGCCTCCCTCAAAATTGATGAGTGAATAAACTCTCGTCGCGAGTAAAACACACTTAGCATGGAAGATATTGACTACCCCATCGCTCCATGAGCGGTACGGGCACACAAAACAGATGTTCATTGGAAGATATTGACTACCCCATCGCTACTTGGAACGGCAGGGTAATACTGTATATAGGTAGATATGGTGGGCTCTTTTGGCATAACTTTGTTTCAAGGATTGGATACACAAGCAGTATTTCCGCTTAGCACAGGAAAAAGGCTAGCAAACGACTGGGGGCAACCACTTTACCGAGCACAAAAAACACAATCATGCATTCTCTAATAGTAACATTATTGAGAAAATATAATCATGATGATAACCTACAAACTTGAACACCACCAAGGCTGAATTTGGAATTTATCAAACATGTGTAAACATGTGCCAAGCCAATCATCCGTCCTTCACTGGGAGATATTCACAACAACATGATAGGTTCAACTTAATAAAACTGATGCTCATTGTCATTATAATATAACTCTCTTACTTGATTAAAGATATGAACTATCATACTCTCACTTCTACTTTGACGGATTAAACGGAGGATGCATATTTACTTCTCAACACACATATAATAAATGAAGCACATGACATTCAATGCATTCGAAAAATTTATTACTCTTAGGATATAAGTGAATCACAAGAGTAACAATAAACTACTCCAAAAGTTATAAGTGAAAAGCAAAGAGTAGTTAAGCAAATAGGTAGCGATGTAAAGAATCTCTCCAAATAAAAAAAAATCAGATCTAAAGATTGTATCAAACAGCAAGCAAAACAAAAAGACGCTCCAAGCAAAACACATATTATGTGAAGAATTAAAACATAATTCTGAGTGAGGTATACCGATAGATTGAAGACGAAAGTGGGGATGCCTTTCGGGGCATCCCCAAGCTTAGTCTCTTGCCGCTCCTTATTCTCTTTCCATCGTCATCTCACCCAAAACTTGAAAACTTCAAT
Source organism: Elymus sibiricus (assembly GCA_039707655.1). Lineage (NCBI taxonomy): Eukaryota > Viridiplantae > Streptophyta > Magnoliopsida > Poales > Poaceae > Elymus > Elymus sibiricus. The sequence continues at coordinate 353,435,639 of CM077664.1, forward strand.
CACACAAAACTTAACGGAACTCGTGAGATGGGTTAGTATAATAACAATGAATCAATCACTTGGGTACTGTAAAGACAAGATTCATAATTGTTCTCACATAATTCCTATTGTATTCTATCATTTCCACAATTTATATCACTTAATATAAGCTATGGAAACTCCAAAACAAGCAAACTAAGAAAACTAGAAAGAATCTGTCAAAAACAGAAAAGCACGTAATGATCTAATTAATCATCATACTTATGTAACTCCAAAAATTCTGAAAAATTAAGGCAACATAGAAAATTTGTATAGAAGTACTGTGTAAAAAATTCAGCATTTTACCACATTCCAGTACATAATGATAATTCATATACTGGACGCCAAAGTTTTTGTTTTTGCACAGAACCAAATCAATAAGCATTCACATCACCCTAAAGGTCTTACTTGGCACTTTATTGAAATAAAGGATACAAAACATGATTACCACAATAGCATTAATCATGTAGACATACAAAAATAGTAAGGATAAATATTGGGTTGCCTCCCAACAAGCGCTTTTGTTTAAAGCCTTTTAGCTAGGCATTGATATTTTTTAAGATGCTCGCATAAAAGTAAAAATTGAAACACATAAGAGAGCATCATGAAGCATATATCAAACACATTTAAGCCTAACCCACTTCCTATGCATAGGAATTTTTCAAGAAAACAATTCATTGAAGCACAAAGTAACTAGCATAGGAAGGCACAACACGTGCAACTTCAAAATTTTCAACATAAAGAGAGGAAACTTGATGTTGTTGAAATAAATATAAGCATACCTTCCCCTCTCATAATAATTTTCAGTAGCATCATGAACAAATTCAACAATATAACTATCACACAAAGCATTGTTTTCATGATCCATAAGCATAGAAATTTTATTACTCTCCACATAAGCAAATTTATTCTCATCAATAGTAGTGGGAGCAAATTCAACGAAATAACTATCAAATGAAACTTGATTCACATAATCAATTTGAGCATTAAAATCATGATGACAAGTTTCATGGTTATAATTATTCTTTATATCGTAAGTGTCATCACAATAGTAATCATAGATAGCAACTTTTTTCTCATAATAATCAATTAACACATCTTCCAAAGTAGTGGATTCATCACTAAATAAATTTATGACCTCTCCAAATTGCTACTTGTGAGCTGCGTTGGGATTTTCCCCGAAGAGGAAGGGTGAAGCAATATAGTAGCGGCTAGTATTTCCCTCAGTGAGAACCAAGGTTATCGAACCAATAGGAGAATCACACAAGTACTTCATTAAAACAGCACCTACAAACACAAGAGCAAATACTTGCACCCAACGCGGGCAAGAGGGTTGTCAATCCCCTTGAACTCGTTACTTGCAAGGATCAAATCTGATAGTGATAGATATGTAAATTGCAAAGTAAAATAAAATAAGTAAAATTGCAGCAAGGAATTTTTGGTTTTAGTAATATGATAAAAGTAGACCCGGGGGCCATAGTTTTCACTAGAGGCTTCTCTCTCATATAGATAGCATACGGTGGGTAGACAAATTACTGTTGGGCAATTGATAGAAAAGCGCATAGTTATGATGTTATTCATGGCAATGATCATGTATATAGGCATCACGTCTGTGACAAGTAGACCGAAATGATTCTGCATCCACTACTATTACTCCACTTCGAGAGCGCTTCTATGCTTGCCTCTCTACATATTAAGTTCATAACAAACAGAGTAATGCATGAAGTATCATGACATGATGTAGACAAAGTAACTCAAGCAATATGAATAAACCCCATCGTTTTATCCTTAATGGCAGCAATACAAATACGTGCCTCGCTACCCCTACTATCACTAGGTGAGGATACCGCAAGATTGAACCCATTACAAGGCACCTCTCCCACTGAAGATAAATCAATCTAGTTGGCCAAACCAAACGGATAGATCGGAGAGAAATACAAAGCTATAACAATCATGCATAATAAAGTTCAGAAAAGACTCAATTACTTTCAATGAATAATCTGATCATAAAACCACAATTCATCAGATCCCAACAAACACACCGCAAAAGAAGATTACATCGGATAGATCTCCGAGAGGATCAAGGAGAATATTGTATTGAAAATCGGAGAGAAAGAAGAAGCCATCTAGCTAATAACTATGGATCCGTAGGTCTGTGGTAGACTACTCACACATCATCGGAAGGCAACAAGGTTGATGTAGAAGCCCTCCGTGATCGATTCCCCCTCCGGCAGATTACCGGAAAAGGCCTCCAAATGGGATCACTAAAGAACAGAGGCTTGCAGCGGCGGAAAAATTGTTTCAGGTGGCTCTCTGTTGGTTTTGGGATTTATGGGAATTTATAGAAGTGGAATTAGGTCAGACGGAGCTGCGTGGGACCCACAAGCTCAGGTGGCGCCCCCCCCCTGGGGGCGCACCGTGTGAGCTTGTGACTCTCCCGTAAGTCTTCTGGCCCTCCCCCGAAGCTTCTAGGGTCCCTTCTGGTCCAGAAAAAATCACCGTAAAGTTTCATCATGTTTGGACTTCTTTTGGTATTGATTTCCTGAAAAACAAAAAACATGCAGAAAACAGGGACTAGCACTGGGCACTGAGTTAATAGGTTAGTTCCCAAAAATGATATAAAATTGCATATAAAGTATCTAAGATTGATAATATAATAGCATGAAACATTCAAAAATTATAGATACGTTGGAGACGTATCACAAATCCACTTTTATCATTATAATAAGATCATTCAACACCCTCCAAAGTAGTGGGATAATTATTAACTAAAGTTGACACTCTTCCAAACCCACTTTCATCATTGTAATCATCATAAATAGGAGGCATGCTATCATCATAATAAATTTTCTCATCAAAAGTAGGGGGACTAAAAAGATCATCTTCATCAAACATAGCATCCCCAAGCTTATGGCTTTGCATATCCTTAGCATCATGGATATTCAAAAAAATCATACTAGCAACATTGCAATCATTCTCAACATTCAAGAAACTCACACCAAACATTGTGTTAAATTCTTCTTTTAACACTTCATAGCAATTATCGGAATCCATGTTTTCAAGAAAGGCTTCATAAAGATAAAGAATTTGTCCATTTTTTTTAGTTTTATTTTATAAACCAAACTAGTGATAAAGAAGAAACTAAAAGATTCAATTGCAAGATCTAAAGAAGATACCTTCAAGCACTCACCTCCCCGGCAACGGCACCAGAAATAGCTTGATGTCTACTACGCAACTTTATTCTTGTAGATTCTGTTGGGCCTCCAAGCGCAGAGTTTTGTAGGACAACATCAAATTTCCCCCAAGTGGATGACCGAAGGTATATCAATCCATGGGAGGTGTAGGATGAAGATGGTCTCTCTCAAACAACCCTGCAATCAAATACAAAGAGTCTCTTGTGTCCCCAACACACCCAATACAATTGTCAGTTGTATAGGTGCACTAGTTCGGTGAAGAGATGATGATAGATGTGTAATATCGATGGTAGAAATAGCTTTTTTATAATCTGAACAATTAAAAACAGCAAGGTAGCAAGTGACAAAAGCGAGCAAAAATGGTATCTCAATGCTTAGAAACAAGGCCTAGGGTTCATACTTTCACTAGTGCAATCTCTCAACATCATTAACTTAATTGAATCACATAACAATCCCTCAAAGTGCGGCAAAGAATCACTCCAAAGTCTCTATTCCTATCGAAGAAAGTAGGATGAAATCGTGTAGGTAGTAAATCACCTCAAAGTTGTGTTTCCAATCAATCTTATGAACCACCCCAAAGTGTCACGAATAGTTCTAGAGATCGTACTACGACAACACCATATGATACGCATCAATCAACTCTAATGTCACCTAGATACCCCAATGTCACCATGAGTATCCGCAAGTGAGACATGCATCAAGTGATCTCAAATCCAAACTATTCAATCGAACATAAATAAACCTCAAAGAGAAAGACTCAATTCACCACGCAAATAAGAGAGGGAGGTGAACATCATGTGATCTGATTATATTAATAAAGCTCATGATACATCAAGATCGTATCAAATCAAGAACACGAGAGAGAGATCAAACACATAGCTACTTGTACAAACCCTCAGCCCCGAGGATGAACTACTCACGCATCACCATGGCGCAGCAAGCATGATGAAGATGGCCTCCGTGATGGATTCCCCCTTCGGCAGGGCACCGAAAAAGGCCTCCATATGAGATCGCTTCGGAACAGAGGCTTGCGACAGCGGAGTAAAAGTTCTAGGTTACTTTTTGGAGGTTTCTGTATTTATGGGATTTTTCAGCGTTGGATTCACGTCAGACGGAGCCTTGAGGGCCCCACAAGCTCACATGGCGCGCACTAGGGGGGCGCGCCCCCTGAGCTTGTGCCCCCCCAAGCACCTTCCGGCTGCCTCTCGAAGCTTCCTGGGTCTCTTCTTGTCCATAAAAAATCATCGTAAATTTTCATCGTGTTTGGACTTTGTTTGGTATGGTTTTTCTGCGAAACAAAAAACATGCAAAAAAACAGGAACTGGCACTGGGCACTAGATTAATAGGTTAGTCCATAAAAATAATATAAAAGTAAACCAAAACCATACAAGATTGATGTAAATATAGCATGAATACTTCATAAATTATAGATACGTTGGAGACGTATCACCACGCAGGTCATAAAAGTGACAATCCCATGGCTTCAGCCATCATGACGTACTGTGACGTGTAGGTCACTTAATTACATCATATATAACCATCTCATACATAAACTCATTATCATGACGAAGGCTATACCACATCACATGCTCCCTACAAAACCAAGTTAGACGTCCTCTAATCGGTTTAGCAAAATTTTAATTTACGTGGCTTCTAGGGTTTCGGAAAACACTAGCTACCTACGTACAACATCAAGTATGATTATCCTTGTTGCTAGATTAACTTTTCGAGGTGTGTGAGGGAAGAGACTTAATTAAAAATCTCTAGCCCCACACTAAACTTCGTCAATACGCATGACCCCCATGTAGATCAAATCTACATGCCCTCTCGTTTTGCAATGATTCAACTTTCTTGACTAAGGTGTAGCCCAAAGAACTGAGATAGCAAATCATTCATAGCCAGAATTGCTGATTGCCAGAACTTTGTAACAAAACCACACCATGCCACCAAGAACAGAAAAGAAGTAAAACTCAAGGGAAGCAAACAAGAACATCAAGTAAAAGATTGCATCTAACCCAATAGATCTTATCTTTTACTCGCACAATTTTATTAAGCTCTAGAACTCATCTAGTTCTTAATCCTTTTTAGCAATAGATCCAATTCATTACTAAAAAATTTTGTGCAATACCCTCATAATCACATGTGATCTAGATTGTAACCTGCATCAACTCATAGAACCGCTCTGATGCCATTGTTGGGAAACGTAGTCGAAAACAAACAAAAAATATCCTACGATCAAGATCCCGGATCACTATGAAGATGCATATAGAGGTTTAGATCGGATCATTACCAACTTCGAGTTGCAGCGGAACAAGAGTTGGTGTAGATCGTTGATGAAGTCCCTCGAACCGTTCACAAACGATCCCTCGAACCGAAGACCGAAAGCACGGCCTCTCTACGGATTGCACGCGTACGGGCTTCTTGATCCGACAGCGCTTCGCCGTCTAGAGCTTGATGTTACCGGAGAACTAGAGGAGGGAGAAGAGAACCTCACGGGTCTTCTCTATTATGTGGATTAGAGAAAACTAGAACTAGCTCTAGTCTAGAACAAGTCTCAACTAGAACTAGAATAAGAGAGAACTAGAGGGGGGGTGCCCAAAGCAAAGGACTTGTGTGTCTAGAGGGGGGCGCCCCCTTGAGTATATATAGGTGGAGGGGGATGGGAGGCCGACTTGGGGAGGAAGCCTCCCCTCCCTTGCGCCGGCCTAGGGGAAGGAGAAGTTCTCCTCCGACTCCTCTTCCCCCCTTTAGTTTGTCCAATAAGCCCAAGGGGGGGGGGGGGCGCCCCCACTATATGGGCCTTAGGACCCATTAGCTCTTCACTAATAGGCCTAATAGATATTTTCCTTAGCCCATTGACTTTAAATAAATCCTAGGGACTCCTAGATAATTATATGAGCCCTCTATTATTTATATTAGGTCCCCGGAAACATTTTCCGCCTATATATCATTACCCGGTATTACCCGGATTTCTCCGAAACTCTTTCGGTAACCCCGAAACGCTTCCGGTTTCTCTCAAAATAATTTCTTTTATTTCTGAATCTTTTTTGGTAATATTTTCTCATATTCCTAACTCCTATAGAATTCAACAGATCGTAATCCCTTAAGCGTGTGACCCTGCATGTTCGGTAAAATATAGACATGAATGAAAACACCTTTCGTTCAATGATCAACGGTGGAACCGTGGACATCCATATTGATCCCTATACTTACATGAATGATATTCGAGTGAACCATTGGTTATCATATGTTGTTCCTTTTGCTTCGCGATACGTTACAAAACCCGAGTTGAGATATATCGGTATCCTCGTGAGATCAACACATGCTCACTATACCGGTCTTCCTCGTTATAGGTTTTGTTCTCTTTTCTTGTTCTCGTGTTCCGGCATCCTCGTGATCAATTCATGCTTTGTGTGGCCTGACGATGATAGATGTTGTGACACCAAGACGGCCCTAAGAATATCTCTCCATCGTCGGAGGAGCAAACCCCAGTCTCGAGCTATCTAGTCTCTCGTCATACGTTTTTGATGAACCCGTAAGTTGCCGTTATGATCACCCTATTACGGATGACGTTGGAACAACCCCAAGGTACAACATCCGGTATGGAGTGACTCGATACTCTCATGGTCTAAGGAATCATACATATATTAACTCATGTCTTATGAACTATAGACTTCAGACGATATAATCTCTAAGTATAACAAACAACTTGGGTCAATTCAACGTGAGTGTTCTACCAACATCGTGCTCTCAAATGTTACTGGCATAAACTTCATGCCCATGATCAGGAAAACGGAATCATCAAATTAACACTTGAGCTAGTCCTAGAGGCAAGACTAGGAATCTGCTTTTACCATTTATATCTCTACACGTGCTTATGAGTTTTCCTCTGAATCGCATATTCAAGAACCATAGCAGAATATAATCATTAACTATAAACTTGGAAATAAATAATACAAGTATTATTGCCTCTAGGGCATATTTCCAACAATCTGGTGATTTCACCTAGGTGCGGACTGGCAAGGCAGGCGTATACCACTCGCCAGAGGTGGGCCTGGGTCCCGACCAGCCTCGCAACACATGAGGCTGCTATGGGTGTAAGGCCGACTACCCTTGCGGCATAGGTTTAGACTCAGCATGATGACCTCTCTGGATTAGCTGACGTAGGGCTGCGTCGTGTCGTTCACCTTTGCCGGCACACCTTAGGAAGTGTGCTAATGATTCTGGCATTAAAGAGAGGTTCGAGCGTGTCGGGTAATGTGGTGCACCCCTGCAGGGAAGAACAATACTATTCGAATAGCCGTGTCCATGGTAACGGGCGACTTGGAGATGTAGCCCGTTCATAGATAACTTTAACCGGTTACTTAATAAAATTGCCAACATAATAGATAGAATGCCAGGGATCGCTTTCTCGCAGGGAGTCGAGGACGGATTCCGAGTAGTGTATTGTTGTGGTTAGTAGGTGGACTCGTGTGCGCTCTATCTCTTCTGATACTGCAAGATGCTGGTATTCATAGGTTCCCTTGACTTCACCTCAATTCTGGCATTTCTGCAGTACAGTCCACAAATATTACCCACTTTCCATTGATACCGATGCATATGTAGTACAGATCTGATGTAAGTCTTGCGAGTACTTCAGATGAGTACTCACCGTTGCTTTGCTACTCTTTTCATTGACCCAGTTGCTGCAATCAGATGGTAGCATCTGGGATGCAGGTGATCCCGACGTTGGTTACTTCTTGGATCTCGACGTCGACGAGTAGTTAGGAGGTCTCAGGTAGGAGGCCTGCGCCTTTGGGAGGGTCGTCGTTTTGTTTAGCCTTCTTAAGGCATTTGTTAAACTTGTCTTTACTCAGACCTAATTTGCTTTCTGCTCTGATATAATGTTGGGTCATGTGACCTCTGTTTGTAATATATTTGTTATCTCTGCTCATGTATGAGCTCTTGCATGTATCTTTGTGTCGTAGAGTTATGTTGTGGTACTACCATGGAGTCACTCTGATAATCGTGCATGATGCGTGTATGATTAGTGCACGATTATGAACGAAGGCGTCACAAACGGCCTCGCCGCGCCCATCCGATGAGCCCTTGCGCTTCGCTTCGCCGCCAGGGATGTCCCAGGAGAGGGAATCGACCCGGGAGGCCCTACCTCGTCGCCTCAGCCACCTTCGTCACCACCTCAGGCCTCGGGCTGCGGCGCCTAATTCGCCGCCACAACTTAACCCCGGCTGCCGTCGCCCAGTCCATCGGCTGCAGGGCACCCCCGTGATGCGTTTGGCGCGATCCCAAGCATCGCTTCGTCGTCGAGCCCACCCCCGACGAGCATCGCGCTCCGGCCGCCGCCGGCCAAGGCCACGCCCCGGTGTCCCTGCAGCCTCCCCCGACCTCGTCGCCGAGTTTCTGGTGAGCGCCGCCCCCTTTCCTTCCTTATCCCGGCCTTCCTCTCGTCCTGTAACCACGATCCCATGAGAGCCGGATCGGCCGTCCGCCATGGCCGACGGGTGCGATATCGCTGTGCATCTCTGCCGCCTTCAGCAACGTGCTCATGCTCCAGGTGTGTGTGCGAAGCAGCCTATCCCCTTGGTTTGCTTGATTCAAAGTTTCGAACCGCAGCTTAGTTTCGTCGCAACCGCAACTCACCACCACTTGTAGCCTGTCGTCGGCCTCGTCTCCGGCCACCACAGCAGCCGTTTTGGCTCCCCTGGCCGCGCCGTGACCAGGTCACCTCTATGCCCTCGCGCACGCTCTCCCTACTTGCTATGGCTTGTGCCCGAGCCAGCTAGTGGTCGCTGCCGTCCTTGCCTGGGTGCGCGCCAGCGAAGACCGGTTTGACCGGTGGGGCCCGGCCGTCAGGAGGTTAACTAGTGGCCGCCCAAACATAATTTTTTTGTGTGGCTAATCATCCAAGACCGTGTTTGGACGGCGGACCGATTACAAAGAAGAGGGTGGACAAATTGTGGCTTATGCCAATTGTGTAAGAGAGAGCCGGAGACGCATCTTCTTTTCAAGTGCAGATACTCAAGGAGCATTTGGAATGAGGTGAAAGCTTGGCTTGGGCTTTTACATATCGACATTGACGCTTGGAGCAACTTCGCCTCCATCAAAGATTGGTGGCTATCCACGATCATCGTCAATGGCAATGTGAGAAAGGCCATGACATCTCTTTTTATGCTAGTCTCGTGGGAAATTTGGAATGAGAGAAATGCGAGAGTTTTTAGGAATGTTTCGTCTATGCCAACCGTAATTGCTAGTAAGATAAAAACCGAGGCCAAGCTTTGGGGGCTCGCGGGCGCAAAGCATTTGAGATTCTTGACGCCGCGAGAGTAGAGTGATGGTTCCCGATCGATTCGTGGTCATTTTGTAATATGTAAACTCTTCTTAATTAATGCGATGAGGCAAAGCTTTTGCCTCCTTTTCGAAGGAAAAGAAAGAAAGATGCTGAGAGCTGCAAACTGTATTTGTGTGTGGGTAGTGATAGGTACTAGGTAGCTTACTGCAAATGTAAACAACTAGGTAGGAAGTGCGGCTTGCCGCACCCGCCAGCACCGCTGCCGGTATAGTCATATTCAATCCGGTAATACAGTCATTGAAGCATTACAAATATAAAAAATAGTATAATGTAGTTGTGTTTATCAATCTATTATATCAAGTTTATATCAGAAGCATTGCAGCGATACATACACGTTCAGTACAAAGCAATTCATCCAGAAAACAACAAAAGGCTTCAGTCCGTAGATACCAGTTAGTCCATGCAACTACAAAAGGCTTCAGTCCAAAAGCAAGCTATATACATTTAGTACATAGCAGCTGGTCCAGGCAAGTACAAAAGGCTTTAGTCCAAAAGCAATCCAAGACAATCCATAGTAATAACATAACAAATACAACAACCAGGTCGTGGCATGTTTTGATCAAGCAAGATGCAACGCAAGATAATATACCTACTTAATTAGGCTATAGCCTAATACTTGATGGCTCGACCGGGTTGTCTGCTTCATTAAATCCTTACACATCACGATGCTTTGGTACGAAGTGCGGCCTGCCGCACCCCACTTAGTCTCGTCTTTGCTAACCCGGGTAATGTACAATACATGGCTTTCAGGATGAAAATTTAGAGCTGACAGAAAGATAAAAGAATGTTCCAACAGCTGGTATTACTCAATAGTAAAAGGTAGTAGTAGATACTTAATGGTCCAGTACATAAAATGAAGTTTCATTACATCACATTGGTGCATATTAGGAAACGCAACAGGAAATACAAAAAGCATCATTACAACATTACAAAATCATGCCTAGCGGTAGTACCACATAGGATTTGTGGACCTAATCCAGTCCTAACTATCCAATGCACATTATATATTTCACAGCTCTACAGGATGATAAGCTCCAAATAGTGATTGTTAGTTATCTGAAAAAACACAAAACAGAAAAGCTTAATCCAGAAAACCAAAATATAATCATATATATGAGAAGGCACCTATGTTAATATAGCTCATCAGAGAAATGCCAAAAAGTCAAAAACAAAGTTTAACTGGAAAATTATTCAATCCTCATTTGACATTATGGCATTCAAGAATCCATTATGGCAAGTTTTAGTATCCTGGTTGGTTTAATTAGTGAGCCAATAATTAATTATACATGTAAGAATTAGAAAGTAAAAATCGATTAAAATCTGAATAGAAGGGTCAATGATTGCAGCAGGGGGTATCACTTCTGCGAAAAACAATACTTCCACACTTTCAATGGTAAAATATGTAGAATAGCTTTACCGCCAATCGGTCGAACAGTTGTAAGGCACAAATAAATAGATTCACTTACGAAAGAGCAGTTACTATATACCCCCTCCGCCAATCGGAGGGAGTATATCATAGTATCATATAGTAGTACTAATCAAGAAGAATTGTTTGATAGCTAAGAGATTCTAAGTCATGCTTGTAAACTGTTTTCATACTTAAAAGAGATAGCAGCAGACCAATGTAGCAAAATAGGGCTGCCCGTTCGTGAAGAGCAACATATGCAGCATATAGTTACCATCAATCAGTTGAGCACTTGTAAGGCAAAAAAATATTGAACGATTTTGCTAATACAAGTTTCTTTTTTCTTCATACAGGTTAAGAAAGAAAGTGGCATATGTGCCTAATTATATCCTTGGTATTTGTTTAGATCGGCTGGGAGACCTATATTAGATGACAAAGAAACGTGCTACAGGTAATTCAAGTAATTTTTATATCCTAGAAAATAAAGTGACATGCATTTTATAAAAGGCTTTGAACTGCAGTTTTTCCTCCTTTTCTCAAGTAGACACCAAAGTTGAAAATATCAGACCAAATGTTGGATAAACACATGACATACATGGGCCAACTAACTAATGAAATCATCAGTTCTCAAAAAGCTTGCCCTCACTACACCATGTGTGTAACAAATGTACGAAAGAAAAGGCAATATGAGAACATCAGTAAACTATAATTGCACCAAGCCGACGGTAATTAACATTTTCAGCGGTATGTGTTGTTGACCATGAAAACAAATTGTATTCTACTCTGAACCATAGCATGCACATGGCAAAATAAGAGGGAATGAAGAGAGATGGAGAGAGGCGGACAACAACCAAGAACAACCAGTGTGGGGATGTTAAGCAGTGGAGAGCTAGGTCAGGTTGGAGGCGGTGGTGGAAGACGTCGCGCGAGAAAGGAAGTGGGCACATCCAGCGCCGCTGGCGAGCATATCCAGTGCCACTATCTTTAGAGTAAAAAACATCACACTTGCATTGTGTTTAATTCATGCATGTCCAATTTAAACTGATTAAGATATGCATAGGCAGGGAACAATATAGTAGATAAGCCTCAAGATCAAATTCAGCCAGCAGCAAAGAATTGACACACACAACACAACAGACAATAAGGATGCGTTTGAACATCTTTTAGCATAGAAACTGAGGTAAAAAATAGTTAATGTGGATACCAAAGAATAAGCTTTATGTAGATCATTAATGCCTAGATATCAAGCACACCATCATTCACGCCACTGGCAAGAATATCTAAAAGGTTAAAACCAAATCTTTCAAAGTCTAGAGCCTAAATATGAATCACCAGCAGACATTCACATTGTTAAAAGCATCTAAAAGATAAATTATATTAGGAGGTGCAGTCCAAACATAGTAAACTGTATACCTTAATATTTTATCGACGACTGAGTGCAAGACTGATACATTAAAAGAAGAAAATCAGCAGCTCCTCCAATAAAGAAACATGCTCTTCTGTCACCGCATTCCTCATATGATACACAGTTCTCCTCCAATGATTGATCCTGAAGCCCCAAATGCTTAAAGAAATATGGTACCTGAAGAAGTAGGAACTACAACATCCATCAATTGCTCTCTGAATTTATATCGATCAGTTGCTTCCTCTGAATGAATAGACACAAATCACAGCAAAGTTGACCCTGGAATAACAACAATGCATGAAGCAACAATAGTTAGCAAACAAAGGAAGAAGCTGGTAACAATCTATAGGTAGCACAGAACACTCAACATCATAAGGAAACCTTGCTCTTTATTACAGATAGTGTTCTGTGTAACCTATGCACCTTATCCTCTCATGAGCATTTTGTCAGACATAATATCTCATGATCATTTTAGTAAAAATCTATGACCATTAATCAATCATATATATTAGCTGCAACAAAAGAGATAACCACATTTTCTCCTCTACTCCTCTACTTCGACCAGCTGGGGGTACTACAAATGTAGCAGTGTGCAACAGTGAGGGGCTGCCAACTGAAGATCAACAAAAGATTCATTTCAAATTTACTTGTGAGACAATTATGTCGCAGAAGTAATGTGTGCACAAGCACAAAATATATGTAATATTATCAGTATTACCCATATGCCTTTACATAACATGCTAAAATTGCCAAACAGGGCCACAGAAAAAAAATCCTTGGTGCACTTATAGAAAGTATTTGGCAAGTAACCAAAAAAACTGGTGTAAATATGCAGTCTGACTACAAACATACTGCAACTATGTATCGCATCTACTCTTTACTCTCATGATGAGTATCACCCATTAAATCCCATGATACCTTTTGCTACTAACAAAGTAAATTGGTGAAAGATTAAAATAATATAAAATGCATATGACAGTTCCATTGGACCATGTTCTAAAATATCCGAGTTTTAAACCCTTTGCAAACTGGTGCTTGTAGTATATCTGAGATTATTATCAGTATTACCCATATGCCTTTACATAACATGCTAAAATTGCCAAACAGGGCCACAGAAAAAAAATCCTTGGGACACTTATAGAAAATATTTGGCAAGTAACCAAAAAAACTGGTGTAAATATGCAGTCTGACTACAAACATACTGCAACTATGTATCGCATCTACTCTTTACTCTCATGATGAGTATCACCCATTAAATCCCATGATACCTTTTGCTACTAACAATGTAAATTGGTGAAAGATTAAAATAATATAAAATGCATATGACAGTTCCATTGGACCATATTCTAAAATATCCGAGTTTTAAACCCATTGCAAACTGGTGCTTGTAGTATATCTGAGATTGCGCCTAGTTATGAATAAACTATTTACTAAATCAATTGTCTCACTTGCATAAAGGAGGTATATATGACTGAAAGGAGAAAGGGCAGGTATGACTTTTTTAGATAAAGCAAACCAAGACACCTTAAACTTAAACAGTTCGTCAAAACTTGGATCGTGAGAGCAAACACAACGCAACATAGCTGATACAAATATAAAGAAGTTAGCATGCATGCCAACATTGCAGTACCTTATGGCATTTCCTCATCTCGTGTGTGAATGAAAATCATCATATGTATATATCTATATATGCAGCAACAGATGACTCTACCCTCTGGTAATCTCTTATAATCAATTCATCAGCTCACTAATACTCATATATAGACAACAACAGAGCTATGCACTCCTCGACTAAATATTCATATATAGACAGTGGGATGCTTGGTTGTAGAGGGAAATCAGTCATGATGCTATAGGAAACCAAGGCCCAACCTGTACTACATTTTGCTCGCCTCCAGCCATACTTGAGTAGACGAATGGGCAAATCAGCAAGAGAGAGGAGCGCAGAAGATGATGCCCGTCGTCCACTATCAGCAATCAATCCATGAACAAATACACCTGCAAAAAAACAAATGTTGGTATCCACTATCAACAATCCAACGGCAAGTCAACCTCATGTTTGCCAGACATGTCAATTGCATCCACACTCAATACTGTATGACAACATGATATACTGAATAAATATTAAAAGGCATGAACCTTATGCAAACCGGATACCAAACGGAACCTTGTACCAAACTGATACTTGGATATATTTAATCAATATAACTGACCTTCACATGGTAAATAAGGAAATGACATATTTATATGAACTGCCAGAGTTTCTCCCCGTTTCAGATCTACAGACATCTGCAGGCATTGAAAAGAAGAACTTGAGACAGGTTCATGATATTGGTGCTGGCAGCAAAAACATTAATAAGTAGGCCAATAATGAGCAGGCCTCAATACTTGCAATTTTTTGAGAAGCATTGTTCAGTGTGAGATGAGCTCATGAATTCAGTTAATAAGGAACCTGAATCTATGTCTAATCTATGTCTACGTGTGAAGGGACAGAGAGGTAGAGAGAAGGATGGGGCTTTGAGGAGGGAGGGAGGGAGGGACTGACAGGGCGATCCAGAAGACGCCGACGAGGGGAACGACGCCCCATAGCAGGCCGCAGGCGAGCCCCACCGCCTGCCGGATCCAGTGCACCGCGTCTAGCAGAATCCCATGACGGCGAATCAGAATCCCATGGAGTAGCGATGGTTTGGTCGTTCAGGAGCTAGGAGATGTGGCGGCGGCAGTAGTAGCGGGAGGTCCAGGATGAACCTTCTCCATGGCGAGAAGAAACCAGGCGAGAACTGACCTTCTCCATGGCGACGGTCGAGAGCCCTCCTCCCTGTGAGGCGGTGATTGCGTCGCGCAAGCTCAACGGGAGAGAAGCGTCACAACCAGCGGGCGCGGAGGAGGAGATCCTGAGTGGGTGGTCGACGGGAGGGGAGAAGGCAGGGTGGCGAGGGCAAGGGAGGATGGGTGGCGTCGGCGACGTCGTGGAGAAGGAGCTAGGGTTATGTTAGGTCCGAGTAGATCAGGACGCCAACAATCGATCGTATCAAAAGATCAAGAGAGAAATCAGAATTGGATCTGGGATTTATTGCTATCAAAGAGGAACCATAGCGTATAGAGTGTATGTGTGTTCACAGCCAACTAGGCAAATCTTCGAGAATAAGCATAATAGAATGCCAGCCACAACCCGGCTGTTAAGTAGGTGGCCTGACCAGCGACGGAATGTAAATGTACAGGATGAATCGGGCGACTCGCGACGAGTCCTTGACAAAGGAGCGATCTGGGCCGTTCATCTGTGACGAAGCGTTTTGTCTGAATCTTCAACAGTTAACTGAAGAAATGTACACTGCTTCAGTAGGCCTGACATTGCCCCCTTCTTGAGCAACGACGGGTCCTCACGTCGTTTCACTTGCCGCACGCCATGCTTGAGTAGTCTCTTTGAAGAAAACTGGGAAGGTATATTTGATGAAATCTGCGTCTTCCCAAGTAGCATCATCCGGAGGTAGATTTTCCCATTGTATCAGCCACTGCACCACAGGGATGTCTTTTCTGGGAATTTGCCTGACTTGCAACACGCCAGCTGGACCCATTTTGATTGTTCCATCAGAATTCACCATGGGCAGATTGGGACTTGGAATCGCTTTAGCACCAATGTGTTGCTTCAGTTGACTCACATGAAAGACAGGGTGGATTTTCACATGTTCAGGAAATTGGAGCTTGTATGCTGAATTCCCCACTCTCTGAGTCACTAGAAAAGGGCCATAATATTTGTTTTGCAGTTTCAGGGCACCTCTGAAACCAAAAGCTGCTAATCTGTAGGGGGCCATTTTGAGATACACTAAATCTCCCACCTGAAATATCCTCTCTTTCCTTTTTTGATCAGCATACCTTTTCATCCTTTGTTGTGCTTGAAGCAAGTTATCTTTCAGTTGGTCTAGCATGTGTTGCTTGGCAGAAAGGAAATCTTGTGCTTCCATGTCATCTGGGCCAGGAATGGCTAGTTCTGCTATTAATGGGGGTGGAAATCCATACAAAGCCTGAAAAGGTGACATCTTCAGAGCAGTGTGATAAGTAGAGTTGTACCAGTACTCTGCTAAAGATAACCAGGAATTCCATTTCTTAGGCTCATTAGTAGTCATGCACCTTAGATAGGTCTCCAAGCACTGATTTCCTCGCTCCGTTTGGCCATCTGTTTGTGGGTGATAAGCTGAGTTGTATCTTAATTCCACCTTGAGAGCAGAGAAGATATCCTTCCAAAGCTTACTGGTAAATATCCTATCTCTGTCAGATATAATTAACTTGGGTGGGCCATGTAATCTGATAATGTGATCTACAAAGGCTTGAGCTACAGTCTGAACAGTGTGCTACAGTCTGAACAGTGTAAGGGTGGGATAATGGAATGAAGTGGGAATACTTAGTGAACCTATCCACTACCACCATGATCACTTCCTTTCCTTGAGAATTTGGAAGGCCTTCGATGAAGTCCATTGATATGTGTTGCCATGCCATGTCAGCAACAGGCAATGGATCTAGAAGTCTAGGCTGTAAACAATTTTCATGTTTAGCTCTTTGGCAAATAGGACAAGCTGATATGAACTTTTCCACTTCTGCTTTTAACCCACGCCAGTAGAATATGCTCTTCATTCTTTGATAAGATGCTCTCATTCCTGAATGGCCACCCACTGGAGAATTGTGCAAGGCCATGATGAGTTGAAGTCTCAAAGCAGGTAGGTTGCCCACCAGAATTTTTCCTTTATATCTGATAATCCCAGCAGTGAGAGTGTAATCTGATGTTGAATCAGGTTTCTGTAGCAGTAATTGTTCCAATAACTGTTTTGTCTCCTTATCGTGTTGGTAACTTTCAAACAATTGCTCAGCCCAGATTGGAGTTACAGTAGATAGTGACATGCACTTGGGTAACACTCTAGAGAGAGCATTAGCCACTTTGTTTTCAACTCCCTTTTTGTACTGAATTTTGAAATTGAATTCTAACAACTTCATCATGAGTTTGTGCTGCACTCCTTCAGTCAATTTCTGATCAGTGATGAACTTGAGGGATTGTTGATCTGTCTTGATTATAAGTTCATTACCAATGAGATAGTGTCTCCATCTTTTCAAAGCTTCCAAAATTGCCAAAGCTTCTTTTTCATAAGTTGAAAGAGCTGCATTTCTTGGACAAAGGGAAGAACTGTAATAAGAAAGAGGTCTCCCTTGTTGCATTAATACAGCCCCTATTCCTCTGCCAGAAGCATCAGTTTCCAACACAAAATGTTGTGTGAAATCTGGGAGAGCCAATACTGGTGCTGTAATTAATGCTTGTTGTAGCTGCTTGAAAGCCTTGTCCTCTGCTTGTGCCCACACAAACTGTCCTTTTTTAAGTGCATCATGGAGAGGTCTACAGATCAGACCATAACCTTTAATGAATCGCCTGTAATAACCTGCTAAGCCCAGGAAACTTCTCAATTTTGTCACATTATCCGGAACTGGCCAGTCTGCGATTGCTGCTATCTTCTGTGGGTCAGTAGACACTCCTTTTTCAGATATGACATGCCCTAAATATTCCACTTGTTGCACAGCAAACACACACTTGGATAACTTTGCGTACAATTGGTGTTCTTTTAGCAGGTATAACACAGCTTTGATGTGTTCCAAATGTTCCTTGAGATCTTTGCTATAGATAAGGATATCATCAAAAAAGACTAGCACAAACTTTCTCAAGTAAGGCCCAAATATAGTATTCATTAATTCCTGGAAGGTTCCAGGTGCATTAGACAAACCAAATGGCATTACCAGGTATTCAAAATGGCCAAGAAATGTTCGAAAAGCTGTTTTATGAATATCATCTGGGTGCATTCTTATCTGATGGTATCCAGATCTAAGATCCAACTTGGAAAAATATTTTGCTCCATGTAATTCATCCAGTAGATCTTCTATCACAGGTATAGGAAATTTATTTTTCACTGTCAGAGAATTCAGCTTTCTAAAATCAGTACACAGCCTCATGGAACCATCTTTCTTTTTAACCAATATCACAGGAGCTGCAAAGGGGCTTTGACTATGTCTTATGAAGTGAGCAGCTAGTAATTTCTTTATTTGCTCTTCCATTTCTTTCTTTTGGTGTTGAGGAACTCTGTAGGGCCTAACTTGTGGCGGTGTAGTTCCTGGAACCAAAGGAATGGTATGATCTAGTGCTCTGTGGGGAGGGAGAGTGGCGGGTTCCTCAAACAAGTCAGCATATTGTAATAGCAATTTCTGTACTTGTGGTGGAGTTTTAAAACCCTCTGGAGCAGCCATTATAATATTCTGGACTTGCATCAAAAATACTTCCACTCCCTTGTCAATTAATTTGTGCATTTCTTTGGCAGGAATTTCCTTTACAGTGGCAGGGTTGTTATAGATGGCAGTAGTGACAGTTTGCATGCCTTCCTGAGAGAAACTGAAGCTTTGTTTTGGTATATCAAAAGATACTGGGCTGACAGCAGTGAACCAATCATAGCCCAAGATAACATCATGACTCGGCAGTGTAAGCACTCTGAAACTATGTGTTAATTTGAGTTTTGCTAGCTGAAAATCACAGGCTGGAACTATAGTTGTTGAAAGCAATTGTCCTCCTCCAGCTACAGCAATTTTTCTAGGAATAATAGGTATTAAGTTGCAGTTTGCTTTGATTGCAAAGTCATGGTTGATAAACGAGGAAGTACTGCCTGAATCTAGTAGAGCAATTCCTCTTTTTCCATTTATGTAAATCACCACCGTTGGAGTAGGTACTGCTAACTGATGTCCCATTGCATGAACTGAAATAAACATGGCCTGCTCTTCTTGATCAGCTGTTTCTGTTTGTTCCCCAGTTGGACAATCTTCAGTGTCAGTTGTCTGTTGTTCCTCTGTTTCCTGCTGCATTAAATGAACACTGGGTATGAGTTTGCACTTATGCCCATGCATCCATTTGTCTCCACATCTCCAACACTCTCCCACTTTTCTGATTTTCTGTGGTTGAGGGTTGTTTGTTTCAGACTGTCTCATAGGCAACTGCTGCTGATAGGGAGTTGTGACAGTTTTGTTAGTCTGAATTCCCACAGTGTTCTTCTGATAGTAATTAGTGTATGGAGCTCCTTGCTTTTTAGGAATGACTGGGGCAGGTGGGTGACATGGCTCTACATCTTTAGCCAAACAATATGCATCTGTCAGTGTTTGGGGTCTTAATGGTCTGATTTGGAATTTAATTCCCTCTCTCAGTCCATTAACAAAACATCTTACAAACCAAAGCTCTCCTAACTCTGGATTTTCCTCCTGCACTTCAGCCATTAGATCTTCAAATTGCTTGGTGTATTCAGACACCGTTGCATTGTGCTGCTTTAATGTATTGAACTTTTCAGTCAGGTCATAAGATCCCTGTTCTGAAAACCTTTTTATAACCTCTTTGCCAAACTGAGACCAGTTAAGTTGCTTTTTTATCAGTCCACATCTCCTCAACCAAGTGTCAGCATCACCAGTCATATACATCTGTGCTAGAGAAACCTTATACTCTTCAGGAGCTGCTGACATCTGAAAATATTTGTTACATTGCCTTATCCAACCGACAGGGTCAGTGCCCTCAAACCTGGGACAATCCAGTTTAGGTCCTTTTGTCACTGCTTTCATAAACTGTGCCTGCATATCCTGTTCATATGTTCTATAATAGCCCTGCCACAATTGTCTCTCTCTGTTAGGCTGATACTGTTGGAAAACATGAGTGTGAGGTCTGCTTTGATGTCCAACTGGGGTACCCTTTTCTGATGTAAGATCATGTGTTTGGTAACCAGGAGGAATTCTGGGTCTATCCACACGTATGGGAGGTAATTTCTGCAGCTGCAATTCCTCCAACTGTTTTGTCAATTCTCTTTCTTTCTCCAGATGCATCCTCAGATATTCCTTTCTAGCTTCTTGTTCTTTCAACTCTGCCTGAGCTAAAGTGGGTGATCTGACCAACTGACTGGTGTTAATTTCAGCCGCTTTCTCACCCTGATCATTACTTTTAGGAACTAGTGACTGCAGTACGGTGTTGATCGATGCCAATTGCTTCCCTAACTGAAGAACAGCTTGCTCTACACCACCCACTTTTTCACATATCTGAGTCTGTTTAGTACTGATAGAAGATACCTCAGCTTGCAGCTTTGATACATCTTCACGCAGTGCCGTGGAATCTTGTTGCAGAGTCCCCACTTCATCCTTCAGGGACAAGACCTCCTGCCACTCGGCTTCATCGATGTTTTTCGACGATCTTCCCATCTCCTTGATCTGACCAGAGAGTAAGGAATTTTACCACCGGATCTGCCGGTAACCTGCACCTCAGGTCCGATCATGCCGCCGCCGACGCTCCCGCCATCGAGCTGCACGAACCAGCGATGGACGTGGAATTTTACCACCACGAGATGGTCTCGGGCAACCACTCCGCGCTACTGGTTTGTAGCCGAACAATTCGCCGCCACCAGCGCCTCCAAGAACACGAGCACCGCCGCCAGCGCCACCACGGACCAGATCGCCGCCTCCAACGCCGCCACGGACCAGATCGCCGCCTCCAACGCCGCCACGGACCAGATCACCGCCGCAAACGCCGCTCCGGAACAGGTCCGCACCGCCACCACAACAGGGAGGGATTTGGGTGGGATTTACCTCTGTAGTGATTTTTCTTCCTCCGCCGAGGATCAACCTAGCTCTGAGTACCAATTTGTCAGGTCCGAGTAGATTAGGACGCCAACAATCGATCGTATCAAAAGATCAAGAGAGAAATCAGAATTGGATCTGGGATTTATTGCTATCAAAGAGGAACCATAGCGTATAGAGTGTATGTGTGTTCACAGCCAACTAGGCAAATCTTCAAGAATAAGCATAATAGAATGCCAGCCACGACCCGGCTATTAAGTAGGTGGCCTGACCAGCGACGGAATGTAAATGTACAGGATGAATCGGGCGACTCGCGACGAGTCCTTGACAAAGGAGCGATCTGGGCCGTTCATCTGTGACGAAGCGTTTTGTCTGAATCTTCAACAGTTAACTGAAGAAATATACACTGCTTCAGTAGGCCTGACAGGTTAGGGGAGGAGAAGAAGGAAGGGGGAAAGTGAGGAGAGGAGGAGAGGAGGCCGACGCGGTCGCACCCTATCGGCACCCATCCACCCGCACCTGAACTGGAGAAAGTGCCCTCAGTTGGCCTCCAGATTTACACGCGGTGGCACGATATATCTCCCACGAGCAGACAACACTGGGAGCTCTCAATTCCGCTGTCACTGACGAGCACGACCCACCCCGCCTGGGCCCCGCCTGTCAGGGAGAGCCAGGGCGGCAGTGGGGGTGTAGAAAATGGGCACTATTCATTGCTAGTCACATCAGCTCGGATCTGACGGTCCGGATCGTCTCACCTGAAGATCCGACGGCCCAGATCGTTTTGGAAGTCGAATCCGACGGCCCAGAATGGTGACGCCCTGAGGAGGCTCTCTACATCTCCAGACTCTAACAATGTGATGTGACCCTCCTCCTGTCGGGAGCTCCTATTGAGCGATGTAGGCGCCGTTTCGCGCCGCTGGCGCTTGCACGAGCGCGAAGTGAGCCGGCCCAGCAACCTGCTGAAAAGCAAAAGGTGAATAAAAATTATCAAGTTCATTCGAGGAGAAGTGGGACTCGAACTGCCGACGCCCAAGTCGACGCAACACGAGCTAACCACTGCACCAACGTCAGTTACTTGATTACTTTAGGAAAACAGTCCTCTTTGACCTTTCATTCAGCACAAAAATTAAACATATAGTATTATATACCCACTATAAATTATATTCGAATAAAGAAAACATAAATGTGAAAACGCATTCACATAAACCATGAATTCAAAAGAAAAGTTCACAAAAATAGAAAAAGTTTGTGAATTTGAAAAAAGTTCATCGGATTTGAAAAAAGTTCATCAAATTTGAAAAAAAGTTCACCGTATTTGAAAAAAGTTCATCGATTTTGAAAAAAAGTTCACCGAATTTGAAAAGGGTTCATCGAAATTGAAAAAAGTTCATCGAAAATGAAAAAAGTTCATTGAATTTCAGAAAAAGTTCATCGAATTTGAAAAAAAGTTCACGAATTTATAGAAAACTTCGTAAATTTAGAAAAAAGGTTCACGAATTTTATAAAACCGTGCATTAAAGAAACCAAAAAAGAATGAGAAAAAAAAGAAAAAAAGAAAAAGAATAAACCGAACTGAATGACGAATATAAGAAGAAAAACGAACTATCTGTGCACTACCTGGGTGGTGGCCTTGTGGTTAGAGCCGAGCGGTTGCATCAGAGAGGTTTCAGGGTCGAAGCCTAGTGCCAGCATTTTTTGACGTTTTCTGTAAAACATAGGAAAATACTAGAAAGGGCCGGCCCAGCGCGGGGCGCTGCAGGCGCCCGTTTGCAAAATACACGTTAATGGGCGCCTGCAGCGCCAAATAGGGTTCGCCCCTCCTGTCTGGCTCTTGGTATGTGGCGAAGAGTTCAAGACAGTGGGCTCGTAGGTACAATTAAAGGTTGTACCATGCAGCAGTGCAAATAAATATTTAAGAGTTGTGTATATAGGGATCAGCTAGTCAGCTCCAGGTAACGTCTTGATGTACAATTTGTTTGTGAGGTAAAAAAAGAGATAAATCAGCTCAAGATGTAAGATACTTGGCAGTGCACTGACCACTAGTAGAAAACAGGCCTTTCGTTTGAAGCATTAATGTGACCACTAGTCCCGGTTCCAACGGCTAGGCTTTAGTCCCGGTTCATTTGTGGCCTCTAGTCCCGGTTGGTGTTACCAACCGGGACTAAAGGGGTGGTGGCAGGCTGGCGTCAGGCTGGGGCCCTTGCGAGCCCCTTTAGTCCCGGTTGGTATCACCAACCGGGACTAGAGATGGACCTTTAGTCCCGGTTGGTATCACCAACCGGGACTAAAGATATCTCTATATATAGTGCTTCATCCAGCCCGAGCCCAAGCTCTCCTTTCTCTGTTTTCTCCTTTCTCTCCTTTGTTCTCTTCCCCTTGCTCGAGCTCATCCTCCATTTTTGCCAAGATATGTCAAGATTTGAGGCACCCCATCTATCCAAGTGTTCACAAAGGTTAGCAACTTTGTCCTTTCATCTCTCATTGCTAGATTAGCTCGTGCAATGCTCTATAAGTATAGTGATTTGTGGGTTTTAGTTTGGGAGTAATTATGTGAGAGTTTCTTTTATTTATATGCAATTTGAGCTCAAATTAACTTCTTAGTTTGCATATGTGTAGGTGTGGTTTACTTAGTGCCTACCCGTCCCCGTCCTAACCACCGTCGATCGCCCGCACCGTCCCGTCGCCGGCACCACCTTGGTGAGCCTCTTGTTCTTATCCTTTTTATATAAAAAAATCTTATTTGTATAATTTAGATAGTTACTTGTATAATTTTCTTACTTGTATGATTGTTTGTTATACATAGTGCTATGGTTTTGATATCCGTCCCCGTCGGCCCTCGTCCGGTTTATGATTCGGATGTGGTATATTCTCTTTTATAACTATTTGTTGCATTTCGTGTTTATGACAATTATGCCCATCAAGTTGGCATAGATATTTTTATCTAGGAGGTATGTGAACCGGAAATTGCAACCGACCCTCTTGTCGAGAAGTTAAATTTAGTTGAAAAAGAAAACGAGTATTTGAAAGAAAAATTGAAAAGAATTGAAGAAGAGAAGATGAAATTGGAGTTGTATGTTGCCGATGTCGTCGATGATCACAAGATCAAGATGGATGCAATGCGCTTGAAGATTAGAAAGATTAGAAAATATGCCGTTAATAAAGAGGCTTGGTATCATTATGTTGTTGGATCAATTATTACCTTAGTTGCGATTTTGATCGCATTTGTTGTTGCATTTAAATGCTTTAGCTAGATAGTTTTATGTTGTTTTATGAGAATAAGTGTATATGAACTTTATGTATGAACTTGTATTAATTTGATCTTTTTGGTGTTGTGTAATGAAGATGAGTCGGCAATGGATGTACGATGACCGACGCTCTCCCCAGTTCATTAATGGCGTGCATAGTTTTCTGCGTGCGACTAAGGCAAACAAGCGGAATGGTTTTATGTGTTGTCCATGTGGTGTCTGTAAGAATGATAGGAATTACTCTAGCTCAAAAGTCATTCACGTCCACCTATTTACGTCCGGTTTCATGTCCGGCTATAACTGTTGGACCAAGCACGGAGAAAGAGGGGTTCTAATGGAAGAGAATGAAGAAGAAGAGGATGATGACAACTATCCTGGGTTCCCTGAATACGATGGTACTACAATGGGGGAAGAGAATGAAGAAGAAGAAGCTGAAGAAGAGGCATCAGATGAGCCCGCTGATGATCTTGGTCGGGCCATTGCTGATGCAAAGAGAAACTGCGAAAGTGAAAAGGATAAGTTGAAGTTGCAGCGCATGTTAGAGGATCACAAAGAATTGTTATACCCAAATTGCGAAGATGACAAGAAAAAGCTGGGTACCACACTGGAATTGCTGCAATGGAAGGCAGAGAATGGTGTATCTGACACGGGATTTGAAAAGTTGCTAAAAATAATGAAGAAGAAGCATCCAAAGGACAACGAATTGCCCGACAGTACGTACGAAGCAAAGAAGGCTCTCTGCCCTATAGGATTAGAGGTGCAGAAGATACATGCATGCCCTAATGACTGCATCCTCTACCGCGGTGTGGAGTACGAGAATTTGAATGCATGCCCGGTATGCGGTGCATTGCGCTATAAGATCAGCCGCGATGACCCTGGTGATGATGTTGAGGGCGAGCGCCCTAGGAAGAGGATTCCTGCCAAGGTGATGTGGTATGCTCCTATAATACCACGGTTGAAACGTTTGTTCCAAAACAAAGAGCATGCCAAGTTGTTGCGATGGCACAAAGAAGACCGTAAGAAAGACGGGAAGTTGAGAGTACCCGCTGATGGGTCGCAGTGGAGAAAAATCGAGAGAAAGTGGTTGAAGTTTGCAGGTGACGCAAGGAACTTATGGTTTGGTATAAGTGCAGATGGCATTAATCCTTTTGGGGAACAGAGCAGCAATCATAGCACCTGGCCTGTGACTCTATGTATATATAACCTTCCTCCTTGGTTGTGCATGAAGCGGAAGTTCATTATGATTCCAGTGCTCATTCAAGGCCCTAAGCAACCCGGCAACGACATTGATGTGTACCTAAGACCATTAGTTGAAGAACTTTTACAGCTGTGGGACATAAAAGGTGTACGTGTGTGGGATGAGCTCAAACAGCAGGAATTTGACCTACGAGCGTTGCTGTTTGTAACCATCAATGATTGGCCTGCTCTTAGTAACCTTTCAGGACAGACAAACAAGGGATACCACGCATGCATGCACTATTTAGATGAGACTGAAAGTATATATTTGGATAAATGTAAGAAGAATGTGTACCTGGGACATCGTCGATTTCTTCCGATCAAGCATCTCTTAAGAAAGAAAGACAAGCATTTCAAAGGTGAGGCAAATCACCGGAAGAAGCCTGACCACCGTACTGGTGATCATATACTTGATATGGTCAAGGATTTAAAAGTAATCTTTGGAAAGGGTCCTGGCGGACAATCTGTTCCGAATGACGCTGACGGACACGCACCCATGTGGAAGAAGAAATCTATATTTTGGGACCTACCCTATTGGAAAGTCCTAGAGGTCCGCTCTGCAATCGACGTGATGCACGTGATGAAGAATATTTGCGTGAACCTGCTAGGCTTCTTGGGCGTGTATGGGAAGACAAAAGATACACTGGAGGCACGGGAGGACCAGCAACGTATGCACGAAAAAGACGGCATGCATCCAAAGCAGTATCAAGGTCCTGCCAGCTACGCTCTTACCAAAGAAGAGAAGGAAATCTTCTTTGAATGCCTTCTCAGTATGAAGGTCCCGTCTGGCTTCTCGTCGAATATAAAGGGAATAATAAATATGGCAGAGAAAAAATTCCAAAACCTAAAGTCTCATGACTACCACGTGATTATGACGCAATTACTTCCGGTTGCATTGAGGGGGCTTCTACCGGAAAATGTTCGATTTGCCATTGTGAAGCTATGTGCATTCCTCAATGCAATTTCCTAGAAAGTAATCGATCCAGAAATCCTACCAAGGTTACAGAATGATTTGGTGCAATGTCTTGTCAGTTTCGAGTTGGTGTTCCCACCATCCTTCTTCAATATCATGACGCACGACCTAGTTCACCTAGTCGAAGAGATTGCCATTTTGGGTCCTATATTTCTACACAATATGTTCCCCTTTGAGAGGTTCATGGGAGTCTTAAAGAAATATGTTCATAACCGTGCTAGGCCAGAAGGAAGCATCTCCAAGGGCCATGAAACAGAGGAGGTTATTGAGTTTTGTGTTGACTTTATTCCTGACCTTAAGCCGATTGGTGTTCCTGAATCGCGGCATGAGGGGAGACTGAGTGGAAAAGGCATGCTATGAAAGGATTCAGTAATATGTAGGGACGGGCATTCTTGGGCCAAAGCACACTACACAGTTCTACAAAATTCCACCTTGGTGGCTCCGTATATCGAGGAACACATGGATATTGTATGCTCCAAGAACCCGGAGCAGTCTGACCCCTGGATTAAACGTACACACATGGCGACTTTTGGCGGTTGGTTGCAAACACATCTCATGAATGACGACAGTGTTGGAGATGAGCTGTACCTGTTGGCCAAGTCACCATCTTCGACTATATTGACTTTCAAAGGGTACGAGATTAATGGGAATACATTTTACACGATCGCCCAAAATAAAAAAGAGCACCAACCAAAACAGTGGTGTCCGCTTTGATGCAACAAACACCAATAGGGAAAAGGACACATATTATGGTTACATAGAGGAGATATGGGAACTTGACTATGGACGTGAGTTTAAGGTCCCTTTGTTTCAGTGCAAATGGGTCAATCTGACATGAGGCGGGGTAAAGATAGACCCGCAGTACGGAATGACAACAGTGGATCTCAACAATCTTGGGTACACAGACGAACCATTCGTCCTAGCCAATGATGTGGCGCGGGTTTTCTATGTGAAGGACATGTCTACCAAACCGAGAAAAAGGAAAGATAAGGAAGCAAATACATCATACGGTGAGCCAAAGCGCCACATAGTTCTTTCAGGGAAAAGAAACATCGTGGGAGTGGAGGACAAGACAGACATGTCAGAAGATTATGAAAAGTTTCATGAAATTCCTCTCTTCACAGTGAATTCTGACCCAAGCATCATGTTAAATGATGAAGATTGTCCATGGTTACGGCACAAAGGGACACACGCGAAGAAAAAGTTTTATACCCCAAGATCCCACTCGGGGATGTGATCGGCTTCACCGTCATCACTTTCTTCTCTAGTGAGTAGCCGAGATAGGCCAGTTTGTACACGAAGTGCATCCAGTTTTTGCCGTAACCCTCTCAACTTTTTAGCACATTCTATGTGGGTGAAATGATGATACCATGCCAAGTTTCAACCTTTTCAGAGTTCATTTGTAGTGCTTTTCAATTTCATGGTCATTCAGCTCAAAAAAATCATTAAATGCATGAAAAATAGCAAATGAAGTTAGAAAGGGTTGAAATTTGAGGATGTGGCTTTGAATGGTGCATATTGAATGCACAAAAAGTCTGGAGTTGAAATAAGTTTAAAAAAATGAAATGCCTTTGTAACAGATGAGTTTTCGTCCGAAACCATGATACTTCGAAGGAGATGGTCCAGTTTGTACACGAAGTGCAACCAGTTTTTGCCGTAACCCTCTCCACTTTTTAGCACATGCTATGTGGGTGAAATGATGATACCATGTCAAGTTTCAACCTTTTCAGAGTTCATTTGTAGTGCTTTTCAATTTCAGGGTCATTTAGCTCAAAAAAATCATTAAATGCATGAAAAATAGCAAATGAAGTTAGAAAGGGTTGAAATTTGAGGATGTGGCTTTGAATGGTGCATATTGAATGCACAAAAAGTCTGGAGTTGAAATAAGTTTAAAAAAATGAAATGCCTTTGTAACAGATGAGTTTTCGTCCGAAACCTTGATACTTCGAAGGAGATGGTCTAGTTTGTACACGAAGTGCATCCAGTTTTTGCCGTAACCCTCTCAACTTTTTAGCACATGCTATGTGCGTGAAATGATGATACCATGCCAAGTTTCAACCATTTCAGAGTTCATTTGTAGTGCTTTTAAATTTCAGGGTCATTTAGCTCAAAAAAATCATTAAATGCATGAAATATAGCAAATGAAGTTAGAAAGGGTTGAAATTTGAGGATGTGGCTTTGAATGGTGCATATTGAATGCACAAAAACAGAAAACATGAAAAACACCTTTAGTCCCGGTTGCCACCACCAACCGGGACTAAAGGTCCTTCTCCTGCCCGTAATTTCGACCGCCGAAAACAGACCTTTAGTCCCGGTTGGTGGTGGCAACCGGGACTAAAGGTAGGCCTTTAGTCCCGGTGCGTGGCACCAACCGGGACTAAAGACCCTTTAGTCCCGGTTGGTGCCACGCACCGGGACTAAAGGCCTCTGGGTATTTAAACTGCCCCCTTCTCTCCCAAATCTTCCTCTCCCTCGCCCGATCGACCAACTGCTCCTTGACGCGTCCGCTCCCGCCGCCGGCCTCCACGCGACACCGTCAGGCTGCCCGACCGCACCCTCGACGTCAGCTCCCGCCGCCGGCCTCCACGCGCCGCCCGAGCCCGCCGGCGCCGCTCTCCTCCTTGCGCCGCGCGCTCTCCTCCACGCGCCCCGGCCGGCCTCACCTCGCCGACGCGCGCCTCCGCCCCCTTTGCCGCCTCTGCCCAATGCCGGAGCGCACCTCTCACGGCGGGCCGCCCCCTTTGCCCGACGCCGGCCGCGCCGCCGTCCTCTGCCCGACGTTGCCGCTCCTCCACGCGCCGCCGCGGCCCGAGCCCGCGCCGCTCCTCCACACGCCTCCCTCCGTCTCCGGCGTCCTCCCCACCTCCCTCCGTCGACCGGCGCGCCTCCCTCCATCTCCGGCGTCCTCCCCGCCTCCCTCCGCCCCGACGATCCCGCTTGGTGAGCCTCTCCTCCTCCTTTTGTTCATCTTTTTTTTCATTTTTTTAATTTGTTCATATTTTTTTGTGTGTAGATGAATGTTAATTAGATGGATTTATTATGTATTTTTGTGTGTAGATGAATGCTAGATGGATATGTAGATGGATAGATGTTATATTGATGTATGTTAGAATGATGGATGAATAGAAATGTTAGATAGATTGATGTTAAATGGATGAATAGAAATGTTGTTCAAGTGTGGGTTCTCTATAAAAAGAATGGTTGGATCAATGCTATAAAATGTTGTTCAAATTTGCCCATCTACTATAGTTGTAAAAGTTTATTAAATATGAGTAGCATAATAAAATGATAATTATTGCATAGGAATTTGTTTTCATAAGAATTTGTTCTCGACGTCGACGATTCCCGGCCCGCATCCTCGTCGTCGACTCGGCGACGACAACCTGCTTGAGAGGCGCCATGTCCGGGACTGGGCTCCGCCGGGCTGGCACTGGGAGGTGCTACCTTCCGGGGCGCGCAACTTGGTGAGGAATCGGGCTCCCGTCGTCGACCCGGAGCTTCTTTGGTGGCGGTCGCGTGGGCCACTATCGGTGCGGAGGCAGCCGGCCCCTGAGGAGGTGGTACGTCGCCGTGTCAGGGAGGAGGACGAGCACATCCGTCGCTACATGGTTGCGTTGGATATCAGGTTCTCCAATACCTGGCAGGTTCTTCAGGGATCTCACCCGAGCTATGATCCTGTGATGGTTCCTTCTCTTTGGGTGTCCACCGCCCGCGCCTCAGGAACCGCGAGTCAACTGGATTATTCGATAATATTCGAGCTGTATTAGTGATGTTATATGATAATATTCGAGATGTATTAGTGATAATATTCGATGATGCATTAACTGGATTATTCGGGATGTATTAGTTTTTGCTTATTGAATGCATTCTAATTTGAATACTAAATTGTTTTATCTTTCTTCTGGATTAGTTAAGCTATGGACTATAGCGGCAGAGACGACCATGATCAAGAGGATATCATGTTCGACATGATACGCTCCCAAAACCCAGAGATTGAACCAGATGACGGCTCACAATATCTGAACGAGTCCGGTGAGGGAATTGAGGAAGAACCAATAGACGAAGGGCACACAAACAATGATGGCGAAGGAAATGTTCTTCAATTAACAAAGTCCGGCGAGGTATATATATATATATATATATAGGAAAATGGGTTGGTACTCCTAGGAGTACATACTCTCCTGCTACGTGGCTGTGATTCATTCGTTCGCAGCGCAATAAAGGGTTGAAACAATTAAACCAGTTCACCATTTATGTAAATGGATAATTCGTGGGAAAAACACATCCAATCTTAAGTCGTTAGTGATCCTATTTTTTGGGGGTTTGTTTATTCACCTCATTCCACGGAGCGCACGCGACATGTCCTTCTCTACTCCCGCGGCAGTCTACGGCGGCGGCGATGGCGACATCAACAACTTGATATGCACCTGGCCGCGGCGTCGCCGGACGCGCGCATGCATCCTGACCCGAGCACCGAGTTGATCCTAGTGACCAAGTCGAACTTAAAGCATCAACATCATCGGCAAGCAGCGGCTATGGATTCCACCAATCACAAGATACGTGCATGCTAGGTACGTGATTGATTTGTCCCATCAATCTGCATGCATGCATAAATTCCTAGCGGCATCAATTCTGTAGCAATTTCTTTGATGTAAGAGGTGAAAATCACTGCATATTAGGCATATAATAAGTCTATAAAATGGTTACGTGCTACTTCTTTTTCTGATAATGTACTTGTAATTGTATGATTAGTAAATAATGGATATGCGCATATCTTGTTTAGTGAGATTGTCAGAGTATAAGGGCGTGTTCGGGAGCCCTCCAACTCCTGGCTCCTTCGGCTCCAACTCTGGAGTTTGACCGAACGCTCCAGCTCCTGGAGTTTAGCGAGAGAAGCTGGAGGCGAGCGCAGTGTAAAAAACGAGGATTCGCGGAGCTGGACAAACCGAGCTCCCAGAAAAAAGAGAAGCTGGAGTTGATGGATATTACCAGCCCCTGCCACCGCCAAGTGAGTTCCTCACGTACCGGTTCGCTCGCCAAGTGAGTTCCTCACGTACCGATTCGCTAGCCGACAGGGCCTATGGGCCATCGCCAGGCCTAGTACCCTAAACGAGGCCAGCCCAAACGAACAGGACACTGGCTCCAGGTTTTGGTGCACCGAACAGATCGCTGGCTCCAGAATTTCACATGAGAAGCTGGCGCTCGGAAGCTGGCGGTGGAGTTCCGGATTTTGCGGCCACGGAGGAGTACCGAACACGCTCTTATCCCTTCTTTCATCTCGTTAGTGGATTTTAATAAAAGATGAGTATATACATTTATTTGTGCATAAACCCATTACTGTTTTGATTAAAAAATACACCATACTGATTCCGATCTTGTACCCAAATTAATTCTTGCAGCCACCGGCCAATTGATTGAAGAAACAGAGAAGAAGCACCTTGTGTCACCCCAGTTACCTTGTGCAAATTGATTGAAGGATTCATGTGACCGAGGATCGTCCATTCAAATTTTCTTGAAGTATATTTGGTGTCATGTGGACCTTGATGGAAAATACTATCGTTTTTGTACACCATATGTTTCTAGCATTTAATCCTTCTTAAAGATGTAAGAGTAGTTGCATGTTCTGATCAAGATAAAATTTATTATAAGATACAAGTTCTTGTACCTCCACCAGAGAAATATGTATATTGTTGTTCGCCACTTGACAAGTATATACCCCCTTCCCAAGAGGCAGTATAAACCCCTTTAAAATTATAAGTATTTGCATTCTTGAAAATATTTGTTATATGATACAACTTCTTGCAGCTCTACCTTAAAAGTATGTATCCTGTTGACCGCCACTTCACAAGTATATACTTCCTTCCCAAGAGGCAGTATATACTCCTTCGGTATTTACATTGTAAAAATATTTGTACATATTTCTTGACGAGGGAGGTACCTATTTTCTTTCAGTTCTAATAAGTATATATTTCCAATTCAACAAAATATAAAATAAGTATACACTTCTTAGAAAAACACAACATCGCATGTATACCACCAGTGAACAATAAATTATCTGAGATCCCGCTAAAGTATATAAGGCTTTCCAATCTAATGACGTATATACTACTAATCATCCAATGAAGTATATACTACTCCTGTACTCCATATACTGCTTTTCTAACAAAGAGAGTATATACTACTTTACTCTTAATCCAATGAAGTAGCATATAGCACGTAGGAGTATCACCCAATGGAGTGCATACTGCTTTTGTATTTGGAGTACTTGCTTTTTAAACGGGGAGAACATATACTGCTAGCTTAAATGAAGCAAGGTATATACTCATCCGATGTAGTAGATACTCATTCTTGTGTTTGTTAGGTAGTTAAATATTCAAATATATTCAATTAGTAGGCCACGGTGCATGCAAAACGGGCACGCACCAGATTGCTCATTTTTATAGGAGGTTGTTTCATAGCCAGTTAGCCACGGGCAAGAGTATCCACTAGTCAAACACCCGATTAGACATGGGAGTACATACTCCTGGGAGTATAAAAAAGGAGTCCTATATATATATATATATATATATATATATATATATATATATATATATATAAATCAATTAATACATGTAATGATCACCAGAGGCCTTATATATATATATATATATATATATATATATATATATATATATATATATATATATATATATATATATATATATATTAACGAATCTTTCTTCTTTTAGCCCTCCGGATCGAGCAAATCTTCTACAAGGGTAGTACCACTAGTAGAAAACAGGCCTTTCGTCTGGAGCATTAGTCCCGGTCGGGTTTTGGACCGGGACTAATGTGACCACTAGTCCCGGTTCCAACGGCTAGGCTTTAGTCCCGGTTCATTTGTGACCTCTAGTCCCGGTTGGTGTTACCAACCGGGACTAAAGGGGTGGTGGCAGGCTGGCGTCAGGCTGGGGCCCCTGCGAGCCCCTTTAGTCCCGGTTGGTATCACCAACCGGGACTAGAGATGGACCTTTAGTCCCGGTTGGTATCACCAACCGGGACTAAAGATATCACTATATATAGTGCTTCGTCCAGCCCGAGCCCAAGCTCTCCTTTCTCTGTTTTCTCCTTTCTCTCCTCTGTTCTCTTCCCCTTGCTCGAGCTCATCCTCCATTTTTGCCAAGATTTGTCAAGATTTGAGGCACCCCATCTATCCAAGTGTTCACAAAGGTTAGCAACTTTGTCCTTTCATCTCTCATTGCTAGATTAGCTCGTGCAATGCTCTATAGGTATAGTGATTTGTGGGTTTTAGTTTGGGAGTAATTATGTGAGAGTTTATTTGATTTATATGCAATTTGAGCTCAAATTAACTTCTTAGTTTGCATATGTGTAGGTGTGGTTAACTTAGTGCCTACCCGTCCCCGTCCTAACCACCGTCGATCGCCCGCACCATCCCGTCGCCGGCACCACCTTGGTGAGCCTCTTGTTCTTATCCTTTTTATATAAAAAAATCTTATTTGTATGATTTAGATAGTTACTTGTATAATTTTCTTACTTGTATGATTGTTTGTTATACATAGTGCCATGGTTTTGATATCCGTCCCCGTCGGCCCTCGTCCGGTTTATGATTCGGATGTGGTATATTCTCTTTTATAACTATTTGTTGCATTTCGTGTTTATGACAATTATGCCCATCAAGTTGACATAGATATTTTTATCTAGGAGGTATGTGAACCGGAAATTGCAACCGACCCTCTTGTCGAGAAGTTAAATTTAGTTGAAAAAGAAAACGAGTATTTGAAAGAAAAAATGAAAAGAATTGAAGAAGAGAAGATGAAATTGGAGTTGTATGTTGCCGATGTCGTCGATGATCACAAGATCAAGATGGATGCAATGCGCTTGAAGATTAGAAAGATTAGAAAATATGTCGTTAATAAAGAGGCTTGGTATCATTATGTTGTTGGATCAATTATTACCTTAGTTGCGATTTTGATCGCATTTCTAGTTGCATTTAAATGCTTTAGCTAGATAGTTTTATGTTGTTTTATGAGAATAAGTGTGTATGAACTTTATGTATGAACTTGTATTAATTTGGTCTTTTCGGTGTTGTGTAATGAAGATGAGTCGGCAATGGATGTACGATGACCGACGCTCTCCCCAGTTCATTAATGGCGTGCATAGTTTTCTGCGTGCGGCTGAGGCAAACAAGCGGAATGGTTTTATGTGTTGTCCATGTGGTGTCTGTAAGAATGATAGGAATTACTCTAGCTCAAAAGTCATTCACGTCCACCTGTTTACGTCCGGTTTCATGTCCGGCTATAACTGTTGGACCAAGCACGGAGAAAGAGGGGTTCTAATGGAAGAGAATGAAGAAGAAGAGGATGATGACAACTATCCTGGGTTCCCTGAATACGATGGTACTACAATGGGGGAAGAGAATGAAGAAGAAGAAGCTGAAGAAGAGGCATCAGATGAGCCCGCTGATGATCTTGGTCGGGCCATTGCTGATACAAAGAGAAACTGGGAAAGTGAAAAGGAGAAGTTGAAGTTGTAGCGCATGTTAGAGGATCACAAAAAATTGTTGTACCCAAATTGCGAAGATGACAAGAAAAAGCTGGGTACCACACTGGAATTGCTGCAATGGAAGGCAGAGAATGGTGTATCTGACAAGGGATTTGAAAAGTTGCTAAAAATAATGAAGAAGAAGCTTCCAAAGGACAACGAATTGCCCGACAGTACGTACGAAGCAAAGAAGGCTGTCTGCCATATAGGATTAGAGGTGCAGAAGATACATGCATGCCCTAATGACTGCATCCTCTACCGCGGTGAGGAGTACGAGAATTTGAATGCATGCCCGGTATGCGGTGCATTGCGCTATAAGATCAGCCGCGATGACCCTGGTGATGATGTTGAGGGCGAGCACCCCAGGAAGAGGATTCCTGCCAAGGTGATGTGGTATGCTCCTATAATACCACGGTTGAAACGTTTGTTCCAAAACAAAGAGCATGCCAAGTTGTTGCGATGGCACAAAGAAGACCGTAAGAAAGACGGGAAGTTGAGAGTACCCGCTGATGGGTCGCAGTGGAGAAAAATCGAGAGAAAGTGGCCGGAGTTTGTAGGTGACGCAAGGAACTTATGGTTTGGTATAAGTGCAGATGGCATTAATCCTTTTGGGGAGCAGAGCAGCAATCATAGCACCTGGCCTGTGACTCTATGTATCTATAACCTTCCTCCTTGGTTGTGCATGAAGCGGAAGTTCATTATGATGCCAGTGCTCATCCAAGGCCCTAAGCAACCCGGCAACGACATTGATGTGTACCTAAGGCCATTAGTTGAAGAACTTTTACAGCTGTGGGACATAAAAGGTGTACGTGTGTGGGATGAGCACAAACAGCAGGAATTTGACCTACGAGCGTTGCTATTTGTAACCATCAATGATTGGCCTGCTCTTAGTAACCTTTCAGGACAGACAAACAAGGGATACCACGCATGCATGCACTGTTTAGATGAGACCGAAAGTATATATTTGGATAAATGTAAGAAGAATGTGTACCTGGGACATCATCGATTTCTTCCGATCAAGCATCTCTTAAGAAAGAAAGACAAGCATTTCAAAGGTGAGGCAGATCACCGGAAGAAGCCTGACCACCGTACTGGTGATCATATACTTGATATGGTCAAGGATTTAAAAGTAATCTTTGGAAAGGGTCCTGGCGGACAATCTGTTCCGAATGACGCTGACGGACACGCACCCATGTGGAAGAAGAAATCTATATTTTGGGACCTACCCTATTGGAAAGTCCTAGAGGTCCGCTCTGCAATCGACGTGATGCACGTGATGAAGAATCTTTGCGTGAACCTGCTAGGCTTCTTGGGCATGTCTGGGAAGACAAAAGATACACCGGAGGCACGGGAGGACCAGTAACGTATGCACGAAAAAGACGGCATGCATCCAAAGCAGTATCAAGGTCCTGCCAGCTACGCTCTTACCAAAGAAGAGAAGGAAATCTTCTTTGAATGCCTTCTCAGTATGAAGGTCCCGCCTAGCTTCTCGTCGAATATAAAGGGAATAATAAATATGGCAGAGAAAAAATTCCTAAACCTAAAGTCTCATGACTGCCACGTGATTATGACGCAATTACTTCCGGTTTCATTGAGGGGGCTTCTACCGGAAAATGTTCTATTAGCCATTGTGAAGCTATGTGCATTCCTCAATGCAATTTCCCAGAAGGTAATCGATCCAGAAATCCTATCAAGGTTACAGAATGATTTGGTTCAATGTCTTGTTAGTTTCGAGTTGGTGTTCCCACCATCCTTCTTCAATATCATGACGCACGTCCTAGTTCACCTAGTCGAAGAGATTGCCATTCTGGGTCCTGTATTTCTACACAATATGTTCCCCTTTGAGAGGTTCATGGGAGTCTTAAAGAAATATGTTCAGAACCTTACTAGGCCAGAAGGAAGCATCTCCAAGGGCCATGAAACAGAGGAGGTTATTGAGTTTTGTGTTGACTTTATTCCTGACCTTAAGCCGATTGGTGTTCCTGAATCGCGGCATGAGGGGAGACTGAGTGGAAAAGGCACGCTAGGAAAGGATTCAGTAATATGTAGGGACGGGCATTCTTGGGCCCAAGCACACTACACAGTTCTACAAAATTCCACCTTGGTGGCTCCGTATATCGAGGAACACATGGATATTGTACGCTCCAAGAACCCGGAGCAGTCTGACCCCTGGATTAAACGTACACACATGGCGACTTTCGGTGGTTGGTTGCAAACACATCTCATGAATGACGACAGTGTTGGAGATGAGCTGTACTTGTTGGCCAAGTCACCATCTTCGACTATATTGACTTTCAAAGGGTACGAGATTAATGGGAATACATTTTACACGATCGCCTAAGATAAAAAAGAGCACCAACCAAAACAGTGGTGTCCGCTTTGATGCAACAAACACCAATAGGGAAAAGGACACATATTATGGTTACATAGAGGAGATATGGGAACTTGACTATGGACGTGAGTTTAAGGTCCCTTTGTTTCGATGCAAATGGGTCAATCTGACAGGAGGCGGGGTAAAGGTAGACCCACAGTACGAATGACAACAGTGGATCTCAACAATCTTGGGTACACAGACGAACCATTCGTCCTAGCCAATGATATGGCGCAGGTTTTCTATGTGAAGGACATGTTTACCAAACTGAGAAAAAGGAAAGATAAGGAAGCGAATACATCATACGGTGAGCCAAAGCGCCACATAGTTCTTCCAGGGAAAAGAAACATCGTGGGAGTGGAGGACAAGACAGACATGTCAGAAAATTATGAAAATTTTCATGAAATTCCTCCCTTCACAGTGAAGACTGACCAAAGCATCCTGTTAAATGATGAAGATTTTCCATGGTTACGGCGCAAAGGGACACACGCGAAGAAAAAGTTTTATACCCCAAGATCCCACTCTGGGATGTGATCGGCTTCACCGTCATCACATTCTTCTCTAGTGAGTAGCCGAGATAGGCCAGTTTGTACACGAAGTGCATCTAGTTTTTGTCGTAATCCTCTCAACTTTTTAGCACATGCTATGTGGGTGAAATGATGATACCATGCCAAGTTTCAACCTTTTCAGAGATTCATTTGTAGTGCTTTTCAATTTCAGGGTCATTTAGGTCAAAAAATCATTAAATGCATGAAAAATAGCAAATGAAGTTAGAAAGGGTTGAAATTTGAGGATGTGGCTTTGAATGGTGCATATTGAATGCACAAAAAGTCTGGAGTTGAAATAAGTTTAAAAAAATGAAATGTCTTTGTAACAGATGAGTTTTCGTCTGAAACCTTGATACTTCGAAGGAGATGGTCCAGTTTGTACACGAAGTGCATCCAGTTTTTGCCGTAACCCTCTCAACTTTTTAGCACATGCTATGTGGATGAAATGATGATACCATGCCAAGTTTCAACCTTTTCAGAGTTCATTTGTAGTGCTTTTCAATTTCAGGGTCATTTAGCTCAAAAAATCATTAAATGCATGAAAAATAGCAAATGAAGTTAGAAAAGGGTTGAAATTTGAGGATGTGACTTTGAATGGTGCATATTGAATGCACAAAAAGTCTGGAATTGAAATAAGTTTAAAAAAATGAAATGCCTTTCTAACAGATGAGTTTTCGTCCGAAACCTTGATACGTCGAAGGAGATGGTCTAGTTTGTACACGAAGTGCATCCAGTTTTTGCCGTAACCCTCTCAACTTTGTAGCACATGCTATGTGAGTGAAATGATGATACCATGCCAAGTTTCAACCTTTTCAGAGTTCATTTGTAGTGCTTTTCAATTTCAGGGTTATTTAGCTCAAAAAATCATTAAATACATGAAAAATAGCAAATGAATTTAAAAAGGGTTGAAATTTGAGGATGTGGCTTTGAATGGTGCATATTGAATGCACAAAAAGTCTGGAGTTGAAATAAGTTTAAAAAAATGAAATGCCTTTGTAACAGATGAGTTTTCGTCCGAAACATTGATACTTCGAAGGAGATGGTCCAGTTTGTACACGAAGTGCATCCAGTTTTTGCCGTAATCCTCTCAACTTTTTAGTACATGCTATGTGGGTGAAATGATGATACCATGCCAAGTTTCAACCTTTTCAGAGTTCATTTGTAGTGCTTTTCAATTTCAGGGTCATTTAGCTTAAAAAATCATTAAATACATGAAAAATAACAAATGAAGTAAGTAAGGGTTGAAAATTAAAACTTCTCATGCTGACTAACAGAAACATAATATAATTTGGCAAAAGAATAACAAGAAAACATATAAACTAAAATATTTAAAACAAATGAATGTATAAAACTAAAAGAGCTAAACAGAATCTGTTTTTGATTAAAACACCTATTTAAAATAACCTAAAAATTACCAAATTGAACATACTGATAAAACACACTAATATTAAACAGAAGGAAAAAGAATCACTCAAAAATCTATTTTTAAACTAAAGTTATTCACAAACGAGTGATTCACACAAATTTCAAAGAATTCAAATTTAAACTATTCAAATTTGAAAACTACAAGGGTAGTACGAGGCCCGGCCAAAAAGTTGCCCGATGGCATAAAGTACAACATCGATGAAATCAAAGAAGATGGCGAACCGATTGCTCCTAAAAAGAATGTGGACAAATTTATACGTCAATGCGGAGTTATTGTTAGGGACCAAATCCCGATCACCGTTCAAGAATGGAATAAGCCAAATGTAGATCGAGGAGTTAGTTTTGTCGACGAAAGAGCAAAAAATCTGCTTTGGGATACGCTCATGTCACATTTCACCCTATCAGAGGGTTTCACAGATCTCCAACGGGAGAAAGTCAAGAAGTGTGCTCTTAAGAAGATGGCCACACAATTTCAGACTTGGAAGAAAAGATTATGGGCCAACTACGCCAACGCAGAAAAGAAGACTCCAGAATTCACTGGACCACTAGAGAAGGTTTGGAAAAGAAGACTCCTTTATTCATTTTCTTTGCCAACTACGCCAACGCAGAAAAGAAGACTCCTTTATTCATTTTCTTTGCCGGGCAGGGTTTGGAAAAAGTTCATCAAAGAGGTTGTCGGTGAATGGAAACCACAGCTGAAATGGCGACGGTCCAAGGTAATTAAGTAGTACTAACTACATCCGCGCATCTATTTAATTCTAGTTTCAATACCATTATAATGCTTGATTATTATCTGATTGAATTCTATTCTCGTAAAATGTATGAGGCAGAAAATGGGGACTAATTTATGTGCATACTACGTTTGCGAGAACATTCGCTTTATGACCGAAAGGAGCAGAGATGCAAGACATCTTTGGGTACGTAAACACTATTCACAATTTTTTTAATCATGATCTAATATATATACACACAACTAATATACTCATATTGATCTCCTTCTTTAAAGATGGTGGAGATGCGGGATAGGCTCCTACCAAAGGACCGCATACGAGCACTTCAAGAGGAAATGGCGGGATTTTTGCTTGAGCAGGTCATATCTCCCGACGGAGCATACCATTTCACCTAATGCCTGCATGTAATGATCTGCAAATTGTAGGAGAAATTATATATACCAAATTGTATATATATATGTGTATGCATGGTCGTACGAGAAATTCTATGATATATGATTGGTTCTACGAGAAATTCTATTATATATGCATAACGTGTACAGTATGTAGTAGCGTAAAATATGTCTGAAATGAAAAAGAATTAAATGGAAAACACAAAATGAAAAGGAAAAATAAACAATAAACCCTAAACCCCTAAACCTTTAGTCCCGGTTGGACTAAAGGTCCCCAGCCCCCGGCGCGCGTTGCCGGCCACGTGGCAGGGATTTAGTCCCGGTTGGTGTCACCAATCGGGACTAAAGGTCCCCAGCCCCCGGCGCGCGCTGCCGGCCACGTGGCAGGGATTTAGTCCCGGGTCGTGGCCAACCGGGACTAAAGGGTGGGGGCCTTTAGTCCCGATTTATTAGTCCCGGTTGGTGAACCGGAACTAAAGGCCCTTCCCAACCGGGACTAAAGGCCGTTTCTCCACTAGTGCACACTTAACAGTCATACACGTCCACTTTGTCTTCTTTTTTATATACATCATGCTCATATGTATAGTTCAAAGTTTCCGAAAACTTCTGCATTGGCCTTTTATTAGTATTAAAACGCCAAGACACCAAGTTACAAAAACCTACCAACATCTAGCCCCCCTGATAGTTAATCTTACTATAATAATCATGGATAACTATACAAGGCAATTATAAGTAGAAGCACAATCAATTTCATGTGGATAACTATAATAATCATAAAATACAGTAGCCAAACCACCACTCATTCAACACAAGCATAGAATCGATGAATCAAATAGGCACTTTCATCACTTGTAGGTTTACATTAAAAAAAAACTGTGATGCACAGGAGGAACTAGGTATCACTCTAATCTACTATATCTAAAATAGGAACCCCCACTACTTGATTTTCCTGCCTTCTCATGCATCCACGTCATCTTAAATTCTGATTGACCACAAGTGGCTCAGATTTACAGCCCGTGCTCCACGCCGGCCCCCAGTTTTTTTTAGAACACGACGCCCCCAGTTGGCTCCACCTTCCTCGGTTCCTTCCTTCCGAGAAGGCACCAATTGATTTCCCCAATTAAGTTTGACGTTTCTACTGCCCTATCATCTCCCTAATTAATTTCCCCATCAATTGATTTTCCATGCCTCTCTTTACCATCTACGGCTGACCATCTTCATTCTCCACAAAACAGGCAACCTACAGACGCAGACCTTGAGGTCGTGCGCCATGGGGAGGATGTCCATCGTTCCATACGGGGTGGCCCTCCACGAGATATAACCTGAAGAACCTGCACGCTAGCGCCATATTCATATGGATGTACGCCGAAACCTGCAACATGTAGCTGCGCCCAGCCACCGGCTGGCTGCCGCTGCTCGACCACCAATCGATTTGGCTCGGTTTAGCTCCTCCCGGCCCCCGCTCGCGTCGCGGCCTCGCAGGAGCTGAACCGGCCACTACAAACTCTGGTGAGGACCACCCTATTCTCCTTCTCGCCGTTCCCCTCCACAAAATTCCATCTCAATTTTTTTGTTGCGCCAGATCGATACTAAGCATGGACAAGTCTGCCTGATCCCAATCAAAATAGTGCGTCTGTCACCAAGGTACGTACGAGCGGAAAGATGAGGTTGTTCCCGTTATTTGTTTGTCCAGATATCGACGCACATGCCTGAGTTGTTCCCCTGAAGGCATATGTGTTTTTGTAGTGGAAGAGATGCATATGTGCTGTGCGGGCTTGATGTGTATTACTGTATATATGCAGGTTATTGTCTCATTTTTCTAGCGATTGGTATATGGCTCAGGGTCATGTACAAATTCTAAGATGTATGGATGTGTTGCTGCTGGATTTGTTTCGTGGTGAATCTCAGGCAACCCTTCACAAAGCTTCTCCAGCACTCCTCGCCTTCCAACAGCTTTGGCTAACTTTTGGGGTAAGCGGAGGCCATGGTTTTGCTTGGCTTTCATTCCCATCCAGTGTAGCATCCAAATCGATTTGTTAATACTGAACCTGTTTTGCGGATGTATCTTCCATATGTATTATGTGCTCCTTAATGCTGATGGGCATTTCAATATCGGAAAACGTTTGGGGCCGGCGCTTCGGCCGGTCGCGTCCACGCACGCTTCCTTCCGGCGATTCGGCTAGCGACACGTAGGATGGGGGCCCTGCCCACGTGCGTCTGCTCCCTCCTTTTTCTCTTCTCCCGTCGCTCGTCTCTCTCTCTCCTTTCTCTGCCTCCTTCTCAGGGCCCCGCTGCCATGGTCAACCGTCGCCGCCCGGAGGCCTCCCAGGGCGCCGCCGCCACAGGAATCAGCCGATCCGGCCGCCCTCGGCCAGATCCGCTTGGATCCGCGCCACCGGAGCTCTGCCTGCCTCGCCGGACCCGGCCACGCCGGAGCTGCAACCGGCCATGCCGGGACTACACCCTCAGCGCAAATTTACTGGAACCGGCGGACGTCGAGGTTACAACCATGGTGATTTTTTGCTACAACCGACGAGCCTAGGTGCTATAACCTCTCGGCGCAAATTTGCTGGAACCGGCGGACGTCGAGGTTACAACCATGGTGATTTTTTGCTACAACCGACGAGCCTCGGTGCTACAACCTGCATCGGTTTTTGCTACAAACAGTCACGGCGAGACGACGGACGACGATTTTTTGCTACAACCGTTGTTGGTTTTGCTACTACTGGCGACCAATTTTGCTGCATCGGTGACGGCGGACGACACGGCCGCCGCCATGGCGTGCTGCAACCAGGCAAAGGGGAGCTGCAACCATGGCCACAAGAGCTGGAACCGCAGTCCAGCGGAGCTGCAACGGCGGTCCGGTGGAGCTGCAAGGCGACCCCCTGCGGCTGGGATGTTGTAACCGTTGTCCGGCGAGCTGGAACCGCGGTGCGGTGGAGCTGGAAGGGGCGACCTCTTGATTTTTGGGATGATGCAACCGTGGACCGGTGGAGCGAGATCGATGCTGGAACCAGTCCGACGGAGCGCCGGCGACGCTGCTTCCCGGAGTTGCGGCGGTCACCACCGGCAGTGCTGGAACTGCCCATCAAGGAAGCTGGAAACGCCCGGCGAGGAAGCTGCAACCACTCGACGGCGACGGGAGCGCGGCGGCGCGGGCGGTCGGCGAGCTCGGACGGCCCAGGGGCAAGCGCGGAGTCATGGCTGGTCGGCGACCGCTGGGGGAGGAAGCAGGAGGGCTGGGGGGAACTGTTGCGAGGAAGGAGACGCGCGCGGAGGGGGAGGGGGGGTGAGGGTGGAATCGTGTGGTCTGGGACGGGCGCATCGTGCGGCTGGGGGCCGACCGGCCGAAAATTTCGGCCGGCGCCGGCGTGCCGGCGCAGAGTACTGCCCTTCAATATCTTAGAAAATTATAATGTGGACAATATAACCATAACCATATATTAAAGCTGCTAAGCAGGACAGCCTGGGGTGAATTCCCAGTGTTACTCCAAGTGCACCGGCAGTTAGACACGTGTATATGATTTTTGCTGTTGGTTTAGACTGGTTTATTACTGGCTGTTTTTTTTTGTTGCCGAAATATCAGACCCGAGGCCAATCTCTCCTCCTTCTAGATGGCCCAGGTATCCACCGCTAATCTTTCCTCTTACCTTTTCTCCATGCTTCGCGAGAGACAGAGTGTCCAGGGAGGAACAGAGAGAGAGGAGCCGTCCTGCTGCCGCCCGCCGTGCCGTCGCCGCCGCCTAGCCGCCCGCCGTGCCGTCACCGCCGCAGCCCCTCCGCCTCCCGTCCCCACTTCCCCTCGGCCACGGGGCTACAGCCACAAACCCTAGGTCGGGTAACTCGGCTTGGTCTGCCACGGCGGGTGTACCTGCGCTCCGGCAGATGATGGCAGTGGTTTGGCGCCGTGACGGCTGTCCGCGTGCCATGTGGCCAACACAGCTCCCTCTGCCGCCGCCGCTCCCTTTCCCTACCCCTCTTTCACCTTGGTGTGTGGTGGCAGTAGCGCAAACCCTAAGCCGGAGGCGCCCTTTTCTTTCTCGATTCCCTCGCGTCCGTGCTCTTGCTCTCTCTATCCAGGATGGGAGGCAGCCCAGTGGCGCGGGTGGCGGCAACCAGTCAGATGACGGAGGCGAATGACAATGAATCCATCGAGGTCGTCTACGGGACCATTAGCGGCCGCCATAGTAGCAGTAGCAACGCCACCAAGTCCTACCACTCGGTAATACACATCCCCGTCCCTTCAATCTACAAATTACATATATGGATATAGGTT
The DNA here is from genome assembly GCA_039707655.1 of Elymus sibiricus. Taxonomy (NCBI): domain Eukaryota; kingdom Viridiplantae; phylum Streptophyta; class Magnoliopsida; order Poales; family Poaceae; genus Elymus; species Elymus sibiricus. Next base: position 353,480,376 of record CM077664.1, read on the forward strand.
GGATGGAGTGTGTTGTGATGGACATTTATACTGATAAATGTATTCCCATTATTTGCCATAACTTGATGCTACAAATATATGCGGGATGGAGATTGTGCTATGGATGCAAAAACTTCCGTATGAGGTGTATCATTCCTTTAGGTGTTGTTATCACCAATCAATTGGTGAAAGAAATGAATGCAGTCATTTGATATAGCATGGAGTGTAAGTTCAGCATGCTATACTCAAAAGATTTTTTTCTGTCATTTATGAGGTGCCCACCAGAATTATGATAGTTGCATTTCATAACAGATACAGTACAACTTTCACATTCTTGATCTAGCTATTTCTTAGTCTTTTTTTTTCCAAGTATATGCATATACCCAAATTTGAGCTAAAACTTTCTGTTGCAGATTGTAGATGGCGTGGGGCTGGAAGAGGTGATTCATTCCCCTCAGTGTATTTGGACCTACCAATGGTGCTCCATCTGGTGACATTATCAACAAGAGGTCGGGTACTATGTGATTTGTGCTAATAATTGACCACGATAATTGAAATGTTAGTCGCCAGATATATATGTTGTATTTTCCTTGAAGGATTCTGCATACACCATTTTATTTCGCTGAATATAGTATATTGAGTGATCCCCTGTAGGTTGTCTAGAGAATAGAGAGTATAATATAGTAGACATTCTTACTTGGTAGCTTTGGTAGAAAGATGGCGTTTCCTGCAATCAATCATTCAAGGAGAGCGCGATATACAAAGGATGTAGATCGTTTTTGCTTGCATCAACAGAAATTCGGAAGTTAGTTAATTTTGCTAGAATGGGTTTGGAAGGAATGTTTTTGTTTTCTATGAACAGCGGAAACAAAGTAAGGTAGTAACGAAAGTAAATAAGTGGTCTGAAAATTTGATTCGCTCTTGTGTAAGTTCAGGTCAGCAAACTATATCAATTAGAATTTGTTTATCTTAGATGTAATATAATTGTGTATTTCTGTATTTGTATTTGCAATTATACAGCTCGATGCACATGTACTGCGTACATACACTTAGGAGATGTTAATTTTTTTCAACAGAATGCTATACTGTATACATATTGTATAATTTTCTCGATTAATTCAGCAAGTAGCTTATGTTGGGTTTCTGAAAAAAAGATGATATGCAGACTATGCAGTACAAGAGAGAAACATATAATTTTCAGGTCATATTTACCTAACCGTGTTATTCTTATGGTCCTAACAGAAGTGGCTGGAGTGCTGCAATTGACTTACTAATTACAGCTATATGAATCTACAGATGGGCATGCAAGCTATTTTCCTAAGAAAAGAAGTGCTTCATTTACATGGTCCCATCGCCACATACATGTGCTACCAAGCATTCAGATTTGTAGTGCCTGTGCTACGCATTGTAGGAATTAAAGAAAAACAAGCCACTACTATTGAGTCGCTGTCATTTTATTGCCACACTAATTAGATTTTTAGTTCATGTATCTACTTTAAGATTTCATAAATGTACCAGATACCCCCGCAGAGGCAACCTCGCCATTTGGGAACATTGGAGTCCCGACCACCGGGAACTATTTGGCATAAACTTCGTTATGGTAGATTGTCAGGCCATGCTCGATCTGTCATTGGTGTTCCTCATTATGTTTTTGTCACGCTTTACAAAACATAACATATATGCTTTCTTCCTAGGGGGACAATGGAAGGAATGATTTGAAGTGATAAAATACAGGCCTTCAAGAACAAAATCACTGAAGGAACAATTTACAGGCTTTGTCCTTACGAAGTTCGAAAAGCAAGAGAAAATTGCAAAACGGTGGACCAATGCATGAAGAGTACTCTGTTTGCACCATCAACATCGTCGTTAATGCAAAGCTATCTTCTGTGAACATAGGCCCAAAAAACAATTAAATTCTTCTCCAACAGAGAATATACGGGTTTCGGGTATATTGCCTTTTAATTTTAACTGAAGCTAATTGATATGACTTTCTGGAATGTTTTGGTTTCTCCCTTAAGCCTGACTTAAATTTCTGTACGAAATGGCAGCAACGTCAATGGCTTTTCTCGAACTGACAGTGTTGACCTATCCTACAGCCATTCACTGGGAAGTATCTTCTTATCTTACAAAAATAATCTGTTTTCATATTCTTTTCCTTCATGGCCATGTAGCATATCGGTTATTTCTTTCTTAGCTTATGCATTGGCTCATATTAATGAGCCTTGGCAATTCTTCTCTACAGAGTAAGCATGTGATGCTAAAGAATGTGAAGTTCCAGAATGTTAGCAGGTAAGTGCATTTCCTTCTAGCATGTGTGTAACAGGCTGTAGTGCTATCCTGTACTTATAAATCCCTTTTTTGTTCATCCAAGCCTGACTATTTATTGAAGACAATCAAGGTGGAGCTTTCATGACAAAAAATCGGAAGATCGTGCTTTATGGAACAACGCAAGTTATGTTAGCACTTATTTCATAGTTTGAAATGGATGTCTGGATGCACACACTATATTATACTGTCCTTTTAGCTGAACTACTCAGATTGTGGATGATTTGTGATTAGTTGCGCCATCAGCATCCTTAGTTCCCTGAAGCTACACAACTATCCAAGACTATTTATGTTTTTCGTAGTAACAACGTATTCTAGAAGTAGAATTGAAGGATGAAAACGACTATTTAGCAAATCAAAACTTACTCCCTCCTTTCCGGTTTATTGGGCTCATCTCATTTTCTTGGGTTTTCCATATTATAAGTCTTATTTTCACTTCTTTCCACCACATGTTCACATTCCAAGGTGCATTAAATTGATGCATGCAAGGATTAAAAGAAACCAACCAATGCATGTAACCATTCCTGCTCATTTAGTGGTCATCCATCCATACATTGTAATTAATGCAGCCCAAAGTTTAAATAATTTTGTAAACTAGGAGATGCATTCCTCCATTCACCATGTACATTGGTTGATGAGATTTCAGATTTAAGCCCTATAAACCGGAAAGGAGGGAGTAATATACAAGTCCGATTGTTTTATTCAGGCAACAACAAACTTTAAGTTCTGATTTCTTACATTGCAGGTAATAAAAAATACTTAATTGCATACTGAAAATCTTCCACTTGGACACTTTGGAAAATGGTAAATGGAAAAGGGTACCTATTATGTAGTGTCAAACTTAGTGACTTTTTTTGTAAACTTCCTCTTTTCCTGACTATAGTTATCTTTTTATGTAGTGTCAAACTTAGTGACTTTTTTTGTAAACTTCCTCTTTTCCTGTCTATAGTTATCTTTTTTTCATGTGTTCAATCTGTTCTACTTCTTTCCAGTTGACAGAAGATCAGTTGTTTGTCGCGAAAATGTGTCACATATGCTATTGCATGTTAAAGTGTTAAATGAACAATTCCATTGATGTTTCTGCAAAGTCATGTGTGTTCAGTGAGATCCTTTTGAGCTTTTGCCATGATAGTTATTATGTCTCCTGGTGCCAAGGTGATGATTTTCAGATTCCAGAGCATTCTTTATGAATTCACTGGTGCACCCGAGTGTGTGCCGGTGAGAAAACTCAGAGATTGGAAAGAAAAGTAATAAAAAATGCTCATACGTATCTGACGCACAAACTAGACTAGCTTCACCAGATTCAGCTAAGCATCTAAGCTTGCGGAAGTTTTTTTAAAAGCATTACACTATATGTAGCAAGCGGATACGTATCTGAGGCACAAAATAGACTAGCTTCACAAAATTCAGCTAAGCATCTAAGCTTGCGGAAGGGATTTTTTAAAAGCATTACACTATATGTAGCTAGCGAAGGGGAACTCCTATTTGTGCTCCTCCTTTCTCTGAATTATCTGTATGACAATCACTTGTGTGTTCTGGAATGGAACTATGTATGCTCTGTTGGAAGGGTGTCTCCAAAATAAATGTTCAGATGCTGAATAGGAATGGAACTATGTGTGCTCTGTTTATTTTGGATTACTACAAGCATTGATATCGATAATATTGGGATACCGCGGACATTGAATCCCTATTGGGGGTTAAGTTTAGCTGCAGACATATAATGACATCGTTGCCTGAAAGTTGTGTACAGACCAGAAGCACTAAAAATGCTCCATAGTTGTTATTTGCTAGCTTTACTGTCGATGTACTTATATGTGCTTACCACCGCTATTAGTATTTAAATTATTCGTTGTTTCCTACAGGATATGAGTTCAATGAAGGTATTCCAAGTGAAGGATGCCAGGTCTGGATTAGTGGGAGAGTTACACTGGATAAAATAATAATAGAAGCGAAGATGTGCATTCAACTTCAGAGCTTAGAGTGCCACTGATTAATCTGTTATGCCTTCATGCAATATTTTGCTAACATTCCACATAAAACCAAGTTTCCAGGTCTATTTACAAACATCCCTCATTTTAGTCTGTCTGCTTCTACTACAATACTTCAAAGGAAGTTGTTTAATATTGATTCTTCTCCATGCAAAGACAATGGATGTTTATTGACTTAAATTTCATTCATTTTCCATGCAAAGTTCTAGAGTTGTCAAGCTTGGTTCTTACTGAATGTCTGAATATTCCACAAAGTTATTTGTAAGAATTAAGAAAATATATTCTGGGATTATTGGTCCCCCCTGATTGATATAGGTCATGAAAAATTCATACCAGTTACTTAATAGTATGATGGTTTAATATATGATCACTTCAACGTGATGCGTGTGTTGATTAACTTACACACAACTTAGTTGCTTTTATGGGGACATGACATAATCAGTTTAAGTAACCAGCAAAATGTTCCAAGGCATTTACGGAGTGAGGACATGACATAATTAGTTTAACTAACCAGCAAGATGTTTCAAGGGGTGTGGTACAGCCATCAGCTCACTTTCAAACCCATTGTTTTCTTTTCCTCATTAAAGAAAAGTAACACAGTAGCACATGCGGGCTTTTCGATCGGCGCGGCGTGCCGCCGCGCCTTCTGCCTGCTAGTTAGTTATTATGGCTTGCAAGGTTAACTCCTCGATCCATGGATACAGTTCGGCATTGATCTATAATGAAATCATAAGGTACAACTTTTATCATATATATTCTTTGAAGCCTAGCTACTATTTTTCATCTACTACCAACCATAAGCATTTCATTTACGTATACATCAGCTTGCAATTGTTGGTATATAAATCACGGCGTTCAAATTATATTCATGAGTGATATTTACTTATTTTATGAAGTTTTAGATGTCACCAATCGCCTCATTTGAGAAATTTTTGCACCTTGGTTGGGCTGCAGGTATGCGTGACAACCAGGGAGGCGACGAAGTGCTATCGAACGACCATACGACGCTAACTCTCTCTGCTGCATCTGCAATTCTGCGTGGGCATCTGGTTAGAATGAGAACATCACGTAGTGCAATTGCAGCCAATTACCTCACCTTATTTTTCTCACCATGCTATGGTCCCATTCAGTGTAGTGAATTTGACGGTGATGCGGAACATCCTACGGTCATCCCCATGGACGGACCTTCGTCTCCCAAGGCACCAAGCGGACCAATGACTAGAGCTCGTGCAAGGGCTATCGAAACCGAGGTGAACTCGCTCCTCTCCGAACTTACACATTCCACATGCGAGACATGGCTACTACCTCAAGCGGAAACACTGTGTGTGATCAGGTACTTGGAGGAAGGCCATGGAGCCGCAACGAACAATGGACAAGATGGCGAGGACGCCAAGCGCGAGAAGCAAGAGAAGGAGTTGCCGGCAAGCTACAGCCACCGGACGACCGGCCCTTACCGGACGTCCCGCGCCCCACGGATCAGCCAGCCAGAAGGGACAGCCGAGAAACTCTACATCGGCCGGACGACCGGCAAGTACCGGACGTCCGACACGTCCCAGCGCCCGGACGACCGGACCCCTCCGGAAATCCGGTACACCCGGTCCAGCACCAAAGTGCCAGAAAACCGACGCCCTCCGGACTACCGGTCCTCCGGACGTCCGACAACCTTCGGAAATCTGGCATCGCCTCACCCGAGCCAAATCGTTGGAAGTCTGACTCGCCCTCCGGACATCCGGACCCCCGCGAGCGACCGGACGACCGACAACCGTCGGACGACCGACACTGCCAGTGCGCAGCCACTCGGGTTTTCACCCATGTATCCCTCTCTCTCCCCCTAGACTATAAATACCCCTTCACTAGGACGAACTAGGGTCAGCAAAGGATTAGCTCAGATTGAGATAGAGCTTTGCTCATCCACTATCACTCTCCCATGTAGATCAAGGCCTCCATGTGAGAAGATCCCCTAGCGGATTCAAGACCCCTTCTAGGGAAGATCCTCTTGGATATCAAGACCTCAACTCCTCTAAGGATTGGGATGAACTAGTTTCTCTTTTGCCTTCTTGTGTTGGATTTGGACCTTTGTATCCCTTATGTGTATGTGGATTTAGCACATGTGTGATTGGATCTTGTTCAATTGAGTGTTCTTCTTGTGATTCTCTCTTGATTTGCTCCTTTCCCCACCTCCAAGTGTGAAAAGATCATGAACTAGGGTTCCACCCTACATCATCTTGGATCAGAGCATAGTTTGATTCACATCTTGGAGCCCCAATCCCCCCATTTGCTAGCCAATTTTGTTTGTTTTTGCCCAAATTCAAAAATCCCCACAAAAAGAGCCATACCAAAAAAATTTGTGATTTGTTGGTTTGGATGATGTTTTGTTGATTTTGATCCATGGATTTGAAGTGTTGCAGGTGGATCTAGCTTTCCCACACCTTCCCCATCATTTCCATCCACGCAATCACCCCAATTTTGCCAAAAAAATTCTTCCCCACCTTCATATCCTCGAGTTCATCTTCAGCCCGAAATCGCCCAGCCACCGGACGATCGGCGTTTTCCGGACGTCTGGACATCGTCCAGCCACCGGTCGTCCGACAACTTCCGGGCGTCCGACCGAACCTGACGAAACTGAATTTTCCAAAAAAAAAAACGCCCACCGCCCACACTTCAGCATTGCCGATTCCGAGACCCGCCATTGTATTTCCGCAACCCAACCGAGCTTCTGCTGCACCACCACCACTTCCGCTACCACCATTCGTCCCATTTGGTGTTTGAGAGTTTGAGTTACGATTTTCCGTTTCCTAAGGTGTTTCGGCTACTTAGGAGCGGTTCGACATCGACCCCCACCGCCACTCATCATCGACAATGACTACTTCACCATTTGACAACCCGACCGTAAGCAAGGGCGGTAACCTCGACAACATCTTGTACATTCTCCTTGCCATTGCATTGTTAACCCCGAGCCCATTTTTGCGCCACTTGCCTACCGAGACTAGCCGCTTGAGTATTGCCGGGCAACACTACTTGTGCACTTTAGTGATACATATTCCGCATAGCTATCATTGCGTGCACATATCATCGTATCATCTCTTGTGTCATCAATTGTTCCCGCATATACACAATTGCTATCTTGGTTCGAGCATTGCGCATAAGTGGCCGAAGAAAATATCAAACAAAAAGAGAGAGAGAAAAGCTTTTAAGCGAAGAAGAGAAAGAGAAACAAAGAGCTTGTAAGCAATAGCAATAGCATCACGCCACATTGCATAGCATATTGACATCATTGATCACCTTCGATCATCGTGTGTGAGTTCATCGGGAACCATACATACATAGCATACTTGGGATAGAAAGTCGACACGTTTTGTCTTTCATAGGTTGTGCACAAGTTCCGTATCCGCCCTTTGAGCAATCGTGCTACGTCTCTCTAGCGTTGTGCAACACGAGCGTTTTCCGTGGATAACACATTTTGTGCTCATTCCTTGGTTGCACAACCCCAATTATCTATCTGTGTGTGTGTTTCCGTGTACCATTAATTGCTATTGATCTATTTGCATCACTTGCGAATTTGTGAATCATTCTCAACATTATTGATATGTTGCTAACAATTGCATCAATTTTGTGTCACTTATCCTCACCAAACTCCTTCAAAAGCTTTACTTGTGTAGGTGTGAGCTTGACAAGATCCGGTACCAATTGTCCTACTTCCATAATACCATATTGGGTGATCATTGATCCATCTTCAACATTGGAAAAGGTAAATTTGGTATAATTCTTTTCTTTCTTTCACTCACATTTCCTTGAGCATGATGGATAGGCCGAGCACTTCTTCAAACCCACTCTTCGATGAGCAAGACATACCGAACGACTACGTCAACAAGGTTCAACTCTTCGGTGTTCAACGAGCTTTGCATCAAGAAAATGAAGCATTGAGCGACCGTATCGAACAACTCGCCACCGACTTGTGACAATCCAAAGCAAGGACACGGGATTACCTTGACGCCAAGCTATCATCTCAAATGGAAGATTTTCGGGCCATGATGGTCAACCGCGCTTCTTCCACATCCACTTCGTCAAGACGGCGCCACTCAAGCCGACACTCTTCGGACACATCTTCCGACGCAAGTCTTCCACGCCATCGTTCTCATCGTCGAGACGACAGCCAAGATCATCAAGCTTCACAAAACCCTTTCCATGGCAATGGTTTGCAAGACCGCATCCGAGAGCATGAACGACATCGTCGCCAAGAACAAGATGCCATAGACAAGGAGCAAGCTCGACAACGCCAACGCCAAGAAGAGCAAGATGGCAATGCACTATGACAAGAACAACAACGCCGCAAGGAACAAGCGCTTGAAGCACAACGAGCTCTACGCGAAGCCACTCGCGTCGTACAAGAGCGCAATCGACGCGTGCGCGAAGAAGAAAAAGCACTCCGGCAAGTACGACAAGATGAAGCCGCGCGCCTAGAGGAGCGCCAAGAACGAAGGAACCGGGCACGAATCCCTCGACCTCAACGTCAAGCTATTCAAGAGGAGCCCGAGGAACAAGAGGAGCAAGAGGTTGAAGACCCTCCTCCAAGACAAGAGCGACATCGCATCGCAACCATCATAATGAGGAGCAACGATACGGCAAGCTCAAGTTCACCATGCCTAAGTTCTCCGGTAGCACCGACCCCGAAGACTACCTCTCATGGGCATTGAAGGTCGACAAGATATTCCGTCTTCACAACTATGACAAGGAAAAGAAGATCGCAATGGCCTCCCTTGAGTTCCAAGATTATGTTCTCATTTGGTGGGAACAAGTGGTCGAGCGACGAAGAGAAAAAGGCGAACCACCAATCACGACTTGGAACCAGATGAAGGAAATCATGAGAGCTCGCTTCGTGCCTACACACTACAACCGTGATCTCTTCAAGAAGTTGCAACTCCTCAAGCAAGGCACCAAGTCGGTTGAGGACTACTACCAAGAAATGGAGATTGCAATGATACGAGCCAACGTCAAGGAAGACAACGAGCAAACCATGGCACGCTTCTTGAATGGCCTCAACCACCAAATCAAGAAGATTGCGGACTTCCAACCCTACTCCAACCTCCTCGAGCTAGTGCACGAAGCAACCAAAGCGGAGCGCCAAGTGCAAGAAGATTACAAGTACTCCAAGTACTCCTACAAGACCTACGGCTCACCTACTCAAGCGACTACAACTTCAACGACTCCGTCTCGAGCCCCACTAAATACCGGCGACAAATCAAGTTCCAATCAACCCACGACATATTCGAGCCACCCTCCTACAAGCAATTACATGTTAAGAACTTCTTCATCCACCCCTATAACGGATGCTACCGCCAAGACAAGTTCCATCCAATGTTTCACTTGCAAGGGTCATGGCCACAAGACATTCGAGTACCCTACACGGCGCACCATGATTGCCAATGAAGACGGCACCTACGACTCCATGAGCGATGAAGAAATGGAAGCACTAGAGCACGTGGCCATGCACCGCCAAGTGAATGAAGATGAAGATGCGCAAATCTTTTGCGACAACGATTCGAGCCCCCCTCTCATTGTCTCCAAGATCTTGACTCTTCAACAACAACAAGACGAGGACCAATGTTGCCACATCTTCCATACAAAAGCGGGTATCCAAGGACGTTCCGTCAAAGTGATCATCGACGACGGAAGTTGCCACAACTTGGCAAGTGAAGAACTTTGCTCCAAGCTACAATTGCTCAAGAAGAAGCACCCTCGCCCTTACAAGGTCCAATGGTTAAGCGACTCCGGCATAATTCAAGTGGAGCACATCGTTCAAATGTCCTTCAAGATTGGAGCATACGAAGACACCTTCGAGTGTGATGTGGTACCAATGTCCGCGTGCCATCTCCTATTAGGAAGACCTTGGCAATTCGACCGCGGCGTCATCCACAATGGACGGACCAATCACTATAGCTTCAAGATGAAGGGCAAGGAGTACGTGCTTCGACCCATGTCGCCAAGTCAAGTGATCGCCGACAAGCAAGCTTCGAACCATCGTGGAGAGACTAGTGAGAGAGTGACCCACACCAAAGAGAGTGAGCGCCCCAAGCCAAATATGAGCGACTCCACGATGAGAGACAAGAAAAACTTAGTGCTTTTAGCCACCAAAAGAGACTTGAGGGATGTGAGTGAGAGCCCATCGAGTGTACTTCACTTTGTACTCGTGTGCAAAGATGAGATCGTAAGGACTAATGCTTCACAACATCTACCTTTGGTATTGTCTCATTTATTGTAGGAATTCGTGGATGTCTTCCCCGTTGAGCTACCTCTGGGACTTCCTCCACTTCGTGGAATCGAGCACCGCATCGACCTCATACCTAGCGCACCCTTACCCAAAAAGGCACCCTATCGCGTCAACCCGGACGAGACCAAAGAGATTCAACGTCAAGTCCAACACCTTCTCGAAAAGGGGTATGTTCGCGAGAGCCTAAGTCCATGTGCGGTTCCGGTTATCATTGTGCCTAAGAAAGATGGTAGTTGGCGTATGTGTTCCGATTGCCACCCCATTAATGCTATCACCGTTATATACCGTCACCCCATTCCACGCCTAGATGACATGCTAGATGAACTTAGCGGAACCACCATTTTCTCTAAAATTGATCTTAAAAGTGGCTACTATCAAATTCGCATGCAAGAAGGTGACGTATGGAAAACGACTTTTAAAACCAAATTTGGCCTCTATGAATGATTAGTCATGCCTTTCGGCTTATCTCAAGCACCTCGCACATTCATGCGTATCATGCACTATGTTCTTCACAAACTCATTTGCATTTTGTTGTTGTTTACTTTGATGATATCCTTATGTTTAGCAAATCTCTTAAGGAACATGTGACACACCTTAGAGAAGTCTTGCAAGTTTTGAGAAATGAGCAACTCTATGCGAACATGGAAAAGTGCACTTTTGGTGTAGACAAGCTCGTTTTCTTAGGATTTGTAGTCTCCTCTAAGGGCGTTGAGGTTGATGAGTCTAAAATTGTCGCAATTAAAACTTGGCCTCAACCAACTAACTTGCAACAAGTGTGTAGCTTCCTTGGCCTAGCCGGATTCTATCGTCGTTTCGTTAAGGATTTTAGCACTATTGCATCACCTTTGCATGCCTTGAGTAAGAAGAATGCACCATTTGTTTGGGGACCTTACCAAGATGCCGCATTTAATGAACTTAAAACCTTGCTTACACATGCTCCATTACTTGCCTTACCCAATTTTGATAAAACATTTGAAGTGCATTGCGACGCTAGTGGTAATGGCATAGGTGGCGTCTTGATGCAAGAGAAGCGACCCATTGCATACTTTAGCCAGAAACTTTCCGGAGCGCAACTTAATTATCCCATCTATGACAAAGAGTTATATGCTTTGGTGAGAGTTTTGCATGTTTGGGAGCATTACCTTCGCCCACGTGAGTTTGTCATACATACCGATCATGAGACGCTCAAGTACCTTAAAGGTCAAACCAAGTTGAATAAACGGCATGCAAAATGGAGTGAATTCATTGAGTCTTTTCCTTATGTCATTAAGTACATTAAGGGTAAAGAGAATGTTGTAGCGGATGCTCTTTCCCACAAGTGCATGTTAGTTACTCAACTTGAATTGAATGTTGTTGGCTTTGAGCACATTAAATACTTGTATGCACATGATACTTCATTTGTGATTCCTTATGCCAAATACCAAACTAACCTTTTGGGAGTGATATTATCTCAAGGATGGCTATCTTATGCGGGCTAACAAACTTTGTGTACCCGAGTCTTCTCTTCGTTTGCTACTTTTGCAAGAGGCTCATGGTGGAGGACTTATGGGACATTTCTGCCGCGACAAGACATTCGCCACGCTCTCCAACAAGTACTATTGGCCCAAGATGTTTCATGACGTCGCGCGCTACACCAACCGGTGCTCTACATGCCGCAAAGCTAAGTCTCAAGATCAATCTCATGGTCTACATATGCCACTTCCTATTCCGTACCACCCATGGGAAGACATTAGTATGGATTTTGTGCTTGGTTTGCCGCGAACTCAAAACGGCAAAGATTCGGTATTTGTCGTTGTGGACCGTTTCTCTAAGATGGCACATTTTATCCCATGCAACAAGATAGACGATGCTTCACATGTTGCAAATCTCTTTTGTAGGGAAATCTTGCGATTGCGTGGAGTGCCCAAGACGATTGTGTCGGACCGTGACGTCAAGTTCCTAAGCTACTTTTGGAAGACACTATGCGCCAAGCTCGGAATCAAGCTGTTATTCTCTTTGGCTTACCATCCGCAAACCGACGGCCAAATGGAGGTCACCAACCGGACACTCTCTACACTCCTCCGCGTGTTGATCAAGAAGAACATCAAGGAGTGGGAGGAATGCTTGCCCATCGCCAAGTACGCCTACAATCGAGCACGACACTCTACTACCGGCAAGTCCCCCTTCGAGGTGGTCTACGGCTTCAACCCATTGTCGCCATTAGACATCCTTCCGCTACCACTACATGAGCACACAAACTTGGACGCGAGCGCAAGAGCAACATACCTCAAGAAGATGCATGAAGATACAAGGCACACGATTGAACGCCAAGTAGAACGCCTCACAACCAAGCTAAACATCAACAAACACCCCATGGTGTTCAACCCCGGAGATCTTGTGTGGCTACACCTACGCAAAGAACGCTTCCCCACCGAGCGCAAGTCCAAGCTTCTACCTCATGCCGATGGACCATTCAAGGTGCTAGCACGCTACAATGACAATGCCTACAAGATCGACATCCCGCACGACAAGTACAACGTGAGCGACATCATCAACGTCAAGGATCTATCTCCCTTCCATGGTGATGAGGTTATCGATTCGAGAGCGGATCTTTCCCAAGGGGGGGGGAGATGATGCGGAGCATCCTACGGTCATCCCCATGGACGGACCTTCGTCTCCCAAGGCACCAAGCGGACCAATGACTAGAGCTCGTGCAAGGGCTATCGAAACTGAGGTGAACTCGCTCCTCTCCGAACTTACACATTCCACATGCGAGATATGGCAACTACCTCAAGCGGAGACACTGTGTATGATCAGGTACTTGGAGGAAGGCCATGGAGCCGCAACAAACAATGGACAAGACGGCGAGGACGCCAAGCATGAGAAGCAAGAGAAGGAGTTGCCGGCAAGCTATAGCCACCGGACGTCCCGCGCCCCGCGGATCAGCCAGCCAGAAGGGACAGCCGAGGAACTCTACAGCGGCCGGACGACCGGCAAGTACCGGACTTCCGACACGTCCCAGTGCCCGGACGACCGGACCCCTCCGGAAATCCGGTGCACCCGGTCCAGCACCAAAGTGCCAGAAAACCGACGCCCTCCGGACGATCGGTCCTCCGGACGTCCGACAACCTCCGGAAATCTGGCATCGCCTCACCCGAGCCAAATCGTCGGAAGTCCGACTCGCCCTCCGGACGTCCGGATGTCCGGACCCCCGCAAGCGACCGGATGACCGACAACCGTCGGACGTCCGACACTGCCTGTGCGCAGCCACTCGGGTTTTCACCCATGTATCCCTCTCTCTCCCCCTGGACAATAAATACCCCTTCACTAGGACAAACTAGGGTCAGCAAAGGATTAGCTCAGATTGAGATAGAGCTTTGCTCATCCACTATCACTCTCCCATGGAGATCAAGGCCTCCATGTGAGAAGATCCCCTGGCGGATTCAAGACCCCTTCTAGGGAAGATCCTCTTGGATATCAAGACCTCAACTCCTCTAAGGATTGGGATGAACTAGTTCCTCTTTTGCCTTCTTGTGTTGGATTTGGACCTTTGTATCCCTTATGTGTATGTGGATTTAGCACATGTGTGATTGGATCTTGTTCAATTGAGTGTTCTTCTTGTGATTCTCTCTTGATTTGCTCCTTTCCCCACCTCCAAGTGTGAAAAGATCATGAACTAGGGTTTCACCCTACATCAAACGGGCTCCGAAGGTGATATGTGTCTTCAAATGCTACCTCATAATTTTTCATTTGTGGTGTTTCTCATAGTCGTTTCAGTAAGAGATCAATGGGAAACGACCATGTGTTTGGTTATGAAATTATTTAATTTTAGAGTTATCTCTTATGCTCTCTTAGGTACTCTTTCTTAACTTATCAGAAACTAATTCCATCCAATTACATTCTTGACATTCCACAAGATCACATTGCTTGCCCCACTAAATTAGCATTTAGGCTGGGCGACAACCTTAGAATATGTACTTTTAAAATATTCTTGCAATGATGAATATTCATCTTCAAATATTCAATGATTTGTAGACTCAGGTGTATCAAAACGTTTCTTGCATCCTATTCTGTTTGCAATTTAGTGTGCTGAAAATGCAAACTTGGAGCAGCGCAAGGAGATTACGACAATATTGATGTATAATTGTCGTACATATTCAGGGTGTTATAATTTGTTCATTTTCTTTTTCCTATCTTATCGATAGATGTCAGTCTAGAGTGCCCATCATCTCTCTTAAGCTATTTGTCCCACTAATGTTCCGCGGCAACGCACGGGGCATCACCTAGTTAAGATAGAATTGATGACCGAACCCAGGCTGGCTAGCCCAACATCCATGGTGCTAGCCAGTAAACTTCTGGGTGACTTCTTATAGGTTTACCTCGTGTGTTCATACATCTTCATAAATATGTTCTTCTGTTTCCTTTGACCTTGCATACATCTTTTAACCAAGATGTTTAAACTGACAAGGGAACGACGCCCTGAAAGAGAATGTATTATGCGGAGTGCTGTGTGCTTTGGTTGCTAAAACCAAATCAAAATTCAGGAATTTTGCTAGAAAAATACAACTACCTAAAAACGAGAGAGACTGTTGGACAGAAGGAGGGGTACTACGGCCGATAGGCCCGGTGGTCGTCGGGGCGGTCACCACGGTCCACGGTGGCGCGGCCACCACGAGTCGAGGTCACCAAGGGCGGTACGGCACGGTCACAACACGGACGACATGGCGTGGCCTCACCATGGGCAGCGCAGCACTTCACCCCGGCCTGCGTGGACATGGTAACCACGCATGTGGCAGCCATTGGTTCAACCACGTCGCCATGGCGGTAGAGAAGGGGATGAAGGGGGGGCGCGGTAGGGGATTTTTTTTGTATAAAAGACCACCTGCGTGAACGCAATGTCAGAAAAAAAAACCCTGCGAGAATCATTGACAAAACTAACCTGACGGCATGTGCTCCAGCCGACACGTGGCACATGCCGCCACTCGCCACACACAACGGCAGCATGTTGAGTTGCACAAGAATTCATTCGCGGGTGGCGCGTTGGAATGGAATGGGGCGACATGCTGCCCTATGTCGAGAGAGCAAAGTTGCACGTCGAACAAGGCATATGGAGTGTATAGTACTCGCTCCGTTTCATAATGTAGTGTTTATAGATTTTTTAAAAAGTTTAAAAAGTCAAACTTTTAAAACTTTGACCATGTTTGTAGAGAAAAATATCTACATCTAGAATATCAAATACATACCATTGGATACATCATGAGACATATTTTCATACTGTATATATTTGGTACTGTAGATATAAATAGTTTTCTTTATAAATTTGGTCAAAGTTTGCAAAGTTTGACTTTTCAAAAATTCTATATGCACTACATTATGAAACGGAGGGAGTGGTAGTAATAATTAACCACAACAGGATATTTCTACTATCAGATGCCACCAGAACCGTGAATATTTTCTTCGTGTAGACCCTAAGTAAATAGAGCCGTGAATGCTCCCTGGACTTCGTTGCTTGGTCAAAAGCATAATAGCAGTATTGTGACTGATTGTAGACTTGTAGTCTTCACTTGTCTCGTTTTAATTTATTTCTTTAGACCGACGGTGACCGCGACTTCACACGACCGAGAGACTAGAAGAGAGAATTTTTGTGCAACTCAACAGCCTGCCGGCATTGCATAGGGCGGCATGTCGCCCCGTTCTGTTCCAACGCGCCACCCACGGACGAATTCATGTGTAACTCAACGTGCTGCCGTTGTGAGTGGCGGCAGGCCCTCAATGGCAGCAGGCCCTCAGTGGCGGCATGTGCCACGTGTCGGCTGGAGCACGTGCCGTCAGGTTAGTTTTATCAATGATTCTCGCAAGGAGTCTTTTCTAGCATTGCGTTCGCGCAGGTGGTCTTTTATGCAAAACAATCGCGGTGGGGAGGGAGCACGATAGGCTGGGGCAGGGCACGATGCGGCGGGTCTGGCCGGGGCTCAGTGCGGCAGGGCGGGACTCGTCGGATTGGGAGGGGGGAGGTTCGAGAGAGGGGGATTTTTCTACTCTGGTGGAGGAGGTCTCCGGACAGGGGAGAAGAATACCTAACTTAGCCGAAAATTTTGCCTCATCCGCGCCCTTTCTGCCAGCCCTTTCTCTCTGTGCAATGGGCCCATCGTGCGAGGAAGGAAATAAAATGCGCGCGCGTCATCGAGCAAAATGGTGCGGGAGGCCATATACGTGGCCATAGTGGGGCATCTCCTCATGATTTTTCGAGCTTGATTGGCATGTAGGTGGCACTCACCCTAGGAAAGGGTTATTCTCTATTTTGTGGCTAGCAATTCATCATCCCCTAGAGTGTACTGTCCCTTGCTTTTCTGTCCCTTGAGGAGGCTTATGAGCTCTAGGTAAAATCGTAGTTTCTAGTAGTGCGACTCGCGGTCATGAGGACGGTAGTATGGGCTAGTCCAACCCGGCCCAACATCATTCAAAAAATCAAAACCATGAAGGTCGCTGACGTCATCAATGGCAGACGCCCTTCTCCCCCGATCCCGCTCTAGTACGTAAGAAATCACACAGCCAATAGAGGGTAAAGGAGGAATAGTGTTCAGTCTCACCCACTCAGTAGATCGGAACGGGGGAGCCCTCTTCACCGGCGACGATACCACCGCTCCCAGTAGCAAAGCGCCTCCGCGGGGCTCGCCGCTCAGAGATCACTGGCACCGCAGGCAGGCACACCGACGTGTCCCCGTCGCACGCGCACCACCACGCACGGGCGAATCCCGCTCCACCACATCGTCCTCCTATTCTCCATCTTCGCTGTCGTACACATACCACCAGAAGCGGCCCACCAGCGGGGTAGGTGACACCAACGGACTCGCCCTCTCGACGGGGGAGAGCTACGGGTCGCCATCCCGGCAGGCCTCTCGCTAAAGCTCATCTTGATCTCTGTTTAATATACATCTTACAAAAATTGAATCCAACGAGTCAGAATGAGGAGCTTAAAAAACATTTTAGTTTGATTTTTACGTACGGACTACAAAAATGCAAAATTTTGCACGAAAATTAAGATCTGCGCATAATACTCAGTCACCTATACGAGTGATTTTTTTGAAAATAATTCGAAGAATACAAATATATTTTTGAGCAAAGAGAGCGCGTGCTCCCCAGCTCACTTAGATCTGGTTGTCTATATCTATAGTAGTACTACTATTACAATTCTCTGAGCTGCAGTTAGCTTTTTTTTTTTAGAATATTTGTCATGAATTTTCAGGACACTTTGGTGTTCTAATATAAATATCTGAAATGCTTGGTGTCAGAATACTATACATCTCAAGGAACAATAAGGTTTGATAAAAAAAATCAATTTGAGCATAATAAGTTGTAAGGGTCTTTAAAATGTATAAAGTTTAAATACACATTCATGGAAACATTATAAAATATAATTCGCCTAGTAGCCCATGCAATTGTGTAGCTAGTTTTTGTCTTTTGTTTCTCCTATATTTTATTTATTCTTCAATTGTTCTGTCGGATCAAATAGACTTTGAATTTTCTCTAAGCGAACTCTTTTAAGATACTCCAACTTACCTCCTAAGATGTGAGATAAGAACTCAATCTTAGCCGTCCATTGGTCAAGGATATGATGGACAATGTAAACACTATAAGTATAGTAAGAGTTTTTTTTTTAAATGGAAATTTCCAAAATGATTTCACTTATTTATATTTGATATACCAAATGTTCACACAAATACTGCCCACATATACCATACAATCCTCCAATCTCTTTTATATACCAAAATGTAGACAATGCCTATTGCTTCTGCTGTAATAAAAAAAATGCAAATGTGCAAAAACGCTGGAACACTTACGATTGCTTTGCTAAAGCTTGTTCGTACATGTGTTTTGTTTGCTTATCACCATTTTTTTTTGTCCAATTTGTTTTGGTGAGTCTTCAAAATGACTTACCATGCTCTTTTGCCCCCACCATGATCATCCCTACACTAATCAAATCGAAATGTCCTTGCTTTTGTACATCTCACTTGTGACGTGCAAACTTCTTTTTCTTTGGGACGAGGTGCAGAGTACAAAGAAACAAATATAATAATTGGGAAGAAATGATGTCATTAATTAGCATGCGTGTTGTTTTCCTTGTATACGCAAGGTTTAGATGGAAAGGAATAATTCTGATGATCACATTCCTATATGTGGCGTAGCATAAGGACTATAATAACTCTGACAGTCATTAGTAATCTCTTACCTTGTAAGAGGTAATACTTGTATCAACCGTTAGATCATGAACACTTAATGGTCCATATTAGTTTAGGAGCACCTCTAAGAAGTGACTAATTGATTGGAAACTTCACAATATAATTGTAGGGCACCAGCTTTTGACGTTGTACTGTTTTTGTGGTACACAGTTAGCCCAGTCCTGTCTTCTCTGTTGTTTTGCTCTAGGCTTATTCTCTTGCGTGTAAACCAAGCAAATAACGGCTAATCTCTACTTCAGGTTAAGAAAGTACCTAGAACTTTCACTTCACTAAAGGAGTACATGGGATCATTTACCATACCACTGCTTGAAGAAACTCGTGCTGATCTCTACTCTGCGCTGGAGGGTATCAAGCACGCACCAGCAACTGAGGTGAAACGGATTGAGGAACTTTGCTCAAAGCAATCCATATTCAGTATCTCGGTCAAGAAGGCTGGCCTCAACACAAATCAGGGGCAAGTTTATGCCCTCAAGGATGCCGATATACTTGTGTTCTTGGATCAGAAACCGAGGCATATCTCGGACTTGGGACGCGGCAAGGTGCCTTATGTGATTGCCTCGGTGCTGAAAGCTGAGGATGCTAACGGCAATGCGATCGTAAGGCTGTCAGGTAGACGCGGCGGGAGACGAGATCTTGTAACGCCTCTTGTCGCGGTCTTCCTGATCAACATGACAACGTACAGTCGTATATGGAATGCACTGACCCAGCAAGTTGCTAGCCTTACGAACACTAGCATCATTGAGAAGATTGTAAATTATGCTCCAAGTCCAAGGGTATGTACTCCAAATTTATTTATTTTAGCAACTACTACTTACATCTTTCCAGTTATGTAATGTGTGTTTTCTTTTTTCATGGTTGGTTGGCCAGGAGGACAATTCAGAACTACCTTTACATTTGCAAGACAGAGGACTTGGCCTTGAAAATTTCAACCTCAACAAGTCACAACAGATGGCAGTACTTGACACTGTTTCAACAATGGAGCAGCATGATACGACAACGTATCCGGTGCGTCCGATATGGGGACCTCCCGGCACAGGCAAGACGAAGACAATTAGCACTCTCCTGTGGTCTATGATGATCAAGAACCACAGAACACTGACCTGTGCTCCGACGAACACTGCAGTAGTGGAGGTTGCGTCTCGGGTCCTCAGCCTCCTCGAGGATTCCTCTGGTGGCAGTGGAAATAACTCCTTTCTGAGTGATGTTGTGTTGTTCGGAAATGAGGATAGGATGAACGTGGATGAGAACCTCACAAAGATTTTCCTGGAGAGGCGTGTTCGCCGTCTCCAGAAGTGCTTGATGCCAGGTTCAGGGTGGACCAGTTGTCTGAGTTCCATGGTACGAATTCTTGAGGAACCTTTGGTTCAGTACGCTTCGTATGTTGAGCAAATTGAAAGGCTGGTCGAGGAGGAAAAAGAGGAACTTGCTAACAAGGCAAAGAACAAAAAGGTGGAGGTGCATGAGGATATTGCTAAGAAGAAGAGCATACAGAAAATGTCATTCAAGGACTATTTCATAAGTGATTACAAACAAATTGAGAATGATCTGCGCATCTGTATCGAGACTTTCTGCAACGATATCCCCAGAACTGCTACACCTGGACAGAATTTTGGGTACATGACAGAGGTTCTGCGCTTGCTTACAGAGTTTGGGGAACTCGTGCAGTCTGAACCAGACAAGCAGCTGCAGAAGCTGTTCGGAGATGGAAGAAACTTTCAGAGCCTAGCGGTATATGCGCAAGGCAGCGTGCGTTCAGGGCTTAAGCAGGCAAGAGCCGTGTGTATTGACAAGTTAAATTACTTGTCTAACAACTTTGTCCTTCCAGATATTTCTGACAAGCGGTCAATCGAGAAGTTCTTGCTGCAAAACAGCAAGAGCATACTCTGCACTGCATCTAGCTCATCTCGTTTGCACTACCTGGAAAAGGCTGAGCCGTTTGACCTCCTTGTCGTCGACGAGGCGGCACAGCTGAAGGAGTGCGAGTCACTGATACCTCTGCTGATTCCCGGCATCCGTCTTGCTGTCCTCATCGGAGATGAATACCAGCTACCAGCACTTGTGAAAAGCAGGGTGAGCCTATGTCCTTCCCTACTTCCAGCACTTGTTTGCCTCCGTTTCGAAAAAAAAGAAGTCCTTCCTTACCAGTTCTAGTTGAACATGCATGAATTGTGTTGCCTCTTTTGCCCATTGACTCCTTCCCTACTTGTACATGTAACAATATTGTCCTCTTGCAGGTCTGTGATGAAGCCTACTTCGGAAGGAGCCTGTTTGAGAGGCTGAGTTCTCTGGGGCATCCTAAGCACCTTCTTGATGTGCAGTACAAGATGCACCCGGAGATAAGCAAGTTCCCGGTCTCAACCTTTTACGGCAGCCAGATCTCTGATGGTGAGAACGTCCTGTGCAGAGACTACGAGAGGAAGCACCTGACTGGCCCAATGTACGGTTCCTACTCGTTCATCAACATCGAGGGCGGAAATGAAAGCTCAGGCAAGCACGACAAGAGCCTGGTCAACACCATCGAGGTCGCCGCGGTGACCCAGATAGTGCAAAGATTGTTCCAAGGTACGCACGCACGCTAGCTTCATTCGTCAATCAGTAAGTAGCACATGAGACCCTCATCACTGATCTCTGCGCTGCATGCAGAGTGTGTTGAAACAAGGAGCAATCTCAGCGTGGGCGTGGTGTCGCCGTACAAGGGCCAGGTTCACGCCATCCAGGAGAAGCTCGGGAGGACGTACGAGATGCGTGGCGGGTTCTCCGTGAAGGTCCGATCCATGGACGGGTTCCAGGGCGCCGAGGAGGATATCATCATCTTCTCCACCGTGCGGAGCAACAACGCCGGAAAAGTTGGGTTCCTCAACAACGTGAACCGCACCAACGTGGCGCTGACACGGGCCAAGTGAGTTGAGTTCCCGGGTTGGTTTCTTTTCTTCAGTCGCATCGCATGATGAAACTGCAAGCGCATATGATATGAATATTATAGTCGTCTTCTGTTTTCCTTTCGCAGGCACTGTCTCTGGATTGTAGGGAACGCGACCACATTAGCGGGCAGCAAGACGGTTTGGCACAAGATAGTGGCAGATGCCAAGGAAAGAGGCTGTTTTTTTAACGCCAACGAGGACAAGGGCCTCTCGGGCGCAATCATCGAGGCCGTCATCGAGCTCGACCAAGTGGAAAACCTGCTCAACATGGACAGACTCCGTATAAGCGGCTCACGGTCTGGGGTATGAATAAATCCACCCTGCCCCTGCGTGCTTCTTAATTTTACAACTAACCATAATCCTACCAATTAGTAGCTTAATCTTACGGCCATTACTGTTTCTCCCCCCTAGAAATCCAAGACGATGTACACATGAAATTCTGAGTGGACTTGGACGGCTATCAGTTGCACGGTCGTCTGGTGGTCGGAGCCTCGGAGGGAGGCGAGCTAAAGGAATTACCATCCGTGCCGTGCACAGACGCTTGCAGGCAATCTCTCCTAGTGTCTTGTACTTCCCATCGATATGGAAGACGTACTCTTGAGATTGTCAGAAAACATATACGGCTTTATTTAAGTTTTACTGCTATATTCTAGTGCGAAAATACGGTCTCCTTCCATAGTCATGCCGCCCATTTTCATAAGCTGAACCCTAAATGAGGTGGCGTTGGCACATGGTATTCGGGAATTCTTTACGTAAAGGGCCCTCTGCGCGAATGTATCGCCAGAAAAGACCCCAGCCGGAAATATTGCCAAATCTACCATGGCGGCATGCCGCCATCCCGGTTGGCGGCAAGGCATGCCGCCGATGCACATGGTGGCTAGTCGGGGGCGACAGGTTCTGCGGCACGCAATGGAACGGACGACCAAGAACGGTACGGGGCGGCAGTGGCGAATCCAAGAAGAAAATGGAGGCAGGGACGAACCGCAAAAGAGCCATTATCTCCTAATTATGTAGGCCAAATAATCTCAAAATTTCCACTGAAAGTCTGAAACAAATGCAAAATGATTATTAATAAAATCAGCTTATTTATAATAGCAGAGAATGTGATAATCCATGAATAATTTGGCATCAAATTTGCTTCCCTCTGTCTAGGATAATGCTAATGAATCATTCAGGAAATATATTCAGTACAAGCTAGTGAACAAGTCAAATATCTCCAGAAAAGTTAGGATGCCAAACTTTGTTTAATATAGAGATTAGACTGTTGGATATTATGGTTTAATGATGGTTATTATGATCTAAAGCCTAAACTTAAGTTTAGAGCATTTTTATGGTACCCTATACTGCTAGGGGAAGGGAGCAGTATAGGTCTAATCTCACCGTTGATTCTTAAGGGTAGTTAATTTAGACCCTAATTTTCACATTGAAACTCTTCGTTTGTATCTGGAATATGTCATAACTGTCGAGAGGAAACGCCGCCACCGGGCAATCTCACCTCCCGCCGCCGTCCCAAGCAGCCAAGCTCCACTTCAACCTCGACGCGCCGTCCCCCATATTGCACGCCCAACCAGTCGTGCAACTGCCCTTGGCCGCTGTTGCTGCGGTCGCTGCCGCTGCATTAGCTCGCTCCGTATGGCCTTCTTGTCGACGGCGGCGAGCTCGTCAGTGGAGTCTGGTGGTTTTCACACCACCGCCATGAACCAGACCACAATGAGTAGCGTAAGCCTCACATATGGCCCAGCGGGGTACAGGACAACGCCATAACGGTGTAGGCACGAGACGTCTAGCGAGACCTGCGCCATGCTTCCGAGCGCCTGGTCTATGAGCACGGGCTCGCCGAGGAAGGGACGGGAGATGGGCTCGTGAACGAAGAGGATGCATGCGCGGCGGCGGAACCGGATGAGAGGGATAATGGGTGGGTCGCCTCAATCTGTCTGACGAGCTGAAAATTAATCTTCCCAAATTGCCTCAAATCACATATACCGCTGGCTCTGAATGAGCAGTGCACGCTGTACTGCGAACCCAAATCGAGCAGTATACATCTCTTTGGGACGTTGGATCTTCAGGAATGGATGGTCAGTATTCATTACAGGGTACCATAAAAGAGCTCTAAGTTTAAATAATGAAATGCTACAGTAGGACGGTTACTATAGTAGGCGGCGTCTACTGTAGCTACCTAACCAGCTGAGCTGCCCTGATCGGGGGCAGCTCCTCTCCAACCAAGTGTTGGCCCCCCTGGTGCACTGTGCTCTAAAGAAAAGAGAGAGAAAAACAGATAAGGGAGGAGCTAGCTGCTGCTCTAGGCCGGGCTCTCTCTCTCTCTCTCTCTCTCTCATTCACTAACATCTCTCAAGAACTAAGCTACCGATCAAGCAAGCACAGCCAGCACTGGGAAGGACCTACACACAGAGGCGGAGCGTGACGCAAAACATAGGAGGGGCCGACGGTTACAACGCCGAGCAACCATATTCAAGCACAAAAAAATAGCAATCAGAGAAGTACTAGTAATATACATATCATAAAAAAATGGATGGAGCGGAAGAACTAAAAAGACTTCCTAGGAGGAAAAATAACTGGAGATTTTTTTTAGAGTCAAGAATTTGAGAGCCATGTGGGATTTTGTCCAGAGGATTGGAGAAATTCTTTATGTGGAAGGATTGGAGAGAGGTTGCTACTTGCTGGTGCATCGCAATGCATGTGTCGACCATTGGCGCTGCCCAGAATGCCAACCTCCGGCCCACAATGTAGCAAAAAGAACCTGGGCCCACTGTTCAAAAAATCTTCCGATTCAGCGATTAATCTTCCGATTTATCGCTAATCAGGGGGTGACCGATAAGATTATGCCTTATCTTCACCGTTTATCTTTTGGACCGATTTATCGCTCTGACAAGCGATTTATCGGTAATCTACGAATAAATCGGCCCTATTCATAGCATTATGTTTGCAAAAACTATGTTTATTTGTGTTTTGTGGACCTTGTTACGCAATATGTACTGTTGTCTTATTTTGTTTGTCATTATTCGAGGATTCAAAGGCTAGGAATCAAGGTAACACTTCTGTCCAATATTGTTTTGGTGTTGAATATAGCGTATTTTAGTGTTGGGAACCTGAGATTTGCAAAAAATATCCGATTAATAGTCGACCGATAAAATCGATTAATCGGCCGATTTTCGATTAATCTCTAATCCCTAGCTGACCGAGACGATAATGATAAGCGATATCCTCAACATTGCCTGGGCCAAATAAAAACAGCATGATGCAATGGATCTAGTGGGCCACATACGCTGCTAATTAGTTTTTGCAGTTTTGGAAGACCGGGCCATGGCCCAGTATGGTCCCCAAGAGGATCCGCTTGTGCCTACACAACCACCAGATCAAGATGCTGGTGGTGAGGATCTAGAAGGAGAAGATGGCAGGATCATCAGATCAAGGTAATCCATCTTCTAAATTATTCTGTGGCTCAAATTTTAGCTATATTGATCCTGGATGAATCCAACAATGGCACCAGAGCCATATAGCTTAAAGTTTGAGCCCTTCTAAGCTCAAGATCATGTTTGATCTGTTATGATCAAGATAAAGCCTAAAGGAGTTTTTCCTGTTCAACTTCATGTTAAAGTTCAAGCTGTTCTTTATGTCTATGCTTAGCTTGAATTAATTTAGCCCTAAAAATCAAAGATTTTAGCCCTAAAAGGTCATATGTTGATCAAGGGTTTCATTTTTATGTTAATTAAAGGAGACTGATGTATATAAACAAAATCCCCAATTTTTGGGACCCTAGAAATAAAATCCTCTTGATCTCTCCCCTGTTATGTGGCTGTGGTTTTGATTCAAGTGCTAATTGATGGGGAAAAAGCTAATTATGCATGAATTCTAATGTTTTTCCCCAAATCCGAAACCCTAGCTAAAGTAATTTAATGTTTTCTTCATTTTCTGATGTTGTGGTTTCGGTCAAGGCTCAATTAAGGTGTGGATTGAATGAATTGAAGTGAACCCTAAAGAAATCCCCAAATCCTGAAACCCTAAGTTAAGAAATTCCCCAATTTCTGAGGAACCCTAATCCTAATGATGATGAATTAAGAGCGGTGGATGTTTACTTTACGGGGTGCAGTCGTTGTCGCTGGCCACGGCGGCGTTGTGGCCAATCCCTTAATCCTGCAGGGCGGCTTGGGCTGGGACCCGAGCAACCTTGCCGTCCACCGCACCGGACAGTGGCGACGCTCCCTCGTGCGTTTGTCGCCGTCGGAGCTTGCCGCCGTGCTGGATCTGATGCCGCAAAACACATGTTTGGTGTTTCACTGAATATGGTGGTCCAAGTAAGCTTGTCTCTTCAACTTGTTCTGTGAGAGCCGGATGAAAATGTCTTTTGGGATGGATATAGTGTTGGAAAGCAATGTGAGATGTACCTCGGGTTGGTCATTAAACTGTCAATCTACTACAACACTAACAACTACAACACTAATAAGTAACAGTAGTCTTGAGATCTTTGTCTCTTAAGTAACATTTTATGGTTCTTTTCTCTGACAAGAAAATAGAGGCCACATAGGCAATGGAAAAGGAGAGTATTGCTTGTCTTATATGTTTTGCACCACAAATAATTTCAACAGTTATATACAGTGCATGATATAACGAAGATGTAAGATGATAAGCCTCACATGCTCATTGTTACCATAGGCCGTTCTTTGTTCCATTCGTTGGCAAATAACACTGAATGAACATGAACTTGTTGTCTTGCTACCTAGAGAAAAGAATCGTCAAGGGATACTGAAACTATCCACAAATTGGAAAGTAGTACTATCATACAACTAATTATCGTAGCAAGACAGCAAGTTCACTAGTTAGTAGAGAAAAGGAGCAAACGAGGTGGGTGGCAATTCAGCGAATCCCATCTTAGAAGTGGCAATTTTGAGAAGTCACATCTTCAAAGTGGCAAATATCATATTTCTATTTTTAAGAGAAGACCCCAAAAAACATAATTATTAAGGAAAACACCACAATAAGAAAAATAAATAAAATTACATCAGTAACAGTTACCAGATTATTTTTCCCCTTTTAAAGAGGAGACGGGTACGCTAGGCCTGATCATCACTAGGGTTGGGCCGGGTTTTGGGCTTAGGCCTTGCAAAGCTCAAGACCAAAATGCCAAGCTAGGGCCTGGCGTGGCGCCTAGAGAAAGGTATGTTTTGTATTGATAATCAAAACAAAATGTGTTTAGGATAAAATAATAAAGCATTATATCTATGTTATAAAAATAATAATAAATCACACATTTCGGGGCAGGTTTCAGACGGAAAATTAAGATCCAAGCCTAGCCTGGACGTCCAGCTTTCAATCTCGGGTTCGTTTTCTCGTGTTGAGAAAAAACTTGCCTATCTCATGTAAGAATTAACAAAATTCACTTTTGAAATTTAAAAAAAAAAACTCTAGTGTCGAACTTCTACCATATTTGGCCATTTTACTCAGCTTTGGTCATTTCGGTGATGACCTTGGTTAGATCAACGCCATGCATATTTGTCGTTGGCATTTTCATGGAGGAAATAACAAACAACTATCATCGTGGCTCGAGAGCACATGATATTTTCCCCAAGGCCTATGAAAGCTCGGTTCTTCAAGGAGTCACCTGCTCCCATACTCTCAGAGCACCTGGGTCGTTGGATTTGAGATCCAACGGTCGCAATGAGAGCACGCGCAAATTTGTAGAAAAACCCTGAAGGAGTCCCGTTATTACGCATAGGTTCAGATGCTCCGAGCAACATTGGATCCACGATCCAACGCTCCAGGTGCTCCCAGGGGATGGGAGCATGTGAGGTTCTGGTGCACTATCATACAACTGTTCATCGTAAAGGGATACTGAAGCTATCTAGGAACTGTAAAGTAGTACTATCATACAACTGTTCATCGTAACAAGACAGCAAGTTCACTACTTAGTAGAGAAAACGAGCAAACGAGGATGGTGGCTATTTAGCGAATCACATCTTAGAAGTGGCAATTTGAGAAGTCACATCTTCAAAAGTCGAAAATATATATTTTTTTAAAGAAAATACCTCAAAAGACATAATATAAAATACCACTACAATATAAAGACAAAATAATACAAAACAATAAGAACAATAAATAAAGTTACATCGGGAAACAGGTACCAGAATATTTTTCCCCTTTCCGAGAGGAGACTGGTACACTAGGCCTGATCATCACTAGGGTTGTGCAGGGTTTTGGGCTAGGCCCAAACTAGGGCCGGGTCTGGGGCCTAGAAAAAGGTTTTTTTTTATTGAAAATCAAAATAAAGCATTATACCTATGTTATAAAAAAACAAAAATCACAATTTTGAGACGGGCTTCAGATGGAAATTTAAGACCCAAGCCTAGCCCGGATGTCCGGCTTTCAATCTCGAGTTCATTTTCTCACGTTGAGAAACAGCTTGCTTCTCTCATTTAAGAATTAACAAAATTCACTTTTGAAATTGATAAAAAAAACTCTAGTGTAGAACTTCTACTAGATTTGGCCATTTTGCTCAGCATTGGTCGTTTTGGCGTTGAGCTTGCTTAGATCAACGCCTTGCATATTTGACGTTGGCATTTTCATGGAGGAAATAACGAACAACTATCGTCATGGCTCGGGGGCACCTGATATTTTCCCCCAAGGCCAAAGAAAGCTTAGTGCTCCAGGGAGTCACCTGCTCCCAGGGCACCTGGGCCGTTGGAACCCCCTTGGATCTGAGATCCAACGGTCACTGGGAGAGCTCATGCAAATTTGTAGAAAACCTCGAAGGAGTCCTGTTATTATTCACATGTTTAGAGGCTCCGACTCAACGTTGGATCCAAGATCCAATGCTCCATGTGCTCCCGGAGCATGGGAGCATGTGAGCTTCGGGAGCACCTGATATTTTCCCCAAGGCCTTTGAAAGCTCAGTGCCATACTATATGCGATTGATGCCATGCACGTCAAGCACATGTGTTGTTTTTACATGCATAAAGTAACTGTACTCAGGATCTTGGAGATATATAATGTCATGACATGCCATGCGACAACTTTATCATAATTTTCTCGCTATTTGGGGCCTGATGTAAGTATATCGCTTCTTGTATCTAACCGAATATCATGATGTCTTCCTTTTCTCTAACAACTTGTTTGGCTCCCATCATTCCGGGCCTCGAATCATGGAATTGAAATTTGATTCCTAGACCCCACGTGTTTGGCTGCCACATAATTGGTTATATAAATCCAATACACCATGCCAACGTGGGTTACGATATCTAAACCCAATTCGCTTCGTTATGTCATCATTCTTTTGAATTTCGTGCATCCTCTTGCCTCGACACCTTTCCTCTCCCTCCTCGATCCCATTCACTACTACAAAACACGTCACATTAGTCAGTTCACCACTTACAGGCCTAGGTCAGGTCATTAGTGGTGATGCTCAATGCTAACGGGTCAACCTGTGACCTATCAGCGGTGACTCATGGACGACTTGGCTGATGTGCCACCACCGGCGGGCCATAAGCCAACTCGTCAGCAGTGAGTGGCGCAGCCACCCTCAGGTGCCACACCACCGACGTCCTATCTCCTATGACGGGTTCATCGCCTCACATACAAACAATTTCAAGATTGAATATCATGGCATCCGCTATATTGCATTGTATCATCAGTATTGCATTTCAACATTGCATATCATCGCATACACTACATGCACTGTGTAGACTTTGTTGGTTACATTGTCGTCATCATCGTAAAATAGATGCAATCTACCCATCTCACTTCTTCATGCACAGACCATCGATCGTTGCCTTCATCGAGTTGATGCAATCGACCCATCTCACCTCTTCATATTTAGACCATTGATCGTTGCCTGAGATATATTCTCCACAATGACTATGATGCCCGCTACAAATATTTTTGAACAAGTACATAAACTTGTATGTACAGAAATTAAGTGAAGCTAGCTAGTTTGTCGAAAATATACCTTTATCTCGCTGGCCCCTAACAGGTGCAATTTTGAGTCAATAACTGGTGTGATTGTACCAACTAAAGACGTGATCATCCAGTCCTTTTGTGCGGTGCGGCAGAAAATCAAGCAATGTCACCGGTATAAAATTTATGTCGCACTGCACAAATTAAACACTCTTCTGAAATAAAAGTCCTAAGTCGCGTATATTTCACGCGAGCGCACGTGCTATATTATTAGTGTGGTGCACATATAGCACAACTCTTTCTCTCTCTCACCTTCTCATCCAAGTGGAACATGAGAGTTCACTTATATTTTGGTCTACATGCTTGTCAACTGGCGGGGTGGGACTAAACTTCCCTACCAGGTGCCCTTCAACCCCTGTATTTTTAAGTGGGCCAAGACACAGCAAGCTAAGTTGGGTCGTGGTAGGTCTAGCCCATCGTATTTGGTTAGCTGGCCAGTATGTGGTAAGAGTGGAGAGATTGAAACTACCCTTCAACCCCTGTATTTTTAAGTGGGCCAAGACACAGCAAGCTAAGTTGGGTCATGGTAGGTCTAGCCCATCGCATTTTGTCAGCTGGCCGGTATATGGTAAGAGTGGAGAGATTGAAACTACCATTGTGAATTGGTCACTGTGAATGTTAGAGGACACATTGCAGCTGGTAAGAGTGGAGAGATTGAAACTACCGTTTTGAATTGGTCACTATGAATGTTAGAGGAGACGTTGCAGCTGGTAAGAGTGGAGAGATTGAAACTACCGTTGTTTAAAATTCTTGGGTCAGGTAACATTTATTTTCCTTTGTTCATGTAAGACCCGTATGATCGTATTATAGCCTGGTTGTTCTACATGGTATGTGCATTTTTTAACATGAAAACATGAATCAATTTCTAGTGGTAAGTTTGAAAGCAGTTGCTTCCCAGAAATCATGAAAAAAGACGCATACATATGAAGTTGAGGACACATGATAAACAACCAGCAGTTACTCATTTCGTTCAAATTTTGTTGGATTTGAAATTTGAGTAGTTACTCATTTCATTCAAATTTTGTTGGATTTGGAATTTGAAAGCACATGTGGCCCTGGGGATTGGAGTAGCGTTTTGCTTTCCAAGAGAGGGGCTCCAGTGCGGATTTCATCAACATACATACATACATGCATAATTGCTAGGTATATATTTTTTGTGCAACCAAGAATGTCAATTTGGTTTGGAGATAGAAGTGACAACCAACCAGTACTAGTTATTATATTGAGCCAAAAAATCAAACATTCATTCATGGGGAAGGAAGTATTCAGCCTTGGCAATCTTGAAGCTGGACCCTGCGATTCAGTCGAAGAGACAGCTAAGAGCAACCCAGATTCAACATATACTGGAAATATAAAGTAAACCAAGTCAATCCGCCCTACGGAAGATCAAACTTCCTGTTGCAAATGTACCACACACACGATTACAAACTTGTGACTTCCAGACCTAATACTTAAGGATTTCACCCCTATTTTTTCCTAGACTTGCCCATATCACATCATCAGAGTATGGTGTAAGGACTGCTGGATCAGCTTGACAACCGTGCAACTACACGTGGCATGTATCAACTTCCCTCCCTCCCTCAGCCTATGATTTCCTGTAATATTCAAAGAAGCCGCCGAGTCAGGTCTCTCTATCTAATGAACACAACACAACACAAAACAAAGACCAAATATACTAGTGAGAAAGGTCCCATGGCTCTAAACATCTATCTGTTCAAGGTAATAAATTGGAGTTACTCACTCCAAAACAGTTTAGGCAACCATAATATAGCGAAACTAGAATTAAAAATAATAGCTGTGTTCTGGAACCAATTCAGCAAGATAACATCCCTCATCAACTAATAGCGAAATACACATTGCACATCACCTACACTACACATGCCTTGGTAAAAGGGCTATAAATCAAATACCGTCTAGTCTAAGCTAAGAGCATCAAATATATACTGTAAATACCAGCAGAAGAAGCTAAGCTACTATCTAGTATAATCTGAATCTATGAACTGCATCGTAGGAATCTCAGAAACACCCATAGCATATCTATGACTAAGATTATTTAGCAAGCCTAAGTAAACAGAGATGATAACCACGACATCCAATTAGCCAGAGCCTAACCATCCACAAAGTGAAGCCATGATCATTAACCGAGAGCGTATCACTAAGCCCAAACATGCCTACAGCAACAAAATGGGCCACTGGCCAATGTAGATAAACCAAACTAAACCAAAATTTAGTTGAAACATTGCCAATTTCTCTCAAGTAAATGAGACCTATAAACCATTGCCAGATTGGAAATAAATACAATTTGCTCTCAGTACTAACTACTCTTCAAAAATAGAAAAACAACTCTTCTAATCGAGAGAAAGATCTCTTCTGGAGTACTAGTACCATCTCCAACAAACTCTTCTTGATGACAACAGGAAAGCATGCCAATGATAAACAAGTAGTGGTACCAGGAGATCAGCACATTTTCTGCAGTGCAGCAAAAGTGCAAACACACAGGACCAGTACTAACTACGTTTCTAATCACAAGGGGAAAATATCTTATCGTTCTGGAGTCTCCTATGGACTCCTGATGACAACAGCATACCAATACTCATGCGTCGAGAGCAGCACATGGGGAGGACGGACAGTTACCAGCACAACCAAGTGCAAACACACCAACACAAAGAACATGCAGGGCTATACAAGCGGCGATCGTCGCCGCCCAAACCCTTTGTGTCTGCCACTCACAGGCATTCAATTCAACCCTCGGTTCAAACAAAAGCGTCGCCGCCGTTCGAAAGGCAATACCATTGCATTCAAACAAAGGCATCACCGCCATTCAGAAAGCAATGCGATTGCATACCACTCAGATGCATTCAACAATCGTTTGAAACAAAAGCGTAGCCGCCATTCAGAAAGCTATACCAAAACCACGCATAATAAATCCATTCTTATCATGGTACCATGATTAAAGGCTCCACAATTAACATGAGCATAATACTGACTCCAGGAGCAACCCAGAGACAATTAGGCATCATCCAGCTGCCTAGATTTGTCAACATGGAACCAAAACATGTCATCCTAAACAAATTACCTAAGTAAACACTAGGAAAAATAATAGCTAGAAGACTATCATCACCAAAAGCTAGAGTCCACCATCACATAATCAACAACGGCTCGATGGCCGGCACATAGAGCGGATATAGCTCAGAAGGCTAGGGGTCTCGGAGCAAGAGGGACCGAGGGGAGGACAGAGGAAAACCAGGAACTTACCAGCACGGTTGTAGACGAGGTTGCACAGCACCGCCGCCAACGTCGCATGGCGGGAGGCCTACGCAGCTGAGGCCACGGGCACCGAACCAAGAATTTAACAGTGCACGCATGGGAGGCCACGGCTGGCGCCTAGCAACCATTGCCGGAGACCGCGACGACCATCATCAGGTCGCCCTAACAAGAGCTGCGGGTCCATGTGCACGCAACACCGGGACCAACCTGCTCATACATCAAGATTAGTTGCTGCCAAACATCCTGGATAATGGGAAAGATAAAATAAGGATTATGTCGAAAACATTCAAGACAAGTGCTAGTGAACAGTAGCATAATTTAACTCCAAAACTAAGGTCAAGTCCTACCAAAACATGAACAAAAGCGAATCTTGCAGAACTAGACCATGGACATGATCTTAAGGCAGAATGAAATCATACACAATATTACCAAACCTACACTACCACAGGATAAAAAACAGTAGCAAAATATTGATCACACTACTACTATACCAATGATATTCCAACTATGGCATGACCTGACCACAACCATTATAGTAGGACCGAATTAATCAGGGCATAACCAGAACACTATAATTAACCATGGCATACACATGAAGCCTACACCCTAGCATTATATCAACACCCCAACCAGGGCATTAACAGTACATCAGCACTAAAACGAATTGCCACAAACATCACCACCTTCGGCTCAATGTTCACAGAGCAGTCATCGCTCAAAATCTAGGTCCCATAACACGGTAGAAAGGGGAAGCAGAGGACTTGCCCGTCAGAGTTGTAGCCGATGTTGAACATCACATAATGGAAGGTGGCAACCAGGACAAAGGGGGCAACTGAGCCTCCAATGCCAGTGCCAGCACATGCACCAACTTTGGCACATAGTAATCCTCTCTACAAAATGGCCATAATATGAGGTCAATCTTTAAAATTTGGGACTCATAGCAACATACTCACTTCTTCTAAAGAAGATCATGTAGCTGCTACTGCTATGCTTGCTTGAACATTCAGGCTCTCCCTTTATCTCTCATGTAAGGCTAACAAGAGACCTTAGCATTGCTAAGTAGTGGTGGTATATCCACATGATAATATAGCAGTGCATTATGATTAGATGGTCATTCTTTGAAGAGGAAAAAAGTTTTGCATGGTTCAGATAACCAACTAAACATGGCCTTGATGCAACATAACAAAGAGATGTGTTCATCTTCTGAGTGCCGAAAAAAGAAATTTGGTGAAATTTCAGCATACTTGACTGGATAAGTTTCACAAAACAAATTTCTTGAATGCTGCAATCAACGTTTCCATATGTAAACAACAGAAACATATATGAGAGTGGGTGGACACGACAGGAACATATAGGCAACCCTATCCTGCCAATAATTGTTTTTATTGGCACTAAGCAATGTGGCAAGTCAACATTGACATACTGACATAGGCTATATCATTTCTCATAATGCCTATACATGTATGCTACACAAAATTGAACTTAGAAGTTTAGAATGAATTAATCACACTAGAAGTGGTCAATATTTAAGCTCTGAATTTTTATTAATTCAATTTGTGGCGTATACCCTGAAAAATCTGTATGCCATATCTAATGAAAAAATAATGTGAAGATTACCCTATAATCGTGTACTCATCCTTCATTTTGAGCCAATCATCCTTCCTTGCCACCCGCACATTCACAGGGCCGAGAAATTTCTTAAAAAACCTCCCTAAAAGTTCCTCTGCTCCCTCCCAAACTCTCGCACCTCCTCTGCTACTCGCCGCACAGCAGCCACCCCAACGCCGATGGCGACGCGAAAGGAAGAGAGTCGTGCTCTTTCGCTTTAGCTTGAGCTTCTGCGCCAGGCTGCAACACACACAACGACAGAGTCATATCACCAGCGATAACGAACGCCAAATCGAAAGAAATCCAAACATCAAGACAAAATCAAATATAAGGGGTCACAAGTTGAAGAAAAATACAAAATTTGCCATCTTCTCGCAAAACATAAATTGCAATCTTTCTTTCTCTCCATTTTAACAAGAGACATATTCTAGTTTTTTTTTGTTCCTATCAGTTTCACTTTTGCCCTACACATACACATTAGTGATAGCTAACACTTGATAGATAACACTAGAAAATGTATCCTTACACTAAACCACAACACATAAATAAGATTGATTCCAAGAAAATGAGAGCAACAGTTCTATCAAAATGCTACAAAAGAATAGCATGCTTAATCCTACAATACACAACGGCACTACATAACACATAAGCACTTTGTTGTATTTGATAGCCATTGACAAATCAAAACCCAGAGGGATCCTATCAAACAAAACATGGAGCATTACCAAACCCCCTGTAGCAACAGTCGCATGTAGTAGAAAAAGGGCCTAACCATAACAGATCTACAAGAGATCAATTTCATTGACAAGAAAGATCATCATAGTCAAATGATTGTGGTGGCCGGAAGACCACCACCATAGATCCGAACACTAAATCATCGGCTCGATGGCCAGCACAGTTGCCCACGGCTCGATGGCCAGCATAGAACAATAAAGTTGATGACTTTTATTGTTTTACTTATCCGTTAAGAAGAGCCAAGCTTATTTCCATATCTTGGAGGTACTATAGAAAAGGAATGTATAAGACTTTTATTCATTCCATTTACCATGGCTCAATGGCCTGGGCACAGAGAGCATGAGAGAGAGCAGAGGAGAGGAACCAGCAGCTTACCTATGCCGGAACTGAAGAGGAAGCGGACACCAGAGGGGTAGGAGGGCAGGCGTCGGAGTGAGAGCCGGAGCAGGCAGAGCTGCTTCACTGACAAAACTTGTGCAGATGGCACCATGGTCCCGGAAGGTACGTCTAGCAACAACACTACGAATGTGAGCGGAAACCAAAATCATTAGTACTCAAGGCAGGGAAACTAAAGAGATGGTTTGTCAAGCATTAATATAGGCATAATCCAAACTATTAAGATTGCCAGAAGCAGTCAAAGCTTATCTGCAAATCCAAGACAACCAAAGCAACCGAGGTCTAGATTTGGTAAATATCGGACCAAACCAGTAGACTAGTAACCAATGGGGCATCATCTTGTTTCCTATGAAATTCGGTTTAAGTGTTTTTATTCCCTACCCTCCACCAGATTTGGGATCCAGAAAACAAGCGCAAAAATGGTCACTATTAAAGATCCGCATGTACAAGTAAGTTTCCACTACCTCTACAAGTACCAAGTGCCATAGAGTTAGACTTTTAATCTACTCTAAAAAAGATCCACATGTACTAGTGCTTTTTTTTGTTCTTCTCAGTTTCACTTTTGCCCCACATACACATGATTGATAGCTAAAACTGGACAGATAACAATAGAAAATTTATCCTTACACTAAAGCACAGCACATATCACTTGTTCTATCAAAGTGCTACACAAGAATAGCACAAGCATTTTGTTCTATATGATAGCCATTAACAAATCAAAACCCTAGCATAGGGATCCTATCATTTATCAAACAAAACATGGACCATTACCAAACCCTGTAGCAACAAGAGCATGTTGTAGAAAAAGGGCCTAACCAGCACAGAACTACAAGAGACCAATTTCATTGACAAGAAAGATCATCATGGCTGGGAGACCACCATCACAGATCTGAACACTAAATCATCGGCTTGATGGCCGGTACCACAGTTGCCCACGGCTCGATGGCAAACATAAAACGACAAAAGTTGACAACTTTTATTGTTTTGATACTTATTCATTAAAAGGAGCCAAGCTTATTTACATATCTTTCAGGTACTAGAAAAAAAAGGAATATATATGGCCTTTACCAATTTCATTAAACAATAAAAATTGATAACTTATCCAATGACTAGATGAATATAGGTGCAGAACCATGGCATAATTTTACAGATGTTCCACACGTACAAGAACCCTATGAATCAAACAACTATATCACTAGTGGATAAGTCAGAACTAATTTAGGACTTGAGGGCTAAATCCACTAAAACGATGACAATGATTATTATCACAGAATCCCAACAAGTACAAATGTTGGCATCATTGATACGTCCATTTTGCATCATTATTTCCTACTATAAGTTATCCTATTTCAATGATATATTTCACAATATAATACAATTATAATGCCTTTTCTCTCTTAAAATGCAAGGAATACAAAGAGAGGGGGATTGCCGGACAGCTGGAAATCTGGACCTAATATGCAACAGAAGAAAAAGCAATTCTCCGGAGCTCAAAATGCAGCGTGGATTTTTGGGGAATTATTTTAGAATATATAAGGAATTATGGAGCCAGAATTAGCTAGAGGGGACCCACCAGGGCCCCACACACCTTGGTGGCGCGCCCACCCCCTAGGGTGCGCCATGTGGCCGTGTGGGCCCCTAGTGACTCCCCTCCTGACGTCCTTTGGCTATAAATTCTATTTTGCCCTAGAAAAAATCATTGAAAATCCTCGGGACTTTTCGCCGCCGTCTGCGAGGCGACACATGGGCGAAGCACTTTTGCTCTCGTGCGGAGCGATTCTGCCAGGGAAACTTCCCTCCAGGAGGGGGAAATTGAAGCCTTCATCATCACCAACACTCCATTCATCGTGGGGATCATCATCTTCATCAACATCTTCACCAGCACCATCTCATCTCCTAACCCTAGTTCTTCTTTTGTGTTCAATCTTTGTATCAAACCTCAGATTGGTACCTGAGAGTACTTGTAGGTGTTGATTACATCTTGTAGTTGATGCTTAGTGGTTTTATTGGTGGAAGATTGTTATGTTCAGATTATTAATCACATATTTATACCCACTGATCATGATCCATATGATGAGTTGTGAGTAGTTCCATTAGTTCTTGAGGACATGGGAGAAGTCTTGTTGCTAGTAATCATGTGAAGTTGACTATCGTTCAATGTTTTGATATTATGTTGTGTTGTTCTTCCTCTAGTGGTGTTATGTGAACGTCGACTACATGACACTTCACCATCTTTGGGCCTAGGGGAAGGCATTGTGTAATTAGTTTGTAGATGATGGGTTGCGGGAGTGATAGAAACCCAAACCCCAGTTTATGAATTGTTCTGTGAGGGACTGTTTTGGATCCAACTGTTTAATGCTATGGTTAGATTTATCTTAATTACTTCTCTTGTAGTTGCGGATGCTTGCATGGAGGGTATAATCATAAGTAGGTATTTGTTCAAGTTAGGACAGTACCTTAGCTCCGGTCCACCCACATAACACTTATCAAAGCAATGAACGGTAAATCAATGAATCGTGGTGAAAGTAACTTGGCGAGATTCCCGTGTGTTCTCAAGAACATTTTAGTCACTATAAGAAACATCTCGGCTTGTCCTTAGCACAATTAAGGATTGGGCCACCTGCTGCACCTATTTACTTTTGTTGCTTGTTACTTGGTTATGAATTATCTTGCTATCAAACTATCTATCAAAACTATCTTATAGCACTTATAGTGAAACCTTGCTGAAAACTACCTGTCAATTCCTTCTGCTCCTTGTTGGGTTCGACACTCTTACTTATCGAAAGGACTACGATTTATCCCCTATACTTGTGGGTCATCAATCATCACAACCCAAAATGCTAGAAATTGTCGGGGCACGATGGCCGTGGGCACAGAGAGCATGAGAGAGAGAGAGTAGAGGAGGGCAACCAGTGGCTTACCTATGCGGGAGCGGAAGAAGAGGCCATCGAAGGGGCTAAGCGGGAGGCGTTAGAGTGAGCGCCGGAGCAGGCAGAGCTGCTTCGCCGGCCAAACTTGTGCTGGATGGCGGCCCGTGGTCCCCGAAGGTATGCCCAGCAACAACGCTGATCTGCGCTGCGGCTAAGTTTCACCATGCCAACGGATTCGCTGGTACCAATACAACATATATTCACAAGCTAACCACCTGCTTGTGGTGAGTAAGAATCATAGGGTAATAATATATATTTGCTGTAGACTCACTTTGATCAACCGATGCAGCTCCAACACTTGGACAGCAAAAACGCGCCACTGCTGACTGTATAGAGTTGAAAGGAAAACGACTATAAACCAACAAGAAAGGAAGTTATATATAGTGATTAAGAGATACTACATTAAGAACCAGTCTGTCAAAAAGGAAAAGAGATGTTGATAAAATGCATGTGACAAATTCGTTTGCTTGGATGCATACAGTGGGGTGATTTGAGATGATAACAAAAAAAGGGAATATCTAATCTGCACCATCTAATAAACCAAGCACTCTTTCACTCACTGGCCACTAGTCACTATATATGTTTAGCAAACGTACCACCATTTAGTCATTACACAAAACAAGCAAACCAACCACATTTGAATCTAGAAATTAACTATGTCCAGCAGGGATGTGAACATGTTTACAAATGCACATGACAAAAACATGCATTTCAGTCTATCACCAGTCAATTAATTACACTGAAAACATCACAGTTCCTTCTAATGACCATCTTCCATACACTCTACTAAGTAGTAACTAATGTGCCATACATGCCAGCAAAATGTTGCAGCAAATCATCTGTTCTTACCACAAGAAGATACAAATAACACATCGATATGCACTGGGGTCAAACAAGAGCAAGAACATTTGACATGCATCAGCAGAAGTACCCAACGCTGCATACCAGCAAGGCAGCAAGAAAATTACATGATGGGGCATTCTAAGAAATAAGAGTCACTCAACACGTAAGCGACGCCCTCATTTTATGTTGGGCTTCTACACCTGGCGAACACGGACAGTGAGGCGGTACTAGAGCAAAACGTCACATTATGTCAACAACACTTTTACAAAATCTCAGATTCGCTCATGTTCGATCTTAAGCACCCCGTTCTGACTTCACCTTTCACATCCAAATCAATTACTACGCCAGAAGAACAAGTCGTAATGGCATGCCTAGGGTTTGGGGGGTTTCGTGTGGGTATACCTGGAGGTTGTTCTCCTGGATGTAGGTGCTCGATGCGGGGGACCTCGCGGCGCCCACGAACACCTGCAGTGCCGGGGAGACGGGCCGGGGCACCATGATGTCGGTCGCCGCCCTCTTCTTCTTGGGGGCCGCCGCGGCGGGAGACTTGACCAAAGTGGCATGTACCTGCGTGAGGAGACCGAATTAGGGAAGAAGAGCAACCCGATTCGAAGGTGAGCGAGGGAGGGGGAAGGTACCTTATGAGCTCCATGGTGGCGGCACCAGCAGCAGCATCGGAGTAGCCAGCCGTCTCCTGTCCTCACGCAGAAGAGCGGCATCAGAGGAGGGCATGGCCACGTCGTCGCCCGTGAAAGGAAGCCCCCGTCACTCCTCCTCCCCTAGTGTGTGAGCACCTCCATCGCGGCCCAGGTCGAAGGCCTTGACGATGGCGCGGATCCGCTGGCGGCATGTCCTGCTCGATCTTGGGGCTATGGCCGGGAGATAAGGTGAGGGAAGGGGGAGAGGGCGGGGGCCGTGGCGGTGGGGGAGAGGGTGGATCCCGGCAGTGAGGTCACCGGTGGGAGACGAGGTCAACGGCGGCGGCAGCGGCATGGCATCGAGGAGAAGAGGGCGGCGGCTACTAGACTGAATCGCGAGAGGGAGAGAGCGGGGCTAGGGTTACAACTCCGGGGCCCTTTTCTTTTCTTTCTTTTTCACTAGGAAAAGAGCTCGTGCGTTGCAACAGAGCGAACGCAAATTGCCATGAACCACAACTTGCCGATTCGCTCCCCTAGCAATTCAGCAACCTGTCCCACCTTCCATCACCGATGCATCCCCTCCCCCCACCCCCACCCCAGTGCTTCCCTCCCATTTACGCCGTTCAATTCCATGCCATCCCCTCTCCCCGCCTGACCACATACACTTTTAGCCGCAATCGTATGATCAATTTTCTGTGTCATCTTTCTTCGCCAGCCTATGCTTGGGGGGCACGTCATCAGCGAGGAACTCTTGCTACCCTCTGAAATACATGCCCTTCTTCTCTTTCCTCCTCGCAGGGCCGGCCACTGCCGCCACGGGCATCACATGGCACACAACTACGCCACAGCCGGCTACACGGCCGGCCTTCCCATTCACAACCGCGAGCAGCATCGGCACACAAACTGCAAACTCTCACAGTCGGGCCTCCCTCTCAATTTCTCTACCACAAATCGCAAGCAATGGGAAATAAATTACCCCAATCAAATAAAACAAAATTGTGATAGACCCTTGTAGAAACTAACAAAAAAAGGAGAGTTGCATACACATATGAGCATCGATATCATTGTTTTGCATATACTAAATTTGCACTGGGAGAAGAAGCGGTAGAAAGTAAATAAAAATATGATGAAATTGCACCTGATTCTTAATTAGCTCTCTGGCATATGTGGCATGACCTCTCTACCTCTGCAAGCATAGCAAGAAGAGTAGCTAAGTGCTAATTAAAGCTCCATACTGCAGCTTGAACACAATACTAATTCAATCTAGTCTAAGCTAGCTTTGTTGGCATATATGCACTTGCAAAACTATGTAATTCATCAAAAAAAAATACAAAATGCAATGGGAGGGACTTGCATTTTTATCAGATGCATTGGCAGTGTGCATATATACATACATTGCTATATGTACGATCAAATTAAAAAAATTATGAAGAAAATCAAATAGAATACGTGTGTAATATAATATATAAGTAGAAATATTACTGTTCACACCATAGCCGTGCAGCCATTCCCGAACAGGTTGCACGCGCACCGCCGTGCTTTGGCTCCGCAGCCGTGCACGCTCAGGCAACTGCTGGAGTGCTGGTTTTGGCATCGCGGTGCGATGCCGCCGCTGACGAAGAGCCCCAACGCCACCCGATGCGCGTCTCCCGCTATCACCCACATGTCTCCGCCTCCTATGTGCTGCCGCGAGCTTCACGCCTACCTGCAGGAGTCGTTGCACCGCTCCTGACCGTCGCCGCCATGCACCAATGGCAACCACGTGCCCGAACCGCCCACGTGCCTTGGCCCAGCTGGCCGCAAGCATTGCGTGCTAGGCACCACCGCGATGGGCCAGCCAACGTGCTGGCCGCCGCAACGTCGCATGCACCATCGTGCCGCCGTGCCACCGTGAGCCATAGTGCTGCGCACGTGCCTAGGCCGCGCCGGATGCACGAGCTCCGCCAAGGCCAGCGAGAAACACCACGAACTTCGCTCTACCAAGTGCCGCGCGTGTTGGCCTGAGCACCGCCACGCGTGCTGGCCGACAATTGCCGTGTCGTCACCCACACCGCGACGGCCAGCTCATCCTGGCCTTTTGTCTACTGTCGCCGGCGAACAGGTCAAGCTCTATCAGAGTAGCCATGGCGCCGTTGTTGTCGCTGCCTGCGTAGGAGGGAGACACCATGGCACCAAGACCCAGCCGGGGCTAGTCCTTGTTGTCGACGTCCTCGTAGTCCCCACCGCCACTCCGGGAGCTCGTGCTGGTTGCTGCCTCCTCGCCTCGATGCTCCTCGGTGACTCGGCCAGGAAAGACCAACCACCCTATGTGCACACGGGCGAAAATTTTCCACTAAACCACGTCCCATAGAAATATATATAGGTATAGGTATATATATACATTTGGTTGAACTGTCTCTCTCTCTCTCTCTTGGGCTTTTTCGGCCGAGCGCGCGGAGCGAAATTTTACTTTTGCGCGGAACGAACCGGGGGATGCAGGCGGACGGCGTCCGCTTGTCCGTGAGCGTCCGTGAAAGCATAATTAGAACTAGCACAATTATTAAAGTAATGAGGATTAGTATGTTTTTGGCTTCGCGGACGCTCGCGGACAAGCAGACGCCGTCCGCCTGCACCCCTAGAACCGGCGGGGCAGGATAAATTTTGATGGAAAAGTTTCAGACAAGGCATGAAATATTTCGGAACAAATCGGCGGGATGTGATATGTTTTGGTTGAACCGTCTCTGTTGGGCTTTTTCGGCAGAGCGTGGGAAGCGAAATATTACTTTAGGGCGGGACGAATGGCGGAGAAACAAAAAGTCGGTGAAAAAGTTCCGGCAAGGCGCGAGATATTTCGGAACAAAAGGGGCGGGATAAGTTTTGGTCGAGGCGCTGAATATTTCTATGGGACGTGGTTTAGTGGAAAATTTTCGGAGAGGCATGAAATATTTCGGAACAAATCAGCGGGATGTGAAATGTTTTGGCGGGAAAGTTTGGGCCGAGGCGAAAAATATTTCTTCAAGGACAAACCAAGGAAATTTTGGTGGGAATATTTTGGTGAGCCACGAAATTTCCGTGGGGCTTTTCGGCGGCGCACGAAATATTTGAGAGACACCGGCGGGACGGAAGTTATTTTTGGTTAGAAAAATCTTGGGGGCCGGGAAATATTTCCGTGGGGCACTCGGACGTCGCGCGAAATATTTTAGGAGACACCAACAGGATAGGAGATATTTTGGTGGGAAATTCTTGCGGAGTACAGGAAATATTTCTGTGGGAAATTTCGGCGGCTCACGAAATGTTTCGGGAGACATAGACGAAAAAAACAAATTGAACACGAGGGTGCACGATCAAAGGAGCTGTGCATGCGCTGGGAGGTCAAGGAGTGGCACGGTGGGGAGGAGGGGCGTGGAGAATAGAGGCGATGGAGGAAGGGTGTGACCTTAAAGGGTGGAGTGGGGAGGGGTGCATGTGGAGGATGGGGTCTACGTCGAGCTAGGCAGAGGGCGAGGCAGGGTGGAGGTAGGCGGCTATGAGGAGAAAAGGGGAAAGGGGATGGATTTGGGTTGAAGACAAAAAACGTATGGTAGTTGAGCTTGTTTATTTGGGCCCAAATGTTTTTGAACACCAGGGCGTGTTATCTGAAAATTCAAAGATATTTTCCCAAATATAAAATTTGAAGGTACTATTCTCGAACAAATAACATAAATTTGTGTGGTTTGTCAGAGGCTAGAGCCAAGCTCGAGCACCCCTCGTGTTCGAACTCTTTTCAACGCCGTGATCTGAAAATTCAGGGATATTATTCAGAATCAAGAATCCGGGGCTACTATTCTCAAAAGAGAAAAAACTAAATTTGGAGGCTTTGTCAGAGGCTACAGCCAAGCTCGAGCAACCTTTCACGCCCGAACTCTTTTTGATGGCACAGTAAAAACTTCAGGGCAGTTCTTTCGATAAAATATCTAAAATACGGGTTGAACAAGACTCATGTGGATATATTATTAAAAAACTATAATTTGCCCGATTCCTCGTGGGCCGACCTCGATCAGCTCAAATGCCGAAAGTTATTGAGCAGGGAA
This sequence comes from Elymus sibiricus, assembly GCA_039707655.1. Lineage (NCBI taxonomy): Eukaryota > Viridiplantae > Streptophyta > Magnoliopsida > Poales > Poaceae > Elymus > Elymus sibiricus. The sequence continues at coordinate 353,524,507 of CM077664.1, forward strand.
AGGAGTTCTAGAGAGACATGGAGATATCAAAGATGAGTTGAGAGAGATAGCGTGAAAGAGAGATATAGACCGGGAAGGCGACAAACGGGTTAGGGTTACAGCTCCGGTGGCCTTTTCTTTTCTTTCTTTTTTCTCAAAACAGAGACAAAAGATTTGCCTCATCCATTAATTAAGCAGAAGAGAATTGTCCAGTTAATTAATGGAAAACCGGGCGAAAACCGTCATAAACCGCCGAACGGCACACACATGGTACCCCACACACACCAAGGCCTCGTCAAGATGCACTCTGGCGTCATCATCATTACTCTCCCCAATAGGCATCATCGCCCTCCCTAATCTCAGAGCAATCGACTCCGACTTCGCCGAAGAGGAAAGTCGGCCCAACCCTCACGGTAGAGGTCGTGCAGAAACATAAGAAGACCTGTGCCAGAACTCAACACCCGCACCGAGGGCAGCATAGCTCCGACTCTGCTGAAGAGCTCCGAAGGAGAACTATGCAAGGTTGGCGTCGCGGAAGACCACCGAACAGACCACCTGCTGCCTATCATCGTCGCCACCTGGGCCCCGCCGCCGTAGCTCCGACTTCACCGCAATAAAACAACCTGAGGTAATCCCACGGACACGCTGGAGAAGAACCGACTACCGCAACCATTGCCACGCCTCCGACTTCACTCGCCCCCATCATCATTGCCATAGAAGCCTCGACGCCAACACCGACGCCTTCCACTGGTCATGCTTGCCGATGCCCAGCTCCAAGAACGAAGCCCTCGAGAGGGAAACGACACCAAGGCGCGGCCATTATCCGATCACACAGGATCTAGGGTTTCCCTCGGAGCCGAATCCGTGCGGGAGGGGTGCAGCTACAAAGCGATGCCTCCGAGAAGGTCTACGACGCCCGCAACTGCCGCCATCACCGGTCATAGGACCAAGGCCATGACAGGGTCTTCACCCATGCTCACAACACACCCAGCCCGCATCGGCATCGGCATTGGCAAGTCCACCAAGCACCACCAACAAGCCAGCCTGCCGACAAAGAAGCCCACCGCCACAGCAACCAAACCACACCTTGCGGAGTCCACCGATAGCCACCAGCACTAGCCGTCAGATCCGGCAATTGTCGACCGAAAGCAGGGCTACCGGACGCAGCACGAACCTCCAAGCCTTGCCGAGCACGATGCCGGCAGGGACCAGAGAAGCGCCACCCGAGGCCAAGAACCACCTCGGTTCCCATCCGCAGCCATGCATTAGACACGCCGACGCGCACCACGCGCGCCACCGCGCCCCTGCCGGTGGACGGAGACACATGATCGGCAGACCTGCGCCATCCTGCTGCATCACCTCAACGTTGCTCCACTCCCCTGCCCCGGGCCGCCGCGCCGCGCCGCCCGAGCCACAGCCCCCTCACATGCCCCACCGACGAGGAGCACCGCCATCAAATCCATGGCCCAGAGCCACCTCTCCGGATTCCACCGTCCGCCCGCCCGCACCCGTAGATGCGCCATCACGCACACTGGCCAGATGCCAGCACCACGCCTCCTCTTGACGCCCAGGGAGCCATGCCCTTGCAGCAGCCTCCTGACACCACCTACATGAACCATCTCCCCTGCTGGAAAGCAGCAGCTGCCACCATGGAGCCCCCGCACCCGTCGGGCGAATGGGGAAGCCAGATCCGCCCGAGTCCGTCCAAATCCAGCCGCCCCCGCCTCCTCACCACAACCGCCACAACAACCTCACCGGAGACGCGTGAGGCCGCCACCACAACCTCACCGGAGATGCGTGACCCCGCCGCGCCTATTTCTTATTCATTTGGTTGAACTCTCTCTATTGAGCATGGGAAGCAAAATATTACTTTTAGGCGAGACGAACCGACGGGGAAGGATAAATTTTGGTGGAATTTTTTTTGATGGGGCACAAGATATTTTGAAACAAGTGGGGTGGGAAAAGTTATGGCGGGATTTTTTTTTTTGTGAGGCACGGAAAATTTCTACGGGACGAGAAAAAATGATGGAAAGTTTGGGCTACGTGCGAAATATTTTGAAACAAACAGGCGGAATATGAAATGTTTGGCGGGAAATTTTTGGCCAAGGCGCAAAATATCTCTATGGGATAGGAAAAAAATTGGTGGGAACTTTCTAGGTGAGGCACGAAATTTCTATGCAGGACATTCCGACGGCGCGCGCAATATTTCGGGAGGCACCGGCGGGACGGAATTTTTTTTGGTGGGAAATTATGGGAGGCGGGAAATATTTCTGTGGGACACGCCGGCGTCGCGTGAAATATTTTGTACACACCAGCAGATGGGAGATATTCTGGCGGAAGAGTCCGGGAAATATTTCTGTCAGAAATTTTGGCGGCGCATGAAATGTTTCGGGAGACACCGTCGGGATAAAAACAAATTGAACACGAGGGCACGTGGTCAAAGAAGCTACGCAGGCACTGGGAGTACAAGGAGCGGCACTGTGGGGAGGAGGGCGTGGAGGATAAAGGCGGCGGAGGAAGGGTATCACCCGAAAAGGCGAAGCGGGGAGGGGTGCCTGTGCAGGATGGGGTTTGTGTCGAGCTAGGCAGAGGGCGAGTCGGGGTGGAGGTAGGTGGTTGTGAGGAGAGAAGAGGAAAGGGGATGGATTAGGGTTGAAGAGAAAAAAACGTGGGGTAGGTGAGCTTGTTTGTTTGGGCCCAAGTTTTTTTGAAAACGAGGGCGTGTGATCAGAAAATTCAGAGAATATAAAATTTGGAGGTACTATTCTCGAGAAAATAACACAAATGTGTGTTGTTTGTCAGAGGCTAGAGCCAAGCTCGAGCACCCCTCGTTCCGAACACTTTAGAGATATTGTTCCAAATCAAGATTTCGAGGCTGCTATTCTCGAGAGAGAGAAAACTAAAATTTGTAAGCTTTGTTAGAGGATAGAGCCAAGCTCTAAGCAGCCTTTCATGCACGAACTCTTTTCGATAGTGCAATAAAAATCTAGGATATTCTTCCAATAAAATATCTAAAATACGGGGATGAACAAGACTCTCATGTGGATATTCTTAATAAAACTACAATTTGTCCAGTTCCTCACGAGTCGAGCTCGATCAGCTCATTTTGTGATGCCAAAAGTTCTAGAGGCAGGGGAAAGAGTTCTAGATATACGTAGAGATATCAAAGAGGAGTTGAGAGAGAGAGAGAGAGAGACGGGGAAGGCGGGAAATGGGGTGAGTTGTGGAAAAGATATTCGGGCACGCCATCATCGCCATATCCAACATAGCCCCTTAAACAAAGGGCGCGCTTAGCCATCGGTAGTTTTGTGAGTGATCCTACGTACCCCACTGATATATATCACCATGTCCTTTGATATGGCCTCGCCCAGTGATGGCATCACTCGAAGAGCTATACGTAATAACTTTGGTAATCACTGCACACTTATTTGGGTGGTGCTTTATTTGCAAAGTTTTGCGAGGGCATGTGGTCACTACTTTCTCCTTCGACAAGCGGCCGACCCGGGGAGTTGTTTCAGATGATTAATATACTATATGGTGCAAAGTAATGCATTGTTCCACTTGCATGCCCAAGCAAAGAGCACGACGAAGAATGAATGCACACATGTACTTAAATTATTGCTGCCAGAAACTTTGAAGACTAGCTTGAAGGCGCATGCATACATACATCTAGACAGGTGGTATCCATGTCATGTCTCCCAACAACTACTTAAGTACATCTCCAAGGACATCCCCAAATCCTCAACCCATTTGTCCATTAGGACACAAAACTGCATCCAGTGGTATCCCCAAAATCTTCCCAGTTGTCCGGGCTTGTCCACTTATCCCTCAATTTAAGGGGTGGGGGATAGGGGGCATTTGTTCGCGAACATGCACAACTCTGCAAAGGCCCACCCGACCCCACCCTCGCCCACCGCTAGCCCAATTTCTTATATATCTCTCTCCACCTCCGGCAACCCTGACACCACCCGCAGCCTCTCTGCCTACCCCTACTTCCCATCTACTTGTTGCCCTCCCCACCTACTGAGCTCGTGCACTGCCATCCTCTGCCACTCCCTAACCCGAAGCCATCAACCTGTAGGGTAACACGATAGAAAACAAAAAAAACCGACCTACGCACCAGCCCAGTACCACTATGGACATGCATACAAGGTTTTGATCTGATCGTTACCAACTTGTCACGCAGCGGAAGTAGAGCTGGAGAAGATCGTCGGTGTAGATCCCCGCAGCTAGGATTTTACAACCTCACAACCGCGAGGATGTACTCCCTCGGACAGCCCCTCAGGCGGTCCCTCGGACAGCCCTTCGGGAGGCTCTCGGACAGAACCTCGGACTGTCCCCCGGACAGCCCTTCGGGAGGCACTCTCAGAATCTCGGACGGTCACTCGGATAGCCCTTCGGGAGGCTCTCTCAGAATCTCGGACGGTCACTCGGACAGCCCTTCGGGAGGCTCTCTCAGAATCTCGGACGGTCACTCGGACAGCCCTTCGGGAGGCACTCTCGAACTAATATCAAAACTACGACCTCTCTACTAGGTTGCACACATACGGTGTCAGCTATCCGGCAAGGCTTCGCCGCCCAGAACTAGGCCCTACCGGAGACTAGACAGCCTTTCGGCTACGAAACTATTTCATGTGAGGAAGAGAAGAAAGCCAGATCATTGCATGGCATGTGTTGAGAGAAAACTTGAGTGAGAATGGAGACCCCTCTCCACCTCTATTTATAGGCCAAGTCCAAGGGGTAGAGGGCACTTGAAAATACCAAAATGCCCACAAAACATGTCCTTCATAAGGGCAAAATTGGGGTGGCAAGTCGAGCTCCATGGAGGAGCTCCCCATGGCCGGCCACACTTGGTGGGCCCCCTTGTGAGGGGGGGCCCACCTCCCCTTGTCTTGCTTCTAGAACCTTTGACTTTTGGGACAAAACTCCAAAGGAGTAGTTGTACCCTAATAGTGTTGCCACTATTCACACCACTATTCATGACAAAATATTTTCAGTGTCAGATAAATCCAAAAAAATTCCCGAAGGTCCAGAACATTTCCGGCACCGCTAAAATAATTTTGGACGCGTTCTGAAACATTTTCGTATGATGAATATTCTCCAGAACGTTTCTGGTTTTCACACTGAAACTTTTATGTCGTCTCCGAAACTTTTTCGTCGACTTTCTCTCTGGAACTATTCCAGTGTCTCCGAAACTTTTCCGGTGACTTTCTCTCAAACTCCCTGTCTAGTATTCAGCAGATAGATGACCCTTAAGCGTGTGACCCTGTAGGTTCGGTGAAGTATAGACATGACCGGAACACTTTCCGATCGATGATCAATAGCGGAACCGTGGACATCCATATTGATCCCTACACCCACTCGAATGAATATTCGAGTGAACCTGTAGTTGCTGTGTGCTATTCATGTTGCTTCGCGATATGTTACAAAAACCCGAGGTGAGATTTAATGGCATCCCCGTGAATCAACAACTTGTTCACTATGTCAGTTACCTCGTTACCGGTTTTGTTCTCTTTTCTCGTTCCCGCGTTCCCGGTATCTCCGTGATCAAATCATGATGTGTCTGGCCAGAAGATGATGGATACCGTAACACCGAGAGGGCCCAAAGAATATCTCTCCATCGTCGGAGGAGCAAATCTCAATCTTGAGCTATTTAGTTCCTTGTCATACTTTTCCATGAACCCGTAAGCCGCCGTAATAGTCACCCTATTACGGATGACGTTTAACAAACCCCAAAGTTCATGAAGCAAGTGTGAAGGAACTCAATACTGTCATGGTCTAAGGAATTATGCAAACATTAACTTTCTCCGTGTTATTAACCATTAACTTGTGACGAATGTATCTCATAGCATAACATCAATCGGGTTGATTCAACACAAGTGTTCTTCTGACATTGTGTCCTCAAAGTTGTCGGCATAGTCATGCCCATTATCAGGAAAACAGAACCATCATGCAACACTAGAGCTAGTCTTAGAGGCCAGACTAGGAATACATTTTACCGTTTATCGTTCCCCACCTTCCGATGTTAAGCTTGAAACTTTAAATGTGTAAAGTTTCACAAAGGTATGGTTGACTTTAGAGAGGGGGAGGGAGCTCCACCATTTTTACTGTGATTTTATGTTGAATTTCCATTCGGGGTTCTTGGTGTTTTTCATTATGCCACGATCTAATCCTTAATTTGTTTGAGGTAGTTGAACATAATTTGGTGTTAATATTGCTTGTGGGGGTCAATATATGTGATAATGGTATTTATTTTCCTGATAATTTTTAAAATAAAAAAAATTTAATTTTCCAAAATAATTATTTCGAAGTGGTAGATGATATAACATAATATAAGAACCAAATGTGATTTTAAATTAAAAAATTGTTTTGAAAATTCTTATCATTTCATGTAAAAGAAAATGTTAAAATAGGTTTGGCCAAAATGAGTTGTGATAATTATATTTTTGTGATTACCCAGGAGATGATTTTTGTTGGGTTTGATCACGTGTTCACAGTTAAGATTTTTTATAACCATGATTAAAATTCATTAAAATCAAAATAACACAAGAAAAATACAATAAGAGTCAAATGGAACTCAAAGGTTTTTGTTGGTTTCAATTCTTCACTCTATTTAATCTTGATCTTCTAGTTACCGAACACTTGGTTTGACAGTCATGTGTTGGGAGCTTACATATAAGGAGAGCATGGACAAACACCGGATTGCCATTGGTGTAAATGAAAATGTGCTAACTAGATTATTGACTCTAGTGCAAGTGGGAGTCTATTGGAAATATGCCCTAGAGGCAATAATATTGTATTATTATATTTTCATGTTTATAATTAAGAGTTTATATTCTATGCTACAACTGCTATGATCCTGGAATATGCGATTCAGTGGAAAACTCATATGCACGTGTGGAATGATAAACGGTAAAATCTGATTCCTAGTCTCGCCTCTAAGACTAGCTCAAGTGTTGTTTGTGATCATGTTTTCCGGATCTTGAGATATCGTTAAGTGTAATGATAGTCTCAAAACAACATTGAGAATATGACGTTAGAAGAACGATCATATTGAATTGACCCAAATTTGTTTGTTATACTTTGAGATACAATCGTCACAAGTCAATTGTTATAACGCGGAGAGTTAATGTGTGATGTAGTTCCTTAGACCATGAGATTATCGTAGTCACTTCTTACCATACGGTGGGCTTTGGGGTTGCTCAAACGTTATCTGTAACACGGTGATCATAACGACAACTTACAGGTTCATCGGAAAGTTTGACAAGGGACTAGATAGCTAAAGAGTGGGATTTGCTCATCCGACGATGGAGAGATATTCTTAGGGCCCTCTTGGTGTGACGGCATCCATCATCATCTGGCCAAACATAGGTGACTAGGTCACGGGGATGTCGGAATATGTCAACGAGAAAGAAGAACAAAACCGGTAACAAGGAGACCGGTATAGTGAGCATGTGTATGACTCAAGAGGATACCGATATATCTCACCTCGGGTTTTGTAGAGTATCACGAAGCAAAGGGAATAGCACATGATAACCAAAGGTTCACTCAAATGTCATTTGTGTACTCATAGGGATCGATATGGATGTCCACGGTTCCGCTATCGGTCATTGAACGAAAGGGGTTTTGTTCATGTCTATGTTTTACCAAACCTACAGGGTCACAAGCTTAAGGTAATCACAATCTGCTAAGTGTTAGTAGGACCGAAGTAATGAGGAAATATTTATGAAATAGTTTCATTAATATTAGAAATAGTTTCGAGAGGAACCGGAAGCGTTCTCGGGGTCACCGGAAGGGTTTCGGGGTTTACCGGGTAATACCGATAAATAATATATAAGTGGAAAATGTTCCCGGAGATGTTAAATTAATAATAAAAGGCTCTAATAATAGTTAGGAGGCTTTTATATTTAATTAAATATTAACGGGCCTTAAAAGGCCAAGTGGTGGAAAGAATATTGGGCCACTTGGGCCCAATAGGGGAGGCGCCCCCTAGCTTCTTGGAGAAGCCAAGGGGAGGCCGAATTGGAAGGGGAAACCCCCTCCTTGGCCGGCCAAAGGGGGAAGGAAACCTTCCCCCCTTGTGGCGCACCCTCCCCTCTCCTCCAACCTATATATACTAGAGGTTTTAGCACTTTTGGACACACGAAGTTTTGGAGCCTCCTCTAGTTCTGTAGTTCTAGTTCTAGTTGATCCAATTAGAGCTAGATCTAGATCCTCTAATTCTCATAATTAGAAGCCCAGTGTGGTTCTAATATCCTCCCTCTAATTCTCTAGCGACGATTAGCTCTAGACGGTGAAGCGTTGCCTGATCGTGAAGACCGTACGCTTGCAATCTATGGAGAGGCCGTGCTTTCGGTCTTCCGTTCGAGCGACTGTTCGTGGATGGTTCGAGGGATCGTTCATCGATGGTTCGAGGGACTTCCAGTACGATCTACACCGACTCGTCTTCTTCCGCTGCAACTCGGAGTTGGTAACGATCCGATCCAAACCGTTATTGCATCTTCATAGTGTTCCTGGTTGATCGTAGGGAGATTTTTTTTGTTTTTCTACTAAGTTTCCCAACAAGATTTGCCAGCTCCTTTTTCAACTTCCTTATCTCGGATTCGACGCTACAAAAAGTCTCCATGTCCCAGGCTGACAAGTCTAGTGATAGCTACCGCAGCTTGTGTTGTACTCTCTCCGTTGAACTAGAACCAGGACACTGGGAAACGCTTTGTATCTATAGTCTGACACAAGTCCAGCGACAGACCAGTCAAATGCCGTCGATTCAACAGGAATCTAACGCCTCACACATCGTGCTTTAAAAAACATCAGCAGATGCTAACCACCCACAATCCCCGCCCGGAATTCTCTCCCTAATCCTCTCGTTTCCAATCGAGAGACGCACCGGCCTGAGCTCCTCCCCCGCCTCGCACGCGCCGCCCTCCTCCCCGCCTTGAACTACCTCCTGCTCTCATCATCGTCGAGCAGCAGGGTCACCCCACCAGCAGACCGGCCAGCCACGCTCCCTGTTCCTCCTCACCAAATCGGCTTCCCCATCGATGCCACCCTCGGGCGACATCGTAGGTGTGAGATGCTGGCATTAGGGATCGAGCACCCCTCCCTCGTCCGCGGTTCGTGCTTCAGCAGGTAAAATCACATGCGCCATCGGCTGAATCGGCTGTCGGAGTAGCACCGGCCGGCCAGAGAACCTGCAGTAGGTCGCAACCCCACACCCCCAATCGCACCCCCACCCCCACGCCCACCCCATCTTGAAATCGAAGGTATTGTACTGCATCTACCACCCCAGATTTGATGATTTAATTTTTAATTTCTGCAGAAGTGTGATTTTATTTGTATTTCATCCACCATCCAAGTACTCGCTGGTTTGTATGTTCATTGGCTGCCTAGTATTGTTCTGGTGATGGGTTAGGTCCTTTATCATCAATCCTTTTGTAAGTCAAGCTTTTTCAATAATTCGATAACCCATACATATGTAGGCAGGCATTCGTGGCTACTCTTAGTTTTCAATATACAGTGCTTCGAATGATGGTGAGATATGTTGAGAAGACATTGTTTCATTGCTTCCTGTATAAATAGCTTCCAAAAATATGCATCCGTAGTTGGCGGCAAATTGTTTTTGGTACATTTTCAAAATTTCATGCGTCCACCAAACACTAATAATGCACCCTTTGCAATATTAGCCAGCTGCATAACTTTGTGCTTCTACAATGTTCTCATTTTGGTGCGATCATTTAAAAAAATGCTTCCGTGCCTACAAACTTATAATTTTGTCATTCTACAATATTTTTGTGCTTCTACAGTGTAATCATTTTTACTACGATCCTTTAGAAACACTATGTTTGCTTTTTCGTTTTCAAATTTTTCTTCTTCCAATATGATGATGTGTGTTGAGATAGTACTGTTTTACTCATGCTTCCCACTAGCATATCTTCCAAACTGTAATTTATATGCTTCTTTGATCAATAAGTTTTGCTTACATAGTCCCTTTTTAATGAATTTTGCACGTAGGCCACACATCCATGCATCATCATGTTGGTAGCATTCTTAGATAATTTCCATCATTAGTTTATGCTTCCAATTAAGATGAGTTATGTTGACATAGCACTCTTTTCACGCTTCCTACTTTTGGTGCTTCCAAATTATACTACATATACTTCTTCTATCTAAATGATTTGCTTCCATAGTTCAACCAAATTTTGTGAATTTAGAATGTAGGTGACAAAAACATCCATCCCCAAGATGGTGCAAATCTTAGTTATTTTTTATTTTCAATATTTTATACTTCCAGTTTAGATGATCCATACTGACCACATTTTCATGCTCCCTACCTACTAGGGCTTCAAAATTGTACTTCATCTGCTTCCTCAGTTTCACATAGATTGTTTCAATTATACCTGCTTCTTTGTTAAAATTGTGATCTTGCCATTACTTTCACCATTGCAATATGTCATGCTCCCATATGTTACTGCATATGTTTCTTGGGTCTATATAGTTTGTCATATTTCTACTATTCCCATTAGTCAGCACCATTGTAACCTAAACATTGGCATTGTGCTTCATGGTTGGTCTAGCGCTAACTTGCATAAGTACAACCATGTGACTACCTTTGTGCCCTTGTTGTTATATTTTCCCAATGTATTATAGTTTGAACATTGATCCCATGTTCCTAGTTTCATCACATATATGTTGCACAGGCTTCACATCATTCTATGCATGCTTCATACTGACGGGGCTTCCAAATTATACTTCTTATGGTCCTTTGGTTTAGTTAGAATGCTTCCATACTTCCTGCTTCTTTTTAAAAAAAAGGTTGTACTCAATGTTATCACTAATGTAATATGACATGCCACATATTACATTTTGTATGTTTCTTTGGTGTAAGTAGTTTGCTTCCATAGTCCCTTTTTTTTTTGGTGTTTCTATTGTTTTTTTTCAGCACCATTTTGATCGAAACACAACCCCGTGTATGTTGTGACAAACCAACTCGTTGCTTTCCTGTAAATTCATGGTTCCTACTTTTGTGTCTCATATGTTTCCTATATGAAAGGGCATGTATCCCCTAAGTGTGGTTTTGGTAATTAATGACAATCTCTATGGACTAATGTTTTCAGTGAGATATATTTGAAGGTTTTGTCCATAGATGGTGCCTCAAGGATATTGGATGGAATCAAGGATGAAGTCCATATATATGAAGATATATTTGCTCTAAGCTTTGGTATTAAATGACAATTCCTATGGAGCATCAAGTGCATTGAATCTTATATGAAGATATATTCCATAGTGATGCTTGAAGTGCATTGGGATGACAATTCCTGTGGAGCATCAAGTGCATTGAATCTTATATGAAGATATGTTCCATAGTGATGCTTGAAGTGCATTGGGTTGTTTTGTAAAGAATGCCATCAAAGCATCCGAAGAAGTCCTTATGGTATCCTTCTCTAGATACACTGTGCTCACGGGCTTGTACCGTGCGCACGGGGTCGAGTGTCAACTCTCTGGATACCCCGTGTTAACGGGGCCTAGGTGTTTGGCTTTCGAGATCTCATGTCCAGTGAGGTTTCAAGTTGGTCTTCGGGGATTTCTATTGAAACCATCAAGATTGATTTCAATGCCTAATCTAATTATGTTCATGGTGGAGTTCATTGGAGGATCTCAAAGATTGACATATTTGGGCTTTTAAGGATCAAGGGCTTGAGAGAATAATCAAAGAGAAGAATTCAAGTTATGGTTTCAAGACAAGATCATGATGAGCTCATGTGTTGGGTTTAGGTTGATCAAGTCTTGAAGCAAGCAACTAGAGTGAATAATTCATTGTGCCTCTCAAGAGCTTGTGATGGAGTTTTTAGAAGGGCAAGTGGTGACCAAGATGATATTCATAGTGGAACTTGATATGGTCATGAAAGAGTCTTTGGTGATATAGTCTTGAAGCAATGAAGGGAAATGAAGAGTTCATTGTGGCTTTCAAGAAACCAATATGGGGCATAAAGTAAAGATGTTGGTTGACCAAGATGAAGCTCGAAGATTATATCTAGATGGTCAACTCACAAAGCGCAAACATTGTACCACATGGGATCAAGTGATCTAGTGGTATGGTAAGTAGTTATGAATTGTGCTTTGTTTCCTAACCCATGCTATGTGTTTGTTATGTCTATGTGGGTTAGGTGTTTCTCATGGGCTTGCATCAAAAGGAAAGATTTCAAGTAGCCTATGTGTGGATGACATCAAGTGGTGATGGTCATCGGGTTCGAGGAGTCCAAGTGCAAGATGAGAAGCCGGAGGTTATATGCTTTGAAGCTTGCGGTCCACATCATGATAATGTGCATGTGAAGATGGGCTTAAGTTAAGGCTTCCCTCATTGCATTACGAGGAAGCAATTCGAGTATCTTCACCAAGTGGTTGTGGACAAGAAAAGGATTACATGGTGAAGCAAGCATTAACGTCTTCAACAAGCTCAAGTGGAATGTGCAAGGCAAAGGTATAGCTTAGCTAGGTTTTCCTAGTTTTGCCGGTCTCATAGTGCTTGGTGGGAGACCGGATTATAGGTTTGATAGCCGTACTATCAAGAGGGACTTTCGGACGAGTAGCTTGATCACGTCGCATGTAGAGAGCTCAAACCTTTGCATAATTTGCATCATTCTTTCTTGTTGATCTTGGGTGGTTCTCTATGTGAGGACCTTGGGCTTTTCCATAGCTTCAAAACGAGCCCAAGATCATCGAATTCGGAGTCCGTATGCCAAAGTTGTGCATGTTTTAGTGGACTGCTGCAGGCTGTTCTGGGTACCCCGTGGGCACGGGGTTTTGACCCCGTGGGCACGGGCCTTGTACCATGGACACGGGACCCCGTGGGCACGGGTCTTGTACCGTGGGCACGGGGTCTTGACCCCCGTGGGCATGGGGTGCCCAGGATCAGCCCGTTGGAGCCCCAACGGCTAGTTTTGGAAGTTGGCTATATAAGAGCCCTTCCTCCCCACCGGTTTGGGGTTGGTTCATACACTTTCTAAACACCATTTTGAGCCTCTTACCACCTCTCCCAAACCCCTATCTCCCCTCTATGTGAAGGGGGATTTGTGGATGGATTCATGAGCCATTTGTTGATCCTATCCATTGCATCCCCTCTCTTCAATCTCCTACTTTCGAGAGTGCATCTTGTGAGATTGAGAGAGTGTGTTGAGCATTTGTTGCTTGACCTTGCATTGCATTTGTTGCATTGGTTTGAGCTCCCCACATCGATTAGTTCGAGTGAGCGTCCGTGAGTTTATTACTCTTGGAGGTTTCCGCCTCCTAGACGGTTTGGTGATATACTTGAGAAGATTGTGAAGAGGCGTAGGTGGCCGTGGTTCCCCCGGAAGCTTCCTCTTGTGGTGTGCTCTGGGGAAGGGTGTGAAGTGGCCTAGGTGGCTAAGGTTCCTCCGGAAGCTTCCTTGCTTGTGGTGTGCTCCGGAGAAGTTTGTAAAGGTGTGGTGGTCGCCTTCAAGACCAACCCCGAGTGAATCGAGGCTCATCCGTTGGGGGTGACTCGAAAGGGAGAATACGGTGAGTCACTTGGTGGCGCCCCGAAGCTTTGGCTTCGGCACCGCTCTAACGGAGATTAGCACTCTCACGAGTGTGAACTTCGGGATAAATCCGCGTCCGCGACTCACTTGTGGTTATCTCATACCCACACCCTTTACTTTCCGCAATTCATACTTGCTCATATTGATATATCTTGTTCTAGTTGAATTGCTTAGTTGTTCCTACATTTCCATATCTTGTGATATAGTTTGTGCTTGCTAGTTTCCTTAAGTGCCTATCTTGTTTAGCATAGGTTGTTGGTGCACTTAGTCGAGCCTAGAATATTTAGGATTTGTGCTTGAAAAGTATCTGTTTAGTTTAATTCCGCATTAGGATAAAGCCAAATCCGTAAAAGTTTTAAAATGCCTATTCACACCCCCCCCCCCCCCCCCCTCTAGTCGTCATCTAGATCCTTTCACTATAGTATTAAGTTTTCTCTTCGTCTCAATTTTATATTCTTCCATTGCCTATCATGTATGTTTCGATCAATCAAATCACTGTTCCGTGTAAGCTATGGTTTCTACTTTTACGTATCACATATGTTTCTATAGCAATGCTTTTTTCTTCTTCTCAATTTTCCTCCATGCTTCCACTAACTATCATGTATGTTCTGATATATCAAATTGTTGCTTCGTGTAAGCCATGCGTATTTCATTTTTTTGTGCTTCCACTGCCACGTTTTGATGGTTCAAACGTTCTCTTGTTTTCTAAGGTAAGCTTTTGCTGAATGTTTTGCGCCACATGCTGTCAACCATGCACCATTGGTTTCTCAAAAGCCTTGCACCGACCTCCCCACAGAATGGCGGCGGAGTCAATCTGAAGGCAGCGGAGGAGGTGATGAAGACATGGGCGGCGATAACGACTGAAGCCCTCCCCAAGGATGGGCTTGCCGACGTAGTGTGTGAGTTCGAGCTTCCGCAACCATTAAGCAGACCAGGATATTGCCATGTTGCGCTACTAGCTGGCTGTAATGTCCTTTTTCTTGCCTCCATCATAGTGGCGACAATTTTTATTCGGCGAGATTTCGCCTATGCGTTCTGTATTGCGCCGCTCCAACCCAAGACAACCCTTCCTTTCCAGCAATCTTACACGTGGACCTTGTAACAGTTCTTCTTATGTAATTTTTTTAATTGTCTTAAGCTTTTGTTGCATGGAAGCAAATTTCTTTCTCTTTGGTATTAATTTTTTGTTTGTTATATAAACAATGTACAATTTTATGTTTCAGCAAAAATAAATTGAACTGTTGCTGAGAGAAGCAAAATTGAATTGAAATGTAAGCAAATTTTCTTTTCAACAAAAACAAACTCTTGTTTTTTTTTTGCAAAAATATCAGATCTATTATAAAGATTCACCGGAAGTACAAAGCACCGCAAACATAATAAAAATTACATCGAGGTCCATGGACAACCGAACGACCATTGCCGCCGCCAGAACGAGCCGCCGACTCGCCGCTGTCGCCGCTCCCATACCGGAGCCGGCCTGACCTTGTCGATGACAGCCGGGAAGTCTTCATGCACATGCCCCTAAGGACCAGCGTTCGGAAACAAACTCTTGTTTAGTTGGAAGTAAATAACCATTATTTTATTTTTTTTATTTTTTTGAGGAAGTAAATAACCATTATAATGGGCACAAATTTCTGTTAGCTCGAATACAATTTTCTATTAGATTGAATAAATTTTGTTGTAGTCGAGGCAAATTGTTTAGTCGCTGGAAGCAATTATGTGATGCAATCGTTGGAAGCAAACTTAATTCTAGCGGTGCATGTGTGGGCTGTAGATTTAGGATATTTCGTTCAGAGGAGGAATATAACCGTAATAGAGAGATTAGCGGGGATAGAGGTAGCAGTTACGAAGGAAGCAATCAATTAACAAAAAGTCAACAAATCTTGGGTGGGCCTGATTACAATCGGACGACCTGGATGCACCCCATCGGACGGCCTACTACTAGTCTGATAGATGCAAAGTGTCTATAGTCTGATGCCTAGTGGTGTCCTATTTTGAAACGGAGGGAGTACATAAAAAACGATCGTGGCCTGATCCCTATTCCATCTGGTCCCCACAAACTGCATGAAATCAAGATGTGTCTCCCACATTACTTCATATTTAAAGGATTTGGGGACCACTTCGCATGCATACAAGCCGCTTGTTGTGAGTAGCAGCGGTGCATGATCTTATGTTGCTGAAATTTGGTGCGACAGTTTTGCTGTCGGGAAGGCCGCAATCCATGCCGGAGACGCCATCACACGGTCTAGTCTGACCCTTGGAAATGATCCACCCACAACTTTTTCTCAATGGTCCATGGGTTTCCACTATGGCCTATGTCCGTCGACCCGCATGTGTCGAGAGCATCACGAAAGCCATCCATCTGTGCTTGACTGCGTGGACAAACCCCTTCATGTTCTTGTGCATGTAACACTTCATTGAAGTCTCCGATTGCAACCCATAGGAGATTGCTTGTTGCGGCTATACCTCGTAACGTGTCCCACGTCTTATACCTTTCCAGCACATGTGCTTCACCATACACAAAAGTGATCCTTATTGGTAACTCCATAATATCATCTGTTTCAACATTCATATGATACCGAGAGTAACCAATAACTTCTAACTTTATTGAATCATTCCAAAAGACAAAAAGACATCCACTCCTACCAGAGCTACTAAAAGCAAAACTTTTATTAAATCCTAGCGAAGGGCTAAGCTTTCGACTCTCGCACCATCAATCTGTGTTTCTAATATACATATATAGCACCCTCGGGGCAAACTGCTTCGTCAAGTCACGAAGTTCCCGGACTGTCGCGGGTTTGCGCGCCCCGCCACAGTTCCACACTAGGAGACTCATTGCGCTCGGCGGTGCCCCTCGAGGGAGCCCGCCCATGTTGCTTCCTGCTGGCCATGACCACCATTTATCGAAGTGTTCGACGCTCCTCACCCCATATCCATGGCCCGCGAAGACTATATCTTGCTCAACACGAGTACAACTTCTGTCTTGCTGAAGAATTTCCCCTTACCTTTATCTACTGGGTCGGCCCATTTATGTTTGTTTGTTTTCATTCGCTGCGTTTCGTTCGAGTTCACTGGTTTCGTTCCCTCGGTTTTGGTGGGTTTCCTTCGCTAGGTTTTTCTCTTTTTTTTCTTTTTTTTCCTTTCATTTTTTTTTGTTTCTACACCGGTTTCCTTTTTCTATTTTCCTACATTTTTTCACTGGTTTTCTTCGATTTCTTCACGGTTTCCATTGGTTTTTTCTTTTTTTTTTCCTTTTTTTCATTTTTCTTTGTCTCTTTCTTGGTTTTCATTTTTTTTATTTTCTTTCTTTCTTCATTTTTCTATGTTTCTTGGTTTTCATCGGTTTTCTTCATTTTTTGTTTTTTCTTGATTTTCTTTGTTTTCATTCTTTTGCAATGTTTTTCTTGGGTTTTCATTTTTTTCATTGTTTTATTTTTTGGGTTTTATTGGGTTTCTTCGTTTTTGTTTGTTTCTTTGTCGATTTACATCTGTTTTTTCTTTTGTTCAACACATGTCATTTTTTCCAGTACACATTCACTATTTTTCGTATATATCAGAAACATATTTTATATACAAATTTAACATTTTTTAAATACATGATTTCATTTTTAAACTAATATTTTTATGTCTACTTTTTTCCATACACATTGTACATTTTATATATATATATCTAATACATGTTTAACATTTTCTAAATGCAAGATTAACATTTTTTTAATACATGATCAATATTTTTCAATACACGGTGAACATTTTCGTAATGGCAATAAACATTTTTTCACACACCATGTGCATTTTTCGTATACATCTGGTTTTTATATACATGTTTAGCATTTTTGAAATACATAATTTTTTTTATTAATATATGCTTTTGATGTCTACTTTTATTTAATGTATGTTGTACATTTTTCGTATACGCCAGGAACATTTTTTATGCATGTTTAACATTTTTTAAATACATGACCAATTTTTGCATACACATTGTTTTTTGTATATATTTTTCGTATAAATGACAAATATTTTTTCTATACACATTTAACATTTTTTAAAATGCTTGATTAAAATTTTTGAAATACTTCATTAACATATTTCAAATGCTTGATTAACATTTTGTTAAAATGCATGATGAACTTTTTATACACATATTATATATTTTACATACATTTTTCGTATACATGAGAACATTTTTTATCCTAAATGTTTTTCGTAATATATTGCCTCCATCCCAAAGTAGTTGTCTTAGATTTGTCTAGATACGGATGTACCTAGTATTAAAACGTGTCTAGATACATCCGTATCTAGACAAATTTAAAACAATTAATTTGGGAAGGAGGGAGTATATATTTAGAATATTTGAAAGCATAAACAAAAATAAATAAATAAAGAAAGCAAGAAACGAAACCAGAAAACATAAATATATATATACATATATATAGAACGTCTATTTAAAACCCTGGGTGAAGAATAACTTATTCTTCACCCTGGTCGAAGGACCGAGCCGGTATGCTGGTATACGCTTGGTCGCACCCCACCCCATCGATACAGCGCTCTGCCGTAAGATTTGTCCTGCTGAGGTAAATTTACTTTTGTCTTCACACCCTACTAATAAACAGGTTATTATACATATCTGACGCACCTCCTCTGACGTAATTTTACCCCACCCCCTCTTTTGTAGTCTCGCGGGTGGCTGCCAGGTTATTATAGATCGCACCTCCTCTGAGGTAATTTTACCCCACCCCCTCTTTTGTTGTCTCGCGGGTGGCTGCCATGGGAGACCGCATCATGGCCATCGCCGCAGGGAGGCTGACACCGGCGAGGCCGCCCTGATGAGGAAGCGGACTCGGCGGACGGAGGTAGAGCTCTTCCCGGCGACAGGGCCTAAGGAGGCTGCCATGGAGAGCTGGCCCCGACGAGGGTGCGGATCGGCGGGCGGAGGGAGATCTCTTCCGGTGAGGTGAGTCCATCCCGGCGACGAGGCACCTCCACGGGATCCCACCGTGGCACCCGAAGTAGCCGGGGATGGGAGTGCCTACCAGCCATGTCTGCTTGTTAATATTTGCCTCTGTTTCTCCTCCCGATTTGGGGATTTTTTTTTCTTTTGGTAGTGATAAGTTATGGAATTGCATCCCCAATTATCTATTTTTTGGGATTTGTTTAATTAGAAGTGTTTACTGAATTTTCCAGCCGTAAGACTCTCCCAAAAACTTACGTTCCTGCCAAAATCCATATTGCTGTGAGTGGCATTTGCTGACCCACGACGTGCGAGTGGCATTGTTTCAGTTTTCAGGGGGGCGGGAGGGGGTTCGCACCCGGCGGTTTCGCTCATGGACTCGTCTCCAAGCTTCCGCCGGCGAGAGTCCGAGGACAACGAGCCTTCTCCGATCAGCTTTGTCCTGCCTGATAATGCGCCTCCTCCGACATCTTTCTCGACGCCAGACCGTGGTGTTGGAACTTCGTCCGGCAACGGCTCAAATTTTCCGAGTGCTGGCGAGAACACCACTGTGCGTCATCCTGCGATGCACTCATCCATGTTGACGCCGCCGTGTGCTGTTGAACCAAGGGAGATGATGACGCCAGATCCCAGCACAAGATACACACATGTACGTCCCCTCTTAATTTCTGTATCCAACTTATGATGTGGTGTAGACAAGCCCCAGGCTCCAGTCCATGGCGTGGGGTGTGAACATAAATTCATTTGTTGACCACTGTTGATCAGTATTTGGTACTGTACCTATAGGCTGGCCCTTGGCATGGATTGATCTTGCTATACCACTGAACATATGTATCTGAATTTTCTGATGTACATACCTTGTTGTACATATCTTGTTGTAGTTTCAGTATCCAGTGTTAGATGCTGAGTACTTTCGGGGCCGCCGGATCGACGGAAGATGCCTTGTAGGTTGATTGAACTTCAGTACGTGTAGGAACTAGATAGCATATATATCATGATTCAATTTTATTCATTCTTAGGATGTGGCGCCATTCTATTGTTTGCTAGCACACTGTGCTGAATGGCTTCTTTAGACCATACTGATGATGAATATGAGCAACTAACAAAACTTGTCCAAATCTGTAGATGTCTTCTTCTATTTTGTTGTTGTTCTGTATAAGGAGGCGGCGGATTTGCCTAGTGTTATGCTTCTTTATGAGATATATAGTCGTCTGCATGGGCATTCTGATGAATGACAAAGAGTATCTAATGTACGCAATGATTATGATATCAGGGTAACCAAGTCCGTGAAGATTTTGTCCCGAAGGAAAATATGGCTTTCGTCACCGATGAGGAAGGGTACGACTTCTATCAGCAGTATGCAAGAGCAGCAGGTTTTGGTATTACGAAGCTCAAGCGGAAGCCGATGTCGCGTCTCTATGCATGCTCCCGGGGAGGTGCCGGTACATTTTACAAGCCCGGGGAGGAACGCAAACGTGCGAAAATGTCGAAGAGGGTTAACTGTAAGGCAGCTGTTAAAATCAAGAAAAGAGGGAAAGAATGGATATATGAGAAAGTGATGTTGGAGCATAATCATACTATGAATCCTGATCCATCTGAACTGAAGCACATGTATTCACATAAGAACAAAGATCCTGCTATCATGGAGCTCGTTGATGATCTGCAGACCTGTGACGTCTCTCCTAATGCCACCATGAATGTGTTGACCAAGTTTAATGGCGACTATGAGCTCATACCAATGAATGAACGTGACTTGCGAAATAGGTAATTTTATGACACTTCATTCTGCAATATAGCTGTCCATGAATAAAATCCGTGTGGTTGTAACATATCGGTTGTTTCTTCCATGTCAATCCGTGTGGTTGTAACATATCTGCTATTTCTTCCATGTCTTATTACCAATCTCAGAAGAGCATCCAATGTACTTAAGGAGCGAGCAGATGATGTAAAGAAGCTCAGGGCCTTCTTCAATGAGTTCAGAGCACATAACAGTAAATTCTATTATGATATAGAGGATGACTCTGAGGGCGTTACGAAGAATATATTCTGGAGTCATGCTAGCTGCCAGGCAAACTATGCTGAGTTTGGCGATGTGATTACTTTTGATACAACATATAAGTGTAATTTTTACAAAATGCCGTTGGCGATGTTTGTTGGGAGCAACCACCACTTGCAGAATGTTATTTTTGGGTTTGCACTCCTCCGTGACGAGACAGAGGAAACATTTGAATGGGCTTTTCGGACTTTCAAAGCATGCATGGGAGACAAGGAACCTCATTGCATACTTACAGGTATTTGTCGAGCATTTCGTGTCTACATACATGTCGTTTTCAGCGAATATGGTAAAACTTGTTAAATGACTAACATTCTCTTTTGCAGATCAAGATGTAGCAATGGAAAAGGCTCTTCCGCTAGTGTTCCCAAACACGTTGCATAGGCTATGCAGATGGCATGTATGGGAAAGGCACAAAGATGACTTGAAGGGACTGTTTAACTTGCATGATGGTTTGAAAGATAAGCTCTTAACAGCAATAAATCACCCACTCACCCCTCTAGAGTTTGAGTCTGCATGGAAGGATATGGTGAATGAATATGGCCTTCAGTCAGATCCTACGATCAGTAGTTTGTATGATCAACGTGCACGTTGGATCGCGGCATACTTCAAGGCTGTTTACTGTGGAAGAATGACGTCTACGCAGCGTAGTGAGAGTGTGAACAGACTTGTGAAAAGAAATCACGTTGACCCTATGACACCTTTGCATGAGTTTGCAAGAAAAATGTACCTGGTGTTGCAAAAGAGAAAAGAAGCAGAAGCCCGAGAGACCATTGCATGTCAGGTATTACATCTCTTATAATTATACACTGTTGTACGCATCATACATGAATTTACATCGCCGTGTCATTTATACACTTGTAACGATTGTCTTGCAATCATATAAATTCTTTCCATCTTGAAGCTGCGTTATTTATATTGTTAAATTGTTGGTGGTCTACAAACAAAACGGAATATATCTCATTCTTTGACATATCCATGCTG
This sequence comes from Elymus sibiricus, assembly GCA_039707655.1. Classification (NCBI taxonomy): domain Eukaryota; kingdom Viridiplantae; phylum Streptophyta; class Magnoliopsida; order Poales; family Poaceae; genus Elymus; species Elymus sibiricus. The sequence continues at coordinate 353,546,030 of CM077664.1, forward strand.
ATGTAGGCACGTCCAGAAACAATTACAAACTACCCTCTGGAACATCAGTTGAGCAGGATCTATACCCGTGCCGTATTCAAGAAATACAAAGATGCATATGTTTATGGAACATCTTTCCTTACCAAGAAAGTGGACGTTGGTCGTTTCCTTGTGGTGTATGGTAGAGATGGTCCAGCTTTTTCTTGGTCCCAACATGAGTTCAAAGTGGTTTGTGATGAAGAAAAAGAAGAGTACAAATGTGAGTGCATGCAGTGGGAGCACACAGGTAAGTAGCATGTGGTTTGTTGATTCTGTCAATGCGAAAAGTTATCAGGATAACCAACATAAAGTTATTCTTTGTCATCCCACTTTGCACAGGACTGCTATGCCCACACCTTATTATAGTGATGACAAATCAGCAGATTCAGAAGTTTCCTAGCAAGTATGTGCTAAGAAGATACACAAGGTATGCACGGATTGACCCTCCTTACGACAGGAATGACACTCTCCAAGTTGGAGCCGATGGGACAGCAGTTAGTGTGAAGCACTTTAATATGCTCAGGGAGGCTTTCGCCTGTGTTAGAGCAGGGGACAGATCAACAGTTGCATATGAAAGAGTCATGGATGTGTTGAAGGAACTTAGGGTGCAGGTCGAAGGACTCCCTCCTGATGTAATGCCCGTGTTTGATGAAGGAGGTTGCAGTGGTCCTGCTGACAATGAGACGGTTAATTTCAAAGCCCCGCCGATATCCAAAACAAAGGGTTCTAGGTCAGAAGAAGGAGAAAGACATATCGGCGCACGCGGCCCAAAGAAGTGCACAAGAAGATGCGGCAAATGTGGCCTTATGAAGGGTCACAATAAGGCGTCATGCACCGAAAAACCACAAAGCTTCGCGATTGGTGGCACCAGAGGAGGCAGGGGCAGGGGCAGGGGGAGGACGGGCAGGGGCAGGGGAAGGGGAAGGGAAACGGCAACTCGCCGCCGTTTAATACATGATGAGGTGGAAGAAGAGGAAGATGATCAGAGTGAAGATGACGTGGTAGATGGCGAATCATCTCGCGGAACAGATGATAGTGATTAGTACTGTTTGGTGATGTCTAGATAACTTGAAAGCGAACTCTAAGTTGTGTTTTTCATTATGACTCGTGTATTCCTAGTAGTCTGAAAGATATTTGAAAGTTATTATGTCTAAGATCATTGTTTCAAATTTATTTGTTGTTTTACCAGGTTGCTGGTGGGGAACACACAGTAATTGTTGTCCTACTTCTTAATTTCTCCAGCATAATTTTTATTTTGCACTATGAATTTTAACATAACTAGCTGAAAACAAACCTTGCATCAAAATTTCTGGAATTACTGGAATTTTCGTGAGTATCCTAGTTTTTCGTGAGTATTCTAGTAGGTACTAATTTTGATCTCAAACATGAACATCGAACTGAAAATTATATATTATCTGTAAACCCGTATGTCGGACATCTAATTTTTCACTCGTAAACAACGGGAACATTTATGAGTTTATGGTTATGTGCACAAATTTTTAGATGATATTAAATGGTTGTACATTGGGAGTTTGGGACGAAATCGCAGTCAATCCTTACAAGTTTGTGTTATCAACTTCATATCACAAAAATTGGGGAGTGCATGACGTGCGGCTGCAGGGGTGGAACACATAAATGTGACATTGTAACATACATTCATTTGAGTGTAACAAGAAGCGTCCAAGCAGTCATAGACAAGTACTTCCGAGTACATTACAACACAGACAGAAAGAAAGATCATTTTTGGTACAACACAGTGAAAAAGAAAGATCATTTTTTGTTATAAACATACGACGAGCTATGTAATTTACATCAGTTTTATCGTTGCCTGGACTTCTCCAACGGGTCAGGTAAGGGATTGATTTCATTCAACTCATGGAACAGAATATAGGAGAGAACTTCATCCCTGTACTGTCTAGCGTTTGCCTGCAAGATATAAATTATGTATTAGAACTCGAAATAATAACAAAGTAACATCATCCAAGAGCAAATGGAATTGAAGGAAAATACCAGATTAATTGTACACCGGAGCTGACCAACTTCGCCATCATAGTGACGCAAGAACTTTGTAGCGAAAATGGCGCAATCATTGCCTTGTTGTCGAGGAACATCCTTGCTCCAGATTGGCCATTTAGAAAAATCTTGAAACTCTCCGCGGGTAATTGTTTGAAAAGCCTCGCTCAGGCGTACAATCGATCTATGACCCCACGGAAAATTTCGTTCTTCAAATGAGCTACCTCTCTCAGACCAGTCAATCGAATCCAGAACATCAATGCGGATGTGTTCCAAGTTGACGCAGTACACTGAGAAGTGGTTACTATGGTGATATGTCCAAAGGATCTGTACAGAGATAAATGAATAGTAAGCTAAATCTGGCACATTGAAAGTAACTTCACTTGCAGGGCATTACATATACTAACCTGATTAATCTCTTTAGGGTCAATGCCATCGAGATGCTCTGCCAAAAAAGTAGCTGCTTTCTGTTTATCATACTCCTGACCCCTATGGAGCTCTTCACAGTTGAGCATGGACTGAAGTAAAGCAAAATACACACAGGCCTCATATATCAAATATGAAGATGAAATCAAAAGTGTGTTGTTGTTAGAGGGTGAGACTATCTAACATACCCCAAGAGTCCAACTTAGAAAAAGTGTATGACCTCTCCACTGTGTTGGGTGTAGCTTCTCATCTTGTCGAAGACATTCGGTGAAAATATTCATGATCTCTACCAAGATCGTTTCATTGTCCCTAAAACAATCAGCCAAATCCTCGCCAATCGTTGACACGCCAAGAGAGGCATTGGATATAAGATTTACTCTGCCAATGCATGAAATTAATGTTGGACAACAGACAATTTAGTAAATATATTAAGCAAATGCCAACTGAAATACTTACCTCTTCAAACTCATGTCAGATATGACTATATTACGAACTGTAGCAACGTCGCCAATCCTAATAGAACAATCTATAAAGTTCAATGGGAACATGAAAACTGAACGTGGTTTGTTTTTCGATTGCTTGGGTCTCCTCCTGGTTACTGGTGGTTGGCTTCCAAAGAAAACATCTGGATAACCATCAACATTGCTCCGCGTTTTTCTCGCAGTAGCCATTTTTTTCAGTGGAATCGAGATGAGCTACATAAGGAGAATAAAACTGATTGAGGTATCATTTTAGTGGACAAATGTCATTCTAGTTAAACGGGCCACGGAACAAGAAACAATCATTTGTGATCACCGATAAAACCAACCAAAATAAGCCACTTTAGTTTAGTACTTTGGCCAAACATATTGTACAAAAACATATAACGTTCAAGTAAATAAGAGTTGAAAACATTAAAGCAATGTCATTTTGTTACTAACTTCTGAATGTTGTGGAGTCCACTCCCACACTTGTGCCGAGTTTTCTGGACGTAGGTGCTCCGGTGTCTGATCAAACGTAGGGAGACGTACATGCTGAAAGCGCAAAAATAAAAAGGCAGAACATGTAACAACAAACTTACAACACTTAATTTGTTAAGAATTTTGTTGTTTCCATATATGCACCAGTGTACCTGATCTGGTGTCTTGTCGAAGACAATAGGAGGTACATGCTGAAAGTGCAAAAAGGCAAAAGACAGGTAACGCAACATGCGAACCATACATAATTTTAGGAATTTTACTTGAATCTATAGCATTAAACCACTCTACCTCAGCATCAGAAAGTTTTTGAGACGACCCCCACGTTTGTGTCAAGCTTGCAGTGCCACAAGAAGATGTGGTCAATGCCGCATGTTGTTGTTTTGGTGTCTTGTCATGTTTTTGACCCACACTAAGATTTGTATGACCAATATTGCTTGAAATGATTTCATTAGTGGGCTCAGTTTCCTCCTCGTCCGTATCTGCCCATGGAGTTCGAGGTACCATTGTGCGGATTCCATTAGTCATGTAAAGAGAGCGTGGCAATGTTAAAAAATGTTGTACTTGATGGAAGATGCACAAGATCACCTTCGTCGACACTAGCAGAAGAATCCACAGGATCTTCATCGGTGCGTCCTTCATCATCTAAGTCGCCCAGTTCACCTATAAGGAAGACGATATGGTTAAAACTGCATGAAACGTAAAAACAGACACCTTACGAAGAAGAACATACCATTATCATAGCAAGTTTTGCACCCGCCATTTGTTAGAACTTCGTGATCGGGATCATTATAGATACACTGAGAATTCCACCAGCTTCCAAATACATCATCCAAAATTGGACCCGTGTGATAATGCCACCATTTTAAGAAACTAAGAAAAAGGATAAATAAATTGAGAATGGTCACAATACCATAATTGTGATACCTTCCTGAGATTTTGGAAACTCAGCAGCCATAAGCATCTGAGTGTAACTAAGGTCGCCTGCATCTAAAACATTGTCGCACCCCTCATTAAGCTTCACATTTCCAGAGTTATGAACATCAGTTGTGGGGCACGGGTGCTGCTTCTCTTGATGCAGGTTTGAATCTGTTCCCACACCTGACTGGGGAAATTGAGAAGCAGTCGGAGCAGCCTTGTCGCTTGATGGTGGTGGTGGTGGTGGTGGTGGTGGTGGTGGTGGTGATTCTGCTGCTTTGGATCGAGAATCCCGCACAATGCACTTGATTTCCTCAACTGCCGCCATCTGACGATCACATATGTTCAGCACCATCCTATGGATGTCGTCATCGCACCTTCGCAACGCCGACATGGCCGCATCCTGTTGTGCCTCAGACAAATCATCAAAGCAACCTGCAAGATGACGCTGCATGCTAACAATAGGTGCAGGAGGAGAAGAATGGGACCGATACGGTATATCTGAACTACTTGGAGGAGTGCCACCAGTTCGACGGGCTGCACCGTCCATGTAGCAAGTGCCCACCTGACTCCTCAACTAGTACAACAACATAAAATAGAAAAACACATGTTAGAAGATGCGATCAAAGAAATGCATCGCATAATGCAATAATTGATCAACTGACCGGCAAAGCACCAAATGTTTCAACCCCGTCAAGCACTATCTTATCTTGGTTGATGAGACTCAACATTTGGTCCCTGGTAATATTATTTACTCGTGGTGTGACAATGGGATTGGTAGAAGGCTGTCCCACCAAATTATCCAAATAATAGACCTACAAAAGAACATACCTTAAGACACTCACAATTTCACTACCAAGAGGATATGCATGGATAAAATTGGTTTCATGGTTGAGTGTGAAGAAAGGATGGGATACTCACAACTAGGAACAACACACATCCATGAATAGAGGGGCTGGTGGTTCCGGTTTTCTTTGAGTGCCATGATTTAGAGGCATTCACAATGTCACCAAAGATTAATTGAGCCCAATTTACCGAGCGCAGCTTAGTGATGTCCTCCGTTAATGCAGCCTCCTTTCCTGTGATGTAATCACAAGTCCCTGGCAAGAGTAACTTGTTCAAGACGATCATCATGAAGCACCTGATTGTGAAATCATCTCCCTCTTTATCTTTCTCAATCTGTGCAATCAAATCTTGAACCTTCACATCTTCACTTTGATCGACTCCAAGCTTCATCTTCAGTTCGCATAACGCTTTTTTTTGGATGAGTTTGCCGGGTACAACTATGTTTGTACCCCTATCCGGCAACCCAAGAACGCATTGGATGGAGTGCCTAGTAATTTTCAGGCTCTTATCAGTTGTAATGCCCAAGGTAAGTGTACTAGGATCCAGCCTATCCATGAGGAACATCAGTAACCTTGTGTTCTCGATACTTCTCAATTTCAAGTCCAAGAAAACTCCAAAGTCATATTCTTTAAGTTTATCTTTCGCAGCGTCAGACAAACTTTCCTTGGCCACTATTATCTGGTTGGGAGCACACTTATAGTTTGGGGATATCTTTTTAGAACTATTAATATTACCCTGATGACAGAAGAAAATAACAACAAAATAAGGTCCTACAACCAGCTGGACATGACTAAATAGTTGAAACATTACGTCAACCTAACACTAATATTAACGTAGTACAAACAACAGGGCCTGACAACATTTTACCTTCTTGGACTTCCTGCTAGCAGGTTTAGAGGCCTTGGTCACACGGGCTGGGGGGTCAACAAAATCATCATCACTCGGCGGTGTCACTGTCCTATTCTTTCTCTTTTTACCATGATTCTTATTTGGAACAACGGGAACTTTTGACGGCCTCTGAGGGTTTTCACGACGAGGGAGGGAGAAAGATAAATTACTGGTATTGTCCGTAAACTCCATCGCTCTGTGGAGTGAAAAGGAAAGATAAATTAGATGCTCTGAAGAACATGTAGGTTTCATTACTGTTAGGACAAATTTGGGAGGTTGGTTTAAGATTTTAGATACAGGAAAAATCATATGTATGCTATTTGATACTACATATCGTAAGTCCATAAGGATATATTAGAGTTATATACTAAGTGTGGATTTATACATCAGTAGTGCTGCACATTCAGCTCTGCATTTGCTGAATCTGAAAGTTGTAAAACAAAGATAGGAAAAAAATAATATATTTAACTAAATGGTCGAAATGAGATGGTTATGCAAGAACACAGGGAACCATAAATTTTTGAATATGTCTACCTAAATCTGTAGATTACAGGAGAACAAAGGGAACCCAACTACGTTTTGCAGGATGACATTCAGCATCGCATACCAAGTGGTCCATGTACATGCTTGCTCTCGTTACCTTTTCTAGGATAAAATTCAGGTAACTGAAATTCTTTACTACATCTAACTATATTTGGAGAATAGTTGGACACCTACTCTTGCAAATTTACGGAGAGGGGGCGATACTGAAGAGCCCCAGCGGCGAAGGCCTGATTGCGGTCCGTCGTGGTGGGAGGAGATGCACGCCACATCAACAAGCAATCAACGTCTGCTCAGTTCTATCAATCGACGAAAACCTGCCACAGTGCAATAATCGGATAATGTTTAAAAGGAAAAACAATTATATATATATAGAGTGAGCGTTGCATGGAAGAATCTACAAATACCTAGCAAACAAAAAAAATTGTAACTAGTAGCATTGAGGTTGCTCATCTCCTCCAATGCACACACGTACCAGGCACAAACTTAATCCTAACGCAGTTAACGTCGGCACGCAGCAACCCGGCGGCGAACACCCACTACAGCACCGCGCGCGGCGATCACCACGACGGCTATGCCGCGACCACCATCCACAGCGCCCGTCCAATACGTAGGGCAGCCGCCCAGCCTGCCCCGTGACCACCAGTCAAACCTGATGAGAATAAAACGGTGAGGTGAACACTGACAACGACCACCGACGCGGCGGTGACTTCCCGGCGACCAAAGCCCCCAGTCACCACGCCGCCTTTCACTTCGTCCTGTTCGCCGTCGAGACACTTCTTTTCAAAGGGTTGAAACCGTTCGGATCCGATTAGAAAATCACGGGAACGTGAGCTAGCTAGCCCCCGAACGGTTAGCAAATAAAGTTACCTCGATCGTGGGCAAGTTTACAATGTGCTTTTTTTTTAGGGGAAAGTTTACAACGTGTTCTGAGAGCTATATTTACTTTTGGTGCGATAGAGGAAATTTATTTATTTCTATATACTTATTAAACAAAACAAAGCTAAATCGGACATAAGAAGAGATTTAATACGCTGGGCCCACTGATTATGATGGTCAAAATGTACCTGGACTTTATTTCTTATAAAGCCATTCGGTGATCACTGCTGATTGTCGAGAGATGATAGGCAGGGCAACAATTAATATTGCATTGTGTACGGGAGGGCAATGCTCCGATTAGTCTCATGTCACGCAATAATTCTCTCAAACTTATATGTGCCACCTTTGAACTACTGATACATTTTCTTTTCATGAGCTTTACTTGCATATAAAAATAAACGGCTACAAACTTTTTTTAAAATTCACAAATTCAAATGCTGACAACTCTTTCTTTATTACACACTAACCCCATGATGAGGTAAATAAACCATAAACTACAGTCGATAATTAATTGGGTTGCACAACATCCACGAGGGGCATCGATTTTTGTGTGCACATAACTCCATCCTACGCAATTCCTTGTTCGGCCTCGTACTCATCTGCATAACATAACACAAAATGTGTGAGATTTACTTCATCATATGTTGGTTACCTAAAATAATAGAACTGACCTATTGTACATCTAGGCATTGCGATATCGCCGGACGGTCGGCATAAATGACCAAAAACCAGGTGTTCGTGGACAAGTGAACAACCGTTCAAATGCAGCGTGTCACCATTGTTGATCTCGTATATACTAGCAAACATCTCCCATTCTCCGGCGAGATAGTATTTCAATCCACGCTTTACAACATCAAACTCGTACCATTCATATGTTGGCTCTATCTGCAATTTCAGCTCACTTCTCCAAAATCGAGTCAATCTTTCTCCTAGAGTGCAAGGTATCACCTATCCATTTGTACAAACCATTAAAATAAATAAATAAGAATTGGTGTAAATCTGTGATCGAATGACTTACCATTCTGCATTTGAATTGTCTCGATACTCTGATCGGAAATTGGGAGAATGGGAGACCTCGATCACATAGTTGTATATGGTGTTTACATAAATGGCACACCCTCTCCTGCTGACGATCGGCCATTATGAATGAATCATAGATTCTATCGTTGCAACATCATATATATATGGAAATTCCTCCGAGACACAGTAAACAAGACGCGCTATTTCGGACATGCAAAACAAACCAAAACGAAGGAGGCCTTTCGTTCCTGCAGCAGATCCGGTGTACTCAGTCTAATATGATTATTAATAGATCTATGAATAATACCAACAATTTAGGAACTGAGCCTTATCCTATTACAAAGTCACGAATGCATATCCTCGTCTAGCCATGCAGCTTTACTAGGAAAAAAACACACACAGTAATTTTACGGCCGACCCTCTCTATTATGTCATAGACCGTAATTTTACTTCACGAACAATAAAATCTTACCAAACAACAGCCGCTGTATACAAGCGTACGACCATTTCTAAGGAAAGGTAAGATTACCTCCCAACCATTTTATTCTTACACCGCATGAAAGCTGGTCCGACCCAATGCGTGAGTTGGCTGGGGTGAAGAATAAGTATTCTTCACCCAGAGTGACGAATAGTCGATCCCTATATATATATATATATATATATATATATATATATATATATATATATATATATATATATATATATATATATATATATATATATATATATATATATATATATATATATATATATATATAATGAGGCAGTGGCCAGTGACCTCTCCCGCGCTGGGCTGGCTCATTTAGGAGGCGCCTGACGCGAGAGCACGCTAGGTCTTGCTATAAGCAAGACATAGCGCTGCCCCAGGGCCTGCACGACCCGTTGATTAGCTTTTTTTTAGGCAAAACTCGCTCCACTTTATTGATTAACGTTCATACAGATACAATTTACATCTGGGGGTTGGATAAGCCACACATGGCGCCCCTCTGACAAACCTAGAGCGAATTTTTCGAGGCTATGTGCCTCGACATTTGTACCTCTACCTTCAAAGATAAAAGAGCAGGTTTTGAAATTAGCCGCGATGGACTTAATCTCTTTTACAATGATGCCGTGTAATCCTCCTGTGCCATTATTAATATCCTCCACCACTCCTTGGCAATCCGATGCCACCAAAATTTTGGAGATGTTGAGATCTATAGCAAGAGACAATGTTTCTCGACATGCAATTGCTTCAAGAGTCGTTGGGTCCTTCACGCCTGGTAATAGCAGTGCTGATGATCCCATGTACATCCCCGTTGAGTCTCTGCATATAGCAGATGATGAGCCGCCAGGGGATGTCCTCGAGACCGCACCATCCACTCGTATTTGGAAAAGTGTTAAAAACATCCGACTGATTTATAGAGAAATCAACCGCGTCGCTCAAGTGCCACGCATCCATCAGGCCACGCACCGTCGCACCGCCTATCAGCGTTCTCCCTTATCTTTTTTTAGTATCACGTTCTCCCTTATCTCCAACCGGTCACGGAGAGCCACTCATTCTCTTCCCTTCTTCGTCTCCTACCTCTTTTTCACTCTCCTACCCCGTCCCTTTTCTCTCGCCTCTCTCTCTCTCTCTTGCAGGCTGGCCGGCAACCACTGGAGCCGCCTCTCGCCGCACGTTGTTGCTACAAGAACGCCACCATCGCACCGCTACTGCTGCAAGTGTCTTCTCTTACTTCCTCTCGCTTCTCTCCTCTACAGCTTCACACACCGGCGCATCATCTCAACGCACGCTTGTGCTGCTACAAATCGGCGGCCGACGCTGCAACCGCAGGGTTCTTCGTCGGCGGTGGATGCTACAATGCAACGACAGTGGAGTTGCAATGGAGCTTCGCCGGGGGGCCGTCGTCGCTGCGATGATGCTTTGCCTCGCCGCGCGGTGCCGCCATGGAGCTGCAATGGATCATCATCTGGGGCCGTCGGTGCTGCAATGCAGCTTTGCCACGCCACGCGGTGCCGCCATGGAGCTACAATGAAGCGTTGCTGGGGGCTCGTCGGTGCTGCGATGAAGCTTTGTCGCGCCGTGCCGTGCTGCCATGGAGCTACAATGAAGCAGCGCCGGGGAGTTCGTCGGTGCTGTGATGAAGCTTTGCCGTGCTTCCCCGTGCTTCCATGGAGCTTCGCCGGGGGCCGTCGACGCTGCCATGGAGTGCTGATGGGGAACGTTGCATGAAAATCAAAAACTTTCCTACGAAACACCCAAGATCTAATCTAGGAGATGCATAGCAACAAGAGGGGAGTGTGTCTACGTACCCTTGTAGACCGAAAGCGGAAGCGTATATAACGTGGTTGATGTAGTCGTACTCTTCGCGATCCAATCACGATCCATACCAATCTAGCACCGAACGGACGGCACCTCCGAGTTTAGCACACGTGCAGCTCGGTGGCGTCTCCTCCTCCTTGATCCAGCAAGCGAAGGGGGAGAAGTAGATGGGATCACAACCAGCACGGCGGCGTGGTGGTGGTGGTGGTGGTGGTGGAGTACCGGCAGGGCTTTGCTAAGCAAAACCGGAACAAGGAGAAGGGAGAGACGGGGAGGGCTGCGACTAGGCAAAGGGGTGAGCCTCCCCCTGCGCCTCCCCACTATATATAGGGGTGAGGGAGAGGGCCGGCCAGCCTTTGGCCCCTCCTCCAAGGGAGGAATAGTACGTGAACAGTGAGTAGTACTTGCCCTCCAAGTCTCCCACTATTTTCAAGGGATTTGGCCTTATCCCTTATCCCTTGCGCATGGACCAAGTGGGGCTGGGCGCCTGGCCCATGTAGGGCTGGTGCGCCACCCCTTGGTCCATGTGGGACGTTCTGGACAAGTGGGCCCCACAATGGAACCCTCCGAAACATTCTCGAAGCTTCCCGGTACAATACCGGAAAAAACCGAACTTTTTCTGAAACCCCGAAAACAACTTTCCATATATAAATCTTTACCTCCGGACCATTCCGGAGCTCCTCGTGACATCCCGGATCTCATCCAAGACTCCGAACAACATTCGGTCACCAACATCAATTATCTCAATACTACTCTAGCGTCATCGAACGTTAAGCGTGCGACCCTACGGGTTCGAGAATCATGTAGACATGACCGAGACACCTCTCCGATCAATAACCAATAGCGGGACCTGGATGCCCATATTTGTTCCTACATATTCCACGAAGAGCTTTATCGGTTGAACCACAATGTCAAGGATTCAGTTAATCCCGTATGCAATTTCCCTTTGTCCGGCGATATGTTACTTGCCCGAGATTCGATCGTCGGTATCTCCATACCTAGTTCAATCTCGTTACCGGTAAGTCTCTTTACTCATTCCGTAATATAAGATCCCGTGACTAAACTCATTAGTCACATGCTTGCAAGCTTCTTGTGATGTTGTATTACCGAGAGGGCCCAGAGATATCTCTCCGTCACACAGAGTGACAAATCCCAATCTCGATCCATGCAACCCAACAGATACCTTCGGAGATACCTGTAGAGCACCTTTATGATCACCTAGTTATGAAGTGACGTTTGATAGCACACAAAGTATTCCTCCGGTATCCGGGAGTGGCATGATCTCATGATCTAAGGAATAGATACTTGACATTATGAAAGCTACGGCAAAGTGAACTTAGTGACACGATCAGATGCTAAGCTTACGGTTGGGTTTGTCCATCACATCATTCTCCTAATGATGTGATCCCATTATCAAATGACAACTCATGTCTATGATTAGGAAACCTTAACCATCTTTGATCAACGAGCTAGTCTAGTAGAGGCTTACTAGGGACACGGTGTTGTTTATGTATCCACACATGTATTTAAGTTTCCGGTCAATACAATTCTAGCATGAATAATAAACATTTATCATGAACAAGGAAATATGATAATAACCATTTTATTATTGGCTCTAGGGCATATTTCCAATAGTCTCCGACTTGCACTAGAGTCAATAATCTAGTTTACATTATAATGAATCTAACACCCATCGAGTTCTGGTGCTGGTCATGTTTTGCTTGTGGAAGAGGTTTATGTAGGAGAACGCAGCGGAAAACAAAAAATTTCGACCTACGCACCAGCCCAGGATCACTATGGAGACTGCATACAAGGTTTGATCTGTTTCGTTACCGACTCGTAGCGCAGTGGAAGTAGAGTCGATGACGATCGGCGGTGCAGATCCCCGCAGCTAGGATTTTACAACCTCCCAACCGCGAGGATGTACTCCCTCGTCAGCTCACCGGACGGATCTCCAGGCAGCCCTTCGAGAGGCCTCGGGACAGTCCCTCGGATAGTCCCACCGGACGGATCCTCGGACAGCCCTCCGGGAGGCCTCTGGACAGTCTTTCGGATAGTCCCACCGGACGGATCCTCGGACAGCCCTCCGGGAGGCCTCTGGACAGTCTTTCGGATAGTCCCACCGAACGGATCCTCGGACAGCCCTTCGGGAGGCCTCACGGACAGCCCTTCGGGAGGACCCCCGAAACTCGGACAGAAACTCGGACAGCCCTTCGGGAGGACCCTCGAACAGCCCCTCGGGCAAAAAGATCGAACCTACGACCTCTCTACGGGGTTGCACACATACGGTGTCATCTATCCGGCAGGGCTTCGCCGTCCAGAACTAGTTCCCACCGGAACCCAGACAGCCTTTCGGCTCTACGAAACTATTTCGCTGGGAGGGAGAGAGAAGCCAGAAATGTCATGGCACTTGTATGTGAGAAGGAGTGAGTGTGGAGGCAGCCCCTCCACCTCTATTTATAGGAAATCCAAGGGGTAGGGTTTCTTGGCCCCCAAGCCTTCTAGAAACCTTTTGGGAAAATATCCCAAAAGGTGACTTTTCCATAAATATCCCAAAAAGCACTTTCACTATTCACGACGACATTTTTCAGCGTCCGGTCGAACTGAAAATATTTATGTGGGCTTAGAACATTTCCAGTACCCACAAAAATAATTTTCAATGCGATCCGGAACAATTCCGGTTTAGTGATTTTCATCTGCGAAAAGCATCTGAAGCGGTTTCGGCAGCTCCGGAACATTTCCGGTTTTCATCCCGAAAAATTCCAGAAAGTTTCCAGAATGATTCTGGCACCCTCCAAGAATTATCAGGCATGTGCCAAAACCAATTTGACTTTATGGTATCCCCTGAAACAACTTTTCAGTTTTACCGAAACTGTTCCGGTGTTCTCTCTGCGGAACTTTTCCGCTGTCCGAAACTTTTCCGGTGTCCGAAAACTTTTTCGGTGATTTTCTCTCAGACTCCCTGTCTAGTATTCAGCAGATAGATGACCCTTAAGCGTGTGACCCTATAGGTTCGGTGAAGCATAGACATGACCCAGAACCCCTTCCGATCAATGATCAACATCGGAGCCGTGGACACCCATATTGATCCCTATACCCACACGAATGAATATTCGAGTGAACCTCCAGTTGCCGTGTGCTATTCCTGTTGCTTCGCGATATGTTACAAATACCCGAGGTGAGAAACATCGGCATCCTCGTGGATCAACACTTGTCCACAATGCCAGTTACCTCGTTGCCGGTTTTTGTTCTCTTTTCTCGTTTCTGTGTTCCGGTATCCCTGTGTTCAAATCACACTTGTGTCTGGCCAGACGATGACGGATACCGTAACACCGAGAGGGCCCAGAGATATCTCTCCATCGTCGGAGGAGCAATTCCCAATCTTGAGCTATCAAGTTACTTAACATACTTTTCCATGAACCCGTAAGCCGCCGTAATAGCCACCCATTTACGGATGACGTTTAACAAACCCCAAAGTTCATGAAGCAAGGATGAAGAAACTCGACACTCTCATGGTCTAAGGAATTATGCAAACATTAACTTCTCTGTGTTATTAACTATTAACTTATGACGAATGAATCTCATAGCATAACATCAATCGGGTCGATTCAACACAAGTGTTCTACTAACATTGTGCCCTCAAAGTTGCCGGCATAGACATGCCCATGATCAGGAAAACAGAACCATCATGCAACACTTGAGCTAGTCTTAGAGGCCAGACTAGGAATACATTTTACCGTTTATTATTCCACACGTGCATATGAGTCTTCCTCCGAGCCTCGTGGTTATTGCAGACTCAAGAACCATAGCAGTTATAGCATGGAACATAAACCTAATTATGAACAGGGAGATAATCAATAACATTTATTATTGCCTCTAGGGCATATCTCCTACAGACTCCCACTTGCACTAGAGTCAATAATCTAGTCAATGCTAATGCACTTTACACCTATGGCATACTGGTGTAAAAAATGCTTCGCATGTGGTATAGCCTGATGTCCAACGGATCTGACGACTTCAGCTGCGTGTGTAACTTTGCATATCCTCGCGTTTTCACGCTTTCACAAAATTCATATTTTGTGTGGACTTGGCTTTGCATATGTGTGAATCATTGGTCGAAACCTGATTCCTCAGACTGAGCTATGGAGCAACTATCTGCAATAGTGTCCCATAGACCAAAGCCATCTTGGAACCATACTAAGTTCATGAATGAACTATATGATTCAACAACTTCTTTGTCGCTTCTTAAGCGTCAACATACTTAGCCTTTGTTATAGAATTCGCCACAGTATCTTGTTTGGAACAATTTCCAACTACCGTGCCATCATATTGTGTATTACACAAAACCCTTAACTTAAATCGAAAATCGCATGGAGCATTGATGAAGACTGTATCGATGTAATTACTTACAACGAGCACTTCATAATCTCTGCTTGCGAGAAAACATGTCATCACTACTACTCTAGTACTCAATGACATCTTTCACTGTTGTCCTATGATCAGTACTTTGATCACTTTGGTATCCATACTCGCAACAACTTTTGGAGTATCGGACATATCTGGTTGTTTTACATACCATGGAATACATGATTAATCCAAACACAAGAGTGTGTGGAATCTCCATCATGTATTTTACCCATCAGTGTTTTGGGACACCGAGTCTTGCAAAAACTCTTTCCATGTGACTTCGGCAAGAATCACTCCTTGGCGTTTTAAATGCTAAAAAGTTTTAGCATCTTGTCAATATGTATTCATTGCTTAGCCCCATTAGGTAAATCTATCTCCATAGATCATCATGCCTAATATTGAGGCTATTTAGCCCAAGCACTTCATCGGAAAAACTATTTTCAAATGAAGTCCTAATTCGTGTCAAGAAATTTATTTCCAATTAACAATGTGTCAAGTACACAAGGTTTTTAGAAATATTATTATGCTCCCACTTACTTTCTTGAATCACAAGCATCTTCGATACCCATTTGATGAAGTCAAAACCCTTTTGACCATTCCATCAAAAACGAAGATTCCAACTCCACTTTGCTCTCTTCTGTCCATCGCTGGAACTCTGAAGTTTGCATACTTACTAGCATCCTCTGGATCAACAAATTACTTTGGACTGTATCACATACAAGTCCTAGGTTTCATTTCCATCACATGGAAATCCTTTTGTCATCCATGTTTCATATCTCATGATTGAAATACGTATTAATTGCTAGTTCAACCCGAACCGACTTTAAGCATAGCTACGGTGAGACAATCTCATCGTAGTCAACTCCTTGAACTTGTTATTGCAACAAGTCGAGCTTTATGGATAAAACATTTTATCCGTATCAGTTTTTAGTTCCATAAATATTCGTTAGACTCTAAGTCTTCCGAAAGGTGTATCAAGATCTTAATCTTGAATCACTTATATGGAAACTATCTCTGATTGTATTGGCATTTAGCCAATTCCGGAGTCAGGGCCCATCAACGCTTCCTTGTGAATCGTAGGTATACTGTTGTCTAACAACAATATCTCGTTTGCGCACCTGATAGGTTTGCACGAGCTTTGCCTACGTGGTTCAGCTGCAAGTTCGACCGAAGTCCATACATTGTATTGTAGAGACTTCCGTATCAGTCGCAGTAGGAAACTCCAGAATTACTTCCAAGGTCTCTTTCCTTTGATCTGATGACGATGATACTGTTTATCTCGTCGAGTTGCACTGTTCTCCCACTCACCTTTTTGAAAGAACCATTTTCTTCAAAAAAGCATACCGTTCTTTGTGGCAAACCTATTTGCCTCGGTATTGTGGTGGGGAAATACCCAATGACTTGGGATAACCTACAAAGTAGCACTTGTCTGATTTGGAATAGGTTTGTAACCTTTTACACAAGCCCCATATTCCAAATGTTAAGAAAAGATATAATATGGTTGGGCGTACCATACCATGGCGTCATTTCAACAGACCCGATGGAGCTCTTTTCAGTGTAAAAGCCGTAGTCTCTAAAGCATCACTTTAAAAGGGATAATGGCAAATTTATTTATGTCATCTTTGATCTTACCATGTCATGAATGGTTCGGTTACATCTACACGGACTCTCCACTTGCAGTGGTGCTTCGGGAGGTGCAAGTTATGAAACCCCTTTCACAACTCATCAGACATTCGCTAAACTTGTAACTCAAATATTCCTTTCTGCAATCGAATTGTAGAAACATAATTTTCTTGTTACAACAACTTCTACTTCATTTTTGAAAACCTTATGAATGAATTCAAAAGATCCAGACTTACGTCTCATCAAGTAAATATCAATATATCTACTTGAGTCATTTCTAAAGATAGATAAATCCACTACTTGCAACAACATTTATTGAACTACACACATCAAAATGTATGATCACCAATAAGTTTGTTGCTCGTTCCTTATGGCCTGTGAACGGTATTTCAGTGACTTCACTTTTCGGAGGAAAGTTGCAAGTGTCAGATGATTCAAAATCAAATGACTTTAAAATCCATCATAATGGAATTTTCCATGCGGGTTTCTCCAATGTGACCAAATGCAGTGCCACACATATGTGGTATTCTTTTAGTCTTGCGACATTTAGCGTTAGTGTTATGGATGTATCATATTACCATCAATATTCATAACATACATCCCATCCTGGATGGAAGCATGGCCCTTCATGTTATTCATAACACCGAACATCAAAAGTTCTCTTATGAATAACCTCCTTGCAAGATACCTTATGCAAAGGGCTAGAGTGTATGAAACTCTAAATGAATTATGAAAGTAAATACAGAGGTAATGTATTATTATCAATATTCATAACATACTTCTCATTCATAATGAAAGTATGGCCCTTTTGTTATTCATAACTCCGAACATTAAAAGTTCTCTTATGAACAACCTTCTTGCAAGATACTTTATGCAATGGGCTAGAGTGTGTAAAACTCTAAAATGATTTATGAAAGTAAATACATAGGGAATACACCTATGGAAGGCATAGTAACATTTACTATGTTCCCTGCGTGTATCTAAACCTCATTCCTGGCTAGTCTTTCAGGCCATGGTAGTTCTTACATCGAGTTGCAACAGAATGCAATCGAGTGGGTATCTTTGTGATTAACTCACAATACCCAAGAATTAGTGATTAACATGTTTAACCATAATTCCCAAGAACTATATCTTTGACCAGCCTTCTATACATCAAAAACCTGTATGACATTCATACATGAGCTGGATATTCCAGTCTTCTTTCCTTTTGCCTTTATACTTCTAACAGTTTAACTTTCGGTATTTCTCCTACTCTCAGAAGAAGCACCGAACTTAAGAGTGGCGATAGCCCCGGACTTCCTAGGCGTGAAAGTTTCACTAACACCCTTCGGACACTTCCTTTCTCTTTAAGTTGTTTGTTTTATTCACCATCATCATATGACAGGCGTTCTTCTGGATCCCTCTCTTATCAGTCTAATGCATAGTAAACTCCTTTACTAATAGTTTGCAAACAAACATTGCTTTGGATATCTCATATCTTTTAGCCTTTGTCTGTCTCTGAAAATGATTTTTAGATTCCATGAATATCACATAACTATCCAAACTTTCGAAGTTCGGGTCTCATGGAAGCAAACATATTGCACTTGACTGAAACGGAATTCTAGCTTTTGGATCGATGGACGAGAGTCACATGATCCATAGCATTAGCGGGAGAATACCGAAAGCATGCGATAGGACAAGTCCTTCTCGGCACTCTGGAGGACAATCCTCTCATTACGTTACCAACCGTAAAGTTTTAACCAGATATTTAACAGCTATTCAATTTTAATTGGGAAGGTGGAAACGCGAGCCATTATTCCACAACTATTATGCAAATAACACTTAGACAGTGTTCATAATTAATTGCACTGAGAATTAAAAGAATTAATTCTACAATGCGCTCCCACTCAAATCAATATCTCTCATAATTGATTGTGAGTGATACAAGACCCCCATTTCAATTGTTCGCCATTGGTGTAACACCACTGATGACGAAAATCTCAACCGGTAGGCCAACTTGCCAATCACATCTCTATGTGATTCTTGTTCATCTTTCGATGCGCGTGTTCCGAGCTCATGACGGTCATGCCTGAACGTCAAGACAACCAAGTGATCTTGCTGCGAGGTCTCAACTCACCCGCCTCACACTTCCCTAATCGTTTGTACCCGTGTGACACGGCGCACTCCGAGAAGTTAGGTGCCGTGACGGTGCTACACTTGGGAGAACACTAACCACTTGATATTTTTGTGAGAGATCACCCTAATAAAAAGCGACTACCGCGCAATCAAGAAGGGTGCATCATAAGGGATAAACATCTCAGGCAATTCATAATAGCATGATATGGTATAGCCCTTTCTGACAGAGAAGTCTTTCATTTCTTTGTCTTCGGCATTCGCGTTGGTGTTCACCTTCGCGAAGATTGCCACCACCTTGTCGATGCACCAGATAATATTGCTATCTCTATAGCTAATAAAATAAGTGCATTACTGAAGGTTGACACGCAGGTCATTAAAGTGACAATCATATGGCTCCAGCCATCATGCCGAATCATGACACGCAGGTCATGTTAATCAATTTACATTATATAGTCATCTCATACATAATCAAATTATAATGAGCACTGCTATACCACATCACATGCACATGCAAACCATCCTGCAAAACCAAGTTAGACGCCTCTAATCGGTTCATGCAAAATTTTATTTTACGTGGCTTCTAAGGTTTCGAAACAAACCGAAGCTACCAACGTCCATCATCAAGCATGATAATCCAAGTCGCTAGATTAACATTGCGGGGTGTATGAAACACGAGATAATAAAATCTCGAGCCCCATACTAAACTTCGTAATACGCGTGACCCCCGTGTAGATCATATCTGCATTGCCCTTTCGTCTGCGAAATTTCATCTTTCTTTTTAACTACGGTGGAATTAAATGAACTGTTAGCACTTCGTTGATCAATCAGGATCGTGGATTGCCAGAACATTGAAACTCCACCATACTGTTATCAAGATCAGAAATATGCAAATTCCAGGGAAGCAACAAGAACATCGGGTAACAGATTTCATCTGCTACCCACACAAATAATTTTCAGTAATAGAACTCATCTACTACCTAATTATATTGTGCAATACCCATACATCTCTATGTATTCTAGATCGCAACCTGCATCTACGCATAGAACGGCTCTTGATGCCACTGTAGGGGAACGCAGCGGAAAACAAAAAATTTCGACCTACGCACCAGCCCAGGATCACTATGGAGACTGCATACAAGGTTTGATCTGTTTCGTTACCGACTCGTAGCGCAGCGGAAGTAGAGTCAATGACGATCGGCGGTGCAGATCCCCGCAGCTAGGATTTTACAACCTCCCAACCGCGAGGATGTACTCCCTCGTCAGCTCACCGGACGGATCTCCGGGCAGCCCTTCGAGAGGCCTCGGGACAGTCCCTCGGATAGTCCCACCGGACGGATCCTCGGACAGCCCTCCGGGAGGCCTCTGGACAGTCTTTCGTATAGTCCCACCGGACGGATCCTCGGACAGCCCTCCGGGAGGCCTCTGAACAGTCTTTCGGATAGTCCCACCGGACGGATCCTCGGACAGCCCTCCGGGAGGCCTCACGGACAGCCCTTCGGGAGGACCCCCGAAACTCGGACAGAAACTCGGACAGCCCTTCGGGAGGACCCTCGAACAGCCCCTCGGGCAAAAAGATCGAACCTACGACCTCTCTACGGGGTTGCACACATACGGTGTCATCTATCCGGCAGGGCTTCGCCGTCCAGAACTAGTTCCCACCGGAACCCAGACAGCCTTTCGGCTCTACGAAACTATTTCGCTGGGAGGGAGAGAGAAGCCAGAAATGTCATGGCACTTGTATGTGAGAAGGAGTGAGTGTGGAGGCAGCCCCTCCACCTCTATTTATAGGAAATCCAAGGGGTAGGGTTTCTTGGCCCCCAAGCCTTCTAGAAACCTTTTGGGAAAATATCCCAAAAGGTGACTTTTCCATAAATATCCCAAAAAGCACTTTCACTATTCACGACGACATTTTTCAGCGTCCGGTCGAACTGAAAATATTTATGTGGGCTTAGAACATTTCCAGTACCCACAAAAATAATTTTCAATGCGATCCGGAACAATTCCGGTTTAGTGATTTTCATCTGCGAAAAGCATCTGAAGCGGTTTCGGCAGCTCCGGAACATTTCCGGTTTTCATCCCGGAAAATTCCAGAAAGTTTCCAGAATGATTCTGGCACCCTCCAAGAATTATCAGGCATGTGCCAAAACCAATTTGACTTTATGGTATCCCCTGAAACAACTTTTCAGTTTTACCGAAACTGTTCCGGTGTTCTCTCTGCGGAACTTTTCCGCTGTCCGAAACTTTTCCGGTGTCCGAAAACTTTTTCGGTGATTTTCTCTCAGACTCCCTGTCTAGTATTCAGCAGATAGATGACCCTTAAGCGTGTGACCCTATAGGTTCGGTGAAGCATAGACATGACCCGGAACCCCTTCCGATCAATGATCAACATCGGAGTCGTGGACACCCATATTGATCCCTATACCCACACGAATGAATATTCGAGTGAACCTCCAGTTGCCGTGTGCTATTCCTGTTGCTTCGCGATATGTTACAAATACCCGAGGTGAGAAACATCGGCATCCTCGTGGATCAACACTTGTCCACAATGCCAGTTACCTCGTTGTCGGTTTTTGTTCTCTTTTCTCGTTTCTGTGTTCCGGTATCCCTGTGATCAAATCACACTTGTGTCTGGCCAGACGATGATGGATACCGTAACACCGAGAGGGCCCAGAGATATCTCTCCATCGTCGGAGGAGCAAATCCCAATCTTGAGCTATCAAGTTACTTAACATACTTTTCCATGAACCCGTAAGCCGCCATAATAGCCACCCATTTACGGATGACGTTTAACAAACCCCAAAGTTCATGAAGCAAGCATGAAGAAACTCGACACTCTCATGGTCTAAGGAATTATGCAAACATTAACTTCTCTGTGTTATTAACCATTAACTTATGACGAATGAATCTCATAGCATAACATCAATCGGGTCGATTCAACACAAGTGTTCTACTAACATTGTGCCCTCAAAGTTGCCGGCATAGACATGCCCATGATCAGGAAAACAGAACCATCATGCAACACTTGAGCTAGTCTTAGAGGCCAGACTAGGAATACATTTTACCGTTTATTATTCCACACGTGCATATGAGTCTTCCTCCGAGCCTCGTGATTATTGCAGACTCGAGAACCATAGCAGTTATAGCATGGAACATAAACCTAATTATGAACAGGGAGATAATCAATAACATTTATTATTGCCTCTAGGGCATATCTCCTACAGTTTAGTCAATGGGTTTGCCACATTCAGATCTGTATGTACTTTGCAAATCTCTATGTCTCCATCCTTAATGTAATTACGAATGGAGTTGAAGCAGCGTTTGATATGCTTGGTCTTCTTGTGAAACCTTGGCTCCTTGGCAATGGCAATGGCGCCAGTGTTGTCACAATAGTCATAGGATCCGATGCACTAGATACCACTCCTAGATCGGACATGAACTCCTTCGTCCAGACTCCTTCCTGCGCTGCTTCCGAAACAGCTATATATTCCGCTTCACATGTAGATCCCGCTACGACGCTCTGCTTGGAACTGCACCAACTGACTGCTCCACCATTCAAAATAAATACGTACCCGGTTTGAGACTTTGAGTCATCCGGATCAGTGTCAAAGCTAGCATCGACGTAACCCTTTACGATGAGCTCTTTATCACCTCCATAAACGAGAAACATTTCCTTAGTCCTCTTTAGGTACTTAAGGATATTTTTGACCGCTGTCCAGTGATCCACTCCTGGATCACTCTGGTACCTACCTGCCATACTTATGGCAAGGCACACATCAGGTCTGGTACATAGCATGACATACATTATAGAGCCTATGGCTGAGGCATAGGGGACGGCTTTCATCCTTTCTCTTTCTTCTGCCATGGTCGGGCTTTGAGTCTTACTCAACTTCACACCTTGCAACACAGGTAAGAACCCCTTCTTTGACTGGTCCATTTTGAACTTCTTCAAAATCTTGTCAAGGTATGTGCTCTGTGAAAGTCCTATCAGGCCTCTTGATCTACCTCTATAGATCTTAATGCCCAATATGTAAGCAACTTCACCCAGGTTTTTCATTGAAAAACTCTTCTTCAAATAACCTTTTATGCTTTCCAGAAATTCTATATCATTTTTAATCAATAATATGTTATCCACATACAGTATTAGAAATGCTACAGAGCTCCCACTCACTTTCTTGTAAATACAAGTTTCTCCATAAGTTTGTATAAAACCAAAAGCTTTGATCACCTCATCAAAGCGTATATTCCAACTCTGAGATGCTTGAACCTGTCCATAGATGGATCGCTGGAGCTTGCATACCTTAGGATCGACAAAACCTTCTGGCTGCATCATATACAACTCTTCCTTAAGAAAACCATAAAGGAACGCGGTTTTCACATCCATCTGCCAGATTTCATAATAAAAAAATGCAGCAATTAGTAACATAATCCTAACAGACTTTAGCATTGCTACGGGTGAGAAAGTATCATCGTAGTCAACCCCTTGAACTTGTCGAAAACCCTTTGCGACAAGTCGAGCTTTTTAGACGGTGACATTACCATCAATTTTTGTCTTCTTTTAAAAGATCCATTTGTTCTCAATCGCCTGTAGGTCATCAGATAAGTCTACCAAAGTCCATACTTGGTTTTTATACATGGATCCTATCTTGGATTTCATGGCCTCAAGCTATTTGTCGGAATCCAGGCTCATTTCATTTTTTTCATGGCCTCAAGCCATTTTTCCTTTCATTTTTTTCTGTTTCTACACCGGTTTCCTCTTTCTGTTTTCCTACATTTTTCACTGGTTTTCTTCGATTTCTTCATGGTTTCCATTGGTTTTTTTCTTTTTTTCCTTTTTTTCATTTTTCTTTGTCTCTTTCTTGGTTTTCATTGTTTTTTTATTTTCTTTCTTTCTTCAGTTTTCTTTGTTTCTTGGTTTTCATCGGTTTTCTTCATTTTTTGTTTTTTCTTGATTTTCTTTGTTTTCATTCTTTTGCAATGTTTTTCTTGGGTTTTCATTTTTTTTCATTGTTTTATTTTTTGGGTTTTATTGGGTTTCTTCGTTTTTCTTTGTTTCTTTGTCGATTTACATCTGTTTTTTCTTTTGTTCAACACATGTCATTTTTTCCAGTACACATTCACTATTTTTCGTATATATCAGAAACATATTTTATATACAAGTTTAACATTTTTTAAATACATCATTTCATTTTTAAACTAATATTTTTATGTCTACTTTTTTCCATACACATTGTACATTTTATATATATATCTAATACATGTTTAACATTTTCTAAATGCAAGATTAACATTTTTTTAATACATGATCAATATTTTTCAATACACGCTGAACATTTTCGTAATGGCAATAAACATTTTTTCACACACAATGTGCATTTTTCGTATACATCTGGTTTTTATATACATGTTTACATTTTTGAAATACATTTTTTTTTATTAATATATGCTTTTGATGTCTACTTTTATTTAATGTATGTTGTACATTTTTCGTATACGCCAGGAACATTTTTTATACATGTTTAACATTTTTTAAATACATGACCAATTTTTTCATACACATTGTTTTTTGTATATATTTTTCGTATAAATGACAAATATTTTTTCTATACACATTTAACATTTTTTAAAATGCTTGATTAAGATTTTTGAAATACTTCATTAACATATTTAAAATGCTTGATTAACATTTTGTTAAAATGCATGGTGAACTTTTTATACACATATTATATATTTTACATACATTTTTCGTATACATGAGAACATTTTTTATCTTAAATGTTTTTCGTAATATATTGCCTCCATCCCAAAGTAGTTGTCTTAGATTTGTCTAGATACGGATGTACCTAGTACTAAAACGTGTCTAGATACATCCGTATCTAGACAAATTTAAAACAATTAATTTGGGAAGGAGGGAGTATATATTTACAATATTTGAAAGCATAAACAAAAACAAAAAAAAGAAAGCAAGAAACAAAACCAGAAAACATAATATATATATATATATATATATATATATATATATATATATATATATATATATATAATGAGACAGTGGCCAATGACCTCTCGCGCGCTGGGCTGGCTCATTTAGGAGGCGCCTGACGCGAGAGCACGCTAGGTCTTGCTATAAGCAAGACATAGCGCTGCCCCAGGGCCTGCACGACCCGTTGATTAGCTTTTTTTTTAGGCAAAACTCGCTCCACTTTATTGATTAACGTTCATACAGATACAATTTACATCTGGGGGTTGGATAAGCCACACATGGCGCCCCTCTAACAAACCTAGAGCAAATTTTGCGAGGCTATGTGCCTCGACATTTGTACCTCTACCTTCAAAGATAAAAGAGCAGGTTTTGAAATTAGCCGCGATGGACTTAATCTCTTTTACAATGATGCCGTGTAATCCTCATGTGCCATTATTAATATCCTCCACCACTCCTTGGCAATCCGATGCCACCAAAATTTTGGAGATGTTGAGATCTATAGCAAGAGACAATGTTTCTCGACATGCAATTGCTTCAAGAGTCGTTGGGTCCTTCACGCCTGGTAATAGCAGTGCTAATGATCCCATGTACATCCCCGTTGAGTCTCTGCATATAGCAGATGATGAGCCGCCAGGGGATGTCCTCGAGACCGCACCATCCACTCGTATTTGGAAAAGTGTTAAAAACATCCGACTGATTTATAGAGAAATCAACCGCGTCGCTCAAGTGCCACGCATCCATCAGGCCACGCACCGTCGCACCGCCTATCAGCGTTCTCCCTTATCTTTTTTTAGTATCACGTTCTCCCTTATCTCCAACCGGTCACGGAGAGCCACTCATTCTCTTCCCTTCTTCGTCTCCTACCTCTTTTTCTCTCTCCTACCCCGTCCCTTTTCTCTCGCCTCTCTCTCTCTCTCTTGCAGGCTGGCCGGCAACCACTGGAGCCGCCTCTCGCCGCACGTTGTTGCTACAAGAACGCCACCATCGCACCGCTACTGCTGCAAGTGTCTTCTCTTACTTCCTCTCGCTTCTCTCCTCTGCAGCTTCACACACCGGCGCATCATCTCAACGCACGCTTGTGCTGCTACAAATCGGCGGCCGACGCTGCAACCGCAGGGTTCTTCGTCGGCGGTGGATGCTACAATGCAACGACAGTGGAGTTGCAATGGAGCTTCGCCGGGGGGCCGTCGTCGCTGCGATGAAGCTTTGCCTCGCCGCGCGGTGCCGCCATGGAGCTGCAATGGAGCATCATCTGGGGCCGTCGGTGCTGCAATGGAGCTTTGCCACGCCACGCGGTGCCGCCATGGAGCTACAATGAAGCGTTGCCGGGGGCTCGTCGGTGCTGCGATGAAGCTTTGTCGCGCCGTGCCGTGCTGCCATGGAGCTACAATGAAGCAGCGCCGGGGAGTTCGTCGGTGCTGTGATGAAGCTTTTCCGTGCTTCCCCGTGCTTCCATGGAGCTTCGCCGGGGGCCGTCGACGCTGCCATGGAGTGCTGATGGGGAACGTTGCATGAAAATCAAAAACTTTCCTACGAAACACCCAAGATCTAATCTAGGAGATGCATAGCAACAAGAGGGGAGTGTGTCTACGTACCCTTGTAGACCGAAAGCGGAAGCGTATATAACGTGGTTGATGTAGTCGTACTCTTCGCGATCCAATCACGATCCATACCAATCTAGCACCGAACGGACGGCACCTCCGAGTTTAGCACACGTGCAGCTCGGTGGCGTCTCCTCCTCCTTGATCCAGCAAGCGAAGGGGGAGAAGTAGATGGGATCACAACCAGCACGGCGGCGTGGTGGTGGTGGTGGTGGTGGAGTACCGGCAGGGCTTTGCTAAGCAAAACCGGAACAAGGAGAAGGGAGAGACGGGGAGGGCTGCGACTAGGCAAAGGGGTGAGCCTCCCCCTGCGCCTCCCCACTATATATAGGGGTGAGGGAGAGGGCCGGCCAGCCTTTGGCCCCTCCTCCAAGGGAGGAATAGTACGTGAACAGTAACCGTGAGTAGTACTTGCCCTCCAAGTCTCCCACTATTTTCAAGGGATTTGGCCTTATCCCTTATCCCTTGCGCATGGACCAAGTGGGGCTGGGCGCCTGGCCCATGTAGGGCTGGTGCGCCACCCCTTGGTCCATGTGGGACGTTCTGGACAAGTGGGCCCCACAATGGAACCCTCCGGAACATTCTCGAAGCTTCCCGGTACAATACCGGAAAAAACCGAACTTTTTCTGAAACCCCGAAAACAACTTTCCATATATAAATCTTTACCTCCGGACCATTCCGGTGCTCCTCGTGACATCTCGGATCTCATCCAAGACTCCGAACAACATTCGGTCACCAACATCAATTATCTCAATACTACTCTAGCGTCATCGAACGTTAAGCGTGCGACCCTACGGGTTCGAGAATCATGTAGACATGACCGAGACACCTCTCCGATCAATAACCAATAGCGGGACCTGGATGCCCATATTGGTTCCTACATATTCCACGAAGATCTTTATCGGTTGAACCACAATGTCAAGGATTCAGTTAATCCCGTATGCAATTTCCCTTTGTCCGGCGATATGTTACTTGCCCGAGATTCGATCGTCGGTATCTCCATACCTAGTTCAATCTCGTTACCGGCAAGTCTCTTTACTCATTCCGTAATATAAGATCCCGTGACTAAACTCATTAGTCACATGCTTGCAAGCTTCTTGTGATGTTGTATTACCGAGAGGGCCCAGAGATATCTCTCCGTCACACGGAGTGACAATTCCCAGTCTCGATCCATGCAACCCAACAGATACCTTCGGAGATACCTGTAGAGCACCTTTATGATCACCTAGTTATGAAGTTACGTTTGATAGCACACAAAGTATTCCTCCGGTATCCGGGAGTGGCATGATCTCATGGTCTAAGGAATAGATACTTGACATTACGAAAGCTACGGCAAAGTGAACTTAGTAACACGATCAGATGCTAAGCTTACGATTGGGTCTGTCCATCACATCATTCTCCTAATGATGTGATCCCGTTATCAAATGACAACTCATGTCTATGTTTAGGAAACCTTAACCATCTTTGATCAACGAGCTAGTCTAGTAGAGGCTTACTAGGGACACGGTGTTGTTTATGTATCCACACATGTATTTAAGTTTCCGGTCAATACAATTCTAGCATGAATAATAAAAATTTATCATGAACAAGGAAATATGATAATAACCATTTTATTATTGGCTCTAGGGCATATTTCCAATAGTCTCCCACTTGCACTAGAGTCAATAATCTAGTTTACATTATAATGAATCTAAGACCCATCGAGTTCTGGTGCTGATCATGTTTTGCTCGTGGAAGAGGTTTAGTCAATGGGTTTGCCACATTCAAATCCGTATGTACTTTGCAAATCTCTATGTCTCCATCCTTAATGTAATTACGAATGGAGTTGAAGCAGCGTTTGATATGCTTGGTCTTCTTGTGAAACCTTGGCTCCTTGGCAATGGCAATGGCGCCAGTGTTGTCACAATAGTCATAGGATCCGATGCACTAGATACCACTCCTAGATCAGACATGAACTCCTTCATCCAGACTCCTTCCTGCGCTGCTTCCGAAACAGCTATATATTCCGCTTCACATGTAGATCCCGCTACGACGCTCTGCTTGGAACTGCACCAACTGACTGCTCCACCATTCAAAATAAATACGTATCCGGTTTGAGACTTTGAGTCATCCGGATCAGTGTCAAAGCTAGCATCGACGTAACCCTTTACGATGAGCTCTTTATCACCTCCATAAACGAGAAACATTTCCTTAGTCCTCTTTAGGTACTTAAGGATATTTTTGACCGCTGTCCAGTGATCCACTCCTGGATCACTCTGGTACCTACCTGCCAGACTTATGGCAAGGCACACATCAGGTCTGGTACATAGCATGACATACATTATAGAGCCTATGGCTGAGGCATAGGGGACGACTTTCATCCTTTCTCTTTCTTCTGCCGTGGTCGGGCTTTGAGTCTTACTCAACTTCACACCTTGCACCAGAGGTAAGAACCCCTTCTTTGACTGGTCCATTTTGAACTTCTTCAAAATCTTGTCAAGGTATGTGCTCTGTGAAAGTCCTATCAGGCCTCTTGATCTATCTCTATAGATCTTAATGCCCAATATGTAAACAACTTCACCCAGGTTTTTCATTGAAAAACTCTTCTTCAAATAACCTTTTATGCTTTCCAGAAATTCTATATCATTTTCAATCAATAATATGTCATCCACATACAGTATTAGAAATGCTACAGAGCTCCTACTCACTTTCTTGTAAATACAAGCTTCTCCATAAGTTTGTATAAAACCAAAAGCTTTGATCACCTCATCAAAGCGTATATTCCAACTCCGAGATGCTTGCACCAGTCCATAGATGGATCGCTGGAGCTTGCATACCTTAGGATCGACAAAACCTTATGGCTGCATCATATAAAACTCTTCCTTAAGAAAACCATTAAGGAACGCGGTTTTCACATCCATCTGCCAGATTTCATAATCAAAAAATGCAGCAATTAGTAACATAATCCTAACAGACTTTAGCATCGGGTGAGAAAATCTCATCGTAGTCAACCCCTTGAACTTGTCGAAAACCCTTTGCGACAAGTCGAGCTTTTTAGACGGTGACATTACCATCAGCGTTTGTCTTCTTCTTAAAGATCCATTTGTTCTCAATCGCCTGTAGGTCATCGGGTAAGTCTACCAAATTCCATACTTGGTTTTCATACATGGATCCTATCTTGGATTTCATGGCCTCAAGCCATTTGTCGGAATCCAGGCTCATCATTGCTTCTTCATAGTTCGTAGGTTCACCGTTGTCTAACAACATGACTTCCAAGACAGGATTATCGTACCACTCTGGTGCGGTACGTGTCCTGGTCGACCTACGAAGTTCAGTAGTAGCTTGATTCGAAGTTTCATGATCATCATCATTAGCTTCCTCTCCGGCTGGTGTAGGCATCACGGGAACTGTTTCTGTGATGCACTACTCTCCAATTCGAGAGAAGGTATGATTACCTCATCAAGCTCTACTTTCCTCCCACTCACTTCTTTCGAGAGAAACTCCTTCTCTAGAAAGGATCCATTCTTGGCAACAAAGATCTTGACCTCGGATCTGTGATAGAACGTATACCCAATGGTCTCTTTAGGGTATCCTATGAAGACGCACTTCTCTGCTTTGGGTTCGAGCTTATCAGGCTGAAGCCTCTTGACATAAGCGTCGCATCCCCAAACTTTAAAAAATGACAGCTTAGGTTTCTTGTCAAACCATAATTCATACGGTGTCGTCTCAATGGATTTAGACGGTGCCCTATTTAAAGTGAATGCGGCTGTCTCTAATGCATAACCCCAAAACGATAGTGGCAAATCAGTAAGAGACATCATAGAACGCACCATATCCAATAGAGTACGATTACGACGTTCGGACACACCATTACGCTGTGGTGTTCCAGACGGCGTGAGTTGTGAAACAATTCCACATTGTCTTAAATGCGTGCCAAACTCGTAACTCAGATATTCACCTCCACGATCAAATCGCAGAAATTTTATCTTCTTGTTACGATGATTCTCTACTTCACTCTGAAACTCCTTGAACTTTTCAAATGTTTCAGACTTGTGTTTCATTAAGTAAATATACCCATATCTACTTAAGTCATCTGTGAAGGTTAGGAAATAACGATATCCACC
The DNA here is from genome assembly GCA_039707655.1 of Elymus sibiricus. Lineage (NCBI taxonomy): Eukaryota > Viridiplantae > Streptophyta > Magnoliopsida > Poales > Poaceae > Elymus > Elymus sibiricus. The sequence goes on from CM077664.1 coordinate 353,576,665, forward strand.
GCGTGCTTCAATACTCATTGGACCGCATACATCAGTATGTATTATTTCCAACAAGTCACTTGCCTGCTCCATTGTACCGGAAAACGGGGTTTTCGTCATCTTGCCCATGAGGCATGGTTCACATGTTTCAAATGATTCATAATCAAGTGATTCCAAAAGTCCATCAACATGGAGTTTCTTCATGCGCTTTACACCAATATGACCTAAACAGCAGTGCCACAAGTATGTGGTACTATCATCCTTAACTTTGCATCTTTTGGCATCAATGTTATGAACATGCGTATCACTACGATCGAGATTCAACAAGAATAAACCATTCACATTGGGTGCATGACCATAAAAGATATTATTCATACAAATAGAACAACCATTATTCTTCGACTTAAATGAATAACCGTCTCGCAATAAACAAGATCCAGATATAATGTTCATGCTTAACGCAGGCACCAAATAACAATTATTTAGGTTTAAAACTAATCCCGAAGGTAGACGTAGAGGGAGCGTGCCGACGGAGATCACGTCAACCTTGGAGCCATTTCCAACGCGCATCGTCACCTCATCCTTAGCTAGTCTCCGTTTATTCCGCAGCTCCTGTTTCGATTTACAAATATTAGCAACCGAACCAGTATCAAATACCCAGACGCTAATACGAGCACTAGTAAGGTACACATCAATAACATGTATATCAAATATACCTTTGTTGACATTGCCAGCCTTCTTATCTGCCAAGTACTTAGGGCAGTTCCGCTTCCAGTGGACATTCCCCTTGCAATAGAAGCACCCAGTCTCAGGTTTGGGTCCAGCCTTGGGTTTCTTCGCTGGAGTGGCAACTGGCTTGCCATTCTTCTTGAAGTTTCCCTTCTTTCCCTTAACTTTCTTGAAACTAGTGGTCTTTTTGACCATCAACACTTGATGCTCTTTCTTGATTTCTACTTCCGCAGCCTTAAGCATCGCGAAAAGCTCAGGGATCGTCTTCTCCATCCCTTGCATATTATAGTTCATCACGAAACTCTTGTAGCTTGGTGGCAGTGACTGAAGAACTTTGTCAATCGCTACTTCATCCGGAAGATTAACTCCCAACTGATTCAAGCGGTTGAAGTACCTAGACATTTTGAGCACGTGCTCGCTAACGGAGTTGTTCTCCTCCATCTTGCAGCTAAAGAACTTGTCGGAGGCGTCATACCTCTCGACCCGGGCATGAGCCTGAAATACCAATTTCAGCTCCTGGAACATCTCATATGCTTTGTGGTGCTCAAAACATCTTTGGAGCCCCGGTTCTAAGCCGTAAAGCATGGCGCACTGAACTATCGAGTAGTCATCAGAACGTGCCTGCCAGACGTTCACAACATCCACAGACGACGCTGGAGGGGGTGGCGCACCGAGCGGTGCATCAAGGACATAATCCTTCTGTGCAGCAGTGAGGATAATCCTCATATTACGGACCCAGTCTGCATAGTTGCTTCCATCATCTTTCAACTTACCTTTCTCTAGGAACGCATTAAAATTCAGGGGAGCTACAGCGCGAGCCATTGATCTACAACATAAATTTGCAAAGACATTTCGACTATGTTCATGATAATTGGTTCAGTTAATCAAATTACTAGTGAACTCCCACTTAAATCAACATCCCTCAAGTTACCTAAGTGTTACATGATCCAAATCAACTAACCCATGTCCGATCATCACGTGAGATGGGGTGGTCATCAATGGTGAACATCTTCATGTTGATCATATCTACTATATGACTCATGTTCGACCTTTTGGTCCTCCGTGTTCCGAGGCCATGTCTGTACATGCTAGGCTCGTCAAGTTTAACCCAAGTATTCTGCATGTGTAAAACTGGCTTACACCCGTTGTATGCGAACGTAGAGTCTATCACACCTGATCATCACGAGGTGCTTTGAAACGATGAACTTTCGCAACGGTGCATACATAGGGAGAACACCTTTTATCTTGAAATTAAGTGAAGGGGTCATCTTATAATGTTACCATCGTCCTAAGCAAAATAAGATGCATAAAATGATAAACATCTCATGCAATCAATATGTGACATGATATGGCCATTATCATCTTGTGCTTTTGATCTCCATCTCCAAAGCACCGACACGATCTTCATCATCACCAGCATGACACCATGATCTCCATCATCATGATCTCCATCATCATGTCATCATGTGGTTGTCTCCGCCAACTATTGCTTCTACGACTATTGCTAACTCATAGCGATAAAGTAAAGCAATTACATGGCATTTAATGATTGACACGCAGGTCATACAATAAATTAAAGACAAACCTATGGCTCCTGCCAGTTGCCGTACTCATCGACATGCAAGTCGTGAACCTATTACAAAACATGATCATCTCATACATCAACATATATCACATCACGTTTTGGCCATACCATATCACAACATGCCCTGCAAAAACAAGTTAGACGTCCTCTACTTTGTTCTTGCAAATTTTACGTGGCTGCTATGGGCACCATATAAGAACCGTTCTTACCTACGCAAAGCCACAACGGTGATATACAAGTTGCCTTTTAACCTTCTACAAGGACCGCCCTTGTCAAATCAGATTCAACTAAGGTGGAAGAGACAGACACCTGCCAGCCACTTTTATGCAATACAAGTTGCATGTCAGTCAGTGGAACCGGTCTCTTGTGCGAGGACAAGTAAGGTTAGTCCGGGCCGCTTCATCCCACAATACCACCGAATCCAAAATAACAAAGGAGGTAAGCAATCTAAACATCAACACCCACAACTTCTTTGTGTTCTACTCGTGCATACACATCTACGCATAGAACTAGCTCTTGATGCCACTGATGGGGAACGTTGCATGAAAATCAAAAAAATTCCTACGAAACACCCAAGATCTAATCTAGGAGATGCATAGCAACGAGAGGGGAGTGTGTCTACGTACCCTTGTAGACCAAAAGCGGAAACGTATATAACACGGTTGATGTAGTCGTACTCTTCGCGATCCAATCACGATCCAAACCGATCTAGCGCCGAACGGACGGCACCTCCGAGTTTAGCACACGTGCAGCTCAGTGACGTCTCCTCCTCCTTGATCCAGCAAGCGAAGGGGAAGAAGTAGATGGGATCACAACCAGCATGATGGCGTGGTGTGATGGTGGTGGTGGAGTACCGGCAGGGCTTCGCTAAGCAAAACCAGAACGAGGAGAAGGGAGAGACGGGGAGGGCTGCGGCTAGGCAAAGGGGTGAGCCTTCCCCCTGCGCCTCCCCACTATATATAGGGGTGAGGGAGGGGGCGGCCAGCCCTTGGCCCCTCCTCCAAGGGAGGAATAGCACGTGAACAATAACCGTGAATAGTACTTGGCCTCCAAGTCCCCCCCCCCCCTATTTTCAAGGGATTTGGCCTTATCCCTTATCCCTTGCGCATGGACCAAGTGGGGCTGGGTGCCTGGCCCATGTAGGGCTGGTGCGCCACCCCTTGGTCCATGTGGGACGTTATGGACAAGTGGGCCCCACCATGGAACCCTCTGGAACATTCTAGAAGCTTCCCGGTACAATACCGGAAAAAACCGAACTTTTTCCGAAACCCCGAAAATGACTTTCCATATATAAATCTTTACCTCCGGACCATTGCAGAGCTCCTCATGACGTCCCGGATCTCATCCGAGACTCCGAACAACATTTGGTCACCAACATCAATTATCCCAATACTACTCTAGCATAATCGAACGTTAAGCGTGCGACCCTACGGGTTCGAGAATTATGTAGACATGACCGAGACACCTCTCCGGTCAATAACCAATAGCGGGACCTGGTTGCCCATATTGGTTCCTACATATTTCACGAAGATCTTTATCGGTTGAACCATAATGTCAAGGATTCAGTTAATCCCGTATGCAATTTCCCTTTGTCCGGCGATATGTTACTTGCCCGAGATTCGATCGTCGGTATCTCCATACCTAGTTCAATCTCATTACCGGCAAGTCTCTTTACTCGTTCCGTAATACAAGATCCCATGACTAAACTCATTAGTCACATGCTTGCAAGCTTCTTGTGATGTTGTATTACCGAGAGAGCCCAGAGATATCTCTCTGTCACACGGAGTGACAAATCCCAGTCTCGATCCATGCAACCCAACAGATACCTTCGGAGATACCTGTAGAGCACCTTTATGATCACACAGTTACGAAGTGACGTTTGATAGCACACAAAGTATTCCTCCGGTATCCGGGAGTGGCATGATCTCATGGTCTAAGGAATAGATACTTGACATTACGAAAGCTACGGCAAAGTGAACTTAGTGACACGATCAGATGCTAGGCTTACGGTTGGGTCTATCCATCACATCATTCTCCTAATGATGTGATCCCGTTATCAAATGACAACTCATGTCTATGGTTAGGAAACCTTAACCATCTTTGATCAATGAGCTAGTCTAGTAGAGGCTTACTAGGGACACGGTGTTGTTTATGCATCCACACATGTATTTAAGTTTCCGGTCAATACAATTCTAGCATGAATAATAAACATTTATCATGAACAAGGAAATATGATAATAACCATTTTATTATTGCCTCTAGAGCATATTTCCAACAAGTGTTGCGTTGTAGCTTGCTGGAGAGAGCGCCCATGCTGCAAGTAGCCGGTTGCGAACTGGTCGTTTGCGGAGCATCGGTGGCAGCACCAGCGAAGTGCTGCGATGCAGCTCACCGAGGGAGTCGCCGGAGAGTGCTGATGCTGCAATCAATGCCGTCCCCCGCAGATGCCGGTGCGGGAAGGGAAGAGGTCAGGGGCGCTGCTGTTTTGTGGCTGCAACTGGTGGTTAGGGCGTTGCTGTGCTATGGTGGGGTGCACGGACATGAGAAAGGACGAGATGATGTAGAGGAGATCGGACGGTTACTAGTTTGGAATCGGACGGCAGGCTAGGCGGATGATTTCTCTGGAAATCGTCCGGTAGATTTGTAGCAGCCGCCCTTGTAGGATCGAAAGTATGTCTAGAGGGGGGTGATTAGACTACTTGACCAAATAAAACTTAACCTTTTCCCAGATTTTAGTTGTAGGCAGATTTTAGCAATAGTACATGTCAAGCATCACCCTACACATGCAATTCTAAGAGTATAGCAGCGGAATGTAAGCAATTGCATATGTACGTAGAGAGGGGGTAGGAGATTTCAAACGCAATGAAGACACGGCGGTTTTTGGCGTGGTTCCGATAGGTGGTGCTATCGTACGTCCACGTTGATGGAGGCTTCAACCCACGAAGGGTAACGGCTGCGCGAGTCCACGGAGGGCTCCACCCACGAAGGGTCCACGAAGAAGCAACCTTGCCTATTCCACCATGGCTTACGTCCACGAAGGACTAGCCTCACTCGGGGTAGATCTTCACGAAGTAGGCGATCTCCTTGCCTTACAAACTTCTTGGTTCAACTCCACATCTAGTTGGAGGCTCCCAAGCGACACCTAACCAATCTAGGAGACACCACTCTCCAAAAGGTAATAGACGGTGTGTTGTTGATGAACTCCTTGCTCTTGTGCTTCAAATGATAGTCTTCCCAGCACTCAATCACTCCTCACAGATTTGGCTATGGTGAAAGAAGGATTTGAGTGGAAAGCAACTTGGGAAAGGCTAGAGATCAAGGTTCAAATGGTAGGAATGGAATATCTTGATCTCAACACATGAGTAGGTGGTTCTCTCTCAGAAAATGTATGGTGGAAGTGTAGGCACGTTCTGATGGCTCTCCTTACTGAGAAGGATGGGGTGGAGGGGTATATATAGCCTCCACACAAAATCCAACCGTTACACACTTTTGACCCAACTCGGTGGCATCGAAACGATAATCTCGGTAGCACCGAACTGTGTAAAAGATATGAACTTTAGGAATCTCGGTGGGACCGATACGAACAACTCGGATGGACCGAAGTGCAATGGCTTAGGGCAATCCTCATCTCGGTGGCACCGATTGCATCAACTCGGTAGGACCGAAGTGAAGCAATAAGGCAACAGAGAGTTGGCAAGCCATCTCGGTGAGACCGATTTGCAAACTCGGTGAGACCGAAGTAAATGCAAACGATTACAGAGAGTTGGCAAGGCCATCTCGGTGGGACCGAGATCCATTTCGGTGGATCCGATTTGTTAGGGTTTGGCAGTGGCTAAGTCTTGGATGAACTCGGTGAGGCCGGATTGGAAGTTTCGGTGGGGCCGAGTTGGACTTTGGGTTTTGGACATATTTGGGATTGAGAGAGTGGTTGAGGGTTTAGGAATGCTGTCACTAAGCACTTGAGCAAAAAGACCATTAAGCAACACCTCATCCCCTTTTAATAGTATTGGCTTTCCTATGGACTCAATGTGATCTTGGATCACTAAACCAAAAATGTAGAGTCTTGATCTTTGCCAATTCTTGTCCTTAGCATTTTGAGGGGTCCACATCTCTAGTCCATGCCATGCCAATCATTGAACATCCTGAAATCTTAATCTTGAATGGATATTAGTTCAATGAGATATATGTTGTTATGAATTACCAAAACCACCAAGGGAGCAAATGTGCTTTCAGCCCTCGTATTTTTGCAACTCCCTGTGGTGGTGGGAGCCACCCTATAGGTACATGCACCTGCTGAACATGCCTCCTTGATGTGGGTGTTGGCTTGCAAACATCAACCTCGGCAATATATCTCAGGATAAAAAGATGTGTAGACAAAGGGCTCTGAAAGATTTGCTCATGTAGTGTCTTCCTCCTCGAATGCCATATTGCCCATAGGGTGACCAGAACTCTGAGGAAAACCGCATGCGGCAGCGTCTCGATAAGGCTAAAAATCCACCTGATTAGCTTTTTAATTTTTTTGAGAATTACCTGATTAGCTTTTTTTTTTGAACACAGTACAGACGCAAGCGCTCATATACACGCGCATACACTCACCCCTATGAACGCACACACGCACACCCTACCCCTATGAGCACCTCCGAATGATTGAGCCGGCATATCATCTTGAAATTTACGAAGTCACCATAGGCGCCTCGTCGTCGACGGGAACGTCTCCTCCCACTGAATGCACATCGCCGGAAATCCTGAAATAAATCCAGGAATAAATGCGAGCACCAGGATTTGAACCCTGGTGGGCTGGGGATACCACAGTCCCTCTAACCATCCAACCACAGGTTGGTTCGCGATTACCTGATTAGCTTTTTTTTTTTTTGAGAAAAGATTACCTGATTAGCTTGGGACCTAATTTCTCTACAACATCTCCGAGCCCAAAAGGGCAAAAGGCCAAAGTGGGCCAACACACCCTCTCGCAGTTCTGCGCTGCGGGCCAACTGAGGCCCTCTCCCGTTGCTAAAAAAAAAAAAGGCCCTCTCCCCATGGGGAAAAGAACTCGCACCGGTCTCCTCTGTTCTGTTCGGTAATCCCCTCGGGGCTCGGGAGAAATCGAGTGTTCGCGGAGCCGCCGTCTTCGCCCGCGTCGCCGGTCCCTCCGCCCAACGGGTTCGCTTCTCCGGTCGCTCTTCGTCGCAGGCGCGCGTCGTCCTTCTCCCCTCTAACGGTTGGAGCGAGCTCTTGGTAAGCAGGCCACCGCTGCATGGATTTCTTTCTGCCGTCGTTTCCTTTATTTGTTAGCCAGATCTCGTTGCGCTATCATCTTTCCTTTCGCCATAATTAATTATTTCGACAACTCTTTCTTTACTCACGCTAATACAGTAGCAACTCTACTACTAACAGCAGTCAGTAAAAGGCGAAAATTAACTGGGTTGATCTTGCCGGTTCGTTTCAAATCGATATATGACTGACCAAAGGTGACATGTGTTTCGGTCTCTCAGCTAATACTTCTGACAGCAGCAAGTTTACTATTCAAACAGAAAATTGGGTTACCTCGGACTCAAAAGCTTTTCAAAATTTATATACAAAGTATTTATCGAGGTTCACAATACTAACACCCAAATTATCCCCATGTGTTGATTTCACTGCAGGCCCAGATCTTGTCTGTGTTATTCATACTGTATTTTACTATAAACGGTTAATTGGCCGCAATTGACATTGGGGGTGACATGATGGATAACAGCAAAAGGAAGAGTGCCAAGGCTGCGATGATTACAGCAGAGGTGTTCCCAAGCAACAAGAAGAGGAAGAAGGCCCTTGTATCTCTTTGTACACTGTTGCTTCCTGATGAAATGATGCTGGAGGTGCTACTTCGGCTCCCTGTCAAATCCATTCTCCGCCTGCGGGCCGTCTGCCGCGCTTGGGCTGCACTATTCTCCTCCAAGGATTTCTGCAGCCTCCACATGACCATCTCTAAGGTGGTGAGACCAGCACCAAAGCTACTCATGGCAGTCTCGCCCACAGCAAGATTGAACTCCACCGCAATGTACTCATGCTCGCCGTCAGGCTCCAGAGATAACTTACTCTTCACCGTTGACACCGCACGCCGCAATTCCATGGGAATAGTGACGCCCTCGCCATGCTGCGGACTCACCCTTCTATATGATGATGCCACGCCAGCTTACTATGTTTGCAATGCGGCTACACGGGCAATCACACGTCTCCCACCTCACCGAACTCCAAAATATCGTTCCACTGCCGGACTTGGATTTGATGCCCGGACTAGGGAGTACAAGGTGGTGAGGTTGATCACTGGGCGTTGCTCTGACAAGGAGAGGAACAAGTGTGAAGTGTGCACGCCTGGAGCTGGTTGCTGGAGGCCGGCGGCTGGTGGAGGAGTACCTTTCAGGTTGTCCAGGTATGCATCTTCTGCAGCTATACATGCGGCGACGCACAAAGTACCACCGGTGTTTGCCAACGGATTACTACACTGGTTCATTGGTCCTTCCCATATCGCCACAAGGACAAGAGCTGCCATCTTAACATTTTCCTTGTCGGACGAGACCTTCGGATGTGTCCGATCATCACCACCCTTCTGGACATCAGAAGTGCACCTGCACTACGGGTCAGAAAAAGAGCACCTGGTTGTGATGGATGACCACCTGTGTATGGTCCGTGACCTTCGCAATACAATCCCTCGTGATGGCACTTTGGAGATCTGGAAACTGCTGGATTATAGCCCTGGTGAATGGTCACTGTATCATCGAATTCATTTGTTCAGGCACGTGGGAATATATTTGCTTGATGTGATGGCTGTGAGGGTTGTTGGACTCATTGGCGGCTGCAGGTCAGGGAAGAAGAAGATAATCATTGCTTCTAGCAACTACAAGTTCCCCGGCCAGTTTGAGCAGAAGCTTCACACCTATGACCCCAGGTGTCAAGCTCTAGAGACCATCCTCTCCATCACCGAGACACACACGCATAGCAGGCCTGGTTCAACATTCAGTTTATTTGAAGAGAGCCTTGTTCAAGTGCATTAGCCAATGGATAGCTAGCCATGCCATCTACCATAGCTAATGCATGCCACTAAATCAGACATACGGTCTTTCTTTATACCCCTGCTGCCACACACGTCACATTATGGGTTCTAGCTTTGAAATTGGTTAGTGTTATACCTGGTTTTATTTCATGTTGGAACTAAATTGCCCCACTTCTATCTAATGCACCTGGGTATTGTGGTAGGGACATGCATGATGAGAATGTGATGATTATATTAATTCCCAGGATAATTTGGCTATCCATCAAGTTGGTGTTCAAAGAGGCCAATATTTTTTGTCTACTCTGTTGTCCGTTTCTGGCAGGAAGAATCACATGTTCAGAACCACTCTTAACGACAGTGATCATGGAAAATTCTTGCACTGTTCAACACATTGTAGTTACGTTTTTTTGAAACATCTCAGTCGATTCAATAATGCACTTTCCTGTTTGTAGATTGCAAACATATCTATCTGATGTTTCAGTGACAAATGGATTATCAGCATACCAGGCTGTGTATGGGAGATTGTGCTTCAAATCCATCTGACCGACAAGGCGATGGCAAAGATTTCCGCGGATCTGGGTTTCATACAAGGCATTCATTCATGTACATAATCTGTTGTGATTGTGCTTGCATAACTGTCTGTAGATATATGCAACTCTTTCAGGAATTTTTGAGATAATAAACTAGTTGATCGACTTAAATAACAAATTATATCAACTATCCCTAAAGAAAAACCATCAACTAATTAGCTATGCATCAAGTTATCATAACAAATTATGGGAACACAATTTTCTACATCGTACTAGATATTATCTGCCACCAGAGGTCATGGTAAACTTGCCTCGGTATGCCACTAAACTTTCTGTACGTGTATTTGTTTTTGTTCGTCTAAAAAAATAGTATTTGCTTTTTGTTCCATGACAATGTACAAGCATTCAACTAATAGTCTGTGTAATTATTTTAGTTAAAATAGTTTGAAAAATTATAGTTACATTTTGTTTGCATGTTTACAAAAAATGTCCATGTGTACGTATAAAATGGTCGGTAATTTTAAATAAATGATTGTGTAATTAAAAAAGTGCTTACTTAAATGTTCATGCACCTTTAGAAATGTGTTCAAACATTTTCAGAAATGTTCACTTATATGTATGTGGTTTAAAGAAATATTGCATAATTTAAAATAAATGCTCACGTGATTAAAAAAGTGTTGACATGTTTTTTAATGTTCGTCCAAGTTTATAGATGTTTATGTATTTTAAGAAAGAATGGTTCACATGTACATAAGAAATGTTCACTAATTTAAAATAAATGTCTCATAGTTTTATGTAAATGTTCATGTAACTAAAAGAATGTTCACGTATTCTTTCTATAAATGTTCATCCAATTGTACAGGAGTGTTCATGTAGAAAATGTCTTTTTTGTAAATTTCGAAAATGTACACCTTTTAAATAAATTCACCCTAAAAAATATCTGATTTTTAAAAAGTGTCGCACATTTTTGAAATGTTTGTGTGTATTGTAAGAAAACTTTATATTTTTAAAAACATAAAAATAAAAAATATATTGGAAAAGAGAAAAAGAAAACTGCTAGCAAGTTCATGCCAATCACCTGCCTTCCCCCATCTCTTTTGTTAAGCAGTGCGAATAATACCGAACATTGTACCAATTCATAGTGGTGAATAGTAGATCAGGCCAACGACAACTGCTACAGCATTAGCAATACAAAATCCAAAAGGACTTTCAAATTTGTTCTTGTTTACCAAAACGCAACAAAAAATGAACAAGAGAAGTCCCACAAAACTAGGAAATGGATGAATAATTATAAGTATGCTTATATTTATGCACATCGTACATCGAAACAAGAAAAATACATATGTAAACTTTCTCGGGTAACTTGCTTGATTCTTACCTGATTTTGAGTTAATTCATAACCAACGCACAATTACACCTCTCTATGATTAGCAATGTACAGTACAAATTTGAACATGATGTGTCTTACAGGAGAGAAATTAAACAGGCTTTGTCATTCACACAATGCAGCTCTATCGTCGGCACAAGAATGTCAAGAAAGTCATATCTTCATTATCCTTAGTGCTCGACGGCTCGCAACAAAAATAAATATAATACTCCTACAAGCCAAACCACAAAACTGCACAACAAGGGCAAGGATGACATCAAACATATTCAACATATTCTCCAAAGTTAAAGGCTGTGCCCAGGTTTTATTGGGCATAAGGCAACAATTCCGAGAGTTACACCACAATCAGGTGCATAGCAACTATTAAAAAAAAATTGATGAAAAGGTCGTCTGCGCCACTTTCCATGGAAATATAGAGGGGAAAGAAGTTACAGGATTACGGAGAAGCTCGTGGCCAACACCTTACAACCTGCTTTACAGGCGTATACAAAGTCCGATATCGACGAGCCTAGTTGGGCTCGCGAGGTCTTTGTATCAGCAGATCAATGTTGACAAGATTCTTAAGAAAGTCCTTAAATTACAGAAGATTTCAACAACAGTGACCTTTCGTCTTTTAGCCTTTTAGCATGGAGCCGTAGTTTCGTTAGTACATTTTTGAAGGCCAGGTCTTCATGAGTTTTATGCACTGGAGCAAGGCTCTCTTCAAGTAAGCTGAATCTTGAACCAGGGATGAAGCGCGTAACAGAGGTGTGTGTCTCGGTGACCGAAAGAATGCCCTCTAGAACTTGACAGCTAGGATCATATGAGTAAACCTTTTTCTGAAACTTGTCGTGAACCAAGTGCTTGCTAGTAGCAATCACAATCTTCTTCCCCGACTTGCAGTTGCCAACAGTACCAATAACCCTCACAATCTGTGGCTCGGCAAATTCTCTTTTTACCTGCCCAAACAAATCAATTCGATGATTCAGCGACCAATCACCAGAGCCATAATCCAGCAGTCCCCAAATCTCCAAGGTGCCACCATGAGGGATTCCGTTGCGAAGGTCTCGGACAATGCATAGCTGGTCATCCATCAAAACCAGGTGCTCTCCTTCTGACTGGGACGAGGAGCGTAGATGCTCTCTTGGTCCCCAGAACGGCGGCGAACGGACACAGCCGAAGGTCTCCTCTGAGACAGAAAAGGATATGATAGCAGCTCTTGGCCTTCTGATGATAAGTGAAGGATTGATCAACCAGTGCAGGGATCCGTTGGCGAACACAGGTGGTATTTTGCTCACCGCTGCATGATGAACTGCAGAATTTACAAACTGGGACCATTTGAAGGGCACTCCTCCAGTCGCCGGCCTCCAGCGATCAGCTCCAGGTGTGCACACATCACACCTGATCGTCTCCTCCTCACCGGAAAGCCCATTGATCAACCTCACGACCTTGTACTCCCTTGTCCCGGCATCAAATCCCAGTCCAGCACTGGAATCGTATGTTGGAACACGGTGCGGTGGCAGACGTGTGATCGCCCTTGTAGCTGCATTGCAAACATAGTAAGCCGGCGCAGCGGCGTCATATAGAAGGGTAAGTCCACAGCATGGCGAGGGCGTCACCACTTCGACGGAGTTGCGGCGGGCACAGTCAAAGGTGAAGAGTAAGTCGTCTACGGAGCTTGACGGCGAGCATGCATACACAGCAACGGAGCCAAATGTTGATGCGGGCGAGAGCACCAGTAGCTTCGGTGCCGGCGGCAACATCTTAGATGTCGCCATGTGGAGGCTGCAGAAATCCTTGGAGGACAACATTGCAGCTCAGGAGCGGCAAACGGACCGGAAACGCAGAATGGATTTGACCGGGAGCCAAAGTAGAACCTCCAATATCATGTCATCAGGGAGCAACGACGCGCAAGCCGATGATACAATGGCCTTCTTCCTCTTGTTGCTCTGGAGCACCTCTGCCGTCTTCTTCTTCGTGGCCTCGCTGCGGGATGGCATGCCAGTGGCACTCTTCCTCTTGCTGCTACCAAATCATGTCACCCCCAATGTTTTGAATGGCACTACGGCGGGCGTCACGCTGGCCTGAACCGACCAATTGAACATCAAAAAAATGTACAGAAGGGGGAAGAGCTGCCACTCCTAATGTCTGAGGTGTCCAATATAATTCCGCAGGAAGGTCTGCAGTGAAATCAACACAGGGGATTAAGCCGCATCTTGGACAGTAGATATATACTAGGATATTTGCATTGTTTGACACGAACAAGCAAGTTGGACCAAAAAATCCTTAGCGGAAGAAGGAAACGACCGGCCTTGAGAAGGAAACGACGTACGATAGCAAAAGGAAGAAGAGATCTGAGGAAGGTAGGGCTTCCTTACCAAGAGCTCACTCCAGTCCAGGCGAATCCATCCGCTAGAGGAGAGAAGGAACTCCTATGACGAACAACTCCTAAGCTTTTTTGTATATGCGATTTGGGCAGGGTAAATGCGATTTTCTCGTGGGAGAGACGGCAAGGGCGCCTTTTTGTATATCGAGAAGAAGATGAGGCGATTTGGAGGTTTCGCTTTACCAGCGGAAACCGATCCGGGTTCCTTTTCTCGGCTGGACAAGAGTTTGTCTCTCGTTGACGATTGCTTATAGTTATAGGCTGGACTCGAGGATCACACTGGGATATTGATGACGTAGATTTCCTCTTGGTTCACGTGATAGTTTATTTTAGGGGCATGTCAGAGGAGTTTGTATCTGAAGTCGTCGACCAGCACCCTGAGATCGAGCTGAAGAAATGGCATCGGCAAGTTGCCCCCACTCGAAATGAGCAACAAGAATGGATACAACTGCGATGCATTACAAACAATTTTGGAAAACTCGCTCAACTCTGTCCCAGAACTATGGAAATCATGAAGCATTTACTCCATTTTGTTAAATATATCACAAATAGTGCAAAAGGGCTCCTCTAAAACATTCCTTTGAATATGTTCGACAAAAAAAAATAGGCAAGGTGCCAGAGCGAGATCCACACGCTATTCAGCGTGCCATCGTTGGCGTCAAATGTGTACTAGAGGACCAAAGATACAAGAGGACTTGCGTTGTGGAAATCATAATAATATGAACTCGTACGTGATACAGACAAGGTACAGCAGAAAGGTGTCCCCTAGAGAGATCCTCAAGCACAAGGAGCAAAAGCACAAACACATGACACACCTCATAGCTGCTGTCATCTAAGAATATATGACCTAGAACGGAAATAAAGAATCAGCTATATATGCCCCCCCAAGAATAGGGGAGAGATCGATGTCACCAAACAAGGAGTAAAGGTGAACACACACTAGGGCACGATAAGTCGACAAAAAATTATTTGGACCATGCAACTGCGTCGATCTCTGCTTGGGCGCTCCGGTATAGCTCCAGCCTTTTGGCAAGGTTTGTCCTCCGCTCCATGACCGCGGGGTCCTCGTCGAGGAGCTTCGAAAGTTGCCTAATCTGCATATGCAGATGTATGTTAATTATTGATATTCCATCGGATTTCTCTTAAAACCCAAGGAAAGTGTGAATCATGACTATCACAGAATTTAACCAGTAATTGACCAGTTGGCTGGCAAAGTACTAGTGCATGGTACAGACAGAAACATGCATCAACATGGAAGAAACTGAGGTCAGAATTGACATCAAATCTACATAAAGTATGCAATGCATAAACGGAGATTCCATGTTAATGTGGTGAGAAATACATGCATACCAACAGCTATAGTCTAGAGATGATAGAAGGAAAAACAACTCTCTGAAAAAATATTAAGCAATAAAAGAACCCTAGATCAAATCTACAGTAATATCACCAATCAGGTCGCACTTGTATGTTACAAATCGAAGACTCAAAGGACCTCCATGTGTTCCAAAAAAATTACCTCTCTTGCTCCCAGCTCAGTAAAGAAGTGGTCGAGCAATGAGCGCTTTGCCTCGCGGACTTGGCAGTACACAATAGATTTTGGGATGGAGTTCCTCAATGTTGAAGATACCATGTTAACATATGCCAGAACGGTTGTCCCTGAGGTTTAGTAAATACAAATAAAAATATAAGGTATCTATCAAGCAATACACAAAGACGTGCTAAATAGAGAACATATCAGGTGAGACTCAATTGTGACCAAATATGGAAATTTTAGCTGGTTCAAACTCTAATTCAAGATGAAGTAATATACTAATATCTCAACCTTGAGAGAATATGACTGTCATTGGGCAATTATGGAAGGGTATAATAAATGAGTGAGTATATAAAAGATAGATGCCTTACCAATCCGTCTTAGATAAGAATCATTATATCTATCGAAAATAGAGTGGCTTGGATTTCCACCCTTCTCAACATCCTGAGGAAGCTTCCTGAAGAAATCTACAGTTAAGTAGCTTGTTTCCATATCAACTAGCTTTAATGTGTTCTTCTTGCTTTCGTCCCTCATTCTTTCCAACGACTCAAAAGCTGCATTGCCAACTTCCACACGAAGAGTGGGGAACTGCTTGAGCTCCTGGAGAAAGGTAAATGAACATTTCGGGTGAGCATTTAACCAGCATTTTTAATTAATTAGACTACCTTTTCTTTTCAAATCCACTTATATATCTGCCTACAATCTTAATGCTCAAAGTTCTGCAGAAGATCTGAGTTCATATCAATAAGAAATACTTATCCGATGCAAGTTCTAACTTTATTGTGATATCCCACATCCCCACCTCTTATAAAATCAAACACTACAATTTTATTTTGATTTAAAAATGTATCCCGTCCTAATACAGCCAGTTAATAACTCATCACACCACCAGAGAGCACATATGCTCTAGTTTATAGAAAACATTATGATTGCATCATGCAGATAGTGTAAGAAAACTTATTTGGTAGGAACTGCAAAACGACTTACATGAGTTTCATTTATAGCCTTGTGGACTAGTTCCTTTAGGATTCCATGGACCTGTCAATGTGGCAAAAAAAATCATGTTCTGAAACTATTAAACCAGTATTGCTGAATAAGTAACAGGCTGGATGCTCGGTGAACCCAGTGACCAAAATAAATAATTTTGAACTGTTGAAACTTTTATTAAGCAGATTAATCTAGTCGGCATACCGTGTCAACAGCTGCCTCGGCAGGACCTCTGATACTAACAAGACAAGATTCTATGAGGCGCCGATATCCTTGCTCTGGAGCTATCAAGTGAGGCTGGTATCCATCAGCTTCCGTTATGAGCTTCCTCACATTTTCCATTGACAGTTGCTTATCAAACTGCAACCGTTTAATTGCCACAGGAAATTGATTGTCAAAGACATGGTAAATTTTCTCACCACCAGGGCGCCTGGATAAAAGAACATTTGGTTGGTCATCATGATTAGAAACAGAATAACAAGCACATAAGCAAAGTTGCAAATGGCGGAATGGAATGAGAATGTGACATTTTGACATGATATTGCACACATTAGCAGCAAATTATTTAGTTGCTCATTTAGCAAAGCAGTTCAAGGGTCATGTAAACATGGTATTGTTTATTTCAACATCAGTGAGAATAAAGAAGGTCAAAACAACAGACAATTAGCTGATAACACAAAAATGCCAGACCAGCTATGCACAGTAGTGAGTATAGTATTCGTCTTGCATATGTATTCATCTTGCATATTCCAAGCTTAATTACTAGATGGTTCCTTTCATCTGAAAGGAAATTGTTATGGCAATTGTACATCTAAGGCTGGTCAACCTACGCAATACAATAAGTTTATGAAAGAGAAACTGAACCTTAAGAATTTTCTGTACAAAATACAAGAAACAAGGAAAATCTACTAGACAAGAGACCAAACAGCATATATATATATATATATATTTTTTAAACTATCGACCTGTGTTGCACTACACATGTCACAACACCAACTTAGTCAACAGGATTAGGAACTTTACTAGTATTAGATTGCCTATATGCAGATCATGAAAGATTAAACGTTACCATTCAAAATTACAAAAGACCTGCTAGATATAGCAAGCATGATATTAAAAAACTGAGCGAAAGAGAAATTCCGTTTAACACATACACTCCATCCAGATGCTCTTTGTAGATGCCATCAAACATGCGGCATATTTCCATAATCGTGTACAGCTTTCCCTGCGTGTCACAAAATATGCGATTATCACAATGTATGCAAGTTTATTGAGTGCTGAGCAAAGAAAAGAAAATCACACTTAGACCCACACAATACAACAAAAATAACATCAGTGCATACATCATAACTTGTAAAACTGGAAAGAGTCTAAACAGGATTCAAGAAAAGGATGTCACAGAAATATGAATATTAGGATGGAAGGTAAAAAATCAAGAGATGAGATTCATTTACTATGCACCAAGCGGGCATAAACCATAAAACACAATCCCATCATGCGCAAATCGAACTAAGAACATTACAAGGATGGACATCAACAATACACAAAAATTTAATAGGATCTAAACAGGATTCAAGAAAAGGATGTCACAGAAATATGAACATTAGGATGGAAGGTAAAACATCAAGAGATGAGATTCATTTACTTTGCACCAAGCGGGCATAAACCATAAAACACAATCCTATCATGCGCAAATCGAACTAAGAACATTACAAGGATGGACATCAACAATACACAAAAATTTAATAGGAGTACATTTACTTCTAGTCAATAACTAAGACCATAAAAATAAAGACGGATGACAATAAATGTATGCTGGATCAGGTCAAACAAACTCATTTGATTAAACAAGAAGCGAACTCGAGACTTACTCCAGCATCATTAGCAATGGGCTTTCCAAGACGAGTAAGTTCAGTTTCCAGCTCTGCAACTGTCTTTGTTATAAGAGACTGGAGACCCGGGATTCTTGATTTAATAACAGACTCCAAATGCTGCATTTACACCAAAAGTTAGTGAAAGAAACATAAAATGTATTCTGCATTAAAGAGCAAAGGCATACCTTTGATAGACTCTTTGCTAAATGTTCTGATCCCATCCTATGAGCGAGATGCTTGTATTCTGGTGTGTTTGCGAAATAGTCACGCTCTCTACGCCTAGCAGCAATCATGTCCACACTCTTGTTAATATCTTGCTGGGATCGATTGACAACACCAATCCATGGAAATTGGAGCCGGTAAGCTCTTCCTTCCAGTATCTGCACAATCAAACTCAGTAAGATCTGGTTCGTAAAAATCTAGGATGGTCAATGATCAGATTAGCAAACATATGTTCTAACGCATGTTATCTGTTTGCAGCTGGGATAATATTTGTGAGTGAAAACACAGTAATCAGGGGGTTGTTAGAACTGAAGTCGTGTTTGGATTGTTTACAAAGTGTGCTTTGCCAACTTTTTGGCGATGCCCAAAAGTTTGGACTGTGTTTGGAACTTTGGATGGTTACCAATTTTTTGGTATGCCAAATGCCACCTAGCCCACTCTAGTTCATTTTTGTTGCCAACTTTGGCTAACTCATGGGCAAACAAAACCTTCACCATATTTTGGCTATCCAACATTTTGGTAGGGAATGTTTGGGCTAAAAGCAAACACACCATGAATTTCTTTGAACAAACATTAACTCAAAGGTTGGGGCATACATAAGAAGATTCAAAATGCATGGTATTAATGGTATTAGTCCATATATAGTCATACTGAAAAGGCGGGCCGTACAATTTTCAAGAGGGAAAACTTATGGAAAGGTGGGACAAAGTGAGGCATAATTGTCAACAAAGATCGCAAGTAGTAACAAGATTGGGTGGTCAGTAGAATACCAATCACCTTAAGCAACATCACAGTAAGATAGCATAACTATAAAAAAAAGGCCAGTGTTTAGCACTTGATTGTTGAACTTACATCAACAGCATCGGTACCCTTGTCCATTAAATCAATTTTCGTGAGCACACCAAAGGTCCGTTCACCTGAATCAACAAAAAGTAAAATTCAAGCTCAGAAATGGCTGAAGTGCCAAGAGCAATGGTACTTGAATTAAACGCATTTATTATATGTGAATTTTCCTTTCCATTAACAGAGTTGGCCCACAATAGGATCACACAAAAAAAATTAAACATATCAAGCCAATTGTCAATATAATATGGTTGATATCCACAAAGACAAATTGCAAGATATAGATATTGTCAGTAGTTATCGTTATTTCTCCTATTGGTTCAAGAAATAAGGTGAAGATAACATCAGTCTGAAGCTTCGTAGCATATTAAAACTAAAGAAACCCAGGATAATAAGCCTCAAGAGACATTAGTAATAGGGAACATAACATGACATTAACCAAATTAAACAAAATGCAGTTCACCGAACCGGCTGCAACAAAGGCATACCTTTTGGGTCAACTTCCCGTGAAATCTTGATAGCATCAGAAGTCGCAAGGTCCTGATTGGCTGGAGAAACAGCCAGAATGATGCAGTTGGGCTGAAAAAATACCAAAAAAATTGTTGTTTACACAGTGCATGACACGATAATTAGCCCAAACATGCTACTATATGGGATATGGCTGAGAAAAATGCATATTAGACCAAATATGCATTATATAAATACTTGTAAAATTTGTACATAACGAAATATAGCACCATCTTATCCAGGCAAGCATGGTAAGCAATGATAAAGAACAAATACTGGGAAGCAACATTTAAGCTGGTTACACTTAAATACCTTTTCAATGAATGCTCGAACCATGTTTTCAATTTCCTGAACAATACTCTCCGGCTGACCCTCTACAAACATAAAGACAGTAGCAAATAAAAGAATGAACATCTTAAACAAGAATAGTAGAAGAACGATGGCTCATATGGTATAGTCACTTACCAACAGCAACTTTAGTAAGCCCAGGAAGATCAATAAGAGTCAAATTCACAACTGCAATGATAAGAAGTGTTACTACATGACAAAAATAAAGAGAACAAAACATACAAAGAAGTTCTTAAGGGGCAAATACAGTATGGCTATCCTACCAATGACTGGGATGACCCCGTACTAAACTGATCAAGGGATAAGCTAAAGGTAAATCACAATACCAGCAACAAACAACAATCTTTTGAATTGAAAAATGGAGGTGCATGACTATTTGATATTGACAAAGCACTAAAATAACACCATTAAATAGCTCCCCGACTGTACAGACATATTACCAGCATTGCTATCGGACCACTTACCATTTGGAGAAAATATGCTTAGATGGATGGGGACAGATGATATTCCCTTTCCATGGCCGGTTTGTCTGTCAGTTTCATCAGCTATCTCCTTCCTCACCATGGCTGCAAAGATACAAATTTCATCATGTGACGAGTAGCATCGAGGTGAACTATAAGAAAATGAATTAAAAGAAGCACTTGACAGAGAATTTTGCCAACAATTGCAAGGCTTAGCTTATCTTTTAGGAAATAACGCTACGGCTTAGTGCAGCAGTTTGAATAACAGTGAGTTCTGACATCAAATTGGATGTTTTGATGAGCCTCATGAACTCAAATTACATTCCACATATGCCAATATGATTCAATATTATCACAATAACCCCTCAATCATGCATTAATCCTAATATCATCATCATAGCACTTGAAAACAAGACGAAGAATAGATGAATTACCGAAATCGGTGAATCTCTTCCTGGGGACATGCATGAACTCTGCATACTCTCTGTCTCCGTCAATCCTATGGAGTTGCAGAACCAGCGGGCGACGGGTGACAATGCCTGCAGAATCAAACCAAACAACACAAATTAATGTGTCAGAAAAACAAAACAGAAGGGCAAAATCGACAAGCTCTTACTGCTTGAATAACCATACCTGAACCCCTGGGTAGGAAATCCTTTCCAACAACGCTCTCCAGGACTGAAGATTTGCCCGAACTCTACAGTGTACCAAAGGAGTTCAAATGTCAAAACACAGAACCGCATATGGTATACCCACTTGTACTGAGATGCGCTTGAACTACTCTTAACAGCGCGAGTTCATGCAGAATTGCTTGAAACTAGGAGGATTCTCATTACGCGAAACAACACACCCCCTAGTTGATCCCAAGTAGTAGTAGTAGTAGTAGTAGTAGTAGCACCTAGCTTCCTAGCACTACACAATTACTGGTCATGTGGGCAGCTACGTGCAACGAAACTACAGCAGATTCAAACAAGCAACAGCGGCCCAAATCTAGCTGCCAGCGCCTACGGCAGCCGCAGATCCGAGCACGGCCAGACCGCATCACCGCAGCCAAACCGCGCGGTTCTACCAGCAAGCTCGCGAGATCCACCAGACACAGCTGGGGCGCCAGATCCGGCCGAGGGGGGAGAAAACGAACGGGGCGCGCACCTGGCCTCCGACGACGGCGATGGACGGCAGCGAGTCCCAGAGGGTGGGGAGGGCGCTCTCCTCGCCGTGGTCGCCGAGGGCCGTGCAGGCGCGCTGCAGCTTGTTGACGAGCGAGATCAGGTTCTCCATGGCCGCCGGCGCGGGATCTGGCCGGATCAGATCGGGTGGGCAGGATCGAGGCGGTGGAGGTGAGAGGGGGGAGACGAGACGACGCCGACTGCTGAGCCGAGCCGCGTCGGTCGGGCTCGAGCTGTGGATGGTCGCGGTCTGGTGGCGTCTCGGGGGCGCGTGTGCGCGTAGAGTTGGTTTGGGTTTTGGAGAGGGGAGGGGAGGGGGGGGTGCTTCGTGGAGAAGAAACGGAGCGTGCGGCCGTGCTGGGGGTGCTGCGCGAAATACCGGATAGCCCCCTCGTGCCTTCCTACTGCCGCTTGTGAGATTCGAATTTGAACTTCTTAAGTTGGTAATAAATGTGAACTGAAATTCGAAACATGCTTCGATCTGACGATTGCTCAATATTTTTGGACCCCCTTTGCTGGCGAACGTTTGCCAGGAGGGGGTGGCATTTGCGAACGATTCCGTTGGCATTTTTAGTTGTGAGGGATGGCAGTTTTTTTAGAGCGACATGGCAGTTTCTATCAGAGAAGACAATTTTTCATTTAAAACTTCCACCGTGATCTCGTCTCAGAACTAAAACTGCAATAAGGGCTCGGTTGCCACCCCTCTCCCAGTGAACAGTCGCCAGATAAGATTTTCGATAATTTTTTGTATGAATCCGGGTGCCTTGGTTCTGGCTAGTACTTTAGGTTAGGTTTCTTTTCCTCGTAGGGGCAGTGTTCAGACGATGGAGGCGTCTCACCTTTGAGCTGGTCTTTCAGGCTCCGATCCTCCTCGAGCTTGTCCATTAGGACGGATTCTCTAGACCTCCGGCGTAAATTCATGTCGTCTCCTTGACGCAACGAGGTTGTTGTTTCTCGCTCCACGTTCGCGACGGCGACATGCGATGTTAGGAGCTTCAGATCGATAGGTCCGACGGTAATGAATGTGGCTCTAAGGCCTCGGTCCTTAGGGGCATGTGCACGAAGACTTCCCAACTGTCATCGACAAGCTTAGACTGGCTCCCTGTAACACCCCTAAGAAATGAGCTACAGTAGTCCATCATGATTATGCTAAGCCACCTTGAAATGTTATGCTTGATCACTGTGGATTCATATCTCATTTCAAATTCCACCACTGAATTCAAATTCAATTTGCAAGTGAAATTTGAAGTTGCACAAAAGTTGCTGCAAAATAGTTCATCATTTAGCAAAAATTCCCTAACAAATGATTGTTAAGGAAAACAACATCACTTCAATGCTAAGATGGGCTATAGCAATTTAAACAGTGCCATTTCAACATTTTAAAATGTTATTTCATTTGTGCAAAATTCAAATGGATTCAAATAACCACCAAGCTTTTTGTGGCAGTGCCAAAGATCACAAAGAATTTATGTGGCCTAGTCCCACATTTTTAGAAAGTGATTTGGTAGCTCAAATTATTCCTAAACAGTCTCTGTTTTTAATTAAAAGAGAAAAACAAAAAACTGGAAAAAGGGAAAGACTTACCTGGCGCCTGGCCTGAGGCCTGAGCCGGCCCAGCCCACCTCTCCTCCTCCTACCTGCTCCCGCCGCCGTGTCGGCGCGTCCATGGCCGAACGCGCGCGCTCCGACCGAACAGCGACACGCCGACGCCACAGGGCGACGAGGGGATAAGGGCGACTCCGGGCACTCCCCCTGGACGCCCTCTGCCACTCCTCCTCCCCTCTCCATCGCTCGCTCTCTCTCTCTCAAGCTCACCAGTACGCCGCCGTCGCCGCGCTGCTTCACCACCTCGGCCACCGTGCCCTCCACGCCGCATCTCCGTGTCAGACGAGGTTGCCGTCGTCGACTACTTCCTCCCCTTCCTCTCGCTCGAGCCGGGAGCGCATCCATCGCCGGATCGCCATCGTCGTCCTCCTCGGATCACCGCAGCTCCGCCGCCCCGATTCCTCTCCTCTGCTGCTTCCATGCTCTCGCCGGGCCTTCTTGAGCCCCCTCGGTGAGCACCCAGTCGACTCCCCTCTCTCTCTCGGTCACGCTCGAGCTCTAGCTAGCCTCACCGTCGCACCCGAGCACTAGCCGCCGCCGCGCATGTCGTCACCGTAGCCACCGCAGCCGCAGCTCGTGTCTGAGCGTGGCATCGTGCTCAGTGCACTCGCAGCAGCCCGTAGCAGCTCCTAGCCGAGCAAATGGAGCTCCCTAGCCTCGCGCCGATCAAACCCGAGCTCCGGCCGCCGCCGCGAGCTCGTTTCCGGCGAGCACCGACCACCCCAGCTCGCGTGGCTGCCGCCGTTGGACGCGGCGAGCTCTCCTCGTTCGAACGCAAGCCGCAGCGCCCGATTTGGCTCACGGTAGCGAAATCCCGAAGCTCGTCGGTGCCCTCCGCCACGTTTCGGGCTCGCCGGAGCTACTCCGGCGCCGGCAGCCGACGTGGCCCTGCCACTGGGCCCCTCTGGGTCACTGGCAGCTGGGTCCCGCGGGCCCAGTTGACCCAGTTGACCAAGTCAACATGCTGACTGGGCAGAGCCCAGTCACTGACCGGTGGGTCCCAGTTGACTGGTCAACGGGTCAACTGCTGACCTGCTGACTCAGCTGGCCGGGCCCACTGTCAGCCACTGTAGTGCACTACTGTGTACACTCTTCTGGGTGCACATAGCATTTTCAGTTTACTGTTTTCGAATTAAAAATAATCCCAGGATTTTCTGAAAATTGTTAAAAACTTCGAAAAATCATAGAAAATAATCCGTAACTCAGATGGAAAAGTTTTCTATATGAAAGTTGATCAGAAAAATCCAACGAATCCGAATATACCATCCACATACCTGCCACACCCCTCCATCACTGCAAACATGGAACCTTCCCCTCCGGTTCATCTGTCTGACAGATGCCTAAAGCCGGGAAAATATTCCCGGATATTTTCCCGCTCCGTCTGTAACGTGTAACACTGTGTTAGGTCACCTCTAGCACAGCTTATTGCCATGTCATACATTGTGTGCATTTGTTTGCCCGTTATTTATTTGTTTCTCCCTTCTCTTTCTTCTCCGGTAGACCCTGCGATTGCTGCTGATGCCCCTGTGATCGGCTACGTCACCGACAACCATTCTTCCTTTTCAGCAGAGCTTCCAGGCAAGCAAAACCCCCTTGATCATTCCTATATCGCCCATTCTTTCTCTCCCATGCTTGCATTAGATTTTGCTACTGTATTTGATTGCTCCTATTCTGATGCATAGTCTGATTTTGTGACCTGTTGTTGATACCTTACCTGCTATCCTATATGCTTAGTATAGGCTGGTTAGTGATCCATCAGTGGCCCATCCCTTGTCCGTGTTGCCATGCATTACTACCGGATGACTCGATCAGTGTGATCGATGGACAGAGACCGACACATCACCGCACCCCCCCTTAGTTGTACGACTCTGCAGAGCTACTATCGAGTGCCGAGGGTGATACCTCCTACCTCACTCCTGATGATATCTCTGTAGCATAGCTAGTCGGTTGTGGGTTACCGAGGGTGATTCCTCTTTCACCACCTCCGATGATGCCTTTGTCGTGCAGCCCCTCAAGTGTGAACCCATCGAGGGTGATTCCTTCAAGTTCACCTTGACGGATACATCGAGTGGGAGTCCATCGAGGGTGATTCCTCAGACTTCCCCCTTGATGATAAAAACACACTGTTACCTTCAACTGTTGCCCCTTTTAACTGTTACTGCGGGACTGAAGGGACAGGCGGTACCACCCCGGTAGACGTGGACCTGAGTTCCCGACAGTCTCTGGAAAGTCGGGTTGACCGTGAGCGTACCCGCGAGATAATTACGTGGCACGCCCGGGCAAGCAGACCGCCCCAGGAGAGGGACGGGCTTGGCCCTTGCCGTAAGTCCATGAGACGGGGCGACGGGACCACAGATCGTGGATCGTTGATCGTTTCCGCGAGCTCCCAACACACTAATGGGATTGGATATGTGATCTGAGTAGGCCTCTGGCCTTTTCGCACTAACCACCACGCGGGTTAATTAGCACCCGGCGTCGTACAATTCTTCCGAAAGCTTTGTCAGACGTCCAGTTCAGCATTGTGGACAGGTCGGATCGGCGCCATCCAGGACAGAGGTGGTGCCTGGATCCACCCTGCGCACAATGACCCGGAGTGCAAAGGGCGATGGGCCTAAGACCCCTAAGCACTTAGGATGTAGACCGGCGGGGACCTCTCTGCGGAGCCTAGGTAGGACTACGTCGTGTCGATCAGCCGATGCCGGGCATGATCAGGCAAAGTATGTCCGGTCAGAGTTAATCGAGCATGTTGGGTAAGTTGGTGCACCCCTGCAGGGAAGTATATCTATTCGAATAGCCGTGTCCACGGTAACGGACGCTCAGTGTTGTATCCCGATCTACTACAACTTGAACTGGATACTTGTGATGCTTAATTAATATGTTAGCTCCGGGATCGCTTCCTCGCGGGGTAGTTGAGGAAGGATCTCTGGGCATTGCTGCTATTACTTATACTTTATAATATGCTAATCTGCACTCTTCTAATGCTGCAAGACGCTGCAAGATGCTAGTCTTCGATAGGCTAGGCCTTCTCTCTATTCTGGCAATTCTGCAGTCCAGTCCCCAGATACAGCCCCTTCATTTGATACCGATGCATAATTAGTATAGTTCTGATGTAAGTCTTGCGAGTACTTTGGATGAGTACTCATGGTTGCTTTGCTACCTCTTTTTCCCCATATCCGATCGCTGCGATCAGATGACGGAGCCCCGGAGCCAGCTGACCCCATCGACGACTACTACTACCACGACGGAGCCTACTACTACGTGGAGACTGCCGACCGGGAGTAGTTCGGAGGCTCCCAGGCAGGAGGCAGGAGGCATGCGCCTTTTCGATCTAGATGTCGTTGTTTTGCTCAGCCTTCTTAAGGCAACTTTGTCTAATTATGTCTGTATTCAGATACTAATGCTTCCGCTGACTCTTGTGTAACTCGAGTTTATGTATTCGAGCCCTCGAGGCCCCTGCCTTGTAATATAAAGCTTGTATTATTTTATTTTGTGTCTAGAGTTGTGTTGTGATATCTTCCCGTGAGGCCCTGGGTTTGATCGTGCGCATATGCGTGTATGATTAGTGCACGATTGAGTCGGGGGCGTCACACTCCCGTAGGGGAGCGGCGCGTCGACATTTGTTTTGGTGGCGGTAGTGGCCATTTAATGGTCCAAAGACCTCAATGTGGGCTTTATTATGTTGGGAGTGCTTTGTACTTCTAGTGTACTTCTATAATAGATTCGGGCCCTTCTTCACAAAAAAAAATGGTCTCCACATCAAAAAAAGACACTAGGAGAATTTGAATTCTTGAGAACATGCATCGATCTGCCAGCAATCCTCTTAATCATTTATATGTTGCATATAAATATTGACTTTACTAACTTTATATCACAACTTGGAGAAATGTGTAACTTTTTTTCGCACACACTTATGCCTTTGTACAACTTCACATCTTCGAATGAACCTCGATGTCATGCCATGAAAGGTGTACTAGATTTCTTTTTTTGAAAAGAATTTAGATCTATTAGATTTCTTATAAAAGTTCATTAGAAGTACAAAACACCCCAAAAAAATATAAATTACTTTGAGGTCCCTGGACCACCGAACGGTCACTCTTGCTGTCAGAACGAGCTGTCAACGCGCCGTTGTCGTCACTCGCATACCAGAGCCGACCTAACCTTTTCGATGACAACCGAGAAGTCTTCGAGCACGTGTCCCTAAGGACCAGCGCTCCGGAGCCGCAGTCGTCGCCGTTGAACCCTTGAATCGATCTGAGGAACTTGACATCAAATCTCGTCATCGCGTACGCACAACGAGAAATGCTATCCTCGCTGCCCCGAGGAGCTGTTAGGAATCTATGCCGAAGGTCCTTCCAATGCGTCCTGACAGACGAACTTGAGGTGAGCCGGGCCTGGAAGACTGACTCAAAGAATAAGTGTCGTCATCCGTCTGAGCTCCACCTACGCAGACCAAAATCCTAACCTATCTACTACTAGCCAGAGCCGAGGCACCAGAATTCACCTTCATGCACCGGTTGTCAGAGAGGCAAATCAACGGGCTCGTCGGCGGAGATTGATTGAGGGAAGGAAGACGTTACCCTAATCTCCTTTAGAGACGGGAAAGAAAGATTATCCAAGATTACTGGAGTTTCTTTTTTTTAAGACGCTACGTATTGAGTCCAGCTTGAACCTACGCGCCACATCAGAACTTGAGCTTCCCAATTTTTTTATGTGGAATGTTTTATTTTGGACCTCAATAGCCAGCGAATGTTCGTTGGGAGGGATGACATTTGCGAACATTTTTATGGCAAATTCTTCATAATACACATGACAAATTCTTCAGAACACATGACAATTTCTGTCAACAGAGGATTTTGCTATGAAAATTGTCGTGTTCGCTTGAAGAATTGACATGTTCCCGCGACATAAATTGCCCCAAAAAACGTTTGTCATACACTTCCAGCCAAATACCGTTTATTTTATTTTATTTTATTTGTGGGGGGTGGGGGGAGGGCACACAATGTTAGGTCATCTCCAACGCCGACCCTCAAACCGCCCGCATCCGTCCGAACCGCGCTGTCCGGACCACGGAAGCCATCCAACGCGGGCCTGTATCGGTCCGCCGAGCGGTCCGGACTTGTTTTCTCCCGCAAATTGGAGACAAAGTGTGTGTGGGGGGGGGGGGGTTGCGGGAGTTCGGACAGCGGACACGTAGGATTCCGACACCCCCGGCCCACCCAATCCCCATTCCCGGTCCCATTTCCTACCACTCCGCCCCTTTTACCCCTTGCTTTGCATCCGCACCCTCCACCTCCGCCGCCGCTGCTGTACGTCTCCGGCCGCCACAGAGGCATTGCCGGACGTCTCCAATTCTGGAGCCATTTGTACCCAGGTACACTCTGCCCTCCTGTCGACGACCTCCATGGCGGACACCACGCTCGGTAGGTGTTCGGTCAAATGCCATTGAGCTTATTTTCGAACGCTATGTTGTTTTTTAGAGTACGAAGGATGGCGAGCTACTCGACCATGGAGGATGAGTTGTTGTGCGATGCGTGGTTTGCCGTATCCGCGGATTTCGTAGGCAGGAGCAGAGGGGGGACCTTCTGGCAGCAAGTGCATGAATCGTTTCACGCACGAAAGCACATTGCGCTCTACGACATGTAGATCATTCAAGACCGCAATGTGAGGTCGTTATCATATCGCTGGTACGCTATCCACACCAGCGTCACCAAGTTTTGTAACGTGGTTCATCAGCTGGAGCCAAGGTGGCCATTGCACGTGGCAGAGGACGAGATCGCAAGTTTTGCTTCCTCTTGCTCAACTTGTTGATTGATTCGTTCACTCAATGTTGGTCTACACATTATGTAGCCCGCATGCGCTGCCGTGATGTACCACAGGACAGAGGGACGACCATTTACGTACATACACTGTTGGATGAAGCTGAAGGGGGACTATGTGTGGGAGGGCATGATCCGTTGATGAAAAACTTGTTGGACATCCGGTTAATCTAGTCGAATTTGAGACATTGTTATACTAGACTTAATTTGCATGCTATGTATGGATGATTTGTGCTATTTTCTATCCGAACTTTGATGAATATCGATCGGTTTGCATGAATTTCGTCCGGTTAATTCAAATGCGGGTTGAAATGTATGCGGGCAGCGTTGGATGGCGGCCTCCCGTATCCGTGTCCTCGGACTGGTCCCCCTTGTCCGCGGACGGATGCGGGAAGAAATTTGTGGGTCGCCGTTGGAACCTTAAAAAATCCTTCAAAAATGAGAGCGCGTGCACCCAGCAAGAAAAAACAATGAAGTGCAACACCCTGCAAGAAAAAACAATGCAGCACAAGCCCATTCATTTCAAGCAGGATCGGTTCAAACTTATAAAACTTGAAGATCCTTAAAAAAAAATTAAAACCTTTTTCTTTGAAATCTAAACTTTTAAAACTTGTTGAAGACAGAAGGACGTGGGAGCGCGTGCGTACGGCCTGTGGCGTCGCGCGATCTGTGGTGCGTGTGCGGTGCGGTTGGGGCCGCCGGTGGGTGGTCGTGGTCCACGAGGCCCCCGTGGGGACCGGCTCGCATGGCGTTTGAAATTCGAACGTCTGTCGCCTTCTTCTTTCTAGCCGTTTGATTGATGGTGGAGCGGCTGCATGCTATTGCACGTACTGGAGCTGCAGCGTAGCATAGTTACGTCTTCTTTCACTAAAATGTCACGTGTCAAGCGAGGTTATTACGTGACAGCGCGGCGTAGTGAGATTCGCCAGCATTATTTAGGCCGAAATCACTGTTCTGACCTTATACGCAAAGAACGGCACAAAATGAACTCGACAGGAAAGTATTTCACGATCTGACCCTTTTAGAAACGCCACAGCCCGTGGCGTTGCTGCTTCACATAGAAACGCCGAGGCACCTTGCGTTGCTGACCTGCTGACGTGGCTGGCCAGAAACGCCGAGCTAGCTAGCGTTTCTGGAAACGCCAAGGACCTCTGGCGTTTCTGGCCACCATGGAAACGCCATGGACTGTGGCGTTTCTGACCTGAATTAAGTAACGACTGCGGGGCCGCGGGTGGGACCCAGTCCACTCGCAGCCCCGCCTCTTCCTCCAGCCGCCAGGACGAACAGAGGTTTCGCCCCTCTCTCCTCTCCTCCAAATCCCTCCCAAATCTTCTATTTTGGCCGTTAGAACTCGTGGATCGGATCATCCCTAAGTTGCTTGAGGTATTCTCCCCCTATTCCTTCAAAAAAATTCAGTCAATATTGCCTATTTTAGATGCATTATTTGAAACATGGTGGAACCCTAAGATCCATTTTTTGTGATTTATTTGAACATTGTTTGGATTAGATTTTGTTTAGAAGGAATATATAGTAGTTGTGTTGAAGCACTTGCTATTGTTTACTATTGGATTTAGAGATAGGGAAAAAAATTGTATTAGGTTGAATCCTAAGATTATTTGTTCCTAATAAGTTTGAATAAATTCTTTGTGATAAGTTTGGTTGAAAGTGTCTTTTTTTTAAAAATATGCTTGTGACTTTAGATAGAATTTTAAATGCTTGTGACTTTAGATAGAATTTCAAATCTGTATTATGTATGTATGATTGTGTATGTATGTATGTGAATGTGATGAAAAGTTTAAGCATTGTGTAAAATGCAAGTGGATTTAGAGAGTATTTTATAACGTGTTCAAAGTTTTAAGCATTCATATTAAGTAGTCTATAATGTATCATGTAGGATGTTTGAGCCGGATAAATATCCCGGCCTTGATGATTATTACGAGAGCAAGCATCGTGCTGTGCTAGTGGAAAGAGGGGAGGTAATTATGTATCTACATTGTTTGATTTTCATATTGTGACTTGTTGAGAGAAGTAACAAAATTGTGCGTTTGTTTTTTTAGGTTCGTCCAGTACTTCGGTTGAGGGGCCACAACCCGCGTGAATCTCTCAAATGTGACCTTCGCTACGAGCCTTATTTTAGAAGAATGGATCTTCTTCAGTTTGTGCTCAACTTTAAAGGCACACCACCATGGCTGAACTCGACGGCCATTACCGTCCTTACGGACCGTTGGAGGCCGGAGACTCACTCTTTCCACCTTGCTCTTGGTGAGATGACCATCACTTTGGAGGATATTGCAATGATCTCCGGGCTTCCGATCGAGGGCAGGGCTCTGACCGGGAAGGTGAAGTGTGAGGGGTGGCGACAACGGGTTGCAGGATTGGTTGGTGTTGAACCACCACCGTGGCTTAATGAAACCAAGAAGGATCCTAGGCCATCCGGTGTGTTGTTCTCGTGGATACGAGAACATTTTTACGAGTGCCCAAAGAATGCCAGTCCGGCGGTTGTGGAGCAGTACGCCAGGGCTTACTTATGGAATCTCTTGACCCAAGTGGTGTTTCCGGATGGCACGGGGGGCACAGCCTCCTGGATGTTCTTGGACCCTCTTCGTAACTGGGATGTTAAGTGGAGTTGGGGGTCCGCGGCACTAGCCTTCCTGTACCGTCAGGTAATGCTTAATATGATGCATTTTCATTATATGAAATAGATGTTTGCGTGTGATCATTTAACGTGTGTACAAATGTGCAGTTGGACGGAGCATGTATGAGGAGTAAGCCGAAATCTTGTCTTGGTGGTTTCGTTTGGGCCCTACAGATTTGGATGTGGGAGCGTATCCCTGTTGGCCGTAACGTCACCATTCCTCCGGAAGAACCTTGGGAGTGGGATTTTGACGGGGATGAGGAGCGGTACCCCACTATCGCACACACATGGGCTAATGTCCAAGTGTCGAGTATCGCCGCCATGGGGCGGTACATTGCATACATAAGCGAGCTTGACATGCTGAGTTATAATCAGGTAATTATCGAAATACTTTGCCATCAATCCTGGATTTATTTTTGTGCATGAGCGAGTGACATGTTGTGATGTAGGTCAATTGGAGGCCGTACATGGTACTTAGGCAGTTTCCTTTGAGCAATATGTGCCTTCGTGACAGACATCTTTGGCGTGTGCGGTGCCCCTTGATATGCTTTTTTGCGGTCGAGTGGCATCTTCCACATCGTGTTGCAAAGCAATTTGGAGTACAACAACGCACCCCGCCGGACTACGTTGAGACAAGTGTGCAGCTACATAGGTGAGAGTTTTTTGTACCACATGTTGATCAATGTCTAACACTAAAAATTAAAACTGATGTATTCTTCTCATTCTTTGTAGGACGAGCCGGCAAAACTACAAGAATGTCACGAATTGGGAGGATCACCACCTTATGTGGGTGGACATGTGGAATGCTCAGAGGAATGCTCGAGTTGAAAATGATCACACACTCGACAACGACGAGGAGGCATATCTAAGGCATTTGGAGTGGCTTCGCCAAGAGTACAGAGTTATCCACAAGGGTGCTTGGACTCGTGCCGACTGCTTGGACGTAATGCCAAGTGAGGCTGCTGATGGTGCATTCAACAACTCTATTAGGGAGACCATTGGAGCGCACCTAGATTATGGCCCTCTGCATGACCGAGTGGTATGTCTCTCTTTTGTCTCTCTTTTGAAATATGAGCATGTGTCATTTCTTCGTGAGTGATGTGTGACATATGTTTTATTCAGGGCACGGAGCTATGGAGATGTATCAATGAAAGTAATGTGGTGCTTGGCCGTGCCCCTGGTCCACAAACGGACGGGCTTGTTAGGAGTACTCTGCAGGTTAGAGGCCTTGTTAATCGTTGCCGCACACTAGCCGCTTTGTAATATGAACATGTGCTTTCTTTCATCGTAACTCTTTTTGCATATTAACATGTCAATGTCTTTCCTTGTGCAGAAGGTCGTGAATCGTTGCCGCACACTAGCCGCTCTACTTTCTTGCCACGGTGGTTCATCCACGGATGTGCGGGCACGTGCTCAGTATACAATGGATGTGCTTTCTTCCGCTCGTCCATCTTCCAGCCGAGCACGTGCTTCTTCCGCTCGTCCATCTTCGAGCGGAGCTCGTGCTTCTTCGAGCCGAGCACGGATTGAGGAAGAGGAAGAGGAAGAGGAGACAGACGAAGAAGCGGATCCGGACTATATGGAGCTTCGGGCTTCGTAGATGGAAGATGCTCCGCAGCCAACTCAACCTTCTCAGCCGTCAGAAGCAGCATGCCGAGCTAGCTCAAGAATCAGCTGACGTCCAGGATGGCAGAACACTCCAGAGGGCTACATGAGGAGGGGGAAGATGGCTGCGAAAAGAGGGAAGAAGTGAAGTGATGACTGATGCTTTATGTGTCCTGAACTTTTTATGTAGGTTTGTGTCTCCCTGCGAAAAGAGGGAAGAAGTGAATATGTGAACTTGTTATGTTTTATGTCTCGCGGACTTGTTAGTACTATGTCTCCTTGACTTATTAACTATTATGTGGATCCTAGACTTGTTAACTATTATGTCTCCTTGACTTATTAACTATTATGTGGATCCTAGACTTGTTAACTATTATGTCAGTTGGATTATGTTGATTTTGTTGTGAAAATATGTGCCATTGCTATCTGTGCTGGACTTGATAATTTTGCTGTCAAAATATGTGCCATTTGCATCTGGCAGAAATTCTTATGTGATAGGCATAGTAAGTTGGCAACGCCAACTTCATTGGCGTTTCAATGCAGGGTGGCAACGCCGAAGACCCCTGGCGTTTCTAAGAAGGATTGAAACGCCGAGGCCCCCTGGCGTTTCAAGCCCACATGGAAACGTTTGTGCTGCATGTGTTTCCATGGTACTGTCTTAAAGGAACGCCAAGGTAACTATTGGCGTTTCTATATAGGGCAGAAACGCCAACGCCCTTGGCGTTGCAAGAAAATATAGAAGCGCCATATCCTTTGGCGTTTCCAGAAAACATAGAAACGTCGTAGCCTTTGGCGTTTGGCACATAACAGAACCAAAAATAATAATAAACAGTGGGAGAGTGTAGAAGTAAGAATAGGATGCATAAAGACAAGAAGTACAACCAAGAGAGAGAGAAATTGAGAGAGATAAGTGCAATAGCACTAAGCATGATTATTAGAACTTTAAATAGCGAAAGAACATAAGAGTTAGAAGTTGCAAAAAAGAGACCTCCTCTACACATGATAATCAAGATATAACACAACACATGCTATACAATCACGTTTTGTGGTACACTTAAAATATCACATAACACATAGCACAACTAGAAAATACACAGAGCATATATGAGTACACCAATTAAGAGTACACATAGAGGTGTCTATAGCAATTGAACACATAGAGGAGTCCATAGCAATTAAGAGTACACATAGAGGAGTCCATAGCAATTGAACACATAGAGGAGTCAATAGCAATTAAGAGTACACATAGAGGAGTCCATAGCAATTTAACACATGGAGGAGTCCATAAAGAACCACATTGGTCTATTGTGTAGAGAAAGACCCCTTTCCCTTCTTCTTCTTCCTCTCTTCTTCTTCTTCCTCCTCCATTTTCCTTATGAGATGAGCCTCGTGAACCACCCTCTCCATGAATAGCTTATTCTCCCTCTCTTTCTTTGCCTTCTCAAAAGCCCAAAGTTTCTTACATCTCTCTTCAAAATCCTTTTGCCGTTGCGCAGCTGCCTTCTCACATGCAATCTTCACCTTGTCCGTCATCGCGATCTCCTGAAATGTCATTCTTTCTTTTTCCTTCATCTTCTCTTCGAACTCCTCTTGCCTCTTCCTCTCTAGTGCGGCTGCATCCTCCTCTCTCAACTTCCTCGCAGCCTTCTCCCACCACCCCGGCATATCACCTTCCCCATCCTTCTCCTCCACCCCCTTCATTGTTGCCGTGTTGGGTTGAGAAGCTGCCATATCTACGAAAAATTGCAAGACATTAGTTAGTAAGGACAAAAAGAACATGAAAAAAATATTGTACAACATGGAAATAATATTGAAATGCAGCCACGTACGGAAATGGTCCATCTAGGTATCCAACCATTCCTCTAGCACGACCACGGCCTCTACCCATGAAACCTCCTCTACCACCACCCGAACCTCTACCTCTGCCACGAGCACCACCACCGGTAACTCGGCCTCTACCAGGACCACCAGCGCTTATACCACGGCCACCACCAAGTCCACCACCGGAACCTCGGCCACCACCAAGTCCACCACCGGAACCTCGGCCACCACCAAGAGCACCACCGGATCCTCGGCCACCACCAAGACCACCACCGGATCCTCGGCCACCACCAAGACCACCACTTGAACCACCTCTTCCACCGGCATCAGTAGTAGAAGCATTGCGCCCTTTTGAAGTTTTGTTTGTTTTGCAAGTCCTCTTGTTGTGTGTCGTTTTATTGCAATCACCGCATTGGTTCCTATCACGTGGCTCCATGAAATGTCCACTACCAAACTCTCTGGTGCTCATGAGTTCATCCATATCATTCCTGTATCGCTTTGTTCTCCTTCTACCCTTGGGTTGTACCATCATCTCCGGATCCGGCCTAATGTTAGGGCCGTGATACTCTGGCCACTGTGATGCGTCCAGAAAAGGGTGGAATCTAGACGCCCATGTTAACTTCTGAGTTTGCAAGTTGAATTCATGCAACCTCACAACTACTCCATCAGAGACGGGCAAATTCCTCATGTGGGCCGCCGTCATCATGTGCGAGCATGGCCAGTGGTACTTACTAGGCTGCTCACAAGTGCAATGCCGTGTCCGAAGAGCCACCTTAAATGAGCGACCACCATATGATTCTACATCTCTCGTTGTCTCACCTGGCTCATTCACTTGGTATTTCATTTCAACATTATCGAAACAAGTGGCTCGCTGGATGGCTGACTTGTCTTTCTGATACTCTAGCCACTCGGCAACCTTCTTCGGATAAATCTCATTGGGAGGCTTCTCCTGGATGTGGTAAATAATGGGCCGAAATCACTGTTCTGACCTTATACGCAAAGAATTGCACAAAATGAACTCGACAGGAAAGTATTTCATGATCTGACCCTTTTAGAAACGCCACAGCCCGCGGCGTTGCTGCTTCACATAGAAACGCCGAGGCACCTCGTGTTGCTGCCCTGGCCCCACGGTCAGGTCCCCCTGCTGACGTGGCAGGCCAGAAACGCTGAGCCAGATAGCGTTTCTGGAAACGCCATGGGCCTTTGGCGTTTCTGGACACCATTGAAACGCCATGGACTGTGGCGTTTCTTACCAAGATATTTAATTGGCTGTGGTCCCCCCCTCACTCTCACCCACCACTCACCCCTCACTCTCTTCTCCCCATTGGCCCCCCTCGAGCTGAAGCCCCTTTTCCCCTTTGTCTCCCCCACTTAAACCACCTCAAATCCTTGCAAATCGATTGCGTTGGTCCGTGGATCCGGTGTCATTTCCGTTCCTTGAGGTAATCTCCTTCATCTCACAATTTTTTATTGGTTGGATTTGTGTATTTGGATGGATTTGTTAATTTGGATCCTAACCCTAGTTTTGAACATTGTTCCATAATATGATGTTTGTAGTGTTTACTAATGAGTATGGTTGGTCCAATAGCGTTGATTTGTGATGTGTATGAACAAACCTTAGGGTTTGTGTTATGCTTAATGTTAGGATTTAGGGTTAGGGTTAGGGTTTGGGTAATGCTTAATTTGGATGGACATTGTTGTTCTTAGTGGTTTTGTATGCAATGTGTTATACTTTGCATTGTTCCTTTGTTGTACTTATGTTCCCCTTTTTTAGATGGAGAAGATTGTGAATATTCATTATGTTGACAAAGTGGGATTTATGAATGTTGATATTGTTGACAAGTATGAGGAAGTGTTGATATTTCTTGAGAGTCCTAGTTATGAAGAGGTTGTGCAAGAAACACGGATAAGATTAAAGTGGGTGGATGCAAGTGACCAAGTTGAATTAGTAGGAAGATATGATGTTGGGTTGGCACACAAGTGTCGAATGAAGACAATGCCTATCAAGTCCAATTTGCATTGGGGTGCATATAAGGAGGTTGTTGCATCCTCGGAAGTCAAATCACTCGAAGTGTTTGCAAGTAAGGTGGTCAAGGCTCCTCTCTTTCATCTTGACTTGAACCAAACCTTAGTAGATGATGTGAGCCCGATTGTTGAGCAAAGAGTTGACGTGGAAGCCAATGCAATGAGCCAACCTCATGTTAGCCAATCAAATGAATTTGAGGTGAAAGATATTAAACATGACAACGAACAAGTTGATAATGTCAATGAGTATCCCCAATATGAGTTCGGAGGTAGTGCACCGATCAATGATGATGGTCATGACTCCGACGAAGAGTATGAGAGGCACCAGAACATTGTTGGTGATGTAGAGGCTGAAGTAAGGCATAAGGACATAGATCCTGGCATTATCTATCAGCGTGCTTATGTGGATGACTCGGATGATGAAGGCCCGGTGAATGAGTTGGACGAGGATGGCTTCAATGAGAAAGAAGCAGAGTGGTACACAAAAATCACCGGTAGGGATCACAAAGTCCCCTTGTTTTGTGATGTTAGCCTTGCAGATAAGGCAATAGTCGATGGTGGCATGAGCAAGACAAATGAGGCTAGACAGTTCCCAAGTAGTACACCCGACGAGATTTCTATGTCTTACCTAAGGAAAGGTTTGATGTTCGAGCACATGCTAGAATTCAAGATGTTGTTGTGTGAGTATGCTGTCAAACACCACAGGCCTTTCATAGTTGTTCACTCGGACTGCAACAAGCGATACACCGTGAAATGTGAGGTAGAAAGATGCAAATGGAAAGTCAATGGAAGACTCACGAAAGATGGTTGGTGGAAGATAACTAGTTGCAAAGCCACTCACCAATGCACACCGCCGACCGTAGAAGCACGGACGACACACCGTCAGCTAACCTCGGAATTCATCGGTTATAAATACCAGAAACATATAGCCGAGGATCCAACCATTAAAGTGAAGTTGTTGATGAGTTGGGTTGAAGATAAGTTTGGATATAAGGTCAAGTACGGGAAGACATGGAAGGCCAAGCAAGTCGCTCTTAGAATGTTGTATGGTGGATGGGAAGAGGCGTACAACATGCTACCCAGGTTGTTGGGAGCGATGTCCTATAGAAACCCAGGAATGTACCACTATGTCCAAGATATTGAAGGAGTGTTCCGTCGTGCCTTTTGGACGTTTGGCCCATGCATTGCAGCTTTTGAGCATTGTCGTCCGG
This sequence comes from Elymus sibiricus, assembly GCA_039707655.1. Classification (NCBI taxonomy): domain Eukaryota; kingdom Viridiplantae; phylum Streptophyta; class Magnoliopsida; order Poales; family Poaceae; genus Elymus; species Elymus sibiricus. The sequence goes on from CM077664.1 coordinate 353,614,927, forward strand.
TTTTGTCTATAGATGGAACATTCTTGACAGGCAAATACAAGGGCACACTCATGATAGCAATGGCACATGATGCTAATGATCAGGTGTTGCCTGTGGCATTTGCTTTGGTGTCCGTGGAGAACCAAGACAACTGGGAATGGTTCATGAGACTTGTGAGGAGCACGGTCATTCCTCCGAATAGGGAGGTATGCATCATATCCGATCGGCACCAAGGCATATTGAAGACCGTGGATATTCACATTCCAGGGCATGTGAGGCTTCACCACCGATGGTGTACGAGGCACTTCGTTGCAAACTTTTACAGGGCTTGTAAGAACAAGGATCTTTGCAAGGATCTTAACTCCGCATGTGTAGCCTTCTCCGTTAAGTCGTTCACGACACGCTTGGACACAATCTATGAGAAGGCAAACGAAGGTGGGAAAGAATTCCTACAAAGGAATATTGATGAGAGACACAAGTGGTCACGGGCATTTGACGAAGGAGGCATGAGATATGGTGACATGACAAGCAATCTTGTTGAGTGCTTAAACTTTGTCTTGAAGGGTGCCCGTCAGTTGCCGGTGACGGCAATAGCGGAATATACCTTTTACAAGCTAAATGAGTATTTTCTGAAGCACTCCGATGAAATCGACAAGTTGATTGCCGATAGTGAGAAGCCTCCCAATGAGATTTATCCGAAGAAGGTTGCCGAGTGGCTAGAGTATCAGAAAGACAAGTCAGCCATCCAGCGAGCCACTTGTTTCGATAATGTTGAAATGAAATACCAAGTGAATGAGCCAGGTGGGACAACGAGAGATGGAGAATCATATGGTGGTCGCTCATTTAAGGTGGCTCTTCGGACACGGCATTGCACTTGTGAGCGGCCTAGTAAGTACCACTGGCCATGCTCGCACATGATGACGGCGGCCCGCATGAGGAATTTGCCCGTCTCTGATGGAGTAGTTGTGAGGTTGCATGAATTCAACTTGCAAACTCATAAGTTAACATGGGCGTCTAGATTCCACCCTTTTCTGGACGCATCACAGTGGCCAGAGTATCACGACCCTAACATTAGGCCGGATCCGGAGATGATGGTACAACCCAAGGGTAGAAGGAGAACAAAGCGATACAGGAATGATATGGATGAACTCATGAGCACCAGAGAGTTTGGTAGTGGACATTTCATGGAGCCACGTGATAGGAACCAATGCGGTGATTGCAATGAAACGACACACAACAAGAGGACTTGCAAAACAAACAAAACTTCAAAAGGGCATAATGCTTCTACTAGTGATGCTGGTGGCAGAGGTGGTTCAAGTCGTCGTGGTAGAGGTTCCGGTGGGGATCCTCTTGGTGGCCGAGGATCCGGTGGTGGTCTTGCTGGTGGCCGAGGATCTGGTGGTGGACTTGGTGGTGGCCGAGGATCTGGTGGTGCTCTTGGTGGTGGCCGAGGATCCGGTGGTGCTCTTGGTGGTGGCCGAGGATCCGGTGGTGGACTTGGTGGTGGCCGTGGTATAAGCGTTGGTGGTCGTGGTAGAGGCCGAGTTACCGGTGGTGGTGCTCGTGGCAGAGGTAGAGGTTCGGGTGGTGGTAGAGGAGGTTTCATGGGTAGAGACCGTGGTCGTGCTAGAGGAATGGTTGGATACCTAGATGGACCATTTCCGTACATGGCTGCATTTCAATATTATTTTCATGTTGTTCAATATTTTTTTTATGTTCTTTTTGTCCTTACTAACTAATGTCTTGCAATTTTTCGTAGATATGGCGGCTTCTCAACCCAACAAGGCAACAATGAAGGGGGTGGAGGAGAAGGATGGGGAAGGTGAGATGCCGGGGTGGTGGGAGAAGGCTGTGAGGAAGTTGAGAGAGGAGGATGCAGCCGCACTAGAGAGGAAGAAGCAAGAGGAGTTCGAAGAGAAGATGAAGGAAAAAGAAAGAATGACATTTCAGGAGATCGCGATGACGGACAAGATGAAGATTGCATGTGAGAAGGCAGCTGCGCAACGGCAAAAGGATTTTGAAGAGAGATGTAAGAAACTTTGGGCTTTTGAGAAGGCAAAGAAAGAGAGGGAGAATAAGCTATTCATGGAGAGGGTGGTTCACGAGGCTCATCTCATAAGGAAAAGGGAGGAGGAAGAAGAAGAAGAGAGGAAGAAGAAGAAGGGAAAGGGGCCTTTCTCTACACAATAGAGCAATGTGGTTCTTTATGGACTCCTCTATGTGTTAAATTGCTATGGACTCCTCTATGTGTTAAATTGCTATGGACTCCTCTATGTGTACTCTTAATTGCTATGGACTCCTCTATGTGTTCAATTGCTGTGGACTCCTCTATGTGTACTCTTAATTGCTATGGACTCCTCTATGTGTTCAATTGCTATGGACTCCTCTATGTGTACTCTTCAATTGCTATGGACTCCTCTATGTGTACTCTTAATTGGTGTACTCATATATGCTCTGTGTATTTTCTAGTTGTGCTATGTGTTATGTGATATTTTAAGTGTACCACAAAACGTGATTGTATAGCATGTGTTATGTTATATCTTGATTATCATGGATCACTATCTCTCTTATTTTTTGTTTATCATCTTCTCATTCTTTCTTACAAGTTCTCAAGGTCTCTATTTTACTTATAAATCTAAATCTTCTTACTCTATGTTCTTTCGCTATTTAAAGTTCTAACTCTATCTTCTTTCGCTATTTAAAGTTCTTCTCAAGGTCTCTTTTTTGCAACTTCTAACTCTTATGTTCTTTCGCTATTTAAAGTTCTAATAATCATGCTTAGTGCTATTGCACTTATCTCTCTCAAATTCTCTCTCTCTTGGTTGTACTTCTTGTCTTTATGCATCCTATTCTTAGTTCTACACTCTCCCACTGTTTATTATTTTTTTTGGTTCTGTTATGTGCCAAACGCCAAAGGCTACGACATTTCTATGTTTTCTGGAAACGCCAAAGGATATGGCGTTTCTACGTTTTCTTGCAACGCCAATGGCGTTGGCGTTTCTGCCCTATATAGAAACGCCAATAGTTAGCTTGGCGTTCCTTTAAGACAGTACCATGGAAACACATGCAGCAGAAACGTTTCCATGTGGGCTGGAAACGCCAGGGAGACTCGGCGTTTCAATCCTTCTTAGAAACGCCAGGGGTCTTCGGCGTTGCCACCCTGCATTGAAACGCCACTGAAGTTGGCGTTACCAACTTACTATGCCTATCACATAAGAATTTCTGCGAGATGCAAATGGCACATATTTTGATAGAAAAATTATCAAGTCCAGCACAGATAGCAATGGCACATATTTTCACAACAAAATCAACATAATCCAACTGACATAATAGTTAACAAGTCTAGGATCCACATAATAGTTAATAAGTCAAGGAGACATAATAGTTAACAAGTTTAGGATCCACATAATAGTTAATAAGTCAAGGAGACATAGTACTAACAAGTCCGCGAGACATAAAACATAACAAGTTCACACATTCACTTCTTCCCTCTTTTTGCAGGGAGACACAAACCTACATGAAAAGTTCAGGACACATAAAGCATCAGTCATCACTTCACTTCTTCCCTCTTTTCGCAGCCATCTTCCCCCTCCTCATGTATCCCTCTGGAGTGTTCTGCCATCCTGGACGTTGCTGATTCTTGAGCTAGCTCGGCGTGCTGCTTCTGACGGCTGAGAAGGTTGAGTTGGCTGCGGAGCATCTTCCATCTGCGAAGCCCGAAGCTCCATATAGTCCGGATCCGCTTCTTCGTCTGTCTCCTCTTCCTCTTCCTCTTTCTCAATCCGTTCTCGGCTCGAAGAAGCACGAGCTCCTCTCGAAGATGGACGAGCGGAAGAAGCACATGCTTGGCTGGAAGATGGACGAGCGGAAGAAAGCACATCCATTGTATACTGAGCACGTGCCCGCACATCCATGGATGAACCACCGTGGCGAGAAAGTAGAGCGGCTAGTGTGCGGCAACGATTAACGACCTTCTGCACAAGGAAAGACATTGACATGTTAATATGCAAAAGGAGTTACGATGAAAGAAAGCACATGTTCATATTACAAAGAGGCTAGTGTGCGGCAACGATTAACAAGGCCTCTAACCTGCAGAGTACTCCTAACAAGCCCGTCCGTTTGTGGACCAGGGGCACGGCCAAGCACCACATTACTTTCATTGATACATCTCCATAGCTCCGTGCCCTGAATAAAACATATGTCACACAACACTCACGAAGAAATGACACATGCTCATATTTCAAAAGAGAGACAAAAGAGAGACATACCACTCGGTCATGCAGAGGGCCATAATCTAGGTGCGCTCCAATGGTCTCCCTAATAGAGTTGTTGAATGCACCATCAGCAGCCTCACTTGGCATTATGTCCAAGCAATCGGCACGAGTCCAAGCACCCTTGTGGATAACTCTGTACTCTTGGCGAAGCCACTCCAAATGCCTTAGATATGCCTCCTCGTCGTTGTCGGGTGTGTGATCATTTTCAACTCGAGCATTCCTCTGAGCATTCCACATGTCCACCCACATAAGGTGGTGATCCTCCCAATTCGTGACATTCTTGTTGTTTTGCTGGCTCGTCCTACAAAGAATGAGAAGAATACATCAGTTTTAATTTTTCGTGTTAGACATTGATCAACATGTGGTACAAAAAACTCTCACCTATGTAGCTGCACACTTGTCTCAACATAGTCCGGCGGGGTGCGTTGTTGTACTCCAAATTGCTTTGCAACACGATGTGGAAGATGCCACTCGACCGCAGAAAAGCATATCAAGGGGCACCGCACACGCCAAAGATGTCTGTCACGAAGGCACATATTGCTCAAAGGAAACTGCCTAAGTACCATGTACGGCCTCCAATTGACCTACATCACAACATGTCACTCGCTCATGCACAAAAATAAATTTAGGATTGATGGCAAACTATTTGGATAATTACCTGATTATAACTCAGCATGTCAAGCTCGCTTATGTATGCCTTGTACCGCCCCATGGCGGCGATACTCGACACTTGGACATTAGCCCATGTGTGTGCGATAGTGGGGTACCGCTCCTCATCCCCGTCAAAATCCCACTCCCAAGGTTCTTCCGGAGGAATGGTGACGTTACGGCCTACAGGGATACGCTCCCACATCCAAATTTGTAGGGCCCAAACGAAACCACCAAGACAAGATTTCGGCTTACTCCTCATACATGCTCCGTCCAACTGCACATTTGTACACACGTTAAACGATCACACGCAAACATCTATTTCATATAATGAAAATGCATCATATTAAGCATTACCTGACGGTACAGGAAGGCTAGTGTTGCGGACCCCCAACTCCACTTAACATCCCAGTTACGAAGAGGGTCCATGAACATCCAGGAGGCTATGTCCCCCGTGCCATCCGGAAACACCACTTGGGTCAAGAGATTCCATAAGTAAGCCCTGGCATACTGCTCCACAACCGCCGGACTGGCATTCTTTGGGCACTCGTAAAAATGTTCTCGTATCCACGAGAACAACACACCGGATGGCCTAGGGTCCGTCTTGGTTTCATTAAGCCACGGTGGTGGTTCAACACCAACCAATCCTGCAACCCGTTGTCGCCACCCCTCACACTTCACCTTCCCGGTCAGAGCCCTGCCCTCGATCGGAAGCCCGGAGATCATCGCAATATCCTCCAAAGTGATGGTCATCTCACCAAGAGCAAGGTGGAAAGAGTGCGTCTCCGGCCTCCAACGGTCCGTAAGGGCGGTAATGGCCGTCGAGTTCAGCCATGGTGGTGTGCCTTTAAAGTTGAGCACAAACTGAAGAAGATCCATTCTTCTAAAATAAGGCTAGTAGCGAAGGTCATATTTGAGAGATTCACGCGGGTTGTGGCCCCTCAACCGAAGTACTGGAGGAACCTAAAAAAACAAACGCACAATTTTGTTACTTCTCTCAACAAGTCACAATATGAAAATCAAACAATGTAGATACATAATTACCTCCCCTCTTTCCACTAGCACAGCACGATGCTTGCTCTCGTAATAATCATCAAGGCCGGGATATTTATCCGGCTCAAACATCCTACATGATACATTATAGACTACTTAATATGAATGCTTAAAACTTTGAACACGTTATAAAATACTCTCTAAATCCACTTGCATTTTACACAATGCTTAAAACTTTTCACCACATTCACATACATACATACACAATCATACATACATAATACACATTTGAAATTCTATCTAAAGTCACAAGCATTTAAAATTCTATCTAAAGTCACAAGCATTTAAAATTCTATCTAAAGTCACAAGCATATTTTAAAAAAAAAGACACTTTCAACCAAACTTATCACAAAGATTTATTCAAACTTATTAGGAACAAATAATCTTAGGATTCAACCTAATACAATTTTTTTCCCATCTCTAAATCCAATACTAAACAATAGCAAGTGCTTCAACACAACTACTATATCTTCCTTCTAAACAAAATCTAATCCAAACAATGTTCAAATAAATCACAAAAAATGGATCTTAGGGTTCCACCATGTTTCAAATAATGCATCTAAAATAGGCAATATTGACTGATTTTTTTTGGAGGAATAGGGGGAGAATACCTCAAGCAACTTGGGGATGATCCGATCCACGAGTTCTAACGGCCAAAATAGAAGATTTGGGAGGGATTTGGAGGAGAGGACAGAGGGGCGAAACCTCTGTTCGTCCTGGCGGCTGGAGGAAGAGGCGGGGCTGCGAGTGGGCTGGGTCCCACCCGCGGCCCCGCGGTCGTTACTTAATTCAGGCCAGAAACGCCACAGTCCATGGCGTTTCCATGGTGGCCAGAAACACCAGAGGTCCTTGGCATTTCCAGAAACGCTAGATAGCTCGGCGTTTCTGGCTAGCCACGTCAGCAGGTCAGCAACGCGACATGCCTCGGCATTTCTATGTGAAGCAGCAACGCCGCGGGCTGTGGCGTTTCTAAAAGGGTCAGATCGTGAAATACTTTCCTGTCGAGTTTATTTTGTGCAATTCTTTGCGTATAAGGTCAGAACAGTGATTTCGGCCGAAAAAATCGATCTCACGCAACCCTAGCAGCTCCTAGCAACCACCCCGGCGCTGATCTGCCGGCGCCCACCGCAGGCACGATGCTGCGGTCATTCCTCGCTGGCCGTCACCCTCGCCCTCTCCTCTCCCATCGCCATGAGTGCCGCCGCCTGGCCCAGCTCGGCCACCGAGCGGACGCGATTCCGTCACGGAGCTACATGTCGTCCGGGGACGAGACGACGGACAGCGACATCGATCGCTGCTCGGAGGCCAAGGTCGTGACACCTACCTCTGCTAACCGATACGGCCGCACGTCCCTAGGCTACAGGAAGGGTCATTTGTACCTGGTGCTCGACGACTGGAAGAAGGGCTTCAGCATCCACAAGCTGGACCTGCACGACGGCTCGGACTGCAGCGACTTGGCCCTGCGGCCTCCGGTCCACCGCCAATCAAGCGAACAAACTAATTACTTGAGCTTCGCTGCCGTTAGCAGCAACATCATCGCCACCGGAAATCTAGGCTCCCCGGGGAAAGGTTGCGTCACCCTCGCTTACGACACCGAGACAGCGGGGCTGTCTATCATCCGTGATCTTCCAAAACCATTGCATGGTCATTGGATCCACGCGGCGGCGGCCGGGAACGAGCTGTACACCTTCGTGGGCGACTTGGATGATATGGAGGGTTGCTACAAAGGATGCATGCATCACCTCGAAGATGTGCCTCCGCCGACGGACAGGGAGGCGTACTGGTGGGGGAACAGAGACCACTAGTCATGGAGCAGCATCCCATCGACACTCCCTTTCAACGTGTACGAAATGTTGTCGATTGCAGTGCATCCGGAGGGAGGAGGGCGCACACTGTTTGTATCGGTGGAGGGTGGTGGAGCCTCAAACCCCTGGAGCGAGGGCAATGGCGATGGTTACTTGGACCTCTTCGGTGAGGACACCCCCTCCCGCACCTACTCCTATGACATCGAGAGCGGCAAGTGGACGGGCCACTGGGAGTGGGGTCTATCCTTTTTCGGCCAAGTCCACTATGACAAGGAGCTCGATGCATGGGTTGGGCTCCACAAGGCACATGGATACCTAGATGGCTATATCTCCTCGTGCGACGTCATTTCTCCCACCGAAAGTCCCGCGCAGTCGGCCTGGAAGTTATGCACGGAGAGGTTGTTCGATCCTCATGCGGCGGCCATGATGCTATATATGGATAGGCACGTCCCGGCTAGTCTTGTGTACATGGGTGACAGTACCTATTGTCTCGTCGAGGTTGTGCCTCAAGAAAGATTTAAGCGGAGGCGCTGCACCAACACCGGTAGCAAGTGCATGATCCGTTTGCCGATGTTTCGGCTCAAGTACGGCAAGATCGGCGAGCTCAGAACCACCGCGCACAGGCCTAACCGCTCCTATCTTTTTCCCAAATATAATGAGGGTTTTCAGGTGCAGGCATTCTGGGTGTGATGGAGGTTGTATGGCACCAGATGTTGGATGCATGGCGCATGGTTAAAATTAAGTTGAATCTCTTGTGAATTGCTACAATATTTACGAGGTTGTCTGGTCGGTGCTTGTTAAATGCTTAATTTTTCAGATCATTACATATGTTCTAGCTAGACACACTTTAAGTTGGACTATACAAACTTTAAGTTGGACTACATGAATTTGTGGTGTCAGGGAAGAAGTGAAACTTGTATGATCTGTTTCAATGTTTCGAGAAATTGTTATCTTGCAATTAACAAACACTAGAAGCGTAAGTGCACCTGCGCCGCTTAGGTTGTAACTGTTTTGTATAGTGTGCTTGCATGCTCTGTTTCCCCCCATGAATTTTCGGTTGTGGTGCATGAGTAAAGCGCTGGATTTTGTCCTCTCTATTTGGGGTGATTTCTAAAATCGAGCTTCGTTGTGCAAATATGGCATGCGCTAAGTCCAACACATTTTTGAGGTGGAGGCCATCTTCATTTATTGGAGAATCAGATCTCAAATCTAGATGAATAATGGTAAGTTGGTCGTGGCATCACAACATTAATCTATAAAGCAGAAAAGATAGCTAATAAAAAGAAAATTTAGACAATACAGGTTGTGAAGAGGTGATCTCTCATGATATGAGAACCCAGTGTTGAATCAACTTCAGTGTTGATTGCTCCATGAGTCCAAGACTTCTTGGAACCAGAATGATTTGCTGAACTTTTGTACACGGAGAAGTGAATAAAACACCGATAGCAATGCTAAAAAGGAGCATTTTATCCTACCGCCAATACTTTGGCATTGTACTAACTTTATGGGTCAAGATTGATCGCATACTTGACAATATCCAATAAACACACCTATGTGAGCCATTTTAGCTGCCCATCACAATTATCTAATCTGGCTAGAAACAAATGAAAATAATTTTGAGTGTAGAGTATCCTTTAATAATTAAGGTTCATGGTAACCCAGGAATGTCACATGAGTTAGAAGTTTAACATGAAGCACAATGATTAGCATGCATTTTTTAAAAGATGAATCAAGTCTAACACACTAATAGGGTTACAACATAACTCAGTTGTCAACTTTCATTTGTGTGGCGAAAAGGATATCCCCCTTTTTTGATCCATTGGTCTTCACACCAGTTCTATACCGTAGCTACAAACACTACTTTTGAGTCGAAAGAGACTCGCATTCTTGAGACACCCGAGCTTATCCGACACCAATTTGTAGGGGAACGCAGCAGAAAACAAAAATTTCCGCACTACGAACAACCCAGGTCCACTATGAAGATTGCATACAAGGTTTTGATCCGATCGTTACCGACTCGTAGCGCAGCGGAAGTAGAGTCGATGTAGATCGTCGGTGCAGATCCCCGCAGCTAGGATTTACAACCTCCCAACCGCGAGGATGTACTCCCTCGTTCGCTCCTCGGACAGTCCCTCAGGCAGCCCTTCGGGAGGCAGTCGGACAGTCCCTCGGAACTCGGACGGTCACTCGGATAGCCCTTCGGGAGGACACTCGAACAGCCCCTCGGACAAAAGATCGAATCTACGACCTCTCTACGGGGTTGCACACATACGGTGTCACCTATCCGGCAGGGCTTCGCCGTCCAGAACTAGTTTCGACAACCTTTCGGCTCTACGAAACTATTTCGTGGGAGGGAGAGAAGAAAGGCAGATCATGCATGACATTTGGTGAGAGAGTTGGAGTGTGTGTGGAAAGCCCTTCTCCACCTCTATTTATAGGAGAAGGAGGGGTGGAGGGGCTGAAATTTCAGCCACCAAAAACATGTGCCCCCCCCCCACAAAACAAGCTCCCACCAAAGGTGGGGAGTTGTCTCATGGGGGCCCCCCTTTCCACCATGGCGCCTCAACATGGGGCTGCCACCTCCTCCCAACACATCCCACAATATGTGGGGGCTGCCCCCCACCATGCCCCCCAACACCTTGTCCACCAACAAGGGGGCTGCCCCCTAAAGGGGGCACCCCCAAAAACAGCCCAAAACAGCCCCCACGAAACGTGGGATCTTGTCCCCTCTCACTGGAACAAGATGTTTTCCCGCGTGTATTTTCCGGAAAAATTCCTGAAGGTCCCAGAACATTTCCGGCACCCTCTAAAATATTCTGGACGCGCTCTAGAACATTTCCGGTATGATGGTTTTATTCCAAAACATTTTCGTTAACTCCGAAACACTTCCGGTTTTCTCTCCGGAACTTTTCCGTGATCTCCGAAACTTTTCCGGTGACTTTCTCTCAGACTCCCTGTCTAGTGTTCAGTAGATAGATGACCCTTAAGCGTGTGACCCTATAGGTTCGGTGAAGTATAGACATGACCGGAACACTTTCCGATCAATGATCAACATCGGAGCCGTGGACACCCATATTGACCCCTATACCCACACGAATAAATATTCGAGTGAATCTCTAGTTGCCATGTGCTATTCCTGTTGCTTTGCGATATGTTACAAATACCTGAGGTGAGATTTATCGGCATCCCCGTGGATCAACACTTGTCCACAATGCCAGTTACCTCGTTACCGGTTTTGTTCTCTTTTCTCGTTCCTGTGTTCCGGCATCCCTGTGATCAAATCACATTGTGTCTGGCCAGACGATGATGGATACCATAACACCGAGAGGGCCCAAAGAATATCTCTCCATCGTCGGAGGAGCAAATCCCAATCTTGAGCTATCAAGTCCCTTGTCATACTTTTTTATGAACCCGTAAGCCGCCGTAATAGCCACTCATTTACGGATGACGTTTAACAAACCCCAAAGTTCATGAAGCAAGCATGAAGAAACTCGATACTCTCATGGTCTAAGGAATTATGCAAACGTTAACTATCTCTGTGTTATTAACCATTAACTTGTGATGAATGTATCTCATAGCATAACATCAATCGGGTCGATTCAACACAAATGTTCTTCTAACATTGTGCCCTCAAAGTTGCCAGCATAGTCATGTCCATGATCAGGAAAACAGAACCATCATGCAACACTTAAACCAGTCTTAGAGGCCAGACTAGGAATACATTTTACCGTTTATTATTCCACACGTGCATATGAGTTTTTCTCCGAGCCTCGTGGTTATTGCAGACTCGCGAACCATAGCAGTTATAGCATGGAAAACATAATTATGAACATGGGGATAAATAATAACATTTATTATTGCCTCTAGGGCATATCTCCCACAGACTCCCACTTGCACTAGAGTCAATAATCTAGTCAGTGCTAATGCACTTTACACCTATGGCACACCGGTGTAAAATATGCTTCGCATGTGGTATAGTCTACGTCTAACGGACCTGACATCTTCAGTTCCGTGTGTATCTTTGCATATCCTCGCGTTTTCACGCTTTCACAAAATACATATTTTGTGTGGACTTGGCTTTGTATATATGTGAATCACAGGTCAAACCTTGATTCCTCAGACTGAGCTATGGAGCAACTATCTGCAATAGTGTCCCATTGACCAAAGCCATCTTGGAACCATACTAAGTTCATGAATGAACTATATGATTCAACATCTTCTTTGTCGCTTCCAAAGCGTCAACATACTTAGCCTTTGTTATAGAATTCGCCACAGTAACCTATTTGGAACAATTCCAACTTACTGTGTCACCATATCGTGTATTACACAAAACCCTTAACTTAAATCGAAAATCACATGGAGCATTGATGAAGACCGTATCGATGTAATTACTTACAATGAGCACTTCATAATCTCTGCTTGCGAGAAAACATGTCATCAGTGCTACTTTAGTACTCAATGACTTTTTTCACTGTTGTCCCATGATCAATACTTTGATCACTTTGGTATCTACACTCGCAACAGCTTGGGAGTGTCGGATATATATGGTTGTTTTACATACCATGGAATACATGATTAATCCAAACACAAAGGTGTGTGGAATGTCCATCATGTATTTTGCTCATCAGTGTTTTGGGACACCGAGTCTTGCAAAAACTCTTTCCATGTGACTTAGGCAAGAATCACTCCTTGGCGTTTTTAATGCTAAACTGTTTTAGCATCTTGTCAATATGTATTTTTGGCTTAGCCTACTAGGCAATTTTATCTCCATATATAATTATGCCTAATGCCAAGGCTACCTAGCCAAAGCACTTCATCGAAAAACTATTTTCAATGAAGTCCTAATTCGTGTCAAGAAATTTATATTATTTCCAATCAACAATGTGTCAAGCACACAAGGTTTTCAGAAAATATTATTATGCTCCCACTTACTTTCTTGTAACCACAAGCATCTTCGTTATCCATTGATGAAATCAAACTCTTTTGACTATTTCATCAAAAACGAAGATTCCAACTCCATTTTGCTCTCTTCTGTCCATCGCTGGAACTCTGAAGTTTGCATACTCACTAGCATCCTCTGGATCGACAAAATACTTTGGACTGTATCACATACAAGTCCTAGTTCGTATTTCCATTTCATGGAAATCCTTTTGGCATCCATGTTTCATATCTCATGATTGAAATATGTATTAATTGCTAGTTTAACCTGATATGACTTTAAGCATCGCTACGGTGAGACAATCTCATCGTAGTCAACTCCTTGAATTTGTTATTGCAACAAGTTGAGCTTTATGGATAAAACATTTTATCCATATCAGTTTATAGTTCCATTAATGTTCATTAGACTCCAAGTCTTCCGATGGGTTTATCAAGATATAATCTTGAATCATTCATATGGAACTATCTTGGATTATATTGGCATTTAGCCAATTCCCGAGTCAGGGCCCATCAACGCTTCCTTGTGTATCGTAGGTATACTGTTGTCCAACAACAATATCTTGTTTGCGCACCTGAGAGGTTTGCATGAGTTTTGCCTACGTGGTTCAGCTGCAAGTTCGACCGAAGTCCATACATCTCATGTAGAGGCTTCCGTATCAGTCATAGTAGGAAACTCTGGAATTGCTTCCGCGGTTTCTTTCTTTGACCTGATAACGAAGATACTGTTATCTCGTCGAGTTGCACTGTCCTCCCACTCACCTTTTTGCAAGAAACATTTTCTTTAAAATCATACCGTTCTTTGTGGCAAAACATTTTGCCTCGGTATAGTGATGGAGGAATTCCCAATAACTTGGGATAACCTACAAAGTAGCACTTGTCTGATTTGGAATAGGTTTGTAAATATTTTACACAAGCCTCATATTCCAAGTGTTAAGAAGAGACAAAACATGGTTGGGCGTACCATACCATGGCGTCATTTCAACAGATCTGATGGCGCTCTATTCAATGTAAAAGCCGCAGTCTCTAAAGCATTACTTTAGAAGGGATAATGGCAAATTGATTTATGTCATCTTTGATCTTACCATGTCATAAATGGTTTGATTAAATCTTCACGGACATTCCACTCACAGTGGTGTTTCGGGAGGTGTAAGTTATGAAACTCTTTCACAACTCATCAAACATTCGCTAAACTTGTAACTCAAACATTCCTTTCCACAATCAAATTGCGAAAACATAATTTTCTTGTTACAATAATTTCTACTTCATTTTGAAAACCTTTTGAATGATTTCAAAAGATCTAGACTTACGTCTCATCAAGTAAATATCCATATATCTACTTTAGTCATTTCTGAAGATAGATAAATCCACTACTAGCAACAACATTTATCGGACTACATACATCAAAATGTATGATCACCAATAAGTTCGTTTCTCGTTCCTTATGGCCTGTGAACGGTATTTCAGTCACTTCACTTTTCGGAGGAAAGTTGCAAGTGTCAGATGATTCATAATCAAACGACTTCAAAATCCATCATTTTGGAATTTCTCCATGCGGGTTTCTCCAATGTGACCAAATGCAGTGCCACACATGTGTGGTATTCTTTTAGTCTTGCGACATTTAGCGTCAGTGTTATGGATGTATCATATTACTATCAATATTCATAACATACATCCCATCCCGTGATGGAAGTATGGCCCTTATGTTATTCATAATACTGAACAACAATTGTTTTTTATGAACAACACTCTTGCAACAAACATTATGCAAATGGGCTAGAGTGTGTAAAACTCTAAAATGAATTATGAAAGTAAATACAGAGGTAATGTATTATTATCAATATTCATAACATACATCTCATTCATAATGAAAGTATGGCCCTTATGTTATTCATAACACCGAACATCAAAAGTTCTCTTATGAACAACCTTCTTGCAAGATACCTTATGCAATGGGCTAGAGTGTGTAAAACTCTAAAATGAATTATGAAAGTAAATACATAGGGAATACACCGATGGAAGGTATAGTAACATTTACTATGTTCCCAGCGCGTATCTAAACCTCACTCCGGCAAGTCTTTTAGGCCGTAGTAGTTCTTGCATCGAGTCGCAACAGAATGCAATCGAGCGGGTATCTCTGTGATCAACTCACAATACCCAAGAATCAGTGATTAACATGTTTAATCATAATTCCCAAGAACTATTTCTTTAACCAGCCTTCCATACATCAATAACTTGTATGACATTCATACATGAGCTGGATATTCCAGCCTTCTCTCCTTTTGTCTTTATACTTCTAACAGTTTAACTTTCAGTATTTCTCCTACTCTCAGAAGAAGCACCCAACTTTAAGAGTGGCGTTAGCCCTGGACTTCCTAGGCGTGTAAGTCACATTAACACCCTTTGGACATTTTCTTTCTCTTTAAGTTGTTGTTTTATTCACCTTCATTTACATGACAGGCGTTCTACTGGATCCCTCTTGTATTAGTCTAATACATAGTAAACACTTTACTAATAATTTGCAAAACAAACATTGCTTTGGATATCCCATATCTTCTAGCCTTTGTTTGTATCTGAAACTAATTTTCAGTTCCATGAATATCACATAACTATCCCAACCTTTTGAAGTTCGGGTCTTATGGAAGTAAACATATTGCACTTGACCGTAACGGAATTCTAGCTTTTGGATCGAAGGATGAGAGTCACATCATCCATAGCATTAGCGGGAGAATACCGAAAGCGTGCGATAGGACAAAGTCCTTCTCGGCACTTTTTGAGGACAATCCTCACATTACGTTACCAACCGTAAAGTTTTAACCAGATATTTAATAGCTATTCAAATTTAATAGGGAAAGTGGAAACGCAAGCCATTATTCTACAACTATTATTCAAATTTTACTTAGACAAAGTTCATAATTAATTGCACCGAGAATTAAACATGTTAATTCAACAGTGCGCTCCCACTCAAATCAATATCTCGCATAATTGATTGTGAGTGATACAAGACCCACATATCAATTGTTCACCATTGGTGTAACACCACTGATGACGAAAATATCAACCGGTAGGCCAACTTGCCAATCACATCTCTATGTGACTCTTGTTCATCTTTCGATGGGCGTGTTCTGAGCTCATGACGGTCATGCCTGAACGTCAAGACAACCAAGTGATCTCGCTGCGAGGTCTCAACTCACCCGCCTCACACTTCTCTAATCGTTCGTACCCGTGTGACACGGCGCACCCCGAAAAGATAGGTGACGTGACGGTGCTACACTTGGGAGAACACTAACTACTTGATATTTGAAGTGAGATATCACCCTAATAAAAAGCGACTGCCGCGCAATCAAAAAGGGTGCATCATAAGGGATAAACATCTCAGGCAATTCATAATAGCATGATATGGTATAGCCCTTTCTGACGGAGAAGTCTTTTATTTCTTCGTCTTCGGCATTTGCGTCGGTGTTCACCTTCGCGAAGATTGCCACCACCTTGTCAATGCACCAGATAATATTGCTATCTCTATAGCTAATAAAATAAGTGCATTACATAAGGTTGACACGCAGGTCATTAAAGTGACAATCATATGGCTCCAGCCATCATGCCGAATCATGACACGCAGGTCATGTTAATTTACATTATATAGTCATCTCATACATAATCAAATTAAATATGATGAAGACTATACCACATCACATGCTCATCCTGCAAAACCAAGTTAGATGCCTCTAATCGGTTTATGCAAAATTTTATTTTACGTGGCTTCTAAGGTTTCAACCAAACCGCAGCTACCAACGTTTATCATCAAGCATGATTATTCAAGTCGCTAGATTAACTTTGCGGGGTATATGAAACACGAGATAATAAAATCTTGAGCCCCATACTGAACTTCATCATACGCATGACCCCCGTGCAGATCATATCTGCATTGCCCTTTAGTCTGCGAAATTTCATCTTTCTCTCTAACTATGGTGAAATTCAACGAACTGTTAGCACTTCGTTGATCAATCAGGATCGCGGATTGCCAGAACTTTGAAATTCCACCATGCTGTTATCAAGATCAGAAATACGCAAATTCCAGGGAAGCAACAAGAACATCGGGTAATAGATTTCATCTGCTACCCGCACAAATAATTTTCAGCAATAGAACTCATCTACTGCAAATTATATTGTGCAACACCCATACATCTCATGTATTCTAGATCGCAACCTGCATCTACGCATAGCACGGCTCATGATGCCACTGTAGGGGAACACAGCAGAAAACAAAAAAATTCCGCACTACGAACAGCCCAGGACCACTATGAAGATTGCATGCAAGGTTTTGATCCGATCGTTACCGACTCGTAGCGCAGCGGAAGTAGAGTCGATGTAGATCGTCGGTGCAGATCCCCGCAGCTAGGATTTACAACCTCCCAACCGCGAGGATGTACTCCCTCGTCCGCTCCTCGGACAGTCCCTCAGACAGCCCTTCGGGAGGCAGTCAGACAGTCCCTCGGAACTCGGACGGTCACTCGGACAGCCCTTCGGGAGGACACTCGAACAGCCCCTCGGGCAAAAGATCGAACCTACGACCTCTCTACGGGGTTGCACACATACGGTGTCACCTATCCGGCAGGGCTTCGCCATCCAGAACTAGTTCCCACCGGAACCCAGACAGCCTTTCGGCTCAACGAAACTATTTCGTGGAAGGGAGAGAAGAAAGGCAGATCATGCATGCCATTTGGTGAGAGAGTTGGAGTGAGTGTGGAGAGCCCCTCTCCACCTCTATTTATAGGAAAAGGAGGGGTGGAGGGGCTGAAATTTCAGCCACCAAAAACATGTGGGCCCCCCCCACAAAACAAGCTCCCACCAAAGGTGGGGAGTTGTCTCATGGGGCCCCCCCTTTCCACCATGGCGCCTCAACATGGGGCTGCCACCTCCTCCCAACACATCCCACAATATGTGGGGGCTGCCCCCACCATGGGGGGCCCCCAACACCTTGTCCACCAACAAGGGGGCTGCCCCCTAAAGGGGGCACCCCCAAAAACAGCCCAAAACAGCCCCCACGAAACGTGGGATCTTGTCCCCTCTCGCTGGGACAAGATGTTTTCCCGCGTGTATTTTTCGGAAAAATTCCCGAAGGTCCCAGAACATTTCTGGCCCCTCTAAAATATTCTGGACGCGCTCCCGAACATTTCCGGTATGATGGTTTTATTCCGAAACATTTTCGTTAACTTCGAAACACTTCCGGTTTTCTCTCCGGAACTTTTCCGTCATCTCCGAAACTTTTCCGGTGACTTTCTCTCAGACTCCCTGTCTAGTGTTTGATACGTCCATTTTGAATCATGTTTTCCTACTATTATTTATAATGTTTTTGATCAATATAATACTTTGTGGAGCAATTCTAATGCCTTTTCTCTCTTAATTTGCAAGATTTACATACGGAGGGAGAATGCCGGCAGTTGGAATTCTGGACCTGAAAAAGCTATGTCAGAGATACCTATTCTGCACATCTCCAAATGAGCTGAAATTTCACGGAGATTTATTTTGGAATAAATAAAAAATACTGGAGAAAAGAACTACCAGAGGGGGCCACCCAGGTGCCCACAAGGCACCAGGGCGCGCCACCCCCCCAGGCGCGCCCTGGTGACTTGTGGGGCCCCTGACCAGCCTCCGGTGCCCATCTTCTGGTATATAAGGCCATTTGCCCTAGAAAAAAAATAAGGAGAAGACTTTTGGGACGGTGCGCCGCCGTCTCGAGGCGGAACTTGGGCAGGAGCTATTTTGCTCTCCGGCGGAGAGATTCTGCTGGGGTTCAAATAACCTCTTCAAGTTTCTTGGACCAATATCAAATAACCTCTTCTCACCGGCAAGTTTAAAATCATAGTTAAGTTCTTTAATTGCCCAATAAGCTTTATGTTCTAGTTCAAGAGGTAAATGACATGCTTTTCCATAAACCATTTTGTATGGAGACATACCCATAGGATTTTTATAAGCAGTTCTATAAGCCCATAATGCATCATCAAGTTTCTTGGACCAATTCTTTCTAGATCTATTAACGGTCTTTTGCAAATTTAACTTTATTTCTCTATTGCTCAATTCAACTTGACCACTAGATTGAGGATGATAGGGAGATGTAATTCTATGGTTGACATCATATTTAGCAAGCAGTTTACGGAATGCACCATGAATAAAATGTGAGCCACCATCAGTCATTAAGTATCTAGGGACTCCAAATCTCGGGAAAATAACTTCTTGAAGCATTTTCATAGAAGTGTTATGATCAGCACTACTAGTTGGAATAGCTTCTACCCACTTAGTAAGGTAATCAACAGCAACTAAAATATGAGTGTACCCATTGGATTTAGGAAAAGGTCCCATATAATCAAAACCCCAGACATCAAATGGTTCAATAGCAAGTGAATAATTCATAGGCATTTCCTGACGTCTACCAATATTACCAACTCTTTGACATTCATCACAAGATAAGACAAACTTACGGGCATCCTTGAAAAGAGTAGGCCAATAAAAACCGAATTGTAATACCTTATGTGAAGTTCTGTCTCCCGCATGGTGTCCTCCGTAAGCCTCGGAATGACACTTCCATAGGATTTGTTCCTGTTCATGCTCAGGTATACAACGTCTAACAATACCATCTACCCCTTCTTTATAGAGATGTGGGTCATCCCAAAAGTAATGTCTTAAATCAAAGAAGAACTTTTTCTTTTGTTGGTATGTGAAACTAGGTGGTATAAATTTAGCAACAATATAATTAGCATAATCTGCATACCAAGGAGTATTACGAGAAGCATTTATGACAGCTAATTGTTCATCAGGGAAATCATCATTAATAGGAAGTGGGTCATCAAGAACATTTTCCATTCTAGATAAATTATCTGCTAAGGGATTTTCAGCTCCCTTTCTATCAGTAATATGCAAGTCAAATTCTTGTAGCAATAGAACCCACCTAATGAGTCTAGGTTTAGCATCTTTCCTTTCCATAAGGTATTTAATAGCAGCATGATCGGTGTGAACAATTACTTTAGAATCAACTATGTAAGATCTGAATTTATCACACGCAAACACAACTGCTAAAAATTCTTTCTCAGTAGTAGCATAATTTCTTTGAGCACTGTCTAGAGTTTTGCTAGCATAATGGATAACATTTAATTTCTTATCAACTTTTTGGCCTAGAACAACACCAACAGCATAATCACTAGCATCACACATAATTTCAAAAGGCAAGTTCCAATCAGGTGGTTGAACAATAGGTGCAGAGGTTAATGCTTTCTTAAGTGTTTCAAAGGCTTCTACACAATCGTCATCAAAAACAAATGGAACATCTTTTTGCAAGAGATTAGTAAGAGGCCTAGAAATTTTAGAGAAGTCTTTAATAAACCTCCTATAGAAACCAGCATGACCAAGGAAACTTCTTATACCTTTAATATCTTTAGGACATGGCATTTTCTCAATTGCATCAACTTTAGCCTTATCTACTTCAATACCTCGTTCAGAAATTTTATGCCCCAAGACAATACCTTCATTCACCATAAAGTGGCACTTCTCCCAATTCAAGACAAGGTTAGTTTGTTCACATCTCTGCAAAACTCGATCAAGGTTGCTTAAGCAATCATCAAAAGAAGTCCCGTAAACGGAAAAATCATCCATGAAAACCTCAACAATCTTTTCACAAAAGTCAGAGAATATAGCAGTCATACATCTTTGAAAGGTAGCAGGTGCATTGCATAAACCAAAAGGCATACGTCTATAAGCATAAGTTCCAAAGGGACAAGTAAAGGTGGTTTTCTCTTGATCAGCTTGTGAAACAGGTATTTGAGAGAAACCAGAATATCCATCAAGAAAACAAAAGTGTGTATGCTTGGACAATCTTTCTAACATTTGATCAATAAAAGGTAAGGGGTAATGATCTTTTCTAGTAGCTTTGTTTAATTTTCTAAAATCAATTACCATCCTATAACCGGTCACAATTCTTTGTGGAATAAGTTCATTTTTATCATTAGGAACAACAGTAATGCCTCCTTTCTTAGGGACACAATGAACGGGGCTTACCCATCTACTATCAGCTATGGGATAAATTATACCTGCTTCCAAAAGCTTTAATATTTCAGTTCTTACCACCTCTTTCATTTTAGGATTTAATCGTCGCTGGTGGTCGACAACTGGTTTGGCATCAGGCTCCATATTAATTTTGTGCTGACATAGAGTGGGACTAATGCCCTTAAGATCATCAAGAGTATATCCAATAGCAGCACAGTGCTTCCTCGGAGTTTTTAGCAATCTCTTTTCTTCATGCTCTGAAAGGTTAGCACTAATAATAACAGGATATATCTTCTTTTCATCAAGATAAGCATATTTCAATGTATCAGGCAATTGTTTCAATTCAAATACAGGGTCTCCCTTAGGTGGAGGAGGACCTCCAAGAGTTTCAACAGGCAAATTGTGTTTAAGGATAGGTGGTTGATCAAAGAACATCTTATCTATTTCATTTCTTTCATTCATGTGCATATCATTTTCATGGTCTAGCAAATATTGTTCTAGCGGATCAGTAGGAGGTACAGCAATAGAAGCAAGACCAATAATTTCATATTTACTAGGCAATTCTTTATCATGAGGTTGTCTACGAAACTTGGAGAAATTAAACTCATGAGATATATCACCAAAGTTAACACTGACAGTTTCTTTAGCGCAATCAATCTTAGCATTAACAGTGTTCAAGCAAGGTCTACCAAATATAATGGAACAAAAATCATCTTGTGGTGATCCAAGAACAAGAAAATCAGTAGGGTATTTGGTCTTACCACACAAGACTTCAACATCTCTAACAATCCCGAGTGGTGAAATAGTATCTCTATTCGCGAGCTTAATAGTAACATCAATATCTTCAATCTCAACAGGTGCAATATCATTCATAATTTCTTGATATAAGGTAAACGGAATAGCACTCACACTAGCACCCAAATCACATAAGCCATGATAACAATGATCTCCTATTTTAACAGAAACAACAGGCATGCCAACGACAGGTTTATTCTTATCTTTAGGATCGGGTTTAGCAATTCTAGTAGCTTCTTCACAAAAGTAAATAACATGCCCATCTATATTATCGACCAAGAGATCTTTAACCATAGCAACATTAGGTTCAACTTTAATTTGTTCAGAGGGTCTAGGTGCTTTAATTTTACTTTTGTTAACTACAGTTGAAACTTTAGCATGTTCCTTAATCCTAACAGGGAAAGGAGGTTTCTCAATATAAGCAGTAGGCACAACTGGATCAACATGGTAAACAATTGCTTCTTCTTTAACACTAGCAGGTTCTTCTTTCAATTCAATAGGTGGGTGATATTTAAACCACTTCTCCTTAGGGAGATCAACATGAGTAGCAAAGGATTCACAAAAGGGGGCTACTGTATCAGAGTCAACTCCATATTTAGTGCTAAACTTATGAAAAGCATCAGTATCCATAAAAGATTTAACACAATCGAACTCAAGTATTATACTTGACTCATTACCTTTGTCGAGTTCCCAATCTTCAGAGTTGCGTTTAATTCTTTCCAGAAGATTCCATCTGAATTCAATAGTTTTCTTCATAAAGGAGCCAGTCGAAGAAGAATCGAGCATGGTTTGATCATTATGAGAAAGCCGAGCATAAAAGTTTTGAAGAATTATTTCTCTAGAGAGCTCATGATTGGGGCATGTATGCAACATATACTTAAGCCTCCCCCAAGCTTGAGCGGTACTTTCTCCTTCACGAGGCCAAAAATTATATATATAATTCCGATCACGATGAACCAAATGCATAGGGTAAAATTTCTGGTGGAATTCCAGCTTCAACCGGTTCTAATCCCATGTTTCAGTATCATCACATAGCCTATACCATGTCAATGCCTTTCCCTCCAAAGATAAAGGGAATACTTTCTTCTTAGCCCCATCTCCGGATAAACCTGCAAGCTTAAATAATCCACATAGATTAAGTGCATATCAGGATGTACCGTTCCATCTCCTGCATAAGGATTAGCTAGCAGTTTCTCTATCATACCCGAAGGAATTTCATAATAAATATTTTCAGTAGGTTCAGTAGGTTGAGGAGCAACTCTTATTGCTTCCGGTCGAGGTGAAGATACCCCGAACAAACCCCTCAAAGGATTACTTTCCATAGTGACAAGTGACAGTAAATTTCAGCACGTAATATAAATGTTTCCTTACGAAATTCCACTCACCAAAGGCGCTTCACTCCCCGGAAACGGCGCTAGAAAAGAGTCTTGATGACCCACAAGTATAGGGGATCAATCGTAGTCCTTTAGATAAGTAAGAGTGTCGAACCCAACGAGGAGCAGAAGGAAATGACAAGCAGTTTTTAGCAAGGTGTTTTCTGCAGGCACTGAAATTATCGGTAACGAGTAGTTTGATAGCAAGGTAATTTGTAACAAGTGACAAGTAGCAATAGTAACAAAGAGTGCAGCAAGGTAGCCCAATCCTTTTTGTAGCAAAGGACAGGCCGGAACGATCTCTTATAATAAGCAAGGCGTTCTCGAGGACACATGGGAATTTCATCTAGTCACTTTCATCATGTTTGTTTGATTCGCGTTCGCTACTTTGATAATTTGATATGTGGGTGTACCGGTGCTTGGGTGCTGTTCTTACTTGAACAAGCCTCCCACTTATGATTACCCCCTCTCGCAAGCATCCGCAACTACGAAAGAAGAATTAAGATAACTCTAACCATAGCATGAAACATATGGATCCAAATCAGCCCCTTACGGAATAGCGCATAAACTAGGGTTTAAGCTTCTGTCACTCTAGCAACCCATCATCTAATTACTACTCCACAATGCATTCCCTTAGGCCCAAAGATGGTGAAGTGTCATGTAGTCGACGTTCACATGACACCACTAAGAGAATCAACAACATACATATCATCAAAATATCGAACGAATACCAAATTCACATGATTACTTATGACAAGACTTCTCCCATGTCTTCAAGAACAAAAGTAACTACTCACAAATCATGTTCATGTTCAAGATCAGAGGGGTATTGAATAGCATTAAGGATCTGAACATATAATCTTCCACCAAATAAACCAACTAGCATCAACTACAAGATGTAATCAACACTACTAGCAACCCACGGGTACCAATCTGAGATTTTGAGACAAAGATTGAATACAAGAGATGAACTAGGGTTTGAGATGAGATGGTGCTGGTGAAGATGTTGATGAAGATTGGTCCTCCCACGATGAGAGGATCGTTGGTGATGTCGATGGCTTCGATTTCCCCCTCCCAGAGGGAAGTATCCCCGGCAGAATCTCTCCGCCGGAGAGCAAAATAGCTCCTGCCCAAGTTCCGCCTCGAGACGGTGGCGCACCGTCCCAAAAGTCTTCTCCTTATTTTTTCTAGGGCAAATGGCCTTATATACCAGAAGATGGGCACCGGAGGCAGGCCAGGGGCCCCACAAGTCACCAGGGCACGCCTGGGGGGGTGGCGCGCCCTGGTGCCATGTGGGCACCTGGGTGGCCCCCTCTGGTAGTTCTTTTCTCCAGTATTTTTTATTTATTCCAAAATAAATCTCCGTGAAATTTCAGCTCATTTGGAGATGTGCAGAATAGGTATCTCTGACATAGCTTTTTCGGGTCCAGAATTCCAGCTGCCGGCATTCTCCCTCCTTATGTAAATCTTGCAAATTAAGAGAGAAAAGGAATTAGAATTGCTCCACAAAGTATTATATTGATAAAAAACATTATAAATAATAATAGGAAAACATGATGCAAAATGGACGTATCACCTCTTGAATGGTGTACTATCGATGGTTGAGGGACTTTGATTCACAGTTACGGATGACCGCGTCGGAGTAGGGCACGAAATGCTTGTGTTCATGGAACCATATGTGAATGTTGTTCCAGAAGGTTGTGCCCTTTTGCTCCATGCCATGGATCGGATCGAGGCTAGTGGCCAACCATGCATCACACAATAGCTCGTCCTCCCACACGTTGAAGCTTTCTTCTCTACCCCTCTTCTTCGGATCGTCGGAAAGATCATCTGGATCATCGTCCTCGCCCTCGTCTTCCTCCCCCTGTTGCTGCTGTCCGGCGGCCCAATCCGGCTGTTGTGTGCCCATCTGGGTGTTGGCCTATGATGGCTCGAGAATTTGTGATGTTTTCCTAGTGATTCTTGCTCGGTTTTCACCAGATTTTTATTACTCTTCGGATATTTCTAACGCTAATTCCTCGAAAGGGAAGAAAATATATTTTTCCAATGATTGGCAGGAAACATCATATATGGAAGGAAACCAAAGAGGATTATTGCAAATCAAGCTAAATGGAGCAACTTCCATGAAGAGACTCAAGTCATCAGGCGCACCAGACTAAAAGACGGCGTTCCATACGACCGCAAGCGCTCGTATGAGCGGTCGTATGGACTACCAACAGCCCCACCATGTCTATACAAGAAACTTTCATGAAGGGACCTGGAGGAGAGGAAAACCCTAGCCGCCGCCACCACATCCAGAACAGGAGAAGAGGGGATCTGAAGAACCATTGAAGATCTTCTTAGTTTTGGTCCTTTCATCTCCATCATCATCACCCTCCCCCCTTTCACTATTGTAAGAGGAATTCCAATTTGTGAGAACAATTGTAACTCTTTTCAATCTCATCTGGAGATCAAGACTATTTGAATTATCCATTTCATCTTATCATGGATCTTCCCGGTATTATCGAGATGGTTTTCATGGGTTTTATCTCTGTTGTGGTTGATTCCCCTCTTATGATGCGTGAGTAATTCTCCATAGGCGTGGGAGATGTAGGTGAGTGGTAAGATTCATTTGTGCCTATTGTATATGTCATCATTTGCATTTGTAGTAGTATGATCTGTCTAGTACGTTGTTATTCTGTGGTGAACTCTATGCGTGTTGTCCAATTTAAGGGCCCAGGCAACATGATCTTAAGACCTACACAGGTAACACATATTATTTAGGAAATTTGTGACCTTTGACGTGACAGGTGAAGATATCTATGAGGACTGAAGACAATATGAGATAATGGTGATCCATTAAACTTAGTGCTTGGTTCCGGTCCAAGGACCTTAATTGTGGAAACGACCACTCAGTGGCAACAGTGAAGCAGGACCATAGAATGAAATATAATCCCGCGTGGAGGAGTTTCATAACTTTAGGGTGATCCACCTAAAAAACACACATATCAATACTATGAGTACAATACAAGGTAAATGGTATTACCGTCACACTGGCACATCTGATACATTCTTACCATGAACCGAATTCTCTCCACGCCTAATCTCTTCATTGCAGGAAACACAACTTTCATTTTCATCTATGTTATTTACTTTCAATAGTTTTTATAGTTGTTACTTTAAAACTCACTATCTTTATACAAGTAGTTTATTCATCCATCATGACAGTAATAACATTTGCAGAAGCTCAAGCAGCTACTTCACACAAGAGCTGTGACACCTTGTGTGTGACAGAGGCGCCACTATAAATACTCTCCTCCGCTCTTCATTGGGACGATTACTCATTGGGATACTTTTGCGAAAGTGCTACACTGCCCTGTTTGGCTTGCAGGCATCAGCCTGCTGTGTGCCCGTCTGGGTGTTGGCCTGCTGAGTACCGGTCTGGGTGTGGCCATGCTGCGTTCCGGTCTGGGTGTTGCCATGATTTGTAGGAACCCCGGTGGCCCCTGCATCCTTGACCCCCTCCCCTCTCCGCTCATTTGTCTCACCTCCAGCTTGGCTGTTGCACGTCGTTGCTGCTCGCAGCATTGTTCTCCTGCTCCGCCAAGTTTCTGGCTAGGCCTCAGCGTGGCCGACACTCTTTGCTGCGTGCCCGTCTGGGTGTTGGCCTGCTGAGTGCCGGTATGGGTGTAGCCATGCTGCGTTCCGGTCTGGGTGTATCCATGATTTGTAGGAACCCCGGTGGCCCCTGCATCCTTGACCCCCTCCCCTCTCCGCTCATTTGTCTCACCTCCAGCTTGGCCGTTGCACGTTGTTGCCGCTCGCAGCATTGTTCTCCGGCTCCGCCAGGTTTCTGGCTCGGCCTCAGCGTGGCCAACACTCTTTGCTGCCACTCCTCACGTCATCCACCTTAGACTGGAGAAAACTTCAAGCATCTAAGATTTATGGAAACCGTAATCTAAGGGCATCTCCAACGCCGAGCCGCAGATTTCCTCCCGCATCCATCCGCGGACAGAGGGGGACCAGTCCACGGACACGGATGCGGGAGGCAGCCATCCAACGCTGCCCGCATACATTTCAACAACTTTTCAAACTAACCGGGCGAAATTCGTGCAAACACGACGGATTTCATATAAATCGGACGATATTCATGCAAACACAGCGGATTTTCATTACATTTCTAACATTTAGAACAAAAACACCCTACGGCGACCGCCGGCATTCTAGCCCTTGTTGTTCCCTTCTTGGGACCCCGCCTCCTCCATCCACCGTCTCCATGAGCACCAGCGATAAGGCCGATGAAGTGAAGCCGCGGTCTTCGGCGAGGAAGAGTAGAACACGGGAGACGGACCGGCCCACGTGGGACACAAGGCTCTGCCGCCTCCCATGCCCTACTCATCCTCGGAGGAGTTCGCGCCTTGTCCGTCGGCGGTGGACGTGAGGTCCACGATGGAAATGGTGGCGCATGCGCTGTCGTCGTCCCAATGGGCCGCCCGAAAGTTCGTCGGTGACACGTAGGAGGCGCAATTGGCGTTGTTCTTGTCCGCGATCGCCTGCAGCTGCACCTCCGTGATGGCCGCTTCCTGGCGAGCGGCGTCTTGAGTGCGGACAGCCTCGTAGATCGCACGCTGCTCCACGACGAAGTTGGGGTTCGTCGCGGCCATGGCCGCCACGGCCTCCTCGCTCGCGCGCTCGCCGTCGATTTGGCCATCCGCCAGTTGGTGCTACTCTAGGAGGAACAGGTTGTACCGCTGTTCCTCCTGCGCCTGCTGGAACGCCGACATAGGCGCCGATGCAGGCTGCTCCTCCGCCATGGCGGCGTTGAAGTGCGCTTGCGCCTGCTCCATGGTGAAGCCGGCATGCACAGGCGCGGGCTCCGGTGCGGTGTCGTGAAGCCTGTCTCCATCGTGGGGTCGTCCTCGTCGTCGGAGACCTCGGGCGAGCTGGCCGGCATGCCAGCCTCGATCCTCCTAGCACAGCGGCTCTGCCAGGCGGCCGCAAGGGTGGCCACCTCGTGCTTCATCTCCGTGGAAAGGCTCTCCCACAGAGCGTTGCCGCCTGCAGTCTTGGCAGATGTGGTGCAAGGGAGGAGGATGTGGAGCGGCTTATCTTATGGCGTGGAGTTAGCCGGGTGTGGTCGCCTTTAAATAGCGGATTTCTATGAGACCAGGCGTCCGGGTGCGTCAATGCGAGGTGCCGGAGTGGGTTTCTCGGCCGGCGAGCCTGCTTAATGGCGGCATACGGACGGGACATTGAACGGGCGCGGTAGATATCCGTCTCGTCCCGTCCCGTAATGCGTCTTCGGCATTGAACAGGCGCGGACACCGGGAACGCGTCGCGGGCGGCGCCCTTGGCCGGCGCGCCGCTTCAATGCCGGCGGCAGTGACAGATCGCGTCCGCTCTGGGCCGGCTTCAATGGGGAACGGCCGCTCTACAGCGGCATGAATGCGTGGAGTTGGTGCCGGGCGGGGACGTGCGCGGGCGAGGGAGAAGGGTTTTGGATGGGCCATGGTGGTCAGAAGCGGGCGTGGCTACTATCTGGACGCCCGCAAAGCCCCCATGTTTGTCTTCGGTTTATGGGAGAAAGTACGTTCGGATCACTATGCGGACTGATGCAGGACTGCGTTGGATGACACAACACATCCGGACCGTGCGGTACGTTTGCGGACGGTTTGAGTGTCTGCGTTGGAGATGACTAGACTAGACGAAACATTTCCCAAAAAAGGACACTGGACGGAATAAAAGATACGCGTACTACTGCAGCCGCACACGGAACCAACCCGGCCAGAGACTTGACACGCTTGTGTACCGTGCGCGCCCGTTTCATCTAGTCATCAGAAGTAAGTTAAACGGGCCAAATTCACTGTTCTGACCCTTATGCGAAAGTTTAGCACGATTTGACCCTGTTTATAATTTTTTTTCGAATCTGTCCCTTTTTCTACCGCCGTAGACGTTGACAGTAGGATATAACGGGCTACCGTCATGGTCAACGACGGTAGGCTACTGGTCAACGCGATGATGTGGCAAGTGGCTACCGCCTCAGCCTTTGACGCTAGCACTAGGCCAACTTGGATACTATATACTAGATCGGGATCGCGCATTAGCGCGAGGGTGCCGGTCCCAACGTTTTAATCAAGCTTAGGATAACAATAAAATAAAGAAGAAACATTCAATTGTAATAGGAGCGGGACATAGTGGTGCTCAATATCGGCATGAGACTATAAGGCAGAATCAATTTCAGTGCGTTCATAAGCACATAAAAGATAGCCACTCGACATGAAGTTCGAAACCAAAAGCGCAGCCACTCGACATAAAGTTGGATACCAAAAGCGCTATAATAGGAGAGGGAGTAATAAGAGCAGGAACATAATAAAGAAGAGACAACTACCAAACCATAGCTACTAACCATACTAATAGGTGTCTTCATTCAACTGCTTTGTCGTTAAGGACCAGAACGCATTTACTATTGGAGCCCTAGGAGCGAAAGCGCATCACTATATTTGTACTTGTACTCATACATAACAGAAGTGAGTATAAACTATTTAAATAGTGGAAAATGCAAGAGGGAGTGGGATTAGTGCAGGCTTGGAGAAAACAGGCCAACAAATTAAAAGACAGGTCCTCTTTTGATCCTTAAAGCGGTCATAAACAGTGAAAGCCACATGGCATGACATTTTAAACTGAACTAAGCTTGTGACAATTCGTCAACAAATAATTCTTGAGCCCACCAAAATTATGTCATTACTGAAACAACACATGCACCGCAAAATCTAACTATCCATGGAAATTAGAGAGAAGTAGCAGACTGATTTTTAATTTCTTGTATTTCTCATAAGAAAGTCCGCCATGCTGAAATTCAATAATCTATCGATATTTATTCTCAATTTGGAACAGAATTACAGATAGAGGCAGAAAACCAACAAAACTTCCACCCAGAGTACAATGGAACGGCACAAACTGTATGCATATTTGAAGCTTGAAAGGTTGCCTTCTCTGCTGTGGATCCATGCGCTGCATACTACCAGGATGTAATGCATAAAATAAATTAATGAGTGAAATATATTTTTCTAGGAATAGAGTCAGATGTAAAAAACCATAGCAGCTCTACCAAATAGGTTTTTGGTAACAAACAACCATAGGATTGGCGATACAAAACTACCAGCTGCATACTACTGGAATGGGTAGAAGATTACCTTCAAAAAGAACCATAGCCATGCACCATAGTCACTTGATGAAGCACTTGAGTACTGCAGTATTTACTAACCTACCCATTAGACATAGAATTGTCTAAACCTACCGGTCTCCTTTTTTGGAAGATCAAGTATGGATTGCAAACAAATAATCATTACCCAAACCCAACATGGGATGACATAGGAAAATGCGCAAATTAAGACCAGTACAAAGAGGAAGCATATGTACAGCTAGGCATCTATCATATGGTTCACAAGCGCACTGTGATGTCATGATGGACTTCGGGATGTCATGATTGACACCATGTACATGACAACATGATTCAGTATAGGAAATTAAGCATATTGAGGCATACATGTCTATAGGTAATGAAGAGACAATTGAGCAGTCATAACGCGGTAACAAAAAGTGTTAGCTTTGCTACATGACACACAGCCACAGGCGGAGGACCCGGTAGGGCGAGGCCAGGCGCCCGCCCTACCTTGATTGAGCGCAAAACTTGTTATACTGTACATTGCGTTGCTCCAGTCGTGCATGCATCGCTCGCTGGATGGCTGGAAGAAACAGGAGGAGGAAAAGGAGGGCATGGTCGTATGGGCTGGGTTCAGCCCAACACAACCCAGAAAAGCAAGGCCCAAGCATGGGAGCATCCACCCCACTGATCCAAGCCCGGGCAGCACACGAAAAGATAATTGGAAAAACTGTTTGTGTTCAGTGTATCCAGCAGTTTGTGTGTGTGTTGCTGGTGGCCAGTTCTAGGTGGCATGTTTTCACAACCATTGCCAGTGCAAGGTCCGCCCCACCTTAAAAAAAAATCATCCCTATGTCTATGAAAAATAGCAGACACCAAAGTGAACATCTATGATGAGAACTGTACACATACTAAGAAAGGTACTAACATCCTAAAGAAAGCAATTTCTAATACAGAAACCAAAAAAACTGATCTGACATCGACCTCAAATTACAATTGCAGGTTGCAGCACACATTTGACTATATATTTCTACCTAGAAATATCTTTGTTTTGCATATATAAAGTAATTCTACACTTGGAATGTGTTGATACGTCATAATCTATTTTTTATGTCAGTACATCAGTTCTGAATCCATTCTACAACAGACAATACCTAGAATGAATCAAACCTAACTAAAAGAAATTGGGGGCTGGGGTGCCCAGCTCATCGAGCAGCTTCTTCTCAGCAGCGTTTCTGACACCTAGAGAATGACAAGTTGCCAATCGTAAGTGAAACCCAGTAAGAACTGGAAGCAACATTGACTATATATCCTAGTAACCGTGGCACATACCATGAAAGTTTTCCTGAATAAGTGTTGATACGTCGCAACATTGACTATATATCCTAGTAACCGTGGCACATACCATGAAAGTTTTCCTGAATAAGTTCAGATTCATGGTACAGAGGATGGCTGCAGCAGGTGTTGGTCCATACTAAAGCAAACATAACCTTTGTTGCAGATCTTTGCTGCAAGAATACAAAACTACTTAGAAATTTATTTTACTTTCTTGGAAAACAATATGACAATGAATAAATGCATATCCATATCAACCAAAAGACCGACCACAAAAGGTATTTGACAAACTGACTGGAGACGGAAAAATGCTTCATCCATAGTTTCTTTTCAGTTAAACTTTATACACAACATATCAACATATCAACAAATGAGCATATTAATCAGGGGATCACCAATCTGTTGGAGCAAACAGTACACCAGTGTCAAAAAACATAACACAGTTGTAGATGGAGAAAATCAAGTGTTACACAATAATTGAGTACTCCCTCTGTAAACTAATATAACGGGGGAAAACAAAATCCAAAACATGAACAAAACTCCACTTTGTCATGTGAGTTGTAGAAAAAAAAACAGAGCATAACTCCACTTTGTTGTAGGTCCACAACCCAAAACAATCGGGTATAGGGACAAACCAGGTTGTAATAATAAAAAAGAAAGAGAGAAAATTGGGTATAGTGAATGTTGACCGGATTGCAATAGATATGAAGCATATCACAAATGAAGTAACTTCCAAGAAAATGGAAAGGCTTTTATGCTCAATCACATGATACCAACTACATTAACTACATCTGCAGTAGCAGCTTGCAGGATAAAAGAGGTAGCAAATTTGCATAAAACTGAGCCTATGATACTATGAATGTGAACTCCTAATCCCATCTAGTAGAAGAACACGAACAACAACAAGTACTTGGCTATACTGAAGCATCGGCCAAACAACAAGTACAAGTCCTAAAAATAAAAACACAGGTTTCTATTCTTTCCAGCTAATCACAAGCATCCAAACATATGTATACCAACAAAGGCTACCATGTAAACTAAAAGGCACTCAAACAACATCTAGGGCCTAAAGTTTAGCCACACAGATATTACCATCAGATATTGGTGAGTGCCTTCAGTCGGCCCATATCCTATGTGTCGTTGTGGAGCACCGGTGAAGCCGCCGCATCAACCAGGGCCCAGGCTCAAGCGGCAGCACAGGCGCACCTGCTGCCAGCCAAGGTGGCCGCTACCAGACTCCTGCCTCCAACCGCTTCCCATTGAATCTACTCTTGCTTTTGTATGGCATTGGTGTTGTTATTGGATCAAGCCAGCAAGACAGGAAAAAATTAAAACAAAACATGAGAACAATGAAAGCATGTCATAATCAAGACGCCAGAATACAACTACTTCAGTAATCCACCTACCTATAACCTATGCATTATAGAAACACAAGCCATGATTTCTGAACTTCATGAAAGAAAATATAGCTTCCCAATGAAATACAAACATGAGCATGGTACTGCTGGAAAACAAAATATATAATGTGAAAGCAAATATCAGTTACAAAATACATTGGTATTGCTATTGGATCAAGCCAGCAAGAAAGAAAACAATGCACCACACATAATTGACACAGATGCATCACATAATTTCATATCATAAATATCTACTGCTGGAAAATAAATCAAGCTAGGCAATAGAAGAGCAAGAGGAGCTTACCCGTCTTCTTCTTCCCAGCAGCTCTGGAGGACTACGAATCCAGCACCCTGCAAATGAACAGATCGACATATCAAATTGAATCTCAAGCGAATGAACAGGCAAATCGGTCTGCGAGAGTTAGAGGGTGGAGGGAAGGAAATGGGGGAAGTGGAGAGGGTGCTCACCGCTGCCTTCCCACTAAATGTTCCAGGAATTATGCAGAAACAGGCAATAAATATGAACCTTCATGCCCAATATGCTGGAACCGGCAAGGCCACGAGCTGCGACGGGCGGGCGGACGTCCATGCTGGAACCGGCAAGGCCGTGAGTTGCAACCAGCGCGGTGCCATGCTGGAATCAATTCCCAAAAGATATGAATCTGGTAACAGAAATACCTTGCAATATCTCTAGTGCATACTTCAAATAACAAATTTCTTCCTTAGTCGTGCAAGTATCCACAAAGCACTTTCGCTTGCCGATGATCAACCTTACTAACGGTCCTAAAAATCAAAAGAAAAAATTGATTTAAGGAGGAGAAACAAACACCAAAAACTTTCAGATATTGACATAGGCATACTATGGTTACGAAATGAGATAAAAATGGGAGCGGCCAACTATTTGTTCCTACACTGAGCAGACCGCCTCAACACATCATCAAGGCTACCTTACACCAAGTTAGCATGGAGATAAATGCTTATTGACAGAAAGTGAAATGTTCGGCGAGTAATAGAAACGGCAGGCTGGTTATGTAAGAAAAGACCAACATGCCTATTTAAGAATAGACCAGAGAGTAGACAGCTCGTCCATATGCACTCACCATGCCATGAGGAATGCAGAGACGATCTTGCAGACACTCCACAACACCAAAGGCCCAACAGGCACCACAACGACCCTGCCATTGTTAACCAATACATACTAACTTGAGCATTTGATTCAGCCGTTATGTAAAAAAGCAAAAAAAAAAAATAGTTACTGAACCTAGCCTTGTTGTGGTACCGATTCAAACTAAATTAAGTACAAAATATACATTGCAAATTTACCAAAAGTAGAACGCACGTGCCTGCTTGAACAGCTCTAGCAACCTGTGATATGCCAATCAGGATACCTCACAAAATATTCTCAGAATGCATTGATCAACCACCGCCGCGTCACCTTCTCACCTGCAGCTTGGGAGCAGGGCACCACCGTTGACCGCCGCTCTGCCTCTTTCAGCTGGATCCACCCCTGCTGTGGTCGTCGGCGTTGATGGAAAGCAGAGTGGCTTGGAGCGGCACGCCACGGTCGACCATAAAGAGCACTAAAACTTCCGCTAACAGTACCATGCTGACCAGTAACATATATGCATACATCCTAAATAGTAAATATCGATAATACTTCATATCATCTAAGAATAAAATTCAGCTGGTAGGCTTCTCACTATTAATTCAGTAGGAGATAGCTACCTCATCTTTTACTATTTGTTTACACCTAAAAGTAAAATATACGGCTTCTCACTATTAATTCAGGAGGTTGGCTGCTCACTGAGAGTTTTTACAATGTCAATCATAGGATTCATACCTCTGTATCGATGGAAAATGCATCGTAAACATGATCCTAGTCTTGTTCAGCCACTACATCTTCAAATTTAAGCTGCCGAAGAGTAGGACCTATCACATTTGGGTAGCTTCCTTTGTATTCCTGAGTACAGTGTGATGAACATTATTCAATGAGAAACCAATTTTGGCTAGCAAGAACAGAGGGTAAGCCTCAAACTCACCATGGCTAAGAAAAGGCCGAAGCTCGCATGAGAGCCAATTTCAATTTCCAGGGACAGAGGGTAAACTCCAAACTCACCATGGAATCCTGCCTTCGCTTTGCTCCTGCTTCTTCTGACAAAATTAACAAAGTTCAGACAAGATTAGTAGGAGCACAAGATCCTGGAGGCACAAACTTCAGACATCAAAAATTACTTTTTGAAAAGAAGAAGCAATTTGACCTTTGCTAGGCTAAACAAAAAAGAAAGATCATGATAATATTTAGATAACAATCGAGGTGGTTTGCTACATACGGTTTTTGATAGCTCACTGCCCATCTCCATGGTAAGCAAGCACATGTAGATTTGGGGGTAGAGAGGGGCAGGCGGGCAGCTCACCATGTATGCCGCTCGTAATCCCCAGCACGTGCTGGAGAGGAGGCAGGGGTTGGCCGTCCTTGCTCCTCTGGCCGCTCTCCATGGCTGCGGCCCACTCTCGGGAGAGAAGAAGCACACGCGGGGCAGTTGCGTGGTGGTGGAGAAGCAGCCCGAGGTGGACCGGCCGCGGATGCGCCGCCGTGGTCGCTGGGACCTCTCTGCTGCACCTCCTGCAGACTTCATTTGGGTTTCGGGCGCCATGGCCGGGGGCTAGGGTTTCGGGCGCGGGGAGGGAAGGAGGGCTGCAGAGGTTGGGCGCCGGCTAGGAGGTGGAAGGAGGAGGAGGGCGCGGTGGCGGTGGCGGTGGACAACGGCGACGACGCCGGGGAAGTGGACGGAGTAGGCTGGGCGAAGGAGACGGCGGCGGCGTGGGGAGCAGCTAGGGTTAGGGTTTGGGTGGAGGCGGCGTGGGGAGCAGCTAGGGTTAGGGTTTGGGTGGAGGCGGCGTAGAGGAGGAGCAGGGACGAGTGAGTGCGGGAGGAGGCGGCGGCTAGGTCTCCGCCACAGGAGCGGCCCCTTTTATACCCATGTACGCGAAATGACGAAAATGCCCTCGGCGGGGCGCTGTAATTACGCGCGGTGGCAGGCGCTGGAGGTAACTATTCATTCCTACAGTACCGCGGGCTCGATCCGACGGCCGAGGTCATCCGGCGGCTCGATCCGATGGTCCAGATCCCATCAACCAAACGAAATGGACGGCCGGATGTTTCTAGATCTAGCCACTACGCCAACAGATTGCTTGTTTTAGTGCTCATTCCCTCATATCGAAGGAAAGCCTTTTGGTAATTTTTGTTTCAATTTAATTTTAGTAATTTTTGTTCGTGTGAGACGAGCTTGACCTTCAATACGCCTGTGTAAGTAAACCTGGGGTTAATTTTTGCGGGAGTTTCTTCGCCCTTTTTTGGCCCAGGGCGTCAGCTAATCATGGCTACGCCGTTGCTAGTAGCAGTTGTTTCCATAAAGAAAAGAAATCGAATCCCCACACGAAACACCGTGCCCGTACTGATCCTTAGCAAATTGTGCAATTTCTTCTGAAGCTAACCTGCAAACATGGTAAAAGCATGATCTGATACTACCCGGGAAAACAGTAGACGGCATGATCTCTTGTGCATTCCTCGTTATTCTAATGCTATGTCAGCTTGATGTAAAAACTACTACTCTCGCCCGGGCCGCTCTCGCGGGTGGCAGGGCAAAACCCTAGCCGCCGCCCACCAGCACCCCTTCCCTGCCTTCCCTCCTCCCCGCTGCCGCCGGAGGGCGCCGCCGGGCGAAGCCCGGCTGGCGTCAGTGGCGGCGGGGTTCCTCTCCCTCCTCCCCCGGCGTCCTGTGGCGCGAAACGCGGCCGGTGGGCGCTCGCGCAGGGCGGCTGTGCGGCGGGCGCAGCGGTGCGGCGACTGCGTGCAGTTGGTGGCGGGGCGTGCTGGCGCGTTGGGGGGCAGTTGGCTGCGGCGGCGGCCTCGTCAGATCCGGCGGGAGGCGACGAGGGCTGCGGCGGCGCGGGCTGGGGGCGGCTGCCGGCTTGGCTGGGCCGGCCCCTGGCGTGGTGGGGCGGGTGTGGCTGGCCTTGGGCTGCACCTGGTCGGGCGCGGATGGTGTGCAGGCAAGGCGCCGACCGGCCGAGGTGGTTGCGTGCCGGCCGGATCTGGCGCTGCTGTTCCGGTGGGCGGCGCGGGTTGGGGCAGCGGCCCGGCATGGCTGCTGCTCCGGCTGTGGGCGGCGGCGGCGAGGTGGCTCGGCCCTCTGGGCGTGGAGGCTTCCATTCGCCGAGCAGGCATCACGGCAGATCGACGAGTCAGCTGCGGTGTCGGCTCGCTTGTAGGCGGCCCGTTTCGACCTTTGATTCCCCTCTGCGTCGTCTGGGCGCTACTCCCATCGATGGATTTGCTTGACTTTCTTATCTTTCTCCATCTACAACCTCTACCCATTAGCACATAGCAGTAGCAAAACAGAACCACTCACAAGTAGCACTGAGCAATCACAGTAGCATAAAAATTAACAAAATCATCTACATACAGTAGCATTGAGCATTCAGAGAACCAATAATTTTTAACATACTTGCACCATTCATCCATCCATCTACAAATAAACTAACATCATGCATTCATCAATCAAGCAAATCATCTACATCCATGTATCCATCCATTGTTCCATATACAGAGAAATAGACACAAATCATCTACATCCATCCACTCTTTCATGTACAGAGAAGAAAAAGAGAGGCTCACCGAGGCAGGGGTCCAAGGACAGCAGCGGCCGGCTGGATGGGCTCGTCGGGGCCGGCGGAAGACGGCAGCGGACGGCGGTCAGGGCGGTCGGAGCAGGCGGGGCAGAGGACCTCAGGGCCGGCAGGATGGGGGTCGGAGGAGGCTTAGCAGAGGACTGCTTCGGCCGGCCGGATGGGGGCGTCGGGGCCGCGCTCGCCGGCTCCGGCAGGGCTCCGACGAGACCGCCGGTCGTCGATGGAGGTGGGGTGCCGGGGCTTGGAACCCTAGCGGCGGCTGGAGGAACCCCCGAGCGAGGGGGGAATCGAGGGAGGACAGGGGAGCGAGCGTAACCAGTGCGTTTTTCTGGCCGCGGTGGGTCGAGCTGTGGGAGGGCATTTTGCCCGTAAATTCGTGTTGAAACTGTTGAGAAACCGGGCCCACCTGGTGTGCGGCGCGAGAGGCCAGCGCGAGGCGCCCTCTTAGCCCGTACGGCTTCCACACTTTACGTTAAGTGGGTGCTTATCCCTTGATCCCTACCCCTGTATAAATAGATGAGGAGCAATCATTGTAGGCGAAGTATCAAGTAAAAACGACTATTCAGTAAAAACTGAAAACTAACATCGTAGCCCACCGGATGGAGAACGCACGGTACAGATCGAATGTGG
Source organism: Elymus sibiricus (assembly GCA_039707655.1). Classification (NCBI taxonomy): domain Eukaryota; kingdom Viridiplantae; phylum Streptophyta; class Magnoliopsida; order Poales; family Poaceae; genus Elymus; species Elymus sibiricus. Next base: position 353,653,021 of record CM077664.1, read on the forward strand.
GAATATAGCTAGCCACTTAACCATATTTTTGCAGATAACCCCCTCCCCTTTGCAAAAAAAAAAAAAGAAGAAGAAGAGAAAACGAAACGACTTGCGAGGGCGACTTGGAGGCGGCGGCGATTCACCTGCTCGATCTGTGCCGCCATGGAGCCTCCTCCTGCGCCGATGGCCATGTGCCCAAGCTCCCCGACGGCCCCATCCTGCCCTCTTCCTCGTCGTCCGTCGGCGTCGTACGGCAGCGCTAGCCATCCGTCGACCCTGTCCAGCAGCGCGAGCCATCCATCGACCCCGTCCAGCAGCGCGAGCTCTCCGCCGGCCGTGATCCACTGCCCTTCGTCGGCCCCGTCCAGCAGCAAGAGCCCTCAGCCGGCCGTGATCCCCTGCCCTCGGTCGGCCCCGTCCAGCAGCTCATGTGTTGGACGAATTTTAGATGACCATTCTGCCTATTTTTTGCTAGGAGATTATCATTTGATTTTTGAAGATTTATGCCTGAATATTGTAGTTCTTCAGAATGTTTATGTTTGAATATTCATCAAAATGGGCATGGTGGAATTTCGTTCGTAGTGCAAGAATTTTGTTTGTCACGGCATGTTGTTTGCTCCAGGTTATTGCATAGAAGTGATGTTGAAATCATTGTGTGCTTATGTCCTTGAATTAGCAGGGGCAATGCTGAGTGTTGTTGGTTTTATCAGATGACTAAACAGGGGCAATGCTGATTGTTGTTGCTTTTATAACTAGTACATGCCTCACTTTTAATAGGGGATGTTGTTGTCTTGTGAGGCAGACAATACACAGCCAGTCAATAGTGCAATTGCTGATGGCATGGACCATCTAATTAATCAAATGCACCCATCTTAGTGAGAGCCCCCTCTGTCCTGAATTTGTTACAAAAGTTCAGATCACCATAGATAGAGACAAGAGCTATGCCTTTTTGTTGGACGGCTGTGTACATTGCAAGCATCAGTTCTTCAGATTAGTAGTATTTCTCTTTCCATAGAAAAGTTCACATTTATTCTGTAAATCTGCAATTTCAGTATGTACAGCAATGGCGAAAGAGCAAAGATTTCCTGTATAACCACATCCATTCAAGTATTTTCTTTACATCCACTTTCATTCAGCTGCAGCAAAACAACAAGGACTTGTCTGTCCAATTCATCATTCAGTTACAGCAAAACACCTACGTTTTTACTCTGTACAGCGGAACTGCAGCTTCGATGGACAAGCAAGTCGCCGGGTCGCCGTCGCCTGGAGGCAGCACCGTGGCCGCCGGGTCTCCCTCGTGTGGACCAGCACCAGGTCGCCTGGGGGCAGCGCTAGGTCGCTGGGCCGCGGAGGTCGCCGTGGCGCTGGGGCATCACGGTGGCGTCGGGTCACCGTTGCGTGGGGCTACCGCTGCCGCCACCAGCGCGTGTAGGCAGTGCCGGTTCGCGGTGGCATCGGGCTCCAGCGCGGCCTCCGAGTAGCCGTCGCTAGAGGAGCGGCGCCGCAGTCAGTCGCCGTCGAATTGCCGCCGCCGCCTCCAAGTCGCCCTCGCGAGTCGATTCATTTTCTCTTTTTTTTTTGCTAGTACTCTACTAAGCTTGGACGTAAAGGATAGGGGTTATCTGCAAAATTACGGTTAAGTGGCTAGCTATATTTTCACCTTCGATCTGTACCGTGCGTTCTCCATCCGGTGGGCTACGATAATAGTTTTCAGTTTTTACTGAATAGGCGTTTTCACTTGATACTTCGCCTTCTTAAATTCCAAAGCATGCATTATATATGTTGTAGCTAGATACACTTTAAGTTGGACTACATGAGTTTATGTTGTCTCAGAAGATGTGAAGCTTGTATGATTTGTTTCAATTTTTCGAGAATCTGTTGTCTTGCAATTAACAAACATGATGTTACATACATATTTTTAATAACTCGCCATGGGTCCCATCTGTGTATATTACTCAGTGGGCAAACATAAGTTCAATTATTACAGAGTTACACAACAACGCCGGTGCACTAGAAGATGTATTGATGCCAGGACATGACGTGTGCCTTTTGACTAGTTTATGCAAACATACTAGTCTAGAGAGTGAAATCATCAAAAATATTACGAACATTCAAAGCGGGACTCATTACAGAAGACCTTGGCGTTGCGTGAATACCAAATCTTCCAAAGGATGGCGAGGAGTGTGGTAGAGCAAATATCCATATCTAGTCCATGGGGAGTATAGACATCCCAACTGCGCCGACTCTAGAGGTAGACATCCCAGCTGCGCCGAGTGTGGTAGGTACTACCATGACATGCATGATGAATAGATCGAAAGTTTTCTAAAAAAAAAAAGGAGTCTTTTTCTTTGCGAATGTTACAAAGGAGTCTCAGAACTTCTGCGTGCCCGTTAGGTCTGGTTCGGCCCGCAAATACACATTCAAGGCCCAAAGGAGTTTGCAGCATTCTTACGTGTGGTGTGTTGGCCGGACGATCAAGTGAGACCGAAGATGTACATCGGCCGCAGGTAAAACTGACCGATCCATCTCCAGGAGTGACGCAACCAACCAACCCTAGCTAGCTCCGCCGGCGCATGCACAGCAAGTCACGATGTTGCGATCGCTCCTCGCTCGGCCTCACCTCCTCCTCTCCCATCTCCGTCGCCAGGATTGCCGTTCGCTGGCTCTGCTGGGCGGCCGCGCGGATCAGATCATCTCCCGGAGCTACGTCGTCGGAGGACGAGACGGACAGCGATGTTGTACGTGCTCGCTCGGAGGCCAAGATCGTGGCGCCTGGTTCTGCTGACGGCTACGGCCGCACATCACCCAACAACGATGACAAGAAGCATCTGTACGTGGTGCTCGACGACTGGGAGAAGGGCTTCAGCATCCACAAGCTCGACCTGCACGACGACCGTTCCGATGGCGGCAACTTGACCCTGCAGGCTCCTGTCCATCGCCAAGCAATAGAGAAGATCGTCTGCAGTGGAACTTAGCCGCCCTGGGCAGCAAGATCGTCGCGGCCGGTAGGGTAAAATCCGGGGAGGATGCTGTAACCCTCGTCTACCACACCGACACGGCGGGGTTGTCCATCATCCCTAGTCTCCCATTGGAGCTCTCTGGTGGTTGGTGCCCCAACCTCACCACGGCCACCGAGAATCGGCTCTACACCATGGGTGGGCCGTTGAATGGATGCATACATGTATTCGAAGATGCGCCGCCGGCACCTGCAAGCAACGAGGCGTACTGGCCAGGAACCAGAGACCACTGGTCTTGGAGCAGCATCCCAACACAGCCCCCTTTCCGGGTCGAGGGCATCGCATCAAGCGCGGTGCACCCAGTGGGCGGAGGACACACCTTGTTCGTGTCCGTGCACAAGAATTTCACCATAGACGAGGCGCGTTTCGGTACAACCCCCCCCCCCCCCCCCCCAAAAAAAAAACGTATAGAGGGCAGGGGGGTAATTTCACCCGGCGTACAGATACCCCGCTGTACGGCCGCTCGCGGACGGTCGCCCACGTACGCCCGCCCGGCCGCTGTACGGCCGCCCACGTACGCCCGCCCGCACGCTGTAGGCCCGCCCGGTACGACTCGGGAAAAAAAATCGCTCTCGCCAGCCGCCGGCCCCAGGCGAAACCCTATTGGTACGTGCGGGCGTTGCCGCCGCCGCCTTCGTCTCCGGCGTTCTGTCACCGGCGGGGAATTTTTGTCGCCGACGTCATCGCCCTCACGCACTGGCCGCCGCCAACCCCGAATCTAAACGCCCTCCGTCCGGCCAACAAGAACACGCCGTCGTCGCCCACACGTACTGGTCGCCCTCACGCCGCCTTCGGTACCGGCCAACATCCACACTTCTGTCCTCTTTGTCGGCGGTGACGAGGTAGGCGAGCCCTGGTCATCGTGTTTTTTTACTTGACATTATATCCTCATTGAAATGAGATGAAAAAAAATTAGGTACTAGTTTAGTGCATCAAATCATGGGGCGTACTGTTAATCAATTGATTGAGAAACTAATTATATTTTTGATGATGTTTTGTGGTGTTGGGAATGATGTAAGACTATATTTAATCGTGTATAGATGGAGCAAAACACCGGTTATGACGGTGACGATGGCGGTAGCGAGGATGAATCCTCGTCATTGAATGTAAACCAACATGCCGAGGAGAACTATATGAGTTTGGATGAATCTTACAGTGGCAATGTAAGTGTCATGAACGTGGACAAAAACATGAAATAGAAACAACCGCACTGACACTTACATGTATTTCTTTGACTTTGTACAGGTAGATAACGATGATGGCATAGAGGATATGGATATAGATGATTCATATGCTGAAAGCGCTAGCCAGGTAAGTTTAAAATTAAGCAGCGCAGGGAATGAAAAAACTACCGCATGAACACTTACATGTCTTAATTTAAGTGTGCGCAGATGGATGCGGTTCGGGACTATGAGCGGAATACAGTACATGATGACATAGACCAAAGCGATTTCGATGCATGTTATGATGATAGCTCGAGCAAAGTAAGTTTTGAAAAGAGGTTATATATGATAGTCGCCATACAACAAATGACTGACATACATGGTTATATGTTTTTTTGTTGCAGGGACACGTTGGTGGCCCTAGCGGGGACGATGAGCATGCCAATGGTGATGAGTGTAATTTTGACATTGGCTATGATGAGTATCAGCAAGACTCACTGGAAGGTGATGGCCGCGATGTTCAGGTCAGAAGAGGAGGCATACAATTTCTATAACCAGTACGTGAAAGATCGTGGGTTCAGCATTAGGAGGGATCTGCTGAAACGGGGGAAGGGTGCTGAGGAACACTGCGCTTGAGGAGGTATCTGTGTTCGAGGGCTGGTAAACGACTGGCCAAGTTTTGTACCATGGAAGGGAAGACCCGTAGGCTGAGACCGGAAAGTCGATGCTTGTGCGAAGCCCATTTGACGGTGAAGCTTGATAAAGAGCGTGCAATTTGGTATGTCAGCAGTTTCAGCGATGATCATAGTCACGTTCTTGCAAGGCCGGACGAAGTTACGTATCTCCAGTCTCATAATCAGATCAAGGATTTTCAGAGGCTTGAGATCTTAGCCATGGCTGGAGCTGGGATCAGAAAACATATTATTTTTGACAACTTCGTCAGCAGGTACGGGTCGTATGCTAAGGCTGGTTTTGGGAGGAGAAAGCTTTATAACATGTGCTACAGAGAGAAGATGAAATTGCTTGCAAAAGGTGATGCTGACACTGCCATTGGGATCATGATGACCAGAAAGGATAGGGATCCAGATTTTTACTTTGAACACACTGTTGACGCGGAAGGCAGACTGAAAAACCTGTTCTGGTGTGATTCCCAGTCACGTCGGGATTACCTTGACTTCGGTGATGTGACGGTATTCGACAGCACGTATAAGATGAATAGGTATGGAATGCCATTCATACCTTTCGTCGGTCTGAACAATCATCGTTGCACCACGGTGTTCGGTTGTGCTATTGTGTCCGATGAGACCGAAGATACGTATGTTTGGCTGCTTCAGACGTTCCTGAGAGCTCACTGTCAGAAGAAGCCCAGGTCCGTAATTACTGATGGAGACGCAGCCATGATAAGGGCCGTCAGGAAGGTCCTTGCGGACGCGTGGTATCGACTTTGTTCGTGGCATATCGAGAAGAACATGCAGAAACACCTTCACCACAAGTCACTGAAGGAGTTCAGGTCTCTTCTTTACTATGCTACTACACATAAAGTCTTTGAGGAGAGATGGGCAGCGTTTACAGCTAAATGGCAGTCGGAGAAAACTAAAACATGGTTGCGTAGGATGTACAGGAAGAAGAGGCTATGGGCTGCTTCATATCTGTCTGGTGGGTTCTTCCTTGGTATGCGGAGTAATCAGAGGAGCGAGAGTCTGAACTCATGCCTTCATATGCATCTGGACTCCGGTATGACCATAGTTGACATGGTTGTGCACTACGAGAACTGTATAGTTCGGCTCCGTGAAAACGAGGCGTACGATGACTGCACGGCCACACAGACACTCCCAGTAGCAGTACTCGAGGAGTTTAAACACATTGAGAAATCCGCTGCCCGTGAGTTCACTGCGGCCAACTTTTACATGTTGCAGCAAGATCTGAAGAAGGCAGGGGAGCTTCAGATCCTTGAAAGACTGAGAGGAGCAGTCAGAGATTTATAGTGGCATGGAAAAATAACAGCGATCTCACATTCAAGGTGGACTATACACCAGGTAACTCTGAAGAAACAGTAAAGTGCGGTTGCAAAAGTATGAATCGCAAAGGTCTCCCTTGCAAACATATTCTTTATGTTTTGACCCGACTGGACTTACGTGACATACCTAAGTGCTTAGTACTGCGAAGATTCACCAAAAATGCTAGAGGTGGACTGCCCGTGAAGCGCACTAGCGATCTTTTTTCCTGGGGTTGGGCAGGTACTGAGGAGAGAGCTAAGTACAGTGAGTTGACTATCCTATCTGCAGAAGCATCTCATGCCGCATGTCATAAACCATTCTTATTCGACAAGTTAAAGGCTGCTCTGCAGGATATAATAGCAAACAAAGATGTTGAGAAGAATGAGTATGTGAGTCAGCATAGGGTTACGAATGATGATGCATTTGAGCCGAATCGAGATCATGTGTTGGTTGGTGATCCAGTGAAAGTTTCTACCAAAGGGGCACCTAAGCAGAATAGTAAAGGACGGAGCAAGAATGGGCCTGACGTCACTAAAAATGGTAGACCGAAAGCTTTCGACAAGAGAACCGAACGCCTATGCAGCATATGCAGAACAAAAGGTCATTTTAAGAACAATTGTCCTCAAAATCCCAAGTACGTGTTTTCGTTTGTTTAAGTTAGTTCTATTGCTTACTTTAGCGTTTATGTATTTCTCACATATATTTATGTCTTCACATGCAGGAACATGGCATGACAACGAAAGCACGGACCATTGATGTGAGATTGTTTGTGTTGATATAAGCCAGTGAATTGTTTCGCTGTAATAAAGAATCTTAGATGGAAATTTGTTTCTGTTGACGTTGAGACATGCTATAAATTTGTTTGTGTTTATGTCAGACATCCTTACTCTGTGTTATTTGTGTATAATATTGTCGGCACTGTTATTTATGCGATATATTTCTGTTACTATGTACTATTTCATTAAATATAGCCGTGAGCGGCGTGTTTCGGCTGCGGCATGTTAAAAAATTAAACAAAAAAATTGACCGCCCAGGCCGCCGGCGGCTTGGCTTACTTCGCCGTCACTATCTAGCCCGAACGGGCGACTGTGAAGGCGTTTCGGCTATTTGCACCGGCGGCGACCGGGCCCAACAGGGCGGTCGGAGGTGGTATAAGAGAGGAGTTCGATCCTGCTGTGGGCGCCGGGTATATAAGCAGGTCCACGGCGCCCTCGCTTGGCGAGGTGGGACTAAACATCGGCGCCACGGCGTGTACGGGGCGGCGCCATCGCCCCACAACCCCGCCAGGCCGTTTATTGGGCCGGCCCAGCGCGCGTCGCCCGAACCTCCGAGACGGCCCAGATACGCTCAAGCGGCGACATGCGGCGCGCGTCGACCCGCACAAGTTTAGTACCACCTCGCCGAGTGAGGGCGACGTCGACCTGCTTATATACCCGGCGCCCACAGCGGGATCGAACTCCTCTCCCATACCGCCACCGAGCCGACTCCGACCGCCTTGTGGGGCCCGTTCGCCGCCGATGCAAATAGCCGAAACGCCTTCACAGTCGCCCCTCCGGGCTAGATTGTGATGGCGAAGTAAGCCAAGCGGCCAGGGCTGGCAATTTTTTTTATTTCTTTTTTTAACATGCCGCGGCCGAAACACGCCCCATTTAACGAAATAGCATATAGTAACAATACATATATCACATAAATAACAGTGCCCGGTAATATTATACAAATAACACAGTAGTATATATTGAACCAATATTTCACTCTTGATATCATACTGAAAATAAGTAGCGGAAGCGTTATAATCTTAAAAAATCAAGATGCAAATTATTGTTACTCCGTACGTAACATTGGTAAATTAAAAGTGCATACAAAATGTTCAAGCACGTTTGCAAAACATTGAACTAAAACCCAAAGCACGTCTAGTACTCCTGCGCGTGATAGTTACTTCTTCTTCTTATTCTTAAGACGAATAACTTTGTTCTTCACATCCGTAAGCTTGTTATTCTCTGAGAAAATAATTGAAGCTATCATTCGTTCCCTCGAATCATCAATTGATTCCTGAAATAAAATACACATGTTTGTAATTTCAACAGTTGGATATACTAACATAGATGATTTTTGCATACTACAATTTACCGACCTGCGAAAAAAAGCCTCTGAACTTCTCACCGTCCCAGTATTCAAAGCATCGAAGGAGAAAAAGCCCACATGAATTCCTGTTTTTGATAATTCAAAGTTATTTCTTAATACCATGTTTTCCAAACAACATGCAAGTTTTTTTGAGACAACATGCAAGTAGACAATGTTTTGACAGTACATGCAAGTAGGTACTCACCCGTCATCTTGTTGAGGCATGTCGTATGGAACAATAGGCCATGACGAGACATCCGGGAACGAAATAATTAAACTATCATTTGCATCTTGGATATCTCCTGCTAGTTGTTCTCTCTAAAAAAAATGACGAAAAAACGTTCATTACAAACGGTAAACAAATGGCAGAGTCAGCAAAAGATATATGATTATGAAACTTACGAAATCCTCAACGAGTTTCCTAGTAGATTCTGAAAGTTCTCGTCCCATCAACGAATCAAGAACCTGAAACTCTTTCTTACATGTGTGCATGACTACCGTAATCCAGTGGTTATTATCCTTGTTAACAGCAAAATAAGCCTGCATGACAATTGAAATATGTTGACCAACCTTGCATTATGCATATGTTTGGCACGTAAAAATTGTTCTGTGTTCAAAAACTTACCTTTGCTTTTACAAAATATTCGGTCATGCATCTATTCAGAGGTTCATTCACATGTGCAAGGTTGTCGTTACCATCGACCGACTTCGCTGGTCTGACCAAAGTCGGGCGAGTGTGCAGAAGCCAGTAAGCCCTATGTGCTGGCACTAGATAGCGATCGGCCTGAACTTTATCCGAAATGTGCGACGCATAAGCGTCGATAACCTGAAATAAATGAAACAACTGTAATGACGATAGAATTTTTTTTTAGCACGTACAAGTAATGATGATAAGTAAAGTACATACATCACCGGATAACCATTGATGGTTAAGTATCTGGCAAGCTCTTGCCGCAGATAGTCCGCGGCCCATACCACCGTTGAAAATTTCGTGGTTCTTATGTTTTGGTGAGTGCTCGTGCGCTCGTACGTACTGCACGGCCGCACTGTCCAAATCGTTCACACTATTATCATTCTCAGGTTTTTTTTCAAGAAATAGTTCTGCAAAAGAAGTCAGATATGTTAGCGTCACTTTGTCAAAAGATATTGTTGTACTTAAAATATTTATAACATAGTTAACTTACTCGCTTTGGCGGTACGTCTCGCACGTTTTTTCGGTTTGCTCTCTACAAAAGGAGATTTCAGGTATGTTGACAAATTCCGCATTCGCTTCCCAATAGTCTCCTCCTTCTTCTCTTCTATAGCGCTACAATCGTCTGACACGCCCTGTGACACTTCTTGCTCATTTGGTTTTGCTTGTCATTTCTTCGATGATAAAATTTCATCTGTCCTTAAAGACGATGACTCATTTTTTTCCGATTCTTCCGGTAAATGTATAACATTATCCTCGTCACCCTTAAAGCTACTTAAGTGAGTGGGAGTGCATTTGTCTGGTTTCCCTCCTAGAGAATTGAAATCAATATTCTCACCGCCCTTTGGGCCATCAGGTGTGTGCATGTCATCGTACTGGAATTCTTTCTGAGGAAACTTGTTTTCAAACCTGGACCCACTGTTCTCTCCAAACAAATTTTCTTCCTCCCCTTCCATGTTGCCAGGTCTGTACGCCACACCCGTTTGATTCATTTTCTCTATCAATTTCTGCAACATAACAAACTTTACATCTAATGATTTGGACAGTAAGTTAAAAAACATAGTACAATGCGTGTCGAAAGTATCAAAATGTTACCTGTGCGCACAACTCAGGCAAACGAACAATTTCTTTGCGAATGTGGGTGAGTTCATTCATAATCCGGTCCATAAAAGGCTTAAGGTTCTCGGGAACCTCCGACATACCATCCACTCTCCTCCTTCCTGTAACGGAAGACTTTCTGCTACTAGGTTTCTTACTACTATCCGCATGTTGTGCTGCAACTTTTTGCATTCTATAGTCGTGCGTAATGCAATCATCGATCTGCACGGTGAATATTTGAAGCAACGGTAAGTACATCATTACTTGAATGCACGATGCAAATGAACTTAAACAAAAAATAAAGTAATACCGTCCCATGACCACGACCATTGTCGATGTCGTACTTGTCTCTTCTCTCTCCCCGGGATTCCGTCCAGTTTTTCATTAGGGGGGACAACAACGCCAAAGGGTCATATTTGGGACCCGTGATTGGCTCCACCTTGTCCCAATATAAGTACTACATACAAATGACACAAATTATGTAAGTAGCATCAGTTGAACAAGTAGTAAATAGCATTAAACACCACAATTAATTAATACACTAATGCATACCTGAAGTAGGGCTAGGTTGCCAGCTGGCCATTGCCTAACACGGCCGTCCTGCAAGACCTTACCGATCTCGAACAAACACGTTCGCAATGTGAAAGCGTTCCAGTTAAACTTGCTGATGAGCTTGACATCATGCACCAACGCGTAGTACTCCTTCGGGATAGTAACATCGGACATTGGTGCAATAACCGTCCCAAGCAAAACTAGAACCGCCATCCGGAGGAACTCATCGTCGGCGGCTTTATTCTTGACAATTTTTTCGATCAAGTCATTTATCATTATGTTACCGGTTTTTTTGTTGACGAACTGAATTGGTATTTTCTTCATTGATTTTTGTCCTTCCGTACGAAGAACACCAAAAACGTCAACACCTTCATTCTTAAATCCAAATATAGTGGACACGTCGTTGGGACGTAGTGAAATAAGACCTTTACTACCAGCTGCTTCTTGTATCATGAATTTTTTACTATTTGGATTATAACCTTTTATGATGAAATGCAGCAAAAAATCTCTCATTTTTATGGACAGAATCAGCAACATTTCTTGCAAGGTTGTGTCATAAAACCTAAATCGCTGAGCACTTGTAAATCTTTCTGCGAGGCTGACCCACTTTTCTACGGAACATGGGATCACACCCTTGATGTCCATACTGCATGCAATTTTTTTTGTCACGTTCAATTGTACAACTAAGCTATATCGACCAGAAACAAGTACTAACATTCACGGCAAAAAAACACCTCACCTTGACCTGGGCGATGCACGGCGGCAACTGGTTGTTGGAGGCGGATCCGAGGGTGTGGAGTTGCGGCTGAACGCGACGGGTGTTGGGCGGCACAAAATGCGGACCGGACGTGGGCGATGAACGGCGTGACCGGGACCAGGGCGATGCACGCGGGTGGAGCGGCCGCTAGCGACGGTCAAAACGGGGCGACGCACGACGGGCGCGTGACGGCGTTCGACGGGCGCGTGACGGCGTAGGGTTGGTTAGTCCTAATGCGGGCGCGTGACGGAGTAGGGTTAGTCCCAATGCGGGCGCACTTCGCGCTGGGTGGGGCGATGCGTGGGCCGGCCCACTAACGCCCACGGTCGTCGCGGCGTTGAAAGGGACATGACTGATTTAGTCCCACCTCGCGCCGCCAATAGGGCGTGGACCGCCTTAAATACATTAATTACGCATACATAATAAGCATCGGTCTTCATTGGACTCTATGTGGAGGATCTCGAATGGCACTAGTGACTCTTCTCCTGGTCAGAACAGAAGAAGGTTCCTAGTGGCATTTCAGATTCTACACAAAAAGATCATTGATGATCGATGTTTTTTTTTTTTTTGCATTTCTAACATGCTGACAATTTTTTCACACATTGCATGCGATCGGGTCTGCCGGAGGGGAAACCCGAAGGAGTATATTTTTTTTTCAACTCCGCCAATTGAACCCAAACTTTTTGCACGCATTGGCATCACCTTGGACATCGTCCTTGCAAAAATTCATCGATTTCCGACATTCCATGAATTTCCTACGTTTTCCTCCGTGAAAAAGCCCTAAAACACTGCCCGGACGTGACGCAACGTTGGTTTGGTGTCCGAATTAACTTAAATCTTGCGTGGGGTCCTACATTGGGCATGCCGACATGTTCCCAAAGTTTTATGTCATTTCATGCTTGGCAGCACGTAGCACATGTGCAACCAGCACCGATCGGGTCTGCCGGAGGGGAAGCCCGAAGGCGTATTTTTTTTCCAACTCCGCCAAATGAACCCAAACTTTTTGCACGCATTGGCATCACCTTGGACATTGTCCTTGCAAAAATTCATCGATTTCTGACATTACATGAATTTCCTACGTTTTCCTCCGTGAAAAAGCCCTAAAACACTGCCCGGACGTGACGCAACGTTGGTTTGGTGTCCGAATTAACTTAAATCTTGCGTGGGGTCCTACATTGGGCATGCCGACATGTTCCCAAAGTTTTGTGTCATTTCATGCTTGGCAGCACGTAGCACATGTGCAACCAGCACCGATCGGGTCTGCCGGAGGGGAAGCCCGAAGGCGTATTTTTTTCCAACTCCGCCAAATGACCCCAAAATTTTTGCACGCATTGGCATCACCTTGGACATCGTACTTGCAAAAATTCATCGATTTCCGACATTCCATGAATTTCCTACGTTTTCCTCCGTGAAAAAGCCCTAAAACACTGCCCGGACGTGACGCAACGTTGGTTTGGTGTCCGAATTAACTTAAATCTTGCGTGGGGTCTTACATTGGGCATGCCGACATGTTCCCAAAGTTTTGTGTCATTTCATGCTTGGCAGCACGTAGCACATGTGCAACCAGCACCGATCGGGTCTGCCGGAGGGGAAGCCCGAAGGCGTATTTTTTTTCCAACTCCACCAAATGACCCCAAACTTTTTGCACGCATTGGCATCACCTTGGACATCGTCCTTGCAAAAATTCATCGATTTCCGACATTCCATGAATTTTCTACGTTTTCCTTCGTGAAAAAGCCCTAAAACACTGCCCGGACGTGACGCAATGTTGGTTTGGTGTCCGAATTAACTTAAATCTTGCGTGGGGTCCTACATTGGGCATGCCGACATGTTCCCAAAGTTTTGTGTCATTTCATGCTTGGCAGCACGTAGCACATGTGCAACCAGCACCGATCGGGTCTGCCAGAGGGGAAGCCCGAAGGCTTATTTTTTTTCCAACTCCGCCAAATGACACCAAACTTTTTGCACGCATTGGCATCACCTTGGACATCGTCCTTGCAAAAATTCATCGATTTCCGACATTCCATGAATTTCCTACGTTTTCCTTCGTGAAAAAGCCCTAAAACACTGCCCGGACGTGACGCAACGTTGGTTTGGTGTCCTAATTAACTTAAATCTTGCGTGGGGTCCTACATTGGGCATGCCGACATGTTTCCAAAGTTTTGTGTCATTTCATGCTTGGCAGCACGTAGCACATGTGCAACCAGCACCGATCGGGTCTGCCGGAGGGGAAGCCCGAAGGCGTATTTTTTTTCCAACTCCGCCAAATGACCCCAAACTTTTTGCACGCATTGGCATCACCTTGGACATCGTCCTTGCAAAAATTCATCGATTTCCGACATTCCATGAATTTCCTACGTTTTCCTCCGTGAAAAAGCCCTAAAACACTGCCCGGACGTGACGCAACGTTGGTTTGGTGTCCGAATTAACTTAAATCTTGCGTGGGGTCCTACATTGGGCATGCCGACATGTTCCCAAAGTTTTGTGTCATTTCATCCTTGGCAGCACGTAGCACATGTGCAACCAACACCGATTGGGTCTGCCGGAGGGGAAGCCCGAAGGCGTATTTTTTTTCCAACTCCGCCAAATGACCCCAAACTTTTTGCACGCATTGGCATCACCTTGGACATCGTCCTTGCAACTATTCATCGATTTCCGACATTCCATGAATTTCCTACGTTTTCCTCCGTGAAAAAGCCCTAAAACACTGCCCGGACGTGGCGCAACGTTGGTTTGGTGTCCGAATTAACTTAAATCTTGCGTGGGGTTCTACATTGGGTATGCCGACATGTTCCTAAAGTTTTGTGTCATTTCATGCTTGGCAGCACGTAGCACATGTGCAACTAGCACCGATCGGGTCTGCCGGAGGGGAAGCCCGAAGGCGTATTTTTTTCCAACTCTGCCAAATGACCCCAAACTTTTTGCACGCATTGGCATCACCTTGGACATCGTCCTTGCAAAAATTCATCGATTTCCGACATTCCATGAATTTCCTACGTTTTCCTTCGTGAAAAAGCTCTAAAACACTGCCCGGACGTGACGCAACGTTGGTTTGGTGTCCGAATTAACTTAAATCTTGCGTGGAGTATTTTATTGGCATTTTTAATTTGCTGAAAGTTTTTGCACAAATTGGATACTATATAAATAAAAAAATTATTGCATCATACCACTAGTATACTTACCCAGATGGGATGGTGTAGGTGTGGCTCTGCTTGTTGATAAATTCAACAAGCAGAGCAACACCTACACCATCTGGATCCGTATACGTGTAATATAATGTAATAATAACTGACCATTGTAATCTTATGTGACTATTTAAAGCACTAAACGGGCGTCTCCGTAAACAATGCGGTACTAAAAAAACGTTAAAAAAGACGTTGTTAGCCTACGGCCGCCACAGGCGGCGCGCACGGGCCAGCCCATGAAGGCGAGCCACGGCGACTAGGCGGGCGCCGCATGGTGCGGCTGGCACCGTACGTGTTCTGCCTTTGCGCGCCGCATGCGGCCTCAACCGCCTACAGTGCTTTATTTTTAGTCCCACATTGTTTATGTTGGCGCTTAATCATCAGTTTAAATAGCCTCATCCACAGACGATATTAATTCTTTGAGCGTGCCAGCCCTACCTCACCATGCTAAGGCGGCAGAGGACCACCGACGTGACGTTTTTTTTGAACTCCCCCAAATAACCCCAAACTTTTATGTCTACATTGCACATGTCTCGAAATGTCATGTCTAATTTATATGACTTGACCTTACACTGTCCGGGCAGCGGCGGCAGATGACCGCCAACGTGACGTTTTTTTTAACTCCCCCAAATAACCCCAAACTTTTTTGTCATCATTGCACATGTCTCGAAGTGTCATGTCTAATCTATATGACTTGACCTTACACTGTCCGGGCAGCGGCGGTAAATGACCGCCGACGTGACGCTTTTTAACTCCCCCAAATAACCCCAAACTTTTATGTCATCATTGCACATATCTTGAAATGTTATGTCTAATCTGTTTGACTTGACTTTACGCTGTCTGGGCAGCGGCGGCAGAGGACCGCCGACGTGACGTTTTTTTTAACTCCCCCAAATAACCCCAAACTTTTATGTCATCATTGCACATGTCTCGAAGTGTCATGTCTAATCTATATGACTTGACTTTACACTGTCCGGGCAGCGGCGGCAGATGACCGCCGACGTGACGTTTTTTTTAACTCCCCCAAATAACCCCAAACTTTTTTGTCATCATTGCACATGTCTCGAAGTGTCATGTCTAATCTATATGACTTGATCTTACACTGTCCGGGCAGCGGCGGCAGATGACCGCCGACGTGACGTTTTTTTTAACTCCCCCAAATAACCCCAAACTTTTATGTCATCATTGCACATATCTCGAAATGTTATGTCTAATCTGTTTGACTTGACTTTACGCTGTCTGGGCAGCGGCGGCAGAGGACCGCCGACGTTTTTTTTTTAACTCCCCAAATAACCCCAAACTTTTATGTCATCATTGCACATGTCTCGAAGTGTCATGTCTAATCTATATGATTTGACCTTACACTGTCCGGGCAGCGGCGGCAGATGACCGCCGACATGACATATTTTTTTGAACTCCCTCAAATAACCCCAATTTTTTTTCATAGCCTTGTACCATCATGAGAAGCATGCATGCCAAGTTTCGTAGCTTTTCGACGCTCCATGAATTTTTTATGTTTTTCCCGACCGTAAAAACCTAAAACACTGGCCGGACGTGACGCCACGTGTGTACATTGTCGGAAATCGATGAAATTTTGCATGGGGTCCTAGGGTGGGCATGCCCACCCTCTTGCAAAATTTGGGGTCATTCTTAAGATGACCCAAAAATGACCTTGTTCTGCGCACGGCGTTCGGGTGAGCGAAGGGCCCGTCCCGAAGGACGTTTTTTTTTCAACATTCTTCAAACGGACCCAAATTTTTTTCATAGCCTTGCACCATCATGACAAGCATGCATGCCAAGTTTCATTTTTATTTTCTTTCTTTACTTTCACAATTTTCAAATTTATATTTTTTTATTTTTGTTTCTTTTCAATTTTATTTTTCATTTCTATTTTCCTTCATTTTACTTTAAAATAAGACACTTCTCCTTTTTTTTAACTTGTCAGTTTTCTATTTTTTTGTTCCTAATTTCATTTACATTTTTATTTTCTTTTGGTTTTCTTTCTTTACTTTCACAATTTTCAAATTTATATTTTTTTATTTTTGTTTCTTTTCAATTTTATTTTCCATTTCTATTTTCCTTAATTTAAATTTAAAATAAGACACTTGTCCAAATCGGTCAAACAAATTTAAACTAATATTTAACACTATTAATTCAAACAAACGATATTTCATTCAACTCTTAGGATATATTTTACATTCTAGTTGAACGAAATTCAAACGAAAATAGTTAAACTTAACTAAATGACATTACTAAAACGAAAAAAAATCCCTACACTAATCGTCCTCCACCCCGCCGAAGTCCTCTTCGTCGAAGAGGAGCTCGTCGTCGTCGTCGCTGCTGCTGCTGCCGACGTGCACGACGGGCGCCGCCATGGAGTCCGCCACCGCGGCGTGGTACCCGGGGAAGTCCGGCGGGTCCTCGGGGTGGCCGGCGGCAGGGGCGACCTGCATGTACTCTTGGACGAGCGGGGGCGGCACCGGTGCGTTCTCCGACTCGCGGATAGCCGTCAGGTACCCCGGCATGTCATCCGGGTCGCTGGCCTCCGCTGCCAGCCGCCTGTACTCCGCCAGCAGAGGCGGCTCCGGCTCCGGCTCGGGCTCGGGCGGAGGGGCGCGGCTGGACCCACCGTTCCGCGCGCCGCGGGACGCCACAGAGCGGCGATCGCCGCTGCCAAGGCGGACAGAGCCGCTCTCACCGCGTGCGCCGCCACGGACAGGGCGCGCACCGCTGCCGAAGCCCACGCGGGTGGACCGCGCGTCGCCGCGGCGGAACAGCCCGTAGCCGGCGCTGGTTGGGGCTGGCAGGGCACCGGCGGCCGCCTGCGCGCGGTACGGGCCGACGACGTCCTCGAAGCTGCGGCCGTGCCAAATCTAGTGCCGCCGGGCACGGTTGTGCTTCACCGGCGGCCGTGGGCCGGCGTACGCATGGAGGCGCTGCTCGTGGTCCTCGGTGAGCATCTCCGGCCAGGCGGGGTTGTTGGTGGCGTAGCGGTGGTCCTGCAGCTCCTCCGCCGGCAGCCGCGCCCGATACAAGCCGACGGCGCGCGCGAACAGGTGGGTGCCGACCTCGGGCACCAGCGCCACCGGCACTCCGTCGACGCTCAGCCGCCACCTCGACGGTAGTCGCACGTCCGGCGCGGCGGGGATGCCGAAGTGGGCGAGCTCCTCCGCCTCCTCCAGCGTCAGGTTAGGGCGTGCCATCGCCGGAGAGGGAGAGAGGGAGGGAGGCGCGGGAGGGGGGTCGTCGGGGAAGGAAGGCGAGGGCGGGCGTATCATGTGAGGTCCGGCGCTCCGCGGGGGGTGTTATAGCGGCGAGCGGGGGGCGGGTGGGTGGACGGCGATTAATGGCGGCCCTGCGGCGTGCGAAGGCGAGAGGGCGGCGTGCGTAGGCGGTCAAGCCGTGTGAATCGACGCCGCGCGTGGATCCACGCGCCGGTCAAGGCGGCGCTGCTGTTTTCTGCGCCGGAGTAATGAGGGCTCGGCGCACGCGGGCGACCGCCGGGTACGGGGCCGCAGACCGGCGGGTATTAGGGGAAACCAGGCGCGAGCAGGCGCGTACACGGCGCGTGTACAGGCGTACTCTACAGATGCCATGCCCGCCCGCGTACGGCGCGCAACGCTCCCCCTGACCTGGTTTTCCCATCCTGCCCTTTTTTACGAAGGGGTATCGGACGATCTGGGCCGTTTATGTGTTTAGGGGTTGTACCGAAGCGGAAGTGCCCCATAAGACATCTGAGCCATACGGCGCCGATGGCTACCTCTGCTCGTGCGACGTCGTGTCTCCCGACGGGAACCCTTTGCAGCCGGCCTCGAAACTCTGTGCGGATAGGTTGTTCGTCCCTCGCATGGACAACAAGGATCCCAGTCTTGTGTGCATGGGCGATAGCAACTATTGCCTCGTCGAGCTCATACCGCGCGACAGTTTCACCGGCTGGCTATGTGCGCTCGTCGGCAACGAGTGCGAGATCCACGTGACCACGTTCCGTCTCAAGTATGGCAAAACTGGCGAGCTCACAATCACAGCGCGCCAACCCAAGCGGACCTACCTCTTCTCTAGTTTTTATGAATGAGCATATGGATATTGTACGGTGCCAGCATTTTGGATGTGATCAAGGCATTATTACAGAAATGAAAGGAAACACCTTTTGCGGATTGCTGCAATAATACGGAGATCGTCATTTTAACGTCTATTTTCATTTTCCAGAGTGTTATTAATTTGACACAACTTTGATATTTAACTTAGAAAATCTGGACCGAGGTTCTAAACCAACACGCCGTAAGTTGGACGAGGCTAATTTGTAGTGTTCCATACAATGTAAAATGATTTTTTTTTGTTTTTCTGCAATCAGCAAATTGCATATCTACTTTGCACAAAGTGATGGATGTTGGAATTGATCTCAGCTAACAACCGAGATAAAAGTTGGGATGTGGCCCACCATACCTCTCTCACGTATGCACTGTGATCGGGGGTGCAAACAACCTATTGGTTTCGGTCCCTGTTCCCTAGCCCCCACGTATAAAAGGGAGGTACTTCCTCTCCTCTCTCCTGTACGTGTGAGCGATCACGTACAGGTAAGTTTGCCAAGACATCAACTACCGATCCTAAAAGAGGGGGCTAAAGGGATCAGAAGTCCGTCTCCATCACCGGCCACCCCAGGGCTGTGCCGGCGGATTCCATTCCAGCTGCCATCTACGTGACCCTGCTGCTGCTGCCCCTTCTATCCCGGCCATCTCCTCGCTGCTGGAGATCCCAAGTGCAGCCATGGGCCAGACCAAGCACATCATGGGACTTTACCACTAGTAGAAAAAGGGCCATTTGTCCCGGTTCGTAAGGGCCTTTAGTCCCGGTTCTGGAACCGGGACTAAAGGGTCGGGACTAATACCCAAAACCTTTAGTCCCGGTTTGCTTACGAACCGGGACCAAAGGCCCTCCACGTGGCGCTGCCTGGGGCGGGGGAGGGAGGACCTTTAGTCCCGGTTGGTGTTACCAACCGAGACTAAAGGCTCCACGCGTCAGCAGCTCGCAGTCGCTGGGGTTTTTTTTTTTTTTTGGAAGGGGGGGTTTTGGGGTTTTGGAGGGTTAATTTAGGGGTTTCATATTGTGTTAGCGAGCTAATAGAGAGAAGTGACCTCTCTTTTTCCGTGCTTGGTCGACGCTAGCTACTACACATATAGAGAGAACTCGACGCTAGCTAGTAAGCAAATAAAGGAAACCATTAATTACACAAGATCGTCATGAACATATATAGAGAGAAGTGACATCTCTTTCTTCGTGCTTGGTCGAACAACAAGTTTTCGTATATCTATCCGACGCTGCTACATATGTACAATATATAACATCCCTTACAACAATTTCAATTTCACATGGTATTCTCCTTGTTCAGGTATGACGTGGTCAAGAAAGAATCCCGCCAATTCCTCTTGAATTGCTCGTATGCGATCATGTGGTAGGAGTTCATCCCGCATCTGCCAGATCTAATTTAAAGAAGGGGTCAATACATATATATGAATGAAACTCAACACAATTGATGGTAATATATAAAATAAAATTGTGAATATTGTTTACGTACTTCAAATTGTTTCTCAGAGGAGGCCCGTTCAGAGGTATAGTAGCGAATGAACTCGCATACGTAGTATCCACATAAATGAGTGTTGGGTGCCTGCAACAAGCACTTTACGAGAATAGAGTTCAATCAAACTGATAAGCAAGCATGATAATGGTATTGATGAAACTATAATCAATGAGAGATGCGCGGAACTAGCTAGTACTACTTACTTTGGGGTGTGTAAATCGCAGCTCCTTCTTCAGACCCGGAACCTTAGCGGTGAACGTTTTCCAAACCCTGGCAGGCAAAGAAAATGATTACTTGATACCAGGAAATGAACGAAAGTTGCCGATATGGTCCCGGTATTGATTGAACTTACTTCTGGAGCATTGCAGTCATGTCCGCATAATACTTGAGATCTTTACGGAGCGAGTCTAAGACAGTTACTAATGCCCCGTCAAGGTTAATGGATAGCAGAATATAGTGGAAGCTGCGCACGCATAACTCATCAATTACATTACTTAACCACGAGTAAGCGGAACCGAATATGCAGAAGACAGTAACACTCACTTGAAGTTGTAAGGAAAGAGTATTTCCCTTTTGTTTTGATGTGTAAGGAACGTTTGTAGTAAGTTGTTCTCGGTATCTTCAGCCGCCTTTCGTACCGACCATTCATTTACGGTATTTGGGCTAATGAACCCAACGTCGAAGATTCCTATTTTTTGGCATTCGACCATCTTCAATCTGCATAATATAGTGAGGATAATTATATATACATGCAATGAACGAGCTGAACTAGAGACTTAATTATAGAAGTAATACTTACAGACAGTAGCAAGTCATGAGTTGTTTGTCGAGGGCCTTTTGATTGTATAATTGAAATAACTCCACAAATTCAACAGGCAGCAGGTCGACTCCAGGGAAGTCATGCTCTTTTTTAATTCCGACTAACAAACTGTCTTTCCCAGACTTCCTGCAGGTTTCCATGTACCAGTCATGCAATTTTTGCATCATCGTTGTTAGATGAGGATGATCAGGTTTGACGAGAGGCTTCCCGTGCTCGTATCTAAAGACGTCTACTACCTCAGCCGTTTCAAACTGTACATCATCGGGCAGGTAATCATCAAGAGTGGTACCGGGCAGTAGCACCGGATGATTAGCGATATCGCTAGACACCTTGAGCGGGGGGCACGATTGCTTCTCCTGTTCGCCGAGCTGGGGAATTGTTTTCCCACTTCTTCGTTTTTTCGCTCTTGCAGCACTGGAAGTACTTCCCGACTGCTGCGCTTTAGCATGTGTCTTAGTAATTATGCGGTCATAGTTGGAATCCGGCGGAGGCGGTGGTGGTCGCTTCAGGGCATCGATAGTGCGCTTCACTTTCACCGGATCTAGCTTCTCCTTCGGAGGTGGAGTTTTCTTTGCAAAATGGTCCCTCACTTGGGCATGACATATGTCCTCGTTTTCCTGCTCGGTCCTCTCATATGGTAACTTTTCCACAGGCTTGAGAGATGGACCGTATCTGAATTGCCTCCCGCCTCTGCTTGTACTGCTAGCCGCCGGAGCAGCGGCGTCTCTCTTCCGTCGTTGCTGACGAGGCGGAGTGCTCCGACGCGCCGGAGTAGGCGAAGGAGGAGGCGGAGTGCCCTCACGCGTCGGAGGAGCCGGAGAAGGAGGCGGAGTGCCCTGATCACTCGCCGGAGGAGGAGGAGGAGGAGGCGGAGTGCCCTGACTCGCCGGAGGAGGAGGAGGAGGCGGAGGCGTCCAGTTTGGAAGCTTGACGTACTCCTTCTGCCATAGATATGTACTCCTCAGAGCACGAACCAGCTGATTCTCCCCTTCACCTGTAGAGTGGTAAAGCTCGAGCTCCTCAAATCCCTCCATTACTTCATCCACCATCACAACTGTAGGGTAACGCAGCAGAAAACAAAAATTTTCCGACCTACGCACCAGCCCAGGACCACTATGGAGACTGCATACAAGGTTTGATCATTTTCGTTACCGACTCGTAGCGCAGCGGAAGTAGAGTCGATGACGATCGGCGGTGCAGATCCCCGCAGCTAGGATTTTACAACCTCCCAACCGCGAGGATGTATACCCTCATCTGCCCCGCGGACAGCCCTCCGGGAGGCGGTCGCACAGTCCCCCGGACGGTGTCGCGGACAGCCCTTCGAGAGGACCTCCGAAACTCGGACTGTCACTCGGACAGCCCTTCGGGAGGACCTCCAAAACTCGGACGGTCACACGGACAGCCCTTCGGGAGGCACTCTCGAACTAAGACCGAAACTACGATCTCTCTACAGAGTTGCACACATACGGTGTCATCTATCCGGCAGGGCTTCGCCGTCCAGAACTAGTTCCCACCGGAACCCAGACAGCCTTTCGGCTCTACGAAACTATTTCGCTGGGAGGGAGAGAGAAGCCAGAAATGTCACGGCATGTGTATGTGAGAGCAAGGATGAAGCATATGGGGCTGCCTCCTACCCTCTATTTATAGGAAAAACAAGGGGTAGGATGGGCATATCCAAAATGCCATGTCATCCCAAAATATCTTGGGAAGATATTTGTGGAAAGCCAACTTCCAACCATATCCATAAATCTGATTTCACTATTCACGACGACATTTTTCAGCGTCCGGTCGAACTGAAAATATTTATGTGGGCTTAGAACAATTCCAGTACCCACTAAAATAAGTTTCAATGCGATCCGGAACAATTCCGGTTTAGTGATTTTCATCTGCGAAAAGCATCTGAAGCGGTTCCAGCAGCTCCGGAACATTTCCGGTTTTCATCTCGGAAAATTCCAGAAAGTTTCCAGAACGATTCTGGCCCCCTCCAAGAATTATCAGGCATGTGCCGAAACCAATCTGACTTTATGGTATCCTCTGAAACAACTTTTCAGTTTTACCGGAACTATTCCGATATCCTCTCCGGAACGTTTCCGTTTCGTCCGAAACTTTTTCGGTGAATTTCTCTCAGACTCCCCGTCTAGTATTCAGCAGATAGATGACCCTTAAGCGTGTGACCCTATAGGTTCGGTGAAGTATAGACATGACCCGGAACACTTTCCGATCAATGATCAACATCGGAGCCGTGGACACCCATATTGACCCCTATACCCACACGAATGAATATTCGAGTGAACCTCCAGTTGCCATGTGCTATTCCTGTTGCTTCGCGATATGTTACAAATACCCGAGGTGAGACATGTAGGCATCCCCGTGGATCAACAACTTGTCCACTATGCCAGTTACCTCGTTACCGGTATTGTTCTCTTTTCTCGTTCCCGTGTTCCGGCATCCCTGTGATCAAATCACCCTGTGTCTGGCCAGACGATGATGGATACCGTAACACCGAGAGGGCCCAGAGATATCTCTCCATCGTCGGAGGAGCAAATCCCAATCTTGAGCTATCAAGTTACTTGACATACTTTTCCATGAACCCGTAAGCCGCCGTAATAGCCACCCATTTACGGATGACGTTTAACAAACCCCAAAGTTCATGAAGCAAGCATGAAGAAACTCGATACTCTCATGGTCTAAGGAATCATGCAAACATTAACCATCTCTGTGTTATTAACCATTAACTAATGACGAATGTATCTCATAGCATAACATCAATTCGGGTCGATTCAACACAAGTGTTCTACCAACAATTGTGCCCTCAAAATTGCCGGCATAGTCATGCCCATGATCAGGAAAACAGGATCATCATGCAATACTTGAGCCAGTCATAGAGGCTTGACTAGGAATACTTTTTACCGTTTATTATCCCACACATGCATATGAGTCTTCCTCCGAGCCTCGTGGTTATTGTAGACTCGAGAACCATAGCAGTTATAGCATGGAACATAAACCTAATTATGAACAGGGAGATAATCAATAACATTTATTATTGCCTCTAGGGCATATCTCCTACAGACTCCCACTTGCACTAGAGTCAATAATCTAGTCAATGCTAATGCACTTTACACCTATGGCATACTGGTGTAAAATATGCTTCGCATGTGGTATAGACTGATATCCAACGGATCTGACGACTTCAGCTCCGTGTGTTACTTTGCATATCCTTGCGTTTTCACGCTTTCACAAAATTCATATTTTGTCTGGACTTGGCCTTGCATATGTGTGAATCATTGGTCGAAACCTGATTCCTCAGACTGAGCTATGGAGCAACTATCTGCAATAGTGTCCCATAGACCAAAGCCATCTTGGAACCATACTAAGTTCATGAATGAACTATATGATTCAACAACTTCTTTGTCGCTTCTTAAGCGTCAACATACTTAGCCTTTGTTATAGAATTCGCCACAGTATCTTGTTTGGAACAATTTCCAACTACCGTGCCACCATATTGTGTATTACACAAAACCCTTAACTTAAATCGCAAATCGCATGGAGCATTGATGAAGACTGTATCGATGTAACCTTTTACAATGAACTCTTCATGATCTCCGCTTGCGAGAAAACATGTCATCAATACTGCTCTAGTACTCAATGACATCTTTCACTGTTGTCCCATGATCAGTACTTTGATCACTATGGTATCTATACTCGTAACAACTTTGGAGTATTGGACATATCTGGTTGTTTTTACATACCATGGAATACATGATTAATCCAAACACAAGAGTGTGTGGAATCACCATCATGTATTTTGCTCATCAGTGTTTTGAGACACCGAGTCTTGCAAAACCCTTTCCATGTGACTTCGGCAAGAATCACTCCTTGGCGTTTTAAATGCTAAAAGGTTTTAGCACCTTGTCAATATGTATTCATAGCTTAGCCCCATTAGGTAAATCTATCTCCATAGATCATCATGCCTAATATTAAGGCTATTTAGCCTAAGCACTTCATCGAAAAACTATTTTCAAATGAAGTCCTAATTCGTGTCAAGAAATTTATTTCCAATTAACAATGTGTTAAGTACACAAGGTTTTTAGAAATATTATTATGCTCCCACTTACTTTCTTGAATCACAAGCATCTTCGATACCCATTTGATGAAGTCAAAAACCCTTTTGACCATTCCATCAAAAATGAAGATTCCAACTCCACTTTGCTCTCTTCTGTCCATCGCTGGAACTCTGAAGTTTGCATACTTACTATCATCCTCTGGATCGACAAATTACTTTGGACTGTATCACATACAAGTCCTAGGTTTCATTTCCATCAGATGGAAATCCCTTTGTCATCCATGTTTCATATCTCATGATTAAAATATGTATTAATTGCTAGTTCAACCCGAACCGACATCAAGCATCGCTACGGTGAGACAATCTCATCGTAGTCAACTCCTTGAACTTGTTTATTGCAACAAGTCGAGCTTTATGGATAAAACATTTTATCCGTATCAGTTTTTAGTTTCAATAAATATTCGTTAGACTCTAAGTCTTCTGAAAGGTGTATCAAGATCTTAATCTTGAATCACTTATATGGAAACTATCTCGGATTGTATTGGCATTTAGCCAATTCCGGAGTCAGGGCCCATCAACGCTTCCTTGTGTATTGTAGGTATACTGTTGTCTAACAACAATATCTCGTTTGCGCACCTGATAGGTTAGCACGAGCTTTGCCTACGTGGTTCAACTGCAAGTTTGATCGAAGTCCATACATTTTATTGTAGAGACTTCCGTATCAGTCGCAGTAGGAAACTTCGGAATCACTTCCAAGGTTTCTTTCCTTTGATCTGATGACGAAGATACTGGTTATCTCGTCGAGTTGCACTGTCCTCCCACTCGCCTTTTGTAAGAACTATTCTCTTTAAAAGCATACCGTTTTGTGGCAAAGTCCTTTGCCTCGGTATAGTGGTGGGGAATACCCAATGACTTGGGATAACCTTACAAAGTAGCACTTGTCTAATTTGGAATAGGTTTGTAACCTTTTACACAAGCCCCATATTCCAAATGTTAAGAAAAGATATAACATGGTTGGGCATACCATACCATGGCGTCATTTCAACAGACCTGATGGATCTCTTTTCAGTGTAAAAGCCGCAGTCTCTAAAGCATTACTCTTTAAAAGGGGTAATGGCAAATTTATTTATGTCATCTTTGATCTTACCATGTCATAAATGGTTCGATTACATCTTCACGGACTTTCCACTTGCAGTGGTGTTCCGGGAGGTGCAAGTTATGAAACCCCTTTCACAACTCATCAGACATTCGCTAAACTTGTAACTCAAATATTCCTTTCTACAATCGAATTGTAGAAACATAATTTTCTTGTTACAACAACTTCTACTTCAATTTTTGAAAACCTTATGAATGAATTCAAAAGATCCAGACTTACGTCTCAGCAAGTAAATATCCATATATCTACTTGAGTCAATTTTTGAAGGTAGACAAATCCACTGTTTGCAACAACATTCATTGGACTACACACATCATAGTGTATGATCACCAATATGTTCTTTGCTCGTTCCTTATGGCCTGTCAACGGTATTTCAGTCACTTCACTTTTCAGAGGAAAGTTGCAAGTGTCAGATGATTCAAAATCAAATGACTTCAAAATCCATCATAATGGAATTTTCCATGCGGGTTTCTCCAATGTGACCAAATGCAGTGCCACACTTGTGTGGTATTCTTTTAGTCTTGCGACATTTAGCGTCAGTGTTATGGATGTATCATATTACCATCAATATTCATAGCATACATCCCATCTTGTATGGAAGCATGACCCTTCAAGTTATTCATAACACCGAACATGAAAAGTTCTCTTATGAATAACCTTCTTGCAAGATACCTTATGCAAAGGGCTAGAGTATATGAAACTCTAAAATAAATTATGAAAGTAAATACAGAGGTAATGTATTATTATCAATATTCATAACATACGTCTCATTCATAATGAAAGTATGGCCCTTATGTTATTCATAACATCGAACATCAAAAGTTCTCTTATGAATAAC
This sequence comes from Elymus sibiricus, assembly GCA_039707655.1. NCBI lineage: Eukaryota > Viridiplantae > Streptophyta > Magnoliopsida > Poales > Poaceae > Elymus > Elymus sibiricus. Next base: position 353,680,036 of record CM077664.1, read on the forward strand.
CTTCTTGCAAGATTCCTTATGCAAAGGGCTAGAGTGTGAAACTCTAAAAATGAATTATGAAAGTAAATACATAGGGAATACACCGATGGAAGGCATAGTAACATTTACTATGTTCCCTGCGTGTATCTAAACCTCATTCCTGGCTAGTCTTTCAGGCCATAGTAGTTCTTACATCGAGTTGCAACAGAATGCAATCGAGCGGGTATCTTTGTGATCAACTCACAATACCCAAGAATTAGTGATTAACATGTTTAACCATAATTCCCAAGAATTATATCTTTGACCAGCCTTGTATACATCAAAAAACCTGTATGACATTCATACATGAGCTGGATATTCCAGTCTTCTTTCCTTTTGTCATTATACTTCTAACAGTTTAACTTTCAGTATTTCTCCTACTCTCAGAAGAAGCACCCAACTTAAGAGTGGCGATAGCCCCGGACTTCCTAGGCGTGAAAGTTTCACTAACACCCTTCGGACACTTCCTTTCTCTTTAAGTTGTTGTTTTATTCACCTTTCATCATATGACAGGCGTTCTCCTGGATCCCTCTCTTATCAGTCTAATGCATAGTAAACTCCTTTACTAATAGTTTGCAAACAAACATTGCTTTGGATATCTCATATCTTTTAGCCTTTGTCTGTCTCTGAAATTGATTTTCAGATTCCATGAATATCACATAACTATCCAAACTTTCGAAGTTCGGGTCTCATGGAAGCAAACGTATTTCACTTGACTGAAACAGAATTCTAGCTTTTGGATCGAAGGACGAGAGTCACATGATCCATAGCATTAGCGGGAGAATACCGAAAGTATGCGATAGGACAAAGTCCTTCTCGGCACTCTAGAGGACAATCCTCACATTACGTTACCAACCGTAAAGCTTTAACCAGATATTTAACAACTATTCATTTTTAATAGGGAAGGTGGAAACGCGAGCCATTATTCTACAACTATTATGCAAATCACACTTAGACAGTGTTCAAAATTAATTGCACTGAGAATTAAAATAATTAATTCTACAGGGCGCTCCCACTCAAATCAATATCTCTCATAATTGATTGTGAGTGATACAAGATCCACATTTCAATTCAACGCCATTGATGTGGACATCACTGATGACGAGAATTTCAATTGGTGGGCAAACATGCCGATCACATCTCTATGTGACTCCTGTTCATCTTTCGATGGGCGTGTTCCGAGCTCAGGACGATCAAGCCAGAACGTCAAGACAACCAAGTTATCTCGCTGCGAGGTCTGACCTCACCCGCCTCATTCCTCTCGATTCGTTCGTACCCATGTGGACATGGCGCACCCCGAAAAGATACGAATTTCAGACGGTGCTACACTTGGGAGAACACTAACTACTTGATATTTTTGTGAGAGATCACCCTAATAAAAGCGACTACCGCGCAATCAAGAAGGGTGCATCATAAGGGATAAACATCTCAGGCAATTCATAATAGCATGATATGGTATAGCCCTTTCTGACGGAGAAGTCTTTCATTTCTTCGTCTTCGGCATTCGCGTTGGTGTTCACCTTCGCGAAGATTGCCACCACCTTGTCGATGCACCAGATAATATTGCTATCTCTATAGCTAATAAAATAAGTGCATTACATAAGGTTGACACGCAGGTCATTAAAGTGCAATCATATGGCTCCAGCCATCATGCCGAATCATGACACGCAGGTCATGTTAATCAATTCACATCATATAGTCATCTCATACATAATCAAATTATTATGAACACTGCTATACCACATCACATGCACATGCAAACCATCCTGCAAAACCAAGTTAGACGCCTCTAATCGGTTCATGCAAAAACTTGTTTTACGTGGCTTCTAAGGTTTCGAAACAAACCGAAGCTACCTACGTATTATCATCAAGTATGATAATTCAAGTCGCTAGATTAACATCGCGGGGTGTATGAAACACGAGATAATTAAATCTCGAGCCCCATACTAAACGTCGTCATACGCATGACCCCCGTGCAGATCATATCTGCAATGCCCTTTCATCTGCGAATTTCATCTTTCTTTTGACTATGGCGGAACCCAAAGAACTGAAGCACTTCGTTGATCAATCAGGATCGCGGATTGCCAGAACTTTGTGAAATTCCACCATACTGTCTCGAGATTGAGCAAACGCAAATTCTAGGGAAGCAACAAGAACATCGGGTAACAGACTTCATGTGTCACCCGCACAAATAATTTTAAGCAATAGATCTCATCTACTACCTAATTATATTGTGCAACACCCATACATCTCTATGTATTCTAGATCGCAACCTGCATCTACGCATAGCACGGCTCTTGATGCCACTGTAGGGTAACGCAGCAGAAAACAAAAATTTTCCGACCTACGCACCAGCCCAGGACCACTATGGAGACTGCATACAAGGTTTGATCATTTTCGTTACCGACTCGTAGCGCAGCGGAAGTAGAGTCGATGACGATCGGCGGTGCAGATCCCCGCAGCTAGGATTTTACAACCTCCCAACCACGAGGATGTATACCCTCATCTTCCCCGCGGACAGCCCTCCGGGAGGCGGTCGCACAGTCCCCCGGACGGTGTCGCGGACAGCCCTTCGGGAGGACCTCCGAAACTCGGACTGTCACTCGGACAGCCCTTCGGGAGGACCTCCAAAACTCGGACGGTCACACGGACAGCCCTTCGGGAGGCACTCTCGAACTAAGACCGAAACTACGATCTCTCTACAGAGTTGCACACATACGGTGTCATCTATCCGGCAGGGCTTCGCCGTCCAGAACTAGTTCCCACCGGAACCCAGACAGCCTTTCGGCTCTACGAAACTATTTCGCTGGGAGGGAGAGAGAAGCCAGAAATGTCATGGCATGTGTATGTGAGAGCAAGGATGAAGCATATGGGGCTGCCTCCTACCCTCTATTTATAGGAAAAACAAGGGGTAGGATGGGCATATCCAAAATGCCATGTCATCCCAAAATATCTTGGGAAGATATTTGTGGAAAGCCAACTTCCAACCATATCCATAAATCTGATTTCACTATTCACGACGACATTTTTCAGCGTCCGGTCGAACTGAAAATATTTATGTGGGCTTAGAACAATTCCAGTACCCACTAAAATAAGTTTCAATGCGATCCGGAACAATTCCGGTTTAGTGATTTTCATCTGCGAAAAGCATCTGAAGCGGTTCCGGCAGCTCCGGAACATTTCCGGTTTTCATCCCGGAAAATTCCAGAAAGTTTCCAGAACGATTCTGGCCCCCTCCAAGAATTATCAGGCATGTGCCGAAACCAATCTGACTTTATGGTATCCTCTGAAACAACTTTTCAGTTTTACCGGAACTATTCCGATATCCTCTCCGGAACGTTTCCGTTTCGTCCGAAACTTTTTCGGTGAATTTCTCTCAGACTCCCCGTCTAGTATTCAGCAGATAGATGACCCTTAAGCGTGTGACCCTATAGGTTCGGTGAAGCATAGACATGACCCGGAACCCCTTCCGATCAATGATCAACATCGGAGCCGTGGACACCCATATTGACCCCTATACCCACACGAATGAATATTCGAGTGAACCTCCAGTTGCCGTGTGCTATTCCTGTTGCTTCGCGATATGTTACAAATACCCGAGGTGAGACATGTTGGCATCCCCGTGGATCAACAACTTGTCCACTATGCCAGTTACCTCGTTACCGGTATTGTTCTCTTTTCTCGTTCCCGTGTTCCGGCATCCCTGTGATCAAATCACCCTATGTCTGGCCAGACGATGATGGATACTGTAACACCGAGAGGGCCCAGAGATATCTCTCCATCGTCGGAGGAGCAAATCCCAATCTTGAGCTATCAAGTTACTTGACATACTTTTCCATGAACCCGTAAGCCGCCGTAATAGCCACCCATTTACGGATGACGTTTAACAAACCCCAAAGTTCATGAAGCAAGCATGAAGAAACTCGATACTCTCATGGTCTAAGGAATCATGCAAACATTAACCATCTCTGTGTTATTAACCATTAACTAATGACGAATGTATCTCATAGCATAACATCAATTCGGGTCGATTCAACACAAGTGTTCTACCAACAATTGTGCCCTCAAAATTGCCGGCATAGTCATGCCCATGATCAGGAAAACAGGATCATCATGCAATACTTGAGCCAGTCATAGAGGCTTGACTAGGAATACTTTTTACCGTTTATTATCCCACACGTGCATATGAGTCTTCCTCCGAGCCTCGTGGTTATTGTAGACTCGAGAACCATAGCAGTTATAGCATGGAACATAAACCTAATTATGAACAGGGAGATAATCAATAACATTTATTATTGCCTCTAGGGCATATCTCCTACAACAACAGCATAGCCATGTGGAATCGGAAGGCAGTGAAAAGTTCCGTTGGGTTGAGGAGGTGCAACAGAGCCGAGAGCCGCCTTGAAAGTGAGGTTATGGCATTTCGTCATAAGCTCGCAATTTTGAGCCTCCGTGATAGTATCCACGGGGTAGATAGGCTCCGTGAAGTCAGTCTGAACGGGCTCCGTGGAAGCCACGCTGCTTCTCCGCTGAGATGGCGGGGTAGCTTCTGGGGTAGCTTCGTGCCGCTGAGATAGTTGGTCGGCAGCTCGCTGGCTCTCAGCTTACTCTAGCTTTTGTAGTCTTGCACTCATCTTCTGCATGTCGCTCAGCTCCGCTTTCCTCTTTCTCTCCCGGCTTCTGTAACCGCCTGCGTCGGGAAACCCAAACTTCCACGGAACGGAGCCTGGTGTGCCTCGTGTTCGTCCAGGGTGCTCAGCATTCCCTAGGGCCTCAGTCAGCTCGTCCTTCTCTCTGTCGGGAATGAACGTCCCTTCCTGCGCTGCGGTGATATACTTCTGAAGCTTCGTGACGGGTATTGCAAGTTGCTCTTCCGTCCAACGGCACTTCCCTGTTTCAGGGTCCAAAGTTCCCCCAACCCCGAAGAACCAAGTCCTTGAACGGTCTGGCCATTTCAATGTCTCTGGTTCGACCCCTTTAGCAATCAGGTCATTCTCAGCTTTGTCCCACAACGGCCGGGCTTTGAGGTAGCCACCTGACCCCGTGTGATGGTGATACTGCTTCTTTGCAGCGTTGTTCTTGTTTGTCTCTGACATTTTCTTACTCTTGTCTGATGTCTTGTAGGCCACAAATGCGGGCCAGTGATCTCTTATCTTCTCAAATCGGCCGATGAATTCTGGAGTCTCACCTTTGTCGACAAACTTTGATTTCAACTCCTTCTTCCACCTCCTGAATAGATCTGCCATCTTCTTAAGAGCACACGCCTTTACCAGTGGCTCTATAACGGGCTTATTCGGATCCTCCTCTGGCGGTAGGGTGAAATTTGCCTTCAGCAAGGTCCAAAGATCATCTTTCTGTCTATCGGTGACATAATCACCTTCAGGGGCGTCGTCCTTAGGCTTATTCCATTGCTTGATGCTGATCGGGATGTTGTCCCTAACAATAGCTCCGCACTGAGCAGAAAATGCGTCCTTGGTCCGCTTGGGTTCAATCGGTAGGCCATCGTCCGCGAGTGCTGTGATCGTGAACCTTTCATCCTTGCGCAACCTCTTCTTCGGGCCTCGTCTCGTTACCGAAGTTTGGCTCGATCCGGAGGGCTATAAAAGAAGAAAGAAGAGTTAATATATGTACATACCAAAACAATTAATGCATCAATTAGCTAGTCAGCACCTCCGGAGCCATCATGATCATGTCACCGGAGCCATCATGATCATGTCCTTCCTCCTCCATTGTTCCATCGGTGTCGTTGAGAAACGACAAGACAGCATCACCTCCGGCAAGGATTATCTCCCCCAATAACTGTTCTTGTTCCAAGTCTCTTTGATCCATAGTTTCTGCAAATATTACAACATGACAATTAATATACAAACATGAATGTCCGACGTCCGGACCGCCTCTCTCATGAATGTCAAACAAGGGATTCTCTTAACCTTTAAGGGATTTAATTAACAAAATGGCGCCATTCTGGATGTGCAGAAAATGGTCCATATTTTTCCTGATCTCATCTACCCTTCTATATGTCACGCTATCTAGTGTCAAAGGATTCAAGAAAACCAAGGCTTCATCATTAGCCGGAAGTAACAGGCGCATAATGGTACGAAGCTCTCCAAAATTATTTTGGAACGGAGTCCCGGATAGGATAATTAATTAGCTTTTTGGTACGAAGTTCAGCAAGAGCCTTCCGAATATCGCTATTTGGAAGGCCTTTGCTGAAATTCGTACCAAAAAGCAAATTATTCTATCCGGAACTCCGTTCCAAAACAACTTTGAAGAGCTTCATAGCATCATACACATGTTACTTCCGGCTAATGATGAAGCCATGGATTTCTTCAATACTTTGACAGACAACGTGACATATAAAGAATATATATAGATGAGATCAAAAAAAAATTGGATCAACTTGTGCACATCCATAATGGGGGCATTCTTGATAAATCTATGTTACCGGAGTTATCTATGTTACCGGAGGGGGTAGACGACAACGACGCTCACCCCTCATGTCATGTCCGACGTCCCCCCTCATGTCGAAGTTATCGGGGAGGGGGTAGACGACAACGACGCTCACCCCTCATGTCCGACGTCCGACGTCCCCCCTCATGTCATGTCGGACGTCCCCCCTCATGTCGAAGTTACCGGAGTTTTCTTCTAGGGGTTTGGCTGACCTCGAGAGTTTGTCAGGTAGGGGAGGGGGGGGGTAGGAGATCGACAACGCTTTTTTTCTAGGGTTTGCGTGGCCTCGAGAGTTGGTCGCCCGATATGTCCGACGTCCCCCCTCATGTCGAATTTACCGGAGTTTTCTTCTAGGGGTTTAGGTGGCCTCGAGAGTTTGTAGGGTAGGGGCGGGAGGGGGTAGGAGATCGAGGGCGACAGCGACATACATACATATAGCCACATACATACATGGAAAAAAATGCTATGAACCAAAAAATGCTATGAACAAAAAAACATCATATATACATCCATCCATACATACATATAGCCACATACATATATACATTATATATGAACAAAAACATGCTATGAACAAAAAAACATCATATATACATCCATCCATACATACATATAGCCACATACATATATACATTATATATGAACAAAAACATTCATCATATAAAAAAAATCAACATATATATATAAAAAAAATTGCACAGAGCAGGGGCGGCGGCGGCTCACAGCGGGGGCGGCCGGCGAAGGTGACGGCGACGGCGGGGGCGGCGAGGGCGCCGGCGCCGGCGACGGCGGGGGCGGGCCGGGGCAGGGGCGCGGCCGGGCGCGCTCGGGGGCGGGGCAGGGGCGTGGGCTCGGGAGCGGGGCAGGGCCGCGGGCTCGGGGACGACGACGGCGACGGCGACGGCGACGACGGGGCAGGGGCGTGGGCTCGGGGGCGGGGCAGGGCCGCGGGCTCGGGGACGACGATGGCGACGGCGACGGCGACGACGGGGCAGGGGCGTGGGCTCCGGGGCGGGGCAGGGCCACGGGCTCGGGGACGACGACGGCGACGGCGACGGCGACGACGGGACAGGGGCCTGGCGATGGCGACGGCGTGGGCGGTGGACGGCGTCGGGGCAGCCTGGCGGCGTCGAGGAGGTCGGCGTCGTCGGGCGAAGTGGCGATGAAAACTGTGAAATTTTCACAAGTGCTGCTTATATACACACAACATTGGTCCCGGTTGGTGTCTCCAACCGGGACCAATGCCTCCCTTTGGTCCCGGTTGGTGCCACCAACCGGGACCAAAGGTCTCTTTTCGTCAGCCCAAAGGGCGGGAAGCAGAGACCTTTGGTCCCGGTTGGTGGCACCAACCGGGACTAAAGGGTGGCATTGGTCCCGGTTGGTGCCACCAACCGGGACTAAAGGGTGGTGCTGCCCGGGGCCAAAAGTTTAGTCCCACCTCGCTAGCTGAGAGGGCTCGAGAGTGGTTTATAAGCGCTGCTGTGCCAGCCCTCTCGAGCTCCTCTCAACAGCAGGCTTACGGGCCTAATCTCACACACCTCTGCCTGTGGACCTTCTGGGCCTTCTGCGGGCCTGAATCCTGGCCCAACTAGATGGTTGGGTTTCTAGTCGTATTCAGGCCGTGGCGGCCCACTAGGCGGCATTTTTTTTAATTTTTTTCTACTTTTTTTGTTTTCTTTTTTGCTTTATTTATTTTCTTTTGTTTCTACTTACAGTTTTTCAGTGATTCTTTTTGCTTTTAGGTCACAAAAATTATAAACTTTCTGTTAGTGCCATTAGTTTCCAAATTTGAATAGTTTAAATTTGAATTCTTTTAAATTGGTGTAAATCACTAGTTTGTGAATAACTTTACTATAAAAATAGATTTTTGAGTGATTCTTTTTCCTGCTATTTAATATTACTGTGTTTTATCATTATATTCAATTTGGTAATTTTTAGGTAATTTTAAATGTATGTTTTAACCAAAAACAGATTTTGTTATTTTAGTTTGCTATTAAAGTTTCTAAAAAAATTCTTTATGAAAATTCTTTTTGCTATTAATGTTTTGAACAAAAAACACTTTGATAACTTTAGTTGCATAAATTTTATATAATTTTAGTTTCATAAATACTAGAGGTTTATAAAATATTTTTAGTTGATTCCTTTTGCTATTAGAGTTTTATAAAAGCTTTTTAGTTGATTCTTTTTGCTATTGAAGAATATTATAGTTTTATTTTAGTTGATCATAACAGAATTTTTTAATTAATTATTTTTAGTTCATTATTTTTGCTATTAGAGTTTCATAAAGGTTTTCTAGTTCATTCTTTTTGCTATTAGTTCATTCTTTGAGCTAAATGACCCTGAAATTGAAAATCACTTCAAATGAACTCTGAAAAGGTTGAAAGTTGGCATGGTATCATCATTACACCCACATAGCATGTTCTAAAAAGTTGAGAGGGTTACGGCAAAAACTGGATGCACTTCATGTACAAAATGGACAATCTCTTTCGAAGTATCAGGGTTTCGGACGAAAACTCATCTGTTACAAAGGGATTTCATTTTTTTAAACTTATTTGAACTCCAGACTTTTTGTGTGTTCAAAATGCACCATTCAAAGCCACATCATCAATTTTCAACCCTTTCTGACTTCATTTCCTATTTTTCATGCATTTACTGATTTTTTAAGCTAAATGACCCTGAAATTGAAAAGCACTACAAATGAACTCTGAACAGGTTGAAAGTTGGCATGGTATCATCATTTCACCCACATAGCATGTGCTAAAAAGTTGAGAGGGTTACGGCAAAAACTGGATGCACTTCGTGTACAAAACGGACAATCTCTTTCGAAGTATCAGGGTTTCGGACGAAAAGTCATCTGTTACAAAAGGCATTTAATTTCTTCACATGTAACTGCAATGATATAGTTGTGGAGAGAAAGTCTTCACTTTTTCTTCGCTTGTGTCCTTTGCTTATTGCGCCGTAACCATGGATAATCTTCATCGTTTAACAGGGTGCTTGGGTCAGCCTTGACTTTGAAGGGAGGAATTTCATGAAACATTTCATAATCTTCAGACATGTCTGTCTTGCCCTCCAATCCCACGATGTCTCTTTTTCCTGAAAGAACTATGTGGCGCTTTGGCTCATCGTATGATGTATTCGCTTCCTTATCTTTTCTTTTTCTCGGTTTGGTAGACATGTCCTTCACATAGAAAACCTGCGCCACATCATTGGCTAGGACGAATGGTTCGTCTGTGTACCCAAGATTGTTGAGATCCACTGTTGTCATTCCGTACTGTGGATCTACCTGTACCCCTCCTCCTGACAGATTGACCCATTTGCACTGAAACAAAGGGACCTTGCAATCATGTCCATAGTCAAGTTCCCATATGTCCACTATGTAACCATAATATGTGTCCTTTCCCCTCTTGGTTGCTGCATCAAAGCGGACACCGCTGTTTTGGTTGGTGCTCTTTTGATCTTGGGCGATCGTGTAAAATGTATTCCCATTTATCTCGTACCCTTTGTAAGTCAATACAGTCGAAGATGGTCCCCTGGCCAACGAGTACAGCTCATCAGAAACAGTGTTGTCACCCATGAGACGTGTTTGCAACCAACTGCCGAAAGTCCTGATGTGTTCATATGTAATCCAGTCGTCACACTGCTCCGGGTGTTTGGAGCGCAGAATATTCTTGTGTTCATCGACATACGGGGTCACCAAGGTAGAATTCTGTAGAACTGTGTAGTGTGCTTGAGACCAAGAATGCCCGTCCCTACATATTATTGAGTCCGCTCCTAGCGTGCCTTTTCCAGTCAGTCTCCCCTCATACCGCGATTGAGGGAGACCAATCTTCTTAAGGTCAGGAATGAAGTCAACACAAAACCCAATGACATCCTCTGTTTGATGGCCCATGGAGATGCTTGCTTCTGGCCTAGCGCGGTTACGAACATATTTCTTTAAGACTCCCATGAACCTCTCAAAGGGGAACATATTGTGTAGAAATACAGGGCCCAGAACGACAATCTCGTCGACTAGATGAACTAGGACGTGCGTCATGATATTGAAGAAAGATGGTGGGAACACCAGCTCGAAACTAACAAGACATTGCACCAAATCACTCCTTAACCTTGACAGGATTTCTGGATCGATCACCTTCTGAGAGATTGCATTGAGGAATGCACATAGCTTCACAATGGCTAATCGAACGTTTTCCGGTAGAAGCCCCCTCAATGCAACCGGAAGCAGTTGCGTCATAATCACGTGGCAGTCATGAGACTTTAGGTTCTGGAACTTTTTCTCTGCCATATTTATTATTCCCTTTATATTCGACGAGAAGCCAGACGGGACCTTCATACTGAGCAGGCATTCAAAAAAGATTTCCTTCTCTTCTTTGGTAAGAGCGTAGCTGGCAGGACCTTCATACTGCTTTGGATGCATGCCGTCTTTTTCATGCACACGTTGCTGTTCCTCCCGTGCCTCCGGTGTATCTTTTGTCTTCCCATACACTCCCAAGAAGCCTAGCAGGTTCACGCAAAGATTCTTCGTCACGTGCATCACGTCGATTGCAGAGCGGACCTCTAGGTCTTTCCAATAGGGTAGGTCCCAAAATATAGATTTCTTCTTCCACATGGGTGCGCGTCCCGCATCGTCAGTCGGAACAGATAGTCCGCCAGGACCCTTTCCAAAGATTACTTGTAAATCATTGACCATATCAAGTATGTGATCACCAGTACGGAGGGCGGGCTTCTTCCGGTGATCTGCCTCACCTTTGAAATGCTTTCCTTTCTTTCGACATTGATGGTTGGTCGGAAGAAATCGACGATGCCCCAGGTACACATTCTTCCTGCATTTGTCCAAATATATACTGTCGGTGTCATCTAAACAGTGTGTGCATGCGTGGTATCCCTTGTTTGTCTGTCCTGGAAGGTTACTGAGAGCAGGCCAATCGTTGATGGTTACAAACAGCAACGCATGTAGGTCAAATTCCTCCTGTTTGTGCTCATCCCACACACATACACCTTCTCCATTCCACAGCTGTAAAAGTTCTTCAACTAATGGCCTTAGGTACACATCAATGTCATTGCCGGGTTGCTTAGGGCCTTGGATGAGCACTGGCATCATAATGAACTTCCGCTTCATGCACAACCAAGGAGGAAGGTTATAGATACATAGAGTCACGGGCCAGGTGCTATGATTGCTGCTCTGCTCCCCAAAAGGATTAATGCCATCTGCACTTAAACCAAACCATACGTTCCTTGCGTCACCTACAAAGTCCCCCCACCTTCTCTCGATTTTTCTCCACTGCGACCCGTCAGCGGGTGCTCTCAACTTCCCGTCTTTCTTACGGTCTTCTTTGTGCCATCGCATCAACTTGGCATGCTCTTTGTTTCTGAACAGACGTTTCAGCCGTGGTATTATAGGAGCATACCACATCACCTTGGCAGGAACCCTCTTCCTGGGGCGCTCGCCCTCAACATCACCAGGGTCATCTCGTCTGATCTTATACCGCAATGCACCACATACCGGGCATGCGTTCAAATCCTCGTACTCACCGCGATAGAGGATGCAGTCATTAGGGCATGCATGTATCTTCTGCACCTCCAATCCTAGAGGGCATAGAACCTTCTTTGCTTCGTACGTACTGCCGGGCAATTCGTTATCCTTTGGAAGCTTCTTCTTCATTATTTTCAGCAGCGAACTAAATCCCTTGTCAGATACACCATTGTCTGCCTTCCATTGCAGCAATTCCAGTGTGGTACCGAGCTTTCTGTTGTCATCTTCGCAATTTGGGTACAACCATTTTTTGTGATCCTCTAACATGCGATCGAACTTCAACTTCTCCCTTTCACTTTCGCATTCTCTCTGTGCATCAACAATGACCCGGCGAAGATCATCATCGGGCACATCGTCTGGTTCCTCTTGATCTTCAGCTTCCCCCATTGCAGCATCACCGTATTCAGGGGGCGGGTAGTTGTCATCATCCTCTTCTTCTTCGTTGTCTTCCATCATAACCCCTCTTTCTCCGTGCTTGGTCCAAACATTATAGTGTGGCATAAAACCCTTCTCAAGTAGGTGGAAGTGAAGGGTTTTAGAGTTGGAGAAAGCCTTCGTATTCTCACAGACAGTACATGGACAATGCATAAAACCATTCTGCTTGTTTGCCTCAGCCGCTTCGAGAAAATTATGTAGGCCCTTAATATACTCGGAGGTGCGTCGGTCACCGTACATCCATTGCCGGTTCATCTGCGTGATTTATATAGTTCTTATTATTGAACAACATATAACTCTCTAGAGCATCTAATTAAAACACACAATTAAGAACTTTTTTCTTTTAGAAAGAAGATAAGAAGAATAGGCTAACCACGGTGTTGCCGGCGCCGAGATGGGCGCGGGCGATCGACGGCGGTGAGGACGGGGACGGGACAGGACGGACCGCCAAACCTAGACAAATCTTGAGGAAAATGGAGCTTGGACAAGGAGCTTCGAGAGGAGAAAGCTTAAGTGTGGCTCGGGCATTTCATCGAACACCTCATGTGCATAGGAGGTGAGCTAGAGCACCACAAAAGCTCTCCCACGGCCGGGCAAAAAAAACAGAGCAATGCATTGCTCTGCTCGCGGGCGGGGGCTATATATAGGCCAACCATTGGTCCCGGTTCCAGCTACAAACCGGGACCAATGGTTGTGGGCCAGGAGCGAGGCGCATTGGTCCCGGTTCGTGGCTGGAACCGGGACTAAAGGGGTCACCTTTAGTCCCGGTTCCAGCCACGAACCGGGACCAATGGTTGTGGGCCAGGAGCGAGGTGCATTGGTCCCGGTTCGTGTCTAGAACCGGGACAAAAGGGGTCTGACGAACCGGGACCAATGGCCCATGAGGCCCGGCCGGCGCCCTGGCCTCACGAACCGGGACCGATGCCCCCATGGGTCCCGGTTCGTGAGTGAACCGGGACTAATGGGCTTCTCAGGGGTGGACCGATGCCCTGTTTTGTACTAGTGTACTCAGTACCCGTAAGTTCTCACGAATCCATCTCTGTTAATCATATATTAGGTGATCTAATGCTAGGCATATGATCCTATTAAGATAATCCTAAAATTTCTTTTCTCACATTGGTATCATGAGCAAGTTTATGCCTAGATTAGATCCCAAATCAAGTTTAATGATGATCTGTTTAAGTTGATAGTTATGATTAAGTCCTAATGTTTTACGTATATAAGAGTACTGCCCTCTGATAAGTTAATTATCTACGATTAAATTTAATTGATTTGGTTAAGGCCATAATTGCTACGGGTTAGTGCTGATTAGAAAATGATCATGTTCACCCTGCTCGGTTATTGTAATTAGCTCATGCTTCCGCATTAAGTGTATGTTTAATTAGCACCTGTTTACACCCGGTTTTAGCAATTAGAAGGAGGGGATTGCATTGAACAGTAAAGTAAAATTCCCAAAAATTTCCACAATTAGCCGAAATCGAAACCCTAGAACGAAATCCCCAAATCAGAAACCTTGTTGTCGAAATTGAGGAGTTTACCAATGTTTACCGTCGTCGCCTCTCCAGGAGACGTGTCGGGAATGAAGCTGTCGTGGCCGTCGACGCCACGCAGCCCCTAGTCTCCAGCCCCTACCACCGGAGCTGCCTCACCTTATGGACGAAGAGCAAGCACGGCCTCCGTGTTATGCGTTGCCGCCGTCACTTCTTCATGGCTGGCCGAGCCCGGCACCTTCCCTCGGTCGCGCCGCCGCCTAACACCATGAGCGCAGCACGGGAAGCCACACTAGACAGAGCAGCGCGCGGGATCCTTCCGCTGCACGCTGCTCCGGCGAGCGAAGCTACCGAGCCGCCATGGATCCCGGCAGCTGAAGCTAGCCCTAGCGCCGTGGACTCTGTAGCTCGGCGCCACCGGCGCAGTCGCCTGCCTCTCTCGATGCGGAGAAATCGGGGAGAGGGCTAGAAATGAAACTAGGGTTTCGACCAGGTAGCAGTTTTGTTCAGGCCCAGCGCGATCTCAGCCAATCGATTTGATCCAACGGCTGAGCGCGCTGCGGAGACAGTGATGGGCCTTCGTGGCATTAAACGGGCAGAATTCTGTTGAGGGCTACAACCCAGATTGTCTTGGCCCAGTACGAAATGTTTTTGTTTTAAGGAATTAAACTGCTGGGTGAGATGTTTAACGGGATGTTGTGGTCCTTTGGGATGAAATGAACTATTCGCCCTTATTTATTTTTCAGTGCATCATTAAGTTCCTATAACAATGTTTTATGCACTGTTAAAGTTAGTAATAACATGCCCAAACTAATGTAAAATGTAATGTTAATAATGATAAAGTCCCTTTTAACGGGTTGCCGTGGGTCACTATGGGCCTACGTATGTCATTTAGGCAATTTCTATTTTTTCGGTGCATTTGATTCATGTTATTAATGCTTTTGATAAAGTTTATGCACCGTTGACATGTTTCAACTGCCAAAACTTATGTTAAAGATCATATTTGAATTTTCTATATAAAATTTAACTAATGAGAAATTTAATTTGGAAATTTTTAATATGATATGTTAATGTCGTATTATGACATTTTCTGTGGATGATCACTTTTAATATCATTTTATTGGTTGAAATATTTATGTTGTGAAATGATATTAATCTTGATCAAATAATTTTATGAACAGTTTATTTGGAAAATTTAATGCGAACTAATGTTGATGCAATTTTATGATGATCACCTTTCTAGTATCATTTGAATGATGAAATTAATGTGAATCACTCATTGAAGTTTCTAAATAATTTATTTGCAAATTTTAATTGAGTGTGAATTTTATGTTGATGCCATGTGTATGGCATTTCTTAAATGATGTGATCATTACTAATGGTTGAGGCCACCTTAAGAAAAATATTGATGTTCATGTGGTTCATTTTTTTTCCTGGACCGCACCATATGACACGATAATGTTTGACTAATATTTCTAATTGGCAAAATTAAAGTTTTTTGTTGGTACATTTTATGTCATTTAATGCATTATAGAATAAGCATATAATGGTCTAGAATGGTTATGATCGATTCTCCAAGCAAAGTAATTTTGTTTAGAGAATTTTAATGTGATATGTAATATCATGGTCATTATATGACATTTGTTGATAAAAATGTTCTAAAGTTGTCATTGTATTATTTAGTGAATCTTGATGTAACTTTATGTCCAACTTTTATTTTGAAGAATTCCATGATTAATAATAATGACATATTCACTTTGAATGTCAATTTTAATGTTTACTTAGTGGAAATGTCATCTATATTATTGATGTTAATTCCAATGGCATTCCCATTATGTCATTGAGAATTTTAATGATAATTTTGACACTTATGTTCAATATTTATATTATCATTGTGAGATTTAGTGTCAAAAGGCATCACTGTGCCTCATGGCACACATGATTATATTACGATGTTGCTTTATTTAATGATGGCAATTAATTTAGTCGAAGTTCTTGCTAGTCATTACGAGATTTTATGTCTCTCTGGTCAAAATGGAACCAACGAGAAGTTTTGATTAGAGATTTAATGAGCAAATGTTTTGATGGCATATGATGATATTCTGACCAACATTGATTATGTTTTTCATGTGTCATTTACGAATAAATAAGGTTCTTTTTCGTTATCTACCCAACGGTGATACGGATTAGAATAAAAATTAAGCATATTTTTATTCATCTCCTTACATGGTTACTTTATGCTTGATTCTTTGTTATGATGATCATAAAGTTGTCTCCTCTTTTTCAGCAATAATAATGATGTCAAACTTTTGTTTGGCATAGGCGAACCTTATGTAAATAACTTTCCCACATGGAGAGTGGAGATCATTGTCTCATGTAAGGAATCTCCCAACATTTTTCTGCCACTAAGGTTGAAGGATGTTAATCATGATGATAAGGCAGACATTGGGAGAGATCTCAAGATGTTGGAAATATGCCCTAGAGGCAATAATAAATTGGTTATTATTATATTTCCTTGTTAATGATAATCGTTTATTATCCATGCTATAATTGTATTGATTGGAAACTCAAATACATGTGTGGGTACATAGACAACACTGTGTCCCTAGTAAGCCTCTAGTTGACTAGCTTGTTGATCAAAGATGGTTAAAGTTTCCTAGCCATGGACATGAGATGTCATTTGATAACGGGATCACATCATTAGGAGAATGATGTGATGGACAAGACCCAAACTGTAAACGTAGCATTTGATCGTGTCAGTTTATTGCTATTGTTTTCTGCATGTCAAGTATCTGTTCCTTTGACCATGAGATCATGCAACTCACTGACACCGGAGGAATACCTTGTGTGTATCAAACGTCGCAACGTAACTGGGTGACTATAAAGGTGCTCTACAGGTATCTCCGAGGGTGTCTGTTGGGTTGGCATGGATCAAGACTGGGATTTGTTACTCCGTATGACGGAGAGGTATCTCAGGGCCCACTCGGTAATACAACATCACATTGAGCCTTGCAAGCAAAGTGACTAAAGAGTTAGCCACAGGATCTTGTATTACGGAACGAGTAAAGAGACTTGCCGGTAACGAGATTGAACTAGGTATAGTGATACCGACGATCGAATCTCGGGCAAGTAACATACCGAAGAACAAAGGGAACAGCATACGGGATTAACTGAATCCTTGACATAGAGGTTCGACCGATAAAGATCTTCGTAGAATATGTAGGAGCCAATATGGGCATCCAGGTCCCGCTATTGGTTATTGGCCGTAGAGGTGTCTCGGTCATGTCTACATAGTTCTCGAACCCGCAGGGTCTACACACTTAACGTTTGGTGACGATTAGTATAATTGAGTTATTATGTTGGTGACCGAAAGTTGTTCGGAGTCCCGGATAAGATCCCGGACATGACGAGGATCTCCGGAATAGTCCGGAGGTAAAGATTGATATATGTGATAATAGTGTTTTGATCTCTGGAAGGGTTCCGGAGTTCACCGGAAGGGATTCCGGATGTTTACCGAAGTGTTCGGGTGCAGCAACACTTTATATGAGCCAAAGGGATAAAGCCCACAAGGTATTGGAAAGTGCAAAAGTAGTTTTGCTGCCGCGTAAGCGGTACTACCGCTTGGTGAAGCGGTACTACCGCCGGAGCGGTACTACCGCTTGTGTGAAGCGGTACTACCGCCCAAGCGGTACTACCGCCCAAGCGGTACTACCGCTTGTGTGAAGCGGTACTACCGCTTGTGCGCGGCTGTGCACGGTTCGGCACGGATCCGAGTTGGACTCTTTTCCTGCGGGCCAAACCGACCTTGTGCGGGCAAAACCGACCCGGAGGAGGCTTTTACTCCAAGTTTAGACCCCAAGGCTTAACATATAAATAGAGGGGCAGGGCTAGCACACGGGACACATCAGGATTTCCCAAGCCGTGTGCCGGCAACCCTAGCCCTCTAGTTCCTCCGTCATAATCTCCGTAGTGCTTGGCGAAGCCCTGCAGAGATTGTTCCTCACCACCATCACCACGCCGTCGTGCTGCTGGAACTCAACCACTACTTCACCATCGCTCGCTGGATCGAGGAGGTGAAGGCGTCATCAAGCCGTACGTGTGTTGAACGCGGAGGTGCCGTCCGTTCGGCACTAGATCGGAAGGATCGTGATTGGATCGCGGGACGCTCAGCGATTTGGATCGCGAAGACGTTCGACTACATCAACCGCGTTTATTAACGCTTCCGCTTAGCGATCTACAAGGGTATGTAGATTCACTCTCCCTCTCGTAGATGCTCATCACCATGGATAGATCTTATGTGTGCGTAGGAAATTTTTTGTTTCCCATGCAACGTTCCCCAACAGTGGCATCATGAGCCAGGTCTATGCGTAGATGAGATCTCGAGTAGAACACAAACGAGTTGTGGGCGTGGGTGTATACATATTGCTTGCCGTTACTAGTTGATATTTGATTCGGCGGTATTGTGAGATGAAGCGGCCCGGACCGACATTACGCGTACACTTACGCGAGACAGGTTCCTTCAACTGA
This sequence comes from Elymus sibiricus, assembly GCA_039707655.1. Taxonomy (NCBI): domain Eukaryota; kingdom Viridiplantae; phylum Streptophyta; class Magnoliopsida; order Poales; family Poaceae; genus Elymus; species Elymus sibiricus. The sequence continues at coordinate 353,698,486 of CM077664.1, forward strand.
CATGTAATTTTGTTGCATAAAGATGGCTAGCGGGTGTCTGTCTCTCTCACTTTAGTTGAATCGATTTCAATGAAGAGGGTTCTTTTAGAAGATCAAAAAGCAATCACTACACCACGTTGTGGTTTTGCGTAGGTAAGAACGGTTCTTGCAAACCCGTAGCAGCCACGTAAAATTTGCAACAACAATTAGAGGACGTCTAACTTGTTTTTGCAGGGTATGTTGTGATGTGATATGGCCAATTACATGATGAGATATATGTGATGTATGAGATGATCATGTTTTGTATAGAATATCACGACTTGCATGTCGATGAGTTCGGCAACTGGCAGGAGCCATAGAGTTGTCTTTAATTATTGTATGACCTGCGTGTCAATCATTAAGCGCTATGTAATGCTTTACTTTATCGCTAAACGTTAGCAATAGTCGTGGAAGCAACAGTCGGCGCGACAACCTTATGGCGACACGTTGATGGAGATCAAGATGATGGAGATTATGGTGTCATGCCGGTGACGATGGAGATCATGCCGGTGCTTTGGAGATGGAGATCAAAAGCACAAGTTCATGGCCATATCATGTCACTTATGATTTGCATGTGATGTTAATCCTTTTATGCATCTTATTTTGCTTAGGACGACGGTAGCATTATAAGGTGATCCCTCACTTAAATTTCAAGATAAATTGTGTTCTCCCCAAGTGTGCACCGTTGCGAAAGTTCGTCGTTTCGAGACACGCCGTGATGATCGGGTGTGATAGACTCTACGTTCGCATACAACGGGTGCAAGCCATGTTGCACGTGCGGAACACTCGGGTTAAACTTGACGAGCCTAGCATGTACAGACATGGCCTCGGAACACAAGAGACCGAAAGGTCGAACATGAGTCATATAGTAGATATGATCAACATGAAGATGTTCACCATTGAAACCACCTCAACTCACGTGATGATCGGACTTGAGTTGGTGGATTTGGATCATGTTACACTCGAATGATCGGAGGGATGTCAATTTGAGTGGGAGTTTTTTAAATATGATTAACTAAACTCATTATCTAAGAACAATAGTCTAAGTTGTCTTTGCTATATTTATGTTGTAGATCATGGCTCGCGCAGTAGCACCCCTGAATTTTAATGCGTTCCTAGAGAAAGCTAAGTTGAAAGATGATGGAAGTAACTTTGTGGACTGGGCCCGTAATCTAAGGATTATCCTTACGGCTTCCCAGAAGGCTTATGTCCTTGATGCACCGCTTGGTGATCCACCCGCTCCAGTTGAGTCTCTAGACGTTGTGAACGCCTGGCAGGCTCGTTCTGATGATTACTCAATAGTTCAATGTGCAATGTTGTATGGCTTAGAACCGGGACTTCAAAGACGTTTTGAACGTCATGGAGCATATGAGATGTTCCAGGAGTTGAAGTTTATCTTTCAGAAGAATGCCCGGATCGAGAGATATGAGATCTCCGATAAGTTCTATGCTTGCAAGATGGAGGAGAACGGGTCTATCAGTGATCACGTGCTCAGAATGTCTGGGTACTCCACCCGTCTGGCTGAGTTAGGGATGCCCCTTCCGCCAGAGGCTATCACTGACAGAGTTCTTCAATCATTGCCACCTAGCTACAAGAGCTTCGTGTTGAACTATAACATGCACGGGATGAACAAGTCAGTCGCCGAGCTGTTTGCGATGCTGAAAGCCGCTGAGTCTGAAATTCAGAAGGAGCATCAAGTGTTGATGGTCAATAAAACCACTAGTTTCAAGAAAAATGGCAAGGGTAAGAAGGGTAACTCCAAGCAGAGTGGCAAAGCAGTTGCTCCTCTCGTGAAGAAACCCAAGGCTGGACCCAAACCAGAAACTGTGTGTTTTCATTGCAAGGGAACTGGACACTGGAAGCGGAATTGCCCCAAGTATTTGGCTGACAAGAAGGCGGCCAACAACAAACAAGGTATATATGATATACATGTTATTGATGTGTACCTTACCAACTCTCGTTGTAGTGCCTGGGTATTTGATACCGGTGCGGTTGCTCATATTTGCAACTCAAAACAGGAACTGCGGAATAGACGGAGGCTGGCAAAGGACGAAGTGACGATGCGCGTGGGAAATGGTTCCAAGGTTGATGTGATCGCCGTCGGCACGCTCGCTCTTCGATTACCGTCGGGATTAGTGATGAACCTAAATAAGTGTTATTTGGTGCCTGCGTTAAGCATGAACATTATATCTGGATCTTGTTTATTGCGAGACGGTTACTCATTTAAATCAGAGAATAATGGTTGTTCTATTTATATGAGTAATATCTTTTATGGTCATGCACCCGATGTGAGGGGTTTATTCTTATTGAATCTCGATAGTAATGATACACATGTTCATAACATTGATGCCAAAAGATGTAGAATTGATAATGATAATACCACTTTCTTGTGGCACTGCCGTTTAGGTCATATTGGCGTAAAACGCATGAGGAAGCTCCATGCTGATGGACTTTTGGAGTCACTTGATTTTGAATCACTTGACACATGTGAGCCATGCCTCATGGGCAAGATGACTAAAACTCCGTTCTCTGGAACAATGGAACGGGCAAGTGACTTATTGGAAATCATACATACTGATGTGTGCGGTCCGATGAGCATTGAGGCGCGCGGTGGTTATCGTTACTTTCTCACCTTCACTGATGACTTAAGTAGATATGGGTATATTTACTTAATGAAACACAAGTCTGAAACATTTGAAAAGTTCAAACAATTTCAGAGTGAAGTTGAGAATCATCGTAACAAGAAGATTAAATTCCTACGATCTGATCGAGGAGGAGAATATCTGAGTTATGAGTTTGGCAGTCACTTAAGACAGTGTGGAATTGTTTCACAATTGACACCGCCTGGAACACCACAGCGTAATGGTGTGTCCGAACGTCGTAATCGAACTTTATTGGATATGGTGCGATCTATGATGTCTCTTGCCGATTTGCCACTATCGTTTTGGGGTTATGCATTAGAGACAGCTGCATTCACTTTAAATAGGGCACCATCGAAATCCGTTGAGACGACGCCATATGAACTTTGGTTTGGCAAGAAGCCAAAGCTGTCGTTTCTTAAAGTTTGGGGATGTGATGCTTATGTCAAAAAGCTTCAGCCTGAAAAGCTGGAACCCAAAGCGGAGAAATGCGTCTTCATAGGATACCCAAAAGAGACAGTTGGGTATACCTTCTACCTCAGATCCGAAGGCAAAGTGTTTGTCGCTAAAAACGGAACATTTCTTGAGAAAGAGTTTCTCTCGAAAGAATTGAGTGGGAGGAAGATAGAACTTGATGAGGTTATTGAACCTTTACTTCAACCTAAGAGTAGCGCAACGCAGAAAGTTGTTTCTGTCGAGCCTACATTAGCTGAAGAGGAAGTTAATGATGATGATCATGAAGCTTTGGATCAAGTTGCTATCGAACCTCGTAGGTCGACAAGGACGCGTACTGCTCCTGAGTGGTACGGCAACCCTGTCTTAGAGGTCATGTTGTTAAACAACGATGAACCTACGAGCTATGGAGAAGCGATGATGGGCCCGGATTCCGAGAAGTGGTTAGAGGCCATGAAATCCGAGATGGGATCCATGTATGAAAACAAAGTATGGACTTTGGAAGTATTACCTGAAGGGCGTAAGGCCATTCAGAACAAATGGATCTTTAAGAGGAAGACGGACGCGGACGGTAATGTCACCGTCTATAAAGCTCGACTTGTGGCAAAGGGTTTTTCACAAGTTCAAGGAGTTGACTACGATGAGACCTTCTCACCCGTAGCGATGCTTAAGTCCGTCAGAATCATGTTAGCAATAGCTGCCTTTTTCGATTATGAAATTTGGCAGATGGATGTCAAAACAGCGTTCCTTAACGGTTACCTTAAGGAAGAGTTGTATATGATGCAACCAGAAGGTTTTGTCGATCCAGAGAATGCTGACAAAGTTTGCAAACTCCAGCGATCCATTTATGGACTGGTGCAAGCATCTCGGAGTTGGAATCTTCGTTTTGATGATGTGATCAAAGCGTTCGAGTTTATACAAGTTTACGGAGAAGCTTGTATTTACAAGAAAGTGAGTGGGAGCTCTATAGCGTTTCTAATATTATATGTGGATGACATATTGCTGATTGGAAACAATATAGAAATGCTGGAAAGCGTAAAGGAATATTTGAACAAGAGTTTTTCAATGAAGGACCTAGGAGAAGCTGCTTTCATATTAGGCATCAAGATCTATAGAGATAGATCAAGACGCTTAATAGGACTTTCACAAAGCACATACCTTGATAAGATTTTGAAGAAGTTCAAAATGGATCAGTCCAAGAAGGGGTTCTTGCCTGTTTTGCAAGGTGTGAAGTTGAGTAAGACTCAATGCCCAGTGACTGCAGAAGATAGAGAAAAGATGAGTGTCATCCCCTATGCTTCGGCCATAGGCTCTATCATGTATGCAATGCTGTGCACAAGACCCGATGTCAGCCTTGCCATAAGTATGGTCGGAAGGTTTCAAAGTGATCCAGGAATGGAACACTGGACGGCGGTCAAGAATATCCTGAAGTACCTGAAAAGGACTAAGGACATGTTTCTCGTTTATGGAGGTGATCAAGAGCTCGTCGTAAAGGGTTACGTCGATGCAAGCTTTGACACTGATCCGGATGACTCTAAGTCGCAAACCGGATACGTATTTATTCTTAATGGGGGTGCGGTTAGCTGGTGCAGTTCCAAGCAAAGCGTGGTAGCAGATTCTACATGCGAAGCGGAGTACATCGCTGCCTCGGAGGCGGCGAAGGAAGGTGTCTGGATGAAGGAGTTCATGACAGATCTTGGAGTAGTGCCTAGTGCACTTAACCCAATGACTCTGTTTTGTGATAATACTGGTGCCATTGCTCTAGCCAAGGAACCAAGATTTCACAAGAGGACCAGACACATAAAGCGACGTTTCAATTCCATCCGCGATTACATCAAGGAGGACGACATAAATATTTGCAAAGTACACACGGATCTAAATGTTGCAGATCCGATGACTAAACCTCTTCCAAGGGCTAAACATGAACAACACCAGAACTGCATGGGTGTTCGATTCATTACAATGTAAATCACATAGTGATGTGAACTAGATTATTGACTCTAGTGCAAGTGGGAGACTGTTGGAAATATGCCCTAGAGGCAATAATAAATTGGTTATTATTATATTTCCTTGTTAATGATAATCGTTTATTATCCATGCTATAATTGTATTGATTGGAAACTCAAATACATGTGTGGGTACATAGACAACACTGTGTCCCTAGTAAGCCTCTAGTTGACTAGCTTGTTGATCAAAGATGGTTAAAGTTTCCTAGCCATGGACATGAGATGTCATTTGATAACGGGATCACATCATTAGGAGAATGATGTGATGGACAAGACCCAAACTGTAAACGTAGCATTTGATCGTGTCAGTTTATTGCTATTGTTTTCTGCATGTCAAGTATCTGTTCCTTTGACCATGAGATCATGCAACTCACTGACACCGGAGGAATACCTTGTGTGTATCAAACGTCGCAACGTAACTGGGTGACTATAAAGGTGCTCTACAGGTATCTCCGAGGGTGTCTGTTGGGTTGGCATGGATCAAGACTGGGATTTGTTACTCCGTATGACGGAGAGGTATCTCAGGGCCCACTCGGTAATACAACATCACATTGAGCCTTGCAAGCAAAGTGACTAAAGAGTTAGCCACAGGATCTTGTATTACGGAACGAGTAAAGAGACTTGCCGGTAACGAGATTGAACTAGGTATAGTGATACCGACGATCGAATCTCGGGCAAGTAACATACCGAAGAACAAAGGGAACAGCATACGGGATTAACTGAATCCTTGACATAGAGGTTCGACCGATAAAGATCTTCGTAGAATATGTAGGAGCCAATATGGGCATCCAGGTCCCGCTATTGGTTATTGGCCGTAGAGGTGTCTCGGTCATGTCTACATAGTTCTCGAACCCGCAGGGTCTACACACTTAACGTTTGGTGACGATTAGTATAATTGAGTTATTATGTTGGTGACCGAAAGTTGTTCGGAGTCCCGGATAAGATCCCGGACATGACGAGGATCTCCGGAATAGTCCGGAGGTAAAGATTGATATATGTGATAATAGTGTTTTGATCTCTGGAAGGGTTCCGGAGTTCACCGGAAGGGATTCCGGATGTTTACCGAAGTGTTCGGGTGCAGCAACACTTTATATGAGCCAAAGGGATAAAGCCCACAAGGTATTGGAAAGTGCAAAAGTAGTTTTGCTGCCGCGTAAGCGGTACTACCGCTTGGTGAAGCGGTACTACCGCCGGAGCGGTACTACCGCTTGTGTGAAGCGGTACTACCGCCCAAGCGGTACTACCGCTTGTGTGAAGCGGTACTACCGCTTGTGCGCGGCTGTGCACGGTTCGGCACGGATCCGAGTTGGACTCTTTTCCTGCGGGCCAAACCGACCTTGTGCGGGCAAAACCGACCCGGAGGAGGCTTTTACTCCAAGTTTAGACCCCAAGGCTTAACATATAAATAGAGGGGCAGGGCTAGCACACGGGACACATCAGGATTTCCCAAGCCGTGTGCCGGCAACCCTAGCCCTCTAGTTCCTCCGTCATAATCTCCGTAGTGCTTGGCGAAGCCCTGCAGAGATTGTTCCTCACCACCATCACCACGCCGTCGTGCTGCTGGAACTCAACCACTACTTCACCATCGCTCGCTGGATCGAGGAGGTGAAGGCGTCATCAAGCCGTACGTGTGTTGAACGCGGAGGTGCCGTCCGTTCGGCACTAGATCGGAAGGATCGTGATTGGATCGCGGGACGCTCAGCGATTTGGATCGCGAAGACGTTCGACTACATCAACCGCGTTTATTAACGCTTCCGCTTAGCGATCTACAAGGGTATGTAGATTCACTCTCCCTCTCGTAGATGCTCATCACCATGGATAGATCTTATGTGTGCGTAGGAAATTTTTTGTTTCCCATGCAACGTTCCCCAACACAAGACGCATGTGCCATCATGCACATTACTAATGCAAAGGAGATTAAAGTCAAAACTATTGGATTTATTCCACTAGCTTTTGGAGATGACTTAATTCATCATCTTATTGATGATGTTTTGTTCATGCTCCTAGTTATTGAAGAACCTTAATTTTGTCTCTCGAACAGATGACATGATTTTGTATGTTATTAACTCAACTGCAATTATGTAATGTTAGTCCCGCCCTAGGGTGAGACAAGTTATGTTTTCATTGAATGAATCATTTGTAAAGATTGTGTGCTATGTTACAATTAAAGATGTAAGAGAAGTGTAAATAATGAGACCTCATTGAAATTGTGGTTTTAGACCACATTTCGCGGGGGAGAATGGAAGTCTCGTTTAATATGAGATATCACGTTCACTTCTACTTGGATCACAGCATATAAAACTAAGCAAAAATGTATGTTAATTCTCTAATTAAGGTGGAACCAACGAGAAGTCTTGTTTGGAGAATGTATGAAAAGCACACTAATGTTAATTTTCTGATTAAGATGCAACAAGTCTTATTTAGAAAATTGAATGAAATCACACTAATGTTCCGACTCTTTTTATTATGGTTGTGTACTACCCCTTATGAATAATATATGAAGCACACATTGATGCTAAAGTGGCAAGTCTACCAGTCTAATGTTGATTATGATATTAATGTAACATGTGGCTTTTGGTTATATTTCTGACCAACGTCGTTTATAATCATGCCTCACACTTCATTAAGTTCTTTTCCATCTTCTGCCCAACGGTGTTGTGGTTTAGAACTGAGATGATTGTTATCAAGATTTTGAAAATATTTTCCATCTTATAAATAAAGTGATCATCGGGGAACCTGAAGCGTATGAACATGAATCTTAAGGATAACTCCATTAGATCTTCGTTCATATGCATCAGGTAAATTGAGAAGAAATTCTTAATGCAATACTTGGTGTTGAGCCTCAACAATTTCCCTGTGGTTGATAATGTGTGTGAATGGTCATCTTAGTGGCTTGTTGCCACATAGGATGAAGATTATGAGCTCTAATGATGCATGGAACTCAATAGAATTCCCTCAGTGAGTTGTTGTGACGCTTGCATTATTACTATGACATGCTCTTATGTTGATTTAAATTAAAAATGTTTATGTGACTCAACCAGAAGGTTTTTTCATGAAAGGAAAAATAACATAAGGCATGTTGTCTAAATAATTTATTTTATGAACTAAGACAAGCGTTGAGACAATGTTAACTAAAGTCCGGGGGAGTAAGTTCACTACCATATGTAGATGAAATCTCACTGGCTAAACCAGGAGTTTTCTATCATCCAATAATGACATAAAGAATCTTGGTGTTGTCTCATGCATTAATTGTATGGAGATTCATTGAGACATAGGTCCAAAACGAGTAAAAGTCCTATTGTTATGACATACGTGGACAAAGTATGAAAGAAATACATTATGTGTTAGTACTTTGCCTCACCTGCTCCTCAAGTGCAGGGCGATAAAGTTGGACATTTTGCGTCCAAGGAACCATTTGAAACTGATCAGGTAATGTCGGTTCCTTATGCTTCAGCTGTCAGAAGTACCTTACGTATTAATTATGAACGCGCCCTCTTATTTATGATCGGGATACTTGGCAAATTTGTGCTTAACCCAGAACTGGACCACTGGAAAACCATTATCAAGCTTTGCAAGTATATGCAAAATGATGATTATTACATGCTCATTTACAATGAGTTTGATAACCTCATTATTGTGGGTTAGTCAGACATTGTTTCGGTAAGGTATGCGGATATTAAGAATTCCACGTCATGTTACACCCGCGCCCTCACACTAGGAGCTTTATCGTGGAAAAGCTTCTAAAGAACAATCATGGCATCATCAATGATGCAAACTAATTGTGGCATGTGTCAAGAGGCTACTGAGCAGGTTGTATGTAGAAAGTATACTGTTCCCAAAATTGAAAGTCGTAGACAGCATTATCAAACCACTTACTGCGGTTATGAACACGCAGTTCTCTATGCAAGTAACAACAAGTTAATAGGTGTAGCCAAAACCATTGACATTATGTTTCATGTTGTGAAAGATAGAGTCCAGGATCAACATATGATCTTCGTTTTATAAAGTTTTGCGGTTCCGCTTACTAAAGGCTTACCACCCATTTTAAGATCATGTTGCCGGCATGGGTTTACAAAGCTTTTTGATCCTGGAAAATAGGACCATCGAATAAACCAACTCCCATAAAGTAAAATGTTATCCATTTGAGATAGAATGAAATACTATAAGTATTGAGGTTTAATGGCACATCATTGGCCATTGCAACACCTTACTTTGGCATATTATTTCTATTAAGCGTGGGCTTATGATGTCTTTTAGCCTTACGATCAAGGGGAAGAATGTTGGAATTGATCTCGGCTAACAACCGAGATAAAAGTTGGGGTGTGGCCCACCATACCTCTCTCACGTATGCACTGTGATCGGGGGTGCAAACAACCTATTGGTTTCGGTCCCTGTTCCCTAGCCCCCACGTATAAAAGGGAGGTACTTCCTCTCCTCTCTCCTGTACGTGTGAGCGATCACGTACAGGTAAGTTTGCCAAGACATCAACTACCGATCCTAAAAGAGGGGGCTAAAGGGATCAGAAGACCGTCTCCATCACCGGCCACCCCAGGGCTGTGCCGGCGGATTCCATTCCAGCTGCCATCTACGTGACCCTGCTGCTGCTCCCCTTCTATCCCGGCCATCTCCTCGCTGCTGGAGATCCCAAGTGCAGCCATGGGCCAGACCAAGCACATCACGGGACTTTACTCAGTACCCGTAAGTTCTCACGAATCCATCTCTGTTAATCATATCTTAGGTGATCTAATGCTAGGCATATGATCCTATTAAGATAATCCTAAAGTTTCTTTTCTCACATTGGTATCATGAGCAAGTTTATGCCTAGATTAGATCCCAAATCAAGTTTAATGATGATCTGTTTAAGTTGATAGTTATGATTAAGTCCTAATGTTTTACGTATATAAGAGTACTGCCCTCTGATAAGTTAATTATCTACGATTAAATTTAATTGATTTGGTTAGTGCTGATTAGAAAATGATCATGTTCACCCTGCTCGGTTATTGTAATTAGCTCATGCTTCCGCATTAAGTGTATGTTTAATTAGCACCTGTTTACACCCGGTTTTAGCAATTAGAAGGAGGGGATTGCATTGAACAGTAAAGTAAAATTCCCAAAAATTTCCACAATTAGCTGAAATCGAAACCCTAGAACGAAATCCCCAAATCAGAAACCTTGTTGTCGAAATTGAGGAGTTTACCAATGTTTACCGTCGTCGGGAAACTCGAAAAGGATCGCAGCCCAGAAGATCAGCTCGATGACCAAGCACCGCCATCCACCCGAATGCCGCCCCTGCGAAAAAAGAAACTAACCGTCGTGGCAATTTGAGGTGCCTTCTTGGTGCACGGAGTTCCCTTATGTGATGCGCTGCTTGAAGGCATGTTTTGAATATTTCTTTTTCTTATTATATTATGGCCTTTGACGTATTGTACGTTGTATGGCTCTTTCCCGTTAATATTATGCAGGGATCTGTCGTGAAAAAATATGCAAAATGTAGCAGGGGAAATAGAAAAATTGTTTGTTTGAAATACCTAAACATTCGTCTAGTATTTCCATATAATAAAGCGAAATAAAATAAAAAGAGAACAGCGAAGTCCTCGTGAACTCAGGGCTGGCAATACGATGGCCCATCACAAGTCCCCGTTTGGTTTTGGTCAGTTCTTGTTTTAAAGGCCCAGAAACAGCGGTAGTGGTAAAACCGATCAACCCTAGGCCCTAGCTAGCTCCTGTTCTTTCTCAAGCCAATCCCGCCGGCGCGAGCACGTCAAGCCATGATGCTGCGATCGTTCCTCGCTCGGCCTCGCCCCATCCTCTCCAACCTCCGTCGCCAAGATTGCCGTTCAGCGGCTCAGCTGGGCAGCCGCGCGGATCAGATCATCTCACGGAGCTACACGTCGGATGAGGACGAGACGGACAGCGACGTCGATCGGCCCGAGGCCAAGATCCTGGCACCTGGTTCTGCTAACCGCTACGGCCGCACATCGCCCAACCAAAAGCGGCAGCATCTGTACGTGGTGCTCGACGACTGGTTGAAGGGCTTCAGCATCCACAAGCTCGACCTTCACGACGGCCCGGACGGCGCCGACTTGACCATGCGTGCTCCGGTCCTTCGTCAAGCGACAGAAGATCGTCTACGGTGGAACTTCGCCGGCACGGGCAGCAAGATCGTCGCCGCTGGAAAGGTAAATTCAGGAGACGATGTTGTCACGCTCGTGTACGACACCGAGACGGCCGGGCTGTCCATTGTCCCTCGCCTCCCAGCGGCGCCATGTGGTAACTGGTGCCTCACCACGCCCACCGAGAATGGGCTGTACACAATGGAGGTCAAATCGAAGATGGATGGGCCGCTGAATGCAAGCATGCATCTACTGGAAGACGCACCAGCGCCTACAAGCCACGAGGCATACTTGTGGGGAACCAGACAACACTGGTCTTGGAGCAGCATTATGAAACCACCCCCTTTCCGTGTCACCGGTAGGCAGTCAAGTACTCAAGTGCGGTGCACCCAGGGGGCGGAGGACGCACTTTGTTCGTGTCCGTGGGCAAGTACCATATACCAGACATAGACATGAACGACGACTCCATTGGCGCATCCCATATCTTCTCCTATGATAGAGGGACCGATGAGTGGATGCGCCACGGCGAGTGGGATATGCCCTTTTTGGGTCGAGCCCACTATGACAGCGGGCTAGATGTGTGGGTTGGGCTCCACGACACAATTGGGCCCCATGGTGGCGGCATGCCCGATGGCTACCTCTGCTGTTGCGATGTCGTGTCTCCCGACGGGAGCTTTGTTCAACCGACCTCGAAACTCTGCGCAGAGAGGCTGTTCGACCCTCGCACGTACAACATGGGTGCTGGTCTTGTACATGGGTGATAGCAACTATTGCCTCGTCGAGTTCCTGACACGCGAGAGTTTCAAGAGCAGGCGTCGCATGGACGTCGGCAACAAGTGCGAGATCTGTGTGACCACGTTCCGCCTCAAGTACGGCAAAAGCGGCGAGCTCACAATGACATCGCGCCGACCCAAGCTGTCCTACCTCTTCTCTAGCTTTTATGAATATGGATATTGTAATGTGCGAGCATTTTGGATGTAATCAAAGTGTTATAGAAATGAAGTGAAACACTCTTTTCAGATTGCTACAGTATTTCTGAGGTTTCCAACTGGTGTTTAATTTCTAGAGCATTATCAATTTGACAGAACTTTGATATTTATTTATTTTGAAAATATAATGAGGTTTTAGAGGAAGACATGTTAAGTTGAACCATGCTAATTTGTGGTGTTCCATAAGATGTGAAAGTTATAATTTGCGGTTGCATTGCAATTAGCAAAACAACCAAGCACTATGTAGAGCGCATTTGTTGTTTGCACAAAGTCATGCAAAACTTTGTCTGTTGGTCTTTGGTCCCAACCCTGTTGCGCCAATGGTATTCCATGGATCCCATTTTTCTTCTTCTCAAGCATTTTTATTCGTCATCGAAGTTCAAGCTGACATTTTCATCATATTGAGCATCTTTAAAGCTTCCATTTTCAGGCCGGATTGGTCAACCGAGCACGTTCTTCTTCTTTATTCCTGGCTCCACTAGTTCTTCTTCCCCAAAACCATGGAGGCATTCCGTCTGCATGCATCAAGCTTCGCCTAGTCAGTGGCGGCCACAAGGCCACAACAAATGAGCACTCGGAGTTGCTCAGCAGCAAAGTTCTTTGGTGGACGCGTTAGGTACCGTCGTGGGCTCGTGGCAATTTAAGAAGCGTCCTTTGGCATGTTGCGTTTCATCAGGCAACATGCTTCTCCAGGGCATGATTGTATTACTTCGATTTCTTAGGCCTTTGGATGTACTTTCTGCTATGTCGCTCCTGCATTTTTAAAATGAAGCAGGGGTCTGTTTGCCATGAGGGGAAATAAAAACCTACATTCATCTACCTTGCTATTTCCATAAAGCTTGAACTGATTTTTTTTAGCGGTATAAAGTCTGAACTCTGAACTGATACAACAACCTTTTTTTGTTGTTGTTGAGATTAACTGATACAACAACCAAGACGTCGTAACCTCGCGAGCGGCAATAAACGGCCCATCACGAGCCCTCGGTTTGTTTGGTGCTGGCCAGCTCGGGTTTAAGGCCCAGAATTGCAGCCTAGTGGTGCATCATTCGCGCACTAGGAATTACTAGTATAATTGAAAAATCTCTTTCTAGAAAAAGAAATAATAAAGGTCATCCAACAGACTACCGAGGATCTCTGCGGCATAAGGAAGTTGATGCGCATCGTCCGGGAAAATCGATCCCATCGGGAGGCACAAGCAGCACAACCCTAACGAGCTCCTTGCAGCCACCAGGCGCCGCCGTGATGCTGCGATCGCTTCTCCAATCCCGCCTCCGTCGCCACGGGTGCCGTTCCGTGTCTCGGCTGGGTCGCCGCGCATACTGGGTCACGTCGCGCGGCTACGACACGTCGTCGGAGGACGAAACGAACTTCGAGGAAGTTGATCACCCGGATGCGATCTTGCTGCCCAGGGTGGCGAAGTTCCAGGGACAACCAGTAACGTGCCTGTTTTCTTGGCGGTGAACCGGAGCCGGCAAGGTCAGGTCACGGCGCCCGTCGTTGCCGTCGCCGTCCAGATCCAGCTTGTATATGCTGAAGCCCTTCTTCCAGTCATCCAGCACCAGGTACAAGTGCCTTCTCGCGTCGCTCGGCCACGCGCAGCCGTACTCGTAGTGGTCACAAGAGTTGCCTGAGGTTGCCCAATTGACGCTGAGACTACAAAAGTTGAAGTTGCTGGCGGGGCAATTGACTGCGGAACCACAAGTTCAGCTCTGGCTCGGGAAGAGTCGCCAAGTTCTTTAGACGATGCAGCAGTCGACCTACGAGGCGCCTGCCCCGACGATGTCCTCCGAGTGCGTACGCGTGGGGTGTCTAAGGTCACACCTTCACCCTCTGCACCCTGCTGTGGTTCCTCATCGTCTTCCATGTGGATGACGTCTACAACTACCAATCGACAACGTTAACTTATTCAATCGATGAATCGTCTTCAAAATATAGAGCAGAGTGAAGATTTGTTATACCTCGTTGAGAGGTGGCCGCGTCAGCAGTGTCCACTTCCATGTGCTCCTCTTCATCTCGCGGAGGCGACGTCACCAAAGTAGTAGCTCTGGCAAACAAATTTCACTCGGTCAGCAAAAACATGAAGTTCCACAACAGCAGAAAAAAAAGGAAAATGGACACTCATGCAACTGGGCAACCTCAGGCAACTCTTGTGACCACTACGAGTACGGCTGCGCGTGGCCGAGCGACGCGAGAAGGCACTTGTACCTGGTGCTGGATGACTGGAAGAAGGGCTTCAGCATATACAAGCTAGATCTGGACGGCGACGGCAACGACGGGCGCCGTGACCTGACCTTGCCGGCTCCGGTTCACCGCCAAGAAAACAGGCACGTTACTGGTTGTCCCTGGAACTTCGCCACCCTGGGCAGCAAGATCGTGGCCGCCGGCGCGCAAGACTCCGACTCTACAGACGGCTTCGACTCCGATAAGGACGCAATCAACCTCATGTACGACACCGAGACGGCGGGAGTATCTGTTGTGCCTCGTCTCCCGCAGGTGCTGCGTGGCACCTGGACGTTAGCCACGGCTGCCGGGAACGGCCTGAATGTGTTCAAGGTTGGCAACAAAATGCACCGCCTAGATCAGCTGGTATATGGAGTCAGACAACAATGGACTTGGGACACCATCCCGTCACCGCTGCCCTTCCGTGTCCGCGACATCGAGTCCAGCGCAGTGCACCCGGAGAGCAGGGCGCATGCTGTTCGTGTCTGTGGGCCACTCGGGCTGGAAAAAAGATACATCGTCAGATTCAAAGGATGAGTACCCCTCAGACAGCGACGACACTATTGGCCGGACGATATCATACGAGGGCTCCTCCCATACACGTACCCCTGAAACATTCTCCTACATGGGGAGCGGCAAATGGAGGCGCCACGGCGAGTGGGACCTGCCATTTCATGGCCAGGGCCACTACGATGGCGAGCTGGAGGCATGGGTCGGACTCCACAAGATATTTCATCATAGCCAGCAGCTGACGGATGGCTACCTCTCCTCGTGCGATGTCGCGTCTCCGGATGGGTGCCCTGCGCAACCGGCCTGGAAGCTTTGCACTGAGAGGTTGTTCAACCCTGACGATGATTGGCACATCGGTGCTAGTCTTGTGTATATGGGTGACAACATCTACTGCCTCGTCGAGCTCGTGGCACACGAGAGATTCAAGAAAAGGCGACGTCTATGCGTCGGCCACAAGTGTGCCGTCCGTCTAGCCATTTTCCGTCTCAAGTATGGCAAGAATGGCGAGCTCACAATCACCGCACGCCAACCCGATCGCACATACCTCTTCCCTAGATTTGGTAACAACACCGAGGTGAGGGCATTCTGGATGTGATTGAGTTGTATGTATGCTTCCACATGGTAATTAAGTAGCTAGCTATTCGGGGCGGAAATAAAGTGGAACCTTTGCCGTAATTTCCAAGGTCGGATGGTACTTGTTAAATATTTATGTTTATTTTTCAGGGCACCACATCTCTCCTAAATAGCTAGATATGATTGAGTTTCAAATGTTCAGTTGTTGAAAAATCAATCTTGAGGTTGTTTATGACATCCATAAACGCCGAGGAGTTTGTGGTGTTCTATAAAATGTGGAACTTTTGTGGTGCAATCAGCAAACACAAGTAGTCTTGAGCAAACACTACGATGTTTTTCTTCTCTGCACAAAGTCATGCAACAATCTAAGTATCAACAGAAAAAGATCTATGTCTATACTAGCTAGATTGATATTTATCTTTTCACAGAAAATCTACATTGGGAATTTTCGGTGTTTCATGTGTCCCCATCATCTCTCCCGTCACTCCTTCTGCCCGCTCTGCTGGCAGGAGAGGAGATATGAGCTCATCCACCCTCCTTTCTAATTTCTTTTTAGACCCATCTTGCATAGTGTAGGTCTTTTTGTCTACAGTTTTCCTTGGCCAATAACAAAAGAAAGAAAAAAAAATCAACAAAATTGTGACGCCCCTGCTCGACCATGCACTAATTATACACGCAAACGTGCACGCTCGAGATCAGAGACTCACGGGAGGATATCACAACACAACTCTAAACTCAAATTTAAGCATAAAACTTCATATTACAAACCAGGGGACACGAGGACCCGAATAGATAAGTCATACACACAAATAATATCTGGGTACAGACATAGTTAGTCAAGTTTGCCTTAAGAAGGCTAGCACAAACAACGACACTGATCGAAAAGGCGAAGACCTCCTGCCTAGGGCCTCCGAACTACGCCTGGTCGGCTGGCTCAACCCAGTAGTACGTGCCTCCGGGACTCTCCTGGTAGTAGTCTCCTGCGGTGGCGTCTGGCTCCGGGGCTCCATCATCTGGTCGCAAGTATCGGGCATGGGAAAAAAGATAGCAAAGCAACCGTGAGTACTCATCCAAAGTACTCGCAAGACTGACATCAGAACTATGCTAAGTATGCACTGGTATCAAAGGAATGGGGCTGTATCTTTGGACTGGACTGCGGAATACCAGAATAGAGGGGGAGAAGCCTAGCCTATCGAAGACTAGCATCTTGAAGCAATCTTGCAGCATTAGAAGAGTGTAGATTAGCATATTATAAATAATCAAGCATGTTGAAGCAAAGCCCAGAGATCCTTCCTCGACTACCTGCGAGGAAGCGATCCCGGAGCTTATAATTAATTAACATGTATCCAGTTCAAATAGTGATAGATCGGGATACAACACTGAGCGTCCTGTTACCATGGACACGGCTATTCGAATAGATAACTTCACTGCAGGGGTGCACTACTGTTACCCAACACGTTCGATTACATCTGGCCGGACACACTTGCTGGGTAATGCCCGGCCTCGGGTAATCGACACGACGCAGTCCTACCTAGGCTCAGCAGAGAGGTCAACACGCCGGTCTAAATCCTAAGTGCGAAGGGGTCTTGGGCTCATCGCCCTTTGCACTCCTGCACGTTGCGAGACTGGCCGGGGCCCAGGCGCGACACTGTATACACAAGTGACGTAACCAGCCCACCCCAGTGTAGGGGAACGCGACAGAAAACAAAAAAATTCGGTACAGTGAGCACGCCTAGGATCACTATGGAGACTGCATACAAGGTTTGATCTGATCCGTACCGACTCGAAACGCAGCGAAAGAAGAGTCGGTGTAGATCGTCGGTGCAGATCCCTGCAGCTAGGATTTACAACCTCCCAACCGCAAGGATGTACTCCCACTCCGGACAGCCCTTCGGGAGGCGGTCGGACAGTCCCCCGATGTCGCGGACAGCCCTCCGGGAGGACCCTCGAAACCCGAACAATAACCCGGACAGCCCTTCGGGAGGACGCTTGAAACTCGAATGGTAACTCGAACAGCCCTTCGGGAGGACACTCGAAAACAGCCCCTCGGGCAAAAGATCGAAACTACAATCTCTCTATGGGGTTGCACACATACGGTGTCAGCTATCCGGCAGGGCTTCGCCGTCCAGAGCTAGTTCCTGTCGGAACCCAGACAGCCTTTCGGCTCTACGAAACTATTTCGCTGGGAGGGAGAGAGAAGCCAGACAAGTCAAATGGCATGTGTATGAAAGCAAGGATGAGTTTTGGGGCAGCCCACTCTCCTCTATTTATAGGATAGCCAAGGGGTAAAGATGTCATACAAAAAACCCCAAAGTACCCCCACTTTATGTCTTTTCATAAAAGAATAAAGATAAAAGGGGTGCCATGTGGAGCTCCAAGGAGCTCCACCATGCTTGGCCGGCCACACTTGCCCCCCCCCTCCACATGGGGGTGCCTTGGCTCCCAAGTCCTTCTAGAAGGCCTTTTGGAAATATCCCAAAAGGTGCTTTCCCAAAAAATATCCAAAAAGCACTTTCACTATTCACGAAGACATTTTTCTGCGTCCGATAAATCCCAAATTATTTCTGTGTGCCTAGAATAATTCCAGTACCCACCAAAATAATTTTGAACGCATTCCGAAACAATGTTTCTTCAGCGAAAAGCAACCAAAGCGGTTCCGGCTGCTCCGGAACATTTCCGGTTTTTGTCCCGGAAAATTCCCAGAAGTTTCCAGAACACTTCTGGCATCCTCCAAGAATTTCCAGGTGTGTGCCAGAACCAATTTGACTTAATGGAATACCCTGAAACAACTTTTCAGTTTCATCGGAACTATTCCGGTGTTCTCTCCGGAACGTTTCCGTTTTGTCCGAAACTTTTCCGGTGATTTTCTCTCAGACTCCCCGTCTAGTATTCAGCAGATAGATGACCCTTAAGCGTGTGACCCTATAGGTTCGGTGAAGTATAGACATGACCCGGAACACTTTCCGATCAATGATCAACATCGGTGCCGTGGACACCCATATTAACCCCTATACCCACACGAATGAATATTCGAGTGAACCTCCAGTTGCCGTGTGCTATTCCTGTTGCTTCACGATATATTACAAAACCCGAGGTGAGATTTATGCATCCTCGTGGATCAACAACTTGTCCACTATGCAAGTTACCTCGTTACCGGTTTTGTTCTCTTTACTCGTTTTCGTGTTCCGGCATCCGAGTGATCAAATCACAAAGTGTCTGGCCAGACGATGATGGATACCGTAACACCGAGAGGGTCCGAGAATATCTCTCCGTCGTCGGAGGAGCAAATCCCAATCTTGAGCTATCAAGTTACTTGACATACTTTTCCATGAACTCGTAAGCCACCGTAATAGCCACCCATTTACGGATGACGTTTAACAAACCCCAAAGTTCATGACGCAAGCATGAAGAAACTTGACACTCTCATGGTCTAAGGAATTATGCAAACATTAACTATCTCTGTGTTATTAACCATTAACTCATGACGAATGTATCTCATAGCATAACATCAATCGGGTCGATTCAACACAAGTGTTCTACTAACATTGTGCCCTCAAAATTGCCGGCATAGACATGCCCATGATCAGGAAAACAGGATCATCATACAATACTTGAGCCAGTCTTAGAGGCAAGACTAGGAATACTTTTTACCGTTTATTATACCACACGTGCACATGAGTTTCCCTCCGAGCCTCGTGGTTATTGCAGACTCGAGAATCATTGCAGTTATAGCATGGAATATAAACATTCACTACAAACTCGGAGATACAAAGTAACTGTTATTACTGCCTCTAGGGCATATCTCCTACACCCAGCAATCAGCCCGCATCTCTGAGCTGTGACGTCTGAAGAGCTTTCGGCTGATACATACGACGTAGAGGGTCCCATAACCATTATCCCACGTGGTGGTAGTGCGTATAGGGTCAACGACCCACTCAGATCAAATAGCCAAATCCGTTAGGCGTATTTAGTAGCTCGCAGAGACGATCAGATTCCCTGTCGCTCCGACTTGGTAACACACGGATCACGACCAGGGTGGTCTCCGCCTGCCCTGTCGTTCCGCCACAGTATCACTCGCGGGTGCCCTCCTGGCAAACCCGACTTCATATTTCCCCGCGGGTACCCCTCGGGGTCGACCCACCTGTAACAAAGGTCAAAGTATCCGTGTGTCCAAAGTATCGAGAAGGGATCCGAGGAATCACCCTCAAAGGATTCCCTCTCGAGGAGTTGCATGACAGAAGCTTTATCGGAGGTGATGAAAGAGGAATCACCCTCGGTAACTCACAACCGGATAGGTATTCTACAGAGGCATCATCGGAAGTGAGATAAGAGGTATCACCCTCGGCACTCGATGCTAGCTCTGCAGAGTCGGACAACTTAGGGGGAATGTGCGGTGATGTGCTGTTTTCAGCCCGTTCGAGCACATCGATCGGGGCACAGGTACTAAAGCGGGGCAACTACAGCAAGGAAGAGGGGCCATAGATGGTTTACCATCCAACCTATACTAAGCATCTCGGATAGCAGGCAGATATCAATAACAGTTACAAGGACATGCTATGCATCAGAATAGGATAAAACAATAGCAGCAGCAAATTCTAATGCAAGCAGGAGGAAGAGAGAATAGGTGATATAGGCATGCGTCAAGGGGGGTTGCTTGCCTGGAAGCTCTGCTGAGAGGGGTTGGCCGTCTGAAGGCTGCTCGTCTGGAGCGTAGTCGTACTCAGCTGCGTCGGCGGCGGTCTCGGCGTCTATCGGGGGAGAAGGAGGGGGAAGAAACAATAAATTCACGGCAATAATGCAACAGCAATGGCTGACATGCCTAAATGATATGCAGATGTGATATATTGCCTATCTAACTGCTTTAGATAATCTAGGAATTTATTTGGACTTATTATATTAAAGTCATGCACTATTCATCTATCGAATACGGGTGAAAAGTTCCATGTTCAGTATGTTAGAAGGGTGTGGCAGGTATGGGGGTGGCATATTCGGATTCTACATATTTTTCTGATCATTTTTCATATATAAATTATTTTCATCCGAGTTACGTTTTATTTTATATGATTTTTCAAAGTTTTAAACATTTTTTGGAATTTATTTAATTATTAAATTCGAATTATCCGAAACAGTAGCTGTGACGTCCGCATGACATCACAGTGACGTCAGCAGGTCAACTCCGGCTGGGCCAGGTCAAACCTGACCAGTGGGTCCCACTGGTCAGTGAGACAGTGGCTAATTAGGATTAATTAAACTAATTACAGATTAAATTAGGGGGTGGGCCCAGTAGTCAGTGACTAATTAGTTAGTTAATTTAATTAACCGTTTAGTTAACATTTTATTTATTTTTAAAAACGTTTAAATTGTGCGGGGCCCGCCTGTCAGTGACCGTAGCCGGTCCAGTCAGCAGGTGGACCGGGTCAACGGGTCAGCGGGGCCCAGTGGCAGCGGCTCAACGGTGGGGCCCGCGGCTGCCACGTCGGCGCCGAGTCAGCACCGGCCACCGGAGTGCGCCGGCGAGCCCGAGCGCAGCGATTAACTCCGGCGAGCTCGGATTTTTCCTACGGTGCATCAATTCGCGCGGGGTTTGGCTCTCTGGATCGGCCACTCCACGCCGCGTCCGATGGTGGGGGTCACGGCGGCTGGGGTGGCCGGAACAGTCGCCGGCGACGACGTCGGGCGGCGGGGTTCTTGGGCGGTGCTCGGTTTAGTTGTTACGGTGTGCACGCGAGCAAATGAAGAGGCTAGGCGAGGCCTACGCGGCGCGGCGAGCACGATGGGCAACAACCCGTGACCAAATGGTCACCGGAGACTCGCCGGCGACGAGCTCCGCGGTGGCGCGTTCGGGCAAGAAGGAGGCGGCGTCTACGGGTCATCCGAGAGGGGGAGAGGAGAGGGGAGAGGTAGAGCAGCTCACGGGGAGCCTGCAGGTGTGCGTAGTGTGCTCGGGGACGGCTCGACGGCGGCGAATCGGGGCGGCGATCACCGGCGTCCGTGCGGGGAAGACGAGCTCGGGGAGGACGATGCGGTGGCACTGAGCTCCAATGGGCGGCCTCAGGCGAAGTAGTCGACGACGGTGACGGCGTAGGACACGGCGGGGAGGCGAGGCGATGGCGGTGGCTGCGAGTTTTACGGAGGCGCTGCCATGGAGCCGTTCAGGTGTGGAAGAAGAGGGCGAGGGAGAGGGAGTGGGGCGATTAGGGTTTGCCAGAGAGGTCGGGGAGGGTCTTATCCGACCAAGGGCGGGCGCGGGCGGCTCGCTGTCGACCGGGGAGGAGGGGGGGCCAGTGCGGCGAGCGCGGTAGGGGTGACAGCGCGCGCGTGCGTGAGCAGTGCGAGGTAGGGGGAGAGCTAGGCGGGCTGGGCCGGTCGGCTGACTTAGGCCCAGTCAGTGCGGCCTTTTTCTTTTCTTTCTTTTCTTTTTATGTCTTCTGTTTTTAGTTTCTGTTTTCTATTTTCTTTTAGCTCCAATTCAATTTTATAAAATATGAATCCTGCCCAATTAAATACAGTGCAATTTATCCCACTGCCAGAAAATGGTTTGGAGATAAAAGGATTCCATTTGCATTTTTAATAATTAAAAAGGGATTAAACATGTCTGTTTTGGTTCTGTTTTAGGATGTTAGCGTCATTTAACTAATTCAATTAATGTTGATTATATTTTTATAATTGCTACTAGATTATTTGAAATATTATGAACATTTTAGTTTTCAAATTTGAACAATTTTTATTTTTACTTTATATTTGAATTTCAATTTGAATTGGAATTTGAAATGAGATATGATCCAAATGATGATTAAGCACTGTTAATCATGGCGACTTGGCATTATCAAAAGGTGATCACTGTAGCTTAATTACATGGGGTGTTACAAAAATTTAGGCATTTGAGGCCCTTCTTGGATCGAAGGATTCTTAAAACTTGTAAAAACACATAATTAAACCATGGCGAGTTGGATTCCAGTGGAACAAAAATACATATGAATTATTAGAAGAAATATTTTTATGTTGCATATGAAAGTACATGGATTTTGATATTAGGTGTTACTTGATTAGAGAGACAGAACCGAGAGAAAAATGGAACATCTACGGAGTTTTTTCCATGAGTTTGGAGCTCATATTTAGGCTTCTCCAAACTTTGTTGGAAAAGTGAATATCCTGTCTTATGAAGAAAAAAAAATCCTTTGGTGCAATTCTATGATCAAAAGGATAGGAATAGATTTTTCTTCAAAGGGATTACACTCATATGTTTTCCCTCTAAAAATATTTTATCCCCAAGGACCATGAATTGATAAAAAAAAATTGTCTCAATTAATGTCAAGAATAGGTTCTTGTCCTGAATTAAGTGAAGAACAATAAAAATCATACACCCCCAAGGTGATTGAGATTTTTTTTAAATTCTTTTTTTACTGGAAGATGTAGAACTTTATCACCTACGCAACCCAAGTTAGGAATGAAATGTCCACAAAACTATAGACAATGAAATATCCATATGATGAGCCTGTAGGAGCGAGATCTGCACGCCCAACATATAGGCGGGGTAGGGATGTCATCACTAGTGCAGACAGTACTGGTACATGCAAGCAAACAATCTTCCACATGTTGACATGTCTGTTATGTGCACTCATCGGCACTAGAAAAACAAGGGAAATGGGGGACGATGAACAAGCATTGATCAGGTTACATGGCATCAAAACATTGTTCTTTCATGTCGCTCCTTCTATTTTAGAGTTTGCCAAAAAAAACGTGAAACATAGCAGAGGGAAAAAAAACCAAACATTCTTTTCTTTTGGGAGAGAGAAACCAACATTCTTCAAAAAAAGGAACTCTAGTTTGGTTTTTTGTTGAAAAAGTTATTCTAGTTTTTTTAGTAAGGCACAAAGTTCTTCTAGTAAACTCGCATCCCGCAACAATTGGCCCATCACGAGCCCTCGGTTTGGTGCTGGTCAGTTCTGGTTTTTAGGCAACGTGTCATGCAGTGTTCGTTAAAAAGGATTCACCCTAAAAAAAACCTCAAAGAAAAAAGAAAGAAAAAAGGGAATAAAAGTCTTCGGCGACCAACGTTCAGATCAGAGGATCTCTACATCAAGAGATAGATGCATACCGTCCGGGAATATAGATCCATCGAGACGCACAGCCCTAGCTCGCTAGCTAGCTCCCGATCCTCCTCGTAGCCATCAGCCGCCCCGTCGCATGCACAACAAGCCACACGATGATGCTGCGGTCGTTTCTCCTACGCCGTCTCCGTGGCCACGGATGCCGTTCCGTGTCTCAGCTGGATCGCCGCGCGCCCCGCCCGCGCAGCCGCGTTCTCGTCGTGGAGCTACGCGTCGCCGTGGGTGGACG
This sequence comes from Elymus sibiricus, assembly GCA_039707655.1. Classification (NCBI taxonomy): domain Eukaryota; kingdom Viridiplantae; phylum Streptophyta; class Magnoliopsida; order Poales; family Poaceae; genus Elymus; species Elymus sibiricus. The sequence continues at coordinate 353,722,347 of CM077664.1, forward strand.
ACAGGGCCACCGGCATCGCTCTCCCGGATGCCAACCCCGTGCAAACAGCTGCGCACAAGAGACGTCACTTGTACATGGTGCTGGACGACTGGAAGAAGGGGTTCAGCATCTACAAGCTGGATCTGGACGACGACGACGGCTCTGAGCAAGGTGCCGACATGGCCTTGCCGGCTCCGGTCCACCGCCAAGAGAAGAGGCATGTCACTGATCGTCCCTGGAACTTCGCTGCTCTCGGCAGCAAGATCATCGCCGCTGGCGCGCTAGATACCAGAGAGGACGCGGTCACCCTCTTGTATGACACCGACACGACGGGGGTCTCCGTTATCCCTCGCCTCCCAGAGCCTCTTCATGGTCCTTGGACGCTGGCCGTGGCTTCCGGGAACGGGCTGAACGTGTTTGAGGCCAACTCCGACTACGAGCGATGGAGTAGTAGGCACAACTTCGTTGGCAACGGCATGCACCGCCTCGATGCGCCGTCATACCTGTACAGAAATCACTGGACTTGGGGCAGCATCCCCTCACTGCTTCCCTTCCGTGTCGACGACATCGAATCCAGCGCAGTGCACCCCGATGGAGGAGGGCGCACACTCTTCGTGTCTGTGGGTCACTGGGACCCCGTTAGATGATGACGGATGCGTTCGGGCGAGACACGACCAGAGGAGCGCAGACGACTTCTCACGCACGTCCGAAACCTTCTCTTATGTGGGGAGCGGCAAGTGGAAGCGGCACGGTGAGTGGGATCTGCCGTTTTTTGGCCACTATGACGACGAGCTCGAGGCATGGGTCGGGCTCCACAAGATACACCGTCCTGCTGATTGGAACTACAAGTTCCACATGGTACACGACGCTGATGGTTACCTCTGCTCGAGCGACGTCGCGTCTCCAGAGGGCAGCCCAGAGCGACCGGATTGGAAGCTTTGCACAGAGAGGCTGTTCGACCCTAACGATGGCTGGCACGTCGGTGCTAGTCTTGTATACATGGGCGACAAGCCGACAACACCTATTGCCTCGTGGAGGTCGAGGCATGCGAGCGATTCAACGGGAGGCATCGTGAGCGGGTTAACAAGGAGTGTGTGATCCGATTGATCATTTTCCGTCTCAAGTATGGCAAGAATGGCGAGCTCACAGTTACCGCACGCCGGCCCGATCGCACATACCTCTTCTCTAGATTTGATAACAATCCTAAGGTTAGGGCATTCTGGATGTGATTGAGATGTATGGCTCCACGTACTCAATGGATTAAGTGGCTATTAGGGTTGGAAATGAAGTGCAATGCTGAACCTTTGCAGTAATTTCCGACGTCGGGTGGTACATGTCAAAATGTATATGTTTCTTTTTCGGGTTACCAGATATGTCCTTGGGGTTCACGATACACATAAACGAGGGAGGGCGGGAGTTATCCCAATCGTGTGCTTTGCTATGTAACTTGGCATCTATTCCGGAAAAAGAAAGGACTAGCCATAATCAAGGGCAGTAAGGCTGCCTAGAACGGGAAATCCAATTTGGCTCTCGGGTCCAGATGCTCCTGCAATCTGGACCGCAGCCACTCCTCACGATGCGTGTTGGTTCATGCGTCACGCCCTGCAGTCATGTTTAATGAGCAGTCACATGGCCCACGCATCCGCGTTCATTAATCTGACCACGCCGTGATCCCACTGCTGGTACAGACAGAGCCTCACGGTCCGTGACAACATGTACCAGTTAGTCCGGCCGGAGGCGTCCGTCATAAGCTAGCCCAGTCGCGTCCACTGCCGCGTGGTTTGTTCCAGCGCGCCAATCCTGTCCAGACAAGGTGTCCTGTCTGGCAGGTGCTTCCTGACCCTGACCCTGACCCTGTGTTTTTCAATGAAAAAGAAAAGCTGCAAAAATCGATATGTGAGACTTCAAAGGCATGAAAATAATAATCGAATGCAACACAACCCGACCATCTTGCTAATCAGTCATGCATCTTCAGGCGTTGTACACACAGCGGCAACCTACAGACAAGAACAGGCGTTGTACACACAGCGGCAACCTACAGACAAGAACAGATTCACTATGTCTGCCAATCAAACAATCAAACTAAAATCATTTTAAGCCTCTCACATGCTCTCCAAATTCACAGCAACATAGTTCAATACCGTCATCAAAATATAAACTTATTTTAATCTTCAGGACCTAGATCATCTTCTGTTCTAATCGTTTACTATGCAACAAATTCATCAATGCTTTTTTTTATTTTTTTTACCTTTTCGTCCGCCCTAGAGCTTGTGGATCCATCTTCCCAGTGGACTGCGCCGACCCTGCATCGGCACTATCACCACCTTCCACAATGGCAGCTAGCTGGTCTGCATGGCTTCGCCCTTCAACAACATCCTCCACCATCACATATGCGTTGTCACCCTCGCTCTCGCTGCAATCCGCCATGGGACTGGCTCCCAAGGCAACACTCGCTTCCCCTCCACCGACGCCTGCATCCTCAATGTGCCCACTGCCGGCTTGACGAAATGTGCACATCAACCGACATCCAGATACAGACCAAACAGTAAGTCCCCTAAATTTCCATCCAACTGCAAAAGCACAATTGTCAGGCGTCCAAGATATACAAGTAACAGGACCGGTATCTTCCACTGAATACCTACAAATTTTTATCCAAGAAAGAAGAACAGTTATCTCAGCTTCAATAGAATAATAACTGGAAAACATTGCAGTCAAATCAACCTAGTACAGTTCAGTTGCAAATGACAAGACAAAATGTTGAAACATTAATTTTTCTGACAAAATGACATGTTTAAGTGTATGCACGAAAAGACAATCTTGGCATTAGGTGCTTAACCAATACAATCAGGCACTCAAAATTCGCTTGAATTTATAACACTTTGAGATGACGACATCTAGTAAAGTAACAAAATGTCTCAAAATTCCACTAATGTTTCATTACATGTAAGAAGGTGTCCTAAATCAGTGCAAATTTGCAATCAACTGCCAGAAAATTAGGTCGTCAGAACTCAGAACAACCAATGCAACTTGTACTTAACAGATTAAGAAAAACATATATCTGTATGAGAGGCTTACCCCCAATCAAACAGAGAAAGAGTGCGTATATGCCGCGCATTCTCAGCCAGGTCATACAGTTCAACAACACCTCTGCTGCACCCAACGGCAAGAATCTGCTGTTCGGAAGCCACAAAAGTACACATTGCATCACCAGTGTTCAACCATCTGTCTACCCTGATGCCGCTGGTTCGCTTTAATCCCTTCTTACCAACCGTACAGAGTGCAACCTGACAGTCTGAGTACACAGCAACTAGCAATCCTTCACCGACAACTCAACATGGACGATAGCGAAATCCCCTGTGCAGCAGGGAGCAGGCCTTGCATTAGAATTTCCTCGCGTCGGGGCTCCAGACGGCGTGGGCGTTGGGGCCGTGCGCGGCGAGGGAGTCCGGGGAGCGGTCGAGGCGGGCGAGTCAGACCTTGTGGTGGGAGGCGGACCACAGGTGGAGCGAGGCGGAGGAGGAGGCGGCCGAGGACACGGAGGAGGACACGCCGTCCGAGTCGCCCGGGACCAGCGGGATCGACTGCGGCCACCCATACGCCATGTACATCGCCACGGGACTTGCTCCCAAGGCCCCCCACCCCCCACCGACGCCGGCACCCTCAATGTGCCCACTGCCGCGTCCATCGAAGCTCCGCCTCCCAAGATCTGTCATTGCCGGGCAACCCCACGACGGATTTACTCAACGATGACGCGTCTGGTTGCATCGCCTGCAAAGATTGGCAACCTTGAAACCAAGGTGCCGAGTCTAAGAATCCAGATAACAAAAAACCAATTGACGGGATTGAGTTCTTGAGATTACCTGGCCACGGCGTCAATGGGGAGATCAGTCGCCATGGATGCGCCACCGTTCTCTGAAGGCCTTCGCCCACCGAAAATCCCCCCTCTGGCCAGCGGGCAGTTGGTGGCCCGCATTCACTTCGCGTCCTGACATGTGGGCCATGTACAGACAGGTACATAACCCCAACGTGACCAAGTCTCCGTGAACTACTAACCGCGCCATCCACACGACCGTCAATCCCCCGCAACCCCGTCCACGCCACGTGGGCCTCGCAGCCGGGTTATCCTCTAATGAAACAACCATGTGCAGCACTGAATGTTACCCGGGACACATCCCAAGACAGATCTGGACGTCCAGGATTTCGGGATCACTTGGACCCGAGAGCCAAAACGCCCCTCAACACATTATTGGCCTTATTTACATCAACTGACAATGAATAGGTTATTAATTTCCATAGTAAGGGACGACTAGCTGTTTACAAATCAATTGTTGCTAGCTTCGTGATTCATGGAAGATTGTACAATCACCAATTAGGGAGTAAAATGCACAAAAACCACCACAATAGTGGTCTCGTTAGCGGAAAACCACCAGCTTACAATTCAAAAAATCACTGACCGGCGAAGCTAATTGCTTTGATGATGTCACTAAATGGTCGGGCCCGCCCGTCCAGCTAAGTTGGCAGAAAAAGGTGCCACGAGGGCATTGACTTCGTCCTTCTTTCTCTCTCTTTCTCCTGAGCATTACATCAAACACCTCACGTGCATCTCTTCTCGAGTGGGGTACCTCCACCCTGGAGGTCGCCACCCCGTGCGCTGCGTCGAAGCTCCGGCTCCGCGCCAACCGCCTCCTATGACCCCAACTCCTGCTCCTCCCCCTCCACGGCTCTCGTGCCCTTCACCCACCGCTCCACCCCCCTGGCATCTCCCTGCTCTGCATCGGCCACAACCGCACGGTGGGTTGGGAAGGGGGGAGGTGCTCCACCTCCTGTAAGCTGGCGAGATCCCACCGGTCAGCCCCTCCCCAACAGTCCCCCACCCCCCCTCCTCCGGCATGAAGAACCACCAGCAACACCCGTAGGGTCGTGGGAACAAACCAAGACGTGCAGCGGTGCTTCCCATGCCACCGAAGTAGTGGCGCCCAAGACCTCCTGCCTAGCGACTGCTTGCGTCATGCTTCTTACCGAGTTTTCCGATCTTGCACGGCTGCTGATGGTCCCGGCGATGGCCGCATTCAAATTGGAGTTGCCTTACCACTAGTGCATATGGAGCGGCGCAGAGCACGACGCCGGCGACCACGCCCGCCGCCTCCCGGCGAGAGCCCGACGACTCCCGGCTCCCTGCATTAGTAGCCCAAACCGTTTGTAGTCTAGATATTAGTGCAGAGCAACAGATTAAAAATGAGTTTTGTCTTCAACTCAAACAACAATTAACTAGTGGATGGATAGGTTAGTGTGCTAAGCCTCTTACCAGAAAACCAGAGTTTGACTCTTGGCACTAGTAATTTTTAGGGAAACGTTTCTGTGCGGCAGGCCGGCCGAACGCTCGGCCGGTCTCTCGGCCACGCACGCGCCACGCGGCCATGAGGGCCCACACGCACACGTCCCTTTCTTATCCTCTCCTCCACCACACGCATCTTATCCTCTCCTCACACAGCTTGTTTCAGATTTCTCGCACATCTCCATCTCCGTTCGCCCCTCTCTCTCTCTCTCTCTGTATCCAGGCTCCAGTTAGCGCCACGACTTCTCCGGCGAGCCCGTCACCGGCGGGACCCCCATCTGCTCCTCTTTTCATCCCTCTCCAACGAGATTTCTCTTTTATGTTGCATAGCTCGTCGGCCCTTTCCATCCCTGCTCCTCCGACGACCCACTGTCGCCAGATACTAGAGATGGACCATAGGGACGGCGGCGGATGGAGGAGAATCACGCCGGGAGAGCTGCAACCGGCCACGCCGGGAGCTGCAACCGGCGGACGGAGGAGCTACAACGGGTGGTGACCACGATCTGCAAGTGCTACAATGGCGGCGACCAAATGCTGGAACCAGCCTCCAATTTTGCTACTACTGGCGTTTTGGTTTGATGGAGCCAGCGCCTAATTTTACATTTTTGCTACCATCGTTTATTTTCTTTGCTGGAACCAACACCATGTAGGAGATATGCCCTAGAGGCAATAATAAATGTTATTGATTATCTCCCTGTTCATAATTAGGTTTATGTTCCATGCTATAACTGCTATGGTTCTCGAGTCTACAATAACCACGAGGCTCGGAGGAAGACTCATATGCACGTGTGGGATAATAAACGGTAAAATGTATTCCTAGTCAAGCCTCTATGACTGGCTCAAGTATTGCATGATGATCCTGTTTTCCTGATCATGGGCATGGCTATGCCGGCAATTTTGAGGGCACAATTGTTGGTAGAACACTTGTGTTGAATCGACCCGATTGATGTTATGCTATGAGATACATTCGTCATAAGTTTATGGTTAATAACACAGAGAAGTTAATGTTTGCATAATTCCTTAGACCATGAGAGTGTCGAGTTTCTTCATGCTTGCTTCATGAACTTTGGGGTTTGTTAAACGTCATCCATAAATGGGTGGCTATTACGGCGGCTTACGGGTTCATGGAAAAGTATGTCAAGGGACTTGATAGCTCAAGATTGGGATTTGCTCCTCCGACGATGGAGAGATATCTCTGGGCCCTCTCGGTGTTACGGTATCCATCATCGTCTGGCCAGACACAGGGTGATTTGATCACATGGATGCCGGAACACGGGAACGAGAAAAGAGAACAATACCGGCAACGAGGTAACTGGCATTGTGGACAAGTGTTGATCCACGAGGATGCCGATGTTTCTCACCTCGGGTAATTGTAACATATCGCGAAGCAACAGGAATAGCTCACGGCAACTGGAGGTTCACTCGAATATTTATTCGTGTGGGTATAGGGATCGATATGGGTGTCCACGGCTCCGATGTTGATCATTGATCGGAAGGGGTTCCGGGTCATGTCTATGCTTCACCGAACCTATAGGGTCACACGCTTAAGGGTCATCTATCTGCTGAATACTAGACAGGGAGTCTGAGAGAAAATCACCGAAAAAGTTTCGGACGCCGGAAAAGTTCCGCAGAGAGGTCACCGGATGAGTTCCGGTGAAACTGAAAAGTTGTTTCAGAGGATACCATAAAGTCAAATTGGTTTTGGCACATGCCTGATAATTCTTGGAGGGTGCCAGAATCATTCTGGAAGCTTTCTGGAATTTTCCGGGATGAAAACCGGAAATGTTCCGGAGCTGCCGAAACCGCTTCAGATGCTTTTCGCAGATGAAATCACTAAACCGGAATTGTTCCGGCTCGCGTTGAAAATTATTTTGGTGGGTACTAGAATTGTTCTAAGCCCACATGAATATTTTCAGTTCGATCAGACGCTGAAAAATGTCGTCGTGAATAGTGAAAGTGCTTTTTGGGATATTTTTGGAAAGCCACCTTTTGGGGCTTTGCTCCAAAAGATCTTGGGGATGACATGGATGGATAGGGGCCAATTTTGGGGCCCCACATGAGGGTGTGGCCGGCCACATGGTGGACTCCTTCATGGAGTCCCCCTTGTTCCTTGGTTTCACCTTTTAGGTCCTTGGGAAGGACTTCTTTCCATGTGGGTTTTGGGTCTTCTTGTAAAACCACCCTACCCCTTGGGTTTCCTATAAATAGGAGGTGTGTGGGCTGCCATAAGACACACTCTTGCTCTCATACACAAAGCCATGCATGATCTGGCATTCTTCTCTCCCTCCCAGCGAAATAGTTTCGTAGAGCCGAAAGGCTGTCTGGGTTCCGGCAGGAACTAGTTCTGGACGGCGAAGCCCTGCCGGATAGATGACACCGTATGTGTGCAACTCTGTAGAGAGATCGTAGTTTCGGTCTTAGTTCGAGAGTGCCTCCCGAAGGGCTGTCCGTGTGACCGTCCGAGTTTTGGAGGTCCTCCCGAAGGGCTGTCCGAGTGACAGTCCGAGTTTCGGAGGTCCTCCCGAAGGTCTGTCCGTGACACCGTCCGGGGGACTGTGTGACCGCCTCCCGGAGGGCTGTCCGCGGGGCAGATGAGGGTATACATCCTCGCGGTTGGGAGGTTGTAAAATCCTAGCTGCGGGGATCTGCACCGCCGATCGTCATCGACTCTACTTCCGCTGCGCTACGAGTCGGTAACAATAATGATCAAACCTTGTATGCAGTCTCCATAGTGGTCCTGGGCTGGTGCGTAGGTCAGAAATTTTTTGTTTTCTGCTGCGTTACCCTACAGTGGCATCAAGAGCCGTGCTATGCGTAGATGCAGGTTGCGATCTAGAATACATAGAGATGTATGGGTGTTGCACAATATAATTAGGTAGTAGATGAGATCTATTGCTGAAAATTATTTGTGCGGGTAGCAGATGAAGTCTGTTACCCGATGTTCTTGTTGCTTCCCTCGAATTTGCATATTTCTGATCTTGATAACAGTATGGTGGAGTTTCAATGTTCTGGCAATCCGCGATCCTGATTGATCAACGAAGTGCTAACAGTTCATTGAATTCCACCGTAGTTAAAAAGAAAGATGAAATTTTGCAGACGAAAGGGCAATGCAGATGTGATCTGCACGGGGGTCACGCGTATGACGAAGTTTAGTATGGGGCTCGAGATTTTATTATCTCGTGTTTCATACACCCTGGAATGTTAATCTAGCGACTTGGATTATCATGCTTGATGATGGACGTTGGTAGCTTCGGTTTGTTTCGAAACCTTAGAAGCCACGTAAAATAAAATTTTGCATGGACCGATTAGAGGCGTCTAACTTGGTTTTGCAGGATGGTTTGCATGTGCATATGATGTGGTATAGCAGTGCTCATTATAATTTGATTATGTATGAGATGACTATATAATGTAAATTGATTAACATGACCTGCGTGTCATGATTCGGCATGATGGCTGGAGCCATATGATTGCACTTTAATGACCTGCGTGTCAACCTTATGTAATGCACTTATTTTATTAGCTATAGAGATAGCAATATTATCTGGTGCACCGATAAGGTGGTGGCAATCTTCGCGAAGGTGAACACCAACGCGAATGCCGAAGACGAAGAAATGAAAGACTTCTCCGTCAGAAAGGGCTATACCATATCATGCTATTATGAATTGCCTGAGATGTTTATCCCTTATGATGCACCATTCTTGATTGCGCGGTAGTCGCTTTTATTAGGGTGATCTCTCACAAAAATATCAAGTAGATAGTGTTCTCCCAAGTGTAGCACCGTCACGGCACCTAACTTTTCGGGGTACGCCATGGATGCATGGGTGCGAACGATTAGGGATGTGTGAGGCGGGTGAGTTGAGACCTCGCAGCGAGATCACTTGGTTGTCTTGACGTTCAGGCATGAGTGTCATGAGCTCGGAACACACGCATCGAAAGATGAACAAGAGTCACATGGAGATGTGATCGGCAAGTTGGCCTACCGATTAAAATTCCCGTCATGAGATGATGATTCTATGGCGATGAATTGAAGTCTGGATCTTGTATCACTCAAAATCAATTATGAGAGATATTGATTTGAGTGGGAGCGCACTGTAGAATTAACTTGTTTAATTCTCAGTGCAATTAATTATGAACCCTGTCTAAGTGTGATTTGCATAATAGTTGTAGAATAATGGCTCGCGTTTCCACCTTCCCTATTAAAATTGAATAGCTGTTAAATATCTGGTTAAATCTTTACAGTTGGTAACGTAATGTGAGGATTGTCCTCTAGAGTGTCGAGAAGGATTTTGTCCTATCGCATACTTTCGGTATTCTTCCGCTAATGCTATGGATCATGTGACTCTCGTCCTTCGATCCAAAAGCAAGAATTCCTTTTCAGTCAAAGTGCAATATGTTTGCTTCCATGAGACCCGAACTTCGAAAGTTTGGATAGTTATGTGATATTCATGGAATCTGAAAATCATTTTCAGAGACAGACAAAGGCTAAAAGATATGAGATATCCAAAGCAATGTTTGTTTGCAAACTGTTAGTAAAAGAGTTTACTATGCATTAGACTGATAAGAGAGGGATCCAGGAGAACGCCTATCATATGATGAAAGGTGAATAAAACAACAACTTAAAGAGAAAGGAAGTGTCCGAAGGGTGTTAGTAAGACTTTCACGCCTAGGAAGTCCGAGGCTAACGCCACTCTTAAGTTGGGTGCTTCTTCTGAGAGTAGGAGAAATACTAAAAGTTAAACTGTTAGAAGTATAATGGCAGAAAGAAAGAAGACTGGAATATCCAGCTCATGTATGAACGTCATACAAGTTTTTGATGTATAGAAGGCTGGTCAAAGATATAGTTCTTGGGAATTATGGTTAAACATGTTAATCACTAATTCTTGGGTATTGTGAGTTAATCACAAAGATACCCGCTCGATTGCATTCTGTTGCAACTCGATGTAAGAACTACTAAGGCCTGAAAGACTAGCTAGGAATGAGGTTTAGATACACACAGGGAACATAGTAAATGTTACTATACCTTCCAACGGTGTATTCCCTATGTATTTACTTTCATAATTCATTTTAGAGTTTCACACTCTAGCCCTTTTGCATAAGGTATCTTGCAAGAAGGTTGTTCATAAGAGAACTTTTGATGTTCGGTATTGTGAATAACATAAGGGCCATACTTTCATTATGAATGAGACGTATGTTATGAATATTGATAATAATACATACCTCTGGGTTTACTTTCATAATTCATTTTAGAGTTTCATATACTCTAGCCCTTTGCATAAGGTATCTTGCAAGAAGGTTATTCATAAGAGAACTTTTAATGTTCGGTGTTATGAATAACATGAAGGGCCATGCTTCCATCCAGGATGGGATGTATGTTGTGAATATTGAAGGTAATATGATACATCCATAACACTGACGCTAAATGTCGCAAGACTAAAAGAATACCACATATGTGTGACACTGCATTTGGTCACATTGGAGAAACCCGCATGAAAATTCCATTATGATGGATTTTGAAGTCATTTGATTTTGAATCATCTGACACTTGCAACTTTCCTCTGAAAGGTGAAGTGACTAAAATACCGTTCACAGGCCATAAGGAACGAGCAAAGAACATATTGGTGATCATACATTATGATGTGTGTAGTCCAATAAATGTTGTTGCAAGTAGTGGATTCATCTATCTTCAGAAATGACTCAAGTAGATATATGGATGTTTACTTGTTGAGACGTAAGTCTGGATCTTTTGAATTCATTCATAAGGTTTTCAAAAATGAAGTAGAAGTTGTTGTAACAAGAAAATTGTGTTTCTACAACTCGATTACAGAAAGGAATATTTGAGTTACAAGTTTAGCGAATGTCTGATGAGTTGTGAAAGGGGTTTCATAACTTGCACCTCCCGGAACACCACTGCAAGTGGAGAGTCCGTGTAGATGTAATCGAACCATTTATGACATGGTAAGATAAAAGATGACATAAATAGATTTGCCATTATCCCTTTTAAAGAATGATGCTTTAGAGACTGCGGCTTTTACACTGAAAAGAGCTCCATCAGGTCTGTTGAAATGACGTCATGGTATGGTACGCCCAACCATGTTATATCTTTTCTTAACATTTGGAATATGGGGCTTGTGTAAAAGGTTACAAACCTATTCCAAATCAGACAAGTGCTACTTTGTAAGGTTATCCCAAGTCATTGGGTATTCCCCCACCACTATACCGAGGCAAAGGTTTTTTGCCACAAAACGGTATGCTTTTAAAGAGAATAGTTCTTACAAAAGGTGAGTGGGAGGACAGTGCAACTCGACGAGATAACCAGTATCTTTGTCATCAGGTCAAAGGAAAGGAACCTTGGAAGTGATTCCGGAGTTTCCTACTGCGACTGATACGGAAGCCTCTACATGAGATGTATGGACTTCGGTCGAACTTGCAGCTGAACCGCGTAGGAAAAACTCGTGCAAACCTCTCAGGTGCGCATACGAGATATTGCTGTTAGACAACAGTATACCTACGATACACAAGGAAGCGTTGATGGGCCCTGACTCCGGAATTGGCTAAATGCCAATACAATCCGAGATAGTTTCCATATAAGTGATTCGAGATTAAAATCTTGATACACCTTTCGGAAGACTTAGAGTCTAACGAATATTTATGGAACTAAAAACTGATACGGATAAAATGTTTTATCCATAAAGCTCGACTTGTTGCAATAACAAGTTCAAGGAGTTGACTACAATGAGATTGTCTCACCGTAGCGATGCTTAAAGTCGGTTCAGGTTGAACTAGCAATTAATACATATTTCAATCATGAGATATGAAACATGGATGACAAAAAGATTTCCATCTGATGGAAATGAAACCTAGGACTTGTATGTGATACAGTCCAAAGTAATTTGTCGATCCAGAGGATGCTAGTAAGTATGCAAACTTCAGAGTTCCAGCGATGGACAGAAGAGAGCAAAGTGGAGTTGGAATCTTCGTTTTTGATGAAATGGTCAAGGGGGTTTGACTTCATCAAATGGGTATCGAAGATGCTTGTGATTCAAGAAAGTAAGTGGGAGCATAATAATATTTCTAAAAACCTTGTGTACTTAACACATTGTTAATTGGAAATAAATTTCTTGACACGAATTAGGACTTCATTTGAAAATAGTTTTTCAATGAAGTGCTTAGGCTAAATAGCCTCAATATTAGGCATGATGATATATGGAGATAGATTTACCTAATGGGGCTAAGCAATGAATACATATTGACAAGATGCTAAAACTTTTTAGCATTTAAAACGCCAAGGAGTGATTCTTGCCGAAGTCACATGGAAAGAGTTTTTGCAAGACTCGGTGTCCCAAAACACTGATGAGTAAAATACATGATGGAGATTCCACACACTCTTGTGTTTGGATTAATCATGTATTCCATGGTATGTAAAAACAAACAGATATGTCCAATACTCCAAAGTTGTTGCGAGTATAGATACCATAGTGATCAAAGTACTGATCATGGGACAACAGTGAAAGATGTCATTAAGTGCTAAGAGTAGTACTGATGACATGTTTTCTCGCAAGTAGAGATTATGAAGTGCTCGTTGTAAGTGATTACATCGATACAGTCTTCATCAATGCTCCATGCGATTTTCGATTTAAATTGAGGGTTTTGTGTGATACACAATATGGTGGCACGGTAGTTGGAAATTGTTCCAAACAAGATACTGTGGCGAATTCTATAACAAAGGCTAAGTATGTTGATGCTTAAGAAGCGACAAAGAAGTTGTTGAATCATATAGTTCATTCATGAACTTAGTATGGTTCCAAGATGACTTTGGTCTATGGGACACTATTGCAGATAGTTGCTCCATAGCTCAGTCTGAGGAATCAGGTTTCGACCAATGATTCACACATATGCAAGGCCAAGTCCAGACAAAATATGAATTTTGTGAAAGCGTGAAAACGCAAGGATATGCAAAGTTACACACAGAGCTGAAGTCGTCAGATCCGTTGGACATCAGGCTATACCACATGCGAAGCATATTTTACACCAGTATGCCATAGGTGTAAAGTGCATTAGCATTGACTAGATTATTGACTCTAGTTCAAGTGGGAGTCTGTAGGAGATATGCCCTAGAGGCAATAATAAATGTTATTGATTATCTCCCTGTTCATAATTAGGTTTATGTTCCATGCTATAACTGCTATGGTTCTCGAGTCTACAATAACCACGAGGCTCGGAGGAAGACTCATATGCACGTGTGGGATAATAAACGGTAAAATGTATTCCTAGTCAAGCCTCTATGACTGGCTCAAGTATTGCATGATGATCCTGTTTTCCTGATCATGGGCATGGCTATGCCGGCAATTTTGAGGGCACAATTGTTGGTAGAACACTTGTGTTGAATCGACCCGATTGATGTTATGCTATGAGATACATTCGTCATAAGTTTATGGTTAATAACACAGAGAAGTTAATGTTTGCATAATTCCTTAGACCATGAGAGTGTCGAGTTTCTTCATGCTTGCTTCATGAACTTTGGGGTTTGTTAAACGTCATCCGTAAATGGGTGGCTATTACGGCGGCTTACGGGTTCATGGAAAAGTATGTCAAGGGACTTGATAGCTCAAGATTGGGATTTGCTCCTCCGACGATGGAGAGATATCTCTGGGCCCTCTCGGTGTTACGGTATCCATCATCGTCTGGCCAGACACAGGGTGATTTGATCACAGGGATGCCGGAACACGGGAACGAGAAAAGAGAACAATACCGGCAACGAGGTAACTGGCATTGTGGACAAGTGTTGATCCACGAGGATGCCGATGTTTCTCACCTCGGGTAATTGTAACATATCGCGAAGCAACAGGAATAGCTCACGGCAACTGGAGGTTCACTCGAATATTTATTCGTGTGGGTATAGGGATCGATATGGGTGTCCACGGCTCCGATGTTGATCATTGATCGGAAGGGGTTCCGGGTCATGTCTATGCTTCACCGAACCTATAGGGTCACACGCTTAAGGGTCATCTATCTGCTGAATACTAGACAGGGAGTCTGAGAGAAAATCACCGAAAAAGTTTCGGACGCCGGAAAAGTTCCGCAGAGAGGTCACCGGATGAGTTCCGGTGAAACTGAAAAGTTGTTTCAGAGGATACCATAAAGTCAAATTGGTTTTGGCACATGCCTGATAATTCTTGGAGGGTGCCAGAATCATTCTGGAAGCTTTCTGGAATTTTCCGGGATGAAAACCGGAAATGTTCCGGAGCTGCCGAAACCGCTTCAGATGCTTTTCGCAGATGAAATCACTAAACCGGAATTGTTCCGGCTCGCGTTGAAAATTATTTTGGTGGGTACTAGAATTGTTCTAAGCCCACATGAATATTTTCAGTTCGATCAGACGCTGAAAAATGTCGTCGTGAATAGTGAAAGTGCTTTTTGGGATATTCTTGGAAAGCTACCTTTTGGGGCTTTGCTCCAAAAGATCTTGGGGATGACATGGATGGATAGGGGCCAATTTTGGGGCCCCACATGAGGGTGTGGCCGGCCACATGGTGGACTCCTTCATGGAGTCCCCCTTGTTCCTTGGTTTCACCTTTTAGGTCCTTGGGAAGGACTTCTTTCCATGTGGGTTTTGGGTCTTCTTGTAAAACCACCCTAACCCTTGGGTTTCCTATAAATAGGAGGTGTGTGGGCTGCCATAAGACACACTCTTGCTCTCATACACAAAGCCATGCATGATCTGGCATTCTTCTCTCCCTCCCAGCGAAATAGTTTCGTAGAGCCGAAAGGCTATCTGGGTTCCGGCAGGAACTAGTTCTGGACGGCGAAGCCCTGCCGGATAGATGACACCGTATGTGTGCAACTCTATAGAGAGATCGTAGTTTCGGTCTTAGTTCGAGAGTGCCTCCCGAAGGGCTGTCCGTGTGACCGTCCGAGTTTTGGAGGTCCTCCCGAAGGGCTGTCCGAGTGACAGTCCGAGTTTCGGAGGTCCTCCCGAAGGGCTGTCCGCGACACCGTCCGGGGGACTGTGTGACCGCCTCCCGGAGGGCTGTCCGCGGGGCAGATGAGGGTATACATCCTCGCGGTTGGGAGGTTGTAAAATCCTAGCTGCGGGGATCTGCACCGCCGATCGTCATCGACTCTACTTCCGCTGCGCTACGAGTCGGTAACAATAATGATCAAACCTTGTATGCAGTCTCCATAGTGGTCCTGGGCTGGTGCGTAGGTCAGAAATTTTTTATTTTCTGCTGCGTTACCCTACACACCACTTTTTGTTACTACGAGTGTTTTGAGTTTGCTTGAACCGGCGCCCATCTTTTGCAATTTTTGCTACAACCAGTGTTTTGGTTTGCTGGAACAAGCTTTATTTTTTGCTACCACCAGCGTTTTTGAATTGCTGGAACAACGTCCAATCTTACAATTTGTGCTACCATCGTTTTTTGTTTGTTTGCTGGAACCAGCGTCAGTTTTTGTTGCCACTGTTGTTTGGATGCGAACCAGGGCGTCGTCGCCACTGATTCTGCAGGTGGGCGAGGAGGGAGGTATGTGCAGTAGCGGCGAGGGGCGAGCGTCGGTGGCGAGTTGGCGGCGACTGTCGACGGCGATGGGATGTGATGCGCGTGCGCGATGCGGAGGGAGGAGGGCGGCCGCCATGTCTCCCTCGTTTTCTTCTCAGATTCACGTGCGGCACGAGAAAGACGACGAGGAACGAGCCCATCTAACGACTACGCGGGAGTCAATCAGACGGCTAGGGCGCGACCGGCCCAAACTTGAGCCGGCGCGCCGGCGCCTAGCACTCGCCTAATTTTTATGCTATTTCCACGGAAAAATAAAAACTTCTTACAACGATCACTGTGATCCAAAAAACCGCACTTAAATCGTGCCGCACGATCACGATCTAACGATGGACAGATCGTTCAGATCTATTGCAAAAACGTTGTGGTTTGTCTTTTTTTTTTAGTCTAAACATACTCCTCTTTATTGATCAAATAATAAATTCATGGGGATACAATTTAGGTCTGGCGTGTCGAGGAGCCAAACATGGCGTCTCATGGACAGGTCTAGAGCATATTTAGCGAGACTGTGAGCCTCAATATTAGTCTCTCTTCCCTGGAAGATGAAGGAAACTCTAGAGAATTGAATCGTCGTCTGCCTTATCTGTCTTATAATGCTAGCATACACACCTCCGGTGCCTCTCTGAATATCGTCAACAACATCTTGACAATCGGAAGCGATCGCAATATCATTCAGACCAAGATCAAGTGCCAGAGCCAACACTTCCCGGCATGCCAAAGCTTCCAAAGTTGCTGCATCATTTCACTAAATCTAAAACTGAGGTGAGGCCCATCACGAACCCGGTTGTGGTGCTGGTCAGTTCTTATATTAAGGCCCAGAAGCAACGTAGTGGTGCCCATCTAGGAAAAGAAGAGAAGGAAAAGATCTTGGACGATTCTCAAAAGAGAAAGAAAAACAAAAGTGGACGATCAACGATCCAACAGATTACAGAGGATCTCTGCCGCAATTCCCATCCACAGGCACAGCCCTAGCCCTAGCTAGCTCCTGATCTTCCTCGTAGGATCTTAGCGACCAGCCGCACGCACAACGAGCCACGATGCTGCGATCGCGTGTCTCGGCTGGGTCGCCGCGCATGCTGGATCACGTCGCGTGGCCACTACACGTCGTCGGAGGACGAAACGGACTTCGACGACGGCCATCATCCGGATGCCAAGCCCGCTGATCACGATCGCGCGCTACGGCTGCGCGTGGCCGAGCCACGTGGGACGCCACTTGTACCTCGTGCTGGATGACTGGATGGAGGGGCTCAGCATGTACTAGCTGGATCTGGGCGGCGCCGCGACATGACCCTGCCGGCTCCGGTTCACCGCCAAGATTGCAGGCATGTTAGTGATCGTCCCTGGAACTTCGCGACCCTTGGCAGCAAGATCGTCGCTGCTGGAGTGCCAAACGTCTTCCACCCCGGGGAGCAGGCCGTCACCCTCATGTACGACACCAAGACGGCAGGTGTATCTGTTGCGCCTCTCGTCTCCTTGAGGACTTGCGTGGTTCGTGGACACTAGCGGTGGCGGCCGGGAATGGTCTTAACGTGTTCGCAGTTGCCAACCACATGCACCGCCTAGATGCGTCGGCATCGTCATGTGGAATCAGAGAACCGTGGACTTGGAGCTGCATCCCGTCACCGCTGCCCTTCCGTGTCCGCGACATCGAGTCCAGCGCAGTGCACCCGGAGGGAGTAGGGCGCACGTTATTCATGTCTGTGGGTCACTGGGTCAGGAACAAAGATTCATCGTATTCGACCCATCAGATGAAGAGGACACACGTGTTCGAAGGAAACCATGTAAAACCTTCTCCTACATGGGGAGTGGCCAGTGGAGGCGTCACGGCGAGTGGAACCTGCCGTTTTATGGCCAAGGCCACTATGACGATGAGCTGGACGCGTGGGTGGGGCTCCATAAGATATTTCGTCATAGCCAGAAGCAAATGACGGATGGCTACCTCTCCTCGTGCGACGTCGCGTCTCCCGATGGGTGCCCCGCCCAACCGGCCTGGAAGCTCTGCAATGAGAGGCTGTTTGACCCTGACGATGATTGGCATATCGGCGCAAATCTTGTGTACATGGGTGACAATACCTACTGCCTTGTCGAGCTCGAGGCACGCGAGAGATTCAAGAAAAGGCACCGTCAAGGGGTCGGCCACAAGTGTGCCATCCGTCTAGCCACTTTCCGTCTCAAGTACGGCAAGAATGGCGAGCTCACAATCACCGCACGCCGACCTGATCGCACATACCTCTTCTCTAGATTTAGTGACAATCCCAAGGTGGGGGCATTCTGGATGTGATTGAGGTATATGGACGGTTCCACGTGCTGATTAAATAGCTATTCGGGGTGGAGATAATGTGCTGTCGTTTCCAAGGTTGGTTGGTAGTACATTCAAATATACATGTTTATTCTTTTTGGGCACCACAACTGTCTAAGCTAGATATGATTGAGGTTCAACTTTAAAAGAATCTACTTCTTCATGTCTGTGGCAGCCATAAATGCTGATGAGTTTGTGGTGTGCTATAAAATGTGAAGCTTTTGTGGTGCAATTAGGAAACGCAAGTAGTCTTAGGCAAAAAAAAAAAAAAAAAGCAAATCTCTATGAAGAATGTATTTTTTTTTCTTTGCACCAAGTCATGGAAACTGTTGCAGAAGGAACACAAACATAACAGTACACGTATCAACAGAATAACAATATATGGTTCTACTAGCTATAGATTGAGGTTTAATTCCAAATAGAAAATCTACATTGGGAATTTTTGGTGTTTCATGAGTACACCGGGTTTTGAATAAACACTCACATGAAAGAGCATGGTGTGGCTGTTTTGTACTGACTAGATTGAGGTTTAATTGTAATTGGAATATCAACATTAGGAATATGTGTTGTTTCACAAAGACACCATGTTTTGAAAAACAATACCCATGAGAAAGAAAACGTTGTTGTTATTAGGTTTCTTAACAAAAATATTATGGTAGCTAGTACAAGCGTCTCGTACACAGGCGGAAAAGAGGCGACGCGGCTTCCCTTTGCGTGCCGCCGATGCTGCCGCTGGTTCCCTCTCCCTCCGCCGGCCGCTCCGCCGGCAGGAGGGAGGGGGAACCTCGGATCTGTGCGTGGGCTGGGTTCACAGTAGGGTTAGGGTTATGGGAGACGATGCCGAGGCCGTTGCGGCGGCGTCGCGTCTGAATAAGTTTCCTAGGGCTCCGTTCGCGGTCAGACGGAGCTCTTGCCTTCGTCTAGGAGCCAGCGGGGTGGGGGATCCCCGGATCTCGTCGAGGTCACGGGCTATGGTGTCTAGAGGTCAACCGGCACTGGCCGGTTGGGTCCTCGGATGTGAGGTGGTTGTGTGGAGACGGAGATTCTTCTTCCTCCTCTTCGGTATGATTTTTCTGTTGCCACTCTTCTTCATTCTTTGTGCTACTGCTGGAGGGATGTCCTGCTTTGCCCGGGTGGTTGGCCCGGCCGCGGCGCCGGTGCGAAGAAAAGGGGAGCAGCGTGGCGGCGATTATGTCGTGGTTGAAGATGATGACCTGCTTGTGTCTGGTTGCATATTCTTGTGTTGCAGGGGTCTTCTCACAAGACTTAGGAATGATGACACCGAGCTCCGAAGTTCTTCGTGTTTTACTGGTTGTTTTAGGGTGCTCTCTGTTTTTCTGTTTCTTTATGCGTGTGTTAGGGTCAACGTGTACGGGTCAAAGACTTTGTATTATTTCACGATTTGAATACAAGCATACTTTCTTAAAAAAATTGCAATGCTGCAAAAATAAAGTGTTAGCAAACATGTAACCATGTAAATTCATTGTTTTATCTTTCTTTCTCTTCTCCCGAACATAACCACACCCTCAAGTTATATATGTCACATAGATTTAGTAATGCAACGTTTAGAATTAATCTCATGATTTTTAGTATATTAGAAAATTTTGAAAGGTACGAAGAGTGTAAGATACACCCGAGCTTGGAAAAAAGACTATCGCCAGAGAGAAAACTTGTATGTTCTGTCATAGTTATCATGAGGGGGGGGGGGGGGGTCGAAGTTCACCCAGACACCTCCCTCCTTTCTTTGTAGATCCATCTTGCCTAGTGTAGATTCTTTTAACCGTTTCCCTTGGCCAATAACAAAGGGACAAAAAATCAACAACTTAATTTGGGCATTTGAGGCACTTTTTTGGGGGGAAATTTTTGAGGCCCTCTTTGGATGGGACGATTCTTAAAACTTGGAAATAGTAAAAACAAACACATAGTTAAATTATCATGGCATGTTGAATTCTAGTGGAAACAAAAAAGATATGAATTATTAGAGCAAATCTTTTGATGTTGCACATTAAAATACATGAATTTTGGGATTAGGTGTTACTTGATTAGAGAGAGAACTGAGAGAGACAATGGATTATGTAAAGAGTATTTCCATGAGGTTGGAGCTAATATTGAGGTTTCTCCAAACTTTGTTGGAAAATTTAATATCTTATAAAAAATCCTTTGGTGCAATTCTATGATCAAAAGGATAGGAATAGAATTCCTTTCCATAGGATTACAGTGTTTTCCCGTCAGGATTTTTGACCCACAAAGACCATGAATTGATATGTTTTTAGTTCCAATTAATGTCATCAGTTGGTTCTAGTCCTCAGTTAAGTGAAAATAAAAATATAAACATACATTCCCAAGGCGTTTGAGATTTTATTAAAATTTATTTTTGATTGAAAGGTGTAGAACTTTATCAAGTCCACAACCCAAGTTATGAATGAAATGTGCACAAACTATAGTCAACAAGATATCCATACAATGATCTTGTAGGTGTGAGATCTACATGCCCAACTTATAGGGCGAGGTAGAAATGATGTGATGATGGTTGGGTGAAGTTAACTTACACTTTAAAATAATGAGAATTAGAAAAGAAAAAACATACCGTCATGTTTCATCTTCTCCACATTGTCATCTAGAGTTAATCCCAAATTACTTCGGTGCAATTTTATGATCAAAACTTCAAAAGTACATCGATACATAACTTGCATGGAAACCATCCGGGCCCAGAGATTTAAAATATCCAATCTGGAAAAGAGCATCACTAATCTATTGATCAGAAAAAGGTTTGCACATGTCAACATTCATCTCATCATTCACAACAGGTTTCACAAGAGGAATAATATGAGACGGGTCGACAGTAGCATCACTGGAATATAACTGCTTAAAAAACAGATGGTGATACCCTGAATCTCATCCAAATTCTCTGTAGAAGATCCATCGTTCTTCCCGAGGCCACAAACATTATTCTTTTTTGCCCTCCAAGAGGCCTTCTTGCGAAAGCAATTTGTAGTACAACCCCCTCATTTCATCTTGTCAATACGCTATCCCTGCTTCCACATAATTTCTTACTTGAGAAGGAGCTCATCCATCTCCCTCAGAATTTTCTTCCTTTTCAGAACCGCATTATCGTCATTTCTTTTAAATAGCAGATTTACTCTTTTACGAGCCGAGTCAAGTTTCTTTAGAAGATAGCTAATATGAACCCGGCTCCACCCATGAAGAGAATTCATTAATCTATCCATATTATTTGCCACGTCCTCCAAATCCTCTATTTGCAAACTATTATTCCAACCAGCCCCTTAATCTGATCATTTAAAGCCAACCCTTCCTTCTCCCAAAATGATGCATATCTTAGATGCTTAGTAATTTTAACAAAATGAGTGGAACCCAACAATTGAATTAACAGAGGACAATGGTCTGACATGGAGCTGATCATGTTAGAAAATTGCACTTAGGAAATAAAGAAGCTAGAGTTGATGATGTTAGAAAATTGTATTTAGGAAATAAAGAAGCTAGAGCCGATGATGTTAGAAAATTGCATTTAGGAAATAAAGAAGACTATTGAGGGCACACCTTCACATTTCTGTTGCCCTCTTACTTATTATTATACATCCAGGGAACACCATGGTAGCCCAAGTCAAATAAATTACAATCCGACAAAACTTCTTGAAAATTGTCCATGAATCTCGCACATCTCTTGTGATGAGAAAAATGCTCATTCTGCTACATTGTTTCGTTAAAATCACCCACCATAAACCAAGGACCAGCGGCAAGAGGTTTAACTCATCTCAAAATATCCCACACTGGCTCGCCTTTGGTTCCCCGTAAATGAAAGTGCTCCATTTTGTGCCATCTCCATTGCAAACATACATGTCAATAAACTGATCACCAAACTTAGTTAATTCGAGAGAGAAAACCTCATCCCAAAACACGCCAGACCTCCACCCTTGCCTTGAACAATAATGGTAAAATCGTTTTTGAGATCCAACCAGTAACACAAACTCTCAACATATTCTTTATTTTGTCTAGTTTCAGGAAAAAAAAGATAACATTGGGTCGGTACGTCTTAGAGAGACATACGAGTTCTTGGACTGTGCGAGGCTGCCCCAGCCCAAGCCTTGACAGTTCCAACTCAAAAGATTTATGGCTCCTGACGGGCGACAACATTCGCGTCCATCAGTTGACCGGCAACCCCAACACCGGTAGCTTCCTTAGCCGATTCATCCCCACCCCTTTCCTCTCCTACAGATTCTCTCCTATCCTGGAGCACCTCCTCTCCCCCATCCACCGCCTTTAGAACATGATGAGTGACATACCCATGTATACCTAACAGGACCTCAACTCTCTCAATACAAACTCTTTTTCAAGAAACACTTGAGTCAGCACCCCTAAACTCTAAACTCTTAGTGCTACTGCTATTCATGTTGAAGATGAGGTCCTGGCGATCAAAGTGGCGTCTCTTGGATCAGTCGTGGACATTTGATGACTTTTGTTAGAAGGCAAAAAGCAGACACGTTGGTCCGATCATTTACGGACAATTTGTTTACTCCCGGTGCGGTTGCCCTTAGTTGGGAATTTGAAATCATGGCTTCTGATAGTGACATGGAGCATTTGGTCCATGCTGGACAGCATCCGAACCCCCCGCGAACCAACCTGTGGTTGGATGGTTAGGTGGACAGTGGTATCCCAGCCCACTAGAGTTCAAATCCTGGTGCTCGCATTTCCTGGATTTATTTCAGGATTTTCAGCAATGCGCGTTCAGTGGATGAAAACGTTCCCGTCGACTACGAGGCGCCTTTGGTGACTTCGTCAATCTCAAGATGATATGCCGGCTCAGTCTCTAGGGGGTGTTCATAGAGATAGGGTGTGCGTGTGTTCATAGTGATAAGTGTATGTGCGTATTTATAAGCGCGGCGTCTGTACTGTGTTAAAAAAAAACATCCGACCCCCCAGCGAACGAACCTACACACTGACACCCATCGCCAGTACAAAACGAGGGAAACGGGGGAAATGAACACAGCCACGATCCTTTTGCTCGTGTCACCGACCCCTCATCGCGCACCGCGCACACCAATCGGGCGGGCGCACGAGAGGGTAGGACCAGTGAGTTAGTCGGGCAGGCCCAACCAACCGCCGACCGACCTGCCCGTTGTTGCCAACCAACCCCAACCCGGTGAGGACACGATAAAGTCATGACGCTAGCCGGGACGATGGACAAACCAAGTCGTCGCCAACTCCCAGTCACAGGCGCAGCCCCGCCGTCGCTCTCACCACCGGCACGGCTGGCTGCTCACCCCCGTGCGTGCCTCCACGCATACAGCCAGATCGATATGGAGCCTCCCGCGACGGCCGATCCAGCAGCCGGCTCCCCCTCGTCCACCACCACCACCTCCTCGCTGAGGAGGCGTGCCGCGCTCTCCGTCAACACGTCCGCGCCGGGTGGCAGGGGCATGGAGCGGGAGAGCAAGGAGGCGGATGAGGGGGAGAGGGCGGCGGGGGCGGAGCCGGTGAGCCCGGCGGGGCGGCTGTTCCGGGAGGCGCACTTCAACTGCTACATCGTGGCCCTGCTGGGGCTGGGCGCGCCGGTGGACGTGGCGGCGGCCCGCGCCGGGCTGGAGGCCACGCTCGCCCGCCACCCACGCTTCTGCAGCGTCCAGGTACGGCCACCTGCTCTGCTCCACCATTCCTCTATCTGTTCCCCACCCTCCCCGCCTCGCAACTTGCACAAAGAAAAGAATAGTGGGAAAGATCGGCGAGCGGCACATGCCGCGCGTTGACTCGCCGTGATCGATCGGTGCACGTGCTCCAGCTCCGGGTTCGGCAAAACTGTCTGTCGACCGATCGTGCAAACCACGACACGCGTAGAGCACGGAGATTCCTGCCGCCCTCGCCGTACTGACGATGAAATTCAGTAGTGTATCAAGGAATGGGGAGCCTGGCCTGGCGCCTTTCTGCCTGTATGGGCTCGGAATGGCTTGCCTGCTCTACTAGGATGATTGGATTGCGTACACGGTAGAGGGAGTCCAGGAGAGAGGTGACCAAACAAACCAGCCTTGCCGTTCATCACAAATGCGTTTCGGATACCTTTAGGTTTCTCGTAGCATCGCAGGCAACAAAGAGGCATCTGATGCCTGAAAGCGAGCTTTGCGGGCGGAAAAAGACGAATCACGCATCATCACCTTTCCAAAGTTTCGGATACCTTTAGGTTCCGGCGTCGGCGTGTAGGATCTATCGGAGAGGGGAACCGCCGGAAGCCGGCCGGCCGGCCGCGTAGACATGACCCCTTTTCGTGCCCTCCGCCCTCGGATTTACGGCAGCACCGGCAACGGTCGAAGCCCATCACGAAAACAAATTCCACTTTGCCGTTGTGACCTGAGTGAGTGGTGATCGATCGCTGTCCCCCAAAAATCCCGTTCCGGCGTCGACGTGCAGGAAAGGGAAACTCAAAGCTGGCCGCCTGCCTACTACACATAAATAACTCAGGAGTATCATCCAATTATGTCGATCCTATCACGAAAACAGATTCCATTTGCTGTCGTGGTGA
This sequence comes from Elymus sibiricus, assembly GCA_039707655.1. Taxonomy (NCBI): domain Eukaryota; kingdom Viridiplantae; phylum Streptophyta; class Magnoliopsida; order Poales; family Poaceae; genus Elymus; species Elymus sibiricus. The sequence goes on from CM077664.1 coordinate 353,747,042, forward strand.
TTGCCCGCTCAGCTTTCCGGTCTGTAGCACTAGCACGAGGCCGGTTTCTTCTCTACTCAAACCAGAACGACGGCGCGGGTGATCTTCCGCGGCGCCAACCTTGCATAGTTCTCCTTCGGAGCTATCTTTCAGAGTCGGAGCTATGCTGTCCTTGGCGCGGGTGGCTGAGTTTGGCGCGGGGTTTCTTATGTTTCACACAGCCTCTATGGTGTGGGTTGGGTCGACATTTGTCTTCGAAGAAGTCGGAGTCGCTTACTCGGAGATTAGGGAGGACGATGACACCTGTTGGGGAGAAGTGATGACGATGACACCGGTGTGTGATGTTGACGAGACCCTCTATGTGAGGTGTGTGTGATATTATGTGTGTGCCGCTCAGCGGTTTGTGACGGTTTTCGTCCGGTTTTCCATTTATTAACCAGGCAACTCTCTTCTGCTTTATTAATGAGATGAGGCAAAGCTTTTGCCTCCGTTTAAAAAAAAAAAAAACCAGAACGACGGTCACCGGTTGAGAAGGAGAGCCTATCAATTTGCTCCGACTTTCTCTCAAAAAAAAAATTCAATTTGCTCCGACCGACCGACGGACCAACCGGCGGACACATGCATGGTCGTGCAGCCTTCAGTTTGGAAAAAACAGAGCAGAGCAGCCATTGGAGACCATGGCAATTAAGCAGCCGTTTGACTGGGAATTCTGTGTGAACCCACAGACAGGCCCGGGCTCTCGAAATTTCAGCGAATTCATTCATTGCGTGCGACGTGACAGAGACGTGCTTAGACTACCCACAATGGGGAGTAACTTAGACTAGTAACATGCACATGTTACTAGTCTATATTACTACCTTTATAGTGGGGAGTAACATACTCCCTCCGTGCTTAAAAGAGTGTACTTTCAACTTTGTTGGAAAGTCAAACTTTTTTATGTTTGATCGTATTTATATAATAATACATCAACATTTATGCCACCAAATTAGTAGCATTAGATTCATGATAAAATATATTTTCATCATATATCTATTTGGTTTCACAAATATTGATATATTTTTACATAAACTCGGTCAAACTTTGAGATAGTTTGACCCTCCAACAAAGTTGGAAGTATACTCTTTCAAGGACGGAGGGAGTATGTGTGGTGTCATGTAACACTTCATTTATTAGCTTATAGACTTATCTTGTCTTGGTAAGTGTGATGTTACTCATAGGATGAGGATGAGTAACTAGCTATGTTACTTAATTTGTCTCTCTCCTCATTAATTAGATGCCACATCATATTTTTCACTTAGGTGGCATCTATGTTACTACCTATGTTACTCCCACCGCGGGCAGTCTTACGTAGGATCATATAAAGCAGTTACACATCGGAATCAAATTTCGTTCATGCCTATGCTTTCTTTGTTACACTTCCTTGGTTGCGCTAATTATTAGTCTGGCGTGTCTGAAAACGGCAAGTTTTTTGTTTCCATTGGCGACGAAGCACCCAACAAACAGTTTACCGGGGATGATTCAGTTGAACCAGAGATTTAGTCACACCGAAGAAATTAGCACCAACTCTCGAAAGGAGGAATTCTGATCACCAACAACTATGCGCGGTTTAAAAAAATGAAGAAGAATCTTCACTTGCTAAAGCATGTTTCAAATTTACTGTCGATTTTGAATGGCAGGCAATTGGTTTCTATTTCTGAAGTTATTGTCAATTTTTAACGACTTTTATCTTATCTCCCCTTCAACCTCTCGCAGTGAGTCCAAAAAATCAGCCCAAAGCAAATTATTTTACCGCCGATGAATTTAATATAACTCCGCCACCAATAATAAATACCCCATCCGTTACAAAATATTTGAAGTTATGGGTTTGTCCTTAGTCAATCAAACATTCTCAAGTTTGATCATGTTTACTAAAAACATATTTATATACATAGCATCTAATATATAAGTATGGAAAGTTTTTTTTTTCACGGGAACTATCGATCTATTCCTCAACTGTTAAGGCAGTAAAAAAAATATCATAAATAAGAAATCACATCAAAGTCCATAGGCTATCTAGCGACGACTACAAGCACTGAAGCGTGTTGCTGTTATGGCCCTCACACCAAAGCCAGATAAAACTTGTTGTAGTAGATAGTCGGAAAGTCGTTGTACTAAGGCCCAACATGACCAACGCCAAAATAGCTACCGTCGCCGAGACAGATGAACAAAAATTGGATCCAAGAAAATCCATCAAAGAAAACACCGACCGATTCCCGTGAGATCCATCGGAGACACACCTCCACATGTCCTCCGACTATGTTAGTCACACCGCCAGGACGAGGGCCAGGCGGGAAGAACCTTATTACATCTTCAGGGAGCCGCCACAGCCTCGTCTTCTTGAGCAGGACACAAACCCTAACCAAATTTAAAAAAAAAACTACAAATGGAGCAGGAGCCCTCTACCGGCAATGGCTGGGGTTTGCCACGCCTCCATGGCCCCAAGGTTACAGGAGAGGCCACCGACGGGAGGCAGGGAATCCTAATCGCCCATGTTCCTCGCGAGACGAAGGGTATGCAATTTTTTTAATGGCGAATCTGATGAAACCAATTGGACCCTGATAAGTGTCACACGTGTGGCACTAAGCAATTCCGCCATGCCGTTTTTTGATGGCAACTTTAGTTACCCGTGGATGTCAACTTTAGTTGTGAAGCATGACAACTTTCTGTTTGGATGGTAAGTTTCAGTTTTTTTTAGGTTTTTTTTCGGATGGCAATTTTAGTTATAAAAACGTCAGGACGGTGTTACTTAGTGCCACACGAGTGACACTTATCATTTGGGAACCAATTTAGTGTTGTAGAAGTTGGTATAGTGTTGTAGAAGTTGGTATATTCTTTTGTAAATTTGGTCAAACTTATTTTTTTAAAGTTAACACAAACCTAGAATATACTTTTTTAACTTAAGACCAAGCTAGAACTTTAAATATTTTGAAAAAGAGGAAGCACGTGTTTCAATGACTTGATCTGTTGCAAATTTTATGGCAAGATTTGTTCACTCAGCTCGCCATAGTGAAAAACAGAGTATAACAACACACACACGTTCCGTTTCAGGTGTCGGACGACGTCAAGAAGAACGCGAAGCCACGGTGGGTGCGGACCACGGTGAACCTGGACGACCACGTCATCTTCCCGGACCTGGACCCGGCCGCCACGTCGGCGGACCCCGACCGGGCCCTGGAGGACTACGTGTCCTCCCTGTCCACGCGGCCCATGGACCACTCCCGCCCGCTCTGGGAGTTCCACGTCCTCGACTTCCCGACCTCCGAGGCAGCCGCCGCCGTCGCCATCCGCTTGCACCACTCCCTCGGCGACGGCGTCTCGCTCATCTCGCTCCTCACCGCCTGCACCCGCAGCGCCGCCGACCCGACCAGGCTGCCCGCGCTGCCGTCGCCCCCGCCTCCGCGCCGCTCCGGCGCCGCCGCCCCGCCGCTCTCGGCCGGCGGCCTCGCGCTCGCCGCCTGGGTCTGGTCGCTCGTCGCGCTCGCGTGGAACACGCTGGTGGACGTCGTGTGCTTCGTGGCCACGTCGTGGTTCCTGCGCGACGCGCCCACGCCGTTCCTCGGGTCCCCCGGCGTCGAGTTCCGCCGCAAGCGCTTCCTCAACTGCACCCTCAGCCTCGACGACGTCAAGCTCGTCAAGAATGCCATGAAGTGTGTAAGATCGTCGTACTTTCTCTGTTGATTACCAGTGACTGAATCTATGTTAGCTCAGTGACTTGACTGAATGGTGTGTGCTTCTGCAGACTGTGAACGATGTGCTGGTTGGAGTGACCTCTGCGGCGCTGTCGCGCTATTATTTCCGCAAGATCGGTGAGTGGTCTGGTGTTCTTCACTTGATCAGTCATCCACCACGGATGCCATATACTACTAGTACTTACTGAAAAGGGGTGCTCATTGCCCCGCAAAATGGGAAGAAAAAGGGTGATAATTTGATGGTCGTTTTCTCTGTTCTGAATCTTGTTCAGGCGAGACCAGCAGCGACAAGAGAAAGCCGCAGAAGAATATTCGCATGCGATCGGCGTTGCTCGTCAACATCCGGAAAACACCCGGCTTACATGTAAGCCTAAAATTTGCTTACATTTTCCTCAAAAACTAATCTACAATTTAAGCGAGTTACCATGACAGTTCATGAGTGGTTCTGAAATTCTTCTTTGAGCAGACATTGGCAAACTAATCTACAATTTAAGCGAGTTACCATGACAGTTCATGAGTGGTTCTGAAATTCTTCTTTGAGCAGACATTGGCACAGATGATGGATCCCAGTAAGGACAACACTGTCAAATGGGGGAACCAGATCAGTTACATCGTGCTCCCGTTCCATATAGCGATGCACGATGATCCTCTCGAGTACATCCGGCAGGGGAAAAAGACAGCGGACAGGAAGAAGAGATCTTTGGAAGCGGTCTTCACCTATTGGAGTGGAAATCTAGTGGTGAAACTCCTCGGCATTAAGGTATTGGCATCTCCTTAGTTTTGATATGACAATGCTTGCTTGATTTATCAATGTTCTCCAAATCCATAATAAAAAAACGTCACCAAATTTTCAAAGTATTCATACATAATTGTGTTAAACAAATGTGGAATTTTTAACAGGCAGCCGCTGCTCTCTGCTATGGCATGTTCACTAACACCACCATGTCATTCTCAAGCCTGGCCGGACCTACTGAGAAAGTGGAGTTGTATGGCCATCCGATCGTCTACATTGCGACCAGTGTTTACGGGCATCCACATGTAAGCAATTTTCCGTTGGTAATCGTTACTGACAAGGTTATCAATTGCGCGGATTCCTTATTCTCGCAGTCTAATTGTTTTATTTGATCGTGTGTAGGCTTTAACTGTGCATTTCCAAAGTTACATGAACATCATGAAGCTTGTCCTCGCCGTGGATGATGAGCAATTCACGGACTCTCATCAACTATTGGATGACTTTGCTGAGTCCCTCAGGCTTGTTTGCCAGGCAGCTTCAGCATCGTAGAATGAATTAAATATAGATTTTAGCTAGAAGGTAGAGCATGACACAAAATTTGCACCAATGTACTATAGTCAGCAACTTGATGCATAGCCTGGTTGGCGAGTGTACCCTCTTCAACGAATCACGAAGCTAGCAACGATTGATTTGTAATGATCCTGGTCGAATATAAAAAGTCCTTTCTGTTTCCGGACTAGATGTCAAGTGAGGTAGCGAAGTCCACGATTGGGATAACTGCCGCCCTCGTCTATATGATGCCAACTTAAGAAATACTGTGTAAATAATCATACATGATTCCACATTTTTTTTACAGAATTGACATGAAATCAAAGTTCAATCTACACAATGAGAATAAATAGAAGACCAAATATGACGAAAATATATCCAAAGTAAAAGAAATAAGAAGATGCACGGTTCACACAAAATTTGTCTTTTTTTGTTTAGAGTAAAGTGCATTTTTCACCCCTCAACTTATTGCGAAGTGTGGCTTTCATCCCTAAATTGTTTTTTGGGTGCAACATTCGTCCCTCAACTCCACACACACCACACAGCATTACAACACACACACCCAAGGCAGATACAAAGGTGACAAGAACAGCTACGAAGCCCCCTACTACTCCAAGCAATCTACGTGTAGGAAGAAAAGGCACTGCCTGAAGCCTTGAGGGCCTTCCACCTTGAACAGGTCACTGTGAAGAGAAGCCGTGCATGAGAACCGGGTGCTCCAAGGCGCGGCGCCTTCAGGAAGGATACGTCACCGTCGTGCCGCCACTGCCCGATCCAAGGATCAGGGTTTCCCCCGGAGCAACAAGGGGGACAAAGAGGAACCGCGACGATGCCTTCAAGAAGGAGACGACACCCATAGGCACCACCGCTGTCGACCTGGCAAAGACAGAATGAGTTTTCACCTCGGCAAGCCCTCTTCATCACCGAGACAGAGTACACCAAGCCACCGCTTGCAGCACCACCACCACCGGCTGTCGAACACTGGCTACCATGCCGCCCACACGACCATGGCAGCCACTCAACACCCGAGCCACGAGCACCGCCCAGAAGCACCATGGCTCCCACCACCAAGGTCGTCGCTCCGGCATCCAAGACCCCGACACCATCCCACCCAAGACACGCCGCTACAACGACCAAACAGATGAACGGAAAGGCCCCTTCTTTCCCACCCCTGGGCGGCCCCCATCGCCAAGACCGAGCTGGGCCGGCTAGATCTGGCCTCCACCGCCCCGTCCTGCCGCTCCCGGGCAAGGGACGACCTCCCCGGTGGCACGCCACCACCAGACGGGAGGAAAGGCTGATTCCGCACCTCCCTGGCGACGAAATCGTCCCTGAACGATGGACAACGACTGGGAGAAGACCAGCCCTTCGGCAAATGTAGTGTAACACCCCTATGTAATGAGCAACAGTAATCCATCATGTTAATGCCAAGTCATCTTGATTTACAATGCTTGATCAATGTGGATTAATACCTCATTTCAAATTCTGCCACTGGATTCAATTCAAATTGCAAGTGAATTTTGGAGTTGCACAAAAGTTGCTGGAAAAATGTTCATCATTTAGCAAATATTCCTAAACAAATACTTGTTCAGGAAAACAACATCACCATGTTGCTAAAATGAGCATTAGCATTTAAAACAGTGACATTCCAGCAATTTAAAATGCAAATTCATTTATGAAAATTCCAAATGAATTCAATTCTTTCCCAAACTTTTGTGGCAGAGCCTAAACATGCAAGGGAATTATGAGGCTAAGTTCCACATTTTTATAAAATGTGTTGGAAGCCCTAATAACTCCCTATCCCTCTCTATTATTAACTAAAAGAGAAAGCAGAAAGAAAAGGGAAAAACTTACCTGTCGCTCACCTGTGGCCTGGCGCCAGCCCAGCCGGCCCGTCCCTGTTCGTCTACCTGCCCCACCTCGCTGTCGCGCCCGCCATGGCCGCGCGCGCCTCCGCCGCCCGCAGCTCGCTGCTACTTGTAGCTTGCGTTGGCATTTCCCCGAAGAGGAAGGGATGATGCAGCACAATAGAGATAAGTATTTCCCTCAATTATGAAACCAAGGTTATCGAACCAGTAGGAGAATCACACAACACCTAGTAAGCAGTACCTGCACACAAACAACAAATCCTTGCACCCAACGCAAACAAGGGGTTGTCAATCCCTTGGCGGTAAGATTGCAAGATTAAATTGTATTTGATAGATTGATAGATTGCAGCAAAAATACTAAATAAAATAAATAAATAAAAATGGCAGCAATATTTTTAGGGTTTTAGTAATATGATTTTGATAGACCCGGGGCCCATAGATTTCACTAGAGGCTTCTTTCGAGAAAATAGCATACGGTGGGTAGACAAATTACTGTTAGGCAATTGATAGAAAAGCAAATAATCATGACGATATCCAAGGCAATGATCATGTATATAGGCATCACGTCCAAGATTAGTAGACCGACTCCTGCCTGCATCTACTACTATTACTCCACACATCGATGGGCTATCTAGCATGCATCTAGTGAATTAAGTCCATAAGAACGGAGTAATGCCTTAAGAACGATGACATGATATAGACAAGACAAACTCACGAATTAATAAACCCAATGAATAGATCCCATCTTTTTACCCTTAGTAGCAACGATACATACGTGTCATGTCCCTTTCTGTCACTGGGATTGAGCACCGCAAGATCGAACCCACTACAAAGCACCTCTTCCCATGGCAAGATAAATTAACTTAGTTGGCCAAACCAAATCAATAGATCGGAGAAGAAATACGAGGCTATAATAATCATGCATAAAAGAGATCAGAGAAGACTCAAATAATATTCATGGATAATCTGATCATAAACTCACAATTCATCGGATCCCAACAAACACACCGCAAAGAAAGATTACATCGGATAGATCTCCAAGAACATCAAGGAGAACATTGTATTGAACATCAAAAAGAGAGAAGAAGCCATCTAGCTACTGCCTATGGACCCGAAGGTCTGTGGTAAACTACTCATGCATCATCGGAGAAGCAGCAAGGTTGATGTAGAGCCCCTCCGTGATGGATTCCCCCTCCGGCAGATTACCGGAGAAGGACCCCAGATGGGATCTCTCTGGAACGGAGGCTTGTGGCGGCGTAAAAAGTATTTCGTGGACTCTCTTGAGGGTTTCTGATTTTTCTGGAATTTATAGTGCTGGAATTAGATCAAACGGAGCTTGGTGGGGCCCATGAGGCATCAGGGCGCGCCTGCCCCTCCAGGCGCGCCCTGGTGGCTCGTGGGGCCCACCAAGGTCTTCTGGCCTCCCCTCGAAGCTTCTGATATTCTTCTTGCCCAAGAAAAAATCTCCAAAAAGTTTCACTGTATTTGGACTTCGTTTGATATTGATTTTCTGTGAAACAAAAACAGGGCAGAAAACAGCAACTGGCACTGGGCACTAGGTTAATAGGTTAGTCTCCAAAAAATGATATAAAATTGCTTTAAATGATTATAAAAACATCCAAGATTGATATTATAACAGCATGGAACAATCAAAAATTATAGATACGTTGGAGACGTATCAGCATCCCCAAGCTTAATTCCTGCTCGTCCCCGAGTACGTAAATGATAAAAACAGAATTTTTGATGTGGAATGCTGCCTAACATATTTATCACATATTCTTTTTCTTTTTGTAGCATGGACATTGGACTTATATGATTCAAAGCAATAGTCTATAATTTGACATGAAAACATAGATACTCAAGCATACTAACAAGCAACCATGTCTTTCAAAATATCAACGCTAAAGAAAGTTATCCCTAGCCCATTATGCTCAATCATTGATCCATTTATGAAACACACTCAAATATTAGCTACAACCAATGCACAAGTATGACAATAGTGTTCTCTAGTTGGTGCTTTTGTAAGAGAAGATGGAGACTCAAGAAAAATAAAAATTGCATAAAAGTAAATAGATAGGCCCTTCGCAGAGGGAAGCAGAGATTTGTCAAATGTGCCAGAGCTCAAAGCTGAAATTAAAGAGAAAAAAAAATTGGGAGGCATGCTTTTCCTGTCAACGAAAACGAATGAGAATTCCTAATATCTTCCATGCTACATACATCATAGGCGGTTCCTAAACAGAAAATAAAGTTTATTCCTTTCCACCAATTCTTTCACAATCCATGGCTAGCCGTATCCACGGGTGCCCTCCATACCATCACTTTCCAAGGAATTTATTATTGTGATTACATAAGATTTTTCATTTCATTTCATTTCACATTTCGGGACTGGGCATCCCTATTACCGCCACACTCTCGTGCAATGACAAGTGAATAAACACTCATCTTGAGAATAACACACCTAGCATGGAAGATATTGGCTACCCCCTTCCGCTTCATGAGCGGTACGGGCACACAAAACAGAAAAAATTATTTTGAAATCTAGAGTTGGCACACGCAAATTTACTTGGAACGGCATTGGAATACCGCAAATAGGTAGATATAGTGGACTCATAAGGCAAAACTGGTTTTAAGGATTTTGGATGCACAAGCAGTATTTCCGCTTAGTACAAATGAAGGCTAGCAAAAGATTGAGAAGCAACCAACCAAAAACGAAAACGGTCATAAACATGCATTGAACATAACTAACACCGAATAATGCACCATAGTAGGATATAACTTCATTGCATAACTATTGACTTAACGTGCTTGCATAGAGAATCACAAACCTTAACACTAATATTCTTACTTAAGCACAATTACTCACTAACATGGCATCACATATCATCATTTCCATATCGCAAAACTATTGCAAGGAATCACACTTGTCATATCCAATGATCTATATGAAAGTTTTTATCTATATCCCTCTTGAATATTCATCACTTTGGGACCAATTGCATAACATGTGCAAATTACCGTTACTATCATCATCTCTCAAAAAGATTTAAGTGAAGCATGAGAGTGCAAATATTTCTTCAAAATTTCAGTCTTAACAATTCTCAAAATAATATAAGTGAAGCATGAGAATTTATTTCTACAAAATTTCAATCAACTCTCAAAATAATATAAGTGAAGCATGAGAGTTTATTTCTACAAAATTTCAATCAACTCTCAAAATAATATAAGTGAAGCATGCGAGTTTATTTCTACAAAATTTCAGCCACCACCGTGCTCAAAAGGATTTAAGTGAAGCACTAGAGCAACTGCCTAGCTCAAAAAATTTAAGTGAAGCACATAGAGTATTCCACTACTGGAATCAGCTTCTTTGTCGTCTGCCATACCAGACGGCAAAGGCATTCCTGGCGGACAGCAAAGCCTTTGCCGTCTGCCAGCAGACGGCCAACAGTCTGGGCGAACAGCTAACGACAAAGGCCCCTTTGCCGTCTGCGGGCAGACGGCAAAGAAGCAAAGCTCTTTGCCGTCTGCCGGCAGACGGCAAAGACCCTAGACGGCAGACAAAAGGTGCCAGCCCCGTTAGGGGGCTAACGACGCTCTTTGCCGTCTGCCAGCAGATGGCAAAGAGCTGCAGCTGACGTCAGCTGACGTCAGGCGTCAGCTGGGCCAGCGCAGGCTCTTTGCCGTCTGCCAGCAGACGGCAAAGAAGAAAAGGTCTTCGCCGTCTGCCAGCAGACGGCAAAGAGGCCAAATAGGCCAGCCCAGGTTGCACAGGCTGCTGCCACGTGGCCTCTGTGCCGTCTGCTAGCTGACGGCAAACCTCTTTGCCGTCTGCTAGCAGACGGCAAAGTGGCTATATTGCCACTGTTTTTTTCTTCTTAAATTCAATCAATTTCACAGATATATATATATATATATTCATTTCAAAATATTTCAACAAGTACATATAGCCAACATATCCCTGCCATATGGATATGATCATCCAACACATATATACACCAAATGAAAAGTCCAACATATCCAACAATTAAGCAAAAGGTCCATATAGTTTCATCCATACATACATATATAGGTAGCAAGTGTCACATTGTTCATCCTACAAAATCATAACAAAAAGGAAGCACAAGAAGAAGAGTAGACTCCATCAATGCAAGCTTCCTCATCGAAAGCAAATCTGCAAATTGGGAAAGAAGAAAGTTAGAAGAATAAGAAGAAGACTAGAAGAAGAAGACTAGCTAGAAGAAGAAGAAGAAGAAGAAGAAGACCAGAAGAAGAAGAAGAAGAAGAAGAAGAATTTTTCTTCTCTTTCTTTTTCTCCTCTCCTCTTCTTTATCTTCTTCTTCTTCTTCTAACTAAGGTAGGTAAAAATGCCATTTTTTAGCTAAGCTAGGAAAAAATGCTAAGTGTAGGTCATTTTAGAGCTAAGCTAGGTAAATAGGTCATTTTGGAGCTTAGTAAGGTTATTATGTCATTTTCGAGGATGATGCCATTTTTGAGCGAACTTACGTAAGTATAGCTCATTTTTTATCTAACTTAGGTAATTATGCCATTTAGGAGGAAAATAAGCTAAGTATAGAGAAAACGTACCCTCATCACAACAAATGCGATGAAGATCGCAACTAAGGTAACAATTGATCCAACAGCATAATGATACCAAGCCTCATTATCAATGGCATATTTTCTAATCTTCTTAATCTTCAAGCGCATTGCATCCATCTTCAAGCGCATTGCATTCATCTTCATCTTGTGATCATCGACGACATCGGCAACATACAACTCCAATGTCATCTTCTCTTTTTCAATTCTTTTAATTTTTTCTTTCAAATACTCATTTTCTTTTTCAACTAAATTTAACTTCTCGACAAGAGGGTCGGTTGCAAATTCCGGTTCACATACCTCCTAGATTAAAATATCTCTATGTCAACTTGATGGCCATAATTGTCATAAATGCGAAATGCAACAAATAGTTATAAAAGAGAATTTACCACATCCGAATCATAAAGCGGGCGAGGGCCGACGGGGACGGATTTCAAGATCATGGCACTATGTATAAGAAACAATCATACAAAGTAAGCAAATTATACAAGTAACTATATAAATCATACAATCATACAAGAAAATGGCAAGTGTAGGTCATTTTAGAGCTATCCTAGTTAAAATCGGTCATTTTGGAGGTAGGTAAGGTTATTTTGTCATTTTGGAGGAAAATAAGCTAAGTCAATGTCATTTTGGAGCTAAACCAAGATTATCATGCCATTTTTTACCTAAGTATGCTAAGTATGTCATAAATGAACTAAAGAAGCTAAGTATAGGTCATTTTGGAGCTATCCTAGGTAGTTATGCCATTTTTTAGCTAACTAAGCATATTAAGTCATTTAGGAGGAAAAATGCTAAGTATAGGTCATTTTATAGCTATCCTAGGTAAAGTATGTCAGTTTGGAGCTAAGTAAGGTTATTATGTCATTTTCGAGGAAAATAAGCTAAGTCAATGTCATTTTGTTGAATACCTAATAACATGAACTAATTAATAATATATATGTACATAATAATAATTGAATACCTGACATTACTAATATTAATCTTCATCGTCTATATATGCTCCGGGATCAATAAATGCGGAATCATCATCACTATCAGTAATGACGTGCTCATCAGCATCATCAATAAATGCATCAACATGTGGAAGGCCTCCTTTATGTAATCGGTCAAGCATTGACAGGTCATCCGCAGCAGTAACCTCTTCTTCTTCCGTCTCATCTTGTTCCGGCTCAGGGATGAAGTCGGATTCACTGTCGCTGTCTACCTCAATGTTCTGGGGTGAAGTAGAGCGGTTCTTGAAACGTTTTTTGGAAACACGTGTTTCTAGGAAGAATTCTCCTTCATATGTGTCTGGGTTAATGTGAGGGTCATAATCATCTTCATTGAGGAGAGGTGGTCTAAAATGTGGCGGCACATCATAAACGACATCCCAACCATTCAGATTTGGATCAGTTTGGCAGGCCCACGGTAGATAGAAAACTTGGGTCGCCTGTTGAGCCGTAATATAGACATCGGGAACATCTAAATGGGTGCTTTGTTTGATTTCCACTAGCCCTATATGTTCATGAGTCCTTCTAGTCTCCTTTGGCTGGAACCAATAACATTTGAAGACTACGACGTTTGGTGGGTTTTCACCAAAGAATGTAAGTTCATAAATTGCTTCAACTCTTCCATAATACTCGACCCCTCCTTCGCCGACAGCGGAGACACAACAATTTGTAGACTTTCGGTCGGCCATAGATAGCTCTTTGCCAAAAGTACGAAAGCGATACCCGTTGATGTCGTATTTGTCAAATGAACGGACCTTATAGTCAAAACCATTTGCGACTTGTCTCAATTCGGAGTCCATAGACTCTGCATTAGCCTACAAGTTTAATACGAAAGGATTGTTGCATTAGCCGCAAACTAGACGAAGAAATGAAATGGTCTAATGGAAATTACCGTTTGTTTGAACCAAGAGATGAAACCGGGATAGCCTCCTCCATGCTTTGCCAGAAGCTCATACTCTTCGATGGAATCCTTTTGGATCACCGCTCCATCCGAGAATTTGGCGACGTATCGACTGTATCACATATCCGGGAATAAGAGCATTTCAAAGGAATTAGAAGTTGCGAAATAATGTACCGAGAACTTACTCGATGTACGGCCGCACTTCTGTTAGGTTGTTGAAGATATACAACGAAATGGTCCGCCATTCTTCGACATCCAACGGTATTGCTTTCGAAGCACCGGCTGGTGCGAGGTTCCCTTTGAATAGGCTGAGGTTGGATCGACCTTTTTCATGGTCGCCATCATTGTACCGAGGCTTCGGATTATGCAAATGACGATTCTTGGCTTTGTAGTGTGCTGTCACGAAGTTTGCGGCCTCCTCAGTAATGAATGCCTCGGCCATCGATGCTTCAATTCTACGTTTATTTTTACATTTTGCTCGAAGCGTCTTCTGCATCCTCTTAGTTGCGAAGCACCAACGATTTTGCACGGGCCCCCCCAATCTTGCCTCGGTCGGGAGATGCAAAATCAAATGCTGCATTGGATTAAAGAATCCCGGTGGAAAGATCTTTTCTAACTTGCAGATCAACTCCGGCGCCAACTCTTCCAGTTCGTCTAGCACGTCAGGCGATAGTTCTTTCGCACAAAGAGCACGGAAGAAATAGCTCAGCTCTGCCAGTACTAGCCATTCATCCTCAGGGATAAAGCCACGCAACATCACCGGCATTACCCGCTCAAGCCATATGTGCCAATCATGACTCTTCATACCAAATATTTTCAATTTGTCAAGACTCGCTCCCCTCTTTAGATTCGTTGCATACCCATCGGGGAACATCAACTGCATTTTCACCCACAAGATCATTTCCCTCATAGCTGGCCTTCCAAGATTGAACCATGCCTTTGGCTTCCTCCAGTTCTTCTTTCCTTTCGGTTGTCGCATATTTTGTAACGGTCTATCACATAGAGCCTCTTGATCGACTCTAGCCTTAGGGTTATCCTTTGACTTCCCCTCTATGCCGAACAATGTACCAAAAAGGGCCTCGGCGATATTCTTTTCAGTGTGCATCACGTCGATGTTGTGTGGGCAAATGAGGTCTTTAAAGTAAGGCAGATCCCACAAGCATATCTTGTGAGTCCAGGCGTGTTCCGAATTATACCCTTTGAAATATCCTGGACGCTCTGGATTAGGCTCGAGAGCGTTTAACTGATCCAAGGCCTGTTGGCCTGTCAATGCAGGTGGTGCAGAGTTTTTGACAACTCTACCTTTCATGAAATTTTTCTTGTCTTTTCTGAACTTATGGCCAGGATCCAGGAACTGTCTATGCAAGTCGAAGCAAGAATACTTGCGACCCGCCTGCAGCCAACGGGACTGAAGAGCTGCCTTGCATGTGGGGCACGGGAACCTTCCATGCACACACCAGCCAACGAATAGCGCATACGCCGGCAAGTCATGCGTCGAGTACATGTACCACACATGCATTTTGAAGTTTTGTTTTGTAGCGGCGTCATATGTCTTGATCCCATTATCCCAAGCTTCTTGCAATTCATCCTTAAGCGGCTGCATGTACACATTCATATTCTTCCCCGGATAGTTGGGCCCTGGAATTATCAACGTCAAGAAAATGTTCTTTCTTTTCATAATCTCTCCGGGGGGGAGATTGAGTGGAATGACAAATACAGGCCAGCAACTGTATTGGGTTGCCGTCATACCAAACACTTGGAACCCATCCGTGCTGATGGCGACTCGAGGATGCCTTGGATCTGCCGCTTTGTCCTTATGTAAAGCATCGAAGTGCTTCCACGCAAAAGCGTCTGAAGTGTGTCCCAACATCGGATTCCCATCTGCATCTAGTTCGGTTCTTTTACCCAATTTATGCCACGTCATCTGTCTAGCCGTCTCTTCGACCATGAAAAGACGTTGAAGTCTTGGTATGATTGGCATATACCGAAGAACATTAACTGGGATTTTGGTCTGACTCTTCTCACCCATACCGTTGTCTACCACAACATACCTGGAAGACTTGCAAATGGGACAATAGTTGAAGCCCGCATACTCAAGCCTAAATAAGGCACATCCATTCTCACAGGCATCTATCTTCTCATAGGGCATCTTAAGCGCACGTAGGATTTTGTCCGACTGGTACAGGTTTGCTGGCAATACATGGCCTTTGGGTAGAAAGCGTCCAAATATCATCATCATCGCGTCGTAGCATTCTCTGCCCAGGTTGAACTGAGCCTTGAGAGCCATTATTTGCGCGATGGCATCCAGCTGACAAAGCTTAGTGTGCTCGTGGAGAGGACGTTTTGAAGACTCCAACATTTCATAGAAGGCCTTTGCAGATTCCTCCATCTCATCGTCCGAATCCCGAGCATATTTATAGATGTAACCCTTTCGAACGGGAGACGCATAGTCGTCACGCATACTGATGATTCAATCTACCTACAGCTAGCAAGTTTCATCGGCACGAAGACCGGAACAGAGCAAATGAAGGGGGAGGAGGAGATGTCATTTGTGCTCACCCACGAACGCAGGGGCGGAGCTCGTCGAACGCACGGGGAGGTCATCGAACACCAAACCCTCGCAGCGACGAAACAACTGCACATTTAAATCCACCCGATCAACACAAATATATATGATGTTTTTCATAACAAAATCGGAAATTATATGACCTAACTCATAATTCACACATATATGACCCCGTCGGCCTCTGGAAGGCCGAAGAGCACCCTTTCGGTCAACAGGAGGCCGAAGAGGTGTCGGGGGTCGGGGGTGTCGTGTCAGGGTGTCGGGGTGTCGTGGTGTCGGGGTGTCGTGTCGGGGTCGGGGTGTCGTGTCGGGGTCGGGGTGTCGGGGTGTCGGGGGTGTCGTGTCTGGGTGTCGTGGTGTCGGGGTGTCAGGGGTGTCGGGGTGTCGGGGTCGGGGTGCCGTGTCGGGGTCGGGGTGTCGCGGTCGGGGTGCCGTGTCGGGGTCGGGGTGTCGGGTCGGGGTGTCGTGGTGTCGTGGTGTCGGGGTGTCGTGTCGGGGTCGGGGTGTCAGGGTGTCGTGTCGGGGTCGGGGTGTCGGGGGTGTCGTGTCTGGGTGTCGTGGTGTCGGGGTGTCAGGGGTGTCGGGGTCGGGGTGCCGTGTCGGGGTCGGGGTGTCGGGTCGGGGTCGGGGTCGGGGTGCCGTGTCGGGGTCGGGGTCGGGGTTGGGTCGGGGTAGGGGTCGGGGTGCCGTGTCGGGGTCGGGGTGTCGGGTCGGGGTCGGGATCGGGGTCGGGGTTTTTCCTTTTTTTTTCTTTTCTTCTTCTTCCTCTTCTTCCTTTTCTTCATTTTCTTCCTTTTTGTTCCTTCTTCTTCTTCTTCTTCCTCCTTTCCTTTTTCCTCTTCTTCTTCTCCTCCTCTCCTCTTTCTTCTTCTTCTTCTTCCTCTTCTTCTTTTTTCTTCTCCTCCTCCTCCTCTTCTTCTTCTTCCTTTCCTTTTTTCCTCTTCTTCTTCTCCTCCTCTCCTCTTTTCTTCTTCTTCTTCTTCTTTTTTCCCTCTAAGTTTTTTCTACCTAATATATACTAACTAATATGAACTAATAACTAACTAATATAAACTAACTAATATGAACTAATAAAAACAGAAAAAAAACATAAAAAGAGGGGGAGGGTGGAGCTCACCGGAGGGGGGTCGAGGCGGCGGCGCGGGGCGGCGGAGGGGGAGGGGCGGAGCTGGGTCGTCGGGGGTGCCTGCTCGCCGGCGACCCGACGCGGCGGAGCGGCGGGACAGGGGGCGGCGGGGGCGACGGGGCCGAGGTGGTGGAGGAGGGCCGCGGGGAGGGGGCGGGCGGTGCCGCGGCCTGGCTCCGGCGGTGGTGGAGAAGGGCCGCGGGGAGGGGGCGGTGGTGGAGGAGGGCTGCGGGGAGGGTGCGGCGGCGGGAGGGCGGGGCGGCGGCGCTGAGAGAGAGAGGGGGAGAGAGATGTGAGAGAGAGAGAGAGGCACGGGGCGCGGGGCCGAAAGTTAAGTTCATTTCTTTGCCGTCTGCCAGCAGACGGCAAAGACGACAACCGTTAGCCCGCCCCCGCCGTGACATTGTGGGCCCCACCCTCACCTCTTTGCCGTCTGCCAGCAGACGGCAAAGAAGTGGCAGATGGCAAAGAGCTTGACCTAGCCAGTGCCGTGCCCCGTGGGGCCCACTTTGGTCTTTGCCATCTGCTGGCAGACGGCAAAGAATTCTTTGCCGTCTGCC
This sequence comes from Elymus sibiricus, assembly GCA_039707655.1. Classification (NCBI taxonomy): domain Eukaryota; kingdom Viridiplantae; phylum Streptophyta; class Magnoliopsida; order Poales; family Poaceae; genus Elymus; species Elymus sibiricus. Next base: position 353,764,634 of record CM077664.1, read on the forward strand.
AGCAGACGGCAAAGAAGTGCAGATGGCAAAGACCCTCTTTTCCATCAGCCAGATCTTTGCCGTCTGGTTTGCCAAAGCAGACGGCAAACAACCTGTTTGCCATCTGACAGCAGACGGCAAAGAGCTGGCAGATGGCAAAGAAGCTGATTCCAGTAGTGTTCTACAAATTATGATGATAACGTGTGGCTCTCTCAAAATAGGTGTGTGCATCAAAGATGATTGTGACAAACTAAAAAGCAAACAAAGCAAAGACTCATATCATACAAGACGCTCCAAGCAAAACACATATCATGTGACGAATAAAAATATAGCTCCAAGTAAAATTACCGATGGTCGGTAGAATAAAGAGGGGATGCCTTCCGGGGCATCCCCAAGCTTAGACGCTTGAGTCTTCCTTGAATATTACCTTGGGGTGCCTTGGGCATCCCCAAGATTAGGCTTTTGCTGCTCCGTATTCCTTCATCCATCATGATCTCACCCAAAACTTGAAAACTTCAATCACACAAAACTTAACAAAACCTTCGTGAGATCCGTTAGTATAACAAAACAAATCACTACTATAAGTACTGTTGAAAACCCATTCATATTTTATTTTTGCATTACACCTACTGTACTCTAACTTCACCATGGCTTATACCCCCCGATACAATCCATAGATTCATCAAAACAAGCAAGTAGTGCATCAAAAACAGAATCTGTCAAAAACAGAACAGTCTTTAGCAATCTATTTAAAAGCCATACTTCTGTAACTCCAAAAATTCTGAAAACTTAGGACAACGTGGAAAATTCATATACCAATACTGTGTAAAAATTTCAGATTTTTCTGACGCTCCAGTACAGAAACAAAATTCGGGCATTGGACGCAAAACTTTCTGTTTTCCAAACAGCATCAATTATACTATCTTCCAAATCATCCCAAAGGCTTTACTTGGCACAAACACTAATTAAAAACATAAAAATACTATCATACCAGTAGCATGACAGTAAAAACACACCATAACATAAACTTATAACAAAAATTTATTTTATTCATTGGGTTGCCTCCCAACAAGCGCTATTGTTTTATGCCCCTAGCTAGGCATAATGCATAATTTCAAGTATTGTCATCTTTGGAGTTGATTCCATAAGTGGCCCTCATAATTGATTCATATGGTGCTTTAATTTCTTTCTAGGGAAGTGTTCCATACCCTTCTTTAATGGAAACTGAAATTTTATATTCCCTTCTTTCATATCAATAACGGCACCTATAGTTCGTAGGAACGGTCTACCAAGTATTATAGGGCAAGAAGAATTGCATTCAATATCAAGAACAATAAAATCAACGGGCACATAATTTCTATTTGCAAGAATAAGCACATCATTAATTCTTCCCAAGGGCTTTTTAATAGTAGAATCCGCAAGATGCAAATTAAGAGAGCATTCATCTATATTGGTAAAACCTAGCACATCACATAGAGATTTTGGAATTGTGGAAACGCTAGCACCCAAATCACATAAAGCATTGCACTCATAATTTTTAATCTTAACTTTAATGGTGGGTTCCCATTCATCATATAATTTTCTAGGAATTGAAATTTCTAGTTCAAGCTTCTCTTCTAACGCTTTCATCATGGCTTCTACTATATGTTTAGTAAAAGCTTTGTTTTGCTCATAAGCGTTGGGTGAATTTAACATGGATTGCAACAAAGAAATACACTCAATCAAAGAGCAATTATCATAATTAAAATCTTTGTAATCCAAAACAGTGGGCACGTCACTATTTAAAGTTTTTACCTCTCCAAACCCACTTTTAGTAATTTTCTTATCAAGATTTTCACCCTCCGAATTATAGGGACGATCTTTATCTAAAGTTGACTCCTCTTCAGTCCCTTTTTCATCAAGCTTAATATTGCTAAATAAAGAGTCAATAGATGAAACACCAATCATTTTAATATCCTCATCATTATTATGTTCTAGTGATTTCGGCTTAGCTGCCATTTGATTCACTAGTGTAGCTTGCGCATCAGAAATTTTTCCTAGCAAATTTTCAGTAAGAGCAAATTGAGATTGAAGATTGGCAACTTCTTTGCTAACATCATCGAGTTGTTTTGCAATAGCATCCAATAAAGTAGAATGTTCCTTTAGTTCTTCAGTAAAGAATTTGTTGTGCTCAAATTGAGTAGTCATGTAATCTTTAGTACTTTTCTCGATTTCAGACAGAATTTTATAGCAAGAAGAATCATGATACTCTCCTAGGAGCATCATAATTAAGCAAACAAGAAAGCAAACAGGCAAACAAGCAAACTAGAAAAAAAAGACAAAAAGGCAAAGGAAAATATTTTTGTATTTTTGTAAAAACGTTTTAGAAGTGGGGGAGATGAAAACGAGAGGCAAATGGCAAATAAAGTAAATGCAAGGAGATGAGAGTTTGTGCAAAGGTACTTGATAAATGTTGATGATGTCTCCCCGGCAACGGCGCCAGAAATTCTTCCTGCTACTTGTAGCTTGCGTTGGTATTTCCCCGAAGAGGAAGGGATGATGCAGCACAGTAGAGATAAGTATTTCCCTCAATTATGAAACCAAGGTTATCGAACCAGTAGGAGAATCACACAACACCTAGTAAGCAGTACCTGCACACAAACAACAAATCCTTGCACCCAACGCAAACAAGGGGTTGTCAATCCCTTGGCGGTAACACTACTGGAATCAGCTTCTTTGCCGTCAGCCATAACAGACGGCAAAGGCCTGCGTGGCGGACGGCAAAGCCATTGCCGTCCGCCAGCAGACGGCGAACAGTCCGGCCGAACGGGTGCCGGTAAAGGCCACTTTGCCGTCTGCTGGCAGACGGCAAAGCCCCTGGACGGCAGACAAAAGGTGCCAGCCCCGTTAGGGGGCTAACGGCGCTCTTTGCCGTCTGCCAGCAGACGGCAAAGAGCTGCAGCTGACGTCAGCTGACGTCAGGCGTCAGCTGGGCCAGCGCAGGCTCTTTGCCGTCTGCTAGCAGACGGCAAAGAAGAAAGCTCTTTGCCGTCTGCTCGCAGACGGCAAACAGGCCAAATAGGCCAGCCCAGCTTGCACAGGCTGCTGCCACGTGGCCTATTTGCCGTCTGCTAGCAGACGGCAAACCTCTTTGCCGTCTGCTAGCAGACGGCAAAGTGGCTATATAGCCCCTGTTTTTACTGTTTTCTCTTATATCAATTCATTTGCACATAAATTCACACACATATATATATATATATTCAGAATCACATAATAAGGCAAACATTATGTCTAGTCCATCACATAAAATGTCTCATCCACCACATAATAAACAACACATATGCAAATAATATGCAAGCCATATGGATATGATCATCCAACACATACCAAATCAAAACATATGCAAGTCTCATCCATACATATGCAAGTTTCATTCATCTATACATGCATATGCTAGTGTCAATTGTTGATCCTACAAAATCAAAACAAAATGGAAGGACAAGGACTCCATGAACGCAAGCTTCCGTGAAGTGAATCAAATCTGCAAAATGGGAAAGAAGGAAGTTAGAAGAAGAAGAAGACTAGAAGAAGAAGAAGAAAAAGAAGAAGAAGAAGACTAGAAGAAGAAGAAGAAGAAAAACAAGGAGAAGAAGACTAGAAGAAGAAGAAGAAGAAGAAGAAGAATTTTTCTTCTCTTTCTTTTTCTTCTTCTTATTGCTTACTTGTGTCATTTTAGAGCTAACCTAGTTAAATAGGCCATTTTTGACCTAAATATGCTAAGTATGTCATAAATGAACTAAATAAGCTAAGTATAGGTCATTTCAGAGCTAACCTAAGTAATTATGCCATTTTTGAGCTAATTAAGCATATTAAGTCATTTTGGAGCTAAATAGGTCATTTCTTAAGCATATTATGTCATTTTTGAGCTAGCTAAGCATATTGAGTCATTTTGGAGGAATAAATGCTAAGTATAGGTAACTTTAGAGCTATCCTAGGTTAAATAGGTCATTTTTGAGCTAATTAAGGTTATTATGTCATTTTTGAGCGAGCTAACCATATAAATTCATTTTTGGAGGAATAAATGCTAAGTATATGTCATTTTAGAGCTTTCCTAGGTTAAATAGGTCATTTTGGAGCTAAATAGGTGATTTCTTAAGCTAAGCTAAGTATAGGTCATTTGAGAGCTATCCGTGGTAAAATAGGTCATTTTGGAGCTAATTAAGGTTATTATGTCATTTTGGAGGAAATAATGCTAAGTACAGGTCATTTTAGAGCTAAATATGTCATTTCTTAAGCTAAGCTAAGTATAGGTCATTTGAGAGCCATCCATGGTAAAATTGGTCATTTTTGAGCTAAGTAAGGTTATAATGTCATTTTCGAGGAAACTAAGCTAAGTATACGGCATTTTGGAGATAAATAGGTCATTTCTTAAGCTAAGTACGCATTTGTTATGCTAAACACTTGCGAAAACTTACCGTCATCACGGAGGTGTAGTTGTAGGTGTAGTTGTAAGACCGGTCGCGCCAGTGGCTGACGGAGGAGGATCGGTCGATGCTTGTCGAGAGTTATGCTGCACCAAAGATCATTTCCAATGTATCGTTAGCATGATGCAACTCAAATGTGAAGACTAGTAACTAATGACCATTCAAATGAAACTCACCGTGCCCGCCGGAGCAATGACTGGCATCGGCGGAGGGGTCATGCCGCTCTTCTCGCACAGGGTCTGCACATTTGGTTTTGACGAGTCAGTCATATTAGATACTACTGTAAGGAACATTACGTGCATGATTTGGCTAATATGCAGAAGAAACTTACCGCGAACATCTCGTATAGGGCCCGGTTAGCCATCATGTTCCGGTTCCTCTGCTCCTCCAACGCATTAGCCGTCCTGTCCTCAAGCTCCCTCTCCCTCTCCGCCGCCTGCCGGTCCCTCTCCTCTAGAATCGCCTGGGTCTTCGCTCTCTCTTCCTCAATAGCAGCCTGGGTCTTCGCTCTGTCTGCCTCAATAGCAGCCTGCAACACCACTCGTTAGCATTGTAATCATCGACGACCGCACACACAATGTAATGAAGGAAAGGTATCTGAGTCCGTATAACTAACCTTGAATTCGAGCTCCACTGGCCGTGCACGAGGCAATATCTCAGGATCGGAGCCGGTCTGGTGCTTCTTGATTTGGGGGGAGAGTGCTACTACAACGTATCAGTCCATCCCCAATGGCTAACGAGCCATGGGGCCTCCCGCCACCAGATATCATCACCAGCTCTGGATCAAGAGGTTGCTGGCTCGGGTTAAAGTCCGGCCCTTTCCTCGCCTTCCCCTCGTCTCTGTACCTCACAAGCTTGTGGTGGGAGGCGCGGTTGGTGAATTTCTTTGGATCATCGAGGTCAGACTCAGAGAATGCCTTGGCCTTCTTGTACGAGGCAGTATTGGACATGGCATAGAGGTCGAACAGCTGTGGCACTGGAGCCTTGTTCTCTCGCGCCTAAAAGAGAGGAACAAAGTATTAGTTGAGGGCTCAAGCTAGCATGAAGACTAAATTTGCATGAATCATGAAGCAAACCACATACCCAGTTTTCCCCGTACTGATGTAGGTTGACGCTGCCTAGATGGTGTGGGACACCTTTCATTTTGCCACGCTTGTCCTTTGCAGTGTCGTGGGTGGAGCGCCATTGGGGAGAGCACCACTCATCCACCAACGCCTCCCAACAGTCCATCCTATCCGCACACCATCTCGGGGGCACCTAAGTTAAGCAAGAGAAATTTGAGCGCTACGCCTACGAATCAAATCAAGGAAACTAAGTACAAGGCCTTAAGAATAGGTAATTACCTTCATGTACTTCTCCTTACTCAGAAACTTCTCGCGGCACTTCTCTCTTTTCCTCCTAATACCAGCCGAGGCGAAGTAGTCTCGAATAGCCTGCGTCCGAGCCTCGTGCCGAAAGTTTTGAAGTAGGCGCCTGCACTCGTTGTCGATAACCAGAGCCGCGGCCTCCTCCTGTCCCTCAGCACACCTGTAGAAGGTCTGCAATAAAACAAGAAAACACGAATTAGTACAATCACTAGGGTTGCCAATCAAAGAAGGAAACACAACGTAGACGGCAAAGGAGAAATTACCCAAAACGTCTGGATCACAATCTCGGCCACCTTGTGGCACTCGACATCGCCGATCCTATGCCCCGACGGGGCCGGGGCAGCCAAGTAGTGCTCCCAGGTCATTCCTAACTCGGGAACCCGGCCCTCACCGGGCAACGTGACCCACCCCGGGAAGCTCTGGCGACAAATCACACCAAGGACACTGTTGGGCCTGCGGACATGAGGCTCGTGTGTCCAAGACCTGCAGTATGACAAGGCCAACGCATTAGATATTCGAAGAAACGTGAAGGCAAAAGGTTAAAAAAGAGTAAATGCACTTACTTGGCCCCGTTAGGCGCAATCAACCACCTCTGGTCGGGGGTCGCCGGGGTGGGCGGGAGCTTTGTACCACCACGCTGGTAGACTTTGCGCCCCTCAACCCACTCACCCTCGCTATAGCTATCAGAACTATAGCCACCCTCAGCACGGCCACTCGACTCCGTCGAGTTCCGCTGCGACTCAGCGTGATCCCTGCTGAGCTCCGGAGTCTCGTGGGACGGAGTCTCGTGGGACGAAGGCTCGTCGGCCCGACGCTCGTCGGCCCGAGGCTCGTCGGCCGTAGGCGCGTCTGCCATAGGCTCGTCGGCCCGAGGCTCGTGGACCGGAGTCCGAGACGGGTCCACCTCAGGCGGCTCCATCTCAGACGGAGCACTCCTGTGGTCGGGTGAATCAGCTGGGGGTGGCGGCGAGGAAGGCGTAGTAGCAGCCTTCCTACCTCTCCTGCCGCCACGTCCACCTCTACCAGCCTTCTTCCCCCCCCCCCCGACCTCTCCCGGCCGAAGAAGAAGCGACCGCCGGTGGTGTCTGCATACTGAGATCCAGTGCTCTCCGGAGGCTATGGGGTGGAATGGAACTACCCCTCCCACCACGCGCCGAGGTAGGAGCCTCGGAGCGCTCTCGACCCGCGCCCACCATCTGTCAACACCTGCAATGACAAAGAGTAAACGAAATTAGTACAACATAAAAAGAATGAATACCTGACATGAATAATATGTATATAATTTAAGTGTATCATCATCATGAACATAATAAAAAATTGAATACCTAAAAAATTGAATATATACCTAATTTAAGTGTCGGGGTGTCGTGTCGGGGTCGGGGTGTCGGGGTGTCGTGTCGGGGTCGGGGTGTCGTGTCGGGGTCGGGGTGTCGGGGTGTCGGGGGTGTCGTGTCTGGGTGTCGTGGTGTCGGGGTGTCAGGGGTGTCGGGGTCGGGATGCCGTGTCGGTGTCGGGGTGTCGGGTCGGGGTCGGGGTCGGGGTGCCGTGTCGGGGTTGGGGTGTTGGGTCGGGGTCGGGGTGTCGGGGTGGGGGTGTCGGGGTCGGGGTGTCGGGTCGGGGTCGGGGTCGGGGTGTCGGGTCGGGGTCGGGGTCGGGGTGTCGGGTCGGGGTCGGGGTCGGGGTTTTTCCTCTTTTTTTCTTTTCTTCTTCTTCCTCTTCTTCCTTTTCTTCATTTTCTTCCTTTTTTTTCCTTCTTCTTCTTCTTCTTCCTCCTTTCCCTTTTCCTCTTCTTCTTCTCCTCCTCTCCTCTTTTTTCTTCTTCTCCTCCTCCTAACCTAATTAACCTAATTGATGTCGAAACCAGTAGCATCTAACTAATTAACCTACTCAAAAAACCTAATTAACAACATCTAACTAATTAACCTAATTGATGCATCTACTATCTACTAACAGTAGCATCTATATATATCTATAATCATGATATTAAAAAAAGGAAAAAAACAGAAAAACAGAAAAAAAGGGCAGAGGTGGGGGAGCTCACCGGAGGGGGTGCCGCCGGGGGGCTCGTCGGGGGGGGGGGGGGGGTGCCGTCGGTGGGGCTCGCCGGGGGGTGCCGACGGGGAGGGCTCGCCGGGGGGGCTCGACGGGGCGGCGGCGCGTGGCCACTGCGGCAGACTGCGGGGCGGCGGCGCGGGGCAGCGGAGGTTATCAATTGCGCGGATTTTCCGTTGGGGTCCACATGTAAGCAATTTTCCGTTGGTAATCGTTACTGACAAGGTTATCAATTGCGCGGATTCCTTATTCTCGCAGTCTAATTGTTTTATTTGATCGTGTGTAGGCTTTAACTGTGCATTTCCAAAGTTACATGAACATCATGAAGCTTGTCCTCGCCGTGGATGATGAGCAATTCACGGACTCTCATCAACTATTGGATGACTTTGCTGAGTCCCTCAGGCTTGTTTGCCAGGCAGCTTCAGCATCGTAGAATGAATTAAATATAGATTTTAGCTAGAAGGTAGAGCATGACACAAAATTTGCACCAATGTACTATAGTCAGCAACTTGATGCATAGCCTGGTTGGCGAGTGTACCCTCTTCAACGAATCACGAAGCTAGCAACGATTGATTTGTAATGATCCTGGTCGAATATAAAAAGTCCTTTCTGTTTCCGGACTAGATGTCAAGTGAGGTAGCGAAGTCCACGATTGGGATAACTGCCGCCCTCGTCTATATGATGCCAACTTAAGAAATACTGTGTAAATAATCATACATGATTCCACATTTTTTTTACAGAATTGACATGAAATCAAAGTTCAATCTACACAATGAGAATAAATAGAAGACCAAATATGACGAAAATATATCCAAAGTAAAAGAAATAAGAAGATGCACGGTTCACACAAAATTTGTCTTTTTTTGTTTAGAGTAAAGTGCATTTTTCACCCCTCAACTTATTGCGAAGTGTGGCTTTCATCCCTAAATTGTTTTTTGGGTGCAACATTCGTCCCTCAACTCCACACACACCACACAGCATTACAACACACACACCCAAGGCAGATACAAAGGTGACAAGAACAGCTACGAAGCCCCCTACTACTCCAAGCAATCTACGTGTAGGAAGAAAAGGCACTGCCTGAAGCCTTGAGGGCCTTCCACCTTGAACAGGTCACTGTGAAGAGAAGCCGTGCATGAGAACCGGGTGCTCCAAGGCGCGGCGCCTTCAGGAAGGATACGTCACCGTCGTGCCGCCACTGCCCGATCCAAGGATCAGGGTTTCCCCCGGAGCAACAAGGGGGACAAAGAGGAACCGCGACGATGCCTTCAAGAAGGAGACGACACCCATAGGCACCACCGCTGTCGACCTAGCAAAGACAGAATGAGTTTTCACCTCGGCAAGCCCTCTTCATCACCGAGACAGAGTACACCAAGCCACCGCTTGCAGCACCACCACCACCGGCTGTCGAACACTGGCTACCATGCCGCCCACACGACCATGGCAGCCACTCAACACCCGAGCCACGAGCACCGCCCAGAAGCACCATGGCTCCCACCACCAAGGTCGTCGCTCCGGCATCCAAGACCCCGACACCATCCCACCCAAGACACGCCGCTACAACGACCAAACAGATGAACGGAAAGGCCCCTTCTTTCCCACCCCTGGGCGGCCCCCATCGCCAAGACCGAGCTGGGCCGGCTAGATCTGGCCTCCACCGCCCCGTCCTGCCGCTCCCGGGCAAGGGACGACCTCCCCGGTGGCACGCCACCACCAGACGGGAGGAAAGGCTGATTCCGCACCTCCCTGGCGACGAAATCGTCCCTGAACGATGGACAACGACTGGGAGAAGACCAGCCCTTCGGCAAATGTAGTGTAACACCCCTATGTAATGAGCAACAGTAATCCATCATGTTAATGCCAAGTCATCTTGATTTACAATGCTTGATCAATGTGGATTAATACCTCATTTCAAATTCTGCCACTGGATTCAATTCAAATTGCAAGTGAATTTTGGAGTTGCACAAAAGTTGCTGGAAAAATGTTCATCATTTAGCAAATATTCCTAAACAAATACTTGTTCAGGAAAACAACATCACCATGTTGCTAAAATGAGCATTAGCATTTAAAACAGTGACATTCCAGCAATTTAAAATGCAAATTCATTTATGAAAATTCCAAATGAATTCAATTCTTTCCCAAACTTTTGTGGCAGAGCCTAAACATGCAAGGGAATTATGAGGCTAAGTTCCACATTTTTATAAAATGTGTTGGAAGCCCTAATAACTCCCTATCCCTCTCTATTATTAACTAAAAGAGAAAGCAGAAAGAAAAGGGAAAAACTTACCTGTCGCTCACCTGTGGCCTGGCGCTAGCCCAGCCGGCCCGTCCCTGTTCGTCTACCTGCCCCGCCTCGCTGTCGCGCCCGCCATGGCCGCGCGCGCCTCCGCCGCCCGCAGCTCGCTGCTACTTGTAGCTTGCGTTGGTATTTCCCCGAAGAGGAAGGGATGATGCAGCACAATAGAGATAAGTATTTCCCTCAATTATGAAACCAAGGTTATCGAACCAGTAGGAGAATCACACAACACCTAGTAAGCAGTACCTGCACACAAACAACAAATCCTTGCACCCAACGCAAACAAGGGGTTGTCAATCCCTTGGCGGTAAGATTGCAAGATTAAATTGTATTTGATAGATTGATAGATTGCAGCAAAAATACTAAATAAAATAAATAAATAAAAATGGCAGCAATATTTTTAGGGTTTTAGTAATATGATTTTGATAGACCCGGGGGCCATAGATTTCACTAGAGGCTTCTTTCGAGAAAATAGCATACGGTGGGTAGACAAATTACTGTTAGGCAATTGATAGAAAAGCAAATAATCATGACGATATCCAAGGCAATGATCATGTATATAGGCATCACGTCCAAGATTAGTAGACCGACTCCTGCCTGCATCTACTACTATTACTCCACACATCGATGGGCTATCTAGCATGCATCTAGTGAATTAAGTCCATAAGAACGGAGTAATGCCTTAAGAACGATGACATGATATAGACAAGACAAACTCACGAATTAATAAACCCAATGAATAGATCCCATCTTTTTACCCTTAGTAGCAACGATACATACGTGTCATGTCCCTTTCTGTCACTGGGATTGAGCACCGCAAGATCGAACCCACTACAAAGCACCTCTTCCCATGGCAAGATAAATCAACTTAGTTGGCCAAACCAAATCAATAGATCGGAGAAGAAATACGAGGCTATAATAATCATGCATAAAAGAGATCAGAGAAGACTCAAATAATATTCATGGATAATCTGATCATAAACTCACAATTCATCGGATCCCAACAAACACACCGCAAAGAAAGATTACATCGGATAGATCTCCAAGAACATCAAGGAGAACATTGTATTGAACATCAAAAAGAGAGAAGAAGCCATCTAGCTACTGCCTATGGACCCGAAGGTCTGTGGTAAACTACTCACGCATCATCGGAGAAGCAGCAAGGTTGATGTAGAGCCCCTCCGTGATGGATTCCCCCTCCGGCAGATTACCGAAGAAGGACCCCAGATGGGATCTCTCTGGATCAGAGGCTTGCGGCGGCGTAAAAAGTATTTCGTGGACTCTCCTGAGGGTTTCTGATTTTTCTGGAATTTATAGTGCCGGAATTAGGTCAAACGGAGCTTGGTGGGGCCCACGAGGCATCAGGGCGCGCCTGCCCCCCCAGGCGCGCCCTGGTGGCTCGTGGGGACCACCAAGGTCTTCTGGCCTCCCCTCGAAGCTTCTGGTATTCTTCTTGCCCAAGAAAAAATCTCCAAAAAGTTTCACTGTATTTGGACTTCGTTTGATATTGATTTTCTGTGAAACAAAAACAGGGCAGAAAACAGCAACTGGCACTAGGCACTAGGTTAATAGGTTAGTCTCCAAAAAATGATATAAAATTGCTGTAAATGATTATAAAAACATCCAAGATTGATATTATAACAGCATGGAACAATCAAAAATTATAGATACGTTGGAGACGTATCACTCGCCACCGCGACGGAGCAGGTGGGCTGGGGATAAGAACGGCACCCGTCCACTCCCCCTGGATGCCGTCGCCACTCCCCTCTCTCTCTCCCAGCGCTCGCTGGCCTCTCCTCCTCCTCACCCGTACGGGCTCGTCGCCGTCCGCCACCGCGGCCGTGGCCACCGAGCCTCCCTCGCCGCATCTCCGTGTCCACTCGCACCACCGTTGACTGCTACTTCCTCTCCGACCTCGAACACAAGCCCTACGTCACTACATCGCCGGATCGAGGTCGTCGTCCACCTCGGGTCATGTAACACCCCTATGTAATGAGCTACAGTGATTCACAAGATTATGCTTAATCATTTTGAATTACCATGCTTGATCACATTTGGAATAATATCTCATTTCACATTCCAATTCAAATTTGAGGTGAAAATAAAAGTTGTTCAAATCTAGGAACTAAAATGTTCATAATTTTGGAAATAATCCATTGTGAATTATGTTCAGGAAAAAAAATCACCAAAATTCCCTAGGTGTCTCAAACATCTTGAAAACAGTGCGAATTCAGCATTTTAAATGCCATTTCCTTTTTGGAAAATTCAATTGAAATTATATTGCTCCCAAACCTTTTTATTCCATTGTCAAATATTGCAACATATTTAATTGGCCAGTTTGCACATTTTTCAAAAGGGCTTTGGTGGCCAAACTATTTGCAAAACAAAAAGGCAGAAAAGGAAAAAACAAAAAAGGGCTAAAGAAAAAGCAAAAGGCTAAATCCTACTGTGCACTCGGGCCTAAGTCTACCGGCCGGCCCAGCCCATCTAGCCTATCCCCTACCTCGCACTCTGCCCGGTTAACTCCCCCCTCGACCCCGTGGGCGAACCCTAGCCGCCTCACTCCCTCTCCCTCGCTCTCTCCCAACTCACCCGAGCGCCGCCATGGGCGCTCTCCGCTGAGCTCGCGGCCACCGAGCCCCGATCGTCGCCCCGCCGTGTCCAGCGTCTCCGCCGTCCTCGATCACGTCGCCTACACCTTGCCGTTGGAGCTCGGAGCCGCCACCGCGTCGTCCACGAGCTCGTCTTCAACCTATGGGCGCCGGTGATCGCTGTCTCGATTCGCCGCCATCGCGCTTCCCAAGCCCACTCTAGCACACCTACGGGACCGCTGTGAGCTTCTCCCCATTCCCCCTGTCCTCTCGCCGCCGTTTGCTAGCCGTAGCTGCCGCCCCCATCGTACCCGAGCTCTCCGCTGCGGAGCTCGTCGTCGGCGTCATTCCGGTGACCATATGGTCATGGGCTGGTGCCCATTGTGCTTGCCGCATCGCATAGACCCCGCCTAGTCGCTTAGAACGCCCGAAAGCGAACCGCAGCCGAGCACCCGATCGAGCCCGAAAGTCGCCGCCGCCTGCCATCGTCGCCGTCGCCGATTCCGGCCACCTCCACCGCCGAGACCACCACCAACGGACGCGGCTCGGAGTGCACGTTCCAGAGAGCCCGGCCGCGTGCGTTTTGGTGCACCACAGCGCAAACCCGAGCTCACCGGAGTTCGGCCGCCGCGGGAGAGCTCGCCGGCGCGATTCCGGTGGCCGGCGCCGACGTGGCCACCTGGGGCCCACCCCCAGTGACACTGCCCGTGGGCCCAGTGGGTCCCGCTGTCAGGGTTGACCCAGTCAACCCTGCTGACTGGGCACCCCTGGGCCACTAACATGTGGACCCCACCCGTTTAAAACATTTTTAAAAAAATAAATAAAATGTTAATTAAACCGTTAATTAATCTGTTAGTTTTTTAGTTAAACTAAACAGTCACTGACAGTGGGTCCCACTAGCTAGTTAGTTAAATTAGTTAGTTTAACCTACTGTTTAATTAGTCTAGCCTATGACAGATGGGCCCCACCTGTCAGGTTGACCAGTCAACTGGTCAGTTGACTGCTGACATCACACTGACATCATAATTCTTTTCTGTCGAATTAATTAATTAAAATAATTTCAGGAAATGTTTAAAAACTTTGAAAAATCATAGAAATTAAACCGTAGCTCGGATCAAAAAGTTTTCTACATGAAAGTTGATCAGAAAAACGAGACGAATCCGAATATGCCCTCTGTTTAGCTGTCACATGCCCACAGCTATGCAAACATGGAACCTTCCCCCCCGGTTCATCTGTCTGACAGATGCCCGAAGCCGGGAAAATATCCCCAGATATTTTCCCGCTCCGTCTGCAACCTGTAGTACTGCGATAGGTCACCACCAGCACTGCATACTACCATGCCATGCATCTGTGTAGCTTTGTTTGCTTTTATTTATTTTTTCTTCCCCCTCTTCTCCTCCGGTAGACCCCGAGACTGACGCTGCTCCCGAGTACGACTACACCGCAGAGGACCCGTCCCTTTCAGCAGAGCTTCCACGCAAGCAAAATCTCCCTTGATCATCCCTATATCGCCCATTCTTCCTCTCTCATGCTTGCAATAGATTTTGCTACTGTAATAGATAGCTCCTATTCTGATGCATACCCTGCTTTTGTAACCTGCTATTGTTACTTTACCTGTCATCCTAAACTGCTTAGTATAGGTTGGTTAGTGATCCATCAGTGGCCCCTCACCCTTGTCCCAGTTGCCCCGCTTTGTTACCAGTGCCCCGATCAATATGATCGAGGGGGCGAGACCAGTACTTTATATTAATCAGTCCCTTGATAAAGTCGGGTCAGCCCCGAGGGGTACCCGCGAGGTATGTGGAGACGGGTTGACCGTGAGGGTACCCGCGAGATAAATACGTGGCACGGCCGGGCATTCCTAGCCCTTGCCGTAAGTCCACGAGACGGGGCGACGGGACCACAGATCGTGGATCGATGATGGTCACCGCGCGCTACTAACACAACAATGGGTTTGGATATGTGATCTGAGTAGGCCTCTGGCCTTTTCGCGCTAACCACCACGTGGGAACAAGTATGGGCACTCGGCATCGTGTGCATCAGCCGAAGCTCTTCAGACGTCAGCAGTGGAGCGGCGCGCGCCGGGTTGGACCGTGAAAGCCTACGCTTGTATTAAGGGGGCTAGGTCTGCTCACCGACCGCGTACGCAACGTGCAGGAGTGCAAAGGGCGATGGGCTCAAGACCCCTGCGCACTTAGGAGTTAGACCGGCATGCTGACCTCTCTGTTGAGCCTAGGTAGGGCTGCGACGTGTCGATCAGCCGAGGTCGGGCATGACCCAGAAAAGTGTGTCCGGCCTGAGTTAATCGAGCGTGTTGGGTAAGTTAGTGCACCCCTGCAGGGAAGTATATCTATTCGAATAGCCGTGTCCACGGTAACAGGACGCTCAGAAAGTATCCTGATCTACTACTAGAACTGGATACATGGTGATGTTACTAATATGTTGGCTCCGGGATCGCTTTCTCGCAAGGAGTCGAGGAAGGATCTCTGGGCGTGGTTACTGCTTACTACTACTAAGTTATGATACCAATATGCACTCTTCTAATGCTGCAAGACTCTGAAGATGATAGTCTTCGATAGGCTAGGCCTTCCCTCTATTCTGGCATTCTACAATTTAGTCCACAGATACAGCCCCTTCTTTTGATAATGATGCATACATATATTAGTTCCGATGTAAGTCTTGCGAGTACTTTGGATGAGTACTCACGGTTGCTTTGCTTCCCCTTTTCCCCATACCCGATTGCTACGACCAGATGATGGAGCCCAGGAGTCAGCTGCTACCGCCGACGACTACTACTACCCTACCGCTGGAGCCTACTACTACGTGGAGACCGCCGACGACCAGGAGTAGATAGGAGGCACCCAGCCAGGAGGCCTGCGCCTGTTCGATCAGTGTCGTTGTTTTGCTCAGCCTTCTTAAGGCAAACTTGTTTCCCTTTTATGTCTGTACTCAGATATTATGTTGCTTCCGCTGACGCTTGATCACGAGCTTATGTATTCGAGCCCTTGAGGCCCCTGGCTTGTATTATAAAGCTTGTATGACTTTTATTTGTGTTTAGAGTTGTGTTGTGATATCTTCCAGTGAGTCCTTAGGCTTGATCGTGTGCATTTGCGTGTATGATTAGTGCACGATTAAGTCGGGGGCGCCACAGGTCGCCGCTGCTCGCCGGCGTCAATCCGCTCTTCTGCAACTCCTAAGCTAACGCCGGCCTGTCGTGCGCCGCTCGGTGAGCCACCACCTCCCTCCGTTCCTTTCCCGAGCCGCGCTTTCCTCCCCTAGCTAGCTGTGCTCGCCGTCGCACTCCGGCAGAAGCTCTGCTTCTGCCGTTGAGCTCGCTGCCGTCGCGTTCGCCCACATCAAGCCGAGCCGCCACCACCGTTGAGCTCCTTGAGCTCCGTAGAACCCACCAGTGTGCTCCGTTTGGTCAAAATCATCCTGCAGCTGCGCGCCCGTGCTCGACCGAACTCCGGCCGCCGCGGGACATCGCCGTCCGGCCACCTCTGGTCACTCCCGTGGCCTCGCGCTAGCTCCATTCGATGCGCCGTTTTGTCCTCGTTCGAACGCCACCGAAAACGCGCGATTTGACCCACCGTAGTGAAAACCCGAGCCGCTCCGGCGTTCGGCCGCCGCGGAGGAGCTTGCCGGAGCTTTTTCCGGCGACGCCGCTGACCTGGCAAGGCATGGGGCCCACCCAGAGACACTGCCAGTGGGCCCCCGACCCCCGTTTGACTGCGTTGACCAAGGTCCACTGCACTGTTCACCGCTGACCCCTGTCAGGTGGGTCCCCCGTGTCAGAACGTTAGTTAGTAACTAATTACACTTAATTAGTTAACTCTGTTAATTAGTTAGCTCACTGACAGGCCGGGCCCACTAGCTAATTAGCCTGTTAGTTTAAATTAACCCTCCAGTTAATTCTCACTGTGGCTGACAGCTGGGCCCCACTGGACCCGCTGACTGGTCAACCGTGGACCAGTCAACTGATGCGTCAGCAGTTGACTGGCCCCACCTGTCAGCCACTTCTGACTGGGTGCTGACTGGGCAGTTGACCCAGTCAACTGGGCCCACTGTCAGCCTCACTAGCGCTGTGCTGTGTACACTTTCTGTGTGCATTTAGCATTTTCCCTTTTAAATTTCGAAATTAGATTTAATTCCAGGAATTTCAGAAAACTGTTTAAATCTTTGAAAATTCATAGAAATTCAACCGTAGCTCGGATCGAAAAACTTTCTACATGAAAGTAGATCAGAAAAACGAGACAAATCCAAATACGTGGTCAAAATGCTTGACCATCACTCCTACCTACCTGAACATGGAACCTTCCCCTCCGGTTTAGTATACCGAAATCCGCCTAAACGCCGGGAAAATATCCCAGATATTTTCCCGCTTCGTCTGCGACATGTACCAATGCATTAGGTCACCAATAACACAGCATCCTGTCATGCCATGCATCTGTGTTGCATTTATCTGCCTTTATTTATTGTTTCTTCCCCCTGTTCTTCCCCGTTAGACTCCGAGACCGACGCAGCTCCGGAGACCGACAACACCACTGACAACCCCTCCTTTGCCGCAGAGCTTCCATGCAAGCAAAACCCCTTGACGCATGCCTATATCACCTATTCTTTCTCCCTCCTGCTTGCATTAGAATTTGCTACTGCTATTGGTTTATCCTATTCTGATGCATAGGCTGTTCTTCTAACTGCTTTTGATACTTTACCTGATATCCAAAATGCTTAGTATAGGTTGGCAGTAAACCATCAGTGGCCCCTCTTCTTTGCTCTTAGTTGCCCCGCTTAGTTACTTGTGTCCCGTTCGATGTGATTGACGGGCTGAGACCAGCACATCACCACACACACCCCTAAGTTGCTCGACTCTGCAGAGCTAACATCGAGTGTCGAGGGTGATACCTCTTATCTCACTCCCGATGATGCCTCTGTAGTACAGCTAGTTGGTTGTGGGGTTACCGAGGGTGATTCCTCTTTCACCACCTCCGATAAAGCTTCTGTCGTGCAACTCCGCAAGTGTGAATACCACCGAGGGTGATTCCTCTGGGTTCACCTTGACGGATACATCGAGTGGGAATCCAACGAGGGTGATTCCTCGGATTCCTGCTTGATGTTATGGACACACGGATACTTGAACTTTATTACAATTACCTGGATAAAGTCAGGTCGGCCCCGAGGGGTACCCACGAGAGATGTGGAATCGGGTTGACCATGAGGGTACCCGAGACATGAATACGTGGCACGGCCGGGCATTCCTAGCCCTTGCCGTAAGTCCACGAGACGGGGCGACGGGGTCACATGATCGCGAGTCTCTGCTTGTCACCGCGAGCTACCAACACACTAAGGGTTATGATATGTGATCTGAGTAGGCCTCTGGCCTTTTCGCACTAACCAGCACGTGGGAATAATATGGGTACTCGGCGTCGTGGTATCAGCCGAAGTTCTTCAGATGTCAGCGATTGAGCGGCGCGTGCCGGGTTGGACTGGGAACGCCCGCGCTTGTATTAAGGGGGCTAGGTCTGCTCCCGGCCACCCACGCAACGCGCAGGAGTGCAAAGGGTGATGGGCCCAAGACCCCTTCGCACTTAGGATGTAGACCGACGTGCTGGCCTCTCTGTTGAGCCTAGGTAGGGCTACGACGTGTCGATCAGCCGAGGCCGGGCATGGACCGAGCAAGTGTGTCCGACCAGAGTTAATCGAGCGTGTTGGGTAAGTTGGTGCACCCCTGCAGGGAAGTATATCTATTCGAATAGCCGTGTCCACGGTAACAGGACGCTCGGAGAATATCCCGATCTTCTACAACTAGAAATGGGTGAATATATTGGCTCCGGGATCGCTTTCTCGCAGGGAGTCGAGGAAGGATCTCTGAGCATGGTTACTTGTACTTGCTACTACTACTTTAATTATGTACTAATCTGCACTCTTCTTATGCTGCAAGACACTGAAGATGCTAGTCTTCGATAGGCTCGGCCTTCCCCTCTATTCTGGCATTTCTGCAGACAAGTCCACATATACAGCCTTCCTTTGATAATATTGCATAACTAGACTAGTTCTGATGTAAGTCTTGCTGAGTACTTTGGATGAGTACTCACGGTTGCTTTGCTTTCCTTTTTCCCCATACCCGAATGCTGCGACCAGATGACGGAGCCCCGGAGCCAGCTGCCCCAGCCGACGACTACTACCACTACTACCCCTCTGGCAGATACTACTACTACGAGGAGCCCTCCGACGACCAGGAGTAGTTAGGAGGCACCCAGGCAGGAGGCCTGTGCCTTTCGATGCAGTGATTTGTTTTGCCCCGCCTTCTTAAAGGCCAATCTGTTTAACTTTATGTCTGTACTCAGATATCTAATGCTTCCGCTGATGCTTGTATGACATTGAGCTTATGTATTCGAGCCCTCGAGGCCACTGGCTTGTAATATAAAGCTTGTATGACTTTTATTTGTGTTTAGAGTTGTGTTGTGATATCTTCCAGTGAGTCCTTAGGCTTGATCGTGTGCATTTGCGTGTATGATTAGTGCATGATTAAGTCGGGGGCGTCATAAGTTGGTATCAGAGCCGACTGGCTGTAGGAACCCCCGCTTTCCAACTCCTTGGCCGAAGTTGAGTCTAGTACTTGTACAACAATTTTACTAACATGGCTGTGTGGCTTACGGGCCCACGTCGCCAATGGGTGGTATTAGGATCTTTTATTCCTCTTCCTTACTCTGGGACTCTGATCTCTCTTCTTTTCGGGTTAAATGATTTTGCTAACTCTAACATTAGGTTCTCATAATCACATTCACCAGGAGTGCTGGATTATCTGCAAAATTTCTTTCCAATGCTATCTTATGCTTCTCACACTATCTTTTGACATCTGCACTATCTTGTTTCAGATGCGTCCCGCAAGACAGCTCGTATGCCACACGATGGCTCTTGAGGCAACTGGGTTCCCTGCTATCTTGGTCGATCTCTTGACCAGGCTGGGATATCGCTGGTACCCCGAGTACACTGTTTATGAGGATTACCGCGAGTTCAACCAGGAGCACCTTCTCTCTTTGTCAAGAAGAAAGATGGTACAAACCGATTGGTCCAAGATTACCGACCTATCACCCAGGCAACCATTCAGAATAAGTATCCACTTCCTTGGATCAATGACCTGTATGATCAACTTGCTGGATCATCAGTGTTTTCTAAACTCGACTTGAGGTTGGGTTATCATCAGATCCGTGTTCGCGAAGAGGATATTCCCAAGACTGCCTTTGTTACTCGCTATGGCTCTTATGAGTACACTGTCATGTCATTTGGCTTAACTAATGCTCCAACAACGTTCTCCCGCCTGATGAATTATAACTTCATGGATTACCTCGACAAATTCGTCGTGGTTTATCTGGATGATATTCTGGTTTATTCCAAGAATAAGGAAGAACATGCTGAACATCTTCGTCTGGTTCTGGAAAAGCTTCGAGAACACCAGCTATATGCCAAGTACTCCAAGTGTGAATTCTGGTTATCTGAAGTAACTTACCTTGGTCATGTGATTTCCAAGGATGGCATTGCTGTCAATCCAGAACGAGTTCAGGCTATTCTTGACTGGACACCTCTGAAGAACGTCAAGCAAGTCAGAAGTTTTCTCGGTCTCACAAGCTATTGTCGTCGCTTTGTCGAGAACTTCTCAAAGATTGCCAAGCCTCTGACTAATCTGCTTCACAAAGGCGTTAAGTTTGAGTGGACAGATAAATGTCAGGAAAATTTCCAGACCCTCAAGGACAAGCTCACCTCTGCTCCAGTGCTTGCTCCTCCAGATTCTCGCAAGGATTTTGTGATCTATTGCGACGCCTCTCGTCAAGGGTTAGGATGTGTCTTGATGCAAGAGCGCAGAGTAATTGCTTATGCCTCGCGATAGTTGCGTCCTCACGAAGAGAATTACCCAGTGCATGATCTTGAACTTGCTGCAGTGATTTATGCATTGAAGCTGTGGCGACATTACCTTCTCGGTAATCGATGTGAGATATATACTGATCATCAAAGTCTGAAGTATTTATTTACTTAGCCGGATCTCAATCTCCGCCAACAGCGATGGTTGGAAACTATTACGGACTATGACTGTGGTATTTCATATACCCCTGGCAAGGCTAATGTGATGGCCGATGCCTTGAGCCGCAAGTCCTATTGTAACAACCTCATGATTCAGCGAGCTCAACCTCATCTATATGAAGAACTACGCAAGATGAACCTTCACATTGTTCCACAGGGTTCTCTCAATACCCTTGTTATACAGCCAGATCTTGAGAAGCCTGTTAAGCATGCGCAAGCTAAAGATGCTGAAGTTGATCTGATGAAAAGAGATCTCCACCTTGAAAAGTACAGAGATTTCTCGCTTGCTCAAGATGGAACTTTGTATTTCGGAGGCCGCATTGTGGTACCTCGGTTTGAGCTTATGACCGACAAGGTTATGAAGGAGGCTCATGATACACCACTGTCTATTCATCCGGGTAGCACTAAGATGTATCGAGATCTCCGTCAAAGGTACTGGTGGTCTAGAATGAAGCAGGACATTGCTCGATATGTTGCTGAATATGACGTTTGCCGTCGCGTTAAAGTAGATCATCAGAAGCCTGCTGGAATTCTGCAACCGCTCCCTATTCCTGAGTGGAAATGGGACAAAGTGCAAATGGATCTTATCACTGGTCTTCCTGAGGGTGTCCCGGACTAGGGGGTACTCGGGCTGCCGGCCTATCTCTCATAGGCCGGGCTGGTGGGCCGCCCTCTACACGTCGATGGAAGGCCGGATTGTGGACGACCCCGTGCATCAGAAGGAAACCTCCGAAGACTTGGCGTCTCCTCCAAGAAACAGTTGGCATAATCGGCATGTTTGTCCCCTGATGGTAACCGACCTTGTGTAACCCTAGGACCTCTTGGTGTCTATATAAACCAGAAGGCCTAGTCCGTAGAGGGAGAGATATCATTACCTAGGGTTTAGCCCAGTCGATCTCGAGGTAGATCAACTTTGTAACCTTCATACAACCACATCAATACAATCAAGCAGGACGTAGGGTATTACCTCCTTGAGAGGGCCCGAACCTGGGTAAATCGTTGTCTCTACGTTCCCTGTTACCATCGACTCCTTGACCCATAGTTCGGATCCCCTACCCGAGATCTGCCGGTTTTGGTACCGACATTGGTGCTTTCATTGAGAGTCCCATCGTGGGTCACCAAGGATCGATGGCTCGCCGTCCCCGGACAGTTCTTCAGCAATGGAACCTGCAACGGGGATATCATCGTCCTCGGACAGCTCTTCTCTTCAGCAACGGAGTTCGCAGCGGGGACATCTTCGTCCCCGGCTAGCTCTTCGCGTTCGGCAGCATCGTGTTGCATGCCGATCCGACCGGTCGCCTCAACCAGGTCGGCAGCTTCGCCCCCGAGCAGGAAATCAGGTTCGGCGGCCTTGAGTACGTCGCCGATGCTCGAGGCGATCTGGTCTTCACGGGGTTCTCGGCCTTACCCGAGGAACCCATCAACCCCGAAGCCTTGACTTCGGATTCCTTCCCCGCCCCCGTCCTCAGGGCAGGCCTCGGTTCGGATCTGACCTTGAGATTGGATCCGACCCTGGAGCCGAAGAACCAAGGGTCGCCCTTGGCCGAACACACTCCCGTTATCGGCGCGCCGGAACCCAGCTCCGATGGCTGCCCGAACATAGATCCGGTTGACCCCTCGATTTTAAGCGAGATGCTGGACCGGATCCAGATGATAAATATCACGGACGGCCCATCCTCGGACCAGGGGCAGGTCGGACAGGATGCCGGCCGCGGGGAATTTTGCGTCCCACCCACCACCCACTTGGTAGCCACTGTCGAAGATTTAACCGACATGCTGGACTACGCCTCCGAGGAGGCTGACGACATGGACGAGGACATTGACGTCCCGCCCTACACGGATACCTTCCTTGCCACCGCAAATACCGGAAAGTGGACCGCCACCTCCACCTATGACGTTTACATGGTTGACACCCCCATGAAGGACGGTGACACAACCAAGAAGGGCGGCGACGACACCACCGAAGACCCGCCCAGACGCCGACGACGGCGAGCCAGAGGGCGGGGGAAGGGCAAGGAAAACCACACAGACACAAACGACACCGGAGATAACGAGACTCTGGATAATTTGGGGGAGCTCGGCGATAACACGCCCGAGCAACGACCTGACGCCCCTGAAGGGCACGAGGACCAGGGTGACCCCGAGGACCTCGATGATTCCGAGGACAGTAATTACCTCCCTCCATCCGAAGAGGAAGATAGCCTCGGACCCAAAGACTTTATCGTCCAAGAGGATCCCCTAGAACAAGAAAAATTCAAGCAGCAACTCATTGCCACTGCCCGAAGCTTAAAAATGAAACAACAACAGCTAAGGGCCGAACATGATACACTCAACGACAGATGGACGATGGTCCTAGCCGCCGAAGAAGGCCTCGACGATCAACGTCAGGGCCAATATAAGAGTTACCCACGGCGGCGGCTCCTTCCAGAATTTGAGGATGAGGCCTTCGAGCCCGTACCTCCCAGACGAACTTACGCAGACCAGCCCGACCGACCCCCTCGAGGACGAGATAGGCCGGCTGTGGAAACCGAGCTCCCACCCGCCCCCCCTCGAGGACGAGATAGAGCGGCTGGAGAAGCCGAATACCCACCCGCGCCCCCTCGAGGACGAGATAGAGCGGCCGGAGAAGCTGAACTTCCACCCGTGCCCCCTCGAGGACAGGATAGGGCGGCCAGGGAAACCGAATACCCACTCGTGCCCTCTCGCCGAGCTGGCAAAGACCCGGTTCAACCGGATGGCCAATACGATCTGCGCCACGACCTGAACGCACGCGGGCTCCAGTCGAGATCCATCTATGGATCCACAGGATATGCACCCGCTGGATGGGACGGATACCAGGCCTGGCGCGATAGAAACGACAGAGCTCGGGAGCAGCACCGTGCCCGGATGACAACCGATCTACGGCACGATGTAGCCCGGGCCAGGGGCGCCGCACACCCAATGTGTTTCACTGACGAGGTGATGCAGCATCAGTTCCCCGAGGGGTTTAAACCCGTTAATATAGAATCCTATGATGGGACAACTGACCCAGCTGTGTGGATTAAGGATTTTCTTCTCCACATTCATATGGCTCGAGGAGATGATCTCCATGCTATCAAGTACTTACCGTTGAAACTCAAGGGACCGGCACGGCATTGGCTGAACAGCCTACCCGAAAACTCCATCGGGAGCTGGGAAGAGCTCGAGGATGCATTCCAAGCTAACTTTCAAGGCACCTACGTTCGGCCACCGAACGCCGATGACCCGAGCCACGTTATTCAGCAGCCCGGCGAGTCAGCCCGGCAATTCTGGAACCGGTTTTTGACTAAAAAGAACCAAATCGTCGACTGTCCGGACGCTGAAGCTATTGCGACATTCAAACACAGTATTCGGGACGAGTGGCTCGCCCGACAGCTCGGCCAGGATAAGCCGAGAACAATGTCGGCTCTTACCTCCCTAATGACTCGCTTTTGCGCGGGTGAGGATAGTTGGTTGGCTCGTCAAAGCAACCACCCCGAAGACCCTGGCACTTCAGAGACCCGAGACGGGAATGGAAAACCCCGGTGCAATAGGAACAATAAGCGCCGACACTCAAACAACGGCGGTGAAGCCGATGACACAGCAGTAAACGCCGGATTCAGCGGCCCGAAATCGGGACAACGGAAGAAACCCTCTAAAGGGAACCGAGATGGCCCGTCTGCGCTGGATAGAATATTGGATAGGCCCTGCCAGATTCATGGCACCCCCGACAAACCAGCTAACCACACCAACCGTCATTGTTGGGTAATTAAGCAGGCCGGCAAAGCCACAGCCGAAGAACAGGGCAAGGGCCCCCGCAGTGAGGACGACGACGAACCTCGCGGGCCGAACAATGGAGGCCAAAAACAGTTCCCTCCAGAGGTCAAAACCGTGAACATGATCTATGTCACGCATATACCAAAGAAGGAGCGGAAACGCGCGCTTCGGGATGTCTACGCCTTAGAGCCGGTAGCCCCGAAATTCAACCCGTGGTCGGCTTGCCCGATCACTTTCGACCGTCGAGCCCATCCGACCAGTATACGCCATGGAGGAACGGCGGCTCTGGTACTCGACCCCATCGTGGATGGATTTCACCTCACTAGGGTCCGTATGGACGGAGGTAGCAGCCTTAACCTGCTTTACTCAGATACAGTGAGGAAGATGGGGATCGATCCGTCCAGTATCAAACCCAGCAACACCACCTTTAAAGGTGTAATCCCAGCCGTCGAGGCACGCTGCTCGGGTTCCGTGACTTTGGAAGTAGTCTTCGGCTCGCCCGATAACTTCCGTGCCGAGGACTTGATCTTCGATATTGTCCCTTTCCACAGTGGTTATCATGCACTCCTCAGACGGACCGCCTTTGCTCGCTTTAACGCCGTCCTGCACTATGCGTACCTGAAGCTCAAGATGCCAGGACCAAGGGGCGTCATTACCATCAACGGTAATACCGAGCGCTCGCTCCGAACTGAAGAACACACTGCGGCTCTAGCCGCCGAAGTCCAAGCCGCCGAAGAGGCGTCGCAAGCCCAGTCCACTACCAAGACACTGGACGCACGCAAGCGCTCCCGAGCTGCAGCCTCGGTCCCGGCGCACTCCCATGCTCCCCCCAAATAGGAATACGCGCCCCACAACACGGCCCACCTAGTCGTGAAATACGTACCTCGAGTGCACAATTTCGCGCTCAAAATTCCATGGGCAGTTGTGGGGACACATCAAACAAAGGTCAAGAGCTCGGTTCGACCGACCAATGGCCAACAGATGTCTTCCAATCGACATCAACAATGGGCACCATCTAGGGCCTGACCAGCGTCCAGCTGATATACCATGGCGACTTCTCAAAACCCTTTTTCAAGGGCTCGCCCGCCAAAGATTACTACCTCCACCGAATACACGGCGGACCAGCTTCGCTTCCACAGAAGCCTCTTGAAGAGCAAAGGCGCAGACGTGCAGCAGGGCGTAGTAGGGATGTCAAACCACTCATGAAGGCCCAGTGTAAACCTTTACTCTCAATATATACATTTCTTTAAAAGTATCTATTAAAGTTACTTCGGCAATCCGGATTGTACGGTTGGACGTCACACATTCCAAGGAAATAAAGACCACTTTATTATGGTATACTCGTGTAGTCATTCACGTTGCTTATTCCTTTCCGCCTTTTTTAGCCAAAGTAAACTATCACGATACATGCATTTTAATCCGGCTAATAGACCGGGGGCTTGAACATAGATCTCGCCTTAAACTTTATCCCGGCACTTCTTTTTCTTTTATGTGCTCGGCGTCACGGATATTGCATTATATGAATCAGTTCCGAATTGAGTCTTTGGTCAATAGTTGGGTTGCCCGGCTCCTGTGTTTACCCTCTTACGTTCCGCACTGTTCGGCTAAGAGGGTAAAGGGAGAACCACTGCGATTGTACTTCTAGCTCGCCTGGTTAAGTACCTCAGTGGAGAAAGCCGAAAACTGACTGTCCCAATAAGCGAGAACTGGTCGGCGATCCGATGACTGGCGTTAGCCTAAAATCGTTGGATGTTAGTCCGTGTTATACGAAGGGTTCTCTGTTACAGAAACCATGTGATGATGGTGTCAACCGCGGCTCGTCCGACTATCACAAAATACCGGGGCTCGTTACCGGCCCCCACCATCAAGCTCCTCTGGCTAAGTGAAAGCACAAAAACCGCATAGTCTGATTGCCTGGTTTTCCGTACATACAACCGCCTCCGGGCACCGAGACGTCGGCTAAGGGTTTACGTATTACGAGAAAACACCCCATGCAATATTTGCAAGGGGGCTGAAGCGGACGATTGGTAACTTTCAGATTACAAACGGCCGCACAGGAGTCAAAATTAACATAATCAGGCATCTTTGTTCATAGCCGAACAATTTGCATACAGGTTTCAACTCCTTGGTTACAAGGAAACTACATCTACTCATAAATTACATCTTTTGGGCATTGGGCATCTACTGCCCGAGCACCGTCCATCACGGCGGGAAAGTACTGCTCGGGACGCCTATGCTCTTTCCCTGGCGGCGGAGGTCCGGTGGCCATCTCGGCGAGCTTTAGCTTCGGCCAATGTACCATTGTCTTGCCGAAGGCCATCCGAGCGCCCTCGATGCATGCGGAGCGCTTCCAAGCGTCGACCCGAGAAGGGGCGCCATACAGCCTCTGCACTAGACCGAAGTAGCTGCTCGGCAGCGGCTCCGACGGCCATAGTTTGACGCAGAGGTCCTTCATCACCGGCTCCGCCATCCGATGCAGCTCCATCAGCTGTTTCATCTGTTGTTGAGGAGGGGAGGGTGTTCGGGCGCTTGAAATTGCGCCCAGAAAAGCCTCTGCTCGGCCCAACCCTCCTGGCCGGCGAGGAACCTTGCCGCATCCGCCGCACTCTTCGGGAGGTCCGCAAAGGCGCCTGCGGAATGCCATACCCGCGTGAGCAACGCGAACCTGTTACCTCCAAAGACACATTGTAGCAAGTACGGCTTACCGTCCGCGATCAGCCTGACTTGGCGGAGCTCTTCTTGATAGCCGCGCGCCTCTGTCCGCGCTTCCTTAGCCACCGCTGCCAACGAGGTCAGCTCGGCGGCCTGCTCCTTATTCTTTTGCTCGAGGGCCTCACACCTTGTGACGGCATCCCCGAGCTCCTCCTGCACTTCCAGCACCCTGGCCTCCTGCTTTTCACTTGCGGTTCTCACCTCCGCCAGCTCGGCAGCCGCCTGTTCGGCTGCCGACTTTTGCGCCGCCGCATCCACCTGAGATGTCCTCAGTGCAGCCTTGAGGCTTTCGACCTCCACGGCGGCAGCTGTAGTACAATTGGTTAATCTCTGTTAGGATACTTCGAACACTGCTTACAAACCTACGGCTGTATTCATTATCACAGCTCGGACTTACCTTGCGCCTCGTCGAACCTCTTGTTCACCAGACCCAGATCATCCTCGGAGCTCTTTAGCTTCCGATTCAGCTCGGCCAACTCTACGGCATTGGCGGCTGCGGCCGACGATGATGCCTGTGCATTATTCTACGCATGTTAGTATCCGAGATATCGATTATTGATCCTCCGACCGGCTTTGCTCAACCGGTCAGAGTCTCGGGGGCTACTATGTATGAGGCTATACATTTACACAAATGAATTTTTCTAAGGAAAAAGCATTACTTCGCTCACCTTGAAGCCGGTTAGAAGGCCATTAAAGGCCTCCTTCAGCCCGTTATCCACGGACCGAATACTTTGTAACACCGCGCCCATAAGTGCACGGTGCTCTTCGGCGATGGAGGAGCTGGTTAGAGCATCCTCCATCTGATCCGGCCACCCGGTCGAGGCCTGCTCTGGGCCAGGCGGGGGTGGCGGCGGCACTTCGGCTCCTTCCTTCTCGAAGTCCGGAGCGCCGGACTCCGGACGCCTTGACGTCTCTGGAGTCATCCTCGGAGAGAGCTCGGGTCGTCCGAGCTCCTCCGTTTCGTTCACCAGAGGGGCCCTACCCTCCTGGTCTTCGGCGACCGAGGTGTTCACGAAAGCCATGATAGTATCGCCCTCTCCCCCCGTGTACGGCGCAGGAGGGGTCATCCTCGATAGGACCTCGCCGGCCTCCTTGACGATTGGGGAAGGCGAGGCGCGGGATCCAGAGCAGCTCTCCGCTAGCGCCGTCGGTGGAGAATACCCCTCCGAGGCTCGGTCGGTGGGGAGATCGCGCAGCGGACTGCAAAATTGCAAACGGAAACTTGATCAGTATCAAACCCAGTTTGGCTAAAGACGGTCAGGCGGTCGCTAGAGCGCGTACCTTTGATCCTGCGGCTTGGCCTTGGGAATTTTTTGAGGAACCTTTTCAGAGGCCTCAGAGTCCTTGGCAGAAGCCGAGCTATCGCCGGACAAGGCTACCTTGGCCTTGCGCGGTCTTTTGGAAGCGGGTTGAGGAGGCTCCTCCTCGGCATCCTCGGACACCGCCCTCTTCCCTGTTTGGGAGGAATCGTCCTCCTCCCCGTCCTCTCCCTGCTCCTTCTCCTCTTGCGCGGAGGGAGCATTGGTGTCCCCGGATCTAGCACCCGGGGGTTTTCGGGAGCGGAGGCCCTCTCTGGCCTCCCCTTGTTGGTCCTTCTTCTTCTCCTTCCTGTCCGGTGCCTCGTACGGCTCCACGGCCAGCATGGCCATCAGGAGGGGCGCCCTGAGTCCTTCTGGCAGCGGCACCGGACTGTCGGTCCGCTGGGCCTTCTTCAGCCACTTCTGCGGATGAAAAGTAGCAAAGCTGAGTACCTTGTTAAAAGGGAACAGTTCGGATAAAACATACGAAACTTCTCATACCTCCCGTGGGGGATTTGCGGCGTCTAGCCCGATGTCTTCTTCCTCGGCCGGCTAGTCCTTCTGCGGCTTGAATAGTGCCCTCCATAGTTGGGCGTGGGAGGTGCGGAAGAAGCTGCGCACGGTGGCCGGGTCTCCGGGCTTATACTCCCACATAGGGGAAGCCCTGTCCTGGAAAGGGAGAATTCGGCGGCTGAGCATGATTTGGATCACGTTGACCAGTGCGACGCCCTTCTCTATCATTTTGGCAATCCGGCTCTGCAGCAGCACCACCTCCTTATTCGGCCCCCAGTCGAGGCCCTTCTTGGTCCATGAGACCAGCCTTGTAGGGGGCCCGGAGCGGAAGGCCCGAATCGCCTCCCAATTTGCGCGCCTCGGCTCTGTGATATAGAACCACTCCTTTTGCCATATCTTGACGGTCTCGATGAAGGTACCGTCTGGCCACTCCACTCACGGAAGCTTGCTGATCATGGCCCCCCCGCAGTCCGCCTGTTGGCCATCTATTATCTTCGGCTTGACGTTGAAGATCTTCAACCACAGACCGAAGTGTGGCCGGACTCAGAGAAAGGCCTCGCAGACGATGATAAAAGCCGAGATGTGGAGGAAGGAGTTCGGCGCGAGGTCGTGGAAGTCGAGCCTGTAGAAGAACATGAGGCTCCTGACGAAGGGGTGAAGGGGGAAACCCAAGCCCCGGATGAAGTGGGGGACGAATACCACCCTCTCGCCCTGCCGCGGCGTGGGGATGGTCTGGCCCGCCTCCGGAGCATGGTGGGCGATGTCGGCCGGGAGGTAGCCCGCGCTCTTCAACTCCAAAATGGCGCTGTTGGTAACGCTAGAGGCCTCCCACTTGCCCTTGGACCCGGAACCCGCCATTGCTAGAGTGGGCGGGTGGAAGGAAGGATTTCTGAGAGGGCGGATCTGGGCGTTGGAGCTCAAGAGATGGGAAAGGCAATGGCGAAGGGGGGAAATGAGAGCGTACGAAGGGAACGATGGCTGTGCCCCTTTTATGGGCTGTAAAACTCACGGTACTTTTACTGTGCCGCAGTCCTCGCCATTTCCCCCGTGTAACCGTGCCATTATGCGCGCGTGGGGTGAGGCAGATTATTGATCATATCCCTTGAAAACAGGACACGATCTCCATATCGATGGAACGTGCCAGTGAAAACCGCCTCGAACCGCGAATCGAGTTTGTCATAAACCAACTTGCGGTCGTGGCAAGGTGTGACCCTTCGGTAAAAGTTGTCAGATGAGAACACTGTTCACGCCGAAGCGGCTAGCCTTCGGGGCTAAGTTATTATTATACTTCGTTACCGAGGTACAGCTCGGCGTATGTACGACCGAACAATGCTTGAGAATACAACTCGGAGTAATACAGGCCTGTTACCGGTGTCGCAGAGGAAAGTGAACTGGTCCACGAAGCCAATGGTGTTCGGCGTCTACCTCGGCTTCGAAGACTAGTTCGGGGGCTGCTGAGGGTGTCCCGGACTAGGGGGTACTCGGGCTGCCGGCCTATCTCTCATAGGCCGGGCTGGTGGGCCGCCCTCTACACGTCGATGGAAGGCCGGATTGTGGACGACCCCGTGCATCAGAAGGAAACCTCCGAAGACTTGGCGTCTCCTCCAAGAAACAGTTGGCATAATCGGCATGTTTGTCCCCTGATGGTAACCGACCTTGTGTAACCCTAGGACCTCCTGGTGTCTATATAAACTAGAAGGCCTAGTCCGTAGAGGGAGAGATATCATTACCTAGGGTTTAGCCCAGTCGATCTCGAGGTAGATCAACTCTGTAACCTTCATACAACCACATCAATACAATCAAGCAGGACGTAGGGTATTACCTCCTTGAGAGGGCCCGAACCTGGGTAAATCGCTGTCTCTACGTTCCCTGTTACCATCGACTCCTTGACCCATAGTTCGGATCCCCTACCCGAGATCTGCCGGTTTTGGTACCGACACTTCCCAGATCACAAAAAGGTCATGATGCTATTCTTGTCGTCATTGATCAACTCTCCAAAGTTGCACACTTTCTGCCAGTCAAGGAGACGATCACTGCTAGTCAGTTAGCAGAGTTATATATCTCCAGAATTGTATCACTCCACGGTATTCCGAAGGAGATCAGTTCAGACCGTGGCAGCCTCTTCACCTCTCACTTCTGGAATAGTTTCCAACAAGCTATGGGAACTCATATTACCTGGAGTTCAGGTTATCACCCCCAGTCTCAAGGCCAAGTCGAGTGAGTTAATCAAGTGCTTGAAGATATGCTGCGTGCTTTTGTTATATCATTTGGCAAGAAGTGGGAAGAATCTCCCCCGTATGCCGAATTCTCTTACAATAACAGCTATCAAGCAAGCTTGAAAATGGCACCCTTCGAGGTACTTTATGGACGTAAGTGTCGAACCCCTCTGAATTGGTCAGAAACTGGGGGACGGCCGCTCATTGGTCCGGATATTATCCAACACGCTGAAGACAAGTCCGTATTGTGCGGGAAAATCTCAAAGCTGCTTAGTCTCGCCAGAAGAGCAATTATGATCGCAAACACTGGGGATCGATCTATCAACCTGGTGAGCAAGCTTATATGCGTGTTACTCCTATGAAGGGCACTCACCGCTTCGGAATTAAGGGCAAGTTAGCTCCTCGCTACATTAGCCCCTTCCGCATTCTCGCCAGACGTGGACATGTGGCATATAAATTGGAGTTGCCGCCGCAATTCTCTCACATCCACGACGTCTTCCATGTGTCGCAACTTCGCCGTTGCTTCAAGGAATCTCCGCACTGAGCAGTGGATCATGAAATGCTTGATTTGCAAGATGATCTATCTTATAAAGAGCATCCGATCCGCATTCTCGATCAAGCTGAACGTCGGACCCGCCAAAAGACAACCAAGTTCCTGAAAGTGCAGTGGTCAAATCATACTGAAGATGAAGCCACTTGGGAGCGCGAGGATCGTCTTCGCGAGGAATATCCCGACCTCTTTCCTTTTACCTCTTGAATTCTCGGGACGAGAATTTCTTTTAGAGGAGGAGAATTGTAACACCCCTCTGTAATGAGCAACAGTAATCCATCATGTTAATGCCAAGTCATCTTGATTTGCAATGCTTGATCAATGTGGATTAATATCTCATTTCAAATTCTGCCACTGGATTCAATTCAAATTGCAAGTGAATTTTGGAGTTGCACAAAATTTGCTGGAAAAATGTTCATCATTTAGCAAATATTCCTAAACAAATACTTGTTCAGGAAAACAACATCACCATGTTGCTAAAATGAGCATTAGCATTTAAAACAGTGCCATTCCAGCAATTTAAAATGCAAATTCATTTATGAAAATTCCAAATGAATTCAATTCTTTCCCAAACTTTTGTGGCAGAGCCTAAACATGCAAGGGAATTATGAGGCTAAGTTCCACATTTTTATAAAATGTGTTGGAAGCCATAATAACTCCCTATCCCTCTCTGTTATTAACTACAAGAGAAAGTAGAAAGAAAAGGGAAAAACTTACCTGTCGCTCACCTGTGGCCTGGCGCCGGCCCGTCCCTGTTCGTCTACCTGCCCCGCCTCGCTGTCGCGCCCTCCATGGCCGCGCGCGCCTCCGCCGCCCGCAGCTCGCCACCGCGACAGAGCAGGTGGGCTGGGGATAAGAACGGTGCCCGTCCACTCCCCCTGGACGCCGTCGTCACTCCCCTCTCTCTCTCCCAGCGCTCGCTGGCCTCTCTTCCTCCTCCTCACCCGTACGGGCTCGTCGCCGTCCGCCGTCGCAGCCGTGGCCACCGAGCCTCCCTCGCCGCATCTCCGTGTCCACTCGCACCACCGTCGACTGCTACTTCCTCTCCGACCTTGAACACGAGCCCTACGCCACTACATCGCCGGATCGAGGTCGTCGTCCACCTCGGGTCACCGCTGCTCGCCGGCGTCGATCCGCTCTTCTGCAGCTCCTAAGCTAACGCCGGCCTGTCGTGCGCCGCTCGGTGAGCCACCACCTCCCTCCGTTCCCTCCCCGAGCCACGCTTTCCTTCCCTAGCTAGCTGTGCTCGCCGTCGCACTCCGGCAGAAGCTCTGCTTCCGCCGTTGAGCTCGCTGCCGTCGCGTTCGCCCACATCAAGCCGAGCCGCCACCACCGTTGAGCTCCTTGAGCTCCGTAGAACCCGCCAGCGTGCTCCGTTTGCTCGAAATCATCCTGCAGCCGCGTGCCCTTGCTCGACCGAACTCCGGCCGCCGCGGGACCTCGCCGTCCGGCCACCTCTGGTCACTCCCGTGGCCTCGCGCTAGCTCCATTCGATGCGCCGCTTCGTCCTCGTTCGAACGCCACCGAAAATGCGTGATTTGACCCACCGTAGCGAAAACCCAAGCCGCTCCGGCATTCGGCCGCCGAGGAGGAACTCGCCGGAGCTTTTTCCTGCGATGCCGCTGACCTGGCAAGGTGTGGGGCCCACCCAGAGACACTGCCAGTGGGCCCCGGACCCCCGTTTGACTGCGTTGACCAAGGTCAACTGCACTGTTCACCGTTGACCCCTGTCAGGTGGGTCCCCCGTGTCAGAACGTTAGTTAGTGACTAATTACACTTAATTAGTTAGCTCTGTTAATTAGTTAGCTCACTGACAGGCCGAGCCCACTAGCTAATTAGCCTGTTAGTTTAAATTAACCCCCCTGTTAATTCTCACTGTGGCTGATAGCTGGGCCCCACTGGACCCGCTGACTGGTCAACCGTGGACCAGTCAACTGCGGCGTCAGCAGTTGACTGGCCCCACCTGTCAGCCACTGCTGACTGGGTGCTGACTAGGCAGTTGACCCAGTCAACTGGGCCCACTGTCAGCCTCAGTAGCGCTGTGCTGTGTACACTTTCTGTGTGCATTTAGCATTTTCCCTTTTAAATTTCGAAATTAGATTTAATTCCAGGAATTTCAGAAAACTGTTTAAATCTTTGAAAATTCGTAGAAATTCAACCGTAGCTCGGATCGAAAAACTTTCTACATGAAAGTTGATCAGAAAAACGAGACGAATCTGAATACGTGGTCAAACTGCTTGACCATCACTCCTACCTACCTGAACATGGAACCTTCCCCTCCAGTTCATTATACCGAAATCCGCCTAAACACCGGGAAAATATCCCAGATATTTTCCCGCTTCGTCTGCGACATGTAGCAATGCATTAGGTCACCAATAACACTGCATCCTGTCATGCCATGCATCTATGTTGCATTTATCTGCCTTTATTTATTGTTTCTTCCCCCTCTTCTTCCCCGTTAGACTCCGAGACCGACGCAGCTCCGGTGACCGGCGACACCACTGACGACCCCTCCTTTGCCGCAGAGCTTCCAGGCAAGCAAACCCCCTTGACGCATGCCTATATCACCTATTCTTTCTCCCTCCTGCTTGCATTAGAATTTGCTACTGCTATTGGTTTATCTTATTCTGATGCATAGCCTGTTCTTGTAATTGCTTTTGATACTATACCTGATATCCAAAATGCTTAGTATAGGTTGGCAGTAAACCATCAGTGGCCCCTCTTCTTTGCTCTTAGTTGCCCCGCTTAGTTACTTGTGTCCCGTTCGATGTGATCGACGGGCTGAGACCAGCACATCACCACACACACCCCTAAGTTGCTCGACTCTGCAGAGCTAACATCGAGTGCCGAGGGTGATACCTCTTATCTCACTCCCGATGATGCCTCTGTAGTACAGCTAGTTGGTTGTGGGTTACCGAGGGTGATTCCTCTTTCACCACCTCCGATAAAGCTTCTGTCGTGCAACTCCGCAAGTGTGAATACCACCGAGGGTGATTCCTCTGGGTTCACCTTGACGGATACATCGAGTGGGAATCCAACGAGGGTGATTCCTCGGATTCCTGCTTGATGTTATGGACACACGGATACTTGAACTTTATTACAATTACCTGGATAAAGTCGGGTCGGCCCCGAGGGGTACCCGCGAGAGATGTGGAATCGGGTTGACCATGAGGGTACCCGAGACATGAATACGTGGCACGGCCGGGCATTCCTAGCCCTTGCCGTAAGTCCACGAGACGGGGCGACGGGGTCACATGATCATGAGTCTCTGCTTGTCACCGCGAGCTACCAACACACTAAGGGTTAGGATATGTGATCTGAGTAGGCCT
Organism: Elymus sibiricus; assembly: GCA_039707655.1. Lineage (NCBI taxonomy): Eukaryota > Viridiplantae > Streptophyta > Magnoliopsida > Poales > Poaceae > Elymus > Elymus sibiricus. Next base: position 353,799,850 of record CM077664.1, read on the forward strand.
CTGGCCTTTTCGCACTAACCAGCACGTGGGAATAATATGGGTACTCGGCGTCGTGGTATCAGCCGAAGTTCTTCAGATGTCAGCGATTGAGCGGCGCGTGCCGGGTTGGACTGGGAACGCCCGCGCTTGTATTAAGGGGGCGAGGTCTGCTCCCGGCCGCCCACGCAACGCGCAGGAGTGCAAAGGGTGATGGGCCCAAGACCCCTTCGCACTTAGGATGTAGACCGGTGTGCTGGCCTCTCTGTTGAGCCTAGGTAGGGCTACGACGTGTCGATCATCCGAGGCCGGGCATGGACCGAGCAAGTGTGTCCGGCCAGAGTTAATCGAGGGTGTTGGGTAAGTTGGTGCACCCCTGCAGGGAAGTATATCTATTCGAATAGCCGTGTCCACGGTAACAGGACGCTCGGAGAATATCCCGATCTTCTACAACTAGAAATGGGTGAATATATTGGCTCCGGGATCGCTTTCTCGCAGGGAGTCAAGGAAGGATCTCTGAGCGTGGTTACTTGTACTTGCTACTACTACTTTAATTATGTACTAATCTGCACTCTTCTTATGCTGCAAGACGCTCAAGATGCTAGTCTTCGATAGGCTCGGCCTTCCCCTCTATTCTGGCATTTCTGCAGACAAGTCCACATAAACAGCCTTCCTTTGATAATATTGCATAACTAGACTAGTTCTGATGTAAGTCTTGCTGAGTACTTTGGATGAGTACTCATGGTTGCTTTGCTTCCCTTTTTCCCCATACCCGAATGATGCGACCAGATGACGGAGCCCCGGGGCCAGCTGCCCCAGCCGACGACTACTACCACTACTACCCCTCTGGCGGATACTACTACTACGAGGAGCCCTCCGACGACCAGGAGTAGTTAGGAGGCACCCAGGCAGGAGGCCTGCGCCTTTCGATCCAGTGATTTGTTTTGCCCCGCCTTCTTAAAGGCCTATCTGTTTAACTTTATGTCTGTACTCAGATATCTAATGCTTCCGCTGATGCTTGTATGACATCGAGCTTATGTATTCGAGCCCTCGAGGCCCCTGGCTTGTAATATAAAGCTTGTATGACTTTTATTTGTGTTTAGAGTTGTGTTGTGATATCTTCAAGTGAGTTCTTAGGCTTGATCGTGTGCCTTTGCGTGTATGATTAGTGCACGATTAAGTCGGGGGCGTCACATGTAGCACACAGACCACACAGGGAGGGATCGAAGACCGAAACGGGTCATACAGATGAGCCGACGCCGGAACAGATGTCAGTAGCCGAGTTGCCGTGTAACTGCCGCGCCTAGGGGGCAGGACCACACCACGCCGCCGCCTTCCAAGATCGGAGTAGCAGCCACGCTGGGCTGCTGCCCCCAACCCGCGTCGCCCACCGAGATTGAAGCGTCAGATCCGGACGGGCACGCTCCGTCGGACCACCACCACCGATGCACACAGCCGAGAGTCGCCGCCGGCTCACGCCGCCTGCCGCCCGCCACCCGCGCCGCCGGACCAGCCACCAGATCTGGAACTCCACCGAGCCGCCCCGGAGGTCGCAGCCAGCCGATCCAGACCTCATGGACGCCATCACTGTTGCATGCCTACCCCACCACCCTACAGCCGCCAAAGCTCTGCTGTACCAACGCACGTCGGGCGCCGCCGCCATGCCCCATGCCATAGCACGGCGTCCCTGTAGAGCGGCCGCGCCCCGCGCCGCGGCCCGCCACAGGAGGAGGAAGGAGTGAACGACAGAAGAGAGAAGCAAAGATATAAAGGTAAAAAAACAAAACATCAAGCTTAGCAAAATTCAAAAATGTACTTCTAATTCCGAGTTCAAATGCTTTTGTGTGAACAGTAAAATCCAAAAAAGTAGAAAATATTTCTTTTTTTACAACAAACCTAGTTTTCTGCCTACGTGCAATTTTTTGTGTGTTGAAATGACATTTCGTGGAGTTTTGGAAAAAAATAACAAAACCATCACTACATAATGCTTTTGAAAATAGTATTTTTGGAGCTCAATTTTGTTATTTTTCCCCATACCTTTCACAAAAGTGATTTCATTTCAAAAATTTGCACGCAGGAACATAAGTCTACAATGTTTGTTGTAAAAAAAACTTGGCTCGAATGTTTTTACTATTTTTTTATTTTACTGCTTACTGCTTACGAAGAAGCATTTGAGCTCGACTGTAGAAACTCTATGTCCAGCAAAATTGGGCTATTCACATATCTGCCACGATTTTGGGCCTTACATTTTTTTTTTGAGGTAATTTTGGGCCTTACATGGAGTAGCTAGCCAACCTAGGGAGCAACTAACAGGAGTGTGTTGGGCACTCCCTCTGGACTTCTTTTTTTCTGTACGCGCTTTCGGCCTTTTTGCAGTTTCTTTGTGAAAAAAAGTTCGAAGATCTCGGCACGAGAAATCGAATGTTGAAAACGGTTTGGGATCTAGTTTCGAAGATCTCGGCACGAGAAATCCAATGTTGAAAGGTTCGGGATTTGGACGCACGATTCAAGAGATATAATATTTTGAATAAATGAATCTACGTAAGAAGGGAAACTCCCATGTTATGACAAGTTGCGAACCGCTTTTCAGCGCCAGAGAAGGTGGGAGCGACCTTTTCAAGGCGTAACCTTTACTTGAGATATCGGCCAACCAGCTAACGCACACCCCTCTTCCCCTGCGCACCCCTTTGGGCCGGCCCATGTGCGGGGGGCGGGACGCACCCTATTTTTCCGTTTCATTTTTATTGCTTTTTGTATTTTATTTTGCATTTTGATTTTTTTTCTTTAAAATAATATTGTATTTCAAAAATTTCCTAATTTTTAAAAATTGTGAATTCTGAATTTTATTTCAAGAAATCATAAAATGTCCGTGGATACAAAAAATGTTCATCGTTTTTTTTTGCATATTCAGAAAATGTTCACAAATTTTAAAAAATGTTCGGGAAATAATAAACGTTCATGATTTTGGTAAAGGATAGCATATTAAAAAAAATGTTCATGAATTTAAACATCTGTTCGCGTACAAAAAATGTTGATGGATTTTTAGCAAGTGTCCACAAAATTCAAAAATTGTTCGTGAGTTACAAAAAAAGTTCATCGACTAAAAAATGTTAGTTGGTTAAAACAATGTTCAAGGATTCAAAAAATACTCGCAAAACAAAAAAGATGTTCATGAATTTACTGTTCGCTAATCGAAGAAAATGTTTGTCGATTAGAAAATGTTCACTGAAAAAATGCTCACGAGTTTAAGAAAAAAATGTTCACTATTTCACAAGTGTTCACATATTCTAAAAATGTTCACGAATATGTACAAAATGGTTGCAAATTTCGAGAAGCAAATATTTGTACCTCCACGAGATGCAAAACTGTGCTTCTCGTGGAAGAAAGAGAAGCACAAATGTGCTTCTCTGTGCTTCTCTTGGAAGCAAATAAAATTTGCAATTTACCCCATTTCTCAATAAGCACAGTTGTGCATCTCGCAGAACCAAATCTATATCTCTATGAGAAGCAAATTTGTCCTTCACATGGAAGCAAAAAAACACTATTTTTTCGCTTTCTGAGAAGCACAGCTGTGCTTCTCGTGAAAGCAAATCTGTGCCTTCATGAGAAGCGAATATGTGCTTCTCGTGGAAGCAAAAAAAAATCGTGACTTTTTTTTTACCCTTCCGAGACGCACAGTTGTGCTTCTCACGAAAGCAAATTTCTGCCTCCAAATTTTTTTTCACGATTTTTCCCTTTTTCGAGAAGTACAGTTGTGCTTCTCGTGGAACCAAAACTATGCCTCCATGGAAAGCAAATATGTGCTTCTCGTGGAAGCAAAAAAAAAAGTGCGTGCATTTTTTTGCAAATTGTTTTTTTTCTCTAAAACCTAGAGAAAGTCAGGAGTAAACTGAAAACCAAAAAATAAAAAACTTATCTAAAACCCAAAAACGCGTAAAAAAAGAAAAAAAAATCTAGGAGGAGTGCCCAGCATGCGACACGTGGCGTCGGCTGGACGTACCACTTGACGCGCTCTCAGCCCACAAAAATAACCCATACGGGGCTCCCGGAAAGGATACCCTTTAGTTAGTTGCTCTATACTATTTGGCGACGTACGTGCCAAATTGGACCTGCCGCTAGGCTTACCATGTGCTTCTCTCTTAATATGAAAAAGATAGAAAAGCTTTACTCGAAAATGAAAAGGAAAAAAAGGCTCACTTCCATCTTTCAGAAAAAAAAATCTAAAAAAACCTTTTCACTATACCCAGCCAACATGTGCTACATGGCATAGCTGGCTGCTCGCCCCTTCTTTCGGCCTTAATGGATTTAATATGGAAAGTGTGCTAATCCTGAACTCAGGTGAACAGTAAAATAAAAAAAAAAAAAAAAACTGATTTTTTTGTGCGAAATATTGACAAATGCTTTGATAGCTTGCAAAATTTTATCATGAAATGACATTCGTGAAAGTCGTGACAAAAAAAAACCGATGCTCCGAAATCTGTTTCTAAATAACATTTTGGAGCATCAATTTTGTTTTTTTGCCCCATTTTCCACGAATGTCATCTGATGATAAAATTGTGCAAGGTATCAAAACATTTTTCTGTGTTTCACACCAAAAAAATAATCAGATTTTTCTGAATATTGTTTTCAATTTCTTTTAATTTTACGGTTCGCCCGAGCTCACATGATTATGAGCTCGGATTCATAACAGACTTAACAGCCGCGTACGTTTAATATGCATATGCATGCAGTTATATATTATGTTATCCTCTTTTTCGAGAAAAAAACAGCTACGTATTGTGCTTGTGAATGACATCCATGCATGCGTCTCGCCGTTTCCTCGGCAAAGGTACACGCGCGGATGTATCTGGTGCATCGGGGCAATTGGTGCTACCGGTGGACCGGTCCCCCGTTGCACATTCAAAAATGTTCGAAAAACTCTGGAAAACTTTTTAGTGCATTGGCACGACATCAATGTATATTGTCACAAAAATTTAAATCAAAATTCAAAACATTGCTCAAGATACAAAATTGACAAATTTAACACTGAATAGTACATAACACAAGTTGGGCGTTAGTTTTGGCCCATTAGCACATTCATGTCAAATTTGCCATTTTTGTATCTCAAGCAATGTTTTGAATTTTGATTTGAATTTTTGTGACAACATACATTGATGGTGTGTTAATGCACTAATTTTTTCGAATGTTTTCAAACATTTTTGAATGTGCAACGGGCTCCGGTGCACCAGTAGCACCAATTGCCGGTGCACCAGATACGTTCCCGGTACACGCCGGCGCGAACGGGCGCTCGCACTCACCGATGCATGCACCGTCCAGTCGATGGGCGCGCGCGGGGGCCGGCTGCTCGTGTGATGCGCGCGATTAATGCAGACCAATCAACCACTCCCCGTTTATAAGAAAGAACCACACAAGCTGCCACACCCGTCAGCCATTATTCCCGGCGACGAAATACTGACTCCGTTCTTTCCAGGCTTCACCATGTCCGGCTCCTCCCTGCCTTCTGTCCGTGGCGGTGACGGCGGCGGCATGCCGTGGCAGACCGCTTCGGCCATCGTTGCCCGACCACTGCCCATCTCCGGCTCGCACGTCCTCAAGATCGACGGCTACTCCCGCACCAAAAGCCTCGTCAGCGGCAAAGGCGTCACGTCCGAGACCTTCGTTGTTGGACGCCATCGCTGGTTCATGAGGTACTTCCCGGACGGCCACTCGGCCGACCAAGGTGGTTGGATATCCATCTATCTCCATCTTGTTCACACCGATAGTGACGACGAAGTCAATGCCCGCTGCAAGATCAGTTTGCTCGACCAGGACGGGGAGCCGCTGCCGTCGCATGGCGCGGACAGCCAAACATGCCACACCTTCTCGAGCAACACAGAGCCATGGGGCTGTCCTCGGCTCATCACCAGGAAGGAGTTGGAGGAATCGGTTTACCTCAAGGACGATGTTTTCAGTGTCAAGTGTGAAATCATGGTGCCCAGGGAGATCTTCACGGAGCCCATCTCGCTGCTTGTCGCCGCACCACCTTCTGACATGCACTGCCATTTTGGCCGGCTCCTCTCCAGCGGGGAAGGGGCTGATGTCACGTTTGAGGTGGGAGGCGAGACGATTGCGGCGCACAGGTGCATGCTTGCCGCTCGGTCATCGGTGTTCATGGCGGAGCTTCTTGGACAGGAGAAGAAGGAGAAGGCCGATGCTGCTTGTGTGCGCATCACTGGCATGGAAGCTGGAGTGTTCAAGAACATGCTCCATTTCATTTACACAGACTCACTGCCAGACATGGAGGAGGGTGAAGCCGTAGTGATGGCTCAACGTCTGCTTGTACCGGCGAACAAGTATAAACTCGAGAGGTTAAAGTTGCTTTGCACGCAGAAGCTCTGCAGATACATGGACAAAGACTCGCCCCAACCATGTGGCGGAGCCTCATCAACCATTAGTGAGGGTTGTTTGATGAGTGTTCTTCTTCTGTTATTCAGCTGCCATGTCTCCAGACATCCCACCAGCAGCACTACTTGGAGCCGGAGGAGATTTTGCTGCCTGTGATGATTGTTGGTCCTTTCTCGGCCTCCCACACGGTCTCTTGATCGATGAAGTTGGAGTTGCTTCTGAATCCGGTTGTTTTTCCTTCCTCTTCCTCCCACGCCCTGGTCGCGGCGGCTTCTTCCTTGGCCTCCCACGCCCTCTCTTGGTCCCCGACGAATTGCCTCCCCCGGATCGCATAGGCATAGCACCTCCAGTCTGAGAACTTGCCTTTATGCTGACGATGCTGCCTTATTCATCAACCCCCTTGCCAGCGACCTTCAGACTGTCTCGTGCATTTTGAATATTTTTGGATCCATCTCTGGTCTTAAAGTCAATCTGAACAAATGTGTTGCCTATCCTATTAGGTGTGATAATTTAAATCTGTCGGAAATTCTGGCTCCATTTGGAGGCACTCAGGGATCCCTGCCTTGCCGCTACTTGGGCCTTCCACTGAGCTTCAGAAATCTGAGGAAGATTGAGATGCAACCTATCCTAGACATGTTCGCTTCTCGGCTGAAGCCCTGGAAAGGGAAGCTCATGACAAGGAAGGGCCGCCTTGCTCTTGTCAATTCTGTCTTGACTGCGCTCACTACATACAACTTCACGATTTTCCCTCCTCCAAAGTGGCTGATCAAGAAGATTGACCGTCTTCGTCGCGGTTTTCTTTGGTGTGGGGAAGAGGAAGCACATGGCAGCAAGTGTTTGGTCAGCTGGCAGAAAGTTTGCTCACCTAAAGACTGCGGTGGTCTCGATGTCAAAGATCTGGAAAGGTACAGTCGGGCTCTTCGACTGCGTTGGCTATGGCTCGACCGGGACAGTCTTGAGAGGCCGTGGAAGGGGCTGCCGGTGCCATGCGATGATATTGATAGGAACTTGTTTGCTGCATGTATCAAAATCCAACTTGGTAATGGTGAAAAGGTCTCTTTCTGGAAGGATAGGTGGCTGATGGACTGCTCGCTTCAGGATTTTGCTCCGGATCTCTTCAAGCTTGCCTGGAGGAGAAATGTTACCGTAAAGGATGGACTGCTTAATGCTCAATGGATGAGAGGGCTTCAAAGACTTAGCTCGGCTGAGATGTTTGACTCCTTCCTGCTCATTTGGATTAAGGTTCAAGAGGTTCGGCTCTCGAATGAGGATGACTGTTTCTCCTGGACACTCACTACGGATGGCTCCTACTCTGCTAAGTCGGCATATGACATTCAATTCTTGGGACACATCAAACGCCCGGGATTGCAGAAAGTTTGGATGACTAAGGTTGAGGGGAAGATCCAATTTTTCCTGTGGCTTGTTCTACAAAATAGGCTATGGACTGCTGACCGCCTATCGGCAAGAGGATGGCCCCACAATGATGTTTGCTCTTTGTGTGATCAGCTGCCGGAATCCATTGGACATTTGCTGCTGGACTGTCCTTTTGCAAAGCAGGTTTGGTTCTCCTTCAGCAGCACCCAGGCTCGTGCATCTACTGATGCTCTGCGTAGCACCTCTATTTCCGGCTGGTGGAGGAAGACATCTAAAGGCATCACTAGCAAGGGCTCTAGAAAAAGAATTGCATTTGCTGTCTATACGATCTGGAACATATGGAAAGAAAGAAACATACGGATTTTCGAGAACACGAGGGCCTCTCACGTTGAGGTGGCCAGGATGATCCTAGATGATCTTCATGTACTGAGTTTAGCTCATCGCGAGTAATTTTCCTAGGTTTTTTGTTTTCCTTATCTGTAACTGGATTTCCAGTGATTGTACAGTTTTTCCCCCTACTATAATGATAAAAGCAGAGCTCCTGCTGTTTCCGTCAAAAAAAAAAGTGCAAGCTTGGGTGGGTGCGGCTGCTTGTGATGGCCCAGGTTCCTGTAGCTTGGGCTTCTTCCTTGGTCTCCCACGCCTCTCTTGGTCGATGGGGAGGAAGCATCCAGCAGCACAGAGCAACCAGCATTCTCGTCCTCCACCAGCATTCTCTTGGTCCCCATTGTTGGAGTCGGAGGAGAGTTTGGTGCTTGTGATGATTGCTGGTCCTTTCTCAGCCTCTCTTCCCTCTCTTGATTCCAGTTTTAGGAGTGGACCTTGCTGCTGGCGGTGTCTCCTTTGTTGGCCTCACACGCAGTCTCCTGGTTCCTATCGACACATCATCAGCAGACATTGTTGGAGTCGGAGGAGAGTTTGGTGCTTGTGATGATTGTTGGTCCTTTCGCGGCCGCTCCCGTGGTCTCTTGATCGCCGCAGTTGGGGTTGCTTGTGAATCTGGTTGTTTGTCCTTCCTCGGCCTCCCAAGCGGGTTTCGCGGCGGCCTCTTCTTCCGTGGCCTCCCGCGTCCTCTCTTGATCCCCGATGAATTGCCTCCTCCAGATCGCATAGGCATAACACCTCCATTCTGAAAAGTCCAAGCTTGGCCTCTGTTGGCGACTAGGGAAGCATCCAGCAGCACAGACCAGCCAGCATTCTCCTTCGAGTCCAAGGAGGAAGCTTGCACACCGTTTTGTCCGAGGTCCGCGGTGTGAACGTCTCCAAGGAGCTGCTGCTTACCCTCCTCCTCCTGAATATTGTGAGGGAGCGGTGAGTTAGGGTTTGGTTAGAGAATGAAAGAATGGATGGAGTAAATTAAAAAAGAAGATACCTTTGGCTTGAGCAGGAGGTGGTTTTGGTCTTCTTCTTGTTGCTCCTCCAGCTGATGCTGATGCTCCCCCTCCTCCTCCTGAATATGGATAGATTATAGATCCATCGCATTACATTGTGAGGGAGCGGTGAGCTAGGGTTTGGTTAGAGAATGAAAGAATGGATGGAGTAAAGTAAAAAAGAAGATGCCTTTGCTTTGAGCAGGAGGCGGTTTTGGTCTTCTTCTTCTTGCTCCTCCAGCTGATGCTGATCCTGGATGGATCGCGTGCGCAGACACACCCTGGAGCGTCAAAAAAAAGAAAAAGAATACCATCTTATGTCTTATGTCTTGCACATAGCTCAATTAAGAATCTTTCAAAATGTGATAATGAAAACTTGTAAAAAATAAAGGCTAGAATACATAATACACCATAATAATGTGACACCACAATGATTCCAGTTTACATGATCCGTTTTTCTAAATAGTGACACCACAATGATTACATGATCTGTTTTGCTCAAATAGTGACAGCATATCCAGTCCAGTAGTTTGAAGCTACACAACAGTTAAGCAGAACTCCATGACAAGTTGCAAATAATGAAGAAGGATTATCGCAAAACACTCTTGTAACAGGACTACGGATAACAAGCAACACTGTGAAGCATCTTTTATTGGATGATACAATGTGAACTGAAAACATGATTATAAAAAACGGCAATCTAGCAGAGGATAAATCAACTCGTTAATATCAAGTGCAGCCAAAAGTTTAAGAAACAGAAAATGTTAATATCAAGTGCACCACCAGATTCGGTTACAAGTTACCAGATCATGCATGCTTTAACGAACAGAAAATAACAGATAAGTGAAACATTTTTTTGAAAAAAAGTAGATGGTCAAACAACGCTTGCAAAGCTCCTGGTAACTTGTAACCGAATCTGGTGGAGCACTTGATATTAACATTTTCTGTTTATTAAACTTTTGGATGCACTTGATATCAACAAGTTGATTGATCCTCTGCTAGATTGCCGTTTTTAATAATTATGTTTTCAGTTCACATTGTATTATCCAACAAAAGATGCTTCACAGTGTTGCTTTTTATCCGTAGTCCTGTTACAAGAGTGTTTTGCGATAATCCTTCTTCATTATTTGCAACTTGTCATGGAGTTCTGCTTAACTGTTGTGTAGCTTCAAACTACTGGACTGGATACGCTGTCACTATTTGAGCAAAACAAATCATGTAATGATTGTGGTGTCACTATTTAGAAAAACGGATCATGTAAACTGGAATCATTGTGGTGTCACATTATTATGGTGTATTATGTATTCTAGCCTTTATTTTTTACAAGTTTTCATTATCACATTTTGAAAGATTCTTATTTGAGCTATGTGCAAGACATAAGACATAAGCTATGTGCAAGACATAAGACATAAGCTGATATTCTTTTTTTTTTGACGCTCCAGGGTGTGTCTGTGCACGCGATCCATCCAAGATCATGGATCAGCATCAGCTGGAGGAGCAATAAGAAGAAGAAGACCAAAACCGCCTCCTGCTCAAGCCAAAGGCATCTTCTCTTTTACTTTACTCCATCCATTCTTTCATTCTCTAACCAAACCCTAACTCACCGCTCCCTCACAATGTAATGCGATGGATCTATAATATATCCATATTCAGGAGGAGGAGGGGGAGCATCAGCATCAGCTGGAGGAGCAAGAAGAAGACCAAAACCGCCTCCCGCTCAAGCCAAAGGCATCTTCTTTTTTACTTTACTCCATCCATTCTTTCATTCTCTAACCAAACCCTAACTCACCACTCCCTCACAATATAATGCGATGGATCTATAATCTATCCATATTCAAGAGGAGGAGGGGGAGCAGCACCTCCTTGGAGACGTCCACACCGCAGACCTCGGACAAAACGGTGTGCAAGCTTCCTCCTTGGACTCGGAGGAGAATGCTGGCTGCTCTGTGCTGTCCATTTGGAGTAGGATTTGTAAGTGAATGTTTATCTACTGTTGTACTCAAGTTAACTTGAATTAGGTCGGATGAATCAGGTACTTCTGCCATTGGCATGAACAGATCAATAGGGCATGCATACTATACTGCCACTTCTGCTTCAGAAGTAAAACTTTTCTATCTTTGATTATGTCTCTAAGAAAAGTATTAAGGGAAACCAGCTATGAGGATAAATAAATGACCAAATTTAGAAGTGTGTGCTTCAGGTACCTGTCGGCAACGACATCACCAGCTGGTCTCTGAAGAACACATCCAACTCATCCTGCTATCCTGCTACCTCTGGCCACCCCAAGCCTGAAATCCGCGACACTCCATCCAACCTCTGCCTGGCAGTAAGGCGAAACCAAGATCGATGTCATGATAAAGCTTTCCAAAAAACCCAGTGTTCTTAACTAATGAATTACAAAAATAGGTGCAAGCTTATATGAACAATTCAGCATCAAACCCTTTAGGCATTTAAACTAACATGTCTATCCCAGAAAACTAAAATGCGTTGAACCTTGGCTTCGGCAGAACCTATTTCATGACAAAACAATCATGAAATTCTATCAGGTGACTGCAGAAGATTGTATAATTAACCAAAAGAAGTAAAAGACGATATTATATTGTATCCAACTAGGACAATGCCCGTGCGTTGCAACGGGATATAAATATTCTAGTACGTTAGCTCGTGATTTACCTGTCCATATAAATGCAAGTGTGTAAATAAATGTTTATCAAATCCTGCCCATATTTACCTTTAATTAGTTTGATGAGAAGTTTGATAAGTAAAAGTTGGATAGTTAAATTAAGATGGAATTGGTTCAGAAGATAAGTAAATTAAGGTGGTTGATTAGCATTGGGAAAGCTACGGACAAAGGGTGTGGTGGGACAGAAAAATCGACAGGACGATTTTTTTTTATGAAGGGACGTGGTGGGGCGGGGAAGAACCGGCTGCCAAAGCGTTCTGCTGGCAAGAAACAGGACGCTTCTCTTTTTTAAATTAGTATACTCCCTTTATAAACAAATATAAGACCTTTTAGATCACTACTTTAGTGATCTAAAACATCTTAAATTAGTTTACAGAGGTAGGTAACAGCCCCTTGCATTGCAAGGGGTGAACATTATGTATGGGTGGATGATATATTCACGCTATGCTATCAAGAATGAACACAACCAAAAATTTCAATGTGATAAACCTTACTTTTGTTAAGCATCATGTAATGCATGTATTTGTTTTTCAATATAAAGATATATAGTTGGTATATGGTTGAATGCCTCATGCTATATGTCATCAGAGCCTTACTCAATTTCCTTTTGCCCATAAAAACAATATAATATGTTGAATATGTATCACGAAATCACTACAAGTCCACACATCAGGAGCAACCTCTTGCAATATTTACCTGGCTATTTTCAAGGCCGGCCTATAATCTGACATGTCACCCTGATTTTGCATCCGTTTCCAGAAAGTCTTCTCCACTGTTACCTAAATGTATGCTTGATAGAACATGCCAAAAAATAATAAAATTATGCAACAAAGAATGGTCTCAAATTTAGGAATTCCTTGCTCGGAATTCAATCATTCACCCTGGAAAGATGTGAGGAAGACGAGCCAATTGAGGAGAGGCCGACAGGTGCTCTCCCTCCACACCGATCCATGCCCGACTATGAGGCAAAATTAAACTTCAATGCATGTTAGCCCAGAATCTTCATACGTACTGTATTGTGTGCATATATCTCTTCAATCGCCAATACTAAATGGGAAAGAAAATAGCATCTCCGTCCGCTTAACTTTGTCACGCAAGGCCCGGGCATCCACCACCTCTCCTCGCCGGACGTCAGGGCCAAGTTGTCGCAGCTATCCTTGTGCCTCTTGTCTTGAAGCACCAGAACTCGGTCTTCTAAAAGCCGTCCAGGATCTCCTGCGCGCACAGCATCAAACTAAGCCACGTGAACGGCGATTCTTTCATAGACTCCATCTCTCGGAAGGCGAGTAGGATGTTAGGCCTAGCTAATCTCATGCAACGTTTGTTGTTTTTCTGTTTAGAATAAGGAAAGAATAATGTGTGCATGGTCGTGATGTGACCCATGAATGCACGTACGTAGTGGGGAGCTGCTCCTAGCACGCATCTCTCCTTTCCTTTCTTTTCTCCGGGTCGTTGGCACACTGTGAGACGCAGTCGCCGGATGGAGCGCGGATCATGGCGTCCCGGCCGGGAGGTTGCTATAGCTTCTTTGTGTGTACTCGCATAATGGGGAATTTGAGGATTTGCTCCACGTTTCCCAGCACTTTGAGGAATTGCCCTCGTTTTCCTTGTAACTGATAATTTGCCACAGCTTTGCCTGCAGTTTGATGATTTGCCCTTTTTAACCGCTTCACTCAGTTTTTAGAATACGCAGCAAAACGGATGACCAATTTACCCTTCAATTCAGATTTCTCTTTGCCTGCTTGCTGCGTGGCGGATATGAGACACGGCCACAAAACTACATAGACATGAAATCGGCATGGGCATCATAGTCTACTCATTGGAAGAAGCTAGCCAGAACAAACTTTGATTCATTGAAGCAGAAATCAAGAAAATTGATTGCTAGTATTGCGTCTCTCGGTTCAGTCGTACAATACTTTACTGAAAAAAGACAACGAACAGAGGTGGTTGCTGGTCACAGCCGCCGGGCCTATCTTGCATGGTCGCGCGCCCTGCAAGCTGACCATGTTACTGCTCGGTGCATATGGCCGTTGCTGCTTGTCCACGCCGCCGGTAGCTGCTGCTTGTCGCAGTTTGTCCATGCCACCGCTAGCTGCTGCTTGTCCGCGCCGCTGTTCAGGTCGTTGGATCCATCGCTCGTACACCACGCAGTGCAAGTAGCCGAAGCCGGCGCCACCAAGTTACAGTCGAGAGAGGTGAGTTGAAGGAGATGGACCGAGGCAGGGCCTCGGAGAAGGGGACAGGGAAAAGTGCAGCTAGCCTCCCGGTCGCTGCCGCTGTTTAGGTAGTCTCCGTCGAAGAGATTTCCGCCGCAACAATGCACCGTCGCCTGACGCTTGGGAGGGAAAGTCGCCGCCGCCGCCCGCCGCGATTTGGTCGGCATCGGGAAAGACGAGAGATGGGGCTCGATCATGTGTATTGCAGGGGCGTTTCAGACATTTTTTGTTGGTCCGTCCTGACGGGGGCAAATCATCAAAATGCAGGCAAAGCTGTGGCAAATTATCAGTTACAAGGAAAACGAGGGCAATTCCTCAAAGTGCTGGGAAACATGGGGCAAATCCTCAAATTCCCTTCGCATAAACGAATGAAAAGATAACAGAAAACGCTGCGACGTTGGCAGCACAAAAATTCCTTTGCCTGTGTAGCGTCTCGTTCTTCTCCTACAACGTCTTGAAGAGTTCGGCAACAACAAAGGGACTCGGATTTTACAAGCAGCATGTTGTCGAGCTTCTCGATCGAGGGCAGGGAGGTTGACGTAGATGTCAGATCTCGGCCTGGTCGCCATCACCTGACGGAATCAGAATGCACATAGTACGTTGTCGTTGCTTTGCCGGTGACATGAATGCATATTTTCAAGCCATGGTACTGATGTTTCAATTCCTCACCTCTCGGGTTGGACGGGAAGAACTCGACGATGTAGTCGTAGACCCAGATCGAGCAGGCAGTCCATCTCGACTCCTTCTCCGCCGGCAGCGGCTCCAGTCTGTGGCAGCTCCCGAAAATAGTGGCTGCGAGTAGGGGAAAGCAATGGATATTATCAGCGTCCTCTGTTCTATTGGTAATTAACCTCTTCCACACAAGGACACGCCGGCATGATTAATTACTTACTGTGTAGGTTGGTTATGGCAGCGACGGTGGAGACGCCCTTGCCGCCACCAGACATGTCTTGCCCGAGCACGAGCTTCCAGAACCTCTGCGGGGTCCCTGCGTCATGCCCGCATCGAACTGCTCGCTCGGCGAGCCGACCACCACACCACCGCTGCAGGGCCCCGTCGCCGCTCGCCTCGCACACCGACCGCGCCTTGACCGGCCAGTACCGCGGCTGCTCTCCTCTGTGCTCTCGCTCATTCTCTCTCATCTTCCACAACGACACAAGAAAGGACGAGACTTGGAGGCAACCCCTCCTCTAGATCAGATGGAGCCGGGCTGTAGATCGGGCAGGGCAGGTTTGGAAGAAATAAAAACAGGAAACCGAACGGGGGTCACGGGAGCAATTAATTACCGGATTAATTAAGGGAATCAGACGTAACCAACCTGATAGGAGAGAAAACCGGTGGAGGGAGGAAAGAAAATCGATGGTGTGGAAGGAAAGAAAATCAGTGGGGGCTTGGGGGTCGTACGAGGAGGTTAGACGAAGGGAGGGGGACGTAAGAGGGGAGAGGGAACATTACGTTTTTTTAAGGTAGTAGAGATAGTAGAGACTAACCGAATAACCAAGCAGACTAACGGGGTGGAGAGGCATACACGGCATCAGGTACATTGACGGTCACAGCTAGCGACGCCTGTGTGGAGAGTTGTGGTCGCTGCTACCAGTACAACAGCTGTGTTGTCGGAGGAATTGATGGTGCGTTGTATACGTCATCCTGCGGCTCAAACCTTCTCGAGACAGGTCAGAGGCATCTAAGAAATAAGAGAAAAGTAGGGGGAAAAAAGAAGATGGTGATTTGGTTAATTGAAAGGAACCATAGTTTGCAGGGAAGGGAGACGCGTTTGCAACTCGGTGCTCACCCTCACCGTAGCCGTCAGGTAGCAAGAATTTGTGCACGCGCCGGGATCCTCTTACTCCCATATCATATATATGCTCCCTATGCCCCATCCCGCCGCATCCACGAGCTATAGATCTTTGGGGGAGCAGACCACTACTGCTTCTATGCTGAAGGTACTACAACAGGTAAAACGGCATCATGAATTAAATTTTATGAAGAAAAGTAACCTTCAGCAAAAGAAGGTATTTAGTCTATGCAAAAACAATACTACGGTAAAATACATGATAAATACATGATAATGCCTAGTCGAACTGATGCATCTGGGAGCCACAGATGGCAATAGGACAGTACCAAAAGGACCTACTATTCAATTCCAGTCTCTAGAGAACAAAATCACATTGCTCCTATTTTTTCTTAAAATAATAAAACAGTACTAAAGAGCCGATATTCGGAGTCTGAGAGCTCACCATTTAAATGAGAATTCTAAGCAAAAAATGGGAGTGCAGGGAGGTCACCATTTAAGTCAAATAGGTAAAATCAACCTTCACAACAATGAAAAATAAATTCTATTTGGAAAGGGTGTTTTCGGGAGCTTCCCACCACTCTGCTCAATGAACAAGACGTTATTGTCCTGAATCATCAGCTAAAACATTGTTAACTAGTCATTATTGCTAACTCAAAAGATAACTGAAGTAAATATTGTGTATTCAGCAAACCCAAATTATAAGGGTGCAGTCCAAAAAAAAAATTGTATGTTGGACGGATTAGAAGTTATATGCAAATATTAAGATAATTACACTTGTCGGGGCCGAATGGAGAGACAGCAAGAGGTAGCAGCGCGTTTGTTGACTCCGATGCACCTAGGCGTGTATGTCAGTTCAGTGCCGAGAATGAAGTACACCACCTGCAAACCTAACGGCGCCACTCTTCCAAGGTTGGTGTTTCCACGCCGATAGTCCTCATATCTCTAATACTTGATGGATAACATAAAGCAAATGCCTTCAGTCACAACTTATACTAAATCATAGGAAACAGATTAAAGAGAATTAAGAATATGTTCATTTTCTCTCAACTATCAAAGATGGCGAGATTGCATTCAGCAACATGAGCCATAGTTATACTTGTGTTCTTTACGAAATACCATGTTTATGTGGAAACAAAACAGTCAGCTTACATTAACAACTCAAAAAATTTCTTTTAGTAAATTATGTATGGATGCAGATCGACAATTTGGGTGAGTGTCTTCAGGTAACAAAGTACTTTGATTGGGCCACTTAATCAAAGAACACCTATGCAATAGGGAAAATCAATTTGATAATACTACTATACAGACTATGACTTCAACTCAATGTAGCTCTTAGTATATCCCCATGACTGGAAACAAAGGATCTTTACACATGAATTTTTATTAACATGGAAAATTACATTTCAAGCTTTTCCTGCTTAATGTCAAATAACGTGTCAACATTAGTTTAAACATATGCATACGGAATCAGCAAGAGCCAGCTCTGCAAGTATTTCACATGAAGAGTAAAATAGAAGGGCTAGTGTGAAAGAAGAGTACTCACCCAAATGGATATCTGGCCTTGCAGCAGCTGTTGCATCAATAAGGACCGTAACTTTCTCATAGTCCAATGCCAGAGTGTCGTAAACAGTCTGCCGGATGCAATTTTTCCATCTTGACAGGGGTTGAGATAATCAGGAAAGTAAAGCCGCTAACTGAGAACACAACAACAAATCATCATATTCCCTGAAATCCCTGAAAATACCTTCCTTCACAGACATATCAAAAAATTCCATAGGGCTGTCTAATGGATCATTGATGGTGCCAACAATTATTTAATTATGATGAAGATAATTTAGCTATATCATTTGTGCTGCCAACCTAAAGAACATGCTCAGCTCAGTAAGAGATCCATTAATAAAAAAAGGAGGAGGAAGCAGAGCACATCACATGAGCTTGCATATATATAGACAGAGGGATTGTGCGAAGATCACCTTGGCGTGTTGGCATCAGACGTGTTTATTGTTGCTTCACAGGTCCGCCATTGGCCGCCTCTCCAGGCTGCTGCACCATGCAAGCTCGCCAGTATCACAACAATAGAAGAGGGCTTTGACCACCTGCCCTGAGCATGCAAGCCTCCATCTTAACCCATGTACAGAGGGAGTTTTTTTTCTGGAACAGATGTACAAAGGGATGAATAACGGAAATATGGAAGCTTACCAGCAAAATTGTTTGTGCCTGCAGTTGCATCCTTCAAACGAATATACTGTAGAATCAAAATTGAATCAAGTCAATCAGAAATCCAGGTTGGGGGATGAAAAAAAAAGCTTCAGATGTGAATGTTTTCATGGAAAAAGAAGACACACTTTTAGGTTTGAGGAGCTCACGTTTGTCCCTCTGCTCACCATGTGCAGGGACAGAAGAGTTCAAGGCATCGCTCGGGGCAGCGAAGGGGAGGAGGTCCTCGGGAGGCGGTGTGAGCTCCTGGGGGCGGCGCCCGACGCCTCGAGTTCATGGGGCCTTGGATGACTTCAGGAGGCGGCGGAGCTCAGGACGGAGGCTGGAATCGAAGTTGTTGCCATCTACTCCTCCCTGGACCAACAAGGCTTGGAGGGGCGACGGTGCGCCAGGGACATGGGGCGAGGGACCGGCGCACCTCCCTCTCTCTTTCTCCCTCCTCTCCTTCCTTCTCTCTCTCCCTCTCATCTTCTCTGTCCTGCAGATCGAATCGAGCGCCGCCGCCATCTCCCTTTGCCTGCACGTCGTCCTGTCCGCGTGCTAGCGATTCTGGGCCGCTCGATCAAATTACTGTTTACGTTTTTACCCTGCTGTCGATTGGTCAGCCGTTGGTCCTTGTTGCACGCATGTGCTTCATCTAGCACTGGATGACTACTGGGGTCATTCATCTGTGGGGGCCAAAAAACAGTTGGTGGGTTGCTTTCGGGCTGCGTGGTGCACAATCATCGGCGCGGTGAAAACCTAGCCCAATCCCCTCCCGTCCTCGAGCCCCGCGAGGACGCGACCCTCGTCCCTTCTGGCCGCCGCCTCCCCCTTCCTTCGTCCCCGTCCCCGCCCCTGCCGTGAGCCCCTCTTCCCCATGCCGTCAGCCTCCTCCTCTTCCCCGTGTCTCTCCTCGTTGGCCGTTGCCTTGCGCCGATGGCGCAAAGGGCGAGAGCGGACCGAGGTTTCAAACCATGCAAGTAAGAATATTTTGGAGACCGATCATAAAATCCTTGAATAGATATTTAGGTATGATGTTCATACATAGCGTTATATATTACATTACATTGCGTGGTAGGTTTATAGGCCAAAAGAAAGGCATGAGATCAGTTCATGATAAGCAAACCTACATAGGCAGAGATGCATCATATAGATAGCTTCGGTCATTCAGCTTATGGTAGCTAAGATATGCATTCATTTACATGAGGTAGAGTCATCGCTGCATATGCCATCGGTATCGAAAATGACCTCATCGTCTAAGCAGCTCTTCATGGTGCGTGTGTTTTGTGGGCTGTCATTGACAAAAGCAGAAATGCCTTCCATATCATCGTCCAATCCCAAATAATACTTGTTTGTTTTTTGTCTATTATCTCTATTACATAACTATTGTCTCCAAAAGGTACCAGACACCAAAAGACTCACACATGTTGAAATGATGCAACGTGAGATAAGAAATAGAACATCATAAACAGTGGCGGAGCGTGAATCAAATATTAGGGGGGGCCAAATGAGTGTATATGACATAGAAAAGGCTAGGATGATCAGAGACGCCGGACGATTAGTAGAGCAATTAGCAGATAAGTAAGTGTATTTGGTAAATTTTCCTCTTGGAAGGGGGGGCCAGGGCCCGGAATTGTCCCCACTACGCTCCGCCACTGATCATAAATAAGGTGAGTAATAACCTTTCTTGATATGAGATATAAAAAAGGAAGCTAGCAAAGAATAAGTAGACAACAAGTGATGTTTGATGGACCAAGCCGTACCAACATCATAGAACCATAAAGGTTGCATTTAACTATCATGATGTTGCCTATTTCTATTGTTTTACTGAACGGTAACAAAAGGAAAATCATAATTATTTTTCCCAACGCAAGCCGATAGATAAATCATGGTAACCAGTTCTGGTTAGATCCAACAAACCCACATGCTGAAAAACAAACGCAATAGAATTTCTTAGAAAGGTGAGTAGAAGACGGAATCTATATACCTGAGGTTACTGACTTAGTTCCTGCCCTTCTTGCCTGTCAACTGTGGAGGGTGAGCAGGCAGCGACGACTCGTTCCTAATTTTCAAGATGATGAGAAAAAAGATGCAAATATTTAGCTACAGGGGACATGCTTATGCAGCAGTACTATTGATTCAAGTATACCTCTTCAGGGTACATGCTTATGCAGCAGTACTATTGATTCAAGTGTACCTCTTCTTGTTTCTCGCTTTGTCAGTCAGCAGCAAATCATCATTTTCTTCAGTGCTAGTTGCAACCACAACAGCATACACAATGAATCAAAAGAAGGTGAGACGTTGGTGGGTAGCCGAGTAGTGACTTTTGTATTACCCAGATTAAGGCAAATGACCTTATCAGGTTTTGTTCCATCTGGCTTAAAGAGACCCCGAACATTTGGGTCAGCAAGGCAGCACCACATAATCTTGATGAAGTAGATGTAGTGTCATGCATGTAGTCTAAAAATTCTGTTACACACAATCGAATGCATAAATCTATTAATTTGGTGAAATAGACTTAGCGGACAATATTTGTACCATTAACAATGTACACAACTCACTGCTTTAAATATGAAAATCGATGAAAGGGCGCTCTGATATGCAGCTGAAAATATATTATCAAATTATGAATAAGTAGCAGGTCTCTGGAACCGCAAATGAAAGATCATGCATATTATTAAAAACGAACCTAGGAAATATGGATTCCATGGTCGCATTTGCAGAAATTTTTCATATGAATGTTAAACATTAAAAACATAGATCTGGTTCCGCTTTCACAATACCATAAATGTGTGTGGTGTCAATAAAAACCTGTATCTCCAAGCACGCCATACATTACTACAGATATACCAAGGAAAGATTATACACTCTATTAGAATGATTTTAACAAATCAGCAAGCTCGTAAAACTTAAATGCCAACAACATTCCCTTAATTAATATTCAAAGAGAGAATTATTAGATATCCTATGAATGTTATTAGAGAGAATTATTAGATATACGATGAATATTATTAGAGAGAATTATTAATCTGAGAGTTACCGTTTATTGATTTGGAAGAAACAATATAAAACATCCCGAATCCTCTCCATGTAGGAATCATCAACTAACTCCGTTGGCAAACATAGGGGTCAATGGGAGAACTTCTATAAAGCTCCTATAAACAATCGACGTGAACTGGATGTAGTGAAGGGAAGCTTGCTGCAGGGTGCCACTTCAGGCGATGCATAACGACCCTAGCTGATTCTCCTCGGCTCCCTGCAATATATAATTTGGTAAAGAGTAGTGCAGCACGATAGACATGAAAAGAAAAACATTTTTCTTGATGAAACATTACGGATCAAGTCGGTTTATTTGAGTCTTTCTGTTGAATTCATCAGACCAGAGAACAAAGGGATTTAGCGATGCAGGGTTATTTGCCGGCGGTCTGCGGTAGGGTTGACGGGAGATGAACTCTAATTGGGTTGGAGTGTGAACTGCGTGCCACCAGTACTACGTAATTCCTCCACTCATCAGCCTCAACTAAGGATGGTGGCCTCCTGAAAAATTTGATAAAAACAAAATTGTACATCAGACAACCGTAATCACCATATTCTCAAGACATTTATAAAAAATGATTCAGATGTTGTTTTAAAAACGCTGGGCCAGGAAAAGAAAGAGGCCAAAGTATGCCTTCAAATTCAGTAGTTCCATGAAGCTTCTGAACAGGCCCTTCATATCTCCTCATACGCAGCTAGTGCATCTCTTATCTGAGGCAAAGAGAGGGTGCCGAACACTCAAACTGAGCACAACAAAAGGGTACAACCATGGAACATGAGGAACACACTGTAGGCCTGGATGGGGAGAAGAATTGGTGCGGATAGTGATGAAGACATGCTTCCAAAACATAAGTTGGAGGAGACGGGGCTCGTACCACACGCACTGTCCGCAGCGTCCGCAATACAGGGCCATGGGCATCTCAAGATCAATCGATGGGTGACTTCCTTGTCTGCTGCCACCACAAGGCAAGGCTCGACGTCAACTCTAGATCAAGCAAAAGTCACCTTCCACAGTTTGAAGACCATGACAGCATGGCAAGTACTCTTCGAAGCAACAAACCATAAGGTACATATCATGGTGCCTACAAAAGTCAAAGAATTTCAAATTCTGTCATAACAGTAGATTCAGGACTTCACGGTGTAACAAAAATATTGGTAGGTTTCATAAACAGAAAGACCTTATGACAGCACAAAACGAAATCAAAAGTTTGTCAGGCTTAAAGCTAGACAAATTAATTTATTTCATAATGGTTCCAATGGAATACGATTTGCAAATTACCATCAAACTTGAAGCATTATCTCCCAGATGTAGGATAACTTTATCAGTTGACTTCAGCTCACGCTTTAAATGCTTTTTTCCTCCTTTAACATCTCCTGAACGAATCTTCTTCAAATTCCCGGCAACGACTAAATTCTGAAGGCGACAGGGCAACCAAGCTCCATCATGTAATTTACATTATAACATGTCAGGAATAATGACACTTCTGAAAAAAATATCGCATTCTTCTAAGACTGACAACCATTTGGGGCAACTAAGGGAAATCACATTGAGATGAATAACAGCACAATACTTAAAAATATATATAATAGAGTGAAATACACAGAAAATTAGGCCACTTGTGAGAAACATCTACTTTAGCAACTCAAATTAACAGCTTAAATGAAAACAATACAGAAATGAAAAAGGTAATTTGAGTACTGCTACACGTGCAGATAAAATATCATATTCTAATACAAAAAAGTCCACATCGCATTGAGGCCATACTTACTTACAGGACATACATGGTATATTTTACTAAAACGTCAGAACGAATCACTTAATTACTAATTTATTTCGTCATTTATACAGATACGGAAAGCAAGAACACTGTCTTACTATATAGACCATGCCTGTTGCATGATCGGTCATCACACAGCAAATATCTGACAGAAAAGAGCGGCTTTTACTTAAGGAAATGGATGACCAAGTGAAACGGACTCCAACCCTGTATACATGCCAACTTTGGTCAGAATGAACTAAATATGCATTTTCTTTGGATAGGATGTACTAACACCGTACACAGCTTATTATTTCTTTGGACAAAATGAACCATGTATAAGAACAGAGGAAAACATGGTAGCAAGACTCGGCTGTGCTTTCCAGGCAACAAATGCCCTTCTTCTTTTTTCACTGAACCAGCAACACACGCCCTCTCCATCTTCTCTTCTGGCGAGGGCATGCGTGAGAGGACGGAGGAGAGGGTGTGTGTGACAGCGAGAGAGGATGGAGGCTAGGACGCGAGGATCGACATCTCGGGTGGACAGACGGTGGCACGAGAGCCGGACGGAGCCGGCCTTCTCTGCGGCCCACGCTCTTCCTGCGGACGAGGACGGCGCCGGCGCTGTGGACCAACGCTGCGGCTCGAGCTTAGGAAAGTGAAATCGCAAAAAGACTAATATGTATAGCAATTTCAAATTCTCCGTGACAAAGAAGAAACATCACAATAAAAGTATCCATAGTACACACATGTACCTTTCAAGATGAAAGAAGTAGCACCTTTCAATAGAGAAATAGGCAATAATAATCGACTGTGTCTTCCTAAGCCAGCTCTTTAATCACACCGACCTACAACCAAGAAAATTGGACATTTGAAAATTTCATCAAGCAACTGGTGTACAATTCCAAATGAAGCTAAAATTAATTATTCCATGAGGTGATGAAACCTACCTCTGTAGGTGATGCAATCCAAATCATGCCAGGCCGATGAACAAAATAGCCTGCAGCATTCACCTAACACACATCTGAGCTGAAAGGCAGTATTTCTTTGGTTCTCAAAAAGGGACAGTAGCAGCAACAACGGCTGATGCTGGCTGCAAGCAAAGTAGTACGCATCAGCTTGTCGCAAAAAACATGGTTGCACTTTCATATCATTAAGAACAACGAATTGGAGACTCATCAGCTTCTAATATACCTGAAAAGAAAATATGTAGTTCAAACTCTTCTCCTCACCTCCCACTACATTGCAGTACAAAAAAGGAAAGCACAATAAATAAAATAAATAGGAAAAGAACATAGTAAGGTGATGCCAAGCATCCAAGATCCAACTTTATGCCTACACATAATAACAGACAAATGGATTTCTATTTACAGAAGTAAATAATGACTACTCGTCCTCTTGTTTAGCAGTAACCCACCCTCTGAACCAACACAAGATGGTTACATATTTGCCTTTTTCCTGAGACCATTTGCATTTGGGAAGCATTTAACCCAACCTAATCGGGGAGGAGCTGCAGGTTTTCATTTCTATACTTGCTAATTTCTAACATGCGTAATAGCCTACTAAACCAAATCATCCAAAAGAAATGAGATAATCTTCTCCACTATGATTGTTGTACAATAAAGTCCATGAGGTAAATAGAAATAAAAGCATCCTGATCTCCTTCAATACCTAAATTGCAACTACTCAACTTGTTATCTTTTACTGGAACTAAATTACAGAAAAATCAAATCACATGACTAATAGATTAATCCTCCCCTGTCAGCCTTTTTGGATTTTCATCAAAGAACTTGTAGACACAGAGAAACAAAATCTGCACAAACAAAATGAGAAGCTCTTGGAGCAGAGGACTGGAAGAAAAGGAGAGGAATAAATCAGTAAGAAGAGAAGGGACCTGAAGTCGAGCTGCGACCAGGCGAACTCTCGGCTGCACTGGCTGATCGTGCTTCTCCTGTTGAGCACCTACGACGAGGAAGAGGTCGAGCAGAGCAGCCACACAAGGTGGAGGAAAAGGCGGACGGCAGGCCGTGGAGTCGGGATCCAGCCCCAAGACCCCAGATGACTGCCTCATCATCCGCCTCTCCTGTTCACCAGGTGGACGGATGGCGGCGTGAAGCGCGGTTGATGAGGCTCCTGCGGCTGCCCCTCCCCTCCTCTCGAGCGCACGGGCGGAGGCTGAGCACGGGGTGGCCGCAACTCGGTGTCGTCCGAGAGGCAGAGGAATAGGTGCAGAGACGGCCGGCGGCGAGGCGGGGGTAGGAGCAGGGGGCGTGGTGGTGGTGGAGCATGGGAGGAGAGACGTAAAGAAAAGAGAACGGCTAGCCAGTTGCCACGGTTGTAAAAAGTACAAACGACAGTAATCATGCGACCCAGCAGCGTCGCGCGCGGCACATGCGCGGCAGATGGCTCAGGAAGACGGGTAGGGTAGCGTCGTTTATATGTTCCACTAGATCATGGTGGCGCGCGTTGCCGCGCCCGTCCATTTTAGCGGTAGAATAGTAGGAAGATTGCAATAAATATATATATGCCGTATGTAGACAAATATGAGTCAACTAATTTGGAACGGAGGTTGTATTAGTTAACATACAAGTACACATTAAATCTGCATGATGAAACCAGAGTAATTGTTGATAGGTTTCACCACAATTGTCAGTTGTTGATAGGAAATGTATAGAGTAATTGTTGATAGAAAGAGGTGTCTGCAAGCCTCCAAATCCAAATCCGAAGATGGATATGGAATAACAACAATGTGATTAGATAATAGGAAAATAGGACACACAAAAATAAATCTGATAGTAGAAATGTTATAATACTTGACAACAATCCATCATATTTTCATGTTTTGGAAGAGCTGCTTGTCTAAAGAAATACTACACATAAGATAAAACTAACCAAAACCAGAATCACCTCCCAAACTTGTCAAATTATCTGTAAGATCAGAAAGGCTGGAATTTTAGAGCTGCCCTAAGAATCGATGGAGTCCCTTGATAAATCATCTGGCCCTAATTGCAGAGGTCATATGTTCCCCAAGTCAGATCCAAATGCTGAATCTACGACTTATGTATCCATGGCCATCCATGGTATCTTAGATGGAGTGAAAGAAGAATGTTTGCTTCAAACTGCTGATGAGGGAACTCACAGGTCACAGCCATCTGTCCCTAATAGCACTATCAAGTGCGGCTTGATTATATTTTTGAAGGGGAGCACTATTGTAGCTAACAGAAAAAATTTAAAATACAGAGATTTAGAAAGTAGAATATGTTTGCACTGGTTTAATAAGCAGAAGTGTGTTAACCGGGCATGGCAGCAAACAGGTTAGAGCATCTCCAGCCGTGCTCCCAAGAGCCCCCCCAGGAGCCATTTTTTTCCGCCGGCGGAGCGAAATCCTCCCAGCCGCCCCCCCCCCCCCAGGTCCTCGTTTTCCACCGGATTGGGCCAAAACTTCATCCGGCGAACCCAAGCCGAACCCAGCGCGCCGGGGGGCGCCGGCGGAAGCGAAAAGGCCTGTGGGCCAGCTCTGTCAGCGAGCCAGCCGCAGATTCGTTCTCCCGCGCGTCCCTGTCGCGAGCCAGCCACTTTCCCCTTCGCCGACACGTCGCTGCCGGCACCACCCCTCTGCCCTCCACGGCTGGGAACCGGAGCCCCCCCACGCCGAAAATAGCGCCGGCAAGCCCCCAAGAGGCGCTATTTTCTGCCTAAAAACGCTTTTGGGGGGCGAACGGCTGGAGATGCCCTTATGCAATTAGAGACACAACCATGGAGAGTCAAATAAAATAAAATGGAGAAGTAACTAATCACATTTTTGTCACAGCCTCAACACTTGTGTCTGATACGTCCTGGGTACCATAGTGTACAGATAAAATCAAGATGACAGTTGGTAACCCACACTAGTAGAAAAAGGGCCTTTCGTCCAAACCGGATATGGCCTTTAGTCCCGGTCGTGTTGGGGCCCGGGACTAATGTGCCCATTAGTCCCGGTTCCAACGGCCACTGACCCCGTGCGGGTACGGCAGGCTTTAGTCCCGGGTCAAACGGGACCTTTAGTCCCGGTTGGAGACACCAACCGGGACTAAAGGGGTTGCGGCCGGGACTAAAGTCGGGACCTTTAGTCCCGGTTGGTGTTACCAACCGGGACTAAAGGTCCTCCAGCCCAGCGCAGCCACGTGGAGGCCTTTAGTCCCGGTTGGAGACTCCAACCGGGACTAAAGGTCTGGCACGTGGAGGTCCTCCTTTTTTCCCTTTTACCACATTAATCCTAGAAAAATCATAACTAAATCATTCTAATTCAGAAAAGTACAAATAATATATCAAAATTTGCAGAAAAATAAGTTCTATCCGAAGAAACAACCAGTTTTCCGTTTCGAGAATTTTTAAAATCACAAAATTCCAAAGGGAAAATAGAGTTTTTGGACGTTTTAGACGTTTTAGGGTTTAGGGCTAGGGTTTAGATTTCCAAGTTTAGGGTTAGGTTTTAGGGTTTGAACCTTTAGTGTTTACTATTTAGAATAGAGTTTCGGACGTTTTAAGTCCCGGGTTTAGGGGTTTCGAGAATTTTTAAAATCACAAAATTCCAAAGGAAAAATAGAGTTTTTGGACGTTTTAGACGTTTTAGGGTTTAGGGCTAGGGTTTAGATTTCCAAGTTTAGGGTTAGGTTTTTGGGTTTGAACCTTTAGTGTTTACTGTTTAGAATAGAGTTTCGGACGTTTTAAGTCCCGGGTTTAGGGTTTTGAATTTTTTTATTTTTTTGAATTTATTTATTTTTTGAATTTTTTCAATTTTTTGGAATTTTTGATTATTTTGAACTTTTTATATTGTTTTGGAATTTTTGATTTTTTTAGTTTTGGTGTTTTTTTTTGAATTTTTTGAAAATTTTGAGTTTTAAAATTAATAATTGAATTCCGCATAAAGATTCTTATTTTATTACTTATTTTATTTTCATTGAAATTCAATATTATCATTACTTATTTTATTTTGAACTTTTTGTATTATTTTGGATTTTTTGTTTTTCTTTGTTTTTTGAGAATTTTTTTGTTTTTTTGAAATTTTTGCCTTTTTTGAGTTTTTAAATTAATCATTGTTGTTTGTTAATCATTGTTGTTTATTTTAATAATTGTTTGGAATTCAAAAAATTAAATCATGTGACATCAAGACCTAAGGGTTAATAGGATTGATAGCTTACTATTGTCAGGAAAACAACAAGTGCAGACTTGGAAACTAGGGGAGATAGAACTGGGAAGTTAAGCGTGCTGGGGCTAGAGAAGTGAGAGGATGGGTGACCGGCCGAGAAGTTAGACGATTTGGAATGAGTTCTCCACGCTGGAGCAGTGAGGAGGGATGATTAGAGATTAAATTGTCAAATAATTCAAAGATTTGAAAATCCGAAAAAACTTTAAAACAAATCAAAAAAATATTCAAAAAAAAGTTTCGAAAAAAAAATTCGAAAACATTCCTTTAGACTAATGGTCCTCCAGCCCCGGGCGAGCGACCGCAGCCACGTGGAGGGCCTTTAGTCCCGGTTTGTAACACAACCGGGACTAAAGGGGGGGGGCTTTTGTCCCGACTGCGTTGTCCCGGTTGGGCAACCGGGACTAAAGGCAGTTCCCAACCGGGACAAAAGGGGGGGTTTTCTACTAGTGCCAATATTATGGGATCAGAGAAACAACACATACCTTGCTATCCGGTTGAGCTAATTGAACGCACATTATTCAAGGAAATGCAGAAAGGAAGAGAATGAACCCCAATATCATATTATACTTTTGTGTAGCAATTCCTATTATAGGATCACCAAAAGTACTTCATGTAAAAGCCTGCCATTTACAGTCTAGCACAGTAATGAACTCCACGTTACCGAGTTAAACATGTATCGTTTTCTAGGCCAATGTATAATCTGGAAACATGAAGAGATGCAGTCAGTGAAGAGATGAGGTATCCCAACCCATGGGAACTAATCAGGACTAATTAATTTACCTAGCCGGTAGCCATTGCAGATTGTCAAGTGAAAATTTCCTCAAACCAAAAATTGAGAACAAGACTTCAAAATTTGCCTGAAGAACCAGGATGAAAACCAGCTGTACAAATTTCAGATTGGAAAGAGATTAGCACAACGGAATTGTTGCTGAACGCTGCTACACACACGATATACTTTGGACGATTATCGCACGATGGTACACATCAAGCCGTCCATGTGCAGGGCAAAAGGGGACATCACCGTTCAATCCTGTGTCGTGCACAGTTCGGCCGGCCCCTGTTGTCCGCCCAGTGGTTTCGATTGTTGGTTCAAAGTAGGGATCGTACTAAAGGGGGGGGGGCTTTTGTCCCGACTGCGTTGTCCCGGTTGGGCAACCGGGACTAAAGGCAGTTCCCAACCGGGACAAAAGGGGGGGTTTTCTACTAGTGCCAATATTATGGGATCAGAGAAACAACACATACCTTGCTATCCGGTTGAGCTAATTGAACGCACATTATTCAAGGAAATGCAGAAAGGAAGAGAATGAACCCCAATATCATATTATACTTTTGTGTAGCAATTCCTATTATAGGATCACCAAAAGTACTTCATGTAAAAGCCTGCCATTTACAGTCTAGCACAGTAATGAACTCCACGTTACCGAGTTAAACATGTATCGTTTTCTAGGCCAATGTATAATCTGGAAACATGAAGAGATGCAGTCAGTGAAGAGATGAGGTATCCCAACCCATGGGAACTAATCAGGACTAATTAATTTACCTAGCCGGTAGCCATTGCAGATTGTCAAGTGAAAATTTCCTCAAACCAAAAATTGAGAACAAGACTTCAAAATTTGCCTGAAGAACCAGGATGAAAACCAGCTGTACAAATTTCAGATTGGAAAGAGATTAGCACAACGGAATTGTTGCTGAACGCTGCTACACACACGATATACTTTGGACGATTATCGCACGATGGTACACATCAAGCCGTCCATGTGCAGGGCAAAAGGGGACAGCACCGTTCAATCCTGTGTCGTGCACAGTTCGGCCGGCCCCTGTTGTCCGCCCAGTGGTTTCGATTGTTGGTTCAAAGTAGGGATCGTACTAAAGGGGGGGGGGCTTTTGTCCCGACTGCGTTGTCCCGGTTGGGCAACCGGGACTAAAGGCAGTTCCCAACCGGGACAAAAGGGGGGGTTTTCTACTAGTGCCAATATTATGGGATCAGAGAAACAACACATACCTTGCTATCCGGTTGAGCTAATTGAACGCACATTATTCAAGGAAATGCAGAAAGGAAGAGAATGAACCCCAATATCATATTATACTTTTGTGTAGCAATTCCTATTATAGGATCACCAAAAGTACTTCATGTAAAAGCCTGCCATTTACAGTCTAGCACAGTAATGAACTCCACGTTACCGAGTTAAACATGTATCGTTTTCTAGGCCAATGTATAATCTGGAAACCTGAAGAGATGCAGTCAGTGAAGAGATGAGGTATCCCAACCCATGGGAACTAATCAGGACTAATTAATTTACCTAGCCGGTAGCCATTGCAGATTGTCAAGTGAAAATTTCCTCAAAACCAAAAATTGAGAACAAGACTTCAAAATTTGCCTGAAGAACCAGGATGAAAACCAGCTGTACAAATTTCAGATTGGAAAGAGATTAGCACAACGGAATTGTTGCTGAACGCTGCTACACACACGATATACTTTGGACGATTATCGCACGATGGTACACATCAAGCCGTCCATGTGCAGGGCAAAAGGGGACAGCACCGTTCAATCCTGTGTCGTGCACAGTTCGGCCGGCCCCTGTTGTCCGCCCAGTGGTTTCGATTGTTGGTTCAAAGTAGGGATCGTACTAAAGGGGGGGGGGCTTTTGTCCCGACTGCGTTGTCCCGGTTGGGCAACCGGGACTAAAGGCAGTTCCCAACCGGGACAAAAGGGGGGGTTTTCTACTAGTGCCAATATTATGGGATCAGAGAAACAACACATACCTTGCTATCCGGTTGAGCTAATTGAACGCACATTATTCAAGGAAATGCAGAAAGGAAGAGAATGAACCCCAATATCATATTATACTTTTGTGTAGCAATTCCTATTATAGGATCACCAAAAGTACTTCATGTAAAAGCCTGCCATTTATAGTCTAGCACAGTAATGAACTCCACGTTACCGAGTTAAACATGTATCGTTTTCTAGGCCAATGTATAATCTGGAAACCTGAAGAGATGCAGTCAGTGAAGAGATGAGGTATCCCAACCCATGGGAACTAATCAGGACTAATTAATTTACCTAGCCGGTAGCCATTGCAGATTGTCAAGTGAAAATTTCCTCAAACCAAAAATTGAGAACAAGACTTCAAAATTTGCCTGAAGAACCAGGATGAAAACCAGCTGTACAAATTTCAGATTGGAAAGAGATTAGCACAACGGAATTGTTGCTGAACGCTGCTACACACACGATATACTTTGGACGATTATCGCACGATGGTACACATCAAGCCGTCCATGTGCAGGGCAAAAGGGGACAGCACCGTTCAATCCTGTGTCGTGCACAGTTCGGCCGGCCCCTGTTGTCCGCCCAGTGGTTTCGATTGTTGGTTCAAAGTAGGGATCGTACTAAAGGGGGGGGGGCTTTTGTCCCGACTGCGTTGTCCCGGTTGGGCAACCGGGACTAAAGGCAGTTCCCAACCGGGACAAAAGGGGGGTTTTTCTACTAGTGCCAATATTATGGGATCAGAGAAACAACACATACCTTGCTATCCGGTTGAGCTAATTGAACGCACATTATTCAAGGAAATGCAGAAAGGAAGAGAATGAACCCCAATATCATATTATACTTTTGTGTAGCAATTCCTATTATAGGATCACCAAAAGTACTTCATGTAAAAGCCTGCCATTTACAGTCTAGCACAGTAATGAACTCCACGTTACCGAGTTAAACATGTATCGTTTTCTAGGCCAATGTATAATCTGGAAACCTGAAGAGATGCAGTCAGTGAAGAGATGAGGTATCCCAACCCATGGGAACTAATCAGGACTAATTAATTTACCTAGCCGGTAGCCATTGCAGATTGTCAAGTGAAAATTTCCTCAAAACCAAAAATTGAGAACAAGACTTCAAAATTTGCCTGAAGAACCAGGATGAAAACCAGCTGTACAAATTTCAGATTGGAAAGAGATTAGCACAACGGAATTGTTGCTGAACGCTGCTACACACACGATATACTTTGGCCGATTATCGCACGATGGTACACATCAAGCCGTCCATGTGCAGGGCAAAAGGGGACAGCACCGTTCAATCCTGTGTCGTGCACAGTTCGGCCGGCCCCTGTTGTCCGCCCAGTGGTTTCGATTGTTGGTTCAAAGTAGGGATCGTACTAAAGGGGGGGGGCTTTTGTCCCGACTGCGTTGTCCCGGTTGGGCAACCGGGACTAAAGGCAGTTCCCAACCGGGACAAAAGGGGGGGTTTTCTACTAGTGCCAATATTATGGGATCAGAGAAACAACACATACCTTGCTATCCGGTTGAGCTAATTGAACGCACATTATTCAAGGAAATGCAGAAAGGAAGAGAATGAACCCCAATATCATATTATACTTTTGTGTAGCAATTCCTATTATAGGATCACCAAAAGTACTTCATGTAAAAGCCTGCCATTTACAGTCTAGCACAGTAATGAACTCCACGTTACCGAGTTAAACATGTATCGTTTTCTAGGCCAATGTATAATCTGGAAACCTGAAGAGATGCAGTCAGTGAAGAGATGAGGTATCCCAACCCATGGGAACTAATCAGGACTAATTAATTTACCTAGCCGGTAGCCATTGCAGATTGTCAAGTGAAAATTTCCTCAAACCAAAAATTGAGAACAAGACTTCAAAATTTGCCTGAAGAACCAGGATGAAAACCAGCTGTACAAATTTCAGATTGGAAAGAGATTAGCACAACGGAATTGTTGCTGAACGCTGCTACACACACGATATACTTTGGACGATTATCGCACGATGGTACACATCAAGCCGTCCATGTGCAGGGCAAAAGGGGACAGCACCGTTCAATCCTGTGTCGTGCACAGTTCGGCCGGCCCCTGTTGTCCGCCCAGTGGTTTCGATTGTTGGTTCAAAGTAGGGATCGTACTAAAGGGGGGGGGGGGCTTTTGTCCCGACTGCGTTGTCCCGGTTGGGCAACCGGGACTAAAGGCAGTTCCCAACCGGGACAAAAGGGGGGGTTTTCAACTAGTGCCAATATTATGGGATCAGAGAAACAACACATACCTTGCTATCCGGTTGAGCTAATTGAACGCACATTATTCAAGGAAATGCAGAAAGGAAGAGAATGAACCCCAATATCATATTATACTTTTGTGTAGCAATTCCTATTATAGGATCACCAAAAGTACTTCATGTAAAAGCCTGCCATTTACAGTCTAGCACAGTAATGAACTCCACGTTACCGAGTTAAACATGTATCGTTTTCTAGGCCAATGTATAATCTGGAAACCTGAAGAGATGCAGTCAGTGAAGAGATGAGGTATCCCAACCCATGGGAACTAATCAGGACTAATTAATTTACCTAGCCGGTAGCCATTGCAGATTGTCAAGTGAAAATTTCCTCAAAACCAAAAATTGAGAACAAGACTTCAAAATTTGCCTGAAGAACCAGGATGAAAACCAGCTGTACAAATTTCAGATTGGAAAGAGATTAGCACAACGGAATTGTTGCTGAACGCTGCTACACACACGATATACTTTGGCCGATTATCGCACGATGGTACACATCAAGCCGTCCATGTGCAGGGCAAAAGGGGACAGCACCGTTCAATCCTGTGTCGTGCACAGTTCGGCCGGCCCCTGTTGTCCGCCCAGTGGTTTCGATTGTTGGTTCAAAGTAGGGATCGTACTAAAGGGGGGGGGGGGCTTTTGTCCCGACTGCGTTGTCCCGGTTGGGCAACCGGGACTAAAGGCAGTTCCCAACCGGGACAAAAGGGGGGGTTTTCTACTAGTGCCAATATTATGGGATCAGAGAAACAACACATACCTTGCTATCCGGTTGAGCTAATTGAACGCACATTATTCAAGGAAATGCAGAAAGGAAGAGAATGAACCCCAATATCATATTATACTTTTGTGTAGCAATTCCTATTATAGGATCACCAAAAGTACTTCATGTAAAAGCCTGCCATTTACAGTCTAGCACAGTAATGAACTCCACGTTACCGAGTTAAACATGTATCTTTTTCTAGGCCAATGTATAATCTGGAAACATGAAGAGATGCAGTCAGTGAAGAGATGAGGTATCCCAACCCATGGGAACTAATCAGGACTAATTAATTTACCTAGCCGGTAGCCATTGCAGATTGTCAAGTGAAAATTTCCTCAAACCAAAAATTGAGAACAAGACTTCAAAATTTGCCTGAAGAACCAGGATGAAAACCAGCTGTACAAATTTCAGATTGGAAAGAGATTAGCACAACGGAATTGTTGCTGAACGCTGCTACACACACGATATACTTTGGACGATTATCGCACGATGGTACACATCAAGCCGTCCATGTGCAGGGCAAAAGGGGACAGCACCGTTCAATCCTGTGTCGTGCACAGTTCGGCCGGCCCCTGTTGTCCGCCCAGTGGTTTCGATTGTTGGTTCAAAGTAGGGATCGTACTAAAGGGGGGGGGCTTTTGTCCCGACTGCGTTGTCCCGGTTGGGCAACCGGGACTAAAGGCAGTTCCCAACCGGGACAAAAGGGGGGGTTTTCTACTAGTGCCAATATTATGGGATCAGAGAAACAACACATACCTTGCTATCCGGTTGAGCTAATTGAACGCACATTATTCAAGGAAATGCAGAAAGGAAGAGAATGAACCCCAATATCATATTATACTTTTGTGTAGCAATTCCTATTATAGGATCACCAAAAGTACTTCATGTAAAAGCCTGCCATTTACAGTCTAGCACAGTAATGAACTCCACGTTACCGAGTTAAACATGTATCGTTTTCTAGGCCAATGTATAATCTGGAAACCTGAAGAGATGCAGTCAGTGAAGAGATGAGGTATCCCAACCCATGGGAACTAATCAGGACTAATTAATTTACCTAGCCGGTAGCCATTGCAGATTGTCAAGTGAAAATTTCCTCAAACCAAAAATTGAGAACAAGACTTCAAAATTTGCCTGAAGAACCAGGATGAAAACCAGCTGTACAAATTTCAGATTGGAAAGAGATTAGCACAACGGAATTGTTGCTGAACGCTGCTACACACACGATATACTTTGGACGATTATCGCACGATGGTACACATCAAGCCGTCCATGTGCAGGGCAAAAGGGGACAGCACCGTTCAATCCTGTGTCGTGCACAGTTCGGCCGGCCCCTGTTGTCCGCCCAGTGGTTTCGATTGTTGGTTCAAAGTAGGGATCGTACTAAAGGGGGGGGGCTTTTGTCCCGACTGCGTTGTCCCGGTTGGGCAACCGGGACTAAAGGCAGTTCCCAACCGGGACAAAAGGGGGGGTTTTCTACTAGTGCCAATATTATGGGATCAGAGAAACAACACATACCTTGCTATCCGGTTGAGCTAATTGAACGCACATTATTCAAGGAAATGCAGAAAGGAAGAGAATGAACCCCAATATCATATTATACTTTTGTGTAGCAATTCCTATTATAGGATCACCAAAAGTACTTCATGTAAAAGCCTGCCATTTACAGTCTAGCACAGTAATGAACTCCACGTTACCGAGTTAAACATGTATCGTTTTCTAGGCCAATGTATAATCTGGAAACCTGAAGAGATGCAGTCAGTGAAGAGATGAGGTATCCCAACCCATGGGAACTAATCAGGACTAATTAATTTACCTAGCCGGTAGCCATTGCAGATTGTCAAGTGAAAATTTCCTCAAAACCAAAAATTGAGAACAAGACTTCAAAATTTGCCTGAAGAACCAGGATGAAAACCAGCTGTACAAATTTCAGATTGGAAAGAGATTAGCACAACGGAATTGTTGCTGAACGCTGCTACACACACGATATACTTTGGACGATTATCGCACGATGGTACACATCAAGCCGTCCATGTGCAGGGCAAAAGGGGACAGCACCGTTCAATCCTGTGTCGTGCACAGTTCGGCCGGCCCCTGTTGTCCGCCCAGTGGTTTCGATTGTTGGTTCAAAGTAGGGATCGTACTAAAGGGGGGGGGGCTTTTGTCCCGACTGCGTTGTCCCGGTTGGGCAACCGGGACTAAAGGCAGTTCCCAACCGGGACAAAAGGGGGGGTTTTCTACTAGTGCCAATATTATGGGATCAGAGAAACAACACATACCTTGCTATCCGGTTGAGCTAATTGAACGCACATTATTCAAGGAAATGCAGAAAGGAAGAGAATGAACCCCAATATCATATTATACTTTTGTGTAGCAATTCCTATTATAGGATCACCAAAAGTACTTCATGTAAAAGCCTGCCATTTACAGTCTAGCACAGTAATGAACTCCACGTTACCGAGTTAAACATGTATCGTTTTCTAGGCCAATGTATAATCTGGAAACCTGAAGAGATGCAGTCAGTGAAGAGATGAGGTATCCCAACCCATGGGAACTAATCAGGACTAATTAATTTACCTAGCCGGTAGCCATTGCAGATTGTCAAGTGAAAATTTCCTCAAACCAAAAATTGAGAACAAGACTTCAAAATTTGCCTGAAGAACCAGGATGAAAACCAGCTGTACAAATTTCAGATTGGAAAGAGATTAGCACAACGGAATTGTTGCTGAACGCTGCTACACACACGATATACTTTGGACGATTATCGCACGATGGTACACATCAAGCCGTCCATGTGCAGGGCAAAAGGGGACAGCACCGTTCAATCCTGTGTCGTGCACAGTTCGGCCGGCCCCTGTTGTCCGCCCAGTGGTTTCGATTGTTGGTTCAAAGTAGGGATCGTACTAAAGGGGGGGGGCTTTTGTCCCGACTGCGTTGTCCCGGTTGGGCAACCGGGACTAAAGGCAGTTCCCAACCGGGACAAAAGGGGGGGTTTTCTACTAGTGCCAATATTATGGGATCAGAGAAACAACACATACCTTGCTATCCGGTTGAGCTAATTGAACGCACATTATTCAAGGAAATGCAGAAAGGAAGAGAATGAACCCCAATATCATATTATACTTTTGTGTAGCAATTCCTATTATAGGATCACCAAAAGTACTTCATGTAAAAGCCTGCCATTTACAGTCTAGCACAGTAATGAACTCCACGTTACCGAGTTAAACATGTATCGTTTTCTAGGCCAATGTATAATCTGGAAACCTGAAGAGATGCAGTCAGTGAAGAGATGAGGTATCCCAACCCATGGGAACTAATCAGGACTAATTAATTTACCTAGCCGGTAGCCATTGCAGATTGTCAAGTGAAAATTTCCTCAAAACCAAAAATTGAGAACAAGACTTCAAAATTTGCCTGAAGAACCAGGATGAAAACCAGCTGTACAAATTTCAGATTGGAAAGAGATTAGCACAACGGAATTGTTGCTGAACGCTGCTACACACACGATATACTTTGGACGATTATCGCACGATGGTACACATCAAGCCGTCCATGTGCAGGGCAAAAGGGGACAGCACCGTTCAATCCTGTGTCGTGCACAGTTCGGCCGGCCCCTGTTGTCCGCCCAGTGGTTTCGATTGTTGGTTCAAAGTAGGGATCGTACTAAAGGGGGGGGGGCTTTTGTCCCGACTGCGTTGTCCCGGTTGGGCAACCGGGACTAAAGGCAGTTCCCAACCGGGACAAAAGGGGGGGTTTTCTACTAGTGCCAATATTATGGGATCAGAGAAACAACACATACCTTGCTATCCGGTTGAGCTAATTGAACGCACATTATTCAAGGAAATGCAGAAAGGAAGAGAATGAACCCCAATATCATATTATACTTTTGTGTAGCAATTCCTATTATAGGATCACCAAAAGTACTTCATGTAAAAGCCTGTCATTTACAGTCTAGCACAGTAATGAACTCCACGTTACCGAGTTAAACATGTATCTTTTTCTAGGCCAATGTATAATCTGGAAACCTGAAGAGATGCAGTCAGTGAAGAGATGAGGTATCCCAACCCATGGGAACTAATCAGGACTAATTAATTTACCTAGCCGGTAGCCATTGCAGATTGTCAAGTGAAAATTTCCTCAAACCAAAAATTGAGAACAAGACTTCAAAATTTGCCTGAAGAACCAGGATGAAAACCAGCTGTACAAATTTCAGATTGGAAAGAGATTAGCACAACGGAATTGTTGCTGAACGCTGCTACACACACGATATACTTTGGACGATTATCGCACGATGGTACACATCAAGCCGTCCATGTGCAGGGCAAAAGGGGACAGCACCGTTCAATCCTGTGTCGTGCACAGTTCGGCCGGCCCCTGTTGTCCGCCCAGTGGTTTCGATTGTTGGTTCAAAGTAGGGATCGTACTAAAGGGGGGGGGGGGCTTTTGTCCCGACTGCGTTGTCCCGGTTGGGCAACCGGGACTAAAGGCAGTTCCCAACCGGGACAAAAGGGGGGGTTTTCTACTAGTGCCAATATTATGGGATCAGAGAAACAACACATACCTTGCTATCCGGTTGAGCTAATTGAACGCACATTATTCAAGGAAATGCAGAAAGGAAGAGAATGAACCCCAATATCATATTATACTTTTGTGTAGCAATTCCTATTATAGGATCACCAAAAGTACTTCATGTAAAAGCCTGCCATTTACAGTCTAGCACAGTAATGAACTCCACGTTACCGAGTTAAACATGTATCGTTTTCTAGGCCAATGTATAATCTGGAAACCTGAAGAGATGCAGTCAGTGAAGAGATGAGGTATCCCAACCCATGGGAACTAATCAGGACTAATTAATTTACCTAGCCGGTAGCCATTGCAGATTGTCAAGTGAAAATTTCCTCAAAACCAAAAATTGAGAACAAGACTTCAAAATTTGCCTGAAGAACCAGGATGAAAACCAGCTGTACAAATTTCAGATTGGAAAGAGATTAGCACAACGGAATTGTTGCTGAACGCTGCTACACACACGATATACTTTGGACGATTATCGCACGATGGTACACATCAAGCCGTCCATGTGCAGGGCAAAAGGGGACAGCACCGTTCAATCCTGTGTCGTGCACAGTTCGGCCGGCCCCTGTTGTCCGCCCAGTGGTTTCGATTGTTGGTTCAAAGTAGGGATCGTACTAAAGGGGGGGGGCCTTTTGTCCCGACTGCGTTGTCCCGGTTGGGCAACCGGGACTAAAGGCAGTTCCCAACCGGGAAAAAAGGGGGGGTTTTCTACTAGTGCCAATATTACGGGATCAGAGAAACAACACATACCTTGCTATCCGGTTGAGCTAATTGAACGCACATTATTCAAGGAAATGCAGAAAGGAAGAGAATGAACCCCAATATCATATTATACTTTTGTGTAGCAATTCCTATTATAGGATCACCAAAAGTACTTCATGTAAAAGCCTGCCATTTACAGTCTAGCACAGTAATGAACTCCACGTTACCGAGTTAAACATGTATCGTTTTCTAGGCCAATGTATAATCTGGAAACATGAAGAGATGCAGTCAGTGAAGAGATCAGGTATCCCAACCCATGGGAACTAATCAGGACTAATTAATTTACCTAGCCGGTAGCCATTGCAGATTGTCAAGTGAAAATTTCCTCAAACCAAAAATTGAGAACAAGACTTCAAAATTTGCCTGAAGAACCAGGATGAAAACCAGCTGTACAAATTTCAGATTGGAAAGAGATTAGCACAACGGAATTGTTGCTGAACGCTGCTACACACACGATATACTTTGGACGATTATCGCACGATGGTACACATCAAGCCGTCCATGTGCAGGGCAAAAGGGGACAGCACCGTTCAATCCTGTGTCGTGCACAGTTCGGCCGGCCCCTGTTGTCCGCCCAGTGGTTTCGATTGTTGGTTCAAAGTAGGGATCGCACTAAAGGGGGGGGGGGCTTTTGTCCCGGCTGCGTTGTCCCGGTTGGGCAACCGGGACTAAAGGCAGTTGCCAACCGGGACAAAAGGGGGGGTTTTCTACTAGTGCCAATATTATGGGATCAGAGAAACAACACATACCTTGCTATGCGGTTGAGCTAATTGA
This sequence comes from Elymus sibiricus, assembly GCA_039707655.1. Taxonomy (NCBI): domain Eukaryota; kingdom Viridiplantae; phylum Streptophyta; class Magnoliopsida; order Poales; family Poaceae; genus Elymus; species Elymus sibiricus. The sequence goes on from CM077664.1 coordinate 353,839,744, forward strand.
ACGCACATTATTCAAGGAAATGCAGAAAGGAAGAGAATGAACCCCAATATCATATTATACTTTTGTGTAGCAATTCCTATTATAGGATCACCAAAAGTACTTCATGTAAAAGCCTGCCATTTACAGTCTAGCACGGTAATGAACTCCACGTTACCGAGTTAAACATGTATCGTTTTCTAGGCCAATGTATAATCTGGAAACAAGAAGAGATGCAGTCAGTGAAGAGATGAGGTATCCCAACCCATGGGAACTAATCAGGACTAATTAATTTACCTAGCCGGTAGCCATTGCAGATTGTCAAGTGAAAATTTCCTCAAACCAAAAATTGAGAACAAGACTTCAAAATTTGCCTGAAGAACCAGGATGAAAACCAGCTGTACAAATTTCAGATTGGAAAGAGATTAGCACAACGGAATTGTTGCTGAACGCTGCTACACACACGATATACTTTGGACGATTATCGCACGATGGTACACATCAAGCCGTCCATGTGCAGGGCAAAAGGGGACAGCACCGTTCAATCCTGTGTCGTGCACAGTTCGGCCGGCCCCTGTTGTCCGCCCAGTGGTTTCGATTGTTGGTTCAAAGTAGGGATCGTACTAAAGGGGGGGGGGGCTTTTGTCCCGACTGCGTTGTCCCGGTTGGGCAACCGGGACTAAAGGCAGTTCCCAACCGGGACAAAAGGGGGGGTTTTATACTAGTGCCAATATTACGGGATCAGAGAAACAACACATACCTTGCTATCCGGTTGAGCTAATTGAACGCACATTATTCAAGGAAATGCAGAAAGGAAGAGAATGAACCCCAATATCATATTATACTTTTGTGTAGCAATTCCTATTATAGGATCACCAAAAGTACTTCATGTAAAAGCCTGCCATTTACAGTCTAGCACAGTAATGAACTCCACGTTACCGAGTTAAACATGTATCGTTTTCTAGGCCAATGTATAATCTGGAAACATGAAGAGATGCAGTCAGTGAAGAGATGAGGTATCCCAACCCATGGGAACTAATCAGGACTAATTAATTTACCTAGCCGGTAGCCATTGCAGATTGTCAAGTGAAAATTTCCTCAAACCAAAAATTGAGAACAAGACTTCAAAATTTGCCTGAAGAACCAGGATGAAAACCAGCTGTACAAATTTCAGATTGGAAAGAGATTAGCACAACGGAATTGTTGCTGAACGCTGCTACACACACGATATACTTTGGACGATTATCGCACGATGGTACACATCAAGCCGTCCATGTGCAGGGCAAAAGGGGACAGCACCGTTCAATCCTGTGTCGTGCACAGTTCGGCCGGCCCCTGTTGTCCGCCCAGTGGTTTCGATTGTTGGTTCAAAGTAGGGATCGCACTAAAGGGGGGGGGCTTTTGTCCCGGCTGCGTTGTCCCGGTTGGGCAACCGGGACTAAAGGCAGTTGCCAACCGGGACAAAAGGGGGGGTTTTCTACTAGTGCCAATATTATGGGATCAGAGAAACAACACATACCTTGCTATCCGGTTGAGCTAATTGAACGCACATTATTCAAGGAAATGCAGAAAGGAAGAGAATGAACCCCAATATCATATTATACTTTTGTGTAGCAATTCCTATTATAGGATCACCAAAAGTACTTCATGTAAAAGCCTGCCATTTACAGTCTAGCACGGTAATGAACTCCACGTTACCGAGTTAAACATGTATCGTTTTCTAGGCCAATGTATAATCTGGAAACAAGAAGAGATGCAGTCAGTGAAGAGATGAGGTATCCCAACCCATGGGAACTAATCAGGACTAATTAATTTACCTAGCCGGTAGCCATTGCAGATTGTCAAGTGAAAATTTCCTCAAAACCAAAAATTGAGAACAAGACTTCAAAATTTGCCTGAAGAACCAGGATGAAAACCAGCTGTACAAATTTCAGATTGGAAAGAGATTAGCACAACGGAATTGTTGCTGAACGGTGCTACACACACGATATACTTTGGACGATTATCGCACGATGGTACACATCAAGCCGTCCATGTGCAGGGCAAAAGGGGACAGCACCGTTCAATCCTGTGTCGTGCACAGTTCGGCCGGCCCCTGTTGTCCGCCCAGTGGTTTCGATTGTTGGTTCAAAGTAGGGATCGTACTAAAGGGGGGGGGGCTTTTGTCCCGACTGCGTTGTCCCGGTTGGGCAACCGGGACTAAAGGCAGTTCCCAACCGGGACAAAAGGGGGGGTTTTCTACTAGTGCCAATATTATGGGATCAGAGAAACAACACATACCTTGCTATCCGGTTGAGCTAATTGAACGCACATTATTCAAGGAAATGCAGAAAGGAAGAGAATGAACCCCAATATCATATTATACTTTTGTGTAGCAATTCCTATTATAGGATCACCAAAAGTACTTCATGTAAAAGCCTGCCATTTACAGTCTAGCACAGTAATGAACTCCACGTTACCGAGTTAAACATGTATCGTTTTCTAGGCCAATGTATAATCTGGAAACCTGAAGAGATGCAGTCAGTGAAGAGATGAGGTATCCCAACCCATGGGAACTAATCAGGACTAATTAATTTACCTAGCCGGTAGCCATTGCAGATTGTCAAGTGAAAATTTCCTCAAACCAAAAATTGAGAACAAGACTTCAAAATTTGCCTGAAGAACCAGGATGAAAACCAGCTGTACAAATTTCAGATTGGAAAGAGATTAGCACAACGGAATTGTTGCTGAACGCTGCTACACACACGATATACTTTGGACGATTATCGCACGATGGTACACATCAAGCCGTCCATGTGCAGGGCAAAAGGGGACAGCACCGTTCAATCCTGTGTCGTGCACAGTTCGGCCGGCCCCTGTTGTCCGCCCAGTGGTTTCGATTGTTGGTTCAAAGTAGGGATCGTACTAAAGGGGGGGGGGGGCTTTTGTCCCGACTGCGTTGTCCCGGTTGGGCAACCGGGACTAAAGGCAGTTCCCAACCGGGACAAAAGGGGGGGTTTTCTACTAGTGCCAATATTATGGGATCAGAGAAACAACACATACCTTGCTATCCGGTTGAGCTAATTGAACGCACATTATTCAAGGAAATGCAGAAAGGAAGAGAATGAACCCCAATATCATATTATACTTTTGTGTAGCAATTCCTATTATAGGATCACCAAAAGTACTTCATGTAAAAGCCTGCCATTTACAGTCTAGCACAGTAATGAACTCCACGTTACCGAGTTAAACATGTATCGTTTTCTAGGCCAATGTATAATCTGGAAACATGAAGAGATGCAGTCAGTGAAGAGATGAGGTATCCCAACCCATGGGAACTAATCAGGACTAATTAATTTACCTAGCCGGTAGCCATTGCAGATTGTCAAGTGAAAATTTCCTCAAACCAAAAATTGAGAACAAGACTTCAAAATTTGCCTGAAGAACCAGGATGAAAACCAGCTGTACAAATTTCAGATTGGAAAGAGATTAGCACAACGGAATTGTTGCTGAACGCTGCTACACACACGATATACTTTGGACGATTATCGCACGATGGTACACATCAAGCCGTCCATGTGCAGGGCAAAAGGGGACAGCACCGTTCAATCCTGTGTCGTGCACAGTTCGGCCGGCCCCTGTTGTCCGCCCAGTGGTTTCGATTGTTGGTTCAAAGTAGGGATCGCACTAAAGGGGGGGGGGCTTTTGTCCCGGCTGCGTTGTCCCGGTTGGGCAACCGGGACTAAAGGCAGTTCCCAACCGGGACAAAAGGGGGGGTTTTCTATTAGTGCCAATATTATGGGATCAGAGAAACAACACATACCTTGCTATCCGGTTGAGCTAATTGAACGCACATTATTCAAGGAAATGCAGAAAGGAAGAGAATGAACCCCAATATCATATTATACTTTTGTGTAGCAATTCCTATTATAGGATCACCAAAAGTACTTCATGTAAAAGCCTGCCATTTACAGTCTAGCACAGTAATGAACTCCACGTTACCGAGTTAAACATGTATCGTTTTCTAGGCCAATGTATAATCTGGAAACATGAAGAGATGCAGTCAGTGAAGAGATGAGGTATCCCAACCCATGGGAACTAATCAGGACTAATTAATTTACCTAGCCGGTAGCCATTGCAGATTGTCAAGTGAAAATTTCCTCAAACCAAAAATTGAGAACAAGACTTCAAAATTTGCCTGAAGAACCAGGATGAAAACCAGCTGTACAAATTTCAGATTGGAAAGAGATTAGCACAACGGAATTGTTGCTGAACGCTGCTACACACACGATATACTTTGGACGATTATCGCACGATGGTACACATCAAGCCGTCCATGTGCAGGGCAAAAGGGGACAGCACCGTTCAATCCTGTGTCGTGCACAGTTCGGCCGGCCCCTGTTGTCCGCCCAGTGGTTTCGATTGTTGGTTCAAAGTAGGGATCGCACTAAAGGGGGGGGGGGGCTTTTGTCCCGGCTGCGTTGTCCCGGTTGGGCAACCGGGACTAAAGGCAGTTCCCAACCGGGACAAAAGGGGGGGTTTTCTATTAGTGCCAATATTATGGGATCAGAGAAACAACACATACCTTGCTATCCGGTTGAGCTAATTGAACGCACATTATTCAAGGAAATGCAGAAAGGAAGAGAATGAACCCCAATATCATATTATACTTTTGTGTAGCAATTCCTATTATAGGATCACCAAAAGTACTTCATGTAAAAGCCTGCCATTTACAGTCTAGCACAGTAATGAACTCCACGTTACCGAGTTAAACATGTATCGTTTTCTAGGCCAATGTATAATCTGGAAACATGAAGAGATGCAGTCAGTGAAGAGATGAGGTATCCCAACCCATGGGAACTAATCAGGACTAATTAATTTACCTAGCCGGTAGCCATTGCAGATTGTCAAGTGAAAATTTCCTCAAACCAAAAATTGAGAACAAGACTTCAAAATTTGCCTGAAGAACCAGGATGAAAACCAGCTGTACAAATTTCAGATTGGAAAGAGATTAGCACAACGGAATTGTTGCTGAACGCTGCTACACACACGATATACTTTGGACGATTATCGCACGATGGTACACATCAAGCCGTCCATGTGCAGGGCAAAAGGGGACAGCACCGTTCAATCCTGTGTCGTGCACAGTTCGGCCGGCCCCTGTTGTCCGCCCAGTGGTTTCGATTGTTGGTTCAAAGTAGGGATCGTACTAAAGGGGGGGGGCTTTTGTCCCGACTGCGTTGTCCCGGTTGGGCAACCGGGACTAAAGGCAGTTCCCAACCGGGACAAAAGGGGGGGTTTTCTACTAGTGCCAATATTATGGGATCAGAGAAACAACACATACCTTGCTATCCGGTTGAGCTAATTGAACGCACATTATTCAAGGAAATGCAGAAAGGAAGAGAATGAACCCCAATATCATATTATACTTTTGTGTAGCAATTCCTATTATAGGATCACCAAAAGTACTTCATGTAAAAGCCTGCCATTTACAGTCTAGCACAGTAATGAACTCCACGTTACCGAGTTAAACATGTATCGTTTTCTAGGCCAATGTATAATCTGGAAACCTGAAGAGATGCAGTCAGTGAAGAGATGAGGTATCCCAACCCATGGGAACTAATCAGGACTAATTAATTTACCTAGCCGGTAGCCATTGCAGATTGTCAAGTGAAAATTTCCTCAAAACCAAAAATTGAGAACAAGACTTCAAAATTTGCCTGAAGAACCAGGATGAAAACCAGCTGTACAAATTTCAGATTGGAAAGAGATTAGCACAATGGAATTGTTGCTGAACGCTGCTACACACACGATATACTTTGGACGATTATCGCACGATGGTACACATCAAGCCGTCCATGTGCAGGGCAAAAGGGGACAGCACCGTTCAATCCTGTGTCGTGCACAGTTCGGCCGGCCCCTGTTGTCCGCCCAGTGGTTTCGATTGTTGGTTCAAAGTAGGGATCGCACTAAAGGGGGGGGGGGCTTTTGTCCCGGCTGCGTTGTCCCGGTTGGGCAACCGGGACTAAAGGCAGTTCCCAACCGGGACAAAAGGGGGGGTTTTCTACTAGTGCCAATATTATGGGATCAGAGAAACAACACATACCTTGCTATCCGGTTGAGCTAATTGAACGCACATTATTCAAGGAAATGCAGAAAGGAAGAGAATGAACCCCAATATCATATTATACTTTTGTGTAGCAATTCCTATTATAGGATCACCAAAAGTACTTCATGTAAAAGCCTGCCATTTACAGTCTAGCACAGTAATGAACTCCACGTTACCGAGTTAAACATGTATCGTTTTCTAGGCCAATGTATAATCTGGAAACATGAAGAGATGCAGTCAGTGAAGAGATGAGGTATCCCAACCCATGGGAACTAATCAGGACTAATTAATTTACCTAGCCGGTAGCCATTGCAGATTGTCAAGTGAAAATTTCCTCAAACCAAAAATTGAGAACAAGACTTCAAAATTTGCCTGAAGAACCAGGATGAAAACCAGCTGTACAAATTTCAGATTGGAAAGAGATTAGCACAACGGAATTGTTGCTGAACGCTACTACACACACGATATACTTTGGACGATTATCGCACGATGGTACACATCAAGCCGTCCATGTGCAGGGCAAAAGGGGACAGCACCGTTCAATCCTGTGTCGTGCACAGTTCGGCCGGCCCCTGTTGTCCGCCCAGTGGTTTCGATTGTTGGTTCAAAGTAGGGATCGCACTAAAGGGGGGGGGGGCTTTTGTCCCGGCTGCGTTGTCCCGGTTGGGCAACCGGGACTAAAGGCAGTTCCCAACCGGGACAAAAGGGGGGGTTTTCTATTAGTGCCAATATTATGGGATCAGAGAAACAACACATACCTTGCTATCCGGTTGAGCTAATTGAACGCACATTATTCAAGGAAATGCAGAAAGGAAGAGAATGAACCCCAATATCATATTATACTTTTGTGTAGCAATTCCTATTATAGGATCACCAAAAGTACTTCATGTAAAAGCCTGCCATTTACAGTCTAGCACAGTAATGAACTCCACGTTACCGAGTTAAACATGTATCGTTTTCTAGGCCAATGTATAATCTGGAAACAAGAAGAGATGCAGTCAGTGAAGAGATGAGGTATCCCAACCCATGGGAACTAATCAGGACTAATTAATTTACCTAGCCGGTAGCCATTGCAGATTGTCAAGTGAAAATTTCCTCAAACCAAAAATTGAGAACAAGACTTCAAAATTTGCCTGAAGAACCAGGATGAAAACCAGCTGTACAAATTTCAGATTGGAAAGAGATTAGCACAACGGAATTGTTGCTGAACGCTGCTACACACACGATATACTTTGGACGATTATCGCACGATGGTACACATCAAGCCGTCCATGTGCAGGGCAAAAGGGGACAGCACCGTTCAATCCTGTGTCGTGCACAGTTCGGCCGGCCCCTGTTGTCCGCCCAGTGGTTTCGATTGTTGGTTCAAAGTAGGGATCGCACTAAAGGGGGGGGGGCTTTTGTCCCGGCTGCGTTGTCCCGGTTGGGCAACCGGGACTAAAGGCAGTTCCCAACCGGGACAAAAGGGGGGGTTTTCTATTAGTGCCAATATTATGGGATCAGAGAAACAACACATACCTTGCTATCCGGTTGAGCTAATTGAACGCACATTATTCAAGGAAATGCAGAAAGGAAGAGAATGAACCCCAATATCATATTATACTTTTGTGTAGCAATTCCTATTATAGGATCACCAAAAGTACTTCATGTAAAAGCCTGCCATTTACAGTCTAGCACAGTAATGAACTCCACGTTACCGAGTTAAACATGTATCGTTTTCTAGGCCAATGTATAATCTGGAAACATGAAGAGATGCAGTCAGTGAAGAGATGAGGTATCCCAACCCATGGGAACTAATCAGGACTAATTAATTTACCTAGCCGGTAGCCATTGCAGATTGTCAAGTGAAAATTTCCTCAAACCAAAAATTGAGAACAAGACTTCAAAATTTGCCTGAAGAACCAGGATGAAAACCAGCTGTACAAATTTCAGATTGGAAAGAGATTAGCACAACGGAATTGTTGCTGAACGCTGCTACACACACGATATACTTTGGACGATTATCGCACGATGGTACACATCAAGCCGTCCATGTGCAGGGCAAAAGGGGACAGCACCGTTCAATCCTGTGTCGTGCACAGTTCGGCCGGCCCCTGTTGTCCGCCCAGTGGTTTCGATTGTTGGTTCAAAGTAGGGATCGTACTAAAGGGGGGGGGCTTTTGTCCCGACTGCGTTGTCCCGGTTGGGCAACCGGGACTAAAGGCAGTTCCCAACCGGGACAAAAGGGGGGGTTTTCTACTAGTGCCAATATTATGGGATCAGAGAAACAACACATACCTTGCTATCCGGTTGAGCTAATTGAACGCACATTATTCAAGGAAATGCAGAAAGGAAGAGAATGAACCCCAATATCATATTATACTTTTGTGTAGCAATTCCTATTATAGGATCACCAAAAGTACTTCATGTAAAAGCCTGCCATTTACAGTCTAGCACAGTAATGAACTCCACGTTACCGAGTTAAACATGTATCGTTTTCTAGGCCAATGTATAATCTGGAAACCTGAAGAGATGCAGTCAGTGAAGAGATGAGGTATCCCAACCCATGGGAACTAATCAGGACTAATTAATTTACCTAGCCGGTAGCCATTGCAGATTGTCAAGTGAAAATTTCCTCAAAACCAAAAATTGAGAACAAGACTTCAAAATTTGCCTGAAGAACCAGGATGAAAACCAGCTGTACAAATTTCAGATTGGAAAGAGATTAGCACAACGGAATTGTTGCTGAACGCTGCTACACACACGATATACTTTGGACGATTATCGCACGATGGTACACATCAAGCCGTCCATGTGCAGGGCAAAAGGGGACAGCACCGTTCAATCCTGTGTCGTGCACAGTTCGGCCGGCCCCTGTTGTCCGCCCAGTGGTTTCGATTGTTGGTTCAAAGTAGGGATCGTACTAAAGGGGGGGGGGCTTTTGTCCCGACTGCGTTGTCCCGGTTGGGCAACCGGGACTAAAGGCAGTTCCCAACCGGGACAAAAGGGGGGGTTTTCTACTAGTGCCAATATTATGGGATCAGAGAAACAACACATACCTTGCTATCCGGTTGAGCTAATTGAACGCACATTATTCAAGGAAATGCAGAAAGGAAGAGAATGAACCCCAATATCATATTATACTTTTGTGTAGCAATTCCTATTATAGGATCACCAAAAGTACTTCATGTAAAAGCCTGCCATTTACAGTCTAGCACAGTAATGAACTCCACGTTACCGAGTTAAACATGTATCGTTTTCTAGGCCAATGTATAATCTGGAAACCTGAAGAGATGCAGTCAGTGAAGAGATGAGGTATCCCAACCCATGGGAACTAATCAGGACTAATTAATTTACCTAGCCGGTAGCCATTGCAGATTGTCAAGTGAAAATTTCCTCAAACCAAAAATTGAGAACAAGACTTCAAAATTTGCCTGAAGAACCAGGATGAAAACCAGCTGTACAAATTTCAGATTGGAAAGAGATTAGCACAACGGAATTGTTGCTGAACGCTGCTACACACACGATATACTTTGGACGATTATCGCACGATGGTACACATCAAGCCGTCCATGTGCAGGGCAAAAGGGGACAGCACCGTTCAATCCTGTGTCGTGCACAGTTCGACGGCCCCTGTTGTCCGCCCAGTGGTTTCGATTGTTGGTTCAAAGTAGGGATCGTACTAAAGGGGGGGGGGCTTTTGTCCCGACTGCGTTGTCCCGGTTGGGCAACCGGGACTAAAGGCAGTTCCCAACCGGGACAAAAGGGGGGGTTTTCTACTAGTGCCAATATTATGGGATCAGAGAAACAACACATACCTTGCTATCCGGTTGAGCTAATTGAACGCACATTATTCAAGGAAATGCAGAAAGGAAGAGAATGAACCCCAATATCATATTATACTTTTGTGTAGCAATTCCTATTATAGGATCACCAAAAGTACTTCATGTAAAAGCCTGCCATTTACAGTCTAGCACAGTAATGAACTCCACGTTACCGAGTTAAACATGTATCGTTTTCTAGGCCAATGTATAATCTGGAAACCTGAAGAGATGCAGTCAGTGAAGAGATGAGGTATCCCAACCCATGGGAACTAATCAGGACTAATTAATTTACCTAGCCGGTAGCCATTGCAGATTGTCAAGTGAAAATTTCCTCAAAACCAAAAATTGAGAACAAGACTTCAAAATTTGCCTGAAGAACCAGGATGAAAACCAGCTGTACAAATTTCAGATTGGAAAGAGATTAGCACAATGGAATTGTTGCTGAACGCTGCTACACACACGATATACTTTGGACGATTATCGCACGATGGTACACATCAAGCCGTCCATGTGCAGGGCAAAAGGGGACAGCACCGTTCAATCCTGTGTCGTGCACAGTTCGGCCGGCCCCTGTTGTCCGCCCAGTGGTTTCGATTGTTGGTTCAAAGTAGGGATCGCACTAAAGGGGGGGGGGGGCTTTTGTCCCGGCTGCGTTGTCCCGGTTGGGCAACCGGGACTAAAGGCAGTTCCCAACCGGGACAAAAGGGGGGGTTTTCTACTAGTGCCAATATTATGGGATCAGAGAAACAACACATACCTTGCTATCCGGTTGAGCTAATTGAACGCACATTATTCAAGGAAATGCAGAAAGGAAGAGAATGAACCCCAATATCATATTATACTTTTGTGTAGCAATTCCTATTATAGGATCACCAAAAGTACTTCATGTAAAAGCCTGCCATTTACAGTCTAGCACAGTAATGAACTCCACGTTACCGAGTTAAACATGTATCGTTTTCTAGGCCAATGTATAATCTGGAAACATGAAGAGATGCAGTCAGTGAAGAGATGAGGTATCCCAACCCATGGGAACTAATCAGGACTAATTAATTTACCTAGCCGGTAGCCATTGCAGATTGTCAAGTGAAAATTTCCTCAAAACCAAAAATTGAGAACAAGACTTCAAAATTTGCCTGAAGAACCAGGATGAAAACCAGCTGTACAAATTTCAGATTGGAAAGAGATTAGCACAATGGAATTGTTGCTGAACGCTGCTACACACACGATATACTTTGGACGATTATCGCACGATGGTACACATCAAGCCGTCCATGTGCAGGGCAAAAGGGGACAGCACCGTTCAATCCTGTGTCGTGCACAGTTCGGCCGGCCCCTGTTGTCCGCCCAGTGGTTTCGATTGTTGGTTCAAAGTAGGGATCGCACTAAAGGGGGGGGGGGGCTTTTGTCCCGGCTGCGTTGTCCCGGTTGGGCAACCGGGACTAAAGGCAGTTCCCAACCGGGACAAAAGGGGGGGTTTTCTACTAGTGCCAATATTATGGGATCAGAGAAACAACACATACCTTGCTATCCGGTTGAGCTAATTGAACGCACATTATTCAAGGAAATGCAGAAAGGAAGAGAATGAACCCCAATATCATATTATACTTTTGTGTAGCAATTCCTATTATAGGATCACCAAAAGTACTTCATGTAAAAGCCTGCCATTTACAGTCTAGCACAGTAATGAACTCCACGTTACCGAGTTAAACATGTATCGTTTTCTAGGCCAATGTATAATCTGGAAACATGAAGAGATGCAGTCAGTGAAGAGATGAGGTATCCCAACCCATGGGAACTAATCAGGACTAATTAATTTACCTAGCCGGTAGCCATTGCAGATTGTCAAGTGAAAATTTCCTCAAACCAAAAATTGAGAACAAGACTTCAAAATTTGCCTGAAGAACCAGGATGAAAACCAGCTGTACAAATTTCAGATTGGAAAGAGATTAGCACAACGGAATTGTTGCTGAACGCTACTACACACACGATATACTTTGGACGATTATCGCACGATGGTACACATCAAGCCGTCCATGTGCAGGGCAAAAGGGGACAGCACCGTTCAATCCTGTGTCGTGCACAGTTCGGCCGGCCCCTGTTGTCCGCCCAGTGGTTTCGATTGTTGGTTCAAAGTAGGGATCGCACTAAAGGGGGGGGGGCTTTTGTCCCGGCTGCGTTGTCCCGGTTGGGCAACCGGGACTAAAGGCAGTTCCCAACCGGGACAAAAGGGGGGGTTTTCTATTAGTGCCAATATTATGGGATCAGAGAAACAACACATACCTTGCTATCCGGTTGAGCTAATTGAACGCACATTATTCAAGGAAATGCAGAAAGGAAGAGAATGAACCCCAATATCATATTATACTTTTGTGTAGCAATTCCTATTATAGGATCACCAAAAGTACTTCATGTAAAAGCCTGCCATTTACAGTCTAGCACAGTAATGAACTCCACGTTACCGAGTTAAACATGTATCGTTTTCTAGGCCAATGTATAATCTGGAAACAAGAAGAGATGCAGTCAGTGAAGAGATGAGGTATCCCAACCCATGGGAACTAATCAGGACTAATTAATTTACCTAGCCGGTAGCCATTGCAGATTGTCAAGTGAAAATTTCCTCAAACCAAAAATTGAGAACAAGACTTCAAAATTTGCCTGAAGAACCAGGATGAAAACCAGCTGTACAAATTTCAGATTGGAAAGAGATTAGCACAACGGAATTGTTGCTGAACGCTGCTACACACACGATATACTTTGGACGATTATCGCACGATGGTACACATCAAGCCGTCCATGTGCAGGGCAAAAGGGGACAGCACCGTTCAATCCTGTGTCGTGCACAGTTCGGCCGGCCCCTGTTGTCCGCCCAGTGGTTTCGATTGTTGGTTCAAAGTAGGGATCGCACTAAAGGGGGGGGGGGCTTTTGTCCCGGCTGCGTTGTCCCGGTTGGGCAACCGGGACTAAAGGCAGTTCCCAACCGGGACAAAAGGGGGGGTTTTCTATTAGTGCCAATATTATGGGATCAGAGAAACAACACATACCTTGCTATCCGGTTGAGCTAATTGAACGCACATTATTCAAGGAAATGCAGAAAGGAAGAGAATGAACCCCAATATCATATTATACTTTTGTGTAGCAATTCCTATTATAGGATCACCAAAAGTACTTCATGTAAAAGCCTGCCATTTACAGTCTAGCACAGTAATGAACTCCACGTTACCGAGTTAAACATGTATCGTTTTCTAGGCCAATGTATAATCTGGAAACATGAAGAGATGCAGTCAGTGAAGAGATGAGGTATCCCAACCCATGGGAACTAATCAGGACTAATTAATTTACCTAGCCGGTAGCCATTGCAGATTGTCAAGTGAAAATTTCCTCAAACCAAAAATTGAGAACAAGACTTCAAAATTTGCCTGAAGAACCAGGATGAAAACCAGCTGTACAAATTTCAGATTGGAAAGAGATTAGCACAACGGAATTGTTGCTGAACGCTGCTACACACACGATATACTTTGGACGATTATCGCACGATGGTACACATCAAGCCGTCCATGTGCAGGGCAAAAGGGGACAGCACCGTTCAATCCTGTGTCGTGCACAGTTCGGCCGGCCCCTGTTGTCCGCCCAGTGGTTTCGATTGTTGGTTCAAAGTAGGGATCGTACTAAAGGGGGGGGGCTTTTGTCCCGACTGCGTTGTCCCGGTTGGGCAACCGGGACTAAAGGCAGTTCCCAACCGGGACAAAAGGGGGGGTTTTCTACTAGTGCCAATATTATGGGATCAGAGAAACAACACATACCTTGCTATCCGGTTGAGCTAATTGAACGCACATTATTCAAGGAAATGCAGAAAGGAAGAGAATGAACCCCAATATCATATTATACTTTTGTGTAGCAATTCCTATTATAGGATCACCAAAAGTACTTCATGTAAAAGCCTGCCATTTACAGTCTAGCACAGTAATGAACTCCACGTTACCGAGTTAAACATGTATCGTTTTCTAGGCCAATGTATAATCTGGAAACCTGAAGAGATGCAGTCAGTGAAGAGATGAGGTATCCCAACCCATGGGAACTAATCAGGACTAATTAATTTACCTAGCCGGTAGCCATTGCAGATTGTCAAGTGAAAATTTCCTCAAAACCAAAAATTGAGAACAAGACTTCAAAATTTGCCTGAAGAACCAGGATGAAAACCAGCTGTACAAATTTCAGATTGGAAAGAGATTAGCACAACGGAATTGTTGCTGAACGCTGCTACACACACGATATACTTTGGACGATTATCGCACGATGGTACACATCAAGCCGTCCATGTGCAGGGCAAAAGGGGACAGCACCGTTCAATCCTGTGTCGTGCACAGTTCGGCCGGCCCCTGTTGTCCGCCCAGTGGTTTCGATTGTTGGTTCAAAGTAGGGATCGTACTAAAGGGGGGGGGGCTTTTGTCCCGACTGCGTTGTCCCGGTTGGGCAACCGGGACTAAAGGCAGTTCCCAACCGGGACAAAAGGGGGGGTTTTCTACTAGTGCCAATATTATGGGATCAGAGAAACAACACATACCTTGCTATCCGGTTGAGCTAATTGAACGCACATTATTCAAGGAAATGCAGAAAGGAAGAGAATGAACCCCAATATCATATTATACTTTTGTGTAGCAATTCCTATTATAGGATCACCAAAAGTACTTCATGTAAAAGCCTGCCATTTACAGTCTAGCACAGTAATGAACTCCACGTTACCGAGTTAAACATGTATCGTTTTCTAGGCCAATGTATAATCTGGAAACCTGAAGAGATGCAGTCAGTGAAGAGATGAGGTATCCCAACCCATGGGAACTAATCAGGACTAATTAATTTACCTAGCCGGTAGCCATTGCAGATTGTCAAGTGAAAATTTCCTCAAACCAAAAATTGAGAACAAGACTTCAAAATTTGCCTGAAGAACCAGGATGAAAACCAGCTGTACAAATTTCAGATTGGAAAGAGATTAGCACAACGGAATTGTTGCTGAACGCTGCTACACACACGATATACTTTGGACGATTATCGCACGATGGTACACATCAAGCCGTCCATGTGCAGGGCAAAAGGGGACAGCACCGTTCAATCCTGTGTCGTGCACAGTTCGACGGCCCCTGTTGTCCGCCCAGTGGTTTCGATTGTTGGTTCAAAGTAGGGATCGTACTAAAGGGGGGGGGGGGGCTTTTGTCCCGACTGCGTTGTCCCGGTTGGGCAACCGGGACTAAAGGCAGTTCCCAACCGGGACAAAAGGGGGGGTTTTCTACTAGTGCCAATATTATGGGATCAGAGAAACAACACATACCTTGCTATCCGGTTGAGCTAATTGAACGCACATTATTCAAGGAAATGCAGAAAAGAAGAGAATGAACCCCAATATCATATTATACTTTTGTGTAGCAATTCCTATTATAGGATCACCAAAAGTACTTCATGTAAAAGCCTGCCATTTACAGTCTAGCACAGTAATGAACTCCACGTTACCGAGTTAAACATGTATCGTTTTCTAGGCCAATGTATAATCTGGAAACCTGAAGAGATGCAGTCAGTGAAGAGATGAGGTATCCCAACCCATGGGAACTAATCAGGACTAATTAATTTACCTAGCCGGTAGCCATTGCAGATTGTCAAGTGAAAATTTCCTCAAACCAAAAATTGAGAACAAGACTTCAAAATTTGCCTGAAGAACCAGGATGAAAACCAGCTGTACAAATTTCAGATTGGAAAGAGATTAGCACAACGGAATTGTTGCTGAACGCTGCTACACACACGATATACTTTGGACGATTATCGCACGATGGTACACATCAAGCCGTCCATGTGCAGGGCAAAAGGGGACAGCACCGTTCAATCCTGTGTCGTGCACAGTTCGGCCGGCCCCTGTTGTCCGCCCAGTGGTTTCGATTGTTGGTTCAAAGTAGGGATCGTACTAAAGGGGGGGGGGGCTTTTGTCCCGACTGCGTTGTCCCGGTTGGGCAACCGGGACTAAAGGCAGTTCCCAACCGGGACAAAAGGGGGGGTTTTCTACTAGTGCCAATATTATGGGATCAGAGAAACAACACATACCTTGCTATCCGGTTGAGCTAATTGAACGCACATTATTCAAGGAAATGCAGAAAGGAAGAGAATGAACCCCAATATCATATTATACTTTTGTGTAGCAATTCCTATTATAGGATCACCAAAAGTACTTCATGTAAAAGCCTGCCATTTACAGTCTAGCACAGTAATGAACTCCACGTTACCGAGTTAAACATGTATCTTTTTCTAGGCCAATGTATAATCTGGAAACATGAAGAGATGCAGTCAGTGAAGAGATGAGGTATCCCAACCCATGGGAACTAATCAGGACTAATTAATTTACCTAGCCGGTAGCCATTGCAGATTGTCAAGTGAAAATTTCCTCAAACCAAAAATTGAGAACAAGACTTCAAAATTTGCCTGAAGAACCAGGATGAAAACCAGCTGTACAAATTTCAGATTGGAAAGAGATTAGCACAACGGAATTGTTGCTGAACGCTGCTACACACACGATATACTTTGGACGATTATCGCACGATGGTACACATCAAGCCGTCCATGTGCAGGGCAAAAGGGGACAGCACCGTTCAATCCTGTGTCGTGCACAGTTCGGCCGGCCCCTGTTGTCCGCCCAGTGGTTTCGATTGTTGGTTCAAAGTAGGGATCGTACTAAAGGGGGGGGGCTTTTGTCCCGACTGCGTTGTCCCGGTTGGGCAACCGGGACTAAAGGCAGTTCCCAACCGGGACAAAAGGGGGGGTTTTCTACTAGTGCCAATATTATGGGATCAGAGAAACAACACATACCTTGCTATCCGGTTGAGCTAATTGAACGCACATTATTCAAGGAAATGCAGAAAGGAAGAGAATGAACCCCAATATCATATTATACTTTTGTGTAGCAATTCCTATTATAGGATCACCAAAAGTACTTCATGTAAAAGCCTGCCATTTACAGTCTAGCACAGTAATGAACTCCACGTTACCGAGTTAAACATGTATCGTTTTCTAGGCCAATGTATAATCTGGAAACATGAAGAGATGCAGTCAGTGAAGAGATGAGGTATCCCAACCCATGGGAACTAATCAGGACTAATTAATTTACCTAGCCGGTAGCCATTGCAGATTGTCAAGTGAAAATTTCCTCAAACCAAAAATTGAGAACAAGACTTCAAAATTTGCCTGAAGAACCAGGATGAAAACCAGCTGTACAAATTTCAGATTGGAAAGAGATTAGCACAACGGAATTGTTGCTGAACGCTGCTACACACACGATATACTTTGGACGATTATCGCACGATGGTACACATCAAGCCGTCCATGTGCAGGGCAAAAGGGGACAGCACCGTTCAATCCTGTGTCGTGCACAGTTCGGCCGGCCCCTGTTGTCCGCCCAGTGGTTTCGATTGTTGGTTCAAAGTAGGGATCGTACTAAAGGGGGGGGGGGGCTTTTGTCCCGACTGCGTTGTCCCGGTTGGGCAACCGGGACTAAAGGCAGTTCCCAACCGGGACAAAAGGGGGGGTTTTCTACTAGTGCCAATATTATGGGATCAGAGAAACAACACATACCTTGCTATCCGGTTGAGCTAATTGAACGCACATTATTCAAGGAAATGCAGAAAGGAAGAGAATGAACCCCAATATCATATTATACTTTTGTGTAGCAATTCCTATTATAGGATCACCAAAAGTACTTCATGTAAAAGCCTGCCATTTACAGTCTAGCACAGTAATGAACTCCACGTTACCGAGTTAAACATGTATCTTTTTCTAGGCCAATGTATAATCTGGAAACATGAAGAGATGCAGTCAGTGAAGAGATGAGGTATCCCAACCCATGGGAACTAATCAGGACTAATTAATTTACCTAGCCGGTAGCCATTGCAGATTGTCAAGTGAAAATTTCCTCAAACCAAAAATTGAGAACAAGACTTCAAAATTTGCCTGAAGAACCAGGATGAAAACCAGCTGTACAAATTTCAGATTGGAAAGAGATTAGCACAACGGAATTGTTGCTGAACGCTGCTACACACACGATATACTTTGGACGATTATCGCACGATGGTACACATCAAGCCGTCCATGTGCAGGGCAAAAGGGGACAGCACCGTTCAATCCTGTGTCGTGCACAGTTCGGCCGGCCCCTGTTGTCCGCCCAGTGGTTTCGATTGTTGGTTCAAAGTAGGGATCGTACTAAAGGGGGGGGGCTTTTGTCCCGACTGCGTTGTCCCGGTTGGGCAACCGGGACTAAAGGCAGTTCCCAACCGGGACAAAAGGGGGGGTTTTCTACTAGTGCCAATATTATGGGATCAGAGAAACAACACATACCTTGCTATCCGGTTGAGCTAATTGAACGCACATTATTCAAGGAAATGCAGAAAGGAAGAGAATGAACCCCAATATCATATTATACTTTTGTGTAGCAATTCCTATTATAGGATCACCAAAAGTACTTCATGTAAAAGCCTGCCATTTACAGTCTAGCACAGTAATGAACTCCACGTTACCGAGTTAAACATGTATCGTTTTCTAGGCCAATGTATAATCTGGAAACATGAAGAGATGCAGTCAGTGAAGAGATGAGGTATCCCAACCCATGGGAACTAATCAGGACTAATTAATTTACCTAGCCGGTAGCCATTGCAGATTGTCAAGTGAAAATTTCCTCAAACCAAAAATTGAGAACAAGACTTCAAAATTTGCCTGAAGAACCAGGATGAAAACCAGCTGTACAAATTTCAGATTGGAAAGAGATTAGCACAATGGAATTGTTGCTGAACGCTGCTACACACACGATATACTTTGGACGATTATCGCACGATGGTACACATCAAGCCGTCCATGTGCAGGGCAAAAGGGGACAGCACCGTTCAATCCTGTGTCGTGCACAGTTCGGCCGGCCCCTGTTGTCCGCCCAGTGGTTTCGATTGTTGGTTCAAAGTAGGGATCGCACTAAAGGGGGGGGGGGCTTTTGTCCCGGCTGCGTTGTCCCGGTTGGGCAACCGGGACTAAAGGCAGTTCCCAACCGGGACAAAAGGGGGGGTTTTCTACTAGTGCCAATATTATGGGATCAGAGAAACAACACATACCTTGCTATCCGGTTGAGCTAATTGAACGCACATTATTCAAGGAAATGCAGAAAGGAAGAGAATGAACCCCAATATCATATTATACTTTTGTGTAGCAATTCCTATTATAGGATCACCAAAAGTACTTCATGTAAAAGCCTGCCATTTACAGTCTAGCACAGTAATGAACTCCACGTTACCGAGTTAAACATGTATCGTTTTCTAGGCCAATGTATAATCTGGAAACATGAAGAGATGCAGTCAGTGAAGAGATGAGGTATCCCAACCCATGGGAAATAATCAGGACTAATTAATTTACCTAGCCGGTAGCCATTGCAGATTGTCAAGTGAAAATTTCCTCAAACCAAAAATTGAGAACAAGACTTCAAAATTTGCCTGAAGAACCAGGATGAAAACCAGCTGTACAAATTTCAGATTGGAAAGAGATTAGCACAACGGAATTGTTGCTGAACGCTGCTACACACACGATATACTTTGGACGATTATCGCACGATGGTACACATCAAGCCGTCCATGTGCAGGGCAAAAGGGGACAGCACCGTTCAATCCTGTGTCGTGCACAGTTCGGCCGGCCCCTGTTGTCCGCCCAGTGGTTTCGATTGTTGGTTCAAAGTAGGGATCGCACTAAAGGGGGGGGGGCTTTTGTCCCGGCTGCGTTGTCCCGGTTGGGCAACCGGGACTAAAGGCAGTTCCCAACCGGGACAAAAGGGGGGGTTTTCTATTAGTGCCAATATTATGGGATCAGAGAAACAACACATACCTTGCTATCCGGTTGAGCTAATTGAACGCACATTATTCAAGGAAATGCAGAAAGGAAGAGAATGAACCCCAATATCATATTATACTTTTGTGTAGCAATTCCTATTATAGGATCACCAAAAGTACTTCATGTAAAAGCCTGCCATTTACAGTCTAGCACAGTAATGAACTCCACGTTACCGAGTTAAACATGTATCGTTTTCTAGGCCAATGTATAATCTGGAAACATGAAGAGATGCAGTCAGTGAAGAGATGAGGTATCCCAACCCATGGGAACTAATCAGGACTAATTAATTTACCTAGCCGGTAGCCATTGCAGATTGTCAAGTGAAAATTTCCTCAAACCAAAAATTGAGAACAAGACTTCAAAATTTGCCTGAAGAACCAGGATGAAAACCAGCTGTACAAATTTCAGATTGGAAAGAGATTAGCACAACGGAATTGTTGCTGAACGCTGCTACACACACGATATACTTTGGACGATTATCGCACGATGGTACACATCAAGCCGTCCATGTGCAGGGCAAAAGGGGACAGCACCGTTCAATCCTGTGTCGTGCACTGTTCGGCCGGCCCCTGTTGTCCGCCCAGTGGTTTCGATTGTTGGTTCAAAGTAGGGATCGCACTAAAGGGGGGGGGGGCTTTTGTCCCGGCTGCGTTGTCCCGGTTGGGCAACCGGGACTAAAGGCAGTTCCCAACCGGGACAAAAGGGGGGGTTTTCTATTAGTGCCAATATTATGGGATCAGAGAAACAACACATACCTTGCTATCCGGTTGAGCTAATTGAACGCACATTATTCAAGGAAATGCAGAAAGGAAGAGAATGAACCCCAATATCATATTATACTTTTGTGTAGCAATTCCTATTATAGGATCACCAAAAGTACTTCATGTAAAAGCCTGCCATTTACAGTCTAGCACAGTAATGAACTCCACGTTACCGAGTTAAACATGTATCGTTTTCTAGGCCAATGTATAATCTGGAAACCTGAAGAGATGCAGTCAGTGAAGAGATGAGGTATCCCAACCCATGGGAACTAATCAGGACTAATTAATTTACCTAGCCGGTAGCCATTGCAGATTGTCAAGTGAAAATTTCCTCAAAACCAAAAATTGAGAACAAGACTTCAAAATTTGCCTGAAGAACCAGGATGAAAACCAGCTGTACAAATTTCAGATTGGAAAGAGATTAGCACAACGGAATTGTTGCTGAACGCTGCTACACACACGATATACTTTGGACGATTATCGCACGATGGTACACATCAAGCCGTCCATGTGCAGGGCAAAAGGGGACAGCACCGTTCAATCCTGTGTCGTGCACAGTTCGGCCGGCCCCTGTTGTCCGCCCAGTGGTTTCGATTGTTGGTTCAAAGTAGGGATCGTACTAAAGGGGGGGGGGCCTTTTGTCCTGACTGCGTTGTCCCGGTTGGGCAACCGGGACTAAAGGCAGTTCCCAACCGGGAAAAAAGGGGGGGTTTTCTACTAGTGCCAATATTACGGGATCAGAGAAACAACACATACCTTGCTATCCGGTTGAGCTAATTGAACGCACATTATTCAAGGAAATGCAGAAAGGAAGAGAATGAACCCCAATATCATATTATACTTTTGTGTAGCAATTCCTATTATAGGATCACCAAAAGTACTTCATGTAAAAGCCTGCCATTTACAGTCTAGCACAGTAATGAACTCCACGTTACCGAGTTAAACATGTATCGTTTTCTAGGCCAATGTATAATCTGGAAACATGAAGAGATGCAGTCAGTGAAGAGATGAGGTATCCCAACCCATGGGAACTAATCAGGACTAATTAATTTACCTAGCCGGTAGCCATTGCAGATTGTCAAGTGAAAATTTCCTCAAACCAAAAATTGAGAACAAGACTTCAAAATTTGCCTGAAGAACCAGGATGAAAACCAGCTGTACAAATTTCAGATTGGAAAGAGATTAGCACAACGGAATTGTTGCTGAACGCTGCTACACACACGATATACTTTGGACGATTATCGCACGATGGTACACATCAAGCCGTCCATGTGCAGGGCAAAAGGGGACAGCACCGTTCAATCCTATGTCGTGCACAGTTCGGCCGGCCCCTGTTGTCCGCCCAGTGGTTTCGATTGTTGGTTCAAAGTAGGGATCGCACTAAAGGGGGGGGGGGCTTTTGTCCCGGCTGCGTTGTCCCGGTTGGGCAACCGGGACTAAAGGCAGTTCCCAACCGGGACAAAAGGGGGGGTTTTCTACTAGTGCCAATATTATGGGATCAGAGAAACAACACATACCTTGCTATCCGGTTGAGCTAATTGAACGCACATTATTCAAGGAAATGCAGAAAGGAAGAGAATGAACCCCAATATCATATTATACTTTTGTGTAGCAATTCCTATTATAGGATCACCAAAAGTACTTCATGTAAAAGCCTGCCATTTACAGTCTAGCACAGTAATGAACTCCACGTTACCGAGTTAAACATGTATCGTTTTCTAGGCCAATGTATAATCTGGAAACATGAAGAGATGCAGTCAGTGAAGAGATGAGGTATCCCAACCCATGGGAACTAATCAGGACTAATTAATTTACCTAGCCGGTAGCCATTGCAGATTGTCAAGTGAAAATTTCCTCAAACCAAAAATTGAGAACAAGACTTCAAAATTTGCCTGAAGAACCAGGATGAAAACCAGCTGTACAAATTTCAGATTGGAAAGAGATTAGCACAACGGAATTGTTGCTGAACGCTGCTACACACACGATATACTTTGGACGATTATCGCACGATGGTACACATCAAGCCGTCCATGTGCAGGGCAAAAGGGGACAGCACCGTTCAATCCTGTGTCGTGCACAGTTCGGCCGGCCCCTGTTGTCCGCCCAGTGGTTTCGATTGTTGGTTCAAAGTAGGGATCGCACTAAAGGGGGGGGGCTTTTGTCCCGGCTGCGTTGTCCCGGTTGGGCAACCGGGACTAAAGGCAGTTCCCAACCGGGACAAAAGGTGGGGTTTTCTACTAGTGCCAATATTATGGGATCAGAGAAACAACACATACCTTGCTATCCGGTTGAGCTAATTGAACGCACATTATTCAAGGAAATGCAGAAAGGAAGAGAATGAACCCCAATATCATATTATACTTTTGTGTAGCAATTCCTATTATAGGATCACCAAAAGTACTTCATGTAAAAGCCTGCCATTTACAGTCTAGCACGGTAATGAACTCCACGTTACCGAGTTAAACATGTATCGTTTTCTAGGCCAATGTATAATCTGGAAACAAGAAGAGATGCAGTCAGTGAAGAGATGAGGTATCCCAACCCATGGGAACTAATCAGGACTAATTAATTTACCTAGCCGGTAGCCATTGCAGATTGTCAAGTGAAAATTTCCTCAAACCAAAAATTGAGAACAAGACTTCAAAATTTGCCTGAAGAACCAGGATGAAAACCAGCTGTACAAATTTCAGATTGGAAAGAGATTAGCACAACGGAATTGTTGCTGAACATTGCTACACACACGATATACTTTGGACGATTATCGCACGATGGTACACATCAAGCCGTCCATGTGCAGGGCAAAAGGGGACAGCACCGTTCAATCCTGTGTCGTGCACAGTTCGGCCGGCCCCTGTTGTCCGCCCAGTGGTTTTGATTGTTGGTTCAAAGTAGGGATCGTACTAAAGGGGGGGGCCTTTTGTCCCGACTGCGTTGTCCCGGTTGGGCAACCGGGACTAAAGGCAGTTCCCAACCGGGACAAAAGGGGGGGGTTTTCTACTAGTGCCAATATTATGGGATCAGAGAAACAACACATACCTTGCTATCCGGTTGAGCTAATTGAACGCACATTATTCAAGGAAATGCAGAAAGGAAGAGAATGAACCCCAATATCATATTATACTTTTGTGTAGCAATTCCTATTATAGGATCACCAAAAGTACTTCATGTAAAAGCCTGCCATTTACAGTCTAGCACAGTAATGAACTCCACGTTACCGAGTTAAACATGTATCGTTTTCTAGGCCAATGTATAATCTGGAAACATGAAGAGATGCAGTCAGTGAAGAGATGAGGTATCCCAACCCATGGGAACTAATCAGGACTAATTAATTTACCTAGCCGGTAGCCATTGCAGATTGTCAAGTGAAAATTTCCTCAAACCAAAAATTGAGAACAAGACTTCAAAATTTGCCTGAAGAACCAGGATGAAAACCAGCTGTACAAATTTCAGATTGGAAAGAGATTAGCACAACGGAATTGTTGCTGAACGCTGCTACACACACGATATACTTTGGACGATTATCGCACGATGGTACACATCAAGCCGTCCATGTGCAGGGCAAAAGGGGACAGCACCGTTCAATCCTGTGTCGTGCACAGTTCGGCCGGCCCCTGTTGTCCGCCCAGTGGTTTCGATTGTTGGTTCAAAGTAGGGATCGCACTAAAGGGGGGGGGGGCTTTTGTCCCGGCTGCGTTGTCCCGGTTGGGCAACCGGGACTAAAGGCAGTTCCCAACCGGGACAAAAGGGGGGGTTTTCTACTAGTGCCAATATTATGGGATCAGAGAAACAACACATACCTTGCTATCCGGTTGAGCTAATTGAACGCACATTATTCAAGGAAATGCAGAAAGGAAGAGAATGAACCCCAATATCATATTATACTTTTGTGTAGCAATTCCTATTATAGGATCACCAAAAGTACTTCATGTAAAAGCCTGCCATTTACAGTCTAGCACGGTAATGAACTCCACGTTACCGAGTTAAACATGTATCGTTTTCTAGGCCAATGTATAATCTGGAAACAAGAAGAGATGCAGTCAGTGAAGAGATGAGGTATCCCAACCCATGGGAACTAATCAGGACTAATTAATTTACCTAGCCGGTAGCCATTGCAGATTGTCAAGTGAAAATTTCCTCAAACCAAAAATTGAGAACAAGACTTCAAAATTTGCCTGAAGAACCAGGATGAAAACCAGCTGTACAAATTTCAGATTGGAAAGAGATTAGCACAACGGAATTGTTGCTGAACATTGCTACACACACGATATACTTTGGACGATTATCGCACGATGGTACACATCAAGCCGTCCATGTGCAGGGCAAAAGGGGACAGCACCGTTCAATCCTGTGTCGTGCACAGTTCGGCCGGCCCCTGTTGTCCGCCCAGTGGTTTTGATTGTTCGTTCAAAGTAGGGATCGTACTAAAGGGGGGGGCCTTTTGTCCCGACTGCGTTGTCCCGGTTGGGCAACCGGGACTAAAGGCAGTTCCCAACCGGGACAAAAGGGGGGGGTTTTCTACTAGTGCCAATATTATGGGATCAGAGAAACAACACATACCTTGCTATCCGGTTGAGCTAATTGAACGCACATTATTCAAGGAAATGCAGAAAGGAAGAGAATGAACCCCAATATCATATTATACTTTTGTGTAGCAATTCCTATTATAGGATCACCAAAAGTACTTCATGTAAAAGCCTGCCATTTACAGTCTAGCACAGTAATGAACTCCACGTTACCGAGTTAAACATGTATCGTTTTCTAGGCCAATGTATAATCTGGAAACATGAAGAGATGCAGTCAGTGAAGAGATGAGGTATCCCAACCCATGGGAACTAATCAGGACTAATTAATTTACCTAGCCGGTAGCCATTGCAGATTGTCAAGTGAAAATTTCCTCAAACCAAAAATTGAGAACAAGACTTCAAAATTTGCCTGAAGAACCAGGATGAAAACCAGCTGTACAAATTTCAGATTGGAAAGAGATTAGCACAACAGAATTGTTGCTGAACGCTGCTACACACACGATATACTTTGGACGATTATCGCACGATGGTACACATCAAGCCGTCCATGTGCAGGGCAAAAGGGGACAGCACCGTTCAATCCTGTGTCGTGCACAGTTCGGCCGGCCCCTGTTGTCCGCCCAGTGGTTTCGATTGTTGGTTCAAAGTAGGGATCGTACTAAAGGGGGGGGGCTTTTGTCCCGCCTGCGTTGTCCCGGTTGGGCAACCGGGACTAAAGGCAGTTCCCAACCGGGACAAAAGGGGGGGTTTTCTACTAGTGCTAATATTACGGGATCAGAGAAACAACACATACCTTGCTATCCGGTTGAGCTAATTGAACGCACATTATTCAAGGAAATGCAGAAAGGAAGAGAATGAACCCCAATATCATATTATACTTTTGTGTAGCAATTCCTATTATAGGATCACCAAAAGTACTTCATGTAAAAGCCTGCCATTTACAGTCTAGCACAGTAATGAACTCCACGTTACCGAGTTAAACATGTATCGTTTTCTAGGCCAATGTATAATCTGGAAACATGAAGAGATGTAGTCAGTGAAGAGATGAGGTATCCCAACCCATGGGAACTAATCAGGACTAATTAATTTACCTAGCCGGTAGCCATTGCAGATTGTCAAGTGAAAATTTCCTCAAACCAAAAATTGAGAACAAGACTTCAAAATTTGCCTGAAGAACCAGGATGAAAACCAGCTGTACAAATTTCAGATTGGAAAGAGATTAGCACAACGGAATTGTTGCTGAACGCTGCTACACACACGATATACTTTGGACGATTATCGCACGATGGTACACATCAAGCCGTCCATGTGCAGGGCAAAAGGGGACAGCACCGTTCAATCCTGTGTCGTGCACAGTTCGGCCGGCCCCTGTTGTCCGCCCAGTGGTTTCGATTGTTGGTTCAAAGTAGGGATCGTACTAAAGGGGGGGGGGCTTTTGTCCCGGCTGCGTTGTCCCGGTTGGGCAACCGGGACTAAAGGCAGTTCCCAACCGGGACAAAAGGGGGGGTTTTCTACTAGTGCCAATATTATGGGATCAGAGAAACAACACATACCTTGCTATCCGGTTGAGCTAATTGAACGCACATTATTCAAGGAAATGCAGAAAGGAAGAGAATGAACCCCAATATCATATTATACTTTTGTGTAGCAATTCCTATTATAGGATCACCAAAAGTACTTCATGTAAAAGCCTGCCATTTACAGTCTAGCACAGTAATGAACTCCACGTTACCGAGTTAAACATGTATCGTTTTCTAGGCCAATGTATAATCTGGAAACATGAAGAGATGCAGTCAGTGAAGAGATGAGGTATCCCAACCCATGGGAACTAATCAGGACTAATTAATTTACCTAGCCGGTAGCCATTGCAGATTGTCAAGTGAAAATTTCCTCAAACCAAAAATTGAGAACAAGACTTCAAAATTTGCCTGAAGAACCAGGATGAAAACCAGCTGTACAAATTTCAGATTGGAAAGAGATTAGCACAACGGAATTGTTGCTGAACGCTGCTACACACACGATATACTTTGGACGATTATCGCACGATGGTACACATCAAGCCGTCCATGTGCAGGGCAAAAGGGGACAGCACCGTTCAATCCTGTGTCGTGCACAGTTCGGCCGGCCCCTGTTGTCCGCCCAATGGTTTCGATTGTTGGTTCAAAGTAGGGATCGTACTAAAGGGGGGGGGGCTTTTGTCCCGACTGCGTTGTCCCGGTTGGGCAACCGGGACTAAAGGCAGTTCCCAACCGGGACAAAAGGGGGGGTTTTCTACTAGTGCCAATATTATGGGATCAGAGAAACAACACATACCTTGCTATCCGGTTGAGCTAATTGAACGCACATTATTCAAGGAAATGCAGAAAGGAAGAGAATGAACCCCAATATCATATTATACTTTTGTGTAGCAATTCCTATTATAGGATCACCAAAAGTACTTCATGTAAAAGCCTGCCATTTACAGTCTAGCACAGTAATGAACTCCACGTTACCGAGTTAAACATGTATCGTTTTCTAGGCCAATGTATAATCTGGAAACATGAAGAGATGCAGTCAGTGAAGAGATGAGGTATCCCAACCCATGGGATCTAATCAGGACTAATTAATTTACCTAGCCGGTAGCCATTGCAGATTGTCAAGTGAAAATTTCCTCAAACCAAAAATTGAGAACAAGACTTCAAAATTTGCCTGAAGAACCAGGATGAAAACCAGCTGTACAAATTTCAGATTGGAAAGAGATTAGCACAACGGAATTGTTGCTGAACGCTGCTACACACACGATATACTTTGGACGATTATCGCACGATGGTACACATCAAGCCGTCCACGTGCAGGGCAAAAGGGGACAGCACCGTTCAATCCTGTGTCGTGCACAGTTCGGCCGGCCCCTGTTGTCCGCCCAGTGGATTCGATTGTTGGTTCAAAGTAGGGATCGTACTAAAGGGGAGGGGCTTTTGTCCCGACTGCGTTGTCCCGGTTGGGCAACCGGGACTAAAGGCAGTTCCCAACCGGGACAAAAGGGGGGGTTTTCTACTAGTGCCAATATTATGGGATCAGAGAAACAACACATACCTTGCTATCCGGTTGAGCTAATTGAACGCACATTATTCAAGGAAATGCAGAAAGGAAGAGAATGAACCCCAATATCATATTATACTTTTGTGTAGCAATTCCTATTATAGGATCACCAAAAGTACTTCATGTAAAAGCCTGCCATTTACAGTCTAGCACAGTAATGAACTCCACGTTACCGAGTTAAACATGTATCGTTTTCTAGGCCAATGTATAATCTGGAAACATGAAGAGATGCAGTCAGTGAAGAGATGAGGTATCCCAACCCATGGGAACTAATCAGGACTAATTAATTTACCTAGCCGGTAGCCATTGCAGATTGTCAAGTGAAAATTTCCTCAAACCAAAAATTGAGAACAAGACTTCAAAATTTGCCTGAAGAACCAGGATGAAAACCAGCTGTACAAATTTCAGATTGGAAAGAGATTAGCACAACGGAATTGTTGCTGAACGCTGCTACACACACGATATACTTTGGACGATTATCGCACGATGGTACACATCAAGCCGTCCATGTGCAGGGCAAAAGGGGACAGCACCGTTCAATCCTGTGTCGTGCACAGTTCGGCCGGCCCCTGTTGTCCGCCCAGTGGTTTCGATTGTTGGTTCAAAGTAGGGATCGTACTAAAGGGGGGGGGCTTTTGTCCCGACTGCGTTGTCCCGGTTTGGCCACCGGGACTAAAGGCAGTTCCCAACCGGGACAAAAGGGGGGGTTTTCTACTAGTGCCAATATTATGGGATCAGAGAAACAACACATACCTTGCTATCCGGTTGAGCTAATTGAACGCACATTATTCAAGGAAATGCAGAAAGGAAGAAAATGAACCCCAATATCATATTATACTTTTGTGTAGCAATTCCTATTATAGGATCACCAAAAGTACTTCATGTAAAAGCCTGCCATTTACAGTCTAGCACAGTAATGAACTCCACGTTACCGAGTTAAACATGTATCGTTTTCTATGCCAATGTATAATCTGGAAACATGAAGAGATGCAGTCAGTGAAGAGATGAGGTATCCCAACCCATGGGAACTAATCAGGACTAATTAATTTACCTAGCCGGTAGCCATTGCAGATTGTCAAGTGAAAATTTCCTCAAACCAAAAATTGAGAACAAGACTTCAAAATTTGCCTGAAGAACCAGGATGAAAACCAGCTGTACAAATTTCAGATTGGAAAGAGATTAGCACAACGGAATTTTTGCTGAACGCTGCTACACACACGATATACTTTGGACGATTATCGCACGATGGTACACATCAAGCCGTCCATGTGCAGGGCAAAAGGGGACAGCACCGTTCAATCCTGTGTCGTGCACAGTTCGGCCGGCCCCTGTTGTCCGCCCAATGGTTTCGATTGTTGGTTCAAAGTAGGGATCGTACTAAAGGGGGGGGGCTTTTGTCCCGACTGCGTTGTCCCGGTTGGGTAACCGGGACTAAAGGCAGTTCCCAACCGGGACAAAAGGGGGGGTTTTCTACTAGTGCCAATATTATGGGATCAGAGAAACAACACATACCTTGCTATCCGGTTGAGCTAATTGAACGCACATTATTCAAGGAAATGCAGAAAGGAAGAGAATGAACCCCAATATCATATTATACTTTTGTGTAGCAATTCCTATTATAGGATCACCAAAAGTACTTCATGTAAAAGCCTGCCATTTACAGTCTAGCACAGTAATGAACTCCACGTTACCGAGTTAAACATGTATCGTTTTCTAGGCCAATGTATAATCTGGAAACATGAAGAGATGCAGTCAGTGAAGAGATGAGGTATCCCAACCCATGGGAACTAATCAGGACTAATTAATTTACCTAGCCGGTAGCCATTGCAGATTGTCAAGTGAAAATTTCCTCAAACCAAAAATTGAGAACAAGACTTCAAAATTTGCCTGAAGAACCAGGATGAAAACCAGCTGTACAAATTTCAGATTGGAAAGAGATTAGCACAACGGAATTGTTGCTGAACGCTGCTACACACACGATATACTTTGGACGATTATCGCACGATGGTACACATCAAGCCGTCCATGTGCAGGGCAAAAGGGGACAGCACCGTTCAATCCTGTGTCGTGCACAGTTCGGCCGGCCCCTGTTGTCCGCCCAGTGGTTTCGATTGTTGGTTCAAAGTAGGGATCGTACTAAAGGGGGGGGCCTTTTGTCCCGACTGCGTTGTCCCGGTTTGGCAACCGGGACTAAAGGCAATTCCCAACCGGGACAAAAGGGGGGGTTTTCTACTAGTGCCAATATTATGGGATCAGAGAAACAACACATACCTTGCTATCCGGTTGAGCTAATTGAACGCACATTATGCAAGGAAATGCAGAAAGGAAGAAAATGAACCCCAATATCATATTATACTTTTGTGTAGCAATTCCTATTATAGGATCACCAAAAGTACTTCATGTAAAAGCCTGCCATTTACAGTCTAGCACAGTAATGAACTCCACGTTACCGAGTTAAACATGTATCGTTTTCTAGGCCAATGTATAATCTGGAAACATGAAGAGATGCAGTCAGTGAAGAGATGAGGTATCCCAACCCATGGGAACTAATCAGGACTAATTAATTTACCTAGCCGGTAGCCATTGCAGATTGTCAAGTGAAAATTTCCTCAAACCAAAAATTGAGAACAAGACTTAAAAATTTGCCTGAAGAACCAGGATGAAAACCAGCTGTACAAATTTCAGATTGGAAAGAGATTAGCACAACGGAATTGTTGTTGAACGCTGCTACACACACGATATACTTTGTACGATTATCGCACGATGGTACACATCAAGCCGTCCATGTGCAGGGCAAAAGGGGACAGCACCGTTCAATCCTGTGTCGTGCACAGTTCGGCCGGCCCCTGTTGTCCGCCCAATGGTTTCGATTGTTGGTTCAAAGTAGGGATCGTACTAAAGGGGGGGGCTTTTGTCCCGACTGCGTTGTCCCGGTTGGGCAACCGGGACTAAAGGCAGTTCCCAACCGGGACAAAAGGGGGGGGTTTTCTACTAGTGCCAATATTATGGGATCAGAGAAACAACACATACCTTGCTATCCGGTTGAGCTAATTGAACGCACATTATTCAAGGAAATGCAGAAAGGAAGAGAATGAACCCCAATATCATATTATACTTTTGTGTAGCAATTCCTATTATAGAATCACCAAAAGTACTTCATGTAAAAGCCTGCCATTTACAGTCTAGCACAGTAATGAACTCCACGTTACCGAGTTAAACATGTATCGTTTTCTAGGCCAATGTATAATCTGGAAACATGAAGAGATGCAGTCAGTGAAGAGATGAGGTATCCCAACCCATGGGAACTAATCAGGACTAATTAATTTACCTAGCCGGTAGCCATTGCAGATTGTCAAGTGAAAATTTCCTCAAACCAAAAATTGAGAACAAGACTTCAAAATTTGCCTGAAGAACCAGGATGAAAACCAGCTGTACAAATTTCAGATTGGAAAGAGATTAGCACAACGGAATTGTTGCTGAACGCTGCTACACACACGATATACTTTGGACGATTATCGCACGATGGTACACATCAAGCCGTCCATGTGCAGGGCAAAAGGGGACAGCACCGTTCAATCCTGTGTCGTGCACAGTTCGGCCGGCCCCTGTTGTCCGCCCAGTGGTTTCGATTGTTGGTTCAAAGTAGGGATCGTACTAAAGGGGGGGGGCTTTTGTCCCGACTGCGTTGTCCCGGTTTGGCCACCGGGACTAAAGGCAGTTCCCAACCGGGACAAAAGGGGGGGTTTTCTACTAGTGCCAATATTATGGGATCAGAGAAACAACACATACCTTGCTATCCGGTTGAGCTAATTGAACGCACATTATTCAAGGAAATGCAGAAAGGAAGAAAATGAACCCCAATATCATATTATACTTTTGTGTAGCAATTCCTATTATAGGATCACCAAAAGTACTTCATGTAAAAGCCTGCCATTTACAGTCTAGCACAGTAATGAACTCCACGTTACCGAGTTAAACATGTATCGTTTTCTAGGCCAATGTATAATCTGGAAACATGAAGAGATGCAGTCAGTGAAGAGATGAGGTATCCCAACCCATGGGAACTAATCAGGACTAATTAATTTACCTAGCCGGTAGCCATTGCAGATTGTCAAGTGAAAATTTCCTCAAACCAAAAATTGAGAACAAGACTTCAAAATTTGCCTGAAGAACCAGGATGAAAACCAGCTGTACAAATTTCAGATTGGAAAGAGATTAGCACAACGGAATTGTTGCTGAACGCTGCTACACACACGATATACTTTGGACGATTATCGCACGATGGTACACATCAAGCCGTCCATGTGCAGGGCAAAAGGGGACAGCACCGTTCAATCCTGTGTCGTGCACAGTTCGGCCGGCCCCTGTTGTCCGCCCAGTGGTTTCGATTGTTGGTTCAAAGTAGGGATCGTACTAAAGGGGGGGGCCTTTTGTCCCGACTGCGTTGTCCCGGTTTGGCAACCGGGACTAAAGGCAATTCCCAACCGGGACAAAAGGGGGGGTTTTCTACTAGTGCCAATATTATGGGATCAGAGAAACAACACATACCTTGCTATCCGGTTGAGCTAATTGAACGCACATTATTCAAGGAAATGCAGAAAGGAAGAAAATGAACCCCAATATCATATTATACTTTTGTGTAGCAATTCCTATTATAGGATCACCAAAAGTACTTCATGTAAAAGCCTGCCATTTACAGTCTAGCACAGTAATGAACTCCACGTTACCGAGTTAAACATGTATCATTTTCTAGGCCAATGTATAATCTGGAAACATGAAGAGATGCAGTCAGTGAAGAGATGAGGTATCCCAACCCATGGGAACTAATCAGGACTAATTAATTTACCTAGCCGGTAGCCATTGCAGATTGTCAAGTGAAAATTTCCTCAAACCAAAAATTGAGAACAAGACTTAAAAATTTGCCTGAAGAACCAGGATGAAAACCAGCTGTACAAATTTCAGATTGGAAAGAGATTAGCACAACGGAATTGTTGCTGAACGCTGCTACACACACGATATACTTTGGACGATTATCGCACGATGGTACACATCAAGCCGTCCATGTGCAGGGCAAAAGGGGACAGCACCGTTCAATCCTGTGTCGTGCACAGTTCGGCCGGCCCCTGTTGTCCGCCCAATGGTTTCGATTGTTGGTTCAAAGTAGGGATCGTACTAAAGGGGGGGGGCTTTTGTCCCGACTGCGTTGTCCCGGTTGGGTAACCGGGACTAAAGGCAGTTCCCAACCGGGACAAAAGGGGGGGTTTTCTACTAGTGCCAATATTATGGGATCAGAGAAACAACACATACCTTGCTATCCGGTTGAGCTAATTGAACGCACATTATTCAAGGAAATGCAGAAAGGAAGAGAATGAACCCCAATATCATATTATACTTTTGTGTAGCAATTCCTATTATAGGATCACCAAAAGTACTTCATGTAAAAGCCTGCCATTTACAGTCTAGCACAGTAATGAACTCCACGTTACCGAGTTAAACATGTATCGTTTTCTAGGCCAATGTATAATCTGGAAACATGAAGAGATGCAGTCAGTGAAGAGATGAGGTATCCCAACCCATGGGAACTAATCAGGACTAATTAATTTACCTAGCCGGTAGCCATTGCAGATTGTCAAGTGAAAATTTCCTCAAACCAAAAATTGAGAACAAGACTTCAAAATTTGCCTGAAGAACCAGGATGAAAACCAGCTGTACAAATTTCAGATTGGAAAGAGATTAGCACAACGGAATTGTTGCTGAACGCTGCTACACACACGATATACTTTGGACGATTATCGCACGATGGTACACATCAAGCCGTCCATGTGCAGGGCAAAAGGGGACAGCACCGTTCAATCCTGTGTCGTGCACAGTTCGGCCGGCCCCTGTTGTCCGCCCGTGGTTTCGATTGTTGGTTCAAAGTAGGGATCGTACTGGGAAATAAAAATGAAGATATAGGGACCACCTAGCCGAGAACAATAGCTTCTTGAGATTCTGATGCCGGAGTAAGAACGGGGACAGGAGAGCATCAGAGAAACATATACATACAGGTGCATGTACTGAAGAAGCTGCAGGTTGCGAAAACAGTAACTTACTCCATTAATCGCCGCCGGGCGCCGGCGAGTGGCACAGATCGGCGCTTCCAGGAATTGACGATGTATTGTTTTAGGAACAACGCACATCAGCTCCATCTGCCCGCTTCACTGGACAGCCGCGACGCCTTCCCTAAATCAGGTGAGCGGCCTGCACCTGCACCTGCACCAGCAACCAGGAATGCCGTACGGTCAGCGAGGACGAACCCCCACCCCTCCACCGCATCGCTCAGAGACCGTCCGTCTCTCTTTTCAAGCAGAGCGACCGTCCGTCTCTCGTTTTGATCAGACGAGGCGTCGGTTGGATCCCCTCCGCAGCGGCTTGATCTCTTTTCAAGCAGATTTTTAGCAAGTGTCCACAAAATTCAAAAATTGTTCATGAGTTACAGAAAAAGTTCATCGACTAAAAAATGTTAGTTGGTTAAAAAAATGTTCAAGGATTCGCAAAATACTCGCAAAACAAAAAAGATGTTCATGAATTTACTGTTCGCTAATCGAAGAAAATGTTTGTCGATTAGAAAATGTTCACTGAAAAAATGCTCACGAGTTTAAGAAAATATGTTCACTATTTCACAAGTGTTCACATATTCTAAAAATGTTCACGAATATGTACAAAATGGTCGGAAATTTCGAGAAGCAAATATTTGTACCTCCACGAGATGCAAAACTGTGCTTCTCGTGGAAGAAAGAGAAGCACAAATGTGCTTCTCTGTGCTTCTCTCGGAAGCAAATAAAATTTGCAATTTACCCCATTTCTCAATAAGCTCAGTTGTGCATCTCGCGGAAGTAAATCTATACCTCTATGAGAAGCAAATTTGTCCTTCACATGGAAGCAAAAAAAAAAACACTATTTTTTCGCTTTCTGTGCCTTCATGAGAAGCGAATATGTGCTTCTCGTGGAAGCAAAAAAAAATCGTGACTTTTTTTTACCCATCCGAGACGCACAGTTGTGTTTCTCGCGAAAGCAAATTTCTGCCTCCAAATTTTTTTTCACGATTTTTCCCTTTTTCGGGAAGTACAGTTGTGCTTCTCGTGGAACCAAATCTGTGCCTCCATAGAAAGCAAATATGTGCTTCTCGTGGAAGCAAAAAAAAAGTGCGTGCATTTTTTTGCAAATTGTTTTTTCTCTAAAACCTAGAGAAAGTCAGGAGTAAACCGAAAAGCAAAAAATAAAAAAACTTATCTAAAACCCGAAAACGCGTAAAAAAAGAAAAAAAAATCTAGGAGGAGTGCCCAGCATGCGACACGTGGCGTCGGCTGGACGCACCACTTGACGTGCTCTCAGCCCACAAAAATGACCCATACGGGGCTCCCGGAAAGGATACCCTTTAGTTAGTTGCTCTATACTATTTGGCGACGTACGTGCCAAATTGGACCTGCCGCTAGGCTTACCTCCATCTTAATAGGAAAAAGATAGAAAAGCTTTTCTCGAAAATGAAAAGGAAAAAAGGCTCACTTCCATCTTTCAGAAAAAAATAAATCTAAAAAAACCTTTTCACTATAGCCAGCCAACACGTGCTACATGGCATAGCTGGCTGCTCGCCCCTTCTTTCGGCCTTAATGGATTTAATATCGAAAGTGTTGTTCTAATCCTGAGCTCGGGTGAACAGTAAAATAAAAAATAAAAATAAAAACTGATTTTTTTGTGAGAAATATTGACAAATGCTTTGATAACTTGCAAAATTTTATCATGAAATGACATTCGTGAAAGTCGTGACAAAAAAAAAACCAATGCTCCAAAATCTGTTTCTAAATAACATTTTGGAGCATCAATTTTTTTTTGCCCCATTTTCCACGAATGTCATCTGATGATAAAATTGTGCAAGGTATCAAAACATTTTTCAGTGTTTCACACCAAAAAAATAATCAGATTTTTGTGAATATTGTTTTCAATTTCTTTTAATTTTACGGTTCGCCCGAGCTCACATGATTATGAGCTCGGATTCATAACAGACTTAACAGCCGCGTACGTTTAATATGCATATGCATGCAGTTATATATTATGTTATCCTCTTTTTCGAGAAAAAAACAGCTACGTATTGTGCTTGTGAATGATATCCATGCATGCGTCTCGCCGTTTCCTCGGCAAAGGTACACGCGCGGATGTATCTGGTGCACCGGGGCAATTGGTGCTACCGGTGGACCGGTCCCCCGTTGCACATTCAAAAATGTTCGAAAAACTCTGGAAAACTTTTTAGTGCATTGGCACGACATCAATGTATATTGTCACAAAAATTTAATTCAAAATTCAAAACATTGCTCAAGATACAAAATTGACAAATTTAACACTGAATAGTACATAACACAAGTTGGGCGTTAGTTTTGGCCCATTAGCACATTCATGTCAAATTTGCCATTTTTGTATCTCAAGCAATGTCTTGAATTTTGATTTGAATTTTTGTGACAACATACATTGATGGTGTGTTAATGCGCTAATTTTTTCGGATGTTTTCAAACATTTTTGAATGTGCAACGGGCTCCGGTGCACCAGTAGCACCAATTGCCGGTGCACCAGATAGGTTCCCGGTACACGCCGGCGCGAACGGGCGCTCGCACCCACCGATGCATGCGGCGTCCACTCGATCGGCGTGCGCGGGAGCACGCGCCAGAGTACTGTTACAAGAGTGTTTTGCGATAATCCTTCATGGAGTTCTGCTTAACTGTTGTGTAGCTTCAAACTACTGGACTGGATACGCTGTCACTATTTGAGCAAAACAAATCATGTAATGATTGTGGTGTCACTATTTAGAAAAACGGATCATGTAAACTGGAATCATTGTGGTGTCACATTATTATGGTGTATTATGTATTCTAGCCTTTATTTTTTACAAGTTTTCATTATCACATTTTGAAAGATTCTTATTTGAGCTATGTGCAATACATAAGACATAAGATGATATTCTTTTTCTTTTTTTTGACGCTGCAGGGTGTGTCTGCACACGCGATCCATCCAAGAT
This sequence comes from Elymus sibiricus, assembly GCA_039707655.1. Lineage (NCBI taxonomy): Eukaryota > Viridiplantae > Streptophyta > Magnoliopsida > Poales > Poaceae > Elymus > Elymus sibiricus. Next base: position 353,876,910 of record CM077664.1, read on the forward strand.
CATGGATCAGCATCAGCTGGAGGAGCAAGAAGAAGAAGAAGACCAAAACCGCCTCCTGCTCAAGCCAAAGGCATCTTCTCTTTTACTGTACTCCATCCATTCTTTCATTCTCTAACCAAACCCTAACTCACCGCTCCCTCACAATGTAATGCGATGGATCTATAATATATCATATTCAGGAGGAGGAGGGGGAGCATCAGCTGGAGGAGCAAGAAGAAGACCAAAACCGCCTCCAGCTCAAGCCAAAGGCATCTTCTTTTTTACTTTACTCCATCCATTCTTTCATTCTCTAACCAAACCCTGACTCACCACTCCCTCACAATACAATGCGATGGATCTATAATCTATCCATATTCAGGAGGAGGAGGGGGAGCAGCAGCTCCTTGGAGACGTCCACACCACGGACCTCGGACAAAACGGTGTGCAAGCTTCCTCCTTGGACTCGGAGGAGAATGCTGGCTGCTCTGTGCTGTCCATTTGGAGTAGGATTTGTAAGTGAATGTTTATCTACTGTTGTACTCAAGTTAACTTGAATTAGGTCGGATGAATCAGGTACTTCTGCCATTGGCATGAACAGATCAATAGGGCATGCATACTATACTGCCACTTCTGCTTCAGAAGTAAAACTTTTCTATCTTTGATCATGTCTCTAAGAAAAGTATTAAGGGAAACCAGCTATGAGGATAAATAAATGACCAAATTTAGAAGTGTGTGCTTCAGGTACCTGTCGGCAACGACATCACCAGCTGGTCTCTGAAGAACACATCCAACTCATCCTGCTATCCTGCTACCTCTGGCCACCCCAAGCCTGAAATCCTTGACGCTCCATCCAACCTCTGCCTGGCAGTAAGGCAAAACCAAGATCGATGTCATGATAAAGCTTTCCAAAAAAACCAGTGTTCTTAACTAATGAATTACAAAAATAGGTGCAAGCTTATATGAACAATTCAGCATCAAACCCTTTAGGCATTTGAACTAACATGTCTATCCCAGAAAACTAAAATGCGTTGAACCTTGGCTCCGGCAGAACCTATTTCATGACAAAACAATCATGAAATTCTATCAGGTGACTGCAGGAGATTGTATAATTAACCAAAAGAAGTAAAAGACGATATTATATTGTATCCAACTAACCGAATAACCAAGCAGACTAACGGGGTGGAGAGGCATACACGGCATCAGGTACATTGACGGTCACAGCTAGCGACGCCTATGTGGAGAGTTGTGGTCGCTGCTACCAGTACAACAACTGTGTTGTCGGAGGAATTGATGGTGCGTTGTATACGTCATCCTGCGGCTCAAACCTTCTCGAGAGAGGTCAGAGGCATCTAAGAAATAAGAGAAAAGTAGGGGGGCAAAATAAGATGGTGATTTGGTTAATTGAAAGGAACCATAGTTTGCAGGGAAGGGAGACGCGTTTGCAACTCGGTGCTCACCCTCACTATAGCCATCAGGTAGCAAGAATTTGTGCACGCGCCGGGATCCTCTTATTCCCATATCATATGCTCCCTATGCCCCATCCCGCCGCATCCACGAGCTATAGATCTTTGGGGAGCATACCACTACTGCTTCTATGCTGAAGGTACTACAGCAGGTAAAACGGCATCATGAATTAAATTTTATGAAGAAAAGTAACCTTCAGTAAAAGAAGGTATTTAGTCTATGCAAAAACAATACTACGGTAAAATACATGATAAATACATGATAATGCCTAGTCGAACTGATGCATCTGGGAGCCACAAATGGCAATAGGACAGTACCAAAAGGACCTACTATTCAATTCCAGTCTCTAGAGAACAAAATCACATTGCTCCTATTTTTTCTTAAAATAATAAACAGTACTAAAGAGCCGATATTCGGAATCTGAGAGCTCACCATTTAAATGAGAATTCTAAGCAAAAAATGGGAGTGCAGGGAGGTCACCATTTAAGTCAAATAGGTAAAATCAACCTTCACAACAATGAAAAATAAATTCTATTTGGAAAGGGTGTTTTCGGGAGCTTCCCACCACTCTGCTCAATGAACAAGACGTTATTGTCCTGAATCATCAGCTAAAACATTGTTAACTAGTCATTATTGCTAACTCAAAAGATAACTGAAGTAAATATTGTGTATTCAGCAAACCCAAATTATAAGGGTGCAGTCCAAAAAAATTGTATTTTGGACGGATTAGAAGTTATATGCAAATATTAAGATAATTACACTTGTCGGGGCCGAATGGAGAGACAGCAAGAGGTAGCAGCGTGTTTGTTGACTCCGATGCACCTAGGCGTGTATGTCAGTTCAGTGCCGAGAATGAAGTACACCACCTGCAAACCTAACGGCGCCACTCTTCCAAGGTTGGTGTTTCCACGCCGATAGTCCTCATATCTCTAATACTTGATGGATAACATAAAGCAAATGCCTTCAGTCACAACTTATACTAAATCATAGGAAACAGATTAAAGAGAATTAAGAATATGTTCATTTTCTCTCAACTATCAAAGATGGCGAGATTGCATTCAACAACATGAGCCATAGTTATACTTGTGTTCTTTACGAAATACCATGTTTATGTGGAAACCACACGAGAAGAAGGAAGCCAAGCGAACTGACCAGAGGATTCACAGGCCAGGGGAGAGCCCAGTCAGTGAGAATGTGTAGCCGCATATGCCAATCGACAAGGCTACATCGTCCATAGGCCGGGCAAATATTCCAAAACACGCCATCCATCCGGACAGACAATGCGCCTTCATGCCCGAGTAGGTGAAGTCCCTCCACGCAAATGATTGAACTCCTCACAGATAGCTCGGCATCCAACGGTCGCGTGAAAATTACGGAACTGACCAAGAATCTCTGAATGGGTGACCCAACTACCCAACACACGCACAAATAGAGTACACAACAGAATACTCAACTCTCTCCCCAAAAGACACGCATGGCTCAGTCCGGTCCGGTTGCTCTTCAAATAGCAATGTCCGTATTTCTTGTACTTGCCTTGTATATTTACTAACAATAGACAATGATGATCGCTGCCCATGTCTTGTTTTGAACGGCAGGGCAACCCAACAGTCGGGTAGATAGAGAGACCGACCGCACGCCCCGCGGCACATGACCTAAACCATCGGAACCGAGGACTCCTACTCGGAACAACTGAGGTGATCGTGTTGTCCTTGGTGCAAACCCCAACTACACCCAGGAAGCTATGCAACATATGGGTAACCCATTTAATAAGTGTTCATTTTATAAAATTATCCTGGAGAACCTGCTCATTATATCATAACCTGAGTTGTATAACCCTTGGTCCATAGACGACACTCTGGCATATGATGAGACAGGCAATGCCTCTTCTCGTTGTTCGCTCGGAACATCTCTTTCGCTCTTTCACACAGCTATGGCTCAAAAACCCATAGCAAAGTCTCTGGTGAACCGCCTTCGACCATTGTTGGATGTACTCATTTTGGAAACCCAAAGTGCCTTCATCCCAGGAAGAATGATTACCGACAATACAATTATCGCCTTTGAGTGTTTACACAAGATTCAACATAGCAAAAGACAACACAATTCCCATTGTGCATACAAATTAACTTGGTCTTGGGAGGCATATGACAGGGTGGATTGGAGATTCCTTGAAGGTGCATTATTGACAATGGGTTTCAGTCAGAAGTGGACCAAGTGGGTTATCGAGTGTGTGTCCTAAAGTCTCCGTCAAGGTGATCCGTTAAGTCCATACCTCTTCCTATTTATTGTTGATGGGCTGACTAGTATCCTTAACAAAGAAACAGTGGACATAAGACTGAACCATTTGAAAGTTGCAAGAGGCAGCCCAGGCATTTCTAACCTCCTTTTTGTGGATTGATAGCCTTCTTTTTTTCAATGCGCTAGTTAAGCAGACTTTGGTCATTAAGGAAGTGTTGGACCTTTTCCAAAGAAGTACCAGGCAGCTACTAAGCAATAGTAAGTCCTCTCTCTTGTTCAGTGACAAGTGCTCGAGTAATACACAACTAGAAATAAAGCAAAATTTAGGCATTGAAGTATCGGCCTTTGAGAGTAAATATCTCGGTTTACCAACATCCGAGGGGAGAATGAAAGATAGAAATTTCAACCAATTATGGAGAGATTTACTAGAGATGTTCAGAGTGGTCAGAAAAATTTATGTCCCATGTGGCAAAAGATGTGCATATAAAATCAGTGATATAAGCCCTCCCAACTTACACTATGTTTTTCTAAATGTCAATGGGCTTATGCAAAAAAATATGAATGTCTTATTCGTGAATTTGTGTGGGGAGATGAGGATGGACACCGTGAAGTCCACTGGTTGTCTTGGAAAAATATGATTAAGCCCAAGCGCGCAGGTAGCATTGGGTTTTGGGACATGGCTTGTTTAATCAGGTGATATTGGCTATACAAGAATGGAGGTTGCTGCAGCGGCCGGACAGCTTGTGTGCAAGGGTCTTGAAATCAAAGTATTATCCTCATGGGAATTTACTTGACATTGTTTTTTCGTCTGATGCCTCTTCGTCCTGGATGGGGATTGAGTATGGTCTTGAGCTCTTGAAAAAAGGTCTGATTTGGACGTCTAGATATCCAAATCCAGAGAGATCAATGGATCCCAAGAAAAAGAGGCTTGAAGCTGGAAAGTTTTACTAGGCGCTCAAGGCTCCGTTGGGTCAACCAGCTCATGATTCTGGGCATGCTTGTATGGAATGAGGATCTCATCCACCAACTATTCAATAAATTTGACGTCGATGAAATATGCAGGATTAAATTACCGACAAATGACATAGAAGATTTTGTGGCCTGATACGTCTCCAACGTATCTATAATTTTTGATTGCTCCATGCTATTATAGTATCAATCTTGGATGTTTTATATGCAATTATATGCCACATTATATCAATTTTTGGGACTAACCTATTAACTCAGTGTCCAGTGCCAGTTGTTGTTTTTTTGCTTGTTTTTGCCTTTTCAGAAAATCATTATCAAACGGAGTCCAAACAAAGAAAAAACTTTGGATTAATTTTTTCTGGACCAGAAGCGACCCTCGAAGCTTCGGGAGAAGACCAGACGAGCCACGAGGGAGCGACAAGCTTGGGAGGCGCGCCCTGGGGGGTAGGGCTCGCCCCCCAGGCTTGTGGGCCCCTCGTGGCACATCCAGGCCTATTTCCACCGCTATAAATTCCGATATATTCCCAATATACCAGGGAGACAGAAGGGAAAACCTTTTCGTCGCCGCAAGCCTCTATTCATCCATGATCCCATCTGGAGGCCTTTTCCGGTACTCTGCCGGAGGGGGAATCGATCACGGAGGGCTTCTTCATCAACCTTGCTGCCCTTCCGATGATGTGTGAGTAGTTTACCACATACCTACGGGTCCATAGTTAGTAGCTAGATGGCTTCTTCTCTCTCTTTGATCTTCAATACCATGTTCTCCTCGATGTTCTTGGAGTTCTATCCGATGTAATCTTCTTTTGCGGTGTGTTTGTTGGGATCCGCTGAATTGTGAGTTTATGATCAGATTATTCATGAGAAATATTTGAGTCTTCTCTGAACTCTTTTATGCATGATTATTATAGCTTTGTATTTCTCTCTGATCTATCGATTTGGTTTGGCCAACTAGATTGGTTTATCTTGCAATGGGAGAGGTGCTTTGTGATGGGTTCAATCTTGCGGTGCTCAATCCCAGTGACAGAAAGGGACATGACACGTATTTGTATAGTTGCCATTAAGGATAAAAAATGGGGTTTAATCATATTGTTTGAGTTTACTTTGTCTACATCATGTCATCTTGCTTAAGGTGTTACTCTATTTTATACTTAATACCCTAGATGCATGTTGGATAGCGGTCGATGGGTGGAGTAATAGTAGTAGATGCAGACAGGAGTCAGTCTACTTGTCTCAGACGTGATGCCTATATACATGATCATTGCCATGAATCCGTCATAATTATTTGCTTTTCTATCAATTGCCCAACAGTAATTTGTTTACCCACCGTATGCTATGTCTTCGAGAGAGAAGCCTCTATTGAAAACTATGGCCCCAGGGTCTACTTTTATCATATATTAAAATCCAAAAATACCTTGCTGCAATTTATTTACCTTTATTTTATTTAGTATTTTACTTTATCTATCTATCACTATCAGAATTAATCCTTGGAAATAACCGCTAAGGGGATTGACAATCCTCTTATTTGCGTTGGGTGCAAGTGTTTGCTTTTGTCTGTGTAGGTGCTGCTAAAGGGATTTTGTGTGGTTCTCCTACTGGATTGATAACCTTGGTTCTTAACTGATGGAAATACTTATCTCTACTATACTGCATCATCCTCTCCTCTTCGGGGAAATACCAACACAGTCTACAAGTAGTAGGAAGAATTTCTGGCGCCGTTGTCGGGGAGACATCACCAAAATTTATCAAGTACCTTCGCTCAAACTATCATCCACTTGCATTTATTTTATTTGCCTTTTTATTTGCATTTGCCTCTCATTTTCATCTCCCCCACTTCTAATTTTTTTTACAAAAACACAAAAATATTTTTATTTTTTTGTTTGCTTGCTTGCTTTGTCGCTATGTCTCAATAAAATACAAAATTATATTACTTTTCCAATACTAATAATAATGATTTTATTATTACTCCTATTGCTCCTCCCGCCACTAGTGCGGAGTCATGTGACATTAATGCTGCTTTGCTTAATCTTGTTATGAAAGAACAATTTTCTGGTAGTCCTAATGAAGATGCTGCATCCCATCTAAATACTTTCGTTGAACTTTGTGATATGCAAAAGAATAAAGATGTGGATAATGATATTGTTAAATTAAAATTATTTCCGTTCTCACTACGAGATCGTGCTAAAACTTGGTTTTCATCCTTGCCTAGAAATAGTATTGATTCTTGGGATAAGTGTAAGGATGCTTTTATTGCCAAGTATTTCCTCCCGCTAAGATTATTTCTTTAAGAAATCAAATTATGAATTTTAAGCAACTTGAGCATGAACATGTTGCACAATCTTGGGAGAGAATGAAATTAATGATACGAAATTGCCCAACACATGGTTTAAGTTTATGGATGATCATACAAAAAAATTATGCGGGACTAAACTTTGTTTCTAGAAATTTGCTAGACTCTACCGCAGGTGGTACTTTTATGGAAATTACATTGGGAGAAGCTACAAAACTTCTTGATAATATTATGACAAATTATTCTCAATGGCACACTGAACGAACTCCAACTGGTAAGAAGGTAAATTCTGTTGAAGAAATTAATACTTTGAGTGATAAGATGGATGCTCTTATGAAATTGCTTTCTAGTAAAAATGCTCATATTGATCCTAATGATGTGCCCTTGTCTACTTTGATTGAGCAAAATAATGATGCTATTGATGTGAATTTTGTCTCTAGAAATAATTTCAACAATAATGCTTATAGGGGTAATTTCAATCCTAGACCGTTTCCTGGAAATTCCTCTAATAATTATGGTAATTTCTATGGTAATCCATATAATAATAATAATAATAATAGGATACCCTCTGATCTTGAAAGTGATATTAAAGAATTTATCAATTCTCAAAAGAATTTTAATGCTATGATAGAAGAAAAATTGAATAGAGTTGATGAAATGTCTAGGAACATGGATAGAATTGCTCACGATGTGGAAAATCTCAAAATTAAAACTTTGCCACCCAATAATGATATAAATGAGTCTATTAAAGCTATATATCTCTCCATTAATGAAAGTAAAGAAAGGACCGCTAGGTTGAGAGTTAAGCGAGAATTCTTAGAAAAAGCCATTCCACCCGGTTTCTATCGTAGTAATGATGAAGATATTAAAATGATTGGTGTCTCACCTATTGAATCCCTATTTAGTAATATAAAACTTGATGAAAAAAGGACTGAAGATGAGTCAACTTTAGCTAGAAGGCGTGCCAATTATTTGGAGGGTGATAATCTTAATGATATAAATGAAAAAAGTGGGTTTGGAGAGGTCAAAACTTTAAATAGTGATGCACCCAGTACTTTTGATTACAAGGACTTTAATTATGATAATTGTTCCTTAATTGAGTGTATTTCCTCGTTGCAATCCATGATTAATTCACCTAATGCATATGAACAAAATAAAGCTTTCACTAAACATATTGTAGAAGCTATGATAAAAGCTCATGAAGAAAAACTTGAGTTGCAAGTTTCAATTCCTATAAAATTACAAGATGAATGGGAACCTACTATTAAAGTCAAAATTAAATATTATGAATGTAATGCTCTATGTGATCTTGGTGCTAGCGTCTCCACTATAACAAAATCTTTGTGTGATGTGCTAGGTCTCACCGATATGGATCATTGTTCCCTTAATCTACATCTTGTGGATTCCACTATTAAAAAAACCATTGGGTAGAATAAATGATGTGTTTATTCTTGCTAATCAAAATTATGTGCCCGTAGATTTTATTGTTCTTGATATTGAATGTAATCCGTCTTGTTCTATAATACTTGGTAGGCCTTTCCTACGAACCATAGGTGCTATTATTGATATGAAAGAAGGTAATATAAGATTTCAATTTTCATTAAAGAAAGGGATGGAACACTTCACTAGAAAGAGAATTAAGATACCTTATGAATATATTATGAGGGCCACCTATGGAATTAATTTGAAGGATGACAACACTTAAAACTATGCATTATGCCTAGCTAGGGGCATAAAACAATAGCGCTTGTTCGGAGGCAACCCAATGAATAAAATAAATTTTTGTTTTACCTTCTGTTTTTGTGTGTTTACACAATTATAGTCTCTGTTATGATTATGTTTTTATCTTTTAATTAGTGTTTGTGCCAACTAATTTCTTTGGGATGATTTGGAAGATAGTATGATTGATGTTGTTTGAAAACAGAAACTTTTGCGTCCAGTGCTGGAATTTTGATTTTTCGCTGGAGCGTCAGAACCTTCTGAATTTTGTACACAATATTGATATATGAATTTCCATGTTTTCCTAATTTTTCAGAATTTTGAGAGTTACAGAAGTATGACTTTAATTCAGATCTTTACATACTGTTCTGTTTTAGATAGATTCTGTTTTTGTTGCATAGTTTGCTTATTTTGATGAATCTATGGATCGTATCGGGGGGTATGAGTCATGGAGAAGTTGGAGTACAGTAGCATTATGCCAATATTAAATATGAATCAATTTACAACAGTACCTAAAGTTTAAGATTTATTTGTTATACTAACAGATCTCACGAGGTTTCTGTTGAGTTTTGGGTGCTGAAGTTTTCAAGTTTTGGGTGAGACTATGATGGATAAAGGAATAAGGAGCGGCAAGAGCCTAGCTTGGGGATGCCCAAGGCACCCCAAGGTAATATTCAAGGAATACTCAAGCATCTAAGCTTGGGGATGCCTCGGATGGCATCCCCTCTTTCGTCTACAATCTATCGGTAACTCACTTGGAGCTATATTTTTATTCATCACATGATATGTGTTTTACTTGGAGCGTCTTGTTCTATAGTTTGTTTGCTTTTGTTTTCTTTTTAGTTTGTCACAATCATCTTTGCTGAACACACCTTTTTGAGAGGGACACACATTATTCGTGATTTGTTAGAATACTCTATGTGCTTCACTTATATCTTTTGAGCTAGGCAGTTGCTCTAGTGCTTCACTTATATCTTTTAGAGCACGGCGGTGATTATATTTTAAAGAAATAGTTGCACTCTCATGCTTCACTTATATCTTTTTGAGAGTCTAATGAATATCAATGGTAATATGCATGGGTTATGAATTTGGTCCTAATATGATAGGTATTCAAGAGGGATATAATAAAAACTTTCATGTAGATCACTGAGTATGATAAGTTTGATTCCTTGCAATAGTTTTGCGATATTAAGATGGTAATATGTGGGAGGTGCTAGTAGATAATTGTGGCTTAGTAAGAATATTGGTGTTAAGGTTTGTGATTCCTGAAGCATGCACGTATGATCTGTCGTCATGCTAAGAAGTTGGAGCATGATTTATTATTGATTGTCTTCCTTTGGGTGGCGGTCGGGGGCGCGTGATGGTTAACTCCTACCAACCTCCCCCTAGGGGCATGCGTAGTAGTACTTTGCTTCGAGGGCTAATAAACTTTCGCAATAAGTATGTGAGTTCTTTATGACTAATGTGAGTCCATGGATTATACGCACTCTCACCTTTCCGCAATTTGCTAGCCTCTTCGATACCGTGCATTGCCCTTTCTCACATCGAGAGTTGGTACAAACTTCGCCGATGCATCCAAACCCCGTGATATGATACGCTCTATCACACATAAGCCTCCTTATATCTTTCTCAAAACAGCCACCATACCTACCTATCATGGCATTTCCATAGCCATTCCGAGATATATTGCCATGCAACTTCCACCGTTCTGTTTTTATGACACACATCGTCATTGTCATATTGCTTTGCATGATCATATAGCTGACATAGTATTTGTGGCTCAGGCACCGTTCATCATTTTTTATACATGTTACGCTAGTATCATTGCACATCCTGGTACACCGCTAGAGGCATTCATATAGAGTCATATTTTTGTTCTAGTTTCAAGTTGTAATTTTCTTTTGAGTTGTAAGTAAATAGAAGTATGATGATCATCATTATTAGAGTATTGTCCCAGTGAGGAAAAAAAAAGAGGCCAAAAAGAGCCCACGAAAAAAGAAAGAGAAAAAAGGGGAAAAAAGAAGAAAAAAAGAGAAAAAATAATAATAAAATGAGAGAAAAAGAGAGAAGGGGCAGTGTTACTATCCTTTTCCATACTTGTGCTTCAAAGTAGCACCATGTTTTTCATATAGAGAGTCTCCTATTTTGTCACTTTCATATACTAGTGGGAATTTTTCATTATAGAACTTGGCTTGTATATTCCGATGATGGGCTTCCTCAAATGCCCGAGGTCTTCATGAGCAAGCAAGTTGGATGCACACCCACTTAGTTTTCATGTTGAGCTTTCATACACTTATAGCTCTTAGTGCATCCATTGCATGGCAATCCCTACTCCTCGCATTGACATCAATTGATGGGCATCTCCATAGCCCGTTGATTAGCCGCGTCGATGTGAGACTATCTTCTTATTGTTGACTTCCCCTTATTAATCTCTACCACCACATTCTATTTCACCCATAGTGCTATATACATGGCTTGCGCTCATGTATTGCGTGGGGGTTGAAAAAGCTTGATAAATACTTTGTGTTAAGAAGATGGAGCATGACAGGATTATATGATTTTGTAGGGTTAACTTTCTTTAGCATTTTTGTTTTGAAAGACATGATTGTTTATTAGTATGCCTGAGTATTGATGTCTTTATGTCAAACTATAGACTATTGCTTTGAATCATTCGGATCTCAATATTCATACCGTAAGAGAGATTACATAATGAAACATGTTAGGTAGCATTCCACATCAAAAATTCTGTTTTTATCATTTACCAACTCGTGGACGAGCAGGAATTAAGCTTGGGGATGCTTGATACGTCTCCAACGTATCTATAATTTTTGATTGTTCCATGCTATTATAGAATCAATCTTGGATGTTTTATATGCAATTATATGCCACATTATATCATTTTTTGGGACTAACCTATTAACCCAATGCCCAGTGCCAGTTGCTGTTTTTTTGCTTGTTTTTTCCTTTTCAGAAAATCATTATCAAACGGAGTCCAAACAAAGAATAAACTTTGGATTAATGTTTCCTAGACCAGAAGGGACCCTCGATGCTTCGGGAGAAGACCAAACGAGCCACGAGGGAGCGACAAGCTCGGGAGGCGCGCCCTAGGGGGTAGGGGCCCCCCCAGGCTTGTGGGCCCCTCGTGGCACATCCTGACCTAATTCCAACGCTATAAATTCCCAAATATTCCCAATATACTAGGGATACAGAAGAGAAAACCTTTCCGCCGCCGCAAGCCTCTATTCTTCCGCGATCCCATCTGGAGGCCTTTTCCGGTACTCTGCTGGAGGGGGAATCGATCACGGAGGGCTTCTTCATCAACCTTGCTGCCCTTCCGATGATGTGTGGGTAGTTTACCACAGACCGATGAGTCCATAGTTAGTAGCTAGATGGCTTCTTCTCTCTCTTTGATCTTCAATACCATGTTCTCCTCGATGTTCTTGGAGTTCTATCCGATGTAATCTTCTTTTGCGGTGTGTTTGTTGGGATCCGATGAATTGTGAGTTTATGATCAGATTATTCATGAGAAATATTTGAGTCTTCTCTGAACTCTTTTATGCATGATTATTATAGCTTTGTATTTCTCTCTGATCCATCGATTTGCTTTGGCCAACTAGATTGGTTTATCTTGCAATGGGATAGGTGCTTTGTGATGGGTTCAATCTTGCGGTGCTCAATCCCAGTGACAGAAAGGGACATGACATGTATTTGTATTGTTGCCATTAAGGATAAAAAGATGGGGTTTAATCATATTGTTTGAGTTTACTTTGTCTACATCATGTCATCTTGCTTAAGGCGTTACTCTGTTTTATACTTAATACCCTAGATGCATGCTGAATAGCGGTCGATGGGTGGAGTAATAGTAGTAGATGCAGGCAGGAGTCGGTCTACTTGTCTCGGACGTGATGCCTATATACATGATCATTGCCATGAATCCGTCATAATTATTTGCTTTTCTATCAATTGTCCAACAGTAATTTGTTTACCCACCGTATGCTATGTGTTAGAGAGAGAATCCTCTAGTGAAAACTATGGCCCCCGGGTCTACTTTTATCATATATTAAAAATCCAAAAATACCTTCCTGCAATTTATTTACCTTTATTTTATTTAGTATTTTACTTTATCTATGTATCACTATCAGAATTAATCCTTGGAAATAACCGCTAAGGGGATTGACAACCCTCTTATTTGCGTTGGGTGCAAGTGTTTGCTTTTGTGTGTGTAGGTGCTGCTAAAGGGATTTTGTGTGGTTCTCCTACTGGATTGATAAGCTTGGTTCTTAACTGAGAGAAATACTTATCTCTACTATACTGCATCATTCTCTCCTCTTCGGGGAAATACCAACGCAGTCTACAAGTAGCATGGCCTGGCACCCGGAGAAACATGGGGTATTCACGACTAAATGTGCATATAAACTTGCAGCTCAAATGCAGAGTGAAGTGACAGCACATGCCTCAAGTTTGACAAATGCCGTGGATGATCATCGGATTTTGGACCTGATTTGGAAAATAAACATGGTGGAAAAAATTGCTTGGAGGGTTGCTATTGGCACTCTTCCAACAAATCAAAACAAATGGAAATGAACCCTAGAAGTGGACAATATCAACAACATTTGCGGATAAACTAAAGAGAATGATTTCCATGCGGTGATCTCATGCACAAAGAGCAAGGCCTTGAGAAATGAAATGATGGAAATCTGGGAGCTTCCTATGGCTGCATTCTGTTATATAGGAAACGAATGCGATTGGCTGCATATGCTTCTCAGTACAAGCAACAATCCAATGTGTGTGAGAGTCCTCCTGTTATTACTATGGCGCTGCTGGCACCTTCGAACAACATTGTGCATTGGGAGGGAAAAGCTTCAATCGGTGAATCTGTGATTTTTCTTGATAGTTATGATGAGGAGATATCAGGCATGTCTGTTGTTGTTGAATCAAAGAAAGGCCAAGGGTTGATAATCCTATTAACCAACAGTCTAGAGAGGGTTCAGTGCTAACCTGCAGCAGATTGTAGGCTCCCACTAAGGAGACATTTGACGGAGCGAATTCCCGTCAGATCCCTCGGTAGGGGTCCAAGCGCAGCTAGAAGTCATGGATCGGAGGTCACACGAGGGGTTTATCCAGATTCGGGCCTCCGGAGAGTAATACCCTACGTCCTGCTGGTTTTGGTGATTCATAATGGAGGGATACCTCGTGCGAGGGGTTACAATGGTGTATGAGATTGCTACCGAGAGTTCTCCTATCTGAAGATAGACGATCAAGAGGAACTCTAGACCTCCCTTTATATAGACAGGAGAGGCCTAGTGTTTACAAGTCAGATGCGATCTAGGGCGCTGCCGCCCTCTAGTCTTGGGCGTCAAGAAGGTCGTCTGGCCTCCTAGGGTTAGTGCCATGTCGTGGGCCTGTTGGACCCCCATGTGGTTGACGAGGCCGGGCTCCTTGGAGTCTGCCACCCCCGATACAGGACCCCGTCAGTAGCCCCCCGAGCATGGCGGAGGTTGCAGCGGAGGTCGCGAGACCTCCGGCGGGCTCTCACATCTTGTTGTCCTCCTGGAGCTTGGGTCGACTCCGAGCTTGATTCGCCGGTGAGGTCGGGCGCCCGTTGGCTGGACGCCCGGCCCGACGTGGATCGACAGGCCCACCGCGGATTTTTAGGAGAGAATGCCGCCGCGATCACCGTCCTCGCCTTCTGAAAAAGAGAAAAAACTCCCGAGGCGAGAGGAAGGGAAACTTCCGTTTTGTCCTGGACGGGCGGCGCCCCGTGCCTGGCTGCTTATAAGAGAGAGGGAAACGGAGGGTTTCAAAACCCTACCCTGCCCAGGCGCATTTCACTCCATTATTTCTCCCGAGCCTTTCGTTGCGCCGCGGCCTTGTCTAGTGCGAAATCACCGTGCCCAGGGAGATCTTCACGGAGCCCGTCTCGCTGCTTGTCGCCGCGCCGCCTTCTGACATGCACCACCATTTTGTCCGGCTGCTCTCCAACGGAGACGGGGCTGATGTCACGTTTGAGGTTGGAGGCGAGACGGTTGCGGCGCACAGGTGCGTGCTCGCCGCTCGGTCATCGGTGTTCATGGCGGAGCTTCTTGGACTAGAGAAGAAGGAGAAGGCCGATGCTGCTTGTGTGCGCATCACTGACATGGAAGCTAGAGTGTTCATGGTTATGCTCCATTTCATTTACACAGATTCGCTGCCAGACATGAAAGAGGGTGTCGACGTGGTGGTGATGGCTCAACGTCTGCTTGTAGCGGCGAACAAGTATAACCTCGAGAGGTTAAAGTTGGTTTGCACGCAGAAGCTCTGCAGATACATGGACAAAGGCCCACCCCCACCATGTGGCGGAGCCTCATCAACCATTTGTGAGCGTTGTTTGATGAGTGTTCTTCTGTTATTTAGCATTTCCTTCCTTGTATTCCGTCCTCGTCGAGCTATGTAAAAGTAGTAACAAGGATCGCCATAATACGGCATGCAATTACTCATTAATTTGAGGTCATGGTAAGCGGTTAGCGAGAGCAGGAATATGATAAAATGTTTGCTTTACTAGTTCAACATCATGTGTAGCCATGGTCATCCAACCAGTCAAAATATGAATCTGTTCTCGCAACAAGCAGCAATAATGCCAACTATGCGACAAACCACGACAGCCTTCCATGCAAGTATGCTAGTCACACTGAGAAAATATTGCAAAACAAAAACATGATAAACTCATTCCCAAATTTATTATGGACTTATGGTTACTTGGTTGGGAAATGAATGTGAGACACACTGCTCAATATTACTTCAGTTCCAATGTTAGAGTTAGACCATCTCCAGCAGATCATACACAAAAATAAAAAACTCCCCCTATAGGTGGTTACAGGGGCTCTACTAATAAACTAGTAGAACGTTGTGCGTTGCCACGGGCCTTGTATTTTTTTTTATTGTTGTATCAAACTCAGTGATTTTTTGGCCTCTTTCAATGACATCGCCTCGGCACCCTTGTTGATGGATTCTTTTTGAACGTCAACATAAGGCTAGTCATAGTGGAGAGTTACTATCTTCATAGTGCAAAGTGTCATAAAAGTAGTATCATATATGGTTGCATTTATTAGCTTGTAGATTCAACTTTTTTTAGAAGCGCTATGTGATGATAACATAATATGTTACTTCAAACATCTCTCTCCTTATTAACTAGCTGTCACATAAGCAAACTTGTCTTGAGATGTGTTAGAGCATGGTTAATAATATAGCCAGCTGATGGCTATAAGGAACTGCCATGTCATCTATAGCCATCATCTATAGGCACTCATACAATAATGTGGGCTATAAGGTTTGCTATTACATGACTATTTTTTTCATCTTCTCTATTTCTTTCTTCACATTTATTGCATTTACCTAGGAATGCGTATATAACTAGAATCTTGCATGAGAGCCCACTCCCCTTACTTTTTCACATCTCTCTCTCCTCCACATAGGCAAAAGTGCCATGTAAGCGGGCTATAAGCCCACTATTGTACTTGCTCCTATGTTACTAGCTAAGTTACTCCTACTATGACTAGCCTAATCCATCTTCATCACTATCATAATCTGCAAAAACAAACATATATAGAAATAAATCTTTTTTTGTTATCATGTGCAACATATATACAAAGGAAGAACAAATATTTGTATGCACCTCTTCTGCTTGTGTAAAACTCGACGAGGTTTCTGTCCAGTCCATTATAATTACATCAGTGACTTGGTCAATCAACATTTTCAAAGCATCATCTGAAGCCATCAATTTTCATCTCTGATCCACAAGAGTGAACATACATTTTCATTGGTCATCTACTAGGTGCGAGCATGTGATCATTTTAGTCTAAGGGAGTGGCATCGTGCTTTTTAGTAGAGTGAGTCGCATCCCAATTTTAATAAATTGTAGGCTAACCTATATTGTTGGTAATTATTCTCCAGAAATGAGTTGCTAGGGAATGTGATTATATTCACTATGAAAAAATTATGCGACATTTCTCTCATAGCAAACAACCACTTTTCACTTAAAAAACCAAACAAGATCTCCTCTTCTTCTTATCTGAAAAAAAAACAATTCACTCCCTCACCCCATAGCCCATCGCTCACACTCACACTCACATCTCATCCCCCAGTCTACTCGCCCCGCACCGCCGCCATCTCTCCCCACCACGGCCTCTCATTGCCTGTGTGTTGCCAAAAAATAATGGAATAACAAAGTGATCAAATAATTTAGAATGTTTGTCGAATACGACAACATGTTTTCATGCACATACCGACTACTGATACTCTCTCCCATTCATTTCCTCCTTGGCGAGCATTGTGTCTACTTAACCACCCTTTCATTGCAAAAATACAAAATGACATCTATCTCTTTACCCCCTCCCTCCCCTCCACCTTCATTCTCGCCACCATGCCTGATCACTATTTTCAAAATCTTGTACGTCCATAGATTATAAATTTTTAATGATTTGAAATATTCATTTGATCTCTTTTTTTATTAGTCAGTTGAACATTCAACCATTCACTCTATTCTTATTTTATTGTTTAATAAGTAGTCGGTCCCTTCAGCCGCCCTTGCTGTAGCATTGTTGTCAATTCAAGTCTGTCGCCTCACCTTACCGTTGCGGACCCTTTTTTAAAAAACTTTAGCAAAACTCCGAAATGATCGTCATGTACTATGAGAAATGGCATATTGTATGTTTGGTTTATAAATAAACCGGTTTTCACCAATTATAAGAGATGTCACATATTATATTTATTATTACAAATAATGAAGGGTGCACGTAGTGCAATGTCAATATTTGTGTTATTCGACTGCGACGAAGATAACATTTCTCTATCCACAAAAAAAGTAGCGGAAAACAAATAATGCCTCCGTTCAAAACTACAAGGCAAAATTTTCTGTCAAAATTCATGCTTTGCCATATAATTAGTCAAATAATGTGTACGGAGTAGTTTATATTACGTTATAAAATAGATGTAGTTAGATTTGTACTCAAGGACATGTGGCCTAAACTTGTGAAGTGCTTCCTTTTATGTTTCATATTAACATTCTTAAATTATTTAATGATATTTCTTTTGAGGGGCTAAATCACTCTAGATAATATGTTAGAGATGTTTTCTTTGTTGCTCTTTTTGGGTTTTGTGGACATTACAGAATGACATGTGTTTTCAAGGGAGAAGCATGAGGTGTATTGGTCAAGAATGAGCTCGCTCCTGCATTAATGGGAGGGGCTTTGCAAAACACCCAATCAGTGCTCATGACGATGTACATCATGGACAGTGGCTCCAAATTGAATGAGACTGACCCCGCCGATGGAAGCCATAGATAAGTAACATTTTTGCTGCTTATGTACACCAACTAGTTTGGGCTTAAATAGTATCTCATGTATAATGATATGTGGTTGTACCAAGTGTTGTTTAATCTATCAAGTCTTCTGTTGTATGTTCTATGTCTGGTGTGCATTGGCCTGAAATTCTAACTGGTAAACCTGCCTGTTTCATTGATGCCATGCATAGAGCAGGTGCTGGACTCCTAATTTTTTTCTAAAACTAAGACATGAGGCTAGTTGAAGCGCTCTCATATTTATACTAATTTGTTTTACTTCACCATAACTAATCTTTCTCTTAAAGATATATGGTTTTTATTGATATATATTTGCTTTAATACAATATTTTTAGCTACAACTAGTATAATTAAGAATCTAAGACATTAATATGTATTAAGGTGCTTATTTGTTATGTTGCTTTAACATTTATTATAAATACATTTTGTACTAAATTGAACTTGTATTTTTTCATAAAAATAGTTTTCTATTTAGTTTGGGATATTTAAGAAACCCTCTTGTCACTACAGTCATACGAATCCAAGAAAATAGATATCATCACATTACATATTTGTATTTCTCATCTCATGGTATCCTTAAATAAATATCTAACAACTTTATAGAGCGTATGAATCTAGCACATGACTTGGCAGAGATTTCTAGCGAACAAGATTGTCGAGTTTAGGTATCAAAATCATGTATCTCATAATATGTGTGAGCATTTAGAATCCATGTTTGTGAATTGCAGTCTTGTTCTCTTATTTTTTTACATTTATTATCTATATAACAAACTAGTGTAACATGTCCAAATTGTTTCATAGATGCCTATGATTTGGCCTCCCTCCAACTTGCAAAAAACAAACCAAGTCCATCAATTTTTAGAATCCATATATGAGGCCAAATTGTTTCATATGCTAATTTTAGAATCCATATATGAGGCCAAATTGTTTCATAATTGTTTTTAGAATCCATATATGATGCTAATTTTAGAATCCATATATGAGGCCAAAAAGTTTGGAACAATGGACTTAATCTATTTATTGGGCTACTATAGAATCACCTAGTCATTTACACTTTAGCATGTATGGTATTCGTGTAAATAAAGACCCTAGGACGTCTTATTTATCTTGCTCATGGTTGGCCCTATTCGACAATCAATCTCCTTCGATTTTCGAAATTGCCCTTTCGGTTGGCCTTGACCAAAAATCAAAATCCTTTCTATTTTAGGAATTGCCCCTAGCAAGGCAACACAACCGTTGGTTGCGGTGGCGGCCACCCTAGTGGGTTGAGCACTTATTTCATGGGATGTCCAGATTTGAGTAGAAGGGATTTAGCAGTGGTCGTTCATTGAAAACTCATTTCAGGCCTATTGGGTTCACAAGATTTCAGAAATGCACAAAATAAGATAAGCGTATGAGTTAGATGTCATGACATTTTGAACACTACATGAATCAAAATACAAGATTTGTGAGAAATATTGTTTGTTTGTGCCACATAAAAACACATGAATTGTTTCCGAAGAATTGTGTTTATCCCATAGTTGTCAATGAAACGAAGGATATTTCGCATGAAGTTAACTTTCCTTCAAATCTGCATGTAGACTATTGGAATAATTCCTATGGTGTTGAATCTTACAAATCGAACAAACTCTATATGAAATAAAATCCTAATAAATGGAATTGTACATAATTCCTTCGATCCAAAGAGGCTCTTCCCAATTCGGAGGGTTCTCAAAACTCAAGAATAGGAAAAACATTAGGTTGAAGTGGCATATCCTCCTATAGGACAAACCTTTTTGATTCAAAAGATTTTAAGAAATTTTTAGAGGATTTAAATTCTTAGCATTTTTTTTGTACATAGGTTGTTTGATTCGTAGGATTGTAGACTATAGAAAAAATCCTTCTAATTTATTTGGAGCATTTCATAAGATTTTCTTTCATCCACTCCAACTTCTTGGAAATAATCTTACATTTTCCATGTGCACAATCAAACAACAATTCAGTCATGTAACATTGCTGAAGGCATGACTTCCCAATCTCATGTTTTTTCATTCCAGTGTTCTTAGAATCCTATGAATCAAAGAGACCCTAAAATCACATGAATCTAGTTCACATAGTATTTGACACCACGGAGAAAACAAATGAATTGTATAAAAAGGTTTGAGTATGTGGATTTGTTTTCTACAAAATAAGGTGCAAAGAAGTCTTTGGAATTTTTCCCTAAACATTCCAGTGCTACGTTTGAATCAAAGGAAATTTTTTGGAAGGAGTCCCAAGATTAGATAGTTGACACGCAACAACCTTCCTTTTTTGATTCTTGCGAGCCAATAGGCCACCAATTTTAATTTCTTGAAACCGATGATACAACCACAATCCTGTTCACCAGTTCCCGACATTAGCAAAATAACCAGCCCAATCCATATCAAAGAATATACTACACCACCACACTCACACTCCAGCTATAATCTCAACACCTCTAGGTCCATAGTACATCTAACATCAACATTTATCAATAGGAAACATTCCCAACTCAGCACTAGCAACATATAAAGCGCATGTACAATGTGTTACCATATCGATGTCACGTAGGATATCAGATGAGGTGGATGAAACAAAAACGGAAAAAGTGCCTTGTTTCTCTTAGGGATGTCCCAATGCATCGTCTCTTACCACGTTATCATAGGAGGTATAAAAACTTAAGAGACAACTAGCCCAACGCATTGTTTCTGAGGGGCTGTATCTAAATTTAATGATTAGAGGCTCATGCATACATGTGATTGGTCCAACATTTTTTTACCTATGACCACGTGCAAGTGTTGTATGTTAGCTAAGCTACAACCTCCATTTCTCTCTTTATTAAGTACTATGCCACATCGACAAGATACCTATGAAACCGTGCTAAGGAACCTGCATTGAGGTCCCTTAGTTAAGCCATAACCTTTTAATAAGAAAGATAAGACAATTGTATTCATTGTACAAGTTATCTTCTCCTATTAGCATTATTTTTTGTTTCAATTTTAATCACACCTTAATAAGAGGATCATGCAATCAATAACTGTTAGAGATACCAAATTTTTACACGTTTACGGGGCCTCCGGAAAGAGCCGTTGGGGTTGGCTAGGCGAACAGGAGGCGACTGGATCCCTTTGCGTTCCGCCAGCGCCGCCGCTGGTCCCCCTCCCACCGCTGGCCGCTCGGGAGGGAGGGAGAACCTCAGATCTGTGTGTCGGGTGTGCTTTCGGTAGGGTTAGGGTTGATGGAGATGCATCTCAGGCCGTTGCGGCGACGTCGCATCTGGATAAGTTTTGCCGGACTTCGTACACGGTCAGGCGGTGCTCTTGCCTTTGTCTAGGAGCCAATGGGGTGGGGGGTCCTAAATCTCGTTGAGGTCGCGGGCTATGGTGTCTGGAGGTCGACCGACACTGGCCGAGGTGGTCCTCGGGTGGGTGGTTTTGCGGAGACGGAAATTCTTCTTCCTTCTTGTTGGTATGATTTTCTACTGTTGTTCATCCTCTTTATTTGTGTTTTTGCTGCTTCAGGGATTCCATGCTTTGTCCGCGCGGTTGGCCCGGCCACGGCATCGGAACCGGATCCTAGTTCTCTTCCATCTCGAAGGGGCACATATAGCCGTACTCAAAGCCACAAATGGCGAAGGCTGGTGCAGGCGTATTGGATGCACAAGTGTGTCCTTGTCTTTTAGGCGCCGAAGCGAAGAAAAAGGGGAGCAGTGTGGCGGCGATTATTCCGTGGTTGAAGATGATGACCTGCTTGGGTCTGGTTGTAGATTCTTATATTGCAGGGGTCTTCTCGCATAGTGTAGGGATGATCGCACAAAGCTTCGGAGATCCTCGTGTTTTTCTGGTTGTTTTAGGGTGCTCTTTGTTATTCTGGTTCAATGTGCGTGTATTAGTGTGTGCTTGTACGGGTTAAGGACTTTGTATTATTTTGTGACATGAATACAAGCATAATTTTCTAAAAAAAGATATTATGTTTTTTTAGATTCTCTAGATGACGTGGAATACATAGGAGAAGATATCCTTATCAACCACTATATGTGTCCTAACAGCCTTTTGTTATGAAACACAGTCCAGATGCTGACGCTCACAAACATGTGCATACCCTCATCACATGAAGGTTTGCACACACACCCTACCTCTATTAGCATACCTGTTTCAACATACCGAGCCTGTAGGTCTTGAGATTGACGAAATTACCACATATGCCTTGCCATCGACTAACACGTCACTTAACATTGAAAGAAAAAAAATCCCGTTAAAATTTGAACTAAATCAGAGAAGTGTGAACCCCACGCAAAATCTAAAACTTGAATCCGAGTGGACACGTACACTGTATACCTGATGAACGATGAGACGGAACAAAAATAAGGTAGACTGAAAATGAACCTTCCTCTGCAAGGATTTCGTGTTATCCATCGGTTAGATTTGTTGTTCCGCACCAACCCAGTACAGGAAAAAAATTCTGTTTTAACCTTTTGTGCTAACAAATTCAAGATTTGATCTCGGTTGTAAAAGAATTTCGAATCTGACCTCTTTTTGTCACGCAACATCTGTGGCGTCCAGGTTACACGGGAGACGCCAGGGACCCCGGCGTCTGGTCCCTGGCCCGCACGACCCGTTGGCCTGTTAACCGGCTGACGTGGCAAAGGGCCAAACGCCAAGGACCTTGGCGTTTCGCCATGCCAGGTAAATCAAACACGCGGGCCCAGCCCACACATTCCTCTCTTCTCCCTGGCGGCGGCTGAGAGGAAGAACAGAGGGGTGCAATTATATTTCGTTTGGTCCATATGTAGATCATCCTATTGTTGGCATACTTTTTTTGCAAAAGAGATGATGAAATTTGATGGTTGTGTGATGCATGATTTGTTGAAGAGATTGGTTTGGGTACTCTAGATGATATGTATTTGCATATGTTGTCAATAGGAATGTTTTAAGAGAGATGTTGCATATGATGAAATTTTGCGTTTGGTTGTATGTGACACCATATTGTTTGAGAATTTTATTCAATTGAAAGATGATGTAGGTATGTTTGAGAAGAATGATGTGTGCATATGGGAAAAAGAATGATGTGTGTATGTTTGAGAAGAATGATGTGTGCAAATGGGAAAAAGAATGCATAACTTGGAGAAGCAAATTGTATTGTTTGATATTTTTCATGTATTTATAGATCATGTTATGATTTTTTGGGTAGGATGACGGATGATGATGGACCTTGGTACGACGGACTAATCGAGGAGTTCGAAAGGAGCATCGCGCTCGGGCCATTGAGAACCGGAAGGAGGCAATCCAATCTCTGCGTCGGTGAGCAAAGATGTCTCCAATCTCCCGCCATCCAGTTTCCCTCCATTTCTTCTCGCCATCCAATTTCCCTCCCTACATTTCTTCCCGTCATTAGGTTTCCCTCCATTTCTTCCTGTCATTAGGTTTCCCTCCCTACATTTCCTCCCGCCATCAGGTTTCCCTCCATCCCCCTCCCCGCCGGCTTATATAAACCCTCTCCCGGACGGTGTGTCATGCACTTCTTAGCCAACTGTCCAACAATGTCTGGTGCCCCCTCTCGTAGCATATCCAAGGGCAGTACAGCCGGAAAGCTAACAATAGTGGGCGATGACGATGATGACTTCATGCCAAGCAAGCGAGCTCGCCACAGATCTAAGGGTTCTGCTGCATCTGCGAAGGGAGGCGCCCGCTCAAAGAAAGTGGGCTATGACGATGATGACTTCATGCCAAGCAAGCATGTTCTTAAAGAAAAAACGCGTTTGAAACGCGGTACATCTTGTTAGAAAACTGCATCATCTGGTAAGACTACTGAATCATCGAAGTCGAAGGTTGATGATTACGATTCTACTGATGAGTTCATGCCTGGCAAGCTAGTTCAGGTAACATAAGGACGCAATCGGGAAGATCTTTGGAAGAATAATGTTAACAAGATTTAACCCAAAAAAATTGGGTGATTCGGGGGAGATTACCACAGGCAACAAAGTGATGGAGAGATCCACCTAAGTGAAGCACCTTTTGGAGAGGATTTGAGGGGGAGCTTGAGGGGTGGGAGAGAGGGGGTGAGCAGCAAGTGTTCTTGCAGTTCGGACTGGATTGGGAAGAGTGAGTGGGGTGGGTCCCACCAACTATCCCGTGGGGTTATTCACTTACTAGGTTGAAACGCGTGCATGGCGTCTCGGTCGGGGCTGGAAACGCCAAGGTCCTTGGCGTTTCGCCCTTTGCCACGTCAGCCGGTCAACGGGCCAGCGGGTCGTGCGGGCCAGGGACCAGACGCCAGGGTCCTGGCATCTCCCGTGTAAGCTGGACGCCAGGGATGTTGGCGTGATAAAAAAAAGGTCAGATTCGGGATTTTTTTGCAATCGAGGTCAAATCGTGAATTTGTTAGCACAAAAGGTTAAAACAGAAATTTTGTCCCCAAGTACATAGCTCCGTACTCCCGCATCGGCCATTTCCGTCTTCGTCGTCAAAGGACCGTCCGAGCTTGACCGACACTCATACAAACACCATCCACACGCCAAAGGTCAAAGCCACACGCACTCCTCTCCACTGCCCACCACCGCTCCCAGAAAGCACGGTGGTACGGTGACACGAGCGCACACCGCGCGCCTGTTGCCACCTTCGCACTCCACCACCCTCCCTCCGCTCCCCGTCCGGCCCCCGAACCTCCATCCAGATCTGGGCGGCGAGGACACCACACACACGCGCGCCGATCGAGCGAGAGGGACTCCCAAACCGGCGCCGCCACCAACCACGCTCCCCCCCGACACCCCGATCAATCATAGGCGCCCCCAGCCGCAGTGACACTGTGTGGTGCACTGACGCACCACCAGCAACAACCTCAACAGCAGAGATTAAAAAGATCGGCACTACCAACCGACTGCAACCTCCCACCCCCCTCCCCTCCCCGCCTCCGCCTCCTAAACTCCTCTCCTCCCGCACCGCAGCCGCGCAAATAATACGTTCTTGCGCCGTCGTTGTGCCCCTGGCATTGCTGTGCGGCCACCAGTGTCACTCTGGTGGCGACAGAGAACAGAGCTAGTGAGATCAGTATGGCGCGTGCGGTGGTCGGTGCTGCGGCGCTGGCCGCCGTGCTGGTCTCGGTGCTGGCGCCGGCGGCGACGGCGCAGATGGACAGCTGCAGCGGCGAGCTGCCGTTCGTGCTCGTCGGCAACTACTCTGGCCTCGCCTGCCAGCCCGTCTGGAACAACTTCGTGCTCCGGGTATGTCGCCATTGTTCTGCTTCTGACGGTAGATGGTGCAGTATATATCTTCTTGGGCTTGAAATTGGTAGAGATCTAGCTGTAGAATGTAGGCTTCTTGAGATCCTGTTCAAGTTGTTGTCCATTCACCTTGGAGCAGCCATGGCTAGCTTTTACCTGTGGTACTGAACGAGTCGCAACTAGTAAGGACATTCATGCGAGAAAACAACAATGGTACAGCTGCAGATATCCATGAATCACTACTCACTTTTTCAATGATTCAGTGAGCTAGAGTTGCAATGGTATTGTCAGAGACAAGCAATCTGGTACCGAGAAAAAACAGGGGACAGAGCAGTGATGGGATAATAAGTGAGAAATAACAATTCATTTGCAATTTGCAGTACCACCAGGACAAGAACAACGTGCTGCGGGTGGTGCTGTCGACCATGTACAGCACGGGGTGGGTGGGGATGGGCTTCTCGCGGGACGGCCTCATGATCGGCTCCAGCGCCATGGTGGGCTGGATGGGCAAGAAGGGGCTCCCCCACATCCGCCAGTTCTCGCTCCGGTCCAAGTCCGGCTCCAAGGCCGCCGTCGTCGACCGGGGCTTCCTCGTCTCCAACGACCACGACCACACCGTCGTCGTGCAGCAGGCTAAGATCTACGTCGCCTTCCAGCTCAAGTTCTCCTACCGCCTCTCCCACCAGCACATCATCCTCGCCTTCGGCCCCGGCGTCCCCGTCAAGAACAAGCTCTCCAAGCACCAAGACAAGACCTCCTTCACCTTCGACTTCACAACAGGTAATTAAGATATGAACTATTTCTGTGAAATTTGTGAGCTCCTGACGAGACTTAATATGCAAGCTCGGTTGAACTGCAAGTTGATCATGTGTCGGTTGCCAGAAAAAGTTTTCATTTTTTTGTGGAAAAGGTTTTATTTTTTGAGAAAAAGTTTGTTGTTTCTTTAAGCATCGGTTGCACCACCTTTACATAGTTGCCAGATCAACATCATACCGTACAACAGAATGCTTTTCTCATCATCATTATTACTATTCAGATTCAGATAATCTTACAACGTGTTGGCCGATCTGCAGGGAAAGGATTCGCAGACGGGCCCTTCCCCTACGGCCTTCGGCGGGCGCACGGAGGGCTTAACCTCTTCGCGTGGGGCATCCTGATGCCCATCGGCGCCATCCTGGCGCGCTACTTCCGGCGGATGGACCCGCTCTGGTTCTACCTCCACGTCGGCATTCAGTTCACTGCCTTCATCATCGGCCTCGCCGGAGTCGTCGCTGGCGTGGCGCTGTACAGCAAGATCCAGGCCGACATCCCGGCGCACCGCGGCCTCGGCATCTTCGTCCTTTTCCTCGGCATCCTGCAGGTTGATCAGTCACTCACTGTCCTCTGCTATGTTTTGATGTTATGGAACGATGCTCATAGACTCTGAATGTTGCATGAAACTGGTTGCAGGTTCTGGCCTTCTTCCTGAGGCCCAACACGGACTCCAAGTACCGCAAGTACTGGAACTGGTACCACCACTGGTCGGGCAGGCTGGTGCTCTTCTTCGCCGCCGTCAACATCGTGCTGGGGATCCACGTCGGCGGCGGCCACGACTCCTGGAAGATCGGCTACGGTTTCAACCTCGCCATCCTCCTCGTCGCCGTCATCGGGCTCGAGTTCATGTTGTGGACGAGGTGGTCCAAGAACAGCGCTTCCGCGCCGACGTATTGAGCTCTGTCACTACGGGGCCTATGTTGGTGCGGCGATGCATTTGCGCCTGTTTTTTTTAATTCTTTTGTTTCTTTTCTTTTCTGGTCTGATTGTGTGATATTTTGTTTTTTGTTCTCTTGTGGTGTTCTTTTTTCTGTAATCTGATGACTGAAATTTAAGCGTAGTAGATCCTGCTAAGCATGGTTCTCCTACAAGGCTACAACGTATGAAGCTTGAAATATTACGACGGTATAAATGCATTAACAAGGATCTCGAACAACACATGTTGGATTATGGATGGGCTTAGGCTCATATAAGACAATAATTCCTGGTTAATCTCTAAGGCCCATTTACGTGTATGGCAAGTGGTGGGAAGTTTAGTATCATACTGCTACAGTAAGAAGAGTGAGACCCCTTTATAAGGGCTACTCTACCACATGCCATTGGGAGCTTGGGAATAGGAGATGTACACGCGCGCTCCTCCTCCTCCTCCGCCCGCCCCGCCCCGCCTTAACGAGTCGCTAACGGAAGTGCCACTGTCCGGAGAGCAGGTGCCTTCGGAACCCTGTTGCTCCCGGTCCACGGACGACGCCGAGGCTGCTGCTGCTGCCGCCGCCGCGTTGGCTTGGCCAACCGGAGGGTATGATCTGTTCATCCCTCACTTACCCGTTTATGTGCTTATTCATGTGCTAGCCGTATATGTTCTGTTCATAGATGTTTCGGTTCTATGTACTGTACGTGCTCACATGCTTAGGTATTGGTATGAGATGCCTACCGTATTTGTCATGTTTACTGTTTACTCGTGGATTAGTCTAATCGAAAAGGTGCTCATATTTCCAACTTTTTAGGCATTTTTCGATTCAAGGTTTCGCCGCTACATTGAAACCGGAAAAGTTTACCGAAACACATTTTAAGCGTTGGCAGACGAGGACCACCTTGTGGCTCACAGCTATGAATGTCTTCTGGGTCAGTGGTGTGATTCCCGATGGAACGATTGATCCTAAAAAGGATAAGGCGTTCAGGGAAGCAACCACTGTCTTTGTGGGAGCCATTCTTAGTGTGATCGGAGACAAGTTGGTTGACGCATATCTCCATATGCGCGTTGCCAAAAACTTGTGGGATGCGCTCGAAGCTAAGTTCGGCGCAACCGATGCTGGAAGCGAACTGTATGCTCTGGAGCAGTTCCATGATTACAGAATGGTTGATAACCGTCCTGTATTGGACCAGGCTCATGAGATACAGTGCATCGCTAAGGAGCTGGAGCTCCTGAAGTGTGAGTTACCGGACAAGTTTGTCGCGGGTTGCATTATTGCAAAACTCCCTCCTACATGGAGGAACTTTGCTACTTCTCTCAAGCACTTGAGGCGTGAATTCTCTGTTGTGGATATCATTGGTCATCTAAGTGTTGAGCAGAACTCGAGATCAAAGGACTCACACGTGAAAGGGGCAGAGGGTTCTTCTAGCGCCAATGTGGTGCAGAAGAATTAACACAAGTTCAAGGGAAAGAACACTGTCCAGCAGAATACTACCTTTAAGAAGAAGGGTAAGAAGAAAGACAAAAAGAGAGATGGGTGCTTTACTTGTGGTTCAGAGAAACATTGGGCAAACAAGTGCCCAAACAAGTACAAGAAGTCAGGACAGGACTCCAAGTCTGTCAATGTGACTATGAGCAGCAGTGATGGGGCAACTGGGTATGGTAATTTGTTTACCGTACTTTCAGTTTGTCAATCCACCGATTGGTGGATTGACACAGGGGCCAATATTCATGTGTGTGCTGATATGTCTTTGTTCTCTTCTTACCAGGTCGCATTAGATTGCTCAGTCCTGATGGGGAATGGCTCGCATGCTTCTGTTCATGGTGTTGGCACGGTAGATCTGAAGTTTACTTCGGGAAAGATCGTGCAACTGAAGAACGTGCAGCATGTCCCCGCCATCAAAAAGAATCTCGTTAGTGGCTCCCTTCTTTGTAAAGAAGGGTTTAAGTTAGTATTTGAGTCCAATAAAGTAGTCGTATCTCGGTATGGACTGTTTGTTGGAAAAGGATATGATTGCGGAGGTTTGTTCCGCCTTTCCCTGGCGGATTTCTGTAATAAAGTCGTGAACCAAATTCATTCTAGCGTGAACGAATCTGAGGTTTGGCATTCACGTCTTTGTCACATTAATTTCGGTTGTATGACGCGGCTAGCTAAGATGGATTTAATCTTGAGTTTCACTTTAGCCAAAGGCTCTAAGTGCCATTCGTGTGTGCAAGCAAAGCAACCTCGTAAGCCTCACAAGCCTGCGAAGGAGAGACACCTGGCACCACTAGAGCTCATACATTCAGATCTGTGCGAGATGAATGGTGTGTTGACTAAAGGTGGAAAGAAATACTTCATGACGTTGATTGATGATTCCACTAGATTCTGCTATGTGTATTTGTTAAATACTAAGGATGAGGGGGGAGGCGTTTTGGCTCCTGGGTGCATTTGCACCCGGATGAACAGTACCCCGAAAAAAAAATTAAATGTTTTAAAAAAATTCTGAGAAAATTTGTAGATGATCATGTTGGTGTCGCAAGCATGCTTGACAATTTTCATGCGGAACGAAGCAGCGGTGTTTTGTCGGTGAAAAAAACAAATTTGGGTTGTCATTTTGTGGTGACATTTTGTCTTCGATTTGTTTTTTTTTTTTGCGTAGGCCAAAATGCTTAACCTTTTTGCCTCAAAATTTACATGTAGCATTTGTATGTGACAAAGATCACCAAAAAAATTTGTCCCAATTTTTTTGACATTTGAAAGAAAAAAAATTGGCCCCGGGAGCATGTGTTCCCGGGAGCCAAATTGAGTTTCCGGAGGCTCTACATTACTTTAAAATCTATAAGGCAGAAGTTGAGAACCAACTTGAAAAGAAAATAAAATGATTTCGGTCTGATCGTGGTGGAGAGTACTTTTCTAATGAATTTGATTTATTCTGTGCGGAATATGGTATTATTCATGAGAGTACGCCTCCCTATTCACCCCAGTCAAACGGGGTTGCCGAACGGAAAAACCGTACTCTAACAGATTTGGTTAACGCCATATTAGATACATCGGGTTTATCCAAGGCATGGTGGGGGGAGGCTGTATTGACTTCATGTCATGTCTTGAATAAAGTTCCCACGAAGGATAATGAGACTCAAGGTTTACGAGTCGATGAGTCGACGAGTCGTTCCGAGGTTGAGACTCATAGACTAAGCGAGACTAATCGACACTAGTCGACACTGAAGTTGCGACTCATAGACTAGTCGACACTGAAGTGTAGTCGGCCCTGGAGTTGAGACTCATAGACTAGTCTATAGACTAGTCTTGACTAGTCCTTGGACTCATAATCCATGATGAGACTACTCCCTATGAGAAATGGGAAAAGAAAAGAACTACACTCTCTTACTTGCGCACTTGGGGCTGTTTGGTGAAAGTCAACGTGCCGATAACCAAAAAACGCAAGTTGGGACCAAAGACTGTGGACTGCGTTTTTCTGGGCTATGCCAAGCATAGCGTCGGCTATAGATTTCTAGTGTTGAAATCTGATGTACACGACGTGAAGGTCAGTACTATCATGGAGTCTAAAGGTGCTACATTCTTTGAGGATATTTTCCCCATGAGAGATATGCAAAGCACTTCTAGACTTGAATCTGATGAGACTCCTGAACCTGCCATTCCGATGGAATATTATGAGCGCAAAAGTGATGAATCTTCCACAAAGGATGACGAGGAAGCTCCTGTTAGGAGCAAGAGACAGAGGACTACAAAGTCCTTTGGTGATGATTTCCTCATGTACCTCGTGGATGACGACACTCCCAGTACCATTTCAGAAGCCTATGCATCACCGGATGCTGACTACTGGAAGGATGCGGTCCGTAGCGAGATGGATTCCATCTTGGCTAACGGGACATGGGAGATCACTGATCGTCCTTATGGTTGTCAACCATTGAGATGTAAGTGGGTGTTCAAAAAGAAGCTTAGGCCCGATGGTACTGTTGAGAAGTACAAGGCTAGGCTTGTGGCCAAGGGTTATACCCAGAAAGAGGAAGAAGATTTCTTCAATACTTACTCACATGTAGCTAGACTGACAACCATTCGAGTGTTACTCGCATTGGCTGCCTCGCATGGTCTTCTCGTCCATCAGATGGATGTTAAGACGGCTTTCCTTAACGGAGAGCTAGACGAGGAAATTTACATGCAACAGCCAGATGGCTTTGTAGTAAATGGTCAGGAAAGAAAGGTGTGCAAGCTATTGAAATCTTTGTATGGCCTGAAACAAGCGCCTAAGCAATGGCATGAGAAGTTCAATACAACTCTGACATCTGCTGGCTTTGTTGTTAACGAAGCTGACAAATGTGTATACTATCGCTATGGTGGGGGCGAAGGAGTTATACTGTGTCTGTATGTCGATGACATACTGATATTTGGGACCCACCTCAAAGTAATTGAGGAGGTCAAGGCTTTTCTATCTCATAACTTTGAGATGAAAGACCTGGGGGTGGCTGATGTTATCCTGAACATCAAGCTGCTGAGAGATAATGAGGGTGGAATTACACTTTTGCAATCCCACTATGTTGAGAAGATTTTGAGTCGTTTTGGATATTCGGACTGCAAACCTTCTGCAACACCATATGATCCTAGCGTGCGGATTCGAAAGTTCGAAGGCATGGCTGTAGATCAATTGGGATATTCTCAAGTGGTTGGTTCACTTATGTACCTAGCTTGTGCTACTCGGCCTGACATATCATTTGCTGTGTGCAAACTGGCCCAGTTTGTTTCCAATCCGGGAGTTGTGCACTGGCATGCTATTGAGCGAGTCATGCGTTATTTGCAAGGTACTGTGAAGTGTGAACGATGGAATTCACTATTATGGGTACCCGACGGTACTTGAGGGGTATAGTGATTCGAATTGGATATCTGATGCTGATGAGATGAAAGCCACAAGTGGGTATGTCTTCACACTTGGTGGTGGTGCTGTTTCCTGGAAGTCTTTCAAGCATACGATCTTAACGAGATCGAATATGGAAGCAGAACTCATAGCATTAGACACATCATGCGTCGAAGCAGAATGGCTTCGAGAGCTTTTGATGGATTTGCCAGTGGTTGAACAGCCGGTCCCGGCTATCCTTATGAACTGTGACAATCAAACAGTGATTGCCAAGGCTAAGTGTTCAAAGGACAATCTGAAATCCACAAAGCACATAAGAAGAAGATTGAAATCTGTCAGAAAATCAAGAAACTCCGGAGTAATAGCGTTGGATTATATCCAGACGGCTAAAAATCTAGCAGACCCTTTTACGAAAGGGCTATCACGGATTATGATAGAAAATGCATCGAGGGAGATGGGCATGAGACCCACGTAAGTTGCCATGGGGGTAACCCAACCTATGTGATCGGAGATCCCGTGAATTAGGACCTGGGAAAACAATCCAGCGGTCAACTGAGGAGAGTATCCTTACTAAACCCACTCCGTTGGAGATGCAATACTCTCGTAAACTGTAAGGCAGGCTGACTTTTGTCTTAATGTGTTCCAAAACTTGTGTAAGCAAGATGCTATCCTACAGAGCATTCTTTGGAGGAACACACCTATGTGAGCCCGACTGCTGGTCACAGTCTATGAGATTGGGTAATCTCTAGGAAGCTCATGAACAGGACAGGAGTGTGACTAATATGCTCCACCCATGGGATTTGCCTTCGGCAGCCACGTATCAGCCGACAATAGGCGAAACTTTTGCACGCTAAACTGACAATTCAAGACACAGTCCATTGTTCAGTTGTGAAGAAGTCTAATCATGTTGCTCTAGGTGGAAGTTCAACTTAACAGTCTCCACTGAAAATTCTGGTATATCAAACATTGTTTGGAACAGTTGACAAACTTATGTGCCTCGAGATCTGGTGGGGCATTGTTGGATTATGGGCCCATATAAGACAATAATCCCGGGTTAATCTCTAAGGCCCATTTACGTGCATGGCAAGTGGTGGGAAGTTTAGTACCATACTGCTACAGTAAGAAGAGTGAGACCCCTTTATAAGGGCTGCTCTACGACATGCCATTGGGAGCTTGGGAATAGGAGTTGTACACGCGCACTCCTCCTCCTCCACCGCCTGCCTCGCCTCGTCACGACGCGCGCACGCGCCGCGGATTGCGGGAATGAGCCGAGCCGAGCCTAATTTTTGTCGGTCAGGAATGGTTAATTAATTGTTGATTAATTAATGAGTCGCTAACGAAAGTGCCACTGTCCGAGACGTTGGACCGTGGGCTATTCGCGGACTCGGTCGTGGGCCTAGCCCAGGCCCATCTACCTAATGGCCTATATAAGGAGGCGATGGCCTGTGGAGTGAACCCTAACTCAGTTCACTCACTCCCTCCTGCACAACCCTAGCCGTCATCTACTGTTCCTCTCAGTGTGCTGCTTCCGGCGATCCCATCCTGACGACCGCGTGCACGGTTGGTCAGGAGAGCAGGTGCCTCCGGAACCCTGTCGTTCGAATCCTGCCCGGGAGAACGGCAATAAGGTTTTTGGGGAGCGTCTCGACGCGACTGCTCCTGATCCGTCCCCGTCTCCGTCATCTTCGTCCTCCTCTGCTTCTACTACTTCCCCTGCATCGACCCCATGGCGAACGACGACGCTGCCGCCGCCGCCGCCAAGAAGAAGGCCACGGACGACGCCGAGGCTGCTGCTGCCGCCGCCGCGTTGGCTTGGCCAACCGGAGGGTATGATCTGTTCATCCCTCACTTACCCGTTTATGTGCTTATTCATGTGCTAGCCGTATATGTGTTGTTCATAGATGTTTCGGTTCTATGTACTGTACGTGCTCACATGCTTAGGTATTGGTATGAGATGCATACCGTATTTTCCATGTTTACTGTTTACTCGTGGATTAGTCTAATCGAAAAGGTGTTCATATTTCCAACAACACATAGGTCCAAATAATGGTAACTATTACAAAGCCCACACTTTGCTACGGGTACTTATTAAACTAGATGATGCCCCGCACGTTGTTGCGGGAATGTTTTGCAATATTTGAATGAGGTTTTGGTTATATGGAACATGAATATTTGAAATAATAGTTTTGAACGAATATAAGAATTAAATGTAAATTGCATAATAGAATGGAAGTTTCCATGCATGCATGGTTGCATGTTGAGTGGATTTTTATTACGCATAGTTGCATGTTGAGGTGGGCCTTTTCCCATGCATGTTGAATGATGAGGTGGCATGCTTGCATGCTGAGAGAAATATGTTAGTGGGGGCTAGCTATTTAGATATAGAAGATATGTCTTCAGCGGGTCTGTTTTGAATTATTTATATTAAATTTATATATTTTTGAACATACAGTTACAAAGTTCAAATGTTGTTGAAGTGCGTAAACAAATTAAAATTAAAATTTTGTTATATTGGTTTTCTGGCATAGTTAAGGCAATTTCAATGGTTTCATCTTTTAGGAAATTAGGGCTTTGATCCTCCTTGAGTTCGTCCGTTTGGACGGGATTGATAGAGCTCCGGCATAGATTGATGTCGTTTCCTTGGGACGGTGAGATTAGAGTTTCTCGCTGTGTGCGTGTGACGGCGAGATCTGGTGTCAGACATTTCAGATCGATTCCGATGTTCAACGACGACGGCTGCGGCTCCAGGGCACTGATCCTTAGGGTCACGTGCACAAAGAGTTTCTAATTGTCACGAAAACTTTAAATTCCCTCTGCCCTCGGACCATAGAAGAAACGGTAGAAATGGTAATTGTGTAATTGCTTTGTGAAGCAAAGTGGGCATCTCATTATCAAGGTGATTGTTCTTGAATCGTCAAGAAACACTTACTACACGGATCTTGTTTAGATGAACGCAGTTCTTGAAGGGAAACAATTGCTTAGCTTAGAGCAACTCTAGTAGAGTCGCCATATTGGCAAGCTCCATATCGTATATGCTGCATGGATATGAAAATTGATGAGGGAACACGCAAACATATATTCACCATAAAAGTGCCCTTCATAATTATTTTTCATGTGAGACCGATGTACCAGTTGCTAGATGAATGTTCGCCGATTTGAAAAACGTTCGTGAAATTTAAGAATATTCATGAATTTGAAAAGAAATCTGTTAGTTTGATTTTTTCTGGATTTTAAAAATGCTCACGAGTTTAAAAAAGTTCATGAATTTTGAAAATATATATAAAAAGAAAAGAACAAAAAAACTGAACAAAGACCAAGTAAAAAACCAGTACAAAAACAGAAAAAGAAAAAACGGACCAAAAGCATTTAGAAGCTTTCCAAAACCGGTGAAAAAACGTTAGATGGCTGCAACCCTAATTTTCATTTGTTTTCCCCATCTCCACTCCTATATGTGGTGGCTGCACGCAACCCAAGCTGAGGGAGGCGGGCACCGCCGCCTCTACCCATACTTTTCCTCCTCCTCGAGCATTCACCACTTCGCATCCTCCTCCTCGTCTCCTCCTTCTCAGCTGGGCTCGGGTAGAGAAAGGGTCGACAATAGCACCACCATGGAGTGCGGGTACAAGGGGCTGATTCTGGGGCCAGGCCCGGGACATAGCATCCATCAGACAATTCTTTCACGGACGGTGTGACGTGTTGTCCTCGGCTATCAATCACCACATCTCATCGCTTAAGGAAACATCGTCATAGGCGCCGGTGGACACCTGCTATGGCATGCAGAAGATCCACACACACAACGTGAAGGTCAGCCACTGGAGTGTTAATCATCTGGTCGACATCTTGAGGTATAGACCATGTTGTATGATTTTTTCATGTATATTTTGCTATACATTTTTTTCTAGTTTATGTCAAAATTTTGGGCCAATTTATTTTAAAATTTGATCAATTTTCATTCCAAATTTCAAATTTTGGTTTGTGTTTTTCGTCTGAGATTTTCTAAAGTGAATTTTTGCCATTTCACTCAGGCTGGTAAAAATTGTAAATCGAAATTTAAAACCCTAATGAACGCACAGGTTGGAGATACACATTCCAACAACATAAACTAACACCTGAGTGAGTTCAACCGGCGGAGAACGATCCTGACACCAGTGATTCTTTTGCTTGAATGTGCTAGCTATCTAATATTTTATTAGTTCAGAAAATAAAAAATTAAACTGATCTACAAAACTGAAAAAATTTATTAAATCCCAAAATCTCCATTTATTTATACTAACTTTTTTACCTCGTCATGCCTTAGTGAGTCATAATATTTGTTGTTTTAATTGTCGCATTGTTTGCATATATTTTATAAATTACTAATTTTGTTGGTATATAGCAGTAGTAACAACTAAAAAATCTCATTATATTAAGGTACAAATTGTCATACACTTTTCATGTTTATCAGTATAAATACGTTTGTTGTACTAAACTAAAACGATGCTTTGTTGCAACAATTATTTTATTGTTTTGTTTGGGGTGTTTAAAAAATGTTTTGTTATGGTGGTTTTCACTATAAATTTGAGCAAGCTAATATTTTGATATTATTCCACAATTAATTGATGTATTATATTATTTTCCATGGCATCGTTAAATGTCTATATAATTGGTAGAGTGCTTGTAGACTATATGGATATAGCAAACTTGTGAGGATATCTACAGTTCCAGGATACGAAGTTTAGGCATAACTAAATAGATATTTCTAGAATTTATAAAGTGGATGCCTCAAATCCGAAAGTACAAAGAGTTGACAAGTAGTAGCAGTTTATCCTATGTTCCCCTGTTCCACTTTTGTTCTCAGTTAAGAAATGCTTCCAAGTTTTTTATGAAATTACACCTGCTTGCCATCGCGGGTCAACCTGACCCACACCCAACCTCGCATGGTGGTTCTCTCCTACCTCACAAATTGCGCTATCTCTCTCGCTCCTACCTCAGAAAGTGATCTCTCTCCCCCCATGAGACAAGCACATAGGATTTCACCCGTGCCTCAAGCTGGCAATGGGTATTACCCAGGCGGGTATTGTACTCCCATCCCTGTCCTGTGATAGCGTACTCATGCCTATCCCCGTCCCCGTCCCCACCCGCGAGGATAAAACATTTCCCATCCCCATCCCTGTCGGGTTTTTCATCCCCATGGGAAAACCCATACCCGCAATCAGCAATAACATTTAGTAGCATTTTACCAGAAAAAATATATATTATTTCAACACAATACACAACATGCAAGGCCTTTCGGGGCGTGTGTTGTAGCTAGTTAGGGTTTTCTTTGGGCTTTTTGGGTCACATTGCGGGGATGGTAGAAATTTGGGTGGATATAGTTGGAATTACCCGGGGTCTACCTATTGTAGGGCTCACATATAAGGCCTTCATGCGTAAGCCGGGTAACGGGCACGGGTAATGCTATCCCGTCCCTGTCTTACCAGCTGGGTAAGGTATTTGACCCAACAACTTCCTCATGGGCAGTAAAACTGGCCCATCCCTATCCCCTATTAGAGTAACTAGAGATGATACCCTTCGCGTTGTTGCGGGAATTGATTGAAATTATTTCACTGGGATTTGTTTGTATGAAATATTAGTATTTAGACTAACAATATGTGAATTGAAACTAACATATAATTTACTATTATATTTGTTTATTCCATAGTTGTGGAATATTTATTTAATATGATTACTCCATATGTCCGGGTTTATTAGACTCACTTTTATTTTGGGCTAAAGTTTGACCATAAATATAACTAATAAAATATAACCTATATCTCACAAAAAATTGTGTCATTGGAAACCTCTTTCGAGTACAAATTCAACTCTATACTTTTTGTCGCATATACTTTATGTTTCTTTAGTTAAATAGATGGTCAAAGTTTAACCCAAAATTTTAGGGGGGTGGGGGCTAATAAAATCCAGACAGAGGAAGTAGTATGCATGGTGCATTTTAATGTGGATCTTTTCCCATTCATGGTGGCATGATGAGGTGGCATATTTGCATGTTAAAACAACTGAAGTTAGTGGGGATCAAGTATTTTGGCCATGTATGGTGGCATGGTGGAGTGGCATAGTTGCATGTTGAGAGAATTGTAGTTAGTGGGGATCAACTATTTAGGTCTATAGGATATAGGATTACCTACGGGGATGCAGGTAACGGTTAATCATTGCCAGCTTGACCTATGTCACCTCTCATTCCCGCTGATGTCCGACGTAATCGTTGCCTCCCACAGTCCCATGTGACGCCCCTGCTCCCTCGAAACCCCATTACATGTATGCATACTGAGCTCCTACGTCAATAGATCGACATTGTCCGATCCATCCATCCCGTCTTCCCGCCGCCCTTGTCAACACAGGCCCCATCTCACTGATGTCCATCTCGTCCTTGGCCTTGAGTTCGCCTCTAGTTCACCGTCGACTAGCTTCCAAATAAGTTTAAGCTCAAACAAGCGACCCATAAATTCAATATCTATATGTAAAGGCCCTTACGGGTTGCCCTTAGATTTTAGACAAACTATGCTAATGGTGTCGTACGAGACACTAACCCGATGATGAAACTTGTTACATACACATTTTTTATAGGTAATGCTTATAGAATTTTGTTAATGCTTTATATTTTAGTCAAAGTATTCTAATTGTGTTGCAGAAATACTAAAATTCTTTAACTCATGCTACCAGAGCTAGACACATCTATTAAGGCTTTAGATTACATATCTCACTTGATGTAGTAAAGACAAGTCGATTTTTTTTTGTATAGTGTCACCAAAATGTCAAGGCAGTGTTGACATTATGTTTTATTTGCACTGCACAAAAATTTATAAAGAGAAGAGGAAGGTTCAGGAGAAAGCACTTGCTACTACAAACGATAAAGGTTTGCCTTCAGAACTTCTACCTTCTTGCTTCAGCCTATCAACTTCTTATCTTGAGGCAGGTATAATTATTCTAAGCAATCTTTATTTAGTTCAATCATACTCATGTGGTAATATTATAAATCATAGCTTGCTTGCTAATTTGTTTTAGACAGATTATACTTTAGTGCCACTTCACAAAAATACCAAGTCTCATATCCTCCACCACGCTCCTGCACTACAGGAGAAATGGGTGAATTACTCAGGACGAAGACACAGTATGAGCACATCACAATAAACTTATATTTGTAGGTTTTACAACTAGTTACAAGGAGTAGGCGTATAATGCGATAGGGATTGGTAATTGTAGTAAAATAAAGTAAAATATCA
The DNA here is from genome assembly GCA_039707655.1 of Elymus sibiricus. Classification (NCBI taxonomy): domain Eukaryota; kingdom Viridiplantae; phylum Streptophyta; class Magnoliopsida; order Poales; family Poaceae; genus Elymus; species Elymus sibiricus. The sequence goes on from CM077664.1 coordinate 353,915,945, forward strand.
GATTGTAGATGATAATCAAAGTAAATGATCAAGCTTGAAAGCAATGAGGATGAATGGATTGGGATCCATGGTTTCACTAGAGGCATCTCTCCAAACAAAATATCATAGGTGTGGTGAACAAATTACAGTTGCACGTCGATTAAAATTGCAGTTTTTATGACTATGATTAATCATGGCATGATTGCATATAGGCAATATGTCATTATATATATAGACCGTTATCTAAATGCATCTATAGCTAATACTCCACACCAAGACCATTATCCAACATGCATCTTGAAGTATGAAGTAAAATAAAGCATTGCATAAAGTAAGGTCACATAATGTTGATAGTATATTGTCTTTACCCCGCATTCATCACCGAGATAACTACGCAACTACCTTTTTATCATTAGCGGCAACAACACTATAAAAGCCCTTTCCACTTTCTAACATTCGGTAGATTACTTGCAAGATTGAACCCAAACAACATATATGTGGCACCCCGGCTCAGAGAACCGGTTTACCAGTGTTTCCAACCCAGAGATCATGTCTTCTGGAAACACACAACAACTTGGAACAGAACTGAACTGATCTTTATTAAAATATCTCGAGTACAAGCTCATAATTTACATCGATAGCGAGGCCAGAGCACTACGCGTGCTGAGACAATATCTACATTATTTATGGAACACAGCAGGGCCTCGATACTACTGGGTAGACTACGGCATAGTGGAACATAGCGCGGGAAACTCCATCCACAGGGACACTGCTGTGGACACGGCCTAGTTAGCGTAGCACGAACCTTCGGGACCTCCGTCCTCGGCTTCTCCTGCATCTGGCATGATATGCCAGGTGAGTACTTGGAATGTACTCGCAAGCTCATGGCAACCAAAACAATGCAGCAAACAATAGCATGGCAATTAACAGGTTAACAGATTAAGTTGCTCACTTACTGGTACCCAGTACCAACTTACTCTCATCTGGGTTGTCCCACAACCCTCGGAATGCTCACAATCCACAGAGCACTTCCGAACATAAGACAAGTTCTTCCATCATTATTATCATTATGGTTGACCATCCTAGAGAGGCCTAAACGGACTGTCCAATACCGTGGACGCGGCTATTCGAATAGGTTTTACACTCTGCAGAGGTTGCGCACTTTACCCACACCATGGAGTACCTGGCCTCGTGATCCCATTCGGGTGGACCGGTGGTGCTCCAACGAAACCTGCCTGAACCGTGACCCCTCTATCGTACCACCGACAATCATACCCTCCCAGGGTCATGTCCTGGGTGGCCCCTGTGTCACCCCGTGACACCTGCCACCGCCGTGGCCACTAACTGTCCCAAACGGGGCCGCCGGCAAAATAACTCAACTGGGCTCACAGGATTATGGTCGTCTACCTGATCAGGGCAGCACGCACGCATAACCCTCCCTAGTTTGGTGGTACCGATGAAAGAGCACAAAGCCAGACCAAGTCAAGGCCGTCCCATACCGGCAAATGTGGCTGCACGGAAAAGTCCGGGTAGGTGGCTCTTGATCAACCAACTAAGTTTAATATAGCCAAACATTTAACCAGTATGGATATTTAATTGCAAGTAATTTATCATGGCAGTAGCTATGCATTTAAATAAATTACTATGGATTATCACATATAAAAATAATGCATGAAATTCAATTAAATAACCAATACTATTGAAATGCTTCATGCAATGGATGACATGGCTTGCCTTGCTCTGTTGGGTTGTCCACAAACTCCTGGGCTTCAAATCCAAAGTTATTTCCTTCTGAAAATATTTTTAAAAAGCAATTGAAAATGTCACATGCTACTGTTTTGAGCACCAAAAATTCTGTGAGCATGGGAAAAATACCAAATTTGGCCAGAAAATAGATGAGCTAAAGACAAACCAGATGCAAAAAGAATCAATTGATTTGGACTTATGGTTTAAAAGTTATGGAGGGTCAAAGTTTTTGGTCAAGTCTGGAAATAAAACAGAAAATAGAAAACTGCCAGGGGGCCACGTCGAAGGCGTAATCCGCCCGGGCGTCTCCACTTACCGCTTCGGTAAGCCGCTGACAGGCGGGCCCCAGCGTCAGGTTTAAACGGGGGAGGAGGGAACAAAGAGGGAGCGGAGCTCCGGCGACGCTCGCCGGCGACACAGACGGCGGCGAGGTCCGGTGAGTAGCGGAATGGATCGAGCGCTTCGAGAGGAACACGCACGTACCCGAGGCTTGGCGAACGGTGGCCGGACGGCGTCGTCCCCTTCTTCTCCGGCGGCGGCGGCGCTCGGGTGGCGTCGGAGACGGCGGTTCCGGCGAGGATTCGGTCGGGCAAGCGGTCGAGCAGAGTCAGGGGAGCGAGCTGAGCTCGATGGTGAAGTCGGTGGAGGCTGGGAGAGAGTGAATCGGCGGGGAGGCAGGGCTCGGGTGGCGGCGGTGCTCCGGCGAGATTCGAGGCCAGAGGGCCTCTCGGCCGTGGCTCGGGCTCGGGGATGTCGATTAGGAGGTGGAGGAGGTGGATGAGGAGCTCGGGAGAGGCCGGGGAGGGGTATTTATAGGAGGGGGCGAGCTCGGGCGATCTCTATGGAAATGGCGGGAACCGGGACACGTCGCCGGCGTCGCGACGTTGAGCTGGCTGGCCGGGAGCGAGCGACGAGACGGGAGAGGGCAGGGAGGAGTTAAGGCACGGCGGCAGCTAACGGAGGAAGAGGACGCGCCGCTAAGCCACTGTGGCCGCACGGGCGCCACAGTGCTCGGATGCGGTGGCGGCCGCCGAGGACGTTTCCGGCGAGGAGAAGGATCTGGAGAGGGCTACGTGGACGGCAACGACGATGTCGGCACTCCCAGACATGAAATGGCAGCACGGGGCCTCTGGAACGACCTCGGCCGTCGCCGGCGAGGTGCAGAGCACGCGTACTGGCATGCCAGTACCGTGCTCACCACGGGAAGTGATGTCTCGAGGCCGTCCAAGTCCAGCGCACCGTGTCTAGGGCCTTCTCCTTTGATCACTTAGCCTCTCTATGCCTCTGGTTCGACTAGGTTCACTCTGAACCGAAGTGTAGCTTCAGCTACAGTTTCTGACAGGAAACTTGAGAGAGATCTAGAGGAGAGGTGAGCTGGGGATGGAGCCAATAGAGATGTCTGGGGTGTTCTGCTTTGGAAGGACTATGATCTGGCCAAGTTTGAGAAGATTTGATCAAGATTTGGATATAGTTCATGTACAAGGGCTGTACTGAACCAGAAACAGAGATGAGCTTGATGCACTCATCTGGTTGATCTTCTGGAGCTGAATTTTGGTGTGGCAGGGTTATTTGGTGAGGAGAAGATGCCATAAAATGTCAGCTCAATTGGATACCTCTAGCTGGTACTTCCTTCACAGAGGTTCCAACTGAACAGAAACTTGGCAGAATATTGGTGATAAAAATTTGTACTGGACAAGATGATATTTTTGGATATTGTGGAAAGATAGGTTCCCTAATATCTCAGGGAATTTTCTGGGAATTAATTGAGTAGGGAAAATATGAGCTCCTTCACAAATGACCAGTACTGTCCAGAGAGCAAATGGAGTTTTCTGGAATAAACTTTGTACTGGACCATGAGATGTTTTTGAAGATTGTAGGAGTAGATGATCACAATAAGGTCTGGGATTAATTTGGGATTTTTCTGATCACCAGAATTGTAGGTTGCTTTGTAAACGATAGTGATGACAGATTTTCCCAAAGGAAGAAAATGAATATTTGGGAAAGATAAAGAATTGGAAATTGATCCAGATGGTGAGTGACAAGATTTTGGCAAGATGGAGAGGGCTCTGGATCACTGAGAGGAATTCATAAGTCCAAAGTCAACTGAAAAGGTTCAAAATCCAACCAGATTGCAAATAAAGCCAGAAAGATTTCGAAAAGAAAAAGTTGCCAAAAACCAGGGTGTCACAATATACAACTCCCTCTTGGAGATCATTCATGAATACATTGTGTCGCCAAACTTCTGGTGCTCTTCTTCGCCACTGTCAACATCGTGCATGGGATCCACATCGGCGGCGGCCATGACTCCTATAACATCGGCTAAGGTTTCAATATTGCCATCCTCCTTGACGCTGTCCTTGGACTCGAGTTCATGTTGTGAACCAGGTGGTCTAAGAACAGCGCTTCCACGCCAACGTATCGAGTTGTGACGCCTTCGGCCCAACCGTGTACTAATCATACACGCAAACGCGCACGATCAAGCCCAGAGACTCACGGGAAGATATCACAACACAACTCTAGACACAAGATAAAATAATACAAGCTTTATATTACAAGCCAGGGGCCTCGAGGGCTCGAATACATAAGCTTGAGTCATACAAGCATTAGCGGAAGCATCAGATATCTGAGTACAGACATAAAAGTTAAACAGATGTGCCTTAAGAAGGTGGGGCAAAACAACGACACTGATCGAAAAGGCGCATGCCTCCTGCCTGGGAGCCTGCTATCTACTCCTAGTCGTCGGCGGTCTCCACGTAGTAGTAGGCTCCACCAGAGGGGTAGTAGTAGTCGTCGACTGGGGCAGCTGGCTCCGGGGCTCCGACATCTGGTCGCAGCAATCGGGTATGGGGGAAAAAGGGAAGCAAAGCAACTGTGAGTACTCATCCAAAGTACTCGCAAGACTTACATCAGAACTATTCTAAGTATGCATCGGTATCAAAGAAGGGCTGTATCTGTGGACTGGACTGCAGAAATGCCAGAATAGAGAGAAAGGCCTAGCCTATTGAAGACTAGCATCTTCAGCGTCTTGCAGCATTAGAAGAGTGTAGATTAGCATATTATAAAGTTGTAAGCAAGTAGTAGCAAAGCCTAGAGATCCTTCCTCGACTCCCTGCGAGAAAGCGATCCCGGAGCTTACAATTAATTAACATGTATCCAGTTCAAGTTGTAGTAGATTGGGATACTACACTAAGCGTCGTGTTACCGTGGACACGGCTATTCGAATAGATAATCTTCCCTGCAGGGGTGCACTACTGTTACCCAACACGCTCGATTAACTCTGGCCGGACACACTTTCCTGGGTCATGCCTGGCCTCGGCTGATCGACACGACGTAGTCCTACCTAGGCTCAGCAGAGAGGTCCCCGCCGGTCTACATCCTAAGCGCTCAGGGGTCTTGGGCCCATCGCCCTTTGCACTCCGGGTCGTTGTGTGCAGGGTGGATACCAGCGCCACCCCTCTCTTGGATGGCACGATCCGACCCGGCCACAATGCTGAACTGGACATCTGACAGAGCTTTTGGCTGATACATACGGCTCCGAAGGCCCCATTAAACCATTATCCCGCGTGGTGGTAGTGCGTATAGGCCAGTGGCCAACTCAGATCAAATACCCAAATCCGTTAGTGAATTATTCGGAGATCGCGGAGACGAGCAGTGATCCACGATCTGTGGTCCCGTCGCCCCGTCTCGTGGACTTACGGCAAGGCTAGGAATGTCCGGCCGTGCCACGTAATTATCTCGCGGGTACCCTCATGGTCAACCCGACTCCACATCTCTCGTGGGTACCCCTCGGGGTCGACCCGACTTTATCAAGTATCTGTAATAAGGCCAAGGTACCCGTGTGTCCATAACATCAAGATGGGATCCGAGGAATCACCCTCGTTGGATTTCCACTCGATGTATCCGTCAAGGTGAGCCCGGAGGAATCACCCTCGTTGGTATTCACACTTGCGGGGTTGCACGACAAAAGATTCGTCGGAGGTGGTGAAAGAGGAATCACCCTCGGTAACCCACAACCAACTAGCTGTATCACAGAGACAACATCAGGAGTGAGATAAGTGGTATCACCCTCGGCACTCGATATTAGCTCTGCGGAGTCATACAACTTAGGGGGGGGTGTGGTGATGTGCTGGTCTCAGCCCGTCGATCACATCGATCAGGGCACTGGTAACTAAGCGGGGCAACTAGGACAAGGAAGAGGGGCCACAGATGGATTTCCATCCAACCTATACTAAGCATTTAGGATAGCAGGTAAGGGATCAATAGCAGTTTACAAAAACAGGCTATGCATCAGAATAGGATCAATCAAAAGCAGTAGCAAATTCTAATGCAAGAAGGAGGGAGAAAGAATAGGTGATATAGGCATGCTCAAGGGGGTTTGCTTGCCTGGAAGCTCTGCGGCAAAAGAGGGGTCGTCGACGGTGTAGTCGGACTCCGGAGCTGCGTCGGTCTCGGGGTCTAACGGAAGAGAAGAGGGGGAAGAAACAGTAAATAAAAGCAATCAAATGCAACACAGTGCATTGCATGGCAAAATGCAGTGCTGGTGGTGACCTAATGCAAGGCTATACGTTAGGGACGGAGTGGGAAAATATCTAGGAATATTTTCCCAGCTCTGGGCATTTCCTTCGGTACTGATCTGGAGGGGACGGTTCCATATTCAGATAGTTAGGAGTGATGGTCAAGCATTTTGACCACGTATTCAGATTCGTCTCATTTTTCTGATCAACTTTCATGTAGAAAACTTTTCGATCCGAGCTACGGTTGAATTTCTACGAATTTTCAAAGATTTAAATAATTTCTGGAATTATTTTTAATTACTAAATTCGCATTATCCAGAACAGTGGCTGATGACGTCAGCATGACGTCAGTGGTCAACCCCAGCCATTCCAGGTCAAACCTGACAGCTGGGTCCCACCAGTCAGTGGCACAGAGGTTAACAGGGGTTAATTAGAGTGTGGGCCCCATCTGTCAGCGTCTAAACTAATTATCAGATTAATTAAATTAACATAATTAGTTAATTAAGCGGTGGGGCCCGCATGTCAGTGGCAGTAGCTGCCCAGTCAGCCAAGTTGACCAAGTCAACTCGGTCAACTGGGGCCCCTGGGCCCACTGGCAGTGACCCAGGGGGTGCCAGCGGGGCTGCCAGCTCGGCGGCGGCCGGCGGCGACGCACGGGGCAGCGGCGGATCTCGCCGTCCGGCGTCCATTTGACGCGCGCGACCCCGCGTTCGAACGAGCGAAGCGAGGCGCGTTGATTGGCGGCGGTGGTTTGACCGAAAATGGCCGGAGACAGCGACGGCGAGCGGCAGAGGCGGCGGTGTTCTCGGGTGCTACGCGGGATCGGCTAAACGGCGCGCGTGCAAGCGGTTAAAGAGGCCTGGCCGCACCTCTGGGGTGCCCCGAGCACAACGGCGTGCTCGGATGGCCATGACAACGACGGGAGCGACGACGGCGAGCAGCACGGCGAAGCTGAGCTCGGCCATCGATGGCGACAGCGCTAGAGCTCGAGCGGGACAGCGGGAAGAAGGAGGAGAGGAGCGGAAGCTCACCTAGCGGCGCACGAAAGGCCTGCGGGGGTTTAGGAGCTCTCGAGACGCCGGAGTTCGCCGGAGAAGAAGACGCGGCCGAGGACGAACACGAGCTCAATTCGCTCGAGACGGAGCTCCCCAGCCTCCGTTCGACGGCGTAGGCGACGTAGTGGAGGACGGCGCTCCTCCCTGACACGGTTGCTGGGCACGGGGACGCCGGTGGCGGCGGGATCTCGGCGGCACGGCGACGGGCACGTACGGGTGAGGAGGAGAAGAGGCGAGCGAGCGCTGGAGAGAGAGAGAGAAGAAGTGGCGAGGCGTCCAGGGGGAAGGGATGGCCTCGGCCTTATCCTCTCCGGGCGCCTGCCGCGGCAGGTGGCAGCCTGTGGCTGGAGCCGCCGCGCTCTGGCCACGGTGCGGCTGACACGGCGAGAGAGAGAGAGAGAGAGAGGAGGGAGATGGGGGCGGTTGGGCTGGGCCGAGTGCACTGTGCACTTACGCCCAGCCGGTTTAGGCTTTTTCTTTTACTTTTTCTGTTTTCTTTTTCCAGTAGCTTTTTGCATTTTCTTTTTGCACTAATTGGCTGTTGCAAAAATGTGCAACTGGTGAAAACAATTGCTAGGGACTGTGATGCACTGCCACAAAAAATTTGGGCAATTTTTTAATCCATTTGAATTTTTCATAATTGATATGGCATTTTAAGTTGCTGTTTTTGCACTGTATTAAATGCTCTAGCTCATTTTAGCAAAGTAGTGATGTTGTTTTCCTGAACATTTATTCATTTTGGAATTTTTGCTAAAACATGAACTATTTTCCAACAATTTTTAAGCAACTTCAAATTTCACTCATAATTTGAATTCAATTTGGTGGTGGAATTTGAAATGAGATATGATTTCACTGTGATCATTTTTTGCAAAAATTAATTAGCTTAGCATTAATTTGAAGATCACTGTGGCTCATTACTCAGGGGTGTTACACGAGCTTTGTCGCTATGGGGCATACGCAGCTATTTTTAGTTTCTTCGCCGCTGTCAACAATTTTTTAGTTCACGAACATATTTTTCAAATCTGTAAACATTTTTTTGAAATTTCCAATATTTTTTTCATTTGCAAATCTTTTTTAAAATTCATGAAGATTATTCAATCTCGCAAAACTTATTTGTAATTCATGAAAAAAAATTAATTCATGAATATTTTTATTAATTCACAAACATTATTTGAATTCATGAACATTTTTCAAATTCATGAAGATTTTTTAAAATCGGCAAATAATTTTTGAATTCGATGAAATCATGAACAGTTTTTAATTTCACGAGCATTTTACAAATTTAAGAATTTTTTGTGAACTTGAGAACATTTTTGAAATCGTGAATATTTTTAATATTCATCAACACTTTTTAAAATTCGATTTTGTTTCAAATCCCGAACTTTTTAGTGAAGCAAAAAAAAAAAACAGGAAGAAAGATAACATGGGCCGGCCCAAAACGCTCTCTTTAGGAGCTGGGGTGCACGTTTGCTGGACTGGCGACGCACCACACGCTAAATAGGAGCTCCAGTGTTGCCCGTACCGATTCGTAATAGGAATTGCCTTCGGACGATGACTAGCGAGCTGTGCCATTCAGCACGGTTGCTCGCCACCGCTCGGGGCAGTTGTTGTACGTTTGATTGCTTTGGCTTTCTTTGTTTTTATCTTTTACTTTTTATTTGAATGCTTTTGTTTTTTCATCGGTTTTGTTAGGTTTTTTATTTTATTTTTCTTTATTTTTCTTTGGTTTTCTTTGTATTCTCTTTGTTTTTTTGTTTTTTCTTTCTTTGTTCGCTATACATCGGTTTTCTTTGTTTTTTTGTGTTTTCTTTCTTTTCTTTAATTTATTTGTTTTCCTTTTTTGTTTTGTCTGTTTCTTGTAACACATGTCAACTTTTTTTCAGTACATAATGTACATTTTTAGAGCACACGTGAAACATTTTTTCGATACATGTTGTACTTTTTTAAATACATGATATGCATATTTTTTAAATACATGTTTTTATCACTTTTTTGAATACACAGTAACATTTTTGAAATACACGTTGTTTATTTCTTTAATAGCAATAAACATTTTTCCAAATTACATGAAAATTATATTATATTGTATGAATTTTTTTTTAAATTCCACTGACATTTTTTGGAAACACGTGAATATTTTATTAAACTGGCACAACCATTGTTTTCAATGGAAATAAACATTTTTCGAACCTTCACAAACATTTTCTTACATTGTATATACTCACTCTGATCCAAATTAATTGACGCTGGTTTAGTATAAATCTAGTACAACTTAGTACTAAACCAGCGTCAATTAATATGGATAGGAGGGAGTAACATTTTCTAAATGTGCTGAACATTTTTTTGAAATGCAGGAATTTTTCCATAAAATGTCACGTACATTTTAAAATGCTACGAATCATTTTTTACATTGTATACACTTTTTTTTTAAAAAAAATCATATATATTTTTTGGAAACACGCAAACATTTGTTTTATTGTCACGAACATTTTTTAAAAACTGCGCTAGCAAATTTTTCATACTAACTTAACATCTATCTATTATATTATTAAAACGATAGAAAATGAACGGCTCAGATGTAACAATAAAAAAGAGCGCAAAATAACGGTTGTGATTTGCTGAAAAGAATTACTACTTACGTATACATCTTTCCTTATCTCATACTTTTCCAGCCAACTTTTTTTTCACGGGGACGAGCCTAGCAAAGCTCTGAGATAGAGCCCAAGCCCTATACGACCATGTACTCTGAAAAGGAAAAACAACGTATCCAATACGTTTCCAGCCAGCCTTTTGTTTCAGGGGCGTCTAGGGCTAGCCTAGCAAACCGATGAGTTAGAGGCAAACTCCTATACGGCTATGTTCAATTTTTTTATATTTTTGGACCAACCGGCCATGTCCCATATAGCAAAGCGATGAGTTATATTAGAGCCAACAATGCAACATTCCATCCAGAACGATAATAAATTTTTAACCAAAAAAAGAAGGACCATTTCATGTCAATATGTAGTAAATATTTTATTTTCCTTAAATCTACACTTATATTTAATAGAGAAGGGCACAAGTCAGAAGTAACAAGCTCTGACATGTGCCAATTTAGAGAATTTTTTAGCAAATTTCTACACCATTTGTAGATTAAATACCTTCATGCATACTGGAAAGCGGTATAGAAAATTGCATTAAGATGAGATTATGTAGAGCCATATTTATGGACCAACGAATGTATGACTTTGGACAGATAAAAAATACACAAGTGCAATACGGCCAGAGGTAGACGATGGAACTTATAACAAGCTAAGGGTACAAGCCATCAATATTCAGATTTTGGGTAATCCAAAAAATATTGGTTGCAAATATAAATATTGGGAAATGAGAAAAGTGAACCAGCAGTGGATGGGTTACCATGTCAGTAAATAGAAACTGATTCTATTGGTCTTTCGTCGTCACACAACCATATCTTTTATACAAATATGGATGCAACAATGGATGAAATGAAAGGAGATAAATATGTAGAACACATTTTTTTTACAATATAAGAATAACAAAAGTCTAGCCGCGCAAATGCGCGGGTCACCTCGCTAGTTATTCCAAATTCGGTAGTTTTAAATTTCAAGTCATTTAAAGTTTCTGAAATACTGTATATGCATTTAAAGTAAAAATAAATTTAAAAAGAGAAGATAATTTAAATAAATTCGTGTGACACCAGTGGGCCGGTTCACCACGTGCGACGCGAGCTACTGTCTCGCTTCAAGCGAGACATAGCCGCACGCCCCTAGGATTTCCTGCCAGCATGCAACAAATGAAGCACATGCAATTTAGCTATTGCGTGCAAAGCCACGCATGCATGCAACACCGCGTCGTGCATGCAAATGTGGTAAAACGCATCCGCTGGCAACTTCAGTGAAGTATAGGCGGCCGCGCGGACGGCGATATCGAGCCGGGGGCGCGCTGCTTAGACCGAAACGGCGCGCGGTGGCGTCACTGTGGGCAGAGAGTGAGCCGGCCGGATTCAACAGAATTTGTTGTTTGAACAATTGAACTACAAGTCAATGTGCGCGGAGAACTGCACACTGGTAACTGTAGCCTGTAGGTATTGCTTTGCGCTAATCAGCCCCTCCCCCCCCCCCCCCCCCACAAAAAAAAAGACCTGAAACCTCGGTCCAAAGGTGGACCAAAAGCGAACAGCACTTCAAACCTCTTTGCTCTAACACTGAATTAATTGTGTTGGATGCACCAATTGTTTCACACAAAAACTCGAGTTGGCACAAAAGATGGGTAGTGTAGTTATCCTTCAAAACCAGGCGTACAAATTCTCGCCCATGAAGTTCAAAAAGAAAAAGGAAAGCTATACCATGCACATTGACATAATTACTGTTTTTAATGTGTAGTTTTATAGAAAAAAATTGCAAAGAGCACTGCTATACAACTGACGCTTTTCACACGATACTCAACCGATGTTACCCATCAGGTTGTTTGTAGATTTGATGCTAAGCAATCTGACGGTGCAGAGTTTGTCGGCTGCACATCGGGCATAGCATGTCGTGTACACATCAATTTAGAAATGCAAAAGAAAAATAAAAAACAAAAGTTGTCTTATGTATTTTCTTCTCTTTTAAGGCTGAGGCATTTTTCTTTCTCTACTTTTTGCTCTATCGGTTTAATTCTGGATTTCATCATAAGCAAACCAAAATTAATTAAAAATCTTCCATATTTTCTCTCTATGTGTTTTTTTCGATTCTGTTTTTATTTTTATCCATTTTCTAGGGTTTTCCATGTTCATCTTTTTTATTACATGAACCTTTTAAATTCATGAATACTTTTGAAAAGACATCAATATTTTTTATAAAATAATAATGAATATTATATTTTAAAAATATACAAACAGATTTTAATTTTTTTTGAATACTTTTAGTGGAGATAGGAGCAACCAGTTGTTTTTTCCTAAGATCAAACAACATAGCGGTTTTCCCAGAGCAAAGAGGAGCCGTGGGAGCACTATTTGGCCCGACCCATATGGGCATTTTAGCGGTTCCCTCCTCTGTGCAGACACAATGACGTAGCGAACACACACCTCTTCTGTTTTCTGTTCTGTCACTACCGAGGCAAGTGCCACCTATCCACATTGTCTCCAACTCTCAAAGTCAGGTGTTCGTCCCTGTCGATTGGGTTGAGACGGTGACATGGCATGTGCTTACCATGCTCTGATGGATGCTCCTAAGGCATGGTGAAGCGCGAGATCCTGTACGTACAGGCACGGCGTGACATGTCCTGGTCGATCGCTCTGTATATGGGAGTCGGGAAAGATCGATCGCGCGGCCGCGCAATTCAACTGAAAGCTGTACATATCTGAGACGTGAGCCGGACGACACAACTTCTCATGAGGGAAGAGCAAAAGATGGTGGTGTGCACACCCTACTGAGAAAAAGAGAACTGAGACTACATTGCACCTGTGAAGCCTATGTCGTGATGCAACCAAAGCGGTCATGTGTAAAAAAAACTCTCAAACAAAGTCTTCAAATGGAGGCGCCTCTGCTGTTGCATGCAAAGCTAGACACGCATGCGACAATAGAACACACGGTGACACATTACGTCACTCGACCTGTACTCGTACTCATCTGCATATGTGGTCGGCCGCATTTTGCCGCTTTAGTTAAAGATAGGCGGCAGTCAATTACAAGTGTCGCCGCAAGGGCACACCACACTCAGCAAACTAATTTTTCATTTTCACATTATTTTCCCGTTTGGAATATTCAACATTCTTTGAAAAAAGGTAGCAAATCCTGAAATTTCATTTATTTATACTGAATTTCTTTACCTCATCGGAGTTTAGTAAACCATTAATATTTGTTGTTTTTATTGTTGCATAGTTTGGACATATTTAATAGATTACTATTTTTTTGGTATATTGTTACAGTAACAACTAAAAATCTCATTTATATTAACTTACACATTGTCATACACTTTCCATGTTTACTATAAATATATTTGTAGTGCTAAACTAAAAATGTGATTTGTTGCAACAATTATTTTATTTGTTTTGGTGTGTTCTTTAAGAAAAATCCTTTGTTATGGTGGTTTTCACTATATGTATGAGCAAACTAATATTTTGACATTATCCCACAATTAATATATGAATTATATTATTTGTATATTTATTTTCCATGACATCATTCAATATCTATATAATTGGTAGAATGCTTTTAGAGTATATGGATGTACCAAACTTACAAGGGTGTCTGGAGTTGAAGGTGACAAAGTTCAGGTGTAATAAAATAGGTATTTTTGATTTATGAAAAAGAGATATTTCTAGAATGTATAAAGTGAAAACCTCATATCCCAAAGTATGAAGAGTTGAAAAGTAGTACTTTTTTCTCGGTACCACTCTTCCACTCTCGCTCTCAGCTCATTCATTAAAGAAACACCCTCTAAATCTGTGAAAAAATTACACCCGCTTTGCTATCGTGTGTCAACCTGACCCCAACCACACCCGCAAAAAAACACTGACCCCAACCAAAGCTCGCATGGTTGTTCACTCCTCCCTGTGAAAGTGCGCTCTCTGTCTCTCTCGCCCCCTCTCTTTCTCTCTCTCTCTCTCTCATGCGACAAGCATCTAGAGTTTCACCTGTGCCACATTTCATCCTCACCGACTTGTAACGCAACTGTTACCTCCTACCGTCCCACTTCACGCAGATGGCCCCCCCATCCCCATTCATGTACATCTACCGAGAGCCTACTTCAATAGATCAACACCGCCGGACCGTCATCACCGTCCTGGTGCCACCATTGTCATCATGCGCCACGTCACACTAATGTCCATCTCCTCCCCGGCCTCCAGCTAGCCTCTAGCTAACCATTGACTATCTTGCAAGTAAGTTTAAGCATAAAACAAATGACCCATAAATTCAATGCCTATAGGTAAAAGAGCCCTGGTTTTACCCTAGCTTAGGGATCATTTTGTTTTAGCCGTGAAGCGGACCCAACTTCTCTGTACGTTTATCGAAAGATTAAAAAATGTTCATCAAAATTTGAAGTGTTTGCATTTTAAAAAGTACTCGTGACTTTTAAAAAACTAACCATGAATTTTTAAATGTTCACATATTTTAATTGTTTAATAAATTTTCAAAAACTTCAAGGATTTAAAAAAATCAAGAATTCTTAAAATATTCATGAAAAAAATTGAATTTCTAAAATGATCACGAAATTTCAAAATATTCTTGGATTGTTTTGCGGATTTAGAAAATGCTGAAGGATTTGAAAAAAGTTCATATATTTTAAAAACCAGTAGGAAAACTTCAAAAAATAAAAACCAGACCAGAAGCATCTAGAAGCTTCCCAGAACTGGTGGGAGAAAAAAAATGCTACATGGGTTGGCCACTGCAGACAAGCGCCGCTGGAGAGGGATGTGTACTGGGAAGAAAGCAAGGCGTGGCTATGAGCCGCCTGTTGTGATTCCAAGCGTAGGGTCGCCTACATGAGCCGTTCCTAGGCCAGGCCAATAACCACATGGCTGTGTCACACTGTCGTCACTCATGTTTTTTTGTTTTGCTTTTATCCTTCCGTATTTGCTTCACGTTTTTCTTTTATTTTTTTTACTATTGCTTATATTTCGAAAGAATATATATATATTAGACTTAACAAAATGTTCACGAGATTAAAAAATGTGTTTATGACATTTTGGGAAGTGTATACAATATAAAAAATAATTATGTAATGCAAAAAAATTGTACCATGTAAAAAATGTAAGTGACATTTTAAATAAAAACTCCAGCGATTCAAGAAAATGTTCGTGACATTAAAAAATGAATGTTTGTGTAGGTTAAAATATGTTTATTTCCATTACAAAAATGTACATGGCATTTTAAAGAAATATTCACGTGTATCCAAGAAAATTCCATGAAAATTTTAAAAATGTTTGTGTAGTTTAAAAAAATATAGTCATTAAGAAAATTTACATGTGTATTTGGAAAATGTTACCATGGGTTCAAAAAAGTGGTCAAAACATGTATAAAAAAATGTACATAATATGTTTGAAAAATATCCAAAGAGTATAAAAAAATGATTCACGTGTGCGCTAAAAATGTACAATGTGTACTAAGAAAAGGTAGACATGTATTAGAAAAAAAGAGAACCAATTAAAACGAACAAAGAAGCAGAAAGAAAATCAAATAAACCGAACAATACGAAGAAAACAAAGAAAGAAATGAAAGAAAATAAAAAACATAACAAAGAAAGAAAATACCAAAGGAAATCAGTGAAAAAACAAAGTATAACAAAAAAAACCAAAGAAAAGAGGTGGACGGTTAGTGGTTAGAACTGGTGGCGTGATGGATGCAACCAGAGCGGCCATGTCCAAAAGAACTCCCAAGTGTTGAAGATAAGCACTACTGTGGCTGTTGCATGCATATATAGCCACGCGTGCGACAGTTGGACACGCAGTGGCACACCGCCTTGTTACTCGACCTATACTCATCTGCGGATGCGGTCGACCTTATTTTGTCGCTTCGGTTAAGGATAGGCGGCAGGCACCACGCAGTGACTCATTGTGCCATTATAAAGCGTCGTCCCCGCACGGGCACGCCACGCTCACACTGTCACACACTCTCAACCGAAAGACACGCGTCGTCATCGTAAATGAACGCACCGGGCGGAGAAAACGAGAACCGATGCTGCATTACACTTGTGAAGTTGGTGTCGTAATGTAACCAAAGCGGTCATGTCCAAACACATTGTCTTGAACACACAAGCTGACAAGCACCGTTGCGTCGCGCACGCATGCGACGTGCGACAGTAGGAGTGCACTGTCAGTGGCACACCGCGTCATGCGGCTTGTACTCGCCTGCAAATGGAGTCAAACCCATCTTGTCGCAACTTCTTAAGGATAGGCGAGCGGCAGTGAGTGACTCACCGTGAGATCATCTATCTATACACACGAGTTCCGGCCTGAAGCTTACAGCCTAAGGAAAAGGAGGTCGTCACTCACATGGACGGCCATGCACCTTGGTGCAGCCGAGGACGCTCCAGCCAGTGAGTTTCAGTTACTTGTTTTGTGCTGTTTCTGCTGTAAAGTGCTGCTACTTTACTACTCCAGAAAATAACAACAATCTCCGGTTGTTCGCAAGCAAGTAATAACTCTTTTTTTTTAGAATGCAAGCAAGTAATGATTGACAGAAGGCGAGCGAGCGAGGAGGGGCCGAAGGGCGCGCGGACGGCGAGATCGGCGGGAGCGGGCTGCTTTAAACGAAACGGCAGCTGCGCGCGTCAGTGCAGCTACACCGCCCCAAACTCTTCTCTCGCGACAGCACATGCTGATGCTACGTAGTACAGCCTGGGGATAAGTGAACTGGCACCTGAGCGAGTCCGGCGGAGGACTACCCAGACACCAGCGTTTCGGCTGCTTCTACTCCCTCGGTCCCATAACGTAAAGTGTCAAAAAAACATCTTACATTATAGGACGGAAGAAGTATTTTATTGGTTCAGCAAAGAACAATTTTGCTTCGCGATCCACACAGCCTCTTCCTCCGGAGGTCGCCGCTCATCCGCCAACGCTCCCCGCGACGTCTGACAACGGAAGTAACCAGTGGTGTTGTCGATGTTAACCCTCTCATCGCGGTGAAGTAACCAGTAGTGTTTAATCGCTTATACGAACAGCATTGTTGTCGATGTTAACCCTCTCTTTGGTTCATAGAAAACGGCTTTACGTGAGAGCTGGCTTGGCACAATTTAATTGGAAGAAAACCCCGTTAAATTCGCCGGGGGGGGGGGGGGGGGGGTCATTAGTTGAGTTGTAAGTTTTATGTAGCTTTTCCGTAAGCTATTCGTAGGTGTAGCATTTTTGCATAGAAAAGTATGGGAAAAAAATAATGACACACTATATTCATATGTCTAGTGTAATATATAAAATTTTGCTTTATCTAGTTTCATCGAAAAAGACCACGGGATTTTGACACACAACTTGGTTCCCGTTATAGAATTCTTCCGCATGAAGTACAGGACCAAGTTCTTTAGTACCATCCTGTCAAAAAAAAAGTTCTTTAGTACCATAATAGCATTATATTAAAATATTTTATGTTGTTTGATTTTGATTTGTATGTATTCATTAGATCTCCAGTGTTCGAGTGTCAACCTGCAACTAACTTCCAACGCTCAATAGCACCTTAAAAGTTGTATTCTTTTAAAAGAAAAAAAAGTGACTCGATAAGAGGAGTGTTATACAAAGCATGAATACATATGAGAACCCACTTTCATAATCTTAAGGGAAAAGTGTAATTTTGGTCCCTGAACTCTTGCAAAAATATAAAAAATTGTCCTTCAACTCCGATACCAACAACATTCGGTGCCTCAACTAACCAAACGGATGCGAACCAACCTGTGATTGGATAGTTAGGAGGACAGTGGTATCCCAGCCCACCAGGGTTCATGTCCTGGTGCTCGCATTTATCCTGGATTTATTTCAGGATTTTCGGCGATGGGCGTTCAGTGGGAGGAGACGTTCCCGTCGACTACGAGGCGCCTACGGTGACTTCGTAAAATCTCAAGATGATATGCCGGTTCAGTCTCTCGGAGGTGCTCATAGGGGTAGGGTGTGCGTGTGTGCGTCCATAGGGATGAGTGTATGCGCGTATATATAAGCGCTTGCGTCTCTATTGTGTTAAAAAAAACTAACCAAACGGATAATTTGCCCCTGATAACACTTCGGGTGGTTTGAGTATGATGACGTGGACCCGATTCGGACTAATAATCCCTCTGTACCAAAATGTAAGGGCAACTTCAATGCGCCAACACATTTGGTCCGCGCATCTCCGTTTGGGTCAAAACTGACAAAAACGCGCGGACGCAAACCCAAATCACATCCGCTCGATGTCCGTTTGTACGCATTTTCGGCCCAAATGTGCGCCTAATTTGCACCCACATGGACACGAGACGGACGCGCCGCTCGTCCTCTCAGTGTCCGCCTCGGGTCCACGTGTCGGCCACCCAACCACCACCGCGGTCGTAGTCAATGCGACCCACCCACCTCGGGCCCGCGTGGCAGCAACTGGAAGCATCCAGAGTCCACGTCCTTTTTAATTGCAAGTGTGCGAGGGGCTGGCCTCATCCACTTCTCCTTCCCCACTCCCGTCCACATCTGGTCATGCGTGCTCCCTCGCCGGCCGACAGAAACCCTAGTTGCCATGGCCGGCTTCTTCAGCAAGGCCAAGGCCAAGCACGACCATGAGGCCAGCTCATCGCGTGGCCCGACTAGGTTCACAGTGGTGCCGTGGGGGGGGGGAGGAGTTGGACACGCGACCGGCTGTACATTCCGGTGCACCGCGTGCAGTACCACTGGGAGCACCGCGTCCCGCTGTCGTGGCCGGACGTCAACCTCCCCCATGACTGACATCTCGACCCCCACCGCATTCCGGTGTCGGCCGTGCCGCAGTCTGAGCGGGCGCATGCGGAGGAGATCCGCAAGCGGCGTTGAAAGGATCGATATGGTTGACTAGAGGGGGGGTGAATAGGCAACTACCAATTTTTAGCTTTTCTTAACAAATTAGGGTTAGCAACAAAATAGGTTGTCTAGATATGCAACTAGGTGAGCAACATATATGATGCTAACAATCACAACACACGCAAGCAAGCAAGATACAATAAAAGTAAAGCATGCACAAAGTAAAGGTAAGAAGTAACCACAAGTGGAGCCGGTGAAGACGAGGATGTGTTTCCGAAGTTCCTTCCCTTTGAGAGGAAGTACGTCTCCGTTGGAGCGGTGTGGAGGCACAATGCTCCCCAAGAAGCCACTAAGGCCACCGTATTCTCCTCACGCCCTCACACAATGCGAGATGCCGTGATTCCACTAGTGGTGCTCTTGAAGGCGGCGACCGAACCTTTACAAACAAGGTTGGGGCAATCTCCATAACTTAATTGGAGGCTCCCAACACCACCACAGAGCTTCACCACAATGGAATGTGGCTCCGAGGCGACCTCAACCGTCTAGGGTGCTCAAACACCCAAGAGTAACAAGATCCGCAATGGATTAGTGGGGGGGTCAAATTTCTCTTGGTGGAAGTGTAGATCGGGGCCTTCTCAACCAATCCCTAAAGAATCAACAAGTTTGATTGGCTAGGAAGAGAGATCGGGCGAAAATAAGCTTTTGGAGCAACAATGGAGTTTGGGGAGGAAGAGGTGGTCTTCTTGGGGAAGAAGACCCCTTTATATAGTGGGGGGACAAAACCAACCGTTACCCAGATTTTCAGCCCGCACAGAGCGGTACTACTGCTCTCACGAGCGGTACTGCCGCCCTGGCGGTAGTGCACGAAGTGCAGTGCAAAAGAGCACGGTAGTGCCGCCTGAGCGGTACTACTGCTCTCCCCAGCGGTACTACCGCTGGGGTTGCAGCACAGGGCACTCGGAGAGCAGGGCAGGACAGAGCAGGAGCGGTACTGCCGCACCAGCGGTACTACCGCTGCAGACAGCGGTACTACCGCCTACGCACGGTACTACCGCTCTCCACTGCCGCTCTACTACCGCTGAAAAACAGAGGAGGTTACGCAGAGCAGAGCCACGAGCGGAAGTGGCAGCGGTGGTAGGTGCGGTACTACCGCTCCTACTGCCGCTGCTACTGCCGCTTGCCTGGTTGGGTCAAAAAGGGGTCAGCGGTAGTATGCCAGTGGGACCACCGCTGGACTACCGCTGAACCCGACACGAAAAATCGTGTCCCGAATCGAGGCGGTAGTACGAGCGGTACTGGAAGCGGCACTACCGCTTACAAGCAGTACTACCGCTGCCAGCCGCGGTACTACCGCTGGCAGCTATCCGAGCACTCCTGCAAAACGGAAGGCGAAACTCCAAAGATGCGGAAAGGAACAAAGGGTGCAAATGAAAGTGTGTACGTGTTGATTCCACCCAAACCTTTCCGAAGCGGACCCCCTCTTGATAGTACGGTATTTCCTACGACTCAAGTCCACCGAAAATGAAACGAAGGAAAATAAACCGTCTTCACTCTAATACATCGAGGGGCATCAATCGTCTTGTGCCAAGTGATGGAATATCTGAAATGCTCAATGCACACGATTAGTCCGCAAAAGCATTGTCATCAATCACCAAAACCACTAAGGGAGAAATATCCCCTAACAGGCGTGCTCACCTCAAGCCGGAGCAACGCCGCGACCCAACGTACGCGCCAGACTCCCCGCACTGGGATGTCTGGTTTGCCACCGAGCACGACGTGCGCTGACGCGACGCCGTCCAGATCGACACCTGCCCTCCACCACCGCCTCTGGTGGTGAGTGATACGTCCAATTTGCATCATGATTTCCTACTGTTAATTAATATGTTTTTGATCATTATTTCACTTTATGGTACAATTCTTATGTCTTTTCTCTCTTATTTGATCTTCAAGAGGAGGAGGACGTCGCAATGATCCTAGCTATGCACATCAATAAAAAGCCGAAGCACGGTGGTTCGGTTTTGGTCGTCAGAAATTGTGGAGGGAAAGGATCGATGCCCACAACAGATTGATGAGGAACTATTTTGTGGAGAATCTCACATACCCCGAGTCCTACTTTCGGCGCCGTTTTAGGATGAGCATCGAGTTGTTCAAACACATTGCGGAGAAATTGGCGAGCCATGATCGGTTTTTTCAGCAAAGGAGGAATGCCGCCGGAGAACTCGGGCATAACACCTTTCAAAAGGTGACCGCCGCTTTGCGTATGTTGTCATACGGTATTCCGACAGATCTAGTTGATGATCACTTGGCCATGGGTGAGAGTCAAGCCATTATGTGTGTCAAGCGCTTCGCAGTTGGAATTGTGCAAGTGTTTGGTCCGGAATATTTGAGAGCTCCCAATGCCGAAGACGCCGCAAGGCTTTTGGAGATGAACAAAGCTCGCGGGTTCCCAGGTATGCTTGGCTCAATAGATTGCATGCATTGTAGTTGGAAGAACTGTCCTAAGGCATGGCATGGACAATTTCACGGCCAGAAAAAGGGTTTCACTATAATCCTTGAAGCGGTGGCCGATCAGGAGACTTGTATTTGGCATGCTTTTTTCGGAATGCCAGGATCTTTGAATGACATCAATGTTGTTCAACGGTCACCACTCATGAATACGATTGCAAATGGTGAACTGCCACCGGTGCAGTTTGTAGCAAATGGCCATACATACAACTATGGCTACTATCTTGCGGATGGCATCTACCCAAGGTGGCAAACATTTGTGAAGCCGTTGACGGCACCACAAGGTAAGAAAAATCTTGATTTCCACAATGCTCAAGCGGCGGCTAGGAAAGATGTAGAGAGAGCTTTTGGGATTTTGCAAACCCAATTTGCTATTGTGAGAGGACCGACTAGATTTTGGGATCAAAAGATCCTTTGGTACATCATGAACGCTTGTGTGTTATGCATAACATGATCATCGAGAACGAGCGTTGGCAAGATTTGGATTATTCTCAGTATGAGTTGATGGGACACCCCGTGCGAGTGCGGAGGAGGGCTGAGAGGGTGGCCCGCTTTGTTGCCTCCTATCATGCCATTCGACGTGCCGAAACACATGATGACCTTCAAAAGGATCTAGTCGAGGAGTGGTGGTCATGGAATGGGCGACAAAACTAGTTTGATGTTGTATGTTTGTTGTATTGTTGACTATTTGTTGTATTGGTCATGAACTATTTGTTGTATTGGTCATTAAACTATTTGGTGTATTGAAGATAAATTATTTGTTTGAGTTGTAATAATAATTGAACTATTTATTGTTGATTTATTTTGTGTGTGTTTGATCTTCTTAGTTTCACATTGAATGAGAAATGTTGTTTGTGCTGGGCGCGCGCTGGATTTTACCGCGCCTGCTGAAGCGCTACAGCGACGTGCTAAAATTTTACAGCGCCTGGTGGAGCAACCTCCTTGTCCGGCGCGCTAAAACGCACTTTCGACGCTGTAAAAAAAAATTAGCGTGCCGCGCCGTAGCGCCTCTGTTGAAGATGCTCTTATTACTCAAGAAAAGAACGACAATCCCGGGTCGCCAGCAAACAAGTAACTGATCCAAGGCGAGCGAGGAGCGGCCGGCGCCGCGCGGACGGCGAGATCTCGGAGTCGGCGCTGCTTTCACCGAAACAGCTGCTCATGTGCCAACGCTCCCCGCGGCGTCGGGAAACGGCAGAAACTATAGTAGTAACCGAAGGCGAGGGTGGGCTGGCGCCGCGTGGGATGGCAAAGGCCGGCAAAGGAGCCGCGAGCGGGCGCCCTGGCTTTGACCGAAACGGCGATCGCTTCACTGTAGATGGTACTTTACACTGCGCTGTGCCACGCCTTAGAACTCTCGTTGCCTCGCGTGCTCGGCGTCGGCGGGTTACTGGCGTGCGTACACACCGGCAGGGTTTAATCGCTTACGAACATTGCATTGTCCTTCTCTCTTTGGTTCACAGAACAAGTAGAAAAAATAAATAGTCACACTATTCATGTGTCTAGTGTAAAAAGAACTGAAGCAAAGGAGATTTTATTTTTGCTTTAGTAGCGTAATAACATTATAACGAAATAATTCATGTTGTTTGATTTTATTTTCTTTGATTTGATTTGATTTGTCTGTGTTCATTGGGATTCCAGTGTTTGGGTGTCACTCTGCTACCAACTACCAACGCTCGATATAGCACCTTAAAAAGTTGTACTATTGTTTTAGAAGAAAATAAAACAAGTGAGTCGATAAGTGTTATGCAAAGCATGGATGCATACGAACCCACTTTCATAATCTTAAAGGAAAATTAGCAAAGTACTTTGCGTCACTGTAGACACAACGGTGCGCGCGCCAGCTGCACTATTAGTTTCTCTTCATTACAAGACGAGAAGGCATCAGCAATATTAGTTGTGCGCCGATCGAGCTCGCGACGTATGCTCGCGCCGTTTGTCGCGAGAGATAGTTCAAGGTCGTGCATAGCTGGTGCGCGCACCGTTGTGTCTACAGTGACGCCACCGCACGGTGTTTCGGTCAAGGCAGCGCATGATCTTGCCGTCGGTGCGGCACCGGGCACTCGCTCGCCTTCGGTTACTTGCTTGAGGGTCGGGAGCGTTGGCAGATGAGCGGCGACCTCCGGAGGAGTAGCCTCTGTATCTCGGCGAGAAAAATTGTTCTTTCCTGAAATAGTCAAGACTACTGTAGCTGGCGACATGGACTGGAAGCACCCGAAACGCTGGTGTCTGGGGGTGGTCCTCCGCTGGCCGAACTCACTCAGGTGCCAATTCATGTTGACACACGCACCACGCAACATTTCGGTCAGAGCAGCGCGCTCCCCCGCGCGCCCCTCCTCGGTCGCCTTCGGTTACTAGTTGCTTCCGTTTCTTCAGGCCCTGAAGAGGAGCGGCCACCCGGAGGAGACGAGGCTCCATCGCTTCGCCAGCAAATCGCTGTTCTCTTGTGCAGTAAAGTAGCAGCACTTTACAGGACAGCAACAAGTAACTGAAACTCAAGACACCGGAGAGACCTCGATCGCATGCACCCAGGTGCATGCCCATCCGTGTGAGTGACGCACTTTCGATCCTCAGGCTGGCTGTAAAGGTCTGGAGCTCGAGTCTATCGGTGATCATCTCACGATGAGTCACGGCCGCCTATCCTTCGCTGAAGTTGCGACGAAATACGTTTGACCACATCCGTAGATGAGTACACGTCGAGTGACGCGGTGTGCATGCCAGTATGCGCGCGTCCTACTGTACAGAAAAAACTCCCGCTCGAAGCTTCAAGCACACGCACTGTTGCTGTTGCATGCGACGTTACGAGTGCCATTGGCACACCGCCGCTTGTACTCGCCAGCAAATGTGGTCAAACGTATTTCGTGGCAACTTCAGGTAGACAGGCGCCCTGACTCATCGTGAGAGACCATCATCCATAGACACGAGTTTCTGACTCTCACAGACAGCCTGGGGATAGAGAGGCCGACACTTACATGGACGGACGACGGGACGAGCACCTGGGTGCAGCCGAGAACGCTCCGGTCACAGAGTTTCAGTTACTCGTTGCTGTGCTGTAAAGTGGTGCAACTTTACAGCAGAAAAGAGCAACGATTTGCTCGCGGGTCGACGGAGCCCCGCCTCCTCCGGTGGCCGCTCCTCTGCGCGACGTGAGGAAACGGAAGCAACCAGTAACGGATGGCGCGCGAGCGAGGAGGGACCGGCGCCGCGCGGGCGGCGAGATCGCGCGCTGGTTTGACCGAAACGGCCGTGGCGCGCGTCACTCCGGCTGCACCGCCTCCAACTCTTCCGTCGCGACAACGCTTGCTGATGCTACGTACAGCCCGGGGATAGAAGTGAAGTGGCACCCGAGTGAGTTCGCCGCTCATCTGCAAACGCTCCCCGCCACGTCTGGAAACGGCGGTAACTAGTAACCGAAGGAGGGACGCCGAGCATTCGCCTTAACTGAAACTTCGATGCCGTCATTGCAGATATTACTCTACACGACTACACCGTGCCTTTAAAGTCATCGCGACGAACACACACTAGTAGAAAACAGACCTTTCGTCCGGCCCTTTAGTCCCGGTTTGATTACGGCCCGGGACTAATGTGACCATTAGTCCCGGTTCCAACGGCTAGGAGCGGTCGGGGGCACGGGCATCATTAGTCCCGGTTCATTTTCTACCTATAGTCCCGGTTTGTGATACAAACCGGGACTAAAGGTGTGGTGTCAGGCTGGGGCCCACACGAGCCCCTTTAGTCCCGGTTTGTATCACAAACCGGGACTAGAGGTTGATCTTTAGTCCCGGTTTGTATAACCAACCGGGACTAAAGACTTTTCTATATAAATCCTTCTTCTTCCAGCCCGAGCCCATTCTCTCTGTTTTCCCCTTTCTTTTCTCTGTTCTTTCCCTTGCTCGAGTTCATCCTCCATTTTTGCCAAAGATTTGTCAAAATTTGAAGGCACCCCATCTATCCAAGTGTTCACAAAGGTTAGCAACTTTGTCCTTTCATCTCTCATTGCTAGATTAGCTCGTGCAATGCTCTATAAGTATAGTGATTTGTGAGTTTTAGTTTGGGAGTAATTATGTGGGAGTTTATTTGATTTATATGCAATTTGAGCACAAATTAACTTAGTTTGCATATTTGTAGGTGTGGTTTACTTAGTGCCTTCCCGTCCCCGTCCTAACCACCGTCGATCGCCCGCACCGTCCCGTCGCCGGCACCACCTTGGTGAGCCTCTTGTTCTTATCCTTTTTATATAAAAAAATCTTATTTGTATGATTTAGATAGTTACTTGTATAATTTTCTTACTTGTATGATTGTTTGTTATACATAGTGCCATGACTTTGATATCCGTCCCCGTCGGCCCTCGTCCGGTTTATGATTCGGATGTGGTATATTCTCTTTTATAACTATTTGTTGCATTTCGTGTTTATGATAATTATGCCCATCAAGTTGACATAGATATTTTTATCTAGGAGGTATGTGAACCGGAAATTGCAACCGACCCTCTTGTCGAGAAGTTAATTTCAGTTGAAAAAGAAAACGAGTATTTGAAAGAAAAATTGAAAAGAATTGAAGAAGAGAAGATGAAATTGGAGTTGTATGTTGCCGATGTCGTCGATGATCACAAGATCAAGATTGATGCAATGCACTTGAAAATTAGAAAGATTAAAAAATATGCCGTTAATAAAGAGGCTTGGTATCATTATGCTGTTGGATCAATTATTACCTTAGTTGCGATTTTGATCGCATTTGTTGTTGCATTTAAATGCTTTAGCTAGATAGTTTTATGTTCTTTTATGAGAATAAGTGTGTATGAACTTTATGTTGAAGTTGAAGTTGAAGTTGAATTATTACCTTAGTTTGAAGTTGAATTATTACCTTAGTTTGAAGTTGAAGTTGAAGTTGAATTATTACCTTAGTTTGAAGTTGAAGTTGCAACGCATATTAGAGGATCACAAAAAATTGTTGTACCAAAATTGCGAAGATGACAAGAAAAAGCTGGGTACCACACTGGAATTGCTGCAATGGAAGGCAGAGAATGGTGTATCTGACAAGGGATTTGAAAAGTTGCTGAAAATAATGAAGAAGAAGCTTCCAAAGGACAACGAATTGCCCGACAGTACGTACGAAGCAAAGAAGGCTGTCTGCCCTATAGGATTGGAGGTGCAGAAGATACATGTATGCCCTAATGACTGCATTCTCTATCGCGGTGAGGAGTACGAGAATCTGAATGCATGCCCGGTATGCGGTGCATTGCGCTATAAGATCAGCCGCGATGAGCCTGGTGATGATGTTGAGGGCGAGCGCCCCAGGAAGAGGATTCCTGCCAAGGTGATGTGGTATGCTCCTATAATACCACGGTTGAAACGTTTGTTCCAAAACAAAGAGCATGCCAAGTTATGCGATGGCACAAAGAAGACCGTAAGAAAGACGGGAAGTTGAGAGTACCCGCTGACGGGTCGCAGTGGAGAAAAATCGAGAGAAAGTGGCGGGACTTTGCAGATGACGCAAGGAACGTATGGTTTGGGTTAAGTGCAGATGGCATTAATCCTTTTGGGGAGCAGAGCAGCAATCATAGCACCTGGCATGTGACTCTATGTATCTATAACCTTCGTCCTTGGTTGTGCATGAAGCAGAAGTTCATTATGATGCCAGTGCTCATCCAAGGCCCCAAGCAACCCGGCAACGACATTGATGTGTACCTAAGGCCATTAGTTGAAGAACTTTTACAGCTGTGGGACATAAAAGGTGTACGTGTGTGGGATGAGCACAAACAGTAGGAATTTGACCTACGAGCGTTGCTGTTTGTAACCATCAATGATTGGCCTGCTCTTAGTAACCTTTCAGGACAGACAAACAAGGGATACCACGCATGCACGCACTGTTTAGATGAGACCGAAAGTATATATTTGGATAAATGTAAGAAGAATGTGTACCTGGGACATCGTCGATTTCTTCCGATCAAGCATCTCTTAAGAAAGAAAGGCAAGCATTTCAAAGGTGAGGCAGATCACCGGAAGAAGCCTCGCCACCGTACTGGTGATGATATACTTGATATGGTCAAGGATTTAAAAGTAATCTTTGGAAAGGGTCCTGGCGGACAATCTGTTCCGAATGACGCTGACGGACACGCACCCATGTGGAAGAAGAAATCTATATTTTGGGACCTACCCTATTGGAAAGACCTAGAGGTCCGCTCTGCAATCGACGTGATGCATGTGACGAAGAATCTTTGCGTGAACCTGCTAGGCTTCTTGGGCGTGTATGGGAAGACAAAAGATACACCGGAGGCACGGAAGGACCAGCAACGTATGCACGGAAAAGACGGCATGCATCCAAAGCAGTATCAAGGTCCTGCCAGCTACGCTCTTACCAAATAAGAGAAGGAAATCTTCTTTGAATGCCTGCTCAGTATGAAGGTCCCGTCTGGCTTCTCGTCGAATATAAAGGGAATAATAAATATGGCAGAGAAAAAGTTCCAGAACCTAAAGTCTCATGACTGCCACGTGATTATGACGCAATTGTATCCGGTTGCATTGAGGGGGCTTCTACCGGACAACGTTCAATTAGCCATTGTGAAGCTATGTGCATTCCTCAATGCAATCTCTCAGAAGGTAATCGATCCAAAAATCCTACCAAGGTTACAGAATGATTTGGTGCAATGTCTTGTCAGTTTCGAGTTGGTGTTCCCACCATCCTTCTTCAATATCATGACGCACGTCCTAGTTCACCTAATCGATGAGATTGCCATTCTGGGTCCTGTATTTCTACACAATATGTTCCCCTTTGAGAAGTTCATGGGAGTCTTAAAGAAATATGTTCATAACCATGCTAGGCCAGAAGGAAGCATCTCCAAGGGCCATGAAACAGAGGAGGTCATTGAGTTTTGTGTTGACTTTATTCCTGACCTTAAGCCGATTGGTGTTCCCGAATCGCGGCATGAGGGCAGACTGGGTGGAAAAGGCACGCTAGGAAAGGATTCAGTAATATGTATGGACGGGCATTCTTGGGCGCAAGCACACTACACAGTTCTACAAAATTCCAGCTTGGTGGCTCCGTATATCGAGGAACACCTGGATAGTGTACGCTCCAAGAACCCGGAGTAGTCTGAGCCCTGGATCAAACGTACACACATGGCGTCATTCGGCGGTTGGTTGCAAACACGTCTCATGCATGACGACACTGTTGGAGATGAGCTGTACTTGCTGGCCAAGTCACCATCTTCGACTATATCGACTTTCAAAGGGTACGAGATAAATGGGAATACATTTTACACGATCGCCCAAGATAAAAAGAGCACCAACCAAAACAGTGGTGTCCGCTTTGATGCAGCAAACACCATTAGGCCAAAGGACACATATTATGGTTACATAGAGGAGATATGGGAACTTGACTATAGACGTGATTTGAAGGTCCCTTTGTTTCGGTGCAAATGGTTCAATCTGACTGGAGGCGGGGTAAAGGAAGACCCGCGGTACGGAATGACAACAGTGGATCTCAACAATCTTGGGTACACAGACGAACCATTCGTCCTAGCCAATGATGTGGCGCAGGTTTTCTATGTGAAGGACATGTCTACCAAGCCGAGAAAAAGAAAAGATAAGGAAGCGAATACATCATACGATGAGCCAAAGCGCCACATAGTTCTTTCAGGGAAAAGAAACATCGTGGGAGTGGAGGACAAGACAGACATGTCAGAAGATTATGAAAAGTTTCATGAAATTGCTCCCTTCACAGTGAAGACTGACCCAAGCATCCTGTTAAATGATGAAGATTGTCCATGGTTACGGCGCAAAGCGAAGAAAAAGTTTTATACCCCAATATCCCACTCTGGGATGTGACCGGCTTCATCGTCATCACTTTCTTCTCTAGTGAGTTTCCGGACTTATCTGGAAAGTCCCACTTCGGACAAACCGGAAGGAATCTTTGTAATAGTTAGGGTATATATGTGTTTTGGCATTTGAAACGCGAAGGAACGCTATTTTTCATGCATTTATTGATTTTTTTTGAGCTAAATGACCTTGAAATTGAAAAGCACTACAAATGAACTCTGAAAAGGTTGAAACTTGGCATGGTATCATCATTTCACCCACATAGCATGTGCTAAAAAGTTGAGAGGGTTACGGCAAAAACTGGATGCACTTCGTGTACAAACTGGACAATCTCTTTCGAAGTATCAGGGTTTCGGACGAAAACTCATCTGTTACAAAGCCATTTTATTTTTATAAACTTATTTTAACTCCAGACTTTTTGTGCGTTCAATATGCACCATTCAAAGCCATGTCATCAATTTTCAACCCTTTCTAACTTCATTTGCTATTTTTCATGCATTTATTGATTTTTTTGAGCTAAATGACCCTGAAATTGAAAAGCACTACAAATGAACTCTGAAAAGGTTGAAACTTGGCATGGTATCATCATTTCACCCACATAGCATGTGCTAAAAAGTTGAGAGGGTTACGGCAAAAACTGGATGCACTTCGTGTACAAACTGGACAATCTCTTTCGAAGTACCAGGGTTTCGGACGAAAACTCATCTGTTACAAAGGCATTTCATTTTTTTAAACTTATTTTAACTCCAGACTTTTTGTGCGTTCAATATGCACCATTCAAAGCCATGTCATCAATTTTCAACCCTTTCTAACTTCATTTGCTATTTTTCATGCATTTATTGATTTTTTTGAGCTAAATGACCCTGAAATTGAAAAGCACTACAAATGAACTCTGAAAAGGTTGAAACTTGGCATGGTATCATCATTTCACCCACATAGCATGTGCTAAAAAGTTGAGAGGGTTACGGCAAAAACTGGATGCACTTCGTGTACAAACTGGACAATCTCTTTCGAAATATCAGGGTTTCGGACGAAAACTCATCTGCTACAAAGGCATTTCATTTTTTAAAGTTATTTTAACTCCAGACTTTTTGTGCATTCAACATGCACCATTCAAAGCAACATCATAAATTTTCAACCCTTTATGACTTCATTCGCTATTTTTCATGCATTTAATGATTTTTTGAGCTATAAAACTAAAAGAGCTAAACAGAATCTGTTTTTGATTAAAACACCTATTTAAATAACCTAAAAATTACCAAATTGAACATACTGATAAAACACACTAATATTAAACAGCAGGAAAAAGAATCACTAAAAAAAAATCTAGTTTTAAAGTAAAGTTATTCACAAACTAGTGATTCACACAAATTTCAAAGAATTCAAATTTAAACTATTCAAATTTGAAAACTACTGGCACTAACAGAAAGTTTATAATTTTTGTGACCTAAACCAAAAAGATTCACTCAAAAACTCTAAATATTTGGCTGTAAGTAGAAACAAAAGAAAAAAAATAAAGCAAAAAACAAAAACAAAAAAATGGAAAAGACCTTTAGTCCCGGTTGGATCCACCAACCGGGACTAAAAAGTTGACATAACATACGCAAAAAAGAAAAAAAATGCCCTCCTACTAGGCCACCACGGCCTGCATACGACTAGAAACCCATCTATATATGGGCCAGGATGCAGGCCCGCAGGGCTAGCAGGGCCCACAGGGCGGGGCAAACGTTAGGCATATAGTGCCTGCTTTAGATTGGAGCTCGAGACGGCTATCGCAGCGGGGCTTATAAACTGGTGCGAGTGCCTCTCGCTTGGCGAGGTGGGACTAAACTTCCACCACGCCAGGACCAACCCTTTAGTCCCGGTTGGAGCCACCAACCGGGACTAAAGGCCCCCTCCCGCGCTTAATTTGGGCCCGAAAACAGACCTTTAGTCCTGGCCCGTGGCTGTAACCGGGACTAAAGGCCCCCCTCTCGCGTGCCCGAAAACAGACCTTTAGTCCCGGTTGCAGCCATGAACCGGGACTAAAGCCTTTAGTCCCGGTTCGTGGCTGCAACCGGGACTAAAGGTCGATCCTATATAACTGTCACTTAGCGTTTTCCACCGCCCAGGAGACAAATCGATCACCACGCCGCCAGGCTGCCCAAGTTCTCCGGCGATCCACACCGCTCGTCGCCATCGCCGCTCCTCGTCTCCGATCTCCTCCGAGCCTCGCCGCCCCTCTCCTCGGCAACGCCGGTAAGGCCCAGGCCTCCCCCTCCCTCTGTCCCCGTCGCGCTCCGCCGCCCGCACCGCCACGGATGTGCTCGCTGTTGTCGGCTCCGGCAACCCCGCACCCCCCTGCCGCATCCCGTGGATGCGCATGAGCCAGAGGCAAAACTGTGAAGGAGAGGAAGGAGAGGAAGAGTGAGTGCACGGCAGTGCAATCTCTGAACTTTGCCCAATTTCTGAATTTGTGCACAGCAAGTGTTCGATAGCAATGCCAACAGTAGCTAGGCATTTTTCAAAATTTCAAAAAAATTTGTGGTGCTTCTCTGATGCATGGTTGAGGTGTTGTAAAAATTTCAGAATTTTTGGAGTAGTAGAGATTGGGTTTTGAGCAAGGAAACTGAATCTGGTCCAAATTTCATTTGAATGAAACTTGAAATTTTTGAACTAGTGGACAAATTATTTTTGGAGAAATGAAGTGTGGGTACTAGCATCTAGCTGAGATAGTTTTTGCTGGACTAGAAATGTTAGGGGGAATATAGTTCCTTTGCAAAACCAAAGGAGGTCATGAATTGATAGAATTTGGTTTTGTAATTGTTTGAATATTAATAAAAGAAGTTTTAATGAAAGAAATGATGTCGGGTACTGTCCTAAGATAGAAGAAATGCTTGATGGAATTTTGTGAATGGCAATTGTGTTTTGAGAAGATCCTAGGTTCTCTTTTTTTGAAAGAAATGTTAATTAGATGGATTTATTATGTATTTTTGTGTGTAGATGAATGTTAATTAGATGGATTTATTATGTATTTTTGTGTGTAGATGAATGTTAATTAGATGAATGTTAGATGGATCAATGCTATAAAATGTTGTTCAAATTTGCCCATCTACTATAGTTGTAAAAGTTTATTAAATATGAGTAGCATAATAAAATGATAATTATTGCATAGGAATTTGTTTTCATAAGAATTTGTTCTCGACGTCGACGATGCCCGGCCCGCATCCTCGTCGTCGACTCGGCGGCGACAACCTGCTTGAGAGGCGCCATGTCCGGGACTGGGCTCCGCCGGGCTGGCACTGGGAGGTGCTACCTTCTGGGGCGCGCAGCTTGGTGAGGAATCGGGCTCCCATCGTTGACCCGGAGCTTCTTTGGTGGCGGTCGCGTGGGCCACTATCGGTGCGGAGGCAGCCGACCCCCGAGGAGGTGGTACGTCGCCGTGTCAGGGAGGAGGACGAGCACGTCCGTCGCTACATGGTTGCGTTGGACGTCAGGTTCTCCAATACCTGGCAGGTTCTTCAGGGATCTCACCCGAGCTATGATCCTGTGATGGTTCCTTCTCTTTGGGTGTCCACCGCCCGCGCCTCAGGAACCGCGAGTCAACTGGATTATTCGATAATATTCGAGCTGTATTAGCTAGTGATTTTATATGATAATATTCGAGATGTATTAGTGATAATACTCGAGATGTATTCGAGATTATATTCGATAATATTCGATGATGCATTAGTGATAATATTCGAGATGTATTCGAGATAATATTCGAGATGTATTAGTGATAATATTCGAGATGTATTCGTGATAATATTCGAGATGTATTCGAGATTATATTCAATAATATTTGATGATGCATTAACTGTATATTTGAGATGTATTAGTGATATTATTCGAGATGCATTCTAATTTGAATACTAAATTGTTTTATCTTTCTTCTGGATTAGTTAAGCTATGGACGCTAGCGGCAGAGACGACCATGATCAAGAGCATATCATGTTCGACATGATCCGAAACCCAGAGGGTGAACCTGAAGATGACGGCTCACAATATCTGAACAATTCCGGTGAGGGAATATTTGAGGAAGAACCAACAGACGAAGGCCACACAAACAATGATGGCGAAGGAAATGATCTTCAATTAACAAAGACTGGCGAGGTATATATAATTAAGGCCTCTGGTGATCATTACATGTATTAATTGATTTGTATATATATATATATATATATATTAACGAATCTTTCTTCTTTTAGCCCTCCGGATCGAGCAAATCTTCTACAAGCAGGGCAGTACGAGGCCCGGCCAAAAAGTTGCAGGCTGGCATAAAGTACAACATTGATGAGATCAAACCAAATGGCGAACCGCTTGCTCCTAAAAAGAATGCGGACAAATTTACTCGTCAGTGCGGAGTCATTGTCAGGGACCAAATCCCGATCTCCGTTCAAGAATGGAATAAGCCAAAGGGAGATCGAGGAGTTAGTTTTGTCGACGAAAGAGCAAAAGATCTGCTTTGGGAAACGCTCATGTCACATTTCACCCTACCAGAGCATTTAACAGATGCAGAATGGGAGAAAGTCAAGAAGAGTGCTCTTCAGAAGATGGCCACACAATTCCGCAACCACAAGAAAAGATTATGGGCCTGGTACGTCGAAGCAGGAAAGAAGACTCCAGAATTCACTGGAGCACTGGAGAAGGCAAAAGATCACTGGGACTTATTTGTGGAGTTCAAGGAATCGAAAGCAGCTAAAGAACGGTCGAGGAAAAACAAGATTAATGCTGAGAAGAAACAATTTCACCATGTTCTGGGGCCAGGTGGCTACAAGACTGGTCGGCCTAAGTGGGATGAATCTGAGGAAAAGTTGATTGCTGCAGGGGTCACTCCAAAAACATTGGGTTGGCCCGACAGGTGCAGGACTTGGTTTTATGCGCATGGGGGAAAGTTGGACCCAAAGACAGGGGAGATTATTGAGAAGGCAAGTCTTAAAGAAGCCTCGGACGCTTTACTTGATGCAATAGAAGCGGCTCGAATGGGGGTGTTCCAGCCCGAGAGAGAGAACGACGAGCTTACACGCGCCCTCGGGAATCCTGAACACTCGGGACGAACACGAGGCAAAGGCGTTGTTCCGTGGGTTGAGGGGTTTGCGGACTGGAACGTCAGTTACAGAAGCCGTGCGAGAAAGAAGAAGCAGGAGGAAGACAAGAAGAAGCAGGATGCAGACCGGCTGTCTGAGTTGGAACGCGCTTTCATGCGGCAGCAGGAGCAGATAGACACACTTAGCCTGGAAAGGGCGTCTCAGCGGTAGCAGCAAGCAGATCCAGCATTGGATAGTACCGTCCCATCTATGTCGAAAAGCAGCGTGGGTTCCACGGGGGTCCCGGCCGATGATGCACTGCTAGCTCGCTACCCTGTGGATGATATCAAAGAGACGACAAGTTGTGAGCTACACATGAAAGTGAAGAACATATCCATGAAGGTGGCGGACGGCTATGCTTTACCAAATCCCCCTGAAGCAACCTTCCACGGCAATCCGATTCCACCTGGCTATGCTCGTGTCGGGGTGGATGAAGTTCTGTCGGCATATGACTCACTACAGCTTGACTTTCCTGGAGCTCAAGGGGAGCAGACACTGGGAGAAGCCATACGTGGCATCATTGTATGGAGAAAGGATTGCATCGTCTTTCCAAACTCGACGCCAAGGGCACCGACTCCTCCTCCAAGTCCGCCACGTCAGCCGACTCCAACCCACCTCGAGACGGAGCGCAGCGCGAGTCCGCCACCATATCGATCTCCGCCGCGTCAGCCGAATCCACCCCACCTCGAGACGGAGCCCAGCGCGAGTACGCGATATCGATCTCCGCCGCGTGGGCCGACTCCAAAGCGGAAGAGAGCACCAAAGAAGAAACCCGAGCCTCCTGCCAAAAAGAAGTTGGCTTACGAGATGACTGAGGACGAAACCAAAGCCCAAGTGGCTTCTGAAGTGCAGGCTCATTTTGCACCGAAACCGCCCCCGCCGCCGAAGGAGAAAATACCTGAGAAAGTCGTACAACACTTTCTGAATCTTGCTAAACCGGCTGTGGAGAAAAGGCAATCAGACTATGAACGCTCTATTAGCAAGTCATATCATCAACAAAAAATCAGCAGTCGAGCCTTACAGGTAGTAATAAAAGCGGGAAAATTGTTCCCCAGCTCGGAGAACAGGCAGTGCAATCGACCCCCCAGCTCAAGGTGAGTACCGATAAGGCGGTAATCGACGCTGATACAGAGATGGCGGCTAGAGAGATGGGTATCACTGTTGAACAACTCCTAGGCATCGAGGAACTCCCTAGGATGGATCCGAAGGAACTAGCATGGAAATATGTCCCCGGGAACCTCTGGTCAGGCCTGACGAGGAGGAGCTTCTACCAACGCAAATGCGCAAATTGCATCAATGGTACCTGAGAGAAGTAAATGCCAGGCGAGAGAGCCTCATGGTGAAAGTCAAGCCAGAGCATTACTTCCATGGAAATGATGTGTGGATTGAATTTCCAGAAATTTTTCAGTTATTCAATCAAGACGCACTCGACAAATCTCTCGTCAGTTGCTATTGTCTGTAAGTGATTTCTTTCTGTAATTTAAGTCTCTAGCTCAGCTCGTTCATTGCCTGTAATTATCCTTACTATATTCTTTTCTGTGGTATTATGCAGAATGAAGATTTTTGAAATGAACAGAGATGGAGTCTATGGTATTGGGTTCATTGACCCAAATACCGTTAATGAAAATACGATACAAGACTACTCCAAAGACACAGAGAATAGCTTGCTAATGTTTTTGAAGGAACTAAATACCAGACCAGAAATACTTTTTCCTTACAACTTCAGGTGAGTGTTACTGTCTTGTACTACAAATTCTATTTTTGCTTACTCGATGTTAAGTGTAGTTGATGAGTTATGCATGCCCGCTTATACAAACGTGTGCGCAGATTCCACTGGATCCTGCTAATCATTAGAGTTTGACGAGGGAACTGTTGAAGTACTGGACTCAATAGGTAAAGACCCTGAAGAATACAGAAGCTTGAAGTTGATGCTCGACAGGTAATTTCAATCATTATCGCACTATGTCGGCCTCTTTAGTTCATTTCCTGATATCAAGTAATTAATAACTCATTTATTCATTTTCTTTGCCGGGCAGGGTTTGGAAAAAGTTCATCCAAGAGGTTGTCGGTCAATGGAAATCACAGCTGAAATGGCGACGGAGCAAGGTAATTAAGTAGTACTAGCTACGTCCGCGCATCTCTTTAATTCTAGTTTCAATACCATTATCATGCATGCTTGATTATTATCTGATTGAATTCTATTCTCGTAAAGTACTGTATGAGGCAGGAAAAGGGACAAATCTATGTGCATACTACGTTTTCGAGAACATTCGCTCTATTACCGAAAAGAACAAAGATGAAAGATATCTTTGGGTACGTAAACACTATTCACATTTTTTTTATCATGATCTAATATATATACACACAACTAATATATTCATATTGATCTCCTTCTTTAAAGATGTTGGAGATGCGGGATAGGCTCCTACCAAAGGACCGCATACGAACACTTCAAGAGGAAATGGCGGGATTTTTGCTTGAGCAGGTCATATCTCCCGACGGAGTATACCATTTCACCTAATGCCTGCATGTAATGATCTGCAAATTGTAGGAGAAATTGTATATACCAAATTGTATATATATATATATGTGTATGCATGGTCGTACGAGAAATTCTATGATGTTCTACGAGAAATTCTATTATATATGCATAACGTGTACAGTACGTAGTAGCGTAAAATATGTTTGAAATGAAAAAGAATTAAATGAAAAACACAAAATGAAAAGAAAAAATAAACAATAAACCCTAAACCCCTAAACCTTTAGTCCGGTTGGTGTCACCAACCGGGACTAAAGGTCCCCAGCCCGAGCGCACGAGCGCGGCCACGTGGAGGGCCTTTAGTCCCGGTTTGTGACCAACCGGGACTAAAGGGTGGGGGCCTTTAGTCCCGATTGGGCTGTCTCGGTTGGTGACCCGGGACTAGAAGCCCTTCCCAACCGGGACTAAAGGCCCGTTTTGTACTAGTGACAGTTGTACTAGTTAGGACGAAGAGGGAGTGAAGACTCTGGATAAATATATATATGATATTCTACGATGCACACGTATTTTGTGCATGTATTCACCGTCCATCATTGCTTCAGTATCCGTGGCATGTTTGTCTCGGTCTGTGACAAAAAAAATTATGGTGCCACAAAATGTTTCATCAGTCTTTTTTTTTTCCGTTTCAAAGTGTATCATTTCATTTCGTTGTGTACACAAAAATTCGATCTAAACACAAGTGCACTCTTATTTGATGGTTTCACGATGCACTCTGAAACATGGACAAAAACATCATGTGGATGTATGAACGATGAATACATGGAACGAATCTCAAAGCAACGACAGAATGTGGATGTATGCACGGTATATTCCACGCTTGGTACAAAAGACACTCTCGAAAACTCTACCTCAAAACGGAAACACTTAAAACTAACCGAGACAGCGAGATGAGGCGCGTTCGTTGTCATGGTAGCCCCTCTCTAAAAGTTACTTCCTCCGTTCCATAATATAAGACGTTTTTGTAAGCTAACATAGCTAACAAAAACGTCTTATATTATGTGACGGAGGAAGTATAATTTTAACTTCTACAAACTTATTAGAAAACACGTGCACTCTTATTTGAAAGAAACTAGCATTTGCAAACCCGAGTGGAAATGAGAAAATAGTAAAGCTACAACCTAAGGCACATAATTTGCATTGTCGTTTTCTCTTCTTTTTTTTTTGCTAACAAGTTGGAGATGGTCATAATTGCATATGACAATTTACATGGGTATGTATATATCTAATACCTATGTGCATGATGTTTTTTGTACTTTTAATAGAAGTACAAATTTTACCAAATTTGGAAAAAACGGTCTGGTGTAATAGGTTCTGAAAACTCGCTCCTCTAACCCATGTTTACTTCATATATTTTTTCCAATCAAGGAGTATGCGCTCCCGGTTCCATAAAAAATGAGACAAAAGTGTCGAGTAATTCCGAGTGGAATGTGCGTTTCTTTCTCGCGGCGAGTCATAGAGTAGTGAATAGATTAGTGACCGTGGGATCTTGAACCAATGACTGGGATGGGGAAGGTGAGATGCGAGCGCTTATCCTCCCATTGCCATGTCATGCCTTGACGGGTCACGTGAGTGCAGGGGTGGTCGCGCCTAAGACCACATGGGGGATAATGGTGTGTGCCTATTTAGCCCAAAATCCCCATTGAATTCGGAGGTATCCCTTAGTCACGATCGTGCCACACCCTCGATGTCACCTTGTGCTGAGGGCCTCCTCCTCCACCCCTCGACTCGGTCAATGCGACGGGGACCAAGATCTAGGGCATCACGTCACGAGACGAATGGCGGGAAGCCACTCTGGTGGAGCCTTCTATGCACCATCATCGATCGGGTTCACCTGCCAGGTGAGGGTGTGGATCTCCCTCCTCCTTCTCTCAGTCGCCCACATGGCCACCATCGACCAGATCTTCACTACTTCCATCGATCAGCAACCTCCTCGTTGGTGCGTCCAATCATGGACATGCCTAACAAGCATAGCCTCCATGGCACCGCACACGCACATCTCAGGAGGCACGCCATCACCTAATTACCTTATTTGGGCTAAATTTACTACCCACATGTGTGTGTGTGTGTGTGTGTGTGTGTGGGCCAAAAGTTGTCCTCACAGGGTGTCATGGGGACAGGTACATTCCACCACTCCCCATACCCGATACCCATGGGCCCGTCAATTAGGCCCAATCGACATGTGGGCCCTATCATTTCTCCCGTATAAAAATACCACATCCATCCTTCCCATCGGAACCCTAAATCAAACCACACGATAGTCCTCTTTCCTCCCCTAGCCGCCGCCAACCCTCTCTTATCCCAGCCCTTCCCTCTTCTCTAGGTCAAGCCTCACGCCACCACGACGGGCCGACGGGAATCCTCTCTGGTGGAGCCTTCTATGCATCGACATCGATGGGGTTCGCCGACCAGGTGAGGGCGTGGATCTCCCACCTCATGCCCTCAATCGTCGACGTGGCCACCATCAACCAGATCTTCAGCACTTCAGGTACGCTTTCTCTCTTTCTCTCTCATGTCCGCCCTTGGATCCCTCTCCTACTCCTTCTTTATCGTTCCACCGATCGGCGACCTCCTCGGTGGTGCGTCCGATCATGAACATGCCCATCAAGCATAGCCTCCATGGCACCGCACACACATGTCCCAGGAGGCACACGATCGCCTAATTACCTTATTTGGGCTAAATTTACTACCCACGGGTGTGTGTGTGTGTATGGGCCAAAAGTTGTCCTCGCAGGGTGTCGTGGGGACAGGTACGTTGCACCACTCCCCATACCCGATACCCATGATGGGCCCGTCAATTAAGCCCAATCGACATGTGGGCCCTATCATTTCTCTTGTATAAAAATACCACATCCATCCTTCCCACCGGAACCCTAAATCAAACCACACTATAGTCCTCTTTCCTCCCCTAGCCGCCGCCAACCCTCCCTTCTCCCAGCCCTTCCCTCTTCCCTAGATCAAGTCTCACGCCACCACAAGGGGCCGACGGGAAGCCTCTCTGGTGGAGCCTTCTATGCATCAACATCGATGGGGTTCGCCGACCAGGTGAGGGCGTGTATCTCCCTCCTCATGCCCTCAATCGCCGACGTGGCCACCATCAACCAGATCTTCGCCGACCAGGTGAGGGCGTGGATCTCCCTCCTCATGCCCTCAATCGCCGGCGTGGCCACCATCAACCAGGTCTTCGCCGACCGGGTGAGGGCGTGGATCTCCCTCCTCATGCCTTCAATCGCCGCCGTGGCCACCATCAACCAGATCTTCGCCAACCAGGTGAGGACGTGGACCTCCCTCCTCATGCCCTCAATCGCCGGCGTGGCCACCATCAACCAGATCTTCACTACCATAGGTACGCTTTCTCTCTTTCTCTCTCATGTCCGCTCTTGGATCCCTGTCCTACTCCTTCTTTCTCGTTCCACCGATCGACGACCTTCTCGGTGGTGCGTCTGATCATGGACATGCCCATCAAGCATAGCCTCCATGGCACCGCACGCGCATGTCCCAGGAGGCACGCCATCAGCTAATTGCCTTATTTGGGCTAAATTTGCAACACACGGGCACTACATGGGTCAAAAGTTGTCCCCACCAGGTATCGTGGGGGCGGGTACGTTCCACCACGCCCGTACGTGATACCCATGGGTACATGTCAGTTAGCATTTCTCCCGTATAAAAATACCACATCCATCCATACCACGATGGAACCCTAAATCAAACATCACTCGACTCCTTTGTACTCTCCTAGCCGCCAACAACCCTTCTCTCTTCTCCCAGCCTCTCCCTCTTCCCTAGACCGAGCCTCCTGCCACCGTTTGCCAACGCGCCAGGGAGATGGTGCTCCATAGCCTCCACCATGTCGATCTATCCTCCGCCCGTCCCTATCCATCATCGGCGCATCTTGCCTCGTCGCTCTCGCTGCCTAGAGGCCAAGCCCTACTCGCCGGCTACCCTCACGTCCCGACGACCACCTCCAAGTCCAACCCGCTGCGCTACGGCGATCAACTCCGGTGAGAGCTCACACCACTTCTGCCTCTCGAAATCCGTCACCAAATCCCAAGGTAATCACAGGACATGCCATGGGGCAGTTTACACATTTAGCCCCAGTAACATCCCGGTAATCACAGGGCACTGCCACTCATCAGGACCACGCCCTACCAGGGCGCACGAGTGGAAGGTGGCAGATACGCGAGATTGGACCGGGGACGGAGGGCATTGTGGGAAATGGCAAAGCCTCGGGGTTCCAACTCCGAGTTCACTCTGTCCGCTCCGAATCAAATCGCCGCTGCTGCTGGCTGCTCTCTCTTCTTTCCTTTTTCTCGCCGTCAGATTTCTCCCAAGAAAGAACCCATCTTTTCCCGTGCGGCGCCTTCTGCCCTCTTCCCTGCCGGTATAAAAATGTCCCATCCGTAGAGGTTAGAGAGCGCAAGGAGCAGGCGGACACACTGGGGTGCGTCCGCGTGAGTGATTGGAGTGAAACGGCAGAGGGAGGAGGGCTCGTGTATAGAAGAGACTGCTCCGATGCGAGGCTCGTCCTCCTCACTCGAGGCTCTCGCGGTTGCTGCTCGGGACGTCGCCTTTTCGCCCAGCCCCTCCAAACCCAACCCCGCCTCAATGGACATCAACGACATGATGAGGTAGCCGAAATCCCCATCCCGCCGCCGCGATTTCGCCCCCGGTGTTCTTCCCGTGCCGTGCTCCGTGTGCTGTTCGTTCCTTCCTGCGGAGAGATCGAATCCAGATTTTTATTTTGTTTTGTTTTGTTTGCGGTGGTTCTTTCTTTCGGTGTGCGTCTGTTTTTTGTTTTGCCGATTGGCGTCGTCGGATCTGGTTCTGTTGCTTGCCTGTCTCGTCTCGCCGCTGGATTTTGCAAATCTTTCCCGGTTTGGTTGCAGGCCACAAATTCTTTCCTTTCCCCACTCGACGGCTGTTGTGACTGGTTGCAGAGTTTCCCGTCGATTTTGTTCTGGTTTAGTAGGATTTATGTTTGGTCTGTCTTCGCGGCGGCGACAGGATCATGGCGGAAGATTCATGCTTTCGGCCGATTGTTTCCATGTCGTCGCTGCACGCAGTTCCGTGTGTGCTTTTTTGTGCGGATTTCCGTCGAGCAGATCTTCGAGTGCTCGGGTTTCGCACTTCACTTCTGCAGTTCGTAGACGTGGTTGCTTTTTAGAACTAATTTTGGTTTTGGTTTGGAATTTTCGCGACAAGGGGAAGAAGTTTTTGCTGTTCGTTTCATGATGTATCCTAAGTGTTCGACTTGGTTCTCGTGCGATCCAAATCGCGGGCTAACATCGTCTCTGGATTGTCTGATTTCGTTTTCCGTGCAGGTACGAGAGGATCAACCCGGAATCCGTCCCAGTCCCCAATGGCGGCGGCAGCGGCAGCAGCGCCACCAGGAAGCCAGCGGAACATGCGCCGTCACTCACACCAAGCAAGGACGAGCTCGCCCCGGCCGTGGACGCCGACAGCTCGAGCCTCGCGTCCTACCTCGCCCGCGCCTCGCTCGAGCAGCGCCGGCCACGAGGGCGTCCGGCGTCCTCATCCGCTGCCATCGTGAGCGACCACCAGCTGTACAACGCCGCCGCGCACTCCTCGCAGGGACCCAACCTCGAGGGCGGGCTCTACAACTTGGCCGCCCAAGCCGCCCAGGCACCCAACCTCGACGGCGGGCTCTACAACTTGGCCGCCCAAGCCGCCCAGGTACCCAACCTCGACGGCGGGCTCTACAACTTGGCCGCCCAGGCAGCCCAGGTACCCAACCTCGACGGTGGGGTCTACAACTTCGCCGCCCAGGCCGCCCAGGCATTCAGCATCGTCAGCGGCGGGGTCTACAACTTCGCCGCCCAGGCCTCCCAGGGACCCGACTTCGGCGGCGGCAGCAGCAGCAGCGGCATCGCCATCGCCGCGCCGGACGACCCCGCTCCGCTCAAGTGGGGCCGCAAGAAGCGCTCGCGCGCCCGCCGCGAGCCGCACGCGCCGCCCGCGCCCACTCCCGCACCCGCACCGGTGCCCACTCCCACCCCCGCGCCTGAGCCCGAGCTGACCTCCGCTCAGGCGGCGCGTCGCCGGGCCATCTTAAGGATCAAGAACCGCCCGGCGGCGCAAGGCCAGTCCCAGCCGCTCGGAGAGGCGGAGAAGCTGATGCCGCCGCCGAGCGCCCGCGGCCCCGTCATCCGCGACACCTCGCCACTGACTCCTCGCGCCGCCACCCTCTCGCAGCACAGGTACGCACGCCACGCCCCATTCTCTGTCGACGCCAGGTAAGGTAGCCACCATGGGACCTGCCCGTCGTCTACTTTCAGTTGAGTTGTGTTTGTGCCGTCTCGGTCGGGTCGGGTCGGGTCGGTCCGGTCCGGTCGGGTTCGAGCCGCCCCCGTGGGCTCGGGCCAGGGCCGGGCCGGTCTCGTTTGTGTCTCCATTTTTAGCAATAGTGGCGCGTTTCTTTACTCAATTACAGCTTTTGTATTCTTGCCCTTTATACGCCAGCAGTACAAGTAAGTAACGCCACACGCATTAAGGACATGTACAATGGTTGATAAGATAATCTTATCTTAAGTCTTGCATGTAATTTAGAGATGATAAAAAAAAGTCTACAATGAGTCATCTCTTAGCTTTATCTTCAATAACTAGCTATTCCTAAAAACGTGGTGAGACATATTGTGCTAAGAGATCATCTCTTGTCTTCTCTTAAATAAGAGAAGACAAACTTTTTCTTATGAGTTCTCTCTCCTCCACCTCATCATTTATCCTAGATGGCTCTCCTGAGATAGCACCATTGTACATGCCCTAAGCGGCACCGCATTATCTCCAGGATAGATATACTGATAATCCGGGCGATCTCCAGCACTCTACGTGCAAACAGCAGTGTATATCCGGTGCCCTCTGGCACTAATGCCATTAATAGTTTCCATCCATTGTTTGCTCAATTCGTATTAGCAGTAGAGATTTGATGCATTAGTGGCATTAGTGTGCTTGCTTGTGCATATCCAACCATCCATCCATCTACCTGTAGAGGTCTCCTTCCTTTATATGCGGTGTACTTGTACTGGCTGGGCAGGCTAGATCGCATAGACATTTTGCATCCATCTTCTCGTTTTGGGTCGTGTCTGTCCTCGTTGCTTACTGACGATGCCGAACACGACGGTGACCAGATCATCCGCGGAGGACTCCCATGCCGCTGCCGGCGAGCAGCAGCAGCCAGCGGCCAAGTGGGAGCCTAAGCCGCAGCCTCAGGCATCCGGCAGCGGCGAGCAGGTGCAGCAGCCCGCACCCAAGGAGGAGCCCAAGCGGCAGCACACCACCGCCGAGGAGGAGCCGGCGCCCAAGGTGGAGCCTAGGCAGCCGACGCCGCAGAGGCAGCAGCCGCGGCGTCAGGCGTCGATGAAGGACAAAGGCAAGGCGCCGATGGTGCCGGAGAGACCCGCGGTGCCGCCGCACATCGCGGCCAGGGCGGCGGCGGCCGCGGCCGCCGCGGTGGAGGCCGTGGCCCGGCCGCCGCTGCCGCGGGTGGTGACCCAGCTCACCCGCAAGGAGAAGGAGGAGGACTGGTTCGCGATGACCGGCGGCAGGCTGCCCTATCGCCCCCAGCGCCGCCCCAAGGCCGTCGAGCGCGACCTCCACGTACGCTACGCACCGCCATTTTTTTATTTTTTTTGTTTCTC
Organism: Elymus sibiricus; assembly: GCA_039707655.1. NCBI lineage: Eukaryota > Viridiplantae > Streptophyta > Magnoliopsida > Poales > Poaceae > Elymus > Elymus sibiricus. Next base: position 353,960,285 of record CM077664.1, read on the forward strand.
TTCCATGCATGCATGCATGCATTCGTCTTGGTGTTACAAGGAGTAGTAAGGCTGACACGACGATGTGTTGGTGCAGGACATGTTCCCGGGGCAGGGGCTGTGGGAGGTGACCAGGACCAGGTACATGGTGCGTGGCGAGAAGAAGCCCAAGAAGGTACCAACTCCATCTCCACTGCACATTTTTTTTTACCAGCCAGCTTTATTTTTACTTTTTTTTTGCGAGGAGCTTTATTTTTACTTACATTTATGTACACTGTCATTTCATCGTTAGAATAATGGCATTAGTTTTTTAGATGATTATTTAGACCTTTCAGATTTCTAGATGGGTATCAGATATTTGGATGATACTTATGAGTTATTTTTTTTGCGAGAAACTTTCAATCTATTCATTTTTAATCATGGCACTGAGTTATGATGATTAGTGCTATAGTGTAGATGATAGGATATTTTGGAACCGCCTGACCTGCGTTGGTTAGATTTGTTTGGGGAGAAGGGAAAGAAGTCGCCGGCTTTCTAATTATCGTCATAGCCGATGTCACGTGGGCCCGGCCCATTGATGACTGTGCATGCGAGCTCGGGCTGGCCTCTGTCTATGTGGCTGACTGCCGACGTGCAGGTGTGTGCGCGAGGGGGGCTGTGGGTGGCCCACGTGCCCGCCTCCTAGGCCGGCCAGGTGCTCCTCCATGTGGGGTCCCAGGGAGGTCCTGTGGTGGCTAAATAAAGTGCACGCCGATGTGAAGGGTAGGTCGATTGATGTTCTGTTTCTACACGCTGCATGTGGACCCTCGGGTAGGTGTGGCCCCAGGTGGCGGGGCTTCTCCTGTCGCTCTCGGCCACTCAACTTCCCCCCTCCGCCCAGCTCACTGGCATGTGGGCCTAACCACTCCATGGATAGGCACACTAGCACTCAACCTAAAAAAAAAAGGGCACACTACCAGGAGTAGCAGTGGCACTGCATCCCCTCAACAACAAAAAAAAAAACAGCAGTGGCCAGTGGCACTGCAACAGAGCCCAGTATAGTATTTTTTGACAAATCTGGTCCCTTTGCATGACTTGACGCACATCTGGCCCTTGGACAAAACTAATTTGAAATCTGGCCTCTGGGGTCGGCGCCGCATATCATGGCGCCGAAGTTGTACATGTCGGCGCCACACTATACGGCGCCGAGCTGTACAAGGTCGGCGTCGAGCTGTATGGAGCCGACCCCAGATGGGCCCACAGAAACCCTAGGGGGCCAGATTTGCTCGGCTCCACATAGCATGGCGCCGAACTTGTACATCTCGGCGCCGTGTAGTGTGGCGCCGACATGTACAGCTTCGGCGCCATGCTATGTGGCGCCGACCCCAGGGGCTAGATTTCAAATTAGTTTTGCGCAAGGGCCAGATGTGACTGAAGTTGCTCAAAGGGGTCAGATTTGTCAAAAAATACCCCAGTATAGAATTTTGGTCATGTCCATGTCACAGTGGGGCCACGCGGTCAGGAGCCGTGGGTCAGGAAGGATCTCTGTACTGGACGCAGTTGGCCCGTCTCGTACCATCTCAGGGTAGCCAAAGATTGTCATGTCAAGCTCAAAAAAAATAAATTTGATTGTCATGTCTACACGTGGCCAGCCGTCGTGGAGGTCTTGCATGTTTGTATTTCAGAGTTTTTTTTTTCTTTGTTTCAGTTTCTCTCTTTCAGCAGCCAGGCTTATTAATCTTTGTGCTGTTTTGCAGCGCGGCGGCCTGCAAGCCCTGGCGGAGGAGGACGACTCCGACTGAGCTCCGAGAGGCGCGACTCCGACGACGGCGCGGCGGGAGAAAAATACTTTTTGGCGTCGTCGATGCGGAGGAGCGCTAGCAGTAGACTCGTGGACATTCCATGAGCGTCAGTCGAAACAAAAAAAACCAAAAAGAACTCTAGCCGGCGTTCGGCTTTTTAATTTTCTTAGACTTTCGTTCGTTCCTTTCGTTGATGACTGAAAAATCGGTGGTTTACCATTGTCGACGCCCGCCGCCGCTGTTTCCACGCCTCCATGGTGGGGGCCGGGGTGGCGGGGGGCTGTGTCCAGACTTGGTTCCAGACTTGCAGAGTCTGGGGAAGAGCTTGGAAGAGGAAACAAACCTTTTCGCTCAGTTTCGTCGTTGTTGTTCCGTTTGCATCGTTTTGCTTTTTTTGTGGTTGATTTTGCGCTGCCGGTTTTTTGCTTTGGGTTGGGGGCGTTGCTACGCCTCTCCTACTCCTGCCGATTGCCACCATGGATTTCTGTTTTGCAGGAACTGTTTGCTTCGCTTTGGCGCAAGCGGGATTCTCACTGGATGGATGAGATGGTGATGGTGAAAAAGAAATATGGTGATGGGATATGGGCGCTGCCAGCTGGAGGTAAAATTGTTGCTAACTTGGTGACGAGCTTTGCCACACCCTACAGCTACATGAAATCAGAGGGGGAGAAAGGTTAGTGCGTACTCTCTTTTCTAGCACGTCGTCCGTAGCTCTAGGATTTACTGCTAGCGCTCATTTTTTTTTTTCGAGAAACTTTCAATCTATTCATCTTCAATCATGACAGTACAAAGAACAACAGAGGTAATAAAAATTACAACCATGTCCATGGACCACCTAGCGACGACTACAAGCACTGGAGCGAGCCGAAGGCGCGCCGCCGTCATCGCCCCTCCCTCACCGGAGCCAGTCAAACCTTGTTGTAGTAGACAGTCGGGAAGTCGTTGTGCTAAGGCCCCATAGGACCAGCGCACCAGAGTAGCAACCATCGCCGATGAAGAAAGTCGTAGATCAGAAGGATCAAACATGTAAACACCCAAACGAAGACGAACGAAGACCGGATCCAAACAGATCCACCGAAGACCAGCACCGACCGAATCCCGCGAGATCCGACGGAGACAAACCTTCACACGCCCTCCGACGATGCTAGACTAACCATCGGGACGGGGATAGAACGTGGGAGACATTATTCCTTTTCCGTGAATGTGGCAGCAGTGTAAGTCGGAGAAACGGGGAAGCGGATTTGTAGCACCCGGGTGCTCCACCCCTATACGAACATTAAATTCAAAAAAGATACCGAGAAATTTAAAAAAAAATCCGAGATTTTGGGATATCAAAACTGGGTTACCGATCTACTCCCGTGTGAAATTTCCTGAAAAAATATCAGGAAACGTATTCGTGGCAAAAATGACAAAAATTTCCTATGTATAAAAAAACTGTTTGGATGGATTTTTGTTCGGACAATATTTCCTTCGCCACAGATACGTTTCCTGGTAATTTTTCACGAAATTTCACACGGGAGTACAATGAGAACCTAGGTTTGATATCCCAAAATTTTAGATTTTTTTGAATTTTTTTGGTATTTTTTATGTTTAATATTTGTATAGGGGTGTGGAGCACCCAGGAGCTCCTATGTATTTTCCAGAGAAACGGGCCCTTCTCTAAAATATGCTCCGATTCTCATGGTGTTCTATTAGGGTATGTTTGGCACTTTGGTTAGAGAACAAGTAGAGTGCAATGGATTTAGTGTGTTTGCTATTTGACGCCTGAAATTTATTTGGGCACCACTCGACTCCTACGAAGAAGAGGAAGGCGAGGCACCTAGGCGGCCGGCGACAACCTCAATGAGGCCATGCCGGAGACAGGGACGACGTGGCTGTCCGCAGTGTCGCCGCAGAAGCGAGGAAGAACGTTGAAAGGTGTTTTTTTTGAATCGTTGAAAGGTGTTGGTGGGAAGGGGAGGGGGTGTTCATACATGGTGGGCCGGCGAGGCGATAGGGCAGCGCAACACCAGCCGCGAGTGGTGGGGGAACGATAGTGGCGAGGGCCGCGGCCAAAGAGAGAGAGGGAGACGGCGGCAGAGAAACCAGTTGGCACCGTCTTTTTAGGCAACTTATTACAAATAGGATGTCCCATATTTTAAAGTCAGCCTCCGATTTGATTAGAAGAACCCACCGAAGTGAAATGGAACTAATATGTCTTGATCTCACACGCCCCACACCTATCGCACCTCCCACAGACCACAACGGAACGACGAGCAGACCAGTGCGAGCGTCGAGGTGGCTACTGTTCGCACACGAACACGTCACCGTGTACCTCCAACGCCGAGGGTGATGCACCGCAGCTCACGTCGAAGGAGACCCGTCCGGAAGCGCGGTACGCAAGCAATCCGGTGGGTGCTTTTGAGGACCCGAAACCCCACGTGCCCCGGAGGGACCCCGTCTGGACGTGCGTCGGCTATGGGCTGCCCTAGGTCGGTTCGCCCACCCCTAGAGCCTCGAGGATCGCTGCCCTTCAACACGAAGAACGAACGAAGAATGAGAGAGAAAGAACAAGGGAGAGATGTAAAACTAGGGTAAAAAGTAGATGTGTTTGTTCGATTGTGTGTTGTTCAATCGGCCGTCACCTCTCATCTATTTATGAGGCGGCTGGACTTCCCGTATAAGAAAAGGACTAAAAATTCCGTCCAAAACACCAAAAACCCTAGCCTAACTCGGACAGGAATATTTGGCAATTTTCCGGATCAACTCGGAGCCACCGAGTGGTTTGCTTCAGTCCCACCGAGTCAACGTGACCAACTTTCTGTAATCTTCTGACATCAACTCGGTCTCACCGAGTGGTTTGTTTCGGTCCCACCGAATGAACGTGACCAACTTTCTGTAATCTTCTGACATCAACTCGGTCTCACCGAGTCAAATAAACTCGGTCGGTCCGAAATGACTCTGCAGCTTTTGTTTCTGAGCTTGTTTTGACTCCACAGGTTGCATACGACCTCGGATTAAGACGATTTTTATATCAAAATCAACTGCTTCGACGAGACGCACAACTTTCGTGTTGAAACTTTTTCCATCCGAGGCCACCATAATTGAGTTCTTGGCCATTCTTTAATCTGATGTCAACACGAGCATCTCTGAAATTGTCATAACTTTTGTATCCAAGCTCCGCTTTGGACCATCTTAACATCCATCTTGATCTTCTCGAAGAGAGCCATCCGAAGTTGACTTCCAATCATAAGTTTGAATTAATCTTGACATAGCTTAAGCTACTTTTATGACTGTGCCACTTTTGAGCGTCAACACATGCCCCCCTGTTTTTCGGCAAAGCTAGCGTGTCGAAAAATAACTTTCATAGTGCTTGATCTAAGGACGATGTCAACACTCCATCGGCCATTTGTATGCTTAGCGCGATAATTATATATCGGTCATGTTTATGCTTAGGGCGATAATTATATATCGGCCATGTTAATGCTTAGGGCGATAATTCTATATTCGCCATTTAGATTAGCAACAAAAGTGTAGCTAATCGAACGTATGATGATTTGGTAATACCCTTTCATGATGTAAGAAATTATATTGCATGCATGGATTAAAATAAGCCCATAGAGGGTAACCAATCATACCTGATGACGAATTCCATGGCATAGGCATTAATGGCATAGTTGAAGAATATGGATATTGTTTGAACCGAAGATTTTGATGCGCAAACCTTCGGCTTGGTTGTTCGGAGCTTTCACTCTTCTCCTTCTTCACCTTTGCCGTACTTTTTGCAATGGAAGCTTGCGTATTATTCTTGTTGATAGTACTTCCTTTGGGAACCCATGCCATATTCCTCTTTTCAAGTTCTTGTGCACTTAGTTTTTGCAATTTCTTCTTTTGCCAATACGATAAGCTGAGTGGACGCCTCGGCTGTGATTTTGTTTCAAGCAATGGCAATTCTTGTTTTACCTTGTGCACTCTCAATTTCTTCTCTTCAGATTTGGCACTTGATTGACTTGCCTCATTGCATTTAGTAGCCAATGTCAACACTTTAATTGGCTCTTTTTCATTTGAAACCAAGTCTGAACTAGCACACTTACGACCATCTTTCTTGACTCGATAAACTTGCTTGACCACCTCTTTCTTCTTTCTTAAGCTCCAGACCGATTCTTTTTTATTGAAACGATCTTTGACATGTGATTGTTCATCAAATGTTGATCTTTTTGGAGCTACATAATGTTGGTGAGATGGTCTAAAATAAGATGGAGAGTGTGCCCTTGTATCATACCTATCCCATGATGGATGCAGATCTACATGAGCATAGGGAGGCATCCACGGCATTGGCATTGGCGGCCCAAAATATGGATATGAATATGATACATTGAAATTTCCCCTTTGCCAATACCGGTTCTCAGATTTGCACCTAGGGGGTGATCTTGATGCTTTTGAATTACTTGGCCGATAAACACTCTTCTCCTCACTTATCTTCTGATATTTTTCTAATAGCTGCGCGAAAGTGACTTTCGGCGTTTTACCTTTGTGCTTGCATCGGCCTTTGCTTTCGTTGGTTGTGCTTGCATCGATCTTTGGATTTTCGTGTTGCCCCCCAGTACTTGGCGTCTTTATTGCAACTTTGATGGAATTTTCACCCTCAAGAATATTATCATTGTGCTCTTGAACAACTTCCTTACTTGAAAGCTTGATCCCATTATCCGCAGTTTTTACCTTCTCATGCTTAAATGGATCGGCTTGAAGCAGCCGATTCAAAAACTTTTTGCCATCAGGACCAATCGGAATAGACTGGTCATCTCTTGGTGTCTCAACAAATTTCAATCGTCCCTTATCAATGGCCGATTTAACTATTTGACGAAACATGTTGCAATCCTCAAAATTATGCTTGGACGAATCATGCAACTTACAATGCATTCGTCCTTGGATTGATGGCTTGACATGGTGATCAAGAATTCTAATGTAATTATTTTTTACCAACAAATCAAATATTTGATCTCACATGCTTGAATTGAAAGTATACTTCTTATTTTCTAGCCGATCTGGGTGTGCGAACGGCTTTGGAGGTAAGTAAACGAATGGTTCATATTTGGAATCTCCCCATTCGGCTATGCATAGTGTTTTGCACTCTATCTCCGATGTCTTTGGATAAGATATTATATTAGCATCGGATTTCTCAAAAGAATTTAACCTTGGCTTTAAATTTCTGAAACGAAAATAGTTAGAACACACATGTCTCAATTGAGACTAAGTTCAAGCCAAGTAAGAAACAAGCAAAGCTACCCACTTAGATATAAACTTCACATAAAACAATGGGAAAAGCTTTGGCTGCAATAATAAGTCATTATCGGTCTCTTCGAATGGTACAATGTGTCGACCGATATGCTTTGTAACAATTTTATTGCTAACAAGTAAATTACCCTTCATCATTGGTCTTTCAAAATTACTTACAAGATTTTTCCTAATAGATGCATCAACAATAAAGTTGTGACCAAATCGGAAAATAGGTAAATCACTTGGTAGACATACCTCTTCATACACGTTGGGAGAGCATGATGGTTGTATCACTTGAATAATATTTTGTTCCAATTTTGAATGACTCTCCAATGCCTTATCGTCTTCCTTTAACATAATAAATTCGGCACATGTACTATTTGATTCGGCCTTTTCAATAACCGAATTACATTTATCTGAATCATTATTCTTTTCATTGGTTCCTGTAATTAGCAAGACTTCTTTTTCTTTAATTGATTCGGCACATGTAATGTTTGATTCGGCCTTTTCAATAACCGAATTAACTTTTTTATCCGAATCACCACTCTTTCTTTCTTTGATTCGCAAGGTTGCTTGTTCTTGTCTAAATTCAGCAAACATTACAGCTAGGCTATCTTTAAGCTTTTTTCGCCCAATTTCAGCCCAATCTTCATCGGATTGCCCCCCAATACTTTTAGACGCTTTCGGCAATGATATGTTGCCGAAATTCTGAAATTGTGCAGGGGCAACATTATATGCTACGGTACTAGGTGAAGGCACATGTGCTCTAGTAGAATTTTCACTTATTCGGCCATGAGCATGAAGGTGCGGTGCCGAATTATGAACATCTACAATTGCGTATGGTGCCGAAAAATTAGTAGCATGAGGTGTAGCATATGATGTTTGAGGGTAATTGGCCGAATAATTAGTAGTAGCATGGCCAATTCCCCTATCCACCGGCATGTTTGGATTAACATACTGTAAGTTATTTGCCGATGAATAAAAAGTTGAAACACTCTGTTGCATACTATTGGAAGTTCCTATGTGAGGTGTTTCAACTTGATTAACTGAACTCATCATGTTGTTCATCGGCATATAGATTTGTGGGGTTGCCGATGCATGGGAGTTGGGATACATATGTTGCATGTTGCTAAAATTATATGAGGTAGAAGCATGGAGATTTTGTTGCATCGGCTCTTGCACATAATTAGATGTATGATTGATAAAGCTAGGGATAGCCGATACATTATGCTCATTAAACGATCTAGCAACAACATATGCATTATTTGCATCTACATAAGTGAATTGAGTATTCATATTATCTTTATAGATTGCAAACCCTAGATGACGATCTCTTCGTAGCAAGAACGGGCCGGAGACCGTTCAAAGCTTCGTCCCCAGCGGAGTTGCCAAAAAGTGTGTGTCGCACACGAACACGTCACGTGTACCCTCGACGCCGGGGGTGATGCACCGAAGCTCACGTCGAAAGAGACCCGTCCGGAAGCGCGGTACGCAAGCAATCCGGCGGGTGCTTTTGAGGACCCGAAACCCCACGCGCCCGGGAGGGACCCCGTCTGAACGTGCGGCGGCTATGGGCTGCCCTAGGTCGGTTCGCCCGCCCCTAGAGCCTCGAGGATCGCTGCCCTTCAACACGAAGAACGAACGAAGAATGAGAGAGAAAGAACAAGGGAGAGATGTAAAACTAGGGTAAAAAGTAGATGTGTTTGTTTAATTGTGTGTTGTTCAATCGGCCGTCACCTCTCATCTATTTATGAGGCGGCTGGACTTCCCGTATAAGAAAAGGACTAAAAATTCCGTCCAAAACACCAAAAACCCTAGCCTAACTCGGACAGGAATCTTTGGCAATTTTCCGGATCAACTCGGAGCCACCGAGTGGTTTGCTTCGGTCCCACCGAGTGAATGTGACCAACTTTCTGTAATCTTCTGACATCAACTCGGTCTCACCGAGTGGTTTGTTTCGGTACCACCGAGTGAACGTGACCAACTTTCTGTAATCTTCTGACATCAACTCGGTCTCACCGAGTCAAATAAACTCGGTCGGTCCGAAATGACTCTGCAGCTTCTATTTCTGAGCTTGTTTTGACTCCACAGGTTGCATACTACCTCGGATTAAGACGATTTTTATATCAAAATCAACTGCTTCGACGAGACGCACAACTTTCATGTTGAAACTTTTTCCATCCGAGGCCACATTAATTGAGTTCTTGGCCATTCTTTAATCTGATGTCAACACGAGCATCTCTGAAATTGTCATAACTTTTGTATCCAAGCTCCGCTTTGGACCATCTTAACATCCATCTTGATCTTCTCGAAGAGAGCCATCCGAAGTTGACTTCCAATCATAAGTTTGAATTAATCTTGACATAGCTTAAGCTACTTTTATGACCGTGCCACTTTTGAGCGTCAACAGCTACATCGAGCGGCGACTAGGCAGCTGCCTCACTAGGGCGGCGGCAAATACGGCTGCAACGAACAAAAGAGCAGCGAGTGAGAAATCAGGGTGGCGAGTAGCAACTATAGCGAGCAGCAGCGAGGAGTACATGTGTACAGATTGAATCTGGTTGTCTTTCTTTCCCAAAACAAGAGATATATCCATACTCAAAATTTTAGTAATCCGAGGAATTCGTTTATCTGCTTGCTATATATGTCAACATTGGTGACAAATTTCGCAATAAGTTGTGTTTGTTAGTTCCTACTAATGCTCATTGTGCATTTTTTTAACCATTTTTGGGTGTCCATTCTTTAAATTGCTTTGAATGGTAGTTGGTACTTACACAGCAAACGTTGTAGTAATGGTAGTTTTTTTTTTGAGGGGGTGTAGTAATGGTAGTTGGTACATAGAGAAGCTGCTGAAATTACCGGTCATTGTTGAGATTAAACATGCATGGGAGACTATCATACCTTTGTTTGCTGCGTGGTGGCTCATTCAAATCAATTGCTTTATCCCCTTGTATAGTAATTTTTGACTCCTAAAAACAAAACAAAAAACACGTTAAATACAACTAACATGTTTTGCAAAGGGTGAGACGCACATACTCCCAAAAGTAAGTCTGGCCTATTAAACGGAACCAGTGTTGTATTCTTATGTTGAACAAGTGCAATAGCGTGAAATGAAAATTATAGCTATGCAAGACATGTAAGAAAAAAAAATTCTTACAAAAATTCAGAAGAGCTAATGGATGGACCGTCTAACAAACCCAACATATGCGACAAAATGATCTTCTAACCTCAAATTCCCCCACAGAAGAGATCCTAATGCGAAAACAAATACTAGGTGGTAGTGAGCATTATTTACTGCCCAAAAGGTAATCGGACATTATCCTTATTCCTTATGAACCAACCTCCCAAATGATATGGTCGTGGCCGACCAGCTCGAGTGCCTCCACGGCCGTTGAGGCAACCGACGATCCTCCCTGCCGCCAGATCTGGTCGTCGTTGTCCACTAGGCAAAGATCTGAAGTGGCCATCCCGCGCCCGGCCGTTGGGGTCGTCCGGTGTGCGGCCACCATGGACGTCAAGCACGTGGACGCCGTGGCCGTCCCGCCTAGTGAAGGCGTCGCCAGATGTGTAGGGAGGCCACGGTGGAGTGGGTGTGGGGGAGGGAGAGGTAGAGGTGGGGGATCGCCCACTAGTAGAAAACAGGGCATCAGTCCCGGTTCCAGAGGGCCTTTAGTCCCGGTTCTGCAACCGGGACTGAACAATCGGGACTAAAGGCCCTCACTTTTAGTCCCGGTTGGGTTACGATCCGGGACTAAAGGAGCTCCACGTGGCCGCTGTGGGCGCCCAGGCAGGAGGACCTCTAGTCCCGGTTGGTAACACCAACCGGGACTAGAAGGCAGCCACGCGTCAGCAACTGCCAGGCACTGGGGTTTTTGTTTTTGTTTTTTTTAAAGGAGGGGTTTACGGGTTTTGGAGGGTTTAGGGGTTTCATATTGTGTTTTCCCTTTTCTTTTTGTGTTTACCATTCAATTCCTTTACATTTAGAGTTTTCATTTTTATTTTATGCTTTCATTCAACTCGACGCTAGCTACTACATATAGCAATGAAGGAACCATTACACAACATCGTCATGATCAATATATAGAGAGAAGTGACGTCTCTTTCTCCATGCTTGGTCGGACAACAAGTTTTCGTATATCTATTCGACGCTACTACATATAGTACACGTTCATGCATATATACAATATAACATCTCTTACGATCCCTAATATCTAATTACCACAATCGCTTTGCAAATCCCGATGGTATTCTCCGTCTGTAGGTATGACATGCTCAACAAAAAATCCCGCCAATTCCTCTTGAATTGCTCGTATGCGATCAGTTGGTAGGAGTTCGTCCCGCTTCCGCGAGATCTAATTTAAAGAAGGGGGTCAATATATATATATATGAATGAAAATCAACACAATTGATGGTAATAAAATAAAAATGTGAATATTGTTTACGTACTTCAAATTGTTCTTCAGATCTGCCCCGCTCAGAGGTCTTGTGGCGAATGTACTCGCAAACGTAGTATCAACATAAATTATTCCCGGGTTCCTGCCATAAGAACTTTACGAGAATAGAGTTCAATCAAAATGATAATCAAGCATGATAATGGTATTGAAACTAGAATCAATGAGAGATGCGCGGAACTAGCTAGCTAGTAGTACTTACTTTGGGGTGTGAAAATCGCAGCTCCTTTTTCCATTCACCCCTAACCTGGTTGGTGAACTTTTTCCAAACCCTGCCCGGCAAAGAAAATGATTACTTGATATCAGGAAATGAACGAAAGTTGCCGATATGGTGCGATAATGATTGAACTTACTTCTGGAGCATTTGACTCAGGTCCGCCCACTCCTTAGGCTCTTTACGTCTCGAGTCCAAGACAATTACTAGTCCCGCGTCAAGCTGAATGGCTAGCAGAATATAGTGGAACCTGCGCACGCATAACTCATCAATTACACTTAACCTCGAGTAAGCGAAACAGAATTTGCACAAGACAGTAACACTCACTGGAAGTTGTAAGGAAACAGTATTTCCCTTTTGTTTTGTTGTCCAAGTAACGCCTTTAGCAAGTTTTTCTCAGTATCATCGGGTTTTTTTTGTACCGTATATTCATTTACGGTATTTGGGTTAATGAACCCAATGTCATAGATTTTTCCTCTGCATTCGCGGATCTTCAATCTGCATAATATAGTGTGAGGATAATTATACATGCAATGAACGAGCTGAGCTAGAGACTTAATTACAGAAAAAATACTTACAGACAATAGCAACTGACGATAGTTTTGTCGAGGGCGTCTTGATTGTATAACTGAAATAATTCTTCAAATTCAATGTACAACGCCTCGACTCCATTGAAGTAGTGCTCATCTTTAATTCCCACATAGATACTGTCGGTCCCTTCCTTGCAGGCTTTCAAGTACCAGTCATGCAATCTTCGCATCATCGTTGATAGACGCGGGAGCTGCTCAGGTCTGACGAGAGGCTTCCCGTGCTCGTATCTAAAGGCTACCTCAGCCATTTCGAACTGTACCTCATCGCCTAAGTAATCACCAAGAGTGTAACCAGGATGAGCGGCCGCTACCCCCGGATCATTAGCGATATCGGGAAACACCTTGAGCGGGGGGCACGATTGTTTTTCCTGTTCGCCTAGCTGGGGAATTGTTTTCCCACTTCTTGCAGCACTGCTACTTCTGCTACTTCCCGACCTTTTCACTTCATTAAATGTCTTTACAATACAGCGGTCATAGTATGATAGCGGCGGAGGCGGCGGTGGTCGCTTAAGGGCATCCAGACAGCGCTTCGCTTTTACCGAATCTATTTTCTCCTTTGGATCTGGACGTTTCGGTGCAAGCTGGCGTTTCACATCGGTAGCCACGAACTCGTTGTTTTCCTCCTCAGTCATGTCGTATGGTAACTTGGCAGGAGCCTTCTTGACGCTTGGACCTGCTCTGGATTTCTTCGATGTTGTACTGCTAGCCGCCGAAGCGTCGGCGGGTCTCTTCCGCCGTTGCTGAGGAGGCGGAGTCAGCTGACGCGGCGGAGGATTCTGCTGAGGGGCCTCCTCCGGCAGAGTCCGCTGACTCGGCGGAGACAGCTGAGGCGGCGGAGTGTTGTGACGCGGCGGAGACGACTGAGGCAGCGGAGATAGAGCTGGACTATGAGGAGTCTGCTGAGGGGCCTCCTCCGGCTGAGTCTGCTGACGCGGCGTCCATTGTGGAAGCACGATGTATTCCTTTCTCCATAGAATGGTAGTCCTTACGGCATCTACCAGATGTGTCTCCCCTTCACCTGTAGGGTACTCAAGCTCCAGCCCCTTGAATCCGTTGGTAACTTCATCCACCCCGACAATAGCAAAGCCATGTGGAATCGGATTGCAATGGAAAGTTCCATCAGGTCTAGGAGGTAAGACATAGCCGACCGCCACCTTCAAGGTTAGGTTGATGCATTTCGCCATTAGCTCACAATGTTCCCTCTCCGTGATATCATCCACGGGGTAGCGAGGAGCCATGATATCAGGTCGAACGAGCTCCGTGGAAGCCACGCTGCTTTTCCGCTGAGATGGTGGGGTAGCTTCGTGGGCAGTATCGAATGAAGGATCTTCGTGCTGCTGAGATGGTGCGCCGGTAGCTCGCTGATTGGTAAGTGCCTCTAGTTTCTTCTCCTGCAACGCTAATCTTTGTTCTACATTCTGCATCCGGTCTGCTTCCTCTTTCTTCTTTCTCCCTCGGCTTCTATAACCAGTGCTGTCGGGAAACCCATGCACCCACGGAACAGAGCCTGATGTGCCTCGTGTTCGTCCAGGGTGTTTAGGATTCCCGAGGGTGCGTGACAGCACGTCCTTCTCTCTGTCGGGATGGAACCTCCCTTCCTGCACGTCCTTGATTGCTTCCTGAATCTTTATGACAGGTGTTTGAAGTTGTTCTTTCGTGTAAACACACTTCCCTGTTTCTGGGTCCAAAGTTCCCCCATGCCCGAAGAACCAAGTCCTTGCCCGTTCGGGCCAGTTCAATGTCGCTAGTTGGATCCCTTTAGCAAGCAGGTCATTCTCAGCTTTGTCCCACATAGGCCGGGCAACCTTGTAGCCACCTGACCCCGTAACATGGTGATACAGCTTCTTTGCAACATTTAGCTTATTGGTCTGTGACCTGTTCTTAGCTTTCTCCTATTTCTTGTACGCCACAAATGCGGGCCAGTGATCTTTTATCTTCGCATATTGACCGGTGAATTCTGGAGTCTCGTCTTTCTCGACAAACTGTTCGTTCAATCTTTTCTTCCAGTTCTTGAATTGTTCTGCCATATTCTTAAGAGCCCATTTTTTGACTTTTTGCTGTATAACTAGGTTATTTGGATCCTCCTCTGGCGGTAGGCTGAAATTTATCATGAGCGAGTTCCAAAGCTGATCTTTGCATCTATCGTCGACATAAGAAACTCCATCGTCCTTCTTCTTATTCCATTCTTGGATGCTGATCGGGACGCTGTCCCTAACAACAACTCCGCACTGATGTATAAATCGGTCTTGGGTCCGCTTGGGAACAGTCGGTTTGCCATCTGGATCGACTTCTTCGATCGTGAACCTTTCATTCTCGCCCAACCTTTTCTTCGGGCCTCGTCTCCTTATAGAAGTTTGGCTCGATCCGGAGGGCTAAAAGAAGAAAGAAGCGTTAATATATGTACATACAAAACAATTAATGCATCTAGTCAGCAGAGGCTTAATTAATATATATACCTCGCTGGACTTTGCAACAGTTAAGGCTCCAACACCGGCGGAGCCGTCATCTTCTCCCTCCTCCATTCGATCACCGGAGCCATCATCTTCTCTTCCCTCACCATCAGAGTTGTTGAGAAACTGTGAGGGGCTATCATCACCTCCGTCGCGGATTATATCCCCCAACATCTCTTCTTTTTCGAAGTCTCTGTCGTGTTCCATAGTTTCTACAAATATTACAACATGGCAATATACAACCATGAGAGATGGATTAGTGGCAAACATAGACCTAATCACAACAAGGAATCATATGCATATGAGCAATGGATTAGTGGATTATCGGTGTTATGTTTTAACGACCCCCTCCCCCCTCATGTCGAAGTTATACCGAAATTATCGGGGTTATGTTTTAACGACCCCCCCCTCATGTCGAAGTCAATGAACAACATGAAAATTTGTAAGTGATTGCTAAACTTTTATGCTTCATTTATATGAAGATCAATTATCCAATATAACTATGTTCGTGATATGAGGCATTGGACATTATCTATAATCATATCTGATGAGTCGTCCTATCTTTCGGGAGAGGATACTTTGCGGACCGCCTCTCTCATGCCTGTCCGACGTGCAAATCAGGTTTTCATATGCCTCAAAATCAAAGTTATCGGGGTTATGTTTTAACGACCCCCCCCCTCTCATGTCGAAGTTACGACGATATTTGTACAAGATGAATACAAGATTTATACACAAGATGAATACAAAATGAATACAAGATTTATACACAAGATGAATACACAACTCAACAAATGAACCAACCATCATCCTATGAACAAAACTCAACATACGACAAATGGACACCTTTTGTCGAACAGCGGAGGGACGATCAGGGACCAACTCCACGGAGATGCAACACCACAACCTGTAATTCCACCGAGTGAAAAACAATTAGGCAAACCCAAGTATGCCACTGGATAGAATGGAAGATTTTAGTTGAAATGGACCTATAAAGATCATGGCAAACGGATGCACGGAACTCAAATGGTGATCAAAGCAATATGCAATGCAAATCTGTCCATTATAGCTAGATACCAATTTGAAAGCAAGATTTGAACATGCTACAGAATTTCTACATGGCAACAAATGGCATGACATGAATGTACATGTAACACATGGCAAAACATGCTTACTGAACTAATTCAAATGACCCCTAGATCAATGGCAATCATCATGACAAGTTGACAAGTATTAACAGATTTTCAGACTTAGTGATATTTGCATGGCATGGCAGAAATGAATAGATAGCAAGTTTACAAGCTTGTAGCACTCACTACAGGTCCTAACATGGCATGAACTAAAATGTACCAGCAAGATGACATCAAAACGCTCCTACTTCATGTTCAAAGATTGCCCAAAAGATGCTTGCATTAAAACATACAAAAAAGACAAAATGAACTCTAATGCAAAAATTTTGTTCTTTGATTTGCAAAGGAGCTTTATTCTCCCCATTCTTTTGCACCCACAAAAATTACTCCATCTATTTGACAGTACCCACAACCCATTCCACCAAAAACATTTGGTTCCATAGTTCAAATATTTCAAATTTCATTCAGTTCAAATTTGGACCAGATTCAAACTCCATGGTCAAAGCCCAATTTAAATTGCTCCAAAAATTCTGAAACTTTGCCAGACTCTCTTTTGTGCATCAACACCTCATGACAAAAATTCTCAAAAATTCCTAAAATTTCTAGAGCCCTCTGGCATTTCATCATACACTTGATGTGCACTGTCAAAAAATTCAGAAAATTCAGAAAAAATTTGTTCTTCAATTTGTTTTAGCAAGATCATTATCTAACATCCATCCATCTAACAACAGCAATGCAGCGGCGGCGGCGGCGGCAAGCAGAGCACGTAGCGGAGCAGTGGCAGCAGGGGAAGGGGGGAGCTCACTGGGGGCGGCACGCGATGGAGCTGGAGGGCCGGTGACGAGAGGAGCGGGCTCGGTGGCGGCGATGGCGAGGAGGTCCGGCGACGAGGAGTGGCTTAGGGGCGGCGATGCTCGGGGAGGTCCGGCCGGCGACGAGGAGCGAGCGGGCTCGGGGACGGCGTCGGGGCAGGGCTCGGGGACGGCGTCGGGGGCGGCGACAAGAAGCGGGCTCGGGGAGGCGATGGCGAGGTCCGGCAGCCTGGCGGCGTCGAGGTGGTCTTCGGCGCCGTCGGGGGAGAGGGAGATCGAAAACTGCAGATGGCTTTTGGAAAATTTCCTAAGTGCTGCTTATATACACAGAGTTTTAGTCCCGGTTGGTGGTACCAACCGGGACTAAAGGTGAATTTCACCAGCCCAAAGGGCGCGAAACCCAGGCCTTTAGTCCCGGTCGGTGGCTCGGACCGGGACTAAAGGGGGGCCTTTAGTCCCGGTTGGAGCCACCAACCGGGACTAAAGGGCTGGTCCTGGCACAGCCGAGGGGCGGTGGGAGTTTAATCCCACCTCGCCAAGCGAGAGGCGCTCGCAGCGGTTTATATACGCGGCTGCGATCTCTCTCCCAAGCTCCTCTCTAAAGCAGGCAGTTAATTGCCTAAACTCTGCCCTGTTGGGCCTACTAGCCCTACGGGCCTGCATCCTGGCCCATATATAGATGGGTTTCTAGTCGTAGGCAGGCCGTGGTGTCTGCTAGTAGGCGGGTATTTTTTTATTTTTTTATGTTATTTTTTGCATATGTTATGTTTTTTTATTTTTTATGTTATTTTTTGCATATGTTATGTCAATTTTAATATTCTTTCATAACCACTATAAAATATATGGCACATCTTATGTCTTTTTTATTTTTTATGTTATGGCAATTTTAATTTTTTGCATATGTTATGTTTTTTTATTTTTTATGTTATTTTTTGCATATGTTATGTCAATTTTAATATTCTTTCACAACCACTATAAAATATATGGCACATGTTATGTCTTTTTATTTTTTATATTATTTTTTATGTTATGGCAATTTTAATTTTTTGCATATGTTATGTCTTTTTATTTTTTATGTTATGGCAATTTTAATTTTTTGCATATGTTATGTTTTTTTATTTTTTATGTTATTTTTTGCATATATTATGTCAATTTTAATATATTTTTTCATAACCACTATAAAATATATGGCACATGTTATGTCTTTTTATTTTTTATTTTATTTTTTATGTTATGGCAATTTTAATTTTTTGCATATGTTATGTCTTTTTATTTTTTATGTTTCTTTATGTTATGGCACTTTTTATTTTTTGTATATGTTATGTTTTTTTATTTTTTATGTTATTTTTTATGTTATGGCACTTTTAATTTGTTGCATATGTTTTGCATATGTACCTCATTTTTATATAATTTTAAGTTAATATTATTTTGATCATAACTAGAGTTTTATAAAAGCTTTTTAGTTGATTCTTTTTGCTATTGAAGAATATTATAGTTTTGTTTTAGTTGATCATAACTAGAATTTTATATAACTTTATTATTTGACACATCAGGTGGTGGTTTGTCAATATGTTTTTGAAAAAATTGAGCAACCAACCGGTGCTCAGAAGACATTCATATTTTGTTTGGACATAATTGCATTGATTAACTCCTCTGTATAATTAAAATACTAAAAGGATAGGAATAATTGAAATTTCATAACTTAATAAATAATTATTATAAAATCATGTTTCAAATGCCAAAATTCCCTATCTAGCTCTTACAAAGATTCCCTCCGGTTTGTCCGAAGTGGCACTTTCCAACTATAATTCCGGAAACTCACACTAGAGAGAAAGTGATGGCGGTGAAGCCGGTCACATCCCAGAGTGGGATCTTGGGGTATAAAACTATTTCTTCGCGTGTGTCCCTTGCTTATTGCGCCGTAACCATGGATAATCTTCATCATTTAACAGGATGCTTGGGCCAGTCTTCACTCTGAAGGGAGAAATTTCATGAAACTTTTCATAATCTTCTGACATGTCTATCTTGTCCTCCACTGCCACGATGTTTCTTTTCCCTGAAAGAACTATGTGGCGCTTTGGCTCATCGTATGATGTATTCACTTCCTTATCTTTTCTTTTTCTCGATTTGGTAGACATGTCCTTCACATAGAAAACCTGCGCCACATCATTGGCTAGGACGAATGGTTCGTCTGTGTACCCAAGATTGTTGAGATCTACTGTTGTCATTCCGTACTGCGAGTCTACCTGTACCCCGCCTCCTGACAGATTGACCCATTTGCACCGAAACAAAGGGACCTTAAAATCACATCCATAGTCAAGTTCCCATATGTCCTCTATGTAACCATAATATGTGTCATTTGCCCTATTGGTGTTTGCTGCATCAAAGCTGACACCACTGTTTTGGTTTGTGCTCTTTTTATCTTGGGCGATCGTGTAAAATGTATTCCCATTTATCTCGTACCCTTGGAAAGTCAATACAGTCAAAGATGGTGTCCTGGCCAACAAGTACAGCTCATCTCCAACAGTGGTGTTACGCATGAGATGTGTTTGCAACCAACCGCCGAAAGTCCCCATGTGTTCATGTGTAATCCAGTCGTCAGACTGCTCCGGGTGTTTGGAGTGTAGAATATTCTTGTGTTCATTGATATACGGGGCCACCAAGGTAGAATTCTGTAGAACTGTGTAGTGTGCTTGCGCCCAAGAATGCCCGTCCCTACATATTATTGAGTTCGGTCCTAGCGTGCCTTTTCCACCCAGTCTCCCCTTATGCCGCGATTCAGGAACACCAATCGGCTTAAGGTCAGGAATAAAGTCAACACAAAACTCAATGACCTCCTCTGTTTGATGGCCCGTGGAGATGCTTCCTTCTGGCCTTGCCCGGTTACGAACATATTTCTTTAAGACTCCCATGATCCTCTCAAAGGGGAACATATTGTGTAGAAATACAGGACCCAGAATGGCAATCTCATCGACTAGGTGAACTAGGACGTGCGTCATAATATTGAAGAAGGATGGTGGGAACACCAACTCGCAACTGACAAGACATTGGACCAAATCATTTTGTAACCTTGGTAGGATTTCTGGATCGATTACCTTCTGAGAAATTGCATTGAGGAATGCACATAGCTTCACAATGGCTAATCGAACATTTTCTGGTAGAAGCCCCCTCAATGCAACCAGAAGCAGTTGCGTCATAATCACGTGGCAGTCATGAGACTTTAGGTTCTGGAATTTTTTCTCTGCCATATTTATTATTCCCTTTATATTCGACGAGAAGCCAGACGGGACCTTGATACTGAGCAGGCATTCAAAAAAGATTTCCTTCTCTGCTTTGGTAAGAGCGTAGCTGGCAGGACCTTGATACTGCTTTGGATGCATGCCGTCTTTTTCGTTCATACGTTGCTGGTCCTCCCGTGCCTCCGGTGTATCTTTGGTCTTCCCATACACGCCCAAGAAGCCTAGCAGGTTCACGCAAATATTCTTCGTCACGTGCATCACGTCGATTGCAGAGTGGACCTCTAGGTCTTTCCAATAGGGTAGGTCCCAAAATATGGATTTCTTCTTCCACATGGGTGCGTGTTCGTCAACGTCATTCGGAACAGATTGTCCGCCAGGACCCTTTCCAAAGATTACTTGTAAATCCTTGACCATATCAAGTATATCATCACCAGTACGGAGGACAGGCTTCTTCCGGTGATCTGCCTCACCTTTGAAATGCTTGCCTTTCTTTCTTAAGGCATGCTTGGTCGGAAGAAATCGACGATGTCCCAGGTACACATTCTTCTTACATTTATCCAAATATATACTTTCGGTCTCATCTAAACAGTGCGTGCATGCGTGGTATCCCTTGTTTGTCTGTCCTGAAAGGTTACTAAGAGCAGGCCAATCATTGATAGTTACAAACAACAACGCTCGTAGGTCAAATTCCTGCTGTTTGTGCTCATCCCATACACGTACACCTTTTATGTCCCACAGCTGTAAAAGTTCTTCAACTAATGGCCTTAGGTACACATCAACGTCGTTACCGGTTGCTTAGGGCCTTGGATGAGCACTGGCATCATAATGAACTTCCGCTTCATGCACAACCAAGGAGGAAGGTTATAGATACATAGAGTCACAGGCCAGGTGCTATGATTGCTGCTCTGCTCCCCAAAAGGATTAATGCCATCTGCACTTATACCAAACCATAAGTTCCTTGCGTCACCTGCAAAGTCCGGCCACTTTCTCTCGATTTTTCTCCACTGCGACCCATCAGCGGGTACTCTCAACTTCCCGTCTTTCTTACGGTCTTCTTTTTGCCATCGCAACAACTTGGCATGCTCTTTGTTTCTGAACAGACGTTTCAACCGTGGTATTATAGGAGCATACCACATCACCTTGGTAGGAACCCTCTTCCTGGGGCGCTCGCCCTCAACATCACCAGGGTCATCTCGTCTGATCTTATACCGCAATGCACCGCATACCGGGCATGCATTCAAATTCTCGTACTCCTCACCGCGGTAGAGGATGCAGTCATTAGGGCATGCATGTATCTTCTGCACCTCTAATCCTAGAGGGCAGAGAACCTTCTTTGCTTCGTACGTACTGCTAGGCAATTCGTTATCCTTTGGAAGCGTCTTCTTCATTATTTTCAATAGCTTCCCAAATTCCTTGTCAGATACACCATTCTCTGCCTTCCATTGCAGCAATTCCAGTGCGGTACCGAGCTTTGTGTTGCCATCTTCGCAATTTGGGTACAACCCTTTTTTTGTGATCCTCTAACATGCGATCAAACTTCAACTTCTCCCTTTCACTTTCGCATCCTCTCTGTGCATCAACAATGACCTGGCGAAGATCATCATCGGACACATCTGGTGCCTCTTGATCTTCAGCTTCCCCCGTGGCAGTATCACCGTATTCAGGGAACATAGGATAGTTGTCATCATCCTCTTCTTCTTCGTTGTCTTCCATCATAACCCCTCTTTCTCCGTGCTTGGTCCAAACATTATAGTGTGGCATGAAATTCTTCGAAAGCAGGTGGAAGTGAAGGGTTTTCGAGTCAGAGTAATCCTTCGTATTCTCACAGATAGTACATGGACAATACATAAAACCATTCTGCTTGTTTACCCCAGCCACATCGAGAAAATTATGCAGGCCCGTAATGTAGTCGGAGGTGCGTCGGTCACCGTACATCCATTGCCGGTTCATCTGTGTGCATTATATAATTAAGTATATCAAAAACCATTACAGAACATCATGAATAGAGAAATGACCAAATTAATACAAGTTCATCATCACATTATAACCAAAGTACAATAGTGATCAAATGTTATTACTGAAAAAATAAATACATAAAGTTCATACATAGTTCTCATAGAACAACATACAGCTCTCTAGAGCATCTAATTAAAACATAAATTGAAACTAACATACAACTATGTAAAACATTTAAATGCAACAACAAATGCGATCAAAATCGCAACTAAGGTAACAATTGATCCAACAACATAATGATACCAAGCCTCATTATCAATGGCATATTTTCTAATCTTTCTAATCTTCAAGCGCATTGCATCCATCTGGATCTTGTGTAGATCGACGACATCGGCAACATGCAACTCCAATTTCATCTTCTCTTCTTCAACTCTTTTCAATTTTTCTTTCAAATAATTGTTTTCTTTTTAAACTAAATTTAACCTCTCGACAAGAGGGTCGGTTGGAATTTCCGGTTCACATACGTCCTAGATAAAGACATCTATGTCAAGTTGGTCGGCATAATTGTCATAAACACTAAATGAAACAAATAGTTATAAAAGATAATATACCACATCCGAATCATAGACCGGACGAGAGCCGACGGGGGCGGATACCAAAACCATGGCACTCTATAATAACAAACAATAATACAAGTAAGAAAATTATACAAGTAGCTATATAAATCATACACATGTGCAAATTAAGAAGTTAATTTGATCTCAAATTGTGCATCTAAATCAAATAAACTGACACATACACTCCTCCACTAAAACCCACAAACCACACTACTTCTAGAGTATTTGAAATGAGCTAAACTAGGAGTGAGAGATGAAAGGATGAAGTTGCTAACCTTTTTATAACACTTGGATAGTTGGTGCACCGCCAAACCTAGACAAATCTTGGGGAAAATGGAGCTTGGAGGTCAAGCTTGGAGGAAGAACAGAGGAGAAAGCTTAAGTGTGGCTCCGGCATTTCATCGAACACCTCATGTGCATATATAGGCAAAAAACAGAGTAGCCCACACCTCCACCCTTCCACGGCAAAAAAACAGAGGAGATGGGGGGGCGTGGATATATATAGGCAAAACTTTAGTCCCGGTTTGTGTCTAAAACCGGGACTAATGGCCTACCCTTTAGTCCCGGTTCTAGACACCAACCAGGACTAAAGGGCAGCAACCCCTTCAGTCCCGGTTGGTGGATGGAACCGGGACTAAAGGTCCCAGCCGAACCGGGACTGATGCCTGCCGATGCCCGGCCGACGTCGTAGCCTCTCGAACCGGGACTGATTCTCCCATTAGTCCCGGTTCGTAACACGACCGGGACTAAAGCTCTGATCTGGCCAGGACCAAAGCCCTGTTTTCTACTAGTGGCTGCCGGCTGTGGAGATTGGGAGAGGGTGGATTTAAGGTTGAGGGTTAGGGTTGGGGGTCAAATTTATAGGGTACGGGGCGGCGATGGACCGTTCTGGGCCACGACACTATTAGCCTCGCGGACCAGTGATAGGCAGGCCAAGAGAGCATGTCACTGGTAAAATGGGTTTTGGTTAATTATCGTATGGTGTGGGTATGGGAATAAGGGTTTGTGTTTGGGTTAGGGATTAGACTAAATGTCAAATTTAGGCATATTTCTAAAACCATCTGCAATTTTTTTAGGCATTAAAATGCATTTCTATCTATTTACTGAATATATTTGAAATTTGAAGTACATGCACCTTAAAATGGTCTCTAAATGGATAAAAATCATGTTCAAGCACTTATGTAACTCATAGCCTCCTTTCAAAAAATATGAAAAATTTAAACATTTCCTTTGAAAATTCCATACATACAAGCATCCTATTTGTTTTTATTTTCTAATAAATCTAAATGTTGTTTAAAACGATGAATTTTTTATGAGTTCATCATATTACCTAATGAGGTTGCGTTAAAAAAATCCATACATTTTTGTAACGGTGTAAGCATACATTGATTTATTATTCAAGCATCTCCCAAGAAGTGATTTAGCATTCGAAGGGGAAGTAGGAAGTTTGCAGTCCACATCACAGTTTTTTTATCATTTTCACTTGATTTTTTTACTCGACTAGATATTGTGGTAATGTACACTAATATACCTCCATGTTCCATCTTTTTATGTAATGATTTGTATTTCTTATTGTTTTGAACATTCCAAATTAAGGTACCATGTGGAGTGCCTACCAAAACTATTGATTTCAAATTCCCCAAACTTTTCTACATGCGACATACCTTATTTGTTTGTTCATGTCAAATTTAGACATTTTTTTCTGAAGTCATTTATATTTTTAGGTATTAAAAGTATTTGTATTTATTTATTGGATATATTTGAAATTTGATTTGCATGTACCATAAAAATGGCATCTAAATGGAATAAAAAAACCATGTTCAAGCACTTATGCAACTCAAAGCCTTCATTCAAAACATATATGAATTTTTTAAACAATTCCTTTGAAAAATTTAGACAATCACATGCAGTGACGGAGGCAGTGGGGGGCAAGTTGGGCCCATGGCCCGTGCCAACATTCATAAAACAACATCGTTAGAGCTACTAATACACTAGTAGAAAACAGGGCTTTGGTCCAGGCCAGATAAGAGCATTAGTCCCGGTTCTGCTACGAACCGGGATCAATGGGTGCATCAGTCCCGGTTCGTGAGGCCAGGACGCCGGCCGGGCCTCGGCAGGACCCCTTTGGTCCCGGTTCCAGACACGAACCGGGACTAAAGGGCCTCGCTCCTGGCGCAACCCCTTTAGTCCCGGTTGGTGGCTGGAACTGGGACTAAAGGTCAGTCTTCTGTCCCGGTTCTAGCCACCAACCGGGACTAAAGAGATGCCTATATATACCCACGCCCCTGCCCACCCTCTCCTCTGTTTTTTGGTCGTGTGGGAGGTGTGCATGCGCTGCTCTGTTCTCCCTTCTATGCATGCACATGAGGTGTTCGATGAAATGCCCGAGCCACACTTAAGCTTTCTCCTCTCCAAGCTCGACCTCCAAGCTCCATTTTCCTCAAGATTTGTCTAGGTTTGGCGGTCCGTCCCGTCACCGTCCCCGTCCTCACTGCCGTCGATCGCCCGTGCCGATCTCGTCGCCGGCACCACCGTGGTGAGCCTCTTGTTCTTATCTTCTTTTTAAAAGAAAAAAAATTCTTACTTGTATGATTTAGATAGATACTTGTATAATTTTCTTACTTTTATTATTGTTTGTTATTATATAGTGCCATGACTTTGGTATCCGCCCCCATCGGCCCTCGTCCTGTCTATGATTCGGATGTGGTATATTATCTTTTATTATGATTTGTTTCATTTAGTGTTTATGACAATTATGCCGACCAACGTGACATAGATGTTTTTATCTAGGAGGTATGTGAACCGGAAATTCCAACCGACCCTCTTGTCGAGAGGTTAAATTTAGTTGAAAAAGAAAACAATTATTTGAAGAAAAAATTGAAAAGAATTGAGGAGGAGAAGATGGAATTGGAGTTGCATGTTGCCGATGTCGTCGATGATCACAAGATCAAGATGGATGCAATGCGCTTGAAGATTAGAAAGATTAGAAAATATGCCATTCATAATGAGGCTTGGTATCATTATGCCGTTGGATCAATTGTTACCTTAGTTGCGATTATGATCACATTTGTTGTTGTTTTTCATAGTTTCAATGTATGTTTTAATTAGATGCTCTAGAGAGCTATATGTTGTTCTATGAGAACTATATATGTATGAACTTTATGTATTTATTTTTTCAGTAATAACATTTGATCACTACTGTACTTTGGTTTTAATGTGATGATGAACTTGTATTAATTTAGTCACTTCTCTATTCATGATGTTCTGTAATGGTTTTTGATACACTTAATTATATAATGCACGCAGATGAACCGGCAATGGATGTACGGTGACCGACGCACCTCCGAGTATCTTGAGGGCCTGCATAAATTTCTCGAAGTGGCTGAGGTAAACAAGCTGAATGGTTTTATGTATTGTCCATGCCTTGTCTGTGAGAACACGAAGGATTACTCTAACTTGAAAACCCTTCACGTCCACCTGCTTGAGAAGGGTTTCATGCCACACTATAATGTTTGGACCAAGCACGGAGAAAGAGGGGTTATGATGGAAGACAACGAAGAAGAAGAGGATGATGACAACTATCCCCCTGAATACGGTGATACTGCAACGGGGGAAGCTGAAGATCAAGAGGAACCAGACGATGTGCCCGATGATGATCTTCGCCGGGTCATTGTTGATGCAAAGAGACAATGCCAAAGTGAAAGGGAGAAGTTGAAGTTCGATCGCATGTTAGAGGATCACAAAAAAGGGTTGTACCCAAATTGCGAAGATGACAACACAAAGCTCGGTACCACACTGGAATTGTTGCAATGGAAGGTAGACAATGGTGTATCTGACAACTGATTTGGGAAGCTACTGAAAATAATGAAGAAGAAGCTTCCAAAGGATAATGAATTGCCTGACAGTACGTACGAAGCAAAGAAGGTTCTATGCCCTCTAGGATTGGAGGTGCAGAAGATACATGCATGCCCTAATGACTGCATCCTCTACCGCGGTGAGTACGAGGATTTGAACGCATGCCCGGTATGCGGTGCATTGCGGTATAAGATCAGAAGAGATGAGCCTGGTGATGTTGAGGGTGAGCGCCCCAGGAAGAGGGTTCCTGCCAAGGTGATGTGGTATGCTCCTATAATACCACGGCTGAAACGTCTGTTCAGAAACAAAGAGCATGCCAAGTTGATGCGATGGCACAAACAAGACCGTAAAAAAGACGGGAAGTTGAGAGCACCCGCTGACGGGTCGCAGTGGAGAAAAATCGAGAGAAGGTGGGGGGACTTTGCAGGTGACGCAAGGAACGTATGGTTTGGTTTAAGTGCAGATGGCATTAATCCTTTTGGGGAGCAGAGCAGCAATCATAGCACCTGGCCCGTGACTCTATGTATCTATAACCTTCCTCCTTGGTTGTGCATGAAGCGGAAGTTCATTATGATGCCAGTGCTCATCCAAGGCCCTAAGCAACTCGGCAACGACATTGATGTGTACCTAAGGCCATTAGTTGAAGAACTTTTACAGCTGTGGAATGGAGATGGTGTACGTGTGTGGGATGAGCACAAACAGGAGGAATTTGACCTACATGCGTTGCTGTTTGTAACCATCAATGATTGGCCTGCTCTTAGTAACCTTTCAGGACAG
The DNA here is from genome assembly GCA_039707655.1 of Elymus sibiricus. Taxonomy (NCBI): domain Eukaryota; kingdom Viridiplantae; phylum Streptophyta; class Magnoliopsida; order Poales; family Poaceae; genus Elymus; species Elymus sibiricus. The sequence goes on from CM077664.1 coordinate 353,987,389, forward strand.
ACAAACAAGGGATACCACGCATGCACACACTGTTTAGATGATACCAAAAGTATATATTTGGACAAATGTAGGAAGAATGTGTACCTGGGACATCGTCGATTTCTTTCGACCAACCATCTCTTAAGAAAGAAACGCAAGCATTTCAAAGGTGAGGCAGATCACCGGAAAAAGCCCGCCCTCCGTACTGGTGATGCCATACTTGATATGGTCAAGTATTTACAAGTAATCTATGGAAAGGGTCCTGGCGGACAATCTGTTCCGAATGACGCTGAGGGACGCGCACCCATGTGGAAGAAGAAATCTATATTTTGGGACCTACCCTATTGGAAAGACCTAGAGGTCCGCTCTGCAATCGACGTGATGCACGTGACGAAGAATCTTTGCGTGTACCTGCTAGGCTTCTTGGGCGTGTATGGGAAGACAAAAGATACACCGGAGGCACGGGAGGACCAACAACGTGTGCACGAAAAAGACGACATGCATCCAAAGCAGTATGAACGTCCTGCCAGCTACGCTCTTACAAAAGAAGAGAAGGAAATCTTCTTTGAATGCCTGCTCAGTATGAAGGTCCCGTCTGGCTTCTCGTCGAATATAAAGGGAATAATAAATATGGCAGAGAAAAAGTTCCAGAACCTAAAGTCTCATGACTGCCACGTGATTATGACGCAACTGCTTCCGGTTGCATTGAGGAGGCTTCTACCGGAAAACGTTTGATTAGCCATTGTGAAGCTATGTGCATTCCTCAATGCAATCTCTCAAAAGGTAATCGATCCAGAAATCCTACCAAGGTTAAAGAATGATTTGGTGCAATGTCTTGTCAGTTTCGAGCTGGTGTTCCCACCATCCTTCTTCAATATCATGACGCACGTCCTAGTTCATCTAGTCGACGAGATTGCCATTCTGGGTCCTGTATTTCTACACAATATGTTCCCCTTTGAGAGGTTCATGGGAGTCTTAAAGAAATATGTTCGTAACCGTGCTAGGCCAGAAGGAAGCATCTCCATGGGCCGGCAAATAGAGGAGGTCATTGGGTTTTGTGTTGACTTCATTCCTGACCTTAAGCCGATTGGTCTCCCTCAATCGCGGTATGAGGGGAGACTGACTGGAAAAGGCACGCTAGGAGCGGATTCAATAATATGTAGGGACGGGCATTCTTGGGCTCAAGCACACTACACAGTTCTATAGAATTCTACCTTGGTGACCCCGTATGTCAATGAACACAAGAATATTCCGCGCTCCAAACACCCGGAGAAGTGTGACGACTGGATTACATGTGAACACATCAGGACTTTCGGCAGTTGGTTCCAAACACATCTCATGGGTGACAACATTGTTGGAGATGAGTTGTACTCATTGGCCAGGACACCATCTTTGACTGTATTGACTTACCAAGGGTATGAGATAAATGGGAATACATTTTACACGATCGCCCAAGATCAAAAGAGCACCAACCAAAACAGTGGTGTCTGCTTTGATGCAGCAACCAACAGGGGAAAGGACACATATTATGGTTACATAGTGGACATATGGGAACTTGACTATGGACATGATTTTAAGGTCCCTTTGTTTCGGTGCAAATGGGTCAATCGGTCAGGAGGCGGGGTACAGGTAGACCCGCAGTACGGAATGACAATAGTCGATCTCAACCATCTTGGGTATACAGACGAACCATTCGTCCTAGCCAATGATGTGGCGCAGGTTTTCTATGTGAAGGACATGTCTACCAAACCGAGAAAAAGAAAAGATAAGGAAGCGGATACATCATACGATGAGCCAAAGCGCCACATAGTTCTTTCAGGGAAAAGAGACATCGTGGGAGTGGAGGGCAAGACAGACATGTCTGAAGATTATGAAAAGTTTCATGAAATTCCTCCCTTCAAAGTGAAGGCTGACCCAAGCACCCTGTTAAACGATGAAGATTATCCATGGTTACGGCGCAATAAGCAAGGGACACACGCGAAGAAATAGTGAAGAGTTTCTCTCCACAACTATTCTGATGATGGCTTTGATCTAGAATATCACTGCAGTTACATGTCAAGAAATGAAATGCCTTTGTAACATATGAGTTTTCGTCCCAAACCGTGATACTTCGAAAGAGATTGTCCATTTTGTACACGAAGTGCATCCAGTTTTTGCCGTAACCCTCTCAACTTTTTAGCACATGCTATGTGGGTGAAATGATGATATCATGCCAACTTTCCACCTTTTCAGAGTTCATTTGTACTGCTTTTCAATTTCAGGTTCATTTAGCTCAAAGAATGAATTAATATCAAAAAGAATGAATCAAAAAGCTTTTATAAAAGTCTAATAGCAAAAAGAATGAACTAAAAAGCTTTCATAAAATTCTAATAGCAAAAAGAATGAACTAAAAAGAATCAATTAAATATAATATTTTTCAATAGCAAAAAGAATCAACTAAAAATAATCAAAATTATATTAACTAAAATTATCAAAGTATTTATTTGTTAAAAACTTTAATAGTAAAAAGAATTTTCATAAAGTTTTTTTGTTACAAACTTTAATAGAAAACTAAAAAGCTTTTATAAAACTCTAATAGCAAAAGGAATCAACTAAAAAGAATCAATAAAAAATAAAACTTATGCAACTAAAATTATATAAAATTTATGCAACTAAAATTATATAACTAAAAATAACATATGCAAAAAATAACATTAAAAATTTAAAAACATAACATATGCAAAAAATAAAATAAAAATGCCCACCTACTAGCCACCACGGCCTACATACGACTAGAAACAAAAGAAAATAAATAAAGCAATTTTTTTTTAAAAAAATGCCGCCTACTAGGCCACCACGGCCTGCATACGACTAGAAACCCAACCCGCTAGTTGGACCAGGATGCAGGCCCGCAGCTGGCCCAGTAGGCCCACAGGCAGAGAGAGTGCGTTTAGGCCCGTAGGCCTGCATAGGAGAGGAGCTCGAGAGGGTTGGCGCAGCCGCGCTTATAAACCACTCTCGACGCCTCTCAGCTAGTGAGGTGGGACTAAACATCCAGCCCCCCGACGCCGTGCCAGCCGCAGGCCTTTGGTCCCGGTTCGTGGCTCCAACCGGGACTAAAGGCACCCCTTTAGTTCCGGTTGGAGCCACGAACCGGGACCAAAGGTCTCTGCTTCCCGCCCTTTGGGCTGCTGAAATTTACCTTTGGTCCCGGTTGGTGGCTCGAACCGGGACTAAAGGGGTACCTTTAGTCCCGGTTGGTGCCACCAACCGGGACTAAAGGGGGGGCTATATAAGCGCACACTTAGGAAATTTCCAATCCCCATCTGCAGTTCGCCCGACGACGCCGCCAGGCTGCCCGAGCTCGCCGTCGACGCCCTCGCCGTCAGGCTGCTCCACCTCGTCGTCGACGCCCTCGCCGACGCCCTCGACACCCTCTGCCCCGACGCGCTCCCTACCCCGACGCCGGCGCCGCTCCCCGCGCCCCTGCCCTGCCCCGACGCCGCCGCGCCCCTGCCCCTGCCCCGACGCCGCCCCCAGTGAGCCCCCCCTTCCCCCCGCCCTTGTCCTGCCCCGCCGCCGCCGCCGTCCCAGCTGCTCTGCTTGCCGCGCCGCCGCCCTGCTCTGCTTTTTTTTTGTTCATAGATTTTTTTTTGTCCATTGATGTATGTATGGATGGTGTATGTATGTATATGCAGATGTATGGATGATCCATGGATGTATGCATTGATGTATGCTTTTTTTTGTTCATAGAATTTTTTTTGTCCATTGATGTATGCTTTTTTTGTTCATATTAAGTTTACTAAGTTTACTAAGTTCATGATGATCTTGCTAAAACTCATATTAAGTTTACTGAGTTTTACTTTGCCTAAATTGGGGAGAGGCAACTTTACTAAATGTTCATGATTTTTTTTGTTCATACAAAAAAATTTTGTACATAGAAAATTTTTTTGTTCAAAGAAATTTTTGATCATGATGATCTTGCTAAAACTCATATTAAGTTTGAATATATGAGCAATGATGTATGGATGATCCATGGATGTATGCATATTGTTTTTCTATATCGGGGAGAGGCAACTTTACTAAATGGGCATGATGATCTTACTGAGTTTTACTTTGCCTAAATCGGGGAGAGGCAACTTTACTAAATGGGTATGATGATAATGAAATTTACTAAGGTTAATTATGGTAGAGAGGGAGTAACAACTCATATATTCAAAATTTACTCCCGGTCCGCTCGCCCGACCAACCGATCTGGAGGCCACCCAAACCCTAGAAGAAAGAGCGTTGTCGATCTCCTACCCCCTCCCGCCCCTACCCGTTTGTCGAAGGTGGCAGGTGGGGTCTTATATATAACGCTACAACAATAATATCATATAGCACTGTTGTTATGTATAATACTATTGACGTCTAATGTCAAGTTAACAAATTCTGTTCCATTAAAACATAACCCCGATAACTTCGACATGAGAGGGGGGGTAGGTAGTTAAAACATAACCCCGATAACTTCTTCATGAGGGGGGACGTCGGACATGCATGAGAGAGGCGGTCCGCAAAGTATCCTCTCTCGAAAGTATAACCCCCGATAACTTTGCATGATGTTTGCGACTAATCCATTGCTCATATATGCATATGATTCCTTGTTGTGATTAGCTAGGTCTATGTTTGCCACTAATCCATCTCTCATGGTTGTATATTGCCATGTTGTAATATTTGCAGAAACTATGGACAGAGACTTAGAAAAAGAAGAGTTGTTGGGGGATATAATCCGCAACGAAGGTGATATCACCGTGTCGTTTCTCAACAACATCGATGGCCAGGAAGGAGATCATGACGGCTCCGGTAATCGAGTGGAGGAGGAAGGAGATCATGACGGCTCCGGTGACCGAATGGAGGAGGAAGGAGATCATGACGGCTCCGGTGACCGAACGGAGAAGGGAGCCTTAACTGTTGCAAAGTCCGGCGAGGTATATATACATATATTAATTAAGCCTCTGCTTACTTGATGCATTAATTGTTTTGTATGTACATATATTAACGTTTCTTTCTTCTTTTAATTAGCCCTCCAGATCGAGCCAAACTTCCGTAAGGAGACGAGGCCCGAAGAAAAGGTTGCGCCAGGATGAAAGGTTCATGATCGAAGAAGTCGGTCGAGAAGGCCAACCGATTGCTCCCAAGCGGAGCAGGGACACATTTATACATCAGTGCGGAGTGGTTGTTAGGGACATCGTCCCGATCAGCATCCAAGAATGGAATAAGAAAAAGGACCCTGAAGTTTCTTATGTCCAGGATAGACAGAAAGATGATCTTTGGACCTCGCTGATGACAAATTTCAGCCTACCACCAGAGGCGGATCCGAATAAGGTCAAGGCGTTTGCTCTTAAGAAGATGGCAGAACTATTCAAGAACTGGAAGAAAGATTTGAACAAAAAGTTTGTCGAGAAAGACAAGACTCCAGAATTCACCGGTCCATATGAGAAGATAAAAGATCACTGGCCCGCATTTGTGGCCTACAAGAAATCGGACAAGGGCAAGCAAAGGTCAGCGACAAATAAGCTAAATGCTGCAAAGAAGAAGTATCACCATGTTACGGGGTCAGGTGGCTACAGCAAAGCCCGGCCTACGTGGGACAAAGCTGAGCAAGACCTACTTGCTAAAGGGGTCCAACCAGCGACATTGCACTGGTCAGACCGGTCAAAGACTTGGTTCTTCGGGGTTGGGGGAACTTTGGACCCAGACACAGGGGTGTGTGTTTGGACGAAAGCTCAACTTGCAATACCCGTCAAGAAGCTTGAGGAAGCAATCCAGGCAGCGTAGGAAGGGAGGTTACATCCCGACAGAGAGAATGACGAGCTGACACAGGCCCTTGGGAATCCTGAACACCCTGGACGAACACGAGGCACATCAGGCTCCGTTCCGTGGGTGCATGGGTTTCCCGACAGCGGTGGTTATAGAAGCCGAGAGAGAAAGAAGAAAGCGGAAGCAAGCGAAATGCAGAAGATCAATGCAAGATTAGCGAAACTAGAGGAACTTGAGAGCCAGCGAGCTATCGGCCAACCATCTCAGCGGCACGAAGATCCTTCCTTCGACACTGCCCCAGAAGCTACCCCACCATCTCAGCGGAGAAGCAGCGTGGCTTCCACGGAGCTCCTTCAGCCTGATATCACGGCTCCTCGCTACCCCGTGGATAGTATCACGGAGAATGAACATTGTGTGCTAATGGCGAAATGCCATAACCTAAGGTGGCGCTCGGCTCTGTCTTACCTCCTCAAGCTGAGGGAACTTTCCATTGCTGTCCGATTCCACATGGCTTTGCTATTGTCGGGGTGGATGAAATAATGGAGGGATTTGAGGGGCTGGAGCTTGAGTACCCTACAGGTGAAGGGGAGATTTTTCTGGAAAATGCCTTAAGGAGTACCTGCCTATGGAGAAAGGAGAACATCAAGCTTCCAAACTGGACGCTGCCTCAACAGACTCAGCCGGAGGAGGCCCCTCAGCAGACTCCGCTGCCTCATTCGTCTCCGGCGCGTCAGCTGTCTCCGCCGCCTCAGCTGTCTCCGTCGCGTCAGCCGACTCCGGCGGAGGAGGCCCCTCAGCAGAATTCTCCTTCGCCTCCTCCGCGGCGTCAGCGGACTCCGCCTCCTGTGCCACGTCAGCGGACTCTGCCTCCTGCGCCGCGTCAGCGGACTCCGCCTCCTCCGCCGCGTCAGCGAACTCCGCCTCGTCAGCAACGGCAGAAGAGAGCCGCCGCCGCTCTGGCGGCTAGCAGTACAATAGGTGGTGGGAAGAAATTCAAATTTGGTCCAAGCCTGAAGCCTCTTGCCAAGTTACCATATGAGCTGACTGACAAGGAAACCGATGATACTATGGCTGCCGATTTGAAACGCCAATTTGCACGGAAAGTTCCACCTCCAAAGGAAAAAATAGATCCGGTAAAGGCGAATCGCACTCTGGATGCCCTTACACGACCACCTCCGCTTCCGCCGCTATCAAACTATGACCGCATTATTGCAAAGACATATGACAAAGCTATGAGTCGGTCGAGAAGTAGCAGTACTCGTGCAAGAAGTGGGAAAACAATTCCCTAGCTCGGCGAACAGGAAAAGCAATCGTGCCCCCCGCTCAAGGTGTTTACCAATACCCCGGGGGTAGCGGCCGTTGCTCCTGGTTTCAATCCTGGTGATTACCTAGGCGATGATGTACATTTTGAAATCGCTAAGCCGGTAGACACCTTTAAATACCAGCACGGGAAGTGTCTCGTCAGAAGTGATGATCTGGAACGAGATCTACCAACGATGATGCGAAGATTACATAAATGGTACTTGGAAACCTGCAAGGATGGGACGGGCAGTATCTTGGTGGGAATTAAGGATGAGCACGACTTCGTTGGAGTCGACTCGATCTTCGTTGAATTTGATGAACTCTTTCAGTTATACAATCAAGCCGCCCTCGACAAAAGTCTCGTGGCTTGTTATTGTCTGTAAGTATCATTTCTGTAATTAAGTCTCTAGCTCAGCTCATTCATTGCATGTATATAATTATCCTCACTATATTATGCAGATTGAAGATCATCGAATGCCCAAAAAGACAAATCTATGACATTGGGTTCATTAACCCAAATATCGTAAATGAATGGTCGGTACAGAAGATCCCCGAGGAGACTGAGAAAATCTTGCTAAATGCGTTCCTTCGACACCAAAATAAAAGGGAAATACTCTTTCCTTACAACTTCAAGTGAGTGTTACTGTCTTCTGCATATTCTGTTTCGCTGACTCGAGGTTAAGTGTAATTGATGAGTTATGCGCGCGCAGGTTCCACTTTATTCTGCTAGCCATTCAGCTTGACGAGGGAGCAGTAACTGTCATGGACTCGAGACGTAAAGAGGCTACGGAGTATGCGGACATGATTGAAATGCTCCAGAAGTAAGGTCAATCATTATCGCACTATATCGGCAACTTTCGTTCATTTCCTGGTATCAAGTAATCATTTTCTTTGCCGGGCAGGGTTTGGAAAAAGTTCATCACACGGGTTAAGGGTGAATGGAGACCGGAGCTGCGATTTAAACAACCCAGAGTAAGTAGTACTAGCTAGTTCTGCGCATCTCTCATTGATTCTAGTTTCAATACCATTATCATGGTTGATTATCATTTTGATTTAACTCTATTCTCGTAAAGTGCATGTGGCAGGAACCCGGAAATGAGTTATGTGGATACTACGTTTGCGAGTTCATTCACCAAAAGACCATCGAGAGGGGCTTCACTAAACAACAATTTGAAGTACGTAAACAATATTCATAATTTTATTTTATCACCATCAATTGTGTTGATTTCATTCATATATATATATATATTGACCCCCCTTCTTTAAATTAGACCTGGCAGAAGTGGGACGTACTCCTACCATCTGATCGCCTACGCGCAATTCAAGAGGAGTTGGCGGGATTCTTTGTTGACCATGTCATTCCTAAAGACGGAAAATGCCATCGGGAATTGCAAACCTGTTGAATAGATATATGCATCAACGTGTACTATCTGTAGTAGCGTCGAATAGATATACGAAAAATTGTTGTTCGACCAACAAGCACGGAGAAAGAGAGGTCACTTCTCTCTATATATTGATCATGCATGACGATGTTGTGTAATTAATGGTTCCTTCCTTGCTTACTAGCTAGCGTCGAGTTCTCTCTATATGTAGTAGCTAGCGTCGACCAAGCACGGAGAAAGAGAGGTCACTTCTCTCTGTTAGCTAGCTAACACAATATGAAACCCCTAAACCCTCCAAAACCCCTAAACCCCCCCCTTTCAAAAAAAAACAAAAACCCCAGCGCCTGCGAGCTACTGACGCGTGGCTGCCTTTTGGTCCCGGTTGGTGTTACCAACCGGGACTAAAGGTCCTCCTGCCTGAATGCTGCGCAGCGGCCACGTGGAGACCCTTTAGTCCCGGTTGGTGTTACCAACCGGGACTAAAGGTCCTCCTACCTGGGAGCGCCACAGTGGCCACGTGGAGCACCTTTGGTCCCGGTTCGTAGGCCAACCGGGACTAAAGGTTTTAGGCATTAGTCCCGATCGTTTTGTCCTGGTTCCAGAACCGGGACTAAAGGCCCTCTGGAACCGGGACAAATGCCCTGTTTTCTACTAGTGATATGATGTTTTGGGAACAAAAAAAATGTATTTTTCGTGGTTCTGGCCCTCCACCCTCCCCAACTCAAAGCACATATGTGGTCAGCGTTTGATCAATGTAATAACAGGGTGTTGGGCCGAATGGTGCCTAGGCCCATAGTAACTTTTTATTTTTCCAGCTTTGAAGAACATTATTGCATTAGCTGGGCCCTCAATTAGCCAAGCAATTGCGCTCTCACTGACCTCCATTGAATTTTTGGGTTGGGTCCGCTCCAGTCTAATGAACTATGCATATGGGACAACGTGAGTTGAGATTGTAAGCAAGGGAAATATGACTAGCGCCAGTGTTATGTCCCGCAGATTGTGAGATAGAAGCACGACTAGCCTACAACGTTCGCTTTAGTGAGCCAACCCAATAGCATCGATTTTAGGGAAGCATCTATGTATGTGTAGTAGGCACCAGTTTTGGGAACCTTCTGCCCGGTTTTGGTAAGGTTTCGACTGGTTTTTCCCTTTCTCTTCTTTCTATGTTTTTCCCTATTGATTTACTTCTGTTTTCTCGGGGTTTTTCCAATTTGTTTTTTCCTTTTCTATTTTCCTTTTTCCTATTTTCAAATACATGTCAGACTTTTTTTTAATACATGTATACAAGTTGAACATTTTTCACACACACATTGAACCTTTGTAATACATGGTGAACATTTTTTAAATACATGTTGAATATTTTTCAAAAATGTCAATGAACATAATTTAATTAACGTGTGAATGTTTTCGAATTGTACAATTTTTTTAAAAAAATTACATGAAACGTACTTTACATCTCATGAACATTTTATAAAAATGTTATAAACATGTTTTTAAATGTATGAATGCTCTACTGTGTTGGATAAGGAGGAGACATTCATTGATGTACTCGTTCAGTTACGAGACGATGCTGATCAGTGGCGTCTAACATGCGTGTACGGTGAGCCACGCGTGGAGAATCGTCACTTGATGTGGACAAAATTGCAGAATTTGAAAACAGTAAATGATCTCCCGTGGCTTGTCATAGGAGATTTTAATGAGGCTCTATGGAACTTTGAGCACATGTCTATGACGCCAAGAGCTGAAGCTCAGATGCTAGCATTCCGAGATACACTGGAAGTTTGCGAGCTAGTATACCTCGGTTTCTTTGGGGTACCTCACACTTATGACAATATGAGGGCAGGGGCAGCAAATGTTAGAGTCAGGCTTGATCGGGCCGTTGCTTCTGCTCCATGGAGAAACATGTTTGCTTTTGCGCAGGTCACGCACATGCCTTCCCCTTGCTCTGATCATGTAGTGCTGCTGCTCAAAGGATCTCCTGACCCTGGTCCGACCGGGGGGGCGCAGCCGGAGGTATGAAGTTTTTTAGGAAAGGGATGAAAGCCTACCAGATGTTATAAAGGAGGCGTGGGATTCTGTAGGAATTATTCATGATGTGGCTGAGCTTCAGAATGCTCTCTCTAAAACAATGACCGCCCTAAGGTTATGGAGTAAGAAATTTGGTAATGTTACAAGAGAGTTAGCAAAATCTCATACACAGTTGGAAGAATTAATGCATATGAATGCGGACAGGTAGGACATCAGAAGAGTCACTGACAAGATGAATGAGTTGCTATATCAGGAGGAAATGCTATGGATGCAAAGGTCCCGGATCACTTGGCTAAAAGAAGGTGACAGGAACACAACGTATTTTCAAAGTAAAGCAGTGTGGCGGGCAAGGAAAAATAAAATCAGAGAATTGAAGGATAGTATTGGTATTATTCATTCAGATTTTGCCACGATGGGTAAGATGGCCAATGAGTATTTTCAGGGCATATTTATAGCAGATCCTAACCTTAATGCAGGCCCGGTGTTGGATCTGTTGAATTCTATTATAACGAAGGAGGATAACATGAAATTATGTGAACCATTCACGGACAAGGAAATCTCAGACGCTCTCTTTCAGATTGGGCCCTTAAAGGCACCAGGGCCGGATGGATTTTCGGCAAGGTTTTTTCAGCGCAATTGGAGTACCGTGCGGGAGAGTGTGTTGACGGCGGTGAAGGAATTTTTCAGGTCTGGTATTATGCCTGAGTGAGTTAACTCAACCTCTATTGTTTTAATTCCTAAATCCTCTAATCCTACATGACTGACTGATTACAGACCTATAAGTTTATGCAATGTTATTTATAAGGTCATATCGAAGTGTTTGGTCAATCGTCTCAGGCCTTTACTAGATGATTTAATTTCACTTGAGCAAAGTGCGTTCGTCCCGGGGAGGATGATTACGGATAATGCACTAGTGGCGTTCGAGTGTATCCACTATATCAAACAGGAAAAAGATCCTACAAAGAGCTTTTGTGCCTACAAACTTGATTTGTCCAAGGCCTATGATAGAGTGGATTGGGTTTTCTTGAAGCAGGTGATGCAAAAGTTGGGTTTCTCTCAGCGATGGATAGAGTGGATAATGTCTTGTGTTACATCGGTGAGATATTCTGTCAAATTAAATGGAACTCTCTTGGATTCATTTGCACCGCCGAGGGGACTTCGGCAAGGTGACCCTTTATCACCATTCTTGTTTCTTTTTGTGGCTGATGGACTATCTGCTATTCTTAAAAGTAAGGTGACTAGTGGTGATATAGTACCTCTGAGGATCTATAGGAGAGCTCCTGGTATATCCCATCTCTTATTCGCAGATGATACCTTACTGTTTTTTGAAGCTTCTCAAGCTCAGGCAGGACGAGTAAAAGAAGCTTTAGATATGTATGCGGCTGCCACGGGTCAGAGCTTGAATTATAGCAAGTGCTCAATGCTATTTGGAGAGTCATGACCGACTATGATAAAGGAGCAAGTGAGGGCAATACTTGGTGTTACAGAAGAGGCTTTTGAGGAAAAATACTTGGGTCTTCCAACTCCTGATGGACGCATGTCAAAGGGGCGATTTCAAAACTTGCAGATGAGTTTGACCAAGCGATTAATTCAGTGGGGAGATGGTCTTCTTGCACAGCCAGGTAGAGAGGTGCTCATTAAATCGGTGGCGCAGGCTCTGCCAACGTACATCATGGGGGTTTTCAAGCTCCCATTTTCAGTGTGTGATGACCTTACCAGGATGGTGAGGAACTTTTATTGGGGGTCCGCACAAGGTAAAAGGAAAGTACACTGGAAGAGTTGGGACAAACTTATGCAGCCTAAAGAGAGGGGTGGAGTGGGCTTCCGTGACTTCCAGCTTTTCAATCAAGCTTTATTGGCAAGGCAAGCATGGAGGCTAATTGTTAAACCTGAGAGTTTATGTGCTCAAGTCCTTAAAGCTAGATATTATCCAAATGGTAAGCTGGAGGATACAGTTTTTAGTGGAAATGCATCATCATCGTGGCAGGCCATAAGCTATGGTTTGGATCTGTTGAAGAAAGGACTAGTATGGAGAGTGGGTAATGGTAAGAGCATTAGAGTTTGGAGGGACAATTGGCTACCCAGGCCACATTCATACAAGCCTATCTCACCGCAAGGAAATTGTCGTATTCGTTTCGTGGACGGCTTGTTGAATTCGAATGGATCATGGAATTATGACCTACTGCAAAGTTTCTTCGTTCCTGCAGATATCACTGAAATTCTGAAAATCCGCGCATCCCCACGGCTGGAGGAGGATGTGCTCGCATGGGGACCGGGTAGACATGGCCAATTCTCTGTCAAGAGTGCATATGATATGGCCTTTGATGAAGCCCATCGGGACAGCGCTTCGTCTTCAAACTCGCGACCGTCTGGTGCACGTTCATGTTGGAAATCCATATGGGCATGCGGGGTTCCACCCGCGGTAAAGAATTTTGCATGGCGTCTTGTGACAGATTCGTTACCAACCTGGCAAAGGAAAAACAGAATTGGCCTTGAGGCGAAAAGTTTATGTCCGGTTTGTGCAATGGAAGTTGAAGACAATTATCACCCCTTCGTGATGTGCCCACTTGCTCGCGATTTATACAGGGCAATGTTGAGGGTGTGGAGCCTACCGAGGCAGAATGAGTTTCTGAATACCGGTCGAGAGTGGTTGTTCCAGGTTCTGGAACCTATAGATGATGTTCGAAGGTGCATGCTGCTGATAACATTTTGGAGAGTTTGGTACGTTCAAAATGAGCTAGTTCATAACAAGCCGGCTCCTCCTATAGAGGTGTCATGTCGATTTCTTCAGAGCTATCTTGATTCACTGATAGGAATTAACCTGCACGCCAATGCTGATCCATGCAAAGGGAAATCTGTTATCACTTATGCAAAGCCAAGTTTGCCCAGTATTGTGCCGAGGGATGAAGCTAGGACTGGCTGGAGTCCACCAGTGCATGGCTGGGTTAAGTTAAACTCTGATGGTTCTTTTGTGGCAGTAGGGGATGCTGGAGCAGGGATGATCTTGAGGGATGAAGCAGTCTCTATCATTTTCGTGGCATGTAGGAAGCTGTACTCGTGCCGGGACGCCCTTGAGGCGGAGTTATGTGCGTGCATGGAAGGAATCTCAGTAGCTATACAGAGAAGTGAGCTGCCGATCATCGTCGAGATGGATTCTTCAGTTGCGGTTTCAATGGTCCAGAGCAAAGAGGTGGACAGATCTGTTTATGCTTCGATCATAAAGGAAATAAAGTACCTTCGAGGACTTAGATTATCTTGTATTACTCATGTACCTCGGTCTCAGAATCGAGCTAGCGATTGTTTAGCGAGTTTTGCAAGACTAGAAAATAGGACCATGACATGGCTAGGGTCAGGTCCTCCGGAACTGCTGGAGATTTCAACCAGTGATTGTACGAACACTATTATTGAGTAATACAAGTTTGAGTTTCCGCAAAAAAAAAATATATGAATGCTGATAATGTCAAGAGAGGCCGAGGTAGACCAAACTTGACATGGGATGAGTCCGTAAAGAGGGATCTGAAGTACTGAAGTATCACCAAAGAACTAGTCATAGACAGGTGTGCGTGGAAGCTAGCTATTCATGTGCTAGAACCATGAGTTGGTTGCGAGATCTTATGAGTTTTAGCTCTAGCCTACCTCAACTTGTTTGGGATTAAATGCTTTGTTGTTGTTTTTGAACATTTTTCTAATGTCACAAACATTTTTTGATATGGTGTGAATATTTTTTTTAAATTGCACGGACAAATTTTTAGGTTCCTGAACATTTTTAATGTAGGTGAATATTTTTAAAAATTGACCAAGTAAAATTTCAATATATATATACTAGTAATTTGTACGTGCTTTGCACGTTAGATCATTATGAGTAATTACAATACTAAATCATTGAAATTAAAACTAAATCACCTATCTTATGATAAAAATATCATGAAATTTTCAAAAGTACATTTGTGTTTTCGAGTGGGAACTCATGGAAACCTTTTTTTTTTTGCTCTTCACATCAAACAACAGTAGCACAACGAATTCCTATACGAAGAATGCTTTAGACAAAGCATACATTTTTTCAAGAGAAATATTATTGTTATTGACATGTTTGCGAAATCTTTTATTTTTAAAATTTAAATTTGAAATATAGAGTAAATTAGTTTGATGCAGTAATTTCACAACTTTAAGTCAGAGGTTTCTTATAAAATCTATTTCATTTGTGTATCCTCGACCTCACAACGTGTTAGATAACTTAACATCCTGTTCAGAAAAAAAGAGTAAAATATAAATCAAAATTTTCTACTGGTTTTATTAATATTTCTCTCAGCGACCATCAATATTGGCATGTGTACACTCTTTTCTTCACCTGCAAAAAAAATGTGTACACTCTTTTCTACTGCACGCTACTTCTTTTGAGAAAAGTATAAGAAATGCTTCCATGCATGTAGCACTCCGTGAGAAGTAAATCGATACTGTAGTACTATAGGCTGCTAGCCTCTACATGCACCTTGTCTAGATAGTTCCAGCCTGTACATGTAAATATTCGTTTGTGGAATATTTAATTCTTAACTGCAGCAGACCGCTATGGTTGCAGGCGAACATCGCGTCCGTGACAAGTCTGGAGGATCCAGATTGGCAGCATTTGGGCGCGCGTCCGTACAACGCGAATCCAGGAAACATCAGCCGTTGGATCAAGTAAGTCTGGTATTGATAAACAGTGGAGATTCACCCAGTGTAACGGGTAGTCCATGTTCAAAAATTGATGTACTATAGTAGTATTGCTCAAAAAATATATGTGATCTATTTGAACGCTTTCGCGGTCTTTATTAGCGTATGCGGTTATTAAATGTTAATTTCAATTTACTGTTCACCACGGTGTAGCAAACACTATTCACTATTCACGAGATACTATTCACTACTATTCAACTGATTGGTGTATGTCTGGTTAATGATTCGTTTACTATTCGTGATTATTTCAAATTTTAATCAGATTATTAACACAACTTTTTTTTACTTATATGCAGGATCTTAGCTGGTTGCCGAGACCAAAACAACGGCCTGTTTGTGCTGCTGCGATTGTAAAATTCCTACTCGGTACTCACCATATTTTTCATTATGTTGTATCAGATGTAGCTAGTTACGTTCACTTGATGGTTTTAATTGCAAACTTATGGGTTAAATTCTTATCGTCTTCCCAGGCAGTTCCACCCGAAGGGAACACTTCTCTACGGCCACAAGGTTCTCATTCAAACGCCACTCTGGGCTACACAGAGAACTACACACGCAGAGATTTCTCCTATAGGATCCCTAGCATAAGAACTCTTCCCATAAATTCATAAGTAAAAATAACAAGTGAAACCAAGAAACTACATCATTTCAACAACATAATTTACATATGGTTTTCCCTTTCGGGAGGCCCCGAAGGGATTACACAAACTTAGAAAATTACCTTAGAATTCTTCGTAGCAGCTCTTACAAATCCTTAGATAAGGTGGTGGTGATTCCACTACTACTGAGAAAGCTGGGAGTGAACTGGCTCTTCTCTGCTTCTCTGCTTCTTCGACTCAAGTGTTGAGTGTGTCGCTTCGAGCCCAGCATCTCCTTTTATAGCTGCGAGGGAAGCACCGGAGAGGCTTCACCTTTTTATTTAATAAGCCGCAGGTTCATGAACTGGCTTCTAGATCATTGACGTGTCTTCCTTCATGAGTATTCGAGAGTCTTGATACGTGGACACCTTCGGGAGAGTGCCAGACAAGCGGATTCTTTCACTGGCCTTAATGGACTTTCACGTGGTAACTTTCTGAAAAGCTTCACGTGGGCTTGTCCCTTGGCGAATATCTTGCTGGCTTCTGGCGTCTTCGAGAGCGTGGATCAGCTCACAGAAACCCGCCAAACACTTACTCATATAATTGGTGCCACAGTAGACTGATTTTTTTTCATGGGGGTCTTCCCCACCAATATTATTGATAACACCTTATCAATATTCGGGGAGATCCTCCGCGCCCGAATAATTGATAGCAATATCAATTCAAGTATATAGCCTATTAATCAATATTCAGGCTGTTGTCCATGCCCGGCGATGTCCTTATGATCATCGTCAGACAAATGGAAATTATATTTATCATCACATTCTTTCTTTATTTCTTCAAACTTCTCCTCCATTTCTTCTCTTACTTCTGTTAATATTTCTTCTCTCAACTCTTTCTTTATTATTTTTGACCATTCTTCAAATCTTTTATACATTTCTTGGTCTATGTATTCACTATCTAAAGGGTCAAGTCCCTTTAGAAGGCATTCTTGATATGAATGATATTTTGGAGATCCTTCTTTTTTTAGATTCTTTGAGCTCGAAGCTTTTCCCTTTGTGGGAGTTGTTGAAGCGGATATATTCTTCGAGCTCGATGCTTCTCCCATTGTAGGAGTTGCTGAAGCGGATATATTTTTATCTATGCCTCTCCGCTTCTCAATAT
The DNA here is from genome assembly GCA_039707655.1 of Elymus sibiricus. Lineage (NCBI taxonomy): Eukaryota > Viridiplantae > Streptophyta > Magnoliopsida > Poales > Poaceae > Elymus > Elymus sibiricus. The sequence continues at coordinate 354,004,310 of CM077664.1, forward strand.
ATTCTCTGGCTTTGGGATCTATATAGTAAGTTTCTCCTATTACTTTCCTTGCCCATTTCAGAGCATCATCGATATTCTCATATTTTCTAAATGTTACTTCTTTATTTTTTCGCTTTGCTGCGAACCTCTCTATTTGAATTTCTTCCCATTGCATATATATTCCTGGTTTACTACCATTAAACATAACATATAATTTTTCTTCCTTTTGTTCTTCCAATTTTGTTGGTATTGGTATATTTTTGACCATCATATTTCCTTTATTTAGCATATTGAAATATTCGGCTAAACTATTCAGGATTGATAACATGTATCCCTTATCTTCTCTCTTGTTATTATATTGATTCCAGAAGTTGTCAGGTATGCATTCTTGAACTTCATCTAGAATGATATGCTTCTTAGGTTTGAAATTAAAGGTATTCGGCCCAAATACTTTTAGACTATTTTCAGCTCCAAAGGTGATTACTTCAAACCCATGGGAATGTAGTCCTTTCTTCATATCTGTAAAATTGGGGATCGAGAGAATATGTCAGATAGGCTATTATTCTTTCTTTTAATATGCTCAAATATTACTTTATAACCATTCCTTCCTTTATATCTGTGCTTCCAGCAATACTATTTTCTTGCTCTTTATTATCTTTTAACTTATCTTTTAGTATTTCTAGTTCCGCCTCTAGTTTATTTATTCTATTTTCTAGATTTCTAACCCTACTAGATAATATTCTTTCTTCTGGTTCAAATTCTATTTCCTGTCTCCATATTTGATATTTTGCTTTTAAACAGGAGGCACAAGCTTGTCTTAAGCATAAGCTGCATGTGGACCTATTATCTTGGCTTGGGTAATATATACAGAAAGCACATTTGATGTTATAATCACCTTTCCCTTGAATCCAATCATGCTCACAATCTACTTCGTTCATCATTTCTATTTTTAAACCTGCTAAATCATCTATGAGGTCTATTTCATCTTCATTTGAATCATATTCTTGAGTCTCATTTTCTACTTCATCTGTTTCGATGATTGAATATATTGACTCATCATCTTTTATTTCATCATCACATACTAATATATTCTCATTAACACTATCTATAATTAAAACTCTCTCTTGCTCTTCATATTTACTGGAGTATCTTTTCTGGTCTTTATTAGGGCAGGTCCTGCTTAGGTGATCTGGAGAGTTACATATAAAACACCTGCATGTTTTATCATAAGTTTTTCTAGGATTATATCTTCTTACATTTCTTTTATGTAGAAATGGAGCTCTATTATCTGACCTTCTTAAGAAAAACCTTTTCTTAGTTCTGAAATTTCTATTATCTCTCCTTTGGGATTTATAATATTTTTTATTTTATACCTTTCTTCTCCATATGTTAAAGGTATTTGGACAATGTTATTGCAGAAATTATAATCTGTTTTCTTCATAGATCTTTGAGCTTGTATACCTGTACATACCTTTCTTAGCTGTTTAAAGCCAAATGTTATGGCTTGGGATATGTTTACAATATTTCCTGCTGATTCTTTTTTAAATTCCTCAAATATTATAGACCCTAAAGGGTCAAGCAACTTATTAAAATATCTTTCTACTACCCCTACATTAAAGCCTTGCTTAGCGGTGGTAGCATTATATAAGTAATGCAGAGAGAATTCTTTTATACCTTTCCAGCTTGTCAGCGTTAATTTTTCTATTTCTCTCAATCTTTCATTTTGTAAAGAGGTATGTCCTAATTCTGGATCTTCTGCTATGATCATATTTGAAATAACATTTGCAAAGTTATTAGGATTACTTCTTGCTCTTTTTAATTCTTGATATTGATTAGGGCACGTTTCTACCCATTGTTCCCATAGGACTTTTATAGATTCTCCTAAAAATGTTTCAAGATATGTTATCATATATTCAACCTTAGTGCCTATATTATGCTGGTTTTGTATATATTTTTGAACTACTAAACCTTTCCATATGCTAATTATATTCGGCCAATCTATCGGGTCATGGGCTGCTAAATTTAATATAGCACCATCATTTTTATAATTTTGAAATTGTACTGGCCTTTCAAAATTTCTTCTCTTAGTACCCATATATCTATATTTTCCAGGGATATATGTGGGTTGGTAGTCATCTTTTTCTGGAGGCCATTGTCTAGCTGATCTAGTAGGTCTCTCCCTTTCTTCATCTCTTTTTACTGAAGATTCCCCATATCCCTTTCTTCTTTTATTACTACTTTCTACTTCCATGGCTTCCATTGCATTATCTAGATTATGTAGTCCTACATCATCTAGTGAGTTATAAAAATCATTATTTTGTTCTGAATCATCATAATTTTTATCTTCTTAATCTTCGTCTTTTTCATAACTTTCTAGTAATAGCTTATTATTTATATCCCATTGCTCTTCTTCATCCACAATTTCATCTTTGTGGCTATGAGCAATATTCTTATTTTTATCATTATTATCGGTGGTAACAATATTATTACTATTATTGTCTTTCTTTTCTTCTGATACTATTGTTGGGAACGGAGCATGAATTTCAAAAAAAATTCCTATGCTCACGCAAGAGCTATCCATGGAGATGCATCGCTACGAGAGGGGAGAGTGTGTCTACGTACCCTCGTAGACCGTTAGCGGAAGCGTCTCACAACGCGGTTGATGTAGTCGAACAATCCTTCGAGCTCCACCGATCGAGTACCGAACGTACGGCACCTCCGAGTTCTACACACGTGCAGCTCGGTGACGATCCTCGCCTTCTTGATCCAGCAAGATGTCGAGGAAGTAGATGAGTTCCGTCAGCACGACGGCGTGGCGACGGTGACGGTGAAGTGATTCCGGCAGGGCTTCGCCTAAGCTCTCCGAAAATATGACCGAGGTGGAAAACGGAGATCGGGGCACCGCACACGGCTATGGGACAATTGTGTGTCTCCAAGGGGTGCCCCTCCTCCGTATATAAAGGAGGGAGGGGGGAGGAGGCAGCCAAGGGGCTGCGCCCCCTTAGGGAGGCCGAATCCTCCTAGGGGTGGCGCCCCCCCCCCAATCCTACTCCAAGTAGGATTCCTAATTGGAAGGGGGGGAGAGGGAGAAGGAAGGGGGGCCGGCCCCCAACCCTAGCCCAATTCGGTTTGGCCCCCTAGGGGGGGCGCACCAGCCCCTTGTGGGCTGTTGCTCCTCCCCTACATGGCCCATGTGGCCCATGTGGCCTCCCGGGCGGTTCCGGTAACCCCTCCGGTACTCCGATAAATATCCGGAACCTTCCGGAACTTTTCCGGAGGCCAAATACTATCTTCCAATATATCAATCTTTACCTCTCGGACATTCCGAGACTCCTCGTCATGTCCGTGATCTCATCCGGGACTCCGAACAACATTCGGTCACCAATCACATAACTCATATAATACTATATCGTCATCGAACCTTAAGTGTGCGGACCCTACGGGTTCGGGAATGATGTAGACATGACCGAGACGACTCTCCGGTCAATAACCAACAGCGGGACCTGGATGCTCCTATTGGTTCCTACACATTCCACGAAGATCTTTATCGGTGAACCTCATATGACAACATACGTTGTTCCTTTTGTCCGGCGGTATGTTACTTGCCCGAGATTCGATCGTCGGAATCTAATACCTAGTACAATCTCGTTACCGGCAAGTCTCTTTACTCGTTCCATAATACGTCATATTGCAACTAACTCTTTAGTCACGGTGCTTGCAAGGCTTCTGTGATGATGTATTACCAAGAGGGCCCAGAGATACCTTTCCGACAGACGGAATGACAAATCCCAATCTTGATCCATGCCAACTCAACAAACACTTTCGGAGATACCTGTAGTGCACCTTTATAATCACCCAGTTACGTTGTGACGTTTGATACACCCAAAGTATTCCTACGGTATCCGGGAGTTGCATGATCTCATGGTCAGAGGAACGTGTATTTGACATAGTGAAAGCAGTAGCAATAAACTGAACGATCATATGCTATGCTAACGGTTGGGTCATGTCCATCACATCATTCTCCTAATGATGTGATCCCGTTATCAAATGACAACTCATGTCCATGGTCAGGAAACCTTGACCATCTTTTGATCAACGAGCTAGTCTAGTAGAGGCTTACTAGGGACACAGTATTTGTTTATCTATTCACACATGTATTTAGTTTCCGGTCAATACAATTCTAGCATGAATAATAAACTATTATCATGAACGGGGAAATATGATAATAACTAATTTATTATTGCCTCTAGGGCATATTTCCAACAGTCTCCCACTTGCACTAGAGTCAATAATCTAGATTACATCTCCATGTAATTAACACTTAATCAGTTCTAAAGCTGATCATGTTTTGCTTGTGAGAGAGGTTTTAGTCAACGGGTCTGCAATATTCAGATCTGTGTGTTCTTGGCAAATCTCTATGTTATATGTAGATGCTGCTACCACACTCTGTTTGGAGCTACTCCAAAAGATTTCCCCACTATACTTATCCTGGTCTGACACTCATAGTCTTTCGGATCAGTGTTTAAAGCTTGCATCGACGTAACCCCTTACGACGAACTCTTTATCATCTCTATTCCCGAGAAATTCTTCGTTAGTCATCTTAAGGATAATTTGACCGCTGTCCAGTGATCTACTCCTGGATCACTTTGGTACCTCTTTTGCCAGACACATGGCAAGGCACACATCTTGGCATACTTTATAGAACCTATGGCCGAGGCATAGGGTATAACCTTCATCCATTCTATTTATTTTGCCGTGGTCGAGATTTGAGTCTTACTCAATTTCACACCTTTCACCACAGTCAAGAACTCCTTCTTTGACTGATCCAATTTGAACTTCTTCAAAATCTTGTCAAGGTATATGTTTTGTGAAAGTCATATGAGGCGTCTCAATCTATCTCTATAGATTTTGATGCCTAACATGTAAACAACCTTTACCTAGATCTTCAAGTCTTACTCCACTTCACACCAGCCAAGAACTTATTTCTTTTGACTTGATCCATTTTGAACTTCTTCAAAATCTCATCAAGGTGTGTGAAAATCTTTTATCAGGTGTCTTGATCTATCTCTATAGATCTCGATGCCCAAACCGTGGATAACTCAAAAACAGGTTTTTATTGAAAAACTCCTTTCAATTAATTCTTTATGCTTTCCAGAAATTCTACATCATTTCCAATCACATATACTTATTAGAAATGTTATAGAGCTCCCACTCACTTTGTTGTAAATACAAGTTTCGCCATAAACTTGTATAAACCCAAACGCTTTGATCACTTCATCAAAGCGAGTATTCCAGCTCCGAGATGCTTGCACCAGTCCATAGATGGATCGCTGGAGCTTGCATACTTTGTTAGCACCTTTAGGATCGACAAAACCTTCCGGTTGCATCATATACAATTCTTCCTTAAGGAATCCATTAAGGAATGCCGTTTTGACGTCCATTTGCCAGATTTCATAATCATAAAATGCGGCAATTGCTAACATAATTCTGACAGACTTTAGTATCGCTACGGGTGAGAAAGTCTCATCGTAGTCAACTCCTTGAACTTGTCGATAACCTTTAGCAACATGTCGTGCTTTATAGACGGTGACATTACCATCAGCGTCCATCTTCTTCTTAAAGATCCATTTATTTTTAATAGCTCGCCGTTCATCGGGCAAGTCTACCAAATTCCACACTTTGTTCTCATACATGGATCCAATCTCAGATTTCATGGCCTCAAGCCATTTGTCGGAATCCGGGCTCGCCATCGCTTCTTCATAGTTCGTAGGTTCACCGTTGTCTAACAACATGACCTCCAAGACAGGATTGCCGTACCAATCTGGTGCGGAGCGTGTCCTGGTTGACCTACGAGGTTCTGTAGCAACTTGATCCGAAGCTTCATGATCATCATCATCTACTTCCTCTCTAGTCTGTGTCGGTGTCACAGAAATTTCTTTCTGTGGCGTACTACTATCCAGAGGAGGTACAATTACCTCATCAAGTTCTACTTTCCTCCCACTCACTTCTTTCGAGAGAAACTCCTTCTCTAGAAAGGATCCATTCTTTAGCAACGAAAACTTTGCCTTCGGATCTGTGGTAGAAGGTGTACCCAACGGTCTCTTTTGGGTATCCTATGAAGACGCACTTATCCGCTTTGGGTTCGAGCTTATCTGGCTGAAGCCTTTTGACATAAGCATCGCATCCCCAAACTTTCAGAAACGACATCTTAGGTTTCTTGCAAACCACGGTTCATACAGTGTCATCTCGACGGATTTAGATGGTGCCCTTGTTTAAAGTGAATGCAGCTGTCTCTAATGCATAACCCCAAAATGATAGTGGCAAATCGGTAAGAGACATCATAGAATGCACCATATCCAATAGAGTACGATTACGACGTTCGGACACACCATTATGCTGTGGTGTTCCATGTGGCGTGAGTTGTGAAACAATTCCACATTGTCTTAAGTGATTGCCAAACTCGTAACTCAAATATTCTCCTCCACGATCAGATCGTAAGAACTTTATTTTCTTGTTACGATGGTTCTCTACTTCACTCTGAAATTCTTTGAACTTTTCAAATGTTTCAGATTTATGCTTCATCAAGTAGAAATAACTATATCTACTCAAATCATCAGTGAACGTGAGAACATAACGATATCCACCGCGCGCCTCAACACTCATCGGACCGCATACATCGGTATGTATTATTTCCAATAAGTTGGTTGCTCGCTCCATTGTTCCGGAGAATGGAGTTTTAGTCATCTTGCCAATAAGGCACGGTTCACATGTCTCAAATGATTCATAATCAAGAGATTCCAAAAACCCATCTGCATGGAGTTTCTTCATGTGTTTAACACTGATATGACCTAAGCGGCAGTGCCACAAATATGTGGTACTATCATTATCTTTTGGCATTTGTGTTATGAACATGTGTATTATTACGATCAAGATTCAATAAACCTTTCATTTTAAGTGCATGATCATCAATGATATTATCCAAATAAATAGAATAACAATTATTCTCTGAAATTGAATAACCGTCTTGCAATAAACACTATCAGATATAATGTTCATGCTTAACGCAAGCACCAAATAACAATTATTTAGGTTCATCACTAATCCTGAAGGTAGAGAGAGCGTGGCGATGGTGATCACATCAACCTTGGAGACACTTCCAATGCACATCGTCACCTCGTTCTTAGCTAGCCCTCGTTTATTCCGAAGCTCCATGTTTCAAGTTGCAAGCAACTGAACAAGTATCAAATACCCAGGTGCTCCTACGAGTACTAGTAAGGTACACATCAATAACATGTACATCAAATATCTTTGTTGACATTGCCAGTCTTATTATCTGCCAGTTACTTTGGGGAAGTTCCGCTCCCTGTGACATTTCCCTTTGCAATGGGAGCACTAAGTCTCGGGTTTGGTTCAGCCTTGGGTTTCTTTGCGTGAGCGGCAACTGTTTTACCGTTCTTCTTGAAGTTCCCTTTTCTTTCCCTTGCCCTTCTTGAAACTCGTGGTCTTATTAACCATCAACACTTGATGCTCCCTTTTTGATTTCTACATCCGCAGCTTGTAGCATCGCGAATAGCTTAAGGATCTTCTATCCCTTGCATGTTTATAGTTCATCACGAAGATCCAGAAGCTTAGTGATAGTGACTAGAGAACTCTATCAATCACCACTTTATTCGGAAGTCTAACTCCCACTTGATTCAAGTGTTTGAAGTACTCAGACATTCTGAGTACATGCTCACTAACGGAGCTGTTCTCCTCCATCTTGTAGCTATAGAACTTGTCGAAGGTGTCATACCTCTCGACCCGGGTGTGAGCTTGAAAAACAAATTTTCAGCTCTTGGAACATCTCATATGCTCCGTGTTGCTCAAAACATATTTGGAGCTCCGGTTCTAAGCCGTAAAGTATGGCGCACTGAACTATCGAGTAGTCATCTTTTCTTGTCTGCCAGACGTTCATAACGTCCTCAGACGAAGCCGTAGGGGTATTTCACTGAGCGGTGCATTAAGGACATAAGCCTTCTGTGCAGCAGTGAGGACAATCCTCAGATCACGGACCTAGTCCGCATAGTTGCTTCCATCAACTTTCAACTTCGTTTTCTCTAGGAACATAATAAAAACAGGGGAACTACAGCGCGGTCTATTGATCTACAACATAAATTGCAAAGATTATTTAGACTATGTTCATGATAATTGAAGTTCAATTAATCAAATTACTTAAGAACTCCCACTTAGATTAACATCCCTCAAGTTGTCTAAGTGTAACATGATCCACATCAAACTAATCCACGTCCGATCATCACGTGAGGTGGATCAGTTCATCAATGGTGAACATCTTTCATGTTGATCATATCTACTATATGACTCATGTTCGACCTTTCAGTCTCTTGTGTTCCGAGGCCATATCTGTATATGCTAGGCTCGTCAAGTTTAACCCAAGTATTCTGCGTGTGAAAAACTGGCTTACACCCGTTGTATGCGAACGAAAGAATCTATCACACCCAATCATCACGTGGTGCTTCGAAGCGTCGAACCTTCGCAATGGTGCATACTAGGGGAGAACACTTATCTTGAAATTTAGTGAAGGGATCATCTTATAATGCTACCGTCGTCCTAAGCAAAATAAGATGCATAAAAGGATTAACATCACATGCAATTCAATATATGTGACATGATATGGCCATCATTGTCTTGTGCTTTTGATCTCCATCAGCAAAGCACCGTCATGATCTCCATCGTCACCGGGTTGACACCTTGATCACCATCGTAGCGTCGTGACACCTTGATCTCCATCATAGTGTCGTGGTCGTCTCGCCGATTATTGCTATTACTACTACTACTGCTAACTCATAGCAGTAAAGTAAAGCAATTACATAGCGTTGGCATTGCATACAATTAAGAGACAACCATAAGGCTCCTGCCGGTTGCCTGATAATTTACAAAACATGATCATCTCATACAACAACTTATATCACATCATGTCTCGGCCATATCACATCACCAACATACCCTGCAAAAACAAGTTAGACGTCCTCCACTTTGTTGTTGCAAGTTTTACGTGGCTGCTACGGGTTTGCAAGAACCGTTCTTACCTACGCAAAACCACAACGTGGTGTAGTGATTGCTTTTTGATCTTCTAAAAGAACCCTCTTCATTGAAACCGATTCAACTAAAGTGAGAGAGACAGACACCCGCCAGTCACCTTTATGCAACGAGTGCACGTAGCGGCGAAACCTGTCTCGCGTAAGCGTACGCGTAATGTCGGTCCGGGCCGCTTCATCTCACAATACCGCCGAATCAAGTATCAACTAGTAACGGCAAGCAATATGTATACACCCACGCCCACAACTCGTTTGTGTTCTACTCGTGCAAATCACATCTATGGATAGACCTGGCTCGGATGCCACTGTTGGGAATGGAGTATGAATTTCAAAAAATTTCCTACGCTCACGCAAGAGCTATCCATGGAGATGCATCGCTATAAGAGGGGAGAGTGTGTCTACGTACCCTCATAGACCATTAGCGGAAGCGTCTCACAACGCGGTTGATGTAGTCGAACAATCCTTCGAGCTCCACCGATCGAGTACCGAACGTACGGCACCTCCGAGTTCTACACATGTGCAGCTCGGTGACGATCCTCGCCTTCTTGATCCAGCAAGATGTCGAGGAAGTAGATGAGTTCCGTCAGCACGACGGCATGGCGACGGTGACGGTGAAGTGATTCCGGCAGGGCTTCGCCTAAGCTCTCCGAAAATATGACCGAGGTGGAAAACGGAGATCGGGGCACCGCACACGGCTATGGGACAATTGTGTGTCTCCAAGGGGTGCCCCTCCTCCGTATATAAAGGAGGGAGGGGGGGAGGCAGCCAAGGGGCTGCGCCCCCTTAGGGAGGCCGAATCTTCCTAGGGGTGGTGCCCCCCCCCCAATCCTACTCCAAGTAGGATTCCTACTTGGAAGGGGGGGAGAGGGAGAAGGAAGGGGGGCCGGCCCCCAACCCTAGACCAATTAGGTTTGGCCCCCTAGGGGGGCGCACCAGCCCCTTGTGGGCTGTTGCTCCTCCCCTACATGGCCCATGTGGCCCATGTGGCCTCCCGGGGGGTTCCGGTAACCCCTCCGGTACTCCGATAAATATCCGGAACCTTCCGGAACTTTTCCGGAGGCCAAATACTATCTTCCAATATATCAATCTTTACCTCTCGGGCATTCCGAGACTCCTCGTCATGTCCGTGATCTCATCCGGGACTCCGAACAACATTCGGTCACCAATCACATAACTCATATAATACTATATCGTCATCGAACCTTAAGTGTGCGGACCCTACGGGTTCGGGAATGATGTAGACATGACCGAGACGACTCTCCGGTCAATAACCAACAGCGGGACCTGGATGCTCATATTGGTTCCTACACATTCCACGAAGATCTTTATTGGTGAACCTCATATGACAACATACGTTGTTCCTTTTGTCCGGCGGTATGTTACTTGCCCGAGATTCGATCGTCGGTATCTAATACCTAGTTCAATCTCGTTTCCGGCAAGTCTCTTTACTCGTTTCATAATACTTCATCTTGCAACTAACTCTTTAGTCACGGTGCTTGCAAGGCTTCTGTGATGATGTATTACCGAGAGGGCCCAGAGATACCTTTCCGACAGACGGAATGACAAATCCCAATCTCTATCCATGCCAACTCAACAAACACTTTCAGAGATACCTGTAGTGCACCTTTATAATCACCCAGTTACGTTGTGACGTTTGATACACCCAAAGTATTCCTACGGTATCCGGGAGTTGCATGATCTCATGGTCAGAGGAACGTGTATTTGACATAGTGAAAGCAGTAGCAATAAACTGAACGATCATATGCTATGCTAACGGTTGGGTCATGTCCATCACATCATTCTCCTAATGATGTGATCCCGTTATCAAATGACAACTCATGTCCATGGTCAGGAAACCTTGACCATCTTTTGATCAACGAGCTAGTCTAGTAGAGGCTTACTAGGGACACAGTATTTGTTTATCTATTCACACATGTATTTAGTTTCCGGTCAATACAATTCTAGCATGAATAATAAACTATTATCATGAACGGGGAAATATGATAATAACTAATTTATTATTGCCTCTAGGGCATATTTCCCACAACTATAGTATTATTTATCACACGAGAACAACTAGTGGCTTGCTTTTTCTCGCTTTTTAGCCTTTTTAATCTAGCAATCTCTCTAATGAAAAATAATTCTCTTTCTCTTATTTTCGGCCAATCTGCTGTCATTTGAATGACTATATTCCCATTGTATGTGTTTTAATTTCTTTTCCCAATGTATAATTTCAGCATCTATATTAGTTTTTTTCCATGTATTCGGTTACACCTTTATTCTTATCATTGCTGGTTTCTGTTTCTGACATAAAAGATTATGTGTCTTCTATGGATGCAGATTTATAATTCATGAACCTGATACTACTACTTCCTTCACAATTTTGATAACTTATGTAGTTTTCGGGTTGCTTTAATTCTTTCTTCTCTATTAATTCACCTATCTTTCATTCCTCTCCTACTCTTTCTTCAGAACTAATTGTAAGAGGATTCATAAATTGTATGCCTTTTGATTGCATGCTGTCAATTACGTTATTAACATTTACTCTATATCTAGAATTACTTCTGTTAGTGAGCCTTCCTATAAATTATATGCTTACTAACAAGTTTGTTCCTTTAAAATCTTCATATCCTTTAGTTTGGAAACCAAAACTCATCTTTTCAATATATTCTTTTACAGGCATTATTAAATCTGGGGCTATGTATGTTATTAACCTATTTTCATTCATATCTCCTTCCAGAAAGCCTAATGCCGCTTTATCTATTGATTCTCATCTTCTATCTAATAGCGTTATTAATACTTTTGCTCCTAATTTCTTTCTTGTCATGCCTTTAATTCCTATGATATACATACCTTGATGAATATATTTATAACCACAATATCTTAATTCATTTTCAATATTCTTGCTCACAATTCGTAAATCTACTGGATGCGTTAATACACTTAACTCTACTTTTCTGGATATTCTGTATAGACCACTCTTACTTTCAAACATACCCATGTGATATACTTGATGCGGTTTTTTTTTCTTAGGGTATCCTTTTGATATCTTTCCAAGTCTTTTTGCAAATCTATAACTTCTTCTATACTATCAATATCATCAGCCATGCATGATAATCTATGCTTCATTGCAAGAGGTTTTGAGTCTTGCCTTACTATTTGGAGGGATTTGTCTCTTCTGGTGAGGCTTTTAGGTACATCCATTTTTCTGAATTAATATTCCTCGCTGAAGATACAATTCCGGATGAAGATAATACAATATCTTTGTTGCTTTGAACACTATTTAGTTTTTCTAAAACTTGAATTAAAAGCTGGAGGATTGTGTTATTCTGTCTTATTATTATTTTTGAGTCTTCTTTTGGTGAGTCGTGATCAGAAAATCCGACAGAAGGTGACAAGTATTTAGCTACTACTTCTAATGCTTGGTTATATTCGGTCATGCAATTATGAAAGTATCAGCGTTTTAATTTCTTGCACTAATTTTTTGATATCTGAAATCTCTTGACTTGTATCAGCTCCTAACAATTCTTTACTTTTATTTGGGTAGTGGCCTATATTTCTTCCAATGGAAAGCACTTCTTCTTTAATGTAGTCGTTATTTTTACAGACTATGTTCTGCCTTGCTTTTGCTTCTTCTAGCTTATGCAGAATGATATCTATTTTGTTATTCAAACCAGAGTGTTTTTCTATGAGTTTTTGATATTCTTTAAATAAATTTTCAAATTTCTGGTCTAAATTGTCTTGCCTTTTTCCCCAAGATAAATAAAAATTATATATCAAATCGACGACCGTATTTAAGTGGCTATGCGGTGTATGCCAAGTATGCTCTTCAGAATGATTTATTTTGCACCTTAATTGGATATTTTCTTTAGTATTTATCACCTTACCTTGGCTAACTTCTAAATTTAAATATTTTAACCTTTCAATGATTATATTCTGGACCTGATACCAACAATACAATATATAGCTCAAAATATATGCGATCTATTTGAACGCTTTCGCGGTCTTTATTAGCGTATGCGGTTATTAAATGTTAATTTCAATTTACTGTTCACCACGGTGTAGCAAACACCATTCACTATTCACGAGATACTATTCACTACTATTCAACTGATTGGTGTATGTCTGGTTAATTATTCGTTTACTATTCGTGATTATTTCAAATTTTAATCAGATTATTAACACAACTTTTTTTACTTATATGCAGGATCTTAGCTGGTTGCCGAGACCAAAACAACGACCTGTTTGTGCTGCTGCGATTGTAAAATTCCTACTCGGTACTCACCATATTTTTCATTATATTGTATCAGATGTAGCTAGTTACGTTCACTTGATGGTTTTAATTGCAAACTTATGGGTTAAATTCTTATCGCCTTCTCAGGCAGTTCCACCCGAAGGGAACACTTCTCTACGGCCACAAGGTTCTCATTCAAACGCCACTCTGGGCTACATAGAGAACTACACACGCAGAGATTTCTCCTATAGGATCCCTAGCATAAGAACTCTTCCCATAAATTCATAAGTAAAAATATCAAGTGAAACCAAGAAACTACATCATCTCAACAACATAATTTACATATGGTTTTCCCTTTCGGGAGGCCCCGAAGGGATTACACAAACTTAGAAAATTAACTTAGAATTCTTCGTAGCAGCTCTTACAAATCCTTAGATAAGGTGGCTATCTTACAGAGGTGGTGGTGATTCCACTACTACTGAGAAAGCTGGGAGTGCACTGGCTCTTCTCTGCTTCTCTGCTTCTTCGACTCAAGCGTTGTGTGTGTTGCTTCGAGCCCAGCATATCCTTTTATGGCTGCGAGGGAAGCACCGGAGAGGCTTCACCTTTTTATTTAATAAGCCGCAGCTTCATGAACTGGCTTCTAGATCATTGACGTGTCTTCCTTCATGAGTATTCGAGAGTCTTGATACGTGGACACCTTCGGGAGAGTGCCAGACAAGCGGATTCTTTCACTGGCCTTAATGGACTTTCACGTGGTAACTTTATGAAAAGCTTTACGTGGGCTTGTCCCTTGGCGAATATTTTGCTGGCTTCTGGCGTCTTCGAGAGCGTGGATCAGCTCACAGAAACCCGTCAAACACTTACTAGAGCGTGCCACAGTAGCTAGTTACGTTCACTTGAGCGTGCCACAGTAGACTGAATTATATATATACAACCGGTCTATTCTGCCAATATTGGCAGAATAGTTATTCTGCCCACACTTCCAAACTGCACGCTCAACGCGAGTGCACAGCACTTTCTGAAGCAAACACACTGCAGTACTGAGACTAGTGAATTTCTCGTCGAAAAAACTGTATGCGGTGTTTTTCGGTACTGTTTTCGCTCCAGTTTTTAAACCGTTTGTCGGAATGAGGCATGTAATATACCGTTGGAAAGCTATGGATTAGGCGCAACTTCGCCATGTTGAAATTGTTTTGAGATTCCTCGCGGTTTAAGAGCAGTTTCGAAAACGGTGGGCGCCCGACGAGTGGCAGCGAGCGTATTTTCGTGATTTTTTCTAAACCGCTTGTCGGAATGAAGCAAATGATACGCCGTTAGAAAGATATCGTCGAGGCGCAACTTTTTCATATATATTACTTTCCCTAATTCCTTACGGTTTAAGAGCAGTTTCAAATTTACTAAATCGCGGAATTCTGTTTTTTCAAAAAAAATCAATTTTTCGGTACTGTTTTCGCTCCAGTTTTTTAACCGTTTGTCGAAACGAGGCGTGTGATACGCCGTTGGAAAGCTACGGACGAGGCGCAACTTTCATATGTAGAAATTATTTTGAGATTTCTTACAGTTTTAAATTAATTTTGAAAATGGTGCGGCGGACGACGAGTGGCAGCGGCCGTTTTTTCGCGAATTTTTACAAACCGCTGGTCGGAATGATTCAAATGATACGCCGTTGGAAAGATATCGACGAGACACAACTTTTTCATGTAGAACAGCCTCTCTATTTCCTTACGGTTTAAGAGCAGTTTTGAAATTACCGAAATGCGGACACTCTGTTTTTCGCGACACCAAAATGGACGAGTGAACCGCATCGGACAGAAAACTGCACTGCTTTCAGACCGAAAATCGCACTGCATCAGATGGGCAAAGGAACTGCATAATTTTTTTTGTCGAACGTAAATTTCCCAGATGAGGAAATGGACTGCGCTTGGGCGTAAGTGAACTGAACACTATCGACAAGTGAACCGCATTCATCTTTTTTTGTTGTTTCCGTAACATTTTTTCTGCACTTCACTTTTCGAATAAGTGAACCGCGACACTACCCAAAGTGAACCGCAACTATAACAAGAGTGAACCGCAACACTATCGAAAGTGAACCGCAAACGTTATCAAAGTGAACGGCATTACTTTTTCTGCTAGGAAAGAGACGATCACTGCGGCGATGAAACAAGTGAACCGCACTTCAAGAAAAGTACTGCTTTTTTCTACAAGACGGTGTGAACGAACTGCAAGTCTGCAATGCTCCTACAATGACAGGGGGACTTAAAGAATAAATCCACATTTTTTTTGCGAAACGCAAGCGGGTCGCCGACGAACTGCATGTCCACCCCCACAGCACTGCACCCCGTGGTGCCGTGTACTGCCTGCTTCTCCATTGCTGCGGTTGTTGCTGGGCGCACACACGAACTGCACGGACATGTGCACAGAACCGCATCTCACGCTGCCGAAGCTGCACCTCTGTGGTCGCCGGACTGCTCCCAAGCAAAATTTGAAAAGGCAATAAAAATATACTGAACTTCAACTGTGCCGTAGCCGCACTGCAGCTTTCTGCTGTCGAGGAAGAAGAGAACCACCACGCCATTTTCGCAGTGTCGCACCACACCCTGGTTCCCGGCGCGGCAGAGCCCGTCCTCGCCTCACACGGAGCAGGAGAACTGCAAGAGAGACGCTGGCGAGCTGAACTGCAAGCTGAACCGAACTTCACGATGCAGGCGTGTGCAGGATCAGACGCCCAGGAAGGAGCTCGAACTGGAAAAAACGCAAGAGAAAAACAAAGTGGACTGCAGCCACCGTCGTCGTCGCCGCCGTCGAGGGTGGACGCGCCATGGAGACCACCTCCCCACCTCTTCGTCCAGCCCCCGCAGGAGACCCGTGCGTCCATGGAAGGAAGCTCGTCGGGGAGGCGGCTGGGCGCATCAGATCTCGCCAGATCCCGGCGTGTGGCGACGGTTGGCACAGGAGGCCGAGGAGGACGATGCAGAGGAGGTTGCAGGATCGAAAGATCCGGCCACGACGGTTGGCACAGGAGGCCGGGGGAGCCGCTCCGTCTTCGGCACGGTGGACCTCGCCGGCCCTCCCATCCGGCCACCACGCGCGGGAGGGTGCGGATCCGTGGGGAGCCGGGCCGTGCTGCTGGTGGTGGGACGCGGCGGCGCGCAGAGCAAGGCAGGGGCAGTGGGGGAGCTCCGCATCGGGAGTCACGGGGGGAGATGCTCATTGCGGAAGGGGTGGATTGGATCCGTTGGGGTCTAGTGCGGGGGGGGGGGTGCAGCGGGGGAGAGTTGGCCGGGTGTTGGGGCAGCGCCGACAGTGGAGGTGGAGGAAAGGTGGGAGGAGGCGGCGGAGGAGGAAGAAGGTGGGAGGGCGGGGGGTCGGGCACGAACAGATCGTGGGAGGGGAGGGGTGGTTTTCTGGGTGGGTTACTCTATTTCTTCCTTTGTGTTCGGATCGGGTGGGCGGTGGGAGAGGAAGGTGTTGGCAGAATAAGCCCAAATGTTGGTAGAATAAGGTCTTAAGGGGGTTGGTAGAATAGACCCACCCTATATATATATATATATATGTGTGTGTGTAATATTTCAAAATGTAAGCAAATGTACCAAAAGAGAAAACAAAAGGTAAAACATGAAACAAAACATAGGTACGTAACGAAACAACATGGAAGGAATTTTCTACTGGGTCGGCCCACTAGAGGTTTCCTTGAGAAGATGTGACCGTATCTGTCGCTACGAGTGATATACAAACGCACCTGTATGACTAGAACCCCCTCTCGCCTTGTGGTACTAATGGAGGGCAGAATATATAATCTTTACCTATTATTTTTATATATATATATATATATATATATATATATATATATATATATATATATATATATATATATATATATATATATATATATATATATATATAATAATATATATATATATATATATATGTATATATATATATATATATATATATATATATATATATAGTAATAAAGCACGCATTGCTTCTGCCCGCATACCCGTCATGGCATTTTTCTAAAAAAGCCCCTGAGGTTTTGGGTATTCAACCCGCAGTCCTCGTGTTAAGTAAACCCGAACCGGTACGTGAGATAAAAGAAAAAAAAACAGCCACCCGCACGATCCTGCCTCCCCCGATCCCATCTCCACCTCCATCGCGCCGCCACCTCTTGCCACGCCCCACCCCGCCTCACCGCGCGCCACCACCTCCTGCCACGCCCCGCCCCGCCTCACCGCGCGCCGCTGGTCGCCGCCGCCCACCCCGCCGGCGCGCCTACCGCTACCCCAAGTGCCCCCACACCCGCGGCCTTCCACTGCCGGCGACCCGCTGCCTTCCACCGCCGGCGACAGTCGACGCCGCGGCCGTTGACGGCTTCCCCAACCCCGCCGGCTTCTCCACCAGCCAACCCTCGGGGTGAGGCTTTGGTCATATGTCCATTGTGTGGTTAACATAATGGGGCCTGCATTTGTGCTTTTGCAGAAAGCTCCCATTGATCCGTTTACAAGAGAGAGAGATATGTAAGCCGTCGGCTTCACAGGGTGTGCCGCTCGGAGGGATGGGGTATGACTTCCTGGACTGTTGTTTCTGTCTTTAATCTCCTTCATTTGTGTTTGCATCATGTAGGCTTTAGATTTTGATATTAGTAGATTGCGTTCGCAGGAGTGGTAGCATTTCAAGAGGATTCAGGGGAGAGTTCAAGAATTGGCACATCATTCCTGGTTTGTGTGAGAATTCGCCGGTCATGGAGAACCAGTTTTCTGTAATGCTTTCATCTTATCTTTGTTGTTGCCAGCAAATGACATTTAGTTTATTATTACATACTTCTTGTGTTGTTGCTACTGTGCTCAACTGTGAAATTGGTTGGTGCTAGCAGTTTTGGGTGATAAATGTTGATATAATATGACATCACGTTTCCATGTATTTTAATGGCTGTACATTGACAGCATTCTTGTGCGGATTCCTTATTGGTTGCTGAAAAATGAACTTTCCATTTCGTTGTTGTATATTTGTGAGCAGGCTTCTATTTTATGTGTGTTTTGGCATGTAAACATACACCATCTATACATTCAGCCTTTTACTTTAGTCTCTGTCCAATATCACTGTATCAATTTCTCTCACAACATTGTTATATTGATTTCTCCTAAATATTATGCTCTTTCAGATATTTGTATCACGAGACAGTGGGAATAAAAAATACTCATCGGTATTGGCTCCTGGACACCATGAAGGCTTAAAAGTAAGTTTTTAGCCTGGTTTATTTGGTTCGAGCTTACTGGCCATGACTCATGAGCAAACCGTTATTTTGCAATCCTTTGCGGATCCAGACTGAAATTTTTGATTATTTGATTTAGCTTCAGCATGTACACATCTTGTTTGCCTTTTAAGAGTCCAGACTGAATTTTTTTTTCTTTTTTTTTTTTTCAATGTTGTTCGAAATCACTTCCTAGCCAAACCAATGTATACTCTGCCTTCTTGCATCTATTCTTCTGGTTTGCCTGGACTCTCTTCTTTATCTCCTTATGGAATTTATGTGGGCAGATCAACTTGTACAATCTGCATCAGTTGGTTGCATTTAATTTATGTAGTCTGTTATTCAAGTGCCAACGATGTCGCACAAACATTGTAAGTAAAATTGTTCAAGTTTGTGATACAGGATATCGTTATTGCAATTGTGTGCTGTTTGGTTATACAAGATAATCATGTGGAAGCAGCATGGCTCGCTTAATGAACCTCTTCATAGGTAATTTTTCCTAGGTAATTTTTTCTTTCTACTGTACCTCTTCATAACAAAATCTGACTGCCTAAGAATTCCCCAATTTGCTACAGTTTTTTGGTGGAAGATTGGAGTGAGCTTTTCTTCAGAAATTATACTTTGATCCTATCCAATCTTACTGTGATAGTAAGATATTCCCCTTTGATTTATAACATGATTACTCCTGCAGGCTGATGCTCAGTTCAAGTTGTTGTTTTGTTTCTCAGCAGCATGTTCCGAATGGTGAGACAGCGAGCTCCATTGATGTTGTTTCATTTGATTTTCTTAAAATATTAGTATTACATACAAGTCTGATGGATTCAAGAGAATGAAGAGTGAAGAATACTATACTATAAATACGTCAACTACAGATAACCCTCCCAACTACAGTGTTGCACCTGACAGCCTCCTACTCGACGAGGCCAAGCTATCTGCAGGGGACCATTCCGCTGGACGTTCCTAAGAGGTATGGACCTAAGGATGGCCATGCTTGCACTGTATTGTAGTAATATAATCCATAATGCATGCAGTTTGTTTTCTCCCTTTCTCCCATGGACTCTGAATTGATGCCTAGCTACTTTGTTGGTGACAAAATATGATATCCACCGTCCTTTGTATTGTCTGCTAATAAAGCAACATTTCTCATATTCTTATGTCACATTGATCACATATTCCATTATGATTACTTCCGCTATTTGTCTGATGTATAAGTTATTTGCAAAGGACTCCAAAATTTTGTTGATCCACCCCAAGCTCCACCTGCATCATCTATCAACGGCCCTCCCCACACTACAATGTAGCACATTGCAGCAGTATCCTCCTCGATGCGGCCAAGCGATCTGCAGGGGAAACACCATGCCGATGGACGTTCCTAAGGGTGAGGTAAGCATCTAAGAATAACCTTACATGCGTTGTATTGTAGCAATGCAATGCATAATGCGTGCAGTTTTTTTCTTCCTTTCTCTTATGCACTCTGAATGCCTACTGCCCTACTCTCTTGGTGCCAAAATATGATATCTCCTGTTCTTTGTATGGTCTGCTAATAAAGCATGCCTTATATTTGTGTTCAGTTCAGCTAGATGTAACTCATTGACATATGAGATTCCATTGGGCCTGATAATCTTGAATTTTGCTTCACAATTTAAAAATGTAGTATTACACCAAGAGTTTTTATGTGTTACAGAAAGTGTCCTATAAATATGTCAGATACAAATAGAAGTGGTATTAATGTGGAAACGCAACACACATGTAGTAGATGAATTGTATGAAGTAAATCGCCTTGGAATGATGGTTGTCGAATGCTACAATTATGCTTCATAGTCATCTACCTGGACGACCTTCAAGCATCAATAACTTAATCCTTTTAGGTTTTGTACTTCTTTCTTCAGTATAGACATAATATTGTTTGGTGCTGCCCAATATTTGGACGTGAAAGTAGAGAAGCTTTATACATTTTAAGAAATAATAGATTATCAATAAGAAGATATGGTCCAAGCCGGACTACTACTTCTAAATGTTTTGTCGTTCACCGAAGGGGATATCATACTTCTCCTAATCACGGTTGCCATGTAACCCTATGATGGTAGGATGGTAAGTAACTACATCCTTTTTTGGTATGGCAAAAAAAATACATCTTACCCATTTGATGATTTGCATCTGCAGCTGAACAATAATGGAAGAAAAAGGAGTACAGGCTTTACATAATGTACCTACAGCAACAATGGGTTGCCCCACCAAACATCACCAGAGGACTGAGAAGGAAAACGATGATTTCTCAATCAGGTTCTATTGGCCGTTGTAGCATTAGCATGATGAAGATTCTGGAACAGTGCACGACATGCCCAAGCCCAAGGTCTTCCCTTAGCCGGTGAAGCACCTGAGCCGGACTGTAAGTCTGTAAGCAGTTCTCTTCAAAAGAGAAAAATATATACATGCTTCAGTGAATGGCCGCACCTTCTATTTAAGTAACATTGCAATTATATTCATCGCAATTATAATTCACATACATATGCAGTTTGATTCCATGTGAAGTCTATGACTGATTATCTATGAAATTCTTCGGGTTTGCTTCGTTGAGTTGCATTTAGCAAAGAAGATATGTTTAATTATAGGGAATTTTTAAGGTAATATATCTAAGTTGGTTTGCTTGCTGCTACTGCAATTGTTATTCTAGGTTGGTTTGCTTGTTGCTGCTATTATTTCAAATTTATTGATATTGCTATTTTTTTTTTCTTCTTCACGTAGATAAATTTACTCGGAATCATACCCCATTGCCGTGAGCTCACGTCGCGATCCTCAAGTAATCCATCTTTTCTTTTCTCATGAGTGACTCCCATGACACAGTTTCTCGACTTGGCCAACCGTGCTTCATAGGAATCGGTGATCTCCCGTTGCAACGCACGGGCATTTGTGCTAGTGTAACTAATTAACATGCGCGATATCCTTGGGATTACAATTCATTGATCTCGGAATTATTGTACTACATATACACATATTTTTCGAACAATGTATTACAAGATATGTTCCTGATTTTTTTTAATGAATGCTCATAACTGTGGATGAATTCAAATCAGCAAGATTTCAGTGTGGTGATGACCAATCAATGCAAAGGACTTTAGCATTTGCTTTGGTTCGGTTTGGACTTACATAGAATTTAGTTAGGAAAACGTTTAAATTAAACCGGCTGATTTATCACCACGTTTAAATCAGCCGCGTTGCTAGCACACCACGCGTCCATGTCTCACGCACGGCGGTGGTTTACATCCTGGTCAACACACGCCACACCCAGCATAGCTGATCCGTTAACTAGCCTTATCCCCTCGCTCCTCTCTCTCCCACCACTCATTCTTCTCCCACGATGCAGCCATGCCCGCTTCTCTCTCACCGTCTTTCTCTACCAATCTCCATCTATCTTTCTTCTGTGGGCTAGTGATATATGTTGGCGTAGATATGCTGCAAGGGAGCCTCCTCCCCTTCTCTTGCTCCTCTCTCACCATCGACCAGCAGAGTTCGTCATGCCATTGCTGCGGGGAAGACGGCCGATGCTGCAGACCAAGCTTCGCCGGCGGCGAGATCAAGGTCAAAGCAGCAAGTGTGTTGCATTGCAACTCCCCCGTTGGTGGCGAGATCCGGGGTGAAAGCAGCAACACATTGCACTACAGCTTCACCGGCAGCGAGATCCAGGTCAAAGCAGCACGTGCGTTGCAGCATCCGTCGGCCCCGGTGCTGCCATGGAACTTGCTAGGGCATGTTGCTGCAGTGGAGCATCGCCGGAGGTGCCGGAGCTGCGATGAAGCACTCGAAGTCGTTGAAGCACCGCCGGAGCTGCAATGAAGCGCTACGGGGCCGTTGAAGCTTCGTCGGGGTTGCATTGAAGCACCATCGGCGCTGCAATGGAGCGTTGTCGGGCGCCGTCGGTGCTGCCATGGGAGCTGTCTGATCTTGCGGCTGGGAGCGTCTGAATCGGACAACTCTGGGGGCGGTTTAATTCTGCCTAAAATCATCCGGCTGACTGGTAGCAGCCGCCATTTAGTTAACCGGGGGGGGGGGGGGGGGGGGGGGGGGGAGGGTCATAGTGGCACTGGCATTCTTAAGCTTACAGGCTTACAGGTGTGCGCGTCAATGGTCTTAGTAGAAGAAAATGCGTGTCCTAATTCAAGTTAAATCTCAAGCCATGTCCACATGTCTTTAAAACTCAAATTGCACTGAACAATAGCAAAATTCGACCAACACACAACCTTGATAAACACCCGCCCTTAACACATGTAACTCCTAGCTAGCACTTGGGGGTGCACGGGTGGCAATTTGACGGGCACTCCTTGACTGAATGCCAGCACGAGGCAGCAGACGGAATGGTTATTCCTGGGCTCACCTTTGGTCTTGCAAACAAAAGGTCTGCAACACTATGAGGCAACAGATGAACAAAGTAGTAATCGTGCATGCCTCCACTTCGTATACTGGTTCGTTTTCTTTTCCTGTTTTTTTTTCTTCCTGTTTTCTTCATTTCTATTCGGTTTTCTCTGGGTTTTTTCTTTTCCCCTTTTTCTTTTGTTTTTTGTTTGGTCTTATTATTTTATTCTCCGTTTCTTTGTTTTTCTTTGTTTCTTTCATTCTTTTTATCGGTTTTTCTTTTCTTACTCATTTTCGTTCTTTTATTCTTCTGTTTTTTGTTTCTTTGTTGGTTTTCAAAGCTTTTTCGTTTTCTTTTGTTTCTTTTCTTTTTCCTTCTCTAGTTTTTAGTTTTGTTTTTATTCTTTCTACATTTATTTTTTCAATTTTATTTTTCATTTCTTTTGTTGTTTATTTTATTTCTTTTTTGATTTCATTTTTTGGGTTTTCTATCTTTCTTTCATTCTACATTTTTTGTATATGTCAACAATATTTTTCTAATACACGTTTAACATTTTTTCAATACAAATTTAATATTTTTTTAATACATGGTCAACATTTTTTCTATACACAATTGTTTTTAAAATGCTTGATTAACATTTTTCAAATACAAGAATACCATATTTTGAATACATCATAAATATTTTTCCTATACAAAATTTTAAACTTTTTCATATGTTTAATTAACATTTTTCAAATACAAGATTAACATTTTCTAATACATATTCAACATTTTTTTCCATGCACTTTTTAACATTATTTCAAATGCTTGATTAATATTTTCTAAATGCAATATTAACATTTTTGGAACACATGGTGAATATTTTTTCTATACACATTCAACATTTACCAAATGCTTGATTAACATTTTTCAATACTTGTTCAACATTTTTTTCAAATGCTTGATTAACATTTTTTTATATAAGTGATCAGAAAAATTCATCATTTTTTTAATACATGGTCAACATTTTTTCTATACACATTTAACGTTTTTCAAATGCTTGATCAAAAAATTTCAAATACTTGTTCAACATTTTTTTAAATGCTTGATTAACATTTTTATATACATGACCAAGAAATTTCATCATTTTTTTAATATATGGTCATCATTTTTCTTATACACATTTAACATTTTCCAAATGCTTTGTCTAGCATTTTTTAAATACTTGTTCAACATTTTTTCAAATGCTTTGATTAAAAAAATTATATACATGATCAAAAGATTTCATCATTTTTTTAATACATGGTCAACATTTTTTGTATACACATTCAAAAAAATTCAAATGCATGATTAACATTTAAAAAAAATATTATGTAAAGTATATTTTGTAATATATATGTTTATAATATTTGAAAGTGTAATCAAAAGTAGAAACTGAATAAAAAAACGAAATAAAAACGTGAAAGAAAAACAGAAAAGAAAATGAGGCAGTGTACTACCGCGCGCGCTTCAGCCAGTCGGAAGCCTCGACTCGCTGAACGCGAGACATAGGCGCTCCCAAACAGTTGTGCCCTCAATCATTTGGAGCTCCATTGAATTCTTGGGCTGCGCCCCACCCTTGTCTAATGAACTATGCGTATGGGACAACGTGTGTTCAGATTGTAAGCGAGGGAAATATGACTAGCGCCAGTGCGATGTCTCGCATATCATGAGCTAGAAGCACGATTCGGCTGCCGCGTTCGCTTTGGTGGGCCGAGTCAATAGCATTGATTTTAGGGAAGCATTTATGTATGTGTAGTAGGCATGGATTTTGGGAACCTTTCGCCCGGATTTGGGAAGGTTTTGACTGGGTTTTTCCTTTCTCTTCTTTCTGTGTTTTTCCCTAACGGTTTTTTGTTTCTTTCCTATTTATTTTTTCCCTTTTCCTTTTCCTTTTTACTTTTTCCTATTTTCAAATACACGTAGACTTTTTCTGAATACACGTATACAAGTTGAACATTTTTTGGATACACATTGAACCCTTTTAATACATGGTATACATGTTAAATATTTTTCAAATATGTCAATGAGCATAATTTTTTAACGTGTGAATGTTTTTGAATTGTATGATTTTTTTAAAAAAATTAGATGTACACGTATTTTACATCTCATGAGAATTTTATAAAAATTTGATGAACATGTTTTTGAATGTGTGAAATTTTTTCTAAATGTCACAATTTTTTTTGAATAGTGTGATTTTTGAAGAAATGGGCGAACAATTTTAAATTGTCTAAGTTAAATTTTGAATAGACACACACACACATAAATATATTATTTTAAAATATTAATAAATGTACAAAGAGAGAAAACAAAAGGAAAAAGATGAAACAATACATAGGTACATAACAAAACAACACGGAAGGTATTTTCTACTGGGCCGCCCCACCAGAGGTTCCTTTGAAGCGATGTGACCATCTGTCTCGCTTTTAGAATGTTCAGTAGCTCGATGTGTTTGGGCCTTGGTCGATGAGGATGTGGCAGAATATGTACAAGCTTCGACCTCTACAGACGCCAAACAATGGCTGTTCGCACTAATGGAAGAACTACCACATGCTACTATGATCAAATTGGTAGTCACGTTGTGGGCAATCTGGGCGGCAAGACGTAAGGCTATACATGATGGAATTCTGCAGAGTCCGCATGCAACACATGCCTTTGTAATCAGCTTCATAGCTGAGCTAAACTCACTGCAATCACCAGCGAGGAATGTGCAGCAAGCAACGACACATGAAATAACAAGGATGAGGGGTGCACTCAGGTGGATCGCGCCCAGCCAAGGAGCAGCAAAAATACAAGTTGACGGAGGTTTTTCAAGAGATGGTTTGAGTGGTGCAGCGGCTTCAGTTTGCCGGGATCATATGGGAAATTTTCTTGGCTCATCGGCAATGGTTTTCAGGGGTATTACTAACCCAGCGACGCTAGAAGCGCTTGCATGCCGTGAAGCTTTGGCTCTTGCTCTCGATTTATCTCTAACTAGAGTGGTCATCGCATGTGATTGCAAGGCAGTTGTGCAAGAGATCAAGACTGGCACGGAGGGACGATATAGTGCAATAATTAAGGAGATCGTAGAACGATCCAAGGAATTCACGAGTTGTGAGATCATTTTTGAAGGTCGTAGTTTAAATTTTGATGCACATAATTTAGCTAAATTTTCTTCGTCTTTAGATGCGGGTCGCCATTTGTG
Source organism: Elymus sibiricus (assembly GCA_039707655.1). Classification (NCBI taxonomy): domain Eukaryota; kingdom Viridiplantae; phylum Streptophyta; class Magnoliopsida; order Poales; family Poaceae; genus Elymus; species Elymus sibiricus. The sequence goes on from CM077664.1 coordinate 354,030,425, forward strand.
GCTTGTTTCACCCCACGACCCTTTTGTCATCCCTGTAAACTGCACTCCGAGTTAATAAAAGGTTGGTTTACCGCTCAAAAAAAATGAGGTCCTTTGGGTCGAGACACCCCTCCCGATGGTCCCCGGTACCCCTCCCGGCACTCCCGGTACACTACCGAAATACCCGAAACTTTTCCGGTGACCAAAACAGGACTTCCTATATATCAATCTTTACCTCCGGACCATTCCGGAGCTCCTCGTGACGTCTAGGATCTCATCCGGGACTCCGAACAACCTTCGGTCACCACCATACATAACTCTACTATACCGAAACGTCACCGAACCTTAAGTGTGCAGACCCTGCGGGTTCGAGAACTATGTAGACATGACCAAGACACCTCTACGGTCAATAACCAATAGCGGGACCTGGATGCCCATATTGGTTCCTACATATTCTACGAAGATCTTTATCGGTTGAACCTCTATGTCAAGGATTCAGTTAATCCCGTACGTTGTTCCCTTTGTTCTTCGGTATGTTACTTGCCCGAGATTCGATCGTCGGTATCTCTATACCTAGTTCAATCTCATTACCGGCAAGTCTCTTTACTCGTTCTGTAATACAAAATCCCGTGGCTAACACTTAGTCACATTGCTTGCAAGGCTTATTGTGATGTTGTATTACCGAGTGGGCCCTGAGATACCTCTCCGTCACACGGAGTAACAAATCTCAGTCTTGATCCATGCCCACTCAACAGACACCCTCGGAGATACCTGTAGAGCATCTTTATAGTCACCCAATTACGTTGTGACGTTTGATACACACAAGGTATTCCTCCGATGTCAGTGAGTTGCATGATCTCATGGTCATAGGAACAGATACTTGACATGCAGAAAACTATAGCAATAAACTGACACGATCATATGCTATGTTTATAGTTTGGGTCTTGTCCATCACATCATTCTCATAATGATGTGATCCCGTTATCAAATGACATCTCATGTCTATGGCCAGGAAACCTTGACCATCTTTGATCAACGAACTAGTTAACTAGAGGCATACTAGGGACACAGTGTTGTCTATGTACCCACACGTGTATTTGAGTTTCCAATCAATACAGTTATAGCATGGATAATAAACGATTATCACGAACAAGGAAATATGATAATAACTAAATTATTATTGCCTCTAGGGCATATTTCCAACATACCCGACATCTCCTTTGATGGTGCATACCCTATTAGACATTGCTGGTCATCTGAAAGCATATGAAGGCGATGGATTATTACTTAATGTTGTTGCTGACATGAAAACCAAGTATTTAAAATATTGGCAACAAATTCCACTGTTGTATGCATTTGCATTTATCTTGGATCCTAGAGCTAAACTTGAAGGGTATCGTAGTGCACTCAATGTACTATCTGCATCCCTAAGTTTAGATTATACTGATGACTTCAATAAGGCTCGTGAGAAGCTTTTTTAAGTTTTTGCTAAGTATGAGGAAAAATATGCCGGAGTTCGAATGCAACGACCTCCACCAGCACCTACTGCCGGTAAAAAGAGAGGAGCATGGAGCAAGATCTTTGGTTCTTCGTCCCCCTCGACCGCCGGAAGCTCTTCCACATCAACATCTGTGCTTCAAGGTGGCGGGGAGTTAGCGAAGTTCCTCAACAGTGACAAAGTCATGTACGATTTAGATAGTGAGGAAGACTTCAACATACTGCAGTGGTGGCAAGAACACAAGCTTACATTTCCGGTGCTTTCCATATTAGCACGTGATGTGTTATCGGTGCCTGTCTCTACGGTGTCATCGGAGTCTGCTTTCAGCCTTGCTGGAAGAATAATTGAGGAGAGAAGAACTAGTCTCACCCCTGATATGGTGAGAACACTGATGTCCGTGAAAGATGAGGAGCTATCAAGAAGGAGAGCGCAACACACTGCATAAAACATAGAACTACTAGCCATGTTTGAAGAAATGAACATTGAAGAAGAAGACCCGGAAGAATAGTTGAAGACTTGTAGTGTAGTCCTTTTCTTTTTATTTTGTAATTTTCTTATCTTTTTGTAATTTTCTTTCCCTTTTGTAATTCTAGAGCGTGGCTTTGTACTCTTTTACTTCCCAGGGATGGAAGGTTTTAATGAGGCAACCACTAATAAAGCTCAATATTTATCCCAGATGATACATTGCCTCAATTTTTATTTTATGCATTATTGTTGCGGTGCCTAACTTACCTTACGTGCCTAACGTGCCAATTTTTTGCTATAAAAAGGGATGCCCACTTTCTCATTTCTCACACTCAAACTCCATCTCATTTTCCACACACAAACATGGCTGATCCAAATCAAAACGTTCTTGTGAGACGCGCTCCCATCTGGAGGTACTACGATGAAGAATTAGTTACAGATGACCATGGTCTCACCCAGATTTTTGCAAAGTGCAAACAATGCGGTAAGAAGTTGCTCGTGCCAAAGCATGGTGACAGGTATGCTGGAACCGGCCACCTGATGAGGCACAAGACGGCACACGTCAAGGCAGACGAGGCGGCGGCTATGGCTTCGACTGCGGGGCAAGGTTGAAAGGATCCCATTAGTCAGTTGTAGTATTTGTAATTTTTTCCCTTTCTCTATCTTTTAATCTTTTAGTATTTCTAGAGCATGGCTTGTACTCTTTTACTTCTTTGGGATGGAAGGTTTTAATGAGGCAAGCGCTAATAAAACTCTAGATTTATCCCACATAATACTCTAACGTGCCTAACGTGCCTACCGTGCCATTTTTTTTGCTATAAAAAGGGATGCCCACCCTTCTCATTTCTCACACTCAAACTGCATCTCATTTTACACACACAATACAAACATGGATGGGAGAGGCTCCAGAATCTGGGAGTACTACGATTCTGAAGTAGTTATGGACGGTACAGTCTCCCAGCTAAAAGCACGGTGCAAAAGATGCGGTAAGCTGCTGCGCATTGCCTACCACGGCCCAGTAAACATCCTTACTAGGCACAGAGCAGCACACATCAAGAGAGACGAGCTGGCCGCGGCTGCCGGACAAGGATGAACGATTCAAATTAGTTCAGTTGTAGTCTTTGTAAAAAAATTCTTTCTATTTCTTTTAATCTTTTAGTATTTCTAGAGCATAGCTTGTACTCTTTTACTTCTTTGGGATGGAAGGTTTTAATGAGGCAAGCGCTAATAAAACTCTAGATTTATCCCACATAATACTCTACATTTTTTTTGTAATTTTCTACATTTTTTAGGACAAATTTTCTTTCTATTTCTTTTAATCTTTTAGTATTTTAGAGCATAGCTTCTACTCTTTTACTTCTTTGGGATGGAAGTTTTAATGAGGCAAGCGCTAATAAAACTCTAGATTTATCCCACATAATACTCTACTTTTTTTTTTGCAATTTTCTACATTTTTTTGGACAAATTTTCTTTCTATTTCTTTTAATCTTTTAGTATTTTAGAGCATAGCTTCTACTTTTTTACTTCTTTGGGATGAAAGTTTTAATGAGGCAACGCCAATAAAACTCTAGATTTATCCCACATAACACTCTACATTTTTTTTGCAATTTTCTACATTTTTTTAGACATTGTTTGGACTTTTTTTCGCTGTACAGAGGAAAAAACGCGCCAGGCGGGCCAGCGTGCCCCAACTGGCCGGAGTGCCTGGGCGTGCCGCGTGCCGGCCCAGCTACAGGTCGTGCCATGCCTGGGCTGCAGCCTCCCGCCCGTGGGCCAGCACGGCACGGCCCGTGCTATTATTTGTGCCGTGGCGGGCCGTGCCGTGCCAGGCACGTTTACCGCGGGCCGGGCCGGGCCGTGCCGTGCCGGCCCGTTTGGCCAGGTATGGTGTTGAGGGGAAGAGTTGGCCCGTGAGCCGCGGTTTTTTCACTGGACTCAATTATGATGGAGAGAGGCGAGGCCACGGGGAGTGGCCGAATGAGGTGGACGGCGGGCCATCGACACAGCCTTGGATTCTTTTATTACACCTACACCTCTGATGTGATATCTGTTCACGACAGCTGCCATGAAAGCATATTGCTATGATGTTTTGATTCTAGTTTTTTTTCTCGTTTCTATAGTTACCCAGATAAATCTTTTGGCTATGTCTAACAGAGCTGGTCTTCTTTTGCTTAATTGGTTGCTAATCTTTTGGCATGCCAATATTTCTTTCTGCATTTTTTTTTGACAGAGCTAAGGTGACCAGAGCAACAAAGGTTCGATACGAAATTGAAGGGAGAAACACAAAAGTTTTCTGCCAAGTGGCGACAGATTTTTTTTTTTTTTTGAAAAGGGGCGCTTTATTACTTAAAAGATTTAAGTATTACACCCGGCATCTGCATAACTAAGATGCACACAACCAAACAAGGTCCTCTCACACAAACAAAAAATAAAAAGGCGAAATACAAAGAGACATGTAGAGTTCGTACAACGCCTAAAGCGTAGGAAGGCCAATCCTAAAGTGGCGACAGATGGAGGAGGACGAGGAAAGTTACGAAATAATACTGGAAATTGGGGAGGGTAAATCTGCCACCTCGTAACAGGGGCAATGCATGCAGTTCTACTAGTGTACTAGTAAGAGATAAGCAGGCAAACCATAGAATTCACACACAAGTACATATGTACTGAGTGTACAAGGCCTGAAAATAAATGGTGATGTTTGGAGTTCAAGTCACAGCTGACCATAGAGATGCCGCAAAACCAGCAGGCAGCAAGGAATGAAACACGTTGCTGCGGTGAAATGTTTCTTGGATCACCAAGACGCCGATAACCTCCAACTACCATCAGGCCCAGTCTGTATCAGACTTCGTATAGTTCGTAGTATAAAAAAAGCAATCCAGTTCTCCGCGGAAACTAGGCTCGGCTCAGAGCCTCGGCTGCCGAAAAAGGGTCCTGGAAAGAAGAATCTGCCCCGGTTTTGAAGTTCCAGACTTTACCTCCATCAGGACCGTTACTCCTGCGGAGCGGACAGACATTTCGCAGGACTTGCTTGCCATGTTTTCGGAACTCTTCTTCCTCGCTTTGCATAGCGCGTCGTCTTCCGAGAACGGTGTGAAGCTTGGATTGGCCATCACGATGGTTGCGGCCTTCAGTGCCCGTGCACTCTCGAAGAAGAACTCGAGGAGGAAGCCAACGTCGCTTGGCTCGCCTCTGAACTCACGGAGACTCATCACGCTGATGCGCGAGAGGACGTTTTCGATGGGACCAGACTCCTCCCAGAACTTCATGGTGAGGTTACCAGTGGGTTGATCACATTTCTCAGTCTGCGAAAATTGATTAAATCAGTCAACATATCCGAGGAAGGTGGGATGACATGGTGAATAAAGGATGCATCGAATTATGTCATGGAACTCATGCTATACATTATACTCATGCATACCTAAATGGTGATATGTTGGGAGAGATGACAAATATATGCTTCCATGCATCAAACTAGCCATACGCATCAAGTAGCCTACTAAAACAGAGAAAATAACTGTGCTGGTAAAATATGCAGCCCCTCGTGTATTACAAATTAGAAAGTGAGGCAGAAGAGTACAGCCTACCGTGGAGGTCTTAAGCACGTGATAGGTCTTGCCAAAAATATTATTCAAGGAAAAATTCCAGATGTGAGCCATGACAACCACTTAATAACTACTTAATCAGAGGAAATCGGTAACAATGTAAGCAAAGCATGCATGCCGTCCCACCTCCTACCAAGCGAATGTACCTCTTCGCTCATGCCTTATAGATACTACGATGGAAAAAAAAAAAAATCCAAAATAAAGCAGCACACCAAGACTGACAGCGGCCGTGCTACAAATCAGCCGGCTGATCCCTCGCTGGGATCATCCGGCTCGCTGGCCGTTGGATGCATGCAGCTTCGACCCTTGGATCCAGCGAATTTCCTTGCAAAAACGAGTCCTCACGTGAATCGGATCCCTCGCTGGGATCATCCGGCTCGCTGGCCGTTGGATGCATGCCGCTTCGACCCTTGGATCCAGCGAATTTCCTTGCAAAAACGAGTCCTCACGTGAATCGAACCCATCGCTAGCGACCAGACCGTTCCTTTGACGTAGAGATGCCACGTTCTCTCTCGCGCGCGTGGGTGAGATGGTGGGTCGTGGATGTCCCATATACGCACATACGTCATCTGGGCAGGAGGAGGCCCTAGTAAAAAGTGTTTTAAGGTCTTTTTTGCTGCAACGTACTAGAGTCGCGGACTAGGAAGTATATACAATATTTTTCGTCGCGTACACAAACATGACTAAGGGATAGTATGCAACATTTTTGCCTTATGTATGCAAATTATTGTGTCGTATATCAAAAACATATGTACAAAATGTTTTGAGCGTATATATATAATAATAGGCGGACACTAGGGATCAATTAACTAGCAAGCTATACATGCTTTTCTTGTTGAGTTATGTATCAAAACCATTGCAACAACTCTGATTATGGTAGTGTTGGTCTGGTGCATGCCTCCGGGGTTGCGGTAGTTGCTGGTCTGGTGAAACCCATTGCAACAACTTGGCGTCCGTGATGCAACATCGCGCTTGACTTGCAGCAGCGACGGTGTGCCAGCCTTGCAACGTCCCGCTCCTCAATGTGGCGGCTAGCCTTTGCAACATTCGGCACCCGCCATGCAACATCGTGCCTAACTTGCAGCAACGATGGTGTCGGCCTGACAACGTTGTGCTCCGACTTTGTGGTGGACTGGTGGTTAGCCTTTGCAACAACTCGGCACTTGCCATGCAGTATCATGACTGGCTTGCAGCAACGATGGTGCCGGCCTTGCAACATCCCCCAGCATGTGGCGGTGAAGCCTATTAAGACGTTAGGCTACGAGGCGTACTCCTAAGGCGGCCCAGTTGCTTCAATGATGTTGCGATAACATGGTTCGTCGGCCGCAACAATGGCACGGCAACGTGCTTCGATCGACCGCGGAAATGTTGCGATGATGACCTGGTTGCTTCGATGATGCTGCGGTGGCGTGCTTCGACGGCCGCGGCGGGTGGTTCGAAGGCCGCAGCGATGCTATGACAAACCGCGGCGACGACATGCTTCAGACGTTCGCGGTGATGCCGCGACGGCGTGCTTCGACGACCGCGACATCAATGGTCTGTCTAGCGGCATGCGTCTCACTTGCAGCAATGACACCGACTGATATTGCAAATACAACTGAAAAAAATGTTGCGGCCATGTTACGTACACTTCCAACAAAACTTTTGGCGAAAAAATATTACAAAAGTATAACATAAAAAATATTGGCAGCAATGCCGACCTTGGACCATCGCTTCTTCAGCAAGCCTTTGCAACATCTCGGCCCCCGCCATGTAACGTCGTGTCTGACTTGCAACAACGATGGTGTCGGCCTTGCAACGTCGCGCCCCGACTTGTGGCAGACCAGTCTTTGAAGCATCAGCGGCACCGGCCTTGCGGTGTTGCGTCCCGGCTTGCAGCAACGATGTACCGTCATTGTGCACCACAACTTTTTCTTGCAGCAGAGAGGACGGCGGCCTTGCAACATCACCTCGGCATCAGTCTGGTAGTGTTGCATCATGGCTTGCAGCGGCGCCTTGAGATAAATTACCCTAAAAAATGTTTATTGTATTATTTTTTACTTGAAAAAGGAAAGAACGATAGTATCTTGTTAAGTACAGGACCTGCTACTAGCTAGTACATCTGTACATGTCAGCTTTGTTGTGTTAAAGAAAGACGCCTTAGAAAAAAAAACAAGTCAGGGGCATCAGCATACGTAGCACTGGGAGAACGACATGGAGCGAGCAGCACACCTGGGTTCGTGGCGATCGCGCGCGGACGTAGCGGTGGGCCACCAAACGTGGACACGTGGTTGGCAGTACAGGCGGCTGATGCGTGGGCGTTTTCAACAGGCTGAAAGAAAGCATTTTCCTTTCAGAAAAGATAAATTTTTGGGAAAAAAAATACGTTGGAAACCACTCTTTACAGATTAAGATTTTCTTGCCACGACTCATTTTCTTCATCCAAAACTGGATTTAAACAACCAGATCTGGTTGCATGTGACGAGTTGTCACTACAACAGCAGTCTTGTTTCATAACACACATAGAACAGATTTCACACACAATTTTCTTTCTACATAAACGTCTACTCTAGCTTAATCCTCTTGTTTGCATGGCTGTCCACTTCCTCCTCCTCCCTGGGCAGCAGTTCCAATTCCAACAGCCCCACCCATCGAGAAGTGAGGAGCGTCCAAGGGAGAGACGGGGGATTGGATTGAGAGTCTTTTGTGGACCGAATACAGATTTCACTCTCCCGCTTGCTATATATATAGCAGTGACGTTTCTAGGTTCCCTCCAGACTTGTTCGAGTTCGTTTCAAATTTTTTGAACATCACAATATCGGTCTGATCAATCTTCCATACTTGCTTCAGTACCTAATCAATTCACCGGCCCGATATGCATGCGGCAATTAAGTCCATGGGTATACTTGGCCCTCTGCGAGATGATTCGGCAAGATTTTTTGCTTGCATGCAGAGCGTGCGTACGATCGAGCCGGCCGCGCCTTGTCCCGTCTAGCTCGGGGCCCGATATGTGCCCAAGCAAGGCCGGTGGCAAAAACGATAAATTTGACCTCTGAACGAAATCAATTCACAAACTGAACTGTCCCGAAAAAAATTTCACCCAGTTGACTCTTTTGTGTGGCGCCCGACAGCTAAGGCGCCACACTACACTGTGCAGCGTCTGACTCTTAGGCGCTACACATCTGGCCAGCGTGGCACCCCTGGCCCAGGCCCTGCCCCACACCCAGCCGTACAACGCCTAACCGACAGGCGCCACACATGAGATGTGCAGCGCCTGAGAGCTAGGCGCCACACTTGTAATGTGCAGCGCCTAGCCGTTAGGCGCTGCACATTGACTTAAGTCAATCAGGCCTGCCATCCCCCATCCGAACCAGCAATTATCCCTTCCCTCTCCCCCTTACAGAGAGCAGCGGCGGTGGCCCTCTCCTCTCCCCCCTACATCCCCTCTCCAAAATCCAACAAATATGAAGTTTTTGGCCTTGGGTTTCTTCCCTAATCCCTCCTACAAGGTAAACTCCTCCGATCCCTTTCTTTTCCTCCGTAAATTCGTTCACATTATTCACATTTATCCAAGTTATGGTGGAACCCTTGATTTGCTTGGATTCGAATTTTATATGAAAAATTGAAATAATGTGGTGTGATTTAGGATTTGTAGTCATTATGGAACCCTAGATTGTTCAAGTTTTGGTGGAACCCTTGTTTTGGTTGGATTAGAAACTTGTATGTAATATTGATATAGATTTGTGTGATTAGGATTAGTAGATAATTTGTAATCATTGTGGGACCGTAGTATTTATGATGGGTATTGACAATATATGGTTTCATAGTGAAACCCTAGATTGTTGAGATGAAACCCTATATGATGGGTATTGACAATACATGTTGAGATGCTTGTGTAGATGATTTTTGAGTTGAGTATTGTCGATGCTTTCGTTGCGGAATCCTAGCTTATTGAGTGAGTATTGTAAATAATGCTTGCATTGTGGAACCCTATATTGTGAATACATAAGATTTTTGTGATGATTGTTGATGTGCTTTCATTGTATATCTTAGATTAGTATTCAAATTTTCTTTTAGTGTTTACCGATTGTTGAGATGAATACATATGCAATAATGCTCGCATATTAAATAATTCATAGGGAGTATGGTAGTTAGCTAATGTATGTTTATTGTTTGAAATATGTAGGATGGTTTGGCTTCTCGATGATTTCTATGACACACAACACCTGGCCTACATGATGAGGGAGAAGGAGATGGTAATTATCAATAATCATAGTAGTTGGTATTTTCAAATTTGCCTTTAGTTGAAATTGACATGCCGTAAGATTTGACATGACTTGGTTATTTGCAGAACCTTGAACCTCTGAAGATTCGGTCTCACGGGGTCTCGGGTGGTGCCATGCCCTACGATGAGCGGTACACACCGTACATCAAGGCGACATGACTCCTCCCGTGGATTCAGTTGGTCAGCCGGTCCACGCCGAACCTCAATGCTCCACTAGTCACCTCGCTTGCTGATCGGTGGAGGCCGGAGACGCACAGTTTCCATCTTCGGACCGGGGAGATGACCGTGACGCTCCAGGATGTCTCCTTGATCACCGGTCTTCCTATCGAGGGGAAGCCTCTCTGTATGAGCACCGACTCTGATGGGTGGTGCCAGCAGATGGAGGCCCTTATCGGTATGGCTCCTCCAGAGGCTCCGATACAAGATGGAGAGAAGAGGAAGGAAAGAGTCGCAGCCGGAGCTCCTTTCACGTGGATTGCAGCGAACTTTGCGCATTGCCCTGAGGATGCTACTAATGATGTGATCCAGACATATGCTCGTGTCTACATGTGGTACGTTATCTCGAGGACTTTGTTTGCTGACGCCATAGGCAAGAACGCTCCATGGATGTGGCTTAAGGCGTTGACCGTCTTCGACAATGTAACGCCCAAGATGAGGCTCTATCGCAATCTCGTGATGAAGTCGAGATCATGGCAGAACCCCATTTTGGATCGCATTGCAAGGTGGTTCTCAAATACATACAACCGAATGAATAGATGAGTGTACTAGATAAAGGCTTACACTCGCCATATGCTACAGCATAATATAACATAAATCATCATACAATCATCCAAAAGAAAGACAGGGTCCGACTACGGACGAAATCAAACGAGAAAACACCACCCTGCTATGATCCCCAGATCAACCGACTAGGGCCCACTACGGATCATCTGGCATCGTGACGTACATACGTCCACGCTCATTGTCATACTCCCAATGGAGCATCTCGGGCTCACCTGTGTCTGTCTCAAGCATACCTGCAGTTGGTGTTATAGTAATATGTGAGCCACAGGGACTCAGCAATCTCATCACCCAAGGTAACAAAACTATTTAAGCTGATAGGAATGGAAGGGGTAATGTAGTGAGGTTGCAGCAAGCACTAAGCATGTTTAAATGGCTAACTTACGAGTACAAGAATTAAGATGAGCATACTACGCATAACGATCGCAAGTTTAATATGATCAAGAAGTGATCCTGAACACCTACTTACAGTTCAAACATAACCCCACCGTGTTCTCTTCCCGAACTTACTCGAAAAGAGACCATCACGGTTACGCACACAGTTGGTGTATTTTATTTGGATTAGTGTCAAGTTCTCTAAAACCGGAGGTTAAAAATATCCAAGTCGCCACATAACCGTGGGCACGGCTTCGCGTAAGATTTAACCCTGCAGGGGTGTTCCAACCTGGTCCATCATAAACAAACACAAGCTGCGGTGGAAATACCTCAACCTCGAGATAGCCCGAAGTATCATCGGAATGCCGGTGCACAAGACATTTCGACAATGGTAACACAAGTCCAGCAAGACCTCCCGACGTGCCGACACCCCAATTGGAGCCGCGCGTATCTCGAAATCATGCCACGATCGGATGGGACAAGCTACGAGTAAAACCAGATCCTCGAGTTTCCTCGTGGTGGCCCCGCAGGCTGCCCGGTTCGGACCAACACTCATGAGGAGCACTGGCCCGGGGTTGTTGATTAAAATATCCTCGGGTTAATTACTCCCTATGCAAGTTTTAGTCGTTATTAGGCAAATGATAAAACCAAAGTTGGGCTTTGCTGGAAGAGGTTATTCAAAGCGAACTATCAAGAGGGTCCCATTCCCCTGAGCATGTTAGGAACGCTAATCAAGGATCATAACACCGGTATTACGGGAACTAAGGCGGCATGAGTGGAACAAAACACTAGGCAAAAGGCCGAGCCTTCCACACACAACCAAGTATATAGATGCATTAATTAAATAAGAGATATTGTGATATCCCAACATATCCATGTCTCAACATGGAACAACCTGCACTGCACCTGCAACTAGCAACGCTATAAGAGGGGCTGAGCAAAGCGGTAACATAGCCAAACAACGGTTTGCTGGGTAGCGTGGTTAGAGGCTGTATCATGGCGTATGAGAGGCTGACATATATGTGGTTGGAAGCGTGACATAGCGATAGCAACGAGACAACTAGCAAGCAAAGATAGTAGTGTTATCAAGGGTAATGATCATCTTGCCTGAAGTCTCTTCGGTAGGATAATAAGACTGTTCCTCAAACACGTTCTCAACCGGTTCCTCGAACTCGGACTCGTCTCCCAGTACTACCTAAAGGAAGAACAAGCACCGAAATAAACAAACAACCATGGCATAAATGCACAACGAAGATGATGCATGATCATTTAAAGACGCATGGCATGGCAAGGTGCAACAACCAGATACTACACATTAAGTGAAGCCCAATATGCAACGGGTTGCATGTTGACGAAACTCCACAACGATTATTTAGTTCGCTCCCATTTATGCTACTCATCAATATTAAATATTGACAATCATGGCAAGAAATGAATCATATTTAATCTACGCAGCTAGGCAATTTAAATGAGGCCGGAAACAACACTAAACAATTCCGGAAACTCCCCATATGTGAATTTTGAAATTGGTACTGTTCTGACCTAAACACAATTTTAAAGTTGTTTAACAGCAAAAGTAAGTTCAACATGTTAATCTACACATTTTTCTACCCCATTTACATATAAAGTTTATTTAATTCGGAGCTACGGCTAAAAAGCTATGAAATAAACCATTTTAGCATGTCATTATGCAAATTAATGCAAACATCAATTTTTAACATTTTTAACATGGATGAAAGTTGCATGTTGTGAAACTACATGAAATTCTATCCAAGTTACATATATGACATGTTTTATTTGGATGCATGGTTATTTCGTTATTAGCATTTTAAAAACAGTGGCATTTCTGCATTTATGCAATGCACTAGGAATTAGACAAATTGCAGCGAACAGAAAAAAAAAATATACGGGCCAAATCCAACGCAATGTGCAAGCCCAGCACTACTCTGGCCCATGCGCGCGTGTGTGTTGACAAAAGAAAAACAAACAGAGGCAAAAAGGGACGAGCTGGGTTTCGAACCCAGTACCCCAAGGATGTGTGCATGCGTGTCTAACCAGCTCGGCTAGCTGGGTGTTAGCGATACAGATAGCTCCCAGGCTCTTTTGAGCTATCTATCAACAGGTCGAGCTTGTCCATGGCCGCCCGGCGACAACCGACGACGACGACGGCGAGCAAAGGCGGCGGCTTCTGCAGCAGCAGAGTACCGGCGGGGGTGCGGAAACAGGCGAGGGAGGCTACGGTGGGGCGCGTGCGTGCTTGGGCTCGCTATGTGGGGCGGGTGAGCTAGATGCTCTCGGCCATGGTGTTGCGCGGTGATGCAGCGAGCGACGCGAAAGGCGAGCAGGCAAGGTGCGCGGGCATTGGATGTGGGGCGTGCGTGCTTGTGCTAAGAGGGTTCGTGAGAGCGTGCAAGGGATGAAGCAAGGCACGAGCTTGAGCTCGCTCTCCTGGTCGCCCATGGCAGACGAACACGGAGCAGCCCGGGTCGGCGACTACGACGGCAAAACCCACGGGGAGAGGAGATGGGGAGGAGCAGCGGCTCACCACGGTCCCGTGGGACTAGACGAAGAGGCCGGGGACGCAACGCGGAGGGCGAGGCGAGTCGCTGAACAGGGCGACGTCCTCGGTCCGTGAAGCAGAGGAAGCAGGGGAGGAAGAGGACGACGATGAACTTGGCGTTTCCGGCTCGGGGAGGACACGAAATGGAGTCACGGCGCCGCCGTGATGCGCATGTGGGAAGAAGGGGTCGACGACGAGCTTGCTATGCCGGAGGAGAGCTCGAGCACGAGATGGCCATGGGGTCGGGTGGCGGCGATGGGGCGAGGTGGAGCTAACCTTACCTAGCTGGCGGCGCGGAGGAGGAAAGGAGGAGGAAGGGGAAACCCTAGGGAGCCGCGGGGTGGCTTTATAGGAGGCCGGAGGTGTCGGGACGGAGCAGCGACACGCTCGGGCTCGGGGACCCCATGGCGTGGCTGGAGGTCGACGAAAAGGTGGGTGCGGGCTGCGCTGTAACCAGCGGCTGGCAGGTGGGGCCGGGCCGACCACGTGGCGATGGGCTAACGGGGGTGCGCGCGAGCGCGGGTGAGAAAAGGCGCGGGCAGGCTGCTGGGCTGCGTCTAGCGGGCTGCTACTGCTCCTCTATCCTCTGCCTCTCTTTCTTTTCTTCCAATTTCTTCAGACAGAAAAATAAGAAGGAAATGCACAGGGATATTGGGAAGGGGTGAGAGAGATATAAAAATATCTATGAACTCCTGGGAATATGTAGGATTTGAATAAATTGTCCTGGCATTATTTAAAGACAGAAAAATAAATCAAGTTTGAATTAAATTCAAACTTGAGCCATTTTTTAATCTGTCCAGAACATTCCCAAAAATGCTGAAATTTGGTGGAGAGGTGTATGAGGCATGGGATTGAGAATTTAGAAGTATAGTGGACATTAAATTGGGACATATTTATATCCACAAGGAATAATATGGAAAACAAGAAGGAGGAGAAGATGATGATGATCATGCATAGGTGAATCACATTGGCTTGAGAGGGAGATGGCAAGGTGGGAGGTTGGATGCACACAAGAACGCATGAAGCAAACACAAAATAAATGATGGGTGCAATGCACATAGCAACATACATGAAGATCATAATGCACAAAGTGAAATGAAATGCAATTCAAGCATGATGATGCAACAAATGATCATGGCAACATGGTTGAGGTTACAAAATAGGAAGAATCACACTCGGGGTGTTACAGACAACCAATGGAGTTAGGGTTCAGCGGCACTGGCCTACTTGTACCGACAGGTAGTTGGTTGGTTTGTTTTCACTTCATTTCTACATTACCAATGCAACCTTGTTGTTAAGTGAACCATGTTTTCTTTTATGTGCAGCTGGATGATGCTTGTTGCAGGATCTCAAGGGACGGATGTATTGGTGGTAATATGCTCCTACTTTCGGTATGGAGCTGGGAGCGCCTGCCGGTTGGACGCCCGAAGGATGTCAAGTACAATGCATGGGACGACAAAGACGACGAACTACGGCTCCCCACTTGGGCTTACAAGTGGGATGTGGTATCCGAGATGACGAACGATGGCAATCTCATGTACCGGCAGTACACCGCCGAGTTGGACACGATTACGGCTGAGCAGGTAAACGCGGACATTACATCACTAATTCGCATGCTTTTATGAAAACTGGACATCAATGTTGCGTTGTTGTGCTATGTTCCAGGTGGAATGGGAGCCATATGGCGCCAAGGATACACTCGGTAATGCACAAGAATTCATCCTGAATCCGATGCGCTTGAGGGATAGGCATCTTTGGCTTATGCGGTGCCCACTAATATGCAACTGGGCGGTTGAGTTTCACATGCCACATCGTGTGCATCGACAATTTGGTTTGTTCCAGCCTCACCCGCCGGAATGGGTGGACACCGACAAAGCACTTCACAGGTAAGAGAGAATGAACCGTGTGCACTTAGCATCGTCAGGTCGTTTCTAATAGTGCTAATGTTTGGTTTTTTACAATGCAGGTTGGATAGGAGAAGCCAGCGAAAGATCAAGGACTGGGACAAACATCATTCAAAGTATGTGACCATGTTCCATCTTAGTGTGGAGCAAGCTCAGACTTCTGCTGCAACCAAGCTTCGTGAGTTCTGCCCACTGGCGTTCAACAACTACCTTAAAGGGTTTCTTCAAAGTACTCAAGTTAAGATATGCAAGGCGGCATACCATGATGATATTTTGGAAGATCCCGCCGCCTTTGATGAGCTATCCAAGAACGAGTACAACAAACTTGTCAGGGAAGGGCACCGAGTCCCTAATGCTCCAGTGATGAACTATTTGGTAGGTCTTCCCCTCTGCGCTTTCCAGTTGGCCTTATTACACATCTTTGATTGCCTAACGTGTTTATGTCGTTCTCATCCACAGCGCAAACATATCAAAGAAGCAGCTGATGAAAGTCAGACTATTCTGGAGACAACCCCGATTGGAAAAGGCAAGGAGGAAGGTGCACTTCGAGCATTCATTAAGGTACATATCTCAATTGGGTGTCCATGTTACATATGTTGCTAAGTTTGATATCTCATACACTTGTCCTTGTTACAGCATCAGGGCCTGAGGTTAAGGCGGTTATCGAACCTTATCGGTTGCCGTGACCCAGAATATGCATAACCATCTTTGTCTAGGTCCGGTACACCATCTAATCCCTCAACTGACCATGGGGCTCATCTGGAGGACGAGACTACCTCGACAGCTCATCTGGAGGATGAGGGTGTGCTCACCCAAGCGGTATGGCAATAGCACATATTCATCTTTTTGATGTATTTCTCACTTTATTATGACGCACGGTCTTTACCATATCGTTTGTTTTTATGATAGCTTGATGTTGATGATGACATGACATTGGAGGATTATCAAGTTCGGTCCGCATACATGTTGAAGCCTAGGAGGAAGTTCAAACGGTTCACGCCCGACGACTTCACCACCAAAGGCAAGAGGGTGGTCAAAGGGAGCTCGCGGATGGCAAGCTTAGATGGTGAGGCGGAGGAGGAGGAAGAGGAGGCACAACATCCGGTTCGTCCTTCCATGAGGAAGAAGATAGCCACCAAGAGGGGAAGAGGCGCCAAGAACATGGGCGGAAGGAACTAGTCGTCGTTGTTTCCTTAAGAAACTGAACTAATCGTCATTTTATTTGGTTGATGAACTTGTGAGGTTATGTAAGATGTTGAGAGGATGTTGATGAACTCTTAGTAATGTGCTACTTGTGTTTGAAGTGATGTTGAACTTGAAGTGATGTTGAAATTGTCAATGTATGACCAAACTGCTTTATGTGAGATCCATGTTATATATTATCAATACAAATATTAGATGAAAAAGAAATGAACAGAAAATCTGTTGTTTCTGCAGTGAACAGAAGCGTGACGCCTTTGGCTCAGGCGCTGCACTACACAGTGCAACGCCTAGGCGTCAGGCGTCACACTGTGTAGTGCAGCGCCTGACACCTAGGCGTTGCACATCTGGATATCATGTCCAGAGAGCAACAAAAAGGTTCCAGTAGGTTTTCCTCTAAAATTTTGTCTAAGTGTGGGTCCAACGCCTTTGGCTCAGGCGCTGCACTACACAGTGCGACGCCTAGGCGTCAGACGTCACACTCTGTAGTGCAGTGCCTAAGGCAAAGGCGTTGCACCCACACTTAAACAAAATTTTGGAGGAAAACCTACTGGAACCTTTCTGTTGCTGATATCCAGATGTGCAACGCCTAGGTGTCAGGCGTCACACTGTGTAGTGCAGCGCCTTACGCCTTGGCGTTGCACACCTGGATATCAGCTGCATAAAGGTTCCAGTAGGTTTTCGTCCAAAATTTTGTCTAAGTACGGGTGCAACGCCTTTCGCTGAGGCGCTGCACTGCACAATGCAACGCCTTAGGTCCACGCGTCACACTGTGTAGTGCAGTGCCTTGCCCTCAGGCGCTGCACGGTTGGCTTTTTTAGAAAACTGAAAAAAATACATTTTGAGGTTCAAATCCTATATCAAAAATCACATAGCACAAATACACATAGAATAGTCCACAACACATAGCACAAATACACATAGAGTAGTCCATACCACATATTAGTAGACATAGAGGAGTCATAGCACATCGTAGTAGACTTACAAGAGTCATAGCACATGGAGGAGTCCATAGGACATACTAGAACACATAGAGGAGGTTGGCGGACATAGAAGTACACATAGAAGAGTGATAGCACATAATACTACAAACTTTGGTCGACAACCAAATCGAAGATCATAGTGTAGTAGACAACAAGGTCACATTGCTCTATTGTGTCGAGCAAGGTCCCTTTCCCTTCTTCTTCTTCCTCTCCTCTTCTTCTTCCTCCTCCCTTTTCCTTATGAGATGATACTCATGAACCACCTTCTCTATGAATAGCTTATGCTCCCTCTCTTTCCTTTCCTTCTCAAAAACCCAAAGTTTCTTGCATTTTTCTTCAAAATCCTTTTGCCGTTGTGCAGCTGCCTTCTCACATGCAATCCTCAACTTGTCCCTCCTCGTGATCTTCTCAAATATCCCTCTCTCTTTTTCCTTCATCTTCTCTTCGAACTCATGTTGCTTCTTCTTCTCTAGTGCGGTTGCATCCTCCTCTCTCAGCTTCCTCGCAGCCTTCTCCCACCACCTCGCCATCTCACCTTCCCCATCCTTCTCCTCCACCCCCTTCATTGTTGGTTTGTTGGGTTGAGAAGCCGCCATACCTATAAAAATTAGAACATAATAGTTAGTAAGGACAAGAAGAACATATTAAAAAACATGTAAATTGCAAAATAATAGTTAGTAAGGACAAGAACAAAGTATGAAAAACATGTATACTGCAACAAAATAGGTAGTAAGCCACGTACGGAAAAGGTCCATCTAGGAATCCAAACATTCCTCTACCACCACCTTGGCCGAGACCACCACCAAGGCCAAGTCCACCACCACGGCCTCTACCACCGCCAAGTCCAAGACCACCACCACGGCCTCTACCACCACCACGGCCTCTTGTAAGACCTAGTTGCCTCCCTCTTTGTTGCCTAGTTCCTCGTTGGCTTGCCCCTTGTTGGCTACTACTTGGTTGGTTTGGCACTTGTTGACTAGCACTTGCTTGGCTACCACTTGCTTGGCTTGGCCCTCGTTGTGTATGACCATGTTTACTACTATTTGCTTGGGTTGGCTCTCGTTGGCTAGGAACTTGTGTATCTCCTTGTTGGCTTGTGCTTGCATCATTTTTCTTTGATCTCTTTCTTGGTTTGGTACAAGTTCTTGTGTTGTGTCCCCCACCTTTGCAGTCACCACAACGGGATCTCTCACGAAGCTCTTGGAATTGGCCGTTGCCCGATTCTCGACCGCCACCATGGCCCCATCCGTCCATGTCACCTCTAAAACGCTTTGTCTTACGTCTTCCCCGTTTAACGACCTTCAATTCCGGATCGGGCCATGGTTGAACTCCATGGTACTCCGGCCATTGTGATTGGTCAAAGTATGGGTGAAATCGGGGAGCCCATGTATTCTTAACCGTCATGATTGAGAACTCGGACTCCCTCACGGTAAGCGGGTGATTGACGTCCACATTCCTAACGTGAGCTGCAGTATACAAGTGCGAGCATGGAAGATGAAGCAACAATGGCCTCTGGCAAGAGCAATCACACCGTGTTAGGGAGACCTTGAAAGCCCGTCCTCCGTGTTGGCGGCCATCGTTTGTGGTTCCTCCTGGCTCTTTCACTTCGAACAACCAATCGTCGTTGTTATATAATATAGCTTCTTGGGAGTCCGCCTTCTGTGATTGAAATTCCAACCATTCATCAACCTTTGGTGGGAACTTATACTTGTACTTCTTCTTGTTCTCACCCATAATCTGCTTATCCATTTCCATTGAGTGCTTTAGAAAGTACGCATTCATCTTGTCGAATGTGTATTGAACTATTGCCGTCACGGGTAATGCACGTACACCCTTGAGCACCCTATTGAAGCATTCGGCCATGTTGCTTGTCATTTGACCATACCTCCGGCCATCTTCATCAAAAGCACGTGCCCACTTATTCCTTTCTTGAATGTTCCTATTGAGAAACTCAAGACCCCCGGGATCAAGTTTTTTGTGTGTGAGCAATTTGTTGTACAAGTTGGCGAACCGCTTGTCGGAGAAAGGGAGACAATAATCTTGAAGATCATCGGCCAACTCCTTAAGGCCACATGCCCTATAGAAGTTTGAACAAAAGTGCCTCATGTACCATCGATGGTGCAACGGAGCATGCCCGGGAATGTCAATGTCCATCGCGTTAAGAATTCCTTGATGGCGATCCGATATGGCACAAATTTCCCTTTGAGCCGGTAATACCTTGGTTCTCAAAAGACGCAAGAACCACTCCCAGTTATCATTGTTCTCCACCTCAACCAAAACAAAAGCCAAAGGCAACACCCGGTTATTGGCATCACTTGCTATTGCAACCAACAAGGTGCCCTTGTATTGTCCGGTCAAGAACGTGCCATCAACGGCGATGACCGGCCGACAGTGTTCGAAAGCCCTCATGCATTGCTCGAACGCCCAAAATGCACGGCCAAATACTCGCACGGTCCTTTCATCGTGAATCGTTGTTTTTTGCCCATGAGGCTCGACCACGTGAACCATGCCCGGGTTAGTGGCGGCCATAGCTAACAACAACCTAGGGATTTGGTTATATGCTTCCTCCCAATTACCATACAACATCTTGAATGCGGCTTGCTTCGCCTTCCATGCCTTGCCGTATTTCACCTTGTAATGAAAGACGGCTTTCACAAGGTCCATGACGCTCTGAATGCTCATGATTGGAATTGTGGATATTGTGTTGGAAAGCCTGTAAGCGATGAACTCGGACGTGAGTTGTCTATGGTCTTGGGACACAATCTTGCCATCCACCTTCTTGCCTCTGCACATGTGACTTGGTACACAACTAACTATGTGCCAAGTGGGCCCTCCTTTCCATGGTCTTGCACGCACAATCCATGGACATCGGTCAGCCTAACATGCAACCGTGTAACGCACATTGACGTCCGAGTGAACCACCTTGTGTGGACGATAATGCGTGACCGAGTAGTTGTCGAGCCACATCTTCAATTCCAAGAAGGTTCCGAATTTCGACCCGGGAGAAATCCTGTTCTTGCCGTCTTCCAAATCCCGGTGAGAAGATGGCCTAACTCCAATACATACACCTTTGCCACCGTCCACCACGGCTTCATCCGCGAGACTAACATCCTTGAACAATGGTGTCCGATGATCCCGCCCGAATACCTTCTCGAAAGCTTCGGCCTCCTTCACCGTGAACCCCTCCTCATCAACTTCTTCATTGGGACCTTCGTCATCCGACTCCGATGCATAGCCACGGGAATAATGGATGGAATGGTCCATTGTCTCTTGCACATGATATTTGTCGAGATCACCCACATTGTTGTCATGGAGATCAACTTCATTGTCATCGTCCTCATACTCATCATTCTCCTCTTGCAAAGCTTCATTTTGGTTGTTTGTAATCGGGCTCAATGTTGGCCTCACTTGTTGACTCAAAGGAGGTTCACTCATTTCATCTTCGTTCATGGGTGGGGGACTACTAGCAACCAACGGGGAGGCGTTCTGGTTCAAGTCCAAATGCAAACTAGACTCAACCTTCTTAGTTGCAAATAACTCAAGAGCCTTGTCTAGTGATTCGGCCACCGTCTCCTTGTATGCAACCCAACGTTGCTCGGAGTTCACACGCATGGTCTTCCAACGGATGTGCATTCCAAAACTCCACATTATGCCTTCCCTCCAACTCAACGATATCACTTGGGTCCATCCAATTCAAATCTTTTCTCACTTGTTCCAAGACCTCGGCATAGCTAGGACTACTCTCAAACACCATGTCAAGCTCATCCGGGTCCGGTTCAATATTGCCTTTCAAACATGCGTCTTTGTCCACATGATGAACATAAACACATGTTCTTCCCATCCCTAGAATAATTAAAACAACACAACGTAACATAGATTCCATAAGTACTCATCCGAAGATTAACACAAAATACAAAGTCCTAACATGTATATGAAACAATAACCATAAGCATAACCCTGACATACTAACAACCCTAACCCTAACCCCAACATAACAACACCCATAACCCTAACCCTAACATACTAAGAAGCCTAACCCTAGCAAATTGGCAAACAAACATCTCATATCTCCATACAAATTTCAACATCCATAAAAAACTAGGGTTTCCCCAAACTAGCAACAAATGAGCAAATGTGTGACATCCTGGTTTTCGCTCCTTGTTTTTTTTCCTTCGCGGGATTTGGCTCCCGTCTTTTTTCGATGTTATCGGATTTTCTCTCGCTCTTGGGTATATGAAGATGGTCATTTAGCCTTGCCTTTCCTATCCAACCAGAGATTCTCCCTAGTCCAACCTTGCCACCCAAGATATTTTCTCAGGATTTTGCCGCCGAAACCCTACTCTCCGGTTTACCGGAAGGGAAACCCAATTCCTTCCGTTACAAAGGAACCCCAATTTCTTTTGATCTTTTGCCTCCCAAATTTTTCCCAGTGATCATCCTATCTTTTTAAACCATGGATATGTAAAAATATTGCCAAGTCATTTGCAATACTTTTCATTTAAAATTAATTCCTTTTTCTGCCAGTTAAAGGAATTAAATCCAGGAAAATATCTATCCATCTCCAAAGTTCATGAAAACTTGTGGAGATATTCTTTGTGATCATGTTGAGCTCTCATAAAAATATTGGCCATAATAAAATAAGGAAAATTGCCTTTTCCTATTTAAAGCCAATATTGCAATTTGGGCACTTTCCAAAGGAGCTACCATTTTGGTAGCCAGGAGAAATCCCAAATAATTTGTGGAGCTTCTCATATCCATATCTTCACCATTTCCATCAAGAACCCAAGTTACATAGTTCAAATTTTGAGCACATCTTCCAATTCTTGTTTCTGGACTTATTCTGAGGTTGTGAAGCAACTATATTTTATATTGCTTCAAAATTCTCAAATTAATCCAGGACCTCACATTCCCTATATGATGTGACTATGCAAAAATCCACATCATTTCATCTAGCCAATTTCTCCCAAAAATTCCATCAAGTTTCTGTCCAGATTCTAGCTCTGTGAAGGAAGTACCATTTTGGCATTTCCAAATGAGCTGAAATTTTTCCAGTACCTCCATATATCCAAATCATAACCCTACATAAAAATTCAGTTCATTTCATCACGCCAAATGAGTGCAGCTTCAAAGTAAAGTTTCTGGACTAAATTTGGCATTGCAAAGGAAGTCTATGCAAACTTGGTCCAAATGGCCTCAAATTCTGCAAGCATCTACTCCTTCCTACCCTATCTCATTGTGACAAAGATCCATCTCCATTTCTCCATCCATTTCTCTAGAAAATTCTAGCCAATTTTGCTGTCAGAACCTGTTTCTGCAAGTACCACTCACTTCAGAGCCACCTAGCTGGTTCTAGCCACTTCTTTCTTCTATTTGAGCAACGAGAGACTTGTTGGACAAGCTTGGACATGCAGGAGCCTTCCAGAGCAAGCCATGCACGTGGTGACCGCGTGGACAGCAGGCAGAAACGGCGCTCTGCGCACTGTTCGCGTCGGCCAGCTCACTCCGGCCAATTCTGGCTTGTCCGAGCATGTCTCATGGCTCCGCGGTGTCCACCTGCCCCTTTCTAGGCCCTTCTCCCCTCCGATTTCTTCTTCCTCGCGCCACGGTGGTCGCCGCCGCAGCACTGTCCGCCCGTGATCCGCCGTGTCCTCTTCTCCCGTTGGCCTCTTCTTCCTCGAGCTGTCGCCTCCCTCTGCCCCTCGCCAGGTCGGCCGCTCCCCGACGCCCGCAGCCAGCCAGCCACGCCACCCTCAAGCTCCAGTGCGCGGATAAGCCAGCCACGGCGGCCGCGCTTATCCGGCGAGCTCCCTCGCCTATAAATAGGCCGCTCCCGAGTCCCTCGAGCTCACCAGCCCCTCTCCACCCTCCTAGAGCTCCGCCCCTTCACTCAACCAAGCTCGAGGATCCCTCCTCGCTCCGCACTGCCGCCATGGTCGCCACCCGTCCACGCTTAAATTCTTCTCACCCGAGCCTCCCCTGCTCCTCCTGCACCACCGGAAGACCACCACCACCATCGCGGCACCACCCCGCCTCCTTTTTGCTCCGGGGATGCCCGTGGCCTCGGGCCCGATCTCACCAGCGCCGCCGTCCGCTGCGGTCGGCGTCCCGCCCGCTTTCGAGCACCCCGGCACCAGTGAGTTACATGGATGGATGCTGCTCGCTGTCCTGAGCACGCCCATGTGCCGGGCGTCGCAAACGGTGGCCGGTGGCGCTGGCAATCGTCGGCCGACGCCGCCTCTATTCCTCTGGTCAGCGCACGCGAGGAAGGAGGCGACCCTACCAGTGGGGACCCTTCGTCAGCGGCTCAGCCTCCCTCCGTTTTTTTAGGGAGCAGCAGCGAGGTGGGCCGCCCAGCAACCGCAGTGGCTGCATGGCTCAGCCAGCGCCCCGGGCTCCAGCCGCTTTCGGCCCGTATAGCCCAAGTGCACAGTGCACTTTCCCCTTTTTCGGCAGAAAATCAGCCAGGGACCCGAAAGTGAATAGTTTATTTACAGGAAGGTCCCTCCTACTTCAACCCCTCACATCTTTTCGCTCGTGACTCCGAATCAGGTAAATCCAACGCCCACGGTTTCTATTCGTCGAGCCTGTTCCGATGGTATCATTTTCATAATGTTTCCACACTGTGAAAATGACCATTTTGCCCTTGCCCTTCTATCAGCCCCTCCGAGAGAGAATCTTTTCCGGCGAATTCTTCCGCGAGGTGATCGCACTTCTTCCGGAGTACTCCTTCACCCCCCAGGCAAGCCGACCATCTGATATATGCCCTAAAGCATTGCTCTATGTTATTCTTGCGTGTTTACTTAATGAATATGCCTGTGCTAGAAATAATTAAACTCCTGCTAGTTGAACTTGCTATTTTCCTTACTCGTTAATGCTCGTCATGTTATTGCACTAGTGACTCGTATGTAACAATATGGAGATAGGTTGTTATGTTTTCATCGTGCATTATTGTGGTTATCGTAATGATTAAGAAATGTGACTTAATAATGACAACCTCCTCCGTCGGCTGGATCGAGTCATAGTGCCACCTATCCAGACTTATCCGTGCAGCCACATTTGCCGATATGGGACGGCCTTGACTTGGTCTAACCTTGTGCTCTTTTACCGGTACCACCAAAGAGGGAAGGTTATGCGCGCGTGCTACCCTGGCCGGGTAGGCGGCGATAACCTTGTGAGCCCAGTTGAGTTATTTGCCGGCGTCCCCGTTTGGGACAGTTTAGTTGGCCACGACGGTGGCAGGTGTCACGGGGTGACATAGGGGCCACCCAGGACATGACCCTGGGAGGGTATGATTGTCGGTGGTATGGTAGAGGAGTCACGGGTTAGGCAAGTTTTGTTGGAGCAGCACCGGTCCACCCGAATGGGAACATGTACTAAAGTACGAGGCCAGGAGCTCCATGGTGTGGGTAAAGTGTGCAACCTCTGCAGAGTGTAAATCTATTCGAATAGCCGCGTCCTCGGTCATGGACAGTTCGAATTAGGCCACTATTTGGTCTTTGTCGAGTCTGGAGGAACAAACCATATGACGTTAATAATGAACCAGAGAATGGTAAGGTTTGTCTGGCTTGCAGTACCGATACAGGGACATCCGATAATGCCAGAAGTATGAATGTTAGCCATGCGATGACTATGAGATGAGCGGTCGGATGACCGCAAAGTTTGGATCGGATTTGGATCATGAGGATATTCGGAGTATGGATTATTTACTTGATATGCTATACTTTACTCCAGTAGTTGTCATGCTAGATAATCCTGCTATGACATAATGATTAATGCTGCTAGATGTTTAATCTTGCTAGATAATCTTGTTATAACATAATAGTTAATATTGTTAAGATAACAAATGCATGCTTGAATGCCATGGATTGCATTGCTTGGTGTATATGTTGGTTTTGTTTGCTTGCGAGTACATTCAAAAGTACTCAGCGGCCTTCAATGTGGCCAGGTTCACCTAAGGATTCAACGTCCACTAGCGAGGAGCCGGAGTGTTCGCGGGTTAGAAGAGTAACCCAGTCAGATCCCTGTGGATTGGAGCCGCACCAAGACCATGCTGCCTTAGATAGAGCTTTTCCGCCGCCATCACCCTTGTAAATTATCATGTAAGACTGATATATCCATTAATAGAAATGTCTGTGTTCATGATACTTGTTGTAAAAGCACATGCCAGAGTGATTTTCCTGGGCTGGTGTGTGCGGTAACCGTCTGGCTACAGTGGTATTCAGGCAGGGCGCCACAACGGATGGTATCCGAGCCATGCTGACTGTAGGTTACTCTAGCCAGACTTCATTGCCTCTTGACCAGTACAAAGCCCAGATGGATTTCAGCCATGTTTGCTAGACAGGCACGGCTACTATTGATCATAAGGCAATCCCATAGGGTTTGGCTCCATCAGACCCCCAACTCTCGTGGCCTTGCCTCCGGTGGGAAAAGTCCGCACGAGGCAACGACCCGTGAGCCCTGAACACCTAGGTAAACCAGATATTCCCACCTTGCTTGCTAACCATGGCATTTCTCTCCTCAAATCCAGTTTCCTTTGGGAAACGCTTACAAATTCCATCTTTCCCCGACAACCCTAGGATCGTTGACCAAGCCACTTTGGCTATGGTCGTTTGTCAAGTTGGATGTTCCCTAAGGAAGTAGTAGGAGCTTAACCCCAATTGCTACCAGGAGCATTGTGTGGTTTTGCTTCTAAATTCTTAGAGGTACATCGAGTGCGCTATAATAGTTATACTAGTGAATCTTTGGCCACATGTGTAAGTTCCGCAAAATTTGAGCTTTATTTGCTTTTTGGTTTTCGCGGTTCTTGCTTCTTTTCTCGTTTCCGTGCTGTCGCTCTGACTGGATCCATCAGCAAGTGGCGACAAGAAGACCAACATACAACTTGGATAATACCCAATAATCCAAATTCAGTAAGAGTCAAGCCAAGCCAACTGCATGATATTCAGAACAGCAACCCCAGAGCTACCAAGTGAAGAATGGATCAGAGGCAGAATTGGCGTGCAACCGACAAGGCCAGAATATACCGAGGAAGTTTGCCTCAGAACAGATCACATCTGAGAAGTAGTCAGATGAGTTGTCAGCAATGGACATCCGAAGGGACAAATTATTCCATCCTCGGTACAAGGATTATTTTGGTGAGTGCAGTGAACCTTGAGTTTTTCACATTGGACTCAAGAATCATTTATTTCCCACAGAAGACATATTCCAAGAAGGTGAATGTGACGAGAGCAACAACAACACTCTGGTATGTGGATACACATTTCAAAGCATATTTTGGAATTTACTGGTACACATACAAAATTTTCTGGGCATGATGAACACGGTCTGTGAGAAACATGGTGAGCTCACGGTTGCCCAGAATCAATGAGAATTTCACATGCCTGGAAGCTCAGCCAAATCAAATGGAATTATCCGCTAATTGCTTATTATCGGCACACCTCTGGATTAATTATCAACACGAAGACGGCAACCGTTGCAGTGATCAGACCAGCAGAAGGACTAGCGGTGTGCATGACCCATGGAATATCTCCAGACAAGGTATGGACTATACCAAGTTTTGGCTCTGCTATGGGAAAATTCCGGATACTCCAGAAGGAAGCCAGAATCGGCCACAGGTCCGACTGCGTATCACAGTGCAAGGTTTTTGGTACAAGGAATCCAGCCTTCCTCCGTAAGCTATCAAGAGGAGCTTACGGCGCAAGGCTACCAATCTTCCTTGCTACGCTACTAAGGGGAAAATCTTCTGGGGTACGGCACTCCAATCTTCCTCAGCCCGCTACCACGGAAAGCTTCCGGCATAAGGCACTCAACTTTCCCCAGTAAGCAACCTAAGGGGAAACTTCTGAGGTATGATACCCAGCCTTCTTCAGCACACTACCGTGGCAGAAGCTTCGAGCATAAGGAATTCAACCTTCTTCGACACGCCATCGTGCCCACAACAATCTCGCTAGAAGCACGAACTAGTCCCGACACACGTCCACCTCAGAACTTAGTAGGTATGAAAGGATTTGTCCTACCTTTGCATATGTTGTGAGCATGCAGTCCAGTGGATCAGTTCATGCGAGCCACTCATACACGGGAATGACTGTGTTCCGAGAAACATCGGCCCCATAGTTCAAAGAAGGATATGAACACAGCAATCCCTACGAGATATGCAAGAGTAAGTTGTGAGTACAAGCCCAGCAAGCTGGGATGTGACCAAGGATCCGTGTTGGCAGGTCATGACAAGTTTCCCAAAAGGAACCCCCAAGAACAATGAAGTTTCGGACAAACCACCTTCATGATGGTCAATAAAATGAAATTTCACAGACAAGGTGATATTATCAATCTTTGTCAGACTCTTGCATATGCGGCCACAACAATGCACTACTTGCGGTTACAAGTGAGCTTGCCGCATTCATCCTGAATACGGGCCAAGATAAGAGGCTATGATCCGAAAGATACACCGGATGCTAGCCATATTATGTTCATCACGATGGTTATAACAAGGACTACAGAGGCTATATATGGCAGAGCCACCTCAGAGATTACCGTCTATGATTACTTTGTGATCGTGCCCGACATTTCAGTTGGGAACCTCCTGAGAACGAAGTCAGAATGCAAGTGACAGGAAGAAAGCATCCGTATAGAACCCACAACCAGATTGAGCATTCTGACAAGGCAAAAGAGAGCCACTCCTAGCCACTCCAGGCCATACGAGCACGTGAGTCCGGTACACAGAAGGAATGTCTCGCCCTTGGCAGTCGGTGTACGAAGTATCGCAATAAAACCCGAAGCAGCTAGTCCCAGGCCATGGAAACCAGACTATTTGTCGATACTCGGAGCTACCCACCAACCCCAGCCAACAAACTACCAGCACAAAAGGTACAGCTGACCGGAAAGAGAAGGATTCAATACAGCCGTTTGAGAAAACAGCACCTGAGCCATCAAAAGAGGCAGTTAAAAGGACCAGCAAATCAATGAAGACAAGACAGTTGATGGATCCAAGTCGCACATAGGTAAGTCCCCCTTAGCCGGGAGGTAAGCTCGGAAATCTCGAGGACGAGATTTTCTTAAGGGGGGTAGGTTTGTGACACCCTGGTTTTCGCTCCTTGTTTTTTTTCCTTCGCGGGATTTGGCTCCCGTCTTTTTTCGATGTTATCGGATTTTCTCTCGCTCTTGGGTATATGAAGATGGCCATTTAGCCTTGCCTTTCCTATCCAACCAGAGATTCTTCCTAGTCCAACCTTGCCACCCAAGATATTTTCTCAGGGTTTTGCCGCCGAAACCCTACTCTCCGGTGTACCGGAAGGGAAACCCTAATTCCTTCCGTTACAAAGGAACCCCAATTTCTTTTGATCTTTTGCCTCCCAAATTTTTCCCAGTGATCATCCTATCTTTTTAAACCATGGATATGTAAAAATATTGCCAAGTCATTTGCAATATTTTTCATTTAAAATTAATTCCTGTTTTTGCCAGTTAAAGAAATTAAATCCAGGAAAATATCTATCCATCTCCAAAGTTCATGAAAACTTGTGGAGATATTCTTTGTGATCATGTTGAGGTCTCATAAAAATATTGGCCATAATTAAATAAGGAAAATTGTCTTTTCCTATTTAAAGCCAATATTGCAATTTGGGCACTTTCCAAAGGAGCTACCATTTTGGTAGCCATGAAAAATCCCAAATAATTTTTGGAGCTTCTCATATCCATATATTCACCATTTCCATCAAGAACCCAAGTTTCATAGTTCAAATTTTGAGCACATCTTCCAATTCTTGTTTCTGGACTTATTCTGAGGTTGTGAAGAAACTATATTTTACGTTGCTTCAAAAATTCTCAAATTAATCCAGGACCTCACATTCCCTATATGATGTGACTATGCAAAAATCCACATCATTTCATCTAGCCAATTTCTCCCAAAAATTCCATCAAGTTTCTGTCCAGATTCTAGCTCTGTGAAGGAAGTACCATTTTGGCATTTCCAAATGAGCTGAAATTTTTCCAGTTCCTCCATATATCCAAATCATCACCCTACACAAAAATTCAGTTCATTTCATGAAGCCAAATGAGTGAAGCTTCAAAGTAAAGTTTCTGGACCAAATTTGGCATTGCAAAGGAAGTCTATGCAAACTTGGTCCAAATGGCCTCAAATTCTGCAAGCATCTACTCCTTCCTACCCTATCTCATTGTGACAAAGATCCATCTCCATTTCTCCATCCATTTCTCTAGAAAATTCCAGCCAATTTTGCTGTCAGAACCTGTTTCTGCAAGTACCACTCACCTCAGAGCCACCTAGCTGGTTCTAGCCACTTCATTCATCTATTTGAGCAACGAGAGACTTGTTGGACAAGCTTCAACATGCAGGAGCCTTCCAGAGCAAGCCATGCGCGTGGTGACCGCGTGGACTGCAGGCAGAAACGACGCTCTGCGCACTGTTCGCGTCGGCCAGCTCGCTCCGGCCAATTCTAGCTTGTCCGAGCATGTCTCATTGCTCCGCGGCGTCCACCTGCCCCTTTCTAGGCCCTTCTCCCCTCCGATTTCTTCTTCCTCGCGCCACGGCGTTCGCCGCCGCAGCACTGTCCGCCCGTGATCCGCCATGTCCTCTTCTCCCGTTGGCCTCTTCTTCCTCGAGCTGTCGCCTCCCTCTGCCCCTCATCAGGTCGGCCGCTCCCCGACGCCCGCAGCCAGCCAGCCACGCCACCCTCAAGCTCCAGTGCGCGGATAAGCCAGCCACGACGGCTGAGCTTATCCGGCGAGCTCCCTCGCCTATAAATAGGCCGCTCCCGAGTCCCTCGAGCTCACCAGCCCCTCTCCACCCTCCTAGAGCTCCGCCCCTTCACTCAACCAAGCTCGGGGATCCCTCCTCGCTCCGCACTGCAGCCATGGCCACTGCCCGTCCGCGCTTAAATTCTTCTCACCCGAGCCTCCCCTGCTCCTCCAGCACCACCGGAAGACCACCACCACCATCGCGGCACCACCCCCGTCTCCTTTTTGCTCCAGCGATGCCCGTGGCCTCGGGCCCGATCTCACCAGCGCCGCCGTCCGCTGCGGCCGGCGTCCCGCCCGCTTCCGAGCACCCCGGCACCCGTGAGTTACATGGATGGATGCTGCTCGCTGTCCTGAGCACGCCCATGTGCCGGGCGTCGCAAACGGTGGCCGGTGGCGCTGGCAATCGCCGGCTGACGTCGCCTTTGTTCCTCTGGTCAGCACGCGCGAGGAAGGAGGCGACCCTGCCAGTGGGGCCCCTTCGTCAGCGGCTCAGCCTCCCTCCGTTTTTTTAGGGAGCAGCAGCGAGGTGGGCCGGCCCAGCAATCGCAGTGGCTGCATGGCTCAGCCAGCGCCCCGGGCTCCAGCCGCTTTCGGCCCGTATAGCCCAAGTGCACAGTGCACTTTCCCCTTTTTCGGCAGAAAATCAGCCAGGGACCCGAAAGTAAATAGTTTATTTATAGGAAGGTCCCTCCCACTTCAACCCCTCACATCTTTTCGCTCGTGACTCCGAATCAGGTAAATCCAACGCCCACGGTTTCTATTCATCGAGCCCGTTCCGATGGTATCATTTTCATAATGTTTCCACACTGTGAAAATGACCATTTTGCCCTTGCCCTTCTATCATCCCTTCCGAGAGAGAATCTTTTCCGGCGAATTCTTCTGCGAGGTGATCGCACTTCTTCCGGAGTACTCCTTCACCCCCCCCAGGCAAGCCGACCATCTGATATATGCCCTAAAGCATTGCTCTATGTTATTCTTGCGTATTTAATTAATGAATATGCCTGCGCTAGAAATAATTAAACTCCTGTTAGTTGAACTTGCTATTTTCCTTACTCGTTAATGCTCGTCATGTTATTGCACTAGTGACTCGTATGTAACAATATGGAGATAGGTTGTTATGTTTTCATCGTGCATTATTGTGGTTATCGCAATGATTAAGAAATGTGACTTAATAATGACAACCTCCTCCGTCGGCTGGATCGAGTCATAGTGCCACCTATCCGGACTTATCCGTGCAGCCACATTTGCCGGTATGGGACGGCCTTGACTTGGTCTAACCTTGTGCTCTTTTACCGGTACCACCAAAGAGGGAAGATTATGCGCGCATGCTACCCTGGCCCGGTAGGCGGCGATAACCTTGTGAGCCCAGTTGAGTTATTTGCCGGCGTCCCCGTTTGGGACAGTTTAGTTGGCCACAACAGTGGCAGGTGTCACGGGGTGACATAGGGGCCACCCAGGACATGACCCTGGGAGGGTATGATTGTCGGTGGTACGGTAGAGGAGTCACGGGTCAGGCAAGTTTCGTTGGAGCAGCACCGGTCCACCCGAATGGGAACATGTACTAAAGTACGAGGCCAGGAGCTCCATGGTGTGGGTAAAGTGCGCAACCTCTGCAGAGTGTAAATCTATTCGAATAGGCGCGTCCTCGGTCATGGACAGTTCGTATTAGGCCACTATTTGGTCTTTGTCAAGTCTGGAGGAACAAACCATATGACGTTAATAATGAACCAGAGAATGGTAAGGTTTGTCTGGCTTGCAGTACCGATACAGGGACATCCGATAATGCCAGAAGTATGAATGTTAGCCATGCGATGACTATGAGATGAGCGGTCGGATGACCGCAAAGTTTGGATCGGATTTGGATCATGAGGATATTCGGAGTATGGATTATTTACTTGATATGCTATACTTTACTCCAGTAGTTGTCATGCTAGATAATCCTGCTATGACATAATGATTAATGCTGCTAGATGTTTAATCTTGCTAGATAATCTTGTTATAACAGAATAGTTAATACAGTTAAGATAACAAATGCATGCTTGAATGCCATGGATTGCATTGCTTGGTGTATATGTTGGTTTGGTTTGCTTGCGAGTACATTCAAAAGTACTCAGCGGCCTTCAATGTGGCCAGGTTCACCTAAGGATTCAACGTCCACTAGCGAGGAGCCGGAGTGTTCGCGGGCTAGAAGAGTAACCCAGTCAGATCCCTGTGGATTGGAGCCGCA
Source organism: Elymus sibiricus (assembly GCA_039707655.1). Taxonomy (NCBI): domain Eukaryota; kingdom Viridiplantae; phylum Streptophyta; class Magnoliopsida; order Poales; family Poaceae; genus Elymus; species Elymus sibiricus. Next base: position 354,063,012 of record CM077664.1, read on the forward strand.
CCAAGACCATGCTACCTTAGATAGAGCTTTTCCGCTACCATCACCCTTGTAAATTATCATGTAAGACTGATATATCCATTAATAGAAATGTCTGTGTTCATGATACTTGTTGTAAAAGCACATGCCAGAGTGATTTTCCTGGGCTGGTGTGTGCGGTGACCGTCTGGCTACAGTGGTATTCAGGCGGGGCGCCACAACGGATGGCATCCGAGCCATGCTGACTGTAGGTTACTCTAGCCAGACTTCATTGCCTCTTGACCAGTAGAAAGCCCAGATGGATTTCAGCCATGTTTGCCAGACAGGCACGGCTACTATTGATCATAAGGCAATCCCATAGGTTTTGGCTCCATCAGACCCCAACTCTCGTGGCCTTGCCTCCGGTGGGAAAAGTCTGCACCAGGCAACGACCTGTGAGCCCTGAACCCCTAGGTAAACCAGATATTCCCACCTTGCTTGCTAACCATGGCATTTCTCTCCTCAAATCCAGTTTCCTTTGGGAAACGCTTACAAATTCCATCTTTCCCCAACAACCCTAGGATCGTTGACCAAGCCACTTTGGCTATGGTCGTTTGTCGAGTTGGATGTTCCCTAAGGAAGTGGTAGGAGCTTGACCCCAATTGCTACCAGGAGCATTGTGTGGTTTTGCTTCTAAATTCTTAGAGGTACATCGAGTGCGCTATAATAGTTATACTAGTGAATATTTGGCCACATGGGTAAGGTCCGCAAAATTTGAGCTTTATTTGCTTTTTGGTTTTCGCGGTTCTTGCTTCTTTTCTCGTTTCCGTGTTGTCGCTCCGACTGGATCCATCAGCAAGTGGCGACAAGAAGACCAACATACAACTTGGATAATACCCAATAATCCAAATTCAGTAAGAGTCAAGCCAAGCCAACTGCATGATATTCAGAACAGCAACCCCAGAGCTACCAAGTGAAGAATGGATCAGAGGTAGAATTGGCGTGCAACCGACAAGGCCAGAATATACCGAGGAAGTTTGCCTCAGAACAGATCACATCTGAGAAGAAGTCAGATGAGTTGTCAGCAATGGACATCAGAAGGGACAAATTATTCCATCCTCGGTACAAGGATTATTTTGGTGAGTGCAGTGAACCTTGAGTTTTTCACATTGGACTCAAGAATCATTTATTTCCCACAGAAGACATATTCCAAGAAGGTGAATGTGCCGAGAGCAACAACAACACTCTGGTATGTGGATACACATTTCAAAGCATATTTTGGAATTTACTGGTACACATACAAAAATTTCCGGGCATGATGAACACGGTCTGTGAGAAACATGGATGAGCTCACGGTTGCCCAGAATCAATGAGAATTTCACATGCATGGAAGCTCAGCCAAATCAAATGGAATTATCCGCTAATTGCTTATTATCGACACACCTCTGGATTAATTATCAACACGAAGATGGCAACCGTCGCAGTGATCAGACCAGCAGAAGGACTAGCGGTGTGCATGACCCACGGAATATCTCCAGACAAGGTATGGACTATACCAAGTTTTGGCTCTGCTATGGGTAAATTTCGAATACTCCAGAAGGAAGCCAGAATCGGCCACAGGTCCGACTGCGTATCACAGTGCAAGGTTTTTGGTACTAGGAATCCAGCCTTCCTCCGCAAGCTATCAAGAGGAGCTTACGGCGCAAGGCTCCCAATCTTCCTTGCTACGCTACTAAGGGGAAAATCTTCTGGGGTACGGCACTCCAATCTTCCTCAGCCCGCTACCACGGAAAGCTTCCGGCATAAGGCACTCAACTTTCCCCAGTAAGCAACCTAATGGGAAACTTCTGAGGTACGATACCCAGCCTTCTTCAGCACACTACCGTGGCAGAAGCTTCGAGCATAAGGAATTCAACCTTCTTCGACACGCCATCGTGCCCACAACAATCTCGCCAGAAGCACGAACTAGTCCCGACACACGTCCACCTCAGAACTTAGTAGGTATGAAAGGATTTGTCCTACCTTTGCATATGTTGTGAGCATGCAGTCCAGTGGATCAGTTCATGCGAGCCACTCATACACGGGAATGACTGTGTTCCGAGAAACATCGGCCCCATAGTTCAAAGAAGGATATGAACACAGCAATCCCTACGAGATATGCAAGAGTAAGTTGTGAGTACAAGCCCAGCAAGCTGGGATGTGACCAAGGAGCCGTGTTGGCAGGTCATGACAAGTTCCCCAAAAGGAACCCCCAAGAACAATGAAGTTTCGGACAAACCACCTTCATGATGGTCAATAAAATGAAATTTCACAGACAAGGTGATATTATCAATCTTTGTCAGACTCTTGCATATGCGGCCACAACAATGCACTACTTGCGGTTACAAGTGAGCTTGCCGCATTCATCCTGAATACGGGCCAAGATAAGAGGCTATGATCCGAAAGATACACCGGATGCTAGCCATATTATGTTCATCACGATGGTTATAACAAGGACTACAGAAGCTATATATGGCAGAGCCACCTCAGAGATTACCGTCTATGATTACTTTGTGATCGTGCTCGACATTTCAGTTTTGAACCTCCTGAGAACGAAGTCAGAATGCAAGTGACAGGAAGAAAGCATCCGTATAGAACCCATAGCCAGATTGAGCATTCTGACAAGGCAAAAGAGAGCCACTCCTAGCCACTCCAGGCCATACGAGCACGTGAGTCCGGTACACAGAAGGAATGTCTCGCCCTTGGCAGTCGGTGTACGAAGTATCGCAATAAAACCCGAAGCAGCTAGTCCCAGGCCATGGAAACCAGACTATTTGGCGATGGCTATGAGATGAGCGGTCGGATGACCGCAAAGTTTGGATCGGATTTGGATCAAGAGGATATTCGGAGTATGGATTATTTACTTGATATGCTATACTTTACTCCAGTAGTTGTAATGCTAGATAATCCTGCTATGACATAATGATTAATGCTGCTAGATGTTTAATCTTGCTAGATAATCTTGTTATAACATAATAGTTAATACTGTTAAGATAACAAATGCATGCTTGAATGCCATGGATTGCATTGCTTGGTGTATATGTTGGTTTGGTTTGCTTGCGAGTACATTCAAAAGTACTCAGCGGCCTTCAATGTGGCCAGGTTCACCTAAGGATTCAACGTCCATTAGCAAGGAGCCGCAGTGTTCGCGGGCTAGAAGAGTAACCCAGTCAGATCCCTGTGGATTGGAGCCGCACCAAGACTATGCTGCCTTAGATAGAGCTTTTCCGCTGCCATCACCCTTGTATGTAAGACTGATATATCCATTAATAGAAATGTCTGTGTTCATGATACTTGTTGTAAAAGCACATGCCAGAGTGATTTTCCTGGGCTGGTGTGTGCGGTGACCGTCTGGCTACAGTGGTATTCAGGCGGGGCGCCACAAAATGTGAGCATTTTTTGGATGAAAACGAGGGGATCGGAGGAGATTACCTTGAGGGAGGGATTGGGTTGGAAATCCACGGACAAAATCTTCAGATTTGGAAGATTTGGAGAAGGATTTGAGAGGGAGAGAGAGAGGGGGGAGAGAGGTGTTGGGGGTTGGGGGTGTGTGTGGGAGGGGGGGTGGGGGAGGGGGGCCAGCCTACCAAGTACTAACAGAATGTGCAGCGCCTAAGAGCTAGACGATGCACATTACATGTGTGGCGCCTAGCTCCAAGACGCTGCACTGCTCGGTGCGGAGCCCAACTGTGTCACGCTGGCCAGGCGTGCAGCGCCTGAGAGATAGGCGCTGCACAGTGGAGTGCATCGTCTAACTGTCGGGCGCTGCACAAAAGGGTCAGCTGGGTGAAATTATTTCAAACACAGTTTAGTCTGTGAATTCTTTTCGTCCTCAAGTTAATTTTGTCGTTTTTGCCGTGGTCGGTCGGCGAAATTGAGTGCCTAGCATGGCAGGAGGGAAACATCGCAGGAGGGAAACGATCTAGTACAACCCCCACCACCACGCATCTAATGAGGATCAAATCAAACGCACAGAGTAGGCTAGCTGACGAGATCATGCACAGGGAAAACTCGTCACTTTGCCAAGCCAAGCACGCCACACACAGCTGCCATCCCGCGTTGCGGACGATTCCAAGGCACAGCGGGCGGTCACAGAGACGCTCCCCTTCACTGTTCAGTGCCATGGCAGTCGCAAGCCGGACATGCAGCCGGACCAGACGGCAGGATTAAACAAAAAATCGTTATCAATCAACAAACGTTATTAACCCTCATTTGTTTACAGGCTGTACAGTACACGTTGAACCCTTGAAACACATCATTTGGTATTTAGCTTATGTTTGACACCCCATCTAATAATTTCGGGGTGCATTTTCAGTGAACCAAATCATGTTTGTTTATTTATTTATTTATATAGGAATCTTTCTATACATTGAACTAAACGGGAAATGGGAAAAACAGCCTTATGCTAGGATAAAAACATTTAGAATGAAAAATTATCTTGCCAACGCGTTCTCATAAATTTGACAATTCTCATAGGAGAACACCCATCAAACACATTTAGGTGTAGTCATACAACACTTTTATAACAAATAAAAGCACTACCAAATAAAAACACCCTTTTATCGAAAAACAAATAAAAGCACTACCAAATAGATTTAGTTTTTCCGTAGTAGAGAAACCTAGACAATCCGACGTGCCTTGCCACAGTTATTCCTTCTATGTCCGAGCACGCCGCAATTCGAACATTTCGGTTCTTTCCTTGGAGCCTTTGGCATATCACCACGCTCGGGGCAAGTTGTACTCTTGTGCCCCTCCCCACGGCAAATCTTGCAAAAGCGTGTGCGTTTCACAGCCTGCTCGTACGGAGCTTTCTCCCTACTGTTAGTTGGACGCCCCGTTGGCTGCTTCCTCTCTGGTGCTTTGCTCATTGTAGAGCCTTCGTCGCAATTGTCCCACTGAGCTATGACGCTGTCGTTTTCGGCTGCCAATGCTTGTGCCGCAGCTTCTTTATCCGCGACTCCCATCCCATCCCTTATTTCACAAAGCGGTTCAAATTTTGCACTAGCTTGTTGCAACAGTAACACCGCCGCTTCATATGACTGGACATTTGCATCTCCTTGCTGGACGAAAGCTAAAGCTGCATGATATAACTTCGAGTGCCTGTATGTATCTGCTTTCGGCCGGCCATTGTCATTTTGGTATCTAACAAGATCATCTGGCAGAATATCGCGTGCATCCCTAGTCCACCTCTTTAAGATATGCTTTGCAGGAATCTCCGACACACGCATGTCAAGCATAACCTGCAAATATTTTCATATTAAATTTCGATGGAAAGTCAGATAGACAATCTAAACAAAATTAATCATTTTGGCACCGTACACAGAATGCTCATAGAACGGGTTGACATTTTGGCCCGATATACTCCATTGCTATATGTCAATCCACACAAAAATTTGAAAAAAAATCTAACCGATAAAATGTGGTTTTTTTAATTTCAAAATAGAGTGCTCCGTTGCACCCGTGCTCAGAAGTAAACTAAAACGGATTTTCAGAACATAGGGTCAACGGAACCGAACACTTTATTGTTGAACTGATCCAAAAACATGCTTAAAAAGATTTGAATTTGTTATTGATTATTTTTACATGAATACGCATGCATGCGGTCTTAGTAACTGTGAAATTTCAGTCAATAATACGTTGTTCTATGTTCTGCACAAAATAAGACAAAAATCCTCCCCAAAAAAGAACAAGCCCATAATTTTTTTGTGTTGTATTTTTCCACAAGCAAGCATCTAATTGCTGAATTTTTTATGCCCGTTATACTGCATTGCTATTCATTCCATGAACAAAACAAATGTGAGGAATTTCCCACCGAAAATAAAGTGGTTTTTCCAAATTCAAAATAAAGTGCCCCATTGCAACCATGATCTGAAGACAATTTTTCAAAATGCTCATACCTTTATTGCATGGGCGCACAACATGCCAGCATGTTCAAAAAAGCCGCACTCGCAAACAAACTCGGTCATGTCCTCATCAACCTCAACGGAAAACACAACCTTGCACCATCGGCTTCTGGATAATGCATCTACATGACTAACCATGTACTTCGTCCGATGCTCAACCTCTTCTGTTACATACGATCCTGCCTTGTACAAAGATTCACCAAACTGCTCAAACATACTCCGTGTGTACACTTTGCTTGCATGACGTTCCAACGACCAATTACCCTTTAGGACGACGCCTGCCTAAAAACAAAATGTTCGTCACATAGATAAACATATGTTATGGATCAACTAATTAGTAGTTTACGAACAAACTTACAATAGCCATTCGCTTCTCTTGATAACTTTCCTCAGAATCCCTGTCAAATAATATTTTCTCGAACTGCTTAACAAAAAGATGCATCGGACACCCGGGAGGCACATACCCCTTCAACATATGATTGGCACTTTCACTGCGTTGTGTGCTAGTCATCTTAGCACAGAACACGCCCATGAAGTACGGTTTCGCCCACTTGTGTCTAACCTCATATATTTGCGTTAGGAATGGATGCTTTTGTAACCCGTACATAACTAACATGTCAGCCCATCCGTTCTCAAATTCATCCTTCGTTAATACGTGATGCAGCAACATTTGAAAATCTTTCTTGAACTCGGACTTCTTCCCATAAAGGACACCCAAACTTTCTTTTGCCTTCTTCAAAACATGCCACTTGCACCAGCGGTGCGTTGTATTTGGCAGTTCATCAATGATAGCTAGCTCCATTGCACGCGCCTTGTCTGCAAAAAGCAAAGTAATCACCAAAACATCACCAATAAGCATTGTAACAACGCGCGAACATGTTCAATTTGCTAACACATACCTGTTAATATTGTCATCGGATGTTTACCACCAACCATACGTACAAATTCTTTGAAGACCCATTTGAAACTTTCCACTGTCTCATCCCTCATTAGCACACCACCGAAAATAATACTTTGGAAATGGTTGTTCACACCAACAAACAAACCAAATGGCATGTCATACAAGTTTGTTCTATAAGTTGTGTCGAATGTAATTGCATCCCCAAAAAATCTGTACTGGTCTATACCCCTCCCCGTCACCCACATCAACGTTTTCACCGTTGATTCTTCGTCTACTTGAACATTGTAAGTGAAATCAGGATCTGCCGCTTTAAGATCTTGAAGTAACATTACTGTTTTAGATGCATCGTGGTCTGACTGGTCTCTACTGAATTTTCCACAAAGAGTTCTTAGAGACCTTTTTGTAAAAGGTACATTTTCCAATGTATCAAAGAAACTTCCAACAATACTGTAAACCTTGCTTAGACTGACATTATTCTCTCGCAATTGCTTCACTAGGTCTTTAGTGTGTATATCGATGTACCTGTGCGACTTCCAATGTAGCTTTTGCCCGCAACATGTAGTCGACAGAGGATGGTTGTGCTCGGTATGATGCTCGCTGATGTACCAACCGTTATTAGACGAGCGCAACAGTCGTATCTTTGCCTTGCAACCACACCTAGTTGAGCGTCTGTTCTCCTTTTCTGGGACGCCCTATTTTTACCACGGCGAAGGAAACAATTTGTAAGAAGAATAATCCATTTTATTCTCATTGCATACACTAAAATATTTAATTACAAGTAACTAGTACTCACCGCACAACCACAAACTAGTTCTTGCATGCATTTTGCACGTTTGACGTTTAGACGGCTTCTTGCAAACCTTATTCCAAAACCAATCTCCCACGAGTACAGATTGTAAAATTCGTAAGCTTCGTACAACGAATCGAAGGATAACCCGACTTTAGGGTTTATCACCACACCTTCCTTCTTCTCAGCAAATCCTCTAATTGTCAATTCCAGTGCGCTCTTCCTATCTGCACTCCATTATCTCTCAGCATCGCCATTCGACAGTCTGACCCTGCATGTAAATTTAAATCTCTTATAAGGTTTCATGTACTAATGAAAAAAAATCAGTTTGCCCAAACAACGACATCTATTGGACTACATGGCATGTTCGGGCCATTCAATCGCGTCGATCTAGAGGATACGGTCCGCGAGCCCACACATTACTAACCGGGCTTGCAAATAGCCATCCACTTTTTGGTGGCTCGGCAGGCCACGCTGTGCATAGCAGCCCTTGAACCAAATATGGGCCAGGCATCAGGCGTCAACCTGGGCCAGGCCTTGACAAATTAGGGCGCTCTTAAGAAAAAGGCATATGAAGTAACACCCCTACAAGTAAATTTTATTATGCTTCTAATTCTATCGAACTATTTTTACTACCTTTTTCTAATTAACATTTTTTGATGCTGATCATCTCAATTTAGACTACAACGGCAGCAAATACATTTACCTTCGTTTCCATGTGGACGTAGCTTCTCCACAAGCATCAGGAAGACCAACCTCGCAAGATCCTGCTTCATTTGCCGCCCCACCGGCACATGAAGCCGACTCCTCGGCTTTGTCGTCGCTCCTTCTTCCGCCTTCAAAAGGTCCGTTGTCCTCACGCGCAGCACCAGCTGCATCGCGTGTTTGCTGTTCCTGCTGGCACGCCCTGGATGATCCTGACGAGCAATTTGTCTGCCCAGCCAGAACATCACGAACTCGCTCCGATGCGCTTAAGCTGTGGGGAATCAGGCTAGCAGTTGATCTAAGAGGCAAGTATTACGTCAGAATGTTTCAAAAGATCTTAAAACAAGCACAAAAAATAGCAGAAAACAAACAAACCTTAGCTGCCCGTCCATGTCAATGAACTCCATCTCTCTTGCACTTCTGAAATGGTTGAATCTAGATCCGCCGAAACACTCCCCCACCCCTTGCTGCTAGTGTTCCCGTCCACGCCCCGGCCAGGTCTTCTTTAGTTTTAGGAAGCACTGTTTGGCGCATTACGAGTAGGGTCCAGCAAACCACCATGCACCTAGCACGGCTGTCTAGTCCACATTGGGCACCCCCAACGCATCGCACGCAAACCGAACCTGTGCCGACTTTGGCATCGGATCCCAGAGGAGTGGCACAAGTAAATGCGGAAAGATGGAGTCGAGCTCTAGATCCCGGACCGTAACACAAGTATATAGCCCCTATGTACATAAAGTATATGAGCGTGTATATCTGATACATTACGCGTTGGCATTGGACAGTTCCATCTCGATGCATGCAGAGCACTGGGGGGGGGGGGGGGAGGGGGCCAAATACTAAACTTATCCTCATCTAAACCCTCTAAAAAAATTCCTTCACACTTTTTGCTAAGGCTGGGGGCCACAGCCCCAGGAGCACACATAGCTCCGCCACTGATGCAGAGCACGGCCGAGATAAAGTGCGCCGATGCCGCCGTGCACTGAAAGTGCGCTTCGGCGAGATGCACACTACACGAAGTAATCATAAATGATTCTGCGCAAAATAATAAGTACTACTAATATACAACCTCCGTTCGGAATTAAATGGCGGTTTGGAGTAGATACGAGGAACAAGCGTTCCCAACCCCTCTGTTCGACGAGTTTATGTGCACTTTTGCATAAAATGATTATTTTGGTTTTTTTCCTAATGAGTTTTGATGCAGACTATATGAGCGAAGGCTAGTTATTATAATGCAAAGGAAAAATTTAATTAGCATGGCACAACCTGTTTAGGCCGGCGACGGATGCCTGGATGGACTGACGTCGCCGTCCATGTCCCGACGTCCGTCCCCTCGTGCCGGTCAAACAAGCAAGCAAACAGCACGGACGGACGGCAACGGAACAACAAAATCCATCGCCACGCCAGCACCTTAAAAAAAAAAAATCCATCGCCAGCAACCATCCCGCACTTTTTTTTTTGACACAGTACAGACGCAAGCTCTCACATACACGCGCATACACTCACCCCTATGAACGCACACACACACACCCTACCCCTATGAGCACCTCCGAGAGACTGAGCCGGCATATCATCTTAAGATTTACAAAGTCACCGTAGGCGCCTCGTCGTCGACGGGAACGTCTCCTCCCACTGAATGCGCATCGCCAGAAATCCTGAAATAAATCCAAGAATAAATGCGAGCACCAGGACTTGAACCCTGTTAGTCCCTCTAACCATCCAACCACAGGTTGGTTCGCAACCATCCCGCACTTGGCCTTTTTCTCCTCTCCTTCGGCAGGATTCCTGTACGTGTACGTACTCGGTGCCAAAGTTTCGTCGGCCCTGCCTGTCCTGTCCACCTACTGCAAGCGTGCGAGTCCAGCGTACGAGCCGGGGTGTCCTTGATGGCAATGTGCTCCTCGAGCACAACCTGGTCGATGCGAATGGCAACGAGTGCGGCCTCGTCGGCATGGGGGTGGGGCATGGGCGGAGCTAGATGAGGACATGGGTGTACAAGTGTACACCCATTATTTTGGCAAATTGTTTGTATATTTAGGTATAATTCACATATAGAACAATATACATCAGATAAATTAGGAGAAACTTGAGTAAAACTAAGATTGTTATTCGACTTTGTACACCCATTCTTTTGATGCTAGCTCCGCCACTGGGGTGGGGCTTGAACACTGACTTCTCGTCCTCCTCCATCTCCATATCAGGCTCAAGCTCCTCCTTTGCCGTGCCATCCAGCTTGTAGTCCTCTGCCTCGCAGCCTTTGGAGGAGGACGATTGGACATTCGGGAAGGACCATTGTTGGCTCCATGGACTGGTGATGGATCTAAATTATAGCAAGAAGTTTGAGCTAAAAAATGTGATTTTCTGAAACAGCAAGGTGCCATATGTGGTGCCTACCCAAAAAATGATAGCAAATGCTCCAAAGTTTTTACCCAAAAAGGCTTTCGCCCCGCTTTATATATAAAGCAAACCACCAAAGCACAACGTCCAACAACAGTCCAACAACAGACACAATGCCAACACACCCACACACGCCGCACGCAAAGTAGCACAACACAAGGTACATAGGTTCTGCTGAGGGCACAACTCAACAAGCCCAAAGAAACGAAAAAAAAGGACAGGCGGCGGCGCACAAGTGGTGAGGAAACTAATCCGGCTCTGGTGGTGGGAGAGGGAGCGGCGGCGCCAAGCGAAGAGCCATCGCGCGAAGATGGGCAATGATGGTGTTGATGGCGTCTCGGTCCCGCGGACGGCTAAGCGGCCGCCAAAGCTGCAAATAACCACACCATTTGAACACAGCGTCAGTAGCACATCGCAGAGGTAAACGTTGAATCACAAGCTTATTCCGGACCGTCCACAGCGTCCAGGCTAGTACCCCGACAGTCAGCCACCTAATGTGGCGGACAGCTGGCGGTAGAGCCTGGAGTTCGGCGAAGAGGTCGGGGAAGTTGTTGTGGCACCAACTACCGCCCACCGCTTCGCGGAAGCAACTCCAAAGGAATTGCGCGGACACACAGGAGAAGAAGATGTGGTTCGAGTCTTCCTTCGTCCCACAGAGCGGACATAGCCCATCTCCTGGGCCATTCCGTTTGAGCACCTCAACTCCGGAGGGGACGCGGCCGCGGATCCATTGCCACAGAAAGATCCGAATCGTCAGAGGGAGCCGAATCGACCAAATCGCCGCCAGCGGTTCTGGTCCGGGTGTCATCACGATGGCCTGGTAGAGAGATTTCGTGGAGAAGCGACCTAACGGCTCTAGCCGCCACGAGAGCTGGTCGATCGGCTGCTCCAAGTCCGGCTCATGCAGGGCGATGCAATCCAGGAGGTCCTGCCATGCGAGAGCTTCCAGAGGCCCAAACGGCCGCCGGAAGGCGAGGTGCCCTAAGTCAATAAGGGCCACCTCAACCGAGATCCGGGGGTCGACCGCAATGGCGAACAAATCCGGAAAACGAGCCGCAAAGGGGTGCTCACCGGCCCAGCGGTCGAACCAGAACATGGTGGACGGCCCAGAACCGACCAAAATAGAGGTCCCGATGCGGAGGACCGGGAGCAGCTGGATGACGGACTGCCAGAACTGGGAGCCTCCGGACCGCTGACAAAAGGCGAGGGGCTGGCCGTGCAGGTACTTATTCTGAATGATGCGCAGCCAAAGGCCACCTTCCCCATTCGCAATCCGCCACAACCAGCGGGTTAGCAGTGCAATATTCATGCGTTTGGAGGACATGATCCCGAGTCCGCCCTGATCTCGAGGCTTGCAGATCTCAGTCCATCGGACCATGTGGTATTTCTGCTTATCGCCCTCGCCTGCCCAGAAGAATCGCACCTGGACTTTGGCAATCTCATGTTGGAGCGTCTCGGGCAGGCTATAGAAGCTCATTAGGAAGAGGAGCAGGCTGGACAGGGAAGAGTTAATGAGGACAGCCCGGGCTGCCTTAGACAGCCATCTACCCTGCCACGGCTCAATACGGTGTTGGAGCTTGTTGACCGTAGGCCGCAGCTGAGCCACCGTTAGGCGCGAGTCACTAATGGGTATCCCCAGGTAGGTCGTGGGGAAGGAGCCCAGCTGACAGTTGAGGCGGTCCGCGATGCTCTGGGCCTCGGTAGGGGAGTAGCCCAAGACCATAACCGCGCTCTTGTCGAAGTTGATCTTGAGGCCCGACATTTGTTGGAAGCAAAGGAGGAGGAACTTCAGGTTCGAGATGTCATTTTCGGAGCCTTCAGCCATGATGATGGTATCGTCCGCATATTGCAGGAGGGATACGCCATTCCCTCCCACAAGGTGCGAAACGATACCGCGAATGTGCCCCGCCTCCCTGGCCTTATCAAGGATGGAGGCAAGCGCATCAACCACCATGTTGAATAGGAACGGGGAAAACGGATCACCCTGACGGACCCCACATAGGATGGGGAAGTAGGGACCGATTTCCCCGTTGATGTTGACCGCGGTGCGGCCCGAAGAGACCATCTGCATGACCCGGGTCACCCAACGATCGTCGAAACCTTTCTGGAGTAAGACTTCCCGAAGGAAGGCCCAGCTGACCGTGTCATACGCCTTGTGTCCAGCTATAGGAAAACCGCCCTGAGGTGTTTGGAGCGGACCTCATGTAGGGTTTCATGGAAGACTAGGACGCCATCCAGGATGTAGCGGCCCTGAATAAAGGCCGACTGGTCCGGATGGGTAATCCGATCCGCAAGAGGGGCCACCCTATTGGCGTACCCCTTTGCCAGGATGCGGAAGATGACGTTGATCACCGTGATCGGGCGGAATTGGCGAATGTCAGAGGCCCCAGGTACTTTGGGAATAAGGGTGATGATCCCGTAGTTGAGGCGAGCGATGTCAATGGAGCCTACAAAAAACTCCTCGAAGAGGGCCATGACCTCCGGCTTGATGACATTCCAGAAGATCTGGAAGAACTTCACCGGGAGGCCATCGGGACCCGGAGCGGAGGTCGGGTTCATGCCCTTGATGGCCACCCAGATCTCCTCCTCTGAGAACGGAGCCGTGAGGGCCATATTATCCTCCTTGGATACGCGCCGGTGCGCCGGCCAAACGTCAGGGGCCAGGGTAACCCCTCCCCGAGGGGAGGCGGAAAAAAGGGCTTTGTAAAAGCCATCAACATGGGTTCGGATGTCTTCTGGGCGCTGCAATAGAGTCTCGCCGTCCCAGAGCAAAGGGATGGAGTTCCGGCGACGCCGGCCATTGGCGATAGCCTGGAAGTAGGGCGTATTGGCGTCCCCCTTGAGGACCCAATTTTGGGTCCCTCTCAACCGCCAAGAAGCCTCCTCGTCTGTATAAATGACAGTGAGTTGGTCCTCTAGGTCGTAGCGAAGAAGCCATTCCTTGGAAGAGAGCCCTGCAGCATCTGCCCCGAGATCGAGAGTCTGGATGGAAGCGAGGAGGGATTGCTTCCGTTCCCGCAGGTCCTGGCCAAGGTTCGCGCCCCAGCCCTTCATGAATTGGCGCGACCGCTTCGCACAGAAGTGCCAGGAGTCGACCGCGGAAAGGGCGCGGTGAGGGGCGAGCCGTGCCGCAAGCCATTTGTCGCGGACGGCCTCGACAAACCCATTCTGGTTAAGCCAGAAGAGCTCAAAACGGAACCGAGGAGGTTGCGGGGGGGCGGTCATTTTTGGAGGAGAGGAGGAGGGGCACGTGGTCCGACCCAATCCGGGTGATCGCCCGCAGCGAAGCCAGGGGGCAATGGAGCTCCCACTCAGGGGAGATAAGGACCCGGTCTAGGACGGAGCGGGTCGGGTCAGCCTGGCGATTGGTCCAGGTAAACCTGGCACCAATCCTATCTAGTTCTCGAAGGCCGAGGTCCGCTATGCAGTCATTGAACAACTGCATCCGAGGGAAGTTGACAAGATTGTTGCTTTTTTCTTCCTCCGACCGGATGAGGTTAAAGTCTCCGCCAACGACGACAGGAAGCTGGGCAGCCGAGACTTTCCTACGCAACTCATCGAGGAAAGTCTCGGACCTACGGTGGTCGGCTGGCCCGTATACCACGACAACCTCCCACTTGAAGTTAAGCGCCCGTTCGAAGAGCTCCATGCTGACAAAGAACTCGCCCCGATCCATGCTTCCTACCTCGAAGGTGGCATCCTTTACGCCTAAAAGGATGCCACCCGAGTGGCCGGTGGTCCCACTAGAAGGGAGCCAATGCCAAGCAAATAGGTGGGAGCTCAAATGTTCAAGCTCAGAGAGGGAGAAATCCGTGCGCATTGTCTCTTGAATGGCCACTATGTCAATTCGATCGTCACGCATGTACTCGATCAGTTGGCGGCGTCGGCCATCATGACCGAAGCCGCGGATGTTCCAGAAAAGGGTCCGCATCACGGGGCCATCGGGGGGCTGCTTGACCCCAGGACAAGGGATGCGCTCTGGGCGCGCAAGGCGGCAGTACGGGAACGGGTGCGGCCCCGGACCTCTGTCGCCTCCGCGGGGGGGCGGGCAGTACGCGTACCGGGGGAGGCAGTGGACCCGGGCTCGATGGAGCTCCGCAGGCGAGACCGGGCGTCGGCCAGACGGCCGTCGAGAATTTCTCGGGTGCGGATAGCCTCGAGCTGGACTAAGGGGGGGGGGCGATCTCACCCCTGAACACAATTGTCGAGTCCGCAGCGACCTTCGCAAGGTGGCCGAGCGGGACTGATTCGAGAGCAGAAAACGAGCATGTAGTAGAACTAGCTGGGATGGCCGGGGTACCTGACTCGAGGTTCCAGGCCGCCGCCCGGAGCTCAGCCTGCTCAGGGATGGGCAGCGCCGGGCTCCCGACGGGGCGAGCCGCCTCGATCCGGGCACTGTGGCGCGAGGACGTCACCGGAGTCGAGGACGCCCTGCCCCTCCTGGAGTATGCCGCCGTGCGTGGCGGCACCGGGTGGGACGCCACCGGAGTGGTGACAGCCGCCGTCGCCACCACACACTCGGTTGTCGGCGAGGTCGGCGTCGGAGCAGGAGGTGAAGCTGGACGAGTGGAGACAGTGACCAAAGGAGCCTGAGGAGTGCCGCAGGTGGGGTCCGAACCTAGCAGAGTTGCCGCCTGGGGCGGTGGGACTGGAGGCGCGGCCGGAGGCGGGGTCGGGGCCAGCTCCTCGGGCGCCAGGAGGGCGGGCCTGGAGTGGTCGGACGGGGACAGCGGGAGTGGAGCCATGACGGAGTCTGGGGCGGTGGTGGTGATGGTGATGTCGGGCGGGATCGCGCCGGGGGAGCGGGGAGACGATGCCGGGAGGACTACACTAGTACAAAACAGGGCTTCGGTCCACCCCTGAGAAGCCCATTAGTCCCGGTTCACTCACGAACTGGGACCCATGGGGCCATCGGTCCCGGTTCGTGAGGCCAGGGCGCCGGCCGGACCTCGTGGGCCATTGGTCCCGGTTCGTCTGACCCCTTTGGTCCCGGTTCCAGACACGAACCGGGACCAATGCGCCTCTCTCCTGGCCCACAACCATTGGTCCCGGTTTGTGGCTGGAACCGGGACCAAATGGGGTCCTTTAGTCCCGGTTCCAGCCACAAACCGGGACCAATGGTTGGCCTATATATAGCCCCTGCCCGCGAGCAGAGCAGTGCACTGCTCTATTTTTTTGCCCGGCCGTGGGAGAGCTTTTAGCTCACCTCCTATGCACATGAGGTGTTCGATGAAATGCCCGAGCCACACTTAAGCTTTCTCCTCTCGAAGCTCCTTGTCCAAGCTCCATTTTCCTCAAGATTTGTCTAGGTTTGGCGGTCCGTCCTGTCCCGTCCCCGTCCTCACCGCTGTCGATCGCCCGCGCCCATCTCGGCGCCGGCACCACCGTGGTTAGCCTCTTCTTCTTATCTTCTTTCTAAAAGAAAAAAGTTCTTACTGGTATGTTTTAATTAGATGCTCTAGAGAGTTATATGTTGTTCAATAATGAGAACTATATAACGCACGCAGATGAACCGGCAATGGATGTACGGTGACCGATGCACCTCCGAGTATATTAAGGGCCTGCATAATTTTCTCGAAGCGGCTGAGGCAAACAAGCACAATGGTTTTATGCATTGTCCATGTACTGTCTGTGAGAATACGAAGGCTTTCTCCAACTCTAAAACCCTTCACTTCCACCTGCTTGAGAAGGGTTTTATGCCACACTATAATGTTTGGACCAAGCACGGAGAAAGAGGGATTATGATGGAAGACAACGAAGAAGAAGAGGATGATGACAACTACCCGCCCCCTGAATACGGTGATGCTGCAATGGGGGAAGCTGAAGATCAAGAGGAACCAGACGATGTGCCCGATGATGATCTTCGCCGGGTCATTGTTGATGCACAGAGAGAATGCGAAAGTGAAAGGGAGAAGTTGAAGTTCGATCGCATGTTAGAGGATCACAAAAAAGGGTTGTACCCAAATTGCGAAGATGACAACACAAAGCTCGGTACCACACTGGAATTGCTGCAATGGAAGGCAGACAATGGTGTATCTGACAAGGGATTTAGTTCGCTACTGAAAATAATGAAGAATAAGATTCCAAAGGATAACGAATTGCCTGGCGGTACGTACGAAGCAAAGAAGGTTCTATGCCCTCTAGGATTGGAGGTGCAGAAGATACATGCATGCCTTAATGACTGCATCCTCTACCGCCGGTGAGTACGAGGATTTGAACGCATGCCCGGTATGCGGTGCATTGCGGCATAAGATCAGACGAGATGACCCTGGTGATGTTGAGGGCGAGCGCCCCAGGAAGAGGGTTCCTGCCAAGGTGATGTGGTATGCTCCTATAATACCACGGCTGAAACGTCTGTTCAGAAACAAAGAGCATGCCAAGTTGATGCGATGGCACAAAGAAGACCGTAAGAAAGACGGGAAGTTGAGAGCACCCGCTGACGGGTCGCAGTGGAGAAAAATCGAGAGAAGGTGGGGGGACTTTCCAGGTGACGCAAGGAACGTATGGTTTGCTTTAAGTGCAGATGGCATTAATCCTTTTGGGGAGCAGAGCAGCAATCATAGCACCTGGCCCGTGACTCTATGTATCTATAACCTTCCTCCTTGGTTGTGCATGAAGCGGAAGTTCATTATGATGCCAGTGCTTATCCAAGGCCCTAAGCAACCCGGCAACGACATTGATGTGTACCTAAGGCCATTAGTTGAAGAACTTTTACAGCTGTGGAATGGAGAAGGTGTACGTGTGTGGGATGAGCACAAACAGGAGGAATTTGACCTACATGCGTTGCTGTTTGTAACCATCAATGATTGGCCTGCTCTCAGTAACCTTTCAGGACAGACAAACAAGGGATACCACGCATGCACACACTGTTTAGATGACACCGACAGTATATATTTGGACAAATGCAGGAAGAATGTGTACCTGGGGCATCGTCGATTTCTTCCGACCAACCATCAATGTCGAAAGAAAGGAAAGCATTTCAAAGGTGAGGCAGATCACCAGAAGAAGCCCGCCCTCCGTACTGGTGATCACATACTTGATATGGTCAATGATTTACAAGTAATCTTTGGAAAGGGTCCTGGCGGACTATCTGTTCCGACTGACGATGCGGGACGCGCACCCATGTGGAAGAAGAAATCTATATTTTGGGACCTACCCTATTGGAAAGACCGAGAGGTCCGCTCTGCAATCGACGTGATGCACGTGACGAAGAATCTTTGCGTGAACCTGCTAGGCTTCTTGGGAGTGTATGGGAAGACAAAAGATACACCGGAGGTACAGGAGGAACAGCAACGTGTGCATGAAAAAGACGGCATGCATCCAAAGCAGTATGAAGGTCCTGCCAGCTACGCTCTTACCAAAGAAGAGAAGGAAATCTTCTTTGAATGCCTGCTCAGTATGAAGGTCCCGTCTGGCTTCTCGTCGAATATAAAGGGAATAATAAATATGGCAGATAAAAAGTTCCAGAACCTAAAGTCTCATGACTGCCACGTGATTATGACGCAACTGCTTCCGGTTGCATTGAGGGGGCTTCTACCGGAAAACGTTCGATTAGCCATTGTGAAGCTATGTGCATTCCTCAATGCAATCTCTCAGAAGGTGATCGATCCAGAAATCCTGCCAAGGTTAAGGAGTGATTTGGTGCAATGTCTTGTTAGTTTCAAGCTGGTGTCCCCACCGTCCTTCTTCAATATCATGACGCACGTCCTAGTTCATCTAGTCGACGAGATTGTCGTTCTGGGCCCTGTATTTCTACACAATATGTTCCCCTTTGAGAGGTTCATGGGAGTCTTAAAGAAATATGTTCGTAACCGCGCTAGGCCAGAAGCAAGCATCTCCATGGGCCATCAAACAGAGGATGTCATTGGGTTTTGTGTTGACTTCATTCCTGACCTTAAGAAGATTGGTCTCCCTCAATCGCGGTATGAGGGGAGACTGACTGGAAAAGGCACGCTAGGAGCGGACTCAATAATATGTAGGGACGGGCATTCTTGGTCTCAAGCACACTACACAGTTCTACAGAATTCTAACTTGGTGACCCCGTATGTCGATGAACACAAGAATATTCTGCGCTCCAAACACCCGGAGCAGTGTGACGACTGGATTACATATGAACACATCAGGACTTTCGGCAGTTGGTTGCAAACACGTCTCATGGGTGACAACACTGTTTCTGATGAGCTGCACTCGTTGGCCAGGGGACCATCTTCGACTGTATTGACTTACAAAGGGTACGAGATAAATGGGAATACATTTTACACGATCGCCCAAGATCAAAAGAGCACCAACCAAAACAGCGGTGTCCGCTTTGATGCAGCAACCAAGAGGGGAAAGGACACATATTATGGTTACATAGTGGACATATGGGAACTTGACTATGGACATGATTTCAAGGTCCCTTTGTTTCAGTGCAAATGGGTCAATCTGTCAGGAGGCGGGGTACAGGTAGACCCACAGTACGGAATGACAACAGTGGATCTGAACAATCTTGGGTACACAGACGAACCATTCATCCTAGCCAATGATGTGGCGCAGGTTTTCTATGTGAAGGACATGTCTACCAAACCGAGAAAAAGAAAAGATAAGGAAGCGAATACATCATACGATGAACCAAAGCGCCACATAGTTCTTTCAGGAAAAAGAGACATCGTGGGATTGGAGGGCAAGACAGACATGCCTGAAGATTATGAAAAGTTTCATGAAATTCCTACCTTCAAAGTCAAGTCTGACCCAAGCACCCTGTTAAACGATGAAGATTATCCATGGTTACGGCGCAATAAGCAAAGGACACAAGCGAAGAAAAAGTGAAGACTTTCTCTCCACAACTATATTAGTAAATGCATGAAAGTTCAGAGTTCATTTGTAGTGCTTTTCAATTTCAGGGTCATTTAGCTTTAAAAAATCAGTAAATGCATGAAAAATAGGAAATGAAGTCAGAAAGGGTTGAAAATTGATGATGTGGCTTTGAATGGTGCATTTTGAACACACAAAAAGTCTGGAGTTCAAATAAGTTCAAAAAAATGAAATCCCTTTGTAACAGATGAGTTTTTGTCCGAAACCCTAATACTTCGAAAGAGATTGTCCATTTTGTACACGAAGTACATCCAGTTTTTGCCGTAACCCTCTCAACTTTTTAGCACATGCTATGTGGGTGAAATGATGATACCATGCCAACTTTCAACCTGTTAAGAGTTCATTTGTAGTGCTTTTCAATTTCAGGGTCATTTAGCTTAAAAAATCAGTAAATGCATGAAAAATAGGAAATGAAGTCAGAAAGGGTTGAAAATTGATGATGTGGCTTTGAATGGTGCATTTTGAACACACAAAAAGTCTGGAGTTCAAATAAGTTCAAAAAAATGAAATCCCTTTGTAACAGATGAGTTTTCGTCCGAAACCCTGATACTTCGAAAGAGATTGTCCGTTTTGTACACGAAGTGCATCCAGTTTTTGACGTAACCCTCTCAACTTTTTAGCACATTCTATGTGAGTGAAATGATGATACCATGCCAACTTTCAACCTTTTCAGAGTTCATTTGAAGTGCTTTTCAATTTCAGGGTCATTTAGCTCAAAGAATGAACTAATAGCAGAAAGAATGAACTAGAAAACCTTTATGAAACTCTAATAGCAAAAATAATGAACTAAAAATAATCAATTAAAAAATTCTGTTATGATCAACTAAAATAAAATAATAATATTCTTCAATAGCAAAAAGAATCAACTAAAAAACTTTTATAAAACTCTAATAGCCAAAGGAATCAACTAAAAATATTTTATAAACCTCTAGGATTTATGAAACTAAAATTATATAAAATTTATGCAACTAAAGTTATCAAAGTATTTTTTGTTCAAAACATTAATAGCAAAAAGAATTTTCATAAAAAAATTTTTAGAAACTTTAATAGCAAACTAAAATAACAAAATCCGTTTTTGGTTAAAACAGACATTTAAAATAACCTAAAAATTACCAAATTGAATATAATGATAAAACACAGTAATATTAAATAGCAGGAAAAAGAATCACTCAAAAATCTATTTTTATAGTAAAGTTATTCACAAACTAGTGATTCACACCAATTTAAAAGAATTCAAATTTAAACTATTCAAATTTGGAAACTAATGGCACTAACAGAAAGTTAATAATTTTTGTGACCTAAAAGCAAAAAGAATCACTGAAAAACTGTAAGTAGAAACAAAAGAAAATAAATAAAGCAAAAAAGAAAACAAAAAAAGTAGAAAAAAATGCCGCCTACTGGGCCACAGCGGCCTGAATACGACTAGAAACCCAACCAGCTTGTTGGGCCAGGATTCAGGCCCGCAGGAGAACCAATAGGCCCACAGGCAGTGACAGATTAGGCCCGGAAGCCTGCTGTTGAGAGGAGCTCGAGAGGGTGTGCGCAACAGCGCTTATAAACCACTCTCGAGCCCTCTCAGCTAGCGAGGTGGGACTAAAAATTTGGCCCCGGGCAGCACCACCCTTTGTTCCCGGTTGGTGGCACCAACCGGGACCAATGCCACCCTTTAGTCCCGGTTGGTGCCACCAACCGGGACCAAAGGTCTCTGCTTCCCGCCCTTTGGGCTGACGAAAAGAGACCTTTGGTCCCGGTTGGTGCCACCAACCGAGACTAAAGGTAGGCATTGGTCCCGGTTGGTGCCACGAACCGGGACCAGTACTCTGTGTATATAAGCAACACTTACGATTTTTTCAGATTTCATCTAGCACTTGCCCCCGACGACGCCGAGCACATCGACGCCGCCAGGCTGCCCGAGCTCGCCGTCGACGCCCTCTGCCCTGACGCCCTCTGCCCCGACGCGCCGTCCCGTGCCCCGACGCCGGCGCCGCTCCCCGACGATCGCCCTGCCCCGACACGCGCCGCCCCGTGCCCCGACGCCAGCGCCGCTCCCCGACGCGCGCCCTGCCCCGACGCCGCCCCGCGCCACTGCCCTGCCCCGACGACGCGGCCCCTCCTCCCCGTTCGGTCCGGCCGGCCCCCTTTCCTTCCTGTCCTCCCTGTCCCCTGTTGATTTTGATGATTTTGATGATATATAGATGATAGATGATATATGATAGTTAGATGATGATGTTGATGATAGCTGATGATGTTGATGATAGATGATGTATGCTTTTTTTTTGTTCATATAATTTTTTTATAGCATTTTTGGTCCATGTATATATGTGTGTGTGTATGGATGGATGGATGGATGGATGTATATATATAGAAAATAATCATATGATATATGTATGCTAAAGAAAATATGATATAAATATGATATAAAAAAATATCGTAGCTTCCTGTTTTTTTTCCATGGATGTATGCTAAAGAAAATTATGAAAGAGTTTATGGGAGGTTTCTGTCAAAAGGTTCAATGATTTGTCAAGGCAAAAAATTGAACTAATTAAGGTATCCCATGTTTTTGTATATATGATATATGTATTTTGTTGGCAGAAAATAAGTTGGCTAAAAAGAAGTTCCTTCATGAAGGGGTTTTACTTTGCCTAAATCAGGGAGGGGCAACTTCACTAAACGTTCATGATTTTTTTTGTTCATATTAAGAAAGAGCGTAAATCGGGGAAAATGAGGGGGGAGGAGTCCGCAAGTATCCCCTAACTCTCTCGGGAAAATGAGGGGGGAGGAGTCCGCAAGTATGTCCCCTAACTCTCTCGGGAAAATGAGGGGGGAGGAGTCCGCAAGTATCCCCTAACTCTCTTGGGAAAATGAGGGGGGAGGAGTCCGCAAGTATCCCCTAACTCTCTCGGGAAAATGAGGGGGGAGGAGTCCGCAAGTCTCCCCTAACTCTCTCGGGAAAATGAGGGGGGAGGAGTCCGCAAGTATGTCCCCTAACTCTCTCGGGAAAATGAGGGGGGAGGATTTTTTTTATGCTCATAGAAACTCTCGAGTCCACCCAAACCGGGACTGAAAGAGCGTTGTCGAGGCCACCCCACCCACCGCATCCCCGTAGCTTACCCGAGAAGCTCGCCGCCGTCGAGGTCGTAGCGCTCGACTCCGGCCGTTTCAGCCGCTCCGACCACCGCCAATCGACGCGCCGTCGTCTTGCCGTTCGAACGAGCCTGGCCGCGCATCGAATGATGCCCTGTGGGCGATTTCCGACCGAAGCCCGAGCCGCACCGCCGCGTTTGGCTCGCCGGAGAGCTTCGTACCATTATGCGCCTGTTACTTCCGGCTAATGATGAAGCCTTGGTTTTCTTGAATCCTTTGACACTAGACAACGTGACATATAGAAGGGTAGATGAGATCAGGAAAAATATGGACCATTTTCTGCACATTCAGAATGGCGCCATTTTGTTAAATCCCTTAAAGGTTAAGAGAATCCCTTGTTTGACATTCATGAGAGAGGCGGTCCGGACGTCGGACATTCATGTTTGTATATTAATTGCCATGTTGTAATATTTGCAGAAACTATGGATCAAAGAGACTTGGAACAAGAACAGTTGTTGGGGGAGATAA
The DNA here is from genome assembly GCA_039707655.1 of Elymus sibiricus. NCBI lineage: Eukaryota > Viridiplantae > Streptophyta > Magnoliopsida > Poales > Poaceae > Elymus > Elymus sibiricus. The sequence continues at coordinate 354,086,164 of CM077664.1, forward strand.
TCCTCGCCGGAGGTGATGCTGTCTTGTCGTTTCTCAACGACACCGATGGAACAATGGAGAAGGAAGGACATGATCATGATGGCTCCGGTGACATGATCATGATGGCTCCGGAGGTGCTGACTAGCTAATTGATGCATTAATTGTTTTGGTATGTACATATATTAACTCTTCTTTCTTCTTTTATAGCCCTCCGGATCGAGCCAAACTTCAGTAACGAGATGAGGCCCGAAGAAGAGGTTGCGCAAGGATGAAAGGTTCACGATCACAGCACTCGCGGACGATGGCCTACCGATTGAACCCAAGCGGACCAAGGACGCATTTTCTGCTCAGTGCGGAGCTATTGTTAGGGACACCATCCCGATCAGCATCAAGCAATGGAATAAGCCTAAGGACGACGCCCCTGAAGGTGATTATGTCACCGATAGACAGAAAGATGATCTTTGGACCTTGCTGAAGGCAAATTTCACCCTACCGCCAGAGGAGGATCCGAATAAGCCAGTTATAGAGCCACTGGTCAAGGCGTGTGCTCTTAAGAAGATGGCAGATCTATTCAGGAGGTGGAAGAAGGAGTTGAAATCAAAGTTTGTCGACAAAGGTGAGACTCCAGAATTCATCGGCCGATTTGAGAAGATAAGAGATCACTGGCCCGCATTTGTGGCCTACAAGACATCGGACAAGAGTAAGATAATGTCAGAGACAAACAAGAACAATGCTGCAAAGAAGAAGTATCACCATCACATGGGGTCAGGTGGCTACCTCAAAGCCCGGCCGTTGTGGGACAAAGCTGAGAATGACCTGATTGCTAAAGGGGTCAAACCAGAGACATTCAACTGGCCAGACCGTTCAAGGACTTGGTTCTTCGGGGTTGGGGGAACTTTGGACCCTGAAACAGGGAAGTGCTGTTGGACGGACGAGCAACTTGCAATACCCGTCACGAAGCTTCAGAAGTATATCACCACAGCGCAGGAAGGGACGTTCATTCCCGACAGAGAGAAGGATGAGCTGACTGAGGCCCTAGGGAATGCTGAGCACCCTGGACGAACACGAGGCACACCAGGCTCCGTTCCGTGGAAGGTTGGGTTTCTCGACGCAGGCGGTTACAGAAGCCGGGAGAGAAAGAGGAAAGCAGAGCTGAGCGACATGCAGAAGATGAGTGCAAGAGTACAAAAGCTAGAGGAAGAACTTGAGAGCCAGCGAGCTGCCGGCCAACCATCTCAGCGGCACGAAGCTACCCCAGAAGCTACCCCGCCATCTCAGCGGAGAAGCAGCGTGGCTTCCACGGAGCCCGTTCAGACTGACTTCGCGGCTCCTATCTACCCCGTGGATACTATCACGGAGGCTCAAAATTGCGAGCTTATGACGAAATGACGGAACCTCACTTTCAAGGCGGCTGTCGGCTCTGTTGCACCTCCTCAACCCAACGGAACTTTTCACTGCCTTCCGATTCCACATGGCTATGCTGTTGTGATGGTGGATGAAGTAATGCAGGGATTTGAGGAGCTCGAGCTTGACCACTCTACAGGTGAAGGGGAGAATCAGCTCGTTCGTGCTCTGAGGAGTACATGTCTATGGCAGAAGGAGTACATCAAGCTTCCAAACTGGAAGCCTCCGCCTCCTCCTCCTCCTCCGGCGAGTCAGGGCACTCCGCCTCCTCCTCCTCCTCCTCCTCCGGCGAGTGATCAGGGCACTCCGCCTCCTTCTCCGGCTCCTCCGACGCGTGAGGGCACTCCGCCTCCTCCTTCGCCTACTCCGGCGCGTCGGAGCAGTCCGCCTCCTCCTCCGCCTCGTCGGCAACGGCGGAAGACAGACGCCGCCGGTCCGGCTCCTCCGGCGCGTCGGAGCACTCCGCCTCCTTCTCAGCCTCGTCAGCAACGACGGAACAGAGACGCCGCCGCTCCGGCGGCTAGCAGTACAAGCAGAGGCGGGAGGCAATTCAGATACGGTCCATCTCTCAAGCCTCTGGAAAAGTTACCATATGAGAGGACCGAGCAGGAAAACGAGGACATAGTTCGTGCCCAAGTGAGGGCCCATTTTGCAAAGAAAACTCCACCTCCGAAGGAAACAATAGATCCGGTGAAAGTGAAGCGCACTATCGATGCCCTGAAGCGACCACCACCGCCTCCGCCGCAATCGAACTATGACCGCATTATTCAAAAGACATATGATGAAGCGCGGCGGTCGGAAAGTACTTCTAGTGATGCAAGGTTAGCAGAACGAAGAAGTGGGAAAACAATTCCCCAGCTCGGCGAACAGGAGAAGAAATCGTGCCCCCCGCTCAAGGTGTCTAGCGATATCGTCGCTAATCATTCGGGGATGGTGCTCGGTACCAATCCTGGTGATTACTTGGGGGATGATGTAATTTTTGAAATGGCTGAGGTAGCAAAAGAAGAATATAAATACGTGCACGGGAAGCCTCTCGTCAAACCTGATCATCCTCCTCTAACAATGATGATGTACAAATTGCATGAGTGGTACTTGGAAACCTGCAGGAAGAATGGGTCCGATAGTTTGCTGGTGAGAATTAAAGATGAGCACGACCTCATTGGAGTCGACCTGATGCCTGTTGAATTTGTGGAGTTATTTCAGTTATTCAATCAAAAGGCCCTCGACAAACAAATCATGACTTGCTACTGTCTGTAAGTATTACTTCTATAATTAAGTCTCTAGCTCAACTCGTTCATTGCATGTATATATAATTATCCTCACTATATTATGCAGATTGAAGATCGTCGAATGCAAAATAAGACAAATCTATGACATTGGGTTCATTAGCCCAAATATCGTAAATGAATGGGCGGTACAAGAAAGAGTTAAAGATACCGAGGAAAACTTGCTAAAAGCGTTCCTTCGACATCAAAACAAAAGGGAAATACTTTTTCCTTACAACTTAAAGTGAGTGTTACTGTCTTGTGCATATTCGGTTTCGCTTACTCGAGGTTAAGTACTGTAATTGATGAGTTATGCGTGCGCAGTTTCCACTATATTCTGTTATCCATTAAGCTTGACGAGGGAGTAGTAACTGTCTTTGACTCGAGACGTAAAGATCCCAAGGATTACGCGGACATGACTGCAATGCTCCAAAAGTAAGTTCAATCAATACCGGGACCATATCGACAACTTTCGTTCATTTCCTGATATCAAGTAATCATTTTCTTTGCCTGGCAGGGTTTGGAAACAGTTCACCGGACAGGTTCCGGGTCTGAAGAACGAGCTGCGATTTACACACCCCAAAGTAAGTAGTACTAGCTAGTTCCGCGCATCTCTCATTGATTCCAGTTTCATCAATACCATTATCGTGCTTGATTATCAGTTTGATTGAACTCTATTCTCGTAAAGTTCTTGTGGCAGGAACCCGGGAATAATTTATGTGGATACTACGTTTGCGAGTACATTCGCCACAGGACCTTTGAGCGGGGCAGATCTAAAGAACAATTTGAAGTATGTAAACAATATTCACAATTTTTTTTATTACCATCAATTGTGTTGAGTTTCATTCATATATATGTATTGACCCCCTTCTTTAAATTAGATCTGGCAGATGCGGGATGAACTCCTACCACATGATCACATACGAGCAATTCAAGAGGAATTGGCGGGATTCTTTCTTGACCACGTCATACATGAAAAGGGAGAATACCATGCGGAAATTCAATGGGAGTTTGGCGCTTGATGATGTCAGGGATGTTATATTGTATATATGTAGTAGCGTCGGATAGATTTACGAAAACTTGTTGTTCGAACAAGCACGGAGAAAGAGAGGTCACTTCTCTCTGTATATGTTCATGACGATCTTGTGTAATTAATGGTTTCCTTCATTTGCTTACTAGCTAGCGTCGAGTTCTCTCTATATGTAGTAGCTAGCGTCGACCAAGCACGGAGAAAGAGAGGTCACTTCTCTCTATTAGCTAGCTAACACAATATGAAACCCCTAAACCCTCCAAAACCACTAAACCCCCCCTTTCAAAAAAAAACCCAGCGCCTTTTGGTCCCGGTTGGTGTTACCAACCGGGACTAAAGGTCCTCCTGCCTGAGTGATGCGAAGCGGCCACGTGGAGCTCCTTTAGTCCCGGTTGGTGTTACCAACCGGGACTAAAGGTCCTCCCGCCTGGGCTCCCCGCAGCGGCCACTTGGAGGGCCTTTGGTCCCGGTTCGTAAGCAAACCGGGACTAAAGGTTTTGGGCTTTAGTCCCGACCCTTTAGTCCCGGTTCCAGAACCGGGACTAAAGCCCCTCTGGAACCGGGACTAATGGGCCTTTTTCTACTAGTGCTAGCATGCCCACGCTAGATGCATCACTCCCGTCGGCCGAGCGCGTCGGAGACTCCGGGCCAGGGGGGATCTGGACCACGAGGGCCACTCCCGTGCCGATGGGCAGCGCTGGGAGGGAGCGCCCCGCGGCCGAGCCCCCCGTAGCCGAGGTCGGTACAGGCGGGTCGTGGGAGGGGGAGCGGCTGTTGTCGGAGTCCTCGTCGTCATCCTCCAGCTCCGAGTGACGAGAGTGGGGGCCGCGGCGGTGGCGGCCTTGGTGGCCACCATCCCCCCCACCCCCCGATCCGCCACCAAAGTGGCTGTCATCAGAGAGGCGAGGGCGCCCGACGTGGTTGGGGGGCTCGGGGGAGATCCTGAGGTCGAAGCCTTGGTCGTTGAAGAAGACACGGACCGTGGCGCGGAGCTTGGACGAGTCGAGAGATTTGACCTTGACCCGAACATCCTCCTCCTTGCGGAGCGAGAGCTCGTCCACCACGACCACCTTGCCGAGGATCCGAGACATGTGGCGGATTACCCGCTCCGAGCGGGCGATGTCAGGGAGGCCACCGATGAGGATCCACGCCGTGTCCCGAACGGCGACCGCCTTGGGGTCGCGGGACCGGCTCCAAGATGTCCACCACAAGCTTGTTGAGGGCGAGAGTGATGTCTCCACTGCGGGTGCCGTAGCCGTGGCTGACCGCGTCGGGGAAGAGGACCGTGAACTCGTTGCCGGAGGTCGGGGTCACCTGCCAATCCCACTGACAACGGTAGAGGTGGTTGAGCTCGGCCTCGATCATCTCTGGGGAGGCCACCCCCTCACCCAGCACTGTGACAATCACTAGGAGCGAGGGAGTGGGTGGCGGTATGTCAGGCACCTCGATGTGGAAGAAGCCCAAGCCCTCGATGCCGTGGCCGTTCATCAGGAGCTCCTCCGCAACCGGGCGATCCGGGCAGAGGAGAGCAGGGTGGCCCGGGTCCTGGCACAAGTAGCAGCAGGGCGGGTTGGTGCATGAGACCTGCGAGTGTCCGGCAATGCCGCAGTTGAAGCATGTCATACTCCCCTGGAGGTGGTCAGGTGCAGCAGCGGGAACCGAGGACGAGAGTGGAGCGGTAGGGGCCGAGCCGGGGAGCTGTGAGGGACCGGCGCCTCGTCCCTGGCCACGCCGCTTCTTTTTCTTCGCACCCTGCCTGCCCCGAGTTGCCCCGTTGCCATTGGGGGGGAAGTTGGGTTCGCCGCGAGGAGGCTGGTACCGGCGAGGAGGAGCGGGAGCGTCGGGCTACTGCTGCTGTTGCAGGCGCGGGGGGGACCGTCCGCCGCGCACCGGAGAGCAACTCCGCTCCCTCCGCCGAACAGGGGATGGAGAGCGCCGGCGCGAGCTCCGCCAGGCCTCCGCGGGTGGAGGTGAGCGGGGGCGTCCGCGGCGATCCTCGCGGCCTGGGGAGCGGCGGGGAGGGGAGCGGCGTGCAGGGCGCGGCGGCGAGCGGTGGGAGTCTCGCGACGACAAGAGCCGGCGGAGGTCCTCCTCGCGGTGCACAGCATCGGGGGAGGGGCGAGGGGGGTCGCACCTGTCGTCGAGGCACCGCTTGTGACGGCCCCCCTCGTCTCCCCACTCGCGCGGCATCGGAGACAGCGGCGCCGTAGCTCGGAGGGGACGGGGAGGAGAGGCGGCGGCGCGGGTGAGGACGAGGGTTCATGGAGGGAGTGGGGGACGAGGGAAGCCGGCTGGGGGCCAAATTGGCCGCACAGCGGGCCTAGGCGGGGGGATACGCATCGGCCCATGAGGGGCGGCCCATCCCGCCTGCGGCGCGGCCCGCGTGGGACAGGCCAGCCCAGCACCATCCGAGGGGTCCGCAGGGAAGCGAGGGCGCCCCACCCAGGCGCGGCCCAGCCCGCAGGACGAGGACCAGCCGCGAGGGTTTCCCCTAGCGCAGCGTCCGCCGCCGCGGCTGGAGCCTGCGCCGGCGTAGGTACCACGGGGAGCCAGGGTCGACGGAGGAGGGGGCAGGGGGTAAACCGAAGCGATGACGCCCCGAACGCGGCGATGAACGGACGGAAGGGGGAGCGACGAACGGCGACAGGGGAGCACACTGGGGAAAAACACTGTCTGGGCGGGAGGTCGCCGGCCAGCCCGTCGGAGCTGGAAGGGCTAGGAGCTCTCCAGGAGACCCGGGCGAACCCGCGGTCGGACCGCCCCGCGACACCCCACGCCGAGGCGCGGCGGCGGCGAGCGGCCCTGTTCTCCAAGGACGGGCTTTTGCGCGGCGACGACAGGCGAGCCTCCCCGGCGTGCTGGCGCGACCGCGAGAGAATAGTCGGGCTGCCCTGACGGAGCGCCGGGCCACTCTCCACGCAGGTCACCACCGCACGAGCCGGGGGCTCACGCCGCACCACGGGACATCCGGCCGCACGGTCATCTTCCTCTGCCAAGTCTGCCCAGCGCGGCGCCGAGGGCGGCGGGGGAGACGGCGTGGGTGTGGCCGGGCGATCGGCGGTTAGGGGAGAAGGTCCCGCGGGCGCGCCGGCGCTCGCCGGCAGGGGGGGCGGCGCCGCCCCCAAGGTCGCGGGAGGCAAATTCAAAATCCATCTCCGGAAGCCTATATATCTCCAAAGTTTTTTATTTACGTGACATACCGTAAGTATTTGCTATTATCTCAAATTTAGGCGTTCTTGTAAGTATTTGCTATTATCTAGGCACTAACTTATTTCTAGCCATATCTTGGATGTATTTGAAATTTGAACCGCATGTACCTTATAAACAATCTCCAAATGGAAACAAAAAAATCGTGTTGAAGCACATATTTAACTCATAATCTCCTTTCAAAAAGTATACAATTTTTTTTAACATTTCCATTGGAAAATTCAGACATTTACACACACTAAAACCTTTTCATTTAACACTCCAAGAGAGAGTAAGAAGTTTGAAGTGTGGTCAACGCCGTTTAACAGGAACAGGTGCTTACTTTCGACTGCACACACCCCTCCTCTCCACGCCTCTCTCCCATGCCAAATCACTCATTGGACATCTCTTTCAGTATGTTAAACATAAACTTGTGTTCAACATCAGTTGGCATAACTAACCGAAGCAAAGGTCCATTGATACCGGCTATCACCCCAGTCCCATGTCGCCGGGAGTGATGCACAGAGACGGAGAAGAGCTTAAGTCCATTAAATTGGTCTTCTGGACTATAGATGTTCAAAGGTGCTTTGTCAGGTGCATTGAAAAGGTTCATATACACAATGTTTACGAGATGTTTCACATATATATCAAATAAGCAATTCAAGCCGATGTAGCAGGATCCAGGTAAAAAAGAAGAAGGAAATAACACCCATTAGACTGACTGTGGAAGGGTGATCCCCACCCTTATGATCTCAAAATCCCGCAGCACACACATAGCGTCTCACACTCAATGCCTTTACGTTTAATCAATGCCTCACCATCTGTTTGTTGATGCCTTGGCTTGTTAATTATCGCAGGTTGAGCATATATAAATTGGTGTGATTTGATGTAAAATGCGATGTGGGACTATTAATAAACGATATATTTTCTTAAAAAAATGAAAGTTGGCGAGCGTGCAGAGGATCCAACCCGAGTAGAGGCCCAATGCATCGGTTGGCCCGTCCGGAGGACGTACAAAAGAACGGAGGCGAAGCCCAGACTGACTCATATTATTAAGTACGAAGATATATTAAAAAAACTAACCCTCTTTCAAAGCATAGTTGAATGCTAGCTAGCTCAAATGGGTGAAGCCATAGGGATAGGAGGCGAGGTTTGGAGTTTGAATCCCACACAATCAAATATTTTTTGGCGAATGGCATCAGTGTGGTAGCGTGACGAGGCCCAATAAAGGGAAAAAACAATTTGCATGGGGGCGCCCAAAAAAAACAGAACCTATGCGTGGCCCAGTGGGAGACCTGATGAAATCCTGGGAGCCTCTGTAAAACGATAACATAAGCGTGGCAATGAACCAAGGCCCAATAAAGGGAAAATACGAATCGTACGTGGACGGACAAAATTTTCAATCGCTATGTGGACGGACCAAAAAACCGGAGAAATGCACAGTCCTTATTAGTAGGTATAGATTATTGGATTTAGTTCCAAGATCGTAAGGGGACTTCGTCGATCTAAAGACATGTTGGCTCAATCTCCCAGAGGTGCTTATGTGGGTTTGGTGTATATGTGGACGTTCATATGGGTAAATGTATGGACATGTTTTGGAGCGCCTGTGTGTACTGTGTGTGTTTCGCAAAAACTAGTTGCCTATACAAATTGGCAGCAAGCCGAGGCCCAACAAAGGAAAAAAAAAAACAAATTGCGTGGCAGCAAGCTGAGGTCCAATAAAGGGAACAAACAAATTACGTGGGGACCGGACAAAAAAATACAGAACCCGCACGCGGCTCAGGAGGAGACTTGACGAAATACTGGGAGCCCGTGTAAAACGCAGCAGCGTAGCAGCGAGTCGAGACCCAATAAAGAAAAAAATGGCAGCAAGCCAAGACCCAGTAAAGGGAAAAAACGAATCGTGCATAGATGGTCGATTTTTTTTAGTGCCCATCCACAAATGAAGCACCTAAGGGGACCTGTCAACTCAATCTCTTAGAGGTGCTCATGTGGGTTTGGTGTATATGTGTGCATTCATCAGGATAAGTGTATGGACATACTTTGGAGCATCTACGTATGTGCTGTGTAATGTGTTTCGCAAAAACTCATTGCCTATACAGATTGTACTTCATGCTAGCAATGTACTTCCTCCGTTTCTAGATAGAGATTTCAATACGGACTACATGCGGATGTATATAAACATATTTTAGAGTGTAGATTCACTTATTTTGCTCCGTATATAGTCCATATTGAAATCTCTAAAAAGGATTATATTTAGGAACGGAGGGAGTATCCCGCAAAAAAAAAATCCCCCCAAAAAAGGAAACGGAGGGAGTACCACTTAGTTTAAGAAAACAAGAATTCTGTTTTTTTAGTCAATGTCACACGTCAGTACGCGCCCAACCCCAACCAGCTAAAAGACAATACAAGGCAAGTAGAAACAACCAGTCCAATCAGTTTGTTCAGAACACATTCTAGTTTAAAGAGTCCAACGATAAATGAACCAAAGCGTTCCGTTTCTAATATCTTGGTACCAGTACTTGTGATCAGATTAAGAAAAGTTGGGAAGCCATCAAGTCCTTCAGAATCAACACAGCAGGGTAGCCCGCATGGAGCTTCAGAGCAGGGTAGCCACTCTAGCACACAGCCGCACCTCCACTTCTACCCCTTCAAGCACGTGAAAACAAAAACGGCGTCAGCCAGCGAAACGACGCATGAAATCCTCAATGCTATGGTCAGAAAAAGAAAAAAAGACGGCGTCTTTTACCGCCCATTATCATTCACTCATCGCGCTGCTTCTTGCAGTTGCTCCTCTTACAATCCCTCGTCAGCCTCTTCAAAGGGGCCCGGGGCGTACCCGAATCGGCTTGTACGAAATAATCTTCTGGATCATCTGATGGCATATCATCATTAGCTTGTGTAAGAAAAATCAATTGAAAAAACAGGGGCTCTCAGCCTCTCATCATCATTCTAGCTTATCCACAGCTTCTTTTTTCCTTTGCCTACACAACATGCATACCTTCAGATTCTTTTCCCTTATCGTTAGTTGATGGTGGCATTAATAACCTGGCATTCTGGTCACACAACCGAATTAACTATTTAATTTGGTGACATGAATTTCCGAGAGGATGCACAATGCACAAGCTTCGGATCTCTTTTAGTTACCTTGGCATCTTCATCGTCACTGAATCCTTGAACCTCCGGCTGGGCTACCTTACAGTGGCCAGATCTCTTCGTGGCAACTGTGATCACCCCAACTTCCATCTGTTGCTGTGCGATCTCACATTTCCCACTGAAAGGTGGCATGTGGCAAAACCTGAAATTTCACAACATCAACACTTCAGAGTTCAGACCTGTCAAAAAGGTATGCATGTGCGGTCTATAAACTTTGCTACACCAAGATACTTGAGATCTATACTAAAGAGTCAGCAAGATAAACAGGTAGCACAGGAATACTGTAAATAACGCTGTAGCACACAGTAAGCTTGTAAGATAATCCCAGTGCTGTTCACAGTCAACGTTCCAAATCTCAGAGGTAAAGTAGCCGCTATTTCTTCTGGGAGGAAATCCCTGTATAGGTACCAGGAATACTGTAGCTTCTACTGAGCTTTGGGAGTATGCCATTTTGTAGTAAAAAAATAATGCTTCAAACTCCAGATTTTCATGTTCTTTGAATTTAAAAATGCTACGGGAGTCCAAAGATATTTTGGATATAATTGATCTTGGGTCATGATTTGGAAAGTTGCGGCCAGTTTACCAGCTGTTGGATGTGGCCAGGGCAATCATTCAAACAAAAACTTAAAACCCTAGTCACAGCGGCCAAGGTGTGCAAGCTGAAAACTTTTTAAAAAAATCCCTGAATGATAGGTTGCAAGCTGAAAACTTTGAATTTCCATACAGACCATTCAGACGGTAGAGACACTATACTGAAGTCGGGGTTGAGCATTCTCCATTTACGACAGCTGGCGCACTGAACCCAGTCTTTAACAGCCTCAATGTGTTCAACCTTTTCACTCTGGATGAAGAAAATTAACTAGAGTGAATAATGCTTGAAATGTGTAAACATACTCCTTTAGAATAATATGGAGCAATATGGAAGGTAAAATGAGAACTTCCTTGTATATGATAAAGATTTAGCTCCTGAGAGGATTGAAATGCAACCCCATCTCTCAGACAGTGAACCACTGATAGCATGATTACATACTGTAAATATTGTACGGATTTTAGGCAGAAAATAGGTGTGCGCATATCATATCTATATTTGTATGTGAATTACCGTATTTACAAAAAAGACCTGGCAGATTTCCAATGCATAGTAAAAAAAATTGTTTTTTTTTTTGAACACAGTACAGACGCAAGCGCTCATACATACGCGCATACACTCACCCCTATGAACGCACACACGCACACCCTACCCCTATGAGCACCTTCGAGAGACTGAACCGGCATATCATCTTGAGATTTACGAAGTCACCGTAGGCGCCTCGTCGTCGACGGGAACGTCTCCTCCCACTGAGGGTGCATCGCCGGAAATCCTGAAATAAATCCAGGAATAATGCGAGCACCAGGACTTGAACCCTGGTGGGCTATGAATACCACTGTCCCTCTAACCATCCAACCAGGTTGGTTCGCAACAAAAATTGTTTTTGATTGTCTCCATATCATGATATTGTGAATGGGTAACTCACAGTGTCCACCAATTGTCAATTTGCACCCCTACTCATCATGGCTAATACTTATCTTGAATTTTCAAATGAATGCATGATAACGTAATTTTGTTTCTCGGTAAAAGCATGATCGAGAGTTGTCTGCTACCAACCTATGGCAGACAGAGCTATATAAACTACTAATATATTTTCATTCTTGTCTCTTGTAATGCAAAAGAAATTCCATAATGCACTCAAGACAAGATATTTTCCAATATAAATTAAATCATACATCCATACCAATTCCAGCTTGTCAAAATGTGTATCCCAGTATTGATCTGCTTTTCTCCCAAGCCACTCCTCCAGTTTAACATACATTTCACAATCTTGAAACCCTTGCTTGCTGTTAAGAACCCAAGTACTACCATCTTTGTTATCCTGAAAAATACATCGAGAAGTTTATGCCAGTGACACAAGGGTAAAAAAATAGGAAAAGAGAAGAGGAAACAACATGAAGAATAGATCATACAATGAGGTCAGTAACATCTGCAACTCCTATTATTCCGCGCCCTGTGTCGGCATTGTGCTTTTGCCCTCCAACTCGTTTGTAAGACTGGGAAGAGAACACAAAATCAAAATCACAACAAATAAAAAATGAATGACAAAGAGTGCAAATCCAGTTCCTGGAAATATTTTCTAGCTGTTATGAATGACAAAGAGTACAAAGCGTGCAGAGGAAATGAATGACAATTAGTTGTATTGCTTGTGATGTACAACACTAAAGCTCAATCCAGTTCCTGGAAATATTTTCTAGCTGTTACATTCAACTAATTTTCCTTGCCCAGAAACATCGGGCTAAAATTCGTTCTCCATCTCTACCATAGCAAGTAATGGAAGAAAATATATGTGCAATCTAATCAAACAGAGAAGTGTTGCAGCTTATAGGTATGCCATATCTTGACCTTAATATTATCTTTAAATGCGGGCATGTGATGACTGGCTAATTCTAGTGTGGAACGGATCAGGGAGGAACCATGCATGGAATATAGCTAAATGAAAAATATAAAAGCATGTATGATTTAATACAATAGCAGTTAATCTTACCTCTATTAGACGACCATGCCAATACAAGAACATTCCACAGTTCACTCTACCCCATTCTACATTACTCCTCCCGAGAGTCAGCTGGATGGTCCTTCCCATGATTTCACCAGACATAATAGACCTCTTGTCAAGAGTCTTTTCCAAATGACGGGTTATGACCTAGAAAAAAAAAAGATGGAACGTGAATATAACATGTTACAACATGAAGAAATATGCATAAGAGTATTTACCAGAGACCCTTGGATAGTGATTTTCATCTGTGGATTCAGGAACATCACTTCTAGATAAGCTTGAAGTGAATAATCCAATGGCACCTTGTAGAATATGACAAATGAATCAGTGCTAGAGATGAAAGAACAAAAATAATGAAATTAAGAACCACTGCCACTGCTGTTTTGATTAAAAAAAAAAGGCTAATTTGAAACACAAAGTCCTGCATGACATTTTTAGTACATAATGAGTGAAGAATATGACACTCAAATCCCATCAGGCTCCAAAATATAACTTAAGGACAGCGTGCAGAAGAATAAACTTGATTTTTTTTCGAAAAGGAGAAGAATAAACTTCATTTATCCATATAGTTGTGTAGCAACCATTAGAATGATACAACAAACTTCTGACATCTATAATGAATCTGAGAGGTTATAGCTAATTCACTCTATTAGTAGCAAGATCACATGTAACTCTGATTTTGGACTCTGTTTTGGGCTGCTGAAAGCTACAACTGCTCATACTGCATAGATGTAAATATATAAAGTACAAGGTTGGTTCCAGGCAGGTCGGTTTTTACCTAACAGCCCTGTGACATCCTAATGGTAACCAGGTTGACAGAACACAGTTGGTTGTTGCTACTAGCTGTCAGGCAGCAAGCTTATCTTAAGAGCTAAGGAAAACTAACATACCTATGCTACTGTGCTACAGGACACAAGATTATCTCCCCCCTAATCCTTGCTCTTCAAGCTTGACTTGATCTGGATCATCCCAATTCTAGCATGCAGCTTCTGAAACTTTACTCGGCCTTGTGATTTTGTGAAAATGCGAGCGAGCTAGTCTAGATTGATTGATTTTGTCAAAATGCCAGCGAGTCCCATCTAGTGACCTTTAGTAGTGGTCAACACTCGCCAGATTGATTTCGTCCTCTCAAGAAGAGAAGACAGGCGTGATTGCTTAGATTGTAAGGTGATACCTAGAGAGTGGTGTCCCTTAAGGCCTCAACATAAGCTTGTGGTAGCTGACTTCTGCTTTTGGATTCGTGTCCAGCGGGATAAGCGCGCCAAAGTCAATAGAATGAAGTGGTGGAAGCTCAGGGGGGGAGGAAGCTCAGGCTTTCAAGGAGAGGGTTATTAAGGAGGGACCTTAGGAGAAGGAGGTGATGCAAAAAATATGTGGATGAAGATGGCGACTTGCATTTGTAAGGTGGCTTCAGAGGAGTTTGGGGTGACCATGGAAAGTAGAAGTGAAGCTAGAGATACCTGGTGGTGGAACGATGATGTCCAAAAGGCTATTAAGGAGAAGAAAGACTGTTTTAGACGCCTAAATCTGGATGGGAGTGCAGACAACATAGAGAAGTACAAGGTAGCAAAGAAGACCGCAAAGCGAGCTGTGAGTGAAGCAAGGGGTCAGGCGTATGAGGACGTCTACCAACGTTTAAACATGAAGGAAGGCAAAAGGGACATCTATAAGATGGTCAAGATCTGAGAGAGGAAGACAAGGGATGTCAACCAAGTCAAATGCATCAAGGACGGAGTGGATCGGCTTCTGGTGAAGCACGAGGAGATCAAGCATAGACGACAAGAGTAATTCGACAAGTTGTACAATGAAGAGAATGAGAGCTCGATCTACCATTGAGCTAGACGACTCCTTTGCTGATACCAACAAGCGTTTTGTGCGACGAATCCATGAGTCTGAGGACAGGTAGGCTTTAAAATGGATGAAAGGAGGCAAGGTGATGGGCCCTGATTGTATCCCCATTGACGTGTGGAGAGGCCTCGGAGACATAGCGATACTATGGCCAACTAAGCTTTCAACCTCATTTTTCGGGCAAACAAGATACCCGAGGAATCGAGGCAGAGTATATTAGTACCAACCTTCAAGAACAAGGGGATGCTCAAAGTTGTACTAATTACCGTAGAATTAAGCTGATGAGCCATACAATGAAGCTATGGGAGAGTCATTAAGCACCAATTAAGAAGAATGACAAGTGTGACAAAAAAATCAGTTGGTTCCATGCCTGAGAGGTCGACCATGGAAGCCATTTTCTTGGTACGACAACTTATGAAGAGATACAGGGAGCAAAGAAGGACCTGCATATGGTGTTCATTAACTTGGAGAGGGCCTACAGTAAGATATCGCGGAATGTCACCTAGTGAGCCTTGAAGAAACACAAGGCCCAACAAAGTACATTACCCTAATCAAGGACATGTACGATAATGTTGCGACAAGTGTTCGAGCAAGTGATGGCGTCACTGATGACTTTCCGATTAAAATAGGACTGCACCAAGGGTCAGCTTCGAGACCTTATCTTGTTTGGTGATGGATGAGGTCACAAGGGAGATACCCCATGGGGTATGCTCTTTGTGGATGATGTGGTGCTAGTCGACAATAGACAGACGGTGGTTAATAGAAAGTTAGAGGTGTGGAGACAGACTTTGGAATTGAAAGATTTAGGCTTAGTAGAGCTAAAACTGAGTACATGAGGTGCAGTTTCAGTACTATTAGGCACAAGGAGGAGGAGGTTAGCCTTGGTGGGCGGCGATACTTCAGAAGAACACCTTTCGATAATTGGGGTCAATGCTGCAGAAGGATGGTGATATCGATGAATATGTGAGACATCTAACGACAAGAGAGTGCCACAAAAACTAAAAGACAAGTTCTATAGGACGGCGATTCGACCCGCGATGTTGTATGGCGCTGATGTTGGCCAACTAAAAGGCGACAGTCCAACAGTTAGGTGTAGGAGAGATACGATGTTGAGATGGATATGTGACCACACAAGAAAGGATCGGGTTCGGAATGAGGATATACATGATAGAGTTGGGGTAGCACCGACTGAAGAGAAGCTTGTCCAACATCGTCTAAGATGGTTTGTGCATATACAATGCATGCCTCCAGAAGCACCAGTGCATAGAGGAAGTTTAAGGCGTGCTGAAATGTCAAGAGAGATCGGGGTAGACCAAACTTGACATGTGAGGAGTCCGCTAAGAGAGATCTGAAGGACTGGAATAATACCAAAGAACTAGCCATGGACAGGGGATGCAGAACCATGAGTTTGTTTCAAGATCTTTTTGGTTTCAATTCTAGCCTACCCAACTTGTTTGGGACTAGAAGACTTTGCTGTTGTTGTTGTTGCTAGCGAGCTAGTCTGAAGTATTGATGTAGCTGGTGCTGATGCATACATCTTCCAGGTAATTCCTGATGAAGTGATATCGAAGATCCACCGAGCATGGCGAGGTCGGTGACAAGGTTGGTGAGGCGTAGCGCAAAGTCCTCAAAGGTCTACCCGTCGCGGAACGAGATCGTCTCAAATTCCTTTCTCAGTTGTTGCACCTTGTCCTTCTGCACACGGTCTATACCGGCGCGCAAGGCTCAAGCCGTTTCCCATGCCTCCCGTGTGGTCAGCTTGACAGCAAGGCTGGTCATCATCACCACCTCCAGTGCCTTCAACCTTCCTGGAAATCATTGGGGCCGAGCTCGATCGCCTCGCAGAGGCCCTGAGCTTGCAGCATCACCTTCATGAGGAGGCTTCATTTGGCATATTTCATCCGCATCAGCGTCGGATACTTGTCACCACCAATGTTCTCCACGATACGCTCAACGACAACCTCGTATCTTCCAGCATCGTAGTGGCGTGGTCATCTTAGTGGTAATGAAGGGGAATGGTGCTGTGGCTGGGGAGCCAGACTGCAGACAACACTCTGAACTGAAGCTGACATCTCTCTGGATCCTCTACTCAAGCTGCTCTAGTACCAATTTTTTTTCTCCGGTATTGGCAGGAAGAACCGATTTGCGAACAAATATCGGCAATTTTTAAAAAAAATGCCTGAAAGGTTTCAAACAAATTTTTGTCAGCACGTTTCCCTTCGTTACTGAAGGGCGCGTGTTCAAGCTCTCCCTATCGCACAACAATGCCTTTTATTTCGAATAACACTTTACAAAAATTAGCGTGAGTGGAGGAAGTCGATCCCATGACTTCTGGGTGGCGAGTTACAGGTCTTTTCACCACGCTAACAGCAGTGATTTATCAGCATATGTGTACGATTGTTATTTGACACTGTTTGGATGTTTAAATTCAAATAATTCAAAATTTTCCAAACGGTACCACAGTTTTTCGGGTGCCACCAGAATTTCCAGTAACCGGTCAGTTACCAGAAAATTCGACCCAAAAAAACCCTACTAGCAAGAGCACAAGTAACTCTCTGATTTTGGACTCTGTTTTGAACTGCTGAAAGCTGCAACTGGTGATACTCAACAGATGTATATATAGTAGAAGGTCGGTTACAGGCAGGTCGGTTTGTCCCTCACAGCCTAGTGCTAACCAGGATGACGAAACAACATTGGTTGCTGCTACTAGCTGTCAGGCAGGAAGCTTATCTTAAACACAAGGATTATCCTAACACGCTCATCTTTCCAGTTGTATAGCAACCATTAGAACGATGCAATAAACTTCTGGCATCTATAATGTATTTGAGAGCTTATTTGTTGTCTCAAAAGGAAAACTAAAGAAAATGTTGGTAAGAAGTTACATACGTCGTTAGTTGTTTGTCCTGGACGCGATCTGACTCTTTTTGAACGGATTAATATGTCTCCATTACCGTGACCAGCAGGATTTTCATCAGTCTTCTCTGGGTTCCATTCCAATGTGTAATCTTCACCCCATCTGTCTAAATTCCATATATAAACCTGTGTGCCAGTACCCTCTTCACCAAATAACCCCACTTTTTCTCCAATGAAGTACTCATTAAACGGAGAAAATTCCTTGATAGCATTCAGGTTATACTCTGCAGTAGCTTCAGACTGGACATTCAAATCAACCTCCATGTATTGCCCTTTCTTGCAATATGTCACCACAGGGATCTCGAGATTCTGTAGAAAATCATACTATCATGTCTTGAACATGCCAATAGACAAAGAATAAAGGCGGTGTGTTGCCATGCTTACACTTCTATTTTCATTAAAGGACTGGGATAGAAAGGACACTGATCTGGAAGTTGAAGTTTGGGTAAGCACAAGTGCATCTTTCCCAAGTTTCATAGCCCCACTCTACAAAATAGCAAAGCTGCTTATTGCGTGGGCAGTTAAATATTAGAAATTCCTGGTCATGCAAGACAGAAATGATTGAATGAAAAGCGACCCGGGGCACTAGCGACCTGCAGCATGGCATTTGCATTGCACAGGAAAACGAGGAAAATATACTAATAGACGACCACTAGCAGTCTATATTATGCATGCACAAGAAGAACACGCTAGTTCCCGCTTTTCGTAGCCTCACGAAAGTGGAATTCTTGTGTTGTCCTATCTAAGCAGTGCATTATAGGCTGAGGTAAATAAAAATGTACCTTTATCACAATCAGGCAGGTTTCAGTAAGATTAGACAAATCAGAGAAATGCAGCATATAATTGATGCAGAATATTGGAAAACTTAAAGGTTATCAATAATTCCAATGATCAGGAACTGAGGAAGTATAGGAATGAGATTTGACAAGAATTTGACACAGATGCTTACCTTAAACCCAATTCCAAACCTCCCAATCTGATTCTGGCAGTGTTCATTTGGATGGTCGTGACCAAATGAGATCATTCTCATCATTTGAGCATAAGTCAATCCATGGCCATCATCACATACACATAAGACAGGAACTTTTCCATTTGCTTTCTTTGAAAACATAGATTGAATGGAAATATCCAACCTTCCATTAATAAGGGGAATAAAAAGAACAAAGAAGTTAGTGCAATCAAACTACATATAGCTCCAGATAATCTTCAAACAGTGTAGAAGTTGCTATCCTTCAGCGAGGAATTGGTTAGAAAGTGTATCGCTACTGGTCAGATTTTGTGGAAACTGCAAACAAGTCGAAGCTCCTTAAAGCCCTATACCACTAAAAGCAGGATATGATGTACATATTCACCAGCAGAGAAACAAAAAGTGACGGTTATTATACTAAAATTAGTGCTTAGCTTTCATGCAGTGTACTCCCTCCGTCCCACAATGTAAGACGTTTTTGCAAGCTTGTTTAGCTTGCAAAAACGTCTTACATTGTGGTATGGAGGGAGTAGCTTTTAATGTACCCTTTTAGTATACTAGCTTTGGAAATATTACTGAATAACAAATTGTTTTTTTTCTTGTCAGGGCTACCATCTGTATGTACTATATTACTAGAATTATTAAATCTTCTCTAAACTAATTAAGATTACACAATGGAGCACAACGCAGCACCGCCGACGTCAAACTGGACCCAAAAATGATCTAAGAATTACACAGGCAATCAATTTCTGATTACAGATCCTTGAAAGCATGGATGTACCTGGATGCACCAGCATCTCTGGAGTTATCGATGAGCTCTGCTATTGCTCCAAAGATCCAGGCAGCGTGTGTCTGACTAAGTGTTCGGAGATAGCTAGGGTTTGTTTTATCAAAAGTTCTTGCAGGTGTAGAGGTTCTCTTCTTCAACGCTGGATCTAAAATTCTAGGACCACCTTCAACATAATCGTATCGCGAGGATTCTGGAACAAACTCATGGGGTTCTGTGATATAGGGATTATGGTGTTTACGTGGAGATATCATTTCCTTTGTACCTGGTATGTTATCACAAGTCTCCTCACTTGTGTTGGATCTCCCTGATGGCACAGCAGAATAGTGCAGAACAGTCAAGCATGGACTATGATGAAGCACATATTTAATTCCAACTAAGGATAAAACTTCCATCAACAACATGAAGTAATGATCAAGATGAGAAAAGTAGAAGGAAAAAAAGAAGGAAAATGCAACTCTTAGGAAACCACATGATGTCACCAAAATGCTAGTGTAAAGATATCTTGCCAATAGTCAATGAGCTTCCCCACTATGAAACAAGGGAACAATACAAAACTGATGCGGAGCTAATAACAAACAGCTTCAGCAAAGAATGGTTTGTTTTCAAAAAAGTAAAGTAGAAAAACACTCACCAGATATCCCTGCCATATTTTTGCAAACTCCATGATATTTCAGTTCAGTCTCATACAAGATCACTGCAGAGAACGAGTGTCCAGGATAAACAATGTGGAGGGTGACAGACCTAAATTTAACAACGCCGGCCTACAAAAAACACAAGAGAAAAACAAGGGCCCTCGCATTACAGATAGCAAAATGGAGCTACTAGAATGTGGTATAACAAAATACAACATATTGCTCACCTTGTAGGCAACAGAAACCCTGCCCAGAGTTAATTGCAAACTAAGAATCCCTGCAAAATACCATCCCTCTCCCTCACCCCATAAATTTATATACTTCTTAATCTAGATGTCTCTCTTACGTTAAACCACGTCTGACACCAACACCCCTAAGAATTAAGTCTCATAGGACAATAACTAGGTGATTGCCCAATTCTCGCACTGTGTTTTCTTAGAAGGGTGATCTAAAAATAGAATATGTAGCATATGTTGTATCTTCCATATCAATTACGAGGAAGTAGCTAAATATCTATAGAGTGCAGATAATATTTACCTTCTCACTTTCGCGAAGATGACGCATAAGCCTTCCCCATTCTTTGGTCTGTCTATCATCTTCCAGATCAGGAACCAGTGAAAATTTCAGGAAATCATTCTGCTGGTACTCCTTAACTGGCACGAACTTGGTAATTGACCAAACAGAGGGACTGTGTAAGGATAGCATAAATTACTCTAGTGTTCTGACTTTATAAATGCCGGTCCAAAAATAAAAATGTATGCATATAAAGTACAAATGCAAAAATAGCATGCATAGAATGCTCCCACAGATTTTTCCTATTAACAAAAATACTAACTCCCTTTCGCAATATTTTGTTGAGATATGTCTTTTTGTAACATTTGTGCATTCATAAAAAAAAAGAGGTTGCATAGTTGTAATGTGTCATTTAATAAGGGTGTGTTGGTTCAATGTCACAAGCTATTTCCTCAGATCTGATGCTTGATGGGATTGGACAACAGGACAAGTGTCATAAAACAGAGGAGTAGCTTCATTTTCAAGTGGATTAGGCAAAGTATCATTGTATTAAACACGAGCGCCACAAGATTTATTTTAGAACAACAGTCCAAAGCACAAGCATGAACAGGATAAACTAATTCAATGATGTGTGATATGCTACGCAAAACAAGAAGAATTCTGTACAGAAATTAAAATGAACCTACACTTTGATGCCACTGGGAACTTCACAGACTTTGGTCCGGCATATGTTTATAGAATCTTTTGTCAGCATTACGTATCTCGAGCCATGACCTACCATAAAAAAACATATAACTAGAGCAAAATATTCCGCAAAATACTGTAGCACATAAAACATATTCCAAAAAACAAGCGAAAGAATCATGCACATTCTCTCAGTCTTAATGTTGCAATCCAAATATTCTAACTGGATCCTAAAGTTGTGTCCTTGCACTTATGGATCAGCATAAACTAACATATGCTGCATTTTCCTTGTTTTGCTTGCTTTTTCTCTAATAACTTGAAAAAAATAAAATTAGTAAGGGAAATTTGGCGCTTGTCAATTAGCATGTGTTAACATGAGCATTTACGCCGTTTGCGAACCTAAGATGTTAAATTTTCGAAGTATAACAGTGAATATGCAGCTATGCTTGGGGTTTAGACTATCGAAATTGAGGTGGGGCTTTGCAATATATCAAGTTTTAGTAGTAAGCAGATGGGCGTGGTGCAACTTCCCCTGAAATTTTGAAAGGACCAACAGAATAGACTGACTAGTCAATTATAACAACAGCACCCGACATTGATATCATACCTTGTTCGCTGCGTGGTGGCTCATTCAAATCAATTGCTTTATCCCCGAGTCTAGTTCTTTTCGACTCCTGGAAACAGCAAAATCCATCAAATACGAGTCACATCAGAAGAGATAACGGACGGGCCATTCAACAAACCCATCATATGCGAGAAAACAATCTTCTAGCCTCAAATTTCCCCACAAAAGAGATCCTAATGCGAGAACAAACACTAGGTGGTGGAAGTTAGCACTATTTGTTGCCCAAAAGGTAATTGGACGATTATACTTATTCCTTGTGAACTAACCTCCCAAGTGATATGGTCACCGTTGTAACATATTGCAATGAGCAGCAATGGTGTAAGCAAACCATCCCAACCAAGACCAGCTTGGACGGGCTAAGCCTCAGCCAAAAGGTTTAAAAAAAATCAGCAAGCAAATCATATAGGATGAAATGCATGTCTGAGCACAGACTCCTAGGTACCCGAAAAGACTCGGACTAACACAATGTTGCATAACCATCGTAGGCAATCACCCCAACCGACCCGTAGGCCTCAAACAGGGCATGAATCCTAGTATCTTTTGAGGAAATTAACAGGACATGAATACCACTCACACATAACTAAAGATATTTCTCCTGTTCCGTGAGAAATGCAGTGAGCTGAAAAGGAGAAAAATTATACCCATTCTTCCAGAATGTAAGGTTTATGTGCAAGAGTACAGAAGGAATAATAGGCTGCCCTGAACATTTGACGAGAAAACAAAAACATCCCGACGCCAACCAGCGGATATAATGTATCGGTTAAGATGCTTGGGAACTCGTAGGGGTCAAAACTCATGGAAACGCCACATAATCGGCTTCCGGGCCGGGGAATCCTTTTGGATGTAGACATTCAAGGGCATGGCATTGAATTGGCTCCAATGCCAAATATACAGGATATTGATATTGAGCTACAATTCCAATTCTAGTGTTTTGATGTTCATGTATTTGGCACGTGGAATCCAAGACAAAGTATTGAATTGCACATTTATAAGAGTATGAACAATATATTTTGCTGTCCATGTTTGAAAATGAAATCTGCACATCTTATGCAAATATTTGAAAGAATATATGTTTAAAAATTTATTAAAATGCATGAAAATACTCTGGAAAATGGCCAGAACATCAATAATGTTCCAAAAACATGGGGAAATGGGTAAAACAGCAACAATGTTCAACAACATCAATCTCTCTTGATCAGCACACATGTAAGTACATACATACGTTGTTTGGTTAGTTAATTGGTCGGCTAGACTCTGAAGTCTGAACCGTATCTGAACTCTGAACTACAGCGGCGTATGAGTATCTGTAAGTACTCCCTCCGATCCACATTGGATATCTCCAGCACACTGAACAATCTGCGACCATGCAACCAGCAGCAGCAGCAGTAGCAACTGATGTTTGTGCCGACTAATCATTTGGGTGAAATTATACGAGTAGAGCAGTGGTGGTGCTGTACTTGAACGAGTGGGACGGACCTCGGCGAGAGGGCAAGCGATGCCCCGCCCACGAGGCACGCGAGGGCAAAGTCGAGCCGGGAGCTGTGGACTATGATAGGAATGGAGGGAGCCATGGGTAGTGGTCAGGCTGCAGTACACAGGATTGGGTGGGCGCGGCGCGGCGCATCAGACACGGACGGGATGGCGTACCAGGCATCCGAGATGTCGACACTGCTGTAGGGGCGGTCAGGGGAGCTCCTCGCCGGAGATGGAGGAGACGCGCCGGGAGAGATGGGGCCGAGCGGACCGCACTGGGGAGGGATGGGGGTCGGTCGAGGCGGGCAAGTCCGCCGACCTGCGCCGCCGTCGCCTCCGCCGAGTCCGGTTTTTTTTTTTGGCATTTTCCGGAGGATTCAGAATCGCGAGCGGGTGGGTGAGCGAGGGGTGGAGCGCTGAGGCGAAATCAAACGGAGCGCTCGGGCATCATCCAAACAGCGAGCGGCATTCGGGATCGCAAATAGTATATGCCAAATTCGAATTCGGGCAAAAGATCACCTCAAAATAAAGTAAAAGGGGGAAAGAAAAACCAAAAGATGCCCACGCAATGTGACAAGATGATGATAATGCCATCCGAAAAGAAACTAGGGTACTGCTGGCCGCCATTACCATCGTGGACGTGTGTGCGGCGGCGCAGGCCAGCCGGCGGGCGGGCGACCCCGGCGGGCGGCGGCACCTTGGCTTTGCTGCTGGGGTACGTACTGGCCTAGTGCTGCCGCTAACAATGGCAAGCAGCGACCATTGAGTAGTGAGTAGCAGTGACTAGTAGCCTGCTTGCTCTGTACGGGAAGTCAATTGTGGAACCGATACGATATCAATGAAGCGATACCGAGTGACGGAAATACAGTAACATGGAGTGGCAGTGACAAATTAGGCTGGTCGAAACGGGGAGTATCATATACTACATAGTATCATATGTTAGTATCATAGATGACATCATTAATTGCCATGTATGACACATAGTAGCATATCATTTATTATGATACGGTATCATAATATGATACTCAATCATCTTTTTCTTTATTTAATTCAATGCCACCTCATCAAAATTGCCTAGTTGGCATGCATGATAATACCTATGATACCCCCATTACGGGCAACCTTACTCTCCTTGGTCCTTGCCTAGGTAGCTTGGAAGCGATACACGAGGTGCCGCAGCGGCTGCAGTGTCCAACTCAAAAAAAAAAAAAGACAGCGGCTGCGGTGCGCAGTCCTCCAGCCCCGGGTGGCCAACTCGTGTTATGGTCGATCTGTCCCTGCGTAAACCCTCCTCCCTTTCCAGCCCTAGAGCATCCACACCTGGACCCCATATCCGTCCAAAACGTCAAGGCGGGCTGTGTGGTCATTGTCCGGTTGCAAAATTGACACCCAACCGGACCAATCGGACCTAACAAATTTGGCTCAAACATCCAGGTTGACCGCCACTCCCCATACCTAACTTATATCTGGGACGGATATGGGTACGCCCGGACGCGCCCGTCACGTCGGACTGACCGCAAGGGCCCGCGCCAAATCCAAATCTTCTTCTTCCCCCGTCCTCGCTCGACCAACCTTCTTTCTCTTCTCTTTTCTCCCTCGTCCGTAAAGCCGTCATCGTAGTTCCGCTGCCATCGTTGCTCCGTCGTCGTCCCCAACTGACAGCTTCGCCCATAGAATGTAAAGAGTCAAATGTCGTTAGAAACCATCTCACACGCACGTACTCTAGAACCTCTTCTGGCAGAGACTGGCGATGGCAACAACGACAAGCGACGACAATAATTCTGTGGTTGCTACAAGCCGCACCACCTCCAATCCATAGTTGTACCTCTTCGTGACGCTGTTGTCGTTGTTGCCTTGGCGCTGCCACCATTGGCCAGACCCCGAACCGTCTATAGGCGATGGAGACCTATCACGATGCACCGCGGCCACGTCAGCTACCGTTGCCTATGTACCACAACAATACAAGGACGACCTAGGGAACCCGAGGCAGACGCCCCGACGATCAAACTCCATCGGTTACGTCGTGCCGCACCACTAGATGGCTCCCCATGCAAGAGATCGCCACACGAGAAGGCATCCCCGCCGCCACCGTCGGTCGGGCCACTTTGCCCGTCGTCATCCTCCGACGACATCGGGGATGACAAGAGAATGGCCGCTCGAGCCTCCCCCCGCACCCCCTCAGGAGGGTGAAGTGAGTTGTTGCGAGAGTTATGTAGTCCTATCTTTTTTTAAGAAAGATCGTAGATGAACGTTTCGTTTCGTTACCTAAGTAGTTGAGCAATTCATTCCAAGGTAAACAAAGAGGTATTTTCTTTTCTCGTTCAGTCCTTCTCTCCTTCCATCCCAGTAGGCCTATTCATGCTTTTTTGCTATCCATCTTGATCAAATAGAAGAAGGGGAAATTCAGACTAGGAAAAACACCTCAAAAAGTAAAAAAAAAAAAGATAAAATAACTTTCTTATTGTCCTCCTTTTTTTTAACCTGTGATCCAAAGAAGCTCTACATAGTTCCCAGGAAATATTATAACTTGTCAAAGGTACTCCCATGCATTGGCATCGTAGTAACATCCATAGCGGCGGTAGCTGTGGAACTCTTCACCTTCTTACATCTGACATAACAATTACTTGCTGCTGTCGTAAAGGAAAATGAAACAGTGACGTGTTGGTGGGTTGGAATCGGTGTGTAAGGACAGGAACGATTAAATCAACCCAGCAGTAAACACGAAGCTGCTACCACTGGCGAGTCGTGTCCTTTCGCTTTACTACTGCCAGTGACTTGTTGGTTGGCACCGACCACCCATACATACTACTCCCTTGTGTCTCAAAAAAAAAAAAAAAAAAAAAAAAAAACTACTCCCTCGATTGCTTGTCGGATAAATGAATAAAAATGGATGTATTTAGAATTAAGAATACGTCTAAATATATCCATTTCTGCAACAAGTAGTTTCGGATGGAGGGAGTACATGAAGTGACACAGTCCTCATAGGGTCTATGTATTGATCACTCAAATTGTTGTTCCTGATATCCGACACAGGTAGTAACAACAAGAATTGGGGATCTGCCCTAAAAAAATAGTTGGGGATCCGGGAAAATAGAGCAAGGAGACGGGGAGAAGATACACGCCTTTAGGCGGTTGGCTCATCAGTCTAATACTTCGATAACCCACTCTCTCACACACGACGCTATAAGGGTCGCCCTAGTCGTCCTCCGGGTTGGTAGTAGTCGTTCCCCTCACACTCCTTTCCCGCCAGGCCTATTTCTCGCCCGTTGTGAGTTGTAACTCGGTGGGTGTTGCCTCTAGACGCGAGGGAGTGGACCGGTGCAGTACTGCAGCGCTCTGGCTTGAGTTTTTTTCTCTGTGCTTTTCTTATTGGTTCTTTTATGTTTTCTTCGTTTCTTCACCGGTTTTCTTTGATTTTTCATTTTTCATGTTTCTTCACCGGTTTTCTTTGGGTTTTCCTTCCCACCGCCCCTTTTTCAGCACATGTCTACTTTTTTCAATACACATTGTACATTTTTAGTTTACATGTGGAACAGTTTTCAAATACATGATGTACATTTTTTTCAACTACTTGTTTCGAACACTTTTTTGAATACATGTTAATTTTTTTTAAATACACTTTGAAAAGTTTTTTAATGCCATGAAACATTTTTTTAGAATATCATGATTTTTTTTAAAACATTTGAATATTTCTTGAAAAATGTCATGTACATTTTTTTTTAGAATAGTACTTAATATTTTTATACTATGAGAACATTTATTTACATTGTATCATTTTTTTAAATGTCACGTACATTTATTTGAAAGACATGAACATTTCTTTGAAATGTCACGTATATATTTTTTGAACAATATGATCATATAAACCATTTTTCTCAAAGTGTGTGAACATTTTGAATGTCACTAATATTTTTTTTAAATGTTAGCAACATTTTCTTAAAGTTGCGCGGACCTTTTTTTACACTGCATGAACTTTTTTTATATGAGCAATTAACATTTTTTAAGATTAAAATAAAATATGTATCCATTTTCTGAAATATAAATAAAAGTAATAATAAAACAAATAAAATAAAATAAAATTCATGCCCTAGCCGTCCCTCCTACAATGGGCTGGCTCGTTTACCGAAAAAGGGTTTCCCCCCGCTTTGTATTCCAAAGCAACCAACACCGATACATAGCAAATGCTGGGGCGAGCAGCACATCAAGCCCAAAAGAGAAAAGAAGAAGAAACAAATGCCAACAACGGCAGCTCGACAAAACGCGAATGACCCGCCACCGCTGCGCCCTCCTGAAACAATCCACCATAGTCCGAGACTCCGATCCGCCGCGTACCAAGCAGCACCTCCAAGAAGGAATACGACGCCGACGACGCTGCTGCCCGGACGTGTCCTAGGGTTTCCCCCGGTACGCGGAGGGAGGTGGGGGATGGATACCATCGACACCCTCCAGGAAGGAATGGCGGCACCCGCAGGTGTCACCGCATCGGAGCCGGAAGAACCGGCAAGGATTTCTCCCGCACTCCAAACCCCACCGCCCAACCGGGCCTGAGCCAACCAGCCAAACCGCCGCCCACCAGCATGCGCCACCGCGGTTGCGCCTCCTCACTGCGAACACCACCACGAGGCCAGGAGGACCGGAGAGAAGCGCCAAGCGACGGGAGCAGCAGCACCGTAGCCAAGCGGGAGGGAACCACCTCCACCGCCGTCGTGCGGGAGGCCCGTGTCCCCGGCACCGTCGCGGTCGCCGTCCGGACGCGGCAGCAGGGCATACCAGGCCACCCCTGGCCCGGCCAGGCCCGAATCGGGCCCGCTAAGCCCCGCCGGCCATGCTGCAGCAGGCCAGCACCAGCGCCGCCAGCACCCAACCGCTCATCGTCGCTCCCCCGCCTCCCGGAAGCCATGCCACAGACCCGCCCCGCCGCCGGCCCGCCCTGACCCAGATGGGGCCCAAAGGGCCCAGATCTGGGCCGAGCGGACGCCGCCAGGCCGCGCCACCCCGCCGCCAACGACGACGCCGCCGCCCAGCCGTTCGCCCACGCCGCGCCAGGATCCCCGCCGCCACGCCGGACTGCCGCCGCCTAGGAGCACCCCCCGGCACAGCTCCGCCCCGCGCCGGAGAGCACCAAGAGGGGAGTTCTTTCGTCTCGCTATAAGCGAGACGCGAGACAAAGCCCCTCCCCTCCTTCCCTCTTGTTGCTCATCGGTGTATTCCGTTCCTTTCCCTTTGTAAAAGGGAGGTACCTACATTACCAACCATAGTAAAGATGATCTGATGACGCCTTCACAAGTGCTGTTTGGCTCGTGTGGGGCCTGCACTCGTCTTGGTCTCTGATAAGTCTGACGGTGCGGAGCTGCACGTCGACCGGTCTATGTTCTTTGTGGTGAGCTCAGTGTCAATCCACATAAGACTACCAGAGCCACACACCCAAAAACTTCACATAGTACTCGAAAATGTACTGAATCTGAATGGCCAACCACAAATTACATCTCATACGCATAACCTGCTCAAGGGGTTGACGTATGACTGGAATGTGATGTAGTACAAAATAGACACAGAGAGACTTTTGGTCTTTTAGAGCTCAGAAGCACGACGAGTACACATATTGTTTGCATGCAATGCAAGCTGAGGTAATGAGGCGGTGCCATCCTTATTTTGGTCTTGCAATGACAAGTTTATAGCTTTGTCACTAACTACATTCGAAAGAATAAAAAAATACACCCATTTTGCATAACATTTCGAAGGAAGCGGAAAGCGATCAAGTCATTCAGAAGCAACAGAAGGATGTAGCCTGCAGCTCCATTTCGTTGACCAAAGGTGCCTCTTCTCATATTCGTGCGATGACCCCACATGGAGCTTCGCAACAGGGTAGCCACTCGTGCCTACAAGTATGTAGAATGAAAAAGGGATTTAGTAAAATGACACATGAAATGTTCAGGAACTTGGTTACAAAGAAAAAGAAAAAAGAAATATGACGGTTACCAGGCATACTCATTCAGCACTGTTTCTTACAGCTGCTCTCGGACCCCTCGACAGCCTCTTCAAAGGGGGCTGAGTGGTACCAGACTCGGCTTGCGAGAGATCGTCTTCAAAACCATCGGATCGCACATCGTTAGTTCGCGTAAGAAAATCCATCTAGAGACTCTGTTCTGTTACACAGCATGCATACCTTCCAAGCTCATGGAATCTGAAGAAGATCTCTTCCCGTTTCCCTTGTTGTCGGCTGGTAGGATTAACCTGACATTCTGAGCACACAAGAGGATCAAATATTTTCTCTTAGTAACTTTGACTACAGAAAAAAAAAAGGACTACACGTTAAGCTTTGGATTTTGGTTACCTTCACGTCTTGATCTTGGCTGGATCTCTGAACCTCCCGCTGGGCTACCTTATTGTGGCCGCATCTCTTCTCAGCAACTGTGATCACACCAACTTCCATTTGTTGCTCTGGAATCTGACAGTGCCCATTGAAAGGTGGCATGTAGCAAAACCTGAAATTTCACAACATTAACACTTCAGACCTGTCAAAAAGATATTGATAAAATCATCGCATTTTCATCAACAATGTGCATCTACATGATAAAAGTGAACTCGATTGCATACACACCATTCTGATGGTAGAGACTCTATATTGAAGCACGGATTCAGCATTCTCCATTTACGGCATTTGTAGCACTGAACCCAGTCATCAACAGCCTCTGAGCGGTCAGGCTTTTTTCTCTGTTTAAAGAAAGTTACTAGAGTAAATAAGCTTGAAATGAGTAAACATAATATTTCTAGAAATACATGGGAGGTAAATGCATGTATTATCTGGAGGAAATAGGTATATGTATGTCCCACCCATATGTGCATGTCTATCACGTTTCAAAATAAAAACTAAATTGTTTTCGATTGTCATGACGGTGACAAATACTATGATTTGGGACTCACTCCGTAGAGAGAATAGCGAGTGCCCACTCTGTTGCCATCCCTAACATTTTCTTTTTCACCCTTATCAAATAAATTAATGATAACAAGCAGTGATTTTCAAAATAATAGTACAGTTAAAAGTTGTCTGATATCAATCTATGTCGTAGGTGCTTAAAGAGATTACTTCAAGTACTTCATGACCAGATATGTATAAGATGTTTTCAACATAAACTGAATCATACTCCCTTACCAAATTAAGACGGTCAAAATTTGAATCCCAGTATTCATCGGTTTTTCTACCAAGCCACTCCTCCAGTTCTGCATATATCTCACAATCTTGAAACCCCTGTTTACTGTTAAGAACCCGAGTATGACCATCTTTATCATCCTGCAACACATATGGATAAGTTCCATACAGGGTCACAAGAGTAAAACTAGAAAAACTGAAGAACATGGATAAAAGGCCAAGATATTCCAAACCATACAATGAGATTTGTAATATCTGCAACTCCTATTATTCCACGGCCCGTGTCAGCATTATGCTTTTGAGCTCCAACTCGTTTGTAAGACTGGGAAAGAATACAAAATCAAAGTTAAAAAAGCACAAAATGCATGAAAAATAATAATCTAGGACGCAAACAGCTTGCTGGAACAAAGCAATCATGAATTGTTTGTGATGTACAATTAAAGCTCAATCTAGTTCCTGCAAATAGTTGTTAGTTTTTACATTTCACATAGTTTTCCATGCTCAGCACAGATGGGGATAGAATTCTATCCCCATCTCTACTCACAAGCTATGAAAGAAATATATTTGCATCCACGGTATGACTGATTATTTCTAATGTTGAATGGGTCAGGGAGGAACCATGTGTGGAACATAGAAAAATGAAAATGGTCATGAACTCATGATGTGTAGTTTAATACAATAACATCTAACCCACCTCTATTAGACGACCATGCCAATACAAGAAAATTCCACGGTTCATTCTGCCCCATTCCACATCACTTGTTCCTAGAGTCAGCTGAATGGTCCTTCCCATTATTTCCCCAGACAAAAACGAAGTATTGCGAAGAGTCTTTTCCAAATGACAGACTATGACCTAGGAAATAGAACAGAAACATAAGCAACATGAATATAATATGTCACAACATAAAAGAACATGGCATATGAGTATTTACCGGAGACCCTTGGACAGTGATTTTCATCTGAGGATTCAGAAACATAACTTCTACATAAGTTTTAAGCGAATAATCCAACGGTACCTATTAGAATATGATAAATGAATCGGTATTAGATATCAAAGAATCAAAATATTAACTATTGCCACTAACACAACTATTTGAATGATGCGACTAACTTGTAGTTTCTGCAATAAAACTGAGAGGTTATCTCTTGTCTCAAAAAGGAAAGTACAAAAATATTTGATGAAAAATTACATACATTGCCATTTGTTTGTCCTGGACGCGATCTGACTCTTTTTGAACGGATTAATATGTCCCCATTACCATGACTGTCAGGGTTTTCATCAGTTTTTTGTGAGTTCCACTCCAAGGTGTAATTTGTACCCCATCTATCCAAATTCCATATGTAAACCTGTGTGCCAGTGCCCTCTTCACCAAATAAGCCCACCTTTTCTCCAATGAAGTACTCATTAAATGGGGAAAATTTCTTGATAGAATTCAGGTTATATTCTGCAGTAGCTTCAGACTGCACACTCAAATCAACTTCCATGTATTGATCTTTCTTGCAATATGTCACCACAGGGATCTCAAGATTCTGTAGAAAATCATACTGCTATAGCTTTAACATGCCCATAGAAAAAGAATGAAGGGATAAGTAGAACGCTGCTTACGTCTTTATTTTCATTAAAAGACTGGGATAGAAAGGATACTGATCTGGACGTTGATGTTTGGGTAAGCATAAATGCATCTCTCCCAAGTTTCATAGCACCAGTCTACAACAAAACAGCACAACTGATTATTGTTTGCGAATTTACACTCTAGAAATTCCTAGTTATACTTGTTTACAGGACAAAAAGGAGATCCTAAAAAATGACTGTAGCACTAACATGTTTCCAAGTATTATGAATAAACATACTCTTCCCTGCCTTTAGTAACCACACGGTTGCATTCTTATATGTGTTGTCTCCATTACCAATACCAATACACATCTAAGTAGCTCAGTATATATAGTCTAAGGTAACAGTCATGCAAGTTTCAGTCACAATTTTCAAAATAATTAGAGAAATCATAGCAATACGACATACGATGGAAGCAGATTTCAAAATACTTAACGATCACAACAATTATCAGGAACCGAGGACAGTATAGGAATGAGACTTTTTGACAATATTTAATGGCAGAAGTTTACCTTAAATCCAATTCCAAACCTCCCAATCTGATCCTGGCAGTATTCGTTTGGCCCTTTGTGACCAAATGAGACCATTCTCATCATTTGAGCATAAGTCATTCCATGGCCATTATCAACAAGACATAAGACAGGAACTTTTTGCCCTGCTTGCTTTGAAAACATAGTTTGGATGGAAATATCCAACCTTCCATGAATAAAAGGAAAAAGGCAAATCAGTTAGTGGAAGAACAACAAAAAGCTCCAGATAATCTTAAAAACATATCTAAGACACTCATCAGTGAGGAATTATTGAGAATATGTATTGCTACAGGTCGTGGAAACCAGAAACTACGAACAGGAAGAAGGCAAGAAGCTCCGAAAAACCCTATACTGCCAAAAGCAGGATACAATATACATATTCCCTGTGGAGAAAGAAAAATATCCCGTGAAAAAACAAAGCAAAATAAGATGGTTAAAAATAATATTTAACCTTCATGCACTGGGGTTTTTAGTCTACATTTTATTTTACTAGGTTTATAAATAATAACGAATAACAAATTTTAAATATTTCTCTTAGAGCTACTATATTTATGTTCTATAACTTAAATTATTACATATTCTCTTAACTAACTAATATTACATAATGCAGCACAACACACCACACGACGCTCAACTAGTCCTACAAATGATTTAAAGAATAAACAACCAAGCAGCTTTCTGAAAAAACACTTTGAAGACATGGACATACCTGGATGCACCAGCATCCCTGGAGTTATCAATGAGCTCTGCTATTGCTCCAAAGATCCAGCCAGCATGTGTCTGACTAAGAGTTCGTAGATAATTAGGGTTTGTGCTGACAAAATTTCTTGTAACAATAGATGCTCCCTTCGTCACTGCAGGGTTCAAAATTCCATGTTGATTATGGTCTTTCTGTGAAGAAATAATCTCCATAGGATGTGATGTGTTATCACAAATCTCCCCACTCTCGTTGGATATCCCTGTTGACACAGCAAATAAGCAAAGAACAGTCAATAATAAAAACAAAATAAATCAGCAAAATCTAATAGCAAGCATGGCTTAAATTTCATTATGGATAGAACTCCCTCCGCAACATGAACAGTAATAATCCAGATGAAGTAAAAAGGAAAATAGCAAATGCGACTCTTGGGAGACGACATGATATAACCACACAAATAAACTGCTAGCTTAGAGATGTTGTGCCAGTAGGCAATGAACTTCCCAGTATTAATCAAGTGAATAATACAGCAGGCTGGCTAAAATATGTTCATGTCTGGTTAATAACGAATATCTCTAGCAAGATATGCCGTTAGATAAGTGATATAGAAAAACTCTCACCCGATATCCCTGTCATATTTTTGCAGACTCCAGGCTCTTCTAGTCCAGTCTCATACAAAATCACCACATGAGCGGAAGAATGAGGTTTAGGAGCAAGAATGTGGAAGGTACCAGACCCGAATTTAACAATACCAGCCTACAAACAAAAATAAGAACAAGGGGCAGCCACATTATAGAGAGCAAAATGCAGCTACAAGAATGTAGCGTAACAACATGTAACATATTGCTGATTCTCTTATCTCTGATGATGTTAAGTTGGTGGTTGCCCAATCCTCACACCGTTAGTTTTTAGAAGAGTGATTTAAATATTATAGATGTAGCATATGTTGTATGTCTGTACCAATTATGAGTTAATAACTAATATCCATATGGTGGAGATAATATTTACCTTGCCACTGTCGCGAAGGTAGCGTGTAAACCTTTCCCATTCCTTTGTCTGGTTATCATCTTTGGGATCAGGAAGCAGTGTAAATTTCATGAAATCACTCTGGCGGTATTCCCTAGTTGGCATGACCATGCTACTAATAGACCAAACAGAGGGACTGCAAAAGGAAAAGCATAAATTACTCTGGCGTTCTGGCTTTATAGAACACCGGTACAAAAACGAGACAAGTATGAATAACAATGCCAAAACAACAAATACATAATGCTTCCATAAATGTATTTCCCTATAAGAAAAATACTATCCCCAATTCACAGTATTTTGTTGTGAGTTTCATAACGTTGGCATGTTCAGGAAGACATGAGAGTAGTTGTTCCATGTGTATATCCCTATTTTAGTGTTATAAAAAGTAGTTAAGTAGTTGTAGCATGCTATTTAATAGGGGTATAATTCCATCAACTATTTCCTCAGATTTGGTGCACGACCGGCTTGAATAATTACTGTCAAGCAGAGTAGCTACATTCAAGTGGATTGGGCTAGGATTGAACACGAGTACAACAATATTCATTTTATGACAACAGTCCAAAGCACACCCAAGAACAGTATAGACAAAATTCCACAGTCCTCTAACATGCTACAGAAAACATGAAGAATTCTGTACACACAAATAATTTTGATCCAAGCTAGTATATGAAGTAGTATTCACTGTCTAGAATAATCAGTTGCAAAAAGTTAACATTAACATACACTTTGATGGTGTTGGGAACATCACAGACTTTGGTCCGGCATATGGTCTTAGAATCCATTGTCAGCAACACAAAGCTCAAGCCAGAACCTACCATAAAAAACAATCAGTGAAATAACATAAACATATTGTAACACACAAAACAGAGTCCAAAGAACAGGCCAAAATAAGGAAGAACCATTCAATAACAAGATACAAGTGCTAATTCAAGTTAAGAAAAAACTGGATACATAAGTTTACATAATTTAATTGATGCATATTTTGAATTATAACAACTTCTACTTCTGCCGATTTGCAGATTTTCACCCTCTTGATTTGCAAAGTTCTCAAAACTGTCTTTACATATCTGGATCAGTACAAAAATAATGCATGCGACATTTTCCATTTTCTCCTGCTTTCTACTAATACCGTTAGAAAACTGCAAATTGGGAATGAAAGTTTGGCGCTTAGCTAATTGCATGTTTTAACATGATCAATTGTAAATTTAGACTCTCTCTAGACCTAAGCTATGAAAATTTAGACATACTATGCACTTAGTCTAGGTGTTCAGACTATCAAAATTAAGATGGGACTTTGCAATATATCAAGTTCCAAAAGTAAACAGGTAGGCATGGTGCAACTTCTCCAAAGTTTTAACTTGGATTTTGAAGATCTTGTGTACTAAAAGATATTTCAGTTCAATATAATAACAGCACTCACACATTCATAGCATACCTTGTTTGTTGTGCGGTGGATCGTTCAAATAACCAGCTTCATCCCCCCGTCTCGTTCTGTTTGCCTCCTAGAAACAGTGAAACCCATCAAATGAGACCAATTTATTTTAAAAACGCAAGATGGTCCACATGCTTCCAAACTAAAATCAGCTCATGTATAACACTGAACCGGTATAGTGCTCTTAAAATTGTATGAGAACAGCAATGTGAAATGTAAAATCTAGGTTGGCAAGACATGCACAAAATATGTACATAGTTGCAACTTCAAAAGTAATAATAGACCATCTAACAAGCCAACATATGCAAGAAAATGATATCTCAATCTTAAATTGCACCAAAAAATAAATTCTAATGAAAGAACAAATAATTTGCCGGCACTGAGCATTATTTATCTACCAGAGGTACCATAAGTATACTAGATAAACCAGCAGAGTAATTGGACGATTATCCTTATTATTTATCATAAAAAGTGGAACCAACCTCCCAAGGGACACAATTGTTGTATATATTTCAACGAACAAAGATGATTCAAGCAAAGAAACAATCATTACCAAGACAAGCTTGGACATGCTAAGTCTCAGCTCAAAGTTCAAAAAAATCAGCAAGCAAATCGTATACATTAAAATGGATGTGACCAGAGCCTTTGTAACTACCTTCCTGCATCAAACTGAAACAAACAGTACAATACCCACCAATGACTCAAACTAAGGCAATGTTGCAAGACCATTATATGCAGCCCAAAGGCATCAAACAAGGACATGATTACTATCACATAACCTTCTCACGTAACTAGAGATATTTCTCTTATTACATTAAAACTGTAGCTCAAAGAAAAATAAATATTCCCTCTATTTCAAATTACAAAGCCTATAGAAAATATAAGGTGTGCTAGAAAACATTAAAGGGGAACCGCCTTGAAAAGATTAAACAAAATCATCCCATGCCAACCAGGATTCTCCTTTCCAGTGGGTCTATCAGTCACATAATTGTTATGATTTGAATCTGCAGAGGGCAAATTAAGCAAGTGAGTGCCACTACCACAGCCTGGAGCCCCTTCCAACCCTTCCCACACACATGGTGTTCTAATGTTGCTGTTGCTGCCTAAAAACAATTCACACTTTTTTGCAGCAAGAATGATGTTTCAACTGGTGAGACTGCAAGCTACACGTGGAACGGCATCACACTAGGCCAGTTAAAGTGTGTGTTGTAGGTGCACTTCAAATAAAACAACATCTCCCTATCAAAAGTTAATTCAGTTCCAAACTCAAACTTTGATTTTGGCTGTGTTGACTGAACTGATTCCGCGGTCGCCGTAATCTAATCGGAACGGAAAAGGCAGCAGTTGAGGAGCCATTGCCCGCTGAGGGAGGAGAGTCGTGTGCTTCCTGTTAGGCAAAAATTCCTCACTTGTAGGGCTTGGAAAAGTACTAAAATTACTGTAGTAAAAAATGCCATTTCTAATCCCCCTTTGTTCCCCAAACAACAAAGAGTAAATTAACTAGGGCATCGGGAATTTCCTACTTAGCACAAGGCGTATGCTACTAATCAGGCCGGGTTGCTGGCCGACTAACTGGAGACCGTCAGACCAGGGAAATACCTAACTCGCCAGCCGCGCCGCCGCCTGCCCGGCTCCTCGTCGTGGCGCGGCGCACTTCCACTCCCGGCCGGCGCGTCGGCGCGGCGGCTGTTCCCATCACCCCTCGCACGATTGCCCCGCCGCTCTCGCTCGATGATACCGAAGTGGGCACTAGAGTTTTCCCCCGACGGCCACATGATTGCTTGCCAGGGCTGTTGGACCGGCCCAATTTTTTTCTTTTCAATCTTTTTTCTGCTTTACAAGTTCGAAATATCCCCAAAAAAAAAGTTTGAAATAATACAGTATTGGAAGAAATATTTGTAAATATGCTAGTTTTACAAACCACACCTACAATCATAGCAAAAAAAAAAAAAAACCCCACACCTACAAGGTACACCGTCTCAGGACCCAACATGCTTATGAATATTTTAAGATTTAGGTGTGAAAATTAATAGATGGATGACACATGTAATGTATGACACAAAGATTCGATGCAAAAAAAGACGAACATTTTATCATGCCATCGGTTTTTCTTGAGTTGGCCATCAGATTTATATTGAAAAGTAATATTGTACTATATATTTTTTTATTAAAAAAAATAATTTATAAAATTGTTGATCAAACTAAAATCTTGAATTATATAAATTTCTCACATTTTGTGATAAGATGCTAATGAAAAAGCTATTGCAACATTTTAACAAAATGAAAGCAATGAAATTTGTACAGAAAAAATGTACGAAATTCAAAAAAAAAAACATACAACAAACACAAGAAACGAAAATAGACAAACAAAAAAGGCATCCATCACGAGCCTCAAAACATGAATCAACCAAAAGTGGCATGAAGAACCAACACCCTTTGGCCCAAAAAACTGAACCCCAAACTGCCGAGGCAATAGGCGCCCACCTGGGTGTCCCGAGAGATCCAATGCTGAAACTAAGCTAGCTACTAGGTCTAGGAGGAAGAAGGCCGGGTACTAGGGAAATGAGATAGGGTTTTAATTCCGGTGGATTACCATCGGCGGACGGGCGGGCGGGGAGCGGGGGCGCAGATTCTCTGCCTTGGCATGGCAAAGGCTGCCTCTACCTTTCCCCTCATGGATGCCCTCCCTTTCTGATCCAATGGCTGCTGAACGTTCCATCTTTTCAAGTGCAAAACAAGCAGCCCAGATAGAAATGTAGCCCAAATAAGGCCCAGTTCGGTAGCTAAATAAGCCCAGCTCAGGAGCGAGGCGAGAACAGACCGAGAGACTTGCCTAAAAAAACAGACAGACAAAAGCGTATTCAGTTCAGCAGTACATAACTTTCAGCAGGAGTTTGTTCGATCACCTGTAGCAACATAGCACGAGGATAAAGATCCAGAAACATTTGAAGAACCCCGTGGCAATCTCCTTGTTTCCATCGAGCTTATACAGACTTGTTCGGTTAGTTCAGCCTGCATTTTTGCTGTGCAAAACTGCTGCTGAACTTTAGCTACCGAACAAACAGAGAACAGACAGAGAGACATAGGAACATATTCAGTTCAGTAAAGAGTTCAGAAAAAGCGAAAGTATGCACTGATTCAGTTCAGAAACTTTAGAAATAGTTACTTCATTACAAACCACCAATTTGGGATCTAGTTCTCCACAAAAGCCATCAATTACCACACACCTAATCTCTGAAATTGTCCATATTTTGAACAGTTCTTAATCTCCAAATAACCAAAAGCCATCAATTACCACACTACTTATCACCGACTTTATCCTAAAAGATCAAAATATCTTCTCCTCTAGCTGCAGGTACTAAAATAGAGCCCTAAAGAAGATCTTGAAAGGACATATCATCAATTTCACTAAAGCCCTGCAAAGGGAAAGGCATGCTTAAAACATGGCAATATTGAAACTAGTTTAGAGAAGATGAAACAGAGAAATATGGAAATACCATCAGCAAATTTGTGTAGCTGGTGAAGGCATTGCCGTCCTTATGAGAAACACCCATTGGTACTTGAGAACCTACACCACCACCATTCTCATGTTGCTGCACAAAGTAATCAACGTGGTTATTTAGCGTACAGTAAGGAACAAGAACTCACAATTACAAGGGTTTTCAGCAACAGACGCTACATTTATGAGGGACATCCATTGGTACTTGAGTTTTCACACCACCACCACCATTCTTTTTTTTCTGCATAAAAAATCAACTTTGTTATTTAGCATGTAGTAATAATGAATAAGAACTCTATATTGCAATGGTTTTCAGCAACATACGCTAGATTTAGTTTCCTTTTTCCTTTTGAACTTGCGCATCCTCTCGAGTCAACTGCCACGCCTCTTTGAAGTTTTTTCTTTAACCTCCTTTTTCTTTAAGCGTGCAACACTAAGCAAACCTTCATCTTGTGGAACAACATGTTGGACATGATATGAATCACTCAAAATACTTGTAGATGCACTAAGTTTGTCTTGAAGTTGCTTCTAGAGGCAATATAGTGTGTTGTCCACCAATATGCAACATTCTGGAGAGCTTGTGGCTTGATATGCCAAATTTAGGAATGTGTGAGACCAAGACTTATAGCGGAGCATAGCATCCATTTTTGGATTTTCAACGATGCTATTTCCTTTGTTGTCTTGTATAGTTCCATATCTTGCTTCCCTTGTCCATCTCTTTAGAATGTAATGGTTTGGCAACAACTTGATATTCATCAAGTCAAGAACTTTTAATGCATGGCCACACAATATTCCAGTCCTTTTAAACTGCCCACAACTACATGAAGATGTTTTCTCCAAAGAATCACCAACAACAATGCGCTCTAGTTCATAACTTAAATCACCATCGGCCCTCACAATTGCAACAGAATATGTGTTATTTCCATCCAATGCTCTAGTACATGCAGCCATGGATCTTTCATATTCAGCTTGAAATGCTTCAAATATTGTGGGTGTGTAAAGTTTGCTTGCTTGCAATAGCATGGGTGTCTTCATGCTTATTCTAGGTAAGTTTTTCCTAGCTTCAAATTCTGCATCTAGTTCCTTGATTCTTTTTCCTTGCACCGCCCTTTCGAAATGCTTCAAGAACCGAATGATGTCAAAATCTGATTTTAGATGTTTTTTCAAGTCACTATTGAAACTCTCACTTAATTGTGTGCTTCTCATACCCAATGTGAAGACATCTCTCATGTAACATTCAGCCCATTTTTCCTTGAACTTGTAGATGCTATCCAGCCATGACATCTTCTTTTCGTCCACCTTATTCCTCATGATGTCAAATGCTTCTTCAAAGGCCGTCGTGTCCTCAATGTTATACATGCAAGCACTAAAATCTGAGAGAATGTGTGGTTCTTCTTCTTCTTCTTCATCTGCCTCATTTTTATCTTTTGGAGAATGTGAGTCATCAGCTTTGCTATTGCATAAGTGCTTCACAGCATTTTGCATTATGTGAAAGGTACATAATCCATGCCATGCTTCTGTGAATACCTCCCCGACGGCATTTCCCATTGCAGTGTCTTGGTCAGTAAATATAGCTCTAGGTTGTTTTCCATTGTGTGTAGCTAGAAAAGCCTTAAATAGCCATTGGAAAGAGGCAAATGTTTCATCAAACATAAGAGCAGCACCAAAAATAACGGTCTCCCTGAACTGATTGAGTCCAACAAAACCCCCAAAAGGCCTATATTCTTTGTTTGTGCCAAATGTAGTATCAAATGTGACAACATCGCCAAAGTGTGCATAATCAATGACCATCTTAGCATCAGCCCAGAATATATTGCTTATATTCTCCTCACAATCCAATTGCAAAGCATATTGGTAAGAAGGATTATCGGCGATCTTGTCTTGAAAATACTTCAACATGCTTCCTGCCTGTCCATATGCCAACTCTCTCTGGCGCCTGCCCTGCAAGTGATTTTTTAGATCACGAGGAGTGTAGGTGAGATTCATTGGTCCTCCAACTCGGCGACTAGCTAGCTCATGTGAAACTTTTGGCCTAATTCCAAAATCATCGGCTGTCGCAATTTCAAAAGCTTGAACTTCTGAAATCTTCCTTTGTGATAACATCAAATGGAATGTTTGTGGCAAGTAAAGACCATGATTGTGTACAAGCATTACATCAACCACTTCATAATTCCCTGCCACTCGATCCAATGAAAGTGTCATCCGAACTTCACAATTTGTTCTTGTTTGAGCTCGAGGATTCTTTGTGATATGATCCCTCTTGTCGTGTGCTCGAAAACCCTCCTTTGCACACACATATCTACATGATGTTGCCTTCCCGTCAAATTTACTCTTATTTTTATACCTTTTTCTGACCTCAAAACCTGCACGACCTCCATAGTTTACCCAGAACAACCAAGCATCATCTAAGTTTCTGAATTTCAGACCGACTTGAGGTAACCAGATAGGATTCTCATTCTCCCTACACAAAAATTAATTAATCTTTGTTGCTACAGATCTGGTTGCAAGCAAATAATTTTTTTTCCGAATGGAAAGTCTAACTTACTTGTTGTTAGATTGTGCCATTGAATCTTAACTGGAAGGCAAGAACTCAGATGTATACTGCACATATTATGAACAAATAGACTGAATATTTCAGACAATTACAAGTGAAATTGTGAAGATTTCTTTAGCATAACTGAACGAATAAATCAAAATCATACTAGGCAGTGAAAGAGTGAATATTTCAGACAAATAGCAATACCAGGCAGCCCGCGTTCCTGCTCTCGGCGACTCGGACACAAACCTAAAATACTAGGCAGTCTCTGTTTCTTGAAATCGAAGAAGGACACGAACCTGAAGCAGAGTGAAGTCGAGCAACTTCGATTTGCTCCGACGCTCAACTAGGACGGCCCAGCCGGCGAGGCGTCCAGGCACCCCGACGAACGCCCCAATTGCTAACTGAGATGAGAACCCGCGCTAGACGCCCGCGCCCCCGCCAAAAATCGCATCTGGCGGCTGCTCGCCTGCCAAAATCCTCTCGCTTTCCCTCCTCCACGTTCTCTAGCTGAGCCTTCTTTGGGTAAATGCGGGCTGGCTTTGTTTCAGTTTGGGCTGGTTGATGTGCACAGAGAGAGGCAGCTCGCTCAGCAGCCGTGCGATCAGAAAGGGAGGGCATCCGTGAGGGGTAAGGTAGAGGCAGCCTTTGCCATGCCAAGGCAGAGAATCTGCGCCCGGGGAGCGGATGCTGGCCGGCGAAGATCGAGAGTGCAGGGGGCTTGGTTCGTCGGAGAGTGCAGGAGGAGACCACTTCTGCTCTGTTACGGGTGGGCGAGCTGGTAGCTTCTGTTGGTCGATCGATTGCCCCGGCCGGCCGATATATACCAAGCGCGAGACCGTGTGACTGGAGTGAGTGGGAAAGCGCGCCGAATAACCATGAGAGTCTCCTCGTTCTTCGACCGTCACTGCATGCAGTGCGCGCGCCGCGTGGCGCTTCGGTCACTCTGCCGTCTCCGTGCTTCGCGTTCACATGCCATGCAGATTGCACGACTAGCGCGTCCAATAGAAGCACTGCGCTTTTCTACTGGCTAGTAGCAGTCAAAACGGCTTAACTCGTCACAAAGAAAAGAAATAAAATTCTCGTAGTCAGAACGATGTCGCCTCCGCGGCACTACAACCGCCGACCCTCATACAAGCGCACATACATCCACCCCTATAAACGCGCGCACACACATACTCTACTCCTATAAGCGCATCCAAGAGACTCAGCCGGTACATTATCCTGAGATTGACGAAGTCGTCACAGACGTCTTTGTAGTCGACGAGAACATCTCCTCCCACTTAACGCACATCGTTGAAAGGCCTAAAATAAATCCAAAAAAATGTGAGTACCTGTGTCAAGTCTAAGACTTGAACCCTTGTGGTCTGGGATATCACTATCGTCCTAATCACAGGTTGGCTCGCGGCACGCAAAGATCTCGGTTTACAATTTGAAACCCGGTCGATGAAATACACACTCTTGGTTTAATTTGAAACCCGCCACGAACGGGCATGGGACGCTCAGAATGAATCATTTTTGAAATGGCATAATTACTGCATTCGTTAAGAAGAAAAGAACTGTTCGGTTAATTAGGGAAAACCGGGCGAAACCAAATTGCCCAGTTAATTATGCAAAACCGGATGAAAACCATCACAACAACTGAGCGGCACACACAAGATACTTCACATACACCACTCTTAAGAGGGTCTCGCCGAGACAGCATGCGGGCATCATCGTCATCACTCCTCCCCTAGAAGGCATCATCGCCATCTCTAAACCCTGAGCAAACGACCCTTACTTCACTGTTGGCGAGATCGTCGACTCAACCCACACTGTAGAGGCTGTGCAGAGTTGTATGAAGATTCGCACTAGAACACATCCACATGTGACCAAACAACGCAGCTCCAACTCGTGGGATTTGTTGAATTGATA
The DNA here is from genome assembly GCA_039707655.1 of Elymus sibiricus. NCBI lineage: Eukaryota > Viridiplantae > Streptophyta > Magnoliopsida > Poales > Poaceae > Elymus > Elymus sibiricus. Next base: position 354,129,613 of record CM077664.1, read on the forward strand.
AACGGCTTAGGCTGTCAGCATGTAGTTCCTCTTCCTTACCTGTAACTACATATTGACTTTGACCTCAGCATGGATCCTCCCACCCCCACGATACGCGCTTGGCGGCGGCAGCGGTGCGCCGTAGACGGGAGTTGATGGAGAATCTCTCGCCGGAAGCCAAGGCCATCTAAGAGACGCTCTCCATGGCTCGATGGAGGCTCACGAGAAGCACAAGCAGGAGCTCGACGAGCTCATTATTTCGGCGGCGAGTCATGCAGTGGATGCGGCAGTAGGGCGCTCTGTCCTGGCGACGGTCGACAAGGCGCTGGGGACCGTCATCGATGACATCCAGGCTTACATGGATGGAGCGGAGGCGGATTTGCGCAAGAGCATCAACGAGATCCGCGTCCCGCTTGTATTGCATCCCGTTCCGCCGACTTGGATCCGCTCACCAGGATCCAGAGGGGAGCCGCGGAGACCGGCCCAAACGGGCACCGCTTGTCATCGACTTTACGGGGGACGGGATTGGGGTCTCAACCCTACATTCCGCCTCCGGCTCGAGGTATCCATGAGACCATCCTTAGCAGTGAGCGACGCTCGTCGTCTTCCTCGAGTACTCATGGGAAACCACCATCGATGGATTTCCCGAGTTTGACGGCGAGAATCCTAAACTGAGGCAGTCCAGGTGTGAGGATTGTTTTTCTACTTTAGACACTATTACAGACCCGTGAGTTGCTGCTATGCAATTTGATGGGAGTGCAGCCCGTTGGTTATCTTCAGTACAACATAAATTTGTGCCTTCTAGTTGAGAGAAGTTTTGCGCGGCCGTGATCACTAGATTCAATCGTAATCAACATCAGTCATTGGTGCGCAAGCTCTATAAGTGCAAACAGTTGGGCACCGTAGAAGAGTACATCCGTCAGTTCTCTGAATTGATGGATCAACTCACATCTTATGAACCAAATCCTACATGCTTCATTATACTAGTTTTGTTGATGGTTTAAGACATGAAGTACATTTTGTTGAAAATATGCCCTAGAGGCAATAATAATTGTGTTATTATTTATTTCCAAATTTATAATTATTGTTTATATTATATGCTATAACTGGCATGGTTCTCGAACCTACGAAAACCAAGAGATTCAGAGGAAAATTCATATGCACGTCTAGATTTATAAACGATAAAATAAGATTCCTAGTCTTGCTCTAGGAGTAGCTCAAGTGTTGCATGACAATTCTGTTTTCCTGATGATGGGCATAGTTAAGTGTAACGATGATGCCGACAACTTTGAGGGCACGATGTTAGAAGAATACTTTGTGTTGAATTGACCCAAGTTGTATGTTATACTTAGAGATGATTTCGTCGCAAGTCTATAGTCCATAACACGGGTTGTTAACATGTGTACAATTCCTTAGACTATGACAGTATCAAGTCACTTCATACTGTACGATACACTTTGGGGTTGTTCCAACATCATCCGTAACAGGATGATAATAATGACAACTTAGGGGTTTATTAGAAACGTATACCAAGGGGCTAGATAACTCAAGACTGGGATTTGCTCCTCCAATGATGAAGAGATATTCTTAGGGCCCTCTCGGTGTGATGAGTTCCATCATCGTCTGTCCATACATTGTGTGAATTGCTCACGGGGATGCCGGAACATGAGAAAAAGAAAAGAGAACAAAACCGGTAACGAGGAGACTAGCATAGTGACAATGTGTTTTGACTCACGGGGATGTCGATATATCTCACCTCGGGTTTTGTAAAGTATCGCGAAGCAAAAGGAATAGCACATGGTAACCAAAGGTTCACTCGAATATAATTCGTATGAGTATAGGGGTCAATATGGATGTCCACAGTTCCGCTATTGATCACTGAACGAAAGGTGTTTCATTCATGTATATTTTTCACTGAACCTGTAGGGTCACACACTTAAGAACCTTTGATATGTTGAGTAGTAAATGAGTTAGGAGTATGAGAGAATATCACCGGAAAAGTTTTGGAGATAACAAAAATTGTTTCGAGAGAGAATCAAAAGTGTTTTGGGAAAACAGGAAGCGCTTCGAAGAAAACCGGAGAGGTGGAAAAGTTTCGGAGGACCTAATAATAATATAGGAGGGCTCTGGCATTTACCGGGAGCCCCCCCAAGATTATTCTAGGTGTCATGGGTTGCCCAAATAGGCTAAGGCCTATTAGGGGGCAGCCACATGGGCCTAGAGGCCCATTAAGGTGGCGCCCCCCTTTTTTTTGCCTTGCCCTCGAAGTCGAGGGGTGCGGTTAGGGTTTGGGGATGCCCTAGGGGAGGGAGCCACTCCCCCAAGTAGGCTCCCTCCCTCCATCCTATATATACCCAAGGGAGCACCCCCTCCAAGTGACACAAGTTCTCCCGCGAAATTCGGGCGCCCCCCCTCTCTCTAGTTCTCCACCATAGCATCTTCTCCCGAAGGGCTGATCCACCCTCTACTTCTACTCAGGAAGTGTCAAGATCTAGACGGTGAAGTATCTTCCTTTTCCCTGATAATCAAATAGGGCAGGAGTAGGCAGAGTAATAACATCGCGGGTATACTTACTAAACACAATGTTATATCTGTATTGATTGGGGGAGGCTTCCTGGTCAATAAAATCCTGGCGTTTCATGGTGTTGAAATCAAGCAAAGTGTTTTGAAGTTCTCGTTCTTCAACATGTCTAATAGGTATCTCAAAATGAGCAGCGAGACTAGTAGCATAAATACCATCATAAATATCACCAGCAGCTCTATTTTTACTTAAGTGACATGCACAATCGCTCCCAAGTTGTAAGTACTATATAAAGCAGAGTGTAAAATACATAGATCAGGGGCACAAGTGTATATTGGTGAGATCAGTTTTGGCTAGCAAACAACGTCCTATATAGATAGCAAAATAATGGACAGAAGGAAAATGAATGCTAGTCAATTTAACTTATGATACACTCTTGTCTTTGCCTACACACAAATTTTGTAGAAAATTCTCATAATCCCTAGGACGATGCATGCTCATATAATTTAAATGACACTCGAGGCACAAAATGACTAGGATCATAGGTAAAATCTTGCACAAAGGAACTAGTGAGAACTTCATATTGAGAATATTTATCCACTAGAAAAGCGGTCAAACCTGCATATTCTGCAAATTGTTTGAATTCTTGTTTTATACCCGCTCCCACCATGAATTCCTCACAAGGCCATTTACGTGCTTTTACCTCGGCCCGGTGGTGCACCACGTAGTATGGTTCCTTATAAGCGGTTCTTCTAGCCTTCTTGCTCGAGGAACCTCTTGTTTCCCTCCATGGCGTAAAGTAGTTCATTATCCTCTTCATTTTCTGAATTTTTTCAACACCTCATAAAAGTGAACAAAACTCAAAATAATTGGTAGCAACTACTCATATAAGCTTCTAGTGACTATACCATGCATCAAGACTTCCTAGAAGTTCATAAATTTGACATGCAAGCTCATATTCAAGGTCACCAACAGCAGTAAAATAAGCAAAGTATAATGCACTAAATGAAAAACTAATTGTACCATTGGAGGAGTCACATACCAAGGAGAAATCCCTCCAAAAAAAATCAAAATCCGAACTTCGAGCAAAGGGATCGAAGAATGTTCGCAAAACAGTAAGAACACGAGATATAAAAAATTGTGAAAATTTTCTGGAGGTAGAAGAATATAGGGGGCACGAGCACCACTTGAGGGGCCCTCTGTTGGCCCCATACGGCCTGCCCATCCAGCCATGGGGGTGCCCACGTGGCCTACCCACGTGGGGGCCTAGTGGACCCTCTGGGTGGCCCCAGGTGCCATTCTTCCTCAAATTTTGCGCAAAATATTGTGTTAAATTTTCAGAAGTTTTCGGGAACTTTTATTTTTGCACTTTTTTTATTGTGTATAAAACTCATATTCTGGGTAAAATTAATTATTCTAACACTATTAAACTCTAATAAAAATTCACTAAACAGAAAATAAAGTAAAGGAACAGAAAGTTGGGTTCATGGAATTCAACGATCATATATTTTTCAAAAAGAACCCATTAATAAGTTTGATCAGGTCTTATTAATGAATTGTTTTCAATCAACCTAAAACCGAAGAACTTCATATAACACTTATGTTACCTCAACTTGGATAGGCATGGTTTCAATCATAATAGTTTGATATTTCTTTTCTGGAACCGGAGTAGGAAATTCAAATTCTCCAATAGTGATAGTCATAATTTTTCAATAGAATTGAGACCATATCCTTGATTTGCATTCTTAGGGAAATAAACTGTATGCTCATTGCCATTGACATGAAAAGTAACCTTGCTTTTATTATAATGGGTTTTTATCATTTATGCCACTAGTTGTGTCCCACTACTCAGTTTTGCTATTAGAAGTTACAACTGCTAAAAAATGCCATCGTTCCGTGAGATGCTTGCTCAAAAATGCCATTAGATATCTCAAAAATGCCATCGTTCCATTAGATGTTTGCTCAAAATGCCATTAGACATCATTATTGTTAGGTCAAACCCGTTGACCATGTTATATGATGATGTCTACTACGCAACTTTATTCTTGTAGACTCGTGTTGGGCCTCCAAGCGCAGAGTTTTGTAGGACAGCGGCAATTTTCTCTCAAGTGAATGACCTAAGGTTTATCAATCCGTGGGAGGCGTATGATGAAGATGGTCTCTCTCAAACAACCCTGCAATCAAATACAAGAAATCTCTTGTGTCCCCAACACACCCAGTACAATGGTAAATTGTATAGGTGCACTAGTTCGGCGAAGAGATGGTGATACAAGTGTAGTATGGATAGTAGAAATATATTTTTATAATCTGAATAAATAAAAACAGCAAGGTAGCAAACGATAAAAGTGAGCACAAACGGTATTGCAATGCTTAAAAACAAGGCCTACGGTTCATACTTTCACTAGTGCAATCTCTCAACAATGCTAACATAATTGGATCATATAACGGTCCCTCAACGTGCGATAAAGAATCGCTCCAAAGTTCCTATTCGTGGAGAACATAAGATATAAATTGTTGTAGGGTACGAAACCACCTCAAAGTTATCTTTTCCGATCAATCTATCGAGCCATCCCTATAAGTGTCACGAACAGCCCTAGAGTTCGTACTAAAATAACACCATATGATACGCATCAACCAACTCTAATGTCACCTAGATACTCCAATGTCACCACAAGTATCCGTGAGTTGATTATTCGATATGATTCAAACAACTTCAGATTCATAATATTCAATCCAACACAAAGAACTTCAAAGAGTGTCCCAAGATTTCTAACGGAGAAAGTAGGATGAAAACGTGCATCAACCCCTATGCATAGATTACCCCAATGTCACCTCGGGAATCCGCGAGTTGAGTGCCAAAACATACATCAAGTGAATCAATATAATACCCCATTGTCACCACGGGTATTCATATGCAAGACATACATCAAGTGTTCTCAAATCCATAAAAGTATTCAATCCGATAATAGTGAAACCTCAAAGGTAAAAACTCAATTCATCACAACAAGATAGAGAGGGAGAAACACCATATGATCCAACTATATTAACAAAGCTCGTGGTACATCAAGATCGTGCCAAATCAAGAACACGAGAGAGAGAGATCAAATACATAGCTACTAGTACATACCCTCAGCCCCGAGGGTGAACTACTCCCTCCTCGTCATGGAGACCGCCGGGATGATGAAGATGGCCTCCGGTGATGATTCCCCCCTCCGGCAGGGTGCCGGAACGGAGCTCCAGATGAGATCGCTTCGGAACAGAGGCTTGCGGCGGCGTAAAAACTCATCTAGGTTGACTTTCGGGGGTTTCTGAATATATATGATTTTTCAGCGTTGGAATCACGCAAAGAAGGGCCACAGGGGGCCCACGAGGCACCAGGGCGCTCCTGGGGGGTGGCGCGCCCTAGTGGCTTGTGGGGCCCCTGTGGGTCTTCTGCTGCTCCCCCGAAGCTTCCTAGGTCTACTTCCTTACAGAAAAAATCGTCAAAAAGTTTCGCTGCATTTGGACTTCATTTGATATGGATTTTCTGGAAAACCAAAAACAAGCAGAAAACAGCAACTGGCACTGGGCACTAGGTCAATATGTTAGTCCATAAAAATCATATAAAATCCATATAAAAGTGCACCAAAATCATACAAAACTATAATAAACATGGCATGAATACTTCATAAATTATAGATACGTTGGAGACGTATCAGCATCCCCAAGCTTAATTCATGCTCGTCCTCGAGTAGGTAAATGATAAAAGAAATAATTTATGAAGTGTGAATGGTAGCATAGTGCATAAGTTTGATCAGTGATAATTTCAATCACTTTTCCTAGTATCATTATATATCATAAACAGTAGCTCATTTCATAAAACTCATCATGATAAAGTAGCAATCAATTCACATGTTATGGTTCAAACAATGCATTCTCTTGAAACTTAACAACCTATGTTCTTAGTCACCAAACAATTGCAATTCAACTTAATTTCAACAAAGTCTAAGTAAGAGCTCCACATACTCAATTATCATTTAGTCTTCTATGATTGCTAGTACTCAAAGCATATTTTTAGAACAAATGGCATCCATCGAACACAAAGAAAGATAGGGGCTTAATGTTTCGCCTCCCAACTTATTTATCATAGAGATAATTGTCAACAATAATAATTCATGATCAAATATATTTGACTGGCCATATCTGCCTGGATCTTTCCCCACCACATGATGCTTGCCAACTAGAGAATAATTAAGGTTGAAATGAGAAGTAATACTATTGACTCTTGCATAAAAGTAAATACATAAAAGTAAAAGATAGGCCCTTCGCAGAGGGAAGCAGAGGTTGTCATGCGCTTTTTATTTTTGGATGCACAAGCTCTTAATGCAAAGGAACGTCACGTTATATTGCCCCTTGTGATAGCAACCTTTATTATGCAGTCCGTCGCTTTTATTTCTTTACCATCACAAGTTCGTACAACGCTTATTTTCCCTTGCAATAAAAGATCATACATATTTAGGAGCAATTTTATTGCTTTTTGCACCGATGACAACTTACTTGAAGGATCTTATTCAATCCATAGGTAGATATGGTGGACACTCATGGGAAGAAACTGGGTTTAAGGGTTTTTGGATGCACAAGTAGTATCTCTACTTAGTACGAATTTTTGGCTAGCAAAAGGTCCTAAGCAAGCACCACATGTTGGAGGATCCATAACAATATAACTTCTATGCAAATATACCCAAACATTACTCATTACGTTGTCTTCCTTGTCCAACTTCAACTAATTTGCTCAAGTTTGAAAATAATTAATGGGTATTCACAATCATAAAAGATGTCCAAGTTAATATATTTATATGTGAAAGTTCTCTTCCTTATACTAATCATTCATGAATTGCTTGTATGACCAATATTGTGATTGTCAAGCTTCAATAGATTTCACTTTCTAACCCAAATGTGAAACTACTACTAGACATGATACAAGCATATGAAGCACATATAATTTCAACTTTATGATATTCAATTCATTCAATAATTTACTCATAGGATATAAGTGAAGAACAAGAGTAAACGAGAAACTACTCCAAAAAGATATAAGTGAGGACCAAATGAGTAGTTGAGTAAATAGGTAGCTATGTGAGGATTATCTCTCATTTAAAAATTTCAGATCTTAAGTATTTTATTCAAACAGCAAAGAAAACAAAATAAAATGACATACCAAGAATAGCACATCTCATGTGAAGAAGCAAAAACTTAGGCTAACCGATAGGTGTTGATGAAGAAAGGTGGGATGCCAACCGGGGCATCCCCAAGCTTAGTTGCTTGAGACTTCTTAAAATATTAACTTGGGATGCCTTGGCCATCCCCAAGCTTGAGTTCTTGTGTCTCCTTAATTCCTCTCATATCATGGCTTCTCCTAAATCTTAAAAACTTCATCCACACAAAACTCAACAAGAACTCGTGAGATAAGTTAGTATAAATCAACTCAAAACCCTAACATTCTCTACTGTAGCAAATCACAAAAATTATAATTAAACATTTCATACTAAATGCCTCTTCATATTTATTACTCCTATCCACAAATAGAAACATTAAACACGCAAACATATGCAAACAATGCAACTATAACAGCAATCTACCAAAACAGAACAGTCTGTAAAGGGGAATAAGAATCCATACTTCCCTAACTCCAAAAATTCTGAAAAATTACCACGTGACAAAGAACTCATGCATTCTTACTGTGTAAAAATTTCAGATTTTTATCATGTTCTGACTATTCAGGAATATTCTGAGCATAACAGAAAACTTTCTGTTTTCAAACAGCAGCACATAAACTTGCAAACTGAGCATGGTAAAGGCTTATAATTGGCATTTTATTGAACTAAAAGATACAAAACATGATTATTGATAACAGCAAGCAAATCTAAACAAAATAAAATGATGCTCCAAGCAAAACTCATATTATGTGACGAATAAAAATATAGCTCCGAGTGAGGTTACCGATAGTGTTGAAGACGAAAGAGGGGATGCCTTCCGGGGCATCCCCAAGCTTAGACACTTGAGTCTTCCTTGAATATTAACTTTGGGTGCCTTGGTCATCCCCAAGCTTAGGGTCTTGCCACTCCTTATTCTTCTCATATCGATATCTCACCCAAAACTTGAAAACTTCAATCACACAAAACTTAACGGAACTTGTGAGATAGGTTAGTATGATAAAAATAAATCATCCACTTAGGTATTGTCAAGACAAGATTCATAATTGTTCTCACATAATTCCTACTGTATTCTATCATTTCCACAATATATATTACTCAATATAAGCTCTGGAAACACTAAAACAAGCAAACTATGCACTAAAAACAGAATCTGTCAAAAACAGAACAGCATGTAGTGAGAGATTTAAAATCCATACTTCTGTACCTCCAAATATTCAGAAAAATTAGGAAAAAGTAAAAAATTTGTAACCCAATACTGTGTAAAAATTTCAGAATTTTCTCACGCTCCAGTACAGAATAGAAATTCCAGCACTTGACGCAAAAGTTTCTGTTTTTGCACAGAATCAAATCAACAAGTATCCACACTATCCCAAAGGCTTTACTTTGCACATTATTGAAAGAAAACATATAAAACATGATTAATATAGTAGCTTAATCATGTGAGCACACAAAAACAGTAGGTAGAAATATTGGGTTGTCTCCCAACAAGCGCTTTTCCTTAATGCCTTTTAGCTAGGCATGATGATTTCAATGATGCTCACATAAAAGTAAAGAACGGAAACATGAAGTGAGCATCATGAAGCATACGACTAGCACATATAAGCCTAACCCACTTCCTATGCATAGGGATTTTGTGAGCAAACAATTTATGGGAGTAAGAATCAACTAGCATAGGAAGGCAAAACAAGTATAACTTCAAAACTTTCTACACGTAGAGAGGAAACTTGATATTATTGAGATATATATAAGCATATGATCCTCTCTCATAATAATTTTTAGTAGCATCATGAATGAATTCAACAATATAGCTATCACATAAAGCATTCTTTTCATGATTGACAAGCATTGAAATTTTATTACTCTCCACATAAGCAATTTTCTTCTCATTCATAATAGTGGGAGCAAACTCAACAAAATAACTATCATGAGATACTTGATTGGCATAATCCAATTGAACATTAAAATCATGATGACAAGTTTCATGGTTATTATTATTCTTTATAGCATACATGTCATCACAATAATCATCATAGATAGCAACTTTGTTGTCATAATCAATTGAAACCTCTTCCAAAATAGTGGAATCATCATTAAATAAAGTTGTGACCTCTCCAAATCCACTTTTATCAATATAATCATCATAAATAGGAGGCATGCAATCATCATAATAAATTTGCTCATCAAAACTTGGGGGACTAAAAATATCATCTTCATCAAACATAGCTGTGACGCCCCCGACTTAATCGTGCACTAATCATACACGCAAATGCACACGATCAAGCCTAGGGACTCACTTGAAGATATCACAACACAACTCTAGACACAAATAAAATAATACAAGCTTTATATTACAAGCCAGGGGCCTCGAGGGCTCGAATACGTAAGCTCGGGTTACACAAGCATCAGCGGAAACAAAAGTATCTGAGTACAGACACAAAGTTAAACAAGGGCGCCTTAAGAAGGCTAGCACAAACAGCGACACTGATCGAAAAGGCGAAGGCCTCCTGCCTGGGGCCTCCGAACTACTCCTGGTCGGTGGGGATCTTCACGTAATGATGGGTGCCTCCAGGGGTCTCCTGCTCCTGGGCTCCAACGTCTGTTCACAGCAATCGGGTATGGGGGAAAAGAAATAGAAAAGCAACCGTGAGTACTCATCCAAAGTACTCGCAAGACTGACATCATAACTATACTAAATGCATTGTATCAAAGGAGTGGGGCTATATCTCTGGACTGAACTGCAGAATGCTGGAATAAAGGGGAAGAGGCCTAGCCTATCGAAGACTAGCATCTTGAAGCAATTCTTGCAGCATCAGAAGAGAGTAGAACACAGTAACATGTAATAGTGGTTATATAGTAACAGCGCCCTAAGATCCTTTCTCGACTCCCTGCGAGAAAGCAATCCCGAGAGCAGTAGTAGCAGTTTAATATCACCTCAGTATCCATTTGTAGTTGTAGCAGATAAGGATACAACTCTGAGCGTCCTGTTACCGTGGACACGGCTATTCGAATAGATAACTTCCCTGCAGGGGTGCACTACTGTTACCCAACACGCTCGATTAACTCTGGCCGGACACACTTTTATCGGGTCATGCCCGGCCTCGGCTGATCGACCACCGCAACCCTACCTAGAGCTCAGCAGAGAGGTCCCCGCCGGTCTACATCCTAAGCGCGCAGGGTTCTTAGGCCCATCCCCCCTTGCACTCCGGGTCGTTGCGCACATGGTTAGATCCAGGCACCACCTCTGTCATGGATGGCGCCGATCCTGCCGTGCCGCACTGTTGAACTGGACGTCTGACAAAGCTTTCGGCTGATACATACGGCGTAGAGGGCCCCATAAACCATTATCCCGTGTGGTGGTAGTGCGTATAGGGCACGACGACCCACTCAGATCAAATACCCAGTTCCGTTAGGCGTATTTAGTAACTCGCAGAGACGATCAGAGTTTCTGTCGCTCCGACTTGGTATAGCATGACGCGCGGGTACTCTTGGAGCCGACCCGTCTTTGGTGTTATTCTCTCGCGGGCACCCTTGGGGCCAGCCCGACTTTAACAGTTTAAGTTTTGCAGAAATGTAAACAGTTCCGCGATCCTCACCTAGAGGAATCACGGCCCGGTAACAAGCTTGGCATACGGACAAGGGTGATGGGTCACCGATGAAGAAGTAGCACAGCTTAACTAAGCATTATGGGTCAACAGGTGGAGTATCAATAGCAGATTACAAAATCAGGCTATGCAACGGAATAGGTGCTCTCGGAACAGTAGCAGGGGCGATTCTAATGCAAGCATAAGGGAGAAGAGAGTAGGCGATATATGATGATCAAGGGGGTTTTGCTTGCCTGGAAGCTCTGCTGAAGGGGGGGAAGAGTCGCCGGTGACGTCGTCGTACACGGCGGTGTCGTCGGCAGTCACGGGGGCTATCGGGGGAGAAGAGGGAGAAGAAACAATAATTACACGACAAAAAGCAACAGGGATGAATGACATGTCTAAATGATATGCGGGGGTGTTTTACTGCCTAACTAAATGATTTAGTTAATTTAGGAATTTATTTGGATTTATTTTATCAGGGTTATGCATTATTCATTTATTGAAATCAGTCAAAAAGTTCCATGTTCATCTATCTAGGAGTGTTGGATAGGCATTTTGATTGCATATTTAGATTCTACACATTTTTCTGATCGTTTTACATATATAAATTATTTTAATCCGAATTACGGATTAAAAGATATGATTTTCTAAAGTTTTATTAATTTCTGGAATTATTTTAATTATTTAATTCAACATTATCCGAAACAGTGATTTGCTGACGTCAGCATGACATCAGCAGCTACCTGACAGGTGGGACCCACCTGTCAGTCACTGTTCAAAATTAATTAAGGTTAATTAAATATTTAATTACAGATTAATTAGGTTTAATTAATAATTAGATTAATTAATCAAAGTTAATTAAGTTAATTAATTAGTTAGTTAATTAATAATCAGTTATTATTTATTTTAATTACTTAATTATTTATTAATTATAAACCTTTTTAATTATTTATTTATCTTTTTATTTTCGTTTTAAACAGTGTAGGCCCCACTGGTCAGTGGGCCGACCGGACATGTCCGCGCCCGGTCCGTTTGGACACCGGACATGTCCGGTGCCCCACAGACGCGCGGGCAACGGGGCAGCGGACGCGTCCGCGACAGCAGAGACGGTCGTGCGGGCGCGGGGCAGCGGCAGCGACGGCGGTGGCGGCCCGGTGGAGAAGCAGTAGCACGGGGGGGGGGATGCGGGCGGAGGCGCGAGCGAGTGCGCGCGGCAAGCGGTGGCGGCAGCGCGAGCAGCGGCCGAGCGCGGACGCGGGCGAGGCCGGCGAACGGCGGGAGGCGGAAGCGGGCGCGCGGGCTGCGCGGGTGGGCTCGCGCAGCAGCGGCTGCGCGGGATCGAGACGAGGCGAGGCGCGGGCGACGGCGAACGCAGCGAGGCGGAGCGTGGCGACGAACGGCGTCGACGACGGCGACCGAGAGGAGAGAAGAGGGGGAGGGGCGCGGCTCACGTTCATCGTGAGCAGGGGGCGGCGAGGCTTGGAGAAGCCATTCGAGGAGGAGCTCGGGGAGGCATCGGCGACGGGGACGAGGCGGCGGCGTCGACGGGATCGGGCGGCGACGCGCAACGTCCAGGCGGGAGAGGGGGAAAATGGGGGGGAGTAACGGGCGACGGCTAGGGTTCGGGCGGCGGGCGTGTGGCCTAAATAGGCCGCGGGCGACGGGGAAATGGGCCAGCCGGCTGGGCCACGGCCCAGTAGGCCAGGGGGGTTTAGTTTTTTCCTTTTTCTTTTTCTTTAGCTTTTCTCTTTTGTTCATTTCTATTTTGTAAATTGTGAGACCACTAAAGGACTTTTATAAAATATGAGGCTGGTCCATTTAAATACCAGGCATTATTTCACTTGCAATTTGTATTAAATAAAATGAAGTTAGATGTTGCTGTGAGCTACTGTTTTAGCTTGAGAGTCATTTAACTAATTTAATTAATGTTGAATGTATTTTTATAATTGCCTCAGGATTATTTGATATTTAATGAACATTTTAGTTTCTGGTTTTTAGCAACTTTTATTTTCACTTTAATTTGAACTACAAATTGAATTTGAATTTGAAATGAAGTATGATGCAAATGATGATCATGCACTGTTCACACATGATGACTTGGCATTATCAGAGGGTGATTACTGTAGCTATTACATGGGGGTGTTACAATTCTCCTCCTCTTAAAGAAATTCTTGTCCCGAGAATTAAGAGGTAGGCTGAAAGAGAGCGGGGTATTCTTCACGAAGACAATCTTCGCGTTCCCAAGTGGCTTCATCTTCAGAATGATTCGACCACTGAACTTTAAGGAACTTGATTGCCTTCTGTCGGGTTCGACGTTCGGCTTGATCAAGAATGCGGACCGGATACTCTTGATAAGAAAGATCCTCTTGCAATTCAAGTACTTCATGATCCACTGCTCGGATCGGATCCTTGAAATAGCGGCGGAGTTGCGACACATGGAAAACATCGTGAACCTAAGAAAGGTTCGGCGGCAGTTCCAATTGATATGCCACTTCTCCTCGGCGGGCGAGAATACGGAACGGGCCAATGTAGCGAGGAGCTAACTTGCCCTTGATCCCAAATCGGTGAGTGCCTTTCATCAGAGTGACGCGGAGGTAAGCTTGTTCGCCAGGTTGGTAGATCATTACCTTGTGCTTACGGTCATAATTGCTTTTCTGACGAGACTGAGCAGTTTTCAAGTGTTAACGGACAATGCGGACTTGTTCTTCAGCTTGTTGAATAATGTCCGGACCAACGAGTGATCGTTCCCCAGTTTCTGACCAATTCAGAGGGGTTCGACACTTACGTCCATACAGAACTTCAAATGGTGCCATCTTCAGACTAGCCTGATAGCTATTGTTATAAGAGAACTCGGCATACGGGAGAGATTCTTCCCACTTCTTACCGAATGAGATGACACAAGCTCGAAGCATATCTTCAAGCACTTGATTGACTCGTTCCACTTGTCCTTGGGACTGGGGGTGACATGCGGTGCTGAAGGACAGATGAGTTCCCATTGCTTCTTGGAAACTCTTCCAAAATCTTGAGGTGAAGAGGCTGCCATGATCTGAACTGATCTCCAGCGGAACACCGTGGAGTGACACGATTCTGGAAACATACAAGTCTGCTAACTGACTAGCAGTGATTGTCTCCTTGACTGGCAGAAAGTGAGCAACCTTGGAGAATCGGTCGATGACGACAAAGATAGCATCATGACCCTTTTGCAATCTGGGAAAACCAGTAATGAAATCCATTTCGACTTTGTCCCATTTCCATTCAGGAATATCAAGGTGAAAGAACATGTGCTGCCCCCATGTTTGGTTTTGGTAATTGATGACAATCTCTATGGACTAATGGTTGCCTTGAATTATATTTGAAGGGTTTGTCCATAGGCATTGCTTGAAGACCATTTGTTGGTTTCAAGGTTATTAGAAGAAGAATGTGTGTTGACCAAGGTGCTATTCAAGGATTTATCCAAAGATTGGTCATGTGAGTGTTGAGCCTATTGCAAGCATGTCTTGAAGAAGAAGTTTGTGTGAACATTCATGTTTACCTTCAAGACATCATCCTAATGAAGAGAGTTGGAAAGATTCAAGGTTGATCAAGACTAAATATGAAGAGTGATTCAAGTTGATCAACACACAAAGCGTAGAAGATGTACCGAGTGGGATCAAGTGATCTCACGGTATGGTAAGCATTGTCCATTACACTTTGTGTACTAACCCATGTTCTATGCGAGAGTTCTATGTGGGGTTAGGTATGTTTCCATGGGCTTGCGTCAAGAGGAAGATCTCATTCAACCCATGGAGTATGACATCAAGTGGTGATCGTCATCAAGATTGCGGTGTGCAAGTTCAAGTGGAGCATCACAAAGAGATCACATGCTTGAAGCTTGCCGTCCATTGTGGTGACAATGGACTTGTGAAGATGTGCCGAAGAGTGGCTCACCCATAGTGGAGTATGGGGGAGCAATCAACTAGTCTTCATCGAGCCGGCGCGATCAAGAAAGGTGGTCCAACTTGAGGAGGTCAAGATCGTCATCATCTAGCTCAAGTGGACTATGTGCAAGGAAAAGGTTTGCCCTTGATAGGTTTTCTATTTTACCGGTCTCATAGTGGTAGTTGGGAGACCGGGTTGTAGGATCGATAGCCGTACTATCAAGGGGGGCTCTCGGATGAGTAGCTTGATCGTATCGTTCGTAGAGAGCTCAAACCATTGCATCCTTGCATCATCTTTCTTGGTTCGTGTTTGGTGTTTCTCTTTGTGAGTCTTTGAGCTTTTGGTCATCTTCATGACAAGCTCGAGTTCATCGAAAACGGAGTTCATATATGCATCTTCTATGATGTTTTCGATGTTGGAGTTTATGCCGGTTCTTCATTCATAGAGGTTTCTCTTCTCTATATCTTAGGCATTTCTCCCCTGCCACTTCTTATTATAACCAACAAGCTTGAGTTTGCTCAATTCGGAGCTCATATGTAGAAGTTGTGGCAGTTCTGGTTTTCCTGTATCTGTCTGTTCTGCTTGGGCACTTTTGCAGCACCTAAGCGGTAGTACCGCTCGGTACCACGGTAGTACCGCTGTGGTCTACCGCAGCGAGTACCGCTTGTGGGAATTTCCTCTGTTGCCGATTTTTGTTAAGCGGAAGTAGTGCGGTAGTAGAGCGGTAGTACCGCTTTGTGCGGTAGTGGCACGGTAGTAGCACGGTAGTACCGCTTGGGCGGTACTTCCGGTTTCTACTACCGCTGCAAGTTCCGCTTGCTGAAATTCTTCTGGTGCCCTTTTTCTGTTAAACGGTAGTAGTGCGGCAGTAGTGCGGTAGTACCGCTTAGGGCGGTACTTCCGCCCTCCACTACCGTTCCTACTACCGCGTGTGTTTCGCAGAGGTGCTCTTTTCTCCTTAGCGGTAGTACCGCTTTGTTGGACGGTAGTACCGCTTAGTGCGGCACTACCGCTCCAGTTTCGTGTTCTCGCCTGCTGCTGGCTGGAACTACCGCTTAAGTGGTAGTACCGCTCGCCTGAGCGGTACTACCGCTTGTACGCGTCCAGCACAGGCATAACGGTTCGATTTGGTGGGGGGTTATAAAAGGGGTCTTCTTCCCCCTTGCCCCCAACGGTTCTTTTATCACCTTGCAGCTCTCTCTCCTCCATTGTTGACCTTCTAGAGCTTTGCTATCTCTCAATCCCTCCAATGATTCTTGCTCCTTCTTGAGGGAAAAGAGAGAGGAGATCTAGATCCACATTTCCACCAATCACTTTCTCCTCTAAGTGAGGGGAACCCCTTGGATCTAGATCTTGGAGTTCTTGGTGTTCTCCTTGTTCTTCCTCTCACTTTCCTCCATAGCTTTTGTTGCTTTGGTGGGATTTGAGAGAGAGGGACTTGAGCACTTGGTGTGTTCTTGCCATTGCATTAGTTGCATCGGTTTGAGTTCTCCACGGTGATTCGTGGTGGTGAAATAGTTGAGAAGCTTATTACTCTTGGGTGTTTGAGCACCCTAGAGCTTGTTACTCTTGGGTACTTGGTACCCTTGAGCTTGTTCCTCTTGGGTGCTTGGGCGCCCTAGACGGTTGGTGGTGCCTTGGAGCTCAATCATTGTGGTGTAAAGCTCCGGGCAAGCGTCGGGGTCTCCAATTAGGTTGTGGAGATCGCCCCGAGCAATTTGACGGGTACCGGTGACCGCCCCCAAGGGTTGCCAAAGTGTACGGGTTCGGTGACCGCCCTCAAGGGTTGCCATTTGTACGGGTTCGGTGACCGCCCTCAAGGGTCCCTTAGTGGAATCACGGCACCTTGCATTGTGCGAGGGCGTGAGGAGAATACGGTGGCCCTAGTGGCATTGTTGGGGAGCATTGTGCCTCCACACCGCTCTAACGGAGATTAGCATCCGCAAGGGTGTGAACTTCGGGATACATCGTCGTCTCCGCGTGCCTCGGTTATCTCTTACCCGAGCCCTTTACTTATGCACTTTACTTTGTGATAGCCATATTGTTTCTTGTTAAATATCTTGCTATCACTTAGTTGTTTATCTTGCTTAGCATAAGTTGTTGGTGCACATAGGTGAGCCTAGTCGATTTAGGTTTTGTGCTTGACAAATTAAACGCTTGTTTTATTCCGCATTTGTTCAAGCCTAAACCGTAATTATTTTAAAGCGCCTATTCACCCCCCCCCCTCTAGGCGACATCCACGATCTTTCACAAGGGGTTGCAGAGTTCCAGCAGGCCTTTGATGTTCTGCTTTGATGCGACGGCAGACGTCACATTCAGAAACATAACGGGCAATGTCTTGCTTCATATTTGACCACCAGAATCTCTGACGAATATCTTGGTACATCTTTGTGCTACCAGGGTGTATCGAGAGAGGCATATCGTGAGCTTCTTTCATAACCTTCTCTGGCATATCCTTGACCTTAGGCACTACAAGGCGATCTTGAAAGAACAAAGCCCCATCATCATGAAGAGAGAAGGCTGAGGGCTTGCCAGTAGCAAGATAGCGCTTAATCTTGTGGACTTCATTGTCATACTTCTGCATGTTCTTGATTCTGCGCTCGAGGTCTGGTTCAACAACCAAGGTATTTAAATATCCTTGAGGAACTATCTCGATGTTCAGCTTTCGAAGCTCTTCATACAGGAGTGGCTGCTGCAATTGAACCTCAAGTTCACAACAGTAGGATTTACGGCTCAAAGCATCAGCCATTACATTAGCCTTACCAGGGGTATAAGAAATACCCAAGTCATAGTCAGTAATGGCCTCCATCCATCTTTGCTGACGGAGATTCAGAGATGGTTGAGTGAACAAGTACTTCAGACTTTTATGATCCGTGGAGATCTCACAACGATTACCGAGTAGGTAATGTCGCCATAACTTCAAGGCATAGATGACAGCAGCTAGTTCTAGGTCATGTACTGGATAGTTCTCTTCATGCGGGCGCAACTATCGAGAGCCATAAGCAATCACTTTACGCTCTTGCATTAGTACACAGCCTAATCCTTGACGGGATGCGTCGCAATATATCACAAAGTCCTTGCAAGAATCAGGAGGAGCAAGCACTGGTGCAGATGTCAGCTTGTCCTTGAGTGTTTGGAAACTTTCCTGACATTTGTCTGTCCACTCAAACTTAACGCCTTTGTGAAGCAGATCAGTCAGAGGCTTGGCAATCTTGGAGAAGTTCTCAACAAAACGGCGGCAATAGCTGGCGAGCCCGAGAAAACTTCTGACTTGCTTAACATTCTTCGGAGGGGTCCATTCAAGAATGGCATGAACTCGTTCGGGGTTAACAGCAATGCCATCTTTAGAAATCACATGACCAAGATAGTTCACTTCAGATAACCAGAACTCACACTTGGAATATTTGGCATACAGTTGATGTTCACGCAGCTTCTCTAGTACAAGCCGAAGATGTTCGGCGTGTTCTTCTTCATTCTTGGAAAATATAAGGATATCATCCAAATAAACCACGACGAACTTGTCGAGGTAATCCATGAAGATGTAGTTCATTAGCCGAGAGAAAGTTGCTGGAGCGTTGGTTAAGCCGAAGGACATGACGGTGTACTCGTAAGAACCATAGCGAGTAACAAAGGCTGTCTTCGGAATATCCTCTTTACGAACTCGGATCTGGTGGTATGCCAATCTCAAATCAAGCTTAGAGAATACTGAGGAACCAGCAAGTTGATCATACAGATCATTGATTCTGGGTAGCGGATACTTGTTCTGAATTGTTGCCTGGTTGATAGGTCGGTAATCTTGAACCAGACGATTCGTACCATCCTTCTTCTTAACAAAGAGCGAAGGTGCTCCCCAAGCAGAAGAACTGGGGCGGATGAAACCCTTTTTAAGTGACTTGTCGATTTCCTCCTTAAGTTCAAGGAGTTCATGAGGCGGCATCTTGTATGGGCGCTTGGCAATAGGAGTAGTGCCTGGCTTCAAGTCGATGACGAACTCGACATCTCTAACAGGGGGTATTCCTGGAAGTTCTTCCGGAAAGACGTCCGGAAAATCGCGAACGACTGGAACGTTCTCAGTTCCTTCAAGAGGCGAGGCATTCAAAGCATTCAGAGCATATATCTGACTCTCGGCATTCTGAGCTGCTCGGACTGAGTATTTGATTGTCTGGCCGGAAGGGTGTGTGAGTCGGACTGTTTCAGTGGCGCAGTCAATCAAAGCTTTATGAGGTTTCAACCAGTCCATACCCAGAATGATGTCTATGTCAGCAGTCTTGAGGGTAATGAGAGAAACGGGGAACACCAATCCTCCAATCATAATGTGGTTACCGTGGCTGACCATGGTAGTTTGCCAATTTGCTCCGGGTGACTAGATCACTAATGGGGTGGACATCTCCTCGAAAGGTATATCATGGCTTCGCACAAAACTTTCGGACATGAAGGAGTGCGATGCCCCAGAATCAAAGAGGACAGAAGCTGGGATTGAATTCACTAGAAGGGCACCCATCACAATTTTGGTGTCCTGTCGAGCTTCTTCCATCTTGACATGGTTGACACGAATAAGTTGGCTAGCAGGGGGTCTGGCATCAGCGTTCCTAGAAGGATGTTTTCGACGGCCCTTCCGGCGACCAACGGAAGAACGTGATGTGTTCTGAGGCTGATCCTGTCGACAGTTGATCGCAAAGTGTCCTGACTGTCCACACTTGTGGCATAACCCATCATTAGGGCGAGGAGCCATAGTATTAGGCTGTCCACTTGGAATATTCAGTTGTCTAGGTGGTGGAGGCAGACGAGGTGCAACATAAGACGGCCTTGGTGTTGGAGCAGGGCGGTGAAAAACATTGTGCGGGATCCAGACTCGACGTTTCTGAGCAGGCTGACCCGAAGACGAGCCAACGTCACGAGTGCGCTTGAGCGACCCCTGGTACTTATTCAAAGAAGTTTCAATTCGGAAAGACTGGCTGACAAGCATTGCAAAATCTGCAGCTTCATGAACAACAAGTGCGAGATTGATATCAGGATGCAGTCCTTCACGGAATTTCTCCTGCTTGCGAGCGTCAGTGCAGACGTCATCTTCAGCATAGCGGGATAATTCAAGGAATTTCCTCTGATATTCATCCACAGTCATTTTGCCCTGAGTGAGTTTGCGGAACTCCTGCTTCTTCTGGTCGATCAGACCTTGAGGAATGTGTCGTGCACGGAAGGCTACCTGAAATTTCTGCCAAGTGGTTACAGTTCCAGTAGGCAGCATACGCCTGTGGCTTTCCCACCACTGAGCAGCTGGACCCTTTAGGTGAAATGCCGCAAAGGTGACGTAACTGTCAGGGGCAACACTAGCTGACTCCATCTCAAACAGAATGTCACGAAGCCAATCATCAGCATCCATAGGATTGGTGGAGTTGTGGAAAACAGACGGGTTGAGGCGCACGAAATCTTGAAGTGATATCGGACCAGGCTCCTGACGAGCATCGTTGCGTTCCAAACGGTTCACCAGACTTTCATTGAGCTGACGGTTCAGTTCAAACTGCTGCATCATTGCGGCAATATAGGGTGGAGGCGGAGGATCGTCAGCCATTCTGCCAAATCAACAGGGGCAGTTTAGCAAGAACAACTGCATGTACATGGGGTTATTCAAGGTGTAACATGAGCAAGAACAAGAAGTGCATTAGATACATATCAGTAGTCATTAAAGACATACAAACCTATGCATAGAGTCGGTTATACGCGGACAGCATAACGGTGAAAAATTAAAGAAAAAGACATACTAGGCGGCGCGCAGGCACGCGGTGAGGAATACAACAACGAGACATAGCAAAGGCTACATCACGTCGGAGAAAACTATTGGGGCGAGGAATCTGCAAGGAACAACACAGGGGGGTCCTCGATAAAAGGATCCCGCGGTCCGTGGGCTTTGTGCAGCAGAACCTGGCCCTCATCTTGAAGAAAGGGGGGATAATTCAGAACTCCGGGTGGATGTGATCATGAGAACCTAATGTTAGCATTTAGTAAAATCTTTAGCCCGAATAGAAGAGAGATCAGAGTCCCAGAGTAAAGGAGAGGAATAAAAGATCCTAATCCCATCGATGTGCAATGTGAGCCCATAACCCACAGAGCACTGTTAGTAAAATAGTTTTCAACGTCTAGACTCAACTTCGACCAAGGAATCGGAAGGGGGTGTTATTACAGGCAGTCGGCTCTGATACCAACTTGTGACGCCCCCGACTTAATCGTGCACTAATCATACACGCAAATGCACACGATCAAGCCTAGGGACTCACTTGAAGATATCACAACACAACTCTAGACACAAATAAAATAATACAAGCTTTATATTACAAACCAGGGGCCTTGAGGGCTCGAATAAGTAAGCTCGGGTTACACAAGCATCAGCGGAAACAAAAGTATCTGAGTACAGACACAAAGTTAAACAAGGGCGCCTTAAGAAGGCTAGCACAAACAGCGACACTGATCGAAAAGGCGAAGGCCTCCTGCCTGGGGCCTCCGAACTACTCCTGGTCGGTGGGGATCTTCACGTAACGAAGGGTGCCTCCGGGGGTCTCCTGCTCCTGGGCTCCAACGTCTATTCACAGCAATCGGGTATGGGGGAAAAGAAATAGCAAAGCAACCGTGAGTACTCATCCAAAGTACTCGCAAGACTGACATCAGAACTATACTAAATGCATTGTATCAAAGGAGTGGGGCTATATCTCTGGACTGAACTGCAGAATGCTGGAATAAAGGGGGAGAGGCCTAGCCTATCGAAGACTAGCATCTTGAAGCAATTCTTGCAACATCAGAAGAGAGTAGAACACAGTAACATGTAATAGTGGTTATATAGTAACAGCGCCCTAAGATCCTTTCTCGACTCCCTGCGAGAAAGCAATCCCGAGAGCAGTAGTAGCAGTTTAATATCACCTCAGTATCCATTTGTAGTTGTAGCAGATAAGGATACAACTCTGAGCATCCTGTTACCGTGGACACGGCTATTCGAATAGATAACTTCCCTGCAGGGGTGCACTACTGTTACCCAACACGCTCGATTAACTCTGGCCGGACACACTTTTATCGGGTCATGCCCAGCCTCGGCTGATCGACACACCGTAGCCCTACCTAGAGCTCAGCAGAGAGGTCCCCGCCGGTCTACATCCTAAGCGCGCAGGGTTCTTGGGTCCACCCCCCCTTGCACTCCGGGTCCTTGCGCACATGGTTAGATCCAGGCACCACCTCTGTCATGGATGGCGCCGATCCTGCCGTGCCGCACTGCTGAACTGGACGTCTGACAAAGCTTTCGGCTGATACATATGGTGTAGAGGGCCCCATAAACCATTATCCTGCGTGGTGGTAGTGCGTATAGGGCACGACGACCCACTCAGATCAAATACCCAGTTTCGTTAGGCGTATTTAGTAACTCGCAGAGACGATCAGAGTTTCTGTCGCTCCGACTTGGTAAAGCATGACGCGCGGGTACTCTTGGAGCCGACCCGTCTTTGGTGTTATTCTCTCGCGGGCACCCTTGGGGCCAGCCCGACTTTAACAGTTTAAGTTTTGCAGAAATGTAAACAGTTCCGCGATCCTCACCCAGAGGAATCACGGCCCGGTAACAAGCTTGGCATACGGACAAGGGTGATGGGTCACCGATGAAGAAGTAGCACAGCTTAACTAAGCATTATGGGTCAACAGGTGGAGTATCAATAGCAGACTACAAAATCAGGCTATGCAACGGAATAGGTGCTATCGGAACAGTAGCAGGGGCGATTCTAATGCAAGCATAAGGGAGAAGAGAGTAGGCGATATATGATGATCAAGGGGGTTTTGCTTGCCTGGAAGCTCTGCTGAAGGGGGGGAAGAGTCGCCGGTGACGTCGTCGTACGCGGCGGTGTCGTCGGCAGTCACGGGGGCTATCGGGGGAGAAGGGGGAGAAGAAACAATAATTACACGACAAAAAGCAACAAGGATGCATGACATGTCTAAATGATATGCGGGGGTGTTTTACTGCCTAACTAAATGATTTAGTTAAGTTAGGAATTTATTTGGATTTATTTTATCAGGGTTATGCACTATTCATTTATTGAAATCAGTCAAAAAGTTCCATGTTCATCTAGCTAGGAGTGTTGGACAAGCATTTTGATTGCATATTCAGATTCTACACATTTTTTTGATCGTTTTACATATATAAATTATTTTAATCCGAATTACGGATTAAAAGATATGATTTTCTAAATTTTTATTAATTTCTGGAATTATTTTAATTATTTAATTCAACATTATCCGAAACAGTGATTTGCTGACGTCAGCATGACATCAGCAGCTACCTGACAGGTGGGACCCACCTGTCAGTCACTGTTCAAAACTAATTAGGGTTAATTAAATATTTAATTACAGATTAATTAGGTTTAATTAATAATTAGATTAATTAATCAAAGTTAATTAATTAGTTAATTAATTAATTAATTAATTAATTAATAATCAGTTATTATTTATTTTAATTACTTAATTAATTAATTATTATAAATCTTTTTAATTATTTATTTATCTTTTTATTTTCGTTTTAAACAGTGTAGGCCCCACTGGTCACTGGGCCGACCAGACATGTCCGCGCCCGGTCCGTTTGGACACCGGACATGTCCGGTGCCCCACAGACGCGCGGGCAACGGGGCAGCGGACGCGTCCGCGACGGCAGAGACGGTCGTGCGGGCGCGGGGCAGCGGCAGCGACGGCGGTGGCGGCCCGGTGGAGAAGCAGTAGCACGGGTGGGGGGGGGGGGTAAGCGGGCGGAGGCGCGAGCGAGTGCGCGCGGCAAGCGGTGGCGGCAGCGCGAGCAGCGGCCGAGCGCGGACGTGGGCGAGGCCGGCGAACGGCGGGAGGCGGAAGCGGGCGCGCGGGCTGCGCGGGTGGGCTCGCGCGGCAGCGGCTGCGCGGGATCGAGACGAGGCGAGGCGCGGGCGACGGCGAACGCAGCGAGGCGGGGCGCGGCGGCGAACGACGTCGACGACGGCGACCGAGAGGAGAGAAGAGTGGGAGGGGCGCGGCTCACGTTCGTCGTGAGGAGGGGGCGGCGAGGCTTGGAGAAGCCGTTCGAGGAGGAGCTCGGGGAGGCGTCGGCGACGGGGACGAGGCGGCGGCGTTGACGGGATCGGGCGGCGGCGCGCGACGTCCATGTTGGAAATATGCCCTAGAGGCAATAATAAATTGGTTATTATTATATTTCCTTGTTCATGATAATCGTTTATTATCCATGCTATAATTGTATTGATTGGAAACTCAAATACATGTGTGGGTACATAGACAACACTGTGTCCCTAGTAAGCCTCTAGTTGACTAGCTCGTTGATCAAAGATGGTTAAGGTTTCCTAGCCATTGACATGAGATGTCATTTGATAACGGGATCACATCATTAGGAGAATAATGTGATGGACAAGACCCAAACTGTAAACGTAGCATTTGATCGTGTCAGTTTATTGCTATTGTTTTCTGCATGTCAAGTATCTGTTCCTTTGACCATGAGATCATGCAACTCACTAACACCGGAGGAATACCTTGTGTGTATCAAACGTCGCAACGTAACTGGGTGACTATAAAGGTGCTCTACAGGTATCTCCGAGGGTGTCTGTTGGGTTGGCATGGATCAAGACTGGGATTTGTTACTCCGTATGACGGAGAGGTATCTCAGGGCCCACTCGGTAATACAACATCACAATGAGCCTTGCAAGCAATGTGACTAAAGTGTTAGCCACGAGATCTTGTATTACGGAACGAGTAAAGAGACTTGCCGGTAACGAGATTAAACTAGGTATAGTGATACCGACGATCGAATCTCGGGCAAGTAACATACCGAAGAACAAAGGGAACAGCATACGAGATTAACTGAATCCTTGACATAGAGGTTCGACCGATAAAGATCTTCGTAGAATATGTAGGAGCCAATATGGGCATCCAGGTCCCGCTATTGGTTATTGGCCGTAGAGGTGTCTCGGTCATGTCTACATAGTTCTCGAACCCGCAGGGTCTACACACTTAACGTTTGGTGACGATTAGTATAATTGAGTTATTATGTTGGTGACCGAAAGTTGTTCGGAGTCCCGGATAAGATCCCGGACATGACGAGGATCTCCGGAATAGTCCGGAGGTAAAGATTGATATATGTGATAATAGTGTTTTGATCTCCGGAAGAGTTCCGAAGTTCACCGGAAGAGGTTCCGGATGTTTACCGAAGTGTTCGGGTGCAGCAACACTTTATATGAGCCAAAGGGATAAAGCCCACAAGGTATTGGAAAGTGCAAAAGTAGTTTTGCTGCCGCGTAAGCGGTACTACCGCTTGGTGAAGCGGTACTACCGCCGGAGCGGTACTACCGCTTGTGTAAAGCGGTACTACCGCCCGAGCGGTACTACCGCTTGTGTGAAGCGGTACTACCGCCCAAGCGGTACTACCGCTTGTGTGAAGCGGTACTACCGCTTGTGCGCGGCTGTGCACGGTTCGGCAGGGATCCGAGTTGGACTCTTTCCCTGCGGGCCAAACCGACCTTGTGCGGGCAAAACCGACCCGGAGGAGGCTTTTACTCCAAGTTTAGACCCCAAGGCTCAACATATAAATAGAGGGGCAGGGCTAGCACACGGGACACATCAGGATTTCCCAAGCCGTGTGCCGGCAACCCTAGCCCTCTAGTTCCTCCGTCATAATCTCCGTAGCGCTTGGCGAAGCCCTGCAGAGATTGTTCCTCACCACCATCACCACGCCGTCGTGCTGCTGGAACTCAACCACTACTTCATCATCGCTCGCTGGATCGAGGAGGTGAAGGCGTCATCAAGCCGTACGTGTGTTGAACGCGGAGGTGCCGTCCGTTCGGCACTAGATCGGAAGGATCGTGATTGGATCGCGGGACGCTCGGCGATTTGGATCGCGAAGACGTTCGACTACATCAACCGCGTTTATTAACGCTTCCGCTTAGCGATCTACAAGGGTATGTAGATTCACTCTCCCTCTCGTAGATGCTCATCACCATGGATAGATCTTATGTGTGCGTAGGAAAATTTTTGTTTCCCATGCAACGTTCCCCAACAGTGGCATCATGAGCTAGGTCTATGCGTAGATGAGATCTCGAGTAGAACACAAACGAGTTGTGGGCGTGGGTGTATACATATTGCTTGCCGTTACTAGTTGATATTTGATTCGGCGGTACTGTGAGATGAAGCGGCCCGGACCGACATTACGCGTACACTTACGCGAGACAGGTTCCTTCAACTAACATGTAACTTCGTTGCATAAAGATGGCTAGCGGGTGTCTGTCTCTCTCACTTTAGTTGAATCGATTTCAATGAAGAGGGTTCTTTTAGAAGATCAAAAAGCAATCACTACACCACGTTGTGGTTTTGCGTAGGTAAGAACAGTTCTTGCAAACCCGTAGCAGCCACGTAAAATTTGCAACAACAATTAGAGGACGTCTAACTTGTTTTTGCAGGGTATGTTGTGATGTGATATGGCCAATTACATGATGAGATATATGTGATGTATGAGATGATCATGTGATGTATAGAATATCACGACTTGCATGTCGATGAGTACGGCAACTGGCAGGAGCCATAGAGTTGTCTTTAATTATTGTATGACCTGCGTGTCAATCATTAAGCGCTATGTAATGCTTTACTTTATCGCTAAACGTTAGCTATAGTCGTGGAAGCAACAGTCAGCGCGACAACCTTATGGCGACACGTTGATGGAGATCAAGATGATGGAGATCATGGTGTCATGCCGGTGACGATGGAGATCATGCCGGTGCTTTGGAGATGGAGATCAAAAGCACAAGTTCATGGCCATATCATGTCACTTATGATTTGCATGTGATGTTAATCCTTTTATGCATCTTATTTTGCTTAGGACGACGGTAGCATTATAAGGTGATCCCTCACTTAAATTTCAAGATAAATTGTGTTCTCCCCAAGTGTGCACCGTTGCGAAAGTTCGTCGTTTCGAGACACGCCGTGATGATCGGGTGTGATAGACTCTACGTTCGCATACAACGGGTGTAAGCCATGTTACACGTGCGGAACACTCGGGTTAAACTTGACGAGCCTAGCATGTACAGACATGGCCTCGGAACACAAGAGACCGAAAGGTCGAACATGAGTCATATAGTAGATATGATCAACATGAAGATGTTCACCATTGAAACCACCTCAACTCACGTGATGATCGGACTTGAGTTGGTGGATTTGGATCATGTTACACTCGAATGATCGGAGGGATGTCAATTTGAGTGGGAGTTTTTTAAATATGATTAACTAAACTCATTATCTAAGAACAATAGTCTAAGTTGTCTTTGCTATATTTATGTTGTAGATCATGGCTCGCGCAGTAGCACCCCTGAATTTTAATGCGTTCCTAGAGAAAGCTAAGTTGAAAGATGATGGAAGTAACTTTGTGGACTGGGCCCGTAATCTAAGGATTATCCTTACGGCTTCCCAGAAGGCTTATGTCCTTGATGCACCGCTTGGTGATCCACCCGCTCCAGTTGAGTCTCTAGACGTTGTGAACGCCTGGCAGGCTCGTTCTGATGATTACTCAATAGTTCAATGTGCAATGTTGTATGGCTTAGAACCGGGACTTCAAAGACGTTTTGAACGTCATGGAGCATATGAGATGTTCCAGGAGTTGAAGTTTATCTTTCAGAAGAATGCCCGGATCGAGAGATATGAGATCTCCGATAAGTTCTATGCTTGCAAGATGGAGGAGAACGGGTCTATCAGTGATCACGTGCTCAGAATGTCTGGGTACTCCACCCGTCTGGCTGAGTTAGGGATGCCCCTTCCGCCAGAGGCTATCACTGACAGAGTTCTTCAATCATTGCCACCTAGCTACAAGAGCTTCGTGTTGAACTATAACATGCACGGGATGAACAAGTCAGTCGCCGAGCTGTTTGCGATGCTGAAAGCCGCTGAGTCTGAAATTCAGAAGGAGCATCAAGTGTTGATGGTCAATAAAACCACTAGTTTCAAGAAAAATGGCAAGGGTAAGAAGGGTAACTCCAAGAAGAGTGGCAAAGCAGTTGCTCCTCTCGTGAAGAAACCCGAGGCTGGACCCAAACCAGAAACTGTGTGTTTTCATTGCAAGGGAACTGGACACTGGAAGCGGAATTGCCCCAAGTATTTGGCTGACAAGAAGGCGGCCAACAACAAACAAGGTATATATGATATACATGTTATTGATGTGTACCTTACCAACTCTCGTTGTAGTGCCTGGGTATTTGATACCGGTGCGGTTGCTCATATTTGCAACTCAAAACAGGAACTGCGGAATAGACGGAGGCTGGCAAAGGACGAAGTGACGATGCGCGTGGGAAATGGTTCCAAGGTTGATGTGATCGCCGTCGGCACGCTCGCTCTTCGATTACCGTCGGGATTAGTGATGAACCTAAATAAGTGTTATTTGGTGCCTGCGTTAAGCATGAACATTATATCTGGATCTTGTTTATTGCGAGACGGTTACTCATTTAAATCAGAGAATAATGGTTGTTCTATTTATATGAGTAATATCTTTTATGGTCATGCACCCGATGTGAGGGGTTTATTCTTATTGAATCTCGATAGTAATGATACACATGTTCATAACATTGATGCCAAAAGATGTAGAATTGATAATGATAATACCACTTTCTTGTGGCACTGCCGTTTAGGTCATATTGGCGTAAAACGCATGAGGAAGCTCCATGCTGATGGACTTTTGGAGTCACTTGATTTTGAATCACTTGACACATGTGAGCCATGCCTCATGGGCAAGATGACTAAAACGCCGTTCTCTGGAATAATGGAATGGGCAAGTGACTTATTGGAAATCATACATACTGATGTGTGCGGTCCGATGAGCATTGAGGCGCGCGGTGGTTATCGTTACTTTCTCACCTTCACTGATGACTTAAGTAGATATGGGTATATTTACTTAATGAAACACAAGTCTGAAACATTTGAAAAGTTCAAACAATTTCAGAGTGAAGTTGAGAATCATCGTAACAAGAAGATTAAATTCCTACGATCTGATCGAGGAGGAGAATATCTGAGTTATGAGTTTGGCAGTCACTTAAGACAATGTGGAATTGTTTCACAACTAACACCGCCTGGAACACCACAGCGTAATGGTGTGTCCGAACGTCGTAATCGAACTTTATTGGATATGGTGCGATCTATGATGTCTCTTGCCGATTTGCCACTATCGTTTTGGGGTTATGCATTAGAGACAGCTGCATTCACTTTAAATAGGGCACCATCGAAATCCGTTGAGACGACGCCATATGAACTTTGGTTTGACAAGAAGCCAAAGCTGTCGTTTCTTAAAGTTTGGGGATGTGATGCTTATGTCAAAAAGCTTCAGCCTGAAAAGCTGGAACCCAAAGCGGAGAAATGCGTCTTCATAGGATACCCAAAAGAGACAATTGGGTATACCTTCTACCTCAGATCCGAGGGCAAAGTGTTTGTCGCTAAAAACGGAACATTTCTTGAGAAAGAGTTTCTCTCGAAAGAATTGAGTGGGAGGAAGATAGAACTTGATGAGGTTGTTGAACCTTTACTTCAACCTGAGAGTAGCGCAGCGCAGAAAGTTGTTTCTGTGGAGCCTACATTAGCTGAAGAGGAAGTTAATGATGATGATCATGAAGCTTTGGATCAAGTTGCTATTGAACCTCGTAGGTCGACAAGGACGCATACTGCTCCTGAGTGGTACGGCAACCCTGTCTTAGAAGTCATGTTGTTAGACAACGATGAACCTACGAGCTATGGAGAAGCGATGATGAGCCCGGATTCCGAGAAGTGGTTAGAGGCCATGAAATCCGAGATGGGATCCATGTATGAAAACAAAGTATGGACTTTGGAAGTATTACCTGAAGGGCGTAAGGCCATTCAGAACAAATGGATCTTTAAGAGGAAGACGGACGCGGACGGTAATGTCACCGTCTATAAAGCTCGACTTGTGGCAAAGGGTTTTTCACAAGTTCAAGGAGTTGACTACGATGAGACCTTCTCACCCGTAGCGATGCTTAAGTCCGTCAGAATCATGTTAGCAATAGCTGCCTTTTTCGATTATGAAATTTGGCAGATGGATGTCAAAACAGCGTTCCTTAACGGTTACCTTAAGGAAGAGTTGTATATGATGCAACCAGAAGGTTTTGTCGATCCAGAGAATGCTGACAAAGTTTGCAAACTCCAGCGATCCATTTATGGACTGGTGCAAGCATCTCGGAGTTGGAATCTTCGTTTTGATGAGGTGATCAAAGCGTTCGAGTTTATACAAGTTTACGGAGAAGCTTGTATTTACAAGAAAGTGAGTGGGAGCTCTATAGCGTTTCTAATATTATATGTGGATGACATATTGCTGATTGGAAACAATATAGAAATGCTGGAAAGTGTAAAGGAATATTTGAACAAGAGTTTTTCAATGAAGGACCTAGGAGAAGCTGCTTTCATATTAGGCATCAAGATCTATAGAGATAGATCAAGACGTTTAATAGGACTTTCACAAAGCACATACCTTGATAAGATTTTGAAGAAGTTCAAAATGGATCAGTCCAAGAAGGGGTTCTTGCCTGTTTTGCAAGGTGTGAAGTTGAGTAAGACTCAATGCCCAGTGACTGCAGAAGATAGAGAAAAGATGAGTGTCATCCCCTATGCTTCAGCCATAGGCTCTATCATGTATGCAATGCTGTGCACAAGACCCGATGTCAGCCTTGCCATAAGTATGGTCGGAAGGTTTCAAAGTGATCCAGGAATGGAACACTGGACGGCGGTCAAGAATATCCTGAAGTACCTGAAAAGGACTAAGGACATGTTTCTCGTTTATGGAGGTGATCAAGAGCTCGTCGTAAAGGGTTACGTCGATGCAAGCTTTGACACTGATCCGGATGACTCTAAGTCGCAAACCGGATACGTATTTATTCTTAATGGGGGTGCGGTTAGCTGGTGCAGTTCCAAGCAAAGCGTGGTAGCAGATTCTACATGCGAAGCGGAGTACATCGCTGCCTCGGAGGCGGCGAAGGAAGGTGTCTGGATGAAGGAGTTCATGACAGATCTTGGAGTAGTGCCTAGTGCGCTTAACCCAATGACTCTGTTTTGTGATAATACTGGTGCCATTGCTCTAGCCAAGGAACCAAGATTTCACAAGAGGACCAGACACATAAAGCGACGTTTCAATTCCATCCGCGATTACATCAAGGAGGACGACATAAATATTTGCAAAGTACACACGGATCTAAATGTTGCAGATCCGTTGACTAAACCTCTTCCAAGGGCTAAACATGAACAACACCAGAACTGCATGGGTGTTCGATTCATTACAATGTAAATCACATAGTGATGTGAACTAGATTATTGACTCTAGTGCAAGTGGGAGACTGTTGGAAATATGCCCTAGAGGCAATAATAAATTGGTTATTATTATATTTCCTTGTTCATGATAATCTTTTATTATCCATGCTATAATTGTATTGATTGGAAACTCAAATACATGTGTGGGTACATAGACAACACTGTGTCCCTAGTAAGCCTCTAGTTGACTAGCTCGTTGATCAAAGATGGTTAAGGTTTCCTAGCCATTGACATGAGATGTCATTTGATAACGGGATCACATCATTAGGAGAATGATGTGATGGACAAGACCCAAACTGTAAACGTAGCATTTGATCGTGTCAGTTTATTGCTATTGTTTTCTGCATGTCAAGTATCTGTTCCTTTGACCATGAGATCATGCAACTCACTAACACCGGAGGAATACCTTGTGTGTATCAAACGTCGCAACGTAACTGGGTGACTATAAAGGTGCTCTACAGGTATCTCCGAGGGTGTCTGTTGGGTTGGCATGGATCAAGACTGGGATTTGTTACTCCGTATGACGGAGAGGTATCTCAGGGCCCACTCGGTAATACAACATCACAATGAGCCTTGCAAGCAATGTGACTAAAGTGTTAGCCACGAGATCTTGTATTACGGAACGAGTAAAGAGACTTGCCGGTAACGAGATTGAACTAGGTATAGTGATACCGACGATCGAATCTCGGGCAAGTAACATACCGAAGAACAAAGGGAACAGCATACGGGATTAACTGAATCCTTGACATAGAGGTTCGACCGATAAAGATCTTCGTAGAATATGTAGGAGCCAATATGGGCATCCAGGTCCCGCTATTGGTTATTGGCCGTAGAGGTGTCTCGGTCATGTCTACATAGTTCTCGAACCCGCAGGGTCTACACACTTAACGTTTGGTGACGATTAGTATAATTGAGTTATTATGTTGGTGACCGAAAGTTGTTCGGAGTCCCGGATAAGATCCCGGACATGACGAGGATCTCCGGAATAGTCCGGAGGTAAAGATTGATATATGTGATAATAGTGTTTTGATCTCCGGAAGAGTTCCGAAGTTCACCGGAAGAGGTTCCGGATGTTTACCGAAGTGTTCGGGTGCAGCAACACTTTATATGAGCCAAAGGGATAAAGCCCACAAGGTATTGGAAAGTGCAAAAGTAGTTTTGCTGCCGCGTAAGCGGTACTACCGCTTGGTGAAGCGGTACTACCGCCGGAGCGGTACTACCGCTTGTGTAAAGCGGTACTACCGCCCGAGCGGTACTACCGCTTGTGTGAAGCGGTACTACCGCCCAAGCGGTACTACCGCTTGTGTGAAGCGGTACTACCGCTTGTGCGCGGCTGTGCACGGTTCGGCAGGGATCCGAGTTGGACTCTTTCCCTGCGGGCCAAACCGACCTTGTGCGGGCAAAACCGACCCGGAGGAGGCTTTTACTCCAAGTTTAGACCCCAAGGCTCAACATATAAATAGAGGGGCAGGGCTAGCACACGGGACACATCAGGATTTCCCAAGCCGTGTGCCGGCAACCCTAGCCCTCTAGTTCCTCCGTCATAATCTCCGTAGCGCTTGGCGAAGCCCTGCAGAGATTGTTCCTCACCACCATCACCACGCCGTCGTGCTGCTGGAACTCAACCACTACTTCATCATCGCTCGCTGGATCGAGGAGGTGAAGGCGTCATCAAGCCGTACGTGTGTTGAACGCGGAGGTGCCGTCCGTTCGGCACTAGATCGGAAGGATCGTGATTGGATCGCGGGACGCTCGGCGATTTGGATCGCGAAGACGTTCGACTACATCAACCGCGTTTATTAACGCTTCCGCTTAGCGATCTACAAGGGTATGTAGATTCACTCTCCCTCTCGTAGATGCTCATCACCATGGATAGATCTTATGTGTGCGTAGGAAAATTTTTGTTTCCCATGCAACGTTCCCCAACAGTCCAGGCGGGAGAGGGGGAAAATGGGGGGGAGTAACGGGCGACGGCTTGGGTTCGGGCGGCGGGCGTGTGGCCTAAATAGGCCGCGGGCGACGGGGAAATGGGACGGCCGGCTGGGCCATGGCCCAGTAGGCCAGGGGGGTTTAGTTTTTTCCTTTTTCTTTTTCTTTAGCTTTTCTCTTTTGTTCATTTCTGTTTTGTAAATTGTGAGACCACTAAAGGACTTTTATAAAATATGAGGCTGGTCCATTTAAATACCAGGCATTATTCCACACTGCCAGAAATTGGTTGGTGAAATAACTATTTCACTTGCAATTTGTATTAAATAAAATGAAGTTAGATGTTGCTGTGAGCTACTGTTTTAGCTTGATAGAGTCATTTAACTAATTTAATTAATGTTGAATGTATTTTTATAATTGCCTTAGGATTATTTTCTATTTAATGAACATTTTAGTTTCTGGTTTTTAGCAACTTTTATTTTCACTTTAATTTGAACTACAAATTGAATTTGAATTTGAAATGAAGTATGATGCAAATGATGATCATGCACTGTTCACACATGATGACTTGGCATTATCAGAGGGTGATTACTGTATCTATTACATGAGGGTGTTACAATAGCATCCCCAAGCTTATGGCTTTGTATATCATTAGCATCATGGATATTCAAGTAATTCATTCTAGCAACATTGCAATCATGCTCATCATTCAAAGATTTTATGCCAAACATTTTATTGAACTCTTCTTCTAATAATTGAGCACAATTTTCCACTCCATCATTTTTAAGAAAGACATTATAAAGATGAATAATATGAGGCAACCTCAATTCCATTTTTTTTTGTAGTTTTCTTTTATAAACCAAACTAGTGATAAAACAAGAAACTAAAAGATTCGATTGCAAGATCTAAAGATATACCTTCAAGCACTCACCTCCCCGGCAACGGCGCCAGAAAAGAGCTTGATGTCTACTACGCAACTTTATTCTTGTAGACTCATGTTGGGCCTCCAAGCACAGAGTTTTGTAGGACAGCGGCAATTTTCCCTCAAGTGGATGACCTAAGGTTTATCAATCCGTGAGAGGCGTAGGATGAAGATGGTCTCTCTCAAACAACCCTGCAATTAAATACAAGAAATCTCTTGTGTCCCCAACACACCCAATATAATGGTAAATTGTATAGGTGCACTAGTTCGGCGAAGAGATGGTGATACAAGTGTAGTATGGATAGTAAAAATATATTTTTATAATCCGAATAAATAAAAACAGCAAGGTAGCAAATGATAAAAGTGAGCACAAACGGTATTGCAATGCTTAAAAACAAGGCCGAGGGTTCATACTTTCACTAGTGCAATCTCTCAACAATGCTAACATAATTGGATCATATAACAGTCCCTCAACGTGCGATAAAGAATCACTCCAAAGTTCCTATTCGCGGAGAACATAAGATAGAAATTGTTGTAGGGTACGAAACCACCTCAAAGTTATCTTTTCCGATCAATCTATCGAGCCATCCCTATAAGTGTCACGAACAGCCCTAGAGTTCGTACTAAAATAACACCATATGATACGCATCAACCAACTCTAATGTCACCTAGATACTCCAATGTCACCACAAGTATCCGTGAGTTGATTATTCGATATGCATCAAACAACTTCAGATTCATAATATTCAATCCAACACAAAGAACTTCAAAGAGTGCCCCAAGATTTCTACCGGAGAAAGTAGGATGAAAACGTGCATCAACCCCTATGCATAGATTACCCCAATGTCACCTCGGGAATCCGCGAGTTGAGTGCCAAAACATACATCAAGTGAATCAATATAATACCCCATTGTCACCACGGGTATTCATATGCAAACATACATCAAGTGTTCTCAAATCCATAAAAGTATTCAATCCGATAATAGTGAAACCTCAAAGGTAAAAACTCAATTCATCACAACAAGATAGAGAGGGAGAAACACCATATGATCCAACTATATTAACAACGCTCGCGGTACATCAAGATCGTGCCAAATCAAGAACACGAGAGAGAGAGAGAGATCAAACACATAGCTACTAGTACATACCCTCAGCCCCCGAGGGTGAACTACTCCCTCCTCATCATGGAGACCGCCGGGATGATGAAGATGGCCTCCGGTGATGATTCCCCCCCTCCGACAGGGTGCCGGAATGGAGCTCCAGATGAGATTGCTTCGGAACAGAGGCTTGCGGTGGCATAAAAACTCATCTAGGTTAACTTTCGGGGGTTCTGAATATATATGATTTTTCAGCGTTGGAATCACGCAAAGAAGGGCCACAGGGGGCCCACGAGGCACCAGGGCAGGCCTGTGGAGGTGGGGGGTGGCACGCCCTGGTGGCTTGTGGGGCCCCTGTGGGTCTTCTGCTGCTCCCCCGAAGCTTCCTAGGTCTGTTTCCTTCCAGAAAAAATCGTCAAAAAGTTTCGCTGCATTTGGACTTCATTTGATATGGATTTTCTGGAAAACCAAAAACAAGCAGAAAACAACAACTGGCACTGGGCACTAGGTCAATATGTTAGTCCATAAAAATCATATAAAATCCATATAAAAGTGCACCAAAATCATACAAAACTATAATAAATATGGCATGAATACTTCATAAATTATAGATACGTTGGAGACGTATCATATGACAAAAATACCCTTAGACCCACATGTTAGTTCTCTCCATCTCACAATGATAAGTATGGGCCCCACTTGTCAGGAGTAAGCAAGCGAATAATTTTAGAGGAAAATAAGAACATTGTTGGGATCAAGTGGGCCCACACTTTATTGCAGTGAGATAGAGGGAGAGCTGACATGTTGATCCATAGGTATTTTGGTCATTATAACATGGCAAACGAGATTTGAGCTGACAGTAATGGTGTCCAGTGGCATTTTTGAGCATGCGCCTAACGAAGCGATGGCATTTTTGAGCAGTTGAAATTCCTAGTGGCAAAACTGAGTAGTGAGACATAGCCAGTGGCATAAATGATAAAAACCCTATAATCAATAACAACCCCTACAAATATTAAGAAAAGGTCTACCGAGGATAATAGACATGCTGTCATCCTCGGGCATCTCAAGTATAACTAAGTCGGTTAAGATCATAACGTTAGCAACCATAACAGGAACATCCTCACATATGCTAATAGGTATTGCAATAGTTTTGTCAGCCATTAGCAAGGATATTTCAGTAGGTGTCGTCTTATTCAAATCAAGTCTTTTATAAATAGGGAAGGGCATAACACTAACTCCCGCTCCTAAATCACATAAAGCAGTTTTAACATAATTATTCTTAATAGAGCAAGGTATAGCAGGTATCCCTGGATATCCAAGATTTTCAGGTATCTTTCCTTTAACAGAATAATTGGCAGGCATAGTAGATATTTCTTCTTCAAGTATTTTCTTTTTATTAGTGACCATATCCTTCACATATTTAGAATACGGAGGAATCTTAATAATACCGGTCAAAAGAATGTGTAGAAAAAGAGGTCTAAGATATTCAACAAATCTATTAAAATGCTCTTCTTCTTTAGATTTATGTGTCTTACTAGGAAAAGGCATAGATTTTTGCACCCAAGGTTCTCTTTCTCTACCGTGTTTCCTAGCAACAAAATCTATTTTATCATATATTTTAGTTCTAGGAGGTGGGTCATCAAGCTCTACTTCAGCTTCTACTTCTACCTCCTCCATTTCAGATTCACTATCATTAGGGTGAGCATCATTACCATCTATTATTATTATCATTATCCCGACTAGATTCATGCTCTTCACCATCCCGAGTTTCAGCATCAGTGATAGAAACATTATTAGGATTCTCAACAGGTTCTTTTTCAATAGAAGGTTCACTAGCAACATGCAAAGTCTTACTCTTCTTTTCCTTTTTCTAGGTGAACTGGGAGAACTTTTATTAACCATTTGAGAATCTTGTTCAATTCTTTTGGGATGACCTTTAGGATATAATGGATCTTGGGTGGATGCTCCACCCCTGGTACCTACTCCATAAGCATGTTTATTTTGATGTTTAGACATTTTTTAAGTTGAGTTTCAACCATAGAAAAATGCTTACATAAACCTTTAACTTCATTTGAAGTTCTTTCTAACACATCATGCAAACGTTTAATGATACTAGCATTTTGTTGTATATGATCATGTAATTGCATATCAAAATGATGTTGTTTAACAACAAAATTACCAAACTCCTCTAAGCATAGACTCAGAGATTTATTATATGGAACATCACCTTCATCAAATTTATAGACATAATGCACCTCAACTAACTTACTAGTTCGGGTTGGTTCACATAATTATTCAATAGGAGGTAAATTCTTAACATCTTCAGCTTTAATACCTTTCTCTTTCATAGATTTCTTGGCTTCTTGCATATCTTCTGGACTGAGGAATAGAATAGCTCTTTTCTTCGGAGTTGGTTTAGGTGGAGGTTCAGGAATAGTCCAATCATTATGGTTTTTCATCATATTAGTTAATAGTTCTTCAGCCTGTTCAACCGTCTTTTCCTGGAAAACACAACCAACACAACTATCTAGGTATGTCCTAGATTTAGTGCTAGTACATTATAAAAGATATCAAATAATTCATACCTTTTTATTTGGGTGATTTAGACAAGCCATAAGTAGTGTAAAAAACCTCCCCCAATCTTGGGGGAGATGCCCTTCCTCATGTTGGTTGAAATTATAAATATCTTGTAAAGCAGCTTGTCTCATATGTGGAGGAAATTATTTTTCATTAAAAACTCTAACCATATCATGAAGGCTATTTATATTACCAGGTGCTTGATTAATAAACCAAGCTTTAACATCATTTTTTAGCTAGAAAGGAAATAGTTTGAGTATATAGTAATATCGCATCTTTTCTTCTTGAGCAAAAAAATAAGCTATAGTATGTTATTTAGTTAAGTGCTCAACGACCTTTTCAGTTTCATAACTATGGAAGGGATCTAATTCCACCAAAGTAATAAGTGGAGGATCAACAGAGAACTCATAATCTTTATCATCAACATAAATGGGTGAGGTAGCAAATTTAGGATCACGCTTAATCATATCTTTCATAGCTCTTTTCTTAACTAGTTCAATCAAGCCTTCAATACATCCCCTATCATCATAAGTCATAAACTCTCTAGTAAAGTCCTCATCAAAATGGTGTAGTTTTTAAATTAAGAGGTATTCTTTTAACAGGCGAGGTAGGTGTAATAGGTGATCCATCAGGATTTTCGGTAGTTTGTATTTCTTTAGCTTTAGCAACGTGAGCATCCAAAAATTCTCTAAGTGGCACAGTTTCATTAAGTACCGTGGAAGCATCCTCAAAAGAAGAAGCAATGCCTATTGTATGTGACATAGTAGTGTGTGAAGCATGTGGTGGTGGTGGTGTCACAAGTTGAATCAAAACATTAGGTGAATCAAGAGTAGAGCTAGTAGGTAAGTCTGTACCTTGCCTTGTCTTAGAAGGCATGATCTTGGTTTTAGTATCCTTGAATTTTCCCATAGTGAAGATAAATTGCAACAAACAAATAACTCCCAAGTGAACTTAATAAATAGAGCTATGCTTCCCGGTAACGGTGCTAGAAAATAGTCTTTGATGACTCACAAGTGTAGGGATCGCAACAGTCTTTGATTGAAGTATTTCAACCCAGATTTATTAATTCATCACAAGGGGAGTGCTACTTGTAGTCTGCGTTGGTATTTCCCCGAAGAGGAGAGGATGATGCAGTACAGTAGAGATAAGTATTTCCCTCAGTTAAGAACCAAGGTTATCAATCCAGTAGGAGAACCAAGCAAAATTCCATTAAGCGCACCTGCACACAAAAGAGCAAACACTTGCACCCAACGCAAATAAGAGGGTTGTCAATCCTCTTAGCGGTTATTTGCAAGGATTAAATCTTATAGAGATAAATAGATAAAATAAAATACTAATTAAAATAAAAGTAAATAAATTGCAGCAAGGCATTTTTAGGTTTTTAATATATGATAAAGTAGACCGGGGGCCATAGTTTTCACTAGAGGCTTCTCTCTCGAACACATAGCATACGGTGGGTAGACAAATTACTGATGGGCAATTGATAGAAAAGCAAAGACAATGATCATGTATATAGGCATCACATCCGAAACAAGTAGACCGACTCTTGCCTGCATCTACTACTATTACTCCACCCATCGACCGCTATCCAACATGCATCTAGGGTATTAAGTACGAAACAGAGTAACGCCTTAAGCAAGATGACATGATGTAGACAAAGTAAACTCAAGAAATATGATTAAACCCCATCTTTTTATCCTTAATGGCAACAATACAAATACGTGTCATGTCCCCTTCTGTCACTGGGATTGAGCACCGCAAGATTGAACCCATCACAAAGCACCTCTCCCATTGCAAGATAAATCAATCTAGTAGGCCAAACCAAATCGATAGATCGGAGAGAAATACAAAACTATAATAATCATGCATAAATGAGTTCAGAGAAGACTCAAATATTTCTCATGAATAATCTGATCATAAACTCACAATTCATCGGATCCCAACAAACACACCGCAAAAGAAGATTACATCGGATAGAACTCCAAGAACATCGAGGAGAACATGGTATTGAAGATCAAAGAGAGAGAAGAAGCCATCTAGCTACTAGCTATGGACCCGTATGTCTATGGTAAACTACTCACACATCATCGAAAGGGCAGCAAGGTTGATGAAGAAGCCCTCCATGATCGATTCCCTGCTACTTGTGAGCTGCGTTGGGATTTCCCCGAAGAGGAGGGGATAATGCAATACAGTAGAGATAAGTATTTCCCTCAGTTATGAAACCAAGGTTATCAATCCAGTAGGAGAATGACGCAACAACTCGTTAGCAGTACCTGCACACAAAATAACAAATCCTCGCACCCAACGCGAACAAGGAGTTGTCAATCCCTTGGCGGTTAATTGCAAGATTAAATTGTATGGTGATAGATAGATAGATCGAACAAAAATACAAAATAAATAAAGTAAAATTGCAGCAAGGTATTTTTAGGATTTTCAATGTATGATAAAGGTAGACCCGGGGGCCATAGTTTTCACTAAAGGCTTCTCTCTTGAAAATAGCATACGGTGGGTGAACAAATTACTGTTGGGCAATTGATATAAAAGCAAATAATCATGACGATATCCAAGGCAATGATCATGTATATAGGCATCACGTCCGAGACAAGTAGACCGAAACGATTCTGCATCTACTACTATTACTCCACACATCGACCGCTATCCAGCATGCATCTAGTGTATTAAGTTCATAAAGAATAGAGTAACGCCTTAAGCAAGATGACATGATGTAGACAAAGTAAACTCACGCATGAATAAACCCCATCTTTTTACCCTTAATAGCAACGATACATACGTGTCATGTCCCTTTCTGTCACTGGGATTGAGCACCGCAAGATCGAACCCATTACAAAGCACCTCTCCCATTGCAAGATAAATCAATCTAGTTGGCCAAACCAAATCAATAGATCGGAGAGAAATACGAAGCTATAAGAATCATGCATAAAAGAGTTCAGAGAAAACTCAAATAATATTCATGGATAATCTGATCATAAACTCACAATTCATCGGATCCCAACAAACACACCGCAAAAAGTGATTACATCGGATAGAACTCCAAGAACATCGAGGAGAACATTGTATTGAAGATCAAAAAGAGAGAAGAAGCCATCTAGCTACTAACTATGGACCTGAAGGTCTGTGGTAAACTACTCACGCATCATTGGAAGGGCAGCAAGGTTGATGGAGAGCCCCTCCGTGATCGAATCCCCCTCCGGCAGAGTGCCGGAAAATGCCTCCAGATGGGATCTCTCGAGAACAGGAACTTGCGGCGGCAAAAAAAGTATTTCGTGGACTCCTCTGTTGGTTTCCCGATTTTAGAGAATTTATAGAGGTGGAATTAGGTCAAACGGAGCAGAGGTGGGCCCATGAGGCACCAGGGTGTGCCACCCCCCCTGGGGCGCGCCCTGGTGGCTCGTGGCCACCTCCTCGGTCTTCTAGCCCTCTCCCGAAGCTTCTAGTGTCTCTTATGTCTAGAAAAAATCTCC
The DNA here is from genome assembly GCA_039707655.1 of Elymus sibiricus. Lineage (NCBI taxonomy): Eukaryota > Viridiplantae > Streptophyta > Magnoliopsida > Poales > Poaceae > Elymus > Elymus sibiricus. Next base: position 354,171,152 of record CM077664.1, read on the forward strand.
AAAAAGTTTCGTGGCATTTGGACTTCGTTTGGTACTGATATTCTGGAAAACCAAAAACAGGCAAAAAACAGCAACTGGCACTGGGCACTAAGTTAATAGGTTAGTCCCAAAAAAATGATATATAGTTGCTTGTAAATGTATATAAAACATCCAATATTGATACTATAATAGCATGGAACAATAAAAAATTATAGATACGTTGGAGACGTATCAAGCATCCCCAAGCTTAATTCCTGCTGGTCCTCGAGTAGGTAAATGATAAAAACAGAATTTTTGATGTGGAATGCTACCTATCATATTCATCATATATTCTTTTCTTTGTAGCATGAACATTTGGACTAGAATGATTCAAAGCAATAGTCTATAGTTTGACATGAAGACATAAATACTCAAGCATACTAACAAGCAACCATGTCTTTCAAAATATCAACGCTAAAGAAAGTTATCCCTAGCCCATTATGCTCAATCATTGATCCATTCATGAAACACACTCAATATTAGCTACACACAATGCACAAGTATGACAATAATGCTCTCTAGTTGGTGCTTTGTAAGAGAAAATGGAGATTCAAAATAAAAATAAAAATTGCATAAAAGTAAATAGATAGGCCCTTCGCAGAGGGAAGCAGAGATTTGTAGATGTGCCAGAGCTCAAAGCTTAAATTAGAGAGATAAAATTATTTTGAGAGGTATGCTTTTCCTGTCAACGAAAATGGCCGAGAATTCCCAATATCTTCCATGCTAGACACATTATAGGCGGTTCCCAAACAGAAAATAAAGTTTATTTCCTTTCCACCATTCTTTCACAATCCATGGCTAGCCATATCCACGGGTGCCCTCCATACCAACACTTTCCAAGGAATTTATTATTATCATCATATTAATTTTTTTCATTTCGGGACTGGGCATCCCTATTACCTGCCACTCTCTCTCATGCAATGACAAGTGAATAAACACTCATCGTGAGAATAACACACATAGCATGGAAAAAATTGGCCACCCCCTGCCGCTTCATGAGTGGTACGGGCACACAAAACGGAAAATTATTTTGAAAATTTAGAGTTGGCACATGCAAATTTACTTGGAACGGCATGGAAATACCGCATATAGGTAGGTATGGTGGACTCATTTGGCACAACTTGGGTTTAATGAGTTGGATGCACAAGCAGTATTCCCGCTTAGTACAAATGAAGGCTAGCAAATAGATTGAGAAGCGACCAACCAAAAAGCGAAAATGGTCATAAACATGCATTGAACATAACTAACACCGAATAATGCACCATAAGTAGGATATAATTTCGTTGCGTAACTATTGACTTTATGTGCATGCATAGGGAGTCACAAACCTTAACACCAATATTCTTACTAAATCACAATTACTCACTAGCATGACTCACATATTATCATCTCCATATCGCAAAACTATTGCAAGGAATCAAACTTATCATATCCAATGATCTTTCATGAAAGTTTTTATTATATCCCTCTTGAATATTCATCACTTTGGGACCAAATTCATATCTTGTGCAAATTACGATTACTATTATCAACTCTCAAAAAGATATAAGTGAAGCATGAGAGTGCAAATATTTCTTCAAAATTTAATCTTATCAACTCTCAAAATAATATAAGTGAAGCATGAGAGTTTAAATATTTCTTCAAAATATAGCCACCGTCGTGCTCAAAAAGATTTAAGTGAAGCACTAGAGCAACTGCCTAGCTCAAAAGATTTTAAGTGAAGCACATAGAGTATTCTAACAAATCATGATAAACGCGTGGCTCTCTCGAATAGGTGTGTCCAGCAAAGATGATTGTGACAAACTAAAAAGCAAACAAAGAAAAGACTCATATAATACACGACGCTCCAAGTAAAACACATATCATGTGATGAATAAAAATATAGCTCCAAGTAAAATTACCGATAGTTGGTAGAAGAAAGAGGGGATGCCTTCCGGGGCATCCCCAAGCTTAGACGCTTGAGTCTTCCTTGAATATTACCTTGGGGTGCCTTGGGCATCCCCAAGCTTAGGCTCTTGCCACTCCTTATTCCTTCATCCATCGTGATCTCACCCAAAACTTGAAAACTTAAATCACACAAAACTCAACAAAACCTTCGTGATCCATTAGTATAACAAATAAATCCTTAACTCTAAGTACTGTAGTAAATTGATTCATATTTAATATTGGAATAATGCTACTGTACTCCAACTTCTCCATGACTCATACCCCCCGATACGATCCATAGATTCATCAAAATAAGCAAACTATGCAACAAAAACAGAATCTGTCTAAAACAGAACAGTCTGTAAAGATCTATTTAAAAGTCATACTTCTCTAACTCCAAAAATTCTGAAAAATTAGGACAACGTGGGAAATTCATATACCAATACTTTTTAAAAATTTCATATTTTTCTCACGCTCCAGTACAGAATTAAAATTCCAGCACTGGACGCAAAACTTTCTATTTTAAAAACAGCATTGATTATACTATCTTCCAAATTATCCCAAAGGCATTACTTGGCACAAACGCTAATTAAAACATAAAAACACAATCATAACAGTAGCCTAATTGTGTAAACACACAAGAACAAAAAAAAAGCAAAAATTTATTTTATTCATTGGGTTGCCTCCCAACAAGCTCTTTCTTTATAGCCATTAAGATAGGCTTTGAGATTTCAATGACGTTCACATGAAAGATAGTAATTGAAACACGAAGAAAGCATCATGAAACATGTGAAATACACATTTAAGTCTAACATAGTTCCTATGCATAGGCATTTTATAAGAAAACAAATTATCAAGACAAGCAATTTCTAGCATATGCAAATAGGAAGAATGGAGCATTAATAATTTGAACTTCAAGAGAGGTAATTGAGTAACATGAAACTATCTACAACCATATTTTCCTCTCTCATAATAATTACATGTAGAATCATAGTCAAATTCAACAATATAGCTATCATATAAAATATTGTCTTCACGATCCACATGCATAAAAGTTTTATAATCTTCCAAGATAGTGGGATTAACATCAACTAAAGTCATGACCTCTCCAAACCCACTTTTATCAAAAATTTCATAAGATTGAACACTCTCCAAAGTACTGGAATCATTATTACCTAAAGTTGACGCTCTTCCAAACCCACTTTTAATAATATTGCAAATTTTATTATCAATAACATATTCATCATGAGGCTTAAATAAATTTTCAAGATCATAAGAAGCACCATCACCCCAATCATGATCATTGCAATAAGTAGTGGACATAACAAAATCATCATCCCCAAGCTTGTAGTTTTGCATATTATTAACACAATCGACATTAATAGAATTTATAATAACATCATTGCAATCATGCTTTTCATTCAAGGAGCTATCATGAATCACTTTATAAATTTCTTCTTTCAACACTTCATCACAATTTTCAGATTCATGATTTTCAAGCAAAACTTCATAGAGATAATCAAGTGCACTCAACGCACTAGCAATGTGTTCATCATAATTGGATCTTTTGAAAATATTAGCTAGTGGATGAGGATCCATATCAATAGATTTTTAGCAAGCGAAGATGCAAGCAAATAGAAGGCACATGGCAACACAAGCAAAGATAACACACAAAATACTTTTTTATTTTTGTAAAATTGTTTTAGAAGTGGGGGAGATGAAAACGAGAGGCAAAGGTAAATAAAATAAATGCAAGGAGATGAAATTTTATGCGTAGGTACTTGATAGATGTTGATGATGTCTCCCCGGCAACGGCGCCAGAAATTCTTCCTGCTACTTGTGAGCTGCGTTGGGATTTCCCCGAAGAAGAGGGGATGATGTAGTACAGTAGAGATAAGCATTTCCCTCAGTTATGAAACCAAGGTTATCAATCCAGTAGGAGAATCACGCAACAACTCGTTAGTAGTACCTGCACACAAAACAACAAATCCTCGCACCCAACGTGAACAGGGGGTTGTCAATCCCTTGGCGGTTAATTGCAAGATTAAATTGTATGGTGATAGATAGATAGATCGAACAAAAATACAAAATAAATAAAGTAAAATTGCAGCAAGGTATTTTTAGGATTTTCAATATATGATAAAGGTAGACCCGGGGGCCATAGTTTTCACTAGAGGCTTCTCTCTTGAAAATAGCATACGGTGGGTGAACAAATTACTGTTGGGCAATTGATAGAAAAGCAAATGATCATGACGATATCCAAGGCAATGATCATGTATATAGGCATCACGTCCGAGACAAGTAGACCAAAACGATTCTGCATCTACTACTATTACTCCACACATCGACCGCTATCCAGCATGCATCTAGTGTATTAAGTTCATAAAGAACGGAGTAACGCCTTAAGCAAGATGATATGATGTAGACAAAGTAAACTCATGCATGAATAAACCCCATCTTTTTACCCTTAATAACAATGATACATACGTGTCATGTCCCTTTCTGTCACTGGGATTGAGCACCGCAAGATCAAACCCATTACAAAGCACCTCTCCCATTGCAAGATAAATCAATCTAGTTGGCTAAACCAAATCAATAGATTGGAGAGAAATACGAAGCTATAACAATCATGCATAAAAGAGCTCAGAGAAAACTCAAATAATATTCAAGGATAAGCTGATCATAAACTCACAATTCATCGGATCCCAACAAACACACCGCAAAAAGTGATTACATCGGATAGAACTCCAAGAACATCGAGGAGAACATTGTATTGAAGATCAAAAAGAGAGAAGAAGCCATCTAGCTACTAACTATGGACCCGAAGGTCTGTGGTAAACTACTAATGCATCATCGGAAGGGCAGCAAGGTTGATGGAGAGCCCCTCCGTGATCGAATCCCCCTCCGGCATTATGCCGGAAAAGGCCTCCAGATGGGATCTCTCGAGAACAGGAACTTGCGGTGGCGAAAAAAGTATTTCGTGGACTCCTCTCTTGGTTTCCCGATTTTAGAGAATTTATAGAGGTGGAATTAGGTCAAACGGAGCAGAGGTGGGCCCATGAGGCACCAGGGCGCGCCACCCCCTGGGGCGCGCCCTGGTGGCTCATGGCCACCTCCTCTGTCTTCTGGCCCTCTCCCGAAGCTTCTAGTGTCTCTTATGTCTAGAAAAAAATCTCCAAAAAGTTTTGTGGCATTTGGACTTCGTTTGGTACTGATATTCTGGAAAACCAAAAACAGGCAAAAAACAGCAATAGGCACTGGGCACTAAGTTAATAGGTTAGTCCCAAAAAATGATATATAGTTGCTTGTAAATGTATATAAAACATCCAAGATTGATACTATAATAGCATGGAACAATAAAAAATTATAGATACATTGGAGACGTATCATTCCCCCTCTGGCAGAGTACCGGAAAAGGCCTCCAGATGGGATCGCGGAAGAATAGAGGCTTGCGGCGGCGGAAAGGTTTTCTCTTCTGGCTCTCTGTTGGTTTTAGAATATTTGAGAATTTATAGCGTTGGAATTAGGTCAAGATGTGCCACGAGGGGCCCACAAGCCTGGGGGGGCGCGCCCTCCAGGCTTGTCGCCTCCTCGTGATTCTTCTTGTCTTCTCCCGTAGCTTCCTGGGTCTCTTCTGGTCCAGAAAAAATTAATCCAAAGTTTTTTTTCTCGTTTGGACACTTTTTGATAATGATTTTCTGAAAAGGCAAAAACAAGTGGAAAACAGCAACTGGCACTGGGCACTGGGTTAATAGGTTAGTCCCAAAAAATGGTATATAATGGCATATAAAACATCCAAGATTGATACTATAATAGCATGGTACAATAAAAAATTATAGATACGCTGGAGACGTATCAAGCATCCCCAAGCTTAATTCCTGCTCGTCCTCGAGTAGGTAAATGATAAAAACAGAATTTTTGATATGGAATGCTACCTATCATGTTTCATCATGTAATCTCTCTCTTACGGTATGAATAATAAGATCCGAATGATTCAAAGCAGTAGTCTATAATTTGATATAAAGACATCAATACTCAGGCATACTAATAAACAATCATGTCTTTCAAAATAAAAATGCTAAAGAACGTTATCCCTACAAAATCATATAATCCTATCATGCTCCATCTTCTTAACACAAAGTATTTATCATGCACTACCCCGATGACAAGTCGAGCAATTGGTTCATACTTTTTAACACGCTTCAGCTTTTTCAACTCCCACGCAATACATGAGCGCAAGCCATGGATATAGCACTATGGGTGGAATAGAGTGTGGTGGTAGAGATAAATAAGAGAAGTCAAAAATAAGAAGATAGTCTCACATCGACGAGGCTAATCAACGGGCTATGGAGATGCCCATCAATTGATGTCAATGCGAGGAGTAAGGATTGCCATGCAACGGATGCACTAAGAGCTATAACACTACAAGAAATATGGCAACTTGCGACCATCAATATTGGTCACTGAATGGTCATTGTTTTTCACTTGTGACCTTTTTGTGACCAAAAACAGTTGGTCAAAAGCTGTCCGTCTTTAATGAAACTTAACGACCTTCACTGTGATATGGTCGTAGACGGTTACGACCAAAACAAAAGGTCGTAGATACTACAACTAATTGTTTTGGTCACTGGCAACCTGCCCACACCACGTCAGATCCAATGTGGCAAGCTGACGTGGCAAAATTTTGACGAAACGAAATGGTCGTAGATTGGAATCAGCCCAGTCTAGTTCAACCGTATATATGGGCCGAGCCCAGTAATTCAACAAATTTATGTTTTTTCCGTGGTCAACTAAATGGGCCAAGCCCAATTTTACGGCCCTTTTCTTTTTTGGGCCCTTTCCTTTTTCTAGTAAATTTCTTTTTTTTGTTGGCCTTTTCATTTTGTTTTTTATAACTTTCAGCAGAATTATTATTATTTTCGCTATTTAAACTAAAATAAACAATTCCACAACAACATCATCAGTTGGCCTGTAGCCTTTTCAGGCGCAGTACAACTTTAAGCATAGAAAATTGGAAAACAGATATTTAACCCATATATATTATTGAGAAATTTTCATAATTTTGCTGTCAAAGCAGCATGTACACATGAATACAATTTTGCTGTCAAAGCAGCATTTCAAACGTACATCTTCATGACATCGTACATAAAAAACAGCAATAAAAAGATTACAATATGCCATATGGCTCAGATCACATAAAACATGACATCCAGGTTCAAATGACCCCAGCAACGAAAAAAGATCACCTGCACAGCATACAATATGCACATTCAAAGAGAACAAACTATATGTCAAAAGATAACTGAGCAGAAAATAGCCACTAAAAGAAAGCAGATAGTATACTCAGTAATTACTACATATTTGCTTACTGGATACACACACACTTTGCATATACTTTTGGAAGGAACTGCAGATTCAAGTAAACTGCAGAGGTATATCAAGACCAAGATACCTGACGGTAGGCAATCTGCATGTTGGCAACGGACACACATGCTCCAGGGCCATGATCTTGCATGCGCAGCATCTCACATTCATGTCCAGGAAAGGAGGAAGGACGAGCGATTTGCGGCGAGCTCTATACCTGTTTGAGCTGTCCTGAAGGATACACATTCCTGAAGGACACAAAAAGTAGAGGTATTGTTTTGGACAATAAGCTTTGAGACAACATTGTAGGCTATTAACGTAAAAGAAGTTGTTATCAGGTTAAGCCTCCTTAGTTTAGTGATCATTTACTCATACAATTTTTCACCAAGGATTGTACTAGTACGTCATGATTCAATTGAGATCTACTAAACTACATCATCACAGGAACGACAGGTAGTTTTAGATCATAAAAACTAATGTTCCACGCATAGTCTTAGCGCTCCATCAAAGAATCAGCTAAATTTGCTCTCAAGCATACAAACAAAGTTTAGGGAAAACCAAACATGAACAAGCACTTATTGTGCAGGACACATAGCTATTTCATAAGCACTCAGTGTGGATATGTCTGCTAAATGTATTGTGCACAAAAAGGTGAGACTCCCAACAGCCCAATATAATGACTACTACAGTTCAGATTTTGATAATAAAACTGACATGTGTAATCATATAGCTAATAAAATACATGGCACAATATGAGTACATCTCCAAACAGCCAATAAATCTCATAGTACCACAAGGACATGCACTGAATAAACATATACAAAGTTCAAACTGAATAAACATATGCATGATATTGTCCTGTAGATGAAAGAAGGACAACATCTATAAGGTTAGCCGTGCTTAATAAAGACATACAGAGAGAGCAAGTGTTCTCAGGTTAGCGTTAACATGGCAGCCTAACTTATACTTAATTTTGAGCAAACAGTACATATCAATACAGGGTTAGGCAAGACAGTAAAGAAAGACAGAGGTGCTAGAGTTAGAAAACACTGGTGATACAAGTAGGATAAGCATAATACAACACAGTATATTTGTTGTGTGGATATATACATATAATTGGCCATCACTGTATCTTGCAAATTAATAGTTACCATAGGGAAAACCATGACAAGAGAAGATAAACTTTGACAACATAAGGTGAGATGAAAGATAGCAAACAACACATGTCAGCCATCTATTTTTATTCTACTGAACCAATTGGACAACAGCCACCTATTTTGTAACAACTTCACTTAACTTGGGAGAAATCCAACCAAACCAATTGATAAACAAAATTCTACTGAATTTTGGGGCATCAAGCAAGCAACTTAATTGGCAAACAATGAAATTTAATCAAGCATGTAAGCAAATTTGGAGCAGCAGCAAATTAGGGACCAAGCCTAGGAAACCAGAACAAGGAGATACAGAGGGAGGCCTTGACCTAGAGTTGTAGCTTCCCCGCTGCTGGGTGTCTCCTCTCTTTACATCCGAGTCGCGTTGGTGATGTTGCAGGCGTGCAGCTGCTCCTGCACATCAGGGAAGGGAATGGAAGGTAAGAGGAGAAGAAGAAATTGAAAGGGAGATCAGAGGAGAGGGGGTCTGGCCTTGATGGCGTCGGTGGAGCTGCGTCGTCCATGGCTTCGGGACAGGGGAGGAAGACGCCTTCCCGTCTATGGCGTCCTGGTGGTCGAGCAACGACGGCGTTATGGATCTGCAAGGGAGACGAGGCGAGGTGAGGAAGAGAGGGAGGGATGTGACGACGAGGAGTGGAGGGGCTCACCTGAGTCACCGAAGCAACACCGGAGCCACGTCGGCGACGTGCTGGCCCAAACCCTAGGCCACTAACGCGACGAGGGCCGGATAGCTCGATGGTGCGACGCGGTCCGGAGAACTCGACGGTGCGCCGCGCATCGTGCGATGAACGCGCGCGTCGGCGAGTAAGCCAGCCATGACGCCATGGTCGTCGCCGGTCTGGAGCAGATGGCAGCGGGGTCGCACGCGTGCCTGCAGGCGTTGGGGCACGGTGGCATGAGGAACTAGAGGCGGCGGTAGAGGAGGCACGCCGCCATGGAGAAGGGGGATCCGACAGGTTGCGGCGCAGGTTGAGGTAGGGGGTAGGGTTCCATCGGTGGAGAATGAAGTGAGGTGGCTCGGGGTGGCGATGCGGTGAGGAAGGGCGTGGGGGAGGCCATGGATGGCGGCGAGCTCCGCCGGATGGAGTTGGCGGCGGTGATCTGGAGTTGGCGGCGGTGATCTGGAAGGGGAGGGGAGGCAAGCTCCGCCCGACGAAAGAAATAAAGGAGGCGGGGGGGGTGGATGGAAAATGTCAACGAGGACATACCTAGGGTTTCGGCTCAGGTGGGCTTGGGGTTGGTGTGGAAGGGCTGAGGACTGCCGTTGGATCCGCGAGGATCTGACGGTGTTTGATGCACGATCCGCGTGAGACGGCCACGGACCAATCAGAATGTAGTACACGCGTATGACGTTATGACCATCTAAATTGGTCGTAGTTGACTAAAAATAACGTGTTAAAATCATGTCAGCTATTTTATGACCTGAGAAATTCAAAAATTTTTTTGGAAAACCTTCTCATTGTGTCACCAAATGTGAACTAGTTTTCATGAAAAATAACAAACATGGAATAAGATAAACATCTTTAAAAAGGTGTCCTGAGAAATGAGTTTTTTTAGCAAAAAAAACATTTTTCATTTTTCGAGTGCCCAAAATGAGTTTTTTTTGTGAAGGACCTACCAAATATTAGTTGAAAAATTGGACCAAATAATTTTTCTAAAATTTTAAGCCATATTTAATGTACAATTGACCAAATGGTTTGGTGTCAAAAACTTTTGATCCACCTTTCGTGAAAAATACAAATTTCCGTCGATTCAACAGGACACGGGTCAAATTTGAACTACAGCTGCCTCATAGTTTTCTCTTTATTTTTTCCAAAAATCATTTCTAGGTCCATAAGTATCTATTTAATCAGAGATACTCCAAAAGTTTTTGTAAGATTCAACCCCTAGCTACGAACGGTCATGCCCGCCGTTTTGACCGCATTTTGAAACGGGCATAAGAAATTAAAAAAAAATCAAAAAAATGAAAACCTTCGCATTGTGTCATTATATGTGACCTATTTTCCAGGAAAAATAATGAACTTGGACTACGACAAATGTCTTAAAAAAGTGTTCTCAGAAACGAGCTATCATGTATGAAGATCCATTGCTTTCAAGGCAAATGGCCAATGTTATGGCATAGTTTGTTCAAATGATATCTTATTGTGCACAAGGGTGCATATTGGAATGACAAACAATGTTGCCTAAGGAAGTTTTCACATTCTTTGGACGAAATATTCATTTTCCATTTTTCGAGTGCCCAAATTGAGTTTTTTTGTGAAGGACCTACCAAATATTTGTTGCAAAATTGGACCAAATCATTTTTCTAAAATATTAGGCCATATTTAATGTACAATTGACCAAATGGTTTGGTGTCAAAAACTTTTGATCCACCTCTCGTGAAAAAGACAAATTTCCGTCGATACAGCAGGACGCGGGTCAAATTTGAACTACATCTGCCTCATAGTTTGCTCTTTATTTTTTCCAAAATTCATTTATAGGTACATAAGTATCTATTTAATCAGAGAAACTCCAAAAAATTTGCAATATTCAACCCCTAGCTATGAACGGTCATGCCCGTCGTTTTGACCGCATGTTGAAACGGGCATAAGATATTCAAAAAAAATCAAAAAAATTGTAAACCTTCACATTGTGTCATTATATGTGACCTTGGTTCCAGGAAAAATAACAAACTTGGACTACGGCAAATGTCTTAAAAAAGTGTTCTCAGAAACAAGCTATCATGTATGAGGATCCATGGCTTTCAAGGCAAATGACCAATGTTATGCCAACATTCATGGCATAGTTTGTTCAAATGATATCTTATTGTGCACAAGGGTGCATATTGGAATGACAAACAATGTTGCCTAAGGAAGTTTTCACTTTCATTGCACGAAAAATTCATTTTTCATTTTTTGAGTGCCCAAAATGGATTTTTTTTGTGAAGAACCTAGCAAATATTTGTTGTAAAATTGGACCAAATCAATTTTCTAAAATATTAGGCCATATTTAATGTACAATTGACCAAATGGTTGAGTGTAAAAAGTTTTGATCCACCTCTCATGAAAAAGACAAATTTTCGCCAATTCAGTGGGAAGCGGGTCAAATTTGAACTACAGCTGCCTCATAGTCTGCTCTTTATTTTTTCCAAAAATCATTTCTAGGTACATAAGTATCTATTTAATCAGAGAAACTTCAAATGTTTTGCAAGATTCAACCCTAGCTACGAACGGTCATGCCTGTCGTTTTGACCGCATTTTGAAACGGGCATAAGAAATTCAAAAAAAATCAAAAAAATTGTAAACCTTCGCATTGTGTCATTATATATGACCTAGTTTTCAGGAAAAATAACAAACTTGGACTACGAGAAATGTCTTAAAAGAGTGTTCTCAGAAACGAGCTATCATGTATGAAGATCCATGGCTTTCAAGGCAAATGGCCAATGTTATGGCAACATTTATGGCATAGTTTGTTCAAATGATAACATATTTTGCACAAGTTTGCATCTTGGAATGACAAACAATGTTGCCTAAGGAAGTTTTCACTTTATTTGCACGAAAAATTATTTGTTGCAAGATGGAACCACTCCATTTTTCTATACATATTTAACATTTTCAAATGCAAGTTTAACATTTTTTCAAAACATGGTCAACATTTAATAAAAAAATTGTTTAACATATTTTTCAAATGCTTGGATTATTATTTTTTAAATACATGATCAATTTTTTTCATACACATTATATATTTTTTGTATACATTTTTCTTATACATGACAAACATTTTCTCTATTCTCATCATTTTTTAATATATAGTCAACATTTTTTCTATACACATTTATCTTTTTTCTTAACACATTTATCATTTTCCAAATATTTGATTATCATTTTTGTAATTACATGGTTAATATTTTCTCTGTACACATTTACTGTTTTTTCTTTACACATTTAACATTTTTCAAATAATTGATTTTCATTTTTAGTACATGGTCAACATTTTTTCGATACACATTTAACATTTTTCAAATACAAGTTCAACATTTTTTGACACCACTCCATTTTTCAAAAGTATTATACCATTTTTTAAATTTTGATGAACCAAATCAAATTTTGGATCATCTCGATCCGAGATCATATGTAAACTTGACGGTTAAAAAAGGAAAATTTTCATTTTTAATTTTCTAAGTGTTAAACCATATATCAAGATTCACGAAGGAGTTCATGATTTTTCCTATTCTTATGATTTACATTGTTTAATTGGTTTCGAGATTTTTCTATAAGGAAAAACCTTTTTTAGAGATATACAATGAAAAACTTGTCATTTTCCTATTTTTCGTTATGGGCCGAATACATGTTTTTTTTGAGGAATATGAGGGCATCCCATGTTTATTCGTGGATGGGCCAAGGCCCACTTGGCACACCAAAATTTTAAAAGAAAAAAGAGGTGGCCTCGTTGCACCGAGGCCCAAGCCCACTTCGCACCACACATTAAGTAGCACTCACGTGCTATTGAGCACTCAGATCGTTGTGGCATGGTGGTCGTGCTCTCTGGGGGAGAGCGAGGCGCCGTGGGACAACCCACGGGCGTCTCTTTTTGCTGCTTTTAACGTGAATTTTTGCGTCTCTTTTCCCTATTCTTATGATTTTCTATTTTTTAACTGGTTTCGAGATAATTATATAATGAAAAATCTTTTTTAGAGAGATAAAAAGAAAAAATTTCCATTGAATTCAAAAAGGGCTCATCATATTTTTAAAAATGTTCATGATTTTTTTTAAATGTTCACCGAATTCAAAAATGTTATTGAATTCAAAAAAAAATCATAAAATTAAGAAAATGTTCATTGAATTTATAGAATTTGTGAACATTTTATGAATTCGTGAACATTGTTTTGCATAATGAATATATATTTTTAAATTCTAATATTTTTTTAAATCCCGAACTTTTTTAAAGAAGCAAAATGCAAGAACGGAAAAGAAAACACAAAACAAAAAAGAAACAAAAAAAGAGGGACCCCGCCCTGGGCCGGCCCTAGTTCGAGTGTGGGGGAAGCCAGGGGGTGCGCGCAGCGCGCGGAATAGGCCAAGGCCCAGTTGGGACATGAAAACGTTAAAAGAAAATAAAATGAGATGGCCTCGTCATAGTGAGGCCCAAGCCCAGTCGGTCAGTCACTTTAAGTAGGTTTGGAGCGCTTTTGTTTCACCAGGGATGTGGCGGTCTGGTGGTTGGCCTAGCGAGAGGAGGTCGAGACATCCCGGGTTCGAGTGCCGCGGTAGCCTATTTTTGTTACTTTTATTTTATTCGCCAATTTGCAGGTGGGTGGAGTGTGGCGGGTCCCATATGAAAGGTTGGTATTCTAAAAAAAACATGGCTGGTTGGTAGAACGGGTCCCACATGTCATTGCTACTGTGTTAGCTGGTCCCGCGTGTCAGTGGTAGGCCCCAGTTGGTCCCTGTGTCAGTGGTATGCCCCACAGGTCAGTTTAGTAACAACTCAGTATGTGAGTGGTCAAACCAACTGATAGATGTGACACATAAGCCAGAACGACACGACACGTAGGCGAAATTGATGATGTGGCTGCCCAGTCATATCAATGCATCCACGTTCAGAATGTTACGACCATTAGATTGGTCGTAATTAGCTAGAAATAAGGCCATCCACTAGTGCTATTTGCTTTACGACCATTCCGTGTAAGGATATTACGACCTTTCTGACCAAAATGGTCGTTATGGTTTAGGGTTTGGACCCTCCCAGACAGCCTACGACCAATTGGTTCTAAATGGTCATAGATTTACGACCAATTAATCCACGGTCACTAAGAGAAGGTCACAAGTTAACCTATTTCTTGTAGTGAAAGTGTATGAAAGCTCAACATGAAAACTAAGTGGGTGTGCATCCAACTTGCTTGCTCATGAAGACCTCGGGCATTTGAGGAAGCCCATCATCGGAATATACAAGCCACGTTCTATAATGAAAAATTCCCACTAGTATATGAAAGTGACAAAATAGGAGACTCTCTATATGCAAAACATGGTGCTATTCTGAAGCATAAGTGCGGAAAAAGGATAGTAACATTGCCCCTTCTCTCTTTTTCTCTCATTTTTTTTTCATGGCTCTTTTTGGCCTCCCCTTTTCTTTTCTTTTTTCGTCCGGAGTCTCATCCCGACTTGTGGGGGAATCATGGTCTCCATCATCCTTTCCTCACTGGGACAATGCTCTAATAATGATGATCATCACACTTTTATTTACTTACAACTCAATATTACAACTCGATACTAGAACAAAAATATGACTCTATATGAATTCCTCTGGCAGTGTACCAGGATGTGCAATGATGCTAGCGTAACATGTATAAAAATGATGAACGGTGGCTGAGCCACAAATACTATGTCAGCTATATGATCATGCAAAGCAATATGACGTGATGATGTGTGTCATAAAAACGGAACGGTGGAAGTTGCATGGCAATATATCTCGGAATGGCTATGGAAATGCCATGATAGGTAGGTATGGTGGCTGTTTTGAGGAAGATGTAAAGAGGCTTATGTGTGATAGAGCGTATCATATCACGGGGTTTGGATGCACCGGCAAAGTTTGCACCAACTCTCGATGTGAGAAAGGGCAATGCACGGTACCGAAGAGGCTAGCAAATTGCGGAAGGGTGAGAGTGCGTATAATCAATAGACTCACATTAGTCATAAAGAACGCACATACTTATTGCGAAAGTTTATTAGCACTCGAAGCAAAGTACTACTACGCATGCCCCTAGAGGGATAGATTGGTAGGACAAGGTCCATCGCTCGTCCCCGACCGCCACTCATAAGGTAGACAATCAGCAATAAATCATGCTCCAACTTCTTAGCATAACGACAGATCAAACGTGCATGCTTCGGGAATCACAAACCTTAGCACCAATATTCTTACTAAACCACAATCATCTACTAATACCTCCCACATATTACCATCTTAATACCGCAAAACTATTGCAAGGAATCAAACTTATCATATTCAGTGATCTACATGAAAGTTTTTATTATATCCCTCTTGAATACCTATCATATCAGGATCAAATTCATAACCCGTGCATATTACCATTGCTATTCATTAGACTCTCAAAAAGATATAAGTGAAGCATGAGAGTGCAACTATTTCTTTAAAATATAACCACCGCCGTGCTCTAAAAGATATAAGTGAAGCACTAGAGCAACTGCCTAGCTCAAAAGATATAAGTGAAGCACATAGAGTATTCTAACAGATCACGAATAATGTGTGTCCCTCTCAAAAAGGTGTGTTCAGCAAAGATGATTGTGACAAATTAAAAGGCAAACAAACTATATCACAAGACGCTCCAAATAAAACACATATCATGTGATGAATAAAAATATAGCTCCAAGTGAGTTATCGATAGATTGTAGACGAAAGAGGGGATGCCTTCCGGGGCATCCCCAAGCTTAGACGCTTGAGTCTTCCTTGAATATTATCTTGGGGTGCCTTGGGCATCCCCAAGCTTAGGCTCTTGCCGCTCCTTATTCCTTTATCCATCGTAGTCTCACCCAAAACTTGAAAACTTCAGCACACAAAACTCAACAGAAACCTCGTGAGATCCGTTAGTATAACAAACAAATCTTAAACTTTAGGTACTGTTGTAAATTGATTTATATTTAATATTGGCATAATGCTACTGTACTCCAACTTTTCCACGACTCATACCCCCCGATATGATCCATAGATTCATCAAAATAAGCAAACTATGCAACAAAAACAGAATCGGTCTAAAACAGAACAGTCTGTAAAGACCTGAATTAACGTCATACTTATGTAACTCCAAAAAGTCTGAAAAATTTGGAAAACGTGGACAATTCATATATCAGTACTGTGTAAAAAATTCAGAAGGTTTTGACGCTCCAACGAAAAAACAAAATTCCAGAACTGGACGCAAAAGTTTCTGTTTTCCAACAACATCTATCATACTATCTTCCAAATCATCCCAAAGGCATTACTTGGCACAAACACTAATTAAAACATAAAAATACAATCATAACAGAAGCTATAATTGTGTAAACACTCAAGAACAGAAGGTAAAAGCAAAAATTATTTTATTCATTGGGTTGCCTCCCAACAAGCGCTATTGTTTTATGCCCTAGCTAGGCATAATGCATAGTTTCAAGTGTTGTCATCCTTAGTCTTTGATAATTTAGATGGGTTGGTTTCAAACCCGGGAGGCTCCTTACGCTTCCCATTATTTTCAGAAAATAAGGCAATTTTACTATCCAAAGTGTCTAACTTCTTGTTGCAAATAGTGAGGAGATTATTCATGCGATTGAGGTTACCGATAACACTTTTAAGAGGCTCATTAGACTTTTGTAACTCCACCAAATTCTTTTGTATGTCTCCTAGCTTTTCCAAAATTTGAATCCCTTCTTGGGTATAATTAGATCCTTTTTGCAAGGGTGGAGTTCCCACTATCCCTTCTATTAATTCATAAGCAGTATTAGGATCACTATCAATGAAATTTCCTTTAGAAGCAACATCCAAGAGTTGTCTATTTGGCATAGTTAGCCCTACATAAAAGTTTCGCAACAAAATTTTCATATCCCCTTTTATGGTGCAAACACGATAAGATTCCATTATCCTATACCAAGAATCCTTTAAATTTTCTCCTTGTTTCTGTTTGAAGTAAAGGACTTCAAAATCCAGAGATAGAGGAGGGATGGTGACCTAGACATGGTAACAACTTCAAGCAAAGCAAGCAAACTAGCAAACAAGCAATTAAAAATATTTTTGTGTTTTTGTAAAAAAAATAGAAGTGGGGGAGATGAAAACGAGAGGCAAAAGCAAATAAAAGGCAAATAAAGTAAATGCAAGTGGGTGATAGTTTGTGCGAAGGTACTTGGTAATTTTGATGATGTCTCCCCAGCAACGGTGCCAGAAATTCTTCCTGCTACTTGTAGTCTGCGTTGGTATTTCCCCGAAGAGGAGAGGATGATGTAGTACAGTAGAGATAAGTATTTCCCTCAGTTAAGAACCAAGGTTATCAATCCAGTAGGAGAACCAAGCAAAATTCCGTTAAGCGCACTTGCACACAAAAGAGCAAACACTTGCACCCAACGCAAATAAGAGGGTTGTCAATCCTCTTAGCGGTTATTTGCAAGGATTAAATATTATAGAGATAAATAGATAAACTAAAATACTAATTAAAATAAAATTAAATAAATTGCATTAAGGTATTTTTAGATTTTTAATATATGATAAAGTAGACCGGGGGCCATAGTTTTCACTAGACACTTCTCTCTCGAACACATAGCATACGGTGGGTAGACAAATTACTGTTGGGCAATTGATAGAAAAGCAAATAATTATGACGGATTCATGGCAATGATCATGTATATAGGCATCACGTCCGAGACAAGTAGACCGACTCCTCCTTGCATCTAGTACTATTAGTCCACCCATCGACCGCTATCCGGCATGCATCTAGGGTATTAAGTATGAAACAGAGTAACGCCTTAAGCAAGATGACATGATGTAGACAAAGTAAAATCAAGCAATATGATTAAACCCCATCTTTTTATCCTTAATGGCAACAATACAAATACGTGTCATGTCCCCTTCTGTCACTGGGATTGAGCACCACAAGATTGAATCCATCACAAAGCACCTCTCCCATTGCAAGATAAATCAATCTAGTAGACCAAACCAAATCGATAGATCGGAGAGAAATACAAAGCTATAATAATCATGCATAAAAGAGTTCAGAGAAGACTCAAATATTTGTCATGAATAATCTGATCATAAACTCACAATTCATCGGATCCCAACAAACACACCGCAAAAGAAGATTACATCGGATAGAACTCCAAGAACATCGAGGAGAACATGGTATTGAAGATCAAAGAGAGAGAAGAAGCCATCTAGCTACTAGCTATGGACCCGTAGGTCTGTGGTAAACTACTCACACATCATCGGAAGGGTAGCAAGGTTGATGAAGAAGCCCTCCGTGATCGATTCCCCCTCTGGCAGAGTACCATAAAAGGCCTCCAGATGGGATCACGGAAGAACAGAGGCTTGCGGCGGCGGAAAGGTTTTCTCTTCTGGCTCTCTGTTGGTTTTGGAATATTTGGAAATTAATAGCGTTGGAATTAGGTCAAGAGGTGCCACGAGGGGCCCACAAGCCTGGGGGGCGCGCCCTACCCACCTGGGCGCGCCCTCCAGGCTTGTCGCCTCCTCGTGACTCTTCTGGTCTTCTCCCGAAGCTTCCTGGGTCTCTTCTGGTCCAGAAAAAATTAATCCAAAGTTTTTTTCTCGTTTGGACACTTTTTGATAATGATTTTCTGAAAAGGCAAAAACAAGCAGAAAATTGCAACTGGCACTGGGCACTGGGTTAATAGGTTAGTCCCAAAAAATGATATATAATGGCATAGAAAATATCCAAGATTGATACTATAATAGCATGGAACAATCAAAAATTATAGATACGTTGGAGACGTATCAGGGAGTCAAAGAATATTTATAAGCCTTAGTAGTTGAGTTGTCAATTCAACCACACCTGGATAGATAACTTACTTGGCACAATTTATTAGTAGCAAAGCAATATGATAACAGTAGTAGTGAAATTGTAGCGGAAATAGGAGTAGTAACGGTATTGCAGAAAAGTTACAAATTGCAACAACAGTAATTGTAAAGAGAGCAACAACGATGGAAAGCATAAGCATGGAAGTAGATAGAGGGTTTTGTTCATATGAGATTCATTATGCAATAGTCATAATTAATTTAGGGTGACAACAAAGTAGTTCCAATTCATCATTCATATGTAGGCATGTATTCCGTATGTAGTGTACGTGCTTATGATAAGAACTTGCACCACATCTTTTGTCCTACCCTCCCATTTAGCGGGATCCTAATGGAAACTAACGGTAATTAAGGCGCTCCTTTTAATAGAGAACCGGATCAAAGCATTAACAATCAATCAATACATGTAATCCCCAAGGTAAAGTCATCCCCATTGATATCCCAATTATTGTCACCTTGGCGTCTCGGGTTCAAAACAATAACAGGTGCATACAACTTGCAGGTATGATCCTAAACACAAATATATCCATGAAAACATAAAGGGTTCAGATCTGAAATTGTGACACTCGGGCCCTAGTGACAAGCATTAAGCATAGCATAGTCATAGCAACATCAATCTCAGAACATAGTAGATACTAGGCATTAAGCCCTAACAAATCTGACATCTTTTACATACGAATTCTCATCCAATTCACATCTACCTCCATGTGCCTACAGAGGAATTACTCACACATGTGTGGAAGCATCATGAGATTGTTGTTGGAGAATAGTTGGTGATGACGACGGCGACGAATCCCCCTCTCCTGAGCCCAAAACAGGCTCCAGATCGGATCTCCTATGGAAGAACAGAGGTGGTGGCGGCTCTATATGGTAAAACACCTTGGGGATTTTCTATGATTTTTCTCGGATATATGAGATTTATGGGCAAAGGAATCAGCGTAAGGCGGTGCCGGAGGGGCCCACAAGGCCACCCACACGGCCAGGGGGGCCCCCTCTGGCACTTCTTCGGTCCTCCAGTCTTCTTATTTTCCATAGAAATTCCTCAAAAATCTCCTGTCAATTTGGAGCACTTTTATTTCTGCACAAAAATATCACCATGGCACTTCTTCTGAAAACAGCATCAGTCCAGGTTAGTTTCATTCAAATCATGCAAATTAGTGGGCAAAACAATAGCAAAAGAAGTTGGAAAAGTAGATACGTTTGAGATGTATCAGTATAACTTTGAACCATTTATATTGATATTTCTACAGAAATAACAACAATGAATTATATTAAAAAGGTACAAGAAGAGAAAATTTGAAAGGAAAAATATTTACCACTCTCTTCTCTACAACAATATTAACAATTCACATGAGTTATTATGATGCATTTTTGGTAGCATGCTCAATTGCATGCACGACTTTGCATCTTGTGCACTTATTTTTATCATTAATCTTTTTGAGATCATGTCACATATGTTAGGGTGTTGTTGGTTTATGAGGAGAGATTTGTTCTCATAAGTCTCATTGCATACATATTATTATTCATTGCATGACATTATATACTTTACTGTTGTTAACGTACTCGTGTATTAACCAGCTGCGATCCTGGTTTCACGACAATAATCCCAAGACATGGAGCCGATGAAAACTGTCGCGAAGAGTCTAAAGTGTCTTACTAGGAATTTTCTCTTTCGATTTGGGTGGCCAACATGTAAAAGGTTATATGTTATTTGATTTAATTTCTTATGTGGCATTCATACGTTTTTGCTTGTCACTCATGTTGTTATTATATTGTAATAATTTGCTACCTAGCACCGCCCTACCTTAGTTATGACATTGTAATTACCCACAAATAAAATACGATAAAGATCGTGCATCTATTATGCAAAGAGAGAGACTAATAAATCTTATAATCTAAGTAAAAGAAAAAAAACATGTTTGTATAGTAAAAATCTAATGCACAAGAATATTTTTGAATATTTTGCACGTGGCATAAATCAGATATACTTATTCAGTTATTCAAGATTTATGCGTAGTAATTACATGAAAATGTGTGTGCCATCCTTATATGGTTTCTGAGCGGTTGATATCGACCCCCATCGCATTTCAAACAACTGATTGCCGCAAGTCCTTCAAAAGAAAGGGTGTCATGCTAAAAAAGAAACAACGAAGCCATTCACTAGTGCAGAATCGGCCTATAGTGCCGGTTCGTAAGGGCCTTTAGTCCCGGTTCAGGAACCGGCACTAAAGGGTGGGGACTAAAGGCCCCGCCCCCCTTTAGTCCCGGTTCAACACGGCCCGGGACCAAAGGCCCACCACGTGGCACGAGCCGGCGCCGGGGGCTGGGGGACCTTTAGTCCCGGTTGGTAACACCAGTCGGGACTGAAAGTATTTCATTTAATTCTGGGTTTATGAATTATGGTTTATTTTTCCTTTTAATTTTGTGTTTTCCATTTAATTCTTTTTCTTTTCAAACATATTTTACGCTACTACATACTGTACACGTTATGCATATATATATAAATAGAATTTCTCATAGAACCGATCATATATATATATCATCGAATTTCTCGTACGACCATTCACATACACATATATATATATACAATTTGGTATATACAATTTCTCCTACAATTTGCGGATCATTACATGCAGGCATTACATCTTGTAATGGTATTCTCCTTTGGGATCTATGATCTGGTCGAGCAAAAATCCCGCTATTTCCTCTTGAATTGCTCGTATGCGATCCGTTGGTAGGAGCTTGCCCCGCATCTCCGACAGCTTTAAAGAAGGAGATCAAGATGAATATATTAGTTGTGTGTATATATATTAGATCATGAAAAAAAAATGTGGATAGTGTTCTGGCAAATGTACCCAAAGTTGTCTTTCAGATTTTTCCATTTCAGACGTCATCATGCGAATGGTCTCGCAAACGTAGTATGCGCATAAATTATTCCCCGGCGCCTAGCTCAGCCACATTACGAGAATAAAATTCAATCAGATAATAATTAATCAAGCATGATAATGGTATTGAAACTAGAATTAAAGAGATGCATGGACGTAGCTAGCTAGTACTCCCTCCGTCTGAAAAAGCTTGTCCCAAGCTTGTGCCTCAAATGGATGTATCTAGCACTAACTTGGTGCTAGATACATCCACTTGAGAGACAAGCTTTTTCGGACGGAGGGAGTACTACTTAATTACCTTGGGTCGCACCCATTTCAGCTGTTGTTTCCATTCGCCGGTGACCTCTTTGATGAACTTTTGCCAAGCCGTGCCCGCCGGCAAAGAAAATGAATAAAGGAGTTATTAATTAGTTGATATCAGGAAATGAACTAAAGAGGCCGACATAGTGCGATAATGATTGAAATTACCTGTCGACCATCCCCTTCACGATTTCGTATTCGGATGGGTCTTTATATAGTGAGTCCAGTACTTGAACTTTTCCCTTGTCAACTTCAATGATTAACAACATCCAGTGGAAACTGCATGCGCACATGTTTGTATAATTAAGCGGGCATGTGCATAACTCATCAACTACACTTATTAACATCTAGTAAGCAAAAATAGAATTTGTAGTAGAAGATATAGTAACACTCACCCGAAGTTGTAAGGAAGTAGTATTTCTGGTTGGATGTTTAGTCGCTTCAAAAACTCTAGCAAGCTGATCTCTGTGTCTTTTCTCGACCATTCAATTGACCATGTCTTTTGATTAATCGTATTTGGGTCAATGAACCCAATGCCATAGCGTCTAGCTTTTTTCATTTCATACATCTTCATTCTGCATAATACCACAGAAAAGAAGATAATGAGGATAATTACAGGTAATGAACGAGCACAGCTAGCTAGAGACTTAAATTACAGAAAGAAATCACTTACAGACAATAGCAACTGACGATAGATTTGTCGAGTGCGTCTTGATTGAATAACTGAAACATCTCTTGAAACTCAACCCACAAATCTTTTGCATGGAAGTAATGCTCTTCATTGACTTTCACCATGAGGGACTCTCGATCGGTCTTTGCTGCTTCTATCATGTACCACTTATGCAAATTGTACATTCTCGTTGGTAGAAGCGGGACCTACTCAGGCTTGACCAGAGGTTGGCCGCGGACATATTTCCATCTTAGTTCCTCCTCTTTAAACACGGGGAGTTCCTCGGTGCCTAGGAGTTGTTCAACAGTGAGACCGGCCTCTTTAGCCTGCCTTTTATGATCGTCGGTTATTACCAGCTGATGGGCGGTACTCACATGTGTTTGTACAATGAGCGGGGGGATCGATTGCACTGCCTGTTCTCCCAGCTGGGGAACCATTTTCCCGCTTTTTTTGCCAACTGCTTGGCTCGAGCTCGAGCTCGACTCCTTCTTTTGTTGTGCCTGATATAACTTCTTGATACATCGCTCATAGTCTGAGTCCATATACTTGACAGCCGGTTGAGCATTATCAATAAAGTGTTGTATGACATCCTCACGTACTTTCTCCTTTGGCGGCGGGGGCGGTTTCGGTCCAAAATGGGCCTTCAATTGGGCAGCCACTTCGGCTTTGGTTGTAGGAGATATGCCCTAGAGGCAATAATAAATGTTATTGATTATCTCCCTGTTCATAATTATGTTTATGTTCCATGCTATAACTGCTATGGTTCTCGAGTCTACAATAACCACGAGGCTCGGAGGAAGACTCATATGCACGTGTGGGATAATAAACGGTAAAATGTATTCCTAGTCAAGCCTCTATGACTGGCTCAAGTATTGCATGATGATCCTGTTTTCCTGATCATGGGCATGGCTATGCCGGCAATTTTGAGGGCACAATTGTTGGTAGAACACTTGTGTTGAATCGACCCGATTGATGTTATGCTATGAGATACATTCGTCATAAGTTTATGGTTAATAACACAGAGAAGTTAATGTTTGCATAATTCCTTAGACCATGAGAGTGTCGAGTTTCTTCATGCTTGCTTCATGAACTTTGGGGTTTGTTAAACGTCATCCGTAAATGGGTGGCTATTACGGCGGCTTACGGGTTCATGGAAAAGTATGTCAAGGGACTTGATAGCTCAAGATTGGGATTTGCTCCTCCGACGATGGAGAGATATCTCTGGGCCCTCTCGGTGTTACGGTATCCATCATCGTCTGGCCAGACACAGGGTGATTTGATCACAGGGATGCCGGAACACGGGAACGAGAAAAGAGAACAATACCGGCAACGAGGTAACTGGCATTGTGGACAAGTGTTGATCCACGAGGATGCCGATGTTTCTCACCTCGGGTAATTGTAACATATCGCGAAGCAACAGGAATAGCTCACGGCAACTGGAGGTTCACTCGAATATTTATTCGTGTGGGTATAGGGGTCAATATGGGTGTCCACGGCTCCGATGTTGATCATTGATCGGAAGGGGTTCCGGGTCATGTCTATGCTTCACCGAACCTATAGGGTCACACGCTTAAGGGTCATCTATCTGCTGAATACTAGACGGGGAGTCTGAGAGAAATTCACCGAAAAAGTTTCGGACGAAACGGAAACGTTCCGGAGAGGATATCGGAATAGTTCCGGTAAAACTGAAAAGTTGTTTCAGAGGATACCATAAAGTCAGATTAGTTTCGGCACATGCCTGATAATTCTTGGAGGGTGCCAGAATCGTTCTGGAAACTTTCTGGAATTTTCCGGGATGAAAACCGGAAATGTTCCGGAGCTGCCGGAACCGCTTCAGATGCTTTTCGCAGATGAAAATCACTAAACCGGAATTGTTCCGGCTCGCGTTGAAAATTATTTTGGTGGGTACTGGAAATGTTCTAAGCCCACATGAATATTTTCAGTTCGATCAGACGCTGAAAAATGTCGTCGTGAATAGTGAAATCAGATTTATGGATATGGTTGGAAGTTGGCTTTCCACAAATATCTTCCCAAGATATTTTGGGATGACATGGCATTTTGGATATGCCCATCCTACCCCTTGTTTTTCCTATAAATAGAGGGGAGGAGGCAGCCCCATATGCTTCATCCTTGCTCTCACATACACATGCCATTGACTTGTCTGGCTTCTCTCTCCCTCCCAGCGAAATAGTTTCGTAGAGCCGAAAGGCTGTCTGGGTTCCGGTGGGAACTAGTTCTGGACGGCGAAGCCCTGCCGGATAGATGACACCGTATGTGTGCAACTCTGTAGAGAGATCGTAGTTTCGGTCTTAGTTCGAGAGTGCCTCCCGAAGGGCTGTCCAAGTTACTGTCCATGTTTCGGGGGTCCTCCCGAAGGGCTGTCCGAGTGACCCGCCCGAAGGGCTGTCCGTGAGGCCTCCCGGAGGGCTGTCCGAGGATCCGTCCGGTGGGACTATCCGAAGGACTGTCCAGAGGCCTCCCGGAGGGCTGTCCGAGGATCCGTCCGGTGGGACTATCCGAGGGACTGTCCAGAGGCCTCCCGAAGGGCTGTCCAAGGATCCGTCCGGTGGGACTATCCGAGGGACTGTCCCGATGCCTCCCGAAGGGCTGCCCGGAGATCCGTCCGGTGAGCTGACGAGGGAGTACATCCTCGCGGTTGGGAGGTTGTAAAATCCTAGCTGCGGGGATCTGCACCGCCGTTCGTCATCGACTCTACTTCCGCTGCTCTACGAGTCGGTAACGAAAATGATCAAACCTTGTATGCAGTCTCCATAGTGATCCTGGGCTGGTACGTAAGTCGGAAAATTTTTGTTTTCTGCTGCGTTCCCCAACAGTGGCATCAAGAGCCAGGCTATGCGTAGATGCAGGTTGCGATCTAGAATACATAGAGATGTATGGGTATTGCACAATATAATTAGGTAGTAGATGAGATCTATTACTGAAAATTATTTGTGCGGGTAGCAGATGAAATCTGTTACCCGATGTTCTTGTTGCTTCCCTGGAATTTGCGTTTGCTCAATCTCGAGACAGCATGGTGGAATTTCACAAAGTTCTGGCAATCCGCGATCCTGATTGATCAACGAAGTGCTATCAGTTCTTTGGGTTCCGCCATAGTCAAAAGAAAGATGAAATTCGCAGATGAATGGGCATTGCAGATATGATCTGCACGGGGGTCACGCGTATGACGAAGTTTAGTATGGGGCTCGAGATTTAATTATCTCGTGTTTCATACACCCCGAGATGTTAATCTAGCAATTTTGAATTATCATACTTGATGATAAAACGTTGGTAGCTGCGGTTTTGTTTCGAAACCTTAGAAGCCACGTAAAATGAAATTTTGCATAAACCGATTAGAGGCGTCTAACTTGGTTTTGCAGGATGGTTTGCATGTGCATATGATGTGGTATAGCAGTGTTCATAATAATTTGATTATGTATGAGATGACTATATGATGTAAATTGATTAACATGACCTGCGTGTCATGATTCGGCATGATGGCTGGAGCCATATGATTGCACTTTAATGACCTGCGTGTCAACCTTATGTAATGCACTTATTTTATTAGCTATAGAGATAGCAATATTATCTGGTGCATCGACAAGGTGGTGGCAATCTTCGCGAAGGTGAACACCGACGCGAATGCCGGAGACGAAGAAATGAAAGACTTCTCCGTCAGAAAGGGCTATACCATATCATGCTATTATGAATTGCCTAAGATGTTTATCCCTTATGATGCACCCTTTTGATTGCGCAGTAGTCGCTTTTTATTAGGGTGATCTCTCACTTAAATATCAAGTAGTTAGTGTTCTCCCAAGTGTAGCACCGTCACGGCACCTAACTTTTCGGGGCATTGCATGATCTCCATGGGTGCGAACGATTAGGGATGTGTGAGGCGGGTGAGTTGAGACCTCGCAGCGAGATCACTTGGTTGTCTTGACGTTCAGGCATGAAAGTCATGAGCTCGGAACACACGCATCGAAAGATGAACAAGAATCACATAGAGATGTGATCGGCAAGTTTGCCTACCGATTGAAGTTCGCGCCATTTGAGTTCATCTCGAACCGTGGCGTTGAAATTAAATGCGGGTCTTGAATCACTCAAAATCAATTATGAGAGATATTGATTTGAGTGGGAGCGCCCTTTAGAATTAATTCTTTTAATTCTTAGTGCAATTAATTATGAACTTTGTCTAAGTGAAAATTGCATAATAGTTGTAGAAGAATGGCTCGCGTTTCCACCTTCCCTATTAAAATTGAATAAGCTGTTAAATATCTGGTTAAAACTTTACGATTGGTAAACGTAATATGAGGATTGTCCTCAAGAGTGTCGAGAAGGATTTTGTCCTATCGCATGCTTTTAGTATTCTCCCGCTGATGCTATGGATAATGAGACTCGTCCTTTGATCCAAAAGCTAGAATTTCGTTACGGTCAAGTGCAATATGTTTGTTTCCATGAGACCCGAACTTCAAAAGTTTGGGATAGCTATGTGATATTCATGGAACTGAAAATCATTTTTCAGACACAAACAAAGGCTAAAAGATATGGGATATCCAAAGCAAGGTTTGTTTTGCAAACTGTTAGTAAAAGGTGTTTACTATGCATTTGACTAATAACAGAGGGATCCAGTAGAACGCCTGTCATATGATGAAGGTGAATAAAACAAACAACTTAAAGGAAATGTCCGAAGGGTGTTAGTAAGACTTCCACGCCTAGGAAATCCGGGGCTAACGCCACTCTTAAGTTGGATGCTTCTTCTGAGATAGAAGAAATACTAAAAGTTAAAACTGTTAGAAGTATAAAGGCAAAAAGAAAGAAGACTGGAATATCCAGCTCATGTATGAATGTCATACAAGTTTTTTATGTATAGAAGGCTGGTCAAAGAAATAGTTCTTGAGAATTATGATTAAACATGTTAATCACCAATTCTTGGGTATTGTGAGTTGATCACAGAGATACCCGCTCGATTGCACTCTGTTGCGACTCGATGCAAGAACTACTATGGCCTGAAAGACTAGCCAGGAATGAGGTCTTAATACACGCTGGGAACTTAGTAAAAGTTACTATACCTTCCATCAGTGTATTACCTATGTATTTATTTTTCATAATTCATTATAGAGTTTTACACACTCTAGCCCTTTGCATAAGGTATCTTGCAAGAAGGTTGTTCATAAGAGAACTTTTGATGTTCGGTGTTATGAATAACATAAGGGCCATACTTTCATTATGAATGAGATGTATGTTATGAATATTGATAATAATACTTTACCTCTGTATTTACTTTCATAAATCATTTTAGAGTTTTATACACTCTAGCCCATTTGCATAATGTTTGTTGCAAAAGTGTTGTTCATGAAAGAACAATTGTTGTTCGGAATCATGAATAACATAAGGGCCATGCTTCCATAGTGGATGGAACGTATGTTATGAATATTGATGGTAATATGATACATCCATAACACTGACGCTAAATGTCACAAGACTAAAGAGAATACCACACAAGTGTGGCACTGCGTTTGGTCACATTGGAGAAACCCGCATGGAAAATTCCATTATGATGGATTTTGAAAGTCGTTTGATTTTGAATCATCTGACACTTGCAACTTTCCTCCGAAAAGTGAAGTGACTGAAATACCGTTCACAGGTCATAAGGAACGAGCAACAAACTTATTGGTGATCATACATTTTGATGTGTGTAGTCCAATAAATGTTGTTGCTGGCAGTGGATTTATCTATCTTCAGAAATGACTCAAGTGGATATATGGATATTTACTTGATGAGACGTAAGTCTGGATCTTTTGAATTCATTCATAAGGTTTTCAAAAATGAAGTAGAAATTATTGTAACAAGGAAATTATGTTTCTACAATTGGATTGCGGAAAGGAATTTTTGAGTTACAAGTTTAGCGAATGTCTGATGAGTTGTGAAAAGAGTTTCATAACTTACACCTCCCGGAACTCCACTGAGAGTGGTACGTCCGTGAAGATGTAATCAAACCATTTTTGATATGGTAAGATCAAAAATGACATAAATCAATTTGCCATTATCTCTTTTAAAGTAATGCTTTAGAGACTACGGGTTTTACACTGAAAAGAGCGCCATCAGGTCTGTTGAAATGACGCCATGGTATGGTACGCCCAACCATGCTTGGTCTTTCCTTAACATTTGGAATATGGGGCTTGTGTAAAAGGTTACAAACCTATTCCAAATCAGACAAGAACTATTTTGTAGGTTATCCCAAGTAATTGGGAATTCCTCCACCACGATACCGAGGCAAAAGGTTTGCCACAAAGAACGGTATAATTTTGAAAGAAAATGTTTCTTGCAAAAAGGTGAGTGGGAGGACAGTGCAACTCGACGAGATAAACAGTATCTTCGTCATCAGATCAAAGGAAAGGAACCTTGGAAGTGATTCCGGAGTTTCCTACTGCGACTGATACGGAAGTCTCTACAATAAAATGTATGGACTTCGGTCGAACTTGTAGCTAAACCACGTAGGCAAAGCTCGTGCAAACCTATCAGGTGCGCAAACGAGATATTGTTGTTAGACAACAGTATACCTACAATACACAAGGAAGCGTTGATGGGCCCTGACTCCAGAATTGGCTAAATGCCAATACAATCCGAGATAGTTTCCATATAAGTGATTCGAGATTAAAATCTTGATACACCTTTCGGAAGACTTAGAGTCTAACGAATATTTATGGAACTAAAAACTGATACGGATAAAATGTTTTATCCATAAAGCTCGACTTGTTGCAATAACAAGTTCAAAGAGTTGACTACGATGAGATTGTCTCACCGTAGCGATGCTTAAAGTCGGTTCGGGTTGAACTAGCAATTAATACATATTTCAATCATGAGATATGAAACATGGATGACAAAAAGATTTCCATCTAATGGAAATGAAACCTAGGACTTGTATGTGATACAGTCCAAAGTAATTTGTCGATCCAGAGGATGCTAGTAAGTATGCAAACTTCAGAGTTCCAGCCAT
Source organism: Elymus sibiricus (assembly GCA_039707655.1). Classification (NCBI taxonomy): domain Eukaryota; kingdom Viridiplantae; phylum Streptophyta; class Magnoliopsida; order Poales; family Poaceae; genus Elymus; species Elymus sibiricus. Next base: position 354,201,023 of record CM077664.1, read on the forward strand.
GGACAGAAGAGAGCAAAGTGGAGTTGGAATCTTCGTTTTTGATGGAATGGTCAAAGGGGTTTGACTTCATCAAATGGGTATCGAAGATGCTTGTGATTCAAGAAAGTAAGTGGGAGCATAATGATATTTCTAAAAACCTTGTGTACCTGACACATTGTTAAATTGGAAATTTCTTGACACGAATTAGGACTTCATTTAAAAATAGTTTTTCGATGAAGTGCTTGGGCTAAAACAGCCTTGATATTAGGCATGATGATCTATGGAGATAGATTTACCTAATGGGGCTAAAGCCAAAAATACATATTGACAAGATGCTAAAACTTTTTAGCATTTAAAAACGCCAAGGAGTGATTCTTGCCGAAGTCACATGGATAGAGTTTTGCAAAACTCGGTGTCTCAAAACACTGATGAGCGAAATACATGATGGAGATTCCACACACTTTCGTGTTTGGATTGATCATGTATTCCATGGTATGTAAAACAACCAGATATGTCCAATACTCCAAAGTTGTTGTGAGTATAGATACCAAAGTGATCAAAAGTACTGATCATGGGACAACAGTGAAAAATGGTCATTGAGTACTAAAGTAGCACTAATGACATGTTTTCTCGCAAGCGGAGATTATGAAGAGTTCGTTGTAAAAGGTTACATCGATACAGTCTTCATCATTTCTCCATGCGATTTTCGATTTAATTTGAGGGTTTTGTGTAATACACAATATGGTGGCACGGTAGTTGGAAATTGTTCCAAACAAGATACTGTGGCGAATTCTATAACAAAGGCTAAGTATGTTGATGCATAAGAAGCGACAAAGAAGTTGTTGAATCATATAGTTCATTCATGAACTTAGTATGGTTCCAAGAAGGCTTTGGTCTATGGGACACTATAGCAGATAGTTGCTCCATAGCTCAGTCTGAGGAATCAGGTTTCGACCAATGATTCACACATATGCAAAGCCAAGTCCACACAAAATATGAATTTTGTGAAAGCGTGAAAACGCGAGGATATGCAAAGTTACACACGGAGCTGAAGTTGTCAGATCCGTTGGACATCAGGCTATACCACATGCGAAGCATATTTTACACCAGTATGCCATAGGTGTAAAGTGCATTAGCATTGACTAGATTATTGACTCTAGTGCAAGTGGGAGTCTGTAGGAGATATGCCCTAGAGGCAATAATAAATGTTATTGATTATCTCCCTGTTCATAATTATGTTTATGTTCCATGCTATAACTGCTATGGTTCTCGAGTCTACAATAACCACGAGGCTCGGAGGAAGACTCATATGCACGTGTGGGATAATAAACGGTAAAATGTATTCCTAGTCAAGCCTCTATGACTGGCTCAAGTATTGCATGATGATCCTGTTTTCCTGATCATGGGCATGGCTATGCCGGCAATTTTGAGGGCACAATTGTTGGTAGAACACTTGTGTTGAATCGACCCGATTGATGTTATGCTATGAGATACATTCGTCATAAGTTTATGGTTAATAACACAGAGAAGTTAATGTTTGCATAATTCCTTAGACCATGAGAGTGTCGAGTTTCTTCATGCTTGCTTCATGAACTTTGGGGTTTGTTAAACGTCATCCGTAAATGGGTGGCTATTACGGCGGCTTACGGGTTCATGGAAAAGTATGTCAAGGGACTTGATAGCTCAAGATTGGGATTTGCTCCTCCGACGATGGAGAGATATCTCTGGGCCCTCTCGGTGTTACGGTATCCATCATCGTCTGGCCAGACACAGGGTGATTTGATCACAGGGATGCCGGAACACGGGAACGAGAAAAGAGAACAATACCGGCAACGAGGTAACTGGCATTGTGGACAAGTGTTGATCCACGAGGATGCCGATGTTTCTCACCTCGGGTAATTGTAACATATCGCGAAGCAACAGGAATAGCTCACGGCAACTGGAGGTTAACTCGAATATTTATTCGTGTGGGTATAGGGGTCAATATGGGTGTCCACGGCTCCGATGTTGATCATTGATCGGAAGGGGTTCCGGGTCATGTCTATGCTTCACCGAACCTATAGGGTCACACGCTTAAGGGTCATCTATCTGCTGAATACTAGACGGGGAGTCTGAGAGAAATTCACCGAAAAAGTTTCGGACGAAACGGAAACGTTCCGGAGAGGATATCGGAATAGTTCCGGTAAAACTGAAAAGTTGTTTCAGAGGATACCATAAAGTCAGATTAGTTTCGGCACATGCCTGATAATTCTTGGAGGGTGCCAGAATCGTTCTGGAAACTTTCTGGAATTTTCCGGGATGAAAACCGGAAATGTTCCGGAGCTGCCGGAACCGCTTCAGATGCTTTTCGCAGATGAAAATCACTAAACCGGAATTGTTCCGGCTCGCGTTGAAAATTATTTTGGTGGGTACTGGAAATGTTCTAAGCCCACATGAATATTTTCAGTTCGATCAGACGCTGAAAAATGTCGTCGTGAATAGTGAAATCAGATTTATGGATATGGTTGGAAGTTGGCTTTCCACAAATATCTTCCCAAGATATTTTGGGATGACATGGCATTTTGGATATGCCCATCCTACCCCTTGTTTTTCCTATAAATAGAGGGGAGGAGGCAGCCCCATATGCTTCATCCTTGCTCTCACATACACATGCCATTGACTTGTCTGGCTTCTCTCTCCCTCCCAGCGAAATAGTTTCGTAGAGCCGAAAGGCTGTCTGGGTTCCGGTGGGAACTAGTTCTGGACGGCGAAGCCCTGCCGGATAGATGACACCGTATGTGTGCAACTCTGTAGAGAGATCGTAGTTTCGGTCTTAGTTCGAGAGTGCCTCCCGAAGGGCTGTCCAAGTTACTGTCCATGTTTCGGGGGTCCTCCCGAAGGGCTGTCCGAGTGACCCGCCCGAAGGGCTGTCCGTGAGGCCTCCCGGAGGGCTGTCCGAGGATCCGTCCGGTGGGACTATCCGAAGGACTGTCCAGAGGCCTCCCGGAGGGCTGTCCGAGGATCCGTCCGGTGGGACTATCCGAGGGACTGTCCAGAGGCCTCCCGAAGGGCTGTCCAAGGATCCGTCCGGTGGGACTATCCGAGGGACTGTCCCGATGCCTCCCGAAGGGCTGCCCGGAGATCCGTCCGGTGAGCTGACGAGGGAGTACATCCTCGCGGTTGGGAGGTTGTAAAATCCTAGCTGCGGGGATCTGCACCGCCGTTCGTCATCGACTCTACTTCCGCTGCTCTACGAGTCGGTAACGAAAATGATCAAACCTTGTATGCAGTCTCCATAGTGATCCTGGGCTGGTACGTAAGTCGGAAAATTTTTGTTTTCTGCTGCGTTCCCCAACATTGGTTTCCTCCTCAGTCAGGTGGTAAGGCAATTTCGGAAGAGGCTTGAGGCTCGGACCATATTTGTATTTCTTGCCTGTTGTACCGCTAGCCGCCGTAGCTGCGGCGCCTCTCTTCCGCTATTGCCTAGGCGGCGGAGCCCGCTGAGACGGCGGAGACGGCTGACGTGGTGCCGGACTTGGAGGAGGAGGAGTCGGCTGACGCGGTGCCGGCAGAGACGGCTGACGCGGTGCCGGGCTTGGAGGAGGAGGAGTCGGTTGACGCGGTGCCGGCGGAGGAGTCGACTGACGCGGCGGCGGACTTGGAGGAGCAGGAGTCGGCTGATGCGGTGGCGGACTTGTTGCAGTAGGAGTCGGTGGCCTTGGAAAGACGATGCAATCCTTTTTTCCATAGAATGATACGATGTATGGCCTCTCCCACTGTGCTCTCCTCATCACCTCCAGGAATGTCAAGCTGTAGCTCGTAATATCCTGACATCACTTCATCAAACCCGACACGAGCATAGCCAGCTGGAATCGGATTGCAATGGAAGGTTGCTTCAGGGGGATTTGTTAAAGCATAGCCGTCCGCCACCTTCATGGATAGGTTCTTCACTTTCATGTGTAGCTCACAAGTAGTCCTATCTTTGATATCATCCACAGGGTATCTAGCCAGCAGTGCATCATCGGCCGGGGTGGAACCCACGCTGCTTCTCGGCATAGATGGGACAGTGCTATCCAATGCTGGATCGATCTGCTCCTGCTGCCACTGAGATGCCCTTTCCTAGCTAAGTGAGTCGATCTGCTCCTGCTGCCGCCTGAAAGCGCGTTCCAACTCCAAGTGCCTTGATTCTAGGCCTTCAAGGCGGAGTGCTTCCTTCTTCCTCTTCTCCTCCTCCAGCTTCCTCTTCTGCTCCTCCTGCTGCTTCTTTCTCGCACGGCTTCTGTAATCGGTGTTCCAATCCGCAAACCCCTCAAACCACGGAACAACGCCTTTGCCTCGTGTTCTTCCCGGGTGTTCAGGATTCTTCAGGGCGCGCGTAAGCTCGTCGTTCTCTCTGTTGGGCGTGAACACCCCCGTTCGAGCTTCTTCTATTGCAACAAGTAAATCGTCCTGAGCTTTTTTAGGACTTGCCTGCTCCATAATCAGCCCTGTCTCTGGGTCCAACTTCCCCCCATGCGCATAAAACCAAGTCCTGCACCTGGGGGGCCAGTCCAATGTAACTGGAGTGACCCCTGCATCCATCATCTTTTGCTCAGCGAGATCCCACTTAGGCAGGGCCACCTGGTAGCCACCTGGCCCCAGAGTATGGTGCCACTTCTTTTTCCCAGCATTAATCTTGTTTTGTCTCGACCGTTCCTGAGCTAGTTCTGATTCCTTGAACTTCACAAAATCGTCCCAGTGATCTCTTGCCTTCTCCAGTGTTCCATTGAATTCTGGAGTCTGCTTTCCTGCTCTGATGTACGCGGCCCATATATTTTTCTTGTGGTTGTTGAATGCTATCGCCATCTTCTTAAGAGCACTCTTCCTGACTTTCGCCAGATCTGCATCTGTCAAATGATCTGGTAGGGTGAAATGTGACATGAGCGATTCCCAAAGCAGATCTTTTGCTCTTTCGTCGACAAAAGTGACTCCTGGATCTCCCTTTGCTGGCTTTTTCCATTCTTGAACGGAGATCGGGATTTGGTCCCTGACAATAACTCCGCATTGACGAGTGAACTTGGTCGCATTCTTCTTAGGTTCAAGCGGTTCGCCATTTGATTTGATGGCATCGATGTTGTACTTTACGCCAGCCTGCAACCTTTTGGCCGGGCCTCGAACTGCCCCGCCGCTTGTAGAAGATTTGCTGGATCCGGAGGGCTAAAAGTAGAAAGATCGATTCGTTAATATATACAAATAAATTAATACATGTAATGATCACCGGATGGCTTATATAATAAATATACCTCGCCGGTCTTTGTTATTTGAAGAACATTTCCTTCGTCATCATTGTTGTCCCATTCATCTATTCGTTCGTCTTCATCAAACATCATACCCTCACCCGTAGTGTTCAGATATTGCGAGCCGTCATCATGATCATCTGGGCTCGGGGAGCGTATGATGTCGAACAGAGCCTCTTCTCCTTCTCTGCCGGTATTGTCCATAGCTTTTATTTAACTAATCCAGAAGAAAGATAAAACAATTTAGTATTCAAATTAGAATGCATGCAATCAATAAGGAAAAACTGAATCATAGTAGATAATATGCATCTCGAATAATCCAGATAATATGCACCATCGAATATAATCTCGAATACATCGTCTCGAATATTATCGAATAATATAATCTCGAATACATCGTCTCGAATATTATCGAATATAATCTCGAATACATCTCGAGTATTATCACTAATACATCTCGAATATTATCATATATATAACATCACTAGCTAATTAACATCACTCGCGGTGGACACCCAAAGAGAAGGAACGATCACAGGATCATAGCTCGGGTGAGATCCCTGAAGAAACTGCCAGGTATTGGAGAACCTAACGTCCAACGCAACCATGTAGCGACGGACGTGCTCGTCCTCCTCCCTGACACAGTGACGTACCACCTCCGCGGGGGACGCCAGCCTCCGCACCGAATGTGGCCCACGCGCCCGCCACCAAAGAAGCTCCGGGTCGACGACGGGACCCGGGTTCCTCACCAAGATGCGCGCCCCTGAAGGTAGCACCTCCCAGTGCCAGCCCGACGGAGCCCAGTCCCGGACATGGGGCCTCTGAAGCAGGACGTCGTCACGAACGAGTCGACGACGAGGATGCGGGCCGGGCATCGTTGACGTCGAGAACAAATTCTATGCAAATTTAACATTTTTTAAATGCTTGATTGTGATTTTTGTAATTATTTTTCACTTGATTTTGCAAATACATAACAAACTTTTGCAAATACAACATTAAAATATGCAACTTTTTTCTATGCAACTTTTTTCTATATACATACATATATATATATATATACTAATTTCTATACATTGGATCAAAATGTCAAAATTCCTCAAATGTTAAAATTCCTCAAAATTTCTATACATACATTATACTAATTAATTCCTCAAATGTCAAAATTCCTCAAATGTCAAAAAAATGTCAAAATTCTTCTGAAAAATGTCAAAATTGCTATACATATATACTAAAACATACAAAAATACATATAAATCATCTAACTTAAGAAAATGTGTGTGTGTGTGTGTGGGCTCGGGGAGGGGCGACCATGGCAGCAGGGGGCGAGGGAGAGGGGGGAGAGGGAGGAAAGGAGCTCACAGCGGGGCGACGGCGAGGCGAGGAGAGTCGGGGGCGGCGACGGCGTCGGGGCAGGCGGCGCAGTGAGGAGCTCGGGGAGGAGCGGGCGCGGGCGGCGTCGGGGATCGGCGAGGAGGGCGCGTCCGGCGTCGGGGATCGGCAAGGAGGCGCGGGCGGCCGGCGTCGGGGGCGGCGACGAGCTTCGGTGTCGGGGGAGGCGAGACGGCGTCGGGGCAGGCGCGTACGGCGGCAGCCGGGCGGCGCGGCGATCTCCTCTGTAGTGGTCGAAGAAGCAGAGAACGAACTGTGAAAAAATTACAAGTGTTGTATATATACGCGGAGACCTTTAGTCCCGGTTGGAGCCACCAACCGCGACTAAAGGTCAATTTCGCCAGTCCAAGCGGCGGGAAGAGCAGACCTTTAGTCGCGGTTGGTGGCTCCAACCGCGACTAAAGGCACCCTTTAGTCGCGGTTGGAGCCACCAACCGCGACTAAAGGCTGGTGCTCGCGCAGGCGCGGTGCGGGGCAAGTTTAGTCCCACCTCGCCCAGCGAGGGGCGCCCGCACCAGTTTATAAGCCCCGCCGCGGCATCTCTCTCAAGCTCCTCTCTAAGCAGGCATGTGGGCCTATTGAACCTGTGCTGCCCTGTTGGGCCTAGTGGGCCTTGCGGGCCTGCATCCTGGCCCAACTAGAGGTTGGGTTTCTAGTCGTATGCAGGCCGTGGCGGCCCAGTAGGCGGGCTTTTTTTATTTACTTTTTAGTTTTTTTTGTTTTCTGCTTTATTTATTTTCTTTTGTTTCTGAGTTTTTTTTGCTTTATTTAGAGTTAATGAGTGAATCTTTTTGCGTTAGGTCAAAAAAATTATAAACTTTCTGTTAGTGGCAGTAGTTTTCAAATTTGAATAGTTTAAATTTGAATTATTTGAAATTTGTGTGAATCACTAGTTTGTGAATAACTTTACTTTAAAAATAGATTTTCCAGTGATTCTTTTTTCTGCTATTTAATATTAGTGTGTTTTATCATTATATTCAATTTGGTAATTCTTAGGTTATTTAAAAAATGAAATGCCTTTGTAAAAGATGAGTTTTCGTCTGAAACCCTGATACTTCGAAAGAGATTGTCCATTTTGTACACGAAGTGCATCCATTTTTTGCCGTAACCCTCTCAACTTTTTAGCACATGCTATGTGGGTGAAATGATGATACCATGCCAACTTTCAACCTTTTCAGAGTTCATTTGTAGTGCTTTTCAATTTCAGGGTCATTTAGCTCAAAAAAATCAGTAAATGCATGAAAAATAGCAAATGCAGTCAGAAAGGGTTGAAAATTGATGACGTGGCTTTGGACATAATATTTCTTCGCGTTTCAAATGCCAAAACACATAAGTACCCTAACTATTACAAAGATTCCCTCCGGTTTGTCCGAAGTGGGACTTTCCAGATATATAAGTCTGGAAACTCACAAGAGAAGCCGGTCACATCCCAGAGTGGGATCTTTGGGTATAAAACATTTTCTTCGCATGTGTCCCTTTGTGCCGTAACCATGGACAATCTTCATCGTTTAACTTGATGCTCGGGTCAATATTCACTGTGAAGGGAGCAATTTCATGAAACTTTTCATAATCTGCTGACATGTCTGTCTTGTCCTCCACTCCCACGATGTTTCTTTTCCCTGAAAGAACTATGTGGCGCTTTGGCTCATCGTATGATGTATTCGCTTCCTTATCTTTTCTTTTTCTCGGCTTGGTAGACATGTCCTTCACATAGAAAACCTGCGCCACATCATTGGCTAGGACGAATGGTTCGTCTGCGTACCCAAGATTGTTGAGATCCACTGTTGTCATTCCATACTGCGGGTCTTCCTTTACCCCGCCTCCTGTCAGATTGACCCATTTGCACCGAAACAAAGGGACCTTCAAACCACGTACATAGTCAAGTTCCCATATCTCCTCTATGTAACCATAATATGTGTCCTTTGGCCTATTGGTGTTTGCTGCATCAAAGCGGACACCACTGTTTTGGTTGGTGCTCTTTTTATCTTGGGCGATCGTCTAAAATGTATTCCCATTTATCTCGTACCCTTTGAAAGTCAATATAGTCGAAGATGGTAACTTGGATAGCAAGTACATCTCATCTGCAACAATGTCGTCATGCATGAGACGTGTCTGCAACCAACCGGCGAAAGTCCCCGTTTGTTCATGTGTAATCCAGTCGTCAGACTGCTCCGGGTGTTTGGAGCGTAGAATATTCTTGTGTTCCTCGATATACGGAGCCACCAAGGCGGAACTTTGTAGAACTGTGTAGTGTGCTTGCGCCCAAGAATGCCCGTCATGGCATATTACTGAATTCTTTCCTAGCATGCCTTTTCCACCCAGTCTGCCCTCATGCCGCGATTCAGGAACACCAATCGGCTTAAGGTCAGGAATAAAGTCAACACAAAACTCAATGACCTCCTCTGTTTCATGGCCCTTGGAGATGCTTCCTTCTGGCCTAGCACGGTTATGAACATATTTCTTTAAGACTCCCATGAACCTCTCAAAGGGGAACATATTGTGTAGAAATATAGGACCCAGAATGGCAATCTCTTCGACTAGGTGAACTAGGACGTGCGTCATGATATTGAAGAAGGATGGTGGGAACACCAACTCGAAACTGACAAGACATTGCACCAAATCATTCTCTAACCTTGGTATAATTTCTGGATCGATTACCTTCTGAGAGATTGCATTGAGGAATGCACATAGCTTCACAATGGCTAATCGAACGTTTTCCGGTAGAAGCCCCCTCAATGCAACCGGAAGCAGTTGCGTCATAATCACGTGGCAGTCATGAGACTTTAGGTTCTGGAACTTTTTCTCTGCCATATTTATTATTCCCTTTATATTCGACGAGAAGCCAGACGGGACCTTCATACTGAGCAGGCATTCGAAGAAGATTTCCTTCTCTTCTTTGGTAAGAGCGTAGCCGGCATGACCCTGACACTGCTTTGAATCCATGCCGTCTTTTCCGTGCATACGTTGCTGGTCCTCCCGTGCCTCTGGTGTATCTTTTGTCTTCCCATACACGCCCAAGAAGCCTAGCAGGTTCACGCAAAGATTCTTCGTCACGTGCATCACGTCGATTGCAGAGCGGACCTCTAGGTCTTTCCAATAGGGTAGGTCCCAAAATATAGATTTCTTCTTCCACATGGGTGCGCGTCCGTCAGCGTCATTCGGAACAGATTGTCCGCCAGGACCCTTTCCAAAGATTACTTTTAAATCCTTGATCATATCAAGTATATCATCACCAGTACGGTGGCGAGGCTTCTTCCGGTGATCTGCCTCACCTTTGAAATGCTTGCCTTTCTTTCTTACGGGATGCCTGCTCGGAAGAAATCGACGATGTCCCAGGTACACATTCTTCTTACATTTATCCAAATATATACTGTCGGTATCATCTAAACAGTGTGTGCATGCGTGGTATCCCTTGTTTGTCTGTCCTGAAAGGTTACTGAGAGCAGGCCAATCATTGATGGTTACAAACAGCAACGCTCGCATGTCAAATTCCTGCTGTTTGTGCTCATCCCACGCACGTACACCTTCTATACTCCACAGCTCTAAAAGTTCTTCAACTAATGGCCTTAGGTACACATCAATGTCGTTGCCGGGTTGCTTGGGGCCTTGGATGAGCACTGGCATCATAATGAACTTCCGCTTCATGCACAACCAAGGAGGAAGGTTATAGATACATAGAGTCACAGGCCATGTGCTCTGATTGCTGCTCTGCTCCCCAAAAGGATTAATGCCATCTGCACTTAAACCAAACCATACGTTCCTTGCGTCATCTGCAAAGTCCTTCCACTTTGTCTCGGTTTTTCTCCACTGCGATCCGTCAGCGGGTACTCTCAACTTCCCGTCTTTCTTACGGTCTTCTTTGTGCCATCGCATCAACTTGGCATGCTCTTTGTTTTGAAACAAACGTTTCAACCGTGGTATTATAGGAGCATACCACATCACCTTGGCAGGAATCTTCTTCCTGGGGCGCTCGCCCTCAACATCACCAGGGTCATCGTGGCTGATCTTATAGCGCAATGCACCGCATACCGGGCATGCATTCAAATCCTCGTACTCACCGCGGTAGAGGATGCAGTCATTAGGGCATGCATGTATCTTCTGCACCTCTAATCCTAGAGGGCAGACAACCTTCTTTGCTTCGTACGTACTGTTGGGCAATTCGTTGTCCTTTGGAAGCTTCTTCTTTAACATTATCAGCAACTTTTCAAATCCCTTGTCAGATACACCATTCTCTGCCTTCCATTGCAGCAATTCCAGTGTGGTACCCAGCTTTTTCTTGTCATCTTCGCAATTTGGGTACAACAATTTCTTGTGATCCTCTAACATGCGCTGCAACTTCAGCTTCTCCTTTTCACTTGCGCAGTTTCTCTTTGCATCGGCAATGGCCCGACCAAGATCATCAGCGGGCTCATCTGATGCCTCTTCTTCAGCTTCTTCCCGCATTGCCGGCTCATCTTCTTCCCCCATTGTTGTACCATCGTATTCAGGGAACCCATGGCCAGGATAGCTGTCGTCATCCTCTTCTTTTTCATTCTCTTCCATTACGACCCCTCTTTCTCCGTGCTTGGTCCAACAGTTATAGCCGGACATGAAACCGGACTCAAACAGGTGGACGTGAATGGTTCTTGAGTTAGAGTAATTTCGATCATTCTTACAGCCAGCACATGGACAATACATAAAACCATCCGCCCGTTTGTTTGCCTCAGCCGCAACCAGAAAAGTACGCACGCCATTAATGAACTGGGGAGAGCATCGGTCATCGTACATCCATTGCCGGCTCATCTTCATTACACAACACCGAAAAGACCAAATTAATACAAGTTCATACATAAAGTTCATACACACTTGTTCTCATAAAACAACATACAAACTCTCTAGCTAAAGCATTTAAATGCAACAACAAATGTGATCAAGATCGCAACTAAGGTAACAATTGATCCAACAGCATAGTGATACCAAGCCTCACTATCAATGGCATATTTTTTAAATTTTCTAATCTTCAAGCGCATTGCATCCATCTTGATCTTGTGATCATCGACGACATCGGCAACATACAACTCCAGTTTCATCTTCTCTTCTTCAATTCTTTTCAATTTTTCTTTCAAATACTCGTTTTCTTTTTCAACTAAATTTAACTTCTCGACAAGAGGGTCGGTTGCAATTTCCGGTTCACATACCTCCTAGATAAAAATATCTATGTCAACTTGATGGGCATAATTGTCATAAACACGAAATGCAACAAATAGTTATAAAAGAGAATATACCACATCCGAATCATAAACCGGACGAGGGCCCACGGGGACGGATATCAAAACCATGCCACTATGTATAACAAACAACGTACGAGTAAGAAAATTATACAAGTAACTATCTAAATCACACAAACATGATTTTCTTTTTATAAAAAGGATAAGAACAAGAGGCTCACCAAGGTGGTGCCGGCGACGGGACGGTGCGGGCGATCGACGGTGGTTAGGACGGGGACGGGAAGGCACTAAGTAAACCACACCTACACATCCAAACTAAGAAGTTAATTTGAGCTCAAATTGCATATAAATCAAATAAACTACCACATATAAATACTCCCAAACTAAAACCCACAAATCACTATACTTATAGAGCATTGCAAGAGCTAATCTAGCAATGAGAGATGAAAGGACAAAGTTGCTAACCTTTGTGAACACTTGGATGGATGGGGTGCCTCCAAATCTTGACAAATTTTGGCAAAAATGGAGGATGAGCTCGAGGAAGAGGGGAAGAACAGAGAGGAGAGGAAATGGGAAGAATAGAGAGCTAGGGCTGGACGAAGGGTTTATATAGGAGCATCTTTAGTCCCGGTTTGTTACACAAACCGGGACTAAAGGTGAGCCTCTAGTACCGGTTCGTGACACGAACCGGGACTAAAGGTGATCGTGGGGCCCCAGCCTGACACCAGCCTGCCACCACCCCTTTAGTCCCGGTTCGTGTCACGAACCGGTACTAGAGGTTCAACACGAACCGGGACTAATGATGCCCGCCCCCCTAGCCGTTGGAACCGGGACTAATGGTCACATTAGTACCGGTCCGTTTCCAAACCGGGACTAATGGGGCTCACGTAAAGTCCTTTTTCTACTAGTGATTTAAAAGACCCTATCGAGTAAATCATCCCTCATAGCCAAATGCCAAATCTGATGATCGTAACTAGAGATTAATTTGCAGGGATGCTAATGTTGGTTATTTGGTTATGTTACAACGATCATGAGAAACAAGTGAATTCATGTAGTGTTTGACACTTATATCACTGATGGTACGACCTAGCGACCCTCATGTCAGTGGGTATTATTCTTATTAAGTCAAGAAAGAAGATATGCAGGTGTATTTCTTTAGAAACGAATGCAGGTGCACAACTGATGTCTAAATATAAGCGATGTTAGTTTTACAGAGCGACAAATGTTGGTTCTTTGGTCATCTAACGACAAGCATGAGAAACAAGTGAATTCCATTGGTAGTAACTCGAAACGGCGGTAATGTCTTCTGTTGCTGCTCTGAAGATGCCACCTATAGGGACCTGCATAGTTCTTCGTAATTTCTATAATGTAAAAACTAAAGATATGCAGATATATGTTTATTTTCTAGCTAGACTAGAAGCAAATATGCAAGTGTACTACTGATGTAATAAGTGATGGTGCATACCAATAATAGATACATCATGGGGAAATGTACTGCAGGAATGTACACACAGTATAAGGATAAGGAGTCATGGCATGACAGCAAGAGGGAAATGATTACACAGTTTCAGAGCAGGCCAGTTAGCTAGCTCGCTAACTAGGTAAACTTGTAAAGAAACTGTGCATGAAGAGTAATGATTGATCTCTGTTGATAATGATGTGTACATATTTATATTGATGCATCGCACAGACGCGACGGTTACAAACGACGCAAACGAAAAGTTGCATCGGTTAGGATAAGAGAGAGAGAACGGACACATCCCTTCGTTAGGAAACCGCACATGCATGTCGGTTTAGGAAAAGCTGGGATTTCCTATAATTAAACTAATTAATTATATCCTAACAAAACTATTGCCAATTGATGCATTGCAGGAACAAAGCACGAAAGAAAATACCATATCGATCTCATGCAAAGATATATATGTATGACACATGTCCCTGTTGATGGTACTACATTAATGTGCAAGTTTTTCACACACCCATGCAAGTGCAACATGCATCCACTCTGTGATATAAATCCTGAAGAGGACCTCACAAGCTAGCCAAGATACATAGCAGCCCACCAAACAAGCATCCATCATCATCACCACACCATTCTTGTCTCTTTGTAAGCTGTAAACATAACTCATGGCCTCATCGATGTAGCATGACACGTCTACACCTAATGCTTCATATCTATCCTGGAGCCACTTTGCTTTCTGGGGGTACTACACACCAAGAAAATTTCAGTTTCCATTGCTGTTGTTGCAATGTACTTATCGATCACATGGTTCGTGCGCACCCCCTGTGGCCGGCGCTGCCTCGTTTGCTTCAAACGGTTTCGACGGCCTCGACGACGGCGGCAGTGAGGCTCTTGTGCACGCTCTCGCCGTCGTCACGGGCGACGGAGAGGATGGTGTCCTCGTCCTGATCATCGGCGGCTTTCTTCTTGTTCTTGGTGTACTCGCCGTAGAGGTAGGAGGACAGGCCCCAGACGCAGAGCGCGATGGCGACGGCCTTCTCGGCGCCAAACGGGTCGCCGAACACGACGACGCCGCCAATGACATTGGCTGTGAGCACCGCCGCCATGCACACGCCGCTGTGGAGCGACGACGTCAAGTAGATCACGCCGGCGGTGCCCATGAAGCACGCCTGCCATGTCACGACCAACGTTGCCACCACGACCCAGTAAACGGCGTGGGACCCCTTCCAATGGGCCACGTCGTTGGCGAAGCCGCCGGTCGCCGCGAGCCCGATCGCTGCCACGACGGACGCCATGGCCTGCATCACTGCCTGCACCTCCACCGCCAGGATGAACCCGCCGGAGACCGCCTCCCGGTACAGCAGCTCCATCACCGGCAGGTATGCAGAGAAGAGCCCTGCGGCGCCGAGCGTAACGACGAAGCCGATGATGTACCCCTTCCGGTCCGGGCTCTCGCCTGCGTCGCCCGACCGGAGCGCGAGGAGCACGGAGCAGAGCGTCATGAGCAAGACGGCGTTGAGGTTGACGAAGGTGAGCGGGTGACGGACGATGGCGACGGCGAGGACGAGCGTGAAGGCGAGCTGCGTGGAGAGCAGCAGCGACGACGTGGACACGGGCAGGAGCGAGGAGCTGTAGGAGAAGAGAAGGTTGTTGACGCTCATGAGACCGCCGATGACGAGGCACACGGCCAGGAACCGCCGCGAGAACCAAAGAAACGGCCGCGGCACGGAGGCGGGGCGGCCGGCGAGGAACACCGCGACCACCAGCGTCGGGAACCCCGCCGACTGCACCAGCGTGACCACCCACTTGTTCTGCCCGCCGTGCTCGAAGTAGAACCGGGACAGCAGGCTCGACGCCACCGACCCGACCAGCAGCGCCGCGTAGTTCACCATCAGGAGCACCGTCGACCTACGTCGCCGCGGCGCCACCGGGGCCGAGGAGATCGCCATTCCCGCGCGCACCGTCTCTGCCGTCGTCGTCAAGGGAGTGAGGAGTAGGAAACAATCGACAGCGATGGAGATGGGGAGGGGCGTCGCGGTTTGTATGTAGGCGGCATGTATGTATGGAGAGAATTCTTATTTTGCCATCAAACGATTGTCGTGCTCCGACTTTGCCATCAAAGTAGTCGACGTTCCGAGAATGCCATCAGACGAGCAAATTCGTTCCAAGAATACCACTTTCCTCACTTGACCGCTAGTTGACTGTTAAACCCATATTGAAAAGACCGTTATGCCCCTGCTGTGTGTTTTTGCAGCATTTTGACTAAAGTAGCAAAAACAAAACAAAAATGACGAGTTTTGCCTTAATTTTTTGACATTCACACAACAATATTAACACACAATATAGTACCTTCTATCTACACCATCCAAAATAGTGCATTTTAAGCTTACGTCCTACAATAACATCACATGATGAGTTCCAACAATAATGGCGTCCAGATCCAACACAATCATGTCCAAAATAAGTGCCTACAAGTTCATCACATCATGCCTAAATACCATATTCTCAAGTGCACTATATCACACCATATTCAGTAAAGTTTCCTTTTGCTCCCCACATTTGGGCTGCTTGCTATAGGTACTTTACTCCTTGTC
Source organism: Elymus sibiricus (assembly GCA_039707655.1). NCBI lineage: Eukaryota > Viridiplantae > Streptophyta > Magnoliopsida > Poales > Poaceae > Elymus > Elymus sibiricus. Next base: position 354,216,909 of record CM077664.1, read on the forward strand.
CCCATGGCTGGGCTGCTTGCTGTAGCTACTTTGCTCCTTGTGTTCATAGCTGGGCTACTAGGAGCTACGTTTGAGCTTTTCCCCTTGGTAGCTGATGGTGTGTGCTGTCCAGAAGCAGCAGATTTCACCTTGCTTTTGCCACCCTTTGCTTTTGACCCAGTTACAGATCTGTAGATAGTGTAAAAATGTGAGAGTGAGTGGAATGAACAATGGTAATCAAGACTAGTTTTTCTACAGTGTACCTTGTTGAACTTGTGCTATTCCAATTGATGCTAGGTGGGTACATCATGGTTGGAGCAGGCACAATGGTTGTTTCACCTTCAATCTTTTTCTTCTTTCTTTTCTTTGGTGGACCCCTACAAAAACAAAAATTGATCAAACTGAAGTTGATTTATGCAACAAAATACAAGACAATCATCAAACATATACATGGATTTTACCTCTCAAGAAGCATAGCAGCCATTTGATCTGGGTCACCATTCCTGCAAGTGTGCCATCGGTGTCCATACTGCTTGCAGATTGGACATTGATGGGAGCCCTTTTTCTTCTTCTCACTACACCCTTTGTACCTCTCAGTTCGTCGCCTTCCTGCTACAGGCTTCAAGATTGGTGGATGCAACATGAATCCGTGTTCAGATTTAGGCCATTGTGAACTATCAGGCAATGGATGGATCACTGGGGCATAAGCAGCTCTGAACTTATCCACAGTGAAGTACTCATGTACTAGCTGCTCCATTGATCCTCTCATTTTACAATTGAGTGCAATTGTATGCACGCATGGCTTTCCAGAAAGCTGCCATTCGCAACAAGTGCATGTTTTTTCTTTCAGATTTACAACATGCCTAAACCCACTAGTACCAAGGCAAGTCACTTGGGCAATGTGCTCATCACTTCTATCCACGGTCAAATTTAGACCCCTGCTCTTTTCATTCAGTTCCTTAACAATATGTGGTAGAATATGGCCTTGCATTTTCCTGGAAATCCTTCTCCTTAACTCCCATTTCACCATCAGTTTGTGGCCAACCTTGTCGAAGAAGTTTGCAAGATTCAATGCCTTGTACTTTTTGACCCAATTGTTGAAGGACTCGGCAAGGTTGTTGGTTACATAGTCTACCTTGGAACAAGTTGAGAATTGGCTCCTTGACCACAACCTTATGTGATTCTTCCTCAGGTATTCTATTGCTTCTGGTTTTGCTTGTTGTCAGGATGTTATCAGGTACGGCATCATTTGCCACCCAATCTTCATCCTCAGATTTCACCCCTTCTTCATCAGAATCAGAAGAATCAGGCACATAGTCAGGCTCAATATCAGCTTCCTTCCCATTAGCAGCACCACCTTCAGTGTCATTATCATCTAAGTACATGCCCTCGTCATCAACTCCGACATGTTCATTTTTTTCAAATGGGCTAGTTAAGTCATTTTCTTCAGGCACATGATTATGCAAAGAAGGTTGAGTGCTGCTGCCGGGTTGACAGAGAGCTGCTTGAGATGGGACTGCAAGTGAAGGAGTGCATGGCACTTCTACTGATGTCTTTGGCAGAATGGGAGGCAGTTGAGGGTTTTCGTTCACACCATGAATATGCATGAGAATATCAATCTGCTTGGTACTAGCAAATTTTGCAAACATTTGCACCATGTCTTGGTCACCATTGACTTGATGGTAAGTGCAATCGTCAACATAGTACATTTTTAGCATTTGATTATGTGCCCATGGATATTTTTTGCCAAAGTCACCAATGAAGTCACCATGGTTAATCGTGTCAGAGTCTAGAATCTTATCAAAACAGAATGCACTCACATCTTTTCTCATTGTTGTGCTAGTGATTTTTATTTTCAACAAATATGATGATTTGGCATCCATCCTGTTGATGAACACATCATAATTTCAGTTTCGAATTAATTTGACAGACAACTACTCATAGATAGCCAATAGGGGATGAAATGAGACGACACAGCATACCCTGCATCGTTAAAAAAAACATACCCTGCTGGGAGCCAAGAGGGGATGTCTTCTGCCATTGTTGAGGACGTTGCAGCTCCTCCTTTCCACTGGTCTTCGAGATCCATCCGTCACCAAGCCGGGGCCGGCGCCATAGCTGACTCCAGCTCGAGCTCCTGTTCTAGAGTTCCTAGGGAGAGTGGCCGACTAGGGGAGGAGGGATAGGATGGGAGAAGGAGAGCTGGAGCTGGAGGACGAGGGCGGCAAATCACCAAGCTGGCGGCGCCGCCATGGCTGACTCGTATTCTAGGGTTTCTAGGCAGAGTGGCCAATAGGGGTAGGAAAAGGAGAGGCGGAGCTAGAGGGGGGAGGGGTGATGCGGTCGGCGGTGCTAGGCAGGACGGGGGCGGCGCATCGGGGCGGGGCGGGATCCTGGGAGGAGGCGCGGGGTGAGGACGGGATGGAGGTGGAGGACGGGCTCAATGGGTCTACCCAGATGCAGAGGCTGGGGGTCATCCTCCTTTTCAAAAAAAGATAGAGATATCTTGATCATGAAGGGGTAACCATTACCTGGATTTTTTTTTTCGAGAAGACCTGCAAATAATTAATGTGCTCATATTTTTTTAAATAATAATTTTAAAAAGTTTAATGTGCTCTTATGCATGTATACTATTTTTGTTACTAGAACCCAAACCCTCGTGCATTTCAGAATTCATGATTCATTCGGTGCTCAAAGCTTGGAACCAAATCGATCGATATCTTGCAGTGTTTATATAGCTTTGAACTTATTTGATTGATGGGTTGATATATGGTCCATGGGGGCAGAAAATCCATATTATTGATCATGCATGAATCAGTTAAGGCAGAACAATCGTGTGAAACTGTGCAAGAGTATATACATAGTTGATCGATCGGATCCATTCTACGTCGTGAAAAACGGTCTGTTTCGGATTGGGGTCGTTGAGAATGTGCTTGGGTCGTTTAGGAAATGAAACGAGTGCAATGGGATTGGAATCCACCTTTCTCGCTTTGTTACCTAGTATCCAGGATTTCCCCGTATCCATTTATAGAGTTGTGGTTATGGGTTAACATACAAAGGGGAATTATTGGCGGCTCGATGGCCTAACATCCACATGCTGTGTTCTGCGGCTATGTGCATGTGCTTAAACACTAGGCCGGAAAACTACAATGACTCTCTCACGGAGGTGCTTGCCTAAAGATAGAGAGCTCAAACCTCATCTCAATTATCTGCACAGTTACATTGTCACATAAGCCATAGAGAAAAGTATGTTTTTGGTCCCTCAAGTTCCCCAAAAGTATAGATTTGGTCCCTCAAGATTTTTTGGTATACATTTGGTCCTTCAAGTCTCAAAACCGGATAAGTTTGGTCCAAAACCAGATTTTAAGCACGTTGACCAGGGTTTGACCACATTGACCAGGTTTGACCAATGAACAGTAAATTAAAAAAAATATAGCAAACAAATTCAAAAAAATCTGAAATTTTGTGAAAACCAACACACTTGGGTGCGCTAGGTGCGTGTAAATTTTTGTGGTCAAATAACATCTGAGGAGCTCTAGCAAAAAAAAATGGATTTTTTAGCCAAAATTCATTTTTTTTGCCATGAGCTCCTCGAATGTCGAAATACCACACAAATTTTCATGCACCTAGCGCACCCAAGCATCTTGGTTGCCACAAAATTTCAGATTCTTTTTTTTTTTTTGCTATTTTTTTGAATTTACTGTTCATCGGTCAAACCTGGTCAACATGGTCAAACCCAGTCAAACGTGGTCAAAACCGGTCAACGTGCTTATCCGGTTTTGAGACTTGAAGGACCAAATGTATACCAAAAAATCTTGAGGGACCAAGTCTGTACTTTTGGGGAACTTGAGGGACCAAAATCATATTTTTCTTTAAGCCATATATAAGGGCATCCATACTGACGTAGTGTATACTTAGGGCATCTCCACTGCGCCTCACCAAATCGCCCCTATATGTCAGGATCGAACGGTCCGAACACTTTCAAGCCTCCAACCGGACCCCCATTTTGGTCCGGGCCATTACGGACGTCCGAAATCCCCTAGGCCAGCACCAAACCGGGGGGGGGGGGGGGGGAGGGAGTCCGACAATCCGGACCCACCCAAAACCCCGGCCGTGTCTAGAACCCTTGCTGCATTCACACCGGCCCCTTCCCAATCCCAATCCACCCCACCCACCCACCCCCCTCCCATAACCGCAGAAGCAGCACACCACACCTTCACCGGCCGTCGCGAGAGGCAAGAAGACGGAGGAGGAGAAGGAGCGCGGCCAGGCGTGTTGATTGCTCGGTGGCTACCGCTTGGATGTGGCTCTGCCATGCCAAGACAACAGATCCGCACGGGGGGGGGGGGGAGCTCCAAATCCAGTATGTGACGCCGTCCCAGGCTGCTACTTCCGTCGTCCTGCACAGATCCATTCACCATGAAGGAGGAGCCGCTCAAGTTCGACGACATCGACTAGGCCAAGCTCGCCACCGAGAACGAGGAGGAGGAGGAGGAGAAGACGCCCCAGCACACCGCAACCGCGGCGACCGACGACGAGTTCCAACAGCCCAGCACACCCATGCCCCAATTTCAGTACACCGATCCATTCACCATGAAGGAGGAGGAGGAGGAGAAGTATAGTTTAGTTAAACTTTGAGTTGTTTGGATGGAACTTGTTAAATTTGCATGTTATATATCTTACTAGTTTAAAATTTCGTCCGTATTTTTTGTGTGTGGACTGTTTGAAATGAGGGGATGTTTGAGGGATATGGTTGTGGCGAGCATCCGGTCGGACGTCCGAACGTGTCCGTGGACATCTGGACGCGTCCGTTTAGTGACTGCCATTGGAGATGCCCTTATTTCCCAACCTTGGTCTTATGGTGGGCCCTCATGCCAAACATAAACCAAATGAGGAATTAAATGAACTCTTGTTTTTTTAATACAGTACAACGGCAAATGCCCATAGACACGCATATACCCTCACCTCTATGAACGTACTCACGCACACCCTACCCCTATGAACACCTTCGAGATATTGAACCGGCATCACATCTTGAGATTGACAAAGTCACCAAAGGCGCCTCGTAGTGTAGGGGAACGCAGCAGAAAACAAAAAATTTCGGTACTGCGAGCACGCCCAGGATCACTATGGAGATGCATACAAGGTTTTGATCTGATCATTACCGACTCATAGCGCAACGGAATTAGAGTCGATGAAGATCGGCGGTGCAGATCCCCGCAACTAGCATGTTCTCCCTCGTCTGCTCCTCGGATAGTCCCTCGGACAGCCCTTCGGGAGGCGGTCGGACAGTTCCTCGGACGGTGTCTCGGACAGCCCTTCGGGATGACCCTCGAACAGCCCCTCGGGCAAAAGAACGAACCTATGACCTCTCTACGGGGTTACACACATACGGTGTCAGCTATCCGGCAGGGCTTCGCCATCCAGAACTAGTTCCTACCGGAACCCGGACAGCCTTTCGGCTCTACGAAACTATTTCGTGGGAGGGAGAGAGAAAGCCAGATCATGCATGGCATTTGTATGAGAGTTCGAGTGAGTGTGGAGAGCCCCTCTCCACCTCTATTTATAGGGAAAGGCAAGGGGTAGGGTGGCACTTGGAAATCCCAAAATGCCCATGCTTTATGTCCCACATAAAGGGCAAAGTGGGGAGGTAAGTGGAGCTCCATGGAGGAGCTCCCCTTGGCCGGCCACCCCCTTGCCCCCCCCTCAAAAGGGGTTCCCCCTTCTCCAAGCCACCCCCTAGATCTTTTGGGAAAAGCCCAAAAAAGTGGCTTTCCAAAAAGCAACCAAATAGTGTTTCCACTATTCATGAAAATATTTTTCCGCGACCGTTAAATCCGAAAATATTTCTATAGGTCCAGAACATTTCCAGTACCCCCTAAAATAATTCTAGACGCATTCCGAAACATTTCCGGATTAATGATTTTCATCTTCAAAACATTTCCGGTAACTCTGAAACATTTCCGGTTTTCTCTCCGGAACTTTTCTGTTGTCTCCGAAACCTTTCCGGTGACTTTCTCTCAGATTCGCTGTCTAGTATTCAGCAGATAGATGACCCTTAAGCGTGTGACCCTATAGGTTCGGTGAAGTATAGACATGACCGGAACACTTTCCGATCAATGATCAATAGCGGAACCGTGGACATCCATATTGATCCCTATACCCACACGAATGAATATCCGAGTGAACCTGTAGTTGTCGTGTGCTATTCCTGTTGCTTCGCGATATGTTACAAACACCCGAGGTGAGACTTATCGGCATCCCCGTGAATCTACAACTTGTCCACTATGCCAGTTACCTCGTTACCGGTTTTGTTCTCTTTTCTCGTTTCCGCATTCCGGCATCCCTGTGATCAAATCACATTGTGTCTGGCCAGATGATGATGGATACCGTAACAACGAGAGGGCCCTAAGAATATCTCTCCATCGTCGGAGGAGAAAATCCCAATCTTGAGCTATCAAGTTCCTTGTCATACTTTTCCGTGAACCCGTAAGCCGCCGTAATAGCCACCCTGTTATAGAGGACGTTTAACAAACCCCAAAATTCACGAAGCAAGCACAAAGGAACTTGATACTCTCATGGTCTAAGGAATTCTGCAAATGTTAACTTTCTCTATGTTATTTATCATTTACTTGTGACGAATGTATCTCATAGCATAACATCAATTCGGTTCGATTCAACACAAGTGTTCTTCTAACATTGTGCCCTCAAGATTGCCGGCATAGTCATGCCCATGATCAGGAAAACAGGATCATCATGCAATACTTGAGCCAGTCTTAAAGGCATGACTAGGAATACATTTTACCGTTTATTATACCACACATGCACAAGAGTTTCCCTCCGAGCCCCGTGGTTATTGTAGACTCGAGAATCATTGCAGTTATAGCATGGAACATAATCATCAATTACAAACTTGGAGATACAAAATAACTATTATTATTGCATGTAGGGCATATCTCCTACAGACTCCCACTTGCACTAGAGTCAATAATCTAGTTACATGGCTTCCCTAACACCAATGGCTATCCGGTGCTGCTCATGCTTTGCTCGTGGTAGAGGCTTGGTCCTCGGGTCTGACACGTTCAGATCCGTGTGAACTTTGCGTACTTTCACTAAACCCGCTTCAACATGATGTCGAATGAGTTTGTATTTGCGTTCAATATGTCTTGTCTTATGGTGCGAACTTGGCTCCCTTGCCTGAGCCACGGTGCCACTATTATCACAATAGATCTCCACCGGGTCCAGCGCACTTGGGACCACACCAAGGTCTTCAAGAAACTGCTTGATCCAGATCGCCTCCTTGGAGGTTTCCGAAGCTGCAACATATTCCGCCTCCGTCGTAGAATCCACCACACTCTTTTGTTTGGAACTTTTCCAGTCAACTGCACCATCGTTCAATATGAAAGCATAGCCTGATTGAGATTTGAAGTCATCTGGGTCAGTCATGAAGCCTGCATTAGTGTAACCACTTACAATGAGCTCTTCATCACCTCCGTACACAAGGAGCAAATCCTTGGTCCTTCTGAGGCACTCAAGAATATTTTTGACTGCGGCCCAGTGTTCCAATCCTGGATCACTTTGGTACCTGCTGCTGCGCATCGGAAACATCTGGTCTTGTACATAGCATGGCATACATAATTGAACCAACTGCCAAAGCATATGGAACATCATTCATTTGTACTCGCTCATCGAGAGTCCGGGGACACTGATTCTTGCACAGTACTGTGCCAGGTGACATTGGGAGTAGGCCCTTCTTGGCGTTCTCCATATTAAACCTTTTTAATACCTTGTCAATGTACGTGCTTTGGCTAAGATCTATCAGGCATTTTGATCCATCTCTATAGATTCTGATGCCCAATACGTATGCCGCTTCGTCTAAGTCCTTCATTGAAAAACTCTTCTTCAATGATTCTTTTATTTCGCTAAGAAAATTCACGTCATTTCCAATCAACAATATGTCATACACATATAAGATTAGAAATGCTTTTGCGCTCCCGCTAAACTTCTTGTAAACACAAGATTCTTCGTCATTCCTGATGAAGCCAAACTCTTTGACGACTTCATCAAAACGAATGTTCCAGCTCCTTGATGCTTGCTTCAGACCATAAATGGCCCTCTGAAGCTTGCATACCTTTCCAGCATCCTTAGGATCAACAAAACCTTCAGGCTGTATCATGTATACATCCTCTTTGAGGTTTTCATTTAGGAAAGCCGTTTTGACATCCATCTACCATATTTCGTAATCGAAATAAGCAACAATTGCTAGTAGTATCTACACAGACTTAAGCATAGCTACAGGTGAGAAAGTCTCATCGTAGTCTACTCCTTCAACTTGCGTGAACCCTTTCGTGACAAGTCTAGCTTTATGGATAGTAATGTTACCATCCACGTCCGTCTTTCTTTTGAAAATCCATTTACAACCAATGGGCTTTACGCTTTCTGGAAGTTGTACCAAGTTCCAAACTTGGTTTTCGTACATGGATTCCATTTTGGATTTCATGGCTTTATGCCATTTCCTTGAGCTGGGCCCTGCCATTGCTTCCTTGTAGTGCGCAGGTTCATCATCTTCAAGGATGAAGATTTTGTTATGAAACCACTCAGGTGGCTGGATAGCCCTACCTGATTTGTGCGGTTCAGTTACAAACTTGTCAGAAGTTTCTGCATCACATGAGACAACTTCCGGCTCGGTTGTAGGGATAATTTGTGGAATTTCTTCCGGTTCCTTAGCCATATCAATGGTTCCGAAGATTCACTAATCTCATCAAGTTATACTGTCCTCCCACTCAATTCTTTAGCGAGAAACTCTTTCTCAAGAAAGACTCCGTTTTTTAGCGACAAAGACTTTGCACTCGGAGGGTTGGTAGAAGGAATACCCAACTGTTTCTTTTGGATAACCTAGAAAGTAACATTTGTCTGATCTGGGGTCGAGTTTGCTTGGTTGTAAACGTGTTACATAAGCTTCACAACCCCAAATTTTGAGATGCGACAAACTGTGTATCGTCCCATGCCATAACTCATATGGTGTCGTCTTAACAGACTTAGACGGTGCTTTGTTTAATGTATAAGCGGCAGTAAGTAGTGCGTGACCCCAAAAAGATATCGGCAGAGCTGTAAGAGACATCATCGACCTTACCATGTCTAACAGGGTTCGGTGACAGCGCTCTGACACTCCATTTCGCTGTGGAGTTCCGGGAGGCGTAAGCTGTGAAACGATTCCACGGTCAATCAGATGTTGGCTAAACTCATGACTAAGATATTCGCCCCCGTGATCTGATAAATATCCGCGTCGATACAACAACGTATTGGTCCAGAATATGCTGGCCCCCTGGGCCTGCTTCAAGCTATAGCAGATGGGACTTAGCTACTTTTTAAAGAAGGTAGAAACTTAATCCTTTTGTTATGATGATTTTCTACCTCATTCTGAAATTCTTTGAACTTTTGAAAAGTTTCCGACTTATGCTTCATCAAGTAGATATATCCATACCTACTTAAATTGTCAGTAAAAGTCACAAAGTAGAAATACCCACCACGTGCGATTGTGCTCATTGGACTACATACATCACATGTGTTCAGGATGACCCCTGAACGGCGTCTTGGTCATTTTCCCCATTAGACAAGCCTCACATGTGTCAAATGATTCAAAATCAAAAGACAGTAAAACTCCATCTTTATGGAGCCTTTGCATGCGTTTCTTTCCGATGTGGCCAAGACGACAATGCCACATGAAAGTGGTGGTGGTATCAGCGTTCTTAAGGCGTTTAGCATTCACGTTAAAGACATTATTTCCACATTCAAGATTTAGTATGAAAATGCCCCCAACAATGGGTGCAAATCCATAAAACATATCCATACAATAAAGCGAACAACCATTGTTCTCAGACTTGTAGGAATACCCATCGTGTACTAAACATGATCCAGAGATAATGTTTCTACACAATGCCGGAACAAAATAACAGTTACTTAGTTCTAAGATAAATCCTGAAGGGAGACGTAGAGGAATAATGCCGACGGCTTGAGCGGCGATTCCAGCACCGTTCCCGACGCGCATCACGACTTCATTCTTTGCCAGCTTGCGCACCTTCTGATGCCCCTGTATCGAGTTGCAAATGTGAGCAACCGATCCGGTATCAAATACCCAAGACTTAGAATTTTCGCTAGCAAAACGTCAATGACATTAACATGTATAATAGTTATATCTTTCTTCTTATCTGCCAGGTACTTCTTGCAGTTCCTCTTCCAGTGTCCGGTGCCCTTGCAGTAGAAGCACTCAGTTTCAGTCTTGGCTCTGCCCTTAGAGTTGCTTTGGGAGCCGATCTTACTGACACCCTTGCCCTTCTTGGACTTGCCTTTCCTTCTGAAACTGGTGGTTTTATTCACAAGCAACACTTGCTTGTGATTTTTCCGCAGTCCTCCTTCCGCAGTTTTCAGCATGGCGAGCAACTCGTTTGGTGTCTTCTCCATCCCTTTCATGTTGTAGTTCATGATAAAACCGTCGTAAGACGGGGGGAGTGAAGCAAGCAACATGTCCACCGCGTGTTCTGGTGGAATTGGAAATTCCAGGGTTTTAAGCCTTTCAGCGTAGCCAATCAATTTGACCACGTGTTCGCCAACTGAACTTCCCTCAGCCATCTTGCACTCCATCATGGTCTTTGTTACATCGTAACATTCAGACCGTGCATTTTGCTTGTACATAGCATCCATTTCCCGGATCATATCTCGGGCATCATGGAAATCAAAATGTTTTTGAAGTTCTGGACTCATGCAAGCTAGCATGAGGCACTGCACTAAATTGCCGTCATCATCTTTAGTGGCCCAGACATTTCTCTCAACTTCCGAGGAACTTGCTGCCGGTTTAGCTGGAAGAGGTGTGTCAAGCACATACACTTTGTTAGCACTCCTGAGGAAAATCCTCAGGGTACGGACCCAGTCCGCATAGTTGTTTCCTGTTGCAGCTAACTTCTCTCTCTCTAACATCGGGCCTAAGCTGAACGGGGCGTTGCGAGCCATGTGATCTACAACGGTAAACACAAGTTTCACTTAGACTTTGTTCATAATTAATTTGCACTAGTGAATAAACAATTTTTATTCTAAGGTGCGCTCCCACTCAAATCAATATCTCTCATAATTGATTGTGAGTGATACAAGACCCGCATTTCAATTCAACGCCATTGATGTGGACATCACTGATGACGAGAATTTCAATCGGTAGGCAAACTTGTCGATCACATCTCTATGTGACTCTTGTTCATCTTTCGATGGGCGTGTTACGAGCTCAGGACTATCCTGCCTGAACGTCAAAGACAACCAAGTGATCTTGCTGCGAGGTCTGACCGTCACCCGCCTCATTCAGACGGTGCTACACTTAGGTGAACACTAACTACTTTGATATTTTTGAGTGAGAGATCACCCTAATAAAAGGGACTACCACACAATCAAAAGGGTGCATCATAAGGGATAAACATCTCAGGCAATTCATAATAGCATGATATGGTATAGCCCTTTCCGACGGAGAAGTCATTAATTTCTTCGTCTTCGGCATTTGCGTCGGTGTTCACTTTCGTGAAGATTGCCACCACCTTGTCGATGCACCAGATAATATTGCTATCTCTATAGCTAATAAATATAGTGCATTACAGAAGGTTAACACGTAGGACATTTAAAGTGACAATCATATGGGTCCAGCCATCATGCCGAATCATGACACGCAGGTCATGTTAATTAATTTTACATCATATAGTCATCTCATACATAATCAAATTAATATGAGAACTACTATACCACATCACATGCCATCCTGCAAAACCAAGTTAAACGCCTCTAATCGGTTTTTGCAAAATTTTATTTTACGTGGCTTCTAAGGTTTTTACTAAAACCGCAGCTACCAACGTTTATCATCAAGTATGATTATTTAAGTTGCTAGATTAACTTTGCGGGGCGTATGAAACGGGAGATAATAAAATATCGAGCCCCATACTGAACTTCGTCATACGCAAGAACCCCGTGCAGATCATATTTGCATTGCCCTTTAGTCTGCGAAACATACATCTTTCTTTAACTATGGTAGAACCTAAAGACACTGAAGCACTTCGTTGATCTGTCAACTAGCATACTATGGAGCAACATAGAAGGATCGTGGATTGCCAGAACTTTGTAAGATTCTACCATGCCGTCAAGATCAGGACTACGCAAATTCAAGGGAAGCAACAAGAACATCGGGTAATAGATTTCATCTGCAACCCGCATAAATAATTTTCAGCAATAGATCTCATCTACTACAAAATTATATTATGCAATACCCATACATCTCCTGTCTTCTAGATCAAAACCTGCATCTACACATAGCACGGCTCATGATGCCACTGTAGGGGAACGCAGCAGAAAACAAAAAAAATTGGTACTGCAAGCACGCCCAGGATCACTATGAAGATGCATACAAGGTTTTGATCTGATCATTACCGACTCATAGCACAACGGAAGTAGAGTCGATGAAGATCGGCGGTGCAGATCACCGCAGCTAGGATTTACAACCTCCCAACCACGAGGATATTCTCCCTCGTCTGCTCCTCGAACAGTCGCTCGGAAAGCTCTTCGGGAGGCGGTCAGACAGTCCCTCAGACGATGTCTCGGACAGCCCTTTGGGAGGACCCTCAAACTCGGACGGTATCTTGGACAGCCCTTCGGGAGGACCCTCAAACAGCCCCTCGGGCAAAAGATCGAACCTATGACCTCTCTATGGGGTTGCACACATACGATGTCAACTATCCGGCAGGGCTTCGCCGTCCAGAACTAGTTCCTACCGGAACCCAGACAACCTTTCGGCTCTACGAAACTATTTCGTGGGAGGGAGAGAGAAAGCCAGATCATGCATGGCATTTGTGTGAGAGTTGGAGTGAGTGTGGAGAGCCCCTCTCCACCTCTATTTATAGGGAAAGGCAAGGGGTAGGGTGACACTTGGAAACACTACTAGGAAATACCTTATAGGTAGAGGATTAACAGTAGCGCGGGGATAATGGGCGGCGGTACTGTTATTTAGCAGTAGCGCGGGCTTAGCACACGCGCTGCAGTTGGAGATTAGTAGTAGCATGGGCATGCCAAACAGGCTCTACTACTATGAGGGCCCCGCCGTCCCCTCACGGGCTGGCCATAGCAGTAGCGCGGATCTCGGCCCAGCGCTACTGCTAAACCCATTAGCAGTAGCGCCGGCCCACGGCCCGTGCTGCTACTATGGCCAGCCCGGGCCCAGCTGCCCTTCCCCACATAGCAGCAGCGCTGGGCTTGAACATGCGCTACAGATAACTGAGTTAGCAGTAGCACCGGGACGTGCCCGCGCTGCTGCTAATCCAACCTTATCATCCCCGTCCCGCCCGTACCTCACTCTCCCTGTCTCACTCTCTCACCGTCGCGGCCGTCCTCCTCCTACCGTCGCCACCATCGCCGCATTGCCGCCGTCGTCGCCGCCATCCCCTGGCCTCAGTAAGCCTCCTCCTCCCTGCTCCTGCCTCTTCCCTCCTCCACCCCCTCCTCCTCCCTCCTCTCTCCTCCTCCCTCCCCCTGCTCCTCCCTCCTCAAACCGCCCCTCCTCCTCCCTCCTCCCTTCCCCCTGCTCCTCCCTCCTCTAGCCGCTCCTCCTCCCTCCCCCTCCTCCATCCACACAGCCCCTCCCCCCCTCCTCCATGCACAGCCCCTCCTACACTTTGATTAGTTGATATGTATTACTTTGATTTAGTTAATAGTTTTTAGGGTTTAGAGTGAATTAGAAAAAAAATAGACATAGTTGATAGATTTAGTCATTTTGATTAGTTGATATGTAACACTTTGATATAGTTAATATTTTTTAGGGTTTAGAGTGAATTAGTAAAAATTTAGACATAGTTAATATATTTAGTTGATACGTAACACGTTGATTTAGTTTGCTTCTAGGGTTTAGTTGATAGCTTATAGGGTTTCACTAAGTCCTAAAATCAGCATAATAATCTTTTTGTTTATATTTTGTTTTCACAGAAATCAAGTATTTGCCCCTGCATCATCCCCGCCGTCGTCCCCGTCATCGACCCCCTCCGACCTCGAGGTGAGACCAACCAAATCCCCATGTCGTTGATGTCGATGATGATGTGTTGTGAATGTCAATGATGAACATGCATAGAGGTCCTGTTATATGCTAGTTTTCATAGTGATTTTTATAGATGTAGTAGTAGTAGTAGATGAGTAGCTGTGACAATGCGAAGCTAGTTTTTTTTTGAAATGATAATTGATTCGGATAGCATTTCAAGTTTAAACTTTTCTGTATAAAAAAGAACTTGACTCTGTTCATGCTTAAAAAAGAACATGTGTATGTGTATGGACATGTCGATCTTGAGCTGCTGTGTATATGGTGCCAAAGATGGCCACATTTGACTCTTTGTATCGCAGGGAAAATCCGAGTGGCCTATGTTTTGCCGGAGTGTTGATTCATTTCCGTTCCGGCAAATTTCAGGCGCTCGATATGTCCTATTTTAGCGATGGTCATGCCGGATTTTCTCGTGAATTTTAGCATGACTTGTGCTAGAATATATAGGAAATATCGAGTGCCCTGGATTTGCCGGAAAGAGAATTAAATGACATTTCGGGTTGACTTTAAGTCTGTCGGGGCTCCATACATGATAGTCAAAAAATCAGTGAGGGAGAGTGTCCACCATATATGAGAGAAGAAGAATGCTGACTGTTGTCGTGGGGGTCGTTTCTCCTTCTTCTCCTTGTGCTTTGTTATGCACTAGGGGAAGGAGGAGTAGCGACCATCACCGACGGTTGAAAATGTCAGAGAGGGAGTGCCCACCATATACACCACGTGAGATGAGAGTTTTCAAGGAAAGACTCGATAGACCGACAGTCAACCCGTAATGAATAATAAGGATCTGTGTGTTGAGTTCCTGTTAGTTGCCGTCGATTTATAATTTTTCAATTTTGAACACAGGAAATGACCGACGATGATAGGATCCCGGAGTGCGTCTATTGCTACGATGACCAAGGTTTGTGCGACAGGGAGCCTCACCTGCAAAATGGTAGGTTCTTCACCGTGAAGCTGGAAGAGACATTCGATGTTTGTACGGTATGCAACGACAAGTATTTCATCGTAATTAATCATGACATGTGATTCTTTGCTTCAACGTGTAATTTCTGGGTTTTTTTTCAATTCGACTAGTACATCCCGTGCCATGCAAGACCATATGTCTTGCAGAAGCTCGGTTTCCAAGACCTTGATAGTATGGAGACGAGGAGGGCTCACCTCAGGACTAAACACGGTTATGCTTTTTGGGTTAAGCTCTACAATGCGCTTAATCACTCACATTTCGGCTGCTCTAATTGGGAAGCTTTCTGCAAGGCCTATGGATTTGAGGAGAATATGCAAATAACTTTTGATATTCGTCCCGAAGATGAAGATATTGAAGATAATATCGACATTTGGGTCGATGTGGATATGCCTCCTGTTTTGCCTAAATGTGAGTTTGTCAAACTAATTTGTTAAGTAATTTATATTTTTTATTTAAAAATATTTGGTGTTCATCGCTACTAAACTTGTTTATTTATAATTATCAGCTTATTTCTTATCCTCCCTCCTCCCTCCCCCCAGCGCCTCCCTCCTCTAGCCGCCCCTCCTCCCTCCCCCTCCTCCATCCACACAACCCCTCCTCCCCCTCCTCCATGCACAGCCCCTCCTACATTTTGATTAGTTGATATGTATTACTTTGATTTAGTTAATAGTTTTTAGGGTTTAGAGTGAATTAGAAAAAATTTAGACATAGTTGATAGATTTAGTCACTTTGATATAGTTAATATTTTTTAGGGTTTAGAGTGAATTAGTAAAAATTTAGACATAGTTAATATATTTAGTTGATATGTAACACGTTGATTTAGTTTGCTTCTAGGGTTTAGTTGATAGCTTATAGGGTTTCACCTAGTCCTAAAATCAGCATAATAATCTTTTTGTTTATATTTTGTTTTCACAAAAATCAAGTATTTGCACCTGCATCGTCCCCGCTGTCGTCCCCGTCATCGACCCCCTCCGACCTCGAGGTGAGACTAACCAAATCCCCATGTCGTTGATGTCGATGATGATGTGTCGTGAATGTCAATGATGAACATGCATAGAGGTCCTGTTATATGCTAGTTTTCATAGATGTTTTTATAGATGTAGTAGTAGTAGATGAGTAGCTGTGACAATGCGAAGCTAGTTTTTTTTTTGAAATGATAATTGATTCGGATAGCATTTCAAGTTTAAACTTTTCTGCATAAAAAAGAACTTGACTCTGTTCATGCTTAAAAAAGAACATGTGTATGTGTATGGACATGTCGATCTTGAGCTGCTGTGTATATGGTGCCAAAGATGGCCACATTTGACTCTTTGTATCACAGGGAAAATCCGAGTGGCCTATGTTTTGCCGGAGTGTTGATTCATTTCCGTTCCGGCAAATTTCAGGCGCTCGATATGTCCTATTTTAGCGATGGTCATACCGGATTTTCTCGTGAATTTTAGCATGACTTGTGCTAGAATATATAGGAAATATCGAGTGCCCTGGATTTGCCGGAAAGAGAATTAAATGACATTTCAGGTTGACTTTAAGTCTGTCGGGGCTCCATACATGACAGTCAAAAATTCAGTGAGGGAGAGTGTCCACCATATATGAGAGAAGAAGAATGCCGACTGTTGTCGTGGGGGTCGTTTCTCCTTCTTCTCCTTGTGCTCTCTTATGCACTAGGGGAAGGAGGAGTAGCAACCATAACCGACGGTTGAAAATGTCAGAGAGGGAGTGCCCACCATATACACCACGTGAGATGAGAGTTTTCAAGGAAAGACTCGATAGACCGACAGTCAACCCGTAATGAAAAATAATGATCTGTGTGTTGAGTTCCTATTAGTTGCCGTCGATTTATAATCTTTGAATTTTGAACACAGGAAATGTCCGACGATGATAGGATCCCGGAGTGCGACTATTGCTGCGATGACCGAGGTTTGTGCAACAGGGAGCCTCACCTGCAAAATGGTAGGTTCTTCACCGTGAAGCTGGAAGAGACATTCGATGTTTGTACGGTATGCAACGACAAGTATTTCATCGTAATTAATCATGACTTGTGATTCTTTGCTTCAACGTGTAATTTCTGTTTTTTTTCAATTCGACTAGTACATCCCGTGCCATGCAAGACCATATGTCTTGCAGAAGCTCGGTTTCCAAGACCTTGAGAGTATGGAGACGAGGAGGGCTCACCTCAGGACTAAACACGGTTATGCTTTTCGGGTTAAGCTCTACAATGCGCTTAATCACTCACATTTCGGCTGCTCTAATTGGGAAGCTTTCTGCAAGGCCTATGGATTTGAGGAGAATATGCAAATAACTTTTGATATTCGTCCCGAAGATGAAGATATTGAAGATAATATTGACATTTGGGTCGATGTGGATATGCCTCCTGTTTTGCCTAAATGTGAGTTTGTCAAACTAATTTGTTAAGTAATTTATATTTTTTATTTAAAAATATTTGGTGTTCATCGCTACTAAACTTGTTTATTTATAATTATCAGCTTATTTCTTATCCTCCCTCCTCCCTCCCCCCTACGCCTCCCTCCTCTAGCCGCCCCTCCTCCCTCCCCCTCCTCCATCCACACAGCCCCTCCTCCCCCCTCCTCCATGCACAGCCCCTCCTACATTTTGATTAGTTGATATGTATTACTTTGATTTAGTTCATAGTTTTTAGGGTTTAGAGTGAATTAGAAAAAAATTTAGACATAGTTGATAGATTTAGTCATTTTGATTAGTTGATATGTAACACTTTGATATAGTTAATATTTTTTAGGGTTTAGAGTGAATTAGTAAAAATTTAGACATAGTTAATATATTTAGTTGATATGTAACACGTTGATTTAGTTTGCTTCTAGGGTTTAGTTGATAGCTTATAGGGTTTCACTAAGTCCTAAAATCAGCATAATAATCTTTTTGTTTATATTTTGTTTTCACAGAAATCAAGTATTTGCCCCTGCATCGTCCCCGCCGTCGTCCCCGTCATTGACCCCCTCTGACCTCGAGGTGAGACCAACCAAATCCCCATGTCATTGATGTCGATGATGATGTGTTGTGAATGTCAATGATGAACATGCATAGAGGTCCTGTTATATGCTAGTTTTCATAGATGTTTTTATAGATGTAGTAGTAGTAGATGAGTAGCTGTGACAATGCGAAGCTAGTTTTTTTTTTGAAATAATAATTGATTCGGGTAGCATTTCAAGTTGAAACTTTTCTGTATAAAAAAGAACTTGACTCTGTTCATTCTTAAAAAATAACATGTGTATGTGTATGGACATGTCGATCTTGAGCTGCTGTGTATATGGTGCCAAAGCTGGCCACATTTGACTCTTTGTATCGCAGGGAAAATCCGAGTGTCCTATGTTTTGCCAGAGTGTTGATTCATTTCCGTTCCGGCAAATTTCAGGCGCTCGATATGTCCTATTTTAGCGATGGTCATGCCGGATTTTTCCGTGAATTTTAGCTTGACTTGTGCTAGAATATATAGGAAATATCGAGTGCCCTGGATTTGCAGGAAAGAGAATTAAATGACATTTCGGGTTGACTTTAAGTTTGTCGGGGCTCCATACATGACAGTCAAAAAATCAGTGAGGGAGAGTGTCCACCATATATGAGAGAAGAAGAATGCCGACTATTGTCATGGGGGTCATTTCTCCTTCTTCTCCTTGTTCTCTGTTATGCACTAGGGGAATGAGGAGTAGCGACCATCACCAATGGTCGAAAATGTCAGAGAGGGAGTGCCCACCATATACACCACGTGAGATGAGAGTTTTCAAGGAAAGACTCGACAGACCGACAGTCAACCCGTGATGAATAATAATGATCTGTGTGTTGAGTTCCTGTTAGTTGCCGTCGATTTATAATCTTTGAATTTTGAACACAGGAAATGTCCGACGATGATAGGATCCCGGAGTGTGACTACTGCTGCGATGACCGGGGTTTGTGCGATAGGGAGCCTCACCTGCAAAATGGTAGGTTCTTCACTGTGAAGCTGGAAGAGACCTTCGATGTTTGTACGGTACGCAACGACAAGTATTTCATCATAATTAATCATGACTTGTGATTATTTGCTTCAACGTGTAATTTCCGATTGTTTTTCAATTCGACTTGTACATCCCGTGCCATGCAAGACCGTATGTCTTGCAGAAGCTCGGTTTCCAAGACCTTGAGAGTATGGAGACGAGGAGGGCTCACCTCGGGACTAAACACGGTTATGCTTTTCGGGTTAAGCTCTACAATGCGTTTAATCACTCACATTTCGACTGCTCTAATTGGGAAGCTTTCTGCAAGGCCTATGGATTTGAGGAGAATATGCAAATAACTTTTGATATTCGTCCCGAGGATGAAGATATTGAAGATAATATCGACATTTGGGTCGATGTGTATATGCCTCCTGTTTTGCCTAAATGTGAGTTTGTCAAACTAATTTGTTAAGTAATTTATATTTTTTATTTAAAAACATTTGGTGTTCATCGCTACTAAACTTGTTTATTTATAATTATCAGCTTATTTCTTATCTTCAAAAAATACTCGGAAAGCGATGGACATGATGTACTACAGTTATGGCTCCGAGCTTAATTGTGAGGAGAAAGGATATATTGTCCAATTTATAGATGATGTTGAGACTTTTAAGACCAATCAGTTTATCAGCCCAAATTATACTGGATACGTGCCACTAGTCCATCAGTTGCTTGATGGTAACCTCATTGCCAAAAACTTGGTATGATTTTTTTAATGATAGTAACTTCGTTGCATACATTCTTCTTAAGTAAACTACATTGCTAACTATATATGTTACTATATTGTTCAACAGAAGCTCCCTAGCGAGGTTGTGCCTCACATGATGCTTACCGAAGGGAGTATGTACATGGTTAGCTTACGACCATTTCCACCGACGGCTTACCAAAGTGCATACTCTATTTCTTTGAAAGATGGAAGGCTCAATATCAAAGAATGGAGCAAAGTAATGAAGGCACGCACGCAACCGATTGGAGACAACATGCATGTGCGCAAGCCAGATGTTGGCGACAGGTGGATCTCCATTCTCCATTTTGGAGATGGACCGGTTTACCTGTTTTATGCTATTTTACCTAGGAGAGAGGACTAGGTCCTAGGTAGTAAGAACAATTAGCTAGTGTTGATTATGACTATGATGATGATTAGTTATTATGATGATGATGAGTTATGTGCTACAATGTTTTAGCTAGAATGATGAGTTGTTATATGACTCATAGATGATGATCATGAGGAGTTGTTATGATGATGAGTTTTTATGACTATATATGATGATGATGATGAGTTATATATTATGATGATGATGATGATGAGTTGTTATTATGATCATGATGAGTTGTCACTTTGGATCCATCCACTTGAATCTAATCCGCGTTTCTTTCACCCAATGATATAATAACTCATCATGATCATAAAATCATATGATGAGACTACTTTATAAAACCTGTACAAATACAGCACAAATACGTAGAAGAAAATAAAAATACAGGAAATTGTAGCAGTAGCGCTGGTTATACCCACGCTACTGCTAGGTAGGATAGCAGTAGCGTAGGTTGGGAACACGCTACTGCTAAAGTTTAGCTGTAGCGGTGGCTCAACACGCGCTACTGCTAAAGTTTAGCTGTAGCGCTGTAGCAGTAGTGCCTGTACCCGCGCTACTGCTAGGCCACAAACCCGCGCTACTGCTAGGGTTTTCCCTAGTAGTGAAATCCCAAAATGCCCATGCTTTATGTCCCACATAAAGGGCAAAGTGGGGAGGCAAGTGGAGCTCCATGGAGGAGCTCCCCTTGGTTGGCCACCCCCTTGACCCCCCCCTCAAAAGGGGTTCCCCCTTCTCCAAGCCATCCCCTAGATCTTTTGGGAAAAGCCCAAAAAAGTGGCTTTCCAAAAAGCAACCAAACAGTGTTTCTACTATTCATGAAAATATTTTTATGCGGCCGTTAAATCTGAAAATATTTCTGTAGGTCCAGAACATTTCCAGTACCCCCTAAAATAATTCTGGAAGCGTTCCAAAACATTTCCGGATTAATGATTTTCAACTCCAAAATATTTCCTGTAACTCTGAAACATTTCCGGTTTTCTCTTCGAAACTTTTCCGTTGTCTCCGAAACCTTTCCGGTGACTTTCTCTCAGATTCGCTGTCTAGTATTCAACAGATAGATGACCCTTAAGCGTGTGACCCTGTAGGTTCGGTGAAGTATAGACATGACCAGAACACTTTCCGACCAATGATCAATAGCGGAACCGTGGACATCCAGATTGATCCCTATACCCACACGAATGAATATCCGAGTGAACCTGTAGTTGCCGTGTGCTATTCCTGTTGCTTTGCGATATGTTACAAACACCCGAGGTGAAACTTATCGGCATCCCCGTGGATCAACAACTTGTCCACTATGCCAGTTACCTCGTTACCGGTTTTGTTCTCTTTTCTCGTTTCCGCGTTCCGGCATCCCTGTGATCAAATCACATTGTGTCTGGCCAGACGATGATGGATACCGTAAGAACGAGAGGGCCCTAAGAATATCTCTCCATCGTCGGATGAGCAAATCCCAATCTTGAGCTATCAAGTTCCTTGTCATACTTTTCCGTGAACCCGTAAGCCGCCGTAATAGCCACCCTGTTACAGATGACGTTTAACAAACCCTAGAGTTCACGAAGCAAGCACGAAGGAACTCGATACTCTCATGGTCTAAGGAATTATGCAAACGTTAACTTTCTTTGCGTTATTTACCATTTACTTGTGACGAATGTATCTCATAGCATAACATCAATTCGAGTCGATTCAACACAAGTGTTCTTCTAACATTGTGCCCTCAAAATTGCCGGCATAGTCATGCCCATGATCAGGAAAATAGGATCATCATGCAATATTTGAGCCAGTCTTAGAGGCATGACTAGGAATACATTTTACCGTTTATTATACCACACATGCACACGAGTTTCCCTCCGAGCCTCGAGGTTATTGTAGACTCGAGAATCATTGCAGTTATAGCATGGAACATAAACATCAATTACAAACTTGGAGATACAAAATAACTATTATTATTGCCTCTAGGGCATATCTCCTACACGTAGTCCATGGGAACGTCTCCTTTCACTGAACAAACATCGCCGAAAAATCTGAAATAAATCCAGAAAAATGCGAGCACCAACATCAAGTCTAGAACTTGAAGTCCTAAACCATGGTGGGCTGATTCCACCATGAGGAATCTAACCACATCTGAGCTACGCTCATTTTGCAATGGACTCACCTTTTAGTTCACACTAAGTGATAGTATGCAATGTCACAACACGTTTTGGTGGGAGTACAATGATGCACCATGGCTATATGTCACGTGCTTGCATAATATTTCAGTTGTTCGTTAGACATAACAGTTAAAGCGCTTGACTTTTCTGAAGTTTTAGTATTTTTTGTTCAATACTGTCCCAGTTACTTTCCTGAAGTTCATTTTTAAATTTGTAGTTGTATATATAGTTTAGTTTTGTATTTTTTTTCTAAATGGCACCTCCTTTTTGAATATTTTGCATTTTTTGGGTTAAACCTTTGTATGCAATTGTATTTTTGCAATTGCACTTTAAAGAAGGAAAAATATGGTGGGGCATTTTTAAGCAATGCTTCTCTTTGTATTTAGGACAGTATACCTGGGCACCTTTCCAGCCCTCTCACATTACTAGTGATATTGACCGTCGGATCGCGAGTTTAGAGTGTTCCTGGCTGTCTGATCATCATTAGGAGCTAAGTTGGACCACCTGTCATAGAACCTTCAACCTCACGAAGCCCATGAGCACCTCCCGTCTCTCTCATCCCCTTTCCCCTCCACGGGGGCTATATCTTGTCTACCCCGAGACGGAACTCCGTCTTGCGGTAGGAGATCGCCAGTTGGGCCGGTTCAGTCCGGTCTTAGAAGCTTTTGTGCGGGTTTCTTTTTCTTTCTTTTTGTTCTGTGTGTTTTTTGTGTTGGTTTTTATTCATCTTTTGATTTTTGTGTTTCTTTACCGGTTTTCTTCAGGGGTTTTCTTTTTTTCTTTTCCTTTTTGTTCCTTTTTTCCTTTTTCCTTTCAGTACATGTCTACATTTTCTAATACATCTTCTACCTTTTTGTATATGTCTGAAACATATTTTTGATACACGTTGAGCCTTTGTCAAATACATGATGAACATTTGTTGAAATAGAAGTTTTGAACATTTTTTTCGAATACGTGTTAAAACATTATTTTCAAATACACGTTGAACATGTTTTGAATGATACAAAAAAACATTTTTTTAACTATGCAAACTTTTTTACATTGTTAGAACATTTATTTTGTAATTTCATAAACAAATTTTTGAAATGCGTGAATATTTTTTCTAATGTCATGTACATTTTTTTGAATGGTAC
The DNA here is from genome assembly GCA_039707655.1 of Elymus sibiricus. Lineage (NCBI taxonomy): Eukaryota > Viridiplantae > Streptophyta > Magnoliopsida > Poales > Poaceae > Elymus > Elymus sibiricus. The sequence continues at coordinate 354,240,334 of CM077664.1, forward strand.
AATTTTTTAGAATTACGTATGCATTTGAAAAATGAAACTTTTTAAATATGCATTGAAAATTTCTTTGAATGAAATGAAGCAATTTTTAAACTACATGAACTTGTGTTTACATTGTACAAATATTTCAAAAATATCACGAACATAATCTTGAAATATGTGAACATTTTTTTAAAAAGACAAAACTTTTTTTGAAACGTACAGAACATTTTTTTGAAACGTACAGAACATTCCATCCGAGTGCACTCCTATGGATATTCGGTATTTCACTCAGCTTTGAGCTTAGAACTCTTGTAGGCCGATGAGATGTAATTTTTTTTATTTTATCTGTACGTCCAGGTTGGAATGAAAACAAAGCGAAAACGGACGAAATCGGTTGCTATCAAAACAAATTTATACACGGAAACAAATACAGAAACCCTGAAAATGAATATTAATACAGATACTACCGGACACGAACACGGAGCAAATACGGAGCGGACACACAGAAGCGGGTGTTGCTCGGAACTTAAAAACCCTTGAACCATGGAGAAAAACACAAGCAAACCAACAAACTTAATCAATTGTTAACATGGCCACAAAAAGATATTATTAGGTTAGGGACTTAGCATAGTGTTGTAGTAGTACATGGAATTTTTTTGAGAATTAGTAATACTCGGCTTTTGTGTATAGGATCTAGTTCCATACATGCGTGGTAGTAGAAGTTGGGCCCCACATGGGCCATTTTGCTCACTGTAGCATTGTGTGTTGTTTGTTGGTTGAGCTAAGAAGCAACCATAGGGGCATAGTAAAAACGGAAATTTCTTTTTCACGGAAACGGAAAGTTCCATTCTCATGTCTGTTTCGACTGGTGTTATAAGTTTTCTCCCAGTTATTATTTTCTCTTAATACTTTTAATATTTCCATTCTTTCTTATTTTAAATTCCTGAATATTTTTTGAAGTTGCAAAGATTTTCTCAGATTGATGAATATTTTTCAAACTCATACACATTTTTTCAAATTCACAAACATCTTTAATTCAGAATTTCTTTCAATTAGCATAGTTTTTTTAAAATTTCGAGAATACTTTTCAGAATTCACGAACATTTTTTCAAATCCGGGAACATATTTGGAATTCATGATTTTTTTTGAAATTCAGGGAAAAAAGCTAAATTCTTAACAAAAACACAAACTTTTTTGAAATTCAAATTTTTTAGTTAGGAATTTTTTTAAAATTAAAGATTTTTAGTTCACAAACATTTTTAGAAACTTTTGAAAATTTTCCAAATTCGTGAACATTTGGTAAAATTCACAAACTTCTAATGCTCTTAAATATCTTTTTAATGTATTTTAATAGTAACCTTTCAAAATAACAAAATCCAGCCTAAAAAAGCCGTTGGCAAAACGCTAGTAGATTGTTTCTTTCGATAGTCCGGACCGGAGCCGAGTCTGACCCGAGGCGGCTACTGGACGTATATACACTAGCGATGGCTGTCGAGAAGATGTAGTTCTCCATGCCGATGGGCACCTGCTATGAGGGTTTCCCATTCACCACGACCCAAGTGGAGAAGGAGGAAGAGCCGGAGGCGTTGACCGTCAAGCCCAAGGTGAAGTAGGCCAAGGCGGAGGAGCCTTCATTTGTCGTCATGGCGGTGTGTGGCTCCAAGACCAAGGCGTCGGACGATCCATCATTCATGGTGGTGGTGGGACGGAGGGCGCCGGTATGGCAGAGCTGGACGAGGTGGAGTACTTGTCGGACGAGGAGTTCGACTCGGATGAACACCCGGAGGTGAGCTACGCCAAGATCTTTGAGAGGTTTGAGTGGCGCACACGGGAGATGCTTGATGTCCTGCCCTGGCTCACATTTGAGTCCGATGCCTCCATCCTGAAAAGGCAGGAGGACCACAAGAGGGAGCAGGAGCTCAAGAGGCAGCAGGAGGAGGTTTCTGTGGTGGTCTGAGAAGTAGAGAGACGAAGGAGGTCACCAATGCTATCTATCTACTCCCTCCGTCCCGAATTACTTGTCGCTAGAAATGGATAGAAATAGATGTACCTATAACTAAAAATACGTCTAGATATATCCATTTCTGTGACAAGTAATTCGGGATGGAGGGAGTATATTTTTAGTTGATCCCATCCACATATATGCATGGTCAACGATGAGATTATCAAGTTAGCCACCGATGAACCAATGGCAATTTATCTTATGTTATCTACTGGTGTTGTTATCTTTTGACTCAAGTATGTTATTGTGATATGTGAGTGTTTCTCATGTGATGTGATTGTTTCTGAGCTGCCCTGTGCATACTGGTTGGATTGTTTCAACCACAATCAGGGGCGGAGACAGGCCTATGGCAAGTAGGGCTATAGCCCTAGGCCTAGGAACAATGTCCCTTGTGATTTCTTCTTAGAAAGTACAAAAAAATCATCAAAGTGCATCATTCAAGGTACTTAGCCCTAGGCGTAATCCTATGCTAGCTCCGTCTCTGACCACAATGTCGCCATGACTTTCTCATTCACGCACTTGCATATGTGGTGGTGACATCTTTGGGTCATTTAATGTTTGTTTATGTGGTGTTCAATGTTTTTTGGCTGCATAATCAGGATTGATCTGTGAGGCTATGGTGATTCTAGCATTTGAAATTTATTTTGGACCTTTAGCCATCTTATATGTTGTACTGGTGCATGTCTGAGCCAAAATTTCCCTTGCAGATCTTGGTCTCAAACCTCACCTTTATTTCCGTAGGTTCCTTCTTCACCACGGGTTGCTTATCTATCTAGGGTTAATCGGTTTTCAGGCAGTTATTCAATGTCGTTGGCATCATGTGTTTGAACATTTAGCTTGCTTTTGCTGCTTGTACCATTGCCTACATCGTCCACTTAACCATCCAATACTTATTCTTGTTATCGGCAGTATTCTAGTAGAATGCACTACGATCTTTGTCAAAACAAGCATCGTTATACTCTTAAAAAGGCAGTAAAACCCTATGATGATAGTGGGTAGGCTAGAAAGACCAGAAAGCCTGCCCCCCGATATCGGTACTAAAATCGGCTGATCTCGGGTAGGGGGTCCCGAGCTGTGGATCTGGGATCAATGGGTAACAGGAGACAACGGAGACGATGTTTACCCAGGTTCGGGCCCTCTCGAAGAGGTAAAACCCTACGTCCTGCTTTGATTATATTGATGTGATGGAGTATCAAGTACAAGATGATCTACCTCGAGATCGTATGATTGTGTTCTAAACCCTAAGGCTTGTTGTTGTGCCTCTACGGACTAAAACCCCTCGGTTTATATAGGCACCGGGGGTACCTAGGTTTACACATATGGTCGGTGCCAGCTAGGGATAAACATGCCGACTATTAGAACTATCCTTGAAGTATACGCCAAGTCTTCGGTGGTTTCCATCTTGCTCACGACGAGGTTCACATCTTCGGCTACCCTCCAGGCGCTGGCTGGCGGGCCTCCAGTTCGGCCCATAGACAATAGGCCGTATGGGTTAGCACCCCCTAGTCCGTGACACCCTCAGTAGCCCCTGAACTAGTCTCCAACGCCGAGGACTGCCGTCCTTTCTTCAGACATGTTACTCGCGCTTGAAGTCTTCGGCTTGGTAGGCAAGTTCTTCCACCGCTGGCTCATATTCAGATCCGAGGTCTTCAGTCAAGGCAACTTTTCGGGCTCTTCCTTTACGGCAGAACCCTGCCGACCATATGCTTTTTAAGAGTCATACTTCGGCATCCGAAGTCTCGAGATCGCTTAGCCTCAAAGGCTTACCCCATATGTATGAACAGTGATTTTTATCTGACAACTTTTACCGAAGCGTCACCGCCTATAAGGCTAATTGAGCCAGTTATTGCGAATCGAATCGCAGCCCGAGGCAGCTTTCTCATTGGCACGTCCTATCAATGCAGAGATTGTGCTACGTTTTCAAGGGATATCATCAACGAATTGTTTCAACTGATGTGCCCCTAACGACACAAATGGTTGGAAAGTGGCGATTCGCACGGCACAGTAAGGGGACTCTTGGTCTTTTACTGTCCTATAAAAGCAAAGGGTGGTAACTTATTCCCCCCCCCCCACGCTTCCATCTACTGCGCCATTGCTTACAGCCTCCAGAGCTCTAGCGCCCCAGATCTGTTCCTATGCCTCCAAGCTCTCCCTACACTCGCATTTTTCACCGGCGATGGCCGATGCTGAGCTGAAGGGCAAGTGGGTGTCCTCCAATGTCACGGAGGGCACCATCAAGGAGCTCCGGGACGTGGGTTACATACCCGCCGGAGCCAACTGCCGGGTTCCAAAACTCGGCCGTCCCATCCCTGCTCCCAAACAGGGGGAGAGGGTGGTCTTCGTTCCCCACCTCATCCGAGGTCTGGGATTTCCCCTTCACCCTTTTGTGAGGGGATTAATGTTCTTCTATGGGCTAGATTTCCACCATCTAGCCACGAATTCCATTCTTCACATTGCTGCTTTCATCACCATCTGCGAAGCATTCCTCCGTGTCGAGCCGCACTTTGGCCTATGGCTGAAGAAATTCAGCATCAAGCCGAAGAGCAGCGACAACCAACTTGCCGACTGCGGCGGGGCCATGGTGAGCAAGCTCCCAAAGGTGTCCTGGCCAGAGGGCACCTTTGTGGAGACCATCAAAGTGTGGTAGCGGGAGTGGTTCTATATCACCGAGCTAGCCACCGAAGGCCAGATGGAGATCCCCGCCTTCACAGCCAAGCCCCCGAAGAGGCTAGCCTCTTGGACGAAGAAGGGCCCCGACAGGGGTAACCCAGGCGAGGTACATGCACTCCAAAAGAGGCTTAAATCAATGATTGGGAAAGGCATCAAGGTGGTGGATGTGATTCAGGCCATGCTCCAGCGCCGCAACCTTCCCCTCCAGCTCCGGGCCAATCCGATGTGGCTCTACAAGCCTAAAGATGAGGTGACGGTGCGGAACTTCTTCCGCACCAACGTCGATGGTATGTGAACAACGCTCTTCAAGCCGTCCAAGAACAAGTTCCCCAAGAAGGGGGAAGACTGCGGCCTTGATGCCGAGAATGGTCCATCTGAGGTAAAAACAGTTTATCTATGCTGTTATCCCTTCAATATCTTCCAAATAATCATGCTCACCCTCCCATAATCAGAACTGGTGCAACAAGCCAGAAAAGATGAAGTGCCTGGCGCCATTGCCCGAAGAGGCCCGGGCTCCCCAGCTTGAAGCTCTGCTGGCCGAGGAACCATACGTAGTCCCGGTCAAGGAGAAGAAAAAGCCAAAGAAGAAGAGGGAGGGTCTACGCATCCGAGGTCCTTCGGATGCCAAGTCCGAGGACACCCATGCTTCTTTTGTCCACGAGGAGGAAGAGGAGAAAGAGGAGGAGAGGGAGGACGAGGGGGAGGAGGAGGCATCTTCCCCTAAGAGGAAGAGGGCGGCGCCCGAGGACGTCGAGGAAGATGACCCTCCTCGGGTCCGCAGAAGGCTTCGGAAAGCCTCCGCAGACCAGCCCGGCCAACCATCTGCCCCTGCCAAGGTCGTGCTCCCCGAGTCCTCCGAGGACGTGCTGCCTCCGCAGCGCAGAGAGAAGCCGCCGCCGAAGAGGTACTCCATTGAGTATGTTGTATATGACATGGTTTTATCAACATATTCTTGACTTTTGGCGCACTATCTGCCCTCACAGTCCGCATTGCGTCTTCCTCGGCGACAGAGAGTCAGAGAACGAATTCCCTCCGTCCGAAATGGTCAAGAGTGGAACAGGCGTGCGTGCATCTCCCTCCCCTGCTCACGATGAGCTGGCAGAGGTGTCATCAAACCTTGGTCGCCGAGGACCAAGGGGAGAAAATCCCTTTGGTTAAAGAAGGAGAGGGGCTCGGTGGGCTCGGTTTCCCTGAGTCCTCGGCCCCGACCGCCCCGGAGCCACCACGGGAGCCGGAGACTACTATCCGCCTCGATGGGGGGAGGAGCCGAGGTAGTGCCGCCATCCCCACCTGCTCTAGGACAGGTCCACATGGTGTGGCAAGAGGAGATGGAGGTGGCTATGACGAGCTCCTCCAACGTTCCTGAACACCGTGCCGTTCTTGGCACGGCGCTCCATCACTTCTGGTCCGCAGAGGCCGGAATCAAGGAGGCCTTCAAAGGCCCTTTTAAAGGCTTTGAGAAATGCAATGTTTACCATTGTTTATGATTTTAGGGTTTTTAATTATCACCTAATATATCGAGTAGCCCTTGACGGACCAATTCGGGAAAAATTGTCCGAAGACTTAATCATGAATAAAAAGATAAACTGTGAATGTATGCTTAAGAGCACAGTAACAGTAGCCCCGAGCCCTAAGTTAGTTTAACAAACTGACTTGGGGGTCATGTGTTTTAATTCAATTTGTATAAAAGTGAATATGCAGTAGCCCCTGAGACTCTGATCGGATTGATAAAGCCGATCAGAGGATCAATATCGTTGTCGGAGACTAATGTTTCATTTGTAGGCCCCAGCTTCGGCTTCGGTGTCCAATTCCGAGGAGTTGGAGGAGCTGAACCGCAAGCTTGCGCGCTCCGAGGAGGATATCGATCTGCTTAAAAAGAAGATGGATAAAGCGCAAGGTAGGGAAAAACTAGCACCCAAACTAAATATTGCTGGAAGAGCAACATAAGTCATCTTAACATATGTGTGTTCTATTGTTTTTCAGCTGCTGCAACAGAGATCGAGGCCCTCTGAGCTGAGCTCAAAAAAGCTCAGCAAGAAGCCGAGCAGCAAAAGGCTGTGGCTCAAAAGGCTAGCTCGGAGCTAGCCGAAGAAAGGGTTGCCCGTGGCAAGGACCAGGCCCGGGTGACCAATGTCGAGGAAGACCTGAAGGGTTTGTACGCGCAACGTGACACTCTTCAGGACGAACAGAAGAAAAAAGCTGCCGAGCTCGAAAAGCTGGCCTCGGCTTGCAAAGAGGCCTGGACCCAGGCGAGGGCGGACAGTGAAGAGCTTCAGCAAGGGAAGCAAATAGCCGCTGGTAAGCCATACTTGCTGCAATGCGTCTTTGGTGATATTAGGTTCGCCCAGCTGACGCAAATCTGGCGTTCCTCAGGCGGCTTCACGGACCTGCCGAGGAGGGCGTCGGATGCCTGCCAATAATACGGCTCCCGCGAGGGTGATGCCAAACAGAAGGCGTTCTGGGCACAGTTCCAAGTGCCTTCGCATCCGCCACTCCTCAATGACCAGATGAAGCAGTTGATGAAGCTGCACCGCATGGCGAGACCGGCCATGGAGGACCTCTACATCAACCTATGGCCCACGGAGCCATTGCCGAGCAGTTACTTTGGATTGGTTCAGCGGCTCCAAAGCGCCAGCCCCCAAGTCCACCTCTGGAAGCGCTACGCTTGTCTGGAGGGTGCTCGACTAGCGTATGCGTCCGTGAGGACGCACTATCCAGGTGTCGTGGATTTGTCACGGCAGATGTCCGGGTTAACGGACTTAAGGTGTGGGGTCATCGCACGTAACTGGTAGCTTGAGAGGGGTTGAACGGGACGAGAGACGCGGAGTTTTTACCCAGGTTCGGCCCCTCCGATGGAGGTAAAAGCCTACGTCCTGCTTTGTGTCTTATATTGATGACGATGACAATCTCGGTTACAAGGGTGCGAAATCAGCACCTCTAATCTCGAGACCCTCTAATCTGACTATCTTTTCTGACCTGTCTATGAGACCTGTCTATGAGACCTGTCTATGAGACGTCTAATCTGACCCTCTTGGGGTGACCCGCCCCTCCTTATAAAGGCTGAAGGGGCGGTTTACATGTAGAGTCTAAGTCGGATTGATGACTTCCCATCGCGGGCTTCTCTTCATGGGCTTCCGAGTCCTGGGCTTGTAACCCATCCCGGGCGGCTTACACCGGGCGGGTTACAACCAGGGCTTATCCACTGAGACTCGTCTCCGTGACTGTCTGATAACACTGTTCACCTCCTGGCACTGTAGCATCCGGGTTAGCCTCCTGACACTGTAGCCGGGTTAGCCTCCTGACACTGTAGCCGGGTTACCATCCCGACACTGTAGCTGCCGGGTTACACCCTGACACTGTAGCTGCCGGGTTACACCCTGTCAATGTAACTGCCGGGTTACACCCTGACACTGTAGCTGCCGGGTTACCGTTGTCTGCCGGGTTAGAACTGTAACCAGGTCTGTACTGTTTGCCGGGTCAGCATGTCTGCCGGGTCAGTACTGTTCTCCGGGTCAGTACTGTTTGCCGGGTCAGCATGTCTGCCGGGTTATACCGTGGGGTAATATCCCCGTCATTAGCCCCCAGGTTAGCTTGAATTTATTCATGGTAAGCTCCATCGTCTTGCAGGTATATGTCCTTTGAAATAAAATATTGGGATACAACACACATATGCCGTTGAGTCAGCTTTCAACGCTCTTGGCGGGTCTCCTCCGCCGGGTTATAATCATTGATGGTGCCGGTTTATGATTGTTGGTGACGCCGGGTCAAATAACTAAACTCCCGCTGAAATTGATATCTTGAAAACTTCTCCAATTTTTTGATATATTCATATTACCTGTAGCCTCCAAGCTCCAAGTTGATCCATGATGACTTGGCGCTTTGCAACAATATCTTTGATTGTGTAGCCCCCAAGGGCCGGCTCATCAATATGTGATGCGCCGGGTCTTCAATTTGTACCTTATAATCTGTTTTGAACAACTGAATACTGTAGCCCCCAAGTGCCGGGTCGCACGCCTGCGGCGACTTGGGACTTTAGAAAAATTTGATCTGAGCGGTGTAGCCCCCAAGTGCCAGGTCAGTAAGAAGTACTGGGCTGGGACTTAGAAAAATATTGAAAGGCTGGCTCATCTCCTTGAGACAACAAGATCTGTTGACCATGTAATAATTTGAAAACCAGCTTGCATTAGCCCCCAAGTGCCGTGGTGCATGCTTGCAGCGACATGGGACTTTGCATACTTGATATAAACTTGACTTGAATAATGTAGCCCCCAAGTGCCGGGTCGTCTGCCTGCGGCGACTCGGGACTATTGTGATAATAATATGACTCATCATAATTTGTTGGATGAATCCTTGGCCGTGGTTGTAATATAACCCAGAATGAATATCCTGGAATAATTCCTTTGTCTTTGATATGAAATCCCTGCTCGTAGTTGCGGTGCAACCCGGCGAGTATGTGAGAAATCCATGATGAAGATCCAGCCATGTTGGCTATTAAAGATCTATTTGTTCTGGCGGCTTATCTTATAAGACAAGACCTGCAAAAATAAACAAAACAGAGTATATTCTGCATTGTTGTAAGGGCGGCTTGAAAAAGCACAACCCGGAGATGTTAAAATCTCGTATAGTCTTGCTTCCTCTTTCACAATCTTGCTCTGACCCGGTTTGGCAAACCGGCATGATATGTAAATATGATGCAATGCATGATGTAATGTATGATGCAATGCAATGTATGATGTTTCTTGCTTTGCCTTCCAAAAAATTCATATGATGGTTCTTCTGGGTGGACTCGATGCTTGAACTCATACCAGTGCAGGGTCTCTATCGAGATTGACCGTCAACTCCTTTGAACGGTTCAGGGTCTCTAGGCGAGATTAACTGATAAGAGCGCAACGAACCAGAGAGAGACACAGCAGGTGGGAGAGTTTACCTCGCCGCTGTAAGAGGCCCTTGCAGGGGGTAAGTTTTAGAACTCGCTGCACCCCTGACAAAGCGGCATCAACTTACAGGCAGGTATAACTCGGATTTGCGGATGTAAGGGTTTGACTCGCCGCTGTAAGAGTCCTTTGCAGAGGGTGAGTTTTAGAACTCGCTGCACCCCTGACAAAGCGCATCTACTTACAGGCAGGTATAACCCGGCCTTGCAGATCGAAAAGGAGGTAAGTTTTAGAACTCGCTGCACCCCTAGTGATCTTTGTTGACGGAGTCAACGTTTGGGTCCATGACCCGCCTTACAGTGGCTGAAAAGCCTGATCGAGAGGGTTGAAGCTTAACCCGGTGGGTTGAAAGCCCCCAAACGACCTTGTTGAAGTATCAACATTGTGGCAGTATCTTGTAAACCGCCGTCTTGTATGAAGAAATAGCAGAAGCCCCCCAAGTTGAACGGTGCATCATGGCGACTCGTCTTCTTGGGTAACTTTTAATCCTTCCGCCAACAATGTAGTATCCCCCGAGATCGGGTTAACTTTCTTGCCATGATCTGTGGCTCTCATTGAAAACGGCCAAGTGTGTCGAGCCATGTCTGTAGCCCCCGAGTTCTTAAGTTGACTCGAAGAGGCGGCATGAGAATCTCCACTGAAGGTTGAGGTTGACCGTGGCGGGTTATAGATGACCCCGTATGACTTGTTTCAATAATCCGGCCGATGGTTCGTCCCGGCTGGTTGTTGAAGCTAACCAAACTGCAGTGGCGGCGACTTGTGCGCCTGTCCATTTGGGTGGCTCGTATAAATGAACTGCACCGATATGCTGATGTGAATCAGACTGTGTGCGGCGTCTTGCGCGCGTCCATTGGGCGGCGTCTCAAAACCGCCCGTCGGGCGGCTCGTACTGATGTACACAGCTCCTGACGTGTTGATGTAGACGTAGAAGTTAACCGTGGTGTTGTTAAGCCGGTGCGGCCGCGAGAGACAACCGCGGCGTTTTGTTGATGTAGTCGAGACCAAGGGGACGGCGGTTTGCACACGTTCATTGAACAGCGAGCAAGCGTGATTCCAGCAAGTTGATGTCAACCGGGCCGCAAGGGCGGCGGCTTGCGCACGTCCATTCACCGGGTCATGTGGCACGGTCGAACGCTGGTGTGGGATATTGCCAACGCGTGCTCCGTACCCGTGGTATAGACCACTTTTGTAGAGAATAACTGACGTCTTTAATTGACAGATGATCCGTAGCGTAGCGGACGCACGGCGGCTCAGAAGAAGGCCGAATGGGTGCGGCTCAGCGCGAGGTTGCGATCACGAGGACGAAAGCGGTGACTCGGCCACGGCGGCTCGGAGACAGCGCCGGGCCGGGGCGGCTTTCGATGAACGCGTGGCGGCATGTTGATCAGACGGGTCATCCCCCTTTTTTCTTTTTTTTTTTTTTTTTTTTTTTTGCGTCCGGCTCATCACTTCTCTTTCCCTGTCCTTTTTCTTTCAGACTTGGTCAACCGACAGGTGAAATAGATCGAAACGAAGCCGGAGTGAGGAGTGCAGAAGCGGTACGGCGGCTTGGCGAGCGGGCGACTCGGCGAAGGAAACTCCGGTGGCTGCGGCGACTTGGCGATCGACAGGCGGGTTGGAGAAACCCCGGCGGCTCGCGGCGGCATCCGTTTGGAGAAACCCGGCGGCTCGCGGCGGCGGCCGTTTGGCGAGGCGGGCGCAACGGGGTGAGCGCGCGGGGACGCGGGAGCACAGCGGAGCAGGGCGGCTCAGTGATGCAGCGGCGCAGCGGGAGCAGCGGCAGAGGCGGCTCGCATGCGCTGCGGCGGATCGAGGCGCGAAGGCGGCCGGCGCAGTGGGAGCAACGGAGGGCCGGCTCAGCAGAGGCGCGAGGCGGGGCTCATGGCGGCAGCTCAAGGGCGGATGCGGCCTGCGTGGGCGCGCGTGAGGGGGAGGCATGCTCGAGGCGGCGGGGCCGCGACCACGGCGAAGCATGGCGCCCCACGGCGGGTTGACGGGGCGGACCGCGGCGGCTCGCACGGAGACGCAGAGGCTCGAGGCGGCAGCTTGCGTGGGCGCGGCGACACCGGCCATGGCGGCCGGCGGCCCGGAGCGGCGATGGATAGGCGTCGGCGGGTCGAGGCCAATATGGCGACTCGCAGCGTGGAGGCGGCTCAGAGGAGACGGCGCGCGTCGGCTTGCAGGGCGGGGCCGGCGGCTTACGGCGGCCAGGCGGCTCTCGAGGCGAGGAGGCGGCTCAGAGGAGACAAGGCCGAGACTGGCCGCAGCCGCGGCTCGGCGCGCCGGCCAGGGTGGTTCAGGCGCGGCCGGTTTTGACGAGGCCAAGCGGCGAGGTGAACCAGCGACGTGGTGGGGGCGAATCCGTGACTCTGTTCGATTCAAGGTCGTCATTGTCTTTGAAAAATCCACAATTGTTATCTCCGGGTCGGGGTCTTTTTTTGTCTTGACTTCGACTCTTCTTCGCTTTTGATTGAAACTGAGTAGAGACATCGCCGTCTCGCAAGGTGGAGTTGGGCAGCGCAGCGGGGGGCCGGCTCGGCAGAGGCGGCGAGTCACAGCGGCAGAGGCGGGGCCTCGGCTGTAGAGGCGGCGGTGGAGGCCAGCTCAAGGTTCACGGCCGAGGCGGAGACGAGGCCGGGTCGACAGAACTGGCGCAAGGCGAGGCAGCTTGGCGCAGCTGCGGCGGCTCTCCCCTGCGCAGCTTTGTGTGACGAACAGTAGTACAAAAGTAGTATTCTGATTGATCGTTGACGTGAGCACTCAACCAGTACTTTGGTAGATGAATTGTTTTTCTTCATGCGGAGGGAGCAGCAGAGGTGATGCAAGTGGGCGGCGCGCCGTGGAGGTCACGGGGCCGAGCGTATCGCTCAGGCCGCAGCAGCGTAGAAGGGACCACGGCGGCTCAATGACGGATTGGAGTCAGAGGCGGATTCCAAGCGAGTCACGGGTCGTGGCTGTTTTTTCCGAGTCATGGCAGGTTTGACCCGTCCATGTCCGGGTCTTCCTCCAGGTCCTTGATTTTGTTTGTCTGATGGATGCTGCCCAAGAAAATTTTCTGATCTTGATCTAGTTAACCCAAAGCTGTTGTAGATCCTTCCAAAAACCAGTCTTCTCTTCCTCCAGAAAAGAAACGAGGACAGCGGCTATTGTAATGGAGGCCGGTGTCTCATCGCGAATCGGCGAGATAAGGCGGGTCACTCGGTGGTAATGGCGGCTCTCCGAGGCTATGTCAGAGGGGCGCAACGCCGGGTCAGATCGGCGCTGTGGTAAATCCTTCCAGGCCGGTTCTTCATCCGGAAGACTGCGAACTTCTCGACCCCAGAGAGAGATCCCTTCAAGAACTCAACACCACCGTGCGCGGGCCCCACGGTGGGCGCCAACTGTCGTGGATTTGTCACGGCAGATGTCCGGGTTAACGGACTTAAGGTGTGGGGTCATCGCACGTAACTGGTAGCTTGAGAGGGGTTGAACGGGACGAGAGACGCGGAGTTTTTACCCAGGTTCGGCCCCTCCGATGGAGGTAAAAGCCTACGTCCTGCTTTGTGTCTTATATTGATGACGATGACAATTTCGGTTACAAGGGTGCGAAATCAGCACCTCTAATCTCGAGACCCTCTAATCTGACTATCTTTTCTGACCTGTCTATGAGACCTGTCTATGAGACCTGTCTATGAGACGTCTAATCTGACCCTCTTGGGGTGACCCGCCCCTCCTTATAAAGGCTGAAGGGGCGGTTTACATGTAGAGTCTAAGTCGGATTGATGACTTCCCATCGCGGGCTTCTCTTCATGGGCTTCCGAGTCCTGGGCTTGTAACCCATCCCGGGCGGCTTACACCGGGCGGGTTACAACCAGGGCTTATCCACTGAGACTCGTCTCCGTGACTGTCTGATAACACTGTTCACCTCCTGGCACTGTAGCATCCGGGTTAGCCTCCTGACACTGTAGCCGGGTTAGCCTCCTGACACTGTAGCCGGGTTACCATCCCGACACTGTAGCTGCCGGGTTACACCCTGACACTGTAGCTGCCGGGTTACACCCTGTCAATGTAACTGCCGGGTTACACCCTGACACTGTAGCTGCCGGGTTACCGTTGTCTGCCGGGTTAGAACTGTAACCAGGTCTGTACTGTTTGCCGGGTCAGCATGTCTGCCGGGTCAGTACTGTTCTCCGGGTCAGTACTGTTTGCCGGGTCAGCATGTCTGCTGGGTTATACCGTGGGGTAATATCCCCGTCACCAGGGCTGAAGGCAGAGGTTGTGGCTGCGGGACCCCCCGAAGGGAAGAACCGTGCCCTCGAGCATTATTTTCCCGGGGTGATGGAGGGCGCTTGGATAACCGAGGCTAGGTGTAGCAAGAATGTCATTCTAGAGTAGATGCGTCCTCGGTATGCCGAGGCTTTATAATGTAAAGAGAAAAGTTTCATTTTGAAATGTATGTCTATGATGTCCGATGTGTTATTTTGACTGCCGTGCGACCGTTTTAATACTGAAAGTGGCCAGTCGTCGGCTTCCTCCCCCTTGTAGATGCTACGCAGGGTGTTTCTATAACACGTCAACCCTTAGCCGACGTCTCGATGCCTGGAGGCGGTTGTGTTAATAGAAACTAGGCAATTAGACTATGAGGCTTTATAACTTTCACTTAGTCATAGGGGCTTGACTATGGGGGCAAGTGACTAGCCCCTGGTGTGTGTAGTGCTTGGGCGTGCCGAGGTCAAGCCATTAACACTTCGGTCCATTTGATAAGAACCCTTCGTTTAACACGGGATAACCTCTATCAATTTTTAGTTTGACACAGTCATCGGATCGCCGACTGGTTTACGCCTATCATGGCAGTCAGTTTTCGGCTTTCTCCACTGAGGTACTTAACCAATCAAGCTGGAGGTACAATCGCAGTGGTTCTCCTTTTACACCCTTAGCCGAACAATGCGGAAAGGTAAGGGGTAAGCACAGGAGCCAGGCAACCCAACTATTGACCAAAGACATGATTCGAAACTGATGCATATAAGGCAATATCCAAGACGTCGAGTACTTTTATGTGAGTACCGGAGCAATGTAATGGGCACGATTTAAATCCGAGCCCCCGGTTGAAAACCGATTAGTCCTAGAGATGATGTATCGCAAGAGTTATCTTCGGCTCATAAGCAGAAAAGAAAAGGTATTACACAAATAAATGCACAACGATCGCGAAAGGTCTTTTCTTTACTTTGATTTATAAGGTCGAACCGTACAAGCCGAGCTATCGAAGAAACTTTAAAAGATACATAAAAAATATAAGAGGAGGAAGGTTTACACATGGCATAAGTAGTTGGGTTTTAACATCCTGGTTTGGCCCTGCCGCACGTCTGCGCCTCCGTGTTGTTTACCAGCTATTCCTTGTCAACTCCAAGGTTTCATCAATGATGCGTGCTACATCACCGTTTGCTATGCTTAGTGATTCATTTGAGTGGCAGGTCCTTTAAAGAGGTGTTACCAAGTAGCCGCATGATGACAGCTTAATGCCGTCGTTGTTTAGTTCCTGGTGGGCCTTTGATAGTGCCCTGAAAACAACCAGGATGCAATTCGGCCACTGTTTTGGTTAAGCCGAACAGTGGACCCTTGATATGGTGCTCCACCGCCTCCCATGGAATTTTAAGGGCAAAGTTATGTACTCAAGGTACATAATCCTCGACTAGACAGGGAGAGCCATGCAGCGCGTACCCCTATTTGGGGTTACCACATGACTGCAGGGGGGTCAAGGGAACACCTCGGATGCGCACTGAAGAGCCTTGTGCATTTGACTCAGCGAGAGTCCTAGACGCCTCCTCGGCTGCTTGAACCTCGGTTGCAAAAGACGCGGTTTGCTCCTCTATACAGAGGGAGCGTTCAGTGTTACCATTGAATGTAATAACACTCTTTGGTCCCAGCATTTTAAGCTTTAGATAAGTGTAGTGCGGGACATCATTGAATCGAGCGAACGTGGTTCGTCCAAGGAGCGCGTGATAACCACTGCGAAAAGGAACAATATCGAAGATCAAGTCTTCGCTTCGGAAGTTCTCGGGAGAGCCGAAGACTACCTCCAATGTGATGGTCCCAGAGCATTGCGCCTCAACACCTGGTATTACACCCTTGAAAGTGGTGTTGCTGGGTTTAATCCTTGATGGATCAATGCCCATTTTCCTGACCATGTCAGCACAGATTAGGTTTAGGCTGCTGCCTCCGTCCATAAGGACCCTTGTTAGGTGAAACCCATCAACGATGGGGTCGAGGACCAGAGCCGCCGAACCTCCATGACGGATACTGGTCGGATGGTCTCGTCGATCAAAGGTGATTGGGCAAGCCGACCATGGGTTATACTTCGGAGCTACCGGCTCTAAGGCTTAAACATCCCGAAGTGCGTGCTTCCTCTCCTTTATAGGGATGTGAGTGACATAAATCATATTCACATCCTTTACTTCAGAAGGAAACTGTTTTGGCCTCCATTACTGGGCCTATGAGGTTCATCCTCATCCTCGCTGCGAGACTGGTTCTTGCCTTGACTTTCGACTCCGATCTTTCCAGCCTGCTTGATAACCTCGCCGAACATATGTACCCTGGAAGTTCGCCGTGAAGTCATCTTCGAGCTCCTCCCAGCTTCTGATAGAGTTCTAAGGCAAGCTATTGAGCCAATGCCTTGCCGGTCCTTTAAGTTTCAGCGGTAGGTACTTGATGGCGTGGAGATCATCTCCTCGAGCCATATGAATATGGAGAAGGAAATCTTCAATCCACACAGCCGGGTCAGTCGTTCCATCATATTGTTCAATATTTACGGGTTTAAACCCTTCCGGGAACTAATATTCCATGACCTCGTCTGTAAAACATATTGGGTGCGTAGGCCCTCGAAACTGAGCCGCGTTGTGCCGGATATCCATTGTCATCCGAGCATGTGTATGCTCCCGAGCCCTCCCATGCGTGTCTAGCCAGGCTTCATAGCTGTCCTGTCCAGCAGGCGCGTGTCCTCATGATCCATATATGGATCTTGTTGGGACAGGGTTTGCGATTAATTTCCTTCGCAAATCATATGGCTCAGGGTATTGGACTGGATCCTTGCCTTCACGGCGAGGGATTGTGGGAGGATTTTTATTTCCTCCGGTTAGCATGTCCCATCCCCGAGGAGGACGGTCAGGCTGATCAGCACGATCGTGCTTGAATGGCACATTTTCGGCAACTTCGTCATCGAATGCGGGAAGTAAATGCCGTCGTGGGTAGGATTTAACTGGGTCTACGTGCCGTAACTCAAGGTCTTGTTCAGCTGCGAGGACCTCTACCCACTTATCATTGAGCGTGTCTTGATCAGCTTGAAGCTGCTTCCATTGCTTTTTCATGCTTCCGACGGTTGCGATGAGCCGCCGTCAAAACTTTTCTTGCTCGTATGGGTCCTCAGGGACGATGAACTCCTTGGGTCCGAGGCTGACCTCCTCCTGAGATTCAGGGAGATAGTTACTATCTTCTGAATCCTCGGGATCTTTGGGGTCCTCATTGTCGGACATCCCTGTAGGGCCGTTAAACTGACCAGGCGTGGCGTTATCGCCGTTACCCTGGTCCTCGGCGCCATTTGGAGTGGCACCATTATCAGTGGCATCTGTATTAGCATTGTGGCTCTCCTTGCCCCTACCGGTACCCTTGGATCGCCTCCGAGTACGTTGGCGCTTGGGTGGATCATTTTTCTCCTCCCCGTGCTCCTTAGGGGTGTCTACCATGTAGACGTCATAGGTGGAGGTTGCGGCCCAGTTGCCAGTATGGGATATCGCCATGGGTGAAGCCACTCCTGATGTGCCATCGACATCTTCATCCATGTCGATCGCCTCATCGGAGGCATAGTTCAGTACGTCAGTTAAATCTTCGACCGTAGCGACTAGGTGGGTGGTGGGAGGGACGTAAATTTCCCAATCATCGGCTTTACATCCGATTTGGTCGTAGACCGAGGACTGCCCATCCTAGATCCCCAGGTTTTGGATCCAGTCTAGCATCTCGTTCAAGAGTGAGAGATCTGCCAGGCCCATTACTTGACTGTAAGCCGGGCTAACTTGCAGTATGCTCGACGGGTCGCCTGACGCAACCTCGGAGAATAGGCCGGCCAGGGTTAACTCCTAGTCTGCTAGCGAAGTAATCGGATCTGAGCTTGAGGCTGGTTCCGAAGTAGGATTCGACTCGAGGTCAAGATCCGATGGGATAGTGGTCGGATCCGCACTTAAGGTTGGGTCCGACGTAAGATCCAACCCAAGGTCTAGATCAGAGTCTGGTTCCGAGGTCAAGGCCACGGTGCCCGAGGAGCTCTCAAGCCAATCTGGCCTCCAGCCAGAGAGGGCAAGAACACCACGGGAGTCAGCAGTATATTCCAAACTCACGAACGTGATGACTTGGTTTGGGACGAAGCTTTCGACATGGTCGAGACGGCCGGTCGAGTTGGCATAAAGAACAATGCTGCCGAATGCAAAAAGCTGGCCGGGGACAAAGATGTCACCATAGCCGATGTCGCTATTGATCTACAGACGATCCATCGATCCTTTTTGACCACACAGCGGGACCTGTATAGGTCACCAATGTCGGTACAAAAACCGGCTGATCTCGGGTAGGGGGTCCCGAGTTGTGGATCTAGGATCAATGGGTAACAGGAGACAAGGAAGACGATGTTTGCCCAGGTTTGGGCCCTCTCGAAGAGGTAAAACCCTATGTCCTGCTTTGATTATATTGATGTGATGGAGTATCGAGTACAAGATGATCTACCTCGAGATCATATGATTGTGTTCTAAACCCTAAGGCTTGTTATTGTGCCTCTACGGACTAAAACCCCTCGGCTTATATAGGCACCGGGGGTACCTAGGTTTACACATATGGTCGGTGCCAGCTAGGGATAAACATGCTGACTATTAGAACTATCCTTGAAGTATACGCCAAGTCTTTGGTAGTTTCCATCTTCGGCTATCCTCCAGGCACTGGCTGGCGGGCCTCTAGTTAGGCCCATAAACAATTGGCCGTATGGGAAGTTAATCTATTCAAATAGCCGTGTCCACGGTAATAGGACGCTCGGAGTTGTATCCTGATCTACTACAACTAGAACCGGATACTATGATGATTTAACTGTTATATTGCTCCGAGGTCACTTTCTTGCAGGGTAGTCGCGGAAGGATCTCTAGGCATTGCTAATATATAACTAATATTATTTGCTACTATGTTCTACTCTCTTCTGATGCTGCAAGATTGCTGCAAGATTCTAGTCTTCGATAGGATAGGCTTCTTCCCCTATTCTGGCATTTCTGCAATTCAGTCCAAAGATATAGCCCCATTCCTTTGACACCGATGCATACTTAGCATAGATTTGATGTAAGTCTTGCGAGTACTTTGGATGAGTACTCACGGTTGCTTTGCTACCTTTTTCCTCCTACCCGGTTGCTGCGATCAGATGACGGAGCCCAGGAGCCAAAGTTTACCGCAGGAGGTTACTACCTGGAGCCGGAGATCCCCGGAGGTACCTACTCGACTTCTTAAGGCAAACTTGACTAACTATGTCTGTACCCAGATATTATTTGTGTGATGACTTATGTATTCGGGTCCTCGTGACCCCTGGTTTGTAATATGAAGATTTATGTTTAAATTTGTGTCTAGAGTTGTGTTGTGATATCTTCTCGTGAGTCTCTGATCTTGATCGTGCACGTTTGCGTGTATGATTAGTGCACGATTCAGTCAGGGGCGTCACACTAGAGCTATAAGTGTATGAAAGCTCACAACAGAAACTAAGTGGGTGTGCATCCAACTTGCTTGCTCATGAAGACCTCGGGAATTTGAGGAAGCCCATCATCGGAATATACAAGCCAAGTTCTATAATGTAAAATTTCCCACTAGTATATGAAAGTGACAAATCATGGAGACTCTCTATATGAAGAACATGGTGCTACTTTGAAGCACAAGTGTGGTAAAAAGATAGTAGCATTGCCCCTTCTCTCTTTTTCTCTCTTTTTTCTTTTTCTTTTCTTTTTTTTGCTCTTTTCATATTTTAGAACAATATCATGAACCTCATCCCCACTTTTGTAAGGACTCATCAGTCTCCATCATTCTTTACCTCACTAGGACAATGCTCTAATAATGGTCATCACACTTCTTTTTACTTACAACTCGATAAACTGAAACAATATGACTCTATATGAATGCCTCTGGCAGTGTACCAGGATGTGCAATGATCTAGTGTAACATGTATTACAATGATGAATGGTGGCTTTGCCACAAATATCATGTCAGCTCTATATGATCATGCAAAGCAATATCATGATGAACACACATGTCATGCGGATAGTAACCGTGGAAGTTGCATGGCAATATATCTCGGAATGGCTATGGAAATGCCATGATAGATAGGTATGGTGGCTGTTTTGAGGAAAGATATAACGAGGCTTATGTGTGATAGAGCGTATCATATCATGGGATTTGGATGCACCAGCGAAGTTTGCACCGACTCTCGATGTGAGAAAGGGCAATGCACGGTACCGAAGAGGCTAGCAATATATGGATAGCTGGGAGTGCCGTATTAGTCCATGAACTCACATTAGTCATAAAGAACTCATATACTTATTGTGAAAGTTTTATTAGCCCTCGAAGCAAAGTACTCTCGCATGCCCCAAGGGAGGAGGTTGGTAGGAGTTAACCATCGCGCGCCCCCGATTTAACAGCACATGGGATTTCGGTGAGGAATAAATATGCTCCAACTTCCCCGCCATGCTATGACGGACACTTTAATTGAGTAGTCATAACAAACTTTAATATCGATATTCTTGCTAACCAATGATTATGAACTAATACCCTTTCATATTATGACATCGATATAATTAAAACATGGTTTCATATTCAGTGATCTACATGAAAGTTTTTATTATATCACTCCTATATACCTGTCATTCTCGGACTAGTCATTATAACCTGTGCGAATTACCACTTACTAATCAAGAGACTCTCAAAAATATTTAAGTGAAGCATGAGAGTGCAAAGTATTTCTATAAAATATGCCTACCGCCGTGCTCGAAAGATATAAGTGAAGCACATGAGCAACTGCCTAGCTCAAAAGATATAAGTGAAACACATAGAGTATTCTAACAAATCATGATGAATGTGTGTCTCTCTCAAAAGGTGTGTTCAGAGAAGGATGATTGTGGCAAACAGCAAGCAAAACTAAATATAATACATGACGCTCCAAGTAAAACTCATATCATGTGATGAATAAAAATATAGCTCCAAGTGATCATACCGATGAATTGTGGACGAAAGAGGGGATGCCATCCCGGGGCATCCCCAAGCTTAGACGCTTGTGTCTTCCTTGAATATTACCTTGGGGTGCCTTGGGCATCCCCAAGCTTATGGTCTTTCCACTCCTTATTCCATTGTCCATCGAAAACTCACCCAAAACTTAAAAACTTCAGCACACAAAACTCAACAGAAACCTCGTGACATCCATTAGTATAATCGGTAAACCATAAACTTAGGTACTGTTATAAACCCATTCATAGCTGATTTTGCATAATACCTACTGTATTCTAACTTCTCCATGACTTATACCCCCCCGATATAATCCATGGCATCATTAAAATAAGCACACTATGCAACAAAAACATAATCTGTCTAAAACAGAACAGTCTGTAATGATCTGAACTAAAACCATATTCTGGAACTCAAAAAATTCTCAAACATTTGGACAACGTGGGAAATTTGTATCTCAATACTGTGTAAAAATTTCAGATCAATAGCATGTTCCAGTAATTTTTAATAATTCCTGAACTGGGCGCAAAAGTTTCTGTTTTCAAACAACATCAATTCAACTATCAACCAAATCATCCCAAAGGCTTTACTTGGCACAAACACTAATTAAAAGATAAAAACACAATCATTACAGAGGTAACAATTATGTTTGCACACAAAAACAGAAAATAAATAATACGGTAAAGATAAATATTGGGTTACCTCCCAACAAGCGCTATTGTTTTATGCCCCTAGCTAGGCATAATGCATAGTTTCAAGTATTGTCATCCTTGTCACCCAATTCCTCAATTACACATTCAGATTTCCTAGGAGTTTTAGCAAACATATTTTTAATGATAACATTCCTAGGAACAAAGTTGAGGAATTTATTTTCAATCATAGGTCCCTTTAGTATTTCAATGAAGTTGGGGTGCATGCTAATCATTTTCAAATCCTCTTTCTCTTTACTAGTAGAAGCACCCTTGTTTTTAGGAACATACATAAGCTTGGAATTCTTATTTGTGGGGGTCCTTTCAATAGTTTTAATGAAAGAAAAAGCTGAGCCCAAGTTATGAATGATTTCTTCCAGTTTAACAATTCTAGCAGGACTTTGTTCTACTCTCTCGGTGATTATGGGCTCTTTTTCCTTTAACATTTTTATAGTAGTTCCCACCGAAGAGCCAAATTTAGTAATGTGATTATGAACCTTTTTGTCTAGATTTTCAACATGTTCAACAGTTGACATTTTATTCTCAATTACTTCCAACCTTCGCATAACATGTTCCAAAGTCAATGCCGTTTCATTTATAGTAATAGGTGGTGATCCCACTAAATTTCCCATGGCATTGAAAGCATCTAATGGGTAACTACTTAGAAAATTTCCACCAGTAATAGTATCAAGCACAAACCTATACCAAGTAGTAACACCCACATAAAAGTTGCGAAGAAGAACGGTAGTGGATTGCTTACGAGTTGATCTAATTTGAGCATCGCAAATCCTATACCAAGCATCTTTTAAACTTTCACCTCCCCTTTGTTTAAAATTAAGCACTTCATTCTCAGGGGTACACATGACAAGTGAAGAACTAGCCATAGCAAACTAGCAAACAAAGCAAGCAAGCAAAATAAAATATTTTTGTGTTTTTGATTTTTATGGCAAGACTAATAACAACAAATAAAAGCTAATAAAAAGTAAAACAAGTAAATGATAATGTGAATGAAGGTGTTTTGAGTTGTTTGGATAAACCTCCTTGGCAACGGTGCCAGAAATTATTCCTGCTACTTGTAAGCTGCGTTGGGATTTTCCCCGAAGAGGAAGGGAGATATAGTACAGTAACAGATAAGTATTTCCCTCAGTTAGAGAACCAAGGTTATCAATCTAGTAGGAGGCTACCACAAACACCTATAAGCAAACACCTGCACACAAGAGCAAATACTTGCACCCAACGCGGGCAAGAGGGTTGTCAATCCCCTTGTACTCGTTAATTACAAGGATTAAATCTGATAGTGGTGGATAAATAAATTGCAAAGTAAAATAAAAGTAAATAAATTGCAGCAAGGTATTTAGGGTTTTAGTAATATGATAAAGATAAGACCCGGTGGCCATAGTTTTCACTAGAGGCATCTCTCTCAAGAACGAAACATACGGTGGGTAAACAAATTACTGTTGGGCAATTGATAGAAAAGCGCATAGTTATGACGATATTTATGGCAGGATCATGTATATAGGCATCACGTCCATGATAAGTAGACCGACTCCTGCCTGCATCTACTACTATTAGTCCACCAATCGATCGCTATCTAGCATGCATCTATGGTATTAAGTTCATAACAAACGGAGTAACGCTGTAAGCAAGATGACATAATGTAGACAAAGTAAAACCAATCAATATGATTAAATCCCATAGTTTTACCCTTAATACAAATACGTGCCTCGCTACCCTTTCTGTCACTGGGTGACGACACCGCAAGATTGAACCCACTACTAATGCACCACTTCCATTGCAAGATCTATTCATCAACTTGGCCAAAGAAAACTCATAGATCGGAAAGCATTACATAGCTATAACAATCATCCATAATAGAATTCAGAGAAGATTCAATTACTTTTAATGAATAATCTGATCATAAACCCACAATTCATCGGATCCCAACAAACACACCGCAAAAGCTGATTACATTGGAACAATCTGATCGAACTCCGAAGAGCACATTGTATTGAAGATCAAAGAGAGAGAGAGAGAGAGAGAGAGAGAGAGAGAGAGAGAGAGAGAGCCATCTAGCTACTGCTATGGACCCGTAGGTCCTGTGGGAACTACTCACACATCATTGGAGAGGCAACAAGGTTGATGTAGACCCCCTCTGTGATCGATCCCCCCTCCGGCAGATCGCCGAAAAAGGCCTCCAGATGGGATCGTGCAAGAATAGAGAGTTGCGGCGGTAGAGAACTTGTTTCATCTGGATGTCTTGTGGTTTTGGAATATTAGAGAATTTATAGCACTGGAATTAGGTTAATCGAAGCCACATGGGGCCCACAAGGCATAAGGGCGCCCCCCAGGGGCGCGCCCTGTTGCCTTGTTGCCTCCTCGTCTTGCTTCTGGTCCTCCCCCGAAGCTTTTGGGGTCTCTTTTGTCCCAGAAAAAATCATCAAAAAGTTTCGTGGCATTTGGACTTCGTTTGGTAGGGATTTCCTGATAAACCAAAAACAAGCAGAAAACAGCAATTGACACTTGGCACTACGTTAATAGGTTAATTCCCAAAAATGATATAAAAGTGCATATAAAGTATATAGAATTGATAATATAATAGCATGAAAGAATCAAAAATTATAGATACGTTGGAGACGTATCAGTGGTCTTCTTGCTCCTTGGGATGGCCAGAGACGAGCGCGGGGTCGCGGCACGGACGGCGGCCGGAATGGGATCGAGGCGAGGCCGTGGCCATCCCCGAGGCTAGCTAGGGCTCGGGAGGGCTTCGTGGTGGTGGTGTGAGTTGAGTGGTGAGGCTAGGGGGAGAGGAGAAGGCCGGAGTGGCGTGAATTTGGCCGAGGTCGTGCGGTGGCCGTGGCGGCCGTGTGGAGAAGCGGATGGCGCGATAGCTCGAGGGCATCGGACTGTAATGGATAGGGGGGAAGAGAGGTGAGGTGCGAGTGTTTGGAGAGGCCGGGGGGTCTTATTTATAGCCGACGAGGGAGCAGGGGCCATGGCGCCGCCGCGTTTGTCGTTGACGGCCAGCTGGCTCTGGCAGGCCCGGCGTAGGCCGGCGTAGGCTGCGGCGTCGCGTAGTGCTAGGGAGGGTAGGCCGGTGCAGCGGGGTAGAAGGAGAGGAGGGGGACGGGGGTGCAGAGGGGGGCTCGGCCAAGAGCACGGGCGCACAGTACGCCGGCATTTGGAGCTTTTCGGCGAGGCTTGCTAGCGCGGGGCTGGCTTCTAGAAGGAGGTGGGGGTCGGGGCTACGCGCTGGACACGTTAGGAGGGGCCGGGGCGGCGTGTGCGTGAGGGCATCGAGGTTGGGAGCGCTCTGTTGTGTAGAGCGCGTGATTTTGCATATCAGGGTGGTGGTCACCACGGGCATGGCATGCTCTGGTGCGTTCCATCATGCACAACCATGTCCAGAGTGTAGTCCTTAGTGGTTTTAGAGTGTGTGTGTGTGTGTGTGTGTGTGTGTGTGCTGGGTTGGGTCTAGGGAGGTTTAGTTGTGAGTTGAGCATCCATCTAAGTTTTCTGTCAGAAACTTAACAAAATTGTTGGGAGCAAATCGCTGGGCCAATGGATCTGATTTTTGGTGGATGGTGTTCTGTTATGAAGGACTACATGCATGCAAATTTTGGTGGCCAATGGATGAGTCTAGCTAGTACTTCCTATACAACTTGACTATATGTACAGAATGCTTGGAGAGGATGTTGTGGTCAAATGGTGAAGCTTATAAAGCTAAATTTTTGTGTGGTGGGGTTCTATATGATGTAGATCATGCATGCAAAATTTGGGATCAATTGGCTTAGGGAAAAGTGCACTTCATGTAGAACCATTATCTCTGGTCCATATCTTTGGAAATTAGCCATGGTCATATGGAGTGGTGGCATGGGCTAAATTGGTAGCATGGGTAATTTGTCATGTTTGAGCATCATGACAAATTTGGGCTCAAGTGGGTGGATGCAAAATATACTTCCTTCACAACATGGCTAGGTGGATGCAATCTTTGGGAAAATTGTGGAGGAAGCTATGGGTGTTGAATGTGGCTCAAATTTGGTGGTCATGCATGATATGATGGTATGGTGGTGTATGCAAAATATGAGCTTCATAGGATGAAGCTATAATATACTTGCTTTGCAACTTGACAGATCTAGCAGAAACTTGGATGAATTCTTCTCGCTAAACTTTGACTTAAGTGTGGGTGTGTGAGGTTGGAAATGGTGAAGATATGTGATGGATCAACTCCTCAATTAATTTGGTGAATTGATGTGCAAGGGATAGGGGTGTTGTAGTTCAACTGGGGTCTTAGGGTTTCTGTTATAATATACTTGCTTTGCAACTTGACAGATCTAATCCCAAGTAACTAGGCAAGTCCCTACTCCAAATTAAACACAAGAGTGCAAATAAAAGCAAGAACACCAAAGGAAAAAGACAGGAGGCAAAACAAGAAAAGAATTTTCCAGAAGGGAAAATCCAGGGTGTTACAAACCTACCCCCCTTCAGAAAATCTCGTCCCGAGATTTCTGAGCTTACCTTTCCCGGAAGGAAACATACCTTGGGGTTTCTCTGGCTGTGTCTAATGTCTTGCTTCTTTGGGCTTACTGACAATTTTCGACTGCCCTGATTCATACTGTGATGTTGGGTATCCGAGGTTATTGGGGTTGAACTCTGGTTGTCTGACACGAGTCCTTTCTTAATACTATGTCTTGATGATGGTGTGGAACCAAGCCTTGCTGATATCATTTCCGGTTATATCTTGTCTTGCGTGTGGTCTGACACCAAGTCTCGCTAACGGTATTGTTCCTTGTTGTTGACGTGACTGTCTTTTGTTGTTTCGGAGCATTAAATCTTCTTTGTGGCGGCGGTGTCGGCTTCTCCCAACTTGTTGGAATAACGATTTACTCCGCCGACATCCCTGTTAGCAGGATGGGCAATTAGGGTTTTGGGAGGCAAAACCCTAATCCCAAGTAACTAGGCAAGTCCCTACTCGAAATTAAACACAAGAGTGCAAATAAAAGCAAGAACACCAAAGGAAAAAAGACAGGAGGCAAAACAAGAAAAGAATTTTCTAGAAGGAAAAATCCAGGGTGTTACAAACCTACCCACCCTTCAGAAAATCTCGTCCCGAGATTTCCGAGCTTACCTTTCTCGGAAGGAAACATACCTTGGGGTTTCTCTGGCTGTGTCTGATGTCTTGCTTCTTTGGGCTTACTGACAATTTTTGACTGCCCTGATTCATACTGTGATGTTGGGTGTCCGAGGTTATTGGGGTTGAACTCTGGTTGTCTGACACGAGTCCTTTCTTGATACTATGTCTTGATGATGGTGTGGAACCAAGCCTTGCTGATATCATTTCCGGTCATATCTTGTCTTGCGTGTGGTCTGACACCAAGTCTCGCTAACGGTATTGTTCCTTGTTGTTGACGTGACTGTCTTTTGTTGTTTCAGAGCATTGAATCTTCTTTGTGGCGGCGGTGTCGGCTTCTCCTGACTTGTTGGAATAACGATTTATTCCGCCGACATCCCTGTGTTGTTAGGGGCTTGTTGGGGCTCCCACTGTCGTTGTGGTGTTGTATCCAATAATTAGTTTGCTTCGCTGGCGGTGTCGGGCACTATAGTGTGCTCCGTGTACCAAGTCTTACGCCCACAGTCTTATGCTGGCTTGGTCTGCACCGTGTTCTGACACCAAGTCTCGTATCCGGGGTGAGTACCAAGTGTCGCACACACTTGATGCCAAGAGCACCCAGTGTGGTATCTAGCACCAAGCCTATATTCCGTCTGGTCTTGGGCTTGCTCTCTGTCGGGTTCTGTCATACTTTTCCGGGGAATCTTTCGTTCAGTGTTTTACCTTTTTCTTTTCTTACTCATTTTCCTTGTTTTATTCCTCGGTTTTTTGTTTCTTTCTTGGTTTTTAGTGATTTTTTTGTTTTCTTTTGTTTCTTTCCTTTTTCTTCTCCAGTTTTTGTTTTGTTTTCATTCTTTTTTTCATTTTTTCAGCATTTGTTTCTTCCGTTTTATTTTTTCTTTGGTTTATTTTGTTTCTTTTTTGGTTTTCATTTTTTTGATTTTCTTTGTTTCTTTTGGTTTTCATTCTACATTTTTGTATATGTCAACAACATTTTTCTAATACATGTTTAACATTTTTCCAATACAAATTTAACATTTCTTTAATACATGGTCAATATTTTTTCTATAAACATGTTTCAAATGCTTGATTAACATTTTTTAAATACAAGATTAACATTTTTTGAATACGTGGTCAACATTTTTCCTATACACACTTTTAAACTTTTTCAAATGCTTCATTAACATTTTTCAAATACAAGATTAACATTCTCTAATACATGGTCAACATTTTTCTTAGCACATTTAACAGTTTTTCAAACGCTTGATTAACATTTTCTAAATGCAATATTAACATTTTTTGAACACATGGTCAACATCTTTTCTATACACATTTAACATTTTCCAAATGCTTGATTAACATTTTTCAAATACTTGTTCAACATTTTTTCAAATGTTTGATTAACATTTTTCAAATAGCTGTTCAAGATTTTTTTTCAAATGCTTTATTAACATTTTTTATATACATGATCCAAAAATTTCATCATTTTTTTGATACATGGTCAACATTTTTTCTATACACATTTAACGTTGTTCATATGCTTGATCAACATTTTTCAAATATTTGTTCAACATTTTTTTTAAATGCTTGATTAACATTTTTATATACGTGATCAAAAAAATTCATCATTTTTTCATACATGGTGAACATTTTTTCTATACACATTTAACATTTTTCAATTGCTTGATCAAAAATTTTTAAATACTTGTTCAAGATCCAAATGCTTGATTAACATTTTTATATACATGATAAAAAAATTCATTATTTTTTAATACATGGTCAACATTTTTGCTATACACATTTAACATTTTTAAACGCTTGATCAACATTTTTCAAGTACTTTTTAAAAAAAAATCAAATGCTTGATTAAAAAAATTTAAATACATGATCAAGATTTTTTTATAAATATTTTTTATACATTTTTTGTATACGTGATAATTTTTCTCTCTATGCACATTTAACATTTTTCAAATGCTTGGTCAGCATTTTTCAAATGTGTTTATAGATGTTTTTTGTAAGAACCTAGGTGCCTAGGCTCCTTGGCTTTCCACCATTCGATTGCATTAAGATTCGTGTTGTTGTAATTGTATATAGGTTAATGGGTCAATCCATCAGAATTTATTGATATGGAAACAATTTACAAAATTTAGAAACAATTATAATGCTAATCATAAATGGATATAATTAACCATGGTCCAACACGCCATTCATGGTAACATTTATACCAGGCATGTCATCCTTCCTTGTCGAGAGACGTAATTAGTACATATTGGAGAGAGAGAAACTAGAAATTAAGGCCTCATTATTATGTCCTAAACATCCATGTCACTGGGTATATGTACATTTTCGTACGTGTATGATTTTAGGTGTGTAGCACGGTTGGCTGGATATATACAACATTTTATCATTCCAAATTAAGATAGCATTTTTCTCCTACCATTTTATCACTTTGGGTATCAAATACCTATGAATGCCATATTTCACGTAGCCGGGTATATATGTAGCCATATTTTATTTTATATACGTTGACGGGATACCTACAGCATTTTTCTAACCTTTTTCACATAGCCGGGTGTATACGTGTGCAAACACATTGGGTATGCTATTTTATTTTTAAGTTCATTGGGTATATACTGGGAGATTTATGTGAGTATGTCGTATAAAGTATGTGGGTATACTAGGAGTTCATTGGGTATATTCATGGCCGGGTATATATATATATATATCCATATTTTAAGTAGCCGGGTATACACGTAGCTATATTTTACATCGCCGGGTACATACGTAGCCATATTTTACAAATAAAATTCACATCGAGGTATGCACTATTTGTTTGCGAGGATTTGAGTATATGCACTTAAAAATATATTGGACTATGCTAATTGGTATCTAAAGCCTAGAATAAATTATTGGGTATATACATACCTAAGTACGAGTGTTCAGATTATTTTTACCGAGACTACAGTATAATTGTTTAATAAGGAAAGAAGTCGTTTATGAGGCAGTCAATCGCATGCATTTTCTTTGGAAACCAATCTGCAATTAATGGTCGTGAGTACTAGTGCATGCAAGCAGAAAAATGGAAAGCGCATTATTTGACAGGCACTAGTGATTATTTATTTGTAGAAAAATGCACTAACGGGTTGGATCCAAACAAGGTGCACATGCACCTAGGTGCCCCATATAATTTACCTATATATATATATATATATATATATATATATATATATATATAAAGAATTTTTTAAAGTGTAAACAGAAGTAAAAAAATAAAACAAAAATGAAAACAGAAAACGTAAAAATAAATAAAAAAAAAGGAGGTTGTGGCCTCCCGCGCACCTGGGCCGGCCCATCTCAGTCTCCCCTTCAGCGAGAGTTCCTACCTTCTCGCTGAACGCGAGATATAGGGGCGCCTCAGTGTAGTCCCTCGAAAAGAAACTGTGTAGAACGCATTAGTTATAAGCACAATCGAGCTCTATCGTTGTCTGGCGCCCCGACAAACCTTAGTCTCTGGATCGGCCACTGTTACCCGTAGTGACTGCAACTTTTTAAACTAGAGTTCGCCCTACCTCGAAAAAAATTCGTCGTCCACCGGTGGCTACATCCAATATCTAGCCTGCTGCGTTGTTTCTTGTTGCTTGTCTCGTTCGTTTCTTTATGTTACCAGCCCTCGTCTGCGTGCATGTTATGGGGGGTTTCATGAGGATTGTGTTGTTAAAATTCTGTAGTAGGGGCGGAGCTACTTTGGTGCGGCCTGAGCGCTGTGAACAGTTTGGTTGTTCTTTTGCCTCGTTTTTCAATAAAATAAGTGGGGGACGAACCCTTTGGATAAAAAAAAATGACTTTTATAAAATGTAGCTAATCGAATGGCTAGAAAGAAAGACGGACAAACCCGTGCATACTGTGGAGGATGCAAGCGCCTCCACATCGCATCGTCCCATGGGAGCCTGCGACTGAGATCAGGTGACTTGCTGTGGACAAGTCACCGATGAACAGTACGGTGCCTGGCCCCCTTCTCCAGACCGTCTGATCAAGGATCAACGGATGGATCTTCGTGAACAGTACCCGAGCTACAGCGACTTGCCTACAGGAACTCGTGTACAGTGGATGGGCTACAGTGATTCGTGTACAGTCCGTCGCCAGTACTTTTGCTGCAGTGTTCGATCTGGGCTGCCCATCCTCCATCCAACGGCTGGCTTCCCACCAAATACGGCGTGACTGGCCAGAGGCCAGTCACTGGATCTCGGTCCGGGAGCCTGGGCCTTGGGCGCACGCACACGTCGACATCGGTGTAGGTGATGTGCTTGTACGAAGATTTGGAAGCCAGTGTGATCCGGACGGTTGGTTGTCCCGCACACGGTCTGGAGGAGCCCAGGCACCCGACCGGGCCTGCTGGCGCCTCCAGGTCCACTCACTCAACGCCATCACGCAGCATGTGAGTCTATGTGAGAGCATCTATAAAGCCGGGCACCCTAAACCGTCCCCAAACGCCCAGGCGGACGCTCCGATCACTGACCGGTCGAAAAAAACCGACCCAGACGGGCATCTCAGACCGGTCTCAAACGCCCGGACTGACCGGCACCCCTCATATCCAGCCCAGATCTGGGGCGGATATGGGGCGGCCCGGGCGCGACCGGGCGCGTCCGCCACGTCGGAACTGACATCACGACCCCCACAAAAAGTGAACCAAATCTCCCTCCGACCTACCCCTTTTCATTTGCTCCTCCGCGCCGGACGCCTGCTAGCTCCGCCGCCACCCTTGCACCGGACTGCACCTTGCCCTCTATATGTTCGACACATTGTGATTCAAAAAGAGTCGGGCAGCCATCAATGTTCCCTTTGTGAAGGATAAGGACTATGACTATTAATCTTCTCTGCTGATAAGCAGAGAAGATGATTAATAGTGACAGTCTATATCCTTAACAAAGGGTGCAATGATGACCGAAGCTTATCGCTTCCGGACGACGCGGCTATTTAAGCCGGTCGCCTCGCTCCTCACACGGCGAGGTGGGACTAAACCCCCAACCCCGCCGGCCCAACAGGGATGTGAAAGATCTTAAGTACGAGCAATTTATTTGGTGTTTATAACAACCCCGCCGGCCCAACACGGATTAAATGATCGACGTGCATGTGTTTGAATGTATTTGGTGTTTTGCAAATAGGGTTTGTGGTTGCAAATGGCAAAATTTGTGGCCCACCCGGTTATTGCCCGCGGGCGCGTCCGTAGACGTTTGAGGCCTCAAATTAGCAGGTTGCGGCTGTACTGTAGATGCTCCGAGCCCATACCGTGCACAGTCCTCGGCTCCCGGCTGGCCGGTACCAGCGAACCGTATACGTTGTGTGCGGTAAATTAGGAAACAGAGTCGACACCGACACACACGTGAGATTCTACTTGAGACGACAAGGAAGACGGGCTGACATCATGCGCATTTGTTTCACCCTGAATTTGTTGGGAAGGGGACAGGACAGGAGGGAGGGAGACATGGCGAGGGTAAGCAGGGGGTGCGTGCGTACGCCGAGAAGAGATAGAGCCGGAAATGCATGCATGCATGCATGGAAGGGAAGGGCCAGCATGCACCAACCGCTACGTACGTACTACACTTGGCGCTACGTTGACATCACCAGTTTTGTTACGTTGGAGAGCTGCCAAGGCGGCCGGGGAGTGTGCCCGGCCGGCTGGCCGCCCGACACTTGTCGTGGCACCTAGGAGGAAACGGCCCAGGGGCAAAGGGTCAGTGGACGACACTTGTCGTGCCAAAGTACGTGGCTTGCTTGAAACCGGATTAGATCGACATGCATGGGGTCGACGACCGATGTGACCCCTGCAGTGTTCAAAAAAAAAAAAAGATGTGACCCCTGCACGGCAGGGCTATAGCCTGGCTATCGTGGATGTCATGTGTATATCCATTGAGGACTTCAATGCGTGTGTTTAGGACTTCAGCTAGCAGTGCATCTCCAACGCTCACCTGCAATCCAGCATTCGTCCACAGAGAAGAGACCAGTCCGTGGACACGGATGCAGGAGACGGTCATCCAACCATAGCCGCATACATTCAAAACATCTGACTAAACATTTGGCTAAATGAACCTACTAAAAGCAAACATTGGGCTAAATGAACCTACTAAAAGCACTAAGCAAGGCTACTAAGCACACCACGATGGCGGAAGCCAACCTTCCACCAAATCTAAGCAAGGCTACTAAGCACACATGCCATGGCAAAAGCCAACCTTCCGCCAAATGATATGAGCACCTTCCGCCAAATGAATGCCTAATTTGCTTAATAAAAAATATTAATTAGCACCTTCCACCAAATGCAAATATACTATTCAATACTACTTTCCGTCAAAATGCTAGCTATCCGCTGCAATTAGCACATTGCATTCCGCTAAATACTAGCCATCATGGGCGGACACAGAGTAGAGATAATACGTGGCGGCTTTTTGTTGGTCATGGAGATGTCCGGACTCCCGCAAAGTCCCCCACGTTTGGTTCCGATTTGCGGGAAAACGGACATCCGGACGCGTCGGCGGACCGACGCAGGACCGCGTTCGATGACATAACACGTCCGGACAGCGCGGTCCGGACGTATGCGGGCGGTTTGAGGGTCAGCGTTGGAGATGCCCTTCGATGCTCACGAGTCATGAGGCCAACTCCAACGCACGACCGCAAATGGTCCGGCAGTGTCCGTTTTGGCCCAAACGGACAGACGAGACGGCCCAACGCGCGACCCCATCCGCAAAATATGTTCGTCCGTCTCGAGGTTTGCGTCCAGACGGACAGCGAACGGACGCCCACGCGCCCGCTCCTCATCCGACTCGGGCCTGCCTGTCGGCCGCCCACCTACCTCCCACCGCCCACATTGAAGCCGCACGACTGGGCGGACCCACTTGCCAGCCACCCATCCACCCGGTCGTCGTCCTTTTTAATGTGGAAACCGTGGACCGCCCAGTCCAGAGACTTCCACTTCCAGAGCCGCGTGCCTCCTCGAGCCCCGACATGCGCAAACCCTAGCCCGACCACCGCTCTTCCACCTCCTCGCCGCCGGCCATGGTCTGGAAGTGGATCCCCGGCCGCAAGGGGAGGCACGACCACGAGGCTGGTTCCTCCTCGGGCCGCCGCCGCTCCTCCAGCTCCGCGCCACCGGCATTTAGCCTCTCGCCGCCCCCGCAGCGCGCTAGGTCCTACGTCAAGGCCGAGATCTGCAAGCGCTATTGGGAGACGGGCACGTCGCTGCCGTGGAGCGACGTGCACCTCCCCAATAACTGGCATCTCTCCGCGGATCGGGTGCCCATTCCACCGATCCCGGTGAGCGGCCGCGCCCGCCGTGATGAGATCAACTGCCGCCGCGCCCACCTGCCGCCAGACCTCATCAACGACGCGAGGTACGCCGTGGACTCCCCGCTGTGGGATACGCGGCTCCGCGACGAGCATGACCTTCGGCGGCAATCTTTCTTTGCCGGTCGTGCTCCGAGCCCACCGCAGACGCGCTCCCAGCCCGCGCGGGCGTGCGTGGGTTCGTGGCCTGACGCCCACTCCTTCCCCATCGCCGTCCCCGCCACCACCCCCTCCGATGACCGTCGAGGAGGAGGCGGAGCTCATGAGGCGGATGATGGCACTTTCCGTGGCGGGCGACGTCGCCATTCCGGAGCTCGACGCCGTGGTCAAGGAGGAGGCCATGGAGGACGTGCAGGAGGAGGAGCCCGCGGCGCGGAACCCGGCCTTGGTCGGCCAGTCCTAGTCGTGCATGGAGACGGTGCCGTGCACGCCGGAGTACGTGGGTGCCGACACATGGTCGCCGTCTCCGCCACGACCAGAGGTGGTGCAGGCGCCTCCGCAGCCGCCTCCCGCCTGGCAGGGGCCGCCGCCCTACATCGACCTCACGGGCGACGAGGACTATGACGGCGGCAACTGAAGACGACAGCGGCGGCGGCGGCGGCAGGCTTATCTAGTTTTTTAATGTCCTTTTAATTTTAAGTTTAGTTAAGAATGTGTTGGACTGGACTTTGTGGATGTTTATGTAATATATTAATGTTTTAAAATTATTTTGCAATGTCTATTTGGGTTTAGATTTGGGTCAAATTTGCAAGTCCAAAAGCGGACAATTTGGGATGCGGCGGCCGGTTGGGCGCACTGACGGCCGGACGACCGCTATCAGACGCCCGTGTCCGTTTTGCCGACCCAAACGGACAAAATCCAGACAAAACGGACGTCCGTTTGGGGTCGACGGTTGGAGTTGGCCTGACATGCATGTATATGTATGGTTGTGGTATGGTTGTAGGTTTTCTCTTTGTGTGGGCCATATGTGTGTGTGTGTGTGTGGGCCATATGGGTGTGTGTGTGTGGGCAAATAAAGGTTTGACCAGTCAAGCGTCTGGTTTTCTTCTTTAAATCACAGCTGATCCTTTTAATTGTTGGATCTTAATCCATTGGTTCACGCTTTTAATTTCTCACGATTTCTTCTTCTTCTTTACACTATACGAGCGTCTACAGTCGGGCACACCAAATCCGCCTCAAACGCCCGGACGGACGGCCCAGTCACTGACCGGTCACGAAAATATGACCCAGACGGGCTCCTTAAACGGGCCTCAAACGCCCGGGCTGACCGGCAGCCCTTATATCCAGCCCAAATATGGGGCGGATATGGGGGCGCCCGGGCGTGTCCGCCACGTCAGACTAACGCTGGGGTCCCACATGAAAACAGTCCGAAACCCAGCGGTCCGAAGCTCGTCTCCTCCATCGGACCGATGGCGCCGCGTGGCGACGCTCCGGCGGGCCGCGTAGTGCCTAGCCCGGTGTCAGCGTGGAAGAGGCGTCAGTGTTCAGTTTGGCAATCCCCTCGCCTGGAACTTCCCAGTGCACACTTACTGTCGTTGGCCTGCCTGGCTTTTGCACGGCCATGAGTCCTACTCTTTTCCCCGAGTCTGACGCCATGTCAACAGCAGCATTTTTCCATTCTTCCTCGTAGCTAGTCAAGAAAAGAACCGAGCTTGAGATTGTTTCCTTGCCATTACCGTGGATGCAGTTATCATGCAGATGCTTTTGCAACTTGACAGATCTAGCAGAAACTTGGATGAATTCTTCTGGCTAAACTTTGACTTAAGTGTGGGTGTGTGAGGTTGGATGCAGTTATCATGGATGCAGTTATCATGCAGATGCCAACAACGCCAAAGTAAGAACAGAACTTTTCCTCTCATGTCATCTGTCAACGAGTCAAGGAGGATCTGCAGCCAATCTCTTCCGGTATATCTGAATGCACTTTCTGAAGGAAGGTCCCAGCATTCTCTCAGAGCAAATCTCAGGGCTTTGCTCTTTGTGCAAGTAACGACCGCGTGGTACTCGTCCTCCTCTCCGTTTCCACGGATATTGCATATCGCATCCTGGACAATGGTTCGTCTAAATTTGTTCATTTTTGTTGCTAGGGTATTTGTGGCAACCCTCCATCCAAAAACACGGATTTTAGGTGGGACATTTGATTTCCAGATTAAGTCCCAGCTGCTCCTGTTGCCCGCACCACTGACTGATCCGGATGGAGAGAGGTGGGTTTGTCCTTTGATAGCAGCCGCAAGCCGGTAGGCACTCCTAACCGAGAAAACTCCGCTCTTCTCGAAATGCCACGCCACACTGTCCACTGCCTCAGATTGAGGGATGCTTATTTTGCAGATTTCTTCAGCATCGAAGGGATGGAAAATTTGTCTGATGAGTTCTATGTTCCATTCCTTACTCTCTGGGAGCATCAACTGATTAACCCACCTAAGCCTAGACCTCCGAATAAAATCAGCTGTTCTCAGCCCCTCTCTCCTCGGGATCCATTGGTCTCTCCGTATCTGGATGCTCTTTCCGTCCCCCACGCGCCAAATGATGCCCTTTCTTAATAACTCAAGTCCGGCCTCAATCCCTCTCCAAACCGGTGATGCATCAGACGCAAACACCGTATCAAGCAAGTTCCGTGGGGGAAATATTTGGATTTAAGCACCCTTGCACACAAGCTCTCGGGTTTTTGAATAAGTCGCCATCCTTGTTTAGCTAACAGAGCAATGTTAAAAAGGTGCATGTCCCTGAAGCCAATGCCTCCCGCCCGTTTTGGTTTCGTCATATTTTCCCATGACATCCAGTGGACCTTACGTTGTTCTTTATCATCGCCCCACCAGAAGTCCCGAATCATCCTTTCATACTTGTCACAAAATCCTTTCGACAGTAAGAAGACCCCCATAGTGAAGCACGGGAGGGCTTGGACCACCGATTTCACATGGACCTCTTTTGCCACATACGACATGAACTTCTCGGACCAGTCGTTGCATCTTTTACCGAAACGGTCCATGATTGGTTGAAAACTCTCATCCTTCATCCGTCCATCCGGGGTGGGAAGACCTAGGTATTTATTCTCAAAGGACGCGGATACCACACCCAAAGTCTCTTTGATTTCTTCCCTTGTCTCCTCTGGGCAGAGCTCACTGAAAAGTAGGGAGCATTTGTTCTCACTCAAGAGTTGTCCCGTGCCCCGCTGGAATTCACTCAATACCTTTTTGATGGTCTTAGCCTCTTCCACCGAGGCCTTGAAAAATAACAGACTATCATCAGCAAACAACAGGTTAGAAATTCCCGGGCTACCTCTGGCAATTTTTAAAGGCGTCAGATTTCCATCACTAATTTCCTTCATCAGATTGACTAGCCCATCCGCAACAAACAGGAAGAGATACGGACTCAGGGGGTCTCCTTGCGGCAAACCCCTAGTAGGAGAGAATGGTTCCAGGAGTACCCCATTGCATCTCACCGAGTATCTAACCGAACGGACACACTGCATCACCCATCCCATCCACTTCTGATTAAAGCCCATCTTTAGTAACACCCCTTCAAGAAAGGTCCAATGTACTCTGTCATATGCTTTCGCAAGGTCAAGCTTGTATGCACAGTGGGTGTTATGACCGTTTCTGCTATGCTGGATCTTGTGGAAGCACTCGAACGCAATAGAGGCATTGTCAGTTATGAGCCGACTTGGGATGAAAGCACTTTGTGTTTCTGAAATAATTTCATCCAATATCGGGCGGAGTCCGTTCACCAATCACTTTGAGATCACCTTATAGAGGACATTGCATAGACTGTTGGGGCGGTAATCCTTCAGAGATTGTGGGTTCTTACCTTTAGGTATAAGTACTATCACCGTATCATTTATTCCTTCCGGCATGATACCATTCTCAAAGAAGCTCAGAACCCCTTTTACTACATCGTCTCTCATGATCTCCCAGTTTCTCTGGTAGAAACGAGCTGGGAATCCGTCAGGGCCGGGAGCCTTAAGGGGGCCTATCTAAAATAAAGCATCAGCAACCTCTTTGGCTGAGAACGGTTTGGATAGCGCTTCATTCATTTCCTCTGTTACACTCCTCCTGGTGAGGTTAATTAATTCTTGAGGGTGGACAGCTCTCTCCTGCTCGTACAAGTTCCGAAAGAAATCTCTCGTCATTTCCTGAAAGTCATCACGATCCTCCTTCCAGACTCCTGAAGAGTTTTTTAATTTTGTGATCTCATTTTTCTTCGTCCTCCAGGTAGCTTTTCTTTGGAACCACTTTGTGATGCGGTCCCCTTCTCTCAAGTAAGTGGCCCTCGATCTCTGGCGCCACATCATTTCTTCCCTAAGTAAGAGTTCATCAAGCTCTTTTGAGCACTTCCTAATCTCATTTTGTTGATCAACCGAGGTAGGGGAGCTCCACAGCATGCTTAGTCTAGCCCTTAACTCAGCCGTCTTTTTTATAACAGACCCAAAGTTACGGTCAGCCCATTTCCTCAATGAATCCTGCATCTGTTTCAGTTTGGCACCCACCTCCTGCAGATTTGTGGCTGGCCCCTTGACGCCCCAGGTTTCATCAATCATCGGCTTCAGGCTTCCAACCCTCCCCCACATATGCTCATATCTGAACTTGACAGAACCATTTCCTCCCACCCGACGCCACTCTTTTCTTTTACCCAACCGAATCAACACCGGGAAGTGGTCTGACCGGGAGGAACAAATATGCTCAACAGAAGCCCTTGCAAAAAGTTCAGACCACTGTGTTGAGGCAACTCCTCTATCCAATCTAGCTCTTCTTTTGACCGTCTTGCTTGTTGTTGTATGTCCAGCTAGGGCCTTTAAATCCAAGATCAAAAAGTTTGCATTCAGAGAGGACTCTACGAAAGTTTTCCATATACTTTTCAGATCGCCTCACCCTCGAGATATGCTCAGTTTGCCACATCGTTTCATTAAAATCCCCCACCATCAGCCAGGGTGCATTTGAGTTATCCTTTATTCTTCTGAGAAGTTCCCACATGTGGTGTCTCTCATGCCCTTTAGGTTCCCCATACACAAAAGTACCACGCCATTGCACACTATCAGGGATTAAGCGGATCAATACATCAATGTACCTCGGGCCAACGGCAAGCTTTATTAACTCAACACTCTCATCATAGAACAACTGTCACATCACTAGTTTAATGTTTGTAATTAGTTGCATTAAGGCATCCATGCATCATGTTTAAATTCCAAAGAATTTGAAATGGGGATGATCAAACCCTAGCACCAAAATAATTCAAATAGGTTCAACTTAAAATATTTTTCAATGAAACCAAAATGCCCTGAAAAAATGTTCACCATTTATGGAAAAGGGTGAAAACCTCTACCAGAGATGATGCATATTTTTCCAGGACATGTTGGCATTTGAACTAACTCACTAAGTATTTGAATTGGAGCAAATAAATAGCTATAAATATTTTTATTGCTCCAATAATTCTGCAAATTGTTGAGGGCCTCTGGAATAATTCAGTTAGTAACCACAAATATTTTCAGGATTTATAAAAATGATTTGGTATTTTAATCAAATCATAACAAACCACAGAAAAGAAAAACAGAAAGAAATAAAGAGAAAACACTTACCTAGGCCACTCTGTTGCAGCCCAACCCACCTCGCGAGCCGCACCTTCTTCAACCTCGTGCCAGTAGGCACGAGGGTGTGGCGCATGCACAGGAGGTGAAGCCACCTCCTGCTTCCACCTCCTGCTTGGCTCCTCGTCCTCATCCGCGTGCTTGGACACGCCCTGGAGGCCCTCTTCCGCTCCCCACTCTCTCTGGCCTCGCCCCTTCCTCTGTTCGTGTCACCGCAGCCACCCGAGAGCCCTGCCTCGCCGCCGTCGCTCGGTAGCATGGCCAACGACGCCGAGAAGCCGCGCGAGCATGTCCAGCAGCCCCGCCTCAACGGACAGCATCACCACGCCGGCGCCTGCGTCCTCGGATGCCCCGCAACGCCGCCATTGACGTCGTCGTCAACCTTCGGCCGTCGGAGATCGCCACCACTGCTCGTCGCCATCCGTGCACCCCCGAGCTCGCTGAGCTGCCCTGCCGACTCACTGTGAGCTCATGCTCCTAACCCCCCTTCTCCTCGCGTCGATTGCGCTCTGTAGCCGCCATTCCCATGACGACCGAATCCCACCGCCACTCGAGCTTGTCGCCAACGCAACTCCGGTGACCATTTGGTCACTCCAGCATGTCCATCGTCCTCGCAACAAGCCGCAGTGCATCGCTAGCGCATTACTTGGCTCTTTTGCACCCCGCAATGCCGAACCCGACCGCATCCGAACTCCGGCCGCCGCCCAAGTGCTCGCCGCTGACGAACCAGGCCACCCCGTGACCTCCTGATGCCTCCCCTGGATGTAGGCGAGGTCAATCTTGCCTCCGGTGCCCTCGGTGCGCCCAGCCGTGGCGGAAAACGGCCGGCCGACGATCGCCGCCGCGCCGGATTAGCGCCGCCAGTTAGCCGCGGTTAACCCCATAGTTAACACTAATTA
The DNA here is from genome assembly GCA_039707655.1 of Elymus sibiricus. NCBI lineage: Eukaryota > Viridiplantae > Streptophyta > Magnoliopsida > Poales > Poaceae > Elymus > Elymus sibiricus. The sequence continues at coordinate 354,280,783 of CM077664.1, forward strand.
GCCCCCCCGCACAGTCGCTGACAGCCGGGCCCCACACCGGTCAATGACGCAGTCAACGTGGGATTAAATCCGGTTAATCACTGTGCGACTGACTGGTAGGCCCCACCTGTCAGATCTTACTTTGTTGACCGCTGATGTCAGTATTGACCATGCTGACGCAATAAAGGATTTCTGGAATTTTAAATAAGTCTAAAATGATTTATTTATTTCAGGAAATTGCTTAAACTTCAAAAAATCATAAAAATTCAGCCGTAGCTGAGAATGAAATAATTTATATATGAAAAATAATCAGAAAAATCCAAAGAATCCGTATGTACCATTTTCATGCATGTTTAAGCAACTTATACCTACTGTATAAGTGAAAACATATAAATGGCATTTAAAATGCTTAACGTGGAGTTTGCATTTGAACCCTTGGTTCAAATGGACTTCATTTAAATTGTTGCTAGATGCATTAGCACAATCCATAGCATTCTTGCCATGTCATGATCATACATCATGTTGTTGCATTGCATTGATTGTGTTCCTTCTTGTTTGTCGGTGTTTGTTCCTCCTCGGTAGCCGATGTTTCCGATGTAGTGACCGTTGACACTGATGAAGTGTAGTATCATCTTCAGAAGTGCCAGGCAAGCAAACTCCCTTGATCACTCCGATACAATCCCACTCTCTCACTCTTGCTCTCTTTTATTGCATTAGGACAACAACGATTCAACTGTTACATGTTTCGGTAGTTGAACCCATTCCTTTGCATGACCTGTCATTGTCACAGTAAATAGCTAAACCTTCCTAGCATGATTAGGAGTTGCTTGAGCCATGATGTGACTTCATCCATGCCATGCTTGCTATGCTTAGAGTTGTGTCAGGTCTGATTCATCTGAGAATGAATTGGAATGTTGTGATCATGTCCTGATGTTGAGAGTTAAGTGTGTGAACCGGTTTTGGTAAAGGTAGCGATGAGAGGCCATGTAGGAGTACATGGTGGGTTGTCTCATTGAGACCGTCCTTAAGAACTGAGTTCTGTGTATGTTATCCAAGAACAGTTACTACCACACATTGGGTTCCGGTAACTCGACCCCTCTCAGCTTATTAATTGCCTCGATCTCTGTCCAGGAGTTGCAGCTAGTTTCTGGTGTTTGTAGGATGTGCTGGGGGCCGTGCTTAGCGCTGACTGGCGGGGTGGGCTTTGTTGCGATAGGCACTGTGGCCGGGTGTACCAAGCATAGTACCATCCGGTGAGGTGGACTTGGGAACCCTGCACACATCATTTGGGGCCGTAATGGAAATTCGGCCGGACTTCCATTGCGGGTTCAGTTCCCAAATAGGCGATAAACCTGGACTAGAGTCTTGCGTGGTTAATCAGGTTGTGGCCAAGACCCTCACCAGGCTTCCGCTTGAAGGTTGCCGAGATACATGACGTGTATATGGTGGTAAGTGGTGGGAGCATGTGTGAAGAAGTATACCCCTGCAGGGTTAAATGGTCTATTCGAATAGCCGCGTCCTCGGATGTGGACTACTTGGAGACTTATATGGTTCATAGACAACTTTAAATGGATACTCTAAAATGCGCAAGATAAGTGTGAGTGCTATGGATGGCCTTCTCGTAGGGAGACGGGAGAGGATCCATAGTAGTGTATTGTTGTGGGGACTAGTGGACTCGTGTGCGCTCTCTTACCTCAAACAAACTGCTGGTAGTCGTAGTACAGGTTAGCCAAAGTTCAAAGCTGGCTTGCTGCAGTTAAACTCCACAACCCCCTTGTTGATACTGATGCATAAGTAGATAGTTCTGATGTAAGTCTTGCTGAGTACCTTTGTACTCACGGTTGCTTAATTTATGTTTTTGCAGAGGAGACTCCAGTTTCACAAGTAGTTCCACGTGGAGTTCGACGTTGACCGAGTAGCTTGGGAATCCCAGACAGAGGTCTGGTTCCTATGGAGGGTCTTGTAGATAGTCAGGCTCCTCGGCCTTTTTCTTTTCTAATTATCTGTACTCAGACATGTTATGCTTCCGTTGCTTGTATGACTTTGTATATTGGGTCATGAGACCCATGTTTGTAATATCATGTTATGTATGGCTCTTCCGAGCCTTATCTATACTTGAGTTGTAGACTTATGTTGTGATGCCATGTTGTACAACACATACTTGCATGTTATGCGTACGTGTAATATGTATTGCTATGTGTGGGGGTCGACACCTAGTTTTGTGCCTTTGGTAGCCCTTCTTACAGGGAAATGCCTCCTAGTGCTTCCTCTGAGCCTTGGTAGTTCGCTACTGCTCCGGAACACATGAATTGACCAACATGTATCCTTCATTGCTCATGTGTCTGTCCCTACAGGGAAATGTCACGTGGGGTTTACTATAGTTTAACTTGGTTACACTCGCTGTTGGCCGACATGTGCATTGCTGGGTTACCTATGTCTGTCCCTGTACGACTGTGCCACCTTGGTCTATAACTAATCATGTCGACCCGGGTTCTTTGTCATATGGTTCTAGCGACCTATTCATATAATGTAACGCCCAATATGCGGTCCTATCCTCAAGGAACTTGGAAGTCCCGCTAAGGATAGAAGAGCATATCGAAGACGCTTCGCAAGGTGGATATCATTATAACATACCATGTACTGAATAGATGAGAATACCAGATAAAGGCTTACACTCGCCACAAGCTACAACATGAATATATCAATACATCAATACATAGCAACCATCATATAGAAGAGCAGGATCCGACTACGGATGAAATCAAACGAAAGAAGAACGACGTCCACCCTGCTAATCCCAGGCTACCAACCGGGAACCCATACTATGATCGTCGAAGAAGAAGAAGAACTCCAAATAGAACAAGCATCACTCTCACGTCAAAGCATTGCTTTACCTGTACCTACACCTGTTGTTGTAGTAATCTGTGAGCCTTGAGAGACTCAGCAATCTCATTACCATGGGTATCAAGACTAACAATACTTTAATGGGTATGGAATGGTTAAGTGGTGAGGTTACAGCAAGCACTAAGCATTTGTATCTGGCTAGCCTACGAGTACAAGATTAAGAAGAGTAAACTACGCATAATCGGGCGCAAACTAGTATGATCAAGAAGTGATCCTGAACACCTACTTACGAGTCAATCATAACCCCACCGTGTTCTCTTCCTGAACTCCCTCGAAAAGAGACAATCATGGTTACGCACACGGTTGGTGTATTTTAATTAGATTTAGTGTCAAGTTCTCTACAACCGGAGGTTATAAATTTCCAAATCGCCACATAACCGCGGGCATGGCTTTCCGAAAGATTTAACCCTGCAGGGGTGCTCCAACTCATCCATCATAAATTACCACAAGCTGCGTTGAAAAACCTCAACATCGGGATAGCCCGAAGTATCCTCGGAATCCCGGTGCACAAGACACTCGACTAAGGTAAAACAAGTCCAGCAAGACCTCCTGACATGTCGACGCTACCGATAGGAGCCGCGTATCTCGTTCTCAGGATACGGTGGATAAGCGACGCGTACGAGTAAAACAAGACCTCGAGTTGCCCCGTGTTGGCCCCGCACAGTGCTCTAGTTTCGGACCAGCACCATCAGCACTGGCCCACCTGCGTATGTGGAATTAAGAATCCGTGGATTCATGACGCCCTATGCTTTAATTAATTATCAGGATTATTATGTTGGCAAATTTTAAAACCAAAGTTGGACCTTGCTGGAAGAGTTTTATTCAAAGACGAATTATCAAGGGGGTCCCCATAAAACCCCAAATGTGTTAGGAGCGCTCATCAAGGAACATAACACCGGTATTACGGAAACTAGGGCGGAAAGAGTGGAACAAAACACCAAGCAAAAGGCCGAGCCTTCCACCCTTACCAAGTGTATAGATGCATTAATTAAATAAGTAAGATATTGTGATATCCCATGATATCCATGTCCCAACATGGAACAAACTGGACCTGCAACTAGCAACACTATAAGAGGGGCTGAGCAAAGCGGTAACATAGCCAAACAACGGTTTGCTGGGAAGGTGGAGGTTAGAGGCTGTATCATGTCAATTTGGGAGGTGGTAGGTAGCGAGACCAAGCAATAGCAACGAGATAACTAGCAAGCAAAGATAGTAGTGATATCCAAGGTAATGGTCATCTTGCCTAGAATCCTGCTTGGAAGAAGATCGAATCCATGAAGTAGTCGAACAATCGTAGTCGAACGAATCCTCACAACTCTGCAAACGTAACCAGAACTATCGGGAAGAATCAAAACCGGAAAGAAACAAACAATACGGTAAACAAACATAACATAACCATGGAATGATGCATAATCAAGTATGATGCATGTCCGGTTTAAAGAGACATGGCATGGCAAAATGCAACACACAATACTACACATTAAATGAAGCTCAATATGCAACGAGTTGCATATTGACGAAACTCCACGTCCGATTATTTAGTTCACTCTCGTTTATGTACTCAACAAATTTAAATGTTGTTTACCATGGCAAGAGGTGAAGCATAAGTAAACTACACTATCTAGGCAATTTAAATGAGGCCGGAAACAACACATAACAATTCCGGAAATTTTCCATATGCAAATTTTGAATTTGGTACTGTTCTGCCTAAAACATAATTTTATTGTTGTTAAACATGCAAAGTAAGAGCACCATGTTATTCTACACGTTTTTCTTAATTTGGAGTTACGGTTTAAAAGTTATGAATAAAACCATTTTAGGAATATTAATGCAAAAAACAATTTAAATATTTGTAACATGTGTGAGAGTTGCATATTATGATACTACATGAAATTCTAAGCATTTAACATATATAGATCATTTTAATCCGATGCACGGTTCATGAGTTATTATATGCATGAGAATGACATATTCAAGTTATATGCAATGTTGGAAAAATGTTGGCATAATATGATATGAAGTATTTTGTCGCCATGGCGGAAAGAAAGGGGTGCCACGGCGGCGAACACGGAAATGATGCCTCGGCAGGGTTCCGGTGATCCGGTAACTCATGGAGAAACCGGTGCAAAAGAAACATAGGATGTGCGGAATGTGCAAAAGCAACGGGGAGTGAACCCGGTGACCGGGTGTCCCACGTGTCGGTGGCACGGAAAATGAGGAACAACGTGCAACTAACAATCGCATACGGTGCAAACACGAGCATCTCATACATCACACATGAATTCGTCTCATCGGCGGTTGACTCGGGGGTTATACCTTCGACGTGAGGGTGAGGCGGACGGGTTCGATGCGGTGTAGACGTACACGTGGCGGCGGTAGTCGTACATAGTATCTTGGCGACGGTAGTGGTACTTGGCGCAATGTTGGGTAGTCGTACACTTGTCTGAGAGGATCTTGGCGCATCCAAGCTCTTCGGGTTCCACGGTGATCTTGGCCTTGGCGGTCTTGAACCCAACAATTACGGGGTGGTCTTCGCGGTCTTGGCAACCCGGAGCTCTTCGGGAGTGTGGGTTTTACAACGGCAGTCATCCAAACGACAACATGGTGATGTGAAGCCAAACTTGATGGGTCTCGGTGGTGGCGATCCAAAGTGCTCCTGCTCGTGGAGGTTTTCAACGGAGGCATGCTATGGTCGAAGGCCGTGGGTCTTGTGCACGAGAGGTGGTGGTCTTGGCGTGATCCAAAATGAAACAACACAAAAAAACCTCAGTTCGGAGTAGGATGGATTCGGAGAGACTGTCCAAGATGCCCAAGATGAATCAAAGGCAGCAGAGTTGCTCACGGTGGAACACGGAGGCAAGGCAACACTGGCATGGAGGTGGGGGTGGAGCACTTGCTCCGGCCAGTGAAGGTGAGCAAGCAGGGCGAGCAGCAGGGGTTCGGCGCTCGTGAGGCCGGGATGAGACAGCAGCGGGATCGTTGGAAGGAGGCGAGGCTGGACGGCGGTGTGGGGCACCCGCGCGGCCGGACCTCGAGCTCCCGCGGCTCAATGGGCAGAGGCGCGAGGAGGCAGGCTCGCGGGCAGCCATGGCCGCGCTCCATGGTGCGAGGATTGCGGCAGCGGCAACAGATGAGGGTGGTGGCTGCGGGCAGCATGAAAGGAGGACGGGAGGAGTATGGAGGTGAGGCCGGGAGGGGCGGAGCTCGGCGTCGGCGGGCGATGGCCTCTGCGGAGCGGCGGAGTTGGTGCAGTGGCGAGGAGTGGCTCATGGGCTGGAGGTGGCCGCAGCTGCAGGCGGGCGGAGGACGAGCGGCGCTCAGGGCAGAGGAGCTCTGGCGCATGACTTCGGGTGAGCCAAGGCGAGGTCGGGCGAGACAAGATGAGGGGCGCGCGGGATCGGGCGTGGTGCTGCTCTTCTCTGGAGTGACGGCGCACGAGGGATGGAGGAGGGGAACCAGAGAAGGATCGGTGGTGCTGGGGAGGATCGAGCTAAGTGGGGGGCCGAACTGGGCCTAGGTGGTCTGGCTGGGCTGCTACCTCTCTCCCTTCTTCTCCATTCACAGAAAATAAAGAGAAGGGAATAGAAGAAAAGAAATAGCCAGGATTTTTGGAAAATGTTGAAACTTTTAGTGTAGAGCCTAAGATTTATACTTAGCCCAACAAAAGAAGTTTCACCGCAATTGGAAGAGTTTAATTCAAAGTCATTTGAATTTAATTCAAATAGGTTTGAACTAGGACTAGCTTTTAGAGGTGTCCAGAAATGTTGAGAATCTTAGAGGGGCCTCGATAAATGGGAAAAGAGTTGTGGGCAAGTTTGGAGAACAAACTTGAAGCAGAAAAGGCATGGAATCATTTTGCAAGTGTGTTTATGGGTGATTCCAAATTAACGAAATATTTTATTATAGCTTCCTAAATTATTTGGAGGATATTATATAAGTTATAAAGAGAAATCACCTTGTGAATTCTCTCGTTTTAAATGGATCGAAGATCCATACAATTTATTATATGAGTTTTAGTTTGGGTTGCAAAAAAATGATGGCATGATGCAATGCAAAAATAACATAGAGCAACCAATATAATAATAATAATGGAAAGAAATCGGTCTCGGGCTGTCACATATAAGCTAGAGACAAAAGGCGTAAACGGTGTGGCCAAGGTAAGGTGGCAACCGTGTGAACCATGCGTGAGTCTCAAGGTACTTATATGGTTTGTTACAGCTAGATCCATGTGCCTTAGGATCGGGGTCCCGACAGCTTTGGTATCATAGCCTGACTGTCTGTAGGATTACCAAGCCAAACTGGTCGAAGTCGAGTCTAGAAATGCTTTAGTTATATAGGGGAATTGATTGTGAAGGGAACGTAAGGCTCTTTTTACTCCTTACCTTGTGTCCTTCTGATTCTGAGTCATCCTCTTCTTTTCTACGAGGATTAAGGACTAGGCTTCTCATCTATCTACTAGGATCACGTGTTACTCGATCGCTGTGTAGACTTATAGGAAGATTGTCGTCTTCTTGGATCGGTGTTTCCATAGGATTCAGTCGTTATGTTGTCAGTTGTCTTGCAGGTTGTCTCATATTCCATGCCCGTACAGCCGTTATGTTGTTCGTGTTATCCAAGGTTTCTAAATAGTCTGATGCATTTGCAAATCTTTCCTCCCTATTTCTGATGTCCTTTTGGGCCAGACTAACCACGCTAATCGGTGTGTTGAGGTACTCCGTTGGCTCGACATATATGTTGAAGTTATTAGGACACTAGGGTATCTTAGAGAACCACCCAGTAATCTAGCCATGTTTTGTGTTCCCAGTGTGACGATTCTGTTCATCATTCTCGAAAGCATCTCGTGGCGTCATTTGGTTAGTAGGTATTCTAAGTCTGGGTTCTTGAACCCATGATTCATTACGCTCATTCCTGTTGGTAGTGATTGTTTCTCCTTTAGGATGATTAGTTCCCTTGTTCTAGTCTTCGAAGTTCATGGTATATCATTCTTTCAATACCATGAACCATTTTGGCAGAAGTTCTTTTGAACTAAAAGATCATAAGAAGAGTGCTCTTGATAAGTTCTCCATTCTATAGTTGTGAGTCTGCCAATCCTTCCTTTCTGCATGGGTTATCCGGAAGAAATATGTTGAACTTGTTCGACGTGCTAACCTATGCATCTACAACTTAGAAAAATTATATGTTCCTTTGAGTTATCCCTCTTCAGTTGTATTCCGACCCTAGTCTATCAATTGATAGTCAGGAGTAATTGTGCATTCGTGTTTATCGATGCCTATTGTTCTTGTGGTACGTCAAGCCATTCTATTTCAGAATGACTAGGAGAAACAAACTCCAGTACCTCACCCATTCCTAGGATTGGGTTAAAGCAGTTGTATTCCACAGATCAAGAATGCCAATCTAGCTTCTGTTCTGTTCTACCCTGGAGTATTACCGTCTTTATGTCAAGAATGTCATGGGAATTGCACACCATCCTATGAACTCTTGATACAGTGATACTTCTCACCATCATCATTCATTCCTCGGTCCCCGTGTTGTTGTAACCGGAATGCCGATAAGTAAACCGTGATGTGTGAAATCAATACTCCTTGCAACCCCGTTGCTTGGTAGTTAATGGACAATAATTTCATTCTTAGCGTGTTGGTTATTGAATCACCATTCTAAAATTGATTGTGCTACCTAGTCCATTTTTCTTGGTGCACTTTTCGATCAATGAGTTAGGATTGTGTCAATCCCTTGCTCTTTTGATCATATCGTCTTGCCATGAAAAGTAAGATTGTTCTCGAGCTTAGTAACATATCGGTGGTTCATGATTTTCCCGATATCTTCTTGGGAGTATTACCAGGTTGTCCCCTGACCGTTAGGTTTTGTTCCTGATCAAGTTGGTTTCCCTATAAACCACCGCTTCTCCAAGAACTGTGTTGGACACCCTTGAGCTAGTTGGTTAAGCTAAACAACAACTTGGAGAGTTGGGAGATAAAAGCTTTGCCTAACTTAGTTCATTCCAAAGGGATATCTTTGTGTTTGTGTGTTTGTTGAAGAAAGATGACATCTTCACCGATTGACCTTCATGATCAATTGTTGGATCTATTGTCTTGTCCAAACTTTGATTTGAGTGTGGGCTATTGTCAAATCAAATCAGAACCAATGATGTTCGTAATGCTGTCTTACTCGTGGATGTTCCTCGAGCATACACCATTATATCCTTTGGTCTGACCAATGCTATCACTTTGTTCACATCATTGTGGAATTCCATCTATATGGAAACCTAGATGAATTGTTGTTGAGCCCATCGGCAACATTTTTATCTTCTCCATGATTCATGATGAACATTAAAGCTAGTGTTGGAAACTTTTGGAAGCATCTCTTCATGCCAGTTCATGAAGTATATGTTTGATTGAAGAAGTGACTTTCTCTAAGCTCACGTGTATTTGATGTAAGTTGCCGCCGTGAATTCGATAAAGCTAGTTTTTGCTTCCTCTGGAATCATCCCAAGTCAGTCATGCATGTGCGAAGTATTCTATGGTTTGATAGATTTGCAACCTCCATTCCATATGTATTTCCTAGCACACCAAGCCACTGATTGATTTGTTCAAGGAGAAGAAGTTCCTTCTTAAGATCCGGACTTATGCTAGGACTTTGTTATCCTCGATGATGGTTCCCAACTAGAACTCGGTAGTGTTTTGCTGTAAGACTTCTATGTGGTCATGCTTGTCTTGGACAGTGTGTTCACGTGTGTCTTGCGAACCAGCTCATGTTTTGGAGCTTGCTACCATAGTTCATTTTCCAAGAATCTCGCAACGTCATCTCGTCAATTTGTGTTGCAAACCTTCTTTTTTAGACATGCTGAGTCTGAAGCATCCTGTCACCAACCAGATCTGAATCTCAGGCAGATATGATGGTTGGAACATTTCCCAAGAATTATAATATTGGTCTCTCTGTAACCCGGTAAAGTGGATGTTGTGGCCAACTCACCTAACCGAAAGACCTATTATTGTAGTATCTTGATTGCGCATTTTGGCCACCCCCATGAGGATTTCGTATGACTTATTCTGGAAGTTGTTCCTTATGGATTCTTTGTGCTCCCGAAGTCCAACCTTTACTTGATGGCCATGTTGATGCTTTTAAGCATGACCGTGATATCTAGAACATCAAGGAGAACATTAGAAGTGGAGTGCTAAATGTGTCTCGGTCGATCATCCAGATTTGGTTCCTTTGCATTGCTAAGGTAAAATCTGAGAAAGTGTTTTCTTCCTTTGCATCTGCATCCTCCATAGTTATTCATCATGGTAGTATGAAGAGTTACCAAGATCGTTGGCATGGATGTTGGTAAAACCCTGATGAATGCGGGAATGCTCAAGTTCTTGAAAGCACGCTCAGACACTAGGTTATATCGTCGGTATCAGTTGGAATATGCCCCCGTTGCCGATTATTCTATAACCCTAGTTTCCATTTCAATCTGAGTATGCCAGTCTTTTGAATTCCTTCAATGGTCGTTTGTGAAGTTGCCTCGGTCTAGTACAAAGAGTTTCGATGGTCCCTGTATCAAAAGTAATTCTTTTTGCCTGACTTAGGAAATAATTCAACGAGTCACCTCCTCTAAGGTGCCTCGTTATGGTACTAAGGGCAATTAACTCCTCGCTACCTTGACAACCATTCACCATCTTCTTTAAGCGTGGAATTGTTGCCTACCAAATTAAACCTTCGTCATCTGCTTCTTTCCATCGCCCCTGGTGTGTGTTTTGTGTTTCAGCTCGAGAGATGTTCTTACGTCTCATTCCATGAGTTGATCGTGAGTTGCTCGATCTTTGTGAAGATCATTTCTGGTAGAGTTTCCCTCTCTTTTCGTCGTTGTGTTTGGTGAAGATCTCGAAAGCAAAGACATCAAGATCAAGATGATGTAATGGTCAACATCCTCAAGAAGTGCAACTTGATCGAGAAGATTGCGTCTGTTTCATGTCCCCCCTTCCCTCTTACCTCACGTCTTGAATCTCGGGACGAGATTCTTGTTTAGTAGGGGTGAGTTGTCACAACCCTAGATTAATGTTTGTAATTAGTTGCATTAAGGTATCCATGCATCATGTTTAAATTCCAAAGAATTTGAAATGGGGATGATCAAACCCTAGCACCAAAATAATTTAAATAGGTTCAACTTAAAATATTTTTCAATGAAACCAAAATGCCCTTCAAAAATGTTCAACATTTATGGAAAAGGGTGAAAACCTCTACTAGAGGTGATGCATATTTTTCCAGGACATGTTGGCATTTGAATTAATTCACTAAGTATTTGAATTGGAGCAAATAAATGGCTATAAATATTTTTATTGCTCCAATAATTCTGAAAATTGTTGAGGCCCTCTGGAATAATTCAGTTAGTGCCTACAAATATTTTCAGGATTTATAAAAATGATTTGGTATTTTAATCAAATCATAACAAACCATAGAAAAGAAAAACAGAAAGAAATAAAGAGAAAGCACTTACCTGGGCCACTCTGTAGCAGCCCAGCCCACCTCGCGAGCCGCACCTTCTTCAACCTCGTGCCAGTAGGCATGAGGGCGTGGCGCACGCACAGGAGGCGAAGCCACCTCCTGCTTCCACCTCCTGCTTGCCTCCTCGTCCTCATCCACGCGCTTGGACACACCCTGGAGCCCCCTCTTCCGCTCCCCACTCTCTCTGGCCTTGCCCCTTCCTCTGTTCGTGTCACCGTAGCCACCCGAGGGCCCTGCCTTGCCGCCGTCGCTCGCTAGCATGGCCAACGACACCGAGAAGCTGCGTGAGCATGTCCAGCAGCCCCTCCTCAACGGACAGCATCACCACGCCGGTGTCTGCGTCCTCGGATGCCCTGCAATGCCGCCATTGACATCGTCTTCAACCTTCGGCCGTCGGAGATCGCCACCACCGCTCGTCGCCGTCCGTGTACCCCCGAGCTCGCAGAGCTGCCCTAGCGACTCCCTGTGAGCTCATGCTCCTAACCCCCCTTCTCCTCGTGTCGATTGTGCTCTGTAGTTGCCGTTCCCATGATGACCGAATCCCACTGCCGCTCGAGCTCATCGCCGACGCAGCTCCGGTGACTATTTGGTCACCCCGGCATGTCCATCATGCTCACAGCAAGCCGCAGTGCGTTGCTTGCGCATTAGTTGGCTCTTTTGTACCGCGTAACGCCAAACCCGACCGCATCCGAACTCCGGCCGCCACCCATGTGCTCGCCGCCGATGAACCAGGCCACCCCGCGACCTCCTGATGCCTCCCCTGGATGAGGGCGAGGTCGATCTTGCCTCTGATGCCCTTGGCGCGTCCAGCTGTGGCCGAAAATGGCCAGCCGGCGATCGCCGCCGCGCCAGATTAGCGCCGCCAGTTAGCCGCCGGTTAACCCCATAGTTAACACTAATTAACCCCCGCACAGTCGCTGACAGCCGGGCCCCACACTGGTCAATGACGCAGTCAACGCGGGATTAAATCCGGTTAATCACCGTGCGACTGACTGGTAGCGATGAGAGGCCATGTAGGAGTACATGGTGGGTTATCTCATTGAGACCGTCCTTAAGAACTGAGTTCTATGTATGTTATCCAAGAAGAGTTACTACCACACATTGGGTTCCTGTAACTCGACCCCTCTCGGCTTATTAATCGCCTCGATCTCTGTCAAGGAGTTGCAACTAGTTTCTGGTGTTTGTAGGATGTGCTGGGGGCCATGCTTAGCGCTGACTAACGAGGTGGCTTTGTTGCGGTAGGCACTGTGGCCGGGTGTACCAAGCGTAGTACCATCCAGCGAGGTGGACTTGGGAACCCTGTACACATCGTTTGGGGCCATAATGGAAACTTTGGCCGGACTTCCGTTGCGGGTTTAGTTCTCAAATAGGCGATAAATCTGGACTAGAGTCTTGCGTGGTGATACGTCTCCAACGTATCTATAATTTATGAAGTATTCATGCCATATTTATATGAGTTTTACATGGTTTTGGTGCACTTTTATATGATTTTCATGGACTAACCTATTAACCTAGTGCCCAGTGTGATATGGGGTGTCCCGATCTTCTCAGTAAGCGGCGGTGGTGATGATGATGGTGTAGGATAACTTGTATGTCGCAGATGAACTCTCCCTCGCTTGATCCCTGATGCCAATGCAAAAGGTCTCAACCCTTTGGATATTCACAACGTCACACACTTGCGCACGCAGCCGTCGACCACGAACGGTTAGAATTGCAATATACTAATTCCCAATGGAACAACAGATCACACTTGACTTGCAGTATATAATCACCAGATCGATACGAATTGGTGATGAGGATTCAAGATGAATGCTTACAAGCAATCTCATGAACTAGGGTTTATCTTAAACGTGGTCTAACTCTCACTAACCCTAAGGAAGAGTATTTATATCCTAAGATAGATCGAAGGGGTACATGGGCTGTCAGCCCGAAACTCTGCGCGCAGGCAGCACGGTAGTACCGCTGATGTCATGCGGTACTACCGCTCCAAGCGGTACTACCGCTTCAGTACCGCTCTACTACCGGTTAGCGCCAAAAGATGCCAGTAGTTTTCACGGTAGTAGGGGCGGTAGTACCGTCTCAAGCGGTACTACCGCTGGTGTAGGGCGGTACTACCGCCCTGGAAACTCCAAGATCCTTTTCCCAGCCCAGCTGCATTGCCTCCTTGTTCTCCTCCTTGCTCCCTCGTGCCATGCCTTCCTCTCCAATGTACCTAATGACACATACACACAAGGATTTAGGCAGTATAAAGCTCTCATTAAAATAAATAGCATTATCAACTAAGAGAGAATTCACCTGTTGTTCTAGTAACTTAGCACGAGCTCTTGTAGTTGGTCCAATCCTGATTTCATCATTGGACGTCTTCTTTGCAGCAACAGGTTGTTCATCTTCAAGGGATGGAACCATAGTAGGGATGTCCTCATCACAGTGCCAGTTCCTGTTTTTTGCATGTTTTTGGTTTTCCAGAAAATCCATACCAAACGAAGTCCAAACGCAACAAAATTTTACGGTGTTTTTTATGGAAAATAAGAGACCCAGGAAGCTTCGGGAGGGAACCAGACGAAGTCCAGGGGAGTCACAAGCTCACCTGGCGTGCCCCCCCTAGGGGCACGCCACCTGAGTTTGTGGGTCCCACGGGACCCCCCTGGCGTGAATCCAACGTTGAAAAATCCTATAAATTGAGAAACCCCCGAAAGTTAACCTAGATGAGTTTTTCCGCCGCCGCAAGCCTCTGTCCCGAAGCGATCTCAATTGGAGCCCTATTCCGGCACCCTGCCGGAGGGGCGAAGTGATCACCGGAGGCCATCTTCATCATCCCCACTGCCTCCATGATGAAGCGGGAGTAGTCCACCCTCGGGGCTGAGGGTATGTAACAGTAGCTATGTGTTTGATCTCTCTCTCTCTCTCTCTCTCTCTCGTGTTCTTAATCCGGCGCTATCTTGATGTACCACGAGCCTTGTTAATATAGTTGGATCATATGATGTTCTTCCCTCTCTATCTTGTTGTGATGAATTGAGTCCTACTCCTTGAAGATCTTGATGTTGGATTGAATATTATGAATCTGAAATTGTTTGATGCGTATCGAATAATTAACTCACGGATACTTGTGGTGACATTGGAGTATCTAGGTGACATTAGAGTTGATTGATGCGTATCATATGGTGTTATTTAGTATGAACTCTAGGGCTGTTTGTGACACTTATAGGGATGGCTCAATAGATTGATCGGAAAGATAACTTTGAGATGGTTTAGTACCCTACAAACAATTTCATCTTATGTTCTCCGATAGATAGGAACATTGATGTTTCGTTACGTTGGATTGAATATTGGACTTGAGAACACTTGATATATGTCTTGCATGTGGATACCCCTGGTGACAATGGGGTATTCTATTGAGTCACTTGATGTATGTTTTGGTAATCAACTTGCGGATTCCCATGGTGACATTGGGGTAATCTAGGCTCATAGGTTGATACACATTTTCGTCCTACTTTCTCCGATAGGAACTTTGGAGTGATTCTTTGTCGCACGTTGAGGGATTGTTATATGATTCAATTATGTTAGCATTATTGAGAGATTGCACTAGTGAAAGTATGAACCCTAGGCCTTGTTTCCAAGCATTGCAATACTGTTTGTGCTCACTTTTGTTACTTGCTACCTTGCTGTTTTATTAATTCAGATTACAAAAACCTATATCTACTATCCATACTACACTTGTATCACCATCTCTTCGCTGAACTAGTGCACCTATACAATTTACCATTGTATTGGGTGTGTTGGGGACACAAGAGATTGCTTGTATTTGATTGCAGGGTTGTTTGAGAGAGACCATCTTCATCCTACACCTCCCATGGATTGATAAACCTTAGGTCATCCACTTGAGGGAAATTTGCTGCTGTCCTACAAAACTCTGCGCTTGGAGGCCCAACAGAGTCTACAAGAATAAAGTTGCGTAGTAGATATCACGTGGTTAATTAGGTTGTGGCCGACACTGTCGCCAGGCTTCCGCTTGAAGGTTGCCGAGATACATGACGTGTATATGGTGGTAAGTGGTGGGAGCGTGTGTGAAGAAGTATACCTCTGCAGGGTTAAATGATCTATTCGAATAGCCGCGTCCTCGGATATGGACTACTTGGAGACTTATATGGTTCATAGACAACTTTAAATGGATACTCTAAAATGCGCAAGATAAGTGTGAGTGCTTTGGATGGCCTTCTCATAGGGAGATGGGAGAGGATCCATAGTAGTGTATTGTTGTGGTGACTAGTGGACTCGTGTGCGCTCTCTTACCTCAAACAAACTACTGGTAGTCATTGTACAGGTTAGCCAAAGTTCAAAGCTGGCTTGCTGCAGTTAAACTCCACAGCCCCCTTGTTGATACTGATGCATAAGTAGATAGTTCTGATGTAAGTCTTGCTGAGTACCTTTGTACTCATGGTTGCTTAATTTATCTTTTTGCAGAGGAGACTCCAGTCTCACTAGTAGTTCCATGTGGAGTTCGACATTGACCGAGTAGCTTGAGAATCTCAGATAGAGGTCTGGTTCCTATTGTTAGGCTTCTCAGCCTTTTTCTTTTCTAGTTGTCTGTACTCAGACATGTTATGCTTCCGTTGCTTGTATGACTTTATATGTTGGGTCATGAGACCCATGTTTGTAATATCATGTTATGTATGGCTCTTCCGAGCCTTATCTATACTTGAGTTGTAGAGTTATGTTGTGATGCCATGTTGTACAACACATACTTGCATGTTATGCGTACGTGTAATATGTATTGCTATGTGTGGGGTTCGACACCTAGTTGTGTGCCTTTGGTAGCCCTTCTTACATGGAAATGCCTCCTAGTGCTTCCTCTGAGCCTTGGTAGTTCACTACTACTCCGGAACACATGGATTGACTAACATGTATCCTTCTTTGCTCCTGTGTCTGTCCCTACGGGGAAATGTCATGTGGGGTTTACTATAGTCCTTGTAGCTTTGCTACGACTTGGTTACACTCACTGCTGGCCGACACATGCATTGCTATGTTACCTATGTCTGTCCATGTACGACTATGCCACCTTGGTCTATAACTAATCATGTTGACCCGGGTTCTTTGTCATATGGTTCTAGCGACCTATTCATATAAGCTAGAGACAAAAGGCGCAAACGGTCCAGCCAAGGTAAGGTGGTAGCCGTGTGAACCGTGCGTGAGTCTCAAGGTACTTATATGGTTTGTTACGGCTAGATCCATGTGCCTTAGGATCAGGGTCCCGACAACAACGCAATACTAGCACCTTTGCCCGTACCGGGTTGCGCAATACAATGCTTGAGGCCTAGGCTCCACTCAATTTATTGACATATGCTTTGCTTTGTCGGGTTTCGGAGAGGAACACAAGCTTGGGCTTGTACGTATGCACGAGGCACACGAGTTCCTGAACTGTCCTGGGCTGCCCAAGTCCCTGGCAGTTCCAGCTGAGGATCGCCATGGCCCCTGACGGGCACCGCCATTAGCGCCCGTCAGTTTGCCGGCAGCCCCCGGGCCGATCGCTTCCATTCCACCTGAACCATCCATGCCATTGCCATGTCCCTCTGATTCCAACGCCTTCTTCTTCTAGTTCTTGTCAGGCACCTTCTCGTTACTGTCCATTGTACTATCCTTGAGACCTTCAGAGCTACGGTTACCTCTCCTCCCCAGGATCGAGATTGCTGCATCTGCCTGCGTATCTGCACCCTGATCCTTTCCCTGACTGATTCCAGCGTCGTTGGGCATGCGCGCCAGCTTGTTCTTCTCTGTAGCTGACTCACCTCCACCTCCCTTTTGCTGCACCACCATTTCCTTACCAGTCTGACCCTGACAAAGTGTCTCTGAAGATTTTATGCCGTCACCACCGCGGTCACATTCAGACACTGTCGCCTTGAGCCCGGTGGTTGCTGTCGCTGGTCGAGTAGAGACAGTAGCCAAATGGTTCGTCTTCTTGTCATTCACCGCAGGAGCCACCATGGTAGTGTTGGCAATCCGGCCCCCCTGACCAGGCATCAATGGCACCAGGCCATACCGCGAGATTGGTGCTACTTGTGAGCTGCGTTGGGATTTTCCTCGAAGAGGAAGGGTGAATTCAATATAGTAGCGGATAAGTATTTTCCTCAGTGAGAACCAAGGTTAGCAAACTAATAGGAGAACCACGCAAGTACCTAGTTGTAGGAATGAAGTATGTCTACCAGAGGGGGGGGGGGGTGAATGGGAGTTTTAAATTTTCTTTGGAAATATCAAAACTCTCGGAACCCAGCAGCGGAGCGAATGAAAACAGTGTACAGTGAGTGAATACAAACTAACGAATGGAAACTAAAAGCATGCATCGAGACAAATCACATGATTGAAATATGTCATATAGCACAGTTCGAATGTAAAGGGGAGAAGCAGAGGTGACCAGTGATGCTCGATGGCGACAAGGAATTTGGTAGACCAGTTCGTCCTTCTGCAAAAGGACTACGTCTGGTTGGAGGGGTTGTGATTTAACACAGAAGATAAACTCTCTTCGCCCTATTCTCCTCGACAATTGGTTCGTCAACCAGTGCCGATCACTCATGGTAGATGCTTGAGGCGATCTCCAAACCTTTACAGACTTCTTCTTCGAGAACCACAATTACTCTTGGTCTCTGAAGAAATTGACACCTAACCGTCTAGAGAGTTCGCAGCTCTCAAGAGTAATAGGCGGAGCGTACTGGACTTAGATTCGGGTGATGCTGAACCACTATCTAATTTTTCGGCTCTGGGGTTTTCTCTCGGTGGATTTTAAACTCAAATCACTCAGGAGAGGGGGTTGCTCAACAATCTTCTCAGAATCACATGTTGCAGCCACCGGACAGCGCCGGTGCGGGGTGGCTATTTATAGCCCCAGCCTTCCCTGGTGGGAAATGACCATTTTGGACACGCGGTCCAGCCAATGGCCAACCGACACGTTCACAACGGTCAGATTTTAAGAGCAACAGTAACATTACTTGAGGAACAAGTAATGCTAACTCCTCGGTCAGAGACAAATCTCTCGCAGCGAAGAAGATCATAGTCTCTTGCTGGCAAGTATTTGCTCGGAACACAAAGAGATTTCTCTCGCAACTTTCATAGGATTGGGTTTAGCATCAGAGAATCAAAGCTTCGAACACTACACCCCTCTTAGTAGTACGGTGGTCCTATGACTCAATAAAGTGAAGAGAAACAACGAAATAAATGCTACATCTTCACTTCATCTTCAATCTTTTCGGCCGCAGTCACTTTCTTCGAACGAGCACCGAACCAATTGCTTTGCATCAGCAATTTTTGAGGGGTCACTATTGTCATCATAATCTTCGGTGATAACCTTCACTGCCACGCAGGGGATTATCTTCAGAGTTTGAACCAAACTCCTCTTGACTCCAGGGACCTGTTACTCTGTGTGCACTAGCAAACACATCAGTCCCTTACTGTTTATGTCAACAATCTCCAAAACATAAGGAGGCAAATTATTGCACCAACAATCTCCCCCTTTTTGGACGATTGTTGACAAAACAGATAATCATCGAAGTGAATATAGATATGTATAAAGTAATTCCAACAAGAGTGAATAAGTGTTACTTTGCTCGATGATGAAATAGACTCCCCCTAAATGTATGCAGGAAAAAAGATATGAGATAAATTCTCTTGCAAGTATTGAAGTATACTGAGGAAATTTCAATCATTCGAGACAGTGATTCGCACTGATGAGATATAATCCATTGAGATCATAGTGCAATCATTCATAACTTCTGATAATAATTCCACCTACAAAACAAATGCTTCGAGAGAAATAGTGCAGCAGGAGGGGTTATTAACATTACATCACAGAAGTTATCGAGTTTTACAACTTAGTACAGATAAGCTTAAACCAGAAGTTGCAAACTCGCACGAAACCAAAACCAATGAAACACAGAAAGCAAATCTATCAAGACTCAATGTAATTCTCCCCCTTTTTGTCAACTAGTGTCAAAAAGGTGACGAATAACATGAGTGCAAAAAAGCAGAACTTGGTTCAATTGGTGGCATCTCCAGAAGAACTGTCCGAGGTGACTTCTTCTTCGGAAGTGACGGGATTGTCTTCGTCTTCAACAGCATCAGATTTTCCTTCAGGGATAATAAGTTGGGGCTGAGCAGACGGGGGTATATGTGGAGTAGCCACAGGAGGAACACGGGATAGCACATTGCCTTCGGTAGGTTTTTCGGTCGGTGAAGTGGCTTCAAACTCGCCAAGCAGTTTGCGAAGCTTGAGATGAAGAAGATCAGTGGTTGGCTCACGAACAGGAAGAGGAGGGGAACTCCGATCTTGAAAATCTTCAACAGTGAAGCCTTTGTCAATATAATCATAGAGCTCTTGGAGATTGACATTCAGGAGTTGTTTCTCGGTGAAGAACTTGCGAAGCAATTTCCAGAGTCTCTTCTTGTTTTCATCAGCTATCAGATGCATGATTCTAGTGCGATTGTTGAGAGCATTTAGCTCGGAGGCAAGATGTTCTTTTTCGCGTCGATCCTCGGTGATATGCTGCAGCAGCAGTTGTTGTGTACGCAAACTAACTTCGAGTTGCGATGGAGGTTGAGGCAAAATCTTTCGGTTGCACTGAGGAAGACGTGGCCTGTCGAATTGCTTGTGATAGTCTTGGGGGCTTGATGCGGGCGATTTACCCGAAGTAATATATTCCATGACTTGCAAGGTATCGCGAACAGGAGGTATGAAGCTTTTATGGTTTTCCTTCGCAAGATACACTGTGCGCATAGCATGATCAATAACTTTCTGGATCCAGGGCACGAAAACTTTGATGCAGAAGGGATATTGGGCAGAATCCTTCAGAATACGCAGAAACATGGCTTCCACGTCGAAGATGTATCGCTCAGAGATTGCATATATAGCATTTCGAAGAACATCTGAGATGGATTTGTCCGGATTCATACCCGCCAGAGGGCAAATGGTGTAGGAGAGCATGTGAAATAGCATCTGATTCTCGAAGGTTAAGTGCTCAGGACGAGGAGGACCAGTGTAGTCACGAATCTTTTCTTGATCCATTGTGCACCGAAAAGTTTCATCTGATATGACATCAATGTTGTGAACCCGAATTTCAGTGTCACCATGCTCAAAGCGAGGGAAATGGAAGTGCGAGACAAAATCTGTTGAAGTGCATTTGATGCGTTTTCCTTCGGTCATCCACTCCATAATCCATTTTGAGCTATCAGATTCATCGCCAGAGATATACAGTGTAGCATAGAACTGAAGAATGATCTCTCTGTTCCAGGGATGCTTGAATTCAAATACCTTGGTGAGGCAGAAATCATCCAGATCTTGAAGCAATTGATTGAAACAGCCAATATTGCCCATTGCAGGAATGTTCAGATATTCGTGAGGAAATATCTTTCTGCTCTCATAGAGGACCCGAGAGTAATATATGGCCTGTTCCTTAGTCCAGAAGCGAGGCGATTCCGAAGTGCGTGGCCCATCATACGGACTATCTTGAAAGAATTTGGGGTGCGCATTCCGATTGAAAAGAGGACCTTTGGCGCCTGCTCCTGATGAGAACAAAGGTAGTTCTTCACGAGGGTATGGGTATTTGAGTTCTTCTTCAGGAGAGAGAAATTCATCGCCATATACAACTGAGTCAGCACGGCGAGCAGAGACAGATTTCCATTCGGAAGGACCAGCATCTGGGATGCGTGTTGCTGTGTCGATAGTTAACTTGAGTGGAGACGGAGCAGGTGTTACAACAGAGGGTGCTGCAGAGGCAGTAGGCAGCAGGGCAGGTTCATCCAGTTTAGGCACTGAGGGCGAATCATATACTGGAGGTGGTTGAGGTTGTTCCACTGGAATTTGTTGTTGCTTGATAATAGGAGAAGCCGAGACTTTTGAAGCTTCATGAGCCGGAGAATCTTGGGGCTCGGAGCGAAGAATTTCACCTTCCTCAGAAACAAATCTTTGCGAGGGAATATTAGCTCGAGCAGGTGATGCCACAGGCACTGAGTCAGTTGGCCTTGGCGAGGGAGGAGCATCTGAGTCCTTTACTGGGGGGTTCGAAGGAGTAGCTGGCTCAGGAGATTTTTCTTTCTGAGACAGAGCAACTGGGCGAACAAGCGATTTTTCCTTCGGAGCAGGAGGTACATTTTTCTTCGCAACTCTCTTTCGTTGCATCTCCTTGTGCTGAGCAACTTGATCAATGTGGCCTTTGACCAGATCATTATAGCCAGTGACTTTTGCTTGATGTTCGTCACAGATCTTGCGAACAATTTCGTCTAGATCCGTGTGAAAGCGCAACCTTCTGTGACGGAGGAGAGTCATGGTACGGTTGACATCCTTGTAAGAGTCTTCGAGCGCTTTAATGACAAATCTTGAAGAAGCAGTTTTCATTTGACCATCAAGGTCAATTAGTTCGGCAGAGAGAGAGAGTTGATCTCAACTGCATCTTCTCTCATTTCTTGAACTAGGGAAGTGTCCTGTGTAATGACTTCAGCAGGAATAGGCAGAGATGCCACTTCACCATCGAATGGATTGTCCACAAATTTATCAAGCGGTTCCATGATAAACATGTGATTATAGTAGTGAGGAGCATCAGACTTGGCAATAGGAGCAGTCTGCACAGGAACTTGCTCCGAAGGAGGTTTAGAAGCCAACGGCTGAGTCAAGGTAGGCGCAAACTTAGCAGCCTTCTCCGTCGGAGCAGTAGCTTGAGGAGCATTTTTCTCAGTAGTAGGCGCCTTGATTTGCTTCAAGTCAGGCTTGGGAACTTTTGCCTGGCTTTGCAGTACTCACAGGAGTGTCAACTACCAAATCTTGCAAATTGATAGCATCTGGATGAGGAGTTGTGTTTACATGCTGTTTCATAGTGACAGTGGAAGGAGGAGTTTTTCTAGCAGTGATCTTCTTCGGTGGTGCTTCTGGAACCATATGAACCCGAAGATCAGGCAACACAGTTGAAGTGGTAATATTCACTTCCTCGCTGAGAGTAGCAGCAACTTCTTCCTTGGTGAGCGGAGGTTCATCATCCGAAGAATCATTCATTTTAAATTCATCAGCTAGTTCATCCTTTTTCTTCTTTGGTGCACTCTTTCTCTTTGATGCAGCAGCGCTGGGATCATGCTTGCGTTTAGTGCGTCCTTCAGATTTTCCTTCGGCCTTTTTCTTCTCGACATCATCTTTGAGAAGGCGAAGGTTTTCCTCTTCACGAGCCTTTTGCTTTTCAGCCCTCTTAGCTCGCTTGATGGCATTTCGCTGACGCTTATCAAGCTCATCAGGATAAGATTCGGGTGTGCGAAGGGAGGACTCATGAGCATTTGGTGGAGGAGGTGGTCTCTCTTTGGGACCATTTGGTTTTATGAGAGAAATTTTCCGGCAGTCACCCCATGGTGGATGAAATGCAAAGTTTTGAGCAAACCGAGGATGAACAAATTCATAGTTGAACCATTTGCGCACCCAATGACATCGAAAATCCATTGTTGACGCGTATCTCTCTGCTGTTTGGTTTCTCCTGGAACAGTATCGTAACGATCATGAGAGATATACTCGGCTGTGTTTGTGTACGCCTGTCTGCCACCCTTCTTCTTCTTTGGAGCATTCTCTTATTTCTCATTAGCATTTTGCTCGGTTCTTTTTCACTTGCTGGTTGATGGGCCTACCGTTGGGACCTTGGCATTCGGAGCTTTGGATTCGTCAGCTGTACCCAGAACAACATCATCCCTGTCAGCCAGGCTCACTGGTTGAGCCGAATCCTCAACTGACTGCATTTTCCTGTGAATAAAGATAGATGCAAGGGAAAATGGGGACAGGGTTATGAATGCACACAGCGAAGATTTTGAAAAATAAATCGTTTTGATGAAGAAGTAGTGCAGACTTTGAGAAATGTTTCAGATGAAAGAAATGTGTAGAACGAACTAGTAGGTTTAAAGAATATACTAGTTAACGTGCTAAGCATTCCGTTTGTACGAGACACAACACAAACCCTAGATCTGAAATTTTCGAATGCGAGGGACTACTACAAACCACATCCGCACAAGTTACCTATCAGTAAAGATCTGTGAAATGTGGTAAAAATAGACAATTACTACCGCGGACGAACTCGAACAGGATGAATGGAAGAACGAGTTCGCACTACACATACCCTAAGTTGGTGATGTGCAGCGACTACGGAGGCATAGGGATGGAGATGATCCGCGGCGGCGAGGAATGACTCTGGTGACCTCTTTCCGGCAGAAAAGCGGTGAAGATGATCGACGTCGTCGAGCTCGAGGTGGAGCAGTACGGTAGGGCTTCGGAAAGTGACGGTGGCGGAGATGCGAAGTGAATTGAGAAAGGTTAGCGGCACAGAATATATATGCGAGGAGGAAATAACCGCACCCGGTGTATCTGATCGGACGGCCACAGTCAGAGGACTATTGCGATTCAACGGACCAGATAAACTGGCAGTTGATGAAGAGCACGTGGCAACCGTCACGAAAGAACGTGGTCCTGACTTGGGCGGGAAACCCCAAATTTTGGACGGCTTTCGCCAAAACAGATTAAGTTCGGACCGAAACTTTAACGTGGTCAAGGACACCAGATAAAGTTTCGTTACCAGATGAATTTTGTGCATTCATAATAGAACAGCATAGACTGGAAGAGATAGAATAGAGAGAAAAACAAGGTCCTAGGTATTTCAGTCAGACGAAGAAACACAAACACCCGAGAGAGAAGCTATGAGTGAAATACATTCGGACTAACACAAAAAAACTTCAACCGAAAGACAACTCAACGAAGAGAAATTGTGGTGTCATTCCCCATCGTATAAGAACTGTATGACCCCGAGCATCGCACAATTATCGTGGCACCCGGTTAGTCTAGTTCTTCGTTAATGTATTCACTCTCAGAAAGAAAATTTCACTTTGTTGAAATTTTCAAACTCTTCGAGTGTTGTGCACCCATTCCTTCTAAGATGTGGAAGTGATGGTATGGGTGCCGAGTCCATCTTACTGCACGTTTGTGGAATCTAGGATATTTAGCTCACACCGTAACGCACAGAATCTTTTCTCATCGAGAGGCTTGGTGAAAATATCGGCGAGATTTTCTTTGGTATTGACGTGACTGATAACAATATCCTCTCGAGCAACATGATCGTGTAGGAAATGATGTCTGGTCTCAATATGCTTGGTGCGAGAGTGCTGCACTGGATTGTGTGCAATTTTGATCGCACTCTCATTGTCGCACAATAGAGGAATCTTCATGACCTTGATGCCATAATCCTTCAGGGTCTGCTTCATCCATAATAACTGAGTGCAACATGCGCCAGCAGCAATATATTCGGCCTCAGCCGTAGAGAGCGAGACACAATTCTACTTCCTAGATGACCAACATACCAAGGATCTACCGAGGAAATTGCATGTCCCCGAAGTAGATTTCCTGTCAACCCGGTCACCTGCATAATCCGAGTCTGAATATCCAACGAGGTCAAACTGTGCTCCCTTAGGATACCATAAACCTAAGGTGGGGGTGTGAGCCAAATATCTCAGAATATGCTTGACCGCTTGGTGATGTGATTCTTTCAGTGTAGCTTGGAAACGAGCACACATACAAACACTCAACATAATATCAGGTCTGGATGCACATAAGTAGAGCAAAGAACCAATCATCGAACGATAAGCTTTCTGATCGTAATCTTTACCGTACACATCTGCGTCCAGCTGGCCATTCGTGGGCATGGGAGTTTTGTAGCCCTTCTGTTTGGAATCTTGCATTTTAAACTTCTTTAGACAGTCTCTCAGATATTTCTCCTGAGATATGAAAATTCCGTTGTGCTGTTGACGGATTTGCAGTCCGAGAAAGAACTTGAGTTCACCCATCATAGACATTTGATATTTCTCGGACATCATTCACCCGAATTCCATGCTGCATGCATTGTTAGTACAGCCGAAAATAATATCATCCACATAAATTTGACACACGAATAGATCACCATCAATAGCACGAGTGAAAAGAGTGGAATCAGTGGATCCTGGCTTGAATCCTTTGTCAAGCAGAAACCTCTTCAGAGTGTCATACCAAGCTCGAGGGGCTTGCTTCAGCCCATACAGAGCCTTTTTCAACCTGAAAACTTTGTTAGGAAACTGAGGGTTTTCAAAGCCAGGTGGCTGCCTAACATATACTTCCTCATCAATTTCACCATTAAGGAAAGCACTTTTCAAATCCATTTGATAAAGCAGAATATCATTGTAGTTTGCATAAGCGAGAAGAATACGAATTCCCTCAAGGCGAGCAACATGAGCATATGTTTCACCGAAATCAATACCTTCTACCTGTGTATACCCTTGAGCGACAAGACGTGCTTTGTTTCTCACAACAATGCCATTTTCATCTTGCTTGTTTCGGAAGATCCATTTGGTGCCGATGATATTGTGCTTCTTAGGATTCGGTTTGTCAACCAATTCCCACACATCATTTAATTCGAATTGCACCAACTCTTCTTGCATGGCATTCATCCAATCAGGATCATTCATGGCTTCCTCATACTTGGTAGGTTCTGTCAATGAGACAAAGGAGAAACTGCCACAGTAGTTAGCCAAACGAGTGCGAGAGCGAGTTGTGGGTCGGTAACCTGGATTCTTGAGATCTTCGAGGATTAACGCAGGGTCAACTCGATTTGCCACTCGTGGGAGAGGATTTCCTTCTTGATGATCATTTTCATTTTCCTCAGTATCAGCATCAAGATGAGCATTTGTATCGCCATTTTCATCGGGATTGCCGTTTTGATTTGCACTTGCACTTGGGTTGCCATTTGTGTTCGGTGTGGCATTTCCTTCGGCAGTAGATTGGCGTGTTCTTCTTCGAGCCATGGGGGCATCTTCATTGGAAGAGTCAGGTGTATTTCCTTCGACTGGCCTGACGTCCCCAATGGCCATTTGCCGAATAGCATCCGAGATCGGTGGTTCATCTATCACATTAGGCAGGTGCTCCTTTTGAGAGCCGTTAGATTCATCAAACCGCACATTTACCGTTTCCATAACTTCCCCGTGGTGAGAGTTATAGACACGATAAGTATGCGAGTTCAAGCCATAACCAAGAAGAAAACCTTCATGTGCCTTAGGTGCAAACTTGGAATTATGATTCATGTCACGAATATAGCAAGGTGCACCGAAAACACGTAAATAAGAAACATTCGGTTTCTTGCTAGTGATAAGCTCATATGAAGTTTTCTTAAGGAATTTGTGAAGATAAACACGATTCACAACATGACAAGCAGTGTTAATAGCATCAGCCCAGAAACGAATGGGAGTTGTATACTCACTGAGCATTTTTCTCACCATTTCGATGAGAGTTCTATTCTTTCGCTCAACAACTCCATTCTGTTGGGGAGTGTATGCGGTAGAGAACTCATGAGTTATACCATTTTCGTCGAGAAAATCTTCGATATGAGTATTTTTGAACTCAGTACCATTGTCGCTTCTTACAGGCTTAATTCGCACATCATATTCATTCTGGGCCTTCTTGGCGAATCTTTTGAAGATGTCTTGGGTGTAGGTTTTGTCTTCGAGAAAGAATACCCAAGTGTATCGAGAGAAATCATCAACAATAACCAGACCATAATGACTGCCTCCGAAACTTGCATAGTTTTGAGGTCCGAATAAATCCATATGAAGAATTTCCAGAGGTCTTGTTGTGGTCATGACAGTTTTTGACGAATGCTGCTTCTTGGCCAATTTGCCGGCCTCACACGCACCACAGAGACGATCCTTGTCGGATTTCACATCAGGAATGCCACGAAGATAATTTTTCTTCATGAGAGTTTGCAAATTTCTCATACCTGCATGACCAAGTCTTCGGTGCCACAGCCATCCTTCGGTTGCTTTTGCAAGCAAGCAAGTTTGGACTGAGGGACCCTTAGAGAAATCCACAATATATAAATCACCTTTTCTATTTCCCTTGAAGACGAAGGAATTGTCAGAGGCCATAAAGACGATGCATTTGGATATTGAAAATAGAACTAGCATGACTAGATCACAAAGCTTGCCAACTGACATGAGATTGAATCCAAGAGACTGAACAAGTAAAACATCATGAATGTTCTTGTCCTTGGATATAGCAATTTTACCTAACCCAATTACCTTTCCTTTGTTGTTGTCACCGAAAGTAATATACTTCTGAGATGAAGCAGTTAAGTTGGGGTCGACAAACAACGACTTGTCTCCGGTCATATGACTAGTGCATCCACTATCCATTATCCATTCGGTACACCCGGACACATAGTCCTGCAGAGGAATCAGGCTTTCTTAACCACCCACATCTTTGTAGGTGGCTTTGAAACATATGATTTCTTTCGATAGTCATACGAATTGTAACTCGAATAAGTACGAGCATAATCGAAAGAGTATGCATTGAAATTCTTTCCAGACGAATGAGTATAGTGGTTAGATGAGGTATGCATGTACTCATTCTGTCGAACCTTTTCCAGGAAGTATCGAGCATTTTCAGCCTGCATGGTTAGTAACATAGTAATAGGCAATGCTTCGATAGTTTTCCTAGGCACCTAGATAGCTTTCTTTGGGGGGCCATTCCTATTGTTTGGTCCAACATAGCAAGCAACAGCCTCACCACATTGGTTTTTGAACAACTTATAGTTGTCCAGAGAATCATCATATGAGTATTCAGGGATAGGACAGTCATATCCCGAAAGTAAAGCTGGATCGAGCGTTTTGCTCTTGGCAGGCACCCACACAGTGTGAGGATATTGATCAGGTTCCCAGTAGGAACCATTTTCATTCAGTTTCCTTTCGAAACTGACACCTTCTTTCCTGGGGTTTTTGTGAAGAATGGATTTCTTCAGAACATCACAAAGGGTTTGATGCCCTTTGAGAGACTTGAACATTCATGTCTGAAGAAGATCCTTCAACCTAGCATTCTCATCAGACACAGAACCATTTTCCTCGACAGAGGGGTCAGCATTCATAGAAGATTCAACATTTGATTCAGTGTTACTGCGTTCAAGGCATTTTAAGCAAGGTGGTACAAACACTTCAGATTTCTCTTTGAGTTGTTGGGTGAGAAGAGAATTTTCTCTGATCAAGTCATCATGAGCCTCTCTCAGCGACTCGAGTTGATAGTTCTTCCATTCGAGACTCGAGAACAGAATGCTCTTATGTCAACGACTGATTTTTCTCCATCTCCTCAACCAACAACCCTTCAGATTTCCTGAGGGTTTTCTCAATTTTCTCGAGAGAGTTTTGTTGCATATTAGCAATTTTGATCAGTTTAGCATGGTCATCTTCATCCGAAGAGAATTGATCACTGGAGTAAATCATGTGATGTTTGGAAGGTACTTTTTCTTTTGAGGCTTTGGGCATGAACCAGTACGCAGGAGACTCGTTGTCGCTCGAATAATTCTCGAAGAAGTTCGATGCAGGAGTAGAGGCACATGATATGCCAGCCATGCCGGAATCAGAATCCTCATCGGATTCATCAACTTCTTCGGAGTCAGATGACTCTTCTTCATCGGAATCCATCTCCTTGCCGATGTACGCCTTAGCCTTGCGAGAGGTGCTCTTGCGGTTGGATGAGGACTTGGAGGGATTCCTTGAGGAAGATCTTGATGAGGACTTGGAGGAGCTATCCTTCTTCTTGAAGAACTTCTCTGTTTTCTTCTCGTCACCTGAGTCGTAGCTCTTGCTCTTGCCTTTGTCATGGTTGTTTCCTGAATCATATCTTCCACTGGCACAGATTTCAGCTTCCCAGAGAGGGCAGTCCAAAATGAAATGTCCTGGCTTTTTGCACGTGAAGCAGGTGTAATCTTCAGTAGGTTTTGATGAAGATTTGGAGCCGCCAGAGTTGCTGGATCCTTTCTTCTGAAACTGATTTTTCTTTTGAAGGCGCTGGAATCTTTTCATGATTAATGCGAGATCCTTGCTGATCCTTTCTGGGTCATCTGAATCTTCTTCGGCATTTCCTTCTGAGGAAGATTCGGCCACAGCCTTGAGAGCATGACTCTTTCGATGACTTGAGCCATAGAGATCTCTCTTTTCTTCTTCTTGTTCCTCATGGGTGTTTAGCCTTTCCATGATATCAGCGGAGTCGAGAACTTTGAAATCAACTCGTTCCCGAATCATCAGAACTAGTGTGTCGAATGAACTGTCAAGGGATCGGAGCAGTTTCTTCACAACTTTGTGATCAGTGATGTCTTTGGCGCCGAGACCTTGCAGCTCGTTTGCAATGTCACTCGGACGATCGAAAGTTTGCTGACAGCTTTCATTTCCGATTCGCTTGAACCGATTGAACTTCGCCCGAAGAGTATCAATGCGAGCTTCTTTCTGAGTTGAAACACCCTCATTTATCTTTTCGAGAATGTCCCACAATTCTTTTGCAGTTTCACACTGACGATAGCGAAGAAATTGAGCACGAGAGAGATGGCCACCAATTTCATCTTTGGTTTGAGCATCCATCTGAATAAGTTTCTTCTCGAGGTCAGTGGGGACCTGCGGCACTTCAACCACGAATCCATTCTGCACCACGTTCCACATATCATCATCAATAGCTCGGAGACGGATCTTCATCTTCTCCTTCCAGAAGGGATAGTCCGTCCCATCGAAGATGGGAATCTTGAGGTGCGACTTGTAGCTCACTGAAGACATACTTAAACTCCAAGGTGGTTAGACCAAAATGAACAGAACCAAGGAGTACCTTGCTCTGATATCAATTGTAGGAACGAAGTATGTCTACCAGAGGGGGGGTGAATGGGAGTTTTAAATTTTCTTCGGAAATATCAAAACTCTCGGAACCCAGCAGCGGAGCGAATGAAAACAGTGTACAGTACCTCTCTACTACTTTACTTGTAAAAAAAACTGACGGACGATGCTAATATCCTCGATGGCGCTGCCAACGCAAGTAGTGCTGATGCTACTGCCGTGTCCTCAATACATCAAGCTTTCCCTCAAGTTTTGTGTCATGAGGGATTGCAAGACTAAAGGTGACTTGTTCAAGTGGAAACCAGACTGCTTCTGCTGCATCGTCCTGCCGGGCAGTGGAGGCAAATTGCCGGCCCTGCAGCCCCAAGTGCCTAGCTACCGCTACCGTTCATTTCTGCGATAACTAATTCCGGACGGAGCTAGTACATGCTACACGTGTGAAGGGATGTCTATCAAGGTAGTGTGCTGATCGAGTTTACCTATTGTTCAGTGCCATTTGTGTATAGAAACATTTGCTGCAGTAGTTTTGTTCTACACGTCTAGTATGTCTGCACCGTATCTGTACAACATACATACATGGGTTCGTACGTGTTTGATGCAACTGATCCTGTTCCCGGGCGATGGACATGGCTTGAGACTTAACTTGATTCTATCTACCAAGACCAAAACTAAGTGAGAAAACCAAAATGAAAGAAATAACCATGTGGATTTTCTTACCAGTGCACATAATCATCATTCATTCTAGGAAGGGTCAGGTTGAAGTTGAACTGCTTGCTGGTACATCCATACAACATCTTGGCACCACAGGGCACAATTATTACTAATCACCTTCAGACTGCCATCATATTGACAGAGAAAATGATTTTCCATATTTTGGACATTCTCTTCAATAACAAAACAGTAAGAAAATCCCATTTGCAGTGTTGCCACTCGAGGTACCATTAGAGTTCAACCAATGTGAAAAGATTACATCACTCACTCACTCAAAGAGGAGAAAAATTACAAGCCCGCAAAACTGTTAACATCCTTACAACATACTACTACTTGACAAAAAATATATTTAAATGCCATGTCATCCTTGATACAGGGGAAATAATGACTAATGACACATGTCAACATGGGTAACCAAACTACTTCAGACCGAAACAACACAAAGTATAAAAATTGTTGGAATTAACAATACCCCCCTGCCTACAACTAGTCAGTCATGCCAACTGCCAAGCCAACAAACAAACAAAACTAATTCGAGGGCCGGCCTTGCTGTATCAAGGCATGCATGTATAGGACCATCAAGCGGGCTTCTCCAGTCTGTCAAGTATTTTTGTATAGAAATCCCAATTCGGATCTCTCTCAGTAATCAAAGGTTGACCAAAAGGGTGCTCCTCAACATAACGCTGAACATCATCTGCAGCAGCAAGCTTCTCTAGATACACACAAATATCTCCACCTGGTCCTGTTAATGGAACAACAACATTCAGCATTTAATGATTCCGACACATGTAAAAATCTTTCTTAAAAGTGGTGAATCTATTCTGACCCAATGAATTATCCGTCCTGTTATGATAGCTGTAGGTCTGTGGGAAAATGGCGGTGTGTGGCTGCACAATACGGGTTTTTTTGAAACTATGATGATTTTTATAGCAAATTCGGAAACTATACGCCCTAATGCATAAAAATCAAAACTATGACCCCATCGGCCTCCTGTTGGCCGAAGATGGACTTTTCGGCTTACCGTTGGCCGAAGTTGGCTCTTCAGCCTCCCGTTGGCCGAAGAGTGGAAAGCTGGGCCGAAGAGTGGGCGTCGGTGGGCTGGCGACCGAAGAGAGGCCGTCTTCGGCCTACCAGTGGCCGAAAAGTTCTTCGGCCAACCCACGACCGAAGAGGTCGGGATAAGGGCCGACGGCTTTCTTCTTCCTCTCGCTTGCTGTTCTTCCTCTCTCTCTCGTTCTTCTCTGTCTCTTGCCACCCTTCGCCGATCTCTTCCCTTGTCCACCCGTTTTCGCATCCAAGCCACAGAAAGAGTAGATCGTAGCCATCCCCGCCGGCCTACGGTCATTTTTTTTCCTATGGGATAGTTTTTTGTCCGTACAAGTGAGGAGGAGCCATGGTGGGGTGGAGGAGGTGCGGCTGGGGAGGAGGTGGTGGTGAGGAGGATGTGCGGCTGGGGAGGAGGTGGTGGTGAGGAGGAGGTGCGGCTTGGGGGGTATCCGGAGTTGAACCTCCGGTCGTCGAGGGGGCGGCGGTGGTGTTGTCCGGTGGTGCAAGTACGCCGCGAGGTGGCCGGTGGCGCTGAGTTGAAGGGAGGAGCAAGAAGCCGGGGACACACGCGTCGAAGGTATAACCATGTCGTCACAAATTTTCTCTGACTTGTAGAGTTTAGTTAGTGTAGATAAGTCATATTGCGTACTTCGAGTGTTAATTTGTCTGTGGTGGCATTTTAGTGGTTAGTTAGTGTAGCGGGTAATAATTTTTGTTTACTGTGATTAATGAGAAGATGAAAACGTCTGACAGGTGAAAATGTCCGAATCAGTAAATTTGACTGTTTACTATGGCCCTTGTAATGTTCGATACAATGAGTTGGGGGTTGATCTTAGCGAGTATAAAAATAGCGTCATGACACTTCCAGACCCGGACAGACTGGACATTAGACAGTTGAAGTCTGGTTGACTACTAGTTTTGGGCTGGATCCTGAAGTATGTTCCGTCAGTATTCATGCATTGTGGACCAAATCCTGTAAAAATGTCAAGTGGGAGTTGATGCCGATAGATAGGAGCCAGCATTGGTTGACGCTGTTAAGTCGTTGCCGAGACCGAAGAATCCACCCATATTCCCTAGTGCAACCTGTGGCGAAGGAGGAGAATACCGTACAAGTCGACGGGGGGTATGAACCCGGCCAGGGCAGTGAAGTGGCTAACGAGATTTGTTTATCCGGGTCACAGCCACTGGATGTGGATGGTAGCCAACCCGAGAAAGAGTCAGACTACGTGCCACACAATGTGTGTGGTCATGATACTGGGCAGAGTAGTCAGTCGATAATATTAGCTGGTTCTAGTTTTGCTGATGGGGATGAGGAAGAGGAGGAAATGCAGAGGGCGATGGAGGAAGAGGACGAGGATGGATTGGCAGAGGATCTGGATTCTGAAAATTCCGAGGATGAAGTGGAGGTACCGATTCCTTCTGCATGGGATCAGGACATATCCACCGGCTTTACAGTCAACGATGGCCATGAGACTCCATGGCAGTATAATCTGAACCAAGTCCAGATAGGGGCTATGTTTGATACAAAGAAAAAATTGAAGTATGCGGTGATCAAGTGGGCTATGTCTACGCAGAGGGTTTTCCGGACACACATATCAAGTCCAACAAACTATACCGTGAAATGTGTTGAAACAGGTTGTCCTAGGAAGGTGCACGGGCACGTCCCGAAGTATAACATCCACTGGGTTGTGACCGATGTCGTCCCACATAATTGTGTGAGGAAAAACCTTCTGGTGAATCATCCAAACCTGACTTCAACTCTCATTGCGCAACTCATGTATACTGAGATAGTGCAGAAGAAAGATATGGAAGCAAAACACATCCAGACAGCAGTGAAGGTCAGATGGAATTATGACATTCCTTATGGGAAGGCTTGGAGGGCTAAGCAGAAGGCTATGGAGGAAAGGTTTGGGACGTTCATCGACTCATATGATAATGTTCTCCGTCTCCTTGACATACTGAAGGAGAGGAATCCCGGCACTTATGTTAACGTACAACACACGAGGTTGCAGAGTATACCAGATTTCAAGGTGTTGAAACGAGTATTCTTCTCTTTCGCTATGTGCATCGAAGCTTTCCGGCATTGTCCTCCTGTGATGTTTGTGGATGGTACATTCCTGACTAGTCAGTACAAAGGGCAAATCCTGACTGCTATTGGTGTGGATGGGAACAATCAAATCATCCCACTTGCCATGGCATTTGTGGAGGGTGAGAACTTTCCGAGCTGGGTATGGTTCTTCCGGCAAGTGAAAATTGCCATCGTGAAGGACCGACCAAACGTGTGTGTCATTCATGACAGACATGCTGGTATATTGAAGGCCGTGAAGACACTAAGGAATCCAACAGAAGACGAACGAACACCTTGGAAGGACTTGCAAAGCCGGTGGTGCATGCGCCATCTTGGGGCTAATTTTTTCTCACAGTTCAAGAAAAAGTGGTTGATGAACTTGTTTAAAAAATTTTGCAAGCAGAACCAGCAGCGTAAATACCATTTTATTTGGTCAAAACTTGATGAGTTTACTAAGAAGCGGGTCGGTGCCAGGAAGAAAATGGAAGAAGATCAGGTTAAATTAGCAACACTCATGGCGGAGCTAGAGGAGCCAGTAGGTCTTTGTGACTTGCCAGCAATTGACCCTCCTGGTACTAAGAGAAAGAAGGGGAGGGCAATAAAGAGTTTTTCTCAGTGGATAGAGAAAGAGCCTCCCGTGAATTGGTCTTTGCTGCATGACACCCATGGAGCTAGGTATGGCCACATGACAACCAACCTTGCAGAGGTGTATAACTTTGTACTCAGAGGGAATAGAGCATTGCCACTCATAGCTATTGTGGAGGCTGTATTCCATGGCACTTTGAGATATTTCAAAGAAAGGCACGAGTTAGCAAAGAAGCATATTGCAGATAATCACAATACACCTTATTGTAGCCGTGTCATGGAGTACATGGCAAAGAAGATAGAGAAAGCAAAGAAACACACTGTCAGACTCATAGGTAATCAGGAAAGGAGGTACGAGGTTCAGCTTCCTACCGATGGTTTTGGTTCTGCAAATGAGGTGAAGACGCACGAGGTAAAAATTGGAACGGAACTTTATCCAACGTGTGAGTGTACATGCAACAAACCGAAGTTGTTGCACCTGCCTTGCTCACATGTGGATTAGAGGGCTACGGCGATGACGATAACCAAGCTGCAAACACTTATGACTTCTCTCAGACAGTGTTTCGCACTCCACCACCACCACTGACGCAGGAGACACAGACAGTGACAGCCGAGGTTATCTATGGTCGTGGTTACCGTTAGCCTCGCCCACCGCCTCAGCGCTTATCGCCTTCCGGTCCTCGCCCGAGGAAGACCCAGATTCGTCGTCGTCCCCAGCAGTGATATGGTTATCAATGTATGAGTCATTATCTATGTATGAGACATTATCTATGTATGAGACATGCTTCATGTATGTGTTGCTTCTATCTGATCAGGAGACATATATCGTTCTATGTATGCGAGAGACATATTAATATTAATTCGCATTGTTATTCCGTTACATTTCCAAAGAGACTGCAACAGATAATTAAGATACAAGTACATCTGAATTAAACGGTAGGGTTGAACTTAAAAAATACAGCTTACATACTACATGAAGGCATCATCGTCATCCTCCGTCGATGCAGCACTCTTGCCCTTCGACGATGCGGTACTCTTGCCCTTCGATGATGCGGTACTCTTGCCCTTCGACGATGCGGTACTCTTGGCCTTGGTGCTCGACATGAAGATATCGTCTTCATCTTTGTTGTCTTGGGTCCATAAATAAGTATGTTCTGCTGCAGCCTTTAGGAATGCTTCACTCTTATGTTGTTGCTTCTTCCACCTTCCATGCAACCTGAGAAGTTCTTTTCGTATCTCCTCAAAGGTCCTTGCAGGCCACTCGCACCTACTTAATGCGTGAGCCAACTCATTCAGTACGGTGTCACTACTGAGGAGTTCGTCCCATGGAACTATCCTATTGTCTATCTTGAAATCGCTGGCTAACCTCAGAAGACATTTGGACATACTAGGGTGAAAACTACGATCGAATGGATAATCGAACATCTTGACGAGACTACACTTGACTGCTTACCCACCTTAGTGTGGAGGGGGTTTTATAGGTTGGGAAGAGAAGATGGCGGGAAAGGGTTGGCGGGAAATAATGGCGGGAAAGAGTTGGCGGGAAAGAACGGCGGGAAAGGGTTGGCGGGAACATATGGAGGGAAAGGGTTGGCGGGAAAGAACGGCGGGAAAGGATTGGTGGAAACATATGGAGGGAAAGTTTATTTTTTTAATGTCTAAGACAGGGATGGTTGTACAGGATTCATAACTCAAATTGCAAAAAAAATAACACTTCGGCCTAACAAAAGCCGAAGAGACGTGCCATGCAACTTCGGCCTACCGTTTACGCGAAGA
Source organism: Elymus sibiricus (assembly GCA_039707655.1). Lineage (NCBI taxonomy): Eukaryota > Viridiplantae > Streptophyta > Magnoliopsida > Poales > Poaceae > Elymus > Elymus sibiricus. The sequence continues at coordinate 354,317,003 of CM077664.1, forward strand.
GGTGGGCCCTGGAGGAGTCTTCGGCCTAAGGATGACCGAAGTACACTCTTCGGCCTAATGGAGGCCGAAGACAGCATTTCGGCCCTGCTCCGCCTCTCTTCGGCCAACAGTACACCGAAGAGTGTACTTCGGCCTAAAAGAGGCCGAAAAGGCTATCTTCGGCCAACAAATGGCCGACGGGGTCATATTTTTGATTTTTACGCGCTCAGTCATATAGTTTCCGAATTCGCTATAAAAAACATGATAGTTTAAAAAAAATCCACAATACGGATGTCAAGATAAAATACATGTGAATAGCATCAACACATACAACACAACAGGAGCAGGGTACAACTCAGTACCGGATTGCGCAGAGCCTTGTAAGGGGAATCATCCACCAGCAAGGTATTCGAAGGTGAAAATTCCCCTTGCTCCCATGGAAGATCAGGGTCCTCTTTATTCCACAGTTTCTTTAGTTCCTTCAGTACTAATGGTTTGCGCTGATTTTCAAGAGTATTACACTTGGTAGTAGTGCAGTTAGATGCATCCAGGGAAGATTACAACAGTGAATGCATTAGGACTTCTGAGTGACTCCAGAAAGAGAAACAGAAAAAAATTAGTAGTAATCAAAAATAATATAGCAATGCAAATGAAATTTTCACACATTTCCTGGACTGTGCAAATGCACATCACCTGGCTTCCAAGAAATTATACTGTGGAGACCATCAATAAAACAAATAGGTCGGAAAAATTACTAGCAAGTACACATGCATTTCCGTTACTTACCCAGCAGAATAGCAAGTGTCGTCTGAGATCTTTCATAAGGATATCGACAACATCATCCACATTTACTCTGGAGAATTAGAAAAAAAAATGCAATTATCACCGTGCGGTGAAATCATGTCAAGCAAAGAGATGTAAAGGGGAAAAGAAGCAGTACTTCATTCTCGACGACCATACCCCTAGCTCAAAGTTCTGGAAGCAAAATCTCAGAAAATCGTCATGGTATGGTCTTATGAAGACTGGTGCAATAGTATATCATCGTACATTAGCATTTTGAGATAGATATTCCAATCCAAATTGATAGCAAAAGCACGTGCTGCACAAGGAATATTAAATAAGTAACTTTTACCATATTTGCCTCGAACTTTTCCATGTGCCAAGTGAGAGTCGCGGCGGACTGGAGTGATATCCGCAAGCAGACCATTAAGATCGAATAAGAAGTTTTTTCCTTCGAAACCTTACAAGCGATCCTCCTGGTGAGTACATGTCCTGGACAACATTTTTTGCAGTAACCTCAGATTCACATATTGAGGATCCCATACTTTCTGTAACCTTCATGGTACCTGTCCTACACACATCCTTCCTTCCATCTGAGCTGACATCACCCACGGCAGGTGCCTCATTAACAGCTACTTGAGTGCTCTTCTTCCTTTTCCGTTTCTTCCGCTTAGGCTTCCGAGAGTTTTCATTATTTCCATTCTTTCCCTCGACCGAATTTTTAGCTATGTTTACCTCAGGACAATCTGGTCCCTTTTCACTTCTGGGACTCGTACTGATTTCAGTGTCTCCTGGTAGACCTTCCCCTTCTAAGTAGCCCTTTCCAATTTTATCCGCCACAACAGCACCAGTGTCTGGTACAGCACAAGGGGATTGATCTTGCTTATTTTTCTTCTGTTTACTGAGCTTAGGTTTATGAGAGTAGTCTTTATTCACTTTATTTTCCTCCACCAAATGCCCAGTTACGTTTACATTGGGACCCTCTCCAGGTCTGGGACTCGTAGTAACATCAGCACCTCTGGATGCAGCTTCCACATTTGTGCTGCCACGTCTTGATTTATCCGGCACAACATCACCGGCATCCAACAAGGCAGAAGGGGATTGCTCCTGGTTCTTCTTCTTCTTCCATTTATTTAACTTATTCTTCATCTTCGGTACTCCATTCTCTGTAATGTTTAGCCCAGGACGGTTTGGGTCCTCTCCATTTCTAGGGCTAATACTAGCTTCACCATCCTGTGGTGCACTATCACCATTCATACAGCTATTTCCAGATTCATTTGCCACAACAGCACCAGTATCAAGTACAGCAGAAGGCTTGTTATTCTTCCGTTTCTTGGGTTTACGCTTCTCCTTCTCCCGTGCCCCCTTCTCTGAAATGTTAACGTCTGGACAGTATGGATCCTCTACTGTGCTCATACTAACTTGAGCATCATCATCCCCATCTGTGCAGACATTTCCAGATTTGTCTGCCTCAACAGCACCATCATCAGACACAGCAGCAGGGGATCGCCCCTGCTTATTCTTCTTCCGTTTCCTGAGTTGAGGCTTCTTCCTCTCCACAATGTTTACCTCGATCGGGACAGTCTTGATCCTCTCCATTTCTGGGACTCGTACTAATTTCAGCAACTCCTGGAATGCCTCTCCCATCTGTGCTGTCATTTTCAGATTTACTAACCACAATGGTGGCATCCACTAGAGCAGAAAAAGATAGTTCATGCTTGTTCTTATTCTGTTTCCCCAGCTTGGACTTCTTCCCCTTGGGTACATCCTGTTCTGCAATGTTTACAGCAGAAAAGCCTAGATCCTCTTCATTTCTGGGGTGCCTACTAGCTTCATCATCTCCTTGTACATCTTCCCCATTTTTAAAGCCAATTCCGGATTTGTTTACCTGAATAGCATTGTCATCAGACACGGCAGAAGAGGATCGCTCCTGCATATTCTTCTTGTTCCTCTTTCTTTTCTTGCTAACTTGAGCGTCTCCTAGAACACCTTCCCCATTTTTCCAGCCAATTCCAGATTTGTTTACCTCAATAGCATTGTCATCAGATACGGCAGAAGAAGATCGCTCCTGCATATTCTTCTTGTTCCTCTTTCTTTTCTTGCTAACTTGAGCGTCTCCTAGAACACCTTCCCCATTTTTACAGCCAATTCCAGATTTGTTTACCTCAATAGCATTGTCATCAGACACGGCAGAAGAAGATCGCTCCTGCATATTCTTCTTGTTCCTCTTTCTTTTCTTGCTAACTTGAGCGTCTCCTAGAACACCTTCCCCATTTTTACAGCCAATTCCGGATTTGTTTACCTCAATAGCATTATCATCAGACACGGCAGAAGAGGATCGATCCTGTATATTCTTCTTGTTCATTTTTCTTTTCTTGCTAACTTGAGCGTCTCCTAGAACACCTTCCTCATCAGTGCAGTCATCACCCGATTTACCCGTGGCAGCAGCATCAGCACCTAAAATGCACCGATACGGATACATGTATCAGTATCAGGCCGATACGGATACGTAAATTCAGCTACTATTTTTTAATTCACAAAAAAATGTATAGAAGCTAGGAACAGCAGATTACCTTCTTGTTTGCTTTACTGTGGATGCCGAAGCAGCTCCAAGCCCCTAAAACTGACAATGTTGATGCCGAAGCTGTTCCAACTCCAAGTTCCAAAGAGGTAGAATTAGACTTTTAGTAAGTGTACAACGAATATGGAGCATAAAAAAATATCAAATCGTTAGTTAGTTGTACATCTATCTATCATGGCATAACACGAAAGGTGGAAACTGAAAATCAATCAGCTAACATGCAAAAGGAGAAACAATCACTCACTTTAAACGGTAGTAATATTTTAGCCAGGTCTGACTGTTAGTTAAAATCAACAACACAGCATAACAATAGCATTATATTCCAAATCATAAACATGATTTGGGATGCCAACAATACCACTAGTACTAATGTGTTAACCAATTTCGGCCAGTATAACCAAGACAAAGAAGCTTCTGCTCTCTCAAATTGCATGTTACTACTAATCTTTGATTTCAGGTCAAGATGATAAAACAACTTAATCCTTTCCTTTTTCATATATCCTCAATCATTGCATGTTTCACTGCTAACATGTTTAAACCAAAACATTTTGTGAATCACATGGGACAAGCATTTATCGCAAACAGCTATCAAGCAAAATCCTTTCTTTCACATGTAAACTTGAACACGCGCTTGAAAAATCATGCAGCAAGTACTCATCAAGAAACAATCATCATTATATTCTCACAATATCAAATCTACGACAAGTACTCATCATCCAGTACAAGAATCAGGAAAGAAAATAAAATTGAACAAACAGAGGATGAAAGAGGAAGGAGGGAGGGGGGATGAGGGAAGAGGGAGGAAGGAGGGAGGAGTGGTGGCTACCTGCCTATGGACTGGTCGCCGGCGTAGTTCCGGGCGGCGGCGTTGCTGGGCGGGAGCGGCTGCTCGACGGAGGGAGGCGCTGCTGGGCGGTGGGGCAGCGGAGGCTTCGGCCGGCTGGGTGCGCCACGGCGGCGGGCCGGCGGCGGCTAGGAACCCTATCTGTCGCGCTCGGGAAGGAATCTTTTTGACGGAACCTCATCAGAGGGCGGAGAGCTCCTGCATTGCATTAAGAAGAAGAGAGTTGGTCCGGTTAATAAGGGAAACCGGACCCAAAAACCATATATGGCATCGGTTAATTAAGGGAAACCGGCGAAGACCACACACACTAGACTAGCACTCAAGGGACATCGTCCGAGCCAGATACAAGGGTGCCGAGGCCCAAGACCATCGTCAACACAACATACCCGACCAAGACAACCTCTGCAACCTCAAGAACATGCCTGCAACTAGATGTCCACTCGCACCTAACCTTTTGAAAAATGAAATCAACCATTGACCTCCACCAATGCACGAATTGCCTGGATCGCCGTCGGCGTAAGCGGTTTCTTGTGCATCCGTAGATAAGAGTTCATCTTCTCTTGCACATCCTCCTTGGAGCCTTTCTTAGATGTCACCCCCTTCGGTAGTTCCCCATAAGCCTCCGCCAACCTATATTCAGCGCGTTTGGCAGTAGGAATGTTGCAGTTTCTGTTCTTCTTATCCAAACGTCCACTACGCCTCTCGGAACAAGTAGATGCCCCTTCAATCTGCACATGAATCGGTTCTTCGAGCAAGGACCGCGGCGCCGCGCAACTGAAACTGCTTAGGAACTCATCCAACAAGGTGGTTGATGGCACGCCAATGTCACCAAGTGGCTCCTCGGACCCAGAAGACATCATATTGGTAGTGCCCCCTGAAGCAAGCATCACTGAAGAGGAGACAAAGGGAGGCACCTCTCCAACCAAATCAACAGGGAAGGCCACCTCAATTTGCTCCATATCATTGCTCGCTATGACTATCTCAGCAATCTTAGCCTGCTCCTCCTCACCTTGAATCACCATCTCGTGCAGAACTCCATCCAACGTAGGGCGAACATCTGCAGGCAGCGCCACAGTTGCCAGTACCTCAGACAAGCACCCTGCCACTCCCGCCTCACTGACATCCTTACCACCGGCAACAACAAGAGGCGCCGGCTCATCATGCTCGCACAAGGGAGGTGGCGGACCCAAAGGCGCCAAGGAAGAACATCCCCCACCGTTCCCCATATTCCCTCCCTCTCGCACCTCAAGAGACTGATGGAAGGCAGGCGGATCCACAACTTTGACACTGATAGCCTCCAGCCGCTCCAAGAGGCCCGAGACCTGAGCCGCCCATCCCTGCAGGGCAACCGCCATGTCGCGGAGGGGTTGAACGACCTCCTCCACACGAGCGGTAACCAAAGCCTGCAACTCGGCGTGCAACGCCTCGGTCTGAGCTGCAAAGAGGGGTTGCAGCAGCCTCAAATCAGTAGCCAAGGTCGACTCGTCGGGGTCAGACAGACCCGACCAGGGAGCGCCGGAGTTGCTACAAGGGCCTCCCTGAACGAGCCCAGTCGGAGCGGCAACAACTGAGGCCCACATGCGCTTCTGCAACTGCGGTGAAGGAGCTAGGGGCGGGTGTTTGGGAAGGCGAGGAGCAGCCGGCGGCGACAGGGAGCTGCGAAGACGACCATGGCTGGCCGGGAGGCGGTCCGGACAGCCACACTCGCGATGCCCAGAGTGGCTGCAGCCCAGGCAGGTGACAGGCCCTCGATAGTCGGCGACGAAGTGGTCCTCTGCCAAGCAACGGAAGCAGAGCCCATAAGCTCTCCGCTTGAAAGCGAGGGAGCGGTCGGTCTCCTTCTTGCGGGGCGGGGCAGACAGCTTCTCCAGCCTCCGGCGATGCTGGCCCCCGACCTCCACCCACCCCTTCTCCGTAGACGCCTGCGATGCATCGGTCACGACCAGCGGCGTGAAATTCGGGGGAAGCCGATCTGGAGGTGGCGGCAGCTTGAGCGGAGGGAGGAGCCCAGGGCAACCCTCGGAGCGCGAGAGAGGGTCCCCGTCTTCATCCTCAGCACCGGCAGCCAGCAGCTTCGGATCTGGATCTGCACGAGAGCTAGGACGGAGGGGAGGGGTGGGGGGGTTGGTGGTTGGGGAGGGATCAGCGGGGGTGAGGTTGGTGGTGGGAGAGGAGGCCATGGTCAGGGGTGGAGGTCGGGAGGCGAGCTAAGCCGCAGCCGCGGCAGCGGCGGCGGCGGCGGAGTCGCAGCTAGCGTCGCGGGAGCTAGCTCACTCCCACAGAAGTTTCATGATCTGCCGTCTTTTCGGGAAGGAATCTTGGGGGGAGGGAGGCTCGCTTCAGGGAATAGGGCTGCAATCTCTTAAAACTCTAAGCTCCCTGGGAATACCGGCCTGGGGTGAATCGAGGCCAAATTTGGAGGCGCTCGTGGGCCCAGTTTGACAGAGAATTTGCTGCGACGTGGGGTGATTGAGTGTTTGATGTTTGCTCTAAGCTCGTGGAGAGTGTGTGGGCCAAAGTCATCAGAGTCTAGGCGATGTTTACATTACGGGCCAGCCCATTTGGGGGATTTGATTTTTTGCCACCCTTTACTTTGGACTTTGACAATTTGCCACTAGTTAGATTGTAATTGATCTAGTGACACTCATTTCTTTGAACTTTGATCTTTTGCCACTTTTCAACATAAAAACAATTTATGGAAATAATAGACAAACTAAGTACACAAAATAGAGGACCATTGTACCCTTGTGCCTGTTTGACTTAAACAGAGCACATCCTTAGCCATTCCCGTGCATGAACCCCTGCACATAACCACTGCCGCCGCCGCTGTACCTGCTGCTCCCCCGCCGCCGCTGTATCTGCTGCTCCCCCTTGCTGCCCTGCGGCCTTCGTCCTCCCGTGCTCCTGCTACCTCACATACCCTGCCCCACTGCTCCCTACCCTCCTGCTCAAACTTCATGAGCTCCATTATCCTCATAAGCTCAAAGTTAAAATGCATAGAGCCGTTGAACCAATGATCCAAATTGCATGAAACTTTCCCAGATTAGTCACACATATATGAATGATTTACTGTAATTTTTTGAATTTTTTCTGACAACTTTTAAATTTCGGTCAAAATGTGGTCAAACTAGTTAAGCTCAAAGTTGAAATGCATTTTGCCGTTGAACTGATGATCCAAATTGCATGAAACTTTCACAGATTAGTCGTACATATATGAATGATTTACTGTAATTTTTTGAATTTTTTCTGACAACTTTTAAATTTCGGTCAAAATGTGGTCAAACTAGTTGAAATGCATTTTGCCGTTGAACCAATGATCCAAATTGCATAAAACTTTTCCAGATTAGTCACACATATATGAATGATTTTCTGTAATTCTTTCAAATTTTTCTAGGTGGTTCAAAAAAAATGTTCAAATTTTGGGCAGCATTTTGGCTCAATTTGGACAACATTTTGCCTGTTATTTCACTTTTGAAGATATGTATGCACAGAAGAGAAAAATTCAAACATATATTTCCAGATGGACATATTCATACACCATGACACAATATCAAGACAATATAGCGAAATAAAGCATTTAACATGGTCATACACCATCTATCATAAGGCCATAATTCCTGCCATGTTTTACAACCAAAAGCACAAGGCCATAGTAGCTGCCATGTTACAACCAAAAGCATAAAGCAATAGTTGCTGCCATGTTACATCCAGAGTAAAGGATGCTATGTCTGTCATATTACAACCAAAAGTATAGAGAAGATCAAGCACAACACTAGTACTTCCTTCTCTTCGGGGTCAACTTTCTAGCTTTTGAGCTTGAGGCCATGTCATATGCTATCATGGTGTCCTCCACGGTTGGGGTAGGTTTCTGCGACGCGTCATCAGCCAATGCCATGCAAAACAATGCTTCCATCCGTGGGCTTGATTCCTAAGGCTTGTTCAAGATCTTTCTTCGTAGCAAAATGGCACTCACAATTCACCATAAACGTCATTTCCGTGCGGTCAGAATTGATGAACAGGGTGCTGTAGAATTTTTGGACAGTGTCCTTGTTCCAATCCCAATTTGACTTGTAACTAAGTAGATCCTTGAGACCAATAGCCTCATAGTTGATGACGACATTAGGGACATCAGACCACTTCACAAATTTATGCGGAAACACCTTATCTTTCTTATAGATTCGATGATACATCTCTTGCTGCTCCATATCCCAAAAGCTTTCATTGCAAGATATGGACTGTGCATGATCATATGGATTGCGCCGTTTCTTCTCCTTAATTTCGGAATAGGACAAATATTTTCTATTAGGCATGGCTACACCTGCAAAGCATGAACAAGAATACCAACAATAAGTATTGCTAGTAGGCATCGTCTTGTAATGATTGCATAGTACTAGTTGTTTTAGTAATCGGTTTTATATGAATTGACGTCTTTGATGAAGTTTAAACATTTCATAATATTTGAATCTAAGTAAGTAAATTAAAAACTATGTTCCTGGGCTGATCTTTGATTACCTTACTATTGTGCTGATCTTATTCTTATCTAGATTAGCAGCACAGTAATACAATTTTAATAAATATGTACACCAAAATAGCATCTCAATATATGAATAAAAAAACATACAATTGAACAAGGAAATCATAAAGCCTTAGCAAAAAAAAAAAAAAAAATGCACGAAGCGCCATTGAAGTGGATCAAGGCCATGTACAGCCACGAGCAGCTGCTGCTCCCCGGCTGCCCGCCACGCACGGCCACGTGCAGCAGCAGTGGCGGCGCGCATGGGCACACGGGCAGCGGGGACGCACGGGCACGCAGTGGCCGGAGGCGGCGGCGCACGGGCAGGCGGTGGACGGAGGCAGCGGCGCGCACGGGCACGCGGGCGGTGGCGCACGGGCAGGTGGTTGCCGGCGGCGGAGCACAACGCGAGGGGCGGCGGCGGCGACTAGTAACCCTAACCCTAGGTGGTCGGGGCCGGGGCGGGAGATAGAAGACTCACCTTCGCCGTCGTGGACCACCGGGGCCGTCGCCGGCGTTGACCACGGGATCTCCTCGGAGTTGGCCGCCGCCCCGCCGTCTCTGTGGAAGCAAACTCGAGGATGGGGATGAGTCGCAACGAACAGTTCCTCCTCTCGTTTCTGGTCAATCTGGTCGGGAGGGGTAAGTTTGTCATTTTACGTGGGACCCGCGTGACAGAGGGCAAAAGGTCAAAGTGCAAAGTAAAAGGTGGCAAAAAATCAATTACAAAGTAAGTAGTGGCAAATTGGCAAAGTCCAAAGTAAGTTGGGGCAAAAAATCAAATCCCCCAGCCCATTTGGTGATAACGTGTGGTGATCTCCAGACTCTTCCGCTCACGCGTCGTTGCGGAGGTCGCCAGAAAATCTACCGCCTCACGAACGAGAAAGGAGGCGGCGGCGGCGGCGGCGGCGGCTGAGAGTTCACATCCGTGGCGACGCGCGTGAAGCTGGTGGTTCCCTCTCACCCCTCTATCTCTCTTTCCCTTGGGTCTCTTCTCTATCTTTCTCTCTGCTCGGGGCGGGTGGCGGGCTGGCGACGAACGTGAATACATGATGCTTATCCTCTGTCCCTAGGATGTGTCCCGTCTCCCCTTTATCTCTAACCGCGGCGGGAGGGGAGCGAGCGAAGGCAGCTCATGGATGGTGTGCGCCGGAACCAACGGTGAGCGATGGCTGCTTGGCTCCGGGAAGGCGACGCCGGCTCTATTCCGGGGAGGAGACGACGATGTTTACGATTTTTCTGGGCTCTCTCTTTGCGTCGATTTCTCCATCTGTGTTTGATTCCCCATCTTTCCTTATGTCTCTTCTTCTGATTGATTTTTCTCTTGACTTGCAGTGCAAAGGAGGCAATCCGGAACAACAAGTCAGCGACCATGAAAGACAGTTTGTGGTATCAATTAGTTTCAAAGGTACAGTGTTCTTCGTATGTCATGTGCCGTTTGATTTGTTACGCTCTAAAGGATGTACTGATAGTTTATGCTGCTATTAGTTATGTGGCTGCTAGCTACTCATACAAAAAGTATTTCGTCATGGTAGCTGAATAACTAATTTTGTTGTTTTGGGGAGATGGAATTGGTTTCCTGACCACCTTTCTCTTTTTCAATATACCAAGGTATAATTACTTTCTCTAAATCAGCTATGAAAGTGGCTGTTCAGGAATCACCAAACAATAACGCTGAAACTACTCTATATCTGTGTAATGTACGTATGTTCAGGAATCAACTAATTTTTATTTCAAACTCTCTTTCTCCTCTACGAGATCTGTTTTAATTTTAGGATGATGACCAAGTGGAGATGACGAATTCCTGTAATTTTCTTGCACCACCATATAGGAGAAATTCAGAAAATTCATGTGTCCGGTAATGTGATTTTTACGCGTGTTTGGATATAATTCATGTATTCCTAATTGAACCATTTAATGGGTAATGGTCCTTACCTCTCAGTTTCCGTTGATTTGAATTTACCTACCCTATTTTCATATTAAACCTATACTTCTATTTCCTTTTTGTCAATGTCGTCTTTGGGATTCATGTTCATCAACCAATACATTTTGTTGCTCCGTCAGCATTGTTTCATTGCTTTACTTAAATTACTATGCTGAGCGATTGGAATGCATGCATGCCTTAATGTATGCTTTACTATTATGTGAGGGAATTCCTAGCCGTAGACCTATTATGGTTTGTATGTTATATGTAAGCAACTAAATGTTCTTACATGATTCTATTTTTAATCGTTCATATTAGCTAGGTTGAATTGTTGATGGCCCTTATCCCCTATGTAGGCACTAATTGCTGTAACATGATTCTTTATTTCACTAACTACCGCAGCTGGGTGTTTAGATGACACTATCCAAAATTGTTTATGTTTTTCAGGAGTCTTTTCTTACAAATTATTGTAGCCAGATCGAGTAAATATAATGGTTTGTTGGTTTTATATAACTTTCCTTCTTTTCATTACATGTGTGCTCTTTTACGAATTATTGTAGCTACTGAAATTTTGTTGGTCAATGTTTTGGATTCAGTTACAAGCTCAAGGGATAGAAGATATGAATATTGTTGTGCTGCATGTTAATGGAACTTTCTGTTTTGTTACTTGCGACTATTCTGCATTTTGTTTCTGTTAATCCAGCTACAACTTGCTAATAAATTCATTCCTTTGGCGTCGTTACCGGTGATGTACCTTTGGTGTATGCTACTTTGTTGTTTGTTCCTGACCACAGCTTTGGCTGATTAGGCTCTTCCTGGAACGAACTGTTGCGACTGGTTGATAGCTCCCCCTTCATCAATTACTAAAAAGCCTCTACTTAGGTACTTATGGTCAACCACCTGTTATTAACGTACGTTGTTGCTCGACCCATTTGCAGTTTTAAATCAATGGGTGGTACTTGCAAATAGTTTAGAGGTTGATTAGAGATTGTTTCTCTTTGCATTAGTGTTCACAATATGACAACAACATCGAGCTAGTTGTGTCATTTCCAGCGGTACACATCCTCAGTCTAATTGGTCACTTATTTTCGTTAATTTGTACCCCTCTTTTTGTTACTTATTTGTACATTCCTTTATTTTGATCCCAACTCTTAAGTCTTTTGTGTATCACTTGTGAAACAAAATCAGATATGCACTGAAAATTTAGTCTCTTACATCAAAGATAATGTAGGTATGGTTATATTTTTTGTGTGTGTCAGATCAAATGGGAGATCATACAAATTTTCCAGTTCATCCAGTTATTTGTCAGCTGACTTGCTTTTCTGGATAGACGTGCTCTAATAAAAATTGAGTGCTTTTGGTACAACTCACTAATACTATGGTTTTAGAATGTTGCAACCTGAAACCCCAATGCTTGCACATGCCTGTAATAACTAACTGCTTACTTGGTCTCTCTATGGTCCCTGTTAGTGATTTGGATTCCTGGAAGCTAAATTCCAGATTTCTCTTGGTGCTGCTTAAGGGCTGGCTTATCTTCACCATGAGCACAAATCATGAATAATTTACAGGTTGACAAGGACTATGTGGGGCACCTTGCTGACTATGGTATTGTTGGGAGCTTTTGTATCTGGAAGACCCACACATCAACCTATGCGATGGGTATATTTAGCTTATAAGGCTCTATTTTTAATCAATCTCTATGTCTTCAGGAGATCGGATAACATAGCATACCTTATGTTGTGCTTGGTGCAGGCTAGCTTCATGCAGTCTTGGATGAGACTGATACTTTGCTCTAATTGCCCGTTACATCAATGGTAGTGGTTGATAATTAAAAAGAATGCGTGCTATAATGAGTAGTTTTGCTAAATCCTTATTAATACAATTGTATTTCTCACAACTGGCTTTAGTGGTTTATGAATGATTACTAAACAATTTTGAACGTTGCACCTGAGGATTGTGCGTATATATTTTTGGCTATGGAGAACTGTTGTGGGGTTCAGGAAGTTGTCCTTAAATGCTTTAAATATAACCAGGTAACAATAGACAAGTACTCCCTCCGTCCGGAAATACTTGTCGGAGAAATGGATAAAAATGGATGCATCTAAAACTAAAATACGTCTACATACATCCATTTCTCCGTCAAGTATTTCCGGACAGAGGGAGTAGTAAATAATGAAACATTTTCTAACTAGAGCTCTAAATGAGCCTTTCCAGGCTAGAGATGCGAAGTGAACAAAAGAGTATTTTTCCCACATTGATGAATCTTTATGAATCGATAACATGATGAAACAGATGTTTCAAAAAGACAGTGTGACATAAAAGTAAAAATGGAAGGGCAGTCATATAGCTATTAGTTAAGAGCCTTTCTTGGGCTGCTGAAATTAATATCCTAGGTGTTGCAGGACCGAAGCTCCTTGGTCCGGAGCGAGAGGGCAGTGGGCACTCTCTGGCGACAGTTTGGTATCAGTGGTGTGGCGACGTCTGGTGGTTTCTCAAGGAATCGTGGTTCGTTCTTCATCGGTGGTCTCGGGTGCTTCGTGTTGGGCTTTGGCTACTTGTGTTCTCTTGCTCGACATCGAGTTGGTGGTGTTCAGTAGTGAATTTGTGCACTGTTTGTGTTTCTACCTTTGTTGATTGTTTTTCTTTGATATGCTTTGTAAGAAGATTTCTTCATCACCTTGCATCGGTTTGGCCGTATGGCATTATTAATAAAGCGAGATGAAAGTCCGGTACGAGAGCAAATATCCTATGTGCATCTGAGTAGCCTAGCTCATCACGGGCACGCCATGAAAGCCCAATCCATGGTTACCCACACGCCCCACAAAAGAAAGTTGACCAATACCGTAAGTTCGCAACACATGTATATTCCTCATCTGTATCTCTAAATGATTCTAAAAAAAATTCTATATCTCAAAATTTTCTCTCAAAAGAAAATCTATATATATCTATAAAAACCCATATATTCACCTTGCGCTCTAAATTTTAAATTCATAGTGCTCTCAGGGTTTTGTTCCATTGCACTTCACATGCCAAGACATAACACACACTGCTATAAGTCGGCTCGCGTAAAAACCACGGGTCGACACCAAGACTGCGACGCATAAGAAGACTACATGCCAAGCAGCTCCACCCACCCCACACAATAGATATCGCCCCCACCAAGTTAGAGTGAAGTCAAAGCAGAAAAACAACACCAACATAATTAAGATCCAGCCCAGCCCATTTGGGGGGAAAAAAATCTAGCCCAACGCAAGTGAAAGATGCATCGAAGCAACAGATCATAATAACACGTTTAAGAAAAAGGGAGGCTTAACTCAGTTCCTTACGTATTTTTTAAGTAGTAGAGATAAGTTTCCTAAAAAAAAGACATGAAGCTGTCTAACCTTTTTCTCAAAAAAAAAAAGTTGTCAAACCTCCCAATGCGGCCTATATTAAAAGGACCCTTCCGTTCCACAACCTCTATATTTCTCTTCCGTTCCCCAATCGAAAAACAAATCCCCATGTAAAAAAAACAAATCCCAACTCCCGAGATATTATTTATCATCAAGATAGAGCCAGCGCCGAAGAGATCAAACGCGTGCCACCTCCGACCCTTCTTCGCATTCGGCGGCGGCGCCGATCCCCAAAACCCTAACCCCTGGCGTGGTAGGGTTTCGTCCGTGCACCCCGCGGGGGTACGAGGATTTCCTTTCCGTTCCCCAATCAAATACAAATCCCGCCGGTGGTAGGCTTTCTTCCTGTGATTTGTTCATTCGTTCGCCAATCCTTATTCCTCATCCCCACCGAACCATTTGGATCGCAGGTGTCGGGAACTATCTAGGGTTAGGGTTTGCCTGCGGAAATTCGACGGGCGAATCGACAGCGAATACGACACCAATTTGCCTTTGTCTCCATCCCATCCATCGATTCCGCCCATCTCGATTCCGTGGGAGGTTTGCTGCAGCAGTTCCAGGAGGCAATGATACTCAAATTAGAGCTGTAAGAGGAAGAGGAGAAGATCTTCCTACGGCTTCTTGATGTCGTCCGTCACTACCACCTTGGCACTACGCTTCGCGTCGCCGGTGGCTGGGTCCGGGACAAGGTCATTGATCTTTTTTTGCGACATCATCCATCCATTAGGGAAGAATTCGTATATGTGAAATAATAATCGCTGTGACTTGACTGTTGTTACCTTAATTGGCAGCTACTAGGGAAACAACCTACTGACATTGACATTGCCCTTGATAATATCACGGGCGAGGATTTCTCCAAGAAAGTAGATGCCTACCTAAAGTTCATAGGGGAGGGGGACAAGAAACGAGGAACCAAAGTTATCCCGTGGTATGCTATTCTCCTCTCTTTATGATGCTAATCCTCCTCCTCCTCATGACTGTTATGACACTTTGACACATGTTTTTTGAGATACCATGGCTATTATTTAACTTGAATTATTACCTTTTTTGTGCAGCAATCCGGATAAATCCAAGCACTTGGAAACTGCTAAGACGTATATGTTCGACAGAGAAATTGATTTTGTTAACTTGAGGTCTGAAAAATATGCAGAAAGCAGCCGCATTCCTACCATGGTGTGTACTTATCTAGCGTCCCTTTGGCCTGATAATACATGTATGTCTAAGTGTTTTTTATTATTGTTGAGAGATATTTTACAGCCTAGCTTGCTTATGGCTATATCATGTTTTCAACTTGCAGGAGAACGCCACTCCCGAAGAAGATGCCCACCGCAAGGACCTAACAATTAATAGGTAAATCTATTCCATTTTAGATAGCTTTGTGTTATATATGAAGCTTTTCTTTGATCATTGCAATCTTGAAACTTCAAGACAGCTTATACCCTGTATTTATCCTTTTCAACTTTTTTTTGACAGTTTATTCTTCAACATCAATGATAACATTGTGGAAGATTTTACTAAAAGAGGTGAGTTTGTACTACTTCTATGGCACGAGGTAATAAATCCATGAGTGAAATGTATGCGCCGTCCTACAACCTGTCAACTCATGTCCATCAACTTTCAAAGTGTGCTTTCGAGTCTTCAACTTGTTAATAGCTTGGTTCACTGCTAGTCTAAACACAACATAGTCATCTTCTCGGTGCCTTGTGGCATGTTGACTTGCCTATATTCTTTAAAGTTCCCAAGATGCGAATTTCACCTATCTCTTCTCTCTTAAATTGGACGTGTGTTTTGAACCTCACCTTCCTTCCTTTCTTGTTCCCCTGACTCGCATGTCCGTGGCGATTATTATTCCCAGTGGCAAGCGGCAAGCCACTTTGCAAGCGCTGCCTGAGCACCTGCATCACCACTATGGACCCCCTCTACCTAACAAACCACGCGCCTCAATATGTAACATGGGTAAAAGATGCTAATTGGGATGCAATGAACAACTTGACAAGTTTGAGGACCCAAAACCACATTTTCATTGTTCATGGACATGGATGATCCACCCTGACTAGTTACAGGACTGCCTATGCATTTTACTCTAAATTCATGGGACCATCTTGCAATATTCTTGCTGATTTGTCATTGTGAAGGTATTGACGACCTCATCAAGGGCCTTATTGATACTCCTTTACATGCCAAAGCTACCTTCTTGGATGACCCACTTAGAGTTCTTTGAGCAATTCGATTTGGTAAGTTTAAACATCTCCTCATTGATCTTAATATTTCTATATGCCAATTTTTTTGTATTGCAGAACTATTCATGAAACTTAGTTCCTAACATGTGGATAATGGATGCATGTAACTAGGGTAGGGTAATTGTTGTTGAGAACTTAAGAGATTGCTTCTGTTCCAGAGTTTATGTTTTGAGATACTATTAGCATTCTCTGGTTCATGAGTACATATTACGAGCTTTAAAAATCCTTGTAAGAAAAATCTTTGCATTTAAAAATTAAAAATTGTGTGTCTTCAGAATATTGGAGAAAATTAAGAATACACTTTTGCATTATTATTAGGGCCAAAGAAATCATTTTCCTCCGGTTAGTTCATGAGTACACACCTATGCTTTTGCAGGTTCTTACAATATAAGTAGCGTTGCTTCGCCAAGTTCATTGACATTTTTTATCAAATTCAATAATTTGTATTACTTTATCGATTTTGACTTGGGTCAGATATATAGTAGTGTTTTGGCTATTAGACACATAAGATGGCTGGATTAATTGGAACATGTGCATGTGATTATGTTATTTATTATATATGTTTATATAGAAAAAGTCACATGCATATGTTGATCAGATTATTTTAATGTGGGCATGCATAGAGCATGCCTAATCCTAGCGTATTAAACCCAAGTCATATATATCTTGTTGAATGCCTGGAATTTTCTTTGCACAGACGCATCGCCTTAGGTCTTATTTTGAATTATTAAGAAAATATTTATTCATATGGAGAAGGCATATAAAATCCAAATTAGGGGCCACAAGTGCATGGTTTTTATCTTTGCACAAGAACAAGTGTAAGAATGTAACATTGAATTGGACGTCATATTTCTTTGCACAAGCTAATTTTTATCTTTCGCAGCTGCTAGATTCAACTTTACATTATCCGATGAGTTGAAGGAAGCTGCTTCGGACGAAAAGGTGAAGTTGGAACTTGGTTGCAAGATTAGCAAAGAACGTGTTGGGAAGGAGGTTTGATGCCTACACTACTTATCATCTAACAACTTTTTGATTTTTCTTACCAAAAACTGTAGGTGAGGCCCTGAATAAATTCTATTACAAATAGATAATATGTAGAGATATATACACAAGCCCTGATTGTCAAGCCAGTTGACTACTAGAGAGTTAGCATCCTACTTCAGTCTATAAGACAAGAAGAATTCTCTTCTAAAGAGAAAAGTCCAAGAGTCAAAATTAGGAGAAATAGTTAAAAAAATCTGTCATTTATCTGTTTCCATGGTTTCGAGCTGTGGAAGACATCGTGCTTGAACTTAAAGCCAAGGGTGAAGTACAGATTCATACCAAGGGTGGCATGTACCGCCATGGGGGGAGGAGGGGCTACCCGTGGTTGGTAAGGGGGCTGGGGTGGCTACCTGCAGTTTGGGGGGGGGGGGGGGGGGGGGGTGGCGGAGGAGAGCAATGGGAAGGCCAGGCCTTGGCGATGGCGGAGTGGTCGGTCACGAGAGCAGGTGGAGGAGAGCCATCTCGTTGTGGTATCTTTTGTCCATCTGGTGACAGCTTTTTGATTATTTGTTTACAACCTAGCTAGAATGCACCGATACGGATACTGTATCGGTATCTGGCCAATACGGATACGTAAATTTGTCATTTTTGAAAAGTGCCAATACGGGGATACGTTTGACTAATTTAAAAACAATAATGATAAATAGTTCTTTACTATGCAGTATGAACAACAAATTAGCTTGATGTTTTGATTTTTTTTCCTAAACATGGCCAAGGTGCAGATTACATATAATTATCATGCAGAAGAACACCAAAACAAAACAGAGATGTTTGTAATGCAGGGAGGGTAGCTGCCCATTAGATAGAAATTTATACGAGAGAGGGGAGGGGAGAGGAGCGGGAGCACCGGATTAGCCACCACCGGCGAGCTACTGCTCGATCCTGACTCCTAAGGGTGGAGGCTGGGAGCATGCTTTCGAGCTGCTTCTCGAGCATGTGATGGGGAGGAGGCGTCGAGCCCACCTGTTGGGGATATTCCCCACGGTTATGACCCGGCCATAAGTTTGACCCGGCCATAAGTTTGGCCCGGCAAAGAGCCAGGAGGCTCTATGGGTCATCTCATATTCCGGGTTATCCAGTGGCACCCTGGAGAGTAGCAGCGACGATCAAGACGTCAAAGGCCCGTCAGGGCGACTCATAAAGTTGGCCGGCTCAAAGCCCAGTACTTGAGGCGGCAGCTTACCTAAAGACGCAGTGAGTTTTCCTTTACTTGAGGAAGATGATGAATAAGAGAGACCAAGGGCCCAGGGCGAGACCCGACAGGAGGCCGGCTTAAGGGGAGCCCAATGGGCCGGCTCGAAGAGGAGGACTAAGAAGAGGAAAGCAAGACCCGGACTAGTATCCAACTTGTAATAGAAAATAGACCAGTCCTAATCCTACTAGGACTCTACATGTAATCCGCCCCTTCACCTTATATAAGGAGGGGCAAGGCACCCCAAGAGGGGGAAGTTCTGACAAGTCAAGATAGACAGACAAATTAGTAGCTCTCGAGATAGAGGTAGCGAAACCGCACCCTTGTAATCGAGATCATCATCAATAGCAATCAAGCAGGATGTAGGCTTTTACCTCCACCGTGAGGGGCCGAACCTGGGTAAAACTCGCGTCTCTCGATTCCGACCAACCCCTTCAAGCTTCCACCTAGTTGCGATGGCCTCACCACTAAGTTCTTTCACAAGGACATCTGCCGTAACAAAACCACGACAGTTGGCGCCCACCGTGGGGCTATCGCTCGGTGGTGTTGAGTACTTGAAGGGAATTCCCGCAGGGATCGAGGGATACGCGATCAGCCGCATGACCAAGAGTCACCGCGGCAAGCTCTACATCGACGATTCAGACTGGGGCCTCTGAGCCGACTCAATCGAGTACGGGTACCGGGTCCCCTTCGGCAAAATCCATGTCTTCATCGGCAAAGCCGGCGGCTCAACGATGTCAGTGCAGATGTCCGGCTCGGGTTCAGATCCGCCGCTCAAGACGTGGCTTTGTGCTAGCCATGTCCACCTTCGCCATCGCGCCTCGTCGGTCTTGACGGCGTTGATGTAGTCGATGTTGGCGTAGCATGGGTCCAGCTAAGCTTGGACTTCTTGACGATCGGTAGCTTCGTCGGGGTATGCAACGGGTACGCCTCGCGGGAGTATTTTTTTTGGTGGAGACCGGCGTCGGTGTAAAACCAACGCACGCTCACATCGGCATGGCCGTTGTGGTTCTCATCTGTGTCGCGGGCTCTGTGTTGCGGGCAGCACATGCGGCCCCATCTTCTCTTCCAGGTCACGGACAACACCGTGTAGCGCCATCTTCTCCTCCGAGTCACGGGCTCCATGTTGCGGGCGGCACCGGGGCGTGTGTCATCTTCATGGGCTCCGGGTCGCGGACTTCAGCTTGACAAGGTAGATGGTGGGTGTCGTTCCGGCGAGCTCCACGTCTTCGTCCTTCATGACATCGGCTTGATGACGTTGACGGCGGGCGTCGTCCTGGTGAGCTCCATGTCGCCGTTCTACAGGACACCGGCTTGATGACGTTGACGGCGGGCGTCGTCCTGGCGAGCTCCACGTCGCCATCCTCTGTGGCGCCGGCTTGATGAACGCCTCCGTCCTCCGGCACCAGCTGGACGAAGTAGACGTCGGCGGCGTCCAAGTGAGCTCCATGCCTCCATCCTCCAGCACCAGCTGGACGAGGTAGACGACGGGCGGCGTCCAAGCGAGCTCCATGCCTCCGTCCTCCGGCACCAGCTTGACGAGGTAGACGGCGGGCGTCGTCCTTGTGAGCTCCACGCCTCCGTCCTCCGGCACCAACCTGACGAAGTAGACATCGGCGGCATCCCCAGCGAGTTCGACGCCTCCGTCCTCCAGCACCAGCTTGACGAGGTAGACGGCGGCGTCGTCCTTGCGAGTTCCATGCCTCCGTCCTAAAGTAAATTGCAAGAAACCACCACTTTGAGGGTTAGGTTATCAGAAAATACTACGTTACATTTTTTGGACAGAAACCACCATGTCTTGCATAATTTTTTTGCAAATAACACTGATCGGCGGATTAAAGCGCTTTGAGCATGTTTATGACAGATGGGCCCCATTCGTCAGTACTTGACTTGGCAAAAGAAAGGCCACCTGGGCACTTTGACTAGTCAAAAACACCACATCGACACCAGGAGGCTGCTACGCAACTGCGCCGACCCGGTGATGTACCCTTCGTTACCGGAGAGATCCTGGCTGCTCTGCTCGGAGGCGTGAACCAACTGCTCCCGTCCACGACGGTCAATTCGATAGCGACGGAATGCTCGACGCCGTGTCGCTGCCGGCATCGTACGCGCGCCGGTTCACGTGCACCAGCTGGCTCGCGCGGGAGGAGGCGCTGGAGCAATGCGCGTTCACCGGCCCGGCAGTTGCCGTCTGTCCCCCCTCCCTCCGCGCGCGCGTTGGTCACCCTTGGGGGGCCCGCCGTTGGCCGTCGTCGTGGGGCAGAGAAGCGGCTCAATCCAGATCGAGGACGGCGGCAGAGCATCGCGGCTGGGCCGGATCCGGTCAGGATGTTGCCGTTGCCGTCGAGCACCGCGGACGCGGCCGACGCGAGCGCCGAGAGGAGGCAAGAGCGCGGGGTCGAGCATGGCGGACACGAGGGCCGGGTTGAGCACGGCGGACGCGGCCGACGCGAACGCCGAGAGGAGGCAAGAGAGCGGGGTGGCCGCGGGGAGGGACAGGAGCAACCGCTCGACGGCGCGGCGGACGGGACCTTGTGCAGAGCGTCCATTATGAGGGATAGCGGCTGGAGCGTCGCAGCCGTGTGCTGCCCCCGCCGCCGTCCACGGCAGCTCCGGCGAAGAGGGTCGGCGATGAGCTCAGTGAGGAACACCGAGGCGTGCGCCACAACGGCGGAGTACGTCGACGTAAGCCCTGCTCATGGCTCAACGGCCTCGCCCGGACTCCGGCGAAGGCTGCCACCAGCGCATGTTTTCCTGTGAGCGCACAGAAGCTGTTTGACGTAATGCACAGGAGAGGGGAGAGAGAGGAGAAAGAGTGGACCAGTCAACACTCCTATGTGTCATTTTTCTGCCAAATCAGCTCCTGACGAGTGAGCCCCACATGTCATAAACGCCCTTAAACAAGCCTAATCCGTCGATCAGTGTTATTTGCAAAAAAATTACGCTAGACATGGTGATTTCTGTCAAAAAACTGTAACGTAGTGTTTTCTGATAACCTAGCCCTTAAAGTGGTGGTTTCTTGCAATTTACTCCTCCGTCCTACGGCACCAGCTTGACGAAGTAGACGTCGGCAGCGTCCCCAGTGAGCTCCACGCCTCCGTCCTCCGGCACCAGCTTGACGAGGTAGACGGCGGGCATCGTCCTTGCGAGCTCCACGCCTTCGTCCTCCAGCAGCAGCTTGACGAGGTAGACACCGGTGACGTCCCTAGCGAGCTCCACGCCTCCGTACTCCGGCACCGCTTGACGAAGTAAACGGCGGGCGTCGTCCTTGCGAGCTCCACGCCTCACCAGCTTGACGAGGTAGACGGCGGGCGTCGTCCTTGCGAGCTCCACGCCTCCGTCCTCCGGCACCAGCTTGACGACGTAGACGTCGGGCGTCGTCCTTGCGAGCTCCACGCCTCCGTCCTCCGGCACCAGCTTGACGTGGTAGACAGCGAGCTCCACGCCTCCGTCCTCCGGCACCGCTTAACGAAGTAGACGTCGGCGGCATCCAAGCGAGCTCCACGCCTCGGCACTCCGGCACCAGCTTGACGAAGTAGACGTCGGTGGCATTCCCAGCGAGCTCCATGCCTCCGTCCTCCGGGACCAGCTTGACGAAGTAGACGTCGGGCGGCAGCCCGGCGAGCTCCACGCTCCCCTCCACGGAGACCACCATGAAGTCGGCGGTGACGAGCTGCGTGATGGAGTGTCGGTGGCGTCTTGCTTCCAAGGGCGTCCACCATGAAGGAGTCCGGCGGGCTGCACGCCGGTAGCGCCATCGTCTTCAACGGCGGCCTTGAAGAAGGTGGCGTCGGGCTGCGAGGTCCGTGCTCCACCAACATCGTCTTCGGGCGATTGTGGGGTGTCCCTTGTCCGACTCATGCACCTGAAAGATTAGGGATGCAGAGAAACAAATATATGTATATACGCACAAACCATGAAGCAAGAAGTAGAGCACCATGCGTGCCCTTGAGTATGCATGAGATGTCTCCGGATGATGACTTCCGCGGAGCTAGCTTGGACGAGTCCACATAAAGCGGCCATGTGTGCGTCATAGCAGCCAGCCAGCACCGCCGCTGCAACCGGCTCATGCTAGCCTCCGTCTGCATCGATCGGCCGTGTTTCTTCGCGGTCTCGGTTGTGTCGCCGCCGCCGCCGCCGTCACGGGCTGCGTGCATCTCCCGATCGGGCACGTCATCCGCGACCTCGCGCCTTGGGTCGCTGAAGCGTCATCTAGCTTCTGTTGCCGCCACGCATGATGCTGTTTGATCGTGGCTGCGTGATCTTCAAGAAAATTAAGATGCTGTTTAAATACATTCCTTTGATGATGTCTGCTTCTAGAATCCTTTCCGTTTGATGAACCTGCAGAAAAAAGAAAACCATCTTCGCGCACTGTGGGCAAGGGATCGTCGTGTACGACCAGCGTGTATTTGACCAGCGTGTATCCGGCCCAGTCCAGGGGAGAGCAGCTTCTCCCCCGCGACCAGGCGACGCGCTAGGCGGCGGCGGCGCCCCCGCCGGCAGGGACGGCCAGCCAGCTCCGCCACAGGCACCGTGTCCCTGCATCGGGCTCCGGGATGCCGCCGGGGCCTCCACTCTGGGCGCGCGCGAAGGCCGAACCACCGAGGCACCGGACCGCGGCATGGCCGCCGCACGAGCCGCCGCCGGCGGAGGGACCCGGCACGCCAGCACCGAGCGCCCCGCCAACGACCGGCGTCGGCCGGGCCTCTCCGCCTCCAAAAACAGCCCGAAGCAGGGCGGCGCTTGGGAGACCGGGCGCTCCACCGGGCCACCGTCGTCCGCATCGTCTTCAACATCCCCCCACGCGAAGGGAGCTCGCGCCGGCCGCCAAGGTTCCAGGGCAGCAGACTGGCTCGCGGGCACCTGGCCGCCACCGTCCCCTACCCCAGCCCCTACGGTCGCCATCAAACTGGCGGGTAGCCGGCGGTCGCCGGGGACCAGCGCCAGGGAATTTGAAATTCGCCTAGGCAGTCGCCCGCGCGTAGCACATCCTCGATGACCAAAGTTCTGACTCAGTCGATTAACCTAAGTTATCAATTTAATTGGAGAACCTTATCACCTCACCCTCGTGTTGTGGACAGGTGACAGTGAGACAGAGGGACGCGTCTAGTGGGCGGCCGGCTGCCCACTAGTGCGATTGAGCGGCCGGCCAGAAAAGGTAAGCCTCTGTCCGGCTGTCCCCCCGTGGTCTAGAAAAGGAAAAGCCCCTGTCCCCCCGATAGGCCCCCCTTCTCCACGCTCCCATGTGGCCAGCTGTACCTACCCAGCCCCTTCCACGCTCGCTCACCCCCACGCCCCCTCCCACGCTCGCTCACCCCCACGCCCCACCACGCTGCCTTCTTCTTCTCCACGAAAGAAGAGGATCCAAGGCCCTTCTTCCTACTCCTACACAGCCGCCATGGCAGCCCCAAAGTAGAAGAAGAAGCTGCTTCAAAAAAGGGCAGGATGGTCAGAGCCATACCAGGCAGCAACATCAGGTAATTTCCCTCTGCCCCTCTGCCCCTCTTCACTCCCCCCCCCCCCCCCTTCTTCTACTGCCCAGATCACCCCCTTCTCCATTGATCTAGCACAAATCCATGGAGAAGCTGCTTCAAAAAGAAGTGGATCTGGCACATCACCCCATTCTCCACATCACACCCCCTCCATGAATCTCATGTCTGCAACTGAAAACAAGTACCACAAATTATTGTGCAACTAACCATGGATACAAGCCTACTATTTCCTGGTTTGTGCAACTAAACACAAGTCATTAGGTTTAGTTGCACAAAATTACCAGGATGTAGTGCTTGTGCAAATAGGTTTGTGCAACTAAACACAAGTCATTAGGTTTGTGCAACTAAACACAAGTCATTAGGTTTAGTTGCACTAAAAATCAACCAGACTAAAAAAAGCATATATGTTGTGCAACTAAACATGAACAACTAAATGATTAGCTGAAAATGCAAAAAAAGACATGAAGTAGTTGCTGTGCAAATAGACATGCAAGTAGACATGGATGCAAAGTCACCTCTTGCCTGGATTTGTGCAACTAAACACAAGTCAGTAGGTTTAGTTGCACAAAAATACCAGGATGTAGTGCTTGTGCAAAAAAAAAAGCACAAATCTGTGCAACTAGACTGGCAAACAGAACCAACTACTGCTACAATGTGTGCAACTAAACAAAAGTCCCTAGGTTCACATATGAAAAGTAAACAGGATGTACTGCCTGTGCAAGAAAAGCAGATATCTATGCAACTGAATTGTGATAGAAACCAAGTTTTGTTGCAATGTGTGCAACAAACTGACCACACTAGAGAAAACATAGTCTTGTCTCTCACACAATGCAGAAATGAAAAGGCGTTCAATATACTAATGTAAATCACCAACAGATATAAACTAGTAATTGTCATCTAAAACTTCCTTGTTTTTCAATGGACTTCCGTGTAAGAATCGAAGCATCAAATTATGTGCAGAATGTATCTAAATCTTCATTGTTCTTCAATGGACTTCCGTGTAAGAATCGAAGCATCAAATTATGTGCAGAATGTACATTAGCTCCTCGACCAAATAAACCTGGTCAAGATTAAACACAATTTGTGAGAAAAAGACTGGACCATACAAGTGTTTTTTATCTGTGCATTTATGTAGTACAAAAATGTGCAACTGTTTAGTTCAAAGTGTGCAACATACATAACTACCCTGTGCAAAAAATAAATAACTAGTAGAAACTGTGCAACAAACAGAACTGTTCTGGTGCATTTGCTAAACATATTGTTTGTAACACATGATCTGAATGAAAACTGATGTACAACTACAATTGCAGGGTGTGTGCAGCCGTGCCAATAATAAGATGATTGATCTCAATGAGTTTCCTACTGACCTCAATGAACTCCCTCAACCCAACATACCACCAGGACCTGAAGCTGTTCATGGGGCAAGGAATTGCACACAGCAAGGCCTCGGGCATAATCCTAATGGCCATGAAGATGTGCTAGGGCAGTCATCAGCCCGTACTGTCCCTGTAGTGGTATCTTTACAGTCAGAGAGTCATACTCTAGCCGACACGGGCACTGCGGCAGATGTTGCTGGACCAACTAGGACTGAAATGGGACCTGGGGCTGCTGACGGTACTGTACAGGGAGAAGAAGGAGATGATGAGGCTGGGTCTCAGCCCATGGAACCATATGTTGGCATGAGATTTGATAGCCTGCAAGTTGCCAAGGAACATTACAACAGCTATGCCCTACGTTTGGGTTTCTCTATCAAGATGAACACTGTAGGAGATATGCCCTAGAGGCAATAATAAATGTTATTGATTATCTCCCTGTTCATAATTAAAGTTTATGTTCCATGCTATAACTGCAATGATTCTCGAGTCTACAAATAAAACGAGGCTTGGAGGGAAACTCATGTGCACGTGTGGGATAATAAATGGTAAAATGTATTCCTAGTCTGGCCTCTAAGACTAGCTCAAGTATTGCATGATGATCCAGTTTTCCTGATCATGGGCATGGCTATGCCGGCAATTTTGAGGGCACAATGTTAGTAGAACATTTGTGTTGAATCGACCCGAATTGATGTTATGCTATGAGATACATTTGTCACTAGTTAATGGTTAATAACACAGAGATGGTTAACGTTTGCATAATTCCTTAGACCATGAGAGTATCGAGTTTCTTCATGCTTGCTTCATGAACTTTGGGGTTTGTTAAACGTCATCCGTAAATGGGTGGCTATTACGGCGGCTTACGGGTTCATGGAAAAGTATGTCAAGTAACTTGATAGCTCAAGATTGGGATTTGCTCCTCCGACGATGGAGAGATATCTCTGGGCCCTCTCGGTGTTACGGTATCCATCATCGTCTGGCCAGACACTTTGTGATTTGATCACGGGGATGCCGGAACACGGGAACGAGAAAAGAGAACAATACCGGTAACGAGGTAACTGGCATAGTGGACAAGTTGTTGATCCGCGGGGATGCCAACATGTCTCACCTCGGGTATTTGTAACATATCGCGAAGCAACAGGAATAGCACACGGCAACTGGAGGTTCACTCGAATATTCATTCGTGTGGGTATAGGGGTCAATATGGGTGTCCACGGCTTCGATGTTGATCATTGATCGGAAGGGGTTCCGGGTCATGTCTATACTTCACCAAACCTATAGGGTCACACGCTTAAGGGTCATCTATCTGCTGAATACTAGACGGGGAGTCTGAGAGAAAATCACCGAAAAAGTTTCGGACGAAACGGAAACGTTCCGGAGAGGATATCGGAATAGTTCCGGTGAAACTGAAAAGTTGTTTCAGGGTATTCCATAAAGTCAAATTGGTTTTGGCACATGCCTGGAAATTATTGGAAGGTACCAGAATTGTTCCGGTAACTTCTGAGATTTTTCAGAGACAAAAACCGGAAATGTTCCGGACTGCCGGAACCGCTTTAGTTGCTTTTCACAGATGAAAATCACTAAACCGAAAAGTTGTTTCGGAGTACACCATAAAGTCAAATTGGTTTCGGCACATGCCTGATAATTCTTGGAGGGTGCCAGAATCATTCTGGAAACTTTCTGGAATTTTCCGGAATGAAAACCGGAAATGTTCCGGAGCTGCCGAAACCGCTTCAGATGCTTTTCGCAGATGAAAATCACTAAACCGGAATTGTTCCGGCTCGCGTTGAAAATTATTTTGGTGGGTACTGGAAATGTTCTAAGCCCACATGAATATTTTCAGTTCGATCAGACGCTGAAAAATGTCGTCGTGAATAGTGAAAGTGCTTTTTGGGATATTTATGGAAAAGTCACCTTTTGGGATATTTTCCCAAAAAGGTTTCTAGAAGGCTTGGGGGCCAAGAAACCCTACCCCTTGGATTTCCCATAAATAGAGGTGGAGGGGCTGCCTCCACACTCACTTCCTTCTCACATACAAGTGCCATGACATTTCTGGCTTCTCTCTCCCTCCCAGCGAAATAGTTTCGTAGAGCCGAAAGGCTGTCTGGGTTCCGGTGGGAACTAGTTCTGGACGGCGAAGCCCTGCCGGATAGATGACACCGTATGTGTGCAACTCTGTAGAGAGATCGTAGTTTCGGTCTTAGTTCGAGAGCGCCTCCCGAAGGGCTGTCCGAGTGACTGTCCGAGTTTCGATGGTCCTCCCGAAGGGCTGTCCGAGTGACTGTCCGAGTTTCGATGGTCCTCCCGAAGGGCTGTCCGTGACACCGTCCGAGGGACTGTCCGACCGCCTCCCGGAGGGCTGTCCGGGGGCGGATGAGGGTATACATCCTCGCGGTTGGGAGGTTGTAAATCCTAGCTGCGGGGATCTGCACCGCCGATCGTCATCGACTCTACTTCCGCTGCGCTACGAGTCGGTAACGAAACAGATCAAACCTTGTATGCAGTCTCCATAGTGATCCTGGGCTGGTGCGTAGGTCGGAATTTTTTTGTTTTCTGCTGCGTTCCCCTACAGTGGCATCAAATGCCGTGCTATGCGTAGATGCAGGTTGCGATCTAGAATACATAGAGATGTATGGGTGTTGCACAATATAATTAGGTAGTAGATGAGTTCTATTGCTGAAAATTATGTGTGCGGGTAGCAGATGAAATCTGTTACCCGATGTTCTTGTTGCTTCCCTGGAATTTGCATATTTCTGATCTTGATAACGGTATGGTGGAGTTTCAAAGTTCTGGCAATCCGCGATCCTGATTGATCAACGAAGTGCTAACAGTTCTTTGAATTCCACCGTAGTTAAAAAGAAAGATGAAATTTCGCAGACGAAAGGGCAATGCAGATATGATCTGCACGGGGGTCACGCGTATGATGAAGTTTAGTATGGGGCTCGAGATTTTATTATCTCGTGTTTCATACACCCTGGAATGTTAATCTAGCGACTTGGATTATCATGCTTGATGATGGACGTTGGTAGCTTCGGTTTGTTTCGAAACCTTAGAAGCCACGAAAAATAAAATTTTGCATGAACCGATTAGAGGCGTCTAACTTGGTTTTGCAGGATGGTTTGCATGTGCATATGATGTGGTATAGCAGTGCTCATATTAATTTGATTATGTATGAGATGGCTATATGATGTAATTTGATTAACATGACCTGCGTGTCATGATTCGGCATGATGGCTGGAGCCATATGATTGCACTTTAATGACCTGCGTGTCAACCTTATGTAATGCACTCATTTTATTAGCTATAGAGATAGCAATATTATCTGGTGCATCGACAAGGTGGTGGCAATCTTCGCGAAGGTGAACACCGACGCGAGTGCCGAAGACGAAGAATACTTGACTTCTCCGTCAGAAGGGGCTATACCATATCATGCTAATTATGAATTGCCTGAGATGTTTATCCCTTATGTTGCACCCTTTTGATTGCGCGGTAGTCGCTTTTTATTAGGGTGATCTCTCACTTAAATATCAAGTAGTTAGTGTTCTCCCAAGTGTAGCACCGTCACGGCACCTATCTCTTCGGGGTATCACATGGTTGCATGGGTACGAACGATTAGAGAAGTGTGAGGCGGGTGAGTTGAGACCTCGCAGCGAGATCACTTGGTTGTCTTGACGTTCAGGCATGAAAGTCATGAGCTCGGAACACACGCATCGAAAGATGAACAAGAGTCACATAGAGATGTGATTGGCAAGTTGGCCTACCAATTGAAATTCTCGTCACTTGAGATGGTTGCATCCTTGACGCTGAATTGAAAGTTGGGTCTTGCATCACTCACAATCAATTATGAGAGATATTGATTTGAGTGGGAGCGCACTGTAGAATTAACTTGTTTAATTCTCAGTGCAGTTAATTTTGAACACTGTCTAAGTGTGATTTGCATAATAGTTATAGAATAATGGCTCGCGTTTCCACCTTCCCTGTTAAAATTGAATAAGCTGTTAAATATCTGGTTAAAACTTTACGGTTGGTAACGTAATGTGAGGATTGTCCTCAATAGTGCCGAGAAGGACTTTGTCCTATCGCATACTTTCGGTATTCTCCCGCTAATGCTATGGATCATGTGACTCTCGTCCTTCGATCCAAAAGCTAGAATTCTGTTTCAAGTCAAGTGCAATACGTTTGCTTCCATGAGACCCGAACTTCGAAAGTTTGGATAGTTATGTGATATTCATGGAATCTGAAAATCATTTTCAGAGACAGACAAAGGCTAAAAGATATGAGATATCCAAAGCAATGTTTGATTGCAAACTATTAGTAAAGGAGTTTACTATGCATTAGACTGATAAGAGAGGGATCCAGGAGACGCCTGTCATATGATGAAAGGTGAATAAAACAACAACTTAAAGAGAAAGGAAGTGTCCGAAGGGTGTTAGTAAAACTTTCACGCCTAGGAAGTCCGGGGCTAACGCCACTCTTAAGTTGGGTGCTTCTTCTGAGAGTAGGAGAAATACTAAAAGTTAAACTGTTAGAAGTATAATGGCAAAAGGAAAGAAGACTGGAATATCCAGCTCATGTATGAATGTCATACAAGTTTTTGATGTATAGAAGGCTGGTCAGAGATATAGTTCTTGGGAATTATGGTTAAACATGTTAATCACTAATTCTTGGGTATTGTGAGTTAATCACAAAGATACCCGCTCGATTGCATTCTGTTGCAACTCGATGTAAGAACTACTATGGCCTGAAAGACTAGCCAAGAATGAGGTTTAGATACACGCAGGGACATAGTAAATGTTACTATACCTTCCAACGATGTATTCCCTATGTATTTATTTTCATAATTCATTTTAGAGTTTCACACTCTAGCCCATTGCATAAAGTATCTTGCAAGAAGGTTATTCATAAGAGAACTTCTAATGTTCGGGTTATGAATAACATAAGGGCCATACTTTCATTATGAATGAGATGTATGTTATGAATATTGATAATAATACATAACCTCTGGGTTTACTTTCATAATTCATTTTAGAGTTTCATACACTCTAGCCCTTTGCATAAGGTATCTTGCAAGAAGGTTATTCATAAGAGAACTTTTGATGTTCGATGTTATGAATAACATAGGGGCCATACTTTCATTATGAATGAGATGTATGTTATGAATATTGATATTAATACATTACCTCTGTATTTACTTTCATAATTCATTTAGAGTTTCATACACTCTAGCCCTTTGCATAAGGTATTTTGCAAGATGGTTATTCATAAGAGAACTTTTGATGTTCGGTGTTATGAATAACATGAAGGGCCATGCTTCCATAAAGGATGGGATGTATGCTGTGAATATTGATGGTAATATGATACATCCATAACACTGACGCTAAATGTCGCAAGACTAAAAGAATACCACATATGTGTGGCACCGCATTTGGTCTCATTGGAAAACCCCACATGGAAAAATCCATTATGATGGATTTTGATGTCGTTTGATTTTGAATCATCTGACACTTGCAACTTTCCTCTGAAAAGTGAAGTGACTGAAATACCATTCACAGGCCATAAGGAACGAGCAAAGAACATATTGGTGATCATACATTATGATGTGTGTAGTCCAATAAATGTTGTTGCAAGTAGTGGATTTGTCTATCTTCAGAAATGACTCAAGTAGATATATGGATATTTACTTATTGAGACGTAAGTCTGGATCTTTTGAATTCATTCATAAGGTTTTCAAAAATGAAGTAGAAGTTATTGTAACAAGAAAATTATGTTTCTACAATTCGATTGCAGAAAGGAATATTTGAGTTACAACTTTAGCGAATGTCTGATGAGTTATGAAAGGGGTTTTCATAACTTGCACCTCCCGGAACACCACTGCAAGTGGAAAGTCCGTGAAGATGTAATCGAACCATTTATGACATGGTAAGATCAAAGATGACATAAATAAATTTGCCATTATCCCTTTTATAGAGTGATGCTTTAGAGACTGCGGCTTTTACATTGAAAAGAGCTCCATCGGGTCTGTTGAAATGACGTCATGGTATGGTACGCCCAACCATGTTATATCTTTTCTTAACATTTGGAATATGGGGCTTGTGTAAAAGATTACAAACCTATTCCAAATCAGACAAGTGCTACTTTGTAAGGTTATCCCAAGTCATTGGGTATTTCCCCACCACTATACCGAGGCAATGGGTTTTGCCACAAAAGCGGTATGCTTTTAAAGAGAATAGTTCTTACAAAAGGTGAGTGGGAGAACAGTGCAACTCGACGAGATAACCGGTATCTTCGTCATCAGATCAAAGGAAAGGAACCTTGGAAGTGATTCCAGAGTTTCCTACTGCGACTGATACGGAAGCCTCTACATGAGATGTATGGACTTCGGTCGAACTTGCAGCTGAACCACGTAGGCAAAGCTCGTGCAAACCTATCAGGTGCGCAAACGAGATATTGTTGTTAGACAACAGTATACCTACAATACACAAGGAAGCGTTGATGGGCCCTGACTCCGGAATTGGCTAAATGCCAATACAATCCGAGATAGTTTCCATATAAGTGATTCGAGATTAAAATCTTGATACACCTTTCGGAAGATTTTGAGTCTAACGAATATTTATGGAACTAAAAACTGATACGGAAAAAATGTTTATCCATAAAGCTCGACTTGTTGCAATAACAAGTTCAAGGAGTTGACTACGATGAGATTATCTCACCATAGCGATGCTTAAAGTCGGTTCGGGTTGAACTAGCAATTAATACATATTTCAATCATGAGATATGAAACATGGATGACAAAAGGATTTCCATCTGATGGAAATGTAACCTAGGACTTGTATGTGATACAGTCCAAAGTAATTTGTCGATCCAGAGGATGCTAGTAAGTATGCAAACTTCAGAGTTCCAGCGATGGACAGAAGAGAGCAAAGTGGAGTTGGAATCTTCGTTTTTGATGGAATGGTCAAAGGGGTTTGACTTCATCAAATGGGTATCGAAGATGCTTGTGATTCAAGAAAGTAAGTGGGAGCATAATGATATTTCTAAAAACCTTGTGTACTTGACACATTGTTAATTGGAAATAAATTTCTTGACACGAATTAGGACTTCATTTGAAAATAGTTTTTCGATGAAGTGCTTAGGCTAAATAGCCTCAATATTAGGCATGATGATCTATGGAGATAGATTTACCTAATGGGGCTAAACTATGAATACATATTGACAAGATGCTAAAACTTTTTAGCATTGAAAAACGTCAAGGAGTGATTCTTGCCGAAGTCACATGGAAAGAGTTTTTGCAAGACTCGGTGTCCCAAAACACTGATGAGCAAAATACATGATGGTGATTCCACACACTCTTGTGTTTGGATTAATCATGTATTCCATGGTATGTAAAAACAACCATATATGTCCAATACTCCAAAGTTGTTGCGAGTATAGATACCAAAGTGATCAAAGTACTGATCATAGGACAACAGTAAAAGATGTCATTGAGTACTAGAGTAGTATGACATGTTTTCTCGCAAGCAGAGATTATGAAGTGCTCGTTGTAAAGTAATTACATCGATACAGTCTTCATCAATGCTCCATGCGATTTTCGATTTAAGTTAAGTTTTTTTTGTGTAATACACAATATGGTGGCACGGTAGTTGGAAATTGTTCCAAACAAGATACTGTGGCGAATTCTATAAACAAAGGCTAAGTATGTTGACGCTTAAGAAGCGACAAAGAAGTTGTTGAATCATATAGTTCATTCATGAACTTAGTATGGTTCCAAGATGGCTTTGGTCTATGGGACACTATTGCAGATAGTTGCTCCATAGCTCAGTCTGAGGAATCAGGTTTCGACCAATGATTCACACATATGCAAAGCCAAGTCCACACAAAATATGAATTTTGTGAAAGCGTGAAAACGCGAGGATATGCAAAGTTACACACGGAGCTGAAGTCGTCAGATCCGTTGGACATCAGGCTATACCACATGCGAAGCATATTTTACACCGGTATGCCATAGGTGTAAAGTGCATTAGCATTGACTAGATTATTGACTCAAGTGCAAGTGGGAGTCTGTAGCAGATATGCCCTAGAGGCAATAATAAATGTTATTGATTATCTCCCTGTTCATAATTAAAGTTTATGTTCCATGCTATAACTGCAATGATTCTCGAGTCTACAAATAAAATGAGGCTTGGAGGGAAACTCGTGTGCACGTGTGGGATAATAAATGGTAAAATGTATTCCTAGTCTGGCCTCTAAGACTAGCTCAAGTATTGCATGATGATCCTGTTTTCCTAATCATGGGCATGGCTATGCCGGCAATTTTGAGGGCACAATGTTAGTAGAACATTTGTGTTGAATTGACCCGAATTGATGTTATGCTATGAGATACATTTGTCACTAGTTAATGGTTAATAACAAAGAGATGGTTAACGTTTGCATAATTCCTTAGACCATGAGAGTATCGAGTTTCTTCATGCTTGCTTCATGAACTTTGGGGTTTGTTAAACGTCATCCGTAAATGGGTGGCTATTACGGCGGCTTACGGGTTCATGGAAAAGTATGTCAAGTAACTTGATAGCTCAATATTGGGATTTGCTCCTCCGACGATGGAGAGATATCTCTGGGCCCTCTCGGTGTTACGGTATCCATCATCGTCTGGCCAGACACTTTGTGATTTGATCACGGGGATGCCGGAACACGGGAACGAGAAAAGAGAACAATACCGGTAACGAGGTAACTGACATAGTGGACAAGTTGTTGATCCGCGGGGATGCCAACATGTCTCACCTCGGGTATTTGTAACATATCGCGAAGCAACAGGAATAGCACACGGCAACTGGAGGTTCACTCGAATATTCATTCGTGTGGGTATAGGGGTCAATATGGGTGTCCACGGCTCCGATGTTGATCATTGATCGGAAGGGGTTCCGGGTCATGTCTCTACTTCACCGAACCTATAGGGTCACACGCTTAAGGGTCATCTATCTGCTGAATACTAGACGGGGAGTCTGAGAGAAAATCACCGAAAAAGTTTCGGACGAAACGGAAACGTTCCGGAGAGGATATCGGAATAGTTCCGGTGAAACTGAAAAGTTGTTTCAGGGTATTCCATAAAGTCAAATTGGTTTCGGCACATGCCTGGAAATTATTGGAAGGTACCAGAATTGTTCCGGTAACTTCTGAGATTTTTCAGAGACAAAAACCGGAAATGTTCCGGACTGCCGGAACCGCTTTAGTTGCTTTTCACAGATGAAAATCACTAAACCGAAAAGTTGTTTCGGAGTACACCATAAAGTCAAATTGGTTTCGGCACATGCCTAATAATTCTTGGAGGGTGCCAGAATCATTCTGGAAACTTTCTGGAATTTTCCGGAATGAAAACCGGAAATGTTCCGGAGCTGCCGAAACCGCTTCAGATGCTTTTCGCAGATGAAAATCACTAAACCGGAATTGTTCCGGCTCGCGTTGAAAATTATTTTGATGGGTACTGGAAATGTTCTAAACCCACATGAATATTTTCAGTTCGATCAGACGCTGAAAAATGTCGTCGTGAATAGTGAAAGTGCTTTTTGGGATATTTATGGAAAAGTCACCTTTTGGGATATTTTCCCAAAAAGGTTTCTAGAAGGCTTGGGGGCCAAGAAACCCTACCCCTTGGATTTCCTATAAATAGAGGTGGAGGGGCTGCCTCCACACTCACTTCCTTCTCACATACAAGTGCCATGACATTTCTGGCTTCTCTCTCCCTCCCAGCGAAATAGTTTCGTAGAGCCGAAAGGCTGTCTGTGTTCCGGTGGGAACTAGTTCTGGACGGCGAAGCCCTGCCGGATAGATGACACCGTATGTGTGCAACTCTGTAGAGAGATCGTAGTTTCGGTCTTAGTTCAAGAGCGCCTCCCGAAGGGCTGTCCGAGTGACTGTCCGAGTTTCGATGGTCCTCCCGAAGGGCTGTCCGAGTGACTGTCCGAGTTTCGATGGTCCTCCCGAAGGGCTGTCCGTGACACCGTCCGAGGGACTGTCCGACCGCCTCCCGGAGGGCTGTCCGGGGGCGGATGAGGGTATATATCCTCGCGGTTGGGAGGTTGTAAATCCTAGCTGCGGGGATCTGCACCGCCGATCGTCATCGACTCTACTTCCGCTGCGCTACGAGTCGGTAACGAAACAGATCAAACCTTGTATGCAGTCTCCATAGTGATCCTGGGCTGGTGCGTAGGTCGGAATTTTTTTGTTTTCTGCTGCGTTCCCCTAGAAACACCTCGAGGCGGGAGGCTCGCACAAATCAGTTGGTAAAACAGCAGTTTTGTTGCAACAAATTGAAGAAGGAAAAAGTTGATGATGGAGGAGCGGAGGCTGCTCCTGTCCTGGATCCTATACCAGATTGCACAAGTGTTGTTGGTGAGGAAGAATTGGAAGATGAGCCACCGATCTTTAATGATGAGGCTGATCCCAAGAAGAAAAGGAAGAAACGGAAACGCGAGACAATAAAACAGACTCAATGCAAAGCAAAGATGCTGGTGAAGCTGAAGGATGGGCGATGGGAGGTGACACACTTTGTTCATGAGCATAACCATCCCCTGGTTAACAAGCCTTCGTTATCGAAATACTTGAGATCTCATCAAGGCATTTCTCCAGATGAAAAAGAATTTCTGCGCATCTTGTATAACTACAACTTGACTACAGGTTTGTTGTTTGTCTATTCTTTACAAACATCTTGTTTTCTCCTAGGTTAATTACTGTGCAACTACTCTGGTACACATGTACAACTCATATGTCTTTGCTGTGCAACTAAAATATGTCCTCTGTGCAACTTGAAATGCTATTAGGCAGCGGCCATGTGTGGTTGTGCAACTACCCCTATGTGCCAAACACATGTTGTTTTGCTGTGCAACTGCAAGCTAGTAAATGTGCAACTGATGTGTGTATCGATGCAACTAACAAGTGTGATGTTTTCTTTGTGTTGTGTAGGACGTATGATGCATATAATGCCAGAATTCTATGGCTCTGAGTTGATGGTCCCGTTTGGACCAAAAGCAATAACAAATCTTTGTACAACTTTTCGCAAAGACGACACGAAGGAGGGTGACATGATTGAGACAATTGCACACTTCAAGGATATTCAAAAGACGGATCCAGATTTCTTCTATAAGGTGCTCTATGACGAAGAGGAAAGAGTTGTCAACATTTTCTGGGTGGATGGCTTAGCTCGAAAAGCTTATGCTGAGGCGTACCATGATTGTATATCGTTTGACACCACCTACATGACCAACATGTATAACATGCCTTTCGCGCCGTTCATTGGAATCAACCGCCATGGCCAATCCTTCATGCTGGGTTGTGCGTTTGTGAGACAGGAGTTGGCATCAAGCTTTGATTGGGTCTTCCAAACATTCCTAGAGGCTATGGATGGCAAACCTCCTGATAACTTCATAACCGATCAGGATGTTGCGATGAAGCAGTCAATAGAGAGCATCTTTCCCACCACCGTGCATCGTTCTTGTCGTTGGCACATCATGAAAAAGGCTCAAGAAAAGGTTGGTTGGCTGCTGTGCCGGAATCCAGGGCTGTCTGAAGATTTCAACTACTGTGTTGATATCAGCTTCACTCCAGAAGAGTTCGAGCAGAATTGGGCTGGGTTAATGATGAAGTACGAGGCAATTACACACACACACTTTGAGAAGTTGTATGAATACAGGTCAACTTGGGTGCCGTGCTACTTCAAACACAGGTTCTTCCCCTTCCTACAGTCTACACAGCGGAGTGAGGGGTTCAACGCTGTCCTAAAAAGATATGTGAACCCACACAACTCAATCCTGAACTTTGTCAAGCAATATGAAAAAATTCAGACCCACATCCTTGCCAAGGAAGGCTGCAATGATTAAAGGACAGAACACCTTGAGATTGAGCTATGGTCAAAATTCCCAATAGAGAGGCAAGCTTACAAAACCTACACTAGAGACCTTTATCGCAAGTTCCGAGAAGAGTTTGAGCTGATTGGACGTTATAATGCGTTCCAAGTTGGTGCTGAGATTTTTGAGCTCAGACCGAACCAGGAACTAGTTGCCAAATATGGTTCTAGAAACTACTTGGTGCAGGCAAAGGTGCAGGAGGGTTCCTATTTGTGTGAGTGCTGCAAGATGGACAAAGATGGCATGCTCTGTT
Source organism: Elymus sibiricus (assembly GCA_039707655.1). NCBI lineage: Eukaryota > Viridiplantae > Streptophyta > Magnoliopsida > Poales > Poaceae > Elymus > Elymus sibiricus. Next base: position 354,354,507 of record CM077664.1, read on the forward strand.
GCCACATCCTCAAGGTGTTCAACCATCTTGGAGTTGACATTATACCAGATTGGTACATGCTCCGCCGGTGGACGCCTACTGCTATCCCTAGTGCACCAGCTGCCGGGTATCAGCCACCGGATGAAATGCCTCCTCAATCAAAGAGGCGGATAAGGGAGAGAAACATGACATTTGATTTTCAAAAGCAAGCCAAGTTTGCGAGTGGCTCTGATGCAGCACAGGCCATTGTCTACAAGCATATGCGCGGAGCGCTTACATAAATTAGTCACCTCAACAAGTCCAAGAAGAAGAAAAAACCGGCTACTGCTGCGGGGCCATCTGATGATGGAAACCCTCGAGGACCTCCTCCGCCTCCAGGCCCTACAGGCCATGCCCCACCACCACCTCCTCCCCCACATGGCCCTACAGGACATGCCCCGCCACCGCCTCCTCCCAGTGGGCATACAAGCAATGCTCAAACACCTCCTGCAACAGGTAATAATCTGCTCCAACTTACCCCTGCCCCCTACAAGCATTGGACATCTAGTGTAAATTTTCAATGTTTCAGTTGCACACAGAAATGTACCAGTTGCACAGAATAACTAAGTTAGTTGACACGTGCACGAAAACTTCGTCGAACCGTCCTGTTTTGCGCACTCTGTTTACTGCACAAAAAAGGCAGGCACCACTAACTTATCTATTATCCTTTCCGTGTAGGTCATTGGCAGCCAACTAGCATGATAGGCCGCGCTCCTACAGGTTTTTTGTTCATCTACAGTTTGCACATGATCACTCAATTTGTTGCACAGCACAAGCTGTTAGGTTGCACAAATTACCACTCCTTGTTGCACACACTAACTGTTTTATTAATATTTGCCTACATGGCATTATCCACAGCCTACCCACGCAGGCCGTGCTCCAACACATACAGCCCAAGCTGCAGCACCTGGGCATACTACCCCAATGGAGCCTACATCCCCATCACAAGGCTCTGATGATATAGTGCCCAGGATTCCACCTAGGTCGACTACGAAAGGAAGGGCAAAAAGTAAGCGGTACAAATCGGCGCTCGAGCTACACCCCAAGAGGAAGAACAAATGCAGCCACTGCCAATCTACAGAGCACACTGCTGCTACTTGCCAGCAGAGGTTGCTGTGATCCCTCTTGAAAAAAGTTGAATGGGAAAAATAGAAAAATAGTGAGGGTTTTTGCGCAATGTTGGCTCCAGGGGACCTATTATTTTTCCTTGTTTTGGTTTATGGACTGTGTAATGGCTCGAATGTTTATGCCTTTGTTAGCAAAGAGTTTAAATGTTAGTGATTGCCAGTCATTATCCTATACTTGCAAAGTATTACTGTGCAATTTTCTGTTCACTTTGTGCAACCAAAAAAACATATTATTATACTTCCATACAAAATGAATTCTGCACATGTGTCACATCCCCAGGGATCTTAAAGTTTGTACAACAACAGAAAAAAGGAGAAAAGCTACTGACCTAATCCTTTTCATATCTGAGCAACTTCTTCCACTGGGCGGAGTTGAACCCACTTGTGACCCAGTCATGCGCCAATACCTTCCTAATGTTCCCCACTTCTTTTGGATCGTAGTTGGGCAGTAGGCTTCCATACCATTTAGTAGTGTTCAACAGCATAAGCAGACCACACTCGTTGCTGCATAAAAAAAGTGCCACGCATATTAAAGATCGAATAAACTAATGACGAAATCCTACCCAGGAACTTGACTGGTGTTTTTGTGCAACTAATCAACTTCCACTGTGCAACTGACTACATAACCCTAACCAGTAACTACAATGAGAATATATTTGTGCAACTAATTAAGAGAATAAATGAATGCTAGTTATCTTACTTCCCACGCTGTTTCGGTACATCAATGTCAATAATCTGGAAGTGCTCGATGCTATGCTTTGGATAGTGTTTCCTCCATAGGTGACGTATTGCACCCGCGATGGTGGATGTGGTGTTCATCAACTCAATGTCTTCAAGCTTCTTGTTTGAATCAAGCACTTCGAATCATTGGTCCCTAAGGTTGATGTTGAACAGCCAATAGTGCTTGCCTCCATCAGGGTGGTTTGGATCAGCGCACTCGAGCACTGGCACCATGACCTATACACATGAACAAATACAAACAGAGAAAACACTTAGGTGAAAGAAAAATGCTGGAGTCAACAAAACATTAAATTTTAAAAAAGGACCAGGTTGACAAAATTCATGTTGGGGCCACTTTATGCCAACTACTAGTTGTATGCCAACTACTAGATGTATTATGTGCAATAGTACATGCTGTGAGTGCCAACTTAGAAAGTGATCATGTGCAGGCAAACTGACCATGTCTTGTCTGTCAAGACGGTTCTTGTACTCAAATCTTGTATTTATGTTAGAAACATTGTGGATTCCTTGCTGTAATCTCCCCTGCAAAAAAGGAAAAATGTGTGGCAACTCATTATTAGAGGAAAACAAACTACAAAAAAGCGGTTAATGGAAAGTCTTTGCTATTGGTTTGAAGTTTGCATGCATGGAAAAATGGTACAGGAAAAAAAAAGAGGAAAGTTAAACAGAAACTTACAGCTAGCCTAAGTGGCAAAATGACCTTCTTTGATCCTGGAGGCAAGTTCTTGATAATGTATTTGATTCCAGCCTCGACAACCATGCTTGACAACCATTTAACGGGCTTCATGGACTCCGCCAGCTCCAGCAATGATACGTAGAAACCATCATAGTTGATGATCTCGGGGCTGGAAACTCAAAAATAAAAAATGAAAAAGCAAAATTAAAAAGCTCAGTGGAATTTGTTGACTGCTCACATTAAGAATGAATGTGCAACTAAAACTGATGTTCTGTGCAACATGCTGAGTTTTGTTGTGCAACTAACTGAATGCTGTTGTGCAACTGGTAGATGGAAAGAATGTGTTGGTTGATTTTACCTGGTCTTAGGGACATTTGCTCCTGGATGATGTCTAACCCAATACAGCAGGTTGGCATACAGCTTGTTAACTGGTTCAGTGCACTTGAATGACTTGTTTTTGTTGTAATCAATGAATGGTGACCTTTGACATGCTGCGGGCCTAATTACCCTCCTCTCTCTTTTTGCGACAGGTGGACCTGAAGAACTTGGTCCTGAACTGCCCGTGCCAACTGCTGCTCCTCCGCAGATCGGTGTGTGCAAACTGTCTGGTGAAGCAGCGTCTGGTGGGTGAGCTATGCCCTTACCGGTGTCAGCCCTGTCTGCAGTAGCACATGCTTCCTTCACTGTTGTTGAACCCGAGTCATCCTCGTCAATGACAGTGGTAGTAACTTCTTTTGGTGGTGCCAACTCTGCTGCTGGAGCAGTTGCTCCATCTTGCTCGATCACATCATCTATGCCCAAGTCAAAAGTTGGTGCATCACAGAATCCATCGCCATGATAGCTATACGAGCTTGATCTACGTATGGGTTGATGGCCAGAGGCACCTGCTTGCGACACATTTGCTGCTGCATCATTGGCTGACTTGGTTCGCAAAAGCGTTGAAGTTGGCGGTCTAGGAGGTAAGCACTTGCTTACAATATTGAACACCTCCTCTTGTGTCAATGTGCTCTGAAAATAAGGTGCTGGTGCTACAGGTTTGTTGGGCTGCTGTGTGGCTATCGCTACAGGCAAATCACCCCCGGGCAGTTTGCTAGCACTCGGAGATGGCGGTTTGGCAGATTGATCAACACCGGTAGGGGGTTTTGGCTGTGATGTAGCTGGAGTAGGCACCTTGGGCTCTGAGGATGCAACGGAAACTTTCTGAACAACATTTGGGGGTTTGGTTGTGACCTCACTTCTAAAAGACATTTCAGTTGGCACAGTAGTAGGTGGAGTTGGCATCTTTCCATCTTCAGTTGGAAACTTACTCTCTGAACTTGGCACTCCTGCAGCAACAGTTGTGGCAGGTTGTGTTGCCTCCTGTCCGAAACCAACAGTTTCTGTGGCATCTTCCCCCTTTGTGCCCTTGGCAAACTTTACAACCTTCTTCTGATGCTTATCTTTATGCGGTTGTGACATTGGCAGCTGGGTCTTCCCCTTGGATTTTGGAACTCCTGTAAGTGTTTTAGGCTGAACATGCACAGTTGTCTCCTGCTCTGTGCTGCTTGGCTCTCTGTTCACAGTAGTTGACGCCAAGGGAGCTCCAGATGAAGCTTGGTTCTCCACAATTACTGGAGCATTTTTCCCCATGGCCTGTTGCTTGGTTTCAGCCAGCTTCAAGTTCTTCTTCAACACAACTGTTTTGCACTTCTGTGCCACAGTAGGATGTGGCGGCAATGTTGACCTACTCTTGCTACAGCCTAGATCAGGAATGCTATCCAATAACTGCTTGTATTTTTTCTTTTGACTTTGTGCCAAACCACTCAAGACCCTTTGCTGCTTCCTTCAAATATGCTTCGCTCTTTTCAGCCTCACTAAAATAAAACAGCCTTTTATCAACGTAATGATCGCACTTCGCAAACATCTCTTCACAATCAAAGTCAGGAACAGGGAGAGTAGTCGGAAAAGCAGGCTCCAAATTGCAAAGCTTGAGCATATCAACGCTCTCCTGAGACGGAGCTTCATCCTTTTTCTTTCCAGTTATCTCATCATCTGTCCAGAGGTCTTTCTCCATCCACATGTGTAGTGTGGTGTTACCTGAGGTACTGCTGCTGCCACAATAGTTAGTGGGGTTACCCCCACTAGTTGTGTTGACTGTTGCACCTCCAGAACCAGCGCCCTTGTCATCATCGTCGTCGCTGCTCTCACTTTCTCCATTGGACCCGCCCCCTCCACCTTGATCATCAAGACCAACATCATCAACTTCTACATCATCATTGCCATCAACTCCCACATTCTCTTGCTCCTCTCCATCCTTGTCATCATCATCATCACCCCCTCCTCTTCTTTGTCATCTTCCTCTCTGTCCTCATCTTCTTCTCCTCCTCTTCTTCCTCCTCCTCCTCTTCCTCCTCTTCTTCCTCCTCCTCTTCCTCCTCCTCTTCTTGTTCCTCCTCTTCTTCATCCTCCTCCTCTTCCTCCTCTTCTTCCTCCTCCTCTTCCTCCTCTTCTTGTTCCTCCTCTTCTTCATCCTCATCTTCATCATCTTCTTCATCACCCACTATGTTCATTTCAGCATCCTCTTCCGACTCCTGTTCAACAAACTCTTCTTCTTCTTCTCTAGCTGCACCCCCTCTCTTCTTTCTGGGTCCAAGTCGGCGAGACCTACCGGTTTCCGCTACTGGCCGCTGTCATCAATCTTGGCAAATTCTTCAATGAAGTTGCCCATCTGTTCAGTTACTGATTTGCACATATCATGAACCAGTTTTGCAATCTTTGCCCTTTTCTGCATGATTGAAAACCCAATCAGATGACGCAAAAAACAAAAGAAAACTGTATTGTTCAATCAAAAAATCTGATATGGTGCAACTGGATGTACTCCTTTATGCAACTAAAAAAAGAAAGGCCAACTCTGAAACCTACCTGAGGGTTGTAGGTTTGTGGTAACTTTGAGGCCAAAAATGCTTCAGCTTGCAACAAACCGCCAAGCAGTGGCGTCTGCTCTATGCCTCTATACTCCTCTTTAAGCTGATACAAAAAAGAAAAAGGAAATGGTCATCATCTGTGCAAACAGGCAAACATTTTCTACCAACTGATAAGAAAACATGCGTAGCTAATAACATTGTTGTGCCAACTGGTAGGATCACATGTGCAACTGGTTACATATTTGTGCAAATGATAACATTTTTGTGCCAACTGATAACATTCTTAGCTGATACAAAAAAAGAAAAAGGAAATGGTCAACAACTGTGCAACATACAAAACATTTTTCTGCCAACTGATAGGTACACATGTGCAACTACTAACATTGTTGTGCCAACTGGTAGGAACACATGTGCAGATGCCAAAAAGCATAAACTCGTCAACCTCGAGAAAACACAAGTGATGTAAAAAAAAATTGAGCTCACTTTTAACTTGCTAAACACACCAGGGGAGATTAGATTGTTGTTCCATGCATTCGCTCGTATGGGGCAATTGCTTATAGGGACATCGTGAACAAGCGCATCAAGGTATAGAACCTGCCACGGGCCAAAATGGAAAACTCAAGTTTTTGCAAGCAAATCCTCTAAACAATAACTGCAAAAGGAGAAAAAACACATGGAGCTATTTGATTTGACTCACCACCAAGTGATATAAGCAGCAGCAAACAGTTTGGGATGAGCCCATGTTGCGGAAAGCTTCATTGATGTGTTCTGCTACAAACAGGCAAATGTTTGTGTTCTTCAGCAATTCATGTTCTAAAACAAGTCCATAACACTTTGGGCTGAGCTTCAGGCCGTTTGTTGGGGCTAGAAAGGTGGTAAACGCAACTGCAAGCCAGGCAATGAAAAATGTGTCATCAACTTTTCCCTTCATAGCCTCAATGGTCTTGATCCATGAATCTAACTTGGGGTGAGAATTTTCAGTGATGTTGAATCTCTCAAAGAATCTCCTGGTTGCATCCTTATCAACTACATAACTGACTTTTTGACCCTTGTTTGGAAGATCAAATACCCTGTGCACACTGTCAGCATCGACACGAATCCTACCCCTCCCTGGGAACACCATTTCAGAACTTTCCGGCTTGTAGCACCCCACTAGGTATTTCGTGAGATCCGTAGGCAGTGTCTCTGCTAGGTTCAAAATACCACCAAACAACCTTGTACAGAGGTCAGACTTCTGCAATGGAGACATAGATTTGTTCAACCTAGCAAACCACCCTGGTGATGCCCTTATCCTGCCCACTTGTGACGGCCGATTTGGATCCTCCCCTGCAACCCCATGAACCCCTTCACCACCACTACCCTGTGGATAAGAACAAACACAATAAACACATATGAAAATAGCCTGATAAAAAACATATAACATACTAGTGAACATATTAAATGAGTATAGCGAATGTAAAAAAAAGTGGGGAGGGGGCAATTGCTTTGATAAAATTGTGTACACAAAAAAATGGATGATGCCAACTACAGACTGATAGTGTGCAAACTGCCAACTACAGGATAGTTTTTGTGCAACTACAGAAAAAGATATGGCCAACAGCAACCTAATTTTTTTTTCCAAAACATTCAGAAAAATCATAAAACCTGATACCTCAGCAACTGCTGCAGAAGATGAGGCAGCTCCACCAGCACCTGTTGCCTGCACATGGTGGTTAATTTTTTTTTTGATCATGTCATCTACAGGCTTGTTCTTGTGCAACTGCAACAATTGGTGATGCCAACAGCTACCTAGTTCATGTGCAACTATGTGGCACAAAACACATATTCAAGCAGGTTACCTCTATTGCGGAAGATGATGCACCTCCCCCTGGACTTGCAGCACGTTTCCTCCGCTTTACAACACGAAAATGATCAACAGCCTGAATATTATGCATACAAAAAAAATGTTAACTCATTAGGACACACAAAAAATATGGTTATGACTTGAGCATGACCCTTACATCATCTTCATCTGCCCCAACATCACTGCGGGCAGGGCATGGGTCACGAACAACAGAACGTTTGGAGTTCCGGCGAAGGGGGCGGTTTTCAGAATCCTAAATTAAGCAAGCAAAACAAAACCACATAAAAACCATGAAGAATACATCGACAGAATGTAACAAACAAAATTACTAAAATATAATCAAAGAGACAAGACAAAAAAGAGGAAACAATTACATCTTCTTCATTCCCATCCGCATCCCGTATTATAACCATTTTTAGCCTGCAAAAAAAACAAGCAAACCTAATAGTTAGAAGAAACGCAGTCAGACTAAGAAAAACAAAAATAACTGGACTAACATGTCAATCAGGTACCAACTGATTTTAATAACTCGTGCAACTCTAAAAATGACTAGCCAGATAGTTCAGACAGGAAGCGAACTGGGTACAACACCTTGTGCAACTGGACTAAAACAACTAACCAGATAGATCAATCAGGTAGCCAACTAGGTACATCAACTTGTGCAACTGGACTAAAAATGCCTAGCCAACTAGTTCAAACATATAGCCAACTGAGAACAGCAACTTGTGCAACTGGAACACAAGTGTCTACCAACTACACAACAACTTGTGCAACTAGAACACAACTAAGAACAGCAACTTGTGCAACTTGTACAACTGAGAACAACAACTTGCGCCGCCGCAGCGGGAACCAGAACATGGTATATTGGGCGCACCCGTACCTCAGCCTCAACCGCAAAAATCCCAACCACCACTCCGCCATGACCAACGAACCACTCGATAATGAATCCCCACCACCACTGCCCCCTTGCAACCGCACAAATCGAAGCATACGAAGGTCAAATCGAAGCAAGCACAGCAAGGAACCCTATGAATCATAGCCCGCCACATCCGCCACCGTCGACCTGGACACAACCTCGCCCCCGGCGACGAGACAGAGAGAGGGAGGACAGCAGAATGCCGCCGCGGACGTCTGCCTCTAGCCCAAATCCCAACAACCACTCCACCAACACCAAACGCACCCTCCCCCATGAATCCCCACCACCACTGTCCCTTGCTGCCGCACAAATCCAAGGACACGAGAGTCGAACGGAAGCACACACGACACGTCTACACCAAATCAACCATATGAGGCAGTTGATGCCATACGAACCCTAGGAATCCCAGCCCACCATTTCCGCCACCGACGACCTCGACACGACCTAGACCCCGGCGACGAGACAGAGAAAGGGAAGACAGCAGTGGGTACCTGCAACGCCGACGAGGTCCAGCAGCGAATCCCGCCGGCGATTTGAGAACCGCGGCGCGATTTCGCCGCGGTTGCCGGTGCGAGAGCGAGAGCGAGAAGGGAGGAGAGGAACGGAAATGCGGAGAAAATGGGGAGAGAACGGCTCGCGTTTCGAAACCGCCGCCCACTATCTCCCACAACCGCTTACATGTGGGTCCCGTCCTCGTCTCTCGCCCACGACCGCGCGGTGCGAGGCCTCCCGACCAGGCGGCACCTGGCGCTCGCACGAGACGATCGCGACGCGATCGTGCGGCCAGGAAGCGGCCGCTCGTTTCTACCAGACGGTGCGCGTGCACTTTCTATGTTTTAGGGAGACAGAGTTGGGAAGGGGGAAACCAGAGGAGCAGCACATGGTTTCCACTTGCTTCATTTCAGCGTTTGTTTGGTAACGGTCAAGCGAATGACAGACGAACACAAACGAGATGAGGCATGCGCGGTTGCACGAACAACGGAAAGATGCATATTGTACTATCATATTCATATGTTTATGAAACTAAACTTATGATTTAGTATCTTGTGTACAATAAACATTGCCCATCCAGCTTTTTTTTCTTGCCTACCATGTTCGATTCATTATCCATTGTCGAGCATTCATGTTCAGTTTTGCTTTTTTCTTGCGAGGATCTTACAGTTTTGATTATCCTCTTGGAGAGGAAAAACTGCTCAGTTCTCTCACTTCGATCAGAAATTTCAGGGCCACGTTCAATTATTTTGGTCCATCGTCTTCATGGCTGCCAGAGCCGGTGTAGTGTGGCGAAGATGTCGTCAATGATGGCGACACAAATGGTGAGCGACTGATAAAGAGAAGTAAGATTGTCGTTGTAGTTGTTGTGCAGGAGTGCTCCGATTATTGATCAAGGGAGCAATGGTCTGATTTAAGAGAAGATTAGTAGCTTATTTTGTTCACATATGTTTAAGAGGGGACCGAGAAAATTTCTTGCTAAGGTTATAGCAGTGTTGCACGTGCAAACTTCTGCCATGAAGAAATATAACTACAAACAAAGGGTTTTCGATTGGGAATAGATGTATATTTAGCCAACAACGCACAAGCTTACTAGTATCAGGTAAATCAGTAAACCCACGTTAGTCATTTTAATTTTTTATGAGATTGATTTTTTTTTGCGGGAGAAAGGGAGATTCTCATTACTCACGGAGGCTTCTCAGCCATTGACAAGTTTACAACAAAATCTATGCCCGAATGCTGCCACACTGCAGTACGGGGAGTGCTACGGCCGTACGCGGCAAGTTCATGACTAACTTTATTCTGCGACCGACAACAAAGAGTAAAAGAAATCTTCCTATCCTCAGTTGAGGCCAGATTCTGAATCTCCTTAACCAATATGCGATGCATTGATCGATCCTCGGAGTTTGCTGTGATCAGTGACACCGCCTCCGCGCTGTCCAGCTCGACCAAAATGGGCAGCACCGTCCGATGGAGGGCTAGCTCCAGCCCCTCCCGACACGCCGCTAGCTCAGCGCCCAGCGCGTCATCACATGTACGAATTTCCCGACAAGCGCTATAGATGATATCTCCATGTGCATCCCGAAGGATCATACCACCTCCTGCCATACCTGTGGACGGGATGAAGCTCCCGTCCGTGTTTAGCTTCGCCCAACCCGGATCAGGAGGGACCCAACGCAGCTCTTCCTTAGGCTCGGCGTTGGCTTTATAGCCTGGCGGAAGGGCATTGAGCACCATTTTTCCTTTGACAACATCGCCCTTGGGATATTGCTGGAGGCACAAAAGCGAGCTAATATACCCATGCAGGAACCGGCGAGAAGCTTCAGTAGGAGGTGGCCTTTTCTCATGCGTTATCTCGTTCCGCACGTACCAAATCCTCCACATGGTCATCAGTACGACCATACGTGCCGTCTCATCCAGTGGTTCGAGGAGAGTAAAGAGCCACTCCGGGCCTGAGTTGTAGATTGCTTCGACCATCGGGATGTGCCAATCGAGCGCCATGGCATGCCATAATTCCTTCGCAAGAGGGCACCTGCACAACGCATGGAACCCATCCTCTCGTTCCACACCACAAATGGGACATATGTCAGATATCTCAAGGTGACGAGAGAATTTGTTTGCCCAAGTAGCTAGTGAGTTGGTCACAATCCTCCAAGTAAACACGCGTACCTTCGGGGGAGCAGGGCACCCCCATATGATCTTCCAGATGGCGCGACGACCATCCGGTGCCCTGCTCGTGGTGGTGGCCGATGGACGCTCGCGCTCGTCCATGGCAAACCGGTATGCAGAACGAACGGTAAAGATACCATTCTTTTCCGGCGCCCAGGCGATGATGTCGTCGGTGACGCGAGGTGATGTGCGAATACTGGATATCGCAACGACGTCCGCCGGCAGGAACTATCGACGGGGGAGGTCCATACGCCAGGACCCATCTGCTACTTGTAGTCTGCGTTGGTATTTCCCCGAAGAGGAGAGGATGATGCAGTACAGTAGAGATAAGTATTTCCCTCAGTTAAGAACCAAGGTTATCAATCCAGTAGGAGAACCAAGCAAAATTCCGTTAAGCGCACCTGCACACACAAGAGCAAACACTTGCACCTAACGCAAATAAGAGGGCTGTCAATCCTCTTAGCGGTTATTTGCAAGGATTAAATCTTATCGAGGTAAATAGATAAACTAAACTACTAATTAAAATAAAAGTAAATAAATTGCAGCAAGGTATTTTTAGATTTTTTATATAATAAAAATAGACCCGGGGACCATAGTTTTCACTAGAGGCTTCTCTCTTGAGCACATAAACATACGGTGTGTAAATAAATTACTGTTGGGCAATTGATAGAAAAACAAATAATTATGACGGATTCATGGCAATGATTATGTATATAGGCATCACGTCCGAGACAAGTAGACCGACTCCTGCCTGCATCTACTACTATTACTCCACCCATCGACCGCTATCCAGCATGCATCTAGGGTATTAAGTATGAAACAGAGTAACGCCTTAAGCAAGATGACATGATGTAGAGAAGCAAATTCAAGCAATATGAATAAACCCCATCTTTTTATCCTTAATGGCAATAATACAAATACGTGTCATGTCCCTTTCTGTCACTGGGATTGAGCGCCGCAAGATTGAACCCATCACAAAGCACCTCTCCCATTGGAAGATAAATCAATCTAGTAGGCCAAACTAAACCGATAGATCGGAGAGAAATACAAAGCTATAACAATCATGCATAAAAGAGTTCAGAGAAGACTCAAATATTTCTCATGAATAATCTGATCATAAACTCACAATTCATCGGATCCCAACAAACACCCGGCAAAAGAAGATTACATCGGATAGAACTCCAAGAACATCGAGGAGAACATTGTATTGAAGATCAAAGAGAGAGAAGAAGCCATCTAGCTACTAGCTATGGACCCGTAGGTCTGTGGTAAACTACTCACACATCATCGGAAGGGCAGCAAGGTTGATGTAGAAGCCCTCCGTGATCGATTTCCCCTCCAGCAGAGTACCGGAAAAGGCCTTCAGATGGGATCGCGGAAGAACAGAGACTTGCGGCGGCAGAAAGGTTTTCTCTTCTGGCTCTCTGAGGGTTTCCCTATATTTGTGAATTTATAGAAGTGGAATTAGGTCAAACGGAGTCACGTGGGCCCCACAAGGTAGCACGGCGTGCCCCCCCCCCCCCCCCCCGGGGCGCGCCCTAGTGCCTTGTGAAGCCTCCGTGAGGCTTCTGGCCTCCTCCCAAAGCTTCCCAGGTTTCTTTTGTCCAGAAAAAAATCTCCAAAAAGTTTCATGGCATTTGGACTTCATTTGGTACTGTTTCTCTGAAAAGCCAAAAACAAGCAGAAAACAGCAACTGGCACTAGGCACTGGGTTAATAGGTTAGCCCCAAAAAATGATATATAATTGCATATAAAAACATCCAAGATTGATACTGTAATAACATGGAACAATAAAAAATTATAGATATGTTGGAGACACATCACCATCCGCCTCCAAGAGTTCGGCCACTCTCCTCAGCCGACATGTGCCCTGCAGTGTGATAGGTTGGCGCGAGGGTTCCCTTGGCACCCAACGATCGCGCCAGATACGGATATTTTGTCCATCCCCCACACGCCATATGATGCCCTTCTTCAGGAGATCGAGGCCATATTGTATAGCCTGCCAGGTCGGGGAGGCGTTTCCCGAGAAGACCGTATCCGCTAGGCGTCCATCTGGATAATACCGAGCTTTTAATACCTGCGCACATAAACTGTTAGGTTTGATTAGCAGGCGCCATGCCTGTCTAGCAAGGAGAGCCTGGTTGAATATTCGGAAGTCTCTGAAACCCAATCCCCCCTTTGTTTTGTGTGCTAAAATTTTCGACCATGCCAACCAGTGAGTTTTCCTCTTGCCTTTCATCGAACCCCACCAGAAGTTCCGTACCATTCTGTTCAGGTCATCACAAACAAACATAGGTAGCTTCAAGACACCCATGATATAAGTTGGAATGGCTTGAGCAATAGCTTTAATCATTGTTTCCTTCCCTGCTAGAGAGAGGGTATCCCCCCATGCAATGATTCGCTTCATTAACCGAGACTGCAAATTCTGGAATTTCCCACGTGACATACGACCTTCAGGAGTTGGAAGCCCCAGGTATTTTTTTTCCTCAAATGCTACTGTAGCTATACAGAGGATGGCACGCACCTTCTCCTGTTCTTCCACCGAGCGTGAAGGCCCAAACAATGCGCTGCACTTTGCCGAGTTGATGCATTGCCCTGTAGCTCTCTCATACGTGTTTAGCACATCATGAATTTTTTTAGCCTGCTCCTCTTCCGCCTTAAAGAATAACAGAGTGTCATCTGCGAAAAGCAAGTGAGACACCCCCGGTGATCTGCGACATATTTTTAACGGCGAGTAGTCACCTTTTTCCTCTCCATCTTTCAACAATGCAGACAGTCCATCAGCCACAAAAAGAAATAAGAACGGGGATAGCGGATCACCTTGCCGTAGTCCACACGACGGTGCAAATGAATCCAAGAGGGTTCCATTAAATTTTACAGTGTATCTCACCGAGGTGACACAAGCCATAATCCAGTTCACCCACCGGCGAGCGAAGCCCATCTTTTGCATCATTTGCTCCAAGAAGATCCAGTCTACCCTATCATAAGCCTTAGACAAGTCCAGCTTGTATGCACAGAAGCTCTTATTAGGGTCCTTTTCATGCTGTATATAATGAATGCACTCGAACGCAATCAAAGCATTGTCTGTAATCATCCGTCCAGGAACAAAAGCACTCTGTTCAGGAGAGATAATATCATCTAAAATAGGTCTCAATCGATTTACCAGACACTTTGCCACCACCTTGTAGATGACGTTACATAAACTCATGGGCCTGAATTCCGTTAGACTTTCCGGTTTGTCCACCTTTGGGATGAGAACAATGGCGGTATTGTTCACCCCCTCCGGCATTATCCCCGTCCGGAAGAAATCCTTCACCCCTGCAATAACTTGCTCCCTCATTACCGCCCAGTTCTTCTGGAAGAAACGTGCTGGAAAACCGTCAGGCCCTGGTGCTTTTAGTGGCCCAATCTGAAACAAGGCGTCAGCTATCTCCTTGTCTGTAAAATCTGCGCAGAAGCCATCATTCATGCGGTCAGTAACACGAGAAGTAATTAATTCAATTACTGAATCCGCACACAAGGAAGCATCAGAAGTAAATAAGTTTGAGAAATAAGACGTGGCCATGGCCGCCATAGATGCCTGATCCTTATGCGCAGTCCCTATATCATCCACAAGTATTTTTATATGATTTTTCCGAGCGCGCCAAACCGCTTTCCTATGAAAAAACTGAGTATTACGGTCCCCTTCCCGTAGCCAAGCAATCCTCGATCGCTGCATCCAAAGCATTTCCTCATGATACAAGAGTTCGTTCATCCAGTCCGTCGCCTCTCTAATTTCCTTCCTGTATGCATTCATAGACATAAGCTTCTCTAGCCGAGAACGTGATTTATTAATCTCCCTTATGACATTACCAAATTGTTGGCGGCTCCAATCCTGTAGCTGTTTCATCATATTACCTAGACCAGAGGCAATTTCACCAAGGTTAAGCATAGAGCCTAATTCAGTCCATGTGTTCATGATTACCTCCGGCAGTGAGGGATCTCTTTCCCACATGACCTCGTACTGACGACACTTCCTGCCAGTCGCCTGCACTGGCTCCTCCCATGAACATCGAAGCAATATGGGAAGGTGATCCGAACTGGGAGCCACCAGATGCTCGACCTTCGCCTGGCCAAAGATATCTCTCCAGGAGTTGTCCGCGACGGCCCGGTCGAGGCGAACCTTAACGTTTGCCCGGCCCGCTCGACGATTATCATATGTGTAAGGTAGGCCTGCAAAACCGAGATCGCCCAGACCACAAACTTCAAGGACATCACGAAAATAAATCATCTGACCTGCCGACCGTGGTGTTGCAGAGAAGTGTTCGAAGCTCCACATAGCTTCATTGAAATCACCAACGACGGCCCATGGCATGTCGGCTTCTTGATGAAGAGCTCGGAGGGAGGACCACATACGGTGCCGGTCCTCCGTCCACAGTTCGCCGTACACGCAAGTGAGCCTCCAGGGCGGCTCACCTGCCGCACTCGTGACATACGCATCAATATATCTTTCGTTTATTGTTTTTACATCCAGACACTACCGGAATTACTTGCTATGCCGACGGCAGGTCCAAATCCCGTCGGGATAGACCTATGCCGACGGCCGCCGTCGGCATAGCCCCGTCGGCATCGTTTGCGTCGGCGTATCTGGGCCTGCCATAGGCATAGAAAAGCCGTCGGCATAGGTACCTACGCCGACGGTGTCCGTACGGCCGTCAGCACAGATTGGCCGTCGGCAAACTCGTTCATATGACGGCGGCAGATGACGCCACCGTCAAGTTACACCCAGTAAAAACGCGCCACGTGTCATCACTATGCCGACGGCTAAGCCGTCGGCATATATTTAAACCTATGCCGACGGCTAGCGATGACACGTGGCACATGCTGGCACTCCCTCGCACCAGACTATGCCGACGGCCAGGCCGTCGGCATATATTTGAATATATGCCGACGGCCTGGCCGTCGGCATAGTCTGGTGCCAGGGAGTATAGTTGGCCGACACGTGGCACCTATGCCGATGTTTTAGCCGTCGGCATAGAGTTAAATAGATGCCGACGGCCTTGCTGTCGGCATAGGGGACACGTGGCAGCCACTGGTAGCTCGGCCTTGCCCTAGGCCGTCGGCATAGTTTCTTTCTGATTTTTTTCTTTTCTCTGTTTTAATTCAAATCAATTCAATTCAAATAGACAGCAGATATATATGATGAAATAGACATACACAGCAGATATAAGTATCATCCTCACAACCAACATCACAAGAACAAAAATATCATCACAAACATAAGCATCATCGCAAACAACATAAGCATCATCGCAAGTCATGTAAAGGAGCACACAAGTCATCTAGAGGAGCATAAAAGACCAGAAGTCATCTAAAGACCCACAGGCTTAAGCGCCAGGACATCCACCACCACTGCCAAGTCTGCCAAAGCCCCGGTCGTCACTGCTAGCGGCAGTGCTACCGCCACCGCCACCTCCTCGGTGGATGGGAGTGACCGGGCTCCGTGACTCGGGAGTCATGCGAAGACCGGCACCACCACCAACGGAAGATCCACCGGTTGCATGGATGTTTGAAAAGACATGTTCAGGGGATATATGATTGTGTTGAATAAACGGTAAGCGGTGGTTGAATAGTTTGGGGATATACTAACCACCGTAGTCCCCGGGTGCTGTGCCAGAAACTCCTCGAAGGTAAGCAACACTGGTTGTGGTCCAGCAGGTGGTGGTGGTGGTTCCATTACGGGAACCGTGCCTGCCGCCATGCTCTCAAAAATGAGCTGCATGTTAATTGACAAAGCAAACACGAATGTCAGAAGAAATGAAAGTGCAAATATGGAAATGAAATGAAAGGGGCTAAACTAACCGTCACCATGCGAGTGTTGTGGTCCTGGACGGCTGCAACTCTCGCGCTCCATGCCATGGTCTCCTGGCGTGTGTACTCCATGTAGGCCTAAAATATGACATGATGGAACTCATTAAACATCTCAATGCGGAAAATAAAGTGAGCAATGAAGATAAGAGGGAAAATACTTACAGAGTGCCGCTCGGCTAGAAGGGAGTGTGACTGCGCACTGGTCGTGGTCGTGCTCGTGCGCTGGCTCAGGCCCGGGTCGGTAGCTCGGAGCCATGTGAAGGAGATAGAAGGAGTACACACGGCATCCAGAACCGCCTGCCGACCATGAAGCTTCAGCCCTATACCCACCACCGCCCTCTCGTCCGTAGCCTGCTTTAAGGGGTCAGGTGTGCCAGGATTTACCTTCAGATACACCTCCTCGTAGGCCTTCAGGTTCTCCCCGCTATTGCCGTAGTAGTCGCCCTTGCCCTCCTTGGACTTACTCCGCGTATGGGCGATCTGCCACGCCTCTATGTCAGAGAGCGGCCGCTTCAGTTTCTCCTCCTGCACCACCAAACAGAGGTTAGTGATACATAAGAAAGTGACGGTAAATAGAAGAAGAAGAATGTTTCATGTAAATAGATATACCTGAACTTTCTTGTGGCTAAAGTGGTTCCGGTTTCCCTGACCATGTGTTCCGTCGGTCCCTCGGTTAGCCCGGTTTTTCTTGCTCTTAGCAGCCCACTCTGCATCCTGACCGAGCCATAGATCCACCAATGCCGCCCATCCATCGGCCTTTCCATAACACCAACCAGGACACACCTACATAATTAAAGCATAATGGCATGTCAACACGAAACGATGAAATTTAGCACAAACGCCCGAATGAAAAGTTTGTTATACTTACGGCCAAGTACTCCTCCCTCTCCAAGGTAACATGCATCCTCCGCGCGTCTTCCTTGGTCATCTTCGTCTCAAGAGCGTCTTGATGATATTGCGAGATGGCCACCCAGCACACCTCGTACTGCATCTGACGGGCCTTCTTCCTCGCTTGGCGCAGCACGATCTCGTCGGCAGTGGACTTGTGCTCCTCAAGAACTCGATAGTATCTCTACAATCATTCAGAAAACCAGAATGAAAGAAGCCATGAGTTAAACCATTCGATGATAAACTACGAACGAAACTCAAGACTTGTGCTTCTGAAGAGAACTTACCCAAAAATTTGTGATCACGGCCTTAGCATACGTGGTATGGTCCGGGTGGGGCCCGCTTCCCAGTGGTCCCAGGTGGTGGCCAAAACCCGGTGCTCAGGCTGCCTGACTGGATCTGGATGGAACAGCCCCGGCCAGTGTTCCTTCAGCAAAACGGTGATGACGCCGTTTGGAAGATGGGCCCCTTTAGGAATTATCCAGTTGCTGCAAAAGATAGAAAGAATGAAAATATGAGCATGTGTACAATCAAAAGAATGAAAATATTAGCATGTGTACAAGCAAAAGAATTAAATTATGATTAAGTGGCACTTACTCTTTCCCCTTGGGCTCAATGAGCCACTTCTGCTCCTCGGTAGCAGGAAGGGGAGGGAGCTTTGCATTACCACGCAGCCACCCCTTGTTGTGGGCAACCCCCTCGCTGCCACCACCATCCTCCCCGCCACCACCATCCTCCTCCTCCTCGTCCCCCACCCCAACCTCCTCCTCCTCCTCCTCCTCCTCCTGAGCCTCCTCCTCCTCGTGAACCTCCTCCTCCTCCTCGCAAACCACTGTACATCCACAGATTATCTGCCATCCTCTGCTTTATTGGGAGCCACACAACAAAATTAAGGATCCATTTAAATTAATCACATCAAATTTTTATTTTCTACCGCGTTGACGACATTGAATCCACCTACATCTCTAATAGGTAAAGATAGGTCCTAATCCCACCCGAGGATGTGTAGATTGAGTACGTTCTCCATGCTCTACCCCGTTCCGAGACAAAATTTCGGCAGCACCTCCGCGCTGTTCTCCAGATACACGTCTCGGCAAATAGCCGAGAGAATGTGCTCCGGAGAACAACGGGGAGGCGCCGCCGAAATCCTGTCTCGGAACGGGGTAGTGCTTGGAGAACGTACCCAATCTACACATCCTCGGGCTATCCGTGGAAAACACTGGACAATCCGAAAGAGCTGCGGTGATAAATGTGCAATTGAATGCATATTTATCGATGCAACCCTTTCGGACGGGAGACACCTAGGTTACGCGACTTGACGTGATAATCAAATCTAGTGACATGAAAAAAAGCGGAGGAGGAGATGGATTTGTAGCTCACCCTCGGCTGTAGAGGATGAAGTCGAACAGTGGCGGGATGATCAGGGACCAACAGCTCCGACGACGATGACTCCACGGAGATGCAACACCACAAAGCCTGTAAATTTTACCGACAAAACAACTTAGATCATCACATTAAATTGCAAGATATGCTTCATAGAATTATTTACTAGATGAGCAATACAAAATAAATTCATCCACTTAAAGTTCCACATTCAAAGTATTCTATGTTAAATCCTAATGAATAAGTTACCATTTTTTCTCAAATATCTATTTTTTAGCAAGACCATCAAGTGTCAAAAAATATTTCATCTGCTTTGTTATGTCTTTTGCGTGGATCACTGTTCAATGGAGTGATTACTAATCAGGCTTGTTAATCTGGATATTTTCATGGAGCACAATCTTACTTCACCAAATTACTGTGCATCTCATCCTTTTCCTTGCGTCGTTGAAAAATAGACGATGAATTCTTCAGATAAATGTGTGTGTCCACTTCACTTTAACAGCAGCCTTCATTGACATTTAGTACTTGTTACCAATATTTTGCTGGTGATGGGATTGTCGTGTTTGGTTTGAGACAAAACGAACCAAGGCAGATTTGTGAACGATTGTCATACCCATCCTTTTCTTACAACCAGACTTGTTAACTATAAATCAAACTCCTATCATATTCATTATATAGCAACTATTGCCAAGAGGCTGGTCCCTTTGCAAAGGGAGTATTGGCTACCAAATGCTTGCTCCTAAAAATGGTCATGATTATTTTGCAAGTGGACAGAGACCATACAATTGCTAAATATCATTGATACTTGCAGTAATCAGTGTGTCCGGCAATTTTGGTTCGTGTCCAACTGGTGCTAAACCAATTACTGATTGTGGCAATATGATGGCATGGTTACAAAATTAGCAGAGAGAGGAGATGAGAGGCAGAGGAGCTCACGGTGGGCGGATGACGGTGGCTGGGGCGGGCGCGGGCGGAGACGGCGACGCCTGGTGCTGGCGGTGCGGGTGGAGACGACGCGGGAGGTGGCCGGTGCGGGAGGCGGCCGGGGCGCGACGGGCGGGGGCCGGGATGGGCGGGGGCCGGGGCGGGGCGGAAGGTGGCCGGGGCGGGGTCGAGGTGGCCGAGGCGGGGTCGAGGGAGTCCGGGGCGGGGACGACGACCCCGGGGCGAGAGGTGGCTGGGGGACGGCAATGTGGCCGGGTGGGGTGGCGGCGCACGTCGAGGGAGGCCGGGGCGGGGCGGCCTGGCGGTGGCCGGGGTGGCAGCGGCGCGGGCGGATCCGGCCGGAGACGGCGACGCCGGGTGGAGACGGCGGCGGGTGCTAGCTGGATGGGGATGAATGAGTGGTGGGGGAGAAACCGCGGGTGGATAAGGTCACCCTATGCCGACGGCTTAGCCGTCGGCATAGGTATTTTCTTTTTTTTTTCCTTTTTTTCTCACAATTTCTTTAGCACGGGCCACGTCATCGATCCGGGGCACCTATGCGGACGGCTTAGCCGTCGGCATAGGTATTTTCTTTTTTTTCCTTTTTTTCTCACAATTTCTTTAGCACGGGCCACGTCATCGATCTGAGGCACCTATGCCGACGGCTTAGCCGTCGGCATAGGTATTTTTTTTTCCTCACAATTTCTTTAGCACGTCCACGTCATTGATCCGGGGCATAGCTATGCCGTCGGCATAGCTCCGTCTCTCAGAAAACTTTTAGTACCACCTCGCCCAGAGACAAGCAACATGACCAGTTTAAATAGTCGGATAATCCAGACGCAGTAAGCTTCGGTCTTCATTACACTCCTGTTAAGGAGATGAACCATTACTGTGAATCTTCACCCCTTCCGGGCACTGAAGATTCACAGTGACGGTCCATATTCCTAATGATGGATGTCGGAGCTTTTTATTAATTCAATTATTACTATTTTTGAGTTTGCCGTCTGTGTGAGAACAATGATATAACCGCTTGTAAACCGCACCATCTCCGAGCTAGTCTCTGGGTATCGAGAGGGAATGTGTCCGGTTTGTGCAGGAAGTGCGGGTCCTGTTGCTCCGTTGGCCTTGAAACTTCTCGTGCTCACAAAGAAGGCCATTGCATGACATGTGCCAGGCCACCGCATTTTTCGGACCCGCGTGGAATATTCGAGAAATTTATTGCTCTGCTAGGGTTTCATCGCCGGAAATTGCAGATCTGCAAGGCGACGCATGAAATCAAGCCCAGAAGCGGCATGGAAAATACTTTGTGGTGTCCTTGCGGCATGCGTAGGCCATGTGCAGAGGAGGGAGGGGCATGCCCATAGGTACACTTCGGATCAAGGTCCGGGCACAACCCACCGCAATATTCCCTCCGTATCTCTCCGATGTGGCCGTTTCCCCCCTCCGTGCGACGGCGGCAGCGACGTCCGTGAGGGGGTCACACTACGGAGCCGCGTGCCGGGTGCTTGCACCTGCCACCACACTTCCAGACGTGTAAGAGGGCCCAGCACAAAACCTGGTGGCATAGCTACCCCCCAAGTACCCCGTCCCGTCTAACCCTGGCACTATTGAACGGCGGATCTAAGCCTTTGACTTTCGCCGGACGGGGTTTGACCGATGGACATTTTCACCTGGTTGTGATAGGCCAGCCCATAGGTACACTTCGGATCAAGGTCCGGGCACAACCCACCGCAATATTCCCTCCGTGTCTGCCCGACGTGGCCGTTTCCCCCCTCCGTGCGACGGCGGCAGCGACATCCGTGAGGGGGGTCACACTACGGAGCCGCGTGCCGGGTGCTTGCACCTGCCACCACACTTCCAGACGTGTAAGAGGGCCCAGCGCAAGACCTGGAGGCATAGCTACCCCCCCCAAGTACCCCGTCCCGTCTAACCCTGGCACTGTTGACCGGCGGATCTAGGCCTTTGACTTTCGCCGGACGGGGTTTGACCGATGGACATTTTCACCTGGCTGTGATAGGCCAGCCCGTAGGTACACTTCGGATCAAGGTCCGGGCACAACCCACCGCAATATTCCCTCCGTATCTGCCCGACGTGGTCGTTTCCACCCTCCGTGCGACGGCGACAGCGATGTCCGTGAGGGGGGTCACACTACGGAACCGCGTGCCGGTTGCTTGCACCTGCCACCACACTTCCAGACGTGTAAGAGGGCCCAGTGCAAGACATGGCGGCATAGCTACCCCCCCCCAAGTACCCCGTCCCGTCTAACCCTGGCACTGTTGACCGGCGGATCTAGGCCTTTGACTTTCGCAGGACGGGGTTTGACCGACGGACATTTTCACCTGGTTGTGATAGGCCAGGCCGTAGGTACACTTCGGATCAAGGTCCGGGCATAACCCACCGCAAGATTCCCTTCGTGTCTGCCCGATGTGGCCGTTTCCCCCCTCCGTGCGACGGCGGCAGCGACGTCCGTGAGGGGGGTCACACTACGGAGCCGCGTGCCGGGTGCTTGCACCTCCCACCACACTTCCAGACGTGTAAGAAGGCCCAGCGCAAGACCTGGCGGCATAGCTACCCCCCCCCCAAGTACCCCGTCCCGTCTAACCCTGGCACTGTTGACCGGCGGATCTAGGCCTTTGACTTTCGCCGGACGGGGTTTGACCGATGGACATTTTCACCTGGCTGTGATAGGCCAGGCCGTAGGTACACTTCGGATCAAGGTCCGGGCATAACCCACCGCAAGATTCCCTCCGTGTCTGCCCGATGTGGCCGTTTCCCCCCTCCGTGCGACGGCGGCAGCGACGTCCGTGAGGGGGGTCACACTACGGAGCCGCGTGCCGGGTGCTTGCACCTGCCACCACACTTCCAGACGTGTAAGAGGGCCCAGCGCAAGACCTGGCGGCATAGCTACCACCCCAAGTACCCCGTCCCGTCTAACCCTGGCACTGTTGACCGGCGGATCTAGGCCTTTGACTTTCGCCGGATGGGGTTTGACCGACGGACATTTTCACCTGGCTGTGATAGGCCAGGCCGTAGGTACACTTCGGATCAAGGTCCGGGCATAACCCACCGCAAGATTCCCTCCGTGTCTGCCCGATGTGGCCGTTTCCCCCCTCCGTGCGACGGCGGCAGCGACGTCAGTGAGGGGGGTCACACTACGGAGCCGCGTGCCGGGTGCTTACACCTGCCACCACACTTCCAGACGTGTAAGAGGGCCCAGCGCAAGACCTGGCGGCATAGCTACCCCCCCAAGTACCCCGTCCCGTCTAACCCTGGCACTGTTGACCGGGCGGATCTAGGCCTTTGACTTTCGCCGGACGTGGTTTGACCGATGGACATTTTCACCTGGCTGTGATAGGCCAGGCCATAGGTACACTTCGGATCAAGGTCCGGCCACAACGCACCGCAAGATTTCCTCCGTGTCTGCCCGACGTGGTCGTTTCCCCCCTCCGTGCGGCGGCGGCAGCGACGTCCGTGAGGGGGTCACACTACGGAGCCGCGTGCCGGGTGCTTGCACCTTGCACCACACTTCCAGACGTGTAAGAGGGCCCAGCGCAAGACCTGGCGGCATAGCTACCCCCCCAAGTACCCCGTCCCGTCTAACTCTCGCACTGTTGACCGGGCGGCAAACTGGGGCCAACAGACACGCGTGGTGTATCTATGTATGTTTATGTTTAGATAAGGCACATTTAAATTAATCAAATTTCAATTTAGGAAAAAAAAATAAAAAAAAGTAAAAAAATAATACATATCTATGCCGACGGCAAAGCCGTCGGCATAGATATGCCCCGGATCGATGACGTGGAACGAGCCGCGGATCGCCGTTACGGCCGTCGGCATATATTTGACGGCGTCAAACGGCTGTTAACCACTGGGTGGCCGGGCCCACATATATGCCGACGGCCTGGCTATGCCGACGGCCACTGTAGGCATATCACGACCTATGCCGATGGCTTCGTTACGCCGATGGCCCCCGTCGGCATAGATAGTGGTATGCCGACGGCCGAACTACGCCGACGGTTTGCCTTAGGCTGTCGGCATACCACCATCTATGCCGACGGCCCCCGTCGGCATAGATGGGACCGTCGGGAACGTTCCTTTTTCTGGTAGTGAGACACAAAGACTCATGCCAATACAAAGCAAGACCACCACTAAGACCAACACTATCTGAGGCATCAAAACCTCTCAAACCTAACCGAGCACGGTATCTCTGCATTTTATTCTTAGACTGCCTAGTTTCACAAAGAAAAACTATACTAGGGGAGTGAGTCTGCACCTCTGTTTTGATTTTCGGCCGAAAAAAATGAATTTCGGCCGAATTTCGGCCATCTCGCTTGGGCCCGACATATGGGCCTATCGGCCAAAAAATTCGGCCCAGTTTGAATTTTTCTTGCCCAGCCCAGCTTCCAGAGCCTTCCTGCTAGGCTTCTGCTGAGACAAATCCACGAACCCAGTCCCCTAACCCTAGAATCGCTATTTCCCCTCGCTCCTCCTCTGTGCGGCGCCGCCGCTGCACAGCGGACACATCTCACGCGAGCGAGCTTCTCCGGCGTCCGGCAAGGCGCTCGCCCCATCCTCCACATCTCCTCGTCTCCACCCCATCTCCTCGTCTTGGCCTCCTGCACTCCTCCACATCTCCTCGTCTCCACCCCATCCCCTCTGTCCTTTGCTTCTCCAAGACCGCGGCATGGCGCTCGGCGGCTGCGGCAACGGAGCCGATGGTGCGCGAGCCGGCCAGTTCAACAGTGGCAGTAGCACGGGGCAGCAGCAGCATGGAGGGCGTCCACTTGATTGGCAAGGTACGGGGCAGACTTCCTATCTGCACTCTGCAGTAGCAGCAGCATATTCTTCAGTTTCAGTGTAGATATAGTGCAGCACTGGGCAGCAGCAGTAGGCCAGTAGCACGGAGCAGCAGCAGCAGTAGCATGTTCTTTTCAGTTTTCCTATATGTGGAAGGATCACGGTGCAGGGAAAGATCTAACAAAAAAAATTAGGAAGTGTGTGTTACTGATCATGTATCGGTGCTGTGTACAAGAAGTTAGTAGAAAAAGTTATATTTGCTACAGATTTATGCATTTAGGATGCAACTAAGACTTGGACTGAGATTAGTAATTTGTCTCGTCCAAGTACGTGTATGCAGTTTCATAGATAATCGTTATTCTGAACATCCTAAAAGTTTTTTTTATCACATCCAACGATTCCAACCACTGGCTTGTATATTTGCAGGAGCATCTCATGTTTGAATTGATCATTTATTTAGATCTGCAGCACATCAATAAAAATTCAGTTGTGTTACTTGTGTATTTAGCTAAGTAGATGTTTACCGATGGTTAATTTCAATGTTCAGCAGTACCATTAAGTGGTGGTTCTAGAACTAAGCGTCAAAGTATCTTTCTCAAGAATAGATTATTGTTTGTGACTTGTCTATTTGGCAAACTAGAGCATCAGGTTGTATATAAATTACTTATTCTTTAGTATCTAAACTAGATCATTGAGCTGTACTGTTTTTGTTTATCATTCATACGAGGATACCCTAGTAAGCAAGGGTTGCTTCCTTAGTTACCTACTCTTCATAACTGACCGTTGTTCTTTTGTCATGTGATTTTCAGGCAATGGAAATGCAAATAGGAGTGGCAGTGGCAACCACGATGCAAATGCAAGTGGTTCCCAAAGATCTTGGAAAGGTATTACTATACTTTGCTTGTTCACACGATGCAAATGGAACCATGATGTTGATTTGCTAGGTTCAATTAAAGTGATGTTGTTTGTAACTTTGCAATGCAGGAATTAAAGAAAATAACTTATATGATCCTTGGAACCATGCATGGCCGTATTATGGTGGTTTTGATTGTATGTACTGCAGCCTAGAGCACAAAGGTGGAGGTGCAACCCGTGTCGCGGAGCACCTTGGTGGTATTGTAGGTAACGTGAGGAGCTGCCCCAATGTACCAAGAAATGTGAGAGATGCAATGAGAGAGGTCCGGGATGAATCAAAGAGGAAGAAAAGAGACAAACAAAATACCAGGCTGAGAATTGAAAGAAATATTATGGAAGGGCTGTATCAAAAAGGAGGGGTGATTAATGTACTAGATGATGAAGAAGAAGAAATTCAGATGAATATTAGAGAGGCATTGTGTGACCCGAATGTCTCTCGCAGAGTTGAAAGGAGGATTGGCACGGGGGGTGTGGGTGATGTGCGGGTCTCTGTTAGCAAAAGGAGTATCACTGCCTATTTTGACAAACAATTAGCCAGCAACAAAGTATCCATGCAGCCCAAGATCAATAGTGCTTTGGATCCTAATTCGAGAGATGCACTTGGTCTAGCTTGGTCCAAGTTTTTTCATGCCAATGATATTGCTGGACGTAAAGCTGATTGTCCGTACTTCCGAGCTACTGTGAAGATCACTCAACAATTAGGGCCTGCTTCTATACCAACCGCGAAGGAGATTGATGGAAAATATTTGGAGGCCAATTATGATGAAGCTACTTCGTTTCTTGAAAAATTCAGACAAGATTGGAAGAACTTCGGTGTTACTCTAATGTGCGACTCTTGGACTGGTCCTACAGGAATGAGCCTCATAAACTTCATGGTGTATTGTAATACACGAATGTTCTTCCTCAATACCATTGATGCATCCGGTCAGACTCAGAATTCAGGTTACTTCTTCCTCCCCTTCTTCGCATTTTACTTGCTTCTTGAATACTTGGATCTGTCCTATAATTGTTTTATGTTCTTAATCATTTGTTCTAATTAGGTATATATGCATTTTACATATGTTCTTATAGTGCTTGCTTCATGAATACTTAGATCTGTCCTATAATTGTTTTATGTTCTTAATGCTTTGTTTTAATTACGTATATATGCATTTTACATATGTTCTTAGAATGCTTGCTTCTTGAATACTTGGATCTGTCCTATAGTTGTTTTATGTCCTTAATGCTTTGTTCTAATTAGGTATATATGCATTTTACATATGTTCTTACAATGCTTGCTTCTTGAATACTTGGATCTGTCTTAGAATTGTCTTATGTTCTTAAAATACTTGCTTTGTTCTAATTAGGTATATGCATTTTACATAATTTTGCAGACTTTATCTATAGGGAGATTGAAAAGGTTGTAGAAGAGATAGGCCATGAACATATAGTTCAAATAGTAACCGATAATGGGTCCAATTATAAGAAAGCTTGCAAAACCCTTATAGAAGAACCAAAATACTCTCATATTGTTTGGCAACCGTGTGCTGCCCACACCGTCAATCTTATGTTAAAAGATATAGCAAAATTTCCCGAGATTGATGTGATAGTCAAGAGTGCCAAGACAATCTGTAGGTTCTTGCATAAGCACAATAGCCTGCATGATAACATGAAGAGGAACATAGGTGGTGAACTAATTAGACCAAATGCCACCCGTTTTGGGACTGTCTTCATGTTCCTTGAGAGTTACCATTTGAAGAAAGATAAATTTAGGGAGTGGATGGTTTCCAAGGATTGGAAGGATTGTCAGTGGAGGTATGAGCCTGGCTACGTGTTTGCTGAAGAGTGTTTGTCTAGTAATGTTTGGTGGAACGCTCTAGAGTGGGTATTGGGTTCGTTGAGGCCTCTTTATAAGGCCATGAGGTATGCTGATACACAGAAACAATGCACTCTTTCTGGCTTCAAAAAAAGTATGATGCTCGCTATACAACGGATGGAAGCACATTTGGGCCCTACATCAAGATTGTACCTTAGTTTCATGCGCAAGGTGGGCAAGAGGATAGATGCAATGGAAGAAGATACATTTATGGTTGCAGGTATTGATAAATGAATGGACCTTTGCAATTTATGTTTCCCTTCTTTTTATGTTTCTAATTCATGTTTCTCTATTGTTATGCAGCTGCCGTCCTTGATCCATATACACATTACAAGCTCAACCTTTGCAACCATACAGATTATGCTACCTCACTAACAGATGCGATAGCGAAGATATTAGATCCAAAGAGTGCTCTTTCAGCCGTTGATGAAGTAAGTAAGTTTAGGGAGCGCCAAGGGAGGTTTGGGACCAGATTAGCGGAAGAAGCTGCAGCGAGAATGCAGCCAAGTAAGTCATGGTCTTTTAGTTTTAGAATTTCCATTTCCTTTGTTTGCAATTCTGAAAGTTTCATTGGTGATATCTTGCAGCCCAATGGTGGTTTCAGTTTGGAGGGGATGTTCCTGCATTGCAGAAGTGTGCCATGAGAATTTGCTCACAATGTGTCTCATCTAGTGGGTGTGAAAGGAATTGGAGCGCTTTTGCTTTGGTGCACACAAAGCAAAGAAATCGTCTTTTATATGACAAGCTCCACAAGCTAGTTTCTGTCCGCTACAACCTAAAGGTATAATCAACACATTTTGCTTTCTATCTTGTATTGTCCGTCCATATATAAAATTAGAACAAATAACTTACTTGGTTTACTATCCAAACCTTGAAGATACGTGCTGAAGAAGATCAAGAGAGAGATATGGATAAAGAAATTGATCCAAGTGCATTATTAATGGATACAACAATGTTTGATGAAACAAACCCAATAATGGAGTGGTTGAATGAGGATGAAGAGGATCCAATTACTGATGGAGCTGATGCTGCTAGTGCTGTTTTTGAGAAAATAAGGCGCCTCAACTCAAGCAGGAAAGCTTCATATGTTGCTAAGGGTGATAACAATAAAAGAAAGAGGAACAATGATGAAGAGAATGAGTATGTAGACACCGAGAGTGAGGATGATGTTGAATAGAATGGATTTGTTGATAGTGAGAGTGAGGATAATGGTGGGGTGAGTGAGGAGGAGGAAGATGATCCATCAATGCAAGATGAGCAAGAGGCGCAGATGCAAGTGGAAAAAGAGACACAAATTCAAGTGGAAAAGGAGGCACCACCAAGCAATGGCAATTTGGAGACCCGTAGATCTGTACGGCTTGTCAAAAAGAAGACCAAGGACGTCAACAGCCTCTACCCATGATAATGTCTGCAAAATCTGCTGGTAAGTCTCTTCTTTTTAGTGTTTTATGAGTCATGATAATTGCTTAGAAAATTTTAGTTACTTGGAGCTGCTAGTTACTTAGATGTATGCACTCTCTATCCATGCCTAGCCTCGTTATCATGTTAAGCATTGTATTTATATTATCCTGAAATGTTACCACTTGACTATTGTTGCACTAGACACCTCCCTGTTAGTCCATTTTATTTCATTATGCACAAAGTGGAAGAAGAAAATTCTGATGTTGAACTTACATCCATCCTGATCCTTTCTCTGTTTTCTCTAAACTATAAATGCCACATGAAGAACTAAGGCTATCAAGAAGCTTTTGGATGTATATACAAGCTTGGAGCTGCTGTCTTATAGGTATATTTCTATTATCCTGAAATGTTACCACAAATACATGAAACCTGGAACATTATCTTGATGTTATTAGAATATACCTATGTATTGACCACTGTATTTAACCTGCAATATGTTTGAGCTTGTGCATAATTTTTGATTCACATTTTTCACCGTGGATTTTTCCTTCTGTATGACAATTGACAAGTGGCTAGTCCAAGCCAACAGTGGGTTGTTTGTGTCTATGTCGATTTCTTTGTATCCTTATAGTTTTGTTGTGCTGGAGTACAAACTATAAACTAGAATTCATCATTCTAGGATATGGAGGCATTTAACCTTTGCTTGAAGCTTTTTGGAGAATAAAAAATATATTGCTGCAGTATATTTGTTATTTGATTCATGAGCATGCATAACATTGGACTATTGTTGTAGCTACTTGTCTTGCTAGTCCATTTTATTTTTTAATGCACAAAGTGGCAGAAAATAATTCTGATGCAGAACACTATCCTGACCCTTCCTCTGTTTTCTCTAAACCCAAAATGTCAGGTGAAGAGTAACCAAGGATATCAAGAAGCTTTTGGATGTAGGCAAGCTGGAGCTGCTGTTTCAATGCCATGCTTTGATGGTTGTCTTTTGGATGTTGTTTCTTTGTAATCCTAAGTCTGTTGGCTGTACCGGACTTGTTGAACTCTGGACTACGATGTGATGGTTGAACTTATGTTGGACTGTTAAGGGTTATGTCGGAAGCAACTTTATAACTAATGTGTGCCTGTTATGTTGGACACATGCGGTTTTATTAATCCCTAGAGCTTATTTGCTGAAGTTTATATGATCAATCCTGATGGTTGTTGCGCTGCTATGTTTAGGCTCTGTTTTATTTCAAATATTGTTTGAATTTCGGCCGAATTTCGGCCAAATTTCGGTCAAATTTTGGTCAAATTTTCAAATTTTGATTTTGCAATTTCGTCCGAGATTTTGCCGAAAAATTTAAAATTCCCGAAATTCGGCCATTTCGGCCCAGGACGAAAAAAAACACAAACCGAAATTCAAAACAGAGGTCTGCACTAGACTCACAAGATCTCGAACTGTCCGAGGGTTCCCTCCCCCTCGGCGGTTCCAACTTAGGATATTCATTGGGGCTCCTCCGGCCCGTCAGTTCGTCGGCGGCCCCTGGGCCGACTGCCTCCAATGTGCTGGACACCTCGTACATGTCGTGGTCTCCCGTTCCCCCTCCAAGCTGGGTTTGCTGCCCGTCCAGCGCCCCGTGGTCTTGCGTTTTTTTGGTGTACCTGAAATCACACGTTCGGCCGAGGCGGCCATGTTAGAAAATACCACCATAGCTTTGTTGCCTGGCACCTCTTCTGCACCAACTAGCACAGCATCTGCGATGCGTTTGCCCAGGTTAGACACATCATCAGAGAACTCCGCGTTTGCCATCCGAACCTCATTCGAGAGGTCCCATAGCGCTGGGATAATTTCTGAACTTCTTGGCTGGGAATGATTTAGGCTCGTACTGTTCAGAGGTGATTTACCACGGCTGTTTTCTTGGGACTCTGTAGGTGCATGTTACTGTTCCATCTTGCGTGTCCTACCACCCTCCATGTTTTTCATCTGTTCTGCCAAGAGCTCATCAATTGCAGGGTTGCCGGAGCTGCCGTCCGCTGCCTGCTGCTGCCGCCGAGCCAGCCGCGGGTTGATGTGTCCAGTAGCCGCGGATCCCCCATTGGAGGGCTTCGGGCAAGCAGCATCCACAGAGGGAGCCCCGTATGTGCCCCCACCGACCTCCGGATTCACCTCGGCTACCAGCGCCTCCTTCCCCACCTCATGCGTAGACGACGACATCTCAGTCAACCGTGATGGAGCAGCAGCGTGAGCGGTGCGATCAGGCGGCTCCCGTGGTTGTTTGTGCAGCCCCGCCGCAACCCTAGATGGCTTCTTGTAGGCGGGTGTTTCCGTTTTCTTGGCAGAAACTTCGATCATACTCTGCCGATCGAACATAGCTCAGGCAGAGCTTGTGACCAACTCGAAGCAATAACCTTCCAAAAGAATCTGAAACGAACATACAGTTTGGAATTGGAGGGCAATGTAAACCTTTTTTTTTATTTCTGAAGCACGGCATTGTGAACTCAAGTGGGGGGAGCTTTCATCATCATCATCATCACCATCGAGTGATACATACTCGGGACTCGGGAGAATTTACAACCGGGAGGGAATCAACCACTCAACCCAAGTCACACGGCATGGTTGTTGCTAGAGGTTTCTAACAGAGGCTAGATAGAGAGAAACACCTCTTGCTAAGCTAATACTAATTGGGACCCCAGCAGCTGAGGTACATGACGGTCCTCAGCCCCTCCTCGGCCTTCTCCTCTCCCCGCTTCGCCGCCGCAGAGGCCGGAAGCTGCTTCGCGCCCTGCGAGACGCCGCCGTGGACGTTAGCCTTGGCCTTGGCTGTCCGATGGATGGACCTGAGCGCGTAGTTCCAGCGGCAGAGACCGGCCTGGTCCTTGAGCGCCTCCACGGCGTCCACGCTCATCGCCACCATCCACGATGCCTTCGCCGCACCTGCCATGATCCTCCCTTCTTTGCCGGGGAAAACTGAAAATCGTACTGATCTGCCTGAAGCTCTGAACTGTGTGATATTCGTAGATTAGCTAGTAGTGAGTCTGGATTCTGTAGCAGCAAAGGATTTGGGCTGAAAACTGACTCGATGCTTGTGTTGATGGGAGGAAGGGTGGGAGCGGGACGGGGTTATATACACGGGAGGGCTGGAGGGAAACAGGTGGCTGGGACGTTGGTTTTCCAGGAAACCGGGTGCTTTCAGTTCACTTTGCTTGTCCCCTCCGCAGCCTATCTTTCGTCCCGGTACGGTGGCTGTCCTGCCAACCTCAGCTCGTCTTGTTTATTTGCGGCAGAGAGCGGTTTTGTCCGTTGCGACCAGACCAAAACCGGAAGAGATAAGACATAGATCGCTATGTCAAGATATAATGAGCATAAATGATTTTTTGCAAATTATACAGTGAATTTCTTTCTAACTTCGTTTTCCTTCACAGTACTTGTGGAAACGAATTAGGAATCCTGTACAATTTAAGTCATGTGAATAAGTGAATTAGCTATAGAGTTTCTTCACATCAAAGGACCTAATCCCACTGCTTATCCACAACGACCAGACGGGTTCATCTCCGACCAAAGTATTGCCGAAAACTTCATCTATGCAGCGGATCTACAAAAGGAAAGCACCAACCATGATTTCAAGCTAGACTTCAGAAAGGCCTTCCACTCGGTTTTCTAGGCTTCCTATTAATATCCTAGTAGAGATTAATTTTTTAATTTGTAGAGTAGGGTTGTCAGTGATAACTATTATGATATTTTTGTTTTCCACGTACACCATAATTTGTTTTCCTTACAAATATCAAATAAAGTTAAACTTTAAGAAAAAAAAAAGGATCTTCAATTTTTTTTCCCATTTTCCCCATTTCTATTAGGGTGAGACACTTTCTCAATCTAAAATGGGAAGGACAACGAAGTTTATCACCTACGTTATTCAAAACCGAAAAGGTACCTACATGGTGATGCTCACGATGTCGATAATCGTACGGGTGATTTGAGGAGATAAAAAAACCACCTAATATCTCATATGTCTCATCAGAAAATTAATATCTCCGGAAAATATTTTGGGAGTTATTCTATTCCACTTCTCAATAGAGAGAGAAAAAAAAAACTAAACGAGCCTCTAGGGGTAACTAGTTTTTCTCTGAGTCCGTATTTTGTATGAGACAACAATAGTGTTTACTTAACCGAGCAGCATAGGGCTATATACGATGATTGATTCGCTATTAGAGGTGTTTAGGGAAGAAGGAGATATTCGCGACAACTAGCACTTTCATTATGGGGTAGATAATGATCTTCATATCGATCTATTATCCCCCTGGATTTTCTTCCGTACGTTGCTTATCATTTTTCAAAGTGTTTGTGGTGACATAGTTCTTGCTATGTATGAGAAATCTTCGCCACATCACGGTAAAATGTTTCTAAATGGGCAAAAATAGCAAATCTAGACGGTTTGACACTTGGTCGAAGAGTAAAAAAGTCAAGTATTTGTGTTTTGCGGCAAGAGTTGATAGGCCAAAAAAAATATTAGAAAAAAATGAATATCGTGTGGGCTATAATGCGTATGCCCGCAAAATATAGAAACTGCAGTTATTTGTGATCTGTAGAAAACAAGAAAATTGTATAGTGATCTAAAAGATCTTATATTAGTTTACAGAGGGAGTATTACTCTATACTTTTTGAAGTAAATAATGATTTTCAGTAGCCCTGATATATTTACAAGTTTTTGACACCAATTTAACCGGAGAGTCTTACATCATGCTCCTCCGATGATCGGTGACAGTAGGACCACATGTATTGGAGATGGCAATAAAAACTAGAGGCTATGGGACATGGTTTTCATTGTACCAAAGGCCACATGGCTCATTTCAGCGTCAAAAAGGGACCCCGTTCTCGTTCTTGTTAGATTCAGCGTGTTGGTTGGGGCTGTGTGGCGGCGGCGATATCGCATAGTAGGAATAATGTCTCCCACGTTCTATCCCCGTCCCGATAGTGTGTCTAGCATCATCGGAGGGCGTGTGGAGGTTTGTCTCCGTCGGATCTCGCGGGATTCGGTCGGTGCTGGTCTTCGGTGGATCTGTTTGGATCCGGTCTTCGTTCGCCTTTGTTTGGGTGTTTACAGGTTTGATTCTTCTGATCTACGACTTTCTTCATCGGCGATGGTTTCTACTCTGGTGCGCTGGTCCTATGGGGCCTTAGCACGATGACTTCCCGACTGTCTACTACAACAAGGTTTGCCCGGCTCCGGTGAGGGAAGGGGCGATGACGGCGGCGCGCCTTCGGCTCGCTCCAGTGCTTGTAGTCGTCGCTAGGTGGTCCACGGACATGGTTGTAATTTTTATTACCTCTGTTGTTCTTTGTACTGCCATGATTGAAGATGAATAGATTGGAAGTTTCACGCAAAAAAAAAAGGTCACATGTGTTTTTTTTAGCATGGGTCACATGTGTTGGTTGCACGAAGTCGAACCGTGGAAACATACATTGTGTCCTCTTCCATCAGAAAATTTGAAGATCAGGTTCGGTATTTTGGTACACGATCTTTTTGTGCAAAACGAAGTAGCAAATCAAACAAGACAAAGACAGAGATTGTTACCAACTAAGAGTTAGTAAGACTTGAAGAAAATCCGAAGCAGATCAATACATAACTCACTTGTAGGGGAAACGCAAGATTTCTCTTTTGACGTGAGAGGCTACGGGCCATGGTCTCCATTGTACCAAAGGCTACGGGGCTGTTTGGATTGCGGCTGCCATGCCAAAAAATTGGCGTTGCATGGCGGCCGATTCCTTCGCCAATTTTTTGGCAAGCCGATGGTTGGCATAGCTACCATAGCCCATAGGGCCAGTGGCGGAGCGTGAACTAAATCCAAGGGGGGGCCAAAAAAGCTATGAAGATTAGAGAGGCCGGATAATTAGCAGGGAGTTTAGGCTTAAGAAGGAGCTTATCCCTGCAAATTTCTCATGGAAGGGGGGGCCGGGACCCCTCTTGGTCCCGCCGACGCTCCGCCAGTGGGGCCATAGGCACAAACCAAATGAACCCTACATGCCTCATTTCAGCGGCAAAAAGGCCACATGCGTTTGTTGCACGAACCGTGGAAACATACATGGTGTTACAACCAGAAGTTCATAAAATTGAATAACCTGTGTATAGGTGTCTTTTGAAACAACTACGTCCTCTTCGAACTCAAAAAAAAAAAAACTATGTCCTCAAAATTTGAAGATCGGATTCAGTATTTTGGTCCACGATATTTTTTGTACACATCGATGTAGCAAATCAAACAAACAGGGACAGAGAGATTGTTACCAAACCAGAGATACTAAGACTTCAGAAAATCCCAAGCATCCCTCAAAAAAAAAACGAAGCAAATTAATACAGAACTCCCATGGAGGGAAACACAAGATTTCTCTTGTGACGTGAGAGGAATGTAAACTGCGGAGGCAAAAGTTTTCATCATCATCATCGTGACATATTTATAATCAGAGGCAAGCTAGCAGCCAGGCCGATCTCATGCCATGGTCGTTGGTAGGAACACCTTTTGCTAGCTAGTACTAATTGGGACCCCAGCAGCTGAGGTACATGACGGTCCTCAGCCCCTCCTCGGCCTTCTCTGCTCTCCGCTTCTCCGCTAAGGCCGCCGCGGAGGCAGGAAGCCGCTTGTTGCTCTGCGAGACGCCGCTCCGGACGTTAGCCTTGGCTGCCCGGTGGATGGAACTGAGCGCGTAGTTCCAGCGGCAGAGCCCGCCCTGGTCCTTGAGCGCCTCCACGGGCACGGCGCCCACACTCATCGCCGCCTTCGCCGGACCTGCTGGCTGCTGCCATATCTCCTCTCCTTTCTTTCTGTTGCGTTGATGGACACACTGATCACTGCAGATTAGCTGAGCTGAAGCATAGCTGGCCAAACGGGCCGGCCCGGCCCATCCTAATCGTGCCTGGCACGGCCCGGCCCGCCGAGGCACGATTATTATACGGGCCGTGCCGTGTCGGCCCGCGTGCTGCAGCCTGCAGCCCAGGCACGGCCCACCGGCACGCCAGGCCCACTAACATGCCTGCTATTTGACGCACTTGACGTTTTTTAGCCTATTTTTACCTGTTGGGCCATATAGAGATATATAAAAAAAAAATAAAAAAAAAAGATAATCGGGCCGTGCCGTGTCGGCCCGCGTGCTCAGCCTAGCACCCCAAGCACGGCCCAGGGCATGCCGCGTGCCGGGCCCGGCCCGTTTAGCCCGTGCTGTGCCTGGCCCATGGCGGGCCGTGCCGGGCGTGCTCGCGGGCCGGCCTGGTTGGTCCGGCCCATTTGGCCAGCTATAAGCTGAAGAGTGGAAGAGTGGGTGAAACAGTTGGCCGCGGACGTTGGTTTTCAGGAAACCGGGTGCTCGTGTAGGCCGCGTGCACCCATCGCTTTCTTCTGGCCCCACCTCGTCCTCAAGTTGCGTGTGTACCAGTGGGTGTGGCTGTCTGCCGGATAAGGACACGTGGCACTGCGCTGTGCATTTTTCAGGGCCTTTTGACTTGCAGGATTCTAAAACATGGGAATATGAAAAACATAGGATTGAAATGTTATAGCCATCTCAATCCTACTCCATCCGATGATGCTAGATACATCCGTTTGAGTGACAAGTAATATGGATCGGAGGGAGTACATGATTTTGGGTTGTTTGATTGCATTATAGGAAAAATAAAGGATTCTTTCAAGAGGTTTGAGTTGATGCTAGATATCTTATGGGAAGTAGTACAAAACAATTCTTCAAAAAAAATTCTTATAGAATTCAATCCTACGAATCAAACAACCAATATAGAAAAAAAATCCTAAGGATTTGAAAATCCTTTGAATCAAAGGAGCCCTTAATTGTTTTTGGGAGCACATATTGGTCAAGTACATGTGATGTGGACATGGCTGCATCAGATACGATCAAAAATAATGCAGGAATACATATTTTACAGGTGATTTCTATTAGCAATAATTTCATGAATTATTTTATGGTAAAGAAACAAAGATACAACATATTGTTTATTATGTGCAGAATTATGGAATATTTCTACAAGCCGCGGGTCAAGATACGGGTATTATTCATCGGACAATATAATTTTACACATGCATGCATAGGCTTGTGTGTTTCTATGGATGGGTCAACCGTGCATGCATCCAAGTGGGCTCATGGCCATGCAAGCATTGTATACGTGCATGGGAATCCAAGCGGACCGGACCACATATGTATTGCATGCATCTTATGCACGCATGCAACTCAGCCTGGAGCGGTTAGGGAAGCGGGCTAGGTCAGGTCTTCACGTAGCTACAGCCCAACTGCTACACGACGCTACGCAATCACCCGATGACACCAGAAACAAAGGCGGCGGCTCCTTTCCATCCTTCAATAAATAGCTAGTTATCTGTAGGACTTAGACTCGGGTTTTATTGTATTGTCTAGCCATCGCTATAATTTGCATCTACGAGACGTGTAGGACTACCGCCTTGTCAGATTCACAGTGGAACCCCAACTTTTCATCTAGTTCGTGTGCTCAATTTATCATCCGCAATTTCAGATTGCAATTCACCTTTGTTCTTGCTGCTTCTTCGGTTGCTTGCAGGAACTCGAACCTCGTTGTTCTGGTTGATTGTGCCTACGGCAAGGTCAATAACCATCGGAGATTGGTTTAGCGATTGTCGAGGCGTATCGTCGGGTACGGTATAGCCGGATCGTCAAGGTCAAAATCCACCAAATCGATAGTTATCCCCACGTCAAAAGATCGGGCAACCGTCACATCAACATGAATTTTTTTAACCTTTAATCACTTTTTTTGCCACATGATTGAGATCCAATGGCTTAGGATAATCCTCGAACTGCAGTCGTGTTCATCTTCAACCTTACGCCATCGACCCCACATACCACCGGCCAGACTGTCTGCCTCCG
This sequence comes from Elymus sibiricus, assembly GCA_039707655.1. Classification (NCBI taxonomy): domain Eukaryota; kingdom Viridiplantae; phylum Streptophyta; class Magnoliopsida; order Poales; family Poaceae; genus Elymus; species Elymus sibiricus. Next base: position 354,392,283 of record CM077664.1, read on the forward strand.
CCACCTGTGGCCGGCGGCGCTCTCGCAATTGCCTCGCCGCACAGCCATCCTCTGGCCTCCCCCCACCGTCGTGTTGCCACCGCCATCGACCATCCCTCTAAACCTCGATGGTGTACAAATTTTTCGGCGACTGCGCACCCCCGACCCGCACCCGTCAAGTTTCAGACTCGCTCTCGTCGGCTTCCGCTCGTCCATGGCTCGGCCTTGCCGTGGCTGGCACTCCTCGCACCGTCCTCGCCTTCGGTCTCGTCTAAAAAAAGTGATTGATGGTTGTAAAAATTTCAGGTACCTGAGAATTAGCAAACCCGTTTTTAATTTTATATTTGGAATTGCACTGTTACAGGTCAGATGGAGATGCCGACGTACGCATCACAGCAAAAATTTATATATATATATATATATATATATATATATATATATATATATATATATATATATATATATATATATATATATATATATATATATATATATATATATATATAAATTTTTGCTGTGATGCGTACGTCGGCATCTCCATCTGACCTGTAATATATATATATATATATATATATATATATATATATATATATATATATATATATATATATATATATATACAGCCGGTCTATTCTGCTAACATTAGCAGAATAATATTCTGCTAACACTTCCGAACTGCATGCTCAACGCAAGTGCACTACATTTCAAAGCAAGCGAACTGCAATGCTGGAAGAGGGAACTGCTTGTTCGCAAAAAAATTGTACGGGTTTTTTAGTATTGTTTTCGATCCAAGTTTTTAACCGTTTGTCGGAATGAGGCATATGATATACCGTTGGAAAGTTATGAATTAGGCGCAACTTTTTCATATTGAACACTTTCCGAGATTCTTTACGGTTTAAGAGTAATTTCGAAAACGGTGCGGCGCCCGATGAGTGGCAGCGAGCGTATTTTCACTATTTTTTCCAAACCGCTCATCGGAATGATGCAAATGATACGCCGTTGTAAAGATATCGACGAGGCACAATTTTTTCATGTAAAACACCCTGTCTAATTTCTTACGGTTTAAAAGCAGTTTTGAATTTACCAAAACACGGACACTCTGTTTTTCCGGACCCAAAATCGACGAAATGAACTGCATCAGACACGAAACCACACTGCAATGTCGACATAGGAAACTGCACGCAGTTTTTTCAAAACTGTTTTCGCTCTAATTTTTTAACCGTTTGTCGAAACAAGGCGTGTGATATGCCGTTGGAAAGCTATGGATTAGGCGCAACTTTTCCATATAGTACACTTTCTGAGATTCCTTACGGTTTTAATACAATTTCAAATACGGTGCGGTGTCCGTCGGTTGACAGCGAGCGTTTTTTCATGATTTTTTTCAAACCGCTCATCAGAATGATGCAAACGATACGCCGTTGGAAAGATATCGACGAGGCACAACTTTTTCATGTAGAACACTCTCTCTAATTCCTTACGGGTTAAGAGCAGTTTTGAATTACCGTAACACGAACACTGTTTTTCGCGGACCCCAAATTCGACGAAGTGAACTGCATCAGGCGGGCAACCGCACTGCAATGCCGACAGAGGGAACTGCACGCGGTTTTTTCGGTACTGTTTTCGCTATAATTTTTGAACCGTTTGTCGAAACGAGGCGTGTGATACACCGTTGGAAATCTATGAATAAGGCGCAACTTTTTCATGTAGGACACTTTTTGAGATTCCTTATGGATTTAAATGAATTTGAAATACGGTGCGTGTCGCGGTTTTGTCACGGTAGATGTCCTTGTGGAAAGGACTTAGTGGTGAGGTCATCGCAACTAGGTGGTAGCTTGAACGGGGTTGGTCGGAACCGAGAGACGCGAGTTTTACCCAGGTTCGGCCCCTCATGGTGGAGGTAAAAGCCTACATCCTGCTTGATTGCTATTGATGATGACGATCTCGATTACAAGGATGCTGTTTCGCTGCCTCTAGTCTCGAGAGATATTGATCTGTCTATCCTGACTTGTCTCTAATTTTCTTCTCCCTCTTGGGGTGCCTTGCCCCTCCTTATATAAGTTGAAGGGGCGGCTTACATGTAGAGTCCTAGTTGGATTAGGACTAGCCTATTTTCTATTACAAGTCGAATCCTAGTCCGGGTCTTGCTTCTCTTGTCAAGGAACTTTCCTCTTCTTGGACCTTCTCCGCGAGCCAGCCCATTGGGCTCCCCTTAAGCCGGCCTCCCGCTGGGTCGCCCTAGGCCCTTGGTCTCTCCTTAAGCCGGCCTCCTGCCGGGTTTCGCCCTGGGCCCTGGGTTTCTCCTTAAGTCGGCTCGTTAGTTTCTTCTGTGAGTCGGCCTTCAGCCGGGTCTTCCTGGCGTCACCTTGCCCTTGTCCTGACCCGGTCTGGTCTCTGGCCCATGGAGTCTTTCTCCTGGCCGGGTCAAGATACCGACCGGGTCACCATGTCAGGGAAATATCCCCAACATTAGCCCCCAGTTTAGCTTGAATTTATTCATGCTAAGCTCCTGAAATAGAAATAATTAAAATGTTGAGTGACTTGCTCGCTCAGACAGCCGGCTTATTCAGTGGACCATCTCCTCGAAAATCCGGATCTCCTTGTCATATAAACAGGCCGGCTTCGCAATCAACTTTGCCGGTGTTGGTCCCTCGCAGAAAAAATATTGGAAAAATAACCCGTCTGACATTGAGTCTGCTTCCAGTGCTTCAGTTCGTCGAAAAAGTTGGAAATAATAACCCGTCTAATGTTGAGCCGGCTTCCAGTGCTTTGGCTTGATAAAAAAATTGGGGATAAGAAATCCATATGATGTTGAGCCGGCTTTCCGGGCCTTCTATGAATAACTTTTGAGCAGACAAACTTCACAATTTTTTTACCAAGAATATGAGACCCGGTTCGCTCAAAACTGAGGATTTGAAGGTGTTCTTCCCTTATATCCACATTACCTGTAGCCCCCAAGTCTTAAGAGTAGAACGTAATGATAGCTTAAGACTTGCTTAAATATAAATGTTGCAACTTTGAAGAAATCCGGGTTGTTCATCTGAATCACCAGTCATAAACTGAATGTATTGCATTTCACATGTGTAGCCCCCAAGGGCCGGCTCATCAGTATGTGATGGGCCGGGTCTTCAATTTGGACCTTATAATCTGGTTAAACAACTGAATGCTGTAGCCACCAAGGGCCGGGTTGTCTTGCCTGCAGCAACCTGGGACTTTGAACTTAGCTTTTGATGTTTGTAGATGTATAGCTGCAAATAATGTAACTCCAAGGGCCGGTTTAGCTGTTCTCATCAATCTGGAACTTAAACGATCTGTAGAGTCAATGACTGTAGCCCCCAAGGGCCGGGTCACTATTAATAGTGAGCCGGGTCTTCGATGAAAAGAGTTTAAAATGACAATGCATCAGCCCCCAAGTGCCGTGGTGCCTGCTTGCAGCGACATGGGACTTTCATACTGAATGTAATCTTGACTTGAATAATGTAGCCCCCAAGTGGCGGGTCGTATTGCCTACGGCGACTCGGGACTATTCCTTCCACTGTAGAATAAACTCAGATCCACTGTAGCTTCCAAGAACCGGGTTGCCTGGCCGCATAGTATACTCTTTTGTATTATCAACTCACCAAATAAATCCTGGTGACCTAGCAAGTGACAACCCGACGGCAATTAACGTAGAAGGAGAACAAACCAATGTTAATCCGGTAGATCCAGCTGCCGGGTCTCAACCATCAATCACTCTGCAAGCTTGAATTTGCTTTGAAAAACTTGATAGAAATAGCCCAATCGTGGCTTGTAATAGTTTTTGAACGTGAAACTGCATAGTCCGCCAATGCCATCAAGCACTTTAATATTTTGCCTATGAACTGATGATGCTTTTGCGATGAAAGAAATCCTTGGCCGTGGTTGCAGTGCAACCCGGCAAATATGTGTGAAAAAATCCATAAGTGTTGTAGTTTTCTACAAAGCACATGTTGAATAACCCAAAACCCGGTCAATTAAATGACTAGGTATTATATGTGACCCAGCTGGATGTATAACCCGGGATTTTAGAAGAGTTGATATCTCAATCATTTAATACTGGTTATGATAAACCATGATGAAGATCCAGCCATTTTGGCTATCAAATATTCGTTTGTTCCTGTGGAGTCACAATGTAACCCGGTTTGAAGACCGGCTCCTGCGACATAAACAAATATAGATATGCATAAATGATGCATTGTATGATGATGCAATGTATGATAATGCATGTGTACGACAACAGAGTATAAAATCGCCGGCTTTCGAGGCATGGCATAAGACCGGCTTTCGAGGTTCGAGTCTTGGTTTTGCTTCCTGTGGAAGAAGGCTTTTTGGCCTCTTTTGGTTTGTCCCATCTTTCTGAAAGCCGGCTCTCACGCAACCAATCGAGCGTTTTAACTCTGACGAATTCAGGGTCACCTTTGTGATTGACTCATCAGGCGTACGCCGGGTCGCCTTTAGGGAGTAGCATCTTGCTAACAGGCAGGTTTAACCAAGTATATTTTGGCATTTCGCCGGGTTAAAAGGGTTTTGTAAGCTAAACTCGATGAGTTGGAAGCCCCCAAGTAACCGTATGATCATGGAAAAGCTCAGCATAGGATATGCAGGAGACAATGCTACTCTGCAAAACATCTGGGGTCCAGATAAGCCGGCATTCCTTTGATCATAATATATACAGGAGACAATGCTACTACTGTAGATGAGTTAAGGCTTTTGAGCCGTAGGCATTTTAAGGTTGCCGAACCGTAGGCATTTTTAAGGTTGCCGAACCGTAGGCATTTTTAAGGTTGCTGAACCGTAGGCATTTTTAAGGTTGCCGAACCGTAGATTTACGTGAAGATGAACGTGGTGCTACCTCAGAGATTAACTCAAAGGTGCCAGTTTACTTCATTGAATAATAAAATCATGAAAACCATGAAAATGACTTAGCTGTTTTTATGCCTCATCGTTGATGACGCAATGTGAACCCGCAGAAGGTTGAGGTCGACCGCGGCGGGTTGTAGATGATCCATTGGGCAACCCGGCGCGGGTAGAAACTGACGCGGGTTCCCGCGATGTCGCGCAAGACATGACTCTGGAAAGCAATATCAGCCTCTTTTTTTTGTGAATTACTTGGCCTGCATATGAAAATAACGCAGGCAAAAGCACTAGTGCTCGGTTGAATCAGCATGCTTTGCATAAAATGACTAGGTAGGGTAGCACCTGATAATATATATCTTTTCCTTTTCTGCTCCAGCATTCGTTGGAGTAGACCGGGCAGTAGGGGCGGCGGCCTGTGCGCGTCCGTTCGGGCAGCTCGTACGGGCGGGCAAGGCCCCGGTGTGTTTGATGTAGACGCGAGAGGTGGCCGATAAATTGACGTGGACGCGGGAGCTGGCCACGACGTTTGACGCCGGCGCGGACGCGAGAGCCGACCGTGGCGTTGTAAGCCGGCACGGACGCGCGAGTCGGCCGCGGCGATATAAGCCGGCGGGGGGCGCGAGTCGGACGCGGCGCGGACGGGCGAGTCGGCCACGACGTTGTACGCCGGCGTGGACACGTGAGTCGGCCGTGGCGCGGACGGGCGAGTCGGACGCGGCGCGGACGGGCGAGTCGGCCGCGGCGTTGTAGGCCGGCGCGGACGCGTGAGTCGGCCGTGGCGCGGACGGGCGAGTCGGCCGCGGCGTCGTAAGCCAGCGCGGGGGCGCGAGTCGGTCGCGGCGTTGTAAGTAGGCGCGTGAGTCGGCCGCGGCATTGTAAGCCGGCGCGGGCGTGCGAGTCGGCCGCGGCATTGTAAACCGGTGCGGACGAGGGGGTCGCCTGGCATGTTGATGTAGACTGAACCGCGGGGGCGGCGGCCTGCACGCATCCGTTCGATGGCTCGTACGAGCAGGCGCGGCCTCGGCGTGTTGATGTAGACCAGACCGCGGGGGCGGCGACTTGCATGCATATCCGTCGGACAGTGCGGCATGGACGGACGCCGCCAGCATGATGATATTGGCGCGAGCTCCGTATTCGCGGTCTAATGCCACGCCACTTTTGTAATAAACAATTGTCCTACGTAAAAATATTACAGGCCAAAATAATTGTTCTTCAAAGAAATTAATATGTGCTAATAAAATAGATGGAACGGATAGCACCTGATATTTTTATCGGATGAATGCGGATACTGATGCTGGATAATGCCGGACGTAGTCGGGCAAAAAAGATAGCCCGTAGAGATGAATATCCTAGTACTTGTAGTACTGTACCAGGCCTCCACGTGACCGCCTGTTCTTTTTTTTTAATTAAGTGTAAGACCATGCAACATGGCAGCTAGCTAGCAATTGGCTTTTGTCCCCTTTCTTGGTTGCTTCCTCGGTCCGTGTGTCCTCAGATGTCTTTGCCCCCTCTTTTTTTCTCTTCTGACTTCCCATGACTTGCACGCACATCCAGAAAATAGACTGGATCTTTTTTTTAAGCTAGCACGTACGCCATCCATATTTTCCCTCTCTTATTTGGTTACTTTTGTTGATCCGATTCGAACTGTTGCGTGCTTGCCGTGGATGGCTCCCTTCGTGCACTTTTTAAACTTTGAGCCCCACGTGAGGTGGACAGATCCTTGTAACCGGGTTTGGCTGTCTGTGATTTGACGGCAACTGGTGCAGCATACACGCGTAGTTTCTCTGACGCCGCTCAAGCCTCCGTCTTGGGACTTTCTTATAGCACAGGCTAACAACGCTCCAAGATTAATCTGTCTTTGAATTGGATCGCCTGTCGGTGTCGTGGGAACGTGCCTGACAGTAGATGGTTGGGGTACGAAAGGAGAGGGCAGAGTCCTAGCTACGGCGAGGGTGTACACACAGATGTATGAGTTCAGGCCTCACTCGGATGTGATAACAGCCCTACGTCTCAGGTGCTCCAGGGAGCTTACTCTGTCGAGTGATACGTGCGTTGTGTTTACAAAGGATTGCGAACCCCTGTGCCAGTGGGGAGGGGTGGCTTATATAGAGTGCGCTGCCCCTCATAAACGTCTGGCATTTAGGGGTTTGATTGTAGGTAATAAAAAGGGGGGGACGTTACTGGTAACGTATACAATAAATGCCAGTTAAGGCGGCGAGCGTAACGCCTGCCCGTTGGCCTCCCTGGGGAGACTCTTGTCCTTCTGCGGTCGAGTGATTGGCGGCCCCTCCGAGTGAGAGCTGACCGTCGAGTGGAGGGGGGGGGTCTTTCCGAGTGACTCATACGCCATGGCTAGTTCAGTCGGAATCTCTCTCGTAGTCTTGCAGTTCTCCAATGTGGTGTCCTTAGGTGGGGTATGTAGGACGGGCCTAGCACCCTACCCTAAGTACATATCCTCGTCATTAGCCCCCGAATGGATCAGGGCTCGAGTGGAGAAGGTGCAGTGCAGGTTCTGTCGAACTCAGCGTTCTGAATGAGCTTCGAGATCTTTCCGATACCTGTGACGACTGGGCCTTCCAATGTCTGCCTTGATCTATTCAGCTTGTCATTTCTTCCGAGTGAATTTAGATGCAGGTTCGAGTCCGAATGGTCAACAGGATCTTCAGATGTGACAGGACGCTCTGTCCGGCCCGGATTTCGCGGGATTCGAAATTTCGGGGAACGCGCGCCGATCAGGGATGACGCAACCGACGGGGAAGCGGCTCGATCCTCGCGCCACCTTTATCGCCACATATCGCGGCTCCTCCGTTAGTGGGATACACAGGGATTTGGCGGGCCCACGAGTCAGTGACTCGGGTCAACGGACATAAAAAACGAGAGGGAAGGGGAATTTGCGACAGTGCGCTCATTTTCCCCTCGTCTCCTCCGCTTCTTCTGCTCTGCCGCCGCGCTGCTCAGATTGAATCCGCTCGCCGCTGCGATAATGGCGCCCAAGAAGACGACGAAGGGGAAGAAGCCCTCGAGAGCCCGGGCCGCAGCGCCACCCGGATGGATGCAGGGCGATTTCATGCCGTCAACCGTGATGGCGTTGGACGTGGAGAAGCTCGTTGCTGACGGCCTGGTTGCGGCCGGGTCGTGGAGGTTGCCGGGGACGGAAGCAGAGCCGGAGCCGCGCGAGGGCGAGCGGGTCCTCCTGACCACCCATTTGGAGAGAGGTTTTGCTCTGCCTCCGCATCCCTTCTTCCGCGGTTTTCTGAATTTCTTCGGGGCTCAGTTGCATCATTTTCCTCCCAACGCAATTGCGTATCTCGCTGCGTTCGTGACGATGTGTGAGTGTTTCTTGGGTTGTCCCGCCCACTGGGGTCTGTTCAAGCACATCTTTACCATCCGTTCTCAGTCGGTAAAGAAGGCCCACGCTAGTGATAATAGGACCAACGTCATCCAGCTATGCGGGGGTTTGGGTCTTCAGAAGAGGACGGGGAGTGCATTCCCAGCGCTCACCCTTCCGGAGTCAGTGCGGGGCTGGCAGTCGACCTGGTTCTACTGCCACGACGTCGCGTCCCCAAACATGTCGACCGGCCTTCCTCCCTTCACGCTGGATCGACCCACTGCGCCCCCATCTCTGACCGTGGCCGAGGAAGAGAAGGCCAATGTGGGGATCTTGATGAACAATGTTGTGAATCTGATTCGTGATGGAGTGACCGGCTTGGATCTGTTGGAAGTGTTCCTGGGTCGACGGATCCAGCCGCTCCAGGCGCGGGACCATCCGATGTGGCATTACTCAGGAGTCGACGATACCACTCGTACCCACCCGGAAGATGTCTCAGGGGAGACCATCACGCTATGGCTGCGTGGCATCACTGGTGCGCGAGACAACCCCCGGGGTTCTAAAAGAGTATCGCCTTTCTCAGCTGCAAACCCGCCGAATGTGGTGAGTCATGTCATTGTCGATTGCTTTTGTATCTTGTCGAGTGAATATGTCTTCAGCTGACTGACTTGAATCTTTGCAGGAGCTCACGAACATGTATTCACCCGTGCCGAACGGCGGTCAGAACCTTGAAGGAGCGGGGAGCGAGAGCGACAGTGACAGCATCAGCTACGCCGATGACAGCGAAGGCAACGGAGACGACTCGTCGGGGAGCGATGAAGTTGAAGTCGTGTCTCCTCCGCATACTGAAGGGCGTTCCAAGCAGCGTCACGACCCAACACTCGACCGGGGTCGGGCCGGGGGGTCGACCACCAGGAGCTCCAAGCGCAGTCGGACGTCGACGCCAGAGCCGATTGAAAAGGTTGCCAAGCAGCCCAAGGTCACCACCACCAAGCCCCAGAAGGCTCTCCCCAGAATCAAGGTTGACGTGCCGATTGGTTCAACGTAAGTATCCTTGCTCTTCACTTAACTTGTTGCTGAACTTCATATTTTTGCTGACCGAGTGGATCTTGATCGTCAGGGCCGCTACCTCGGTGACATCGCCGGGGCGAGGAGAGGAAAGCGCGGAGAAGGACACGCCGGACGCAGCTACTTCTCGCCAAGGTATGGCATATTGTCATTTGACATTCTTCTCAAACCATTCGACAGTCATGTGATATGTCGACTGGTGACATGCAGAGCCAATGGATACCGACCCCGTAGCCCCGTCTCCGACTGAACCGATTACAGCACCGACCCAGATGGCCGTGGAGCTCGCCAGTCCGCCACAAGCGCCTGTCTCCCAAGCGCCAGCTTCGCAAGCGCCAGTCCTTCCGACTACATCGCCGCTCCCTTCACAGACCATCTTCTCTCTACACCGTGTTCCAGAAGATCAGACTGGAGCTGCTAAGGAGGCGATGATGCAGGCCGAACATATGATGCGGCGTACGAAGGAGGCGTACGAGGCCAGCAAGCTGGCTTACGACGCTAGCTCAGCGCTTCGGGCGAACGTCCAAGTAAGTGCACTTGTAAGTGTGCTTTTTGATTGTGTCGCTTTCCGTCTACCATGACTTGACTTCTGCACCCGCTGGGAGTTTTCTGTCTGTCGACTGGTAATCGCTTGTCACGCACTCAGCTAGGGCTGACCTGGTCGAGTGGACAATCCTTTTTTTTTGTTCGGCCGTCACTCGGATCGGGCGGACCGTTCCGAGTGGATACCGTTCCGGTGGGGGCACGCTGAGTGCACCCACTGGGTGTAGTCCTCGAGACTGCCGTCGACTGCGGGCAGTCGGCGGGAGTCTTTGAACTTTTGCCTTGTTTTTTTTTATGTTTGGCCGTCACTCGGATCGGGCGGACCGTTCCGAGTGGATACCGTTCCAGTGGGGGCACGCTGAGTGCACCCACTGGGTGTAGTCCCCGAGACTGCCGTCGACTGCGGGCAGTCGGCGGGAGTCTTAGAACTTGGTCTCGAAGCCCATATTTCTGTCCACTGAATTGTTTTTGTCGTTGATCTCAGAAGGCCTGTGAGCTCGGTACTCGATACTCTGACTTGGAGAAGGAGAAGACTCAGCTTCAGCTCGACTTGGAACTGGCGAGGAGAGACCTGGAGCGTGCGCAAGCTGATCTGAAGGCTTCAGGAGGTAAACTTTGTTGATCAAGTACTTCATTATTTGTTTCTTCTATCTTTGAACCGAGTGACTCCACTCGAGCAGACGTGCGTGCTGAAAACCGTCGACTCCGAGCGCGACTCAACAATGCTATTTCTTTAGATATCATGAATAAGGCGCTGGAGGACAAAGACAGATCACTCGCCGATGCTCAGAAGACGGCGAGGGAGAAGACTGAAGCTGCCGAGAAGAAGCTCGCCGCGGCCAGCAAGCTTGAGGAAGAGAACATGAAGCTGAAGCAGGAGCGAGCTGACTGGAGCAAAAGGCTTGACCATGCAACCAAGAGAGCAAAGGGCTTGGAGACCTATCTGGGGGATTACGCCCAGAAGATGTATGTTTTGCTTGAAGGTAATTTTCTCCAGTCGAGTGAATTCCGTTAATCCTAACTTCATCCAGTCGAGTGAATTCCGTTGATTTTCAGGGAACAGTATCATGACTAATTCTTTCCATCTTCTTCATGTAGAATTCTGCAAGGACTTCGAGAAGGAGACCGAGGCGGTCGAGCCCAATCTGGACCCTTCCAAGTCACCTGTCGGAGATGCTGTGGCTATGAACATGTTCCGGCTTGAAGCTCGAGTCGCAGGCGTCCGGGAGTACGTCGCTCGACTGCGAGGTGTAATGGAGAAGGTCGACAAGGAGCTGTGGCCGGAAGACTCACTTCAGGCTGACCTCGAGTCAATGATGACTCGGCTGGACGAGCTCCCTGGTCGAGTGCAGGCATGGAAAAAATCTGCTGCACGCTGCGGAGCTGACATAGCGCTCTCACTCGTCAGGGTCCATTGCAAGGAGGTCAAGGAGGACAAACTGAAAGCACTTCAAGTGGCCAACACAAAGAAGCTCCAGTTCCAGGACTTCATGGAGACCTTCATCGAAGCGGCCACTCGGATCGCTGACGGGATCGACCTGGACACCTTCGTCGAGCCTGCAAGTCCCACTGGAGCTTGAAAAAACTTTGCTGGTGATCAAAAACTTTAATTTGCCTCGGTATGCCGACTGGTGGTGTATCGTTAAAACTTCTTTCGGGTCTTGGGCCCGAGTACTTTCGTCATTTGCATGGGCAACTTTTATCCATGCTGAATACTCTGGATTTATCTGAATTTGCTTTTCAGTCCTTTGCTTGATTTCCTCTTGAGTAGATCAGGTCTTGTCGAGTGGTTTCTGGTCCAGTGGGGGCACGCGGAGTGCACCCACTGGGTGTAGTCCCCGAGACCGCTGTCGAGTGGCGGCGACATCGGCAGGAGTCTTAAATTTGTTTGATTGATTTCGGACTTAGGCGAGGATTGACTCGCAGCTAAGCCCCCCGAGTGAGAGGACCGCTCGTCATTCGGGAGTCAGTATCAGAACTTAGGCGAAGACTGGTTCGCAGATAGCCTCCGAGTGAGAGGATTGCTCGTCACTCGGAGTAGTTTATAACTTAGGTGATGCGGAATCACGGCTAAGCCCCCGAGTGTGAGGATCGCTCATCACTCGGAGTAGCATTTTAACTTGGGCGAAGCGGATTCGCAACCAAGCCCCCGAGTGAGAGGATCGCTCATCACTCGGAGTAGCGTTTTAACTTGGGCGAAGCGGATTCGCAGCCAAGCCCCCGAGTGAGAGGATCGCTCGTCACTCGGAGTATGTTTATAACTTAGGCGAAGCGGATTCGCAGCCAAGCCGCCGAGTGTGAGGATCGTTCATCACTCGGAGTAGAGTTTTAACTTGGGCGAAGCGGATTCGCAGCCAAGCCCCCAAGTGAGAGGATCGCTCATCACTCGGAGTAATGTTTTAACTTGGGCGAAGCGGATTCGCAGCCAAGCCCCCGAGTGAGAGGATCGCTCGTCACTCGGAGTACGATTTAACTTGGGCGAAGCGGATTCGCAGCCAGGCCCCCGAGTGAGAGGATCGCTCGTCACTCGGAGTAGCGTTTTAACTTGGGCGAAGCGGATTCGCAGCCAAGCTCTCGAGTGAATGCGATGCTATTCACCCGACGAGGTTCTGAACTTAGGCGACACGGAGTCGCAGCTAAGCCCCCGAGTGTGAGGACCGCCCATCACTCGGAGTAGATTTAAACTTAGGCGATGCGGAACCGCGGCTAAGCTTTCGAGTGATGCTATTCACTCGACGAGGTTCTGAACTTAGGCGACACGGAGTCGCAGCTAAGCCCCCGAGTGTGAGGATCGCCCATCACTTGGAGTAGATTTAAGCTTCGGCGATGCGGAATTGCGGCTAAGCTTTCGAGTGAATGCGATGCTGTTCACTCGACGAGGTTCTAAACTTAGGCGACACGAAGTCGCAGCTAAGCCCCCGAGTGTGAGGATCGCCCCTCACTCGGAGTAGATTTAAACTTAGGCGATGCGGAACCGCGGCTAAGCTTTCGAGTGAATGCGATGCTATTCGCTCGATGAGGTTCTGAACTTAGGCGACACGGAGTCGCAGCTAAGCCCCCAAGTGAGAGGATCGCCCATCACTCGGAGTAGATTTAAACTTAGGCGATGCGGAATCGCGGCTAAGCCCCCCGAGTGGAAAATCGCTCGCACTCGGAGTATTCTTGAACTCAGAATTGTGCGATCGGAATCGACAAAAGACTGCAGGAGTCGTATCCTTGATAATCAAAACAGTTTACTCTTATTACATCAGACAGATCAACCTTCAGGTGTAGAACCGACGAAGCAGATCCGCGTTCCAGGCCCGTGGCTCGTTAGCGTTCTTCTTGAGATTGAACAGGTGGTAGGCTCCATTGTTCAGCACCTTGGTGACGACGAAAGGGCCTTCCCACGCGGGGGCTAGCTTGTGAGGCCGCTGCTGATCCACTCGGAGCACGAGGTCACCTTCGTGGAAGGTCCGACTCCTGACGTGCCATGCATGAAAGCGACGCAGATCTTGCTGGTATGCAGTCGACCGGATCAAAGCCATCTCCCGCTCTTCTTCAAGGAGATCCACAGCATCCTGGCGTGCTTGCTCAGCTTCAACCTCCGAGTAAAGGTCCACCCGAGGAGAATTGTGAAGAACATCACTCGGCAGGACAGCTTCAGCCCCATACACCATGAAGAAAGGAGTGCGATCAGTTGACCGATTTGGAGTTGTCCTCAAGCCCCACAGAACAGACGGTAATTCTGTAACCCAAGCTCCAGCTGCGTGATCGAGTTCGCGCATGAGTCGAGGCTTCAACCCTTGAAGGATAAGGCCATTTGCTCGCTCGGCCTGACCGTTTGACTGGGGGTGCGCAACGGATGCGTAATCCACCCGAGTGCCTTGAGAGGAGCAAAAGGCTCTGAACTCTTCTGAATCAAAATTAGAACCATTGTCCGTGATGATACTATGGGGAACTCCGTATCTGAATATTATTTCCCTCATGAATTTGATGGCTGTGCGAGAATTCAGCTTCCTGATAGGCTTGGCCTCAATCCATTTAGTGAACTTGTCGACTGCTACCAGAAGGTGCGTGAAACCACTCTGGCCCGTGCGGAGAGGTCCGATCATATCCAATCCCCATACAGCGAACGGCCAGACGAGTGGGATGGTCTTCAAGGCAGACGCAGGCTTGTGTGACAAGTTTGCATAGAATTGGCATCCTTCACAGTGCTGCACAATATCCTTAGCCATCTCATTGGCGCGCGGCCAGAAGAAACCAGCTCGGTAGGCCTTGGCAACAATCGTCCGAGAGGACGCATGATGGCCGCAAGTTCCCGAGTGAATTTCCTCCAGAATCAGTCGACCTTCTTCGGGAGAAATGCATCGCTGAGCCACGCCGGTTACGCTCTCTCTGTAGAGCTGCCCATTCATAACAGTGAAAGCTTTGGATCTGCGGACAATCTGTCGAGCTTCAACTTCGTCTTCTGGAAGTTCTCGCCTGAGGATGTACGCGATGTAGGGCACCGTCCAATCGAGAGTTATCATCAGAATCTCACTGACCAGATCTATGACTGCTGGGACATCAACTTCAGTCGGATTGGAGGCGCTTATAGGCTGCGGGGGCTCTTCGGTGAAGGGGTCCTCTTGTACCGAAGGAGAGTGCAAATGCTCCAGGAACACATTGCTGGGCACAGGCTTCCGAGTGGAACCGATTTTTGCCAGTTCGTCAGCTGCCTGATTCTTCACTCGGGGAACGTGATGGAGTTCCAAACCCTCAAACTTCTTCTCAAGCTTTCTTACTGCATTGCAATATCCGGTCATGGCGGGGTTTCTGACATCCCACTCCTTCATCACTTGATTGACCACCAAATCCGAGTCACCGTATACCATCAGGCGACGGACGCCGAGCGAGATGGCCATACGCAACCCGAAAAGGAGTGCTTCGTACTCAGCTTCATTATTGGAGGAATCAAAGTGAATCTGGAGGACATAGCTGAGTTTATCGCCCTTGGGAGACACCAATACCACACCAGCACCAGAACCGTTCAGCATCTTCGAGCCGTCAAAGAACATGGTCCAGTGTTCCGAGTGGATCCGGACTGGCTGCTGCTGTTCTATCCACTCAGCCATGAAGTCAGCAAGTGCTTGAGATTTAATGGCTTTCTTCGCTTCAAACTTGATATCAAAATAAAGAAGTTCAATGGCCCATTTGGCCACTCGACCAGTCGCGTCTCGATTGTTGAGGATTTCATTCAAAGGCGCATCACTGACGACTGAGACTGAGTGATCTTGAAAATAGTGCGCCACTTTCTTCGCTGATAGATATATACCATAGACAAGCTTCTGGTAATGTGGGTACCTTTGCTTAGAAGGAGTCAACACTTCAGAGATGTAATAAACTGGGCGCTGGACTTTGTAGGCCTTGCCCTCTTCTTCTCGCTCGACAGTAAGAACTGTACTGACGACCTGATTGGTGGCTGCAATGTACAGGAGCAGGGGTTCTTTGCTGTGTGGAGCGGCAAGCACCGGCTGGGTGGAGAGCAGGGCTTTGAGCTGGACAAACGCTGCTTCTGCCTCTGAATTCCACTCGAACGTATCGGATTTCTTCATCAGTCGGTACAAAGGGAGTGCCTTCTCTCTGAGACGAGAAATGAATCTGCTCAGTGCTGCCAGGCAACCAGTAAGCTTCTGGACATCGTGAATACGCTCGGGGCGTTTCATTCGGACGATGGCACCGATCTTCTCGGGGTTGATGTCGATTCCTCGTTCGGAAACGAGGTAACCGAGTAACTTTCCACCCGGAACTCCAAAAGTACACTTGGTTGGATTCTGCTTGAGGTCATATCTTCTTAAGTTGGCGAATGTTTCCGCCAAGTCAGTCAGCAGGTCGGAACCTTTGCGAAACTTGACTACGATATCATCCATGTAGGCCTCGACATTCCGACTGATCTGGTCGAGGAGACACTTCTAAATCATGCGCATGAAAGTAGCGCCAGCATTCTTCAGACCAAAAGGCATGGTGATGTAACAGAAACACCCGAAAGGGGTGATGAAGGCCGTTTTTATTTCATCTGGACCAAACAGACGGATCTGATGGTAGCCAGAGTATGCATCGAGAAAAGACAAACGCTCGCACCCCGCAGTCGAGTCCACAATCTGGTCGATGCGGGGGAGCGGGAAATGATCTTTCGGGCAGGCCCGATTGATATGCTTGAAGTCTATACACATTCGGAGCGACTTGTCCTTCTTGGGGACCATGATGACATTCGCAAGCCACTCGGAGTGGTAGACCTCGCGAATGAACTTGGCCTCCAAGAGTCGAGCCACCTCCTCGCCGATTGCCTTCCGCTTCTCTATTGCCGACCGGCGCAAGTGTTCTTTTACAGGCTTGGCCTTCAGATCAACTCTCAGACGGTGCTCAGCCAGTCCCCTGGGTACACCAGGCATGTCAGCGGGCTTCCATGCAAAGATGTCCCAGTTCTCACGGAGGAACTGGATGAGCTCGGCTTCCTATTTGCTATCGAGTGTGATTGAGATGTTGGTCGGAGCAGCAGTAGGATCTGTCGGGTGAATGTGCACTTGCTTCAAGTCTCCTGCCGACTGAAAAGCTGACTCGGTGGTGGGCTTCTTGGAACGCAACAGATCAGCGGGATCAGCAGTCTTCTTGTACTCTTCTAACTCGACTACAGCCATCTGCATGTCGGCGATCTTGGAGCCCTGTTGGAGGCACTCCTCAGCCCTCTGTCGATTGCCTGTGACTGTGATCACACCTTTGGGCCCGGGCATCTTCAGCTTGAGATACACGTAACACGGGCGGGCCATGAAACGTGCATACGCTGGACGGCCAAGGATGGCATGATATGCACTCTTGAAGTCTACAACCTCAAATGTCAGCTTCTCTTTGCGAAAGTTCTTGTCAGTGCCGAACACCACATCCAGCGCAATCTGTCCGAGTGACTTGGCCTTCTTCCCAGGGATGACCCCGTGGAATTGCATATTGCTTTCGCTGAGCCTGGACATCGGAATGCCCATCCCTTTGAGGGTATCAGCGTACAGAATATTCAGGACACTTCCTCCATCCATGAGAACTTTGCGGAGCCGAGTGCCTCCTACCACCGGATCCACCACCAGCGCCTGTCGACCTGGGGTAGGGACATGAGCGGGATGGTCCGACTGATCGAAGGTGATAGCTGTCTGGGACCACTTGAGGTACTCGGGGGTAGCTGGAGCAGCCATGTTGACCTCCCTGTTGATGACCTTCAATCGACTCTTGCTTTCTACATCGGCAAAAATCACCAATGTGGCATTGATCTCAGGAAAGTCTTCTTTATCTTCATCCTCTTCTTTCTCAGGATCTTTGTCACTCGACTGCTCTCCCTTGAACCCTTGGATCAGCAATCGGCACTGTCGAGTGGTATGCTTTGACAGGATCAAGTTGCCTTCTTCATCCTTCCGTGAGTGAATGGGACATGGCATATCCAGGACATCTGTCGACTGGTTCTTGGACTTCTTCTGAACAAACTGCCCCTTTGGCTTCACTTTCCCTTTCGCCGCCAGAGCGGCTACTTCTGCCTGGACAGAGCCGTCAGCTTTACGCTTTTGCTTCCGACTGGAATTTCCACCGCCGGGATTACTGTCGACTGCTTTACCCTTGCCACTGCGGAGGCGATCCTCCTCCTCGCCGTTGGCGTATCGGGTGGCAATCTCCATCATCTTGCTCAGGGACATATCTCCTGTCCGACCAAACTTCAAATAGAGCTCTCTGTATCTGACTCCGGCCTTGAAGGCGCAAACAGCCTGGTGCTCGGAAACACCTTCCACCGTGTGATGAAGAGTGGTCCACCGCTGAATGTAATCCCTCAAGGTCTCATTCGGCTTCTGGACACAGTGCTGCAACTCGAGCAAACCGGCAGGGCGCTTGCAGGTGCCTTCGAAGGTCTTGACAAACACTCGGGCAAGATCCTCCCAGCAATAGATGCTAGAAGGAGCCAACTGATTAAGCCACGCCCGGGCCGGACCATCCAACATCAGGGGCAGATGCTTCATAGCCACGTTGTCGTTGCCTCCGCCGATCTGAACAGCCACTCGGTAATTGTCTAGCCATGTTTCCGGCTTCGACTCGCCAGTGAATTTGTTAATCCCAGCCGCCAACCTGAAGTTGGGGGGGATCTCAGTAGATCGGATGGCTCTGCTGAAACACTCTGGACCAGAAACAGCTGTACCACTGCCACTCGGAAAATCTCTGTCATAGCCACCTCTGTTGTATCTGCCTCTATCGACCCGGTTCTGAACGAGAACGGATCTCGCGTCAAACCCAGGGTCCCGCTCATCACCGTACGGGCGCCTGTCATCATAGTGCCGGGGCACGTATGGACCACTCCGCGGAGGAGTAGGCACTCGACGGTGGTCATCACGGTGATGCCGAGGAGCAAACTGATCTCGCCTCTGATCTCTATACTGTTCGTTGCGGTAATCTCTGCCTCTGCGACGCTGAGGTGACCCTGGACTGTGGGCCGATTGGACTGTGTCTGCTCTAACTGATTTGCTGTGAATCCTGTTGCGCGACTGAGAGACAGCGGAGTTCTGCTGTCGAGCCGCCCCAAGCAGGGTTCGGATCTGCTCGAGTCTTCTGCCGGCCTCTGAATCGGACGACTGTATAGAATCTGCAATCCTAGCAGCCGCTGCAACATTCTGGATCGGAGTACGGTATACCTGACGATTGTCATCGACTGGAGGGAACAACTGACGCTCGCGGCGCTGTCGAGTGCGCTCGTCAAGTGACCTCTACATCTCCTCGAGGCGCGTGCGCTCTGCCAAGGTGGCGAGACGCGCAGCCTCCAGATCTGGGCTTCTGCAGTCGTGTCGACGATGGGGGTTTGGAGGACATCCTCATCCCTGCGCTGCTGATCATTCGACGGGCCGCCACGCTCGCGGCCGCCACGGCCATAGCCGGGTGGGCTCTGATGAGAACCCGCCATGAAAACTTCTGCTGCAGGATCACAGCTCTCGCACTCGGAAGGGAGCTCGGATGAATCTGATGCCGAGTCGAACGCGCCATGAAGTGGCTCGGCGGGCTCGATAGCCGCGATCTGCGGAGTCGACGCCTGGCGTGCCACCGCGTGCCTCACCCATCGCTGGAGCCGCGAACGACCGGATCGCTTGCGGCGACGAACAGCGGGGAGAGTGGACGACGCTGGAGCCGACATGTACGGGGTCGATGGCTGACGAAGGAGAACGCCGCATGAACTCGCGCTAAAGTGCATCGCCCCGCGGACGGGGAGAGCCTCAACGTCGAGAGGGGCTTCCTGGAGCCATGCGGAGTCGTCGGCGATGAAGGTGAACGCACCGAGATGGATCTCGCAGCCCAGGATCAAACCGCCGTCGGGAGACATGGTGAAGATGAAAAACTGCAACCTCGCCGGAAGTCGCTTAGACGCTGGCCCCACGGTGGGTGCCAACTGTCGTGGGAACGTGCCTGACAGTAGATGGTAGGGGTACGAAAGGAGAGGGCAGAGTCCTAGCTACGGCGAGGGTGTACACACAGATGTATGAGTTCAGGCCTCACTCGGATGTGATAACAGCCCTACGTCTCAGGTGCTCCGGGGAGCTTACTCTGTCGAGTGATACGTGCGTTGTGTTTACAAAGGATTGCGAACCCCTGTGCCAGTGGGGAGGGGTGGCTTATATAGAGTGCGCTGCCCCTCATAAACATCTGGCATTTAGGGGTTTGATTGTAGGTAATAAAAAGGGGGGGACGTTACTGGTAACGTATACAATAAATGCCAGTTAAGGCGGCGAGCGTAACGCCTGCCCGTTGGCCTCCCTGGGGAGACTCTTGGCCTTCTGCGGTCGAGTGATTGGCAGCCCCTCCGAGTGAGAGCTGACCGTCGAGTGGAGGGGGGGGTCTTTCCGAGTGACTCATACGCCATGGCTAGTTCAGTCGGAATCTCTCTCGTAGTCTTGTAGTCCTCCAATGTGGTGTCCTTAGGTGGGGTATGTAGGACGGGCCTAGCACCCTACCCTAAGTACATATCCTCGTCAGTCGGTCTCGTCAACTCGTCGACTTTGCGACGGCGCACCCAACGTAACCCTAATTTCTCGAACTTGATCTTAATTTTGTATATGCCAGCTCCAAAATTTAGCCACGATCCTGATCACAAAACGAGGAATATGACGGTTCTGCCAAAGGTTGTCCAATGCCGGGTTATCCTGCACGATTATTCTGTGCCGGCTCTTCTTCATCCGATCAATCGCGAGCTTCTCGATCCCTAAGAGAGCTCCCTCCAAAGACACAATATCACCGGGCGCTGGCCCCATGTTGGGCGCCAACTGTCGAGGTTTTGTCACGGCAGATGTCCTCGTGGAAAGGACTTAGTGGTGAGGTCATCGCAACAAGGTGGTAGCTTGAACGGGGTTGGTCGGAACCGAGAGACGCGAGTTTTACCCAGGTTCGGCCCCTCATGGTGGAGGTAAAAGCCTACATCCTGCTTGATTGCTATTAATGATGACGATCTCGATTACAAGGATGCTGTTTCGCTACCTCTAGACTCGAGAGATATTGATCTATCTATCCTGACTTGTCTCTAATTTTCTTCTCCCTCTTGGGGTGCCTTGCCCCTCCTTATATAAGTTGAAGGGGTGGCTTACATGTAGAGTCCTAGTTGGATTAGGACTAGCCTATTTTCTATTACAAGTCGAATCCTAGTCCGGGTTTTGCTTCTCTTGTCTAGGAACTTTCCTCTTCTTGGACCTTCTTCGCGAGCTGGCCCATTGGGATCCCCTTAAGCCGGCCTCCCGCTGGGTCGCCCTAGGCCCTTGGTCCCTCCTTAAGCCGGCCTCCTGCCGGGTTTCGCCCTGGGCCCTGGGTTTCTCCTTAAGTCGGCCCGTTAGTTTCTTCTGTGAGTCGGCCTTCAGTCGGGTGTTCCTGGCGTCACCTTGCCCTTGTCCTGACCCGGTCTGGTCTCTGGCCCATGGAGTCTTTCTCCTGGCCGGGTCAAGATACCGACCGGGTCACCATGTCAGGGAAATATCCCCAACAGTGCGCTGCCCGTATATTGGCAACGAGCGTATTTTCGTGAATTTTTTTGAAACGCTCATCCGAATGATACAAATGATATACCGTTGGAAAGATATCGATGAGGCACAACTTTTTCATGTAGAACACTCATCCTAATTTCTTGCAGGTCAAGAGCATTTTTGAAAATACGTCGATCACGAGTTGCATTTTGTATTTTCTGTCGGACGCCATGCGAACTACATATGACGACCAAGCGCACTGCAGGATGTTGATGCGGTTTACTAATTCCGAAACACACGGTACTACACGGGATGAGTGTAGTGCACATCGGGCGAAAGTGAATCACAACACGAATTGAAGCAAGCTGCATGACTTTTCCCCCCAATTTTTTCATTATTAACAACTACGGACCGCAGGGATGGCTTGGGTGAACTGCATTTTGTAATCTTTTTTTCTTAGCGAAGTGAACCACTAAATTCTTAAAATGAATTACATTTTTTTTCATCGTTTTTGTCTTCTATTTAACAATTTTTATATAACGCTTCTGGAACGCCGACATGAAGCAAGCGAACTGCATAAATTTCTCTGTTCTCTCAAGTGAACTACCACATCTATATACATTGCAATTCCATTTTTTCACAGACAAGAGTGAATAGCTGAATGCAAAAATAACAAAAAAACTGCAACCAAACTGCACCAGAACTGCATTTTTCACAAATAGATGACTGCATTTTTTTTGCATAAACACCCCTGAAAAACAAAAAAAATAAAAGGGAATCTCCTATCACTGGCATACTGCATGGGCCCGTGGGTAGAACTGCATGCCGCTGTGGGCTGAACCGCATGCCGATATGGGCCGAAGTGCACCTATCGGTAAACACATGTGCGGGCAAACTGCAACGAAGAAGGGGGCGAACAGCAGTGCACTGCACATCCGACCACGAGCATCCCGCCACCGGACTGCGAGCACGCTCGCCGGTGGACTGGACACCCAGCTGCACCGCAGTGACGACCCAGGCGAACTGTAGTGCTGCGCCCAAGTGAAATCGGAAAAAGGAAAAGAAAATCCTAAACTTCAACAGTGTAGTAGCCGCTTGATGTCTACTACACAACCTTTCTTCTTGTAGACTCTGTTGGGCCTCGAAGCGCAGAGTTTTGTAGGACAGCAGCAAATTTTCTCTCAAATGGATGACTTAAGGTTTATCAATCCGTGGAAGGTGTGGGATGAAGATGGTCTCTCTCAAACAACCCTGCAATCAAATACAAGCAATCTCTTGTGTCCCCAATACACCCAATACAATGGTAAATTGTATAGGTGCACTAGTTCGGCGAATAGATGGTGATACAAGGCCTAGGGTTCATACTTTTACTAGTGCAATCTCTCAACAGTGCTAACATAATTGAATCATATAACAATTCCTCACGTGCGATAAAGATTCACTCCAAAGTCTTAGCGATAACGGAGAACATAAGACGAAATTGTTGTAGGGTACGAAACCACCTCAAAGTTATCATTTCCGATCAATCTATTGAGCCATCCCTATAGGTGTCACAAACAGCCATAGAGTTCGTACTACAATAACACCATATGACACACATCAATCAACTCTAATATCACCTAGATACTCGAATGTCACCACAAGTATCCGTGAGTTGACTATTCGATATGCATCAAACAATTTCAGATTCATCATATTCAATCCAACACAAAGAACTTCAAAGAGTGCCCCAAAGTTTCTACCGGAGAAAGTAGGACGAAAACGTGTATCAACACATATGCATAGATTACCCTAATGTCACCACGGGAACCCGCAAGTTGATTACCAAAACATATGTCAAGTGACTCAATTGAATATCCCATTGTCACCACGGATATCCATATGCAAGACATACATCAAGTGTTCTCAAATCCTAAAATATTCAATCCAATAACAGCGAAACTTCAAAGGGAAAACTCAAGTCATCACAACAAGATAGAGAGGGAGAAACACCATATGATCCAACTATATTAACAAAGCTCGCGGTACATCAAGATCGTGCCAAATCAAGAACATGAGAGAGAGAGATCAAACACATAGCTACTGGTACATACCCTCAGCCCCGAGGGTGAACTACTCCCTCCTCGTCATGGAGACCGCCGGGATGATGAAGATGACCTCCGGTGATGATTTCCCCCTCCGGCAGGGTGCCGGAACAGGGCTCCGGATGAGTTTTCGTGGATACAGAGGCTTGCGGCGGCGGAACTTCTCATCTAGGTTTCTTTTTGGAGGTTTGGGCATTTATAGGAATTTACTGCGTTGGTTTTACGCCAGGAAGCTTCGCGAGGGGCCCACAAGCTCGTAGGACGCGCCCTCCAAGCTCGTGCCCCCCCTGGACTTTGTCTGATCCAACTCTTGGGCTCCGAGGGTTTCTTCTAGTCCATAAAAAATCACCGTAAATTTTCGTGGCATTTGGTCTTCTTTTTTCTGTGGACCAAAAATAGCCAAAAAACGAGAATTGGCACTGGGCACTGGGTCAATAGGTTAGTCCATCAAAATCATATAAAAGTGCACCAAAACCATGTGGAATTCATATAAATATGGCATGAATACTTCATAAATTATAAATATGTTGGAGACGTATCACCGCACCGCAGCTTTCGCAGTCCACCATCCAGGAGCTACAGTAGTGCACTGCTGGGGTGCTGATCCTCGATGTCCTGCCCGGAGCTGAGGCAAATGGCCCTCAATCCCATGTACACCTGCCAGGGGTGCGCGAGAACTGCATCGACGTCGTCGCCGTGAGGGCAGATCCCCGTTGTGTGGCAGAGCAGCGGAAGCTGCAGCTCGAGCTTCTTCTGTTTGTACACCTCCATCTGCTTCTGGTATTCCTCCTTCGGCTTCCTCGCAACCTCCTCGTAAGGAGCCTTTTGCGCCTCCGTCGTGCCCTTCCACTCTTCCCCTGTGATCTTGCTAATCTACAAGAGCACCAAAAATTCTTTTATCCGATCAACGGACAAACTGAAACCAAACACAGAGAGAGAGACAGCTCAACAGCCAGTTATTACTTCAGGCACACTCTTCTTCTCGGCGACTAGCGCGGCATGCCTCTCCTGCGAGTAGAGGAAGTAGGCCGACATGGGCTGCTTCGGCTTGGAGGGATCCTTCTCCTTCTTCCTCTTGTTCTTTGCCTTCTTGTTGTTGCCGTCCTCAGCCTCCTGCCTGAACTTGAGGTACTGCTCAAGCAGCTCTTTCGCCGTCCAGCACATCTGTTCTTCATCGAGCAGCTTCATCGCCTCGGCCTCCCGCTTCTCCTGGCCAACCACCTGTAGGTAGGCCTCCTTCTCCTGTCGGTACCTCTCCTCGTAGGGCTGCTTCTCCTCGTAACTCAGGGTCTTCCATTTGGCACCGAGAGCGTTCGAGACCTGCTTGAAGTCTACATCGAAGCTCTTCTTGATCTGACAAGACCGTGCGCATTTCATCAAACACCTGACAGGCAACAAGTTAGAGAGAACATTTGATGGTTGGTTTCAAGCTTCGCAGCTCGGCCCACTGGTCTTTGCACCACAGATTGTACGCCGGTGCTGGCTTCTTCCTCTCATTGCCAGCCTTGCCTTTTCCCTTCTTTTTCTTGCCTTTGTCATCTCCTTCCTGGTCCTTGCCGAGAAGAGACTGGACAAGAGGAAAGTTCTGCAGTTCAATTCAGATCAGACAAATACAATCCAAACTAATCACAGAGAATGCAATCTACCAGGTAGAAGGACACATATACAGATACTAGGAACAAAAATGAAGTGAAGCAGATCATTGCACGTTCATACCATGGTGGGCTCGAACACCTTGACGCGCTGCATCTTCTTGAGTTCAGCCTGGAGGCGCTCCTGCTGCTTGCCCTTCGTCTCGATCTCCTCCTCCTTCTTCCAGATGGCGCGTGGAAGAACCAAATCCGCAGGATCCAACGCGCGGGGCTCCGTGGTTGACCGGGGCCGGCGATGGGGACAGAGGGGAGGCTCCTACCTCTGCCGGAAAGAACCAGCGGTTCTGCATGGTAGGGGAGGAAGCTGCAGCTGCTGGACACGAGGGAGAGGGGCTCTATCACCTCTATCGACGAGATCCAGTGGAGGTGGAGGTGGACGCCGAGCCGGGGTGGGGTGGATCCGGTGGAGGGGAGGGTCGCTGCTGTGTGCGGCCGCCCGCCATGGTGGGTCGGGGCGGGACGAGGTGGCGCACCGGATCCGGCGGCGCAGCGGCCAGATCCCAGGGGCTGGTTGGTGTGGGGTGGGCGGGGTAGCGCTGTGCGGGTCTGGATGGTGGATGGAAGGATCAGGAGGTGGGAAGGCGGGTGCTCGAGTCGGCGCGTAGCCCCGGGGGGGTTGCTCCGGCGTGGCTCTGGGTCAAGGGCACTCTGGTCATGGGGAGGAAGAAGGCTGGGGGAACGGGGTGTTAGCAGAATAAGGTCCAGTGTTAGTAGAATAAGGTATTAAGGGGTGTTTGAATAGACCCACCCTATATATATATATAACTATGCCACCCCATGTTATCTCCATTGAATCGATGCCTCATGATCTGTGCGAACACTATGCTATCGTTTGTCCTCTATCGACATTCAATTAATTAAGCATGCTAATGACCAAACTAATACGCTTCCATCAGAGCCTGTGTTAGAATATAGGCGTATCAAAATGTCAGATCATGAATACTTAACCTAAAAGATCCCTTAATAGTATAAAAAATACTATGACTTCCTAACTTTTATAATAGTACAAAAAAGTTGGTTGGTGGTTAAGACTTAGATACCTAAAAAAGTTCCCATGAACTCAAAAAATATTCCCCCAAAATGGATCCATGCGTATGCACAGTACCAATGTTTAATTTTGTTACTTCTTAGTGCTAATGAACTCGTCCATGTGCAATTAATCAAATTATATATATATATATATATATATATATATATATATATATATATATATATATATATATATATATATATATATATATATATATATAGCCGGTCTATTCTCCTAATATTAGGAGAATAGTTATTCTGCTAACACTTCCGAACTGCACGCTCAACGCAAGTGCAAGTCATTGTTGAAGTAAGAGCACTACAGTACTGATGCGAGTGAACTTCCCGTCGCAAAAAACTGCACGCAGTTTTTTCGGTACTATTTTCGCTTCAGTTTTTAAACCGTTTATCGGAACGAGGCGTGTAATATACCGTTGGAAAGCTATGGATTAGGCGCAACTTCACCATGTTAAATTTTTTTGGAGATTCGTCACGGTTTAAGAGCAGTTTTGAAAACGATGCGGTGCTCGACGAGTGGCAGCAAGCGTATTTTCGCATTTTTTTTCTAAACCATACTTCGGAATGAAGCAAATGACACGCCGTTGGAAAGATATCGTCGAGGTGCAACTTTTTCATATATATTACGTTCTCTAATTCGTTACGGTTTAATAGCAGTTTCAAATTTACTAAATTGCGAAATTCTGTTTTTCAAAAAATTTGTAATTTTTCGGTACTATTTTCGCCCCAGTTTTTTAACCGTTTGTCGAAATGAGGCGTGTGATGCGCCGTTGGAAAGCTACGGACGAGGCGCAACTTTCATATGTAGAATTTTTTTTCAGATTCCTCACGGTTTTAAATTAATTTTAAAAATGGTGCGGCGGACGACGAGTGGCAGCGGCCGTTTTTTCGTGAATTTTTTACAAACCGCTGGTCGGAATGATTCAAATGATATTCCATTGGAAAGATATCAACGAGACACAACTTTTTCATGTAGAACACTCTCTCTAATTTCTTACGGTTTAATAGCAGTTTTGATTTTACTGAAATGCGGACACTCTATTTTTCGCGACACTAAAGTCATCGAGTGAGCTGCATCATACAGAAGAACGCACTGCTTCAGACTGAAAACCGCACTGCATCAGACGGGCAAGCGAACTTCGTGGTTTCTTTTGTCAGACGTAAATTTTCTAAGACAAGCAAGTGGACCGCGCTTCACGTCAGGGCATATGTGAACCGAGCACTATTGAGAAGTGAACCGCATTATTTTTTTTGTCGTTTTCGTAAAAAAAAATCTACACTTCACAATGGGAGCAAGTGAACCGCGACACTACCGAAAGTGAACCGCGTTACTTTTTTTTTGTAATTTTCCTATCATTTTCCTGCACTCCACGTTTGGCTAGAAGTGAACCACAACAGTACCGAAAGTAAACCGTAACACTCTCGAAAGTGAACCACATTTATTTTTTGCTAGTGTACTTCAAATCTTTTTTTTTCAATCCTCCCACAAACGAAACATAGTTCATTAGAAAAAGAAGTGAACTACATCAAACTTTTTGTGTGTTCGTCTTCTACTGCAAAATATAGTTAACTGAACCGCGAGAAAAATAATTAGTGAACCACATTTGCACTTATGTTTTTCATCCCAAAAAAAGTGGACTCCACACAACAATTTTCTTTTTAACCGCAACCATCAACTGGCCGAACTGCACCAGGGCAACGCCATGTTTTCCTCCCGCGAACTGCATGGGCCAGCTGGAGAACCTCCTGCCCACACCAAGTAAACTGCAGCAACAATCCAACTGGAGAACCTCCTGCCGCGCGCATCCATACTGCAGCGTTGCACGGCTGAAACCGAAGTGCGTGCCAATCGTTCTCTCAAGTGCTTGCGTATTGCACCGACGCCCAAACTGACCTGCAATGATAGCAAGCTGCACTGCTCGCCGTCAGTGCATAACAACAATGAAAAATTGGACCTGGGCATTGTTTTTTGTACCTGCTGGTACGCGATGGGAAGAGGACCGCACGGAGGGAGGCTCGGTGTCCGAACTGCACCACCGGTGAGCTCACCCGAAGCAGCGCACACACCTTTTTGCCTGGGATACTTGCAGCCACGAATCCGGTACTGACCGACTCGTTTTTACCGAACTGCACACGAGCCCGCCGGGATGGACGTCTAAGTGGACCTCGCTTCTCGCCGGAGGGAGTTTGCACTCCGCGCGCAGGTAGTGGAGGTCGGAGCTTGACTTGGCAGGGAGAGGAGGCCGTCCTCGCCGTTTCGTGTTCCACGGTCATCCTCGTGAACTGCACGCACCCACGCGCCGCACTGCACACCCGTGTACCGCGACCCCACATGCCGCGAACTGCACAACCACGCGCGCCGAACTGCACGGGAAGTAGCACCATGTGAGCGATGGCCGCCGGCAGAGAGGCGGATCGAGGGTTGTTGGCCACAGAAACTGAATTGAACCGCCTCCGTGGTCGTTGAGGAGACCAGATCAGGGGAGGGGGGACCAGATCGGGGAG
This sequence comes from Elymus sibiricus, assembly GCA_039707655.1. Taxonomy (NCBI): domain Eukaryota; kingdom Viridiplantae; phylum Streptophyta; class Magnoliopsida; order Poales; family Poaceae; genus Elymus; species Elymus sibiricus. The sequence continues at coordinate 354,420,343 of CM077664.1, forward strand.
TAGTGGGGTGTAGACCTGTGGCGGCCGGTCGGTGGAGACCAGTGGCGGCGTCTCCCGCGGCGGCCGGATCCATCCTGTGCTGGTGGCCGCTCGCTGGAGGGGGCGCAGCTGGCCATGCAGTCCACCCCCGAATCTAGTGCAGCGGTGGCGGTGCGCGGCCGTGGCGAAGGGCGCATGGAGAAGCCGGCTAGGGGGAAGGAAGGAGACAACGGCCTCTGCCCGGATCCGAGGCGGACATCCCTGGGAAACCCCGTCAATGGCGAGCGCGGTGCTACTCAGATCTAGCGGCGAGGGAATGTAGTGGTGCGAAGGTAGGTGCGGGTGCTGGGATCGAAGGCGGCCCTGGTGAGGTGGTCGCCGGGGGTGGGGGACGCGCCGCCGCAGGTGGCGGCATAGGAGGTGTGGGCGCACCGTGCCAGGTGGTAGCCGGGGGTGGGGCATCACCACGGCGGCGCGGGTCCAGGCGTGACCACAGCGCTGGAGGCGGATCCCGCCGGATCCGGTGCCAAGGCAGGTGTGGTGGTGGCCGCGGGGGTGGGGGAGGGATGGCGGAAGGAAGTTGGTTTTGAGGGGTGTGTGGGCATCGTGGGGGGGATGAGCAGGGGAGGAAGAAGGTGGGAGGGAAGAGGGAGTGGGCGGGGAGGGGAGGGGCGGCGGCGTGGAGGTGGGGGTGTTATGAGAATAAGCGTTTTTGTTAGGAGAATAAGACTCTTAAAGGTGTTATGAGAATAGACCCACCCTATATATATAGGAAAAATACATCCTACTACCGGGTGTAGTTACACCCATATCTCATATACTACCATGTGGTAGTATATATACTACTTTATCATTTTTAGTATGTTCATATACTATACTTAAGATACTACAAAACGAGTTATGTTCATATGTGTGTGTGTGTGTGTGTGTGTCATATGTTACTTACTCAAACTTAAAAAATGTTCGCCGCACATTAAAAAATGTTTATACCATGTCAAAAGTGTTCGCACAACTTTTAGAAAAGGTTGATAGCATTCAAAAAAATTGTTTGTCACATTTAAAAACTGTTCATGCATTTGAAAAAAAGTTCATGACATTTCTAAAAAGTGTTTACACAATGTAAAAAAGTGTTCGCGTAATTTAGAAAACATTATGTACCACTCAAAAAAATGTTCGTCACATTTAAAAAAACTCTTCACATATTTCAAAAAATATGTTCCTGATTATTAAAAAAATGTTTATGCAATGTAAAAAAGAGTTTGTGTAATTTTAAAAACGCTTCGTACCATTCAAAAAATTTGTAAGTATTTGATTTGGATATCAAAATTTTGAAATTTTGCTTTTTCATATTATTGGTGGCGGGTAAAATGAAGGTACAAAATGTTTCGACCATGAAAAAGATTTGGGCTGTGAAAGATTTGTGAACTTTGGAATGTGCAAAAGATTTAAAAGCGAAATATTCTGGACAAGAAGATATTTCCGAATGTTGGAGAGGATAATTCTCATGGCCACGAATTATGAACAATGGAAATTTTGAATCCTTGAATGGTGTAGGTATTCTGAGGTGAAAATATACGCATTTTATTTCCTTTCTCTGAGAACAATTACTATTGTTCCAACACAATACTTAAGGCGTAAAGGTGAAATTGCCAAATTAAGTAAACCCTTTGTCTTCTCTTTAAGGCTCTCAATACTATATCATCAAATGATCATCCACCATCCATCACATGTGAATGAAATGTATTTTTTTTCATTAATGCATTGACTTTTTTGCAACATGGTGTTACACAAAACTCAAAAGTTAATTTGGGTGGCTAGGATGGCATGTATGGATATCTTTGTAGGATCAACATCTTTGTAACACAAAAGAAAAACATATCATTCAACTTGTGCACTGCGAGAAAGTTAAGTTTCTAGAAGAATTATTTTGATTGTCACATAAATAATGGTATAAATTCCATAGGTAATACATTTGAATGATTACATATTAAAAACATCTAAAGCAATCTTACCAGGGACACATTTTTTGTGAATTCAAATCGATGTTCGTACAATACAAAGAGGCACGACCTTCGTTAGTGATAGGCGAAACTTTTCTTCCATATCAATTCCATCCCTTTCAAGCTCAACAGGGAGACTCCATTTAAACTGATTTAACAACGAAGCGAGGACCAAATGCACCATCCTAATAGCCAATGGCATTCCAGGGCAGATCCGACGTCCGGCACCAAATGGAAGGAGCTCAAAATCAGCACCCCTAAAGTCAACTGCTGAACCCAAGAACCTCTCTGGCATAAACTTGTTAGGTTCAGTCCATACATCTTTATCTCGGCCTATCGCCCATATGTTTATGAACACGCTTGAATCTTTAGGTATTGCGTAACCTGCTATTTTCAGTGTTCTCTCGGGTTTGCGTGGCAACAAGAGCGGGCCAGGAGGATGAAGTCGAAAAGTCTCTTTTATGACAGCATGTAGATAGGGCAGCCGAACAATATCATCTTCGTCCATGTTTCTTTTCGAGCCAATAACTTCTGCAAGCTCGTTGCAAGCGCTAGACATTGATGATGGGTTTTGGAGAAGCTCCGTCATTGCCCATTCCACTGTGCTAGAGCTTGTGTCACTACCAGCAGAGAACAAATCCTAACATCCAAGTATAATTTCACGTCAATAGTCTAGTAAATATAGCTATTTAGATACACTAAACAAGCACCACAGAGAGTACAAATGATTATTTTCTATAGAAGAACTTAAATTCTCTTTGAACTACACATAGAGGTACTGTTTGGACGAACTATATAAGAAACAACTCATTGATGTGCGACATAAGATTTTATATTCATTTCATTGCAGTATAGTAGAAGCTATTGTTCCTAACCCAATTTTCCATTCTTCACACGCTGGATGAAGTGCAGTCATGCGAGGGCTATGGTGGAATTGTTGGAAATACGGTAAAATACAATAAGCCTGGTTTGAAACAAAGGAAAAACATAGGAATTCTTGTTTTAGATGATTCAGTTCTTATAGAGGAAAATTCCAGTGGTGCTCTTTGTAACACATGAGTAACCTGCCATGCATGATTCTTACAAAATATTATGTGTGACTGTTCTGTTGGAATTTTAGAGACATAAACATGAGTATCCAAATGGTACTTTTGATGTTATCACTGTTAGTGGTTCCTATAGCATCAATAGAGTGGTAGTAGTACTACAAAATTTCATCAAAATTTTGTCCAGACGTAGGGAAATAAGGAAGAAAAATCTGGTACTCCCCTTTGATCCATATTACTTGTCGCTCAAACAGATGTATCTAGCACTGAAATACATCTAAATACATCCATTTGAGCGACAAGTAATATTTGTCAGAGGGAGTACTACTAGTATCAATAGAATCAAATTGGCAGCCCTATAATCTATATATATCAAACTCTTATGTTTATTTCTTGATCCAAAAAAAAATTGAATATGAAATTTGTGCCATATTAGATATCTCGATGCCAAAATTTAAAAATAGAAATCTCAATCGCCAAGGCTGGCCATGTGCTTTGATCCCCGGCAGGCTCAGTCGGCAAGGCTGACCATTCATGTGCGTGCGGAATTTTTAAGTATGTCTTTTGTGTCCTCGCAGACAGAAATTATGCTTACCGTGAAAAGTGATCGTAGTGCCCTGCAGGTCGGCCGGCGCGAGCAGCGGGAAGAAGTCCGACACGTTGGGGCTCCCCACGGCCTCCATGATGGCCGTCACCACCTGCTGGAACTCCTCGGAGCGGCTGTGGTCGTCGAGGCTCGTCAGGTCGGCGGAGAAGATGGTGCGGGAAAGGAGGTTCAGGCTCGTCGTGAAGGCCACACGGCCGACGTTCACGGGCGCGCCCTCGCGCGCCAGCCGCGCGACGTGGTCCACGAGCTCCCGCACCTTGTCGCTCCGGAGGTGGCGCAGCGCGTCGAGCCGGTGCGGGGCGAACAGCTCCGTGGCCATCATCTTGCGCAGCGCGCGCCACCGCGGCGCGGGGGGCAGCCAGGGCACGGAGCCCGCCGCGTGCTCGCCGGTGGCGTCGGGCACGGACCGGGCGGCGAACGCGGAGTCGTGCCGCTGCAGGAACTCCCGGGCCATGGCGGGTGAGGAGACCACCACTGTGGTGACCGCGCCGAGGCGCAGGGACATGATCGGGCCATGGGTATTGGCCAGGCGGGCAAGGGAGCGCACCGGCTTGTCGCCGAGGAGGTGGAGGATGCCGATGAGCGGCAGCTGGCGGGGGCCCGGCGGGAGGCCGGAGCGCGCGCGCGAGAGGAGGTTGAGGAGGTAGACGGAGAAGAAAGGGACGACGAGCCATGCTAGCCACGGCACAAGCACAGCCACGGGCGCCATTGCTTGCTTCCTTTAATTTGTGCAGTTGTAGCGGCACAGCACACGACAGGAGTCTCGAATGAAACAGATGATCACTCACACAACGCTATTTATGATAGAGATCTTTGGACATCACGCATGATGACATATTGCACCTGCACATGATATTACGGGTTTCCTAGAATTGTGCTGAAAGACGAATGCATATGTTACTAGTCCATGTTATTATCTCTATAGTGCATAGTGTCATACTCCCTTCGTCTATAAATAAGTGTACGTTTGGCATTCAAAATTTGTCCACAAAAGAGTGTATTTTTATCTTCCCAATGCACTTTAAAGTAGAAAAAAAATGTTTCTCTCTCATCACACGGTAATCAAGACCAATAACATTGAACACATGGTCTACTCACTTTCTACATGCACTTAGCCCATTGGGGATGGGGTAATTAAATAGAAGAGAGATGGTGGTTTGCACCTTCCCAATGCATTTTCTACCCCACTCCATAATCTGTCCTAAAAACGGAGGGAGTAGGTGTGATAACATAGAGAGATTCATTTATTACTTTGTAAAGTCATTTTACATTGAAAACTGCTATGTGATGGTAACATATTATGTTACTTCATTTGCATCTACCCTCATTAATTGCTTGTCACATCATATTTTTTGCCGCATGCATATTACTCCCAGTATGATCAGCCTAAAGTTCGCAGTTGGTGCATTCGACGCTGTGTCGTGACCAAATTAAATTGCATTATACCAGCTAGGAGCCTGGGAGTACAAGTGCAACTGCATGCATGCCGCCGCTTAGTTTGACCATTCGGGCGTCCACACATAGGTACCTAACGCTGCTCGGGTGCAGGTGCAGCTGGTGCAAAGCCGCCGCCCGTGCGCTTGAATATGTGACGCTAGTCACGCAAAGTCTTTTCAGCCTTTTTCCTTGGTCTCTTTTCTGTTGATATGCACGTGAAAATTACACCCGCCTCTTCGGTTCCTGGAGTAGAGCCGATTGGAATGCTTCGGAATTTCAGCTGGATTATGCTTTTTTAAGGAGAAAAGTATGTTTTTCGTCCCTCAAGTTTCCAAAAAGTAGAGACTTGGTCCCTTAAATTTTTTTGGTATATACATTTGGTCCTTCAAGTCTCAAAACAAGCTAAGTTTAGTCCAAAACCAGATTTTGACCGGGTTTGACCGCCCAGACTTTGACCGGGTTTGACCGGATGAACAGTAAATTCAAAAAAATTAAAAATAGTTCAAAAAAATCTGAATTTTTTTGTCATGCAATATGCTTACATGCGCCAGGTGCGTGCCAAATTTCCTGGTCTTTCGACACTCGAGGCGCCCGTGGCAAAAAAAAAATCTACTCCCTATGAATAGTAAATTCGAAAAAATAGCAAAAAAAATCAAAAAATCTAAAATTTTTTGGGGTTCAATATACTGGGATGCGCAAGGCCCGTGCAAATTTTTGGCATCTTTCAACATTCGAGGAGCTCGTGGCAAAAAAACAATTTTTGGCTATTTTTTTGTGAGCGAAAATTTGTTTTTTTTGCCACGAGCACCTCGAATGTCCAAAGATGCCAAAAATTTGCACACGCCTTGCGCTCCCCAGTATATTGAACCCCAAAAAAATTCAGATTTTTTTTGCTATTTTTTTCGAATTTACTGTTCATCGGGAGTATATTTTTTGTTTTTTTTCCACGGGCGCCTCGAGTGTCAAAAGATCAGGAAATTTGGCACCCACCTTACGCATGTAAGCATATTGCATGACAAAAAAATTCAGATTTTTTTGAACTGTTATTTATTTATTTTTTTCGAATTTACTGTTCATCCGGTCAAACCCGGTCAAACCTGGTCAAAATCTGGTTTTGGACTAAACTTAGCTGGTTTTGAGATTTGAAAGACCAAATGTATACCAAAAAATCTTGAGGGACCAATTCTGTACTTTTTGGAAACTTGAGGGACGAAAAACATACTTTTCTCTTTTTTAAATGAAACATCACTGCTTCTATATATTATATACTTAATAAAAGAAGTAGCTATTCTTGGTCCGTCATTTTTTTTTGCAGAAAACCCCCTAATGTTTCTGGTAATCAACCCGCAGTTCAGCTTTAAGTCAGATTTTCGCTTTTGCAGACAACCCCCTGATGTTTCTGTTAATCAACCCGCAGGCCTGTTTTAAGTCAGATTTTCGCTTTTACAGATAACCCCTTATAATTGGGTTAACTTGCAGTACATATCAAATACTTTTTAAAATATCCATATCTTTTAAACCCTAACTCCAAATTTAACATGTTATATATGAAATTTGATTAGAAAAATGTGTAGAATCTGAATATGATGTTATTTTACCTTTTAACCATTTTAAAAATGCTATTTAGGGTGCCACCTTAATCAATAGCGCATGATCCGTCTTTATTTCATACTGGTACCGATCCGGGTTAGAAATGAACACCTCAGCAAAATCAGGATTGGAGACGAAAAAACCCATCTATAACCACGCATGCATGCCTCGCCAAAACCTCACAGGAAAAAAAGCAGATTTCTCATCTTATACCGAGAGAGACAACTTAGAATTGACAACATTCAAACGTGTGTTGATTGTGTGAGCACTGAGGTCACTGTGGGCGAGGATGGGAAGGAGGATAAGTGGCAACACAGATGAGATGCCATGTATTGAAAGAAAGGACGTGGACCTATTGGGATCTTGACTCATGGTTATTGGGTTAGGGGAGTGTGGTATTTTTTATCTCCCGTTGGAACGCACGGTCTCTTTTGCTAGTTATTACTCAACGATATTCAAAGGGATTTTTTTCTTTTTTGCGGGTTATTCAAAGCGATCGTTACATCATCATGAGGCTCCAGGAGCAAAACATGCTTTCCATAAAAAAAAGGAGCCAAACATGCCTACCTAAGTCTAAAGACAACAAAAAATACAACCTTCAAAATGAGTTTTCCATGACAACAGCACCGTACTCCCCCTCTGGGTTTTCCTTTATATCCTTTAAAACCAAGGCACGATCAGAAGAAATGAGGATCTTTCTTATCATAAGATCTGCCACTAGTGCAAGAGTTTCTCTGCAGGCTAAAGCTTCAAAACTAGGCGCGTCAACAATGGAACTGAATGTAACTGAAGATGATCCTAGGTAGACACCATTCTCACCCCGGCATACAGCTGCAATCAAGGATGGCAATTTTACCCATGGGTACCCTACCCATTGGTACCCGACCCGCATGGGTAGGGTATGGGCACATTTTTGTGCCCATGGGTGATACCCAAACCCTACCCGACTAGTCATGGGTAGTGATGGTGTCCTGGACTAGGGGGTACAAGCCGCGTCGGCCCACCAACTATGGGCCGGGCCGACGACCCCCCAGTTGAATGATAAGTGATCTGAATCCACTTATCTCATGGCGTACTCAAGATGGAAACCTCCAAAAACTTGGCGCATACTCCAAGGCTTGTTCAAATTATCGGCATGTTTATCCCTTATTGTAACTGACCTACATGTAACCCTAGGTAGCCCTGGTATCTATATAAACCGAGGGGTTTTAGATCGTAGGGCAGGACTCATACACATACGATCTCGAGGTAGATCATCATGTACTTCGTACCCCATCAAAATCAATATAATCAGAGCAGGACGTAGGGTTTTACCTCTTCGAGAGAGCCTGAACCTGGGTAAAACACGGTGTCCCCCTTTGTCCTGTTACCATCTAGCTAAGATCACCAGCTCAGGACCCCCTACCCAAGATCCGCCGGATTTGACTATGACATTGGTGGCCCATACAGGTCCCGCTGTGTGGTCAGAACAGCTTGATGGCTCATCTTCGGATCGACGACAGTATTGGCTGTGGGAGGACCTTCTTCCCCGGACAGCTTTTTGTCTTCGGCAGCGTCACGCTTTATGCCGATTCGACTGGTCACCTCGGCCAGATCGAAAATTTTGCCCCAGGTCAGACCATCAGGTTTGGAAATCTGGAGTACACCGCGGATACCCACGGCGAACTTGCGTTTTCAGGCTGGGTGTTAGACCAGCCCGAAGACCTCGCCGACGCCGTCATGCCGATCTCAGATTTAATCTTGGATCAGGTCCTCGGCGCGGATCACGTCTCGGATCTGGCCTTGAGTCTAGAGCCGAACACTACCTCGGCGGATCAGACGTCAAGTTTGACCGGCGAAACCCCAGAGGCCACGTCAGTTGGGACCTCGGGCAAACTACAGCTAAGCCCGACCTTCAGTCAGGATATAGGCGAGGCCGACAAAGAGCTCTTGGGCGAGATGTTAGATCGGATCCAGAGCCTAGCAATCTCGGACGAGCGAGCCTCGGTTTACGATCAGATCTGGGAGAAATCGGGAGGAGCTGGAATTTTCAACCCACCCTCCACCCACCTAGTCGCTACCGTCGAGGATTTAACCGACGTTCTAGCATACACCTCCAAGGAGGCCACCGACATGGATGAAGATGTCGGCGAGATGTCAGATACTACCTCTCCACCCGCCATCACTCATACCGGCACGTGGGACACGACCTCCACCTATGATGTGTACATGGTGGACACCCCCAAGGACGGGGGAGGAAACGGAAAGCCCCCCAAACGCCGACGTAAGGGCCGCCGTAATGGAGGCACTAGCAATGGTGGCGCAAGTAATGGTGGCACTGAAAACGGAGATGCTGCCGACAACGACGCCGCTCGGGATGGCGCCGACGACCAAAACACCGGCAATAACGTCAGCACCGGCAATAACGGCAATAACATGATCAACGGGGATGAAGACGACCACGAAGACGACGAATACTTTCCAGAGTCCAAGGAAGATAGAAGCCTCAATCCCGACGAATATGATTTTATCGAGGAGCCCCTTGAGCCCCTTGAGGCCCCTCAGCTCGAAGCATTCCATAGGCGATTGGCCAGCACGGCCAAGAGCATTAAGCAAAAGTCCCAGTGGCTTAAATCCGAGCAAGATGAACTTAACGATAGATGGGTCGAGCTCCTCCGGGCCGAGCAGGTGCTGGAGGACAAGCTTGAGAAGACTGGGGCCAATCAGTCCTATCCCCGAAGGAACTTACTTCCAGAGCTAGACGAGGAAGTCGATGACAGCGTGCTATCTAAGCGTGAGTGGGCCGAGAAGCCCGACCGGCCTCCTCGGGGCCGAGATAGGCCAGTAGGCGGAAATAAGAATATTCCCGAAGCCCCTTGGCGCCGAGATGGAATAAATCCACCTCGGCCCATCAAGAAATACGATCTAAGAGAGAAAAGACCTTTAAGGTCAGAAGCTCCACCTCGGTCGATATACAAATCTAGGGAGCGCCCACCTGCTGGACAGGCGGGATACCTAGCTTGGTTAGCCAAGAACGGTGACGTGCGTGACTGTACGCGCGACCGTAATATTACTACGTCCGACGTCCGTCACGCTACAGCCAGGATCCGAGGAGCTGCTCACCCCATGTGCTTCACAGACGAGGTCATGCAGCATAAGTTCCCGGAGGGATTTAAACCCATAAACATAGAGCAATATGACGGTACGACGGACCCAGCCGTGTGGACCGACGATTTCCTCATGCACGTACACATGGCCGGTGGTGATGATCTACACGCCATCAAATACCTGCCCTTAAAACTAAAGGGATTAGCTCGGCATTGGCTTAACAGCCTCCCCGAAGACTCAATTGGAGTCTGGGAAGACCTCGAGGATGCATTCCGAGCAAATTTCCAAGGCACTTACGTCCGACCACCGGATGCCGACGACCTTGCCCATGTCGTGCAAAAGCCGGGGGAGTCAGCCCGAAAATTCTGGAACCGGTTCTTGACCAAGAAAAACCAAATAGTGGACTATCTGGACGCCGAGGTGATAGCCGCATTCAAACACAACATCAGTGACGAATGGCTGGCCCGAGAGCTCGGACAAGAGAAGCCTCAGACAATGGCTGCCCTTACGCAGCTCATGAACTGGTTTTGCGCGGGCGAAGATAATTGGCTGGCTCGGAGGAGCAATCGCAACAGCAATCCTGGCACCTCTGAAGTGCGCGATGGGAATGGTAAACCTCGGCGTAACAAGAATAACAAGCGCCGTAATAGAGGAAGCAGCAGCAACGCCGAGGAAACCGCGGTTAACGCCGATTTTAGCAACCAGCGTGGCAACAACAAAAGGAAGCCCTTTCAAGGAGGAAAAGATGGTCCATCATAGTTGGACAAGATTTTTGATAAACCATGCAGCATCCACAGCACCCCTAACAAGCCAGCCACGCATACAAACCAGAATTGCTGGGTGATCAATCAGGCCAGGAAGATCGCGGCCTACAGCCCGGGCAAGGGTCAACCTCGTAATGAGGGTATAGACCAGCCAGGGCCGAGTAATGTAGGCCAGAAACAGTTCCCTCCCGAGGTCAAGGACGTGAATATGATCTATGTCACGCACGTCACCAGAAAGGAGAAGAAGTGTGCGCTCCGTGATGTGTACGCCGTGGAGCCTGCCATGCCGAAATATAACCCTTGGTCAGAAATCTCGATCATCTTCGACCGACGCGACCACCCGACCAGCATCCGTCACGGTGGCACAGCGGCGTTGGTACTCGACCCCATAATTGACGGCTATCATCTAACCCTGAGTCCTCATGGACGGCGGCAACAGCCTCAATTTGATATATGCAAACACAGTCAAGAAAATGCATATAGATCCAGCAAGGATCAAGCCCAGCAATATCACTTTCAAGGGTATCATTCCAGGGATTGAAGCACAATGCTCGGGAAGGGTGGCCCTGGACGTAGTCTTTGGCACACCCGAGAATTTCTGAAACGAAGAGTTAACCTTCGATATCGTCCCTTTTAAGAGCGGCTATCACGCCCTCCTCGAAAGAACAACTTTCGCTCGTTTTCACATCGTCCCGTATTACGCTTATCTAAAGCTAAAAATGCCTGGACCCCACGGCGTCATAACAGTAAATGGTAACATGGAACGTTCTCTCCGAACAAAAGAGCAGACCATGGCCTTCGCGCCCGAGGTCTAAGCCGTCGAAGAAGCGTCCAAGGCCCAAGCTGGATCAAGAAAGCCGGAGGATCGGACCTCGGCGCATTAGTTCTTCGGACAGACTTTATAAAATCCATTGAATTATGTATCCTTAGTTATAGACTGGATATTAGGCTAGACCTTATATACTATTGAATAAAGAGACGCCCGAAATTTCGGGCCACGTATACACTTATAGTGCATCCTTGTTCTCGTTTCAATATAAGAACGCCGTCACTTACACGATACCTCGTCAGATGCTTTTAAGCATCACCTCGAATGGGGGCTGCGTTAATAGCCGAACACAACACCGAGGTACTCTGTGGAGTCCTCGGTAAACGTCCTCAGATCTCTCGCCAATATATGCATCGATTATGACTAGTGTCTTTGGTCAATAGCTGGGTTGCCTGGCTCATGTGCTTACCCCTACGCTTCCGCATGTTCGGCTAAGGGTGTAAAGGGATTGTTACTTCTGGTTTAACTGGTTAAGTACCTCAGGTGGGTGAAGCCGAAAGCTGACTGTCACAATAGGCGTAAATTGGTCGGCAGACCGGACGAAGTGTAAAACTAAAAACCAGTGTGGTTATCTATGTAAAACAAAAAGGACTTTTCTTTGAAAAAGGCCGAAGTATTTCTAATCTGACCTCGGCACTCCCGGGGACTTAGTATATACTGGGGGCTATTTATTCGCCACTCATTAAAATGCTCCTACGACTAAAGTGTACGTTTTAGCCTTATGGTCCGATTGCCTTGTTTTCTCCGATATAACCGCCTCTGGGCACCGAGACATCGGCTAAGGGTTGCAATCATAAGTAAAACACCCTAAGTAGTTTCTAGTTAGGGGTGGAAGCCGATGACTGGCCAACTACACAACTTAACGGTCATGGTTGAGTCAAAATCAGAAAGCATAAAGCACACAGTTTGGGCGGAAAAATCAATTAACCCCCCTCAAAAGATAGGCAATATCAAATAAAGGATTTGTCTTTTACACAAATAGCTCGGCATACCGAGGGAATAAAATGCAAGTCTAATCAAGATTTTCTAGAATAGACTCCTTCTTGCACTTCTCCTCAGCTACCCGAGCAGCTGGCATCACCTTATCGAAATACTTCACCGGCTCTACCCTCTTGCCATGTCTCTCAGGGCCCTGCTGGAAGATGGGCTCCAAGTCAAGCTTGGGATAGTGGGCCTGCACGGCCGCAAAAGCCTGCCGAGCACCCTCGAGGCACGCTAACCTCTTCCATAGGTTGGCCTGAGCACTCGCCCCTTGAAGGCGGTGCACCAACCCAAAGAAGTTCGTCGGTAGAGGATCCCTCGGCCATAAGATCTTGCAGAGATCCTCCATGACCGGCATGGCCGCTCGTTGCAGCTCCGCCACTTGCTTCAGCTTGTCGCCGAAGACATGGGGACGCGTTGGGTCTTGGAACTGTAGCCAGAATGCCTTCTGCTGCTCGGCCGGGGCGGCGCTTGCACCGAAGTACTGGCAGGCCTCTTCCACACTCCGAGGAAGATCCGCGAAGGCGTCTAACACATGCCAATGTTGTATCAGCTCAGGGAATGCTTCTCGGCCGAAGACACACTGCAGAAGATATGGCTTACCGACAGCTATCTCGGTTGCCTATCGTAGTTCGTCTTTCGCCGCATTAGCTTGGGAAACAGCCTCGTGGCGCTCCCGAGCAAGCTTTTTGAGCTCGGCGGTGTCCTTTTCTTGGGCGGTCTTCAGCGTGTCACGTTTGGTGACAATCGCCAACAGATCCCCCTCCACCTCGGTGATGCATGCCTGAGCAGCCTTGCGGATTTTTTGCTCTTCGGTGAGCAGCCTGGCGTTTTCTTGCGCCGATGCCTTTAGCTGCTCGGCCTCGATCCGAGCTCTTTCAAGCTCGGCATGCGCATCATCCAGGCACTTCTCGGCCGCTGCACAATTGCAATAAAGGCGCAGGATTAGTATTTAATTACTTAGTATTAAAACAGAGATGAGTTAGAAGATCCCTACCCTCTGCCTTCCCGGCATCCTACTTCAGCCGAAGAGTCTCCTCCTCGGCCTGAGCAAGCCGGCGCTTCACCTCTTCTAGCTCCAAAGAGTTGGCTGAGGTGTAGGATGATGAAGCCTGCTCAGATATATAACAAAAAAACACGCAGTGAGAAAGCACCCAATTGAGAATAAAGATTCGATCCTCCTGTTGGTTCCTTTAGAACCAACAGGAGTCTCGGGGGCTACTGCATATTTGTGTTCTTTAACAGATAGGCATTAAACTATAAATTGACCCTCAAGCCAGTTCAGTAAACTGACTTAAGGCTCGAGGGCTACTGTATTCATGATTCAAAGCAACTTTTATGTTGTGCAACCTTTGTCAAAAGGTAAAAGCACTTTTCTGACGTCTTCGGAAGATGTTTTCTACATCCTCCTTGAGGGCTACTGTGTATACTTAGAGTACTACTAGGTGTTTGAACCATAAAATAGAAACAAGTTGCATAAAAATAAAGGGAGAAAACACGTACCTCGAAGCCCTTCACCAGGCCGAGGAACACCTTCATCATTCCATCTTCGGCGGACCGAAATAGGTTCGGAGCCGTGCCGATGAGGGCACGGTGGTCGGGAAGGATGGAGAGGCTTGTTATGGCCGCCTCCACCGCCTGTTGGCGCTCCACTAGCTTGGCTCCTTCATGGCCGAGCTGGGGAGCGACGTCCTCGGCGCCCCATCATCGGTTGGAGCCGAAGGGGGCGCCGCTTGGTGGTCACGCGGCTCTAAGGCTGCGCGGACCGGAGATGTTGGGCGGATGATCGCCGGCTCTTCACGACCAGGGGGAAGTTTCTCCCCCTGGTCCTCTACTTGGCTCTCCATGACCAGGGGTTGGTCCCCGGCCATGGAGATGTTGATCCCTTCTCCGGCATCAGTCGCCGGAGGAGGGTGTGACGAGACCTCCCCCACCTCGGGTTGCGCGAGGGAGGGGTTGACCTCAGTCTCCGAAGAGCTCGCTGCAAGGGAGCTCGCTGGGAGACCCGGGGAGTCCTCGTCTGGCGAATCGCACTGCTCCAAGTAAAAGGAAAAGAAGCAAGAAGTAAGGATTAGTAACTTGCATTATCCTAATTGAAACAAAAGGCTTGTCAAAAACCTACTCATAGGCGGCGGGGCGCTTGTGACGAGGACGGTGGCCTGGCTGGGACCCTTCGGAGGAGTCCGAGCTGACGATGTGCTCGATAGGTGCCGAGGATTGACTCGCCGCCGGAGCCTTAGCCCTCCTCGGGCGCTTGGGAGCCTAGGGGGAGACCAACGCCTCATCACCCTCCAACGTCGCCCGCTCTCTCTTCCCACCTAGGGAAGAGGGAGCCTCGCTGGAGTCCTCCTACTACTCGGAGTTGGAGTCTAAGTCCGAAGCTTGTTGCTCGGGAGCGCTCTCCCGAATGACCGGGCCCTTTGCCCTGGTCTTCTTCGGCCCTTTGGCCTTCTTCGGCTTAACCATGACCATGTATGGGTCCTCGGTCAGCAGCTTCTCCAGCTCGGCGCTCATGGGTTCCCCGCATCGAGGCGCCGATAATTTGACTGACCTGGCGAATGTACGCCAGTTCTACAATGAAGACAGAAAAACTTAGTCATTCAGTTAAAGAATGAAACAGAAACAGAAACCACAAATTAAATGTATAATATACCTCGGCCGTTGGACGTGCTCGGCAATAGCCGATGTCGTCCCCCTTGGTCCGAAAGGTGTTCTCCTTCGCCGAGGGCTTGAAGAGGGTGGTTAGCTGTGGCGCCCCGCCTGAATACCACTGTAGCCAGACGGCCGCTGCACACACCAGCCCAGGAAACCACTCTGGCGTGCGCGTTTACAACAAGTATCATGAGAACAGACATTTCTATTAATGGGAATATAAGTCTTACATGATATTTTACAAGAGTGATGGTAGCGGAAAAGCTCTATCTAAGGCAGCATGGTCTTGGTGCGGCTCCAATCCACAGGGATCTAACTGGGTTACTCTTCTAGCCCGCGAACGCTCCTGCTCCTCGACGGATCCTTAGCTGAACCTGGCCACGTTAATGGCCGCTGAGTACTTTTGAATGTACTCGCAAGCAAACCAAACCAACATATACACGAAGCAAAGCAATCCATGGCATTCAAGCATGCATTAATTGTTTTAATGACATTAACCATCATGTTATAACAGGATTATCTAGCATGGTAATTATACAGAAAGGTAAAGCATAACAGTGCAGGTAATTTATCAAGACTCCACTCACGATCCCTCCGGATCATAGCCAAGTTCTTACGGTCATCCGACCATCTCCTTCATAGCCATCCCATGGCTAACGTCTCAACTTCCTGACATCCTCCAATGTCCAGGCATTTGTTGTAAATCTAACAAAGCTTACCTTATCTGGTTTGTTTTTTAGCAATCATTCGGTTAACTCCTCCAGACTCGACACAGACCAAATAGTGTGACCTAGTACGAACTGTGTCCCATGACCAAGGACGCGGCTATTCGAATAGATTTACACTCTGCAGAGGTTGCGCAGTTTACCCACACTATGGAGCTCCTGGCCTCATACTTTAGCACATGTTCCCATTCAGGTGGACCGGTGCTGCTCCAACAAAACTTGTCTATTGCCTGGCACTCTTACGGTTCCACCGACAGTCATCCCCCTCCGGGTCATGCCCTGGGTGGCTCCTGTGTCACTCCTTACACCTGCGACCGTCGTGGCCAAACAAAACTGTCCCAAACGGGGACCCGCGTGCAAATAACCTGGGCTCACAAGGTTATCGCCGCCTACCAGGCCAGGGTAGCACGCACGCATAACCTCCCCTCTTTGGAGGTACCGGCAAGAGGCAAGACAATAGACCAAGTTAAGGCCTTCCCATAAAGGCAAATGTGGCTGCACTGATAAGCTCGGTTCAGTGGCACTATGACTAGATCCAGCCGACGGAGGAGGTCGTTATTATTATTATGTCACATTCTTTATCATTGTGATAATAATAATGCATGATGAAAACATACAACCTATTTCCATATTGTCACATACGAGTCACTAGTCATGATGATTACTAGCAAGTAATGTAAACAATAATACAAACTATCAGGAGTTTAATTATTTCTAACACAAACATATTCATTAATTAAACATGCGATAATAACACAGAGCAATGCTTTAGGACATATATCAGATGGTCGGCTTGTCTGGGGGTCAATGAATTCACCGGAGAGAGGTGTGGTCACCTTGCGGAAAAATTCGCCGCAAAGGTTTCTCTCTCAGAGAGGCTGGTTATAGGGCAGGGGCAAAATGGGTATTTTCAGAATGTGTAAACATTGTGAAAGTGATGCCATCGGAACGGGCTCGACGAACTGAGAAAGTGGGCTTTGGAATCACCTGAATCGGAGTTGTGGTTGCAAAGATACGGCCGTTCGTTCGTTAGGCAGAAAACAAATAAAAACTTGTTCATTTCTGCGCTTAACTGACGAACGTCCGCAATCAACAATTTCTTCGCCGGCTGAAACAGAAAGCGCATTTCTGAGAAATGCGCCTTCAGTGCAGAGAAGGCGCATTCTCCTACAAAGCTGTCGCCGGGTGCGCTTTCAGTTAGCAGAAAGCGTATTCCAAAGAATACGTTTCCACTTAACGTACCGGGACAGGCCGGCTGAGTCACTGCCCGAGGGCCCCACCAGTGTCCTCTCGCTCCACTGCTCCTCCTCTTCTACCTCGCGACGAGGAGCAGAACGGAGGCACAGCCGACCGTGCGCCGGCGCGCTTCGGCGACACAGGGCACCTCCGGCGGAGCTCCGGGCACCGGCGAGCTTGGGAGGGAACGATGCGTCCATCCCGGCCGGACGCGGACGTCGAGGAGGACTGGAGCGAGCGGGGCTGGGAGGTCTGCGGGCGAGGCCGTTGGCCATTACTGGCTTCGAGCGCACGGGCTCTCCGCCGGTGAGTGGAGGAGATGGGGAGGCTCGCGGAGGCTGGGTAAGAGCACTGGCGAGGGTTAGAAGGAGGGGGAGAGTTCGCCTCGCTCGAATTTGAGCCGAGGCCGATGGCGGCCATGGCGGCGGTGGGAGGGCATTGGAGTTCTTCGAGCTCAGCTGAGGAGCTGAGGAGGATGCTAGGAGGGGGTGGAGCTGCTGGTGTGCTCGGGGATGCCCAGGGAGGGCTCGGGCTACGGCTTTTATAGCCGGCCGAGGGCAAGGCGATGAGGACGGCCGCCGTGGCGTGCTTATTGCCATCCTGGAGCTCAGGCGAGGTGGCAAACAAGGAGAGGTGCCGACCTGACGAGCTTCAGGGGGAGGTGACGGCTCGAGGGGAAGAAGCCTGGGGGAGAAGACGACGGCCGGGACACGTGCGCGTATGGCGGCGCTTGTCGTCGTCCGGAGAGAAAGAATCCGGCGAGGAGAAAGGTCTGGAGAGGGGCGCGTGGATGGCAGCGATGATGTCGGCACATTTGGACACGCCGGGGCTGCTCGAGCTGTCCTGCCCGACGCGGTGGATGCGCAGAGCGTTGTTCCTGCGTGCAGTTCACGTGGTCACCATGGGCACAGCGTGCTCTGCTGTCAGCTTGGGCATCACACCTTGTCCGACAGGTGGATCACTGATCAAATAGATGAGATGGATCATTGGATGGACCAGGATGGCTCTAGAGTGGTCGAGGTGATCCAAAACAGTTTCTGGATAGAAACTTTGTGGAGGTTTCTAGAGAAATGGCTAGAAGCAAGGAGCTGGGCCTGTGTCACCATGAACTGTGGTAGGAAGGAGTAGGTGCTTGCAAAATTTGAAGCCATCTAGACCAGTTTTGCATGCACTTCCTTTGCAATGACAAATTTGGTCCAGAAGCTAGGTTTTGAAACTGTGCTCAAATGGCTTGATTCAATGAACTGAATTTTTGTGTGTGGCAGTGATTTAGGCATATTGACAATCTGGTAAAATTTTAGCCCATTTGGATGCCCTATGAAAGTACTTCCTTCACAGAGCTTCCTGCTGGACAGAAACTAGATGGAATTTTTGGGAGAAAATGGCTAGATAAAATGATATGAATTTTTGCATGCTCACATAATATAGGGAATTTGATGTCCTGGATTAATTTCAAGAATTTTGAAGCAATATAACATATAGTTGCTTCACAACCTCAAAATGAGTCCAGAAACAAGAACTGGATGACGCTCTCAAACTTTGAACTGTGGAACTTGGGTTCTAGATGTAAATGGTGAAGATATGGATAGGAGAAGCTCCACAAATTATTTGGGATTTTTCCTGGCTACCAAAATGGTAGTTCCTTTGGAAAGTGCCCAAAATGCAATGTTGGCTTTAAATAGGAAAATGCAATTTCCCTTATTTAATTATGGCCAATATTTTTATGAGAGATCAATATGATCACAAAGAATATCTCCACAAATTTTCATGAACTTTGGAGATGGATAGATATTTTCCTGGATTTAATTCCTTTAACTGGCAGAAAAAGGAATTAATTTTAAATGAAAAATATTGCAAACGACTTGGCAATATTTTTACATATCCAGGGTTTATAGATGTGGGATGACCACTAGGAAAAGTTTGGGAGGCAACAGATCAAAGGAAATTAGAGTTCCTTTGTAACTGCAGGAATTAGGGTTTCCCTTTCGGTAACTCGGAAGGTAGGGTTTTGGCGGCAGAATCCTGAGAATATATCTTGGGTGGCAAGGTTGGACTTGAGAGAATCTCTGGTTGGATAGGAAAGGCAAGGCTAAATGACCATCTTCATATACCCAATGGTGGGAGAAAATCCGATAACATCGAAAAAAAGACGGGAGTCAAATCCCGCGAAGAAAAAAAAAACAAGGAGCGAAAACCAGGGTGTCACAAACCTACCCCCCTTAAGAAAATCTTGTCCTCGAGATTTCTGGGCTTACCTTCCGGCAAAGGGGAACATACCTATATGCAACTTGGATCCATCAGCTGTCTCATGTCTTCGTCGGTTTACTGGACCTTTAACTGTCTCTTTTAATGGCTCAGGTGTTGTCTTTTCCAACAGCTGCATTGAATCCTTCTCTTTCCTGTCAGGTGGACCTTTTTTCAGGTAGCTTGTTGCCTAGGCTTGGTGGGTAGCTCATAGTACCGACAAGTAGTTTGGTTTCCAAGACCTGGCGCTAGCTGCTTCGGGTTTTCTAGCGATACTCCGTACCCTGACTGTCATGGGCAAGACATCCCTTCCTTAGTGCATGGTATTGCATGCATGCATCTATCATTCTCCCGAGTAACCCTGGACAGCTGTCCTTGTGTCTTGCTCAGGATAAATCCTTTGTCTAGCTGTGGGTCATGTATGGGTGCTTTCTTCTGTCATATGCATTCGGGCTTTGTCTTCAGGGGATCCCCAACTAAAAGGTCAGGCATGATCACAAAGTAATCATAGACAGTAATCTCTTATCATGGCATCTACGAACTGTCGATGCTGACGTGCATGTGCTTTCAGCTATTCTATCTGAATGTCTTGTTTCCATGTGAATTCAGACTGTCAAACTTTGCCAATTACTGAGGTGGCTCTGCCATGTATAGCCTCTGTAGTCTTTGTCATGATCACTGAACGTAGTATGGCCAGCATCTGGTGTATCTTTCAGAGCATAGCCTCTTGTCTCGATGGATGGCCCATATTCATGAGTGCGACAGGCTCACTTGTAATCACAAGTAGTGCATTGCTGTAGCCGCATATGCAAGGGTCTGACAAGGATTAATAATATCACCTTGTTTGTGAAGTTTCTTTTATTGACCGTTGCGGAGACTGTTCATCCAAAACTTCTTGGTTCTTGCGGGTTCTTTTTGGGCCTTGTCATGACTTACCAACATGGCTCCTTGGTCATATCCCAGCTTGTCGGGCTAATACTGACAACCTTTTCTTGCATACCTCATAGGGGTTGCTGTGTTCATATCCTCCTTTGAACTATGGAACCAATGTTTCTCTGAACACAGTCATTCCCGTGTATGGGTGGCTCGCATGAACTAATCCACTGGACTGCATGCTCATGACGTATGCAGGGGTAGGATAAATCCTTTCATAACCACTAAGTTCTGAAGCAGACGTGTGCCTGGACTAGTTCGTGCTTCTGACAAGATTGTTGTGGGCACGATGGCATGTTGAAGAAGGCTGAATTCCTTACGCTTGAAGTTTCTGCCAAAGTAGCATGCCGAAGAAGGCTGGGTATCGTACTTCAGAAGCTTTCCCTCATGTTTCTTGCTGATGAAGATCGAGCATCTTATGCCGGAAATTTTTCGTGATAGCCTGCTAAGGAAGATTGGGGTGCCGTACCCCAGAAGATTTTCCCCCTAGTGGCGTAGCGAGGAAAATTGGGAATTTTGCGTCGTGCGCTCCTCCTGATGGCTTGTGGGGGAAGGTTGGGTCTCTTATACCAGAAGCCTTTCACTTGTCTGAAGATATCCTGTTGGTCATGCACACCGCTAGTCCTTCTGATGGTCTACTCATTGTTGCTGTAAAGGTTGTGCAATTGATGCAGGTCTTCATATGGATAATTAATTCGGGATACCCTTTGCATTCAAACCAGGTGCTGCCGGTAGTGAGCAATTGACAAATAATTCTACTCGGTTTGGCTGAGCTTTCAGGTATTCAAAATTCTCACTGATTTCGGGCAGCCGTGAGCTTATCCATATTTCTAACAGACCTTGTTTATCGTACCCAGAATATTTTGTATATGCACCGGTAAATTCCCAGAACATGCTTTGAAATCTGTATCAACATACCAGAGTTCTGCGGTTGCTCCCAGCATCTTCACCTTCTTGAAATATGTCTTCTGTGGGTAATAAATGATTATTGAGTCCAGTGAGAAAAGACTCAAGGTTCACCCCACTGGCTGAAATAATTCTTGTGTTGAAGACTGAATAATTTGCTCTTGCCGGTGTCCATTTCCGATAGCTCATCTGACTGTTCCTTAGGTGTGATTTATTCTGAGGCAAACTCTCTCAGGTATATTCTAGCCTTGTTTGTAGCATACAGAGTCTGCTTCTGACTCATTCTTCATTCTTGATAGATCTGGTGATAATGTTCTGAATATCATGTGGTTGACTTGAACTGACTGAGTTGGACTATTGGGTATTATCCGAATTGTGCTCGGGGTCTTCTTAGGCAGCTCTTGCGGATGGATCCAGTCGAAGTAAAAGAACGGAATCGGGAAGAGGAGCAAGAACCGCGAAAAACCAACAATACCAAGAAGCAAATGAAGCCCAAATTTTGCGGACTTTACACATGTGGCCAAAGATTCACTAGTATAACTAGCCTAGCACACTCGAGCCCCTCTAAGGATTTAGAAGCAAAACCACACAATGCTCCTGGTAGCAATTGGTGTCAAGCTCCTACTACTTCCTTAGGGAACATCAAACTCGACGCACGACCATAGCCAAAGTGGCTTAGTCAACGATCCTAGGGTTATCGGGGAAAGATCGAATTTATAGGCGTTTCCCAAAGGAAACTGGATTTAAGAAGAGAACTGCCATGGCTAGCAAGCAAGGTGGGGATATCTGGTTTACCTAGAGGTTCAGGGCTCACGGGTCATTGCCTGGTGCGGACATTTCGCACCGGAGGCAAAGACCACGAGAGTTGGGGGTCTAATGGAGCCAAAAACCTATAGGATTGCCTTATGATCAATAGTAGCCATGCCTGGTTGGCAAAGATGGCTGAAACGCATCTGGGCTTTCTACTGATCAAGAGGCAATAAAGTCCAGCTAGGGTAACCTACAGTCAGCCTGGCTGCTCTGATACCATCCGTTGTGGCGTCCCGCCTGAATACCACTGTAGCCAGACGGTCGCCGCACACACCAGCCTAGGAAATCACTTTGGCGTGCGCATTTACAACAAGTATCATGAGAACAGGCATTTCTATTAATGGGAATATAAGTCATACATGATATTTTACAAGGGTGATGGCAGCGGAAAAGCTCTGTCTAAGGCAGCATGGTCTTGGTGCGGCTCCAATCCACAGGGATCTGACTGGGTTACTCTTCTAGCCCGCGAATGCTCCTGCTCCTCGACGGATCCTTAGCTGAACCTGGCCACGTTAAAGGCTGCTGAGTACTTTTGAATGTACTCGCAAGCAAACCAAACCAACATATACACCAAGCAAAGCAATCCATGGCATTCAAGCATGCATTAATTGTTTTAATGACATTAACCATCATGTTATAACAGGATTATCTAGCCTGGTAATTATACAGAAAGGTAAAGCATAACAGTGCAGGTAATTTATCAAGACTCCACTCACGATCCCTCCGGATCATAGCCAAGTTCTTACGGTCATCCGACCATCTCCTTCATAGCCATCCCATGGCTAACATCTCAACTTCCTGACATCCTCCAATGTCCAGGCATTTGTTGTAAATCTAACAAAGCTTACCTTATCTGGTTCATTTTTTAGCAATCATTTTAACTCCTCCAGACTCGACACAGACCAAATAGTGTGACCTAGTACGAACTGTGTCCCATGACCGAGGACGCGGCTATTCGAATAGATTTACACTCTGCAGAGGTTGCGCACTTTACCCACACTATGGAGCTCCTGGCCTCGTACTTTAGCACATGTTCCCATATGGGTGGACTGGTCCTGCTCCAACAAAACTTGTCTATTGCCTGGCAATCTTACGGTTCCACCGACAATCATCCCCCTACGGGTCATGCCCTGGGTGGCCCCTGTGTCACTCCTGACACCTGCCACCGTCGTGGCCAAACAAAATTGTCCCAAACGGGGACCCGCACGCAAATAACCTGGGCTCACAAGGTTATCGCCGCCTACCGGGCCAGGGTAGCACGCACGCATAACCTCCCCTCTTTGGAGGTACCAGCAAGAGGCAAGACAATAGACCAAGTTAAGGTCTTCCCATAAAGGCAAATGTGGCTGCACTGATAAGATCGGTTTGGTGGCACTATGACTAGATCCAGCCGACGGAGGAGGTCGTTATTATTATTATGTCACATTCTTTATCATTGCGATAATAATAATGCATGATGAAAACATACAACCTATTTCCATATTGTCACATACGAGTCACTAGTCATGATGATTACTAGCAAGTAATGTAAATAATAATACAAACTATCAGGAGTTTAATTATTTCTAACACAAACATATTCATTAATTAAACATGCGAGAATAACACAGAGCAATGCTTTAGGGCATATATCAGATGGTTGGCTTGCCTAGGGGTCGATGAATTCACCGGAGAGAGGAGTGGTCACCTTGCGGAAAAATTCACCAGAAAGGTTTCTCTCTCAGAGAGGCTGGTTATAGGGCAGGTGCAAAATGGGTATTTTCAGAATGTGTAAACATTGTAAAAGTGATGCCATCGGAACGGACTCGACGAACTGAGAAAGTGGGCTTTGGAATCACCTGAATCGGAGTTGTGGTTGCAAAGATACGGCCGTTCGTTCGTTAGGCAGAAAACAAATAAAAACTTGTGCATGTCTGCGCTTAACTGACGAACGTCCGCAATCTAACAATTTCGCTGCTGGCTGAAACAGAAAGCGCATTTCTGAGAAATACGCCTTCTGTGCAGAGAAGGCGCATTCTCCTACAAAGCTGTGGCCGGGTGCGCTTTCAGTTAGCAGAAAGCGTATTTCGAAGAATACGTTTCCACTTAACGTACCGGGCCCGGCCGGCTGAGTCACTGCCTGAGGGCCCCACCGGTGTCCTCTCGCTCCACTGCTCCTCCTCTTCTACCTCGCGACGAGGAGCAGAACAGAGGCACAGCCGACCGTGCGCCGATGCGCTCCGGCAACACAGGGCACCTTCGGCGGAGCTCCGGGCACCGGCGAGCTTGGGAGGGAACGCTGCGTCCATCCCGGCTGGACGCGGACGTCGAGGAGGACCGGAGCGAGCGGGGCTAGGAGGTCTGCGGGCGAGGCCGTCGGCCATTACTGGCTTCGAGCGCACGGGCTCTCCGTCGGCGAGTGGAGGAGATGGGGAGGCTCGCGGAGGCTGGGTAAGAGCACTGGCAAGGGTTAGAAGGAGGGGGGAGCTCGCCTCGCTCGAATTTGAGCCGAGGCCGACGGTGGCCATGGCGGCGGTGGGAGGGATTGGAGTTCTTCGAGCTCGGCTGAGGAGCTGAGGAGGATGCTAGGAGGGGGTGGGAGCTGCTGGTGTGCTCGGGGATGCCCAGGGAGGGCTCGGGCTATGGCTTTTATAGCCGGCCGAGGGCAAGGTGATGAGGACGGCCGCCGTAGCATGCTTATCGCCGTCCTGGAGCTCCGGCGAGGTGGCAAACAAGGAGAGGTGCCGACCTGACGAGCTTCAGGGGGAGGTGACGGCTCGAGGGGAAGAAGCCAGGGGAAGAAGATGACGGCCGGGACACGTGCGCGTATGGCGGCGCTTGTCGTCGTCCGGCGAGGAAGAATCCGGCGAGGTGAAAGGTCTATAGAGGGGCGCGTGGATGGCAGCGATGATGTCGGCACATTTGGACACGCCGGGGCTGCTCGAGCTGTCCTGCCCGACGCGGTGGATGCGTAGAGCGCTGTTCCTGCATGCAGTTCACGCAGTCACCACGGGCACAGCGCACTCTTCTGTCAGCCTGGGCATCACACCTTGTCCGACAGGTGGATCACTGATCAAATAGATGAGATGGATCATTGGATGGACCAGGATGGCTCTAGAGTGGTCGAGGTGATCCAGAACAGTTTCTGGATAGAAACTTTGGTGGGGGTTTCTGGAGAAATGGCTGGAGGGAAGGAGCTCGGCCTTTGTCACCATGAACTGTGTTAGGAAGGAGTAGGTGCTTGCAAAATTTGAAGCCATCTGGACCAGTTTTGCATGCACTTCCTTTGCAGTGACAAATTTGGTCCAGAA
Organism: Elymus sibiricus; assembly: GCA_039707655.1. Classification (NCBI taxonomy): domain Eukaryota; kingdom Viridiplantae; phylum Streptophyta; class Magnoliopsida; order Poales; family Poaceae; genus Elymus; species Elymus sibiricus. The sequence goes on from CM077664.1 coordinate 354,445,459, forward strand.
GCTAGGTTTTGAAACTGTGCTCAAATGACTTGATTCAATGAACTAAATTTTTGTGTGTGGCAGTGATTTAGGCATATTGACAATCTGGTAAAATTTCAGCCCATTTGGATGCCCTATGAAAGTACTTCCTTCACAGAGCTTCCTGCTGGACAGAAACTAGATGGAATTTTTGGGAGAAATGGCTAGATAAAATGATATGAATTTTTGCATGCTCACATAATATAGGGAATTTGAGGTCCTCGATTAATTTCAAGAATTTTGAAGCAATATAACATATAGTTGCTTCACAACCTCAAAATGGGTCCAGAAACAAGAACTGGATGATGCTCTCAAACATTGAACGGTGGAACTTGTGTTCTTGATGGAAATGGTGAAGATATGGATAGGAGAAGCTCCACAAATTATTTGGGATTTTACCTGGCTACCAAAATGGTAGTTTCTTTGGAAAGTGCCCAAAATGAAATGTTGGCTTTAAATAGGAAAATGCAATTTCCCTTATTTAATTATGGCCAATATTTTTATGAGAGCTCAATATGATCACAAAGAATATCTCCACAAGTTTTCATGAACTTTGGAGATGGATAGATATTTTCCTTGATTTAATTCCTTTAACTGGCAGAAAAAGGAATTAATTTTAAATGAAAAATATTGCAAATGACTTGGCAATATTTTTACATATCCAGGGTTTATAGATGTGGGATGACCACTAGGAAAAGTTTGGGAGGCAACAGATCAAAGGAAATTGGAGTTCCTTTGTAACTGCAGGAATTAGGGTTTCCCTTTCGGTAACTCGAAAGGTAGGGTTTTGGCGGCAAAATCCTGAGAATATATCTTGGGTGGCAAGGTTGGACTGGAGAGAATCTCTGGTTGGATAGGAAAGGCAAGGCTAAATGACCATCTTCATATACCCAATGGCGGGAGAAAATCCGATAACATCGAAAAAAAGACGGGAGTCAAATCCCGCGAAGAGAAAAAAAGGAGCGAAAACCAGGGTGTCACATTAGCATCCCGCCGAGGTCCCTCCTCCTGAAGAAACTTCGGATAACCGAAGCCTCACTGTTCGGCTCATACCTCCATAAAGGGGATGCTCGGACCTGGAGAGGCTGGACCTTGTGATGGAGCATGACGTGGATCACGTCCACCAGGGTGACACCATTGCCGATAAGGACCTTCACTTCGTCCTGGAGCGCCTTAACTTCCTTTTGGTTGCCCCAGTCGAGGGCCTTGGCAGTCTAGGAGTGCAGCCTTTTCAACGGCGCTGCAGAGAAGGCGGGGACTCCCTCTTGGTCCCCCGATGGTATGTCGGCCATGTAGAACCACTCCTCTTGCCATTGTTTCACCATCTCAATGAACTTGCATGGCAGCCATGTAACGCCGTTGAGCTTACTGATCATGGCTCCTCCGTACTCTGTGATCTGGCCATTGTTAGTCTGTGGTTTGACACGGAACAATTTAAGCCAGAGCCCAAAGTGTGGCTCGATGCGGAGGAAGGCGTCGCAAAAGACAATGTATGAGGCGATGTGGAGGATGGAGTTGGGGGGCAGGTGGTGGAATTGAATCCCGTAGAAATACAAGAGGCTTTGGAGAAAAGGGTGGACAGGAAAACCCAAACCTCGGATGAGGTGGGAGATGAACACTACACGCTTGCCTGCCCGAGGTTCTGGGATTTGGCAGGTAGAGCGGATCACGTCCCCAATGAGGGGCGAGCGGCACTTAACCTTGTCCGACGACTAGAGGTAGCCGCTTGCCTGCAGCTCGGCGATGTTCCCTACGGTGACGTTGGAGCCCACCCATTGGCCCCTCTTGCTGGCTGCCTTTTCCTCGGCTGCCTCCACGGCGGCGCCCTTTCCCTTGCCAGCCATTTTCTTGGGACGGAAAGGAGGTGGGAAAAGGGGATGAAGGTCAAAGTTTGGATCTGTTCTCTAGGCGCTCGAGCTTGGGAGATTTGGGCGCTGGAAGCAATGGGGAAGGCATGAAATGAATTAGATTCATCCATCTCCTTTTAAAGGCTGGTAAGACATACCAGAGGGCAAGGTACTGTGCGGTAATTTCGCCAGTTCCCAACGCGGTGAGCATTATGCCCTTGCGTAAATCGAGGGATTTCGTTTATGATGCCACCGAAAATCAGGAGCACGATCCTTTATTGACAGGACATACCAATAGCAGCGGCCTCGGGCTACACTAAAACCCGGCGTAATAACTATCGATGGGACTTTTTGGTTCTACAGTACATGGTGACGATTCGGTTTTCGGTCAGAGTTGTCAGAACTCGGCCCTATCGACTCACCCACTCCAGCGCTAGGAAACTTCGCTATTAAGCTACCTAGGCTTGGATTGGATCTTCGGATCCAAGGCAAAGAAGAACACTTTGTAGGGAGCTTGGCTAGAACTCCTCGGATGTCCGGGGTATATCACTTCTCGGGCTGAAACACGGTAACAATAAAGGAAGATGCAAAAGGGGATGATGAACCAGTTTGCAAGGCCGAAGATCAGTAACGGAGGGCGAGCCGTCCGAGGACCTATCCTTGGCTTGAAGACTGGTTCGGGGGCTGCTGATGGTGTCCTAGACTAGGGGGTACAAGCCGCGTTGGCCCACCAACTATGGGCCGGGCCGACGACCCCCCAGATGAATGATAAGTGATCCGAATCCACTTATCTCACGGTGTACTCAAGATGGAAACCTCCGAAGACTTGGCGCATACTCCAAGGCATGTTCAAATTATCGGCATGTTTATCCCTTATTGTATCCGACCTACATGTAACCCTAGGTACTCCCGGTATCTATATAAACCGAGGCGTTTTAGACCGTAGGGCAGGACTCATACACATACAATCTCGAGGTAGATGATCCTGTACTTCGTACCCCATCGAAATCAATATAATCAGAGCAGGACGTAGGGTTTTACCTCTTCGAGAGGGCCTGAACCTGGGTAAAACACGGTGTCCCCCTTTGTCCTGTTACTATCTAGCTAAGATCACCAGCTCGGGACCCTCTACCCGAGATCCGCTGGATTTGACTCCGACAGGTAAGGCATGGGTATAATTGTGTGCCCATGGGTACGCCCAAATCCAACCCAGTGATCATATAGGTGGATCACATGTGTCATAAACTTAAGCTACCGAGTCCACCTTCATCCTCAGCTCATACTCCCCCAACAATACCATGACCCTCCTTCCCACAATCACCATTTCCCTAACCCTATAAACCTCTCGGTGACGCCAATGGACCTAGCAACTACGCCACCACCCCACATTTCAATGATGTGTTGATATTCTCGACGGGTATCCATCGGGCATGGATACCCGTAGGGTATGGGCATGGATTTATGCCCGATGGGTAGGGTATGGGTAGGATTTTATGCCCATGAGAAACATGGGTATGTGTATGGGATGATTGTACCTGCACCATACCCTACCCATTGCCATCCTTAGCTGCAATCGCATCCCTATTACCATTCCTGGCAATTGCTCCATCCACAATAAATTTTGCAAAACCCTGAGGAGGATTAATCCAAGGGAGACGACCAGATTGCCGAGATGTTGTGACCACTTTTGTTCCCTTCCTAGCAACACAGACAAGGTCAGCGATGAAACTTTGAATGAACGTATGTGTGGACATGGGAGATTGCAACTCGCTCTCATAGATAGCCTTTCGGCGCAGTCCAAATAGCCAAAAAAGTGACCGCCATACGGGTGAAATCCACATGCAGTAAGGAGCTTTTCAATGTAAACAACCATTGCTTCACATGAGAGTCAGTTGTCCCAATCATATGTTCCACCATCTCTTCCTTTGCTAGAGCCCAAACACATCTCGACATAGAGCACTCGAGCAAAGCATACCACCAGGAATCCATGCAACCGCATAAGGTGTAGTACGATGCATCTGTCATATGCCGATGCTCGAGAACATCAATAGTTCATAGGGATTGTTGTGATAAACGCCAGAGGAATACTTTGATCTTTGATGGGACCATCTGTTCCAAAGATTTGACCAGTCCTTTGTTTCTAAAATAGAAGAGCCTGCACAATGGTAAAGCCACCACTCACTCTCATATTTGGTGCTAATGAGCATTCGATAAGCAGACCTGACGGTGAACATCCCTTTCTTCTCTTGTGACCAAGCCCAAAAATTTGGAATGTTTCATGTACGCAACAGTATCCCTAGTATTGCTGAGGCATCAATAGGGAAAAAAGTGTTCTAAATCAGCTCCTCTCTCTAGGAACCAGAAGTCTCATCATTCAAATCTTTGACTAAAGAAACACTTGCATTAAGTGGTGTTGTAATTGGTCGCTTCGACCCATCTCTTTGTAACCAATTATACCACCATATTTCAGTAGTTGCCCCATCCCATATTCTTCTGATTAAACTTTGGGCAAGGACATCACTCCCTTCAATATATCTCCATATCTGAGAGGGGTGTGATCCCATGGTCGCATCAAGCAAACAAGAATCAGGGAAGTAAACCGCCTTGAGTAACTTGGCACTTAAAGAAGTCGGTTCCTGAATAATCCTCCACGCCTAGCGAGCCAACAGTGCCATGTTGAAAAGTTCTAGGTCCTGGAATCCTAAGCCTCCCATGCATTTTGGACGTGTCATCACCTCCCAGGAAATCCAAGCAACCATTCGCTGCCCTCCCTTGCAGCCCCACCAAAACTTTCATATCATCATGTTCAAATGTTTGCATAAACCTCGAGGCTATTTGAAGCATCCCATAGAGTACAATGGAATGGCCTGCACCACAGATTTAATCAACACCTCTTGGCATCCCACTGATAGCAAATTTTTAAGCCAACCTCGGATATTCTTCCAGATCCTATCCTTCAAAAATTTGAAAGTTCCATTTTTAGATCTTCTAACATATGTCGGCATACCATGATATTTCTCATTTAGAGTCTCATTTTGAACATTAAGCCTGAATTTTACCTCATCTTTAGTACACTAGGGGCACCCCTTACTGAAAAACAAAGAAGATTTATCATAATTTATTCTCTGTCCCGATGCCATGCAATAAGTCTCCAGGAGGTTTGATACTGCTTCCGCCTCATCTTCGCTTGATTTCGAAAACAACATGTTGTCATCTGCAAAAAGAAGGTGATTCACCTGAGGTGCCGATTGAGCCACATTAATACCACTGAGTTGCGATGACTGGTCATTAGCTTTTAGGAGACACGAAAGGTCATCTTCTGTGAACAAGAAAAGGTAGGGTGAAAGAGGATCTCTGTGACGGATTCCCCATGATGGTTTAAAATCTTTTGTTCTTTTACCAATGAATATAACTGGAAAAAAATTATGCCGACCATACCCATGAAGATTGAGATCCACTGACGCGAGAACCCCAGTCTCTTCACTATTGCTTGGAGGTAATCCCATTCTACTCTACCATATGATTTCATCATATCCAGCTTGAGTGCATGTGATCTCTGTTTTCGTGCTTTATTTCTCTTCATGAATTGCAAACATTCATAGGCTGGAATTATATTATTAGTAATCATGTGTACAGGTACAAAAGTTGATTGCTCCTCAAAAATAATATCAGGTAGGATTTTCTTCAAACGATTGGTCGGGACCTCTGAAGGAATCTTGTACAGGATAGTACATAAGCTAATAAGGCGGAATTGAGAGAGACTAGTGGGGTTTGGTACCTTAGAAATAAGAACCAAAATAGGGTTATTAATGGACTCGGTAGGCTCAGTCCCTTCCACAATCCACAACACAACTTTTGTAACATCAGCACCACACACATCCCAATGGTGTAGGAAAATTTTTGCTGGGAAGCCATTTGGTTCGGGGGCCTTCAAGGGAAACATCTAAAACAGTGCACACTTTACCTCCTATTCCATATATTGTTGTCAACAGAGAATTCATTGCCGGTGTGACCCTTGGCAGGGACACAATCTTGAACTCTCTTCATCTGATTTACACCTTCCGGAGAGAATAAATTGAATAAAAAGATAGTGTCATCTCCAATCATGTTGGGTCATTCACCACTTCCCCATCAAAATTGATAAGACTCTTAATTCTATTCTCTTGCCTCCGCTCGCTAGCTCTTAGATGGAAGAAATAAGTGTTATTATCTCCTGAAGCTAGCCATGGCACTCTCTCGTTGCCTCCACACGATCTCTTCCTGATGGTATAACTAAACCAAGTTCTATGTAATTTTAAGCTTAGGATGGGCCGGTCCCATCCTATTCTGGCGACTTTGGAGATGGTCGGAGCTAAATCTGGCAGATCTCAGGTAGTGGGTCCTGAGCTGGTAGCCTTGGCACGATGGTAACAGGGACACAGGATTTTACCCAGGTTTGGGCTCTCTCGAAGAGATAATACCCTACATCCTGCTTTGATTGTATTGATTTGAGGGGGTACAGAGTACAGGTTGATCTACCACGAGATCGTTGTGTAAGATTATCATCATCTATCGACTAGCCCAGACTTGGTTTATATAATGTACCGGAGGCCTAGGATAATAGGAGTCCTCGTCGGCTTCGTCAGTGGAGAAGAGTCCTCCACAAATACAAAGTCCTTGTCTTGTACGTCAAGGCATCTGGAATCTTCCTTGTATGCGTCGTGGCCCCTTGTGAACCGCCATGGGGGTCCTCAGCCCGGCCCACCTGGCCGGGAGACGACGTTGTGAGTGACCCCTAGTCCAGGGCTCCATCAGTAGCCCCTAAACCGGTCTTCAAGTCGGGGATGCTCCTCGGTTTTCATTATTTTCACGCTGCACTTCTGGTAAAAAAAATCCCCGCACAGCGGTGTCTTCTTGCAGCCGAGCTCCAACGCCGGATTGCATCCGAGGTGACATAGACCACCTCGGTCTTGAAAAAGTTGAAGGAGTTTAGTCGAGCTTCACGCCGGAAAAGTCTCCCGTGCAGCCAATTGCTCGCAACCGGCTTCCATGCCGGACTGCTTCCGAAGTGGTGCACCACCTCGGTCTTGAGTTGTCGATATAGATGGCTGGTCCTCGTGGAAAAAAGTTTGCCCGCCAAGCCGGCTTTCGCGCGGCAATTTTTCGCGGAATATTTCCGATTGGTGCAATTTATTCTCTGCCGAGATATATAGCCAGTAGCCCTCAAGGTGTGTGTCAGCTCAAAGTCCAGTATGCATCTGAAGGATAGCATAAAATCGCTGATCCCAGTAGCCCCTGAGACACAGGTCGATTCACGAAATCGGCATGAGGATCAAATCCTTGCTTGGCAGCATACTTTTAGGAAAATCGCGGTGTGCAGTAGCCCCCGAGACTCAGGTTGGGTGTGGCCGACCGACCTAAGGATCGTAATCTCCTCGGAAACCTTATTGCACTTTCAATTTTCTGCATTGAATCGTCAATGTAGTAGCCCCCGAGACTTGGGTTGGGCAACATGGTTGACCCTAGAATCATATCTCCTCGGGAACTAGCTCAGTCGAATGCCGGCGTGTGTGTTTCGCCATTGCCGAGGTGCAGCTCGGCAGGGAAGATGCCGAGCTGCAGGTCGGACAAGATTTTTCCTGAGCAAAATTATAACTCGGTATAACCCAGGCCGGTTCTGCGGGACCCGTTGGTCGACCTGCGAGACGTCGGCGTGGAAACAATTTAGCCGTCGGCGGCATGGGCTTTAACAGCCCCCAGGCCGGCTCTGCGGGACCCATCAGTTGACCTGCGAGATGCCGGCATGGAAATTTTTGCTTTAACAGACCCCAGGCCGGCTCTGCGGGACCCGTCGGTCGCCTGCGAGATGCCGGCGTGGAAATTACTTAGCCATCAGTGGCGTTCCGCCATCACCGAGGTGCAGCTCGGCAATGAAGATGCCGAACTGCGGGTCGGATAAGATTTTCCCGAGCAGAATAACACGCAGTACACCTCGGCCAAGAGGATGTCCTGCCTCCTGGGGAAAAAAAAGAAACATACAATAGGCTAAAAGTTTCATAAGCTCGAAAAACAAAAATACTTACGTAAAAACTTTACGTTTGAATTAAATCAAGTTTTTTGGTGCCAATTCGAAATTGGTCTTAAAATTAATTTGTGCTTCCATCGTGCTTTAACATGATACGTCCGATCTCCAGGCTTTGAGTGGGCCAGCCTTTGGCTTCAACCTCCTTGTCCCGAAGGCGGAGTGCTTCTCAGGCCAATTTAGCGAACTAAACTCGAGCGGCATATAGAGAAGTAAGGCATCCCGGCTATTTGACCGTGAACTCGAGCCGGAAAAAGAGTAGTAGAAAAAGCCTTTGCAATGACTAAGAAGAAAACACTTAAAAATGACACATATTAATTTAAGAGCCCCCAGTTGACTTGGGTAAAGAAAGTGTTTTAGAATGACGTTTTTATTCTACACAAATATAATGTCTGACCGAGCTAGACAGAAAGAATTGAAAAAAAATTAAGCATGAAAGCGACTTAGCTGGTTAATGCTCTCGGTGTTGATGACGCGGTCTGAGCTTGCGACGGGATGAAGACGCCCATCGATCTCTGACAGATCCGACATGGTGCGTAGTCCTCGACCCGGCCGAGGTCCGAGCTTGCGGCGGGATGAAGACGCCCATTGATCTCTGACGGATCTGACATGGTGCGTAGTCCTCGACCCGGCCGAGGTCCCAGCCCCCAAGCCGGTCCCGATGTGGCCGAGCGAGGAGCTCGGCTCGACGAAGTGTTGACAAAGTACGGTCGATGTGGCGAGGCGCAGCCCCCGATCAAGTTGGCGTGACAAAGCAAGTTGGCGGGGTGACGTCGAAGCCCCCGTAGCAGGTCGATAAAGTGAAGACGAAGCCCCCGGGCCAGCCGAAGTGACGGAGCAGGTCGGTGAGGTGGACGTCGGTTTATAACGGCACGGCGATGCCGACGCATATCAGAATTTATGACGCGGGCGATGCTGGCTTGATGAAGTGATGGCACGGCGATGCCGGCGCGCCCGACCAGCGCAACCGTGGGGCGACGATGTGGTCTTGGCAATGCCGAACTCCTGGTCGGCTTACCAAGGTGACGATGCGACGTGGTTGATGTCGGTCCGATGAAGCGATGGCCCGGCTGACGCAGGTCAGCATCCGTGGGCCAATGAGGTTGGTTCTGTTTGACACCGGCGCGACAGTGAAGAGCACCTTGAAAAAGGCTCAAAATTTGTAGGCACGTGTTTGAGAACAAAACACAATACCCTATAAAAAAATTCCTTCAAAAAGGACGTCCGATATCCCGTTCATGAAAAAAGATGAACTCGGGTTGGATTCGTTTTCGCGCAGAAAACAGATTCGAGATTGATGCACTCCTTGCCCCCCCCCCCCCCCCCCCCGGAGTTTGCACCGTCGGATCGAGCTCAAATTTTAAAGGGTTGTTGATATGAGAATTCCACAGGAGATGAACTGTTGGATCTTCCAAAAGATGTCCGAGCTGACCGCTGGACTCTTTGCCCCGAACTTGCACGTTTTTCCACCCAGATCCAACAGTTCCTCAGTATATCGGCGATTGCCGTAGATTCCTCCATCGGAATGCGATGAAATTTTACAAGGTCGTTGTAGACTCAATTCCGCACAATTCCACCAAAGGACTCATCAAACGGACGCTTGAGGAGGCACGGACAGCGAAAACGATTCCGCTGTCCAGAAAATTCTGCACGGACGCGCGAGGGCAATGTTGACGTTCAGCCCCCGAGCTCCATGGACGAATTTTTCCATGATCTCGGTTGAGATCGAAGTTGATGTTGATGAAGGCACCCGTCCGATCTTGATGATCCGACATGGGGTGTAGTCCTCGACCTGGCCGAGGTGACCAGTCGAGTCGGCGACGTAGATGCCGACGCCGAAGACGTAGATTCGTTCCGACGAGTAGAGCGCACCAGAACCGATCTGAATTCACATCGTACCGCGACAACTACGCAGTGGGACCTGCATGGGCCACCAATGTCGGAGCTAAATCCGGCAGATCTCGGGTAGGGGGTCCCGAGCTGGTAGCCTTGGCACGATGGTAATAGGGACACCGGATTTTACCCAGGTTTGGGCTCTCTCAAAGAGATAATACCCTACGTCATGCTTTGATTGTATTGATTTGAGGGGGTACAGAGTACAGGTTGATCTACCACGAGATCGTTGTGTAAGATTCTCATCATCTATCGACTAGCCCAGCCTCGGTTTATATAATGTACCGAAGGCCTAGGATAATAGGAGTCTTAGTCGGCTACGTCGGTGGAGAAGAGTCCTCCACAAATACAAAGTCCTTGTCTTGTATGTCAAGGCTTCTGGAATCTTCCTTGTATGCGTCGTGTCCCCTTGTGAACCGCCATGGGGTCCTCGGCCCGGCCCACCTGGCCGGAAGACGACGTGGTGAGTCACCCCTAGTCCAGGACTCCGTCAGTCAAGCTCAGCCTTTTAAGTTTTGATTTTATTTTGAACACTTACAAAAGTTTCTTTCTCCCATCAGCCTAGATACCGAGATAAGGCGAGTAATTTATCCTGTACTTCCCCAGCTGAGCTTCCCATGATTGTGTCCCTGCGCATCAGCCACTGCCCTTCCAAGATCCTCATGTGATTCGCACATGGCTTCATACCTGAATGGTCTGGGACTAAAATTTCTATTTACATCAGTTTCATCAAGGCACAATAAAATAGGAGAGTGGTCAGAGCAGGCTGACATTTCATGTGTGACATATGCATGCGGGAATAGCTGGCTCCAGGTGTTGCAAGAGCATGGTCCAGGCGAACTCAGGTATAAGTCCCCCCAGCCACCTTCCTTTCACAAGTCTAGAATCTACCCTGAACCCCAGATCACGCAATGCACAGACATCGGTTGCTTCCCTAAAGCCATCAAGCTGCAACTGACTTCTACTTCCTATACCTTCATATTCATCGTGACTCAAGACCTCATCAAAGTCACCTAAAATCAGCCATGTGAGTGGGCTGATCGATGCAATCCCTTGTATCTCTCTGAAACTTGCGCCTCGCCATACACAAGTGTCAATCTCCAATGATTTGCACCAAGGCCTTCAACCTTAGCGTCGATATGATATTGGGAGTAACTTAAAATTTCAAGTTTTATTGATTTATTCCAAAATAAACCGAGACCTCCACTTCTTCCAGAACTTCCTACTGCAAAACTACAATCATAACCTAGGGAAGGAGCAAGAGGCTTCAACCTGTGCTTTATCAATCTGAGTTTATACTATTCCTAGAACGGCCAGGGAAAACTTCCTCGTGAATTCGTGAAGCTCTCTTACTATTGCGGCATTGACCGCTCCGCGACAGTTCCATCCTAGGAGACTCATTGTGCCCAACGGTACTCCACCTGGGAGCCCGCCAATCTTGCATCATAAATTTTTACTTCCATCATCATTATCTTTGCATCAAAAAACTCAGCAGATTCGCCTTTGCCCTTCCCTACACCATGATCAAGAGGCTTTTTCCTTGTGGGATCTGCCTTATTCATGACTGAGAAATGATCTTTCAATCCAGAAAAAAATCTGCACCATCCCGAGCAACGAACAACACACAAGATCCTGCGTAGGCATCTCACTACCGGAATAACCCACTATGCCGACGGCGTAGCCCTATCAGACCGTCGGCATAGAAATGCCGTCGGCATAGCTACATATGCCGACGGCATCCATACGGCCGTCGGCACAGAAAATCACCGGCCGTCAACTGACAGCGCCGTCACCAAGTGTCACGAATGGGGAGGTGGCACGTGGCACGTATAAGCCGACGGCTAGGCCGTCGGCATAGGTTATCATGTATGCCGACGGTCGGGGCTTATATGCGCCAGGTGTCACCTTCAGGGCGCCTTTTGGCAGCGGTCTATGCCGACGGCTAGGCCGTCGGCATATATTTCGTCTATGCCGACGGCCTAGCCGTCGGCATACGTCTGCCACGTGTCGTCCACTGGTACCTCCTGGCCTTATCTATGCCGTCGGCATAGATCTGTTCTGTTTTTTAAAATTTTGCTCTGTTTTTGCTGTTCTCATTCAAATTCACAGCATTTAAATTCACAGGAAAGCATATATAGACAGAAATATATTGAAAGATCATCAACATCACATCATCATCAAAAGATCATCAACATCACCATCTAAGGATCATCATCATCTAAAGATCATCAACATCACCATCTAAGGATCATCATCATCTAAAGATTAACATCATCATCGTCGAAACTTCATAGACATAAGTATAAGACATGGACATCATCATCGTCATCTAAAGAACGCTAAGAAGAATGGAACATGGAAAGCATTGCAAGACATGGAAAACATCATCGTTCATCCAAGACTAGGATCATCGCCGCTAGCACCGCCAAGACCAGCACCACCTCACCAGACCGGAGTGACTTGGCTCTTTGCACCGGTTCCCTACATGTTTCAAAAGAGATTGTAAGGGTAAATATGATAATGTTGAATCAACGAGAACTAGTTGGTGAATAGTTAGGCAATGTACGAACCGGAGTCCCACTGCCTAGTGCCACCCATTCATCGAACGTGGGCACGTGTGGGGGTTCTCCAGAAGGTGGTGGTGCGGGTCCCATTGGTGGTGGATCCGTGCGGTTTTGCATAGACGACCACATAGCCTGGTTGTTAGTTAACCAAGCAAACACGAAGGTCAGAAGAAATGAAAGTGCAAAATTTAGCTTGGTTCTAAGTGGGCAAAACTAACCGCCATCATCTGACGGTTGTAATCCTCGTTTGCCTTTACTCGTTGCAAGTACTCCCGCACCTCGACATGCTTAAGCTCGACAAAGGCCTTATATGCCTACAAAATTTAGGTTGTTTGTATGTGGGCAATGCTGAAAATAAAGTGAGAAAGTGAGAAAGAAAGAAGATAAGGGGGGAAATACTTACAGCATGCTGGCTGGCTAAGCTAGAATGCGAACAGCCCGTACTGCCGCTCGGGCTCGGGTTGGTAGCTCGGAGCCGTGTGTAGGAGACAGAAGGAGTGATCACGCCATCGAGGCACGGGTAGCGGCCATGATACTTCGGCCGGATGGCCACCACCGCCGTCTCGTCGGTCTGAGACCGGATGGGGTCAGCAACATCCGAACCAGGATTTAACCTGGTAAACGACTCCGAGTAGGACTCCGGGTTCTTCTCGGTATTGCCGTAGTACTCGCTCTCGCCGTCCTTGCGCTTACTCCGCGCACGGGCCAGCTTCCACGACTCCATGTGTGAGAGCGGCTTCTTCAACTTGCCCTCCTGCAACGTCAAACAGAAGTTAGCCATATATAAGAACATGACGGTAAAAAGAAAAAAAGAATGTATCATGTATATAGATAAGAACATGACGGTAACAAGAAGAAAAAGAATGTATCCTGGTAAACCTGGATGGCCTTGTAGCCCCAGTGGTTCCTGTTTCCTTAGCCGTGTGTTCCGTCGGTTCCACGATTAGCCCGGTTCTTTGTGCTCTTGGCAGCAAACTCTGCATCCTCACCGAGCCACCTATCCACCAAACTCGCCGATCCGTCATCCTTTCCGTAGCACCAAGTAGGAATAACCTAAATAACGGAAGCATGACATGTCATCACGAAACAATGAAATTGACTATTTATACGTCGGAATGAAAAGTCTGTAATACTTACCATCATGTACTGCTCCCTGCTCAAGGTAAGCCGCTGCTTCTGCGCTTCTTTCTTGGTCATCTTTCGACCAAGGTAGTTGTGGTAGTAGTGCGAGATGGCAACCCAGCGCACCTCGTACTGAATCTGGCGAGCTTTCTTCCTCGCAGCCGCCATGAAGACCACATCGGCTCTGGCCTTGTGCTCCTCAAGAACCTTATAGAATTGCTACACTCATGCATAAAACCAGAATGAAACAAGGCATGCGTTAAGTGATTCGATGATAAACTATGAACGAAACTCAAGGCGAGTGATTCTAAAGAGAACTTACCCAAAATTTATTGATCACGGCCTTAGCGGCCGTCCCGTACTCCGCGAGGCTGGCAGCCTCGTACTGGTCCCAGGTCGTGGCCAAAACCCGCAGCTCTGGATCCCTGTCTGGCCGCGGGCAGAATAGGCCCGGCCAAAAATCCTTCAACGGGATAGTGATAATGCCGTTCGGTTTACGGCCCTCTCCAAGAACTTTCCAATTGCTGCAAAAGAAACAAAAAATTAGCATGTGTACAATGAAAATGTTAGTATGTGTTCAAACTATGATTGAGAGGCACTTAGTCTGTCCCCGCGGGTTCAATGAGCCACTTCTTCTCCTCGGTAGCAGGAGGTGTAGGTAGTTCTGCAGCACCACGCAGCCACCCCTTCGGATCACCCGGCGGCAAGTTACCCCACACCTCGCCACCACCCTCCCCTCCAGAACCCTCCTCCTCCTCCTCCTCCTGAACGAAGTCCTCCTCACCCTCCTCCTCCTCCTCCTCCTCGCGAACCTCCTCCTCCTCAGACTCAGAGGGTGCCTCAGTATAGGAGGGCGTCGAAGACGACCCCCCTATGTCGGACACGGACCGCAGTTTCTTGACCGGACCGCATCTCGACCCACCCCCTCCTCCTCTAGGGGCTCTCCCACCACCCCCTCCTCCTCTAGGGGCACTTCCCCTGACCCCTCGACCTCCCTGTGAGGTGTCATCCTCAAGTAGTCGGGTGGGAGGCTGACGGGGTCGTCCACTCCGACTAAGACCTCCTTTTAATTTGCTTAGGAAACCCGTGCCGCTGGACTTGCCCATTATTAGCAAACCTGCATTGAGAAGAGAATAAACAATTAGTAAGGATAACAAATAAATAAGCATACAAAAAAGCACATTAATAACAAAAAAGCACATTAAGCATACAGAAAAGAACATTAACAAAATATGCAATGTATAAGCATGTTATATATATATATATATATATATATATATATATATATATATATATATATATATATATATATATATATATATATATATATATATATATTTTGGCAAAGGAAGGAAGCATATTAATAAAGCATACTCGTGCCTAAACAAAAGGAAATTCTTTGGACAAACATGTATTTTCTCATAATCCATAGAGAGCGCCTTCATGATTTTCTTCGTAGCATACATGCTTTTCGGCAGTTCATGGCCCTCAGGGAGGCTGTTAGCCCATACTCCCAGAAATGCTTCGAAGCAACCTCGGGTACAGCCGTACTCCGCCTTGACTGCCATCAGTTGCGAGATGGCATCCAGCTGAGAGAGCTTGGCACCCTCATAAAGAGATTTCTTTGACGAGGCCAAGATATCCAGGAAGGCCTTTGCGTTTTCCTCCGGCTCCTCCGGTTCATTCGCTGAAAGTGTCGCAGCTGCCGTCTGTGCAGCACAGACATCATCTAGCATGTCTCTAACCCCATCGTCCTCATGACCAGCGATGCGTTGTCGTATCACCTCCTCTCTACCACGGTCCCGCTGGGCAAAGTTTATCGGCATGTTAAAGTTTGGTATAAATCCATTCGTGCGAAGGTGCA
Organism: Elymus sibiricus; assembly: GCA_039707655.1. Lineage (NCBI taxonomy): Eukaryota > Viridiplantae > Streptophyta > Magnoliopsida > Poales > Poaceae > Elymus > Elymus sibiricus. The sequence continues at coordinate 354,460,828 of CM077664.1, forward strand.
AAGTCATCTCCTCCTGATCTCTATGGATACGTCTCTTACATATGGCACAGGGGCATTCTGGCACCATTCTCATTGGACGACGGAATATCTCCTTCAAAAACACATCGGTTCTCTCGGCCCACTCTGTTGTTACTTGATTCCGACGGAAAAAACCACTGTACATCCATTGATTATCTGCCATCTCTGCTTTATTGGGAGGCACACACCAAAATTAAAGATTCATTTAAATTAATCACATCAATGTTTTATTTTCTACCGGGTTGACGAGAAACGACATTGAATCCACCTACATCTCTAATAGGTAAAGATGGGTCCTAATCCCACCCGAGGATGTGTAGATTGAGTACGTTCTCCTTGCTCTACCCCATTCCGAGACAAAATTTCGGCAGCACCTCCCCGCTGTTCTCCAGATACACGTCCCGGCAAAACCCGAGAGAATGTGCACCCGGAGACCAACGGGGAGGCACTGCCAAAATTTTGTCTCGGAATGGGGTAGAGCATGGAGAACGTACCCAATCTACACATCCTCGGGCTGTCCGTGGAAAACGCTGGACAATCTGAATGAGTTACGGTGATAAATATGCAATTGAATGGATATTTATCGATGCAACCCTTTCGGACGGGAGACGCCTAGGTTACGCGACTTGACGTGAAAGTGAAATCTAGTGACATGAAAAAAAAGCGGAGGAGGAGATGGAATTGTAGCTCACCCTCGGATATAGAGGATGTAGTCGATCAGCGGAGGGACGATCGTGGACCAACACCTCCAACGTCGACGATCACTCCACGGAGATGCAACACCACAAATCCTGTAAGTTCCACCGAGTGAAAAAAATTTAGGTCATCACATCACATAAAGCATAGACACTTCAAACTATGAAAAAAAACATAGTGCTAATGACATCTAGTGAAGATTTTAGATCATCATGATACTTCAAATCCTAATTTCTCTGTCAAGTGTGAAATTTTGTTCTTCAATTTTTTTTAGCAAGATGATCATGATGAAGTAACCACTCATCATATCCCAATTTTAGAGCACATATCACATAGCTATTTAACAACATCTCAAATTGCAAAATAAATCTTCATATTACCAAATACTAAATCGCAGCACACATCAAACCCTGAAATCAGTGGCGGAGCCAGGAATTTGCTCCTTGGTATTCATTGTATTTTTTTTTTTTGCAATGCAATAGAAACTGGCAATGTGACCCCCAAGTCTGAGAATACAAGTCTTGATCCATCCTCCCAAGTCCATACATAAAATTCTGCCTAACATAGTACAGCCCACTTAATACTGTCATAGGATTTAGTATATCAGACGAAATCTAACAAATGATATGTGTTTAAGCATCTACAGAACAGACTCTGCAAATGTCATGTTGTAGGTTTATTTTAATTCCACCTCTAACAGGGCCTAATCTCCCATATGAAAATACTGTACCCAGGAAACTATATTTCTGGACAGCAAACTAAATAGACGGCTGCTCTCAAACTGTACATCCAAACGAAGCAAATGAGTACTCTACGGAAACCTTAGAACATGCTTTAAAAATCATATGTAGAGGCCAACTCGAAATTCTGAGCATAACTAACTCGTTTTTCAGTTAGAAGCTTGCTGCCCAAAACTGTCAGGTAGTGCAGTTTTTTTAACTGAACCAAGTTCAGTGTACCGCGAGAGGAATCCAACATACAGGAGCAGTTCTAATTCTCCTGTGTAAGCAACTAAAGAATATATATGAAACAACTGCCAATCTGAATACCATAGCTAGCGAACTGAACTATCAATAGTTTAGAAACTAGTTTCTAGATGGCTGGAATGTCATGACCAAAACCAGGACTCCTATTTCATTTTTGGAAATGATCGGTAGGATAACTCCCAGCTAAAGAGTTGAACTCTGAAACAAAATTGAACACAGTGTAACCATTTACAAATCATAGAGCTAAATTTCTGCAGTTTTCTTTTCATCAAGCAATATAGAGCTAAATTTCATCAAGCAATCAGTGGCAGCAGCTAGCTAGGTCGGGAGCAACCGAGCAGGGGAGCCAAGTAGACGGGGGAGCACAGACGAGGAACAAACCATGGCGGCAGCGGTGCGGACGCGGGCAGGGCAGACGCGGGCACGGCGACGGCGGTTCGGCCGAGGCCCGAGCAGCAGAGGGAGGGCGTGGGGTCGGGGCGGCGCCGACGCGGGCAGGGCGGACGGGGGCAGGGCAGACGCGGGCATGGCGACGGCGGTTCAGCCGAGGCCCGAGCAGCAGAGGGAGGGCGCGGGGTCGGGGCGGCGCCGACGCGGGCAGGGCGGATGGGGGCAGGGCAGACGCGGGCACGGCGACGGCGGTTCGGCCGAGGCCCGAGCAGCAGAGGGAGGGCGCGGGGTCGGGGCGGCGCTGACACGGGCCCGCGAGGTGGTGGCGGCGGCGACGAGGTGGCGGAGGACGGCCGGCGGGCGGGGAACGGGCAGAGCTCCGGCGGCGGTGTGGCGGAAAGGGTGGCGGCGGCGGCGGGTCGTCGGGATGATGGGGATGGGGAATGGGGAATGAGCGGTAGGGAGAGCACCGCGAGTGGATAAGGGTGCTATGCCGTCGGCATAGCTCGAGCCGTGCCACGTCATCGATCCGCGGCATCCGGGGCATAGCTATGCCGACGGCTTTGCCGTCGGCATAGCTCGAGCCGTGCCACGTCACCGATCTGTGGCATCCGAGGCATAGCTATGCCGACGGCTTTAGCTATGTATTATTTTTTAAAAAAAAATTATTTTTAAAATTTTTAAAAAAATTTAATTTTTTTCCTAAATTAAAATTTGATTAATTTAAATGTGTATTATCGCACGGAGGGGGGAAACGGCCACGTCCGGGCACAACCCATCGCAAGATTCCCTCCGCTCCATGTCTGCCCGACGTGGCCGTTTCCCCCCTCCGTGCGACGGCGGCAGCGACGTCCGTGAGGGGGGTCACAGTACAGAGCCGCGTGCCGGGTGCTTGCACCCGCCACCGCACTTCCAGACGTGTATGAGGGCCCAGCGCCGTCCGTGAGGGGGGCCACACCCCGGAGACGCGTCTTGACTCTTCAGACATGCCACCGCATGTTAAGACACGTGTAAAAATCTTGAAAAAAATACCACACATCCTGTATCACATGTGCCAACACCGTGTAAAAAATTCATGATTTTATCACCCTCCGAGTGTTCAGGAATATTCAAGCAGCACCGAAACCTGTAGGACGTCACTTCGGTGCCATCGCCGTCCGTGAGGGGGCCCACACTACGGAGACGCGTATTACCTCTTCAGACTTGCCACCACACCTTAAGACATGTATGTGGCCCCGGCGCGATGATCTGGTGGCATTGCTACCCCCCAAGGCCCCCGGCCTGCCTAACCCTGGCCCCGTTGACCCGGAGATCTACCCCTTTGACTTTCGTCGGACGGCCTTTGACCGATGGACTTCTTCACCTGGTTCCCACAGGCCAGCCCATGGGAACACTTTAGAACAAGGTCTGGGTCAAACCAACCACAAGATTCCCTCCATGTCGGCCCGACGCGGCTGTGTCCCCTCTCCAAGTGCCGGCGGCAGCGCAATCCGTGAAGGGGGTCACACTCCGGAGCGGCGTGCGGGGTGTTTGCACCTGCCACCACACTTCCAGACATGTATGAGGGCCCAGCGCAAGATTTGGTGGCATAGCTACCCCACGAAGGCCCCCGACCACACCCGTAGACGTGCAAAGAACAATCCGCACAGAGGGAATTTTTCAGATACTTCTTGATCTCAAAAAATCTTGAAAAAATACCACACATCCTGTATCACATGTGCTAGCACCGTGTAAAAAATTCATGATTTTATCACCCTCCGGGTGTTCAGGAATATTCAAGCAGCACCGAAACCTGCAGGACGTCACTTCGGTGCCATCGCCGTCCGTGAGGGGGCCCACACTACGGAGACGCGTATTGACTCTTCAGACATGCCACCACACCTTAAGACATGTATGTGGCCCCGGCGCAATGATCTGGTGGCATTGCTACCCCCCAAGGCCCCCGGCCTGCCTAACCCTGGCCCCGTTGACCCGGAGATCTACCCCTTTGACTTTCGCCTGACGGCCTTTGACCGATGGACTTCTTCACTTGGTTCCCATAGGCCAGCCCATGGAAACACTTCAGAACTAGGTCTGGGCCAAACCAACCACAAGATTCCCTCCGTGTCGGCCCGACGCTGCTGTTTCCCCCCTCCAAGTGCCGGCGGCAGTGCAGTCCGTGAAGGGGGTCACACACCGGAGCCGCGTGCGGGGTGTTTGCACCTGCCACCGCATTTCCAGACATGTATGAGGGCCCAACGCAAGATTCTGTGGCATAGCTACCCCACGAAGGCCCCCGACCACACCCGTAGACGTGCGAAGAACAATCCGTAGCGGGGGATTTTTGCACATACTTGTACATGTCAAAAAATTATGAAAAAATACCACACATCTTATATCACATGTGTCTACACCGTGTGAAAAACTCATGATTTTATCACCCTCCGGGTGTTCAAAAATATTCATGCAGCACCAAAACCGCAGGACGTCACTCCAGTGTCATCGCCGTCCGTGAGGGGGGCCACACTACGGAGACGCGTATTGACTCTTCAGACATGCCACCGCATGTTAAGACATGTGTTAGGACCCGTCCCAATGCTCTGGTGGCATTGCTACCCCCCAATCCCCCGGCAGGCCTAACCCTGGACCAGTTGACCTGTATATCTATGCCTTTGACTTTCGCCGGACGTGCTTTGACCAATGGACTCCTCCACCTGGTTGTGATAGGTCAGCCCATAGGAACACTCCGGAACAAGGACTGGGCCCAAACCACCACAGGATCACCTCCGTGTCGGCCCGAAGCGGCCGTTTCCCCCCTCCAAGTGCCGGCGGCAGCGCCGTTCGTGAAGGGGGTCACACTCCGGAGCCGCGTGCCGTGTGTTTGCACCTGCCACCGTACTCGTAGAAACAATCTGATGGATGTACATATAAAATTTGTCTCGTTTGGCCAAGGTATGAAAAATATAGAAAATAGTCAAAACAAAAGGGTGTTTTCTGTAAATCTGAAGCAAACATGATTTAAGTTTGTTCAAATTTGAAAACATAGTATAGCAACAGAATCTTTACAAGATTTTGATAACAAACCATATTAAATTTGTCAAATCGATGCAAGTATCAATTACTTATGATTTTAACAAAGTATAAGGACCTATATGCAAAATTACATGAGGTCACAGTTATAACATACTCAAAAAGAAAAACAAACTGGATATTCATAATCTATGAAAAATTCTACCCCAAATCGATATATAATTTGTGTATGTTTAAGTTTAGATAAGTCAGATTTCAACCTAAAAATGAAAATAAAGTAGATAAGTCAGATTCAGCAGCAGTTCCTGGTGGTTCCTGGCCGAAGGCTATGCCTACGGAAAAGCCTTCGGCATAGGTGCAAAGATATGCCGACGGCTGTGCCGTCGGCATAGCTTTCCCACGTGGTAGCTCGAACTATGCCGACGGCCTCCGTCAGTGCCGTCGACATACCTCCGACGGCGTCAGCTAGCCGTCGCAGGTGGGGTCGCCAGGGCCGCTTATATGCCGACGGCTGGGCTATACCGACGGCCACCGTCGGCACAGTCTGGTATATGCCGACGGCCTTTGTATGCCTACGGTTGCCGTCGGCATATATCTGGCTGTGCCAGCGGCTTTTCTATGTCGACGGCTTTCCACAGGCCGTCGGCATACGTCTTTTTATGCCGTCGGCATAGAAAGTGCCGTCGGCAACTGCCCTTATTCCGGTAGTGTCTCATCCACGAGAAGCACCTCATCCGGTTGCTCGTCAAGGACTACCACTATAATCTGAACGCGGCCACCAACTCCATGTACCCCCGACAACTTCCTGCCAAGAGCCGCCATACTTGATACCCTAGTCCGACGAAGAAAGACAGACTGTTGGATGAGCCCCAGACCCAGGACCCCGTCACTGAACAATAGAGGACGTCCGACAGGGAAACAATACTCAACGACGGTGCCGCCGCCGTATCCTAGAGAGAAAAAAACTATCGAGAGGGAACTGTCGTACTATTACCGGATTCTGCTACAAAACAGCATGCGTTGGGCTCGAAAATTCATTCAGGGCTTCTTTCAGTCGTAGGATACGAAAAACAAATGACATTTTTCCTTTTAACAAAGGACTCTTTGCATGAGGTTGTAGAGAATGATTTTTTTTTTGAAATGTAGTGCAATTGATTAGAAAAAGTGGTTGTAGTGGATGTAAATTTTTCTTTGAAATGTAGTGCAATTGATTAGAAAAAGTACCGTGGGACTCAATCATATGAATCAAACAACTAACATAGGAAAAAATCCTAAAGATTCTAATCCTCCACTATTCCTATGAAATCCTATGAGGGCTCCTTTGGTTCGTAGTATTCTAAAATTGCGGGAATTGGAATATAATCTATTAACATACTAAGCTCCCTAGTTTTAGAGTCTCATGGTGTGTCGGGGCTTTGGAGTCTCTGGGCCCCACCTGTAAAGGTGTGTGTCGTTGGTAAGGTATCAAGCTCCCCAGATTTAGAGCCTTCTCGTGCATCAGGGTTTGTGGAGTCTATGGGCCCTGCCTATAAGGATGTGTGTCGTTGGTTGAGGTTTCTGCTTGTTTTTTTAGTGTTTCTTCTCTTTTTTAGTGCTTGGTCGAGGCAACCATTTGTGAGTTCGTGAAAAGTATGCATTGACGTTGGACAAGTTGTTGCATCTCATTTGCATTTAGCGGGCTAAGAGCATCTCTATTTGATCCTTTAAAACCGGTTAAGGAGTACAAAATACGTTTCGAGGAGTTAACCGAACTCTTATCCAATTTCACTCCTCAAAATTCTTACTCCTCGCGTCGGCCTTCACTTATATATACTCGGCCGCGGCTCAATCTCAGAAAAAAAATTGGCCTCGCCCCACACCGCCCCTCTCCCTCGCTTGCACCGCATCGACTCCAGAGCCACCCAAATCCACCCCGTACCCCCGCCGAGACTTCCAATTGACCGGCGCCGCCACGGACTCCCCCGAAATGGCGGGATCTAGCAATCGAAGGTTGCCGCCGCCGATTCGGAGCGCGGATCCATGCCGCGGCGGGTGGCCGACCCAAGCACGCGGTTGCGCATCCCCGTCCCGCTCCTTCACCGACCTGCCGCCACCACCGAAGAGGAAGTACCATGGTGTGCGGCAGCTGCCGTGGGGGACATGCGTTTCGGAAATTAAGGACCAGAACACCGGGCAGCGGTACTGGATTGGCTTCATCCCATCGGCGACGCTGGTGGCGAGGGCCTACGATGTGAAAGCGGCGAGCCTCTATGGCTGTCGGGCGAAGACCAATTTCCCCCTCGGTGGCCACGAGGTCCCGGTGTTGGTCACCATCGACCCCCGAGTGGTCTCTCGCCACGAGGTGCTGGAGAATTGGGAGGCTTTAGAGCGGCATGCGCCGATAAGGAGTACATGGTCGAGCTTCGCCAAAATCATTCGGAGGTCGTCGTCGAGGAGTGTCGGCGGCTCGAGCTATACAAGAAGGGGGCTACCGACGAGGCCGGGCCGTCCGATGGGGGGGTCATCGACCTTTGCTCCAGCGACTCCGGCTCCGGTCCGGCGACTCCAACGCCAACGTCAATTGGGAGAGGCTCGCGAACGAAAACGATTAGGTTTTTCAGTTTTTATTTCGTTCAAATCTTTAGTTTAAATTTGTGTTATGCAATATAGTTTGAATCGAATTGTGCTATCTGTCGGGGAACGGAGCATGTAATCTCAAAATTTTCCTACGCTCACGCAAGATCTATCCATGGAGATGCATCGCTACGAGAGGGGAGAGTGTGTCTACGTACCCTCGTAGACCGTTAGCGGAAGCGTCTCACAACGCGGTTGATGTAGTCGAACGATCCTTCGAGCTCCACCGATCAAGTACCGAACGTACGGCACCTCCGAGTTCTACACACGTGCAGCTCGGTGACGTTCCTCGCCTTCTTGATCCAGGAATATGTCGAGGAAGTAGATGAGTTCCGTCAGCACGACGGCGTGGCGACGGTGACGGTGAAGTGATTCCGGCAGGGCTTCGCCTAAGCTCTCCGAAAATATGACCGAGGTGTAAAACGGTGGAGGGGGGCGCCGCACACAGCTTGGATCAATTGTTGTGTTGTCCAAGGGGCGCCCCCCCCTCCTTATATAAAGGAGGGAGGGAGGAGAGGCCGGCCCTAGGGGGTGGCGCACCAAGGGGGGAGGAGTCCTACTAGGACTCCCCTTGGTGGTGGCGCCCCCCTCCCCCCAATCCTACTCCTACTAGGAGTAGGGGAGGAAGGAGGAAGGGGGAAGGAAAGGGGGGGCCGGCCCCCAATCCCTAGCCCAATTCGGATCCCCCCTCAAGGGGGGCGCACCAGTCCCTTGTGGGCTGGTGTCTCTCCCCTACAAGGCCCATGTGGCCCATGTAGGTCCCCGGGGGGTTCCGGTAACCCCTCCGGTACTCCGATAAATATCCGGAACCTTCCGGAACTTTTCCGGAGGCCAAATACTATCTTCCAATATATCAATATTTACCTCTCGGACATTCCGAGACTCCTCGTCATGTCCGTGATCTCATCTGGGACTCCAAACAACATTCGGTCACCAATCACATAACTCATATAATACTATATCGTCATCGAACCTTAAGTGTGCGGACCCTACGGGTTCGGGAATGATGTAGACATGACCGAGACGACTCTCCGGTCAATAACCAACAGCGGGACCTGGATGCTCATATTGGTTCCTACACATTCCACGAAGATCTTTATCGGTGAACCTCATATGACAACATACGTTGTTCCTTTTGTCCGGCGGTATGTTACTTGCCCGAGATTCGATCGTCGGTATCTAATACCTAGTTCAATCTCGTTACCGGCAAGTCTCTTTACTCGTTCCGTAATACGTCATCTTGCAACTAACTCTTTAGTCACGGTGCTTGCAAGGCTTCTGTGATGATGTATTACCGAGAGGGCCCAGAGATACCTTTCCGACAGACGGAATGACAAATCCCAATCTTGATCCATGCCAACTCAACAAACACTTTCGGAGATACCTGTAGTGCACCTTTATAATCACCCAGTTACGTTGTGACGTTTGATACACCCAAAGTATTCCTACGGTATCCGGGAGTTGCATGATCTCATGGTCAGAGGAACGTGTATTTGACATAGTGAAAGCAGTAGCAATAAACTGAACGATCATATGCTATGCTAACGGTTGGGTCAAGTCCATCACATCATTCTCCTAATGATGTGATCCCATTATCAAATGACAACTCATGTCCATGGTTAGGAAATCTTGACCATCTTTTGATCAACGAGCTAGTCTAGTAGAGGCTTACTAGGGACTCAGTATTTGTCTATTATCCACACATGTATTAAGTTTCTGGTCAATACAATTCTAGCATGAATAATAAACCATTATCATGAACGGAGAAATATGATAATAAACACTTTATTAATTGCCTCTAGGGCATATTTCCAACAGTCTCCCACTTGCACTAGAGTCAATAATCTAGTTTACATCTCCATGTAATTAACATCCAATCAGTTCTAGGGCTGATCATGTTTTGCTTGTGAGAGAGGTTTTAGTCAATGGGTCTGCAATATTCAGATCCATGTGTTCTTGGCAAATCTCTATGTCATATGTAGATGCTGCTACCATACTCTGCTTGGAGCTACTCCAAAACCGACTGTCCCACTTTACGTATCCGGTATGAGACTCATAGTCTTCCGGATCGGTGTTTAAAGCTTGCATCGACGTAACCCTTTACGACGAACTCTTTATCACCTCTATTCCCGAGAAATTCTTCCTTAGTCCTTTTCAGGTACTTCAGGATATTCTTGACCGCTGTCCAGTGATCTACTCCTGGATCACTTTGGTACCTCTTTTGCCAGACACATGGCAAGGCACACAGCTTGGCATACTTTATAGAACCTATGGCCAAGGCATAGGGGATAACCTTCATCCATTCTATTTATTTTGCCGTGGTCGAGATTTGAGTCTTACTCAACTTCACACCTTTCACCACAGTCAAGAACTCCTTCTTTGACTGATCCATTTTGAACTTCTTCAAAATCTTGTCAAGGTATATGTTTTGTGAAAGTCATATGAGGCGTCTCAATCTATCTCTATAGATTTTGATGCCTAACATGTAAACAACCTTTACCTAGATCTTCAAGTCTTACTCCACTTCACACCAGCCAAGAACTTATTTCTTTTGACTTGATCCATTTTGAACTTCTTCAAAATCTCATCAAGGTGTGTGAAAATCTTTTATCAGGTGTCTTGATCTATCTCTATAGATCTCGATGCCCAAACCGTGGATAACTCAAAAACAGGTTTTTATTGAAAAACTCCTTTCAATTAATTCTTTATGCTTTCCAGAAATTCTACATCATTTCCAATCACATATACTTATTAGAAATGTTATAGAGCTCCCACTCACTTTGTTGTAAATACAAGTTTCTCCATAAACTTGCATAAACCCAAACGCTTTGATCACTTCATCAAAGCGAGTATTCCAGCTCCGAGATGCTTGCACCAGTCCATAGATGAATCGCTGGAGCTTGCATACTTTGTTAGCACCTTTAGGATCGACAAAACCTTCCGGTTGCATCATATACAATTCTTCCTTAAGGAATCCATTAAGGAATGCCGTTTTGACGTCCATTTGCCAGATTTCATAATCATAAAATGCGGCAATTGCTAACATAATTCTGACAGACTTTAGCATCGGTACGGGTGAGAAAGTCTCATCGTAGTCAACTCCTTGAACTTGTCGATAACCTTTAGCAACAAGTCGTGCTTTATAGACGGTGACATTACCATCAGCGTTCGTCTTCTTCTTAAAGATCCATTTATTTTTAATAGCTCGCCGTTCATCGGGCAAGTCTACCAAAGTCCACACTTTGTTCTCATACATGGATCTAATCTCGGATTTCATGGCCTCAAGCCATTTGTCGGAATCCGGGCTTGCCATTGCTTCTTCATAGTTCGAAGGTTCATCGTTGCCTAGCAACATGACCTCCAAGACTGGATTTCCGTACCACTCTGGTGCGGAACGTGTCCTGGTTGACCTTCGAAGTTCAGTAACAACTTGATCCGAAGTTTCATGATCATCATCATCAACTTATTCTCTGGTCTGTGTCGATGTCACGGAAATTTCTTTCTGTGGCGTACTACTATCCAGAGGAGGTACAATTACCTCATCAAGTTCTACTTTCCTCCCACTCACTTCTTTCGAGAGAAACTCCTTCTCTAGAAAGGTTCCATTCTTAGCAACGAATACTTTGCCTTCTGATCTGTGGTAGAAGGTGTACCCAACGGTCTCCTTTGGGTATCCTATGAAGATGCACTTATCCGCTTTGGGTTCGAGCTTATCTGGCTGAAGCCTTTTGACATAAGCATTGCATCCCCAAACTTTCAGAAACGACAGCTTAGGTTTCTTACCAAACCACAGTTCATACGGTGTCGTCTTAACGGATTTAGATGGTGCCCTGTTTAAAGTGAATGCAGCTGTCTCTAATGCATAACCCCAAAATGATAGTGGCAAATCGGTAAGAGACATCATAGAACGCACCATATCTAATAGAGTACGATTACGACGCTCGGACACACCATTACGCTGTGGTGTTCCAGGTGGCGTGAGCTGTGAAACAATTCCACATTGTCTTAAGTGATTGCCAAACTCGTAACTCAAATATTCTCCTCCACGATCAGATCGTAAGAACTTTATTTTCTTGTTACGATGGTTCTCTATTTCACTCTGAAATTCTTTGAACTTTTCAAATGTTTCAGACTTATGCTTCATCAAGTAGACATAGCCATATCTACTCAAATCATCTGTGAACGTAAGAACATAACGATATCCACCGCGCGCCTCAACACTCATCGGACCGCATACATCGGTATGTATTATTTCCAATAAGTTGGTTGCTCGCTCCATTGTTCCGGAGAATGGAGTTTTAGTCATCTTGCCAATAAGGCACGGTTCACATGTCTCAAATGATTCATAATCAAGAGATTCCAAAAACCCATCTGCATGGAGTTTCTTCATGTGTTTAACACTGATATGACCTAAGCGGCAGTGCCACAAATATGTGGTACTATCATTATATTTTGGCATTTGTGTTATGAACATGTGTATTATTACGATCAAGATTCAATAAACCTTTCATTTTAAGTGCATGATCATCAATGATATTATCCAAATAAATAGAATAACAATTATTCTCTGAAATTGAATAACCGTCTTGCAATAAACACTATCAGATATAATGTTCATGCTTAACGCAAGCACCAAATAACAATTATTTAGGTTCATCACTAATCCTGAAGGTAGAGAGAGCGTGGCGATGGTGATCACATCAACCTTGGAGACACTTCCAATGCACATCGTCACCTCGTTCTTAGCTAGCCCTCGTTTATTCCGAAGCTCCATGTTTCAAGTTGCAAGCAACTGAACAAGTATCAAATACCCAGGTGCTCCTACGAGTACTAGTAAGGTACACATCAATAACATGTATATCAAATATCTTTATTGACATTGCCAGTCTTATTATCTGCCAGTTACTTTGGGGAAGTTTCGCTCCCTGTGACATTTCCCTTTGCAATGGGAGCACTAAGTCTCGGGTTTGGTTCAGCCTTGGGTTTCTTCGCGTGAGCAGCAACTGTTTTACCGTTCTTCTTGAAGTTCCCTTTTCTTTCCCTTGCCCTTCTTGAAACTAGTGGTCTTATTAACCATCAACACTTGATGCTCCCTTTTTGATTTCTACATCCGCAGCTTGTAGCATCGCGAATAGCTTAAGGATCTTCTATCCCTTGCATGTTTATAGTTCATCACGAAGATCCAGTAGCTTAGTGATAGTGACTAGAGAACTCTATCAATCACCACTTTATTCGGAAGTCTAACTCCCACTTGATTCAAGTGTTTGAAGTACTCAGACATTCTGAGTACATGCTCACTAACGGAGCTGTTCTCCTCCATCTTGTAGCTATAGAACTTGTCGAAGGTGTCATACCTCTCGACCCGGGTGTGAGCTTGAAAAACAAATTTTCAGCTCTTGGAACATCTCATATGCTCCGTGTTGCTCAAAACATATTTGGAGCTCCGGTTCTAAGCCGTAAAGTATGGCGCACTGAACTATCGAGTAATCATCTTTTCTTGTCTGCCAGACGTTCATAACGTCCTCAGACGAAGCCGTAGGGGTATTTCACTGAGCGGTGCATTAAGGACATAAGCCTTCTGTGCAGCAGTGAGGACAATCCTCAGATCACGGACCTAGTCCGCATAGTTGCTTCCATCAACTTTCAACTTCGTTTTCTCTAGGAACATAATAAAAACAGGGGAACTACAGCGCGGTCTATTGATCTACAACATAAAATTGCAAAGATTATTTAGACTATGTTCATGATAATTGAAGTTCAATTAATCAAAATTACTTAAGAACTCCCACTTAGATTAACATCCCTCAAGTTGTCTAAGTGTAACATGATCCACATCAACTAAACCACGTCCGATCATCACGTGAGGTGGATTAGTTATCAATGGTGAACATCTTTCATGTTGATCATATCTACTATATGACTCATGTTCGACCTTTCGGTCTCTTGTGTTCAGAGGCCATGTCTGTACATGCTAGGCTCGTCAAGTTTAACCCAAGTATTATGCGTGTGTAAAACTGGCTTACACCCGTTGTATGCGAACGAAAGAATCTATCACACCCGATCATCACGTGGTTCTTAGAAGCGTCGAACCTTCGCAACGGTGCATACTAGGGGAGAACACTTATCTTGAAATTTAGTGAAGGGATCATCTTATAATGCTACCGTCGTCCTAAGCAAAATAAGATGCATAAAAGGATTAACATCACATGCAATTCAATATATGTGACATGATATGGCCATCATCGTCTTGTGCTTTTGATCTCCATCAGCAAAGCACCGTCATGATCTCCATCGTCACCGGGTTGACACCTTGATCTCCATCATAGCGTCGTGACACCTTGATCTCCATCGTAGCATCGTGACACCTTGATCTCCATCATAGCGTCGTGGTCGTCTCGCCAATTATTGCTATTACTACTACTACTGCTAACTCATAGCGGTAAAGTAAAGCAATTACATAGCGTTGGCATTGCATACAATAAAGAGACAACCATAAGGCTCCTGCCGGTTGCCTGATAATTTAAAAAACATGATCATCTCATACAACAACTTATATCACATCATGTCTTGGCCATATCACATCACCAGCATACCCTGCAAAAACAAGTTAGACGTCCTCTACTTTGTAGTTGCAAGTTTTACGTGGCTGCTACGGGTTTGCAAGAACCGTTCTTACCTACGCAAAACCACAACGTGGTGTAGTGATTGCTTTTGATCTTCTAAAAGAACCCTCTTCATTGAAACCGATTCAACTAAAGTGATAGAGACAGACACCCGCCAGTCACCTTTATGCAATGAGTGCACGTAGCGGTGAAACCTGTCTCGCGTAAGCGTACGCGTAATGTCGGTCCGGGCCGCTTCATCTCACAATACCGCCGAATCAAGTATCAACTAGTAACGGCAAGCAATATGTATACACCCACGCCCACAACTCATTTGTGTTCTACTCGTGCAAATCACATCAACGCATAGACCTGGCTCGGATACCACTGTCGGGGAACGGAGCATGTAATCTCAAAATTTTCCTACGCTCACGCAAGATCTATCCATGGAGATGCATCGCTACGAGAGGGGAGAGTGTGTCTACGTACCCTCGTAGACCGTTAGCGGAAGCGTCTCACAACGCGGTTGATGTAGTCGAATGATCCTTCGAGCTCCACCGATCAAGTACCGAACGTACGGCACCTCCGAGTTCTACACACGTGCAGCTCGGTGACGTTCCTCGCCTTCTTGATCTAGCAATATGTCGAGGAAGTAGATGAGTTCCGTCAGCACGACGGCGTGGCGACGGTGACGGTGAAGTGATTCCGGCAGGGCTTCGCCTAAGCTCTCCGAAAATATGACCGAGGTGTAAAACGGTGGAGGGGGGCGCCGCACACAGCTTGGATCAATTGTTGTGTTGTCCAAGGGGCGCCCCCCCCCCCTCCGTATATAAAGGAGGGAGGGAGGAGAGGCCAGCCCTAGGGGGTGGCGCACCAAGGGGGGAGGAGTCCTACTAGGACTCCCCTTGGTGGTGGCGCCCCCCTCCCCCCAATCCTACTCCTACTAGGAGTAGGGGAGGAAGGAGGAAGGGGGAAGGAAAGGGGGGGCCGGCCCCCAATCCCTAGCCCAATTCGGATCCCCCCTCAAGGGGGGCGCACCAGCCCCTTGTGGGCTGGTGTCTCTCCCCTACAAGGCCCATGTGGCCCATGTAGGTCCCCGGGGGGTTCCGGTAACCCCTCCGGTACTCCGATAAATATCCGGAACCTTCCGGAACTTTTCCGGAGGCCAAATACTATCTTCCAATATATCAATATTTACCTCTCGGACATTCCGAGACTCCTCGTCATGTCCGTGATCTCATCCGGGACTCCAAACAACATTCGGTCACCAATCACATAACTCATATAATACTATATCGTCATCGAACCTTAAGTGTGCGGACCCTACGGGTTCGGGAATGATGTAGACATGACCGAGACGACTCTCCGGTCAATAACCAACAGCGGGACCTGGATGCTCATATTGGTTCCTACACATTCCACGAAGATCTTTATCGGTGAACCTCATATGACAACATACGTTGTTCCTTTTGTCCGGCGGTATGTTACTTGCCCGAGATTCGATCATCGGTATCTAATACCTAGTTCAATCTCGTTACCGGCAAGTCTCTTTACTCGTTCCGTAATACGTCATCTTGCAACTAACTCTTTAGTCACGGTGCTTGCAAGGCTTCTGTGATGATGTATTACCGAGAGGGCCCAGAGATACCTTTCCGACAGACGGAATGACAAATCCCAATCTTGATCCATGCCAACTCAACAAACACTTTCGGAGATACCTGTAGTGCACCTTTATAATCACCCAGTTACGTTGTGACGTTTGATACACCCAAAGTATTCCTACGGTATCCGGGAGTTGCATGATCTCATGGTCAGAGGGACGTGTATTTGACATAGTGAAAGCAGTAGCAATAAACTGAACGATCATATGCTATGCTAACGGTTGGGTCAAGTCCATCACATCATTCTCCTAATGATGTGATCCCATTATCAAATGACAACTCATGTCCATGGTCAGGAAATCTTGACCATCTTTTAATCAACGAGCTAGTCTAGTAGAGGCTTACTAGGGACTCAGTATTTGTCTATTATCCACACATGTATTAAGTTTCCGGTCAATACAATTCTAGCATGAATAATAAACCATTATCATGAACGGAGAAATATGATAATAAACACTTTATTAATTGCCTCTAGGGCATATTTCCAACACTGTCTAGGTTTAAATTTATGTTAAAAATTCATTTACGGAGTTAAGTTTAAGAGTTCGGACCAACCTGTGGTTGGATGGTTAGAGGGACTGTGGTATCCCCAGCCCACCAGGGTTCAAATCCTGGTGCTTGCATTTATTCCTGGATTTATTTCAGGATTTCCGGCGATGCGCATTCAGTGGGAGGAGACGTTCCCGTCGACGACGAGGTGCCTACGGTTACTTCGTAAATTTCAAGATGATATGCCGGCCCAGTCTCTCGGAGGTGCTCATAGGGGTAGGGTGTGCGTGTGTGCGTTCATAGGGGTGAGTGTATGCGCGTGTATATGAGCGCTTGCGTCTGTACTGTGTTCAAAAAAAAAGATACAACATTCTTTTAACTACTCAAATTTAAGGAGTTGAAGAATAAAGAGGCATATGAGGTGTGAAGTTATAAGGCTTCGGCTGAGAGATGTTGGGCCTGAATCTTGTACCTGCGCAGCTTAAAGCCCGTCTTATTCTCAAAAAAAAAAAGCTTAAAGCCCGTCTTGTCCATCCCAGCGCGGTTACGCGAAAGTAGACAAGCGGGTGGCTCGCCAATCCTATTTGGCACCTGTAGCGCCAGATAATGGCAAAATGGTACAACGCAAAACTTAGTTCCCTTCGCTAGGTTTCGTGGGCCGACCCATCTACGCACGTTTTCTGTGAAGCTCCCAACCGGTTTTGGGAAGCTTCTAGAAGCTTCCGGTTTGTTTTTCCTTTTTTGATTCTAGTTTTTTGGCCGGTTTTTGTCCAGTTTTTTTCATTTGCTTTTCTTTTTCAGTATTTTTTATTTTTCATTATTTTTCAGATGCATCAACTTTTTCATATTCGTTTTTTCTAAATTTTTGAACTTCGTGAACTTTTTTAAAATTTCGTGAACCTTTCCAAATTCATGAAATTTTCTCCAATTCACGAAAAAAAAATTGAAATTCGTTTTTTTTTATGAACTTTTTACAAATTCGTGAACTTTATCGAATTCATGATATTTTTAAAAAAAATTGTGAACTTTTTCAAATTCAAGAACTTTTTCCAAAATTTGTGATTTTTTCATACTCACTTTGTTTAAAATAATTGTGAAATTTTCTCATTTTTACGATTTTTTTTGAAATTTACGAACGTTTTCAAATTCTTGAAAGTTTTCCAAATTCACGTTTTTTTTAAATGCTAAACTTTTCTCAAATTATGAAATTTTTTCATTTTCGTGAACCTTTTAAAATTTACGAACTTTTTTCAAATATTTGAACCTTTTTTCAAATTGTTGAATGTTTTAAAATTCGAGAAACCAATAGCCGGTTCGTTTTTCTTAAACTGCAAACCAGCACCAGAAGATAAAAGACGAGCAAAAAAAACAACAAGGGGAGCGAACGTGGGTAGTCAGCGGGCGAACGTGGGCAGTCTGCCTTTCTATTGGGTCGGGCCATGCGTGCGAGCGCCTGTGCGCGCGGCGGCTAACTGGCGCTAGAGGAGGTCTCCGGCTGGCTGGCTGGTAGACTTGTGTTATGGATGAAGCATTCCCATTCAGGATTTGTTTTTTCAGAGCATCTCATTGAGAGGGGAAATCCAGGACGTGCCGATGGAAACGTTATCTGCACGCGCGCCTGAATTTATTTGAGCCACGCAGCAGCACATGACGACGGCGTGCAAGTCCAACGCCGTGGAGGAGCAGCGCGCGGCGGCCATCATCCTGCCAGGCATTTTTTTTTTCTTTTCTCCTCACCTTTGCCTTTCTTCTCGTCGGAATCGCTCTCGCTGGAGAGCAGTGCTTCCTTCGCTACGCCGGGCCAGAGGGCATCGCCACGCTACGCCGTCAGAGTCTAGCCATGAAATCGCTCCGCCAGAGAGCGTGCTGATAACGTGTTTCAAGTAGAGAACGAGAGACAATACATAGAGATGTAAAAGTGAACAGTTGTCTTTATTGATGACTGATTACAGGTATATATAGCCCCGAGGGGATGCATCGAACAGACGTGATGGTCCGGAGAGAAGCGAGCGAACGGTCGCTCCCTTGTGCATGGCGGTTAGGAATAGTGGAGATTCTCCTTAATTAACACATAGGTTAATTAAATCTCAACACTCCCCCTAATCTACGCTATC
Organism: Elymus sibiricus; assembly: GCA_039707655.1. Lineage (NCBI taxonomy): Eukaryota > Viridiplantae > Streptophyta > Magnoliopsida > Poales > Poaceae > Elymus > Elymus sibiricus. The sequence goes on from CM077664.1 coordinate 354,479,406, forward strand.
CTTGTAGACATCATCATCTTAAATGAAAGCTCCTCCAAAACCATGTGGGACAAATGTGAGGAGTATAATATTTGATATGTTACCAAAACTCCTGCAAACCCAGTGGGAAAAATAAGAAGAAAATGTTGCAACATACAATAGTTATCGTCTCCTTTAACTCAATATGTGAGAACCATAGAGTTGGAACAACAATAAACATGTCGTATATACTTTCCTAAAAAACTCCGGTGAGGAAAACAGAAAGTATGACATATGATCTTGTGTTGATATTACCTCATTAAAAACCTTTATGAGAACTTGTATAGTAAACTCATGAAGGGAAAAAGAGTATAATATGATGCTTTGAACAGGAACAATTCAGGAACATACTCCCCCTGATTCTTGCAAATTCCGAAGCCATCACATACCAATTCCATGAACATATTTCTGGAATGTAGAAGTTGGTAGAGACTTGGTGAACAAATCAGTCAGATGATTTGACTTGCAAGATATGCAATATGGCGATATTGCTTATTACGTAACCTGTTTGCATCCGGGCAACACAAGCAACATTATCTTTGAGATAATGGTTGGTGGATGTAGCCACGAGGTCTATTTGGAAGACTCTCATGAGATGGCTATCACACCTAGCAGGAACACAAACCTTGTCTACGATCTGACATAGTAGGGATCTGATCGACTTATCCAATGATATTAGTATCCAGATTTCTCTGAAACTGAAAAACTAGGACAAGATATTTGATGCCTTGGAGTATCCAGATTTCTCTGAAACTGAAAAACTAGGACAAGATATTTGATGCCTTGGAGATATCGAAAGATATTCTTGAGCCCTAACCAATTATGTGTGGTGGGTCCAATGGCACTAGGATATGGAACTCTATGTCCCAATATCGCATTCCCATCAACTCGTGATTTTAATGGATCTTTCTCTACGTCTAGAGAACGAAGCCATGCGAGTTATGGATGCATAAGATTTGTCCATAATAAATTTCTCCAATATATTTTGGATATAGACAACATAGTGTACCATAATGTATGAGTGAAGCAATTCGGGACGGAGGGAGTATATGCTCAAACATAATGTTTCCGTTTAAAGGAATAAATGGTTCAAAAGTAGTTGTTCATTTCCCTGTGATTTTGTTAGAACATTCGATAAAGTTACGAAGTTTTTATACAGGCGACCTGACAATTCCCCGGAGGTCAAGTACGGAGTACTACGGAAAGCGAAATGGTAAAAGTTAGAGCACACGTACGCCCAGCAAACAAACTTTTAACACTCGCTCAATTGCTCGAGCACCTTGTGCGCGCGCGTGTACTCCCCGATGCGGCGGTTCTGCAGCATCCCGCGCGGGGGGCGGGCGGCGCCGTCCGCCGCGGCTTCCCACGCCGGCCGCCAGCCGCTCCCGCCGACGGAGTGGATCGAGCCGTACACGGACCTCGCCGACCCGAGCCCGTACACCGCCTCCTCGGCCGCGCCGCCCACCCCGTCGCCGTGGCTGCCCCGCGTCGTCTCCCTGGTCCTCCGCGCGCCCCCGGCCACGCTCGCCGCCGACCTCCGCGCCTTCTGCTGCACCTTCCTCCTCCGCCTCTCACCGGCCTTCGTCGCAGCCGCGCTCCGCTCCCCGCAGCTCCTCCCGCACCCGCTCCCGTCGCTCCACTTCTTCCGCGCCCTGCCCAACGGCACCGACCTCGCCGCCCACCCGCAGCACCTCCTCAGCTGCTACGTCTCCCTGCTACACTCCTTCGCGCACGCCAGGGAGGCCACCCCGGACGCCGCCGGCCACGGGCGGCAGCTCGTCGCCGAGCTGCGCGCCCGCGAGGACGACCTGCTGCAGCACCTCACGCCGCCGTCGTCCGCCTCGCTGGTACGCAGCCTCGCGGCCCTCGGCCTCGCCGACGAGCTGCTGTGGGCGTGGAACGGCATGCGCCTCGCCGGCGTCGAGCCGTCCAGGGTGACCTACAACTGCCTTCTCGATGGCCTTGTCAACGCGGGCCTCCTTGACACCGCCATCAACGTGTTCGACGCAATGTCCACGGATGACCCGGTTCGCCCTGACGTGGTCTCCTATAACATTCTCATCAAGGGGTACTGCCGAGCCGGGAGGGTGCAGGATGCGATGGCAAGGCTCGATCACATGAGGGAACAGGCGGAGCTCTCGCCGGACAAGATAACATACCTTACACTGATGCAGTGCCATTACAGCGAGGGCACGTTTTCACAGTGCGTAGCATTGTTCCAAGAAATGGAAGAGAGGGGAATGGGGAAGGAAATTCCGCAGCATGCATATGTGCTGGTGATTGGTGCACTCTGCAAGGATGGGAAGCCGTTCGAGGGAATGGCCGTGTTCGAGAGAATGCTCAAGCGTGGTTGCCCAGCCAAAGCAGCCATGTACACTACGCTCATCGATTCAATGGGTAAATTTGGTAGGGATACTGAGGCAATGTCACTCTTTGAGAGAATGAAGAGTAGTGGGCTTGAGCTCGACGCTGTCACATATGGAGTGATTGTTAACTGCTTGTGCCGGTTTGGGAAGCTGGATGAGGCCATTTCATGTTTCAGGAGTTGTGTGGAGAAAGGTATTGCAGTGAACCCTATCTTCTATACAAGCCTGATTGATGGCTTTGGGAAAGCTGGAATGGTCGACAAAGCACAGGAGCTCTTCGAGGAGATGAAAGTTAAAGGTTTTGTGCCGGACTCATACTGTTACAACGTGCTGATAGATGGGTTGGCTAAAGCAGGAAGGACGGATGATGCCTGTGCCTTGTACAAGAGAATGGAAGCCGATGGCTGCGATCAGACTGTTTACACATACACCATACTAATCGATGGTTTGTTCAAGGAGCACAAGAATGAGGATATTGGATCGACAAGGGGATCACTCCCACAGCTGCAGCTTTTAGGACCCTCGCCAATGGGCTATGTCTTTCTGGCAAATTCAGCCGGGCATGCAGGATATTGGATGAACTGGCTCCAATGGGTGTGATTCCTGAGACGGCACACGAGGACATGATCAATGCTCTGTGCAGGGCCGGCAGATTCAAGCTGGCCTGCAAATTGGCAGATGGCATCGTACAGAAGGGTCGTGAGATACCTGGCAGGGTTCGAACGATGATGATCAACGCACTCAGGAAAGCGGGGAATACTGATCTAGCTGTCAAGCTGGTGCATAGTAAGATAGGCATTGGGTATGAAAGATCTGGCAGCATCAAGAGAAGAGTGAAGTTTCAGACGCTGTTTGCCTGAGCCACCGATGGCTTTTCTCAGTAGTGCGAAGACATGAAGAGGTGCCAAAGATTTACTGGAAATGAGAAGACATGCCATAGGCTACACCGAGGCATCGCATCGTGCTCTAGACTATGTTCTGAAAGGGCTCCACACCAACAGGAGGAATTTTGACAGTGTTCTGGAGCGAAAAGGCTTAAAAAAACTCTTCCAGTTTTGAGCAACCAAAGGGAAACAAAATTGCTTGGTACATGAGTCTCGCAGACGAGAGATCTTGTGTGCTATTAGATTCCAGGAAAATGTGGGCCGTCCATTGTTGTTCAAGGGACAGGATCAAAGTATAAGTCCCAAACTATTAAATCAAGCGGTCAGGGTGTTGCTGGAAAAAGGTGCAGTTGTAGAGGCTGCAACTTATCTGGCTAAACTTGATGCAAAACAGCTGTCACTTGATGTTTCAACGATTTCGTTAATTGTGTCTCTCTTCTCAGGGAAAGGGAAATTAAGGGAGCACATACAATTGCTTCCGGTAAAGTACCAGCCTTCTGAGAATTTCGGCTGACAATTGATACAGTGTACTTAAAACTTCGTACTGAAAAACAAGGTGGTATTCACTCATAGCTGACACAATGATATTGCCCCCACCTGCCTTTATTGAAAATGCAGATAATTCACCCCTTCTGTTGTTGCTCGCGTTTGATGATGCCACGTTCAAAATTAAAATAGCAAGCCTGAGGCCTGAGGGTCATGTGAGTTTCCCCCTTTTTTGTGATGATGAAGAAGGCGTAACTCTGATCTGGAAAGTTTGGATATGTGTTACCCATCACATATTCAGGCCTATTCAGAGTATCGAGATTTGTGGCAAAGTACTTGGCTGCTTGCCTCTGGGAATACCCAATCTCAGCGTTTATGCATTTATGCAACAAGAAGGCATGACCAAGGAGTGCAACACAAACCAGATATAAAATAGTTTTTTCAATAACTCTGAGATGGTTGATGCACTGCATTTTCTCTCTGTCGATGATAGGTACTATTATGTTCACTCTTAAAACTTCAACTAACCTCCGTCTCTCTCTCCGTAATGTTACAGAAAACTAGGATTGCTCTTAGTGAAATGCTTGCATTTGCATTTTGAAAATTTAGCAACCATTGCAAGAAAAAACATTTTGTCACCAATGAAATCCTGGTTACTTTCAGTACCGACTCTCTCAACAGTAGAGCTAATTTTTTAGAAGTGTAATTGTGCTGTATTCATGGGATGCAGACTGGTAAACAGAATTGAACTGTGTTCTCATCTAAAATCTAGTTGCCTGCGCTAGTGCACTTCAGTTAGTAATCTGATTTTACTTGGGGGCCATTGAGCATGTTTTGTGCTACTCCCAGGAACTGCTGACTGCAAAAATACATTGCAGATGCCTCGATCTCTCCTGGTAGAAACATTTACCTTAATTCATTGTCTATGTTTTTTTTCTGCTCCAGCTAGAGCTATCAAAGGGAAGATGAACAGAGCGTGAAGGATCAGTGCTGTACTGGTGTTGGGATTCTCATCCCAGAAACATTTACCATGGTGCATTCTAGGGCGTTGTGCGATTATCGTGAAGACAAATTTTAGATAAAAAGTTCTGCAATCCGGAGGCCACCGATGGATACTTGGTGAAAGTACCAGTATGCGGGAAAGTAGCTACTTTGGTTGAAACACAATGCTTGTCAATGAAACCAAACAAATGCTACAATATTTGAAAGAAGTAGATAAGGAACTGTCTGACAAAGTATATGCATTTCCAAGAGAACATGGGCTTCCTTCTCAGGCTCGCTATGTGCACAGAAATATTCTGATGAAACCGAGAAGAATGTTGTGCGTCTATGTTAAAAATTTCAGTTGGGTATGTGCACAACTAAATAAAGGTCTACATGAATAATTATGATTTTTAATGTATGAGTGACATTTCCGCAATGCTGCTTGCTTTACTCGGAAAAGGTTCATCTTATTTTTGTCCAGTTGGATTTTTTTTTGAGAGATGTTCACTTGAATTTTGTGTGCAAGTCACACAGATTTGTTTGTATTACTACATTATTATACATCCCTATTGCCTTTATTATACTATCAGTATATTATTGAGATAAAATTTGATTTTATTTAAATAATTCTTTTCAAACTATGACGAATGTGCACGCTCACTATATAGTAGTCTAAAAGGAAAAACAACATCAAAATAGTCAGAAGTGCTTGCTTCTTCTCTCAGACATCAGTCACAGAACAATGACAAGTGCCTGATTTTTCATCAAATCACATAGGCAATTGCAATTTGCATCCATCAGAAACAAAGAGCTCCAGCCATAAAAAACAGGAAGCAATAGCAGAGAATAATCTCGCATCTTCAACAAAAGTAATACCAATATATTCATGGATTCTTGCAGAGTAATACAGTACAAGATTTGCCATACAAAAGAGAATCCAATATGTCTCTCCTATTACAATTTATTTACAAGATGTCAATATCCCAAGGCTCGCTGACGACCTGACGTCCGCCGCGGTTGATCCGGCTGGCGCCGCTCCTCTGGTACGGATGGTGGCTGCGGCGCGGTCCGCTTCTAACACCAGGGGCGACGGAGGCGGCGTACCAGGCGTGTAATCGGCCAAGAAGCGTGCCCAGGAGGACTCGACCAAGTGCAGTAAGGTGATGCAGCAGCGTGCTCTCGCGGTGTCAGGGGCGTGTACTCTGGGGACGCGGCTCGCGGTGAAGGCGTCACCAGGAAAGCGAACCGAGCAGAGGAGTGTAATCCTTGGAGCTCGCGAGCGGAGGGCTCGAGCGAGTGTAATCTGGAGGGCCCGAGGGAGTGTAATCCAGCGACGGCAGAGGGCTCGACGGAGTGTAGTCCTTGGAGCTCGCGAGCGGAGGGGGGCTCGACGGAGTGTAGTCCTTGGAGCTTGCGAGCGGAGGAGGGCTCGACGGTGTGTAATCCGGCGATGGCAGAGGGCTAGACGGAGTGTAATCCGGCGAATCCTGAGATGTGTACTCCTCGTAGTGCCCGCCGTATGGGCTGTAGCACTCGTCGCCCACGCCGAAGCCTGGGAAGAAGGGGTCTCCCAGCATGATGCCGCACCAATGGTGAGAGGCGGAGGAGGAAATCGTTGGGGGCGAGGGCCTATATAATACCCCCGTGACCGTGATTGCGTTCACGCCTCCGAGTTCGTCCGGAGTTGGATTCGAATCCATGGCGACAACCAGCCCAGCGCGGCGGCCACGTACGCACGCCTCCGAGTTCTCCCGGAGTTCCACGACGCAACGCGGCGGGAACGAGACGAGCAGAGCAATCCGGCTGGGAGAGCCTGTCACAGATTCTTCTGACGTTTCAGTTCAAAACGAAACTCCCGATCGATGACGCTTCTGTAGTTCTGTTCCAATCACTTGCAGCGGTTCAGAGGATTGCAGAAACTTTGTGCCTCAAAGATGACATTTCTCTGTTTGCTGTTCTTCAGTTATCGATCCAACTTGGTCTGCACCTAGCCTTATGCATCTGTTTGTGCTGGTGGATTGTCGCTTTTTATTGAGCAGCCCAAGAGAAGCATGTTCTTGCTAAATCAATTGGCTTCTCAACTTTTGGTGCCGGCTCATGCAATGGTTGGACAAGTTTACATTAGGAGTTTATACACACGCAGTAAAAGAACACATCGCTCACGCTCTAAGAGCATTTTTTTTTCTTTTCTAAACACAAGGCAAAAGCTCTGCCCATTTAATTAATTAAGGAGAAAAATGCTGCCCAGTTAATTACGGAAAATCATGCGAAAATCGATACAAACATGGCCAAATCTACTCAACCAAAGACTCGGCAGGAGCCTCACCCGCTCTCACCACAAGGCCAAAGCCCACTCAAAACCTGACACAACAGGGCCACACCCGCCCTCATCAACCGCGCAACGAGCTTCACAGAAACACACAAACCAACAGTGACCCACTCCACCAAACTAGCCGGCCTCCCACCACTGCCAAAGAGAAGAAGCCGTGATTGTTGTGGGAGGAGCCGGCACGGGACGCCCTGCAGCAGTGAAGATGCAAGCACTCCACATATTTCTGCGCCAAATGTGACGCTCGACACGCTGACGACCAACATCGAGAGCAACCACACCGCCCACGCGACATGAAGTCAGCACGCTTGATGTTGCCGAACTCTCGGGGCTACTACCCCGACTTCCATCCACTTCGCCATGCCCTGCGCGGTCCACCAACACCATCTTCCGGGGCCACCGCCCCGACATGCCGCCGCTCGCCCTCGAGCTGCAACGCCGCACGACCTAACCACCCGCAACCCAAGCAGCTCAAGGCAACCACCCGCAGACCACAGCCGCCGCACCACCACATCTGGAGCCGTCGCTCGGACATAAAGAGATCGGGTGCGTCGACTGAGCCGAAAAACCTGCCACCCAAGCGAAGGTTGAGTCGTTGCCCCACCTCATGGAGCCGTCTCCGCACATCGCTGCCCGAGGCCGCCGCCTCGACACACATCAGCCTCCCAGGGACACTGCCCCGGGCCCCGGCATCCACCAAACCCGACGAAGGAGAAACCGCGCGCAACAAGCAAACTAGCTCTCCCAAGCAACGCCCCTAAGGGGGAAACGACAAAGACGCTGCCATCGCCCGCTTCGGAAACCATCCAGAGCAGCTTAGGTTTTCACACATCGAGCCCCAATGCCTCTAAGGAGGGGAAAACGGCACCCAAGGCGCCACTATTGCCGGCACCACCCGAGGATGCGCAAGTCGTCGGAGCCATTGTTGCAGCGCCATGTCTCCATCATTGACCACCAAGCACATCCGCATGACGACCCTTCGCAACGCAACATTCGTTTTGGTTCAACTAGGCCCTAGTTCGTTTTAGTTCAAAAAACATACCTTAGTTTTATGTTGAACTGTTTTGTTATTTAAGCATTATATCTGTGATACAGAATTACATGGGTGTCCACAGGTAGTAAAAGAGCACACTGCACATGTTCAACAAATATGATCTTACACAAAGCTTAGCATGCTCATTTTGATCAATGAGAAATCAAATCTTGCAAAAAAAAAAAAAAAAAGAGGACATCCAGGCAAATTTTATTGAGTGCTCCTCTGCAAGTTTGACCGTCCACATTTCAGCATGATTCCCCACAAATTTTCAGGCAACAAATGGGAGGTAGTTAAAATATGTGCATGTCATTAATTCTCACAAGAATAACAAGGACTCTGGCCAAGGTGTGGGATCTGACCAGGCAAGCCTACAGAAACAGATATAATCACAGTACAATGTTCCCTCTGTATCATTGGTACAAGGCTACAATCATGATCCAGAAGGAGAGCACCATATGCTTCATAACATTATCCAGTAGGTTCAGCAGCTCCTTGTTCATGATACGGCTTTCTGCAATCAGGAAAAAGGAAATACTTTGAGAAACCACATCTAAGCAAAGCTGATGAAGCACTAACATTAGGCTACAAAAAATAAGCTCCAGTAAATTTTTTTCGTTTTACAATGCCTCTGGTTTGTCGATTGATGTCATTTTCTCAAGAGGTTCTCCCTGAAACAGGGGCTCGAGCATCAAAAAGTCACTTTGGAAGACGGGTGCATTGGAGCCCTATATTTTGAATAGTGCCAAAATGCTATTTTGAAGTTTCAAAAAATTCTGAAAATAAATCAACATGTTTATATGGATGTATATTACACATGTGCAAATTTTGATGCTGAAATAAGTAACCATGTGAGTTACACAAAAATGACAAAAGCGTGATTTTGGAAAGATGAATAGTGCATGTATTATTCACTATTTGGAAATCACCATTTTTTTTCATTTTTGTATAGCTTACATGTTTACTTATTTCATGACCAAACTTTACACATATCTAATATACATCCATATGATCAAGTAGAATTCTTTTCGGAATTTTTTGAAACTTTAAATTTGATTTTTAAAGTATTTAAAATAAGGTCCTCCAATACACCCGGGTTACAAAAATCCACTCTCGCTCTAGCATCCATTTTGCAGACAGAAACATCATTGGCAAAACCGTAAGTAATTCAGACACGATGCAACAAGGTTGACGAAACTAGATATCATGATCTGAGGTGCAGAGGTAAAAAAATTATCAACAAATAGAAGAGCACTCCATTATCTTTGAATCACATTCAAAATAGGGAGAAAAAATCCATGAAAGATAGGGAGGATTGTGAAGAACCATCAGCAGCAAATGTTTTGACCTCAATGTAATTCAGTCCGCATCATGGTAGGATCGCTCATAGGCAACCCTGTCATCTGGTTCTGTACATTATTCCTCCAATCCAGTTAATATCCAAGATTTTAAGTTTCAAAACTACAGTATTCTCGCAAAGGCATGAGGTGGCCCAGATTTAAAATGGGTTGTAAGTTTGTTTATCAGCACAAAGAGATAAATATCCCTTCAGAGTGGTGCATGACTTTTCTCATCATAGCCATTATCAACATTGGAAAACCAAGTAAGGAGAAAATCCATTCAGGATATGGGGGATTGGAAAGAAGAACCATCAGCGGCAAATGCATTTGACCTCAATGTAATTTCAGTCCGCATCATGGTAGGATCGCTCACAGGCAACCCTCATCATCTGGTTCTGTCGTTATCCCTCCAATCCAGTTAACATTTAAAAGACTTTCATTTTCAAAACTACAGCTGGAGGCAGTTTCTCAAAAACCACTAGGATGTAAACAAATCAGAAAATACAAAAGCATATGAGGCGGCTCAGATGTAAAATGGGTTGTAAGTTTGTTTATCAGCACAAGGAGATAAATCTCTTCAGAGTGGTGCATGACTTTTCTCATCATAGCCTTTTGCTTCTACAGAGCACCATTTTGCAGACACAATTATCAACAGAAAACAAAGTAATTCATATGCAATGCATCAAAGTTCACTTCAAAATATGCGGGATTGTAAAGACGAACCATCAGTAGCAAATGTATTTGACCTCAATGAAATTTCAGTCCGCATCATGGTAGGATCGCACTTGGGCAACCCTCATCATCTGGTTCTGTACATTATTCCCCCAAACTAGGTTTATAAAAACTACCATCTATGGCAAGAATAGCAAATAAACAAGAAATACAAAAGTAGGTATCCATGAGGCGGCTCAGATGTAAAATGGATTGTAAGTTTGTTTATCAGCACAAAGAGATAAATCTCTTCAGAGTGGTGCATGACTTTTCTCATCATAGCCTTTTGCTTCAGCAGGAAGCACAATGTCATGGAATACCTCAGATTTGTCGATTGATGTCACATTACTAGGAAGCACTGTTGGAGAACGTTGCATGGGAAACAAAAAAATTCCTACGCTCACCAAGATCGATCTAGGAGATGAACATCTACGAGAGGAGAGATTACATCTACATACCCTTGTAGATCGCTAAGCGGAAGCGTTAAGAAACGCGGTTGATGTAGTCGAACGTCTTCGTGATCCAATCATGATCCGTCCCGCGAACTCCCTATCAAACGCCGAACGGACGGCACCTCCGCATTCAACACACGTACGGCTTGATGACGCCTTCACCTCCTCGATCCAGCGAGCGATGGTGAAGTAGTAGCTCGAGTCCTCCGGCAGCACGACGGCGTGGTGGCGGTGGTGGTGGAGAAATCTCAGCAGGGCTTCGCCAAGCCAAGCGGAGAAGGAGAGGAACTACGAGGGAGAGGGATGGCAGTGCCGTGGCATAGATGGGGTGCGGCTGCCTTCCCTCTACCCCTCTATATATAGGGGGAAGGGAGGAGGAGGGGGCGCCCTAGGGTTTCCCCTAGGGGGGCCAGCGGCTACCACAGATGGGGGCGCCCCTAGGGAAACCCTAGGGTGACTTGCCCCCCAAGCCAGGTGGAGGCAGCCCTAGGGGGGAGCCCCACCCCTCTGGTGATCGTGAGATGGGGTGAGGGGGGCGCACAGCCCCTTAGTGGGCTGGTGTGCTCCCTCCCCTTGGCCCATGAGGCCCCCCAACACTTGCCGGGGCCCCCGAAACCCCTTTCGGTTCTCCTGCGAAAACCCCGGTAACCCCGGAACACTTCCGGACTCCGATACCCTTCGTCCTATATATCAATCTTTACCTCCGGACCATTCCGGAGTTCCTCGTCACGTCCGGGATCTCATCCGGGACTCCGAACAACCTTCGGTTACCACCATAACAACTCGACTATACTTATATCGTCACCAAACGTTAAGTGTGTAGACCCTGCGGGTTCGAGAACTATGCAGACATGACCGAGACACCTCCACGGTCAATAACCAATAGCGGGACCTGGATGTCCATATTGGTTCCTACATATTCTACGAAGATCTTTATCGGTCGAACCTCGATGTCAGGATTCAGTCAATCCCGTATGCAGTTCCCTTTATCCATCGGTATGTTACTTGCCCGAGATTCGATCGTCGGTATCTCCATACCTAGTTCAATCTCGTTACCGGAAAGTCTCTTTACTCGTTCCGTAATACAAGATCCCGTGGCTAACTCTTTAGTCACATTGCTTACAAGCTTATCGTGATGTTGTATTACCGAGTGGGCCCTGAGATACCTCTCCGTCATACGGAGTGACAAATCCCAGTCTTGATCCATGCCAACTCAACAGACACCCTCGGAGATACCTGTAGAGCATCTTTATAGTCACCCAGTTACGTTGCGACGTTTGATACACACAAGGTACTCCTCCGGTGTCAGTGAGTTGCATGATCTCATGGTCATAGGAACAGATACTTGACATGCGGAAAACGATAGCAATAAACTTGACACGGTCATATGCTACGTTCATAGTTTGGGTCTTGTCCATCACATCATTCTCCTAATGATGTGATCCCGTTATCAAATGACAACTCATGTCTATGACCTGGAAACCATGGCCATCTTTGATCAACGAGCTAGTCCGGTAGAGGCTCACTAGGGACATGTTGTTGTCTACGTATCCACACATGTATTTGTGTTTCCAACCAATACAATTATAGCATGGATAATAAACGATTATCATGAACAAGGAAATATAATAATAACCATTTTATTATTGCCTCTAGGGCATATTTCCAACAGTCTCCCACTTGCACTAGATTCAATAATCTAGCATTACATGGTTATAAATCTAACACCCATAGAGTTCTGGTGTTTATCATGTTTTGCCCGTGGAAGAGGTTTAGTCAACGGATCTGCAACATTCAGATCCGTGTGCACTTTGCAAATGTTTATGTCCTTCTCCTTGATCGCATCGCGGATGGAATTGAAGCGTCGCTTTATGTGTCTGGTCCTCTTGTGAAACCTTGGTTCCTTGGCTAGAGCAATGGCACCAGTGTTGTCACAGAACAGAGTCATCGGGTCCAGTGCACTGGGCACAACTCCAAGATCTGTCATGAACTGCTTCATCCAGACACCTTCCTTCGCCGCGTCCGAGGCAGCTATGTACTCCGCTTCGCATGTAGAATTAGCTACCACGCTTTGCTTGGAACTGCACCAGCTTACCGCTCCCCCATTTAGAATATATATATGTATCCGGTTTGAGACTTAGAGTCATCCGGATCAGTGTCAAAGCTTGCATCGACGTAACCCTTTACGACGAGCTCTTGATCACCTCCATAAACGAGAAACATTTCCTTAGTCCTTTTCAGGTACTTAAGGATATTCTTGACCGTTGTCCAGTGTTCCACTCCTGGATCACTTTGAAACCTTCCGGCCATACTTATGGCAAGGCTGACATCTGGTCTTGTGCACAGCATCGCATACATGATAGAGCCTATGGCAGAAGCATAGGGGATGACACTCATCTTTTCTCTATCCTCTGTAGTCGCTGGGCATTGAGTCTTACTCAACTTCACACCTTGCAAAACAGGCAAGAACCCCTTCTTGGACTGATCCATTTTGAACTTCTTCAAAACTTTATCAAGGTATGTGCTCTGTGAAAGTCCTATTAAGCGTCTTCATCTATCTCTATAGATTTTGATGCCTAATATGAAAGCAGCTTCTCCTAGGTCCTTCATTGAAAAACTCTTGTTCAAATATTCCTTCACGCTTTCCAAAAGTTCTATATTGTTTCCAATTAGCAATATGTCATCCACATATAATATCAGAAACGCTATAGAGCTCCCACTCACTTTCTTGTAAATACAAGCTTCTCCGTAAACTTGTATAAACCCAAACGCTTTGATCACCTTGTCAAAGCGAAGATTCCAACTCCGAGACGCTTGCACCAGTCCATAAATGGATCGCTGGAGTTTGCAAACTTTGTCAGCATTCTCTGGATCGATAAAACCTTCTGGTTGCATCATAGACAACTCTTCCTTAAGAAAACCGTTAAGGAACGCTGTTTTGACATCCATCTGCCAAATTTCATAATCGAAAAATGCAGCTATTGCTAACATGATTCTGACGGACTTAAGCATCGCTACGGGTGAGAAAGTCTCATCGTAGTCAACTCCTTGAACTTGTGAAAAACCCTTTGCCACAAGTCGAGCTTTATAGACGGTGACATTACCGTCCGCGTCCGTCTTCTTCTTGAAGATCCATTTATTCTGAATGGCCTTTCGCCCTTCAGGTAATACTTCCAAAGTCCATACTTTGTTTTCATACATGGATCCCATCTCAGATTTCATGGCCTCTAACCATTTTTCGGAATCCGGGCCCACCATCGCTTCTCCATAGCTCGTAGGTTCATCGTTGTCCAACAACATGACCTTTAAGACAGGGTTACCGTACCACTCAGGAGCAGTATGTATCCTTGTCGACCTACGAGGTTCGATAGTAACTTGATCCGAAGCTTCATGATCACCATCATCAGCTTCCTCTTCAACTGACGTAGGTTCCACAGAAACATCTTTCTGCGCAGTGCTACTCTCTGGTTGAAGTAAAGGTTTAACAACCTCATCAAGTTCTATCTTCCTCCCACTCAATTCTTTCGAGAGAAACTCTTTCTCGAGAAAGGACCCGTTCTTAGCGACAAACACTTTGCCTTCGGATCTGAGATAGAAGGTATACCCAACCGTCTCTTTTGGGTATCCTATGAAGACGCATTTGTCCGCTTTGGGTTCAAGCTTATCTGGCTGAAGCCTTTTGACATAAGCATCGCATCCCCAAACTTTAAGAAACGACAACTTTGGTTTCTTGCCAAACCACAGTTCATACGATGTCGTCTCAACGGACTTAGATGGTGCCCTATTTAAAGTGAATGCAGCTGTCTCTAACGCATAACCCCAAAATGATAGTGGCAGATCGGCAAGAGACATCATAGAACGCACCATATCCAATAAGGTTCGATTACGACGTTCGGACACACCATTACGCTGTGGTGTTCCAGGTGGCGTCAACTGTGAAACAATTCCACATTGTCTTAAGTGACTGCCAAACTCCTAACTCAGATATTCTCCCCCTCGATCAGATCGTAGGAATTTGATCTTCTTGTTACGATGATTCTCAACTTCACTCTGAAATTGCTTGAACTTTTCAAACGTTTCAGACTTGTGTTTCATTAAGTAAACATACCCATATCTACTCAAATCGTCGGTGAAGGTGAGAAAGTAACGATATCCACCGCGCGTCTCAATGCTCATCGGACCGCACACATCAGTATGTATGATTTCCAACAAGTCACTTGCCCGTTCCATTGTTCCGGAGAACGGGGTCTTAGTCATCTTGCCCATGAGGCATGGTTCACATGTGTCAAGTGATTCAAAATCAAGTGACTCCAAAAGTCCATCAGCATGGAGTTTCTTCATGCGTTTTGCACCAATATGACCTAAGCGGCAGTGCCACAAGAAAGTGGTACTATCATTATCAACTTTACATCTTTTGGCATCAATGTTATGAACATGTGTATCATCACTATCGAGATTCAATAAGAATAAACCCCTCACAATGGGTGCATGACCATAAAAGATATTACCCATATAAATAGAACAACCATTATTCTCTGATTTAAATGAGTAACCGTCTCGCATTAAACAAGATCCAGATATAATGTTCATGCTCAACGCAGGCACTAAATAACAATTATTCAGGTTCATCACTAATCCCGATGGTAATCGAAGAGCGAGCGTGCCGACGGCGATCACATCAACCTTGGAACCATTTCCCACGCGCATCGTCACTTCGTCCTTCGCCAGCCTCCGTCTATTCCGCAGTTCCTGCTTTGAGTTGCAAATGTGAGCAACCGCACCGGTATCAAATACCCAGGCACTACAACGAGAGTTGGTAAGATACACATCAATAACATGTATATCATATATACCTTGTTTGGCGTTCGCCTTCTTCTTGTCGGCCAGATACTTGGGGCAATTCCGCTTCCAGTGGCCAGTTCCCTTGCAATAGAAACACTCAGTTTCCGGCTTGGGCCCAGCCTTGGGTTTCTTCACGGGAGAGGCAACTACTTTGCCACTCTTCTTGGAGTTTCCCTTCTTGCCCTTGCCATTCTTCTTGAAACTAGTGGTTTTATTGACCATCAACACTTGATGCTCCTTCTGGATGTCTGACTCAGCAACTTTCAGCATCGCAAACAGCTCGGCGACTGACTTGTTCATCCCTTGCATGTTATAGTTCAACACAAAGCTCTTGTAGCTAGGTGGTAGCGACTGAAGAACTCTGTCAGTGATCGCCTCTGGCGGGAGCACAACTCCCAACTCAGCCAGACGGTTGTAATACCCAGACATTTTGAGTATGTGTTCACTGACAGACCCGTTCTCCTCCATCTTGCAAGCATAGAACTTATCGAAGGTCTCATACCTCTCGATCCGGGCATTCTTCTCAAAAATAAACTTCAACTCCTGGAACATCTCATATGCTCCATGACGTTCAAAACGCCTTTGAAGTCCCGGTTCTAAGCCATACAACATGGTGCACTGAACTATTGAGTAGTCATCAACACGCGCCTGCCAGGCGTTCATAACGTCCACAGACGCTGGAGGGCGTTGCTCACCAAGCGGTGCATCAAGGACATAAGCCTTTTGGGCAGCCGTGAGGATAATCCTCAGATTACGGGCCCAGTCTACAAAGTTATTTCCATCATCTTTCAGCTTGGCTTTCTCTAGGAACGCATTGAAATTCAGGGAAGCTACTGCGCGAGCCATTGATCTACAACATAAATTTGCAAAGACAACTTAGACTATTGTTCAAGATAATGAGTTTAGTTTACTTAAAAACTACCACTCAAATCGACATCCCTCCAGTCGTCCGAGTGAAACATGATCCAAATTCACCAACCCAAGTCCGATCATCACGTGAGATGAGGTGGTTTCAATGGTGAACATCTCCATGTTGATCATATCTACTATATGACTCATGTTTGACCTTTCGGTCTCTTGTGTTCCGAGGCCATGTCTGTACATGCTAGGCTCGTCAAGTTTAACCCAAGCGTTCCGCATGTGCAAAACTGGCTTGCACCCGTTGTATGTGAATGTAGAGTCTATCACACCCGATCATCACGTGGTGCTTCGAAACGACGAACTTTCGCAACGGTGCACACTTGGGGAGAACACAATTTTATCTTGAAATTTTAGAGAGGGATCACCTTATAATGCTACCGTCGTCCTAAGCAAAAATAAGATGAATAAAAAGATTAACATCACATGCAAATCATAAGTGACATGATATGGCCATGAACTTGTGCTTTTGATCTCCATCTCCAAAGCACCGGCATGATTTCCATCGTCACCGGCATGACACCATGATCTCCATCATCATGATCTCCATCATCGCGTCGCCATCGGGGTTGTCACGCCAACCATGCTTCTACTACTATTGCTACCATTTAGCGATAAAGTAAAGCATTACATAGCGCTTAATGATTGACACACAGGTCATACAATAATTAGAGACAACCCTATGGCTCCTGCCGGTTGCCGTATTCATCGACATGCAAGCCGAGATAAACTATTACAAAATATGATCATCTCATACATCAAATATATTTCATCATGTCTTTGGCCATATCATATCACAACATACCCTGCAAAAACAAGTTAGACGTCCTCTAATTTGTTGTTGCATGTTTTACGTGGCTGCTATGGGTATCTAGCAAGAACGATTCTTACCTACGCAACACCACAACGGTGATATGCAAGTTGCTATTTAACCTTCTACAAGGACCGCCTTCGTCGAATCCGATTCAACTAAGGTGGGAGAGACAGACACCCGCCAGCCATCTTATGCAACAAAGTCGCATGTCAGTCGATGGAACCGGTCTCATGTACGTGGACATGTAAAGTTGGTCCGGGCCGCTTCATCCCACAATACCGCTGAATCAAGAAAAGACCAAGGAAGGAAGCAATCTGAATATCAACGCCCACAAACTCCTTTGTGTTCTACTCGTGATGTCATCTACGCAAAGACCTAGCTCTGATACCACTGTTGGAGAACGTTGCATGGGAAACAAAAAATTTCCTACGCTCACCATGATCGATCTAGGAGATGAACATCTACGAGAAGAGAGATTGCATCTACATACCCTTGTAGATCGCTAAGCGGAAGCGTTAAGAAACGCGGTTGATGTAGTCGAACGTCTTCGTGATCCAATCACGATCCATCCCGCGAACTCCTGATCAAGCGTCGAACGGACGGCACCTCCGCGTTCAACACACGTACGGCTTGATGACGCCTTCCCCTCCTCGATCCAGCGAGCGATGGTGAAGTAGTAGCTCGAGTCCTCTAGCAGCACGACGGCGTGGTGGCGGTGGTGGTGGAGAAATCTCAGCAGGGCTTCGCCAAGCCAAGCGGAGAAGGAGAGGAACTACGAGGGAGAGGGATGGCAGCGCTGTGGCATAGATGGGGTGCGGCTGCCTTCCCTCTACCCCTCTATATATAGGGGGAAGGGAGGAGGAGGGGGCACCCTAGGGTTTCCCCTAGGGGGGCCGGCGGCTACCACAGATGGGGGCGCCCCTAGGGAAACCCTAGGGTGACTTGCCTCCCAAGCCAGGTGGAGGCAGCCCTAGGGGGGCGCCCCACCCCTCTGGTGATCGTGAGATGGGGTGAGGGGGGCGCACAGCCCCTTAGTGGGCTGGTGTGCTCCCTCCCCTTGGCCCATGAGGCCCCCCAACACTTGCCGGGGCCCCCGAAACCCCTTTCGGTTCTCCTGCGAAAACCCCGGTAACCCCGGAACACTTCCGGACTCCGATACCCTTCGTCCTATATATCAATCTTTACCTCCGGACCATTCCGGAGTTCCTCGTCACGTCTGGGATCTCATCCGGGCCTCCGAACAACCTTCGGTTACCATCATAACAACTCGACTATACTTATATCGTCACCAAACGTTAAGTGTGTAGACCCTGCGGGTTCGAGAACTATGCAGACATGACCGAGACACCTCCACGGTCAATAACCAATAGCGGGACCTGGATGTCATATTGGTTCCTACATATTCTACGAAGATCTTTATCGGTCGAACCTCGATGTCAAGATTCAGTCAATCCCGTATGCAGTTCCCTTTATCCATCGGTATGTTACTTGCCCGAGATTCGATCGTCGGTATCTCCATACCTAGTTCAATCTCGTTACCGGCAAGTCTCTTTACTCGTTCCGTAATACAAGATTCCGTGGCTAACTCTTTAGTCACATTGCTTGCAAGCTTATCGTGATGCTGTATTACCGAGTGGGCCCTGAGATACCTCTCCGTCATACGGAGTGACAAATCCCAGTCTTGATCCATGCCAACTCAACAGACACCCTCGGAGATACCTGTAGAGCATCTTTATAGTCACCCAGTTACGTTGCGACGTTTGATACACACAAGGTACTCCTCCGGTGTCAGTGAGTTGCATGATCTCATGGTCATAGGAACAGATACTTGACATGCGGAAAACGATAGCAATAAACTTGACACGATCATATGCTACGTTCATAGTTTGGGTCTTGTCCATCACATCATTCTCCTAATGATGTGATCCCGTTATCAAATGACAACTCATGTCTATGACCCGGAAACCATGGCCATCTTTGATCAACGAGCTAGTCCGGTAGAGGCTCACTAGGGACATGTTATCTACGTATCCACACATGTATTTGTGTTTCCAACCAATACAATTATAGCATGGATAATAAACGATTATCATGAACAAGGAAATATAATAATAACCATTTTATTATTGCCTCTAGGGCATATTTCCAACAAGCACAAGATGGAATGCCTCAGATTTGTCATTTGATGTCATTTTATATCTGCTTTCTCAAGAGGTTGTCCCTGAAACAGGGGCTTGAGTCCACAGAGCATCCATTTTGCAGACAAAATCATCATCGGAAAACCACAAATAATTTATATTTAAGATATCATGCAACAAAGGCAGTTGCTAAATAATAAATCACAATTCAATTTTTACTACTAAAATCATTAGGCACTAAGCAGCACAATATTACACAATGTCTTAGATTTGTCAATTGATGTCATATTATATCTGGTTCATCAAGAGGTTCTCCCTGAAACAGGGGCTTGAATCCACAGAGCATCCATTTTGCAGACGGAATCATCATTGGCAAAACTTAAGCAAATGATATCAGGCAACAAAGACAGTTGCAAAATCAGCAATCCCACCTCAATACAATCTAACTACTAAAATCACTAGGCACTGAGCAGCACAATTGAAAGAACATGTGCTGCCCCCATGTTTGGTTTTGGTAATTGATGACAATCTCTATGGACTAATGGTTGCTTTGAGTTATATTTGAAGGGTTTGTCCATAGGCATTGCTTGAAGACCATTTGTTGGTCTCAAGGTTATTAGAAGAAGAATATGTGTTGACCAAGGTGCTATTCAAGGATTGATCCAAAGATTGGTCATGTGAGAGTTGAGCCTATTGCAAACATGTCTTGAAGAAGAAGATTGTGTGAACATTCATGTTTACCTTCAAGACATCATCCTAATGAAGAGAGTTGAAAAGATACAAGGTTGATCAAGAATAAGTACAACGAGTGAATCAAGTTGATCAACACACAAAGCGTAGAAGATGTACCGAGAGAGATCAAATGATCCCATGGTATGGTAAGCATTGTCCATTACGCTGTGTGTACTAACCCATTGTCTACGTAAGAGTTCTATGTGGGGTTAGGTATGTTTCCATGGGCTTGCGTCAAGAGGAAGATCTCATTCAACCCATGGAGGATGACATCAAGTGGTGATCGTCATCAAGTTTGCGGTGTGCAAGTTCAAGTGGAGCATCACGAAGAGTGGCTCACCCATAGTGGAGTATGGGGGAGCAATCTACTAGTCTTCATCGAGCCAACGCAATCAAGAAAGGTGGTCCAACTTGAGGAAGTCAAGATCGTCATCATCTAGCTCAAGTGGACTATGTGCAAGGCAAAGGTTTGCCCTTGATAGGTTTTCTATTTTACCGGTCTCATGGTGGTAGTTGGGAGACCGGGTTATAGGATCGATTGCCGTACTATCAAGGGGGGCTCTCAAGTAAGTAGCTTGATCGTATCGTTCGTCGAGAGCTCAAACCATTGCATTCTTGCATCATCTTTCTTGGTTCTTGTTTGGTGTTTCTCTTTGTGAGTTTTTGAGCTTATGCTCATCTTCATGTCAAGCTCAAGTTCATCGAGAACGGATTTCGTTTGCTTCTTCTAGTATGTTCTCGGTAATTGGGGTTTATGCCGGATCATCACTGATAGAGGTTTCACATCTCTATATCATAGGCATATCTCTACTGCCACTTCTTATTATAACCAGTCGCTGTTGGATACTACTCGTCTTCATCTATCCAACGAGCTTGAGTTTGCTGGATTCGGAGTTCACATGTAGAAGTTGTGCCAGTTCTGGTTTTCTTGCTTCCTTCTGTTTTTCTTTGGCCTTTGTTGCACTCCAGCGGTAGTACCGCTCTGCTCAGCGGTAGTACCGCTTGCGCGGTACTTCCGCGGTTCCAGTGCCGTGGGCACTTCCGCTTATTTGTGCCTTCTGTTATGCCCTGTCCTTCGAGCGGAAGTAGAGCGGCAGTAACGGGCCGTAGTACCGCTTCAGGCGGCACTACCGCGCTGCCCTCCCCTACTACCGCTGTTCTAGCCGTTTGCTCAACACTACGCGGTAGTACCGCTGGTGGGAGCGGTAGTACCGCTCCGGCGGCACTACCGCCTCCCTGACTTGTTCAGTTGTACGCAGATAGCCGGAACTTCCGTGCCAGCGGAAGTACCGCTCACCCGAGCGGTACTACCGCTTGTGCACGGGCTGAAGGGCATAACGGTTGGATTTGGGGAGGCCTATAAAAGGGGGTCTTCTTCCCCATTGGTTCTAATCCATTAAGCTCGTGTTCTTCCCCCATTGTTGACCTTCTTCGAGCTTGCTATCTCTCAATCCCTCAAATGATTCTTGCTAGTTCTTGAGGGAAAAGAGAGAGGAGATCTAGATCTACGTTTCCACCAATCACTTTTTCCTCTATGTGAGGGGAACCCTTTGGATCTAGATCTTGGAGTTCTTTGTGTTCTCTTCTTCGTTCTTCCTCTCATCTTCCTCCATAGCATTAGTTGTTGTGGTGGGATTTGGGAGAGAAGGACTTGGGCACTCCGTGTGCCCTTGCCATTGCATTTGGTGCATAGGTTTGAGTTCTCCACGGTGATACGTGGAAGTGAAGTTTGAGAAGCTTTTTACTCTTGGGTGCTTGGTACCCTAGAGCTTGTTCCTCTTGGGTGCTTGGGCGCCCTAGACGGTTGGTGGTGCTTCGGAGCTCAATCATTGTGGTGTAAAGCTCCGGGCAAGCGTCGGGGTCTCCAATTAGGTTGTGGAGATTACCCCGAGCAGTTTGTACGGGTTCCGGTGACCGTCCCCAAGGGTTGCCAAAGTGTACGGGTCCGGTGACCGCCCCCAAGGGTTGCCATTTGTACGGGTTCGGTGACCGCCCTCAAGGGTCCCTTAGTGGAATCACGACATCTTGCATTGTGCGAGGGCGTGAGGAGATTACGGTGGCCCTAGTGGCTTCTTGGGGAGCATTGTGCCTCCACACCGCTCCAAACGGAGATTAGCATCCGCAAGGGTGTGAACTTCGGGATACATCGTCCTCTCCGCGTGCCTCGGTTATCTCTTACCCGAGCCCTTTTCTTATGCACTTTACTTTGTGATAGCCATAGTGTTTCATGTTATATATCTTGCTATCACATAGTTGTATATCTTGCTTAGCATAAGTTGTTGATGCACATAGGTGAGCCTAGTTGTTGTAGGTTTTGTGTAGGTTTTGTGCTTGACAAATTAACTGCTAGGTTTATTCCGCATTTGTTCAAGCCTAAACCGTAATTATTTTAAAGCGCCTATTCACCCCCCCCCCCCCCCCTCTAGGCGACATCCACGATCTTTCAACAATGCTATACAATGTCTCAGATTTGTCAACTGATGTCATATTATATCTGCTTCATCAAGAGGTTCTCCCTGAAACAGGGGCTTGAATCCACAGAGCATCCATTTTGCAGATAGAATCATCATTGGCAAAACTTAAGCAAATGATAGTCAAGGTATGAGGCAACAAAGACAGTTACAAGATCAAAAAACACGCACCTCAACACAATCTAACTACTAAAATTCACTAGGCACCAGGCAGTACAACATTACACTATCTCTCAGATTTATCGATTGATGTCATATTATATCTGCTTCATCAAGAGGTTCTCCCTGAAACAGGGGCTTGAATCCACAGAGCATCCATTTTGCAGACAGAATCATCATTGACAAAACATAAATTAACAAGCAGGCTGCAACATGTTGGTGAATGGCAAAACCTACAATTTCTTTGTTTGTTGCAAGATGAATGATCCGAAAGAAGATAGCAATAGCATTCAAAGCCATCCATTTGTTTGTATACACGACGTGAACGGCAAAACTTACAGCGTTGAAGATGATCAGAGAGAAGAAAGGGGACAAGCGAAACCTTCAAATCGATCAGGTCAGCTAACAGCTACTGCAATTCGCCCGCCTTGACCTCGAACTCTTCTCTGGTTGATAGTATCTTCACACGAACCATGCCTCGCTCCCACTCGGATTTCCCAACCAAGATCAGCCTGCTAGCGTTTATCCTCTCTGCATGTTTGAACACCCTGCAGCGTAGTAAAAAGTAATTACAGATACACCCACCCACATAATTATTCAACACAATGTTAAAAATAGAAATTAATGAAAGGCAATACCATTTCAGACGCTTGTCTTCTACAAGGTCTACAGATCTGCCCTTGTTCCGCAGAGAGGATGCAACACTAGACGCTGGCCCTTCAAGCTCCTCATCCAATGGGAACACAATGTCATCTATTTGACGTGACAGGTCAGGCAGAAGACCCTTTTCTTTCAGCAGCTGCCAGAAAATGTGTAAATTATAGAGTTGGTATTACTGCCACTCAAACTGCATCACAAATTCATAATGACATGTAAACAACGACAATCTTTTCCACATGAATTTATGTTCTCAGCACTACTCAACTTGATAAAATCTTAGCCCAACCTTGTGCAATGCCGGGCTTCAGAATTTGCTATTGTTACTTTTTTTTAACTTAATATTAGCAGGTATTTCTCATATCTTTATCAAAATATCAATTTTATAGGAATTTTAATCTTCGACCAAGCAGCTTTCTTCGCTCGACACAGGAAAAGGAACCAGAGAAAGGGGGGGGGGGGAAATAGTACGTATCATACCTCCACTATAACAGCATCTCCAAATCCAAAGCCACAGGCTGGTACATCTTCAGTTCCAAATGTTGACAGTAGCCTGTCATACCTCCCCCCACCACAAATCGCTCTCAGTTCCCCTTCCCTATCAAAAGCCTGAAAACATGGATCAAAAGAGTTCGGTGTGAAACAAGAGTTGGTGACCAAAAGATGAAAAGATGGAATGCCACTTGATCAGGACCTCAAAAACAATCCCTGTGTAGTATGCAAGGCCACGAACAACAGATGCATCGAAACAGATCCAATCAGCATAACCATATTGCTCAGCAAACGAGAAGAGCTTCTTCAAGTCAGCAACGGCTTCAACACCGGAGCCTAGCACCTCTGCATGGGAATATCAAAATGAGTGATCCCTTTTCTGGATAAAAGGGTGGACTTTGCTTTCTTTTTCCAAAAAGTTGCAGAAATATGGATGCCATAAGAGAAAGAGTTTGGACAGGATAAACAAGAAGTTGACACGAAGATACCACAGTACAGCACAACAGTATAACAACATGTTGAATGCTACAGCCAGTAACAGACCTTCAAGTTTGGACAGTGACTTGAGAGAGAGCACTTCAATGATACCCTGTACAGCTTCAGATGACAGCCCAGTTGAAATCAATTCCTTCTCAATTTCTTCCCTACTCAGTTTCCCCAGCTGCACAATATTGTAAATTCATGATGCAATAAACAACTATGCAACACAGAAACAACTATGATATGCTCAACTTTAAAATCAGTGGACAACAGGATTGTGGTTTCGTAATGACTATTTTACTGGTTATTTACAATACAGAGGGTTAGATGAGAACGGATTTTAATCACAAATTGAGAAACAAGCATGAGGAAATTGGCCCATGTGATATGTATTAGCTACCAAGTTCTGAGTTATACAAAGAACACTCAGTTGGCTGATCATTTCCTAGATCTCTACATGGGCTGCATAGTCAAGGATAAACAGCACAAAAGTCCAACAAAAATCAACATCTTGATTTTTTAGCAATCTTTATCATAGGTCTCCAACTGGACAGCATAGCTAAGAAGACAGTGTAGAAATAAATAAAAACATCAAGATCTTATAATGTTTTTTGTAATGAGCAGTGCAAAGAGGTGAACATGAACCTATTTTAAAAGCAGCTTAGGAGCATACTTCCAAATTATACCATTACTCAGAATGCCATGGCTGATAAAGTTAGGCTTGAAACAAAGTAGGGATGTGCATGAAGGCATCATGGTACAACAAATCGGAAGGTGGAAGCAGGATTTGGACGTACCTTGTCAACAATAACACAAACTTGAGTAAACAAGTGTTGTGGTACGGAGTACATATTCAACACGGCCTGAAGAACCTGGAGAGAAGAGAGAACAGTGAGGCACAAAACAGAGAGACTGGTAGTAATAACCCATGCATGGGACATATATGCCATCGAATGGAAGGGAACAAAATTATTTGTTTCCTTGTAATTAGAGGGCAAATAGTGAAGTGAAAGGCTACCTTTCGGCTGGACAATCTGATCCCCACATCTGAAGACGTAATCCCAAGACGCTCGAACAAGAGAACGATAGCTTGAATGAGCTCAGCCTCAGCCTGAATTTGAACAAGGTGGAGAAGTGAAGTCAGTGTGAATCATACAGGACAAGGTGAATCAGAATGGACATACATACATACCCGGACTTTAGGCATACCGAAAATGTCCATGTTCCACTGATAATGCTCGCGGCGCCTTCCTCTTGTCATACGCTCGTATCGCCAGCATTGTCCTATGGTGAACCACTTGAGTGGGAGGGAGACTGACTTTCTAGAGAGAGAGACATTCACAGGAAGAAGAAGAAGAAATGCGCTTACTAGACGTCAATTGGGACAAACTGAATGAAGGGAGATTGGTATCTACTATCCTAGGTTGGGCAAAATCAATCCAACAAATCTAATGGTTGAATGAATTGAGATTGGCATCCAATCCAGCCTTCATAGGTACCTGGGTTGAATCGTATCATACATACATAGACATGGGAGTAGATACATACCCTTGCTTGATGACAAGGCGTGCGAGGGAAGGCGTGATCTCCGGCCTGAGCACCACACGGCGGCCGCCTTTGTCCTCGAAGTTGTAGAGCTGCTGCGTGATCTCCTCCCCTGCCTTGCGGATGAAGAGCGCCTCGGACTCGAGCACGGGGAAGTCCACCTCCTCGAAGGCCATGGAGCGGGACACCTCCCTGAAGTTGTCGAAGAGCCAGGAGCGGAGCCGCATCTCCTCCGGCGGGAAGTCCCTGGTGCCGCGCGGCGGGTTCACGTCCACCACTGCTGATTGCGCCACGGAAGCAGGGGAGGAGTCGCCCCCGTTGGTGATCAGCGCCGAGGGGGAAGCAACGCAGAGGAGGCGACGGGCGGGCCGAAGGGGGATAATGCCGATAGGGCGGCGGAGGAGGCGGAGAGACGCCGCCGACGACGCGGACGCCATCGCCGCCGACGGAGAGGGGGGGAGGAACTCCGCTCTGCCTCGGCGAAGATAAGGTAAGGGTCGAACGGGGAATCTGTGCGCACAATTGACATCCGAGTCCCGCGCTTCTGACATTTTCCTTCTGACACCCTTATCCCCTCCGTAGCGGCAGCGTGGGCAGCAAATTT
Source organism: Elymus sibiricus (assembly GCA_039707655.1). Taxonomy (NCBI): domain Eukaryota; kingdom Viridiplantae; phylum Streptophyta; class Magnoliopsida; order Poales; family Poaceae; genus Elymus; species Elymus sibiricus. The sequence goes on from CM077664.1 coordinate 354,505,861, forward strand.
TTGCAGCCCTTACCCTCGCCTCTGCCGCACCAGGCCGCCGCCGCCACTCGCCGGCGCTGATGGGCGAGCTCTTAGAGTATTTCTTCTTCAGCCAGCAGAACTAGGAGGCCACCACGAACTCTCTGCGACGCCGACGGCCCCTCTCCAACCCAAACCCTCGCCTCTGCCACATGAGGCCGCCGCCGCCGCTGATGGGCGAGATCTTAGAGTATTTCTTCATGGATGCGCGGAATCTGATGTCATTTTGCCTATTGGAGATCATGTTCGTGCTGTAGACCAATTTTAGGTGGCAAGCGAGATCAAATGTGATGTACTACGCATCATTCTTTTTGGCATGCGTTCGTTGGATGTGGTAATGTTGTCCTTGTACCGTTTCCTTGGCATTTTTTGATGCATCTTCTTAGTTAGGAAAACCCCTTCTTTTGTGTGGATCGATTCTAAGCATGTGTAAGGCTGCATATGCTGTATTTTGATTCTCAAGGCTGGCAACTTGAGAGGAATAAGAGGGATATCTCTCTGTATGCGTGTGCAGGAAAATTAATCACTGCAAAAGCTTGCTATAGCTTGCTTAGACTAGATATTTGAGTAATTTGATATTGTGAAATTTCATCAACTTGCCTGATACTGTACATGAGCATGAACTAATCTCATCTTCCTGTGCAATATATGCCACTTCACTATCTATTTGTTCAGTATTTGCATTGAAACTAAAATCATGGTAGTTTTGGTTAAGTGAAACAATTGTATTAGTTCTTTGGTCTTCCTCATTCGGTTGTAATAACACTCTGCTTGTAACAAAACTGGAACCTGTCTACCTCCTGTATGTAAAAAATAAGACACTCTTTGTGTGTATATTTTAATTTGCAACCTTAACTTTTCAACCTTGGAATTGGAGCTAATTTCTCATTTTGTTATATTCTGAGGTGACTGAAAAGTCAGCTATTTGGATTGTGTTGTAGAACACACTTCCTGTTGTGGTTATGATGGATAGATCGGACTCGTCGACTAGTACTAAGCTCGGCCCTCGCCATTCAGCTGCTGCAAATGGAGGGAAGTAGTGTGACATCGCCTTTAGGAGAGCTCACTGTTCCAATAACCGCAAACTGTGTACCAACACTATTAGGTGAGAGCAACGGTCCAAACAGGCAAGAATATCTTGGTGTTAACTAACACTCTGTTAATCCCTTCTTTGATGTTATTTGCTGAAAATTTGTTTGCAGATGTGGTGACAAGAAAAGAAGGCCCGGGATTCATCAAAAAGTCACACGCAAAATACAACATTTGTAAGAAAGTGGTGTTCCATTATGCAAGGACATGCTCTATGAAAAATATGCCACAAGAGTAGAGGTTTGTGCTTCTTCTTGCTTTGATGACAACTGCTTTCTTCGTCTTACAACAATGCATACCATCAAATTCTGTGTTTACAACTATTATTTGGAATAATAATCAGCCATTACAGGATAGTCTTAAAACTCCCTTTAAATCGGTTGAAACCATTTGTTTGTCCTTACTATTTATGCTTATAAGTAATCCTCGAAAACTGTAATATGTTGACTGAAGGTCTATGCAAGCTTTCATCCCGTGTGAATATAGAGGCTATGTTAATATATTAACAAGGTACCCGAATGAACTTTTTTGGCAAAGCCAAATATATTTGCAGGTGCCACGACCTACTAGAATATCTGGTTTCTCGAGTAAGTGGGCTAGCTAGTTTGTCTTTTTGAAGCTGTAGGTTTAATTTGACCCTTGCAGAAATGAATCGCCCTGGGGATGCTTATATGTGTTGGTTGTGGTGCAATGCTTCTGGTAATGCAGAAGCACACAAAATACAAGTTCTTTTTCCTGCAGTCTTTTCTAAATTTCTTTGGTTGTTAAGAAAAATTTACAGCCAGGGCCTCAAGTGTCTTCTTGTAAACGTCTGTATGCAGCGTACATATTTCTTCCTGCTAGTCAAATGGTGTTGTTGATGCATATTCATCTGATTAGCTGACGACTAAAGAATTTGAAGTATGGATATGTGACACTTGCACGGTCTTGTGCTCAAATTGAATCATATTTGTTTGATGTGATCTTTTCCAGCATTGGAGGCAAAGGCTAGAATTTATTGTTGTACCATCAAGGTAGCAAAGTTGATGCAGGTTTTGACAGTGCTTCTTATTTAACGAAGATCATTTCAATCCTTCATACTTAGTCTTACTGGTCATGTACAGATGTACTGGACATGATCATGTCATGTGATGTATCACTTGATATGTATTTATGTCTCTTGTGTATGTATGTGATTGTCCAGATTGACATGTACTCGAATATTTGTGCCTAAGATGGTCAGTTTGACATGTACTCTTTGTGTCTCAGATGGTCTAGCTGAACATGTATTCAAATATTTGTGCATGGGATGGTCAAGCTGAACATGTATTCAAACATTTGTGCCTGGGATGCTCCAGTTTAACATGTACTTGAAGGGAATGGCTTAGTATTCTCATAATTAATGATCTAGTAGAAGGCACTATTGTACTTCAATTAAATATACATGCAATACATATGTGCAAACAGGGGCATCAACGCTGTGAGGATTTGAAAGATAGTTCAGTTCCGCCCCCACTCCCTCCTTCAGTCAATGTCAGAAAATGTCGCCGCCGGCGTGGACGAGGAAGCTCCTTCCCCTTCCCCTGCTCGCCGCCGGCCGTAGCAGAGCAAGCATCTCATTTTTCCTTCCTGCTCTTCTAACTCCGCACTCATCAGGCTCGGGGGCTGACTTTCTTTGATTTCAGCTCCTCCTCCTACGATGACGGCGGCTGGCTTGCATCCACCGCCTGCTGGGTCGCAGCTCCTGCGTTTGCCGGTTGCAGCACCGCCTCCTTCGGCTTGTCGCACCAGCCGTCACCTCCAGATTGCACAACTTTTTGTCTAAAATTTGACTTCACAATAATTGCACTAGGCCATCGAATGCACCATGGTAAATGTTTATGGGATGAGAATCCCAACGGCAGTACAACAAACTGATCCTTCACGCTCTCTTCATCTTCCCTTGGATAGCTCTAGCTGGAGCAGAAAAAAAGCATAGACAATGAATTAAGGTAAATATTCTTACAGGAGAGATCGAGGCATCTGCAATGTATTTTTACAGTCACCAGTTCCTGGGAGTAGCACAAAACATGTTTAGTAGCCCTAAAGTAACATCAGATTACCAAGTAAAGTGCACCAGCACAGGCAACTAGATTTTAGATGAGAAGACAGTTCAATTCTGTTTACCAGTCTGCAGCCCATGAATACAGCACACTTAACGCTTTACAAAAGAGAAAAATAACACTACTGTTGATAGAGGCATTACTGAGAGTAACCAGGACTTCATTGGTGACAAATTGGTTTTCCTTGCAATGGTCGCTAATTCATGCAATCATTCTTCAGACAGAGAGAAAACACACTGCATCAACCATCTCACAGTTGTTACAGAAACTATTTTATATCTGGCATGTGTTGCACTCCTTGGTCACGCCTTCTATTTTAACCATCATCACAAAAAGGGGGAAACTCATATGATCCTCAGGCTTGTTATTTTAATTTAGAACGTGACAACATCAAACATCAGGCAACAACAGAAGGGATGCATTCTCTGCATTTTCAATAAAGGTAGGCGGGCAATGTCATGGTGTCAGCTATGAGTGAACACTACCTTGTTTTTCAGCAGGAAGTTTCAAGTATACTGTATCAATTGTCAGCCGGATATCTCAGGAGGCTGGTACTTTACCGGAAGCAATTTTACGTGCTCCCTTAATTTCCCTTTCCTTGAGAAGAGAGATACTATTAACGAAATTGTTGAAGCTTCAAGTGGCAACTGTTTAGCATCCAGATTAGCAAGATATGTCGCAGTCTTTACAACTGCACCTTTTTCCAGCAACACCCTGACCACTTGATTTAGCAGTCTGGAGTCGGGAGCACAGCCATCCTTCTCCATTGCTAAAAACATATCATCAGCCTCTGCCAGCAACCCTTCTTTTATGAAATTCGTCATTATTACAGTGTAAGTCACAACAGAAGGCACCAACCCAATGACTGATATAGTAGCAAACAAATCCTTGGCTTCTTCAATTCTCCTAGTCTTAAACATTGCAGAAATCATGGTAGTGAGAGTTATGACATTAATCTTCACGTTCATTGCCTGTAATTTCTTGAACAGCTCTATTGCTTCATCAGTGCAATTGTTTTTACAAAGTCCACGAAGAACTATGGTGTATGTGCCAATGTCCACTGGTATGCCACTTTCAATCATCGTATGGAATTTTTCCATTGCAGAAACTGTTCTCCCAAAGCAAAACAGCCCATCAAGTATAATGTTGTACATATTAGTCATGGGCTTAACCCCGCTGAGTGACATTTCCCTGAAAAGACTCAATCCATCAGAGATCCTGCCAATTTTACAGTAGCCATTAAGAAGTATAACATACGTAATAGCATCAGGTTGGAGGCCAGCAGACTTCATAGCATCAAGTACTCTCAGTGCTTCCTCCACCTTGCCAGCAAGGCAATATCCATCCATCAGTGAACTGTACATAAAAACATCAGGCCGCTGACCAATACCTACAATGAAGTCAAACATATCCTGTGCCTCCTTTACCTTACTTTCTTTGCACAGGTCGTTTATTAGAGGATAGAAGAACACACTGTTAGAACACAGACCTCTATTAACTGCTTCAGAAATTAATTCCTCGGCTTTCACAAAATCACCATGAGAACAAGAACCCAGAACCAGACACTGGTAAACACCTATATTAGGTGAAACTCCCTGATTGACCATCTGATTAAATTTGTCCATAGCAGCATCGATCCTACCCATTTTGCAAAGTGAATCCATTACTACTAGATAGTCAACTACATCTGGGTTTACTCCTTGTTGCCTCATTAGTTCGAACATGTGCATAGCCTCATCCATCAGTCCACGTTTAGCATATGCATTGATCAATATGTTGAAAACATGGTGATCAGGTACAATACCATTCTGCAGCATCGAATTTGAGACCAGTCATATCATCGAAGCATCCTTCTTTAACATACCCATTAAGCATAATAGAGTAGGAGACGATATCAGGTTTTTGGCCCTTTGCAGCCATGGAGTAAAAAAATTCTCTAGCTTGCTTTATCCTTCCGTGCTTGCAAAGGGAATCGATAAATGAGTTCAAAGTGACAGCATTTGGTAGAACACCAACACTTACCATTTCTTTGAATACCCTAACTGCTTCCTTGAACTGACCCAAAGTAGAATATCCATGGATCATACTGCTATATATCCTGATATTGGGTCCAATGCTTTTATCAACCATTTGCCGAAGGACGACTTCTGCCTTGTTCATTGCTCCGGCCCTGCTTAGTGCGATGATGATTGAGTTGTAAGTCACCACATTAGGTTGAACTCCCAGTTGGATCATCTCATGGAAGAGATTGCACGCCTTGTCTACTTCACCTTCTTTAAAGCAGCTGTTGATCACTATGCTGTACGAGAAGACATCAGGCATACAGTCTAGTTCGGGCGTACGGTGGAGTAGCACGTCCAAAGCCTCATTTGTACGCTTGGACTGGCAGAGCCCCTTGAGGAGGTTGTTGAAGGAGATGACCTCGAAGCGCAGCCCCAACCTGAGGAGGCGGCCGAAGAAGGCAACCACCAAGTCCGAGCGGCCTGCGCGGCAGCAGCAGTCCATGAGGATGGAATAGGTACAGAGCGTGGGCGACACCAACCGTGCACCAGCGCCTCGGGACATGCGGTTGAAGAGGGCGATGGCAAGGGCGGGGCCATCGCTGCGGGCAGATGAGGGCGGAGCACGGGCGAGTGCGGCAAGAAAGTTGTTCAGCCCGCGTTCCGGGACGGCGGCGGTTTGGCCTAGCAATTCGTCGAACAGGTGGTGCGCGTCCTCCCGGCTTAGCGTTCCAGCGCGAACGCGCTCCGTGGCGGCAGCCAAGGCGGCGAGGGGGGCTCGTGGTTTTCGTGAAGAAGCCCTGAAGGAGGAGGTGGAGATGGAGGACAGGCGGGCGGTTGGCATTGCTGGCCGATTCTAGCCGAGCTCGGCGCGCCCTCTGGGGAGGTGCGTGCGTCCGCTGAAGAGGTGCACCGCGATCGAGTGGCGTCACCTGCGAAGGTCGGCGTGCGCGCGCGCAGCAACCAGCGCCGCCGCCTCCGCCGCCACGGGTTGCAATCAATGCCGAACGGGCTCAGCAGAGGCGACGAATAGGAGGCCCCAGCGCCCGAGCGAAAAGCGCGGGAGGAGTACCGCACCTCCGTCGACGAGGAAGGGAACGCAGGAGGCAGGACCGGTGGGCGGTAGAACGGCACTTCATGATTTTTTTTTTTAAATAAACCTGAAACTTTATTCATTAGAGATAACCAATACATCGTTTATGAGGGTTGTTACAATTTCATTTAATGGTTCCTCAAACCAATCAGAAATCGAAGAAAATCTAGCCAATCTAGCAAGCTCGTGAGCAACTTTATTTGCTTCTCTATTACAGGGTTCGAACCTAGTAATAATGAAATCACAAGCATAGTGAAAACAATCATCGAAAATAGCCGCCGCTGCACTCGCCGACCGTCCTCCATCCTTCTTGGTATCAATCACGTCCAGATTGTCCGAGTTAATAATAAGGCGATTGCATCCCGACCCTTGCGTCAGCGATAGACCGAATTTGAGGGCCAAAGCTTCAGCTGTCAAGACGTCCGCACAGTAGTCTATCTTCCCATCCCCCCAGCAATAAATCTGCCCTTGTCATCTCTAAGGACTGCCCCCATCGTGCCCCTGAGCAGGTCATGGTCAAAAGAAGCATCAACATTAAGTTTCACAAAACCCACTAGAGGGCAAGACTAGCCCCCCTTTTCATAGAGGCCTTTGGAGATGAGGCAGTAACAAAGTTTGCCGTAAGAGCTAGTATCCCCATAGAGATCTGATACGCATTCTGAGTTGTCTCCTTGTGCACCAACAATTTTCGTCTTTCCCACCATAGATACCAGGCTGAGATAGCAATCATTTCATGCACATTCTGATGACCTATAATTGCATATAGAACATCCAAGATTGATACTATAATAGCATGGAACGATCAAAAATTATAGATACGTTGAAGACGTATCAAACACCTTGACAATCTACGCCGTCACTATCTTAGGTGCAAGAAAGATGAAGACGGGGGTAAATCTTGCTCTCTAGCCGCATGGAATCTTGTCTGCAGGCCAAAGTCGAAGGGGGGGTGCATCATCGATCTCCGAATGCAAAATCAGGGCCTTCTTCTAAAACAGCTACACAAGTTCTTTAACAGGTATGATGTGCCTTGGGTCAAGCTGGTCTGGTCGACATACTACTCTGACAGAATCCCGCATGCCTCGAAACCATGCGGTTCGTTCTGGTGGCGAGACGTCATGCAATTGTCACTGATATATAGAGGGGTCACCACAGTTGAGGTTGGGGATGGATCTTCAGTTCTGTTTTGGAAGGATAAGTGGCAGCAGGAAATCCTCTCGGTTAGCCACCCAGACTCTTCTCCTTCGCCAGAGATGAGGATGTCTTGGTTCAGAAACTCCTGACGACTCCAACTTTGGGTGTCAACTTCCACCTACCCCTCTCGGTCCAGGCCCACGTGGAATCTTGTAGAGCATCACGGTGTCAACCGGTCTGACGGTGGGCCTGAATGACAGATGGAGCCATGTTTGGGGGCATGAGAATTTTAGCTCCAGCAAATTCTACCTCTACTACTCCAGAGAGATGCAAGCGGATGAAGCCTTCGGCTGGATTTGGAAGTCAAGATGCAATAATAAGTGGAAAGTGTCCGTGTGGCTATTGCTTGCGGATTGGATCAACACGTGCAACATGCTTCGGATGAGGGGGGTGATACTCCAGAACAACAATTACAGGTGCGTGCTCTGCTCTGCTGCCCCTGAAGAAACAGTGGAACACCAAATGTCCGTTTAGCGCCACTTGTTGGGAGAAGCTTGGATCACTTGGCCTGATCTGGACAATAGACTACAACTGCTTCACACTACCAAACAAAGCTGGACGCGCCCTATGTTCATGGAAGTATTTGTGGTGGCGGCTTGGGGACTATGGAAGGAACGAAACAATAAACACTTTAGAGGGGTTGTCCCCACACTGACGTCCTGGTGTGCCAGGTTTAAAAGTGATTTTGAACTACTGAGATATAGAGCCAAAAGGGAACTAGAACCCTTCATCCTAAGTTTGGTTGCCTCTGTTTGATTCTACCAGTGTTAATTAATTCCATTTGCCCACTCTCCCACCCCGACCCCCATGTAAACATACTGTATGTATAGTTCTTTTGTTTTGATTTAATATAAAGTCAGTGGGGGTTTTCCCCACTATCCAGAGCTTCAAAAAAATCCGCTTGATTGTTAGTATCTTCCAACTCATTTTGACAATGCTTCTGACATGTTAACTAGGCAGTTCATTGTCTTGGCTGGATAAATCAGTCATAAGTTTACTTGCCTCGAGGATGTATTCTTAATTGTTATATGTGGAAAAATGTGCACACTAACAAACATATCGCGATTCAACTATAGGGATAATCTCATAAGACTTTCATTGCTTAAAATTGAAACAGTAAACCGCCATCGCCACTACCACTTTACATAGTATGTGATGTTCTGCAAGTGCGTCGGGTTTAGTTGTAGCTTTTTTGAAGTAAGAGTATAGATCCCACAGGGAGCATAAGAAGTGATCTTTGTCACTTGTAGAGGTTTATTGCGATGTTCCTGCAAGTTAATTGAGATCCAAAGCAAAGCGAATGCGGAGGTTGAAATATTGAGAGCGTTTGGCGACTGCAATAAGTGTGAGAATAAAGTAAAAGAACATGAGAGTAAATGAAAGCGGTTGAAATCAACAATAAGGCTAAGGCGTTCTTAGGGAGTCTGGATTCACGACTAGTATGTATCTAATGTAATTATGCATATGCATAATTCTAGGTTTGGATCACTAAGCCACCTCACATCGTTTCTATGAGTGGGTAGAGTCTGGTACAACATACGTGCATACATGTGTAGCAACGTATCACACACGCTACCACCGTTCCTCACCATATTCAAGTTGCGGTAACGATGATTAAGGGTCTCCCCATGGATGCAGACAAGGGGACGTCTCTATAAGTCCCCTATCAATTTCTCAGGGAAGAAAGGGAAGTAACTACCGTAATCACTTATACTTCCGCAACCCACCATCACAACGACAGTACTATCCTTGGCGTCCATAAGGCAATATGTTGAGTGGCCGTCTTCACACAACATTCGTGAAGAACATTAACACAAACATGCAATAGAAGATCTCATATCCTATCGGTGTTCAATACCTAAACATACTAGGATTCCTCAATATCCCCGAGAACTAGGGGGTTTACTCAGGCATAGAGATAACAAGCATCATAGGGATAGTCATGGCAATCATGGATGAATGACCAAAGTAATACATGTGAGAATCCACCAAGGATTTTGGTATTACAAAGAGATGAATAGGCAGGTGGCGCTGGTGATGGTTGATATCGGAGTCTCCTTGAGTAGGTTGATAGCATAGCGGAGCCCTTTTTGTCGTTTCCTGATGCCCTACAAGTGCACATGGCTATGTAGATGCCACAATAATAAAATGTGGGATACAACAAGTTTCTTCTCTAGATAGCACTAGAGGCTCTCATACATCAAGATCGGTCAATCTTGGATTACCACAATAAGATATGGGGCTCAAGAGCTAGGGAATGGAACAATCTCACCAAAAAATAGTGAAAACGCAGCTTGAAGGAGACAAGGTAGTGGATTTGGACCATCACAACCTTGGGAAGAAGCTCCTTTGATTTCTTACAAGCTCTTCCTTTAATCTTCCTCTCTTTCCCTTTCTCTCTTGGTTTTATCTTTTTCTTCTCCAATGGAGGCTAACCTGATTTTCGTCACTTGTGTTGGTGGCTGCTAGATGAAGGGTAAGACATCCCCATTCCCTCATCTGCAAAGACCAAAATGTCCCTAGGTCATAACCATAATGGATAGTGGGCTTTGCCATATGTTTGGGCTGCCTGAAAGGCCTCAATACATCTGCTCACAACCCTCATCAGGAGGATATCCCAACAAGGTGTTGACGCAGGCCACGAGCAAACATGGCGAGTCATTTAGTTCTTTCCCGTGTGAGCGATGTGCTCAAGCAACATAGTACAAAGCTGGAGAAAACCCTTAGAGTTCGATCCGGCAAGACGGGTACATACAAGAAGCAAAGCAACTGGATCAACTCCTACAGATGGAAAACAAAAAAACTCACGCACACAAGGATTATGATGCATGCAACACACGTCTTGGGCCCGAACTCCTCTTCATGAAATCTTCTTTCGCCCCACTACCGAGATCTCAAATAAGTCTGCTGCATCTTCCTTTTCTTCGAAGCTGGAGAATGCCATCAGTCCTTTTTTAGGGACACACCAAGAACACATGCATGGGCTTCTTTGGAAAGAGACCCTAACCCTTAGGATGGGAGTTTAGATCAAATCCCCTAGGGACAAGGGCTTTAGGGGTAAAGGAGATGAAACTTTTTTGTATTAATGACATTGGTCGGTTATTTCTCTCAACTTCAATACCCACGATTATTATCAAAATCTAATGGCTATTGTATTGTAGTGTGTCAAGCTGATGGCTAGATGTTTTGGTTTTTGTGTAAACTTTTAGTTTATTTCTCTATTTTTTATCCATATTGTGCTTTTAGTATATAATATAATAGATAGATAGTTGTTAGGGAGCAACTAACTCGAGGTACCCCGTGGACGCTTTCCAGAAGGTACTGGTGGGGCGCGCTCCAGCGCTGCCACACATCGCGTGCTAGGCGCACCCTGTGCAGGAACCCTTTTTTGTTTTGTTATTCTTGATTTTCTGTTTTTTTTATTTCTCTCGAGTTTCTCTGATTTCTGATTTCTTGTATTCCGCAGGGAGTACAAGTTCACGTGGGGAGTGCAAGTTGAACTGCTTAAGGGGTACACATTGCACTATGCTCGTAGTACAAGTTACACTCTGCTGGGAGCACAAATTGTATTGTACGGGGAGTGCAAGTTGCACTGCATGTGTGAATACACTACCCCATGGGAAAGTACAAGTATATTACCACATGAAGTAGAAGTACGCTACCTTGGGGTATAGGTTGGTTCTTTTTAGGTGTACAAGTAACATCAAAAAAGGTTAGTCAAAGCCTACGAACACCAGATCTAGTTTTAAAGGGCTCGATGCCCAGAACTCAACGCCGAAAACGGTTCATCATTTGGGTACTTAGTTCAAGAGATAAATGTTCTTAAAAATCGGATCTCACAAAAATATCTGTACATAGCAACCCTTCCATCCCTGTTTACGAAAGAAAAGCCGAAAAAGACCTCCTGGTGGCGACAAGTGACGCACATCATCATCAGAGGAGCTTTAAGATAAACTTGCAAAGGATTTACCAAATGATTTTGTAGATTTTAGGGTTTGTAGAACTATAATTTGTTTTAGATAAATGGCGCCAAGGGCGCTCGGCTTTAAATTAACAAAGCCAACATAGGGCAAGTGCATTACAAACCAGCGAGGTTCAGATGACAAAGCACAATATAGAGCATTAGGGCATCTTCAAAGCAGTACCTCAAAGCTCCTGCAAAGATCCGGATCACGTGGTTCAGATACTTTTTGCCATCAAACACGCCCCCCTAAACTGCCGCGGACCTGACCACATGTCCTCACAACCCATGTGCTTTGTCCTCTAGGTCCACCTGACCCACCTCTACTGTCCAGATTTGATGCCTATTTCAGAGACATGGTTGGATGGCCGGCTCATGTATCCTGTTCGCGAACGCGTCCAAACACGGTCCGCGGACGGATAGTGTCGTGGTTTTGTCACGGCAAGATGTCCTCGTGAAAGGACTTAGCGGTGAGGCCATCGCACCTAGGTGGTAGCTTGAACGGGGTTGATCGGAAGAGAGAGACGCGAGTTTTACCCAGGTTCGGCCCCCTCGCGGTGGAGGTAAAAGCCTACGTCCTGCTTGATTGCTATTGATGATGATCTCGATTACAAGGGTGCTCTTTTGCTACCTCTATCTCGAGAGCTACTGATTTGTCTAACTTCCCTTGTCCCTCTTGAGGTGCCTTGCCCCTCCTTATATAAGTTGAAGGAGCCGGCTTACATGTAGAGTCCTAGTAGGATTAGGACTGGTCTATTACAAGCTGGATACTAGTCCGGGTCTTGCTTTCCTCTTCTTGGTCCTCCTCTTTGAGCCGGCCCATTGGGCTCCCCTTAAGCCGGCCTCCTGCCGGGTCTCGCCCTGGGCCCTTGGTCTCTCCTATTCATCATCTTCCTTAAGTAAAGGAGAACTCACTGCGTCATTAGGTTAGCCGCCGCCTCAAGTATTGGGCCGTAAACCGACCTGCTTTATGATGTTGGGGAACGTTGCATGGAAAACAAAAAAAATTCTACGCACACGCAAGATCTATCCATGGAGATGCATAGCTACGAGAGGGGGAGTGTGTCTACGTACCCTCGTAGACCGTAAGCGGAAGCGTTAGAACAACGCGGTTGATGTCGTCGAACAACTTCACGATCCAACCGACCGAGCACCGAACGTACGGCACCTCCGCGTTCAGCACACGTTCAGCTCGGTGACGTCCTCGACTTCTTGATCCAGCAAGACGGTGAGGTAGTGGATGAGTTCCGGCAGCATGACGGCGTGGTGACGGTGATGGTGATGCTATCTCCGCAGGGCTTCGCCCAAGCACTGCGAAAATATGACCGAGGGACGGAACTGTGGAGGGGGGCGCCGCACACGGCTAAGACAATGTTGTCTCCTTTGGGGCGCCCCCTCTCCTCTATTTATATATGTGTAGGGGCTTGGAGTAGAAGGAATAGTGCCACGTGAACAATAACCGTGAATAGTACACACGTGGACTTGGACTCCAAAGTCCAATCCTATTCCTACTAGGACTCTCCCTTTTTTTCCTTCCCTGGCTGCGTGGGCTTTTGAGGACTTGGTGCGCCTGGCCCAATAAGGCCAGGGCGCCTCCCCTTAGCCCATGCCAGCCCTTTGGGACGTGGTGGACCCACTTGTGGACTTCCGGACCCCTCCGGAACCTTTTGGAAGCTTCCCGGTACAATACCGAAAAAACTGCACCTTTTTCCGGAACCCAAAATATGACTTCCCATATATAAATCTTTACCTCTCGACCATTCCGAGACTCCTCATGACGTCCGGGATCTCATCCGGGACTCCGAACAATATTCGGTTACCAATTCACATAACTCATATAACACTATATCGTCAACGAACGTTAAGCGCGCGGACCCTACGGGTTCGGGAATGATGTAGACATGACTGAGACGCCTCTCCGGTCAATAACCAATAGCGGAACCTGGATGCTCATATTGGTTCCTACATGTTCCATGAAGATCTTATCGGTCGAACCGTAATGACAACATACGTAATTCCCTTTGTCCATCGGTATGTTACTTGCCCGAGATTTGATCGTCGGTATCTCCATACCTAGTTCAATCTCGTTACCGGCAAGTCTCTTTACTCGTTCCGTAATACATCATCCCGTAACTAACTCCTTAGTCACTTTGCTTGCAAGCTTCTTATGATGTGCATTATCGAGAGGGCCCAGAGATACCTCTCCGAAACACGGAGTGACAAATCCCAGTCTCGATCCATGCCAACTCAACGGACACCTTCGGAGATACCTGTAGAGCATATTTATGATCACCCAGTTACGTTGTGACGTTTGATAGCACACAAGGTATTCCTCCGATATCCGGGAGTTGCATGATTTCATGGTCTAAGGAACATGTATTTGACATTCAAGAAAGCAGTAGCAATAAACAGAACGATCATATGCTAAGCTAACGGATGGGTCTTGTCCATCACATCATTCTCCTAATGATGTGATCCCGTTATCAAATGACAACTCATGTCTATGGTTAGGAAACCTTAACCATCTTTGATCAACGAGCTAGTCTAGTAGAGGCTCACTAGGGACACGGTATTTGTTTATGTATTCACACATGTATTTAAGTTTCCGGTCAATACAATTCTAGCATGAATAATAAACCTTTATCATGAACAAGGAAATATAAAATAATAACAACTTTATTATTGCCTCTAGGGCATATTTCCATCATATGAGTCGCCTGATGGGCCTCCTGATCTTTGTATGCTGCGTCCTTTATCCTTTAAGCCGCCACTGGGTAACCCAGCCCCGAACGGGCGGGTTATACTGTGGGGTTATACCTGGCGAGGTGACCCATGAGCCGCCAAGTGATGGGCCGGGTCATTCTTCCTGGCCGGGTCAAACCATGGGGAATATCCCCAACATTAGCCCTCAGTTTAATTTGGATTTATCCATGTTAAACTTATCCTGAAAAATAAAACAAGAAAAATATTTGACGGGTTGTGCGTCGGGTCGAAGGTTCTTCTGAGCCGGTATCTGTTCATCCTTCAGTCCTTGTCATTTCCTTCTGTGAAAACACCCGCCCGAGCCAATCTTTGCCGGGTCATGCAATTTTTCACACTTAGCATTTATTGAGTTATTCCATATCATGATATCATCTCAGCCACCCGCTTCAAAAATCAACTCGCTGGTTTCATGCAGAAAAATATTGGGGAAAAAATAATCCATGTGAGTCGGCTTCCAATGCTCTGACTTGACAAAAATATTGGGCTTTAAGATATGCTTCTGATGTTGAGCCGTCTTTGAATACTCCGGCTTGACAAAAATATTGGGCTTTAAGATGTTCATCTTATGTTCAATCGGCTTGAGGATGTAGAGCTTGTCGAGTTGCGATTGTCGAGGTCGCCGGGTTATAAAGATTGATGATACCGGGTCATGTAATCGGTCTTCCTAGGCTCTTCAGGCCAAGTCCTTATAGGACGGATCCTCCCAGGCCGGGCTTTCCCAGCCCGGGTCAATCCAATATATATATCAACTGTAGCCCTCAAGCTCCAAGTTTATCACCTTGTGATGAATTGGTGCTTGCTTTTGTAATTGTTGCGTCGGCTTTCCGGGCCTTTCTATGAATAGCTGACTTGAAGGTATACCTCCCTTATGTCCATACTACCTGTAGCCCTCAAGTCTTAAGAGGGGAACATAGTGATAGCTTTAAGACTTGCTTCAATATAAATATTGCAACTTTGGAGAAATCCAGTTTGTTCATCTAAATCGCCAATCATAAAC
Source organism: Elymus sibiricus (assembly GCA_039707655.1). NCBI lineage: Eukaryota > Viridiplantae > Streptophyta > Magnoliopsida > Poales > Poaceae > Elymus > Elymus sibiricus. The sequence continues at coordinate 354,521,057 of CM077664.1, forward strand.
TGAATGTTTCGTATTTCACAGGTGTAGCCCCCAAGGGCCGGCTCATCAGTATGTGATGGGCCGGGTCTTTAATTTGGAGCTTATGATCTGTTTAAACAACTGAACGTTGTAGCCCCCAAGTGCCGGGTTGTCTTGCCTGCAGCAACCTGGGACTTTAACTTAGCTTTTGATGTTTTGTAGATGTATAGCTACAAATAGTGTAGCCCCCAAGGGCCGGGTTAGCTCTCCTCATCAATCTGGAACTTGAACTATCTGTAGAGTCAGTGACTGTAGCCCCCAAGGGTCGGGTCACTATTAATAGTGAGCTGGATCTTCAATGAAAATAGTTTAAAATGACAATGCATTAGCCCCCAAGTGTCGTGGTGCATGCTTGGAGCGACATGGGACTTGATGTTTTGTAGATCAAAATTGGCTGATGTAGCCCCCAAGTGCCGGGTCGTGTGCCTGCGGCGACTCGGGACTTCAGAAACTTGAACAATGTAGCCCCCAAGTGCCGGGTCGTGTGCCTGCGGCGACTCGGGACTGAATAATAGACTTGAATATGGTATCCCCCAAGTGCCGGGTCGATCGCCTGCGGCGGCTCGGGACTTCCTTTATCTTTGTAATTTTTTGAACTGAGTATTAGCCCCCAAATGCCGTGGTACATGCTTGCAGCGACATGAGACTTTCATACTGAATGTAATCTTGATTTGAGTAATGTAGCCCCCAAGTGCCGGGTTGTATTGCCTGCGGCGACTCGGGACTATTCCTTCCACTGTAGAATAAACTCAGATCCGCTGTAGCCTCCAAGAACCGGGTTGTCTGGCCGCATAGTATACTCTTTTGCATTATCAACTCACCAAAAAAATCCTGGTGACCCAGCAAGTGACAACCCGGCGGCAATTGACGCAGAAGGAGAACAAACCAATGTTAATCCGGCAGATCCAGCTGCCGGGTCTCAATCATCAATCACTCTGCAAGCTTGAATTTGCTGTGAAAAACTTTGATAGAAAATAGCCCAATCGTGGCTTGTAATAGTTTTTGAGCATGAAACTGCATAGTCCGCCAATGCCATCAAAAACTTTAATATTTTGCTTGTGAACTGATGATGCTTTTACGATGAAAGAAATCCTTGGCTGTGGTTGCAGTGCAAACCGGCAAATATGTGTGAAAAAATTCATAAGTGATGTAGTCTTCTACAAAACATATGTTGAATAACCCAAAACCCGGTCAATTAGATGACCAGGTATTATATGTGACCCGGCTGGATTTGTAACCCGGGAATTTAGAATAATTGATATCTCAATCATTTAATACTGGTTATGATAAACCATAATGAAGATCCAGCCATGTTGGCCAAAAATTTGTTTATTCCTGCAGAGTTACAATGTAACCTGGTTCGAAAACCGGCTCCTGTAACATAAACAAATATGTACATGCATACATGATGCATTGTATGATGATGCAATGATGATGCAATGTATGATGATGTATGTGTATGATAACAGAGTATAAAAAACGCCGGATTTCGAGGCACGGCAATTTAGACCGGCTTTCGAGGCTCGAATCTTGCTTCAATGAAGCTGGCGTGATAGCCCATGGTTTATCCTCGCTCTCTGTAAGCCGGCTCTCACGTGACTTAAACCGATGTTTTAACCAAGACAAGTTCAGGGTCATAAAATGATTGACTTGTCAAGAGTACACCGGGTCACCTAGGCGGAGTAGCATCAAGCAGACAGGCAGGTTTAACCAAGATATAATGTGGCGTTTTGCCGGGTCAAGAGGGTGAGAAAGCTAAACTCGGTGAGTTGGAAGCCCCCAAGTGACCATATGATCATGGAAAAGCTAAGCATAGGATATACAGGAGACAATGCTACTACTGCAAAACATCTGGGGTCCAGATAAGCCAGCTTGATTCCACTGATCATAATTGAGCAGGATACCCTTGTTTGGACTGCGCATCATGGCGGCTAGTCTTCTTTGGCAACCCTTGCTTTTTCGCCAATAAGGCAGCAGCCCCCGGGTCCGGGTTGCCTTCCTTGCAATGACCCGGGGTTCTTGAATTTGTCAAGCCGGCCAAATCTGCCGAGTCATGTCAGTGTAGCCCCCGAGTCTTAAGACGACTCGAGGAGTCGGCTTGAAATTCATCATACTTGGCTGTGGCATAAGCCGGCATAGAGTTGACAGCCGAAAGATGAAATTTATTGAAGCCAAAGGTGTGTGGCAAGTTGATGATCTTCGCAATGCTCGTTGTATGCCCTCGGAGGCTGATAATAGATATATATTTTTTTGCTCCAGCTTGTTGGAGTAGACCAGGCTGCAGGGATAGCGACCTGCGTGCATCCGTTAAGCTGCTCGTATGGGCGGGCGTGGCCCTGGCGTGTTGATGTAGTCCAGACCGCGGGGGTGGCGGCTTGCGCGCGTCCGTTGGGCAGTTCAGGCGAGCAAGCGCGGCCCTGGTGTGTTGATGAAGACGTGGGAGTCGACCGCGGCATTGGAAACCGCGGACGCACGAGTCGGCCACGGCGTTGTAAGCCGGCACGGACGCACGAGTCGGCCGCGACGTTGGAGGCCTGTGCCGATGCGCGAGTCGGTTGTGGCGTCGTAAGTCGGCGCGGACGCGAGAGTCGGCCGTGGCGTTGGAGTCCGATGCGGACGCGCGAGTCGGCCGTGGCGTGTAAACCGACGGGGGCGCGCGAGTCAGCCGCGGCGTTGTAAGCCGGTGCGGGCGCGCGAGTCAGCCGTGGCGTTGTAAGCCAGCGCGGGCGTGCGAGTCGGACGCGGCGTTGTAAACCGGCGGGGGCGCGCGAGTCAGCCATGGCGTTGTAAGCCCGCGCGGGCGCGCGAGTCGGCCGCGGCGTTGTATGCCGGCGGGGGCGCGCGAGTCGGCCGCGGCGTTGTACGCCGGCGCGGGCGCGCGAATCGGCCGCGGCGTTGTAAGCCGGCGCGGACGAGGGAGTTGCCTGGCGTGTTGATGTAGATTGAAACGCGGAAGCGGCGGCTTACGCGCGTGTCCGTCGAGCAGCGCGGCACGGACGAACGCCAGTGTAGAATAATGCTGGTGCGCGCTCCGTATCCGTGGTATAACGCCACTTCTGTGATGAATAATTGTCGTGCGTAAAAATATTACGGGCCAGAGTAATTGTTCTCGGATGAATTAATATGTGCTGATAAAATATATAGGAAGGATAGCACCTGATGTTTTCTAGACGACAGATGATCCGTGTGTACGTCCGCCAGGATGTATGATTAATGAGACTCGCCAGATCAATCCATCCTTTTTGTTTTTGACTCCGATCGGGAACCTGTGCGCTACTCCCGATCTAGTCTTCGGGTGTAGCCGGCTTGATTTCCTTCGTTTTGAGCCACGTGAACGTCCTCTCGATTGATGCAGAAGCCAGCGTGTGGAGTTTAAGAGCCGGAGCAGTGCCCGCCATATAGACGATAACCCGGAGGGGCCCGTCCAAAGGGTCCTCGGCTGGCTCATCATCGGAGTAGCCCCAAGCTTACCATCGTAAAGCGGGAGGATCGACTCGGTTTCGCCGACCGAGGACTCGCCATCAGAGTAGACAAGGGTATCGCCGCCGGACACGGAGTTATCCGCGAGGTTGGCCCCCTAAGTGAAACCGATGAAGACGTGCTTCCGGCCGGCTTGAGCCCGGGCGGGTTGCGTGTGCCGAGCCGGTTCGACGATGTCGGTGCAGATGCCCGGCTCGGGTCCTAGCTCGCCGATTTTGCCGATGAAGACGTGGATCTTGCCGAAGGGGACCCGGTACCCGTACTCGATTGGGTCGGCCTCGGGGCCCCGGCCTGAATCGTCGATGTAGAGCTTGCCGCGGCGACTCTTCGTCACGCGGCTGATCGCATATCCCTTAATCCCTAAGAGAGCTCCCTCCAAGAACACAACACCACCGTGCGCTCGCCCCACGGTGGGCGCCAACTGTCGTGGTTTTGTCACGGCAAGATGTCCTCGTGAAAGGACTTAGTGGTGAGGCCATCGCACCTAGGTGGTAGCTTGAACGGGGTTGATCGGAAGAGAGAGACGCGAGTTTTACCCAGGTTCGGCCCCCTCGCGGTGGAGGTAAAAGCCTACGTCCTGCTTGATTGCTATTGATGATGATCTCGATTACAAGGGTGCTCTTTTGCTACCTCTATCTCGAGAGCTACTGATTTGTCTAACTTCCCTTGTCCCTCTTGAGGTGCCTTGCCCCTCCTTATATAAGTTGAAGGGGTCGGCTTACATGTAGAGTCCTAGTAGGATTAGGACTGGTCTATTACAAGCTGGATACTAGTCCGGGTCTTGCTTTCCTCTTCTTGGTCCTCCTCTTCGAGCCGGCCCATTGGGCTCCCCTTAAGCCGGCCTCCTGCCGGGTCTCGCCCTGGGCCCTTGGTCTGGAGAACTCACTGCGTCATTAGGTTAGCCGCCGCCTCAAGTATTGGGCCCTAAACCGGCCTGCTTTATGAGTCGCCTGATGGGCCTCCTGATCTTTGTACGCTGCGTCCTTTATCCTTTAAGCCGCCATTGGGTAACCCAGCCCTGAACGGGCGGGTTATACTGTGGGGTTATACCTGGCGAGGTGACCCATGAGCCGCCAAGTGATGGGTCGGGTCATTCTTCCTGGCCGGGTCAAACCATGGGGAATATCCCCAAGAGATAGTGTGCCCGCTTTAGGGATAGCGTTGAAGATGCCCTAAGTCCAACTCAACTAGAAGATGATCCACTACAAAACATCAAACAACACGACCATAAAGACATCAAGTGGCATGGTTCTTGTTGGCGCCTTGGCGGCATGGACTTCCTTGATTGCATTGCACCGTTCTGGCCAACTCACTGTCCTTCCTCTTTCTCTCCACTGCTGAAAAAATAACGATCACTTAAAAATATAGGCAACAGGGTGGTTAAGTATCTTTTCTTCGATCATAGGTTTTTTTGCAGCAAGTCCAGAGGGCCCTGTATGGTCTACACGATGTGCCGCCACTGCTACTGGAGACTCCTGCGTTTTCACTTGTTTCAGTCTCTCTACCGTTTCTCTAATCAGTATTAATTCAATTCGGTATGCATCTCAGACTTGCCAATCAGTCTTTCTATTGTTTTTCTCATTCTCAGCAGATTTATTAAATTTTTCCAGAGAAACACAACTTTTTATTGAATCTTAGGTTGACGCATTATAAGCTGGTCCATTCGGTGGCTGTGAAAGCATTCGGTGCCACTCATGTACACGGCTTAGCCGTCATGGTTGTCACTCTGAGTTCGGCCACGCTTGCAGCAACACTGCTCGGGGTTGACGGGGCGGTTGCAGTGGTAGCGTGGACTAAAGTCCCGGTGTCCTGTGTTTGCACTCCACCAAGCACTTAAACATACTATACAGGGCTGCGTCTCGGAGGTGGCGCAATTCCATGTCCGAACTACATGAATCCGGACAAGTTTAGGTTGCTACGTACCTCATAGTTGACCAAACAGAAACTGCAGAGTAAAATCATGGAGAAATTGCTTCTGCTTACGTGCGTGGCAGCGTGACCATGTGGAGGACATCATCATCGTGAGAATCAGGAAGAGGACAATGGAGCGTGCATTGCTACTTACGAGCGCCATGGTCAGAAGGAAGGTGGAGATCGCCTCTGCTTTCTTCAGTTGTCCTTCTGCTGCTGTTTCAGCGGTGCTCACTGGCTGCCGAGCTCTTTCCCATGTTGTGGGTTTATATACCGCGACCAAGTCTTGCAAGGCGAGCGAGTGATTCTATAAGATATAAGATGCTGAGGCTACATTTTGAATAAATGAAAGCACCCTTTATAGATAATGCTATAATATATTTCATTTGTGCATTTCCCTCCCAAATTAATGCTTCTATCACAATGTTAAGGCCACTCCTAATGCATTATATCTTAAGCTATATCATACAATTAAATATGTGAAGGACACTCTCTATGCATTATATCTTAAGCAATATCATATCTATACCTACTAATAAATGATGTGAGTTTCTGCCCGTCCGTCACGCTTTTTTGCAGAAAATCCCCTGATGTTTTTCGAAATCAACCAACTATCCGGGTTTAAGTGAGTTTAGCAGAAAACTTTTTGTTCACTGGGCTTGGGCTTGCAGAAAAAAAGAATTGTGCTTTCTATTGGGCCTGCAAACGGACAGGTTGCACACAAGCAGACTCTAAAAAAACTAAACACACGAGCACAAGCTCTCCTCAATGCGTACGGCACACACACGCCGCCATGCTCTACTGCTCCGGCAAATTCAAGCTCTCCCTTCCACCCCCCCTCAGCTTCCTGTGGTGCTACCGAAGCTCTCAATGCCTTACTATTCGAGTTGCACATCCTCGTGCAAGCCTCCCACCTCTTACCCGGGTAGCCGCCGCCCAAGTTCGTGGACGCCTGGACGAGCTCTCGATGTCCCGGTCCTGCCACCCTTGAGGCCTCGTTTGACAGAAGGGGTTTGGAGGGGTTTCCAGAGGATTATCCTCACGGGGGCCGCAAACCCCTCAAAGCCCCAACGGCCCATTTGATACGCGGGGTTTGTATGGGCCGATCCCCTCTAATCCCCTTCGATCCCCTCGTAGCCACGCGACTCAGAACCCTCGTCGCCTAGCTCAGGGAAGCACGCCCCGAGCGCAGGCTCCGCCGCCGCCACCAGCCTCCTCCACGCCTCCCCTCCCGTCCGCCCCCCTTTGCTCGTCGTCCCCACATACCCGCCGCCGCCGCCGCACGACGCACGAGCCGCACCCTCCTCCGCAGTACGACGGGCCTCCGCATGGCTGCCTCTTCGAAGTCGCCGCCGCCGGCCAGGCCGGGTGTTGAGGCTGATGGTGGTTGTAGGTAGCTAATGTGGATGGAGATGCGACGCGTGCGACGATGCCGGCCGGCTGATAATACGTGCGTGAGCGCGTATCCATTCTAGCTAGCTGTGTTTGTGACCCGCCGGCCATGCCAATTCCGAGGCGAGGCAAGGTGATGGCCGGCCTTGCCTTGCAGTTGCAGGTGCAGGTTGCAGCAGCTAATAGAGAGACGCTGTCTGTCTCTGTCTAGGAAACTCACTCATCGCCAGAGAGACAAATTGGCGATTCCATCCATGGATTGGTTTGGTTTGGTTGTTCCATCGATGAATCCCATGCACGTCCGTACGATTCACCCGGCCGGCTCCGTATACTTTCCGCATCCTCTTTGCCAGCACCATTATATTCCTAGATAGAAACAAAACATCTACATCCAATATTCTTCTTCTAATTATTGTTACATCTGAAACAAAAGCATACTCCTAGATAGATAAATGGATGGATGAATTTGTGTGTCATCTTTGATTTTCAAAGTTGACTGAGATGAATTCGGAATTGAAGAGGAGGCCCAGGCAGAATTAATGTCTGATGAACCAAACTGAATGTGCTTCTTTCTGAATAATGTTTAGTCAGAAAAGGGCTCTGATTCCTGAACCAAAACTGAACAACCTACGGTCATAAGGAAATTCTTTGCATAATATTCAGGCTTTAAGAGGCCCAGCCAAATTGAATGTTTTGTTTCCGAATAATTTCTTCTTCAGAATCTGAACAATCTATAACAGAAAGGAGGACGAGACTGAACTTGGTGTTGGGTGGTAACTTAGCTTACATCAACGGGCTACCGTACCCTTCTGGTTCTTCTTCCAGAAACCTAGTTTTGCCTCCAGCTTTTACTGCTCCACTCGCTAGCTGTTTCTTTAATGTACCATCAAAGAAATTGTCGTCTGATTCATGTCCTCATCCTCAGTTCCGCCATCTTTACTACTGATATGGCAGCATTGTAACGAATTCTTCTAATTTGTGTGTCATCTGAAACAAAGCTAACTTGTTCTCCCTCCGTGGACCTTGCAGCCTCTTCCACGATCCGCCACCATCAGCCTTCTCCACGCCTCGCAACCATCAGCCTCCTTCACGCCGACCGAAAAGCTGGCCTTTTCCCCGGTAAGATGTAACTTTTGGTTAATTCTCCATGAGTGTTGGATGTTTGTTTCTAGTATGTTGGACTGAACCTTTCATGGAAGATGCATCAGTTCAAGCCAATCTCTTGTGACATTTTGCTCCACTTCATGAAAACTAAGATTGCTGTTCTTGCTCCTGTGAACATATATCTAGTTGATAATATAATATCTCTTGTGACATTTTGCTTCTCATGTGAACATTTATAAACATACATCTAGTTGATAATTAACAATAACATTCTTTCTCGATGCTGATTATAACCTGATTTTGTTCTTGGGTCCGTCGATGTCGAAACAGTAGCTGTTGCTCGATGCTCTGTTCTCCATATACTTAATATCATGGAAAAATGCAATGTTGTATCCTGCTCCTGTTTTACACGATTTACATGGATGTGTCGTGGTTGTCTATGATGGGGATATGTACCTAGGGTAGGGTCATAGGCCTGACCTACATGCCCTACCTAAGGACACTGCCCCAGAAAGCTTAAGAGCTACAAGGAAGTCTCCGACTGAAATCGCCAAGTCACTCGACAATATACACTCGGAGGTACCTTTCACTCGACGCTTACCTTTCACTCGGAAGGACCAGAAGACAGTCGACCACAGAAGCCCAGAAGCCACCCCAGGGAGGCTCACGGGCAGGCGTTCATCAAGACCATTAATAGCATTTATGTTGTGCGTTACCAGTAACGTACGTCTTTATAGCCACGATCTGACCCTTAGATGCCGGACACTTATGAGAGACAGTGCACTCTATATAAGCCACCCCTCCCCTCTGGCATAAGGGTTGGTTCGCACCCCCTGTAACGATACTCCTATTACACTCGACAAAGAGCTCCCGAGCACCTGAGACGTAGGGCTATTACCTCCACGAGAGGGGCCTGGACTCATACATCTGTGTGTACACCCTCGCCGTAGCTAGGACTCTGCCCTCTCCTTACGTACCCCTACCTTCTACTGTCAGACTCGTTCCCACGACAGTCTACATGTTCGCTAGATATTTACACTATTTGTTTACAGAGGGAGTATTATGCTTTTCCATTGGAGGGGTTTTTTCTCCACTTCCTGTGAAAAAGAAAGAGTGAGGCTATGTCATTCCATAGCATATATAAGTTGTTTTCTGCCTCCCTATATCTCAATGGAATTGAACAAAAATGTAATGTAAATATAAGCCAAGAGCAACTTTGTACTCTCAGCACCTGCCTTACTTATGGCTTTTGTATGAATGATATACATATTGACAGCACATAATTAGATGATCATTTGCCTTTCTTTCAATGCGTACTTATCCTTGCTAATCAATGGGTTTAAATTACAGAAAAAAAAGATTTACAATTCCTGCCATAGTATCACTTTTGTTCAGCTATTTGATGTAACAGTTTTTTCTGAAGACACTCTAATGTTCATCTCTTTTTGTTTCATCAGGTTCTCTGTCACCAAAAGTACTTGTGTCGCATTATCTTTGTTGCAAAATTATGTTGTGGCTGTGATGAACTATTTGTTGCTGTCGAAGATCATGTTGTTTGATAAATTATGATTGCTGAGATTTGGGATTCGAAGTCATGCTATTATGATAATTTATGTTGTTGCTGTGATGAGATATTGATTTTAAGTCATGCAAAATTATGTTGCTGCTGGGAAAAACTGCTGCTAAATTATTCCCCTGTAGCAACTTTGTCTCATTTTTATTAGGTGACCTTTACAAGTCTGTAGCAAGGATATAAGGGGAGTTAGTTACATTGTAAAGATTGGATTTTTAAATGTTCTATCAATATGACAAACCCTGCCTACCAAACAGAAATTTTTAACAAAGAGGATTGTGGATGGAGTTTCGGGGATTGAAGGGGTTTTGAGGGGATTGGGTGGAAGGAAGGGATTCACCCAATCCTCTGAAATCCCCTCCTCCACAAACCTCTCCAATCCCTTTCTGTCAAACGAGGCCCGAGGGAAAATAACGAGGAGGCTTCTCGGTGCTGGAAAGGAGGGGTGGGAACACACAGGCGTCGACCTGTGGTCCTCCCATGTGCATGGCATGGTGTATGCTCCGGTGACGAAAGAGAGAGGGCATTCAATTCGTTCATAAAGTGTTAACATAACCAGTGCGCTTAACTAAAACAACGGCTTCCACCGTTAGCTCGTATTGGTCAACCGTCAATATTATTAAGGATATTGGCCTTGAGCATGTCAGCATGCATGATTGGCAAATCTAGTGGATGCAATTGACCAATCGCATCATCTGATGCCAATAGCGCCCCATACTATTTCTAATTATAGCAACCCGATAATTTGGTCAGCTTGAGGCATAATTTAGACTTGATTTATTAATCAAATCAAGACCATGTGTAGAGTGGAAGCAGCAAAAAAAACTGAAATAAAAGAGATCAATACCATAGCACAACGTGGTCCTACTTAGCCCTCCGCACATTGCTAACCCGCTGTAAGTTGTCACCGTCGTAGTTGCGCTGCATGTTGTTGTCGTTGTCAGCGTCACCGTGTGCTGCAAGCCGTTGCCACTAAGTTACAAGCTGTCGTTGCCGCTGAACTGCAAACCGTTGTCGCCGTCGCCGCTGAGCTGCAAGCCGCCGTTGCCGATGAACTGCAAACCGCCATCGTTGTGATGCATGCCGTCGTCGTTGCCCAGTGTTGCGCGCTGCTGCATGCCGCGGACCGGGGACGAAGCTGGCGCTGCGGCCGCAAAGGGAGTTGTGCTGCAAGGCTGACAAACTGGCGTGCACGACGACGCGACGTTGCAGGACCGAAGGACGAACCCACGCAGGGACGATGAACGAAGAAAATCGTATCGACGTGAGGACATCGAACCCCACTTGCGTACATGTTTTAATTATTATACGCGTCATACATCTACATCTCTATTTCAACTCAGTGGCCCATCCGTGTGCCTATTTAAAAACTATTTTGCTACAATTTTTCTTTGTTCACTTATTGCATAAGCTACATATCAGTCTGGAAAAAATGATGGCCAACATAGTACCATCTTTAACTGAACCAATGTTTTCAAACCTTGGTGCAGACTAAACACTGACGCATACTGAGAATAGTGAAGTTCAATTTCACCAATCAATTTGATCCATTGCTGTAGAGATGCGTGGTCAGAATCAGATGCCATGTGGTTATTACATATAGACTGAGCCTACAAACGCATGTTCACCAAGTAAGAAGAAAAGGAAAATAAACTGAAGTCGTAGTGGTTGGGCTGTTTTTTTATACCATAGATAAGTAATGCATAATACTTGGGGAATCATCAACTACCAGACCCGGTGATGGACCATGCGCACCATAGGCTCGGGGTTGCAGACATTTCTGAAACTAAAGTTGACATCTAGCACCTTCTCGCGACCACAACCCTCTGGTTGAAAGAAGATTACTAATTTCTCTACCTTTCTCATTTGGCAGGCTTATCTTGGGGTAACTCCATTTGAAGGATTAGCTCAGGAGTTGCTGCACTTCTTTCGGCACCTTCCTGCAACGAGCCTTGCTATTATTTTTTGTATCCATAGCCAAAGATTAGCTCAGAAGAGATTTGAGCCAAGTAAGTGAAGGGAGGAGCATCGCCAAGATTACATCGTCAATCCTCCCAGCAAAAAGGTAATAAACACCTATACTAAAGGAGTATGAAACATGTGCATGTAGACGACCATCAGGAAACTCCACGGTTAGCTTCATACATACCTCAAGTTTTCCGGCAAAGTGTCGAGCATGGGCGAACGGTGGATGGTGTTCATGGACAGAGATTCTTAAGAGTAAAAATCAGATTCAGGCAACAAATCTCATCCCAATTACAAAATCCTACAGGACTCTAAGAGTACACAAATAAACTAAGTAGTTATCACCCATAATTACTTGCCCTCCTAATTAAATTCTACTGCAATTAGCCAGAAAATAATTCATTTAGTACCCAATGGAATGTATGTAACAGGAGGTAGCACTCTTACCAAACAATTTCAGCAAGGGCTTTCACGGACAGAGAGAAAGATGTGGATGCAGAATTTCATCAGCGGAAGTTAGACCAGATGAGTGGATGCAGTTCTTGCTAAAGATTGCTTGGCTTGACCGGAACTGCAGAGTCACCAGTGAAAACAAACAATATTTTGATCTCACATTTTGAAGGGCAAAAGGAGCAGGTTATCACAGGTTCAGATGATTACTTCATCTCATCTAGCGCACTGGAGATGGCAAGGAGGATGGAGTTATGCGGAGCTGGAGCGGCAGCACGCGACGGCGAAGGAAGCGCAGACAGCGGCAAGACTGCAAGTAGCCACATGCGCTGACGCTAGCCGTGAATGACCTTCCATCGTGCAGCAGAAAGGGGAGGAATTCGGGCACAAACCTGGGTCCGGCGACCAAAGCCGCTGTCGGACCGGTGGCAGGTAGTCGCGTCGTCCCGCCTCTTCCTTCTCTTCTCTCCATGTCACCTCCTCTCTCTCCCTCGTCTCTTCTTCCCAGGAGACCGAGCCGCCATGGCCATGGAGTTTAACACCTAACAAATTTATTGGTGCATGCGAGTTTTGACGGTCTAGCCACTATCACCGTCTCCTTCCTCTCCTTCCACCCTTTTCCAACTATCAACACACACACACGCCCGTATGATTTTCATCATGATCGTTGCATGATTTCTTCGCTAACCACAATGGTCATATGCTCTTTTGTGCCTATTTGTTGGCTACAACATTACAAAATATGTGTGTGTGTGTGTGTGTGTGTGTGTGTGTGTGTTTGTGTGTGTGTCCTACTACAGTATATATGAATAGAAACAACTCAACTTGTCATGTGTTAAGAATAAATAAAGATGCAATACCTAACACAGTATATATGAATAGAAACAACTCAACTTGTCATGTGTTAAGAATAAATAAAGATGCAATACCTAACAGATAGGAGGAATAGCTTGTCGCGCATTGCCTGCCTTCCGTGTGGCAAGAATAGCAAGAAAAATAGATTCACAACTCCAAAATAACAACTGCCGTATGCCTTCTCAAAACAGCATGAAAAAAGAAGTTCAAAAGATCTGGAGATTCTCAACTGGACCCAGCAAAAGCTACTTACCTATACAGTATACGTGGATCAGTTCTAATGGCTATATAGGAGCGGAGGTAATTAAGCAGCAAGATCGATATTACTGTACCTGGAATTAAGGTTGCATGAGGTCCACTGCAGGCCGCATCAGTTGTAATGTATCCGCTGTTGCCGCCGCTGAAACGGTGTTGATTCCTTGCAGTGATTGCACGCTGATATAAATCCCCTATTTTCCGAGAAAGAAGATTGTAGACACTGGCTGATGATCGTACCTTGCAGTGAGGGAAGTATTTGTTCATCTCCTCACACTCGCAGCACGAAGCTTCTCAATATTATCAGGTTTTCTCAAGTACTATATGAGGCTGTGAGCTACCAAAAAACAATACTATGAAACATCAACAACGCTAGTCACTGTCAACACTTACCAATCAACAGTATCCACTTTAAAGGCACGCAAAGCATCCCAAATAGCATCCCAGTTCAGTAAAAAAAACATCTTAACTTAGGAACTTGGTCGGTCATGCTGAAATTGTAATCCTGGTGCATGAGGAGTGCAAATGCAGAGGAACCTGCTAGCAATCTTCATTAGGCTTTTTTTTCCTTTTCATTCCTAATTGCTGCTGCGAAGTCAATCACTTACCCGCTGTCGCCTAGGCATTCCAACAAACACTGGTTGTGCACCACCCAAACAATCAGGACAGCTAGCTTTACACCATCGGAGTGGCAGGATACACGGAACAGGACGGGCATCTTCAGTCTTCACGCGGCCACCTCCCTGTGCAGCGCAGCCGCCAGCACGGGCAGTACGATGAGGAACGCCAGCGGCGCCCGGGCCCTACTTCCGTTGTGCCGCCCGAGCAGTGCGGCCATCTTGCAGTCGGAGAAGGGCCCTGCTGCCGCTGTGGCGCCCGAGCAGCGCGGCCATCTTGCAGCCGGTGTTGGTGGTGAGCAGCTCCACGACGGCGCCGCCGGTGCTGCCGTGCTTGGTCCGGTGCCCCAAGCGAGCACGTCGGCCGCCTTATCAGCCTCCGGCGCGACGCCTCGGGCCATTCCCCATTCCTGGTCGTCGGCGCTGACGGCCGCTGCGGGCGGGACGAGGGAGATGCGTTTGCTCGCGCTGAGGCCCACCTGGAGAGGCCTAGAGGGCCGGGGGCGGGGGGATTTCGAGATGGCCGCCGGCCAACGAGGCGGGCACCTTCTGCGCCGACGGGAGCCCAGCCGCCCAGCCGAAGCTGCCCCCCTTCCACCTTCTCTGCCACTGGATAGGATGAAGAAAGGAGCGTGGACGGAATTCTAAAGACGCAGGGGTTAATTTGCAAAGTTGAAACGTTTTCCCAGATCCACTTACGTAAGGATGGCGGGTTCAATTATCGAAAACAACAGGAACTTTTTTGCAAAACCACCACGACGGTGAGCACGCAGAAGCGATAGCCGCTTTTATTATTATTAAAAAAACGAACAGGTTTTTTTTCACTTACGGGTGGCAGGGTGGGTAATTTACTTCAATTTTAGGGATAGTTGGGCGACGACGGTGAGCCGACAGAAGCACTCCGTACTTTATTATTACTAGCAAAAGGCCCGTGCGTTGCCACGGAAGAAAAATATCCTCGGGAATCAGGATCTCTTTTCTCACTCAAAAAATAATCGTTCATGGTCGATGCTAATATGTGTTTCCAGGTAGGTCCATGATGTTCAAATCATAAGATGTTTAATAACAGAGGTCATTGCTAGCAATTTTAATTGCAAAAAATAACTTACTTTAGGATTTGTGTTGTGTTTTCAGGGATTAGAAGTATATGAAAATATCAGAATGCATCAATATATCTCATCCGAGATAAGAAGGACCAGTCTTGAGAAAAATAATTGAACATTTGAAAAACAAATGATAGTCGTCCATACTTGCGTACTTACCATAGATGGATGAATCTACGTTGCATTATTTGTTTTTTTTATCATTTATCACTTAGACGTTAATAGGTTGTGAACATTTTTGCATATACCAAACTCAAAGCCTATTTGAATACTGTAAATGGTATAATTGACTCAACCAATATCATGACACCAATAACTATAGTAGCATACATATGTATTGGCTGAGCAAGTAAAAAGAAGTAAGGAAAAGAGTTTAGTCCACATATGTATGTTTATGCATGAAAATCTGGGAAAGTTGTTGTCATAATGCAGGCATAACAACAGGAGTTCTGCACCAACATGGGTGTCTACTAACATTCAGTATACATGGAAAAATGAATAGCTACAATAGTTAGGCCACAAAATCAACTCAAACTAAATAAAGCTACTTTCGAGAGCACATAAAGTACATTCGAGCTCCTCAATTGACCTCTCCAATAGCTTGACTTCTCCATCCTTCTCTTTCCATCTGCTATCTGTAGGAGTACATAGTACGTATGCCCGTGCGTTGCAACAGGAGACTGCAAGGGACGCGAATCAGACTCGGAGACATAGGATCCAATTCTTCTTGAGATAGCATGTCAAACTACCTTTAGGATCCTATTTACATAAAATAGCATTGTCGGTCTTCATTTACCATTAAACCATTCCTTTTCTTCTCTCTATCGAAGCTTGTGGATGTATGTGCTTTATTACAGAGCAAATGCATGTTGCCATGAATCAGGGGTGACAAGGTCGATAAACTGGGTCGCGGGACACATGTTGCTGATGACAATAACAATGGACCGATTGATAATAGGGTTATTCAAGACGGTAATTTGGAACATGAAACATTGTCTCGAGTCAATTGACCTGGGTGAATAACACAAACTTCAGATTATTAGTGCGTACTGAAATTTAGTAGCATAATAGGAAGAAATGACATTATTCATTGTCACTAATGATGCCACGGCCCGAATAGATTTTATGCCATGCAACTTGACATCATCGGTCGAACATAGTGAGCGCTAGATACACCATTGATAACTGTTTAGGCATCTTGATAGTGGAGATTGTTGTGTATGTCAGACTATTGTTTTTACATTAGTGGGCACTCTAAGAAATTCACAAGCTTACTCATAGGCCTGACAAGAGTAATGCAAACTTTTTTTGTAAAGAAAAGCAGCAACACAAACTTTTCATATTTCAAAGTAAGCTAAAATTTATCAGCTTGAAAGTGGGCGGCGTTTCTAGATCGACGATGAACCTGAAAGCTTGCATCAACATCACTCTGCTTCAAGTCCTTTGTTTTACTCCGAGTTGTAGACGGATCGCTCGCTATACTCCAAGTCCTAGACGAATCAGTTTTTCACATGAAAAATATTAAAATAAGAGGTGTTTTTTGTAAGAACTAAAAGGATTATGACCTAAATGGCGCTCCTGTCCAGAGCGAAGAGAAGGCGAAAAGGCGCTGAAGCAGCAGCATGCTTCTATTGCTACGCAACAATAGAGAAGGCGGGCCGCCCATAAACTTTCATGAGAGGTGGAGAAGGAGAATGATAATGGATCCAATGATCTATTTGGGCAGGCATGCATGCAAACCTGGCATCTCGTCCCGTCCCTCCCGCAGCAAGGCCAAGCCTCGGCCCACTCTTTCCTTTCTATATCGACTCTTTCCTTTTGGTTTCAACAGAAGGATTCAATCTATCACCTTCCTCAAGACCGAAATCCCTCTTTCCTTCTTTGGATTTCATTTGCTTCCTTATTTACACATCCACTATTTCCTTTCTTTTTTCTCTGTCACAGACTTAAATCCCTCTTTCCATCCTTATTTTCCTCTCTTTTCCTTCCTTATTGTGACAACTCATTTCCTTCCTTATTGATTCCCGAAACTGCTCCTTGATACCCAGGAAACTTGAAGATCTTTTTAAATTATGAAGTTTGGGTGGAAGGGAGCGATGTGGGACTATTTGATAACTGAATGAACCTGTTGTTATATCATAGAGGGGGTTAGCTTAGTTGGTAGCGTTGTAAATTGTCGGGCAAGAGGTTGTGTGTTCGATTCCGCGCACCAACCACTATTAATTTTGCACTGTTGGGCTGGGTCGGCCGGGAAAATAGGTGGGCTGTTCACCTTCGAGTGGGCTTCGACCTTCCAGCGAGCAGGCCGGGCTAAGTGCGGCTCAGTTGGTTGTCGAGTGGGCTTCGACCTTCCAGCGAACAGGACGTCGTGTGTTCAATCCTCCATCTAGCCTGACTATTTTTTTTATTCCTTTGAAAAACTTGTACATACGTACGTGGATTAAAAGATCGAGCAACTCGATCGACGCTGACGGACGACGGACGAAAAAAATTCGGTCGTACGAAACGGACGAAAATTAAGAAACTCGTTAGCTGCTATATATAAAAGAAACTTTTCTTTGCTATATAGTATAGTGGGTCTCCTAGGTGAGCTGGTTCAGCTGCGCGTACTGGAACGCAAGTGGGCAGGGTTCGAGTATCTCTGAGCGCAATTTATTTTTGTAATTTTTCCTCTACAACGACAGAGGCAGGGAAACGTACGAGGGGGGGAGGACGTACGAAAACAACCTTTGACGTACGAAAATAACTTTGATGGACGAAGAAAAGTGGAGAAACACTCCTCCCTTTAATATTAGGTAAAGATTAGGTAAAGATCTCTTAATAATAATAAAGGGGCTATTGCTTCTTATCATCGTAATTTCGTCCGTCGTCCGTGATGAGAATCGAACTTGGAACCTCTTAAATAGTGCCGCAGCCAACGGAGCTAAGTCATGTTGTGTGCTATGGTGAAGGTCAATTCACCTCTTAAATAGTGCCATATCGCCTCCTTTTTTTTTACGGGGAAAAAAAAATAGTGCCATATCGCCTCCTTACATCCAATCCATTCAATTTATATACGTCCTTGACTTTCCTGGTGTTAAGAAGTCACCTCGGGAATAAGGAAAGAGAAGCTAGGAAAGAAAGAGAGGCTAATTAACTGCACCATCAGTTAAAAGGAAGCAAATAGCACCTGCAAAAAAAAAGGAAGCAAATAGAGGCTAATTAAACCTGCTTCGAAAAATCCCACGCGTTCCTGCACAACGAGAGTAGATCGCTGAGTACAAACATTGAATAAAAGGTATAAAGGAAGGAATTAATTTGGATGAGTTAGACCTAGAAAATGTCGAAAACATAAGTGTTAGGTGACGGGTGAGTCACCAGTTTGATCAAGTGGATTTTAAACAAGAGATGAGATGTTGAGTAAGTTTGGACTATATACCATAAGTTTCAGACCAGTCTAAGTTTTAGTCGACCTAAATTACTTGACGACATGCTTCTAACCTATACGTTTCTTTACATACTTCTAACCTGTATGGAGTTGGATTAGTGAGTACTTAATTTAAGAAGAAAAAAATACTCGCGTCCATAAGGAACATCGCGAAGGTTAGGTTTGCAGCAGCGGCGACAATCATAGATGATTAAGGCTTCGATGGCTACGAGCTCGATCACTTGGATGATGGAAGACACTACGGTGGATTAGAGCATGCCATGAAGCACAAGAAGAGGGAGTCTGTTCACGCCACTGGCCCACGCATCCGTCAACGTCAAAAGCCCTCAAGCCGACCTTGCCCACGCCACTTTGTGCGGCATGTGATTCGTCGTCTCCCCAGTGAGTTCGTATGACTCATCGTCAACGGCTCCCTCCTCTTTGCCCACACCTCCATCCACATCTCCGGGCCTTTGTTGTGCTTTTGCTGGTTCATTGCCGATGTCTCTTGATGTGAAGTTTGCTCTTTTCTTCCGTTGCAATGCACGGACATTTGTGCTAGTGGACAAAAAAAGTGAAGAAACAATCCTCCCTTTAATATTAGGTATAGCAAATATGCCCGTTGCAACTTCTTTTTTGACGTGTCGTGCAGCTCAACGACGTAGGAAAAACAAAGGATGACGTAAGAAATCCATTGATGGACCAAAAAAGGTGGAGAAACAATCCTACCTTTAATATTAGGTATAGAAAATATGCCCATGCGCTCCAATGGGAGAAAAATTATTCCGGCACGACGGCACCCTTCTAGTAAAAGAATACATCGTGCAAGGCTCGATGATCGGGCTATAGAAATATGGTAGGCATAAAGGAAAATTTTGAACATATGTGAGAATGAGATAAGTACTTGTAAAAGGCCATTCAGAAAATAATAAATTTGATGGTCTAATTTCCTAAGAATATTCACGTTAGTCATTTTTAGTCTAAAGTTGCTTCTAAGCTACCTGATCTAACTCCTAAATACAAGGCTAACAAGGTGACACGACAAATTGACGTTGGAATGACATACCGAGGACCACGGCAAGGTGATGCCAAAATTTCCAACATCTGGTTCACGTTCACAGGTGGCACGGATCATGTGACACAACCAACAACAACAATAGGAAAAGGAACAATGTCTAGGAGATTGGCGACATTTAGGTGAATATATGGGTGCGAGTAATTGTAAAATAATATCATCGAGCGTGACGTAGGATTGCAGCAATTAATCGATGTAGATTAACCGGCAAAATTTGTCCTTCAAGATGCACTGTTCGAGATTTTCTTCATTTGAATGGATTTTCCTTGCTGATGCAATCCTGGTGGCATATGGATTCGACCGACGAAGCTCCGATGCGTTGGGAATGATAATAGCGCCTAGATGCTTCGAGATGACGATGACGGCGTCAGGTTGTTGTGGTGGCTGAGGGCAATGGTACGCCTGAGAAAGAAGTATAGGAGGATCACAGGGAAAGGTGTGGTTGCTGTTGTGTTGTATTTTAGGAGAAGGTTAGAGTGGCCTATTCGTGACGTACCAGCGAGCTTGCAAGCAAACGATCGATTGATTATAGGCAGAGCCCTTAGTGCAGTGGGCAGTGGCCCACTCGGACGACTGTTGAGCCGTTTGGCCCAGGTTCCGTCGGCGGTCACGTCCGTTCCTATTCGGCGCGTAGGTCTCTGTCTAGTGACCTAGCGCATACCCTCCAGCGCGCATGTCCACAGTATGGGCCGGCCTAGTCTGTTTTTTTCCACCCGGTTTTGGAAGGTTTTTCTTATTTTTCTTGGTTTTTTCTTCAGATTTTTCATTCTTTTATATTTCTTGTTTTTCCTTTTTTTCCCTTTTTTCTTTTCATTTAATTTGTTTTATATTCGTAGTTTTTTTAAGTTTGTTATTTTTTTTTTTCCTTGATCTTTTAAAATTTTGTGAAAATCGTTCTCCAATTCATGAACTTTTTTGGAGATAGTGAACATTTTCTTAAATCATGAACATTTTTTGAATTTGCGAACATTTTTTATGAAACTGTGAACATTTTGAAATTTGTGGACTTTTTTCAATTTATTGCGAACATTGTTTTTGAAACTTGTGAGCATTGTTATGAATCAGTGAACATTTTTTGAGTCAACGACCATTTTTTGAATGGATGAACATTTTTTAAACTTGTGAACATTTTTTGAATCGGCAATTTTTTTTTAATCAATGTATTCTTTTGAGTCGATTTTTTTTTTGAATTGACGAACAATTTTGAAATTCATGAATATTTTTTGTTTGGTTAACATTTTTTTGAAATGCATGATTCTTTTTTGTAATTCATGATCATTTTTTTATTTCAGTGAACTTTTTAAATAAAATTCATGAACATGTTTTGAACTACAGAATTTTTTGTTCATATTCATGAACTACGCAAACCTTTTTTCAAAATCATGAACATTTTTTTAATCCACATACATTTTATTATTTCTAGAACATTTTTCTAAAATTCACATTTTGTTTTGAAATTTCGATTTTTTTTGAAATCTTAAATCATTTTGAAGAAGAAAAAAACGAAAAGAGATAAATAACCAAAAAACAAAAACAAAACAGGGGGCTTCCATCCCCACTCATGGCCGGCCCAATAGGGCGCGCGGGTGGGGAGCACTCAACGGCCAGAATTAAATGACACGAGGCAGTTGGTTTGTGTCGCTTGTCGCAAAAAAAAAAAAGTTGGTTTGTGTCGCTATGGGTCTATCCTTAGACCATGGTTCGATTCCTGGGATTGCCTAATTTTTTGTAGGTTCGAATGGACCAAAGAGGGACGTACGAAAAAGGTAATTAAATTGACTTAAAAAAGTCGAGAAACAATTCTCCCATTTAATATTAGGTATAGATATAGATATATAGATATAGAATAGATTGTTTGTCAAAAAAAGGTATAGATTAGATTAATTATAATTAAAAAAAGTTTCTTTTGAGAAAAAAAAAGTGAGGCCAAGCCTGGCCCGGGCGCGGGGCCTACTGGGCCTAGCCACCCATGTCCAGGTTTTAGTGTAGACCAAACATTGCGATAGATCTGTTAGGAATTAATTAGTATGTAATTAATTCTGTGGATAATCTCCACGTTGTAATTAGGAGACGGTTCGCATATAGCTAACCGATGCGTCTCTGTCTCCCATCTCTCCGAGACGTCGCATCCTTGGGATGCATCCCTTCAAGGGATATATATTGTAAGACATCATCAGGAATAAAGTTGGTTGATCCATTTGTTGCCTGTCGATTCCTTCGATCTCTATTCTTAACACGTTATCAGCACTTTCGTTCTCCGCTGAGAACAGGCCACCATGACAGGACGTGGCGGAGCGGCATCCTTCGACTTGGAGGCGGCGTCAGCGGCAACGCACCACCGGCTTGCAACGCAAACACGGTGAGGCATCGACGGCGTGCGGCCACGTAACGGCGAGACGCGCTGCGACGCGGCCTCGACACCCGGCAACGACGACGAGAAAAGCTACGCCGGCCACCACGCGCATCACTGTCCGGGAGAGATTTTTTTTGATAAAGAAAAGGGAAACAAGGTGCTCCTTCTCTGATTTTGTTCCTGCAAACAATATTTGCTTTAACAGGGAACAGGAAGCCACGAAGAACAGGGGCGTTGGCATCTATAGAGCAAAGGAACGAAGCCCTCAACTAAAATTGAATCGCTCGGATCGAGCGTGTAGTACTCCAAGCAAGAATTTGGGGAATTATTTACCGTAAGCAGGTCGTGGCGGTGGCGGAGGAGCAACAACGTTGCTCACCCGCGGGGTCCGACTGCTCGGTACGAGGCTCGGGTCCCAGCGTGGAAGCCGCCTCGTCGGCGGCGAGCGGCTGCTGGCACCCAGGCGCGACGGCGCGGCACATCACGCGCCGACATCAACCGGCTGCGACGTAGTGGAACTCATAACCAGCGTTGCGCGAGCACGGCCGTTGGCTTGGACCCTCCCATGAATGAGGAGGCTCCTGCGTGTCGCCATCTGACGCAAGGCGAGTACTCCGGCGAGCCACAGCGATGGCTGAATCGGCGTACAACAGGAGCGACCAAAGGAATCAGGAATCAATGGATTCCTATCCACGCAGGGAAGGGAGAAGAAACCTTATCCTTTCGCCATCTTTGCAATTTAGTCCTCTGACTTTATGCATCAATAAGCCCTTGCATTTTCTTGGTTAGGCCCTTGGGCTTAACATACCTTAGAGATTACTCTATAGTTTTCTGCACAATGCAAATAAACCCACGAGGTGGATTCCAACATGAAACAATGAAAAAAAAAGAGAAAATGGTCTCACCCACTATTTGGGGTGTCCGATTTTTTGGTCAGTACCATTTTCATTTTTCTTTTCTGTTTTAGCTTTGTGGCTATGCAGTTTTTCTTCTTATCCTATGTGTTTTTACAGTAATTTTTGTATATTACTGTATTGTAAAGCACATTAGTACATCAACATACCTGATTACGCAATTTGATGATTGCTATATATTGACGATGCTTGAAAGTTAATTTACTAGAGAGTAAATTAATTGGGCATGATGACTTCATGTTGGATATGTTCGACATATTCAAGAGAGAGTTTTGTTGAGTTTGCCGTAGATGGCAACAATTATCAACCATGGGCCATGGATGTCAAGATTAATTTGGCGGCCCGAGATCTCAGTTCTCATAATCACACCCACTCAGGGGCTCCTGCCATAACTGATATAACAAACTATGTTATTCAGTCGGTGACAACATACAACTCCGTTGTGCATCAACTTAACTCAAAGTTGAGTTACTGCAACAGTGCAGTTTTGGATGTCGATCTCATCAAGAAGACGCTCTCCACTTTCAATCCCTTTACGAGGATTTTTGCTGGCAATATTGTCAGCGGTATAGAAAATGGGGATGTGATGAGAAATAGAATAAGGATGGAGCTCGAAAGGCCAAAAGTCATTTTAAGAAGAATGACAAGGCTAGCAACTCTAAAGGTTGCTACAGCTGTGGTTGTAAGACTCGCATTGAAAGGAAATGTGGATTTGGAAATGTAACCAATTGCCAAGGGCAAAAGGCTCATGGGAACCAGTATTAAGTTTACTGGACATAATGGTTATTTCCCTACGGTTGAAAGTTTCCGAGATGTTCCTCAGAATGCAGGCAACCAGGAGCATGCTCAGCAAAAGGAAAGACCACTACTTAGTGTCGATGACATGCTAGTGGATTTGGCTTCTGGTGACTCTATAATGTATGTATTTCTATATGAGTTTATATTTATACTATACTCTATAGAAACTTCTGGAAATAATCTAATTGAGAAAGAAATGTGTTAAGTGGAAACTGGGTCTACTAACATGATGTCAAGGGAGATTAAGCATTTCCAGACTCCTGAGAAGAGTAGTGGAAGTGTCATGACAATTATTGGTCGTGATGTGGTAATTGTTGTTTCTGGTCAAGCCGCAATTGCACTCCCTATGGGTACTACATGGTAATCATGGATGCATTGATGTATCTAGATTGTACTTGTACCTTGCTGAGTTGTAAGGATATCCGCAATGGTTTCAATGATGAAACTCATAAAGTGAGTGAGGTTGGAAGCCTACTCATGACTCAGCTAAAGGGATTTGCATGAAATCCTAGAGTAAAAGTCTTCTCTATATTTTGGATTGTACTATACATACATTAAATTGGATACACTTCGGGTGTACAAGATAATTTTCTAGAATCTTGGTAAGTTCAAGATATGGCATGGTTGCCTTGGTCATCCTGGTATTGGGATGATGAGAAAGTTATGGTTCCATTGGACACAATCTAACGGGTGTGAATTTTTCCTATTTCGCCAGTTTTTGTATGCACAAAATTGTAACTGGGAAATTGATCACATGACCATCTTATATCATGATAAATGATGTGCCACTAGATTTCCTTGGATAGGAGATATGTGTGATTCAATTCAACCGTTATATGGAATATTCAGATACTCCATAGTGCTTTCGGGTGCATCACGAGATGGCCCAATGTGTGTCTTACTTTTATAAGGAACCATGCTTTTACAAAGGTGATTGTTCAGATCATTAATTTGAGAACAAATCACCCCGAGCACGGGATAAAATCCATCAGAATGGATAGTGCTGCAAAATTTAGTTCGTGAGCATTTGATGATTACTGCCTAGATTGAGGCATAGCTGTGGAGCATTTTGATACTTTGTGTACATACCCAGATTGGTCTTGCGGAATCACTTATCATGAGGATAAAGTTGATAGCAAGATAGCTCCTACAGAATAGTAATCTCCCAACATCTTGTTGGGTACATGCAGTTTGACATACTGCATAGTTGATACAAATTCGACCAACTGCATATTATACGGTCCCCCGTTGCAGTTAGTACGTTGAAATCAGCAAGTATTTCCCATCTGCGATAATTCGGTTGCTTTGGATACATACCGATTTCACCACCGCGGCGTATATCTATGACCCTCATAGAGAAATGGGGATCTATGTGAGGTACAATTCTCCGTCAAACATAAAGTACCTGAAGTCTCTAGAAGGGGACTTGTTTATGGCCAGATACGCTGGTTGTATTTTGATGAGGACATTTTTCCGACATTAGGGGGAGATAAGAACCACATTGAATGCCGGAAAATAAAATGGGATGTGAATATGCATCTAGTCCTCAAGTCCACGTACGAATGAATCTGAACTGGAGGTTCGGAAGATTATCAATTTGCAAAGTATCACAATTAATCTGCCAGTTGCATTTACTGAGTGTAAAGGTGTC
The DNA here is from genome assembly GCA_039707655.1 of Elymus sibiricus. NCBI lineage: Eukaryota > Viridiplantae > Streptophyta > Magnoliopsida > Poales > Poaceae > Elymus > Elymus sibiricus. Next base: position 354,545,977 of record CM077664.1, read on the forward strand.
ACAAAGTAAAATGTTCCCGCAGTGAATGTGCCAGAGAAAGTGGATATGACCCATAGGTCCACTTGGCCACCCGAGAGGGGGAGGAATCTGGACACAAGAGGACAAAACTTCACGGAAGCGTCCAAGGGGAATGAGGAATTCTCAAACAGTAAATGCAGATCAACTTCATGTTGACATTCAACCTAGGGTTGGAGGACACCTAAAGGATGTTGGATACATCCAGGATCCAGCACGAGTGTGCACACAAATATTGGTGTTGGGACATCGGAAGACCTTGACTCAACTGTTGTCGGAAATCACGAAGAGTCAAAAGGTAATGATGAAATCGCCACTATGTATATGGATTCGGGAGAATCATATAATAAAGACTACATTATGTCGACATTTATTTCTCCTCGAGAATTGCAAAAGACCTTGGATTGGATCTAAAACTTAAGTCCATGCATGGCTGAGTGTCTTGGACGCTCTAGTTGATCCAAAGGAAGGCAGCAATTGAGGAGGCGCTCGCTCTCAAGAAGAGGGGTATTGACCTGATCAGTAATACCCACTCCTCTGAATGTGTTTCCTGGGGAGCACAGTTGGTTTTTGTTTATGAGAGGAATAAAAACCAAGAGGTGGTGAGACATGAAGCGAGGCTTGTAGCACATGGGTTCACGCAGAGACCTGTCATCATTTATGATGAAACATATTCTCCTATGAGTGGAATAACATTCCGATATTTTATATCATTGACAGTGAATAATGAATTTGTATATCCAACTGATGGATGTTGTGACTGCATAGTTGTATGAGTCATTTGATTCGGATATCTCTATGATAGTTCCCGAGGGAACGAAGATTCCGAGTTTAATTGCAACATGTGTTGCGTAAAGCTTCAGAAGTCATTATGACTTGAAGTAGTCGGCAATGATGTGGTAGAACCGACTGAGTGAGTTCCTTTATTAGAAGTTTACTCAAACATTGATGATTGTTCATGTATGTTCATCAAGAAATCCAAAGAGGGATTTTGTACAATTCATTGTATGTTGATGATCTGAGTATCATTGGAGCTACACAAGAGATACATGATACAATCATATCATCTTAAGACGGAGTGTAAGATGTAAGATTTGGTTGAGACCAAACTTTGCTTGAGTTTGGAACTTGAGCGTATTCCTTCGGGAATACTTGTTCATCTGTCTACATTTATCCAAAAGATTGTTGAAAGTTCAATATGGATAAGTCATATCCATTAAAGAACTATGGTTTTGAGATCTCTGGATTACTAGAGATAAAGACCCATTAAGGCCTAATGGCAGTGATGAAGAGATATTTGGACTTGAGTTTTCATATTGCGGTGCAATGAGAGCACGGGTGTATCTAGCAAACTGCACCAGGCCTGGTATTTCATTAGCAGTAAATTTATTGGCTAGATACAATGCATCACTGATTAAAAGGCGTTGGATTGGTGTGAAGAATATTTTTAGATATCTTCTGGACACCATAGATCTTGGTTTGTTCTATGAAAAAAATTCAAGATATGACCATGGTTGGATATTGTGATGCTGGGTATATATTAGATCCCCGTAATCCTAGATCACAGACTGATTTTTGTCTCCTCGAATGAAGGTGTGACCTTCTCTGGGAAGGCAAGAAGACATATTTTAGTGGCTGCATCCACTAATCATTCTGAAATCGTTGATTTGTATGAAGCATCACATGAATGTATGTGACTTCACAGAATGATGAACTTTGTTGAAAGTTCAAGTGGTATTGGTTGGTAGGAACCACCCGCCATTATCTATGAAGATAATGTTTTGTTTGTATTACGTAGATGCAGACAGGTTATAAAGAGCAACACTAGAATGTGTATGGCTCTAAAGGTATTTTATTCCCCATGAGTTAAAGAAAGGTGGAAGATAAATATCTTGCAAATGAAGTCATGCGATAATTTTGGTGATTTATTCACAAAGTCTTTACCAAGTTCTTCATTCTAGAAATAAGTTAATAGAATTGGTATGAGATGACTTTGTTATTTGCAAGGTTCAGGGGGAGTGCACTCCTGAACGATAACCTGTTCGAGATCCTTCGATCTTTTGTATTGCACTCTTTTCCTTTATGAGTTTTTCTTGAATGGTTCTCATGAAAGGTTTTTAATGAGGCAATAGTAATACAAGCATTGTTATATGTCATTTTCTCCTTATTTTCTCACTGGGTTTTTGGAAGGAGTTTTTCATGGCATATTATGTATATCTCCTCATATTTTTTCCCATAGGATTTTTGGAGGAACATTTTTAAAAATGATGATCTACATAGTCATAGTGGAGATTAGGGGAGTGTTAGGAATTAATTAGTATGTAATTAATTATGTGGATAATCTCCACGTTGTAATTAGGAGACGGTTCGCATATAGCTAACCGATGCGTCTCTGTCTCCCATCTCTCCGAGACGTCGCATCCTTGGGATGCATCCCTTCAAGGGATATATATTGTAAGACATCATCAGGAATAAAGTTGGTTGATCCATTTGTTGCCTGTCGATTCCTTCGATCTCTATTCTTAACAAGATCAATAAAATTTGGCTGTCTTTGCTCAAAAAAAAAAAAAAAAAAGGTTTGCGGATAGACCAGTCTCAGCGAGGTCGGCAGCGCGGGGCCCACCTGCTATCCCCGTCCCCATCTGCCCCGGAACAAGGAGGGGCACGGGGCAGGCACCAGTACACAGTTCTCCAGTCCAGCGCTGGTGGCGTTCAACTTCGTTCCCAAGCCAAATCCCCTCTCCCCCCTTGCCCCCAAAACCCAGAGCGAGCCCGCGGCGGCGACAAGCAGCAGCACCAGATGGAGCCCGCGGCGGCGATGGAGCCCGGCGAGCTGGACGACCTGCTCCGTGCGGCGGCCGACTTCGCCTCCTACCCAGGTTCCTCCCCCTTCTATCACAGCTTTCCCCGCCGCATCGAGTCCGGCTGCTCGGATCATTTCCGCCGCGCCGCTCCCCGCCGACGCGCGGGGCCTCTCCTCTGCTTGCCTGCCTACCTACCTCCGGCGACGGGGGAAGCGAGGAAATACGATCTCGGTTGTAGGGTTCGAGCCTGGAGGGGGATCCCCACGGTCCAACGATTAGGTTGCGGCTGTCTTAATGAGGACCGTGCGTCCCAATACAGCCTCACTGCTTCAGTGCCTTGGGTTTATATTACATTACACTGTCGTTCGCTCGCTGGAATGGTTGCTTATTTCTCCATCTCCGATGTTGGAACCGTAGGACCAAATTGTAGTGAATTCAGCTTCGGTTTGTGGATCGCACTGGTTACATTTCGACAAAGACACCAGGTAGTTGATTTGTTGCTGGGTGCTGACCTATCACCGTACCCTGCCTTTTATATTGTATTGTAGGAACGCATGGTGAGGACACAGTGAGGCAGTTCCTGGAACAATTCCCTCTGCCTAAGCTGCTAGGGTAAGTTTTGTTCCCCCTCCTCTAAATGTTTCAGGTTCATGTAAATGTTGTGGGCTGCATCTCTCCCACATTACAGCCTTGTCCTGTTCTAGTCCTTCCCATGCTTCTCTTCTTTTCAGCAAATGCCATGAAGAATGTATGCTTTGACTGGCATTTATGTGGACTATTGTGATTGCCGTTTTAATTCGTCTTCTTGCTCCTCCAGTGTATTGCAGAGCCAGGCAGACGTACCGGAGACGGTTGAAACTGTTGCAGCGTGCTTGGACAAAGTATTTTCATCTAGATATGGAGCATCGCTTCTACCAAGCTATGGTGTATGTGTAACTTACTGTCTGCCTCTCCAGCGGTTTATTTATTTATTTAGACATGGCCACCTAAACCTCTTACCTTGACCAGCACAGTTATGATTTATTAAGTATCTTACAAAATGATCAACATGTTGATGTATCATACGCTCTTTTGTGTACTATGCGCTCGTTTGATTATCTAAATGTTGAATTGTCAATTGATTCTTTCAGGAATTTATTCAAGCTGGGTTGCTCACAAACTCAAATAGTATCAGACAATTGGCCTGCAAAGCGGTATGTATCTGATTATATTTCCCTAGCAGATGCTTTCTGTGGTTATGGTTTCCTTGCTTTGTTTACTGTATTCATTTAGGACATTTAGAAAAAATGGCACCAATTGGTTCTTGAAATCAGAAATAGTATTTCATGTCATGCATTGGTTATCTTGAGATGGTAAGTGTGTAAAGCACAATTCCAATCAACGTTGAAATGTTAGCTGTGTACCTTTCAAGGTTTAACTTTAAGCACACTTGGCCTCCTGATTTAGCTTACTTGTCTGTTCTTTTGCTCTGTTTTTGCCTTTTTGTATAGCAGCAGGTAGTTGGTTTTGGTCTTGGCCGTGTACTGTGTGCCTTGTGGTATTCTCCTTGAATACAAATGAAACAGATTTCAATGCGTGTTTGAGAAAAAAAGTATAAGTTTAAGCTGGTTTTTAACTCCTTTGCCCTCTACTCTCTAATATGGTAGCAACCAGAGTGAAATTTGTACAGAACACTGATGTGCTTTACCAACTCTTGCAAATCCATTTCATGCATGATCCTTCTTATTTGTCCAAAATAACCATTCACATACTTTTTAACATCGTCTTGCAAAGAATATCTTCTGCAAACCCTTTCTCAGCCAATGTCTCCAGAGTCCAGACCCTCACTTTCAAGTTCTATACCAGGTGGTACATCTTCTTGACAAGGCTGGAGATCTTGCTGTTGCCGTGGACACATTTGTACAGCACAATCTGTACCCTCTTCTGATCAACTGCTTGATTGAGGGGTATCCTTATTATCACAAACTACATCTGACAGGTCATGTCCCATGACATGCATTATGCTTGTATTTTACTTACTATTAATTATGTTTGCTTTCTGTAGAGATGAAGAGATCTCAGCAATTGTTTTGGATGCCATAAAGCATCTAGCAGAAATTCCTACAGGGACCGTGAGTATTATATTCTTTTTCCATAAATGTTGAGCGAATCTCCCTCTTAATATGGATAGCAGATGCTAATATTTTTATTTTTGTTTTTGTTTTTGCTTTTGCTTTTGCTTTCAGGATATCATATTTCCACCAGATGGTCAAGGATTGCAACTCAACAAAGTGGCAGCCCAGTCATCCTCAATGGTATGGTATCCAAAAGCCACCGTTATTAGGTCAATTTGTGAAATAATCGGTACATGACCTTCTAGGCCAATGGCAGCCTACAACTACAAGCCTACATTTAGTAATGTCTAAAGTAGTTTATATCAAAGAGCTGTTTTGCTAATACTGGCAGATTACTTACACGTATTGAGATGCAAAATAGCTATCTAGTGTGATACAGAGGAATCCTTATGTATGTTGTACTAGATGCTATGAGTATGGTTCTGTGTTAAACCTGCTCAAGGTGTTGTTCATGTTCCTCTTCTTTGCAGGCACGGATTCGCATTCTATCTTTGATAGCTAAGCTCTTTGCTGCATCAAGTTGTACTGCTACTGCAATTCGTGACTCAAACCTTCTCAGCTTATTTGAGGACGAGATAAAAGATAGAAAAGATATGCTTAAAACCCTAAGTGCACTAGAGATCCTCTATGAGGTAATATTATATGCCTTACTTGGATTGCCTTTTCAGGTTTCCCTTGTTATCACCTTATTCATGCATCCCTCTTTTCCTGAGAGAAGGATGCATTTATCTGTTATCCTGGTTTCTGTAAGAATGGGGTGGATTCTCCACTTCTGCTGCATAATTATGTTGATTAAAACAAAAACAGAACATAATTAAAAGAAGGAAACTAAGAAAGAAACCCTAAACAAGCCAAGCTTGACAAACCAGCTACTACAGGTAAAGAGAGTCTAATTCTTTGCCACTTCAAGTCCACCATCGAAAGCCTCTTCAATCTATGTTTGTTAGGAGGGTCTTTTGAAGATCGTGCAATTTCTTTAAATGGAGGAAGTCTAACTTTGTGCCACTTTGAGTCCACAATCAGCCTCTGCCATCTATGTTTGCTAGGAGATCTTTTTATTATATTATACCATTGAAACCAAATATTTTGCGCTTTTTTCTTTGTCTCTTCATTTGCCTAAACTCACACTAGTATTTGTTGTTCATCACATGCTATGTGAAACGAATTTCATTACTTATCAAACGACAGTAAATACATTGCGATCACAAGGTTTTTGTTATGTAATTGTTGATGGTAGAGATCTAAGAATGCAAGATTGTAGAATTTCTGAGATAAACTATACATTTTAGCTAATTATGTCTTTACTTGTTTTGCAGCTTGCAGAGCACCCTCACAGCAATATGTTCTTGTTAAAGACCAGTTTGCTTCAACACATAACTGATGTGATCAAGTACTCGGCTCTTGCCTTATTAAGTCCATATTTGTGTTTTCCAGCCAATTTATGTTGTTTATCTTTGGTCCTTGTGTAGCGATCCCTCAGCTGATTCTATTGTACGGTCGAGGGCATCATTGATCAGTGGGAGGCTTCTTTCTTCAGCTGATGCTTTTATGACTATAGAACAATCTTGTAAGCATGATTTGTCTTCTACTACATTTTCAGTCTATCAGCCCTGCTAAATATTTCACTTATATTGTTGATTTTTTAAATTGTGTGCATTATTGATCATTATATGATCTATGGTGTGTTCTCCTCTACATTTTGTTTCTTCGTATCGTACTCTGCTAAATGGAAATGTACTGCTACATGCTTATCAGCATGAGGGTATCTTTGGTGGGATTCTGTAAAAGAAGGTACTAGATTGATATGTTAATCAAGATTTCTCCATGTTAGGTGTTACGAACCTGCTCTTGGCCATAGACAAAATATTGAGGATGGAGGAAAGTCAAAATACTGATGAAATTGAGAGCGCATTGGAGACCTTAGGTCTAATTGGCATAAGTAAGTCATGATTCTATTTCTTTCTTATAACTTTCTGTTGTACTGGAACCTGCCTCTGTTTGGGAGTGGTTTGATTAACCGTAATACTTCATTTCACTATCTGACCTACTCTATGTTTGTCTGGCTCCATTGGTGAAATAGCAACTCAAGGAGCATGCTTCTTGTTCTCTGATCCACCAAATATTGCCAAACATGTGGTAGAAATGTCCTTTGATAGGCAGGGCAGGGGTAAACAGCTGGTAAGTTCGTCTACTGCTAACCCTGTTAGTCATTGGCAAAGTCTCCAGAAACTATTCCTCTTAGAGTGACGCTATGAAACTTTCAGGCGGCTTTACATGCATTTGGAAGCATATGTGGTGTTGATCGACAGGAAGACCAGGTGAAACTGGATGATCATCAAGCAGAAGAGTGCCTGAAGCGCTTAGTCTACACTGCAGCATCAAACAGTCCAAAATTAACTCCTTCAGTTAGAGCAGCACAATTTCTCTAGTTTTATCTTTCTCAGTTAATGTTATAATTAGCCTTTATAGTGATTTTCTTTTAATTTTTTGGCAGGCTCTTTTTCTATCAATTCTACAACAAGATCCAGACGTTCGGATTGCTGTAAGCAGTTCTTGCTTGTTAAAGTCTACTTGTTGCTGATATCTTCTTTTCATCTGTTGCTGAGTTATGTCTTGTTTGAGTGAGCACATTGACTATACTCATTATACTGATCGCATCACATTGTATGTTTGCAGGGTTATAGAGTACTGTCAGGACTGGTTGTCCGAGAATGGTGCCTAAGGGAAGTTTGCTCAAAGCCAGAGATAATTGGAGTTGTTACGGATCCGAAAATGGAGACAACAAAACTTGGTAAGGAATTAGTAGTACACTAGTACTTCTCGTACTAATGCAGTAACTATAGACCTGTCATTTCTTATAGATACTTCTGTCATTTCGAAGTAGATTTTCCCCCCGCCAAAGCTAGTGCTCTGCACTGCTGCTATGTTCCTTTTAGCATTTGGATACCATCTAGCATAAGAGTTTGCTGCCGGTGATGTAAAGCTTACAGATAATGTGCCCGCTTAACTTCCCTCGATCCAAATGTTTGCTCTGATGTTTAGTGCACGTCCAAGTGTCCAACGCCTTCTGACCTCGTAGCATCATCCCTCTTGGCAATAGGCTGGAGCTGTTCTTTGTTGCTAATCCAGTCATGAACCATGCCTATATTCTGTTTACTGAACCAACTGTTCTGATGATGACATTGGTTCATTATCATCTAGGCATGGAAGCGCGGTACGCTTGCTGTGTGGCAATCAATAACGCCTTGTCATCGTCGCACCTTCTTCATGAACCGAGCCTTTCTGAACTCATTGGAAAGGTATGTCCCCGGTTCTTGTATCCACTGGTTCTTGTCGTTTGAAGCGTGACTGTTGACCGAGGAAACAAATGTCTCTTGCCGCAGCTGAATGAGGCGGTCGGAAGGGGTCCCTATCTCTCCGAGAAGAGGCCGCGTGTGGAGGCACAGCCGGTGGTCGGTACCATGGAGAGGTTTTAAGGTGGCCTTTCGAGCTCATCGGCCGAGAAACTGAGCACCCTCTGTGCTTGATGCATGTACATTAGATGCAACTGTGTATCTTACCTGAACTTGTGTGACGAGGATGATGATATCAGGGGTCCACTTCTGTTGGGTTTTGTGATATAAATCGGTGGATGCTGGTTCATGCCATTCCATCTTACAATTACAGTTACCAGTAAAAGTTAAGCGGATGACATCTTCAGCAAGGGAATATGCTTAAAATGTGTAGTTTCTATTTTCCACACTTAACAAATTTCAACAGCTCTTTTTTCCGAGACTTGCAGCTCTAACTGGTCCTGATTTACAAGAATTGACAAGCACCCTCTAATCTACACTAATCTGTACTATCTCTTGATGTGTGTGCGCACTCTCTGTACTCTGTACACCATATGCACAACAGATTCAAACCTCGTCGTCCTGTGGCGCCGAGATGAGCAGCGAGTACTTGGCCTTGAGCGCCACCTTGCCGCCTTCCACGCACAGCTTGGCGCCGGTGACCACCCAGTACCCCGGCAGGTCGTCGGGGCCCCTCGTCACCTCCGTAGTGTCGATGTACTTGGCCATCCTCTGCACGGGCAGCGGCACCGGCGGGCCCTTGGGGAACACGGCGGAGTTCACCTCCACCTTCCCCTCCATCGGCTCCCCCTGCGGTGGCACGGCGGCGGTGCCGGACAGCGCCGCGCTGAGCATCGCCGACAGCGAGCCCGACTTCCGGGTCGTGGCGAGCGGGCCGTCCCACTCCGACCGCCGTATCTTGGTCCGCGCCACGCCGGAGAAGCCCAGCCGCAGGAAGAGCACCTTCTTCAGGCACGCCTCGCGCACCTCCAGCCAGGCCGCGGTCACCACGGCCGCGCAGTCGTCGATGCGCGCGCCGTTGTGCTGCACCGGCGCCGTGCACGCGTGCGTGAGCAGCGACGACCTCACCGGCTCGAAGTAGGCGCGCTCGTTCACGGCGTCACCGACGGCGGTGGTGACCGCCTCGCCGACGACGATGGGGACCGCGCGCGGCGTCGCCGACAGGTGCTGCAGGTGCACGCCCAGCCGGCTGTTCTTCTTGCCCTCCAGGAACAGCCGGATGCCCGTCACCGGCCGGCCCCCGGAGTCCACCTTGGCCGTGTTGACCCGGAGCTTGGGCCCCATGAGCGTGAACTGGAGCGACGGCAGGCTGTCCTTTTTCTTCTTCCTCTGCGGGCCGAGAGCCAGCGGGAGCTCGCCGAACTCTGGCGCCCACTGCCGCGGCACCTGGAACTCCAGGAACTGCTCCAGCTCCTCTACCGGCGGCTTGTCTGATCCCACACCGAAACAGCCAAATGGTTAGATGATCTGACAGACACTAGCCGAGAAGAAGAAGAAAATGTCTGGGTTTGATTATCATACATCTGAGGTAGAGATTGATGGCATGGTTGAGGAAGCCGCGGCCGGGGACGCCGGTGAGCAGGGAGGTGATGGGCACGAAGGCCATGGAGATGACGTCCGGCGAGCCGGCGACGGTGGTGAGCCAGTCGTCGTGGCCCTGCCCGTCGTCGACGCCGCCTCGCCTGACGTGGATGCCGACGATATCGTCCTTGTTGTGGATGATCGGCGACCTGAACGCGCGCCAGGCAGCGGAGCCGGGGCCGGGAGGTCTCCGCGACGACGACCCGCGGCTCTTGGCGCCGGCGGAGCTCTGCCGTCGGTCCTGGGACTGGGAGAAAGTGGCGTCGGCGAGCTTCTTGAGGCGGGCCTGCACGTCGCGCGGCTCGAGGGCGGAGCCCCTGAGCTGCTTGACGCAGACGACGTCCTTGCCCCCCATCCGGACGCCGACGACGACGTGGGTGCCGTGCGTGTCGATGAAGGCGGCGAGCGCCGGGGGGTCCCAGGAGGTCGGGACGTCGCGGGCGACGTGGTCGCGGAGGGCGAGGCGCGCGCCGCGGGGGGCCTCGACGGCGTAGAGCTCGACGAGGCGGGCGTCGAAGCAGAGGCTCCGCGTGGCGGCGGCGTCCCGGTGCCAGCAGCCGCGGTAGTCGAACATGGCGTTGAAGGGGCCGGACGGTATCTTGCCCGTGAGCGACAGCGACTGGTTGACGTGCTCCGCCATCTGCGTGAAGGAGAGCACGTCGGAGCGGAACCGCGCGCGCTCCCCCTTGTCGGCGACGACCCCCGCGGGCACGCCGGCCACCACGGCCCCGCCCGGCAGGCACAGGTCCCGCTCGCTGCCGCCGCCGCCGAGGTCGAGCAGGCGATCCTTGGCGCGGAAGAGGCGGAGGTCGTCGGCGAGGTCGTAGCCGCAGCCGACCGCGCGCACGGCGGCCTCGGCCGCCTCCTGCGCCGACGGCGGCGTCGCGCGCGCGGCGCCCAGGTCCATCATCATCCCCGCTCCACTCCACCAGAAGTCAGTTAAGCTTCTCGGCTCCACCGAGCGCCCATTATAAGCCTTCCACTGGCCGGTGCGGAGAGGAGAAGGGGTCAGACGGAGATAGGCCGGTCTCCGGAAGGTCGGTGTCAGGGCAGGAGGATCGTCGTGTCGTTTGTGTGGGAGAGAGCTAGCGACAGCTGCGGGGCCGACGGCGACGGCGGGCGTGGAGTCAAGGCGCCGGCCGGGACACTTGGGCAGAGTGACGTGCGGGTGGGGGGGAGCGGGCTGACGCGGTCTCGAGGGGCTCGCCGTCGTTTTCGGCGCGGAAGGAATGAAGATCTTTCCGGGAGGGAGACGGCGCGGGGCAGCGGTCAACCGACGTGAGTAGAAAATCAATCAACACTGCAGCTCTGATGCGACTGTCATACTTCACCGGTCACCGGATACAAGAATCCAAGTCTTCTGGTCTTAAACGTGTTCGCTTCCTCCCCTTCCTCCTCCCCCTAATCTTCTTTCTTCGGCCTTGCCCGGTCTCCGACGGCCGCGATTTAGGCAGCTGAGGTTTTCCCCTGGATTTCGAGTCGAGCAACTAAAAATAAAATCAGTTTCGTTAATGCTATTCAGCTGACGATTCGCTGGGAGGGATGGCAAATCGAACGTTTTTATGGTAATTTATATTGTCTGGCAATTTTATTTTGCAAGCATGGTAAATCCTGACAAAAAAAATAAACTGAGGCGAATTTGTTATGCTTGCCAACTAAACTTGCTATCCCGGACATAAATTGCCATGCAAATCATGCACAATTGTCATGCTTTCCATGTGATGTTTGCTAGTTAAGAGGTCCATCACATTTGCTAAATCTCAATCGATAAGTCTAAGTCGATGAAGAGTATATCTGTGAGAATTTACGCGGAGATTTGTGCAATTTAGTTTACTTCTTCATATTTTTTTAATCTGTTTGATTGATTTTATGTTTTTATTGACTACAGTGGCATGCCAGTCGTGCACAACTTTTGTTTCATGCGTTTGCACCAACGCGGAATTATATTTGCATGTCAACGACCGTGCGACTGGCACGTAATTACAGTTGCATGTCCACATAAATCATGCAACTATAGTTGCACGCCTATCAATTGCGTGCAAACTGCAACCGCATGTCCACTGATATTGCACAAGTTGCATGTCCAACGATTTCGCAACTGCAGCTGCATGTTCGTGGGAAGTGTACAACCACATTTATATATTTTATTTGGTTTTCGTGATTGAAAATCACTTTCATGTATTAGAATACATCAATCAAAAGGAAAAGGGAAATAAATGTTAAGAACAATTAAAATAAAATAAAATAAAATAGGTATACTATGTAATATTCGACATCTCTTTCCTCCTCCACAAGAAAATCTCTTCTCCTCCCGTCGGCGCCGCCGCCGGTCCGCCCCATCTCCGATGGCCTCTAGGCCATGGAGGTGCGGAGGATCTCGGCCCCCCGCCGGCGGGAGGGACCCCGTTCTCGTTCTTGTTAGATTCAGCGTGTTGGTTGGGGCTGTGTGGCGGCGACGATATCCCATAGTAGGAATAATGTCTCCCACGTTCTATCCCCGTCCCGATGGTGTGTCTAGCATCATCGGAGGGCGTGTGGAGGTTTGTCTCCGTCGGATCTCGCGGGATTCGGTCGGTGCTGGTCTTCGGTGGATCTGTTTGGATCCGGTCTTCGTTCGCCTTTGTTTGGGTGTTTACAGGTTTGATTCTTCTGATCTACGACTTTCTTCATCGGCGATGGTTGCTACTCTGGTGCGCTGGTCCTATGGGGCCTTAGCACGACGACTTCCCGACTGTCTACTACAACAAGGTTTGCCCGGCTCCGGTGAGGGAGGGGCGATGACGGCGGCGCGCCTTCGGCTCGCTCCAGTGCTTGTAGTCGTCGCTAGGTGGTCCACGGACATGGTTGTAATTTTTATTACCTCTGTTGTTCTTTGTACTGCCATGATTGAAGATGAATAGATTGGAAATTTCTCGCAAAAAATAAAATAAAATAAAATAAAATAAAATAAAAACATGTCGTCATCTTTGGATTCAAGTCTAATCCCACTTAGATCTAACCACACCCAAATTAGATAGGCCTTTAGCTTGGGTGCACCTGATTAAGTGTTGGACTGGTGGGTGATGCCCTTAGCCTTGGTGCTCGGCCACCGGCTGATTTCATTCATCAACTCTCAAGGCAAGACAAAGGTTATCGTAAATAAATAACATAAAGTAAATCTAGGTCCGCAGACCACCTAATGATGACTATGAGCATTGGAGCAAGCCAAAGGTGATCTGTCGTAATCGCTCCTCCCTCAACTGAGCCAAGCAAACCCTGTTTGTAGTAGATAATTGAGAGGTCGTCATGCTACGACCCCATAGGACCAGCGCACCAAAACAAAAACCATCGCCTATGAAGAGAAGTATAGATAAGACGAAGACCGGATCCAAGTAGATCCTCCGAAAACAAACACCAACCAAAACCCGCGAGATCGGCCAGAGACATACCTCCACACGCCCTCCAACAACCCTAGATACATCACCGAGTAGGGGCTAGTCAGAGAGAACTTTATTCAATCTTCAGGGAGCCATCGCCGCCCTGCCTTCTTAAGCAGGGCACAAACCCTAACCATACTAAAAACACCTAAAAATGAAGCCATCCGATCGATAAAGGACGAGATCCACCGAGCTTCCGTTGCCCTAAAGCAACATGAACGAGGTAGACCGGCGGCGATGCCTCGTGAGTCGCGAGCGAAGGGGTACGCGTCTACCCACTAGCAGCTTCTGTTTGACGATGCTGGCTGGCGTTGAGTCACTACCTTGCAAATTCCTTTTGGCCTATCACCTGGCCTCCGTGCGCCTTATTTGGATTTTTTAACACAGTACAGATGCAAAGGCTCATACCTATGCACATACACTCACTCATATGAACGCACGCACACACACCCTACCTCTATGAGAACATTCGAGAGACTGAGCCAACACATCATCTTGAAATTGACGAAGTCACACAGACACCTCCGTAGTCGACGGGGGTGTCTCCTCCTACTGAACGAACATCGCCGGAAAGCCTAGAATAAATCTAGGAAATGCGAGCACCAATGTAAAGTCTAGGACTTGAACACTTCTGGGCTGGTTCTACCACAAAGAACCTAACCATCTGAGTTAAGCTCAGTTCACCGCGCCTTATTTGGATTGATTCATGAAGCGAGCGGCGAGCAAGCTGAATTATTGGATCAATCTAGAAACTCTATAAAAAAATAAACTACAACAACATTGCCTCTGTGTGGGCCGTAGAACTATTATTTTTGTGAGAGGAGGCTATAGCCCTAGGCTATTTTTCTTTTAATTCGGGTTTGCTCAGCCAGTATTTTATTTCGGAAAAAAAACTCATGAAATTAAAAAGAATTCAGAAAAAAATATTTACAAAGTTTGACAAAATTGTGAATTTAAAAAATGGTCATACAGTGCTCGTCTTTCTTTTCTGTTAAGCCTCTGGTTAAATGATTCCATGTTTTTTACTCTATAAGTTGCATATAACAATGGACTAAAATGATCCAAGAAGTAAAGTAGTTAGCCTTGACGAGATGCACAACTTTCGTGTTGAACACTGTTCTTATTTTGAGGTCATCTTCGTGTCGCCCCGTGTAAATCACCAAATCCAGCTCCCCTCTGAGTTTCACCATGGGATTGACTACAATTTCACACACAGTCCATGGGAAATATAATCCACCCAAATACCCTATAGAAAACAAAACATAAAACAAAGGAAACGTTAAAAAAACACTTCCAAAAATTAAATATTGTACACTACTCATGTTAAAAGGTATGAAATCTAGTTGTTACGCACAATGGACATGAAAGGGGCTCAATGAAACACGATATGATGACTTTCAGTACAAGGATATGGAAAGAAATAAGCTAGAAAACATGATGTTTTTTGACGCATAAGGCGCCACAAGCCCCCTTGCTCAATGGATGGCTTAGAGACCGAAGAAAAGGAGTTTCTTGTGTATATCTTTTTGGTATGTTGGAACCAAAGTAGTGATTAAGATGAGTAGGAGGAAGGCATGATAGCGGCGTTTCAGAGCTTGGGTGCATCTCGACCTGAGTGAACAGTAAATTCTAAACAAAAATAAGAAAACATGAAACATATCAAATATGAGGGGCCCGTGTGCTTGCAAATGTTCGCGTTGATATGACATCTGAGGAGCTCGGTAGAAAAATGAAAGTTCAAAAAAGGGCAAAGCTTTGTGAAGCATTGTGACCCAAGCCTTTCTAGCAGAGATTAGAGCCCCTCCCACTCCCAAAGGACTTGAACTTCAAGATAAATCACTTTGTTTCAATGCCCCTTTGCTTAATCATATTACTTGATCATTCCTTGTTTAGTTAATCAATACCGGGAGATACGTAATGATCAGTAAATTAAATAGGCATTATTAAGAGGAGTTATATATAATAAAGTGAGATCGAGATTGCCGAGCAACAATCGGTGCGACAAGACCTAGTAACCACTGCCATCTCCAAAGGACAAGTTTGTGGATGTCAAGGTTGTTGTCTATGACGCACTTGTCATCGCAACAGCCGAGGCCACCCGCAAGACGTTCGAAGACTTCAAGCAGTGGCTTGACTCCTTCGTGGAGTCTTGCGACTGCCACAATGACATGTTCTCTGGCCTCGAACAGATCACCCACATCAACCTCGCCATCGAAAAAGATCTAAAGGTTGCCGCCACCAGTGAAGAGAAAGAGGTGCATGAAGAGAAGGATACAACAGCCACACCACCGATGTCGGTGATGGATGCAGCTGAAAGCACACTTGCTTCCTTGGTGGTTTTGGTAATTTATGCCAACATACATGTTGTTGGACTAATGCTTTTATCTAGTGAATTTCAGATAAGTTCAACAATGACGTGGCAGGGACAAGAGGATGTGGAACCCCTTCAAAATGCTAAGGACAAGCATTGGCAAAAGATCAAGACTCTACATTTTTGGTTTAGTGATCCAAGATCACATTGAGTCCATAGGAAAGCCAATACTATTAAAAGGGGATGAGGTGTTGCTTAATGGTCTCTTTGCTCAAGTGCTTAGTGACAGTACTCCTAAATCCTCAACCACTCTCTCTAATCAAAGTTGTCCAAAATCTACATTCCAACTCGGCCCCACCGAAATTCTCTATCCGGCCCCACCGAGTTCACCAAGACTTAGCCACTGCCAAAAGCCTAACAAATCGGATCCACCGAAATGGATCTCGGTCCCACCGAGATGGCCTTGCCAACTCTCTGTAATCGTTTGCACTCACTTCGGTCTCACCGAGTCTTGCAAATCGGTCTCACCGAGATGGCTTGCCAACTCTCTGTTGCCTTATTGCACTCACTTCGGTCCAACCGAGTTGATGCAATCGGTGCCACCGAGATGAGGTTTGCCCTAGCCATTGCACTTCGGTCCATCCGAGTTGTTTGTATCGGTCCCACCGAGATTCCTAAAGTTCATATCTTTTACACAGTTCGGTGCTACCGAGATTATTGTTTCGGTGCCACCGAGTTGGGTCAAAAGTGTGTAACGGTTGGATTTTGTGTGGAGGCTATATATACCCCTCCACCCCTTCCTTCTCAGTAAGGAGAGCCATCAGAACGTGCCTACACTTCCACCATACATTTTCTGAGAGAGAGAACCACCTGCTCATGTGTTGAGATCAAGAGATTCCATTCCTACCATTTGAACCTTGATTTCTAGCCTTTCCCAAATTGCCTTCCACTCAAATCCTTCTTCCACCATAGCCAAATCTGTGAGGAGTTGTTTGAGTGTTGGGAAGACTATCATTTGAAGCACAAGAGCAAGGAGTTCATCAACAACACACCGTCTATTACCTTTTAGAGAGTGGTGTCTCCTAGATTGGTTAGGTATCACTTGGGAGCCTCCGACATGATGTGGAGTTGAACCAAGGAGTTTGTAAGGGCAAGGAGATCGCCTACTTCATGAAGATCTACCCCGAGTGAGGCTAGTCCTTCGTGGACGTAAGCCATGGTGGAATAGACAAGATTGCTTTTTCGTGGACCCTTTGTGGGTGGAGCCCTCCGTGGACTCGCGCAGCCGTTACCCTTCGTGGGTTGAAGTCTTTATCAACGTGGACGTACGATAGCACCACCTATCGGAACCACGCCAAAAACCACCGTGTCTTCATTGCGTTTGATCTTCCATACTCTACCCCTTTACATTCCGCACCTTTGCATGCTTTACTATTTCCGCTGCTCGATCTCTAGATATGCATGTGTAGAAAGTATTGGAGTGATCTTAATTTGTGCCAAAATCTGCCTAAGTTTCAAGAAGAATTAAAAACTGCACTTTGACTGGTTGAGTGTCTATTCACCCCCCCTCTAGACCCATCTCCTCGATCCTGCAGCAGATGTCAAGGAAAAGTAGATCTATCAATCAATTGATATTGTACCTTGTTATTGTGAAGTTAATTAGTTCTCTTGGTTATTATGCTAATCAGGCGAGTCATCTTGTGCATGAATAAAATGGTGAATTTTTTTGGAGAACTGAATTAGTATATTGCTAAATGCAAATTAATTTGTCGCAATTACTTTTTAGGGAAAATTTATCATGATGCTATGATCATGATATTATTGTTTAATTATGTACCGAGAGAACATTCTAAGTTACAACAAAAGGCTCAAGCAGAGTTCAACTTTAAATTAATGAAGCCACCATAACCAACACACACACACACACAAGATTAGGTATTACATTTTCAAGGAGCATACCAAAATGGGCACATGCGGCATCGACAAATCTGAGATTCATAGGGGTTTGGGTTGTCGGGTACATTAGTACGATCTTGTTAACCGCAAGCACCAACGCTTGTCTGTCCTTCACCTTCACCACCGACTTCCATTGCTACAAAAAGAGGATAATTTTGGGCATACATTCAACCAGCTGTTTAGGGATCACCCACTCAATTATGATTTTGTTCCTAATGTTGCCCATCGACCAACATTGAGCCGAGAAACAAATCCAATTTTTTTTCGAATTTTAAATTGTTCATTATTTCAAAAATATTCAGGATTTTCAAAGTTTGTTCAAGATATTTCAAAAAATGATCATGATTTCAAACACTGTTAAGAAGTTAAAAGTTATTCACAATTTAAAATAATGTTCACAAATTTCAAAATTTGTTCACATTTTAAAAAATGTTCACAAATTGAAAATATTCGAGTTTTAAAAAGTTGTTCACAATTTCTATTAAATTTCAAAACTTTATTCATGTTTCCAAAAAATGTTCACAATTTCAAATAACATTCAAATTTTCCAAAAAATGTTCAGAATTCAAGAACAATGTTTGAATTCATGAACTTTTTTTTAAAATAAATGACCCTTTTTGTTTTTTTTCTCACTATTTTCAAAATTTTGAACAACTTTTGGATTCACTATCATTTTTAAGATTCCCATTTTTTTTGAATTCTTGAATATTTTTTTAATTCGAATATTTTTTGAATTCATGGACATATTTTGACTTCACCTTAACTTTTTTTGAATTCAGAAACTTTAAGTAATCTTGATTTTTCTTGTCAAATTTAAATTAAACCAACCAAAAAAAATGAGAAAAAACTAAAAAAACGGACGTGCGCTCACTAGGCTAAGCTCGTGCCAGCACTAGGCTATGCCCATCTGGCACGAGCGACGCCGGTGACGCGAGCAACTCGATGGTTGTTGCTTGCAGCGAGCGATGCATATGACCTCGGGAGAAACTAATTAATGAGCGCTACTTCGGGAGCGTCCCAACGATCACTTGGGGTGGGCTGACTTGGCGCGCTCTCAGCCATCGCCACGTGTCGCACTCTGGACGCTCTCTCCGGACTTTTTATTTTTCCGCACGTGTTTTCGACTTTATAGACGTTTTTTTTCCGTTTTTTTGGCTTTTTGGTTTTCTACCGGTCTTTCTTAGCTTATGGACGAAAAAAATTGATTTTTTTTGCGAGAAAAAACGCGTTTCCTTTTTTTTGCTCTCGCGAGAGACACGGTTTTGCTTTCACGAGAGGCACGGCCGTGCCTCTCGAAAACAAAAAAAACACATTTTTTTTACTTCCGCGAGAGGCACGGTTTTGCTTTCGCGAGAGGCACGACCGTGTCTCTCGGAAACGAAAAAAAAACATGTTTTTTTTTCCTTCCGTGAGAGGCGCTGTTTTGCTTCCGCGAGAGGCACAGTCGTGCCTCTTTCGGAAAGGAAAAAAACGTGCTCCTGGTTTGGTTTTTTCATCCAGTTTTTTTCGTGAAAAAAAAGTTCGTCAAAACCTATCAACATGGGATCTAGTTTTGAAGATCTCAACGCGAGGAATCCAATGATGAAAACTATTCGAGATTTGAATGCACGGTTTAAGAGATAAAAACGTTTTTAATAAACGGATCTACGAAAAAAAAGAAAACTCTTAGGTTGCGACAAGTGGCGTACATGCAGTGCGTCACTTGTCACAACCTCGGAAGGTGGGAGTGATCTTTGAAATGAGTACTCCTCAATTAATGATTCTGTATGACCTCGGGCATGCATGTCTCGCTTATAGCGAGACATACGGTGTGCTCGCGTCTGGCGCCTCCCTAAATGGGCCGGCCCAGTGCATGGTGGGCCACAGGCCACTGCCTTGTTTTTTTCCTATTTTATTTTCAAGTTTTTTGTTTTTGCTTTTTTCTTTATTTTTTATAATGCCAATTATTGTAAATATATATGTTATGAAAAAACTTTACATAAAACAGTTGAAAAATATATTAACCAAGCATTTGAGAAATATTAAATGTGTATAGAAAACATGTTTCTGACGTATACAAAAATGTATAATATGTATGAAAAAAGTTGATCATGTATTAAAAAAAAGTTAATCAAGCATTTGAAAAATGTTAATCAAGTTTTTGAAACAATTTAATCAAGCATTTCAGAAAAGTTATATGTGTGTAGAAAAAAATGTTTGTCATGTATACGAGAAATATATACGAAACAAATAGAATGTGTATAAAAAACTTTTGATCATGTATTTACAAAATGATAAATGTGTATAAAAAATGTTCCTGGTACACGAAGAATGTACAACGTGCATTAAATAAAGTTGACATCAGAAAACACATATGAAAAAAGTTGATCTGTATTTAAAAATTGTTAAACATGTATATAAATGCTCTTGGTCTATACGGAAATATACATTATGTGTGAAACAATGTTTATTGCTAGTAAACATATATTCACTGTGTATTGAGAAATATTGACCACGCATTCAAAAATGTATTAATCTTGTATTTGAAAAATGTTAAACACGTATTAAAAAAATTATACTGAGAAATGTCCAATGCGTCAGGGAAAAAGTTGACATAGGAAAATAAGTTTTCATAAAATGGTAATCATGTATTTCAAATTGTCAAACGTGTATATAAAAATATAATTCTGATGTATACAAAAAATATGTGTATTGAGGACGTGTGTTGATAAAAATAAATCGGTGAAAAATCGACAATGAAGCAAAGAAAAACGAAGAAACCCAACAAAAACAAAAATCAAAACAAAGAAACCAAAAAAAGAAAATAAAAACTGAAGAAAACGAAGAAAAACCCAGTGAAAACCATGAAAGATACAAAGAAAACCAGAAAAAATTAAGAAACAGATACAACTGAAAGAAAACATAAAAGAAAACGAAAAGGAAAAAAACCCAGACCGAACCTGTATGTGGACGGCGCGAAGATTACAGCGAGCGATGGTCGAATGTAGCCAGAGATGGAAAGACAAGCCAATCAAACGGACCGGCCCAATTACAAGGGAGGCAGAAAAAAGTTTCATACGAGACAGAAGGTTCATTCGCTATAAGCAAGATATAGGTTTTGCATGGTACTCCCGGTGCTTCAATGTCAAAAAAACATTTTTACATGTTTTAAATAATTCCGGAAAAAATATGAATGTTCGCAAGGAATGTGACTACAACTACTAAAAATTCCAGGTCCAAACTCTAATTGCACATTGAGAAAAAAAGTGAAATCTAGCATGAATAGTGTAAAAAAAGGACAAAAGCATCATTGACACTATTCACATCTGGATTTGTCTTTTTTGTTTCTCAATGTGCGTTTTGAGTTTGGACCTGAAAATTTTAAGGGTTGTAGTCACATTCCTTGTGAACATTCACATTTTTTCTGAAATTTTTTAGAACATTTAAAAAATGTTTTTTTGACATTGGAGCACCGGGAGTACCCAAGGCTGGGAGCACCCGATACTTTCCCGTTTTGTGTATCACCTCCCGCCTTTCAGTCCATTGTGGGAGATGCCTGTCCGCCGCTGCCACCCGACTTTTAAAAAAACCATGGCCCACGGGTGTCTCGTATGGCTTTGGTCAACATTAGGCCCGAAGACAGGACTAAGTGATGAGGACCCAACCCAATGCGTCGTGACCACCTTCTTCTCTTTACTATTCTTCCAGTTTCATTTCTCAAAAAAAAAAATCTTCCAGTTTCTCAAAAATAAATAAAATTCTTCCAGTTTCTCAAAAAACCATTGATAGGTAGGAGAGAACAAGAGCGTTATAGTTACAAGGGTAACACCTGTCGACATACACATGGCTAGGCATAGAGAGGGGTTACAAGAGCAGAACAAGGAGGGGATGCTCAGCCCCGAGAGCAGGAACTATCAAGGTGGCATGAAGCTAGCAATATCCTTCGCTCCGGCAGTGGCCCAGGAGCGTGCATCGTCCTTGATGGCCTGAAGCAGCATCGTGATGGAGGGGCATGCGTTGTCGAAAATACATGCATTACGATGACGCCAGATGGACCAAGCAGTGAGCAACATAAGGGAGACGGACGCCCACCAACCGAAGAAACCTGCCTCGGGATCTGCGCACGGGGGGGGGGGGGGGTAGGCGCATGACACCAGGCAAAAATCTCATGGCAGATGATCTTGGAGAACAGGCACTGGATGAGCAGGTGATCGATGGTCTTCAACACCTGATCGCAAAGCGCGCAGTGGTCGTCATGCGGTAGGCCATGACGCGCGAGACGAGCGGCAGTCTAACAACGATCCAGGCCGACCAGCCACGCGAAGATCCGGAGACGTAGGGGTGCCCACGTGCGCCATGTGAGCTTCCAGTGTAGGATCCAAATAGATCCATATAGATCGACCGAAGACCAGCACCACATTCTCCTACTTCTCCTACTCTCCCTAAACTCTTTCGGCCTCCGGAGCTGGGTAAGTAACACTACTGATCAATGCTAATGGAGATTTGTCCTCTCTTAATTCTGCACCAGTTTTCTGCTAATGTAATTAGTTAGCGGTTACTGCTTGACAGTGATAGGGTTATCTTTTCGCTTAATTCTAAATCCCTTTCTGAGTTTTATTAGCTTGACATCCATGTTCATTGTAATGGTGATTTCTCAGGTATATACCACCCATGTGTCATTCTTAGATGGCCAACGAGAAAGAGCGCAAAGTTCTTCTCCTGGAGGAGGCATTACTCAATGAAAAATGTGGAGCCAACCTTTCTTCCTCTATCACTTTTGAAGGACATCACAAGGAATTTCTCTAAAAATGAAATACTTGGCACAGATGGATTTGCATCTGTGTACAAGGTGCGTATGCAACCTTCAGCTGCTTCGACTCTAAAATAACTGGAGTATATGTTATTAACCACCTTCACTTGTCCTTTTGGAACTTATGCTTATAGACGTATGCCTTTTGGTTTATGCAATGCATCCTGCTACCTTTCAAAGATGTATGACTGCTATATTCTCTGACTTTGGTGAAAAGATTGTTGAGGTTTTCATGGATAATTTTTCCGTTTACGGAACTTCTTTTGATGATTGCTTAAGCAACCTTGATCGAGTTTTGCAGAGATGTGAAGAAACTAATCTTGTCTTGAATTGGGAGAAGTGCCACTTTATGGTAAATGAAGGCATTGTCTTGGGTCATAAAATTTCTGAAAGAGGTATTGAAGTTGATAAAGCTAAGGTTGATGCCATTGAGAAAATGCCATGTCCTAAAGATATTAAAGGTATAAGAAGTTTCCTTGGTCATGCTGGTAAGATGTTCCATTTATTTTTGATGATGATTGTCTAGAAGCCTTCGAAACACTTAAGAAAGCCTTAACCACTGCACCTATTGTTCAACCACCTGATTGAAACTTGCCTTTTGAAATTATGTGTGATGCTAGTGATTATGCTGTTGGTGCTGTTTTTGGACAAAGAGTTGATAAGAAATTAAATGTTATCCATTATGCTAGTAAAACTCTAGACAGTGTCCAAAGAAATTATGCTACTACTGAAAAAGAATTTCTAGCAGTTGTGTTTGCATGTGATAAATTCAGATCTTATATAGTTGACTCTAAAGCAAATATTCACACCGATCATGCTGCTATTAAATATCTTATGGAAAAGAAAGATGCTAAACCTAGACTTATTAGGTGGGTTTTATTGCTACAAGAATTTAACTTGCATATTATTGATAGAAAGGGAGCTGAGAATCCCGTAGCAGATAATTTGTCTAGAATTGAAAATGTTCTTGATGACCCACTACCTATTAATGATGATTTTCCTGATGAGCAATTAGCTGTCATAAATGCTTCTCGTAATACTCCTTGGTATGCGGACTATGCTAATTACATTGTTGCTAAATATATACCACCTAGTTTCACATACCAACAAAAGAAAAAGTTCTTCTTTGATTTAAGACATTACTTCTGGGATGACCCACATCTTTATAAAGAAGGAGTAGATGGTATTATTAGACATTGTATACCTGAGCATGAACAGGAACAAATCCTACGGAAGTGTCACTCCGAGGCTTACGGAGGACACCATGCGGGAGACCGAACTGCACACAAGGTATTACAATCTGGTTTCTATTGGCCTACTCTTTTCAAGGATGCTCGTAAGTTTGTCTCCTCTTGTGATGAATGTCAAAGAATCGGTAATGTTGGTAAACGTCAGGAAATGCCTATGAATTATTCACTTGCTGTTGAACCATTTGATGTTTGGGGATTTGATTATATGGGGCCTTTTCCTAAATCCAATGGGTATACTCATATTTTAGTTGCTGTTGATTACGTTACTAAGTGGGTAGAAGCTATTCCAACTAGTAGTGCTGATCATAACACTTCTATTAAAATGCTTAAAGATGTTATTTTCCAAAGATTTGGAGTCCCTAGATATTTAATAACTGATGGTGGTTCACATTTTATTTATGGTGCATTCCGTAAGTTGCTTGCTAAGTATGATGTCAACCATAGAATTGCATCTCCCTATCATCCTCAAACTAGTGGTCAAGTTGAGTTGAGTAATAGAGAAATAAAATTAATTTTGCAGAAAACCATCAATAGATCTAGAAAGAATTGGTCTAAGAAACTTGACGATGCATTGTGGGCTTACAGAACTGCTTATAAAAATCCTATGGGTATGTCTCCTTATAAAATGGTTTATGGAAAAGCATGTCATTTACCTCTTGAGTTAGAACATAAAGCATATTGGGCAATTAAAGAACTAAATTATGATTTTAAACTTGCCGGTGAAAAGTGGTTATTTGATATTAGCTCATTAGATGAATGGAGAACCCAAGCATATGAAAATGCCAAATTGTTTAAATAAAAAGTTAAAAGATGGCATGATAGAAGAATTCAAAAACGGGAATTCAAAGTAGGTGAGCAAGTTCTATTGTACAATTCTCGTTTGAGATTCTTTGCAGGAAAACTCCTCTCTAAATGGGAAGGACCGTATATCATCGAAGAAGTTTATCGCTCCGGAGCCATCAAAATAAACAACTCCAAAGGCACTAATCCGAGAGTGGTGAATGGGCAGAGAATTAAGCATTATATTTCTGGTACCCCCATTAATGTTGAAACTAATATTATTGAAATAATTACACCGGAAGAATACATAAGAGAGACCTTCCACAACACTCCAGAACCCTGAAAAGGAAGAGGTATGTGATACGGTAAGTAAACCAACTCCAAAAATTCCATAAAAATATTTTCTGTCAGTTTTGGAATATTTATAAAAATACAAAAATAAGAAACAGCCGGGGGGACCCACCTGGTGCCCACGAGGCACCAGGGCGCGCCACCCCCCAGGCGCGCCCTGGTACCTCGTGGGCCCCACGTGTGCCTTCCCGACTCCGTTTTGCTTCTGGATTACTTGTTTTGCAAGATAAAAAATCTTTATATATACTCCCGTAGGTTTTGACCACCGTATCGCAAAAATCTTCTCTGTTCTTGTTTTGTGCTGTTTTCTGTCAGATCTCGAAGCTAGGCATCATGTCGTCCTCTTCCTCAAACAATGTGGGGGACGATGCTTGGTTGCTACAGATGGAGCTCAGGCGAGAGGGGGAAGGAGAGGTTAACATGGAAGAAGATGATGGAGATTCGCTTGAGGTTCACCCTCCGGCCTCCGAAAGGGGAACCCTGGCCGGCGTCTCCACAATTCCGAACCCACACCAAGCCGTAAGAAGCACTTCAGGCCTTGGGAATTCAGAGGTGCAAGGAGGGCTTCCTCCTAGGAGGCCTTTACACAGGTTACATCGGAACAATTTTCATAATTTGGTTCACAATTATGGTGTTGAAAACACCCCTCGTATGCATATACCTTCCAATTGGGATATTTCCCGTCCAAGTGAGAATGATGCAGGGAAGGGCTCATGGTGGCCAGAGAATAAACATATAATGGTTGAAGTGCAAAGGAACACAGCCATGCTTCAGGATTTGTCCAGGGAAATACAGAGTTTGAAGGATATCTTATTGAATGTTTTGAAGGATAAGCCTACCCCACCATCTCCACCATCGCCGAAGAAGGAAACTTGAGCACATGGGTATGGGCACTCCCCTTGGCTTGTGCCAAGCTTGGGGGAGGTGCCCCGGTATCGTATCACCATCACCTCTATTATCATTACCTACTTTTAGTTCGATCCTTAGCTATTTCGTGATTTAGTTGAATACAAGTTTAGTATGATCTATTTTCGAGTGCTAGTTTCATGATCCATCCATCTATGTAATCGAGTTGAGAATTATATAATAAAGACTAGTATGAGTTTCGTTTCTTTACTTTCATGCTCCAATGCTAGCAATGAAAATAATGAAAAAGATCATATGCTAATCTTATGGAAAGTAATGACATCACATAAAGAAAAGTTTAAGTGGTAATATTTATTGGAGGATAACAAACATAGCATTAGTCAATGATGCAATTCATGAAAGAATTAATAAGGGAAGAGAATATTCACATGCAAATATACTATCTTGGACATCTTTTATGATTGTGAGCCCCCATTAAATATTTTATGCCAAACTGTTGATGTTGGATAAGGAAGACAACGTAATGAATTATGTTTGTTCATATTCACATAGAAGTTATATTGTTATAAATCCTCCAACATGTGGTGCTTGCCCAATATCTTTGCTAGCCAAAAATTCGCACTAAGTAGAATACTACTTGTGCATCCAAAACCCTTAATCCCAGTTTCATGTCATGAGAGTCCACTATATCTACCTATGGATTGAATAAGATCCTTCAAGTAAGTTGTCATCGGTGCAAAAAGCAATAAAAATTGCCTCTAAATATGTCTGAACTTTTATTGTAAGGGACATAAGCTTTGTACGAACTTGTGATGGCAAAGAAATAAAAGCGACGGACTGCATAATAAAGGTTGCTATCACAAGGGGCAATATAAAGTGATGTTCCTTTGCATTAAGAGCTATAGCATCCAAAAACAAAAAGCGCATGACAACCTCTGCTTCCCTCTGCGAAGGGCCTATCCTTTACTTTTATGTATTTACTTTTTATGCAAGAGTCAATAGTGTTCTCCTCTATTTCCTTTTTATTTTTCTCTTTTGCAAGCATCATGTGGTGGGGAAAGATCTAAGCACATATATCCAGTTGGATGTGGGTGATCATGATTTATTATTGTTGACATCACCCTTGAGGTGAACCAGTTGGGACGCAAATTCACAAGCCCCTATCTTTCTATGTGTCTGGCTGAAACTTTTGCTCCATATATATGTCGTGAGTGTTAGCAATCATAGAAGACTAAATGATGGTTGAGTATGTGGACTTGCTAAATAGCTCCTACATGAGACCCTTCCTGAAAATATGATGAATTGCAATTGCATTGTTGACTGAGAACATAGTTTGTTAGCTTTCAAGAAAGTTTATGCCTTATACTCCATTGTTGTGATGAATTGTTACTTACTCATAGGAAGTTTATGATAATAAATATTGCTGTTATAATAATGATCATGATGCTTCTATGTCCGTATTTTGTTTTTATTGACACCTCTCTCTAAACATGTGGACATGATTATCGATATCGGCTTTCGCTTGAGGACAAGCGAGGTCTAAGCTTGGGGGAGTTGATACGTCCATTTTGCATCATGTTTTACTACTGTTATTTTTAGTGTTTTTAATCAATATAACACTTTGTGGAGCTATTCTAATGCCTTTTCTCTCTTAATATGCAAGATTCACACAAGAAGGGAGAATACCGGCAGCTGGACTTCTGGACCTGAAAAAGCTCTGTCAAGATACCTATTCTGCACACCTCCAAATGAGCTGAAATTTTCTGGAGAATTAGTTTGGAATATATAAAAAATATTGGAAGCAAAAAGTACCAGAGGGGGCCACCCAGGTGCCGACGAGGCACCAGGGCGCGCCACCCCCCCAGGCGCGCCCTGGTACCTCGTGGGGCCCCTGGCCCACTTCTGGCCCCATCTTCTGGTATATAAGTGCATTTGACCTAAAAAAATATAGAGAAGACTTTCAGGATGGTGCGCCGCCGTCTCGAGGCAGAACTTGGGCAGGAGCACTTTTGATCTCCGGCGGAGAGATTCTGCCGGAGAAACTTCCCTCCGGGAGGGGGAAATCGTCGCCATCGACAACACCAGCGATCCTCTCATCGTGGGAGGACTAATCTTCATCAACATCTTCACCAGCACCATCTCATCTCAAACCCTAGTTCATCTCTTGTATTCAATCTTTGTCTCAAAACCTCTGATTGGTACCTGTGGGTTGCTAGTAGTGTTGATTACATCTTGTAGTTGATGCTTGTCGGTTTACTTGGTGGAAGATTATATGTTCAGATCTATTATGCAATTCAATATCCTACTGGACATGAACATGTTGATGATGTGTGAGTAGTTACTTTTGTTCTTGAGGACATGGGAGAAGTCTTGTCATAAGTAATCATGAGAATTTGGTATTCGTTCAATATTTTGATGATGTGTATGTTGTGATTCCTTTAGTGGTGTCATGTGAACGTTGACTACATGACACTTCACCATATTTGGGCCTAAGGGAATGCATTGTGGAGTAGTAATTAGATGATGGGTTGCTAGAGTGACAGAAGCTTAAACCCTAGTTTATGCGCTATTCCGTAAGGGGCTGATTTGGATCCACATGTTTAATGCTATGGTTAGAGTAATCTTAATTCTTCTTTCGTAGTTGCGGATGCTTGCGAGAGGGGGTAATCATAAGTGGGAGGCTTGTCCAAGTAAGGGCAACACCCAAGCACCGGTCCACCCACATATCAAATTATCAAAGTAACGAACGCGAATCAAACAAACATGATGAAAGTGACTAGATGAAATTCCCATGTGTCCTCGAGAACGCTTTACTTACTATAAGAGATCGTTCTGGCCAGTCCTTTGCTACAAAAAGGATTGGGCTATATTTCTGCATACTTTGTTACTATTGCTACTTGTCACTTGTTACAAATTATCTTGCTATCAAACTACTCGTTACCGATAATTTCAGTGCTTGCAGAAAATACCTTGCTGAAAACCGCTTATCATTTCCTTCTGCTCCTCGTTGGGTTCGACACTCTTACTTATCGAAAGGACTACGATTGATCCCCTATACTTGTGGGTCATCATTCACCTTCGTGAAGTTTGCCACCACCTTGTCGATGCACCAGATAATATTGCTATCTCTATAGCTAATAAACTAAGTGCATTACTTAAGGTTGACAGGCAGGTCATTAAAGTGACAATCATATGGCTCCAGCCATCATGCCGAATCATGACACGTAGGTCATGTTAATTTACATTATATAGTCATCTCATACATAATCAAATTAAATATGAGAACTGCTATACCACATCACATGCACATCTCATGTCATCCTGCAAAACCAAGTTAGATGCCTCTAATCGGTTTATGCAAAATTTTATTTTACGTGGCTTCTAAGGTTTCAACCAAACCGCAGCTACCAATGTTTATCATCAATCATGATTATCCAAGTCGCTAGATTAACATTGCGGGGTGTATGAAACACGAGATAATAAAATCTCGAGCCCCATACTGAACTTTGTCATACGCATGACCCCCGTGCAGATCATATCTGCATTACCCTTTCGTCTGTGAAATTTCATCTTTCTTTTAATTATGGTGGAATTCAATGAACTGTTAGCACTTCGTTGATCAATCCGGGTCACGGATTGCCAGAACTTTGAAACTCCATCATGCCATTATCAAGATCAGAAATACGCAAATTTCAGGGAAGCAACAAGAACATCGGGTAACAGATTTCATCTGCTACCCGCACAAATAATTTTCAGTAATAGAACTCATCTACTACAAATTATATTGTGCAACACCCATACATCTCTATGTATTCTAGATCGTAACCTACATCTACGCATAGCACGGCTCTTGATGCCACTGTTGGGGAACGTGATAGAAAACAAAAATTTCCTGTACTGCGAGCACGCCCAGGAACACTATGGAGATGCATATAGGGTTTGATCTGATCGTTACCGACCCGTAGCGCAGCGGAAGCAGAGTCGATGTAGATCGTCGGTGCAGATCCCCGCAGCTAGGATTTACAACCTCCCAACCGCGAGGATGTACTCCCTCGTCAGCCCCTCGGACAGTCCCTCGGACAGCCCTTCGGGAGGCGGTCGGACAGTCCCCCGGATGGTGTCACGGACAGCCCTTCGGGAGGACCCTCGAAACTCGGACAGCCCTTCGGGAGGACCCTCGAACAGCCCCTCGGGCAAAAATATCGAACCTAAGACCTCTCTACGGGGTTGCACACATACGGTGTCATCTATCCGGCAGGGCTTCACCGTCCAGAACTAGTTCCCACCGGGACCCAGACAGCCTTTCGGCTCTACGAAACTATTTCGCGGGGAGGGAAAGAGAAGGCCAGATCATGCATGGCATTTGTATGTGAGAAAGAGTGAGTGTGGAGAGTGCCTCTCCACCTCTATTTATAGGAAAAACCCAAGGGGTAGGGTGGCTGTCATCCATCCATGTCATCCCCAAGATATTTTTGGATAAAGCCCAAAAAGGTGGCTTTCCATAAAGTAACCATAAAGTGCTTTTCACTATTCATGGAAACATTTTTGTAGGTCTTAAAACATTTCCAGTACCCACTAAAATAATTTTGGACGCGTTCCGAAACAATTCCGGATTAGTGATTTTCATCTGCGAAAAGCAACCAAAGTGGTTCTGACAGCTCCGGAACATTTCCGGGTTTTTTCTCTGGAAAAATCCCAGAAGTTCCCAGAACAATTCTGGCACCCTCCAAGAATTTCTAGGCATGTGCCGAAAGCAATTTGACTTAATGGTATACCCCGAAACAACTTTTCAGTTTTACCGAAACTCTTCCGGTGTTCTCTCTCCGGAACTCTTCCGTTGTCTCCGAAACTTTTCCGGTGACTTTGTCTCAGACTCCCTGTCTAGCATTCAGCAGATAGATGACCCTTAAGTGTGTGACCCTATAGGTTCGGTGAAGCATAGACATGACCGGAACACTTTCCGATCAATGATCAACATCGGAGCCGTGGACACCCATATTGACCCCTATACCCACACGAATAAATATTCGAGTGAACCTCCAGTTTACTGTGTGCTATTCCTGTTGCTTCGCGATATGTTATAAATACCCAAGGTGAGATTTATCGGCATCCCCATGGATCAACAACTTGTCCACTATGCCAGTTACCTCATTACCGGTTATGTTCTCTTTTCTCGTTTCTGTGTTCCGGCATCCCTGTGATCAAATCACAATGTGTCTGGCCAGACGATGGTGGATACCATAACACCGAGAGGGCCCAGAGATATCTCTCCATTGTCGGAGGAGCAAATCCCAATCTTGAGCTATCAAATCCCTTGACATACTTTTCCATGAACACGTAAGCCGCCGTAATAGCCACCCATTTACGAATGACGTTTAACAAACCCCAAAGTTCATGAAGCAAGCATGAAGAAACTCGATACTCTCATGGTCTAAGGAATTATGCAAACATTAACTTTCTCTGTGTTATTAACCATTAACTTGTGATGAATGTATCTCATAGCATAACATCAATCGGGTCGATTCAACACAAGTGTTCTCCTAACATTGTGCCCTCAAAGTTGCCGGCATAGTCATGCCCATGATCAGGAAAACAAAACCATCATGTAACACTTGAGCTAGTCTTAGAGGCCAGACTAGGAATACATTTTACCGTTTATTATTCCACACGTGCATATGAGTCTTCCTCCAAGCCTCGTGGTTATTGTAGACTCGAGAACCATAGCATTTATAGCATGGAACATAAACATAATTATGAACATGGAGATAAACAATAACATTTATTATTGCCTCTAGGGCATATCTCCTACAAAGAGATGACCGATAATGGTGGCGTAGAAGAGGCCGGACATGGGGGCAGAGAAGAGGCCGGACATGACGGAGAAGACGCGGACACGCCGGAGCCTTCGTCGCTACTAAGTTCAGTCATGCGGGACCCTCATGTTCGAGATCTGCTTCGCAAGAAGACGACTAACGACAGAGCTGCTTGTAGAGAGGAGGCCAAGCTGGAGCAACTGGAGGTAGCCTCTCATACTCCATTGTATGATGGTTGCGATCCCGAGGTGACCCGCTTGAGTTTCACGCTCGAACTTCTAAAGACAAAGGCTAAAAACAAATGGACCGACAGAAGCCTCGATGAGCATTTGAAGTACCTACAAAATGTTCTTCCCGCGGGGAACCTGTGTCCTACTAGTGTCGATGAGGCCAAGAAGATCGTGTGCCCTCTTGATCTACCACACATTAGATACCATGCATGCATCAACAATTGCATCATTTATCGGAATGAGCACGCGGAAAAAACCAGCTGCCCGGTGTGCAATGCTTCTCGATACAAGAAGGCCGAAAAGAAATCTCCCCAGAAAGTTGTATGGTACTTACCGATCACTCCCCGTCTGCAGCATTATTTCGTAGATCCTAAGAAAGCAACGCTCATGCGCTGACACGCGGAGAGGGTGAAGCCCGACGATGGAGATGATCCGAAGCTGAGACACCTCGCGGATGCAAGCCAGTGTAGAGCGTTCAATGCCGAATATCCATTTTTTGCAGGTGATCCAAGGAACATCGTGCTTGGCGCGAGTACCGATGGCATGAATCCATTTGGCAACCAGAACACCAACCATAGCACATGGCCCGTGTTTGTATGGATGTACAACCTTCCCCCCTGGAAGTGCATGAAGACAAAGTACATACACATGAGCATGCTAATTCAAGGGCCGAAACAATCAGGAAATAATATTAATCTGTATCTCGGGCTACTGAAAGAGGAGCTAGACACGTTATGGACAGCAGCGGTCAAGACATGGAACGCCAGCAAAGGACATTATTTCGATATGAGAGCCGCGCTGATGACGATGGTGCACGACTATCTCGGTTATGGATATGTATCAGGCCAGGTGTGCCACGGATATTGTGGATGCACCAGGTGCATGGATGATACAATGTCTCAGCAGCTAACGAAAGATGGCGGGTCTGGGAAAATCGTGTACATGGGGCATCGAAGATGACTCGAGAAGGATGACTCGTGGAGAAACCGTGGAGATCTATTCAATGGTGAGGCTAAGCATCAAGTGTAGGAGATATGCCCTAGAGGCAGTAATAACAGTTATTTTGTATCTCTGAGTTTGTAATGAATGTTTATGTTCCATGCTATAACTACAATGATTCTCGAGTCTGCAATATCCACGAGGCTCGGAGGGAAACTCATGTGCACGTGTGGTATAATAAATGGTAAAATGTATTCCTGGTCATGCCTCTAAGACTGGCTCAAGTATTGCATGATGATCCTGTTTTCCTGATCATGGGCATGTCTATGCCGGCAATTTTGAGGGCACAATGTTAGTAGAACACTTGCGTTGAATCGACCCAAATTGATGTTATGCTATGAGATACATTCGTCACAAGTTAATGGTTAATAACACAGAGATGGTTAATGTTTGCATAATTCCTTAGACCATGAGAGTATCAAGTTCCTTCGTGCTTGCTTCATGAACTTTGGGGTTTGTTAAATGTCATCCGTAACTGGGTGGCTATTACGGCGGCATACGGGTTCACGGCAAAGTATGACAAGAAATGAGATAGCTCAAGATTGGGAATTGCTCCTACGATGATGGAGAGATATTCTCGGGCCCTCTCGGTGTTACGGTATCCATCATCGTCTGGCCAGACACATTGTGATTTGATCACTCGGATGCCGGAACGCGGAAACAAGAAAAGAGAACAAAACCGGTAATGAGGTAACTGGCATAGTGGACAAGTGTTGATCCACGGGGATGCCGATAAATCTCACCTCGGGTGTTTGTAACATATCGCGAAGCAACATGAATAGCACACATCAACTGGAGGTTCACTTGAATATTCATTCGTGTGGGTATAGGGGTCAATATGGGTGTCCACGGCTCCGATGTTGATCATTGATCGGAAAGTGTTCCGGGTCATGTCTATACTACACCGAACCTATAGGGTCACACGCTTAAGGGTCATCTATCTGCTGAATACTAGACAGGGAGTCTGAGAGAAAGTCACCGGAAAAGTTTCGGAGACAACGGAAACGTTCCGGAGAGAACACCGAAATAGTTTTGATAAAACTGAAAAGTTGTTTTGGGGTATACCATTAAGTCAAATTGGTTTCGGCACATGCCTGGAAATTCTTGGAGGGTGCCAGAATTGTTCTGGAAACTTTTGGGATTTTTCCGGGATAAAAACTGGAAATGTTCCGGAGCTGCCGGAACTGGTTTGGTTGCTTTTCGCAGATGAAAATCACTAATCCGGAATTGTTTCGAAACAAATCCAAAATCATTTTAGTGGGTACTGGAATTATTCTAAGACCCACAGAAATATTTTCGGATTTAACGGTCGCGGAAAATTGTCTCCATGACTAGTGAAAATCACTTTATGGTTAATTTTTTGGAAAGCCACCTTTTGGGATTTTCCCAAAAGGCTTCTAGAAAGACTTAAGCATTAAGGAACCCCCTTTGGGGGGGTGGGGGCCCTTGAGGGTGGCCGGCCAAGGTGGAGCTCCTCCATGGAGCTCCACATGCCATCCCTTTTTGCCTTTTATTCTCTTTATGTGTGACATAAAGTGGGGGTACTTTGGTATTTTTTGTATGCCAACCCTACCCCTTGGCTTTCCTATAAATAGAGGTGGAGGGGTGCTCTCCACACTCATCCCTTGCTCTCATACACATGCCATGCTTTGTCTGGCTCTCTCTCTCCCTCCCACGAAATAGTTTCGTAGAGCCCAAAGGCTGTCTGGGTTCCGGCAGGAACTAGTTTTGGACGGCGAAGCCCTGCCGGATAGCTGACACCGTATGTGTGCAACCCCGTAGAGAGGTCGTAGTTTCGATCTTTTGCCCGAGGGGCTATTCGATGGTCCTCCCGAAGGGCTGTCCGAGTTACCGTTCGAGCTTCGAGGGTCCTCCCAAAGGGCTGTCCGTGACATCGTCCGAGGGACTATCCGACCGCCTCCCGAAGGGCTGTCCGACGAGGGAGTACATCCTCGCGGTTGGGAGTTTGTAAATCCTAGCTGCGGGGATCTGCACCGACGATCTACATCGACGCTTCTTCCGCTGCGCTATGAGTCGGTAATGATCAGATCAAACCCTGTATGCAGTCTCCATAGTGGTCCTGGGCGTCCTCGCTGTACCGAATTTTTTTGTTTTCTGTCGCATTCCCCTACAGTGGCATCAAGAGCCATGCTATGCATAGATGCAGGTTACGATCTAGAATACATGGAGATATATGGGTATTGCATAATATAATTTTGTAGTAGATGAGATCTATTGCTGAAAATTATTTATGCGGGTAGCAGATGAAATCTGTTACCCGATGTTCTTGGTGCTTCCCTAGAATTTGCGTATTTCTGATCTCGAGATAGCATGGTGGAATTTGACAAATTTCTGGTAATCTGCAATCCTGATTGATCAACGAAGTGCTATCAGTTCTTTGGGTTCCACCATAGTTGAGAGAAAGATGAAATTTCGCAGACGAAAGGGCAACGCAGATATGATCTACACGGGGGTCATGCGTATGACGAAGTTTAGTATGGGGCTCGAGATTTTATTATCTCGTGTTTCATACACCCCGCGATGTTAATCTAGCGACTTGAATAATCATACTTGATGATAAACGTTGGTAGCTGCGGTTTAAGTCAAAACCTTAGAAGCCACGTAAAATAAAATTTTGCATAAACCGATTAGAGGCGTCTAACTTGGTTTTGCATGATGTGCATATGATGTGGCATAGCAGTGCTCATATTAATTTGATTATGTATGAGATGACTATATGATGTAAAATTAACATGACCTGCGTGTCATGATTCGGCATTATGACTGGAGCCATATGATTGTCACTTTAATGACCTGCGTGTCAACCTTAAGTAATGCACTTATTTTATTAGCTATAGAGATAGCAATATTATCTGGTGCATCGAGAAGGTGGTGGCAATCTTCGCGAAGGTGAACACCGACGCAAATGCCGAAGACAAAGAAATTAAAGACTTCTCCATCAGAAAGGGCTATACCATATCATGCTATTATGAATTGCCTGAGATGTTTATCCCTTATGATGCACCCTTTTGGTTGCGCGGTAGTCGCTTTTTATT
This sequence comes from Elymus sibiricus, assembly GCA_039707655.1. Lineage (NCBI taxonomy): Eukaryota > Viridiplantae > Streptophyta > Magnoliopsida > Poales > Poaceae > Elymus > Elymus sibiricus. The sequence goes on from CM077664.1 coordinate 354,581,662, forward strand.
AGGGTGATCTCTCACTAAAAATATCAAGTAGTTAGTGTTCTCCCAAGCGTAGCACCGTCACAGCATCTTTCCTTTCGGGGTGCGCCATGATCTACATGCGTACGAACAATTGTACGGGTGTAAGGCGGGTGAGGTCAGACCTCGCAGCAAGATCACTTGGTTGTCTTGACGTTCATGGCAAGATAGTCCTGAGTTCGGAACACACGCATCGAAAGATGAACAAGAGTCACATGGAGATGTGATCAGCAAGTTTGCCTACCAATTATAGTTCGTGCCATCAGTGTTCATCTCGAACAATGATGTTGAATTGCAATTTGGATCTTGAATCACTCACAATCAATTATGAGAGATATGGATTTGACTGGGAGCGCACTTTAGAATAAACTTGTTTATTCACTAGTGCAAATTGATTATGAACAAAGTCTAAGTGAAACTTGTGTTTACCGTTGTAGATCAAATGGCTCGCAACACCGCGTTCAACTTAGGCCCGATGTTAGAGAAAGAGAAGTTAGCTGCGACTGGAAACAACTATGCGGACTGGGTCCGTAACCTGAGGATTGTCCTCAGGAGCGCTAAGAAAATGTATGTGCTTGAAACTGCTCTTCCAGCTAAACCGGTGGCAACTGCCCCGGAAGATGAACAAAATGTCTGGGCCACTAAGGATGATGATCACAACTTAGTGCAGTGCCTCATGCTAGCTTGCATGAGTCCAGAGCTTCAAAAACATTTTGAATTCCATAAACCCCGTGATATGATCCGGGAATTGGATGCTCTATACAAGGAAACCGCACGGTCTGAACGATTTGATATCATGAATGCCGTGATGGATTGCAAGATGGCTGAGGGCAGTTCAGTTGGTGAACACGTGGTCAAAATGATTGGCTATGCTGAAAGGCTTCAAACCCTGGAATTTCCAATTCCACCAGGCCATATGATGGACATGATGCTTTCTTCACTCCCCCCGTCTTACGACGGTTTTGTCATGAACTACAACATGAGTGGGATGGAGAAGACACCAAATGAGGTGCTCGCCATGCTGAAAACTGTGGAAGGAGGACTGCAGAAAAATCGCAAGCAAGTGTTGCTTGTGAATAAAACCGCCAGTTTCAAAAAGAAAGACAAGCCAAAGAAGGGCAAGGGCGCTGGTAAGACTGGCTCCCCAAGCAACTCTAAGGGCGGAGCCAAGAATGAAACTGAGTGCTTCTATTGCAAGGGCACATGACACTAGAAGAGAAACTGCAAGAAGTATCTGGAAGATAAGAAGTCCGGGAAAACTGGAAAAGGTATAATTGTTATACAAGTTAATGTCATTGCCATTTTGCTTGCTAGCGAAAATTCTAAGTCTTGGGTATTTGATACCAGATTGGTTGCTCACATTTGCAACTCGATACAGGGCCTGCAGAAGGTGCGCAAGCTAGCAAAGAATGAAGTCGTGATGCACGTCGGGAACGGCGCTGGGATCGCCGCTCAAGCCGTCGGCATTATGCCTCTACGTCTCCCTTCAGGATTTACCTTAGAACTGAGTAACTGTTATTTTGTTCCGGCATTGTGTAGAAACATTATTTTTGGATCATGTTTAGTACACGATGGGTACTCTTACAAGTCTGAGAACAATGGTTGTTCGCTTTATTGTAAGGATATGTTTTATGGATTTGCGCCCATTTTTGGGGGCCTTTTCATACTAAATCTTGAATGTGGAAATGATGTCTTTAACATGAATGCTAAACGCCTTAAGAAGGCTGATACCACCACCACTTACTTGTGGCACTGTCGGCTTGGCCACATCGGAAAGAAACGCATGCAAAGACTCCACAAAGATGGAGTTTTACCGTCCTTTGATTTTGAATCATTTGACACATGTGAAGCTTGCTTGATGGGGAAAATGACCAAGACGCCGTTCACGGGTCATCCTGAACGGGCGGGTGAATTGTTGGAAATAATACATAGTGATGTATGTGGTCCGATGAGCATGGCCGCACGGAGTGGTTATTTCTACTTCATGACTTTTACTGATGATTTAAGTAGGTATGGATATATCTATTTAATGAAGCATAAGTCGAAAACCTTTGAAACGTTCAAAGAATTTTAGAATGAGGTAGAAAATCATCGTAACAAAAGGATTAAGTTTCTGCGGTCTGATCGCGGGGGCGAATATCTTAGTCATGAGTTTAGCCAACATCTGAGTGACCGTGGAATCGTTTCACAGCTTACGCCTCCCGAAACTCCACAGAGAAACAGAGTATCGGAAAGACGTAACCGAACCCTGTTAGACATGGTAAGGTCGATGATGTCTCTTACAGATCTACCGATATCTTTTTGGGGTCACGCACTACTCACTGCCGCTTATACATTAAACAGAGCACCGTCTAAGTCTGTTGAGACGACACCATTTGAATTATGGTATGGGAAGAAACCCATTGTGTCGCATCTCAAAATTTGGGGTTGTGAGGCATACGTAAAACGTTTACAGCCTAGCAAACTCGACCCCAAAGCAGATAAATGCTACTTTGTAGGTTATCCCAATGAGACCATTGGGTATTCCTTCTATCTTCCCTCCGAGCACAAAGTGTTTGTCGCTAGAAATAGAGTCTTTCTCGAGAAAGAGTTTCTCGCTAAAGAAGTAAGTGGGAGGACAGTACAACTTAATGAGATTAGTGAATCTTCGGCAACCGTTGATATGGCTAAGGAACCAGAAGAAATTCCGCTAATTATCCCTACAACCGAGCCGGAAGTTGTCGCATGTGATGCGGAAACTTCAGACAATTTTGTAACTGAACCGCGCAGATCAGGTAGGGCTATCCAGCCACCTGAGTGGTTTCATAATGAAATCTTCATTCTTGAAGACGATGAACCTGCACACTACAAGGAAGCGATGGCGGGGCCCAGCTCAAGGGAATGGCACAAGGCCATGAAATCCGAGATGGAATCCATGTACGAAAACCAAGTTTGGAACTTGGAAGAACTTCCAGATGGCGTAAAACCCATTGGTTGTAAATGGATTTTCAAAAGAAAGACGGACGCGGATGGTAACATTACTATCCACAAAGCTAGACTTGTCGCAAAAGGGTTCACGCAAGTTCCAGGAGTGGACTACGACGAGACTTTCTCGCCCGTAGCTATGCTTAGGTCTGTTTGGATATTACTAGCAATTGCTGCTTATTTCGATTATGAAATATGGCAGATGGACGTCAAAACTGCTTTCCTAAATGAAAATCTCAAAGAAGATGTATACATGATACAGCCAGAAGGTTTTATCGTTCATAAGGATGCTGGAAAGGTATGCAAACTTCAGAAAGCCATTTATGGTCTGAAGCAAGCGTCAAGGAGCTGGAACATTCGTTTTGATGAAGTGGTCAAACAGTTTGACTTCATCAGGAATGACGAAGAATCTTGTGTTTACAAGAATTTAGTGGGAGCGCAAAAGCATTTCTAATCTTGTATGTGGATGACATATTGTTGATTGGAAATGACGTGAATTTTCTTAGCGAAATAAAAGACTCATTGAAGAAGAGTGTTTCAATGAAAGACTTAGGCGAAGCGGCATATGTATTGGGCATCAGAATCTATAGAGATAGTTCAAAACGCCTGATAGCGCTCAGCCAAAGCACGTACATTGACAAGGTGTTGAAAAGGTTCAACATGGAGAACTCCAAGAAAGGCCTACTCCCCATGTCACCTGGCACAGTGCTTTGCAAGAATCAGTGTCCTCGGACTCTCGATGAGCGAGTACAGATGAATGATGTTCCATATGCTTCGGCAGTTGGTTCTATTATGTATGCCATGCTATGTACAAGACCGGGCGTTTCCTATGCGCTAAGTGTTAGCAGCCGGTACCAAAGTGATCCAGGATTGGAACACTGGGCCGCAGTCAAGGGTATTCTTAAGTACCTCAGAAGGACCAAGGATTTACTCCTTGTGTACGGAGGTGATGAAGAGCTCATTGTAAGTGGTTACACTGATGTAGGCTTCATGACTGACCCAGATGACTTCAAATCTCAATCAGGCTATGTTTTCATATTGAACGGTGGCGCAGTTGATTGGAAAAGTTCCAAACAAAAGGCTGTGGTGGATTCTACGACGGAGGCGGAATATGTTGCCGCATCAGAAGCCTCTAAGGAGGCGGTATGGATCAAGCAATTTCTTGAAGACCTTGGTGTGGTTCCAAGTGCTCTGGACCCGGTGGAGATCTATTGTGATAATAGTGGTGCCGTGGCTCAGGCAAGGGAGCCAAGTTCGCACCATAAGACAAGACATATTGAACGCAAATATAAACTCATTCAACATCATGTCCAAGCGGGTTTAGTGAAAGTACGCAAAGTTCACACGGATCTGAACGTGTCAGACCCGATGACAAAGCCTCTAGCATGAGCAAAGCATGAGCAGCACCGGATAGCCATTGGTGTTAGGGAAGCCATGTAACTGGATTATGACTCTAGTGCAAGTGGGAGTCTGTAGGAGATATGCCCTAGAGGCAGTAATAACAGTTATTTTGTTTCTCCGAGTTTGTAATGAATGTTTATGTTCCATGCTATAACTGCAATGATTCTCGAGTCTGCAATATCCACGAGGCTCAGAGGGAAACTCATGTGCACGTGTGGTATAAATAATGGTAAAATGTATTCCTGGTCATGCCTCTAAGACTGGCTCAAGTATTGCATGATGATCCTATTTTCCTGATCATGGGCATGTCTATGCCGACAATTTTGAGGGCACAATGTTAGTAGAACACTTGTGTTGAATCGACCCAAATTGATGTTATGCTATGAGATACATTCGTCACAAGTTAATGGTTAATAACATGGAGATGGTTAATGTTTGCATAATTCCTTAGACCATGAGAGTATCAAGTTCCTTCGTGCTTGCTTCGTGAACTTTGGGGTTTGTTAAACGTCATCCGTAACTGGGTGGCTATTACGGTGGCTTACGGGTTCACGGAAAAGTATGACAAGAAACGAGATAGCTCAAGATTGGGATTTGCTCCTCCGACGATGGAGAGATATTCTCGAGCCCTCTCGGTGTTACGGTATCCATCATCGTCTGGCCAGACACATTGTGATTTGATCACTGGGATGCCGGAACGCGGAAACGAGAAAAGAGAACAAAACCGGTAACGAGGTAACTGGCATAGTGGACAAGTGTTGATACACGGGGATGCCGATAAATCTCACCTCAGGTGTTTGTAACATATGGCGAAGTAACTGGAATAGCACACAGCAACTGGAGGTTCACTCGAATATTCATTCGTGTGGGTATAGGGGTCAATATGGGTGTCCACGGCTCCGATGTTGATCATTGATCGGAAAGTGTTCCGGGTCATGTCTATACTTCACCGAACCTATAGGGTCACACGCTTAAGGGTCATCTATCTGCTGAATACTAGACAGGGAGTCTGAGAGAAAGTCACCGAAAAAGTTTCGGAGACAACGGAAACGTTCCGGAGAGAACACCGGAATAGTTTTGGTAAAACTGTAAAGTTGTTTTGGGGTATACCATTAAGTTAAATTGGTTTCGGCACACGCCTGGAAATTCTTGGAGGGTGCCAGAATTGTTTTGGAAACTTTTGGGATTTTTTCGGGATAAAAACCGAAAATGTTCCGGAGCTGTCGGAACCGGTTTGGTTGCTTTTCGCAGATGAAAATCACTAATCCGGAATTGTTTCAGAATGAATCCAAAATCATTTTAGTGGGTACTAGAATTATTCTAAGACCCACAGTAATATTTTTGGATTTAACGGTCGCGGAAAATTGTCTTCGTGAATAGTGAAAATCACTTTATGGTTAATTTTTTGGAAAGCCACTTTTTGGGATTTTCCCAAAAGGCTTCTAGAAAGACTTAGGCACTAAGGAGCCCCATTTGGGGGGGGGGGGGGCTTGACGGTGGCCAGCCAAGGTGGAGCTCCTCCATGGAGCTCCACATGCCATCCCTTTTTGCCTTTTATTCTCTTTATGTGTGACATAAAGTGGGGGTACTTTGGTATTTTTTGTATGCCAACCCTACCCCTTGGCCTCTGGACAGTCTTTCGGATAGTCCCACCGGACGGATCCTCGGACAGCCCTCCAGGGGGCCTCTGGACAGTCTTTCGGATAGTCCCACCGGACGGATCCTCGGACAGCCCTCCGGGAGGCCTCTCGGACAGCCCTTCGGGAGGACCCCCAAAACTCGGACAGTAACTCGGACAGCCCTTCGGGAGGACCCTCGAACAGCCCCTCGGGCAAAAAGATCGAACCTACGACCTCTCTACGGGGTTGCACACATACGGTGTCATCTACCCGGCAGGGCTTCGCCGTCCAGAACTAGTTCCCACCGGAACCCAGACAGCCTTTCGGCTCTACGAAACTATTTCGCGGGGAGGGAGAGAAGAAGGCCAGATCATGCATGGCTTGTGTATGTTGAGAAAGAGCGTGTCTTTAGGCAGCCCCCTCCACCCCTATTTATAGGCCAAGCCCAAGGGTAGCTTCTCCAAGAAGCTAAGGGGAAAAATACCAAAAGGCCCTCAAGGTAGCTTCTCCAAGAAGATACCCAAAAAGCACTTGCACTATTCACGGAAACATTTTTCCGCGGCCGTTAAATCCGAAAATATTTCTGTGGGTCTTAGAATAATTCCAATACCCACACAAATGATTTTGGACGCGTTCCGAAACAATTTCGGATTAGTGATTTTCATCTGCGAAAAGCAAACAAAGCGGTTCTGGCAGCTCCGGAACATTTCCGGTTTTTTTCTCCGAAAAATCACAGAAGTTCCCAGAACAATTCTGGCACCCTCCAAGAATTTCCAGGCCTGTGCCGAAACCAATTTGACTTAATGGTATACCCTGAAATAACTTTTCAGTTTTACCGAAACTATTCCGGTGCTCTCTCTCCGAAACTTTTCCGTTGTCTCCGAAACTTTTCCGGTGTCTCCGAAACTTTTCCGGTGACTTTCTCTCAGACTACCTGTCTAGTATTCAGCAGATAGATGACCCTTAAGCGTGTGACCCTATAGGTTCGGTGAAGTATAGACATGACCGGAACTCTTTTCGATCAATGATCAACATCGGAGCCGTGGACACCCATATTGACCCCTATACCCACACGAATGAATATTCGAGTGAACCTCCAGTTGCCGTGTGCTATTCCTGTTGCTTCACGATATGTTACAAAACCCGAGGTGAGATTTATTGGCATCCCCGTGGATCAACAACTTGTCCACTATGCCAGTTACCTCGTTACCGGTTTTGTTCTCTTTTCTCATTCACGTGTTCCGGCATCCCTGTGATCAAATCACAATGTGTCTGGCCAGACGATGGTGGATACCGTAACACCGAGAGGGCCCAGAGATATCTCTCCATCGTCGGAGGAGCAAATCCCAATCTTGAGCTATCAAGTTACTTGACATACTTTTCCATGAACCCGTAAGCCGCCGTAATAGCCACCCATTTACGGATGACGTTTAACAAACCCCAAAGTTCATGAAGCAAGCATGAAGAAACTCGATACTCTCATGGTCTAAGGAATTATGCAAATGTTAACTTTCTCTGTGTTATTAACCATTAACTTGTGACGAATGTATCTCATAGCATAACATCAATTTGGGTCGATTCAACACAAGTGTTCTCCCAACATTGTGCCCTCAAAGTTGCCGGCATAGACATGCCCATGATCAGGAAAACAGGACCATCATGCAACACTTGAGCTAGTCTTAGAGGCATGACTAGGAATACATTTTACCGTTTATTATTCCACACGTGCATATGAGTCTTCCTCCGAGCCTCGTGGTTATTGCAGACTCGAGAGCCATAGCAGTTATAGCATGGAACATAAACATAATTATGAACATGGAGATAAACAATAACATTTATTATTGCCTCTAGGGCATATCTCCTACACTTACCACCAACGTCTTATTTTGATTCGGCGGTATTGTAAGATGAAGCGGCCCGGACCAACCTTACATGTCCACGTACAGGAGACCGGTTCCACCGACAGACATGCAACTTGTTTTGCATAAAGGTGGCTGGCGGGTGTCTGTTTCTCCTACTTTAGTTGAATCAAATTTGACTGCGGCCGGTCCTTGTTGAAGGTTAAAACAGCAAACTTGATAAATCACCGTTGTGGTTTTTTGCCGTAGGTAAGAACGGTTCTTGCTAGAAGCCCGTAGCAGCCACGTAAAACTTGCAACAACAAAGTAGAGGACGTCTAACTTGTTTTTGCAGGGTATGCTGTGATGTGATATGGTCAAGACATGATGTGATATACGTTATTGTATGAGATGATCATGTTTTGTAATTTATCGGTAACCGGCAGGAGCCTTATGGTTGTCTCTTTATTGTATGAAATGCAAGCGCCATGTAATTGCTTTACTTTATCGCTATGCGTTAGCAATAGTTGTAGAAGCAATAGTTGGCGAGACGACCACGACGCAACGATGGAGATCAAGGTGTCGAGTCGGTGACGATGGAGATCATGACGATGCTTTGGAGATGGAGATCAAAAGCACAAGATGATGATGGCCATATCATGTCACATATTTTGATTGCAGGTGATGTTTATCCTTTATGCATCTTATTTTGCTTAGAACGACGGTAGCATTATAAGATGATCCCTTCACTAAATTTCAAGATAAAAGTGTTCTCCCCGAGTATGCACCGTTGCTAAAGTTTGTCGTTTCGAAGCACCTCGTGATGATCGGGTGTGATAGATTCTACGTTCACATACAACGGGTGTAAGCCAGTTTTACACAAGCAGAATACTTGGATTAAACTTGACGAGCCTAGCGTGTACAGACATGGTCTCGGAACACTGGAGACCGAAAGGTAAAACATGAGTCATATAGTAGATATGATCAACATGGAGATGTTCACCATTGATGACTATCCCATCTCACGTGATGATCGGACATGGGCTAGTTGATTTGGATCATGTATCACTTAGTTAACTTGAGGGATGTTAATTTAAGTGGGAGTTCATTAGTAATTTGATTAATTGAACTTAATTTTTCATGAACTTAGTCCTGATAGTCTTTGCAAATTATGTTGTAGATCAATAGCTCGCGTTGTAGCTCCCCTGTTTTTGATACGTTCCTAGAGAAAGCTTAGTTGAAAGATGATGGTAGCAATTACACGGACTGGGTCCGTAACTTGAGGATTATCCTCATTGCTGCACAGAAGGATTATGTCCTTGATGCACCGCTAGGTGATGGACCTGCTGCAGGAGCTGCTGCAGACGTTGTGAACGCCTGGCAGGCTCGATCTGATGACTACTCGATAGTTCAGTGTGCCATGCTCTACGGCCTAGAACCGGGACTACAAAAGTGTTTTGAACGCCATGGAGCATATGAGATGTTCCAGGAGCTAAAATTGATATTTCAAGCTAATGCCCGGGTTGAGAGATATGAAGTCTCCAACAAGTTCTTCAGCTGTAAGATGGAGGAGAACAGTTCTGTTAGTGAACACATACTCAGAATGTCTGGATACCACAACCACTTGACTCAGTTGGGAATTGATCTTCCAGTTGAGAGTGTTATTGATAAAGTTCTTCAGTCACTGCCACCAAGCTATAAAGGCTTCGTGATGAACTATAATATGCAAGGGATGGAGAAGACAATTCCCGAGCTCTTCGCGATGCTGAAATCGGCGGAGGTAGAAATCAAGAAGGAGCATCAAGTGTTGATGGTTAACAAGACCACTAGTTTCAAGAAAAAGGGCAAGGGAAAGAAGGGGAACTTCAAGAAGAACGGCAAGCAAGCTGCCGCTCCCACGAAGAAACCCAAAGTTGGACCCAAGCATGAAACCGAGTGCTTCTACTGCAAAGGAACTGGTCACTGGAAGCGGAACTGCCCCAAGTATTTGGCGGATAAGAAGGATGGCAAAGTGAACAAAGGTATATTTGATATACATGTTATTGATATGTACCTCACTAGTGCTCGTAGCAGCGTCTGGGTATTTGATACCGATTCAGTTGCTAATATTAGTAACTTGAAGCAGGAGCTGCAGAGTAACGGAGACTAGCTGAGGGCGAGGTGACGATATGTGTTGGAAGTGTCTCCAAGATTGATATGATCAATATTGACATGCTCGTAATACCTTCGGGATTAGTATTAAACCTAAATAATGGTTATTTGGTGCTTGCGTTGAGCATAAAACATTATATCTGGATATTGTTTATTGCAAGACGGTTATTCATTTAAGTCAGAGAATAATGGTTATTCTGTTTATATGAATAATATCCCTCGTGATCATGCACCCTTGTGAATGGTTTATTCTTGTTGAATCTCGATCGTAGTGATACACATATTCATAATCTTGATGCCAAAAGATGCAAAGTTGATAATGATAGTGCAACATACTTGTGGCACTGCCGTTTAGGTCATATTGGTGTAAAGCGCATGAAGAAACTCCATGCTGCTGGACTTTTGGAATCTCTTGATTATGAATCATTTGATACTTGCGAACCATGCCTCATGGGAAAGATGACTAAAACTCCGTTCTCTGGAACAATGGAGCGAGCTACTGATTTGTTGGAAATAATACATACCGATGTATGCGGTCCGATGAATGTTGAAGCACGCGGCGGGTATCGTTATTTTCTAACCTTCACAGATGATTTGAGTAGGTATGGGTATATCTACTTGATGAAACACAAGTCTGAAACATTTGAAAAGTTCAAAGAATTTCAGAGTGAAGTAGAGAATCATCGTAACAAGAAAATAAAGTTTCTACGATCCGATCGCGGAGGCGAATATTTGAGTTACGAGTTTGGCCTTCATTTAAGAAAATGTGGAATTGTTTCACAACTCATGCCACCTGGAACACCACAGCGTAATGGTGTGTCTGAACGTCGTAACCGTACTTTATTGGATATGGTGCGTTCTATGATGTCTCTTACCGATTTGCCACTATCGTTTTGGGGTTATGCATTAGAGACAACTGCATTCACGTTAAATAGGGCACCGTCTAAATCCGTTGAGACGACACCGTATGAACTGTGGTTTGGCAAGAAACCTAAGCTGTCGTTTTTTAAAGTTTGGAGATGCGATGCTTATGTGAAAAAGCTTCAACCTGATAAGCTCGAACCCAAAGCGAAGAAGTGCGTCTTCATAGGATACCCTAAAGAAACAATTGGGTACACCTTCTACCACAGATCCGAAGGCAAGGTCTTTGTTGCCAAGAATGGGTCCTTTCTAGAGAAGGAGTTTCTCTCGAAAGAAGTGAGTGGGAGGAAAGTAGAACTTGATGAGGTAATTGTACCTTCTCTCAAATTGGAAAGTAGCTCATCAGAGAAAACCGTTCCCGTGATGCCTACACCAATAAGAGAGGAAGATAATGGTGAAGATCATGAAACTTCAGATCAAGTTACTACTGAACCTCGTAGGTCGACCAGAGTACGTTCCGCACCAGAGTGGTACGGTAATCCTGTTCTGGAAGTCATGTTGTTAGACAACGGCGAACCTACGAACTATGAAGAAGCTATGATGAGCCCAGATTCCGACAAATGGCTTGAGGCCATGAAATCTGAGATAGGATACATGTATGAGAACAAAGTATGGACTTTGGTGGACTTGCCCGATGATCGGCAAGCCATTGAGAATAAATGTATTTTCAAGAGGAAGACAAACGCTGATGGTAATATCACTGTCTACAAAGCTCGACTTGTCGCGAAAGGTTTTCGACAAGTTCAAGGGGTTGACTACGATGAGACTTTCTCACCCGTAGCGATGTCAAAACTGCATTCCTTAATGGTTTTCTCAAAGAAGAGTTGTATATGATGCAACCAGAAGGTTTTGTCGATCCTAAGGGTGCTAACAAAGTGTGCAAGCTCCAGCGATCCATCTATGGACTGGTGCAAGCATCTCGGAGTTGGAATATACGCTTTGATGAGGTGATAAAAGCATATGGTTTTGTACAGACTTACGGTGAAGCCTGTATTTACAAGAAAGTGAGTGGGAGCTCTGTAGCATTTCTAATATTATATGTGGATGACATATTGTTGATTGGAAATGATATAGAATTTCTGGATGGCATAAAAGGATACTTGAATGAAAGACCTCGGTGAAGCTGCTTATATATTGGGCATCAAGATCTATAGAGATAGATCAAGACGCTTGATAAGACTTTCAATGAGTACATACCTTGACAAGATTTTGAAGGAGTTCAAAATGGATCAGTCAAAGGAGTACTTGCCTGTATTGTAAGGTGTAAAGTTGAGTAAGACTCAAAGCTCGACCACGGCAGAAGATAGAGAGAGAATGAAAGTCATTCCCTATGCCTCAGCCATAGGTTCTATAATGTATGCCATGCTGTGTACCACACCTAATGTGTGCCTTGCCACGTGTCTGGCAAAGGGGGTACAAGAGTGATCCAGGAGTGGATCACTGGACAGCGGTCAAAATTATCCTTAGTAACTAAAGGACTAAGGAAATGTTTCTCGATTATGGAGGTGATAAAGAGTTCGTCGTAAAGGGTTACGTCGATGCAAGCTTTGACACCAATCTGGATATCTCTGAGTAGCAAACCGGATACATATAATGGAGCAGTCATTTGGAATAGCTCCAAGTAAAGCGTGATAGCAGCATCTACAGTATGACATAAGGATTTGCAAAGTACACATGGGTCTGAATATTGCAGACCCATTGACTAAAAATTCTCTCTCACGAGCAAAACATGATCACACCTTAGAACTCTTTGAGTGTTAATCACATGGTGATGTGAACTAGATTATTGACTCTAGTGAACTCTTGGGTGTTAATCACATGGCGATATGAACTAGATTATTGACTCTAGTGCAAGTGGGAGACTGATGGAAATATGCCCTAGAGGCAATAATAAAGTTGTTATTATTTTATATTTCCTTGTTCATGATAAAGGTTTACTATTCATGCTAGAATTGTATTGACCGGAAACTTAAATACATGTGTGAATACATAAACAAATACCGTGTCCCTAGTGAGCCTCTACTAGACTAGCTCGTTGATCAAAGATGGTTAAGGTTTTCTAACCATAGACATGAGTTGTCATTTGATAATGGGATCACATGATTAGGAGAATGATGTGATGGACAAGACCCATCTGTTAGCTTAGCATATGATCGTTCTGTTTATTGCTACTGCTTTCTTGAATGTCAAATACATGCTCCTCCGACCATGATATCATGCAACTCCCGGATACCGGAGGAATACCTTGTGTGCTATCAAACGTCACAACGTAACTGGGTGATCATAAAGATGCTCTACAGGTATCTCCGAAGGTGTCTGTTGAGTTGGCATGGATCGAGATTGGGATTTGTCACTCCGTGTTTCAGAGAGGTATCTCTGGGCCCTCTCGGTAATGCACATCATAAGAAGCTTGCAAGCAAAGTGACTAAGGAGTTAGTTACAGGATGATGTATTACGGAACGAGTAAAGAGACTTGCCGGTAACGAGATTGAACTAGGTATGGAGATACCGACGATCGAATCTCGGGCAAGTAACATACCGACGGACAAAGGGAATTACGTATGTTGTCATTGCGGTTCGACCGATAAGATCTTCGTGGAATATGTAGGAAACAATATGGGCATCCAGGTTCCGCTATTGATTATTGACCGGAGAGGCGTCTCGGTCATGTCTACATCATTCCCGAACCCGTAGGGTCCGCACGCTTAACGTTCGTTGACGATATAGTGTTATATGAGTTATGTGAATTGGTAACCGAATGTTGTTCAGAGTCCCGGATGAGATCCCGGACGTCACGAGGAGTCTCGGAATGGTCGAGAGGTAAAAATTTATATACGGGAAGTCATATTTTGGGTTCCGGAAAAAGGTGCAGTTTTTTCGGTATTGTACCGGGAAGCTTCCAGAAGGTTCCGGAGGATTCCGGAGGGGTCCAGAAGTCCACAAGTGGGTCCACCACATCCCAAGGGCTGGCATGGGCTAAGGGGAGGCGCCCTGGCCTTATTGGGCTAGGCGCACCAAGTCCTCAAAAGCCCACGCAGCTAGGGAAGGAAAAAAGGAGAGTCCTAGTAGGAATAGGATTGGACTTTGGAGTCCAAGTCTACGCGTGTACTATTCACGTGGTACTGTTCACGTGGTACTATTCACGTGGTACTATTCACGTGGCACTATTCCTTCTACTCCAAGCCCCTACACATATATAAATAGAGGAGAGGGGGCGCCCCAAACAAGCCACAACATTGTCTTAGCCGTGTGCAGCGCCCCCCTCCACAGTTCTGTCCCTCGGTCATATTTTCGCAGTACTTGGGCGAAGCCCTGCGGAGATAGCATCACCATCACCGTCACAACGCCGTCGTGCTGTCGGAACTCATCCACTACCTCGCCGTCTTGCTGGATCAAGAAGTCGAGGACGTCACCGAGCTGAACGTGTGCTGAACGCGGAGGTGCCGTACGTTCGGTGCTCGGTCGGTTGGATCGTGAAGTTGTTCGACGACATCAACCGCGTTGTTCTAACACTTCCGCTTACGGTCTACGAGGGTACGTAGACACACTCCCCCTCTCGTAGCTATGCATCTCCATGGATAGATCTTGCGTGTGCGTAGAAATTTTTTGTTTTCCATGCAACGTTCCCCAGCAGGCCTTTGCCTCCGGTGTGAAATGTCCGCACCAGGCAACGACCCGTGAGCCCTCAACCCCTAGGTAAACCAGATATCCCCACCTTGCTTGCTAGCCATGGCATTTCTCTCCTCAAATCCAGTTTCCATTGGGAAACGCCTATAAATTCCATCTTTCCCCGACAACCCTAGGATCGATGACTAAGTCACTTTGGCTATGGTCATGCGTCGAGTTTGATGTTCCCTAAGGATGTAGTAGGAGCTTGACCCCAATTGCTACCAGGAGCATGGTGTGGTTTTGTTTCTAAATCCTTGGAGGTGCATCGAGTGCACTATAATAGTTATACTAGTGAATCTTCGGCCACATGTGTAAGGTTCACAAAATTTGAGCTTTATTTGCTTTTTAGTTTTTCGAGGTTCTTGCCTCTTTCATCGATCTCGTTCTCTTGCTCTGACTGGATCCATTCGCAAGTGCCGTCAAGAAGACCAGCATACAACTTGGATAATACCCAATAATCCAAATTCAGTAAGAGTCAAGCCAAGCCAACTGCCCGATATTCAGAACATCATCACTAGATCTGCCAAGAATGAGGGATGGATCAGAAGCATAATATGTGTTCAACAGACAAGATCAGATTATACCTGAGAGAGTTTGCCTCCGAACAAATTACACCAAGGAACAGCCAAATGAGCTATCGAGAATGGACACCAGCAAGCACAAAGTATTCGGTCCTCGACAAAAGGATTATTTCAGTCAATGTGGTAGAACCTTGAGTCCTTTCTCAATAGACTCAAGAATCATTTCTTACCCACAGAAGATATATTTCAAAAATGTGAAGGTGCCGAGAACAACCACAAAACTCTGGTATGTTGATACAAATTTCAAAGCATATTTTGGAATTTACCGGTGCATATACAAAATTTTCCGGGCACTGTGAACAAGGTTTGCGAGACATATGGATAAGTCCACGGCCATTCAGAATCAATGAGAATTCCAAACACCTGGAAGCTCAGCCAAATCGAATGAAATTCTCCGTCAACTGTTCACTACCGGCAACACTTGGTTTGAATACAAAAGGTATTCCGAATTGATTGTCAACATAAAATTGGCATCAGTTGCGCAACCTTTACAGCAACAATGAGCAGACCAGCAGAAGGACTAGCGGTGTGCATGACCAACTAGATATCTTCAGACAAGGTATGGCATATACCAAGTTTTGGCTCCGCTATGGGTGAATTCCGGATACTTCGGAAGGAAGCCGGAATCGTCCATAGATCCGACTGCATATCACAGTGAAAGGCTTTTGGTACAAGGAACCCAGTCTTCCTCCGCAAGCTATCGGGAGGAACTTACGATGCAGGACTCCCAACCTTCCTCGCTACACCACTTGGTGAGAAAATCTTCTGGGGCATGGCACTCCAACCTCCCTCAGCCGCTACCGCGGAAAGCTTCCAACACAAGGTACCTGACCTTCCGCAGTAAGCCACATGAGGGAAAGCTTCTGAGGTACGATACCCAGCCTTCTTCGGCACGCTACCTTGGCAGAAGGTTCGAACGTAAGGAATTCAGCCTTCTTCAACACGCCATCGTGCCCACAACAAGCTTGTCAAAAACACGAACTAGTCCGGGCACAAGTCTGCTTTAGAACTCGGTGGTTATGAAAGGATTTATCCTACTTTGCATATGTTGTGAGCATGCAGTCTAGTGGATCAGTTCATGCGAGCCACTCGTACTCGGGAATGACTGTGTTCAGAGAAACATTGGCCCCACACTTCAAAGAAGAGTATGAACGCAGCAATCCCTACGAGATATGCAAGAGTAAGTTATGATATGACCAAGGAGCCGTGTTGGCTAGTCATGACCTCTCCACAAACAGGAACCCTCGGGAATAAAGAAGTTTTGGATAAACAACCTCCGTGACGGTCAACAAGATATAGCTTCACGGACAGAGTGATGTTGCCAATCCTTATCAGACTCTTGCATATATGGCCACAACAATGCAGCCAGCATGCCATACTCATCATGAATATGGGCCATCAACCAAGATAAGAGGCTATGCTCCGAAAGGTGCACCGAATGATAGCCAAACTATGTTCAGCTCAGTGATCATAGCAAGGACTACAAAGGATGTATAAGGCAGAGCCACCTTAGTGATTGACAAAATTTGACAGTCTGAATTCACTTGGAAATAAAACATCTATCTATCTATTATATACTTATTAAAACGATAGAAAATGAACGGCGGTGATTTGACACTCTAAAAATAAGATGTATCAACGGTTAGGATTAGGCAATGACACGTTCTATAATATTGCACGTGCACCCCTAAAAAAAATTACACGTGCATGTTAGGCAAGGACACATATTTCACGTAAAGACTTGGATTAGGCAAGGACACGTTAGATTAAAAAGTGTAGCGTTACAAATAAGTCAATTAGGTCTCTCACGCTGCTCGATGCAAAAAAAAAAAAGGTTTGTCATGCTGCCAAAACGAGATACACGGACTATCAAAAAAAAAAACAGAGGTAACAAGCCAAATATGCCACGCACGCATGCTACCATTTTTCAGTAATTTTTTTTAAGAAATCACGCTGGCTAATCCAAGTCCCGTAGGGCAGACTGCATGCGTTGATGTCATTGATGACATCAGCCAGTCCACAGTTTTTTTTAGGAAAAGCAAGTCTTTTTTTTAACATCACGACCGTCTCGCCGTGTAAGTCCGACGTAAAACAACTTTGCTCCAACGTACTATGTACGTAGTCAAGTCAAAATCATTATGAGTTGCAGCTCAAATAAAAATGGAAATTATGAGTTGGAAGGAAAGAGAGACGTAATGATTCTCTAGATGGAAACAATATGCCCGCATGGACACTGAGACTTCTGGGAGTCAGGGACGTAATGATTCTCTAGATCGAAGCAACAAGCCAATGCATGTGACAACTTCATGCTCGACTCAATCTCGCCGGCCGGCACGCCGGCGCAGCACCGACGACGATGAGGCTGCTGGCACGCAAGCGGCTGTCTATGGTTTAATAGAAGACGTATTTGGTTGTGCACTTGGCCGACACGAGGAGGAACTGTTGGTGCAGTCGATTAAAACCATCGTATGTTTAGCTACTAGCTGTATGTTTATGATTGTAGAGTAAACCTGCGCGTTGGCGATGGCAGCGGCAAAGTCACATGTCGCGGGACAGGAACACGCGAACGCTTGGTCGCTAACTCGCCGTCGTGGCCGCGTGATGAAAACGAGTCAATGGGCAAACACGATTAGAAGCTTCGGCCTAGCAGAACACACAGGTGCTTTCATCGATCTCTCTCTCTTGCCTACGCACGTAAGATGATTGATTCACATAAGCTGATTGATTCTTCATAGGTACCAACTACTACCAGTGTATGATCAACCAGCTAGCCTAGATATATCATATATGCAAACATTTTTTTTAAACATATGTGCATGCGTTTAAGAGATATTTTTTTCTCGGGGATATATGTATTTATTTTAATGTTGTAGATGGAATATGCATCATGCATGTTGTGAGATAACTACCTATTTTTCACATGGATGGCCAATGCGTTGGACTTTTTGTTATGGATTCCATTTGATTAAGAATCAATGGTTACATGGCGTTTAGATACAATTTTGAACATCCAATGATTATAATCTGCTATAACAAAGGTCTACTGAATGAAATTCCTCATGTTTTGCTTTTATGCGATAATTTTTAGCATGTTTTCCTTTTCTCGGGTCAACCCATATTGTAAATTTCTATACATGCATGGTCCACCACATAGATGGCATGCTTTTGGGGAGATGTTCTAGCATATATTTCTTTTCTTAACCAACAATGACTTCTAATGTATAATAGGTGGATGTACCGATGCTAATGCAGTGGCAAGCAAAACCTTTTAATTTCGACATGGGGGCAAACGATTAGTACACAAAACGATATCAAACAAGACCTCGCATGTTGTATTATTGTTTCAAGTTCTCGCATATTATAGGCTCGCTTCCAAACATAGTACTATTCCCTTGATGGACTATAAGGAAGAAATGTGTAAGACGTTCATGGATAGAGAAAAGAGATTTCTAATTACCATAGGGCCATTCGTACTGCAAAACCTCACCACGCAACAAGTCCTTGGAAAAGTCCTTGGATGCAATCCAATGCACTGAAATGGAAAACCTTTATACGAAAGTACGCAATCATATTTCTCAAGACATATATCCTTTAGTATACCATACATTTTGTATGTCCATTTTCATTTTTTAATTGTATTTAAGTACTAATATATCAGTATCCGGACCGAAATATCAGTCGATAAGATGGCCAAATAAGAATAAGAAAAGTAATAGCAAATATGAAATTTTAAAGTAAATCTAGCCGCGTAATTTGCCATCCAACTATTTTAATTAATATATCAATTTGATTTCTTTAAAAACAGACAAGATGTAGCAAGAATGAAAATATGTGAACGTAACATGACTCATATGTATCGACATACTTTGAGTGTTTCTTTCAATGCATAAATAAAAGCAGTAGTAGTACCAACATGAGTGTGTTGGGCAGTACAAGAGTGTAGCTGACTTGAGTAGAATGAAGATGAGTGAAAGCATTCACCATTAGAACGACTATAAGTGCTAACTTGAGAACGTCAAAAGAGTAAATGTGTGTGTATAAATAAAAATCGATAAAAGATGCACTTACCAACAAGCATATTGAAAGAGCAACGAACTGTTGTGAGACACCAACCTAAATTCTTGGAAGCAACAAATCATGCCAAATATGGATGAATGACATGTTTCGAGTAAGATGAACATGTATTGGAGCATATGGATGCATGCCATCACACTAACCGAGTAACGTATAATAGCAAAGCCACTAATTATGGGATAGGTGGAGAAAAGGTGAAATGTCTAGATGTAAGCCATGTATATTTAATCAATGTTTTGATTAACATTTCTCTAAAAAGGTGTTTTAAAACAAATGTATCAATATATTCCTCCTTTGGTGTCTAATTATCTATGGTGCATGAATAAGAAAAGCATATACTGAGAACAACATGCGCAATCAAAAAAATTCAAAATTTTCTGTCAATACAAAATGTAACTAAATTTAACAGTAAAACTAATATTGTTTTATTTTTTTGCGGAGTTTTTTCATATAACTACCATCTATGATATTACACATGCATATTCATATGAAGTATTAGTCAAAATCATATCATCGAGAACATGTATAAATGAAGAGATGTATGGTAGTACATATTAAATCTAGCCGCGTAAATGCGCGGGTAACTCCGCTAGTTTAGATAAAGTAGCTAAAAGCACATGCACATTAGCATCGACAGCTCATAGATACCATGATATCATAGGAATAAGAGGTTACTGTTACATTGTGATCATGCTTGACATTTCAGTTGGGGATCCCCTGAGGACAAGGCCCGAACGCATATGACAGAAGAAAGCACCCATATAGAACCCACAGCCAAACTAAGGATTTATCCTGACCCAGACACAGGGACAACTGTCCATAGATACTCAGGAAGAATAGTGGAGGTGTGTATGCAATACCATGCACCAAGGAAAGAGGTCTTGTCCATGGCGGTCAGGATGCAGAGTATCGCAGCAAAACCCGAAGCAGCTAGCTCCAGGCCTTGGAGATCGAGCTATTTGTCGTTACCACTTGCTACTCGCCAACCCCAAGCAACAAACTACCAGGATAGAAGGTTTGCCTGACAGGAAAGAGAAGGATTCAATGCAGCCGTTTGAGAAGGCAACACCTGAGCCATCAGACGAGATAGTAAAAAAGCCAGTGAACCGACGAAGACAACAGACAATTGATGGATCCAAGTCGCACACAGGTATGTTCCCCTTAGCCGGGAGGTAAGCCCGGAAATCTCGAGGACGAGATTTTCTTAAGGAGGGTAGGTTTGTAACACCCTGGTTTTCGCTCCTTGTTTTTTTTCCTTCGCGGGATTGGACTCCCGTCTTTTTTTCGGTGTTATTGGATTTTCTCTTGCTCTTGGGTATATGAAGATGGTCATTTAGCCTTGCCCTTCCTATCCAACCAGAGATTCTCTCCAACCCAACTTGGCCACCCAAGATATATTCTCAGGGTTTTTCCGTCAAACCCTATCTTCCGAGTTATCGGAAGGGAAACCCTAATTCCGGCAGTTTCCTATTTAAAGCCAATATTGCACTTTGGCCACTTTCTAAAGGAACTACCATTTTGGTAGCCAGGAAAAATCCCAAATAATTTGTGGAGCTTCTACTATCCATATCTTCACCATTTCCATCAAGAACCCAAGTTCCATAGTTCAAAGTTTGAGCACATCTTCCATTTGCAAATTCTGTCCAGATTTCCAGTTTGCAAAGGAAGTGCTTGAACCCTTGATCTATTTGAGCTGAAATTTTTCATAGTGATTAACATTGATAAATAACTCATGGAAACCAAAAACCAGCTCAATCCATCTATCCATTTCTCCACAGAAATTTTTCTCAAGTTTCTGTCCAGCAGAAAGCTCTGTGAAGGAAGTACCATGTAGGGGCATTCAAATGAGCTGAAATTTTTCCAGTACCTCCATACATCCAAATCATCACCTTACACAAAAATTCAGTTCATTTCATCAAGCCAGATGAGTGCAGCTTCAAAGTCAAATTTCTGGACCAAATTTGGCATTGTAAAGGAAGTGCACACAAACTTGGTCCAATTTGCTTTAAATTTCTCCAGCAGGTGATCCTTCTTATCTCATTTCTCTGTGACAACTTGGCCAGCTCATTGGCACATCTGTCTGACCACAACTTCCTGTCCAAGATCTTATCCAGAAACTGTTTTGACTCTCCTCGATCAACCTAGACTTTTCCTAGTTCACCCAGATCCATATCTTATCCATTTGAGCATCGAGAAGCCTGTTGGACAAGGTGTGATAGGCAGACGCAGGCTAGAACGTGCCATTGCCGTGGTGACCACGCCATGGACACGGCCAAACGCACGCTCTGCGCGCTGGCGACGTCTGACCACGTCGGGCCGGCCAGCTCAGGCTGCCCTGGCTTGTCATTTGGTGCCGACTACGTCGCCGCTGTCCACGTGCCCCTCTCCAGCCCCTTCCCCTCGCCAGATTCTTCCTCGCCGGACAACGACAAGCACCGCCGTACGCATGCGTGTCACGGCCGTCGTCCTCTTCCTCTGGCCTCTTCCTCCCGAGCCGTCCCGTCCCTCTGCCCGCGTCAGGTCGGCACACCACCCTCCGCTCACCAGCTCGCCACGAGCTCCAGTGTGTGGCTAAGGCCGCCACGGCAGCCGAGCTTATCGTCTTCGTCGGCCGGCTATAAATAGCCATGGCCGGGAGCCTCCCCGGGCATTCACAACCCCCTCAGCCTCCTCCCCTCTCCCTCTGGTTCCCTCCCACAGCCTCGCCCGGCCGAACCCCTTGCCGGAACCCTCCCATGGCCGAAGCTCTGCCGCCGGCCTTCTACTCAAATTCGGGCACCACGGCCATCCCTGACTCCGTCCAAGATCACCACCGAGCGCGCCATGCCCCAGGTACCCTTCCCACCCCCTCGCCCAGCCTCAACGCCCACCGGAGCTTCGCCGGCCACCGGGGCAGCCGCTCTCTGCCGCCGCCCATCTTCACAGCTCCAGCCCTCCCCGTGGCCCGAGCCACCCACCGGTGGATGCGGCGCACGCTGACGACCCCAACCGTGCCGTCACCCGCCCCTGGATCCTGCCGGAGCGCCGGAGCCATGCCGGAGCCGAGGCCAACTGCGGCCGTTGGGGAGAGAGGAGGGAGGGAAGAAGAAGAAAGGGAGGAAGGAGAGAGAGAGCTGACCGATGGGGCCAGACCCACCCGTCAGCGAGTCATAAGCTGCCACACTGGATAAGTGGAAACAGTTTCTGTGGAAGTCGCCTCCCCGTGCTGAAAGCGCATTTTCCCAAATACGCCATCTGTTTTCAGCCGCCGGCACTGAAACCCTTAAATTGTGCGATGGCTATGAGATGAGTGGTCGGATGACCACAAGGCTTGGATTGGATTTGGATCGGATTTGGATTGGATCCTAAGATTATTCAGAGTATGGATTAATTACTTGATATGCCGTTTCTTTGTCATACTACAGTTACTCTGATAGTTGACATGCTAGATAGTTCTGTTATGATATGATATTGCTGGCTAATCCTGCTCAGACATGATAATTAATGTTGCTCTAATAACAAACACATGCTTGAATGCCATGGATTGCTTTGCTTGGTGTATATGTTGGTTTGGTTTGCTTGCGAGTACATTCAAAAGTACTTAGCGGCCTTCAATGTGGCCAGGTTCACCTAAGGATTCGACGACCACTAGCGAGAAGCCGAAGTGTTCGTGGGCTAGAAGAGTAACCCAGTCAGATCCCTGTGGATTGGAGCCGCACCAAGACCATGCTACCTTAGATAGAGCTTTTCCGCTGCCATCACCCTTGTAAAATACCATGTAAGACTTATATATCCATTAATAGAAATGTTTGTGTTCATCATACTTGTTGTAAAAGCACATGCCAGAGTGATTTTCTGGGCTGATATGTGCGGTGACCGTCTGACTACAGTGGTATTTAGGCGGGGTGCCACACAGCCGTCCTGGACCCTTGTAGTGTTTTAACTGTTCCTTTTGTAATAAGGATCTTTTTTGTGCCAGGCTTCGACCTCGGTTCCGGACTCCGTCTCCGAGGAGATCGCAGAGATGAACCGGAAACTCGAGCAGTCTCAAGGTAAGCAAGTCAAAACTTGCCCTGTACTTTGGACGAAGGAGATATGACATGTATTGTTGAAGAAAACAACTAAGGCTAAGCTGTTTTGACAACAGCAGTGTTAGCAGAGCTGGAGACACTCAAGGCCGAGCTCGAAAGGGCTCGGCAAGAGGTGCGACAGAAGGAAGCTGCTACCACCGTAGCAGAAAAGGCCCGAGCCGCCGAGAAGGCGGCCGAGGAGAAGCACCAGGCGCGGGTGTTAGAGGTCGAGGAGACCCTGAAGGGCGTGTTTGAAGCACGCGACAAGCTTCAGGAGGAGGGGCGAAGAACGAAGGAGGAGCTTGAGAAGCTTCAGCTTGCCCATTCCGAGCTCAAGACCTCGGCCCGAGCTGACCGCGAGGTGCTCCAGCAAGTGGAGGAAATCGCCTCGGGTAAGCTATTTTTGCTGCAGTGTTCATTTGGCAGTGAAGGATGTGCCGAGCTCACCCAATTATGGCGTTCCATAGAGGTCTTTGCGGATCTTCCGCAAAGCACGGCGGATGCAGTGGCGTACTTCGGCCAGCTAGCGGGCCATGAGGCGGAGAAGGCCTTCTGGGGGCAGTTCCCGGGGTCGCCGTCCGCACAGCTGCTGAATCATCGAGTGAAGTAGCTGGTGGAGTTGTTTCGTATGACGAGACCAGCACTCCAGGACCTCTGTATCGCGCTGTGGCCTGCCGAAGCTATGCCGAAGAGCCTCTTCGGCCTCACGGCTCGTCTCCAAGATGCCGTGCCTTGCGTGAACCGCTGGAAGAGGTCTGTGTGTTTTGAAGGGGTGCGGAGGGCGTACGCCTGCGTGAAGACACACTTCCGCAAGGTTGATGTGGTTACGTGTGCCGCGGGACCTCCTGCCGACAAGCCGCGCACCGCCGAGCAGTTCTTCGCCGAGGTGGAGGCGGGAGCTCGGACCACAGAAGCTATGTGTCCAAAGGACACCATGCATTTCTAGATAGGACTTCGGAATGCCGAAGTGTTTGATGTATGAAACTTTATCTTTTGGTTCAATGAAGATGGCTTTAAATTCCATGTGTGTTGTCTTATAATTTATTTTTCCTTCGATATGACTGTTTAAAATGAAAGTTGCCAGTCGTCGGCTTCAGCCTCAGTGTAGGTCATACAAAGGGTGTTCCTTAAGGCACACTTGACCCTTAGCCGACGTCTCAGTACCGGAGGTGGTCGGTGTTTTATAGGAACTAGGCAATCAGACCATATTGGCTTTATACCTTTCATTTAGTCATAGGAGTTTGACTGTGGTGGCTGATGACCAGCCCCCGGTGTAGGAAGTGTTCGGCCAGGTCGGCCGGGGTCTAGGCCATGACACACTTTGGCTAGGAATTAAAGCCCTTCGTTTGACACGGGTGATCTCTATCGTCACGTCGCTTAACGCGGTCTACGGATGGCGGACCAGTTTACGCATACCTAGATAGTCAGTTTTCGGCTTTCTCCACTAAGGCGCTATGCCAATTGACCTGGCGGTGCAATCGGAGTGGTTCTCCCGTTACAACCTTAGCCGAATTCATTGGAAACATAAGGGGTACACATAGGAGCCGGGCAACCCAACTATTGACCGAAATCTAGGTTCGAAACTGATGCATATAAGGCCAAAATCCGAGACGCCGAGTACTTTGGACTTGTTATACAATTGTATCTTTTTTAGAGAACTTCTTCATCCCGTAGGGGCCATGCTGATAGAGAAATACGATAGAGACCTTGAAAGGGCACATCTTCTTTATTTCATAAATTCAAGCGTATACATGCCCAGCTGCGGCGAAAGGAATTGAAAGAATACAATGTAAAAAGTAAAGAAAAGAGGGAGAAACAGGGCAGATAATTGCTAACTGATTTTAAAGAACCCGGGCCACTACCTGCCGCATGTCTGCATTTCCGAACTGTTGACCAGATGTTCCCCGTTGACGGTGAGCAATTTGTGGGGGTTGATGCCCGTCCGGCCCTTTATATACTTCAAGTGTTTGATTGACCGAGCTCCTTTAGAGGAGGCCTTGCCGAAGTCCACTCTGCGGTTGAAACCACATGGACGAAGTCATGTTTGGCTATTTCTTTTACAGAGACTTGCCTGTGCAGGGGCTCGAATCCACGTCTTTGCTTGGTTGAACCGTGCCGACGTTTGAGTAGATTGTTTGGCTCCTCGATGGCCCAGGGAATCTTTAGTGCAAAATTATGCAATCTAGGGACGTAGTGCCCACTCCAGAGAGGGCATGCGAGGAGCCCGCATCCCTATTTCGGGTGCGGGGGTGGCTGGTCGAGGTCGATTTGTGCAGCCCGGGCGTGCTTCAAAGAGCTGGCGGCGCATTTATCGCTGTGGGCTGCCTCCTCGGACTCCTGTACCTCGGCTGCGAAAGCCGCGGTCTGTTCCTCTGTCCGGAGTGAATGTTCAGTGTTACCATTGATTGTGATAACGCCGTTGGGTCCCGGCATTTTGAGCTTGAGGTAGGCATAATGCGGGACTATGTTGAAATGCGTGAAGGCTGTGCGCCATAAGAGCGCGTGGTATCTGCTTCGGAAAGGTACGATATCGAAGATTAATTCTTCGCTTCTAAAGTTCTCGGGCGAGCCGAAGACTACCTCTAGGGTGATCATTCCGGTACAACGGGCTTCAACGCCCGGAATGACACCTTTAAAAGTGGTGGAGCTCGGCTTGATCCGAGATGAGTCGATACCCATCTTCCGAACTGTGTCCTCATAGATGAGGTTGAGGCTACTTCCTCCATCCATCAGGACGCGTGTTAGATGATAACCATCAACAATAGGGTCTAGGACGTGTGCCGCCGATCCACCATGTCTGATGCTGGTCGGATGATCGCGCTTGTCAAACATGATCGGGTAAGTCGACCACGGGTTATACTTCGGGGCGACAGGCTGCAGCGCGTACATGTCCCAAAGCACACGCTTCCTTTCCCTTTTAGCGATGTGGGTGACATAGATCATATTGACCTCTGTCACCTTGTCAGGAAACTTATTTTGGCCGCCATTAGTGGACCGCCGAGGTTCATCCCCGTCTTCGCTGCGGTGTTGGGTTTTATTCTGACCCTCTGCCGCTATCTTGCCGGCTTGTTTAAAGACCCAGCAATTCCTGTTTGTGTTGGTTGCTGGTTTTTCCTGGGTGCCGTGAATTCCACATGGGCGGTCCAGGAGCCTATCAAGCTGGCTAGGTCCATCCTTGTTCCCTTTAAAGGGTTTTCTTTTCTGCCCGGATTTTGGTTCGGTGAACCCTGCGTTGACCGTAGCGTCTTCCGTATCGCTTCCGCCATTTTTATACCCGCGCTTATTTTTGTTGCGCTTGGGTTTCCATTGGCGTCGCGAGTTTCCGAGGTGCCTGCCTCGCCGTTATGAGTACTATGGGCGAGCCAGCTATCTTCTCCCGTGCAAAAGCAAGTCATCAGTGAGGTCAGGGCCGCCATAGTCCTCGGCTTATCCTGGCCGAGTTGACGAGCCAACCATTCATCTTGGATATTGTTTTTAAATGCAGCGATGGCCTTGTCTTCGAAGCAGTCTATGATCTGGTTCTTCTTGGTGAGGAACCTGTTCCAGAATTTTTGGGCTGATTCGCCTGGCTGCTGGGTGACACGGCTAAGGTTATCAGCGTCCGGAGGTCGGATATATGTGCCCTGGAAGTTTGCTCGAAAAGCGTCTTCTAGGGCCTCCCAGCTGCCGATAGAGTGGGGAGGGAGGCTATTAAGCCAATGCCTTGCTAGCCCCTTTAGCTTAAGTGGCAGATACTTAATGGCGCAGAGATCATCTCCGTTGGCCATATGTATGTGTAGGAGGAAATCCTCGATCCAAACTGCTGGATCCGTGGTGCCATCGTATGACTCTATATTGATGGGCTTAAATCCTTCTGGGAATTAATGTTCCATCACCCTGTCTATAAAGCAGATTAGGTGAGCCAGACCTCAGAACTGAGGAGCATCTCGTCGGAGGTCGGGAGAAAGCCGTGAGTAGGCTTGATCTCGGGCACGGCCGTTCCTGTCCACCCAGGTATCGTAGCCGTCGAGCCCAGCGGGCGCGTGTCCCCTTGATCCATAGATGGACCGAGGGGGAGCCCTGTTTTCCTCAGTGCGACATCTAGCGTTGTGAGGATCTAAGTAATCTACAGGGTCCTTGCCATAATGGCATGGAGGTGGCCGTTCATTGAGGTCTTCGCGTCGTGGCCAGTCCCGGCCTCTAGGGGGGCGGTCGAGGTCGTCAGCGAGCTCCTCGTCGAATTCCGGCAAGAGACGCCTACGTGGGTATGATTTCAGCGCACTATGGCGCCGGTTCTCCATGTCTTGCTAGGCTGAGAGCACTTCGATCCACTTTTCATTTAGTGCATCGGTGTTGGCCTGCAGCTGCTGCTGCTTGTGTTTCATGCTCCGGGCGGTCGCAACAAGGCACCACCGGAAGCGCTCTTGTTCAATAGGGTCTTCGGGGACGATATAGTCCTCGGTACCGAGGCTCTTGTCCTCCTCGGATTCTGGCATGTAGTTGTCATCGGCCCCTTCAAAGAGGTCATCGGGATCAGAGTCCCTGAGAAGTTGGTCTGGTGTGCCGTTCCTCGCTGGGGAGGCTTGAACGTCCTCTTCGCGGTTGCCGGCATCGCCGTCCTCTGCGTCGCCATTATTGGCTGTCATGTCAATGCCACTGGGTTCCCCATTAGGATCCCTTCGGCGTCTTCGCCGACGTCTTGGAGGGGATTTGGGGGTGTCCACCATGTAAACGTCATAGGTGGACGTGGCGGTCCACCTGCCCGCATTTACCAGGGGCAAGGTGTTCTAGATGGGGCCATCAGCATCCTCCTCCATGTCTGAGGCCTCGCCGTAGTCCAGCATGTCGGTTAAGTCATCGACCCTGGCGACTAGGTGGGTGGGATGTAAATTTCCCTATCGTTGGCTTTAAGTCCGATCTGATTGTAAACTGAAGTCTTGCCGTCTGAGATGGACATGCTTCGGAAGCGGTCGAGCATCTCATTGAGGTGAGATAACTCTTCGGGATTCATTGATGCGCCATAGACAGGGCTGACTCGAAGTACGCCCGGCATGTAACAGGATGCGTTTTCGGTGCGAAGGGAATCCGAACATACTTCCAAGTTCTGCGCCGGAGTCAGTTCTAGCACTGGCGTAATTTCGGGAGTGGGAGCCAGATCCTTCTCCGGACTGGCAATCGGGAGGAAACTGGCTGGAGTGGTGGCATCAGGGGTCTCAAGAGGCGCCGTGACAGAGTTTGATTCTAGAGTCGATCCTCCAGAACCGGTCGAGCTCTCAATCCGGTCGGGCGCCCATCCCGATAGGATGAGTTTACCACGGGAATCCACAGTGTATTCGAGGCCGCCGAAGGTCACGATCCGACCTGGGGCGTAGTTCTCGACCGAGGTCAGATGACCCGACGAGTCAGCACAAAATACCATACTGCCGAAGACAAAGAGCTGGCCGGGGACGTAAACGTCCTCTTGGCCATTAGCACAATTGATCTGCAGGTGAGCGATCGATCCTTTTGGTGATCACACAGCGGAACTCTCAATG
The DNA here is from genome assembly GCA_039707655.1 of Elymus sibiricus. Taxonomy (NCBI): domain Eukaryota; kingdom Viridiplantae; phylum Streptophyta; class Magnoliopsida; order Poales; family Poaceae; genus Elymus; species Elymus sibiricus. Next base: position 354,610,457 of record CM077664.1, read on the forward strand.
AAAGCACCAGTGTCGGTGTAAAAACTAGCAGACCTCGGGGTAGGGGGTCCTGAGCTGTGGATCTCGGATCGGTGGTAACAAGGACAAGGGAGACGATGTTTTACCCAGGTTCGGGCCCTCTTGAAGGAGGTAAAACCCTACGTCCTGCTTCTATATATATCAATGGAGATGTATCGAATACAGAGTTGATCTACCTCGAGATCGTAATGTGTATCTAACTTCTAGGGCTAGGTGAGCGATATTGTATCGATGTCCCCCTTACGGGCTAAACCCTATTGCTTATATACACGCCAGGGAGGGTATCTAGGGTCACAAAGTCGGTATTTTAGGAGAGAGGCGGCAGGAGAGATCTTGGAGTATACGTCAAGTCTTTGGGAAAGATAGTCTTGATCACGCCTCCTGTGTATAGCCTCCGGAGTCCATCTTGATCACGTACGAGGGCCCATTGGCCCAACTGAGGAGACGGGCCGGCTAGGTTAGCACCCCCTATTCCAGGACACCGTCACGCGGGTTGGGTAAACCAGCGCTACAGCTACTGAAGGTAGCATTAGCGCGGCTTTTAGTACCCGTGCTATTGCTAAGTTAGCTATAGCGCGGGTCTGGGACCCTCGCTACTGCTATTTTAACTTAACTCCTGCACGGTTCTCCCCCAATTCCTCATTCGTCCCAAACCCCTTCTCCTTCGATGCCGCATGCCCTCTGTCGCCCTCCGCTCGCCCTCCCTCACCGTCCCCGTACGTTGCTCGCTGCCCGCCCTCCGTCGCCATCGCCCGAGCCCCTGCATCGCCGTCGCCCGAGCCCCGGTCCATCGTCACCGCCGCCCGCCCTCGACCTCACCGCCACCGCCCGAGCCCCTACTCCGCCGTCGTCGCCGCCGCCCCGTAAGCCTCTCCCCTCCCCTCTTCCCTCCTCTCCCCTCCCCTCTTCCCCCCTCTCTCTCTTTCTCTCTCTCTGCTCTCTCTCTCTCATATGAACCCTAGGAGGCAGAAGTATGAACCCTAGGCAGAAATTTGAACCCTACAACCCTAGTGCTAGTTTAGAATTTGAACCCTAGTGCTAGATTAAAATTTGAACCCTAGTGTTAGAATAAAATTTGAACCCCAGTGCTTTTTTAAGATTGGGGAAAAAGATGCAAAATTAGAAGTAGGACAGAAAATTCAGAAAATTTGAAGTGCTTCAAAATTTAGATAATTCATAGAAGTTTTATGTTGGACAGTAGCTAGAAATTTAGCTAGGTTTATTTTATTAGGACAGTAGTTGTTTTATATTTGAACCCTAGTAGCTAGGAATTTAAAGAAAAAACAGAATTGTTGCTATTTAAAAAAACTTAGTAAGCAATTGTTGCTATTTAAACAAAGAACATAATTGTTGCTATTTAAAAAAACTTAGTTAAAGACATTGTTGCTATTTAAAGGAAGAACAAAATTGTTGCTATTAAAAAAAACTTAGTAAGCAATTGTTGCTATTTAAAGAAAAAATAGAATTGTTGCTATTTAAAGAATTTTTGTTTCTATTGAATATAAATTCAACTAGTTCTCAAATTCTAGTGTTGCTGCCATTAGTTTTCTAATTTGTGTGCTATATATTTATTGAAATTCAGTTAAATTTGTGGAATTGTGGAATTTGTGGAATGGTAGTGCTGCTGCCCTACTTTGCTTATCTTGGCTTATATATTTGTTGAAATTCAAAGAAGATGTAGGCCAGTGAGAGCTTGATCATTTTCTGGAATTTGTGAAAGCTATATCTTGGCTTATATTGTTTACATGGATCCGAGTGGCCTATGTTTTGTCGGAATGTGATACGTCCATTTTGCATCATGTTTAGCTACTGTTATTTATAGTGTTTTTGATCAATATAACACTTTGTGGAGCAATTCTAATGCCTTTTCTCTCTTAATATGCAAGATTTACACAAGGAGGGAGAATGCCGGCAGCTGGAATTCTGGACCTGAAAAAGCTATGTCATAGATACCTATTCTGCACATCTCCAAATGAGCTGAAATTTCATGGAGAATTATTTTGGAATAAATAAAAAATACTGGAATCAAGAAGTACCAGAGGGGGCCACCCAGGTGCCCACGAGGCACCATGGCGCGCCACCCCCCCACGCGCGCCCTGGTGGCTCGTGGGGCCCCTGGCCAGCCTCTGGCCCCCATTTTTTGGTATATAAGCCCATTTTCCCTAGAAAAAATAAGGAGAAGACTTTGGGGATGGTGCGCCGCCGTCTCGAGGCGGAACTTGGGCAGGAGCACTTTTGCTCTCCGGCGGAGCGATTATGCCGGGGATAATTCCCTCCGGGAGGGGGAAATCGTCGCCATCGACATCACCAACGATCCTCTCATCGTGGAAGGACCAATCTTCATTAACATCTTCACCAGCACCATCTCATCTCAAACCCTAGTTCATCTCTTGTATTAAATCTTTGTCTCAAAACCTCAGATTGGTACCTGTGGGTTGCTAGTAGTGTTGATTACATCTTGTAGTTGATGCTTGTAGGTTTATTTGGTGGAAGATTGATATGTCTCCAACGTATCTATAATTTATGAAGTATTCATGCCATGTTTATAACAATTCTATATGGTTTTGGTATGATTTGATTAGAACTATCCCGGACTGACGCTGTTTTCAGCAGAATTGCCATGGTGTTGTTTTTTGTGCGGAAATAAAAGTTCTTGGAATTGGATGAAACTTTTTGGAGATTTTTTATGGAGTAAATAAGAAATACTGGAACCAAGACCCACTGGAGGGGGGCCACCCAGTGCCCACGAGGCACCAGGGCGCACCACCCCCCAGGCGTGCCCTGGTACCTCGTGGGGCCCACATGGCTCCGTCTGACCTGATTCCAACGCTGAAAAATCCTATAAATAGAGAAACCCCCAGAAATAACCCAAGATGAGTTTTTACGCCGCCCCAAGCCTCTGTACCTCCACAATCTCATCTACAGCCCTTTTCCGGCAACCTGCCGGAGGGGGGAAAGCATCATCGGAGGCCATCTTCATCATCCCGGCGGTCTCCATGACGAGGAGGGAGTAGTCCACCCTCGGGGCTGAGGGTTTGTACCAGTAGCTATGTGTTTTATCTCTTTCTCTCTCGCGCGTTCTTGATTTGCCACAATCTTGATGTATCGCGAGCTTTGTTAATATAGTTGGATCATATGGTGTTTCCTCCCTCTCTATCCTTGTTGTGATGAATCAAAAAATTTCCCTTTGAGGTTTCGTTATTGTCGGATTGAATATTTCAGATTTGAGAACACTTGATGTATGTCTTGCATATGAATACCTGTGGTGACAATGGGGTATTATATTGATTCACTTGATATATGTTTTGGCACTCAACTCGCGGATTCCCGAGGTGACATTGGGGTAATCTATGCATAGGGGTTGATGCACGTTTTCATTATCTTTTCTCCGATAGAAACTTTGGGATGCTCCTTGGAGTTCTTTGTGTGGATTGAATATTATGATTATGAAGTTGTTTGATGCATATCGTATAATCAACTCACGGATACTTGTGGTGACATTGGAGTATCTAGGTGACATTAGAGTTGGTTGATGTGTATCATAATGTGTTATTTTAGTACGAACTCTCGGGCTGTTTGTGACACTTATAGGAATAGCTCAATAGATCGATCGGAAATGATAACTTTGAGGTGGTTTCGTACCCTACAAACAATTTCTATCTTATGTTCTCCGCTAATAGGAACTTGGGAGTGATTCTTTATCACACGTTGAGGGATGGTTATATGATCCAATTATGTTAGCATTGTTGAGAGATTGCACTAGTGAAAGTATGAACCCTAGGCCTTGTTTTCAAGCATTGCAATACCATTTGTGCTCACTTTTGTCACTTGCTACCTTGCTGTTTTTATATTTTCAGATTACAAAACCTTATATCTACTATCCATACTACACTTTTATCATCATCTCTTCGCCGAACTAGTGCACCTATACAATTTACCATTGTATTGGGTGTGTTGGGGACACAAGAGATTTCTTGTATTTGGTTGCAGGGTTGTTTGTGAAATAGCATCTTCAACCTACACCTCCCACCTGATTGATAAACCTTAGGTCATCCACTTGAGGGAAAATTGCTACTGTCCTACAAAACTCTTTTCTGGCGCCGTTGCCGGGGAGGTGAGTGCTTGAAGGTATATCTTTAGATCTTGCAATCGAATCTTTTAGTTTCTTGTTTATCACTAGTTTGGTTTATAAAAAGAAAACTACAAAAAATAGAATTGTGGTTGCCTCATATTATTCGTCTTTATCATGTCTTTCTTGAAAATAAGGATTCTGATAATTGTGCTTAATTGATAGAAGAAGAATTCAATAAAATGTTTGGCATAAAATCATTGAATTATGAGCATGATTTCAATGTTGTTAGTATGAATTCTTGGAATATCCATGATGCTAATGATATGCAAAGCCATAAGCTTGGGGATGCTACGTTTGATGAAGATGATATTTTTAGTCCCCCAAGTTTTGATGTGCAAATTTGTTATGATGGTTGCATGCCTCCTATTTATGATGATTATATTGAGGAAAGTGGATTTGAAGAGGTCATGAATTTATTTAGTGATGATTCCACTATTTTGGAAGAGGTTTCAATTGATTATGAAAACAAAGTTGCTATCTATGATGATTATTGTGATGACATGTATGCTATAAAAAATAATGATAACTATGAAACTTGTCATCATGATTTTAATTTTCAATTGGATTATGCCAATCAAGTATCTCATGATAGTTATTTTGTTGAGTTTTCTCCCACTATTATGAATGAGAAGAAAATTGCTTATGTGGAGAGTAATAAAAATTCTATGCTTGTAGATCATGAAAAGAATGTTTTGTGTGATGGATATATTGTTGAATTTCTTCATGATTCTACTGAAAATTATTATGAGAGAGGATCATATGCTTCTACATATCTCAATAATATCAAGTTTCCTTTCTTTATGTTGAAAGTTTTGAAGTCTTGCTTGTTTTGCCTTCCTATGCTAGTTGATTCTTGCTCCCATAAACTATTTGCTCACAAAATCCCTATGCATAGGAAGTGGGTTAGGCTTAAATGTGCTATTCATATGCTTCATGATGCTCTCTTATATGTTTCAATTCTTATTTCTATGTGAGCATCATTGAAATCATCATGCCTAGCTTAAAAGGCATTAAAGCAAAGCGCTTGTTGGGAGACAACCCAATATTATACCTACTGTTTTTCTTGTGTTCACATGATTAAGCTACTGTAGTAATCATGTTTTATATGTTTTCTTTCAATAAAGTTCCAAGTAAAACCTTTGGGATAGTGTGGATACTTGTTGATTCAATTCTGTGCAAAAACAGAAACTTTTTCCTCCAGTGTTTAATTTCCCAGATTTTACTGGAGTGTCAAAAAATTCTGAAATTTTTACACAGTATTGACATGCAAATTGTGGACGTTGTCCTAATGTTTCAGAATTTTTAGAGTTCCAGAAGTATGGTAGTTTCTCAGATCTTTACAGACTGTTCTGTTTTTGACAGATTCTGTTTTCAATGCATAGTTTGCTTGTTTTAATGTTTCCATAGCTTATATTATAAGATATAAATTGTGGAAATGATAGAATACAGTAGGCATTATATGGGAACAATTGTGAATCTTTTTTGGGACAGTAACTAAGTGATGGTTTATTCTTTATCATACTAACCGTTCTCACGAAGTTCCGTTAAGTTTTGTGTGATTGAAGTTTTCAAGCTTTGGGTGAGATGACGATGGATGAAGGAATAAGGAGCGGCAAGACCCTAATCTTGGGGATGCCCAAGGCACTCCAAGGTAATATTCAAGGAAGACCCAAGCATCTAAGCTTGGGGATGCCCCGGAAGGCATCCCCTCTTTCGTCTTAATCCATCGGTAACCTTACTCGGAGCTATATTTTTATTCGTCACATGATATGCGTTTTGCTTGGAGCATCATTTTATTTTGTTTGTGTTCACTTGCTGTTACTTAGAGTCATGTTTTGTATCTTTTACTTCAATAAAAATGTCAAGTACAGCCTTTACCATGCTTATTTTGCAAGTTCATGAGTTGCTGTTTCAAAACAGAAAGTTTGCTGCTATTGATTAAATTGCCCAGAAATGTCAGAATGTGATAAAATCTTGAAATTTTTAAACTGTCAAATTTGATAAATTATTTCCAGTGTGGTAAATTTTCAGCATTTTTTTGAGTTATCTAAGTATGGATTCTTAATTATCCTTTACAGACTGTTCTGTTTTGGCAGATTGCTGTTATAGTTGCATTGTTTGCATATGTTTGCGTGTTTAATGTTTCTATTTGTGGATAGGAGTATTAAATATGAAGAGGCATTTAGTATGCAATGTTTAATTATAATTTTTGTGATTTTCTACAGTAGAGAATGTTAGGGTTTTGAGTTGATTTATACTAACTTATCTCATGAGTTCTTGTTGAGATTTGTGTGGATGAAGTTTTTGAGATTTAGGGAAACCGTGATATGAGAGGAATTAAGGAGGCACAAGAGCTCAAGCTTGGGGATTCCCAAGGCATACCAAATTAATATTTGAAGAAGTCTCAAGCATCTAAGCTTGGGGATGCTCCGGTATGAATCCCACCTTTCTTCATCAACAATTATCGGTTAGTTTCGGTTGAGCCTAAGTTTTTGCTTCTTCACTTGAGTTGTGCTATTCTTGGAGTGTCCTTTTATTTTCATTTTGTTTGCTGTTTTAATAAAATTATCAAGATCTGAAATCTTTATTTATAGAGAGTCTTCCCATAGCTACTTAAATGTTTGACTACTCATTGATCTTCACTTATATCTTTTTGGAGTAGTTTCTCATTTACTCTTATTCTTCACTTATATCCTATGAGTAAATTGTTGAATGAATTGAAAATCATAAAGTTGAAATTATATGTGCTTCATATGCTTGTATCATGCCTAGTAGTAATTTCACATTTGGGTTAGAAAGTGAAATCTATTGAAGCTTGACAATCACAATATTGGTCATACAAGCAATTCATGAATGATTAGTATAAGGAAGAGAACTTTCACATATAAATATATTATCTTGGACACCTTTTATGATTTTGAATACCCATTAATTATTTTCAAACTAGAGCAAATTAGTTGAAGTTGGACAAGGAAGACAACGTAATGAGTTATGTTTGGGTATATTTGCATAGAAGTTATATTGGTATGGATCCTCCAACATGTGGTGCTTGCTTAGGATCTTTTGCTAGCCAAAAATTTGTACTAAGTAGAGATACTACTTGTGCATCCAAAAACTCTTAAACCCAGTTTCTTGCCATGAGAGTCCACCATATCTACCTATGGATTGAATAAGATCCTTCAAGTAAGTTGTCATCGGTGCAAAAAGCAATAAAAATTGTTCCTTAAATATGTATGATCTTTTATTGCAAGGGAAAATAAGCGTTGTATGAACTTGTGATGGTAAAGAAATAAAAGCTATGGACTGCATAATAAAGGTTGCTATCACAAGGGGCAATATAACGTGACGTTCCTTTGCATTACGAGCTTGTGCATCCAAAAATAAAAAGCGCATGACAACCTCTGCTTCCCTCTACGAAGGGCCTATCTTTTACTTTTATGCATTTACTTTTATGTATTTACTTTTATGCAAGAGTCAATAGTATTACTTCCCATTTCAACCTTAATTATTCTGTAGTTGGCAAGCATCATGTGGTGGGGAAAGATCCAAGCATATATGGCCAGTCAAATATATTTGATCATGAATTATTATTGTTGACAATTATCTCTATGATAAATAAGTTGGGAGGCGAAACATTCAGCCCCTATCTTTCTCTGTGTTCGATGGATGCCATTTGTTCTAAAAATATGCTTTGAGTACTAGCAATCATAGAAGACTATATGATAATTGAGTATGTGGAGCTCTTACTTAGACTTTGTTGAAATTAAGTTGAATTGCAATTGTTTGGTGACTAAGAACATATGTTGTTAAGTTTCAAGAGATTGCATGATTTGAACCATAACATGTGAATTGATTGCTACTTTATCATAGAAAGAGTTGTTGGTATGATGCTAGGAAAAGTGATTGAAACTATCATTGATCAAACTTATGCACTATGCTAGCATTCACACTTCATAAATTATTTCTTTTATCATTTACCTACTCGAGGACGAGCAGGAATTAAGTTTCGGGATGCTGATACATTTCCAACGTATCTATAATTTATGAAGTATTCATGCCATGTTTATAACAATTCTATATGGTTTTGGTATGATTTGATTAGAGCTAACCCGGACTGACGCTGTTTTCAGCAGAATTGCCATGGTGTTGTTTTTTGTGCAGAAATAAAAGTTCTTGGAATTGGATGATACTTTTTGGAGATTTTTTATGGAGTAAATAAGAAATACTGGAACCAAGACCCACTGGAGGGGGGCCACCCAGTGCCCACGAGGCAGCAGGGCCCGCCACCCCCCAGGCACGCCCTGGTACCTCGTGGGGCCCACGTGGCTCCGTCTGACCTGATTCCAACCCTGAAAATTCCTATAAATAGAGAAACCCCCAGAAATAACCCTAGATGAGTTTTTATGCCGCCGCAAGCCTCTGTACCTCCACGATCTCATCTACATCCCTTTTCCGGCACCCTGCTGTAGGGGGGAAAGCATCACCGGAGGCCATCTTCATCATCCCGGCGGTCTCCATGACGAGGAGGGAGTAGTCCACCCTCGGGGCTGAGGGTTTGTACCAGTAGCTATGTGTTTTATCTCTCTCTCTCTCGCATTCTTGATTTGCCACGATCTTGATGTATCGCGAGCTTTCTTAATATAGTTGGATCATATGGTGTTTCCTCCCTCTCTATCCTTGTTGTGATGAATCGAATTTTTTCCCTTTGAGGTTTCGTTATTGTCGGATTGAATATTTCAGATTTGAGAACACTTGATGTATGTCTTGCATATGAATACCTGTGGTGACAATGGGGTATTATATTGATTCACTTGATATATGTTTTGGCACTCAACTCGCAGATCCCCGAGGTGACATTGGGGTAATCTATGCATAGGGGTTGATGCACGTTTTCATTATCTTTTCTCCAATAGAAACTTTGGGATGCTCCTTGGAGTTCTTTGTGTGGATGAATATTATGATTATGAAGTTGTTTGATGCATATCGTATAATCAACTCACGGATACTTGTGGTGACATTGGAGTATCTAGGTGACATTAGAGTTGGTTGATGTGTATCATATGGTGTTATTTTAGTACGAACTCTCGGGCTGTTTGTGACACTTATAGGAATAGCTCAATAGATCGACCAGAAAGGATAACTTTGAGGTGGTTTCGTACCCTACAAACAATTTCTATCTTATGTTCTCCGCTAATAGGAACTTGGGAGTGATTCTTTATCGCACGTTGAGGGATGGTTATATGATCCAATTATGTTAGCATTGTTGAGAGATTGCACTAGTGAAAGTATGAACCCTAGGCCTTGTTTTCAAACATTGCAATACCGTTTGTCCTCAATTTGTTACTTGCTACCTTGCTGTTTTTATATTTTCAGATTACAAAACCTTATATCTACTATCCATACTACACTTTTATCATCATCTCTTTGCCGAACTAGTGCACATATACAGTTTACCATTGTATTGGGTGTGTTGGGGACACAAGACATTTCTTGTATTTGGTTGCAGGGTTGTTTGAGAGATAGCATCTTCAACCTACACCTCCCATGGATTGATAAACCTTAGGTCATCCACTTGAGGGAAAATTGCTACTGTCCTACAAAACTCTGCGCTTGGAGGCCCAACACGAGTCTACAAGAACAAGTTGTGTAGTAGACATCAAAGTTATATGTTCAGATCCAAGATGCTATTTGATACCTCTCTGATCATGGACATGAATATGATTTGTGAGTAGTTACTTTTGTTCTTGAGGACATGGGAGAAGTCTTGTCATAAGTAATCATGTGAATTTGGTATTCGTTCGATATTTTGATGATATGTATGTTGTTGATTCTCTTAGTGGTGTTATGTGAACGTCGACTACATGACACTTCGCTATCTTTGGGCCTAAGAGAATGCATTGTGGAGTAGTAATTAGATGATGAGTTGCTAGAGTGACAGAAGCTTAAACCCTAGTTTATGCGCTATTTCGTAAGGGGCTGATTTGGATCCATATGTTTAATGCTATGGTTAGAGTTATCTTAATTCTTCTTTCGTAGTTGCAGATGCTTGCGAGAGGGGGTAATCATAAGTGGGAGGCTTGTCCAAGTAAGGGCAGCACCCAAGCACCGGTCCACCCACATGTCAAATTATCAAAGTAGCGAACGCGAATCAAACCAACATGATGAAAGTGACTAGATGAAATTCCCATGTGTCCTCGAGAACGCTTTCCTTACTATAAGAAATTGTTCCGGTTTGTCCTTTGCTACAAAAAGGATTGGGCCACCTTGCTGCACTCTTTGTTACTATTGCTACTTGTCACTTGTTACAAATTATCTTGCTATCAAACTACTCGTTACCGATAATTTCAGTGCTTGCAGAAAATACCTTGCTGAAAACCGCTTGTCATTTCCTTATGCTCCTCGTTGGGTTCGACACTCTTACTTATCGAAAGGACTACGATTGATCCCCTATACTTGTGGGTCATCAAGACTGTTTTATGGTGCTGTTGCCGGGGAGTGAAGCGCCTTTGGTGAGTGGAATTTGGTAAGGAAACATTTATATTACGTGCTGACATTTACTGTTACTTGTCACTATGGAAAGTAATCCTTTGAGGGGTTTGTTCGGGGTATCATCACCTTGACGGGAAGCACCAATAGTTGCTCCTCAACCTACTACACCTACTGAAAATATTTATTATGAGATTCCTCTGGTTATGATAGAGAAACTGCTAGCTAATCCTTATGCAGGAGATGGAACAGTACATCCTGATATGCACTTGATCTATGTGGATTGTTTAAGCTTGCAGGTTTATCTGGAGATGAAGCTAAGAAGAAAGTATTCCCTTTATCTCTGGAGGGAAAGGCATCGACATGGTATAGGCTATGTGATGATACTGATACATGGGTCTGGAACCGATTGAAGCTGGAATTCCACCAGAAATTTTATCCTATGCATTTGGTTCATCGTGATCGGAATTTTATATATAATTTTTGGCCTCGTGAAGGAGAAAGCATCGCTCAAGCTTGGGGGAGGCTTAAGTACATGATGTACACATGCCCCAATCATGAGCACTCAAGAGAAATTATCCTACAGAATTTTTATAATCGGCTTTCTTATGATAATTCAGATGGGATCTTCTGGAAAGAATTAAATGCAACTCTGAAGATTGGGAACTCGACTGTAACACCCCTATGTAATGAGCAATAGTGACCCCACATGATTATGTTAATTCTCTAAGATTTGCAATGTTAATCATGTTGGAATAATATCTCATTTCAAATTCCTCTCAGAATTCAAATTCAAATCATGAATAAAATTTGAAGTTGCTCAAAAAAATTCTGGGAAATAGTTCATGTTGTAGTAAAAACTCCAAAACAAATTAATGTTCAGGAAAACAGCATCACCTATTTTCCTAAAATGGGTTAGAGCATTAATACACTGCAAAAACAGCATTTAAAATGCCTTTCCATTTTTGAAAAATTCAAATGGATTCCAAAATTGCCAAAAATTTTGTGGCAGAGCAGGATAATGCAATGTAATTATGTGGACCAATTTCACATTTTTGCAAAAGCATTTGACAGCACATTTATTTTGCAAATCTTCTGTAAAATGAAAACAGAAACAGAAAAAAGCAAAAGGGCCTATTCTATTGTGAGCTAGGCCTAAGTGCACAGTGCACCGACCCAGCCCACCTCCCTCTTCTCTCTCCCCGCGCCTCGCTGTCGGCCACGCCATGGCCAGAGCGCGCTCGCTCCGGCCGCCACCTGCCGCCGCTCGGCCGCGGAGAGGATAAGGCCGAGCCTTATCCCTCCCCCCTGGACGCCTCATCCACTCCCCTGCCCCTCTCCTCGCTCCGCGCGCTCTCCCCCTTCCTCTCCAGTGCGCTGCCGTCACCACTGTTCGTCCTCGCCACGACCACCGTCATCCTCGAGCCTCGCCATCATGTCCACCATCCTCGCCGTGCTCGATTACGTCATCTACGCCGACGAGCGCGAGCTGGGGAGCCCTGCGCGTCGAGATCGCCGTCGTCTTCCCCGTTTCGGTCGTCGGGGCCTCCCCGTCGATTTCGGCTGCCCTACGCTACCGCTGACTCGCCGGGCCACCGTGTGCCTGCTCGGTGAGCTTCTCCCCCTCTCCCCTATCTTTCCTGCCTTTCTCCGTGCGCGTAGCGTCTGTTCTCGCCATGGCCGTATGCATCACTGCCGTCGAGCTCGTCGCCGTCAATGCCGTCGCCATCGAGCTCGTCCGAGTTTGGCAACGTGCTCAGCACACTCCCCGCTGTCTAACGCCACCACTAGCTAGCCTCGCCGAGCTCCCTAGCGCCGTAGCCGTGGATGCCCGAACTCCGGCGCCGCCTCCGCCGCTCGCCGTTGCCGTTTCCGGTCGAGCCAACGCCGCAGATCGATGCGGCATCAAACCGCGCGCCAAATGGTCACCGGAGCACGTTTTCCAGTGGCCTTCCGAACGCGCCGCCACATTTTATCATCGCCGGCGACGAGACGCCGGCATCCGCCGACGTGGCGTGACCTGGGGTCCACCTAGGTCACTGCCAGAGGGGCCCACTGGCCCTGTTGGCTGGGTTGACCCAGTCAACGTGCGGACTGGGCAGCCCAGTGACACTGACATGTGGTCCCCGTGTTAATTTAACTATTTTGCTAGTTAAAATTAATTAGTTAAACTAAATAGACACTGATAGTAGGGCCCCACCTCCCAAATTAACTTAATTAGTTTAATCTAAACTCTAATTAGCCCTGAGTCACTGACTAGTGGGACCCACTGGTCAGATTTGACCCTGACCAGCCGGGTTGACTGGTGACGTCATGCTGCTGTCATGCTGAGGTCATCAGTTACTATTTTGGATAATGCAAATTATTTAATTAAATTTAATTCCAGAAATTTCAGAAAATAGTTTAAATCCTTGAAAAATCAAAGAAAATAAACCGTAGCTCAGATCGAAAATTTTCAACATGAAAGTTGATCAGAAAAATGAGACGAATCCGAATATGTGGTCAAAATGCTTGACCATCACTCCTATCTATGTGAACATGGAACCTTCCCCTCCGGTTCAGTATACCGAAATCTGCCTAAACGCCGGGAAAATATCCCAGATATTTTCCCGCTTCGTCTGCGACATATAGCTTTGCATTAGGTCACCACCCGCACTGCATACCGACATGCCATGCATCTGTGTTGCATTTCCCTGCTTTTATTTATTGTTTCTTCCCCCTCTTCTTATCCGATAGCCCCCTGTGGCCCCTCTTACTTGTCTTAGTTGCCCCGCTTTAGTACCAGTGTCCCGATCGACGTGGTCGACGGGCTAAGACCAACACATCACCGCACACCCCCTACGTTGCTCGACCCTACAGAGTTATCATTCAAGCTGGCAATGGTTAACCATTACCCGCATCCCCGTGGGTAATTACTCTATTAGGGGACGGGTATGCGCCAGCTTTAATGCCCACGGGGAAGCTAGTGGGTCAAATACCTTACCCAACGCGCAAGACAGGGATGGGGATGGGATAGCATTACCCGTGCCCATTACCCGCCTTACCCATGAAGGCCTTACATGTGGGCTCTAAAATTAGTAGGCCCCATGTAATTCCCGCCCTTACCTACCCAAATTTCCACCCATCCCAGCCCTTTGGCCAAAAAGGCCTAAGAAATACTTAACCTAGCCCCAACAGATTCTTTAGTGTGCTGAAATGCTTATTTTTTCTACTGAAATGCTATTGGAGGTTGTTGTTGATTTCATGTATGGGTTTCCCCATGGGGATAACAAACCCGATGGGGATGGGGATGGGCATATTTTTATCCCCGCGGACAGGTATGGGGACGGGGACGGGCATGGGAAGGCTGTCGCGGGGACGGGGATGGGAGTGTAATACCCGCCTGGGTAATCCCCATTGCCAGCCTGACTTATCATTGAGTGTCGAGGGTGATACCTCCTACCCACTCCTGATGTTGTCTCTGTAGTATAGCCAGACGGTTGTGGGTTACCGAGGGTGATTCCTCTTCCCCACCTCCGATGAAGCTGTTGTCGTGCAACCCCGCAAGAGTGAATACCATCGAGGGTGATTCCTCCGGATTCGCCTTGACGGGTACATCGAGTGGAAATCCAACGAGGGTGATTCCTCAGATTCCTTCCTGATGTTATGGACTCACGGTTACCTTGACTTTACTATTGATACTTGTTAAAGATGAGTCGGCCTCGAGGGGTACCCGCGAGAGATGGGAAGTCGGGTTGGCCGAGAGGGTACCCGCGAGATAATTACGAGGCGTGGCCGGGCAGGCGGACCGTGGGCCTGGCCCTTGCCGCAAGTCCTCGAGACGGGGTGACGGGACCACAGAGTGTGGAGCAACTGATCGTCACCGCGAGCTCCCAAGACACTTAAGGGTTTGGATATGTGATCTGAGTAGGCCTCTGGCCTTTTCGCGCTAACCAGCACGTGGGAATAATAGGGGTACTCGGCATCGTATGTATCAGCCGAAGCTCTTCAGATGTCAGCTGTTGAGCGGTGCACGCCGGGTTGGACTGGGAAAGCCTGCGCTTGTATAAGGGGGCTAGGTCTGCTCACCGACAGCATACGCAACGCGCAGGAGTGCAAAGGGCGATGGGCCCAAGACCCCTGAGTGCCTAGGATGTAGACCGGCGTGCTGGCCTCTCTGTTGAGCCTAGGTAGGGCTACGACGTGTCGATCAGCCGAGGCCGGGCATGGACCGAGCAAGTGTGTCCGGCCAGAGTTAATCGAGCGTGTTGGGTAAGTTGGTGCACCCCTGCAGGGAAGTATATCTATTCGAATAGCCGTGTCCACGGTAACAAGATGCTCAGAGATTATCCCGATCTTCTACAACTAGAAATGGGTTGAATATGTTAGCTTTGGGATTGCTTTCTCGCAGGGAGTCGAGGAAGGATCTCTGGGCGTGGCTACTGTTAAACTTATTGCTATTACTATAATGATGTACTAATCTACACTCTTCTAATGCTGCAAGACGCTGAAGATGCTAGTCTTCGATAGGCTAAGCTTTTCCCTCTATTCTGGCTATTCTGCAGTCAAATCCACATATACAGCCTTCCTTTGATAATATTGCATACCTAGACTAGTTCTGATGTAAGTCTTACTGAGTACTTTGGATGAGTACTCACGGTTGCTTTGCTTCCCCTTTTCCCCACATACCCGATTGCTGCGACCAGATGACGGAGCCCAGGAGCCAGCTGTCCCAGCCGACGACTACTACTACTACCCCTCTGGCGGATACTACTACTACGAGGAGCCCTCCGACGACCAGGAGTAGTTAGGTGGCACCCAGGCAGGAGGCCTGTGGCTTTCGATCAGGGTTTGATTTTGCCCCGCCTTTTAAGGCCTATCTGTTTAACTTTATGTCTGTACTCAGATATCCGATGCTTCCGCTGACGCTTGTATGCGCAAGCTTATGTATTTTGAGCCCTCGAGGCCCCTGGCTTGTAATATAAAGCTTGTATGACTTTTATTTATGTTTAGAGTTGTGTTGTGATATCATCAAGTTAGTCCTTAGGCTTGATCATGTGCATTTGCGTGTATGGTTAGTGCACGATTGAGTCGGGGGCGTCACAAGTTGGTATTAGAGCCGACTGCCTGTAGGAACCCCCTTCCCAACTCCTTGGCCGAAGTTGAGTCTAGTCTTTGCAAAACGATTTTACTAACATGGCTGTGTGGCTTACGGGCCCACGTCACCAATGGGTGGTATTAGGATCTTTTATGCCTCTTCTATACTCAGGGACTCTGATCTCTCATCCTTTCGGGTTAAATGATTTTGCTAACACTGACATGAGGTTCTCATGATCACATTCACCCGGAGAGCTGGATTATCTGCAACATTTCTTTACAATGCAATCTTATGCTTCTCACACTATCATTTGACATATGCACTTCCTTGTTTCAGATGCGTCCCGCAAGACAGCTCGTATGCCAGACCATGGCTGTTGATGCGACTGGGTTCCCTGCCATTTTGGTCGATCTTTTGACCAGGCTAGGATATCGCTGGTATACCGAGTACACAGTTTACGAGGATTACCGCGAGTTCAACCAGGAGCAGTACCACGCTGTGGTTCGCATCTTTGATCGGCAGGACATCTCCATCACTGAGTTGCACACCTTTCATGGTGTTGGAGTGACTGTCGATATGGCCATCCATGATGCTGCCTATACTGCTATTGCTCGTCTCCGTGGAGAGCACAACACTCGCTTGGAGCATACTGCCTTCAGATATATCCCCTATGCCCCCGCTGGGGACGAGACTGGATATTACACTACTGTTTGTACACCTTACGTGTCGCGTCATTATAACCCGCAGGTTTTGGTACAGTACACTAAGGCTCTGGACCGCACTACTCGAGCTCTTGCTGTCGAGTTGCGCGCTACTCGTGCTCGTCTTTACGACACTCTGACACAGTTGCTGCCAGCAGTCAGTGCACGGATGCACCCAGAGTACATTCTTTACCCGCGCAGGACGGAGATGCCACCAGGTCTTGAGTGGCTTGCTGTTGGAGGTCTTACCCCTCCACGTGGTCCTCTTCTTCCAGTTCGGGACCAGTTTCTGCACCAGAGTGTTCACGGAGCGCAGAACCCCTGCGTCGAGGGTACCCTGCGTCGTCACGTGCAGTTGCCTGGCTTCAGTGGTTTTCTCTGACGTTGATGTAGCATATCGCTATGTCGCGTTGTTGTATCCCCCCATCGCGTGCTTGCATGCCGCCTAGTTGTCTAGCTTTCCTATGCGCTGTTGTAATGCTCGTCTGTAACCGGACCTATGTATGGATCTGTATGTCTTGTTGACTATGTTGATGTATCTATTGCACTTCTTTCTATTGTGCATGTTACTTCATGAATGATCCCATACAACTGCAATGCTCATTGCTAAACTACCCCCTGTTGAATTTTAACATGATGGTTAGACCCACAGGTCATGGCCGTGGTGCCAACAATCCACCACCGCCCGACTACATGGCCGCCATGATGCAACAATTCGAAGTGCACCGTCAGTTTATACAAGGGCTGATGGATCAGTTTCCTCGGCACAATGCCAATCACCAGCCAGACTCAATCACTTTGTAGGAATTTGTGCATCTGAATCTAGCCATATTCCACAACTCAGTGCAACCACTGGATGCTAATGAATGGCTCCGCGACATCACTTATGAGATGGAGTCTGCGAATGTGGCCCCTGCCGGCTATGTCACTTTCACCTCCTACTTTCTGAAGGGACCCGCAGCACAATGGTGGGACAGCCACAGGCAAACTCAACCTGCTGGAACTATCACCACCTGGATGGAGTTCAAAGCTGCTTTCCGTGCCCGTTACATTCCGCAAGGAGTTATGGACTGGAAGAAGCGCGAGTTCCGTAATCTCTCTCAGGGCAGCAAGTCTGTGGAAGTCTATCAGCGGTAATTTCTGGAACTATCTTGTTACGCTGAAGAGGACATTGCTACTGACGCCCGTAGACAGGAAAAGTTCCGTGAAGGGCTCAACCCTGAAATCAAGATGGCACTCCTAGTCCACGACTTTGCTGACTTCTCCACCTTGGTGAACAAGGGTATACAGGTTGAGACTGGTATCAAGGATAACAAGGACGCTCTCAAGCGCACACGTGAAGCGGGCTCATCTTCGGGCTCGCCTTCCCAGAAGCGCCGCATTTGGATCCCTCAAAGCATGTACCGTCCGACTGTACCTGTTCAGAGGCCATCGTATGTTGCACCACGTATGCGTTCTCCCCCTCCAAGGCAGTTCAGACCTCAGGCTCCAATGCCACGAGCTCCTGCTCCCCGTCCTGACAATGGACTCCGCTTCAAGTGTGGCCATCTAGGTCACCGTGCCAGAGACTGCTCTCAGAGTCAGAATCAGCTTGTGCTTCCCCCAGCTGGCCGTGGTAATGGCCGTGGCATTAATCAGCCTCGCAACTATAATGCCAGACCTTCATATGGTCGTGGGCAGGCATATCATGTCAACATGGCTGAAGCTCAGGATCAACCAGAAACTGTGATGGGTACACTTCTTGTTAATTCCGTACCAGCTTCTGTTTTATTTGATACAGGAGCATCGCATTCATTCATGTCAGAACATTTTGCACTCATGCATGATATTAAATGTGAAACGCTGCACCATCCATTAGTGGTAAACACTCCCGCGGGCCAATGTCAAACCTCCTTGTACAACCCCGATGTCACCATTGATATTGAAGGGTTGGAGTTCTGTGCCTTTCCCATTATTTTGAAGTCATCCAAAATTGACCTCATTCTGGGAATGGATTGGTTGAAGGCTCACACTGCCTTGATCAATTGCGCCACTAAAGTCGTACACCTCTTGCACCCATCGGATGAGCTAGTAAATTACCATGCTCATGTTGTTCAAAGTGCCGAGTCTCAGATCTATGCTCTGAATGCACTGAACGCTTCTCCTCTTGAGGGGATAGAAAATATTCCAGTCGTTCGCGACTTCCAAGATGTCTTTCTGAAAGAACTTCCAGGAGTACCCCCTATTAGAGCTGTCGAGTTTGTCATCGACTTGAAACCCGACACCACTCCTATTGCGAAGCGTCCCTACAAGATGCCTCCGCATGAACTTCTCGAGCTTAAGGAGGAACTCGATAAATCACTCAGCAAGGGTTTCATCCGCCCAAGTTCCTCTACCTGGGGAGCACCTTCTCTCTTTGTCAAGAAGAAAGATGGTATGAACCGATTGATCCAGGATTACCAACCTATCAACCAGGCCACAATTCAGAACAAATATCCGCTTCCTCGGATCAATGACCTGTATGACCAACTGGCTGGATCATCAGTGTTCTCTAAACTCGACTTGAGGTTGGGTTATCATCAGATCCGTGTCCGCGAAGAGGATATTCCCAAGACCGCCTTCGTAACTTGTTATGGCTCATATGAGTACACTATCATGTCATTCGGCTTAACCAATGCGCTAGCAACGTTCTCCCGTCTAATGAATTACATCTTTATGGATTACCTCAACAAGTTCGTCGTGGTTTATCTGGATGATATCTTGGTATTCTCCAAGAATAAGGAAGAATATGCTGAACATCTTCGCCTTGTTCTGGAAAAACTTCGGGAGCACCAGTTATATGCCAAATATTCCAAGTGTGAATTCTGGTTATCTGAAGTAACCTACCTTGGTCATGTCATTTCCAAGGATGGCATTGCTGTTAACCCCGAACGAGTTTAGGCTATTCTTAACTGGACTCCCCGAAGAATGTCAAGCAAGTCAGGAGTTTTCTTGGTCTCGCAAGCTATTGCCGTCGATTTGTCGAGAACTTATCAAAGATTGCGAAGCCCCTGACTAATCTGCTTCACAAAGGCGTCAAGTTTGAGTGGACAGACAAATGTCAGGAAAGTTTCCGGACCCTCAAGGACAAGCTGACCTCTGCTCCAGTGCTTGCTCCTCCGGATTCTCGCAAGGATTTCATAATTTATTGCGACGCCTCTTGTCAGGGATTAGGCTGTGTCCTGATGCAAGAACGCAGAGTGATTGCCTATGCCTCGCGACAGTTGCGTCCTCATGAGGAAAATTATCCAGTGCATGATCTTGAACTTGCTGTAGTCATTTATGCTTTGAAGCAGTGGCGACATTACCTCCTTGGTAACCGTTGCGAGATCTACACGGACCATCAAAGTCTGAAATACCTGTTTACTCAGCCAGACTTGAACCTTCGTCAGCAAAGGTGGATGGAAACGATTACAGATTATGACTGTGGAATTACTTATACCCCGGGCAAGGCTAATGTGATGGCCGATGCCTTGAGCCGCAAGTCTTACTGCAACAACCTCATGGTTCAGCAAACTCAACCCCAACTTTATGAAGAATTGTGTAAGCTGAACCTTCACATTGTTCCACAGGGTTCTCTTAATACCCTTGTTCTGCAGCCAGATCTCGAAAGGGCTGTTAAGTCTGCGCAAGCTAAAGATGCTGAAGTTGATCAGATGAAGAGAGATCTGCACCTTGAAAAGTACAGGGATTTCTCGCTTGTAGAAGACGGAACATTGTACTTCAGAGACCACATTGTGTAGTACATCGGTTTGAACTCATGACAGAAAAGGTTATGAAGGAGGCACATGATACCCCACTGTCTATTCATCCGGGTAGGACCAAGATGTACCGCGACCTTCGTCAAAGGTACTGGTGGTCTAAGATGAAGCAGGACATCGCTCGTTATGTTGCTATGTGTGACGTTTGCCATCGCGTCAAAGCAGAACATCAAAAACCTGCTGGAATTCTGTAACCGCTTCCTATTCCTCTGTGGAAGTGGGATAAGGATCAAATGGATCTTATTACTGGCCTTAATAAGTCACAGAAGGGTCACGATGCTATTCTTGTCGTCATCGACCAACTTTCCAAAGTTGCACACTTTCTGCCAGTCAAGGAGACAATCACTGCTAGTCAGTTGGCAGAATTGTATATCTCCAGAATTGTATCACTCCACGATATTCCAAAGGAGATCAGTTCAGACCATGGCAGCCTCTTTACCTCAAGGTTCTGGGAAAGTTTCCAAAAGGCTATGGGAAATCATATCACCTGGAGTTCAGCTTATCACCCCCAGTCCCAAGGCCAAGTTAAGCGAGTTAATCAGGTGCTTGAAGATATGCTGCGTGCTTGTGTTATTTCTTTTGGCAAGAAGTGGGAGGAATCTCTCCCGTATGCCAAATTTTCTTACAACAACAGCTATCAAGTGAGCTTGAAACTGGCACCCTTCGAGGTATTATATGGACGTAAGTGTCGAACCCCCCTGAATTGGTCAAAAACTAGGGAACGACCGCTCGTTGGTCCGGATATTATCCAACACGCTGAAGAGCAAGTCTGTGTTGTTTGAGAAAATCTCAAGGCGGCCCAGGACCGCCAGAAGAGCAATTATGATTGTAAACGCTGGGGATTGACCTATCAACCTGGTGACCAAGCTTATCTACGGGTCACTCCTATGAAGGGCACTCACCACTTCAGAATCAAGGGCAAGTTAGCTCCTCGCTACATCGGCCCCTTCCATATTCTCGCCAGACGTGGAAATGTGCATACAAACTGGAGTTGCCACCACAATTCTCTCACATCCACGATGTCTTCCAGGTGTCGCAACTTCGCCGTTGCTTCAAGGAATTTCCGCACCGAGCAGTGGATCATGAATTGCTCGAATTACAAGCTGATCTATCTTATAAAGAGCATCCAATCCGTATTCTCGATCAAGCAGAACGTCGGACTCGTCAGAAGATGACCGAGTTCCTCAAAGTACAGTGGTCAAATCATACTGAGAATAAAGCCACTTGGGAACGCGAGGATCATCTTCGCGAGGAATACCCTGACCTTTTCCCTTCTACCTCCTAAATTCTCGGGACGATAATTTCTTTTCGAGGAGGAGAATTGTAACACCCCCTATGTAATGAGCAACAGTGATCCCACATGATTATGTTAATTCTCTGAGATTTGCAATGTTAATCATGTTGGAATAATATCTCATTTCAAATTCCTCTCTGAATTCAAATTCAAATCATGAGTGAAATTTGAAGTTGCTCAAAAAATTTCTGGAAAATAGTTCATGTTGTAGTAAAAACTCCAACACAAATTAATGTTCAGGAAAACAACATCACCTATTTTCCTAAAATGGGTTAGAGCATTAATACAGTGCAAAAACAGCATTTAAAATGCCTTTCCATTTTTGAAAAATTCAATTGGATTCCAAAATTGCCCAAACTTTTTGTGGCAGAGCAGGATAATGCAATGTAATTATGTGGACCAATTTCACATTTTTGCAAAAGAATTTGGCAACACATTTATTTTGCAAATCTTCTGTAAAATGAAAACAGAAACAGAAAAAAGCAAAAGGGCCCATTCTACTGTGAGCTGGGCCTAAGTGCACAGTGCACCAGTCCAGCCCACCTCCCTCTTCTCTCTCCCCGCGCCTCGCTGTCGGCCGCGCCATGGCCAGAGCGTGCTTGCTCCGGCCGCTGGCCGCCACCTGCCGCCGCTCGGCCGCGGAGAGGATAAGGCCGAGCCTTATCCTTCCCCCTGGACGCCTCATCCACTCCCCTGCCCCTCTCCTCACTCCGTGCGCTCTCCCCCTTCCTCTCCAGTGCGCTGCCGTCGCCGCTGTTCATCCTCGCCGCGGCCACCGTCGTCCCCGAGCCTCGCCATCGTGTCCACCGTCCTCGCCGTGCTCGATTACGTCGTCTACGCCGACGAGCGCGAGCTAGGGAGCCCTACGCATCGAGATCGCCGTCGTCTTCCCCGTTTCGGTCGCCGGTGCCTCCCCGTCGATTCCGGCCGCCCTGCGCTACCGCTTACTTGTCGGGCCATCGTGTGCCTGCTCCGTGAGCTTCTCCCCCTCTCCCCTCTCTTTCCCGCCTTTCTCCGCACGCGTAGCGTCCGTTCTCGCCGTGGCCGAATGCATCGCCGCCGTCGAGCTCTTCGCCGTCAATGCCGTCGCCGTCGAGCTCGTCCGAGTTCGGTAATGTGCTCAGCACACTCCCCGCTGTCTAATGCCACCGCTAGCTAGCCTCGCCGAGCTCCCTAGCGCCATAGCCGTGGATGCCCAAACTCCGGCGCCGCCTCCGCCGCTCGTCGGTGCCGTTTCCGGCCGTCTCTGGCCGAGCCACCGCCGCAGATCGATGCGGCATCGAACGCACGTTGGAATGCCGCAAACCGCGCGCCAAATGGTCGTCGGAGCGCGTTTTCCGGCGGCCTCCCAAACACGCCGCCGCGTTTTATCGTCGCCGGCGATGAGACGCCGGCCGCCGCCGACGTGGCGTGACCTGGGGTCCACCTGGGTCACTGCCAGAGGGCCCCACTAGCCCCGTTGACTGGGTTGACCCAGTCAACGTGCTGACTGGGCAGCCCAGTGACACTGACGTGTGGGCCCCGTGTTAATTTATCTATTTTGCTAATTAAAATTAATTAGTTAAACTAAATAGACACTGACAATAGGGCCTCACCTCCCTAATTAACTTAATTAGTTTAATTTAAACTCTAATTAGCCCTGAGTCACTGACCAGTGGGACCCACTAGTCAGGTTTGACCCTGACCAGCCGGGTTGACTGGTGAGGTCATGCTGCTGTCATGCTGAGGTCATCAGTTACTATTTTGGGTAATGTGAATTATTTAATTAAATTTAATTCAAGAAATTTCAGAAAATAGTTTAAATCTTTGAAAAATCATAGAAAATAAACCGTAGCTCGGATCGAAAAGTTTTCAACATGAAAGTTGATCTGAAAAACGAGACGAATCCGAATATGTGGTCAAAATGCTTGACCATCACTCCTATATATCTGAACATGGAACCTTCCCCTCCGGTTCAGTATACCGAAATCTGCCTAAATGCCGAGAAAATATCCTAGATATTTTCCTGCTTCGTCTGCGACATATAGCTTTGCATTAGGTCACCACCCGCACTGCATACCGACATGCCATGCATCTGTGTTTCATTTGTCTGCTTTTATTTATTGTTTCTTCCCCCTCTTCTTATCCGATAGCCCCCGAGACCGACGCAGCACCGGAGACCGACTACACTGTTGAAGACCCTTCCTTTGCCGCAGAGCTTCTAGGCAAGCAACCCCCTTGACGCATGCCTATATCACCTATTCTTTCTCCCTCCTGTTGGATTAGAATTTGCTACTGCTGCTGATTAATCCTATTCTATTGCATAGCCTGCTTTTGTAACCTGTTTTTGATACTTTACCTGCTTTCCTATATGCTTAGTATAGGTTGGTGGTAAACCCCCTGTGGCCCCACTTACTTGTCTTAGTTTCCCCGCTTTAGTACCAGTGTCCCGATCGACGTGGTCGACGGGCTGAGACCAACACATCACCGCACACCCCCTACGTTGCTCGACCCTACAGAGTTATCATCGAGTGTCGAGGGTGATACCTCCTACCCACTCCTGATGTTGTCTCTGTAGTATAGCCAGTAGGTTGTGGGTTACCGAGGGTGATTCCTCTTCCCCACCTCCGATGAAGCTGTTGTCATGCAACCCCGCAAGAGTGAATACCATCGAGGGGGATTCCTTCGGATTCGCCTTGACGGGTACATCGAGTGGAAATCCAACGAGGGTGATTCCTCTGATTCCTTCTTGATGTTATGGACTCACGGTTACCTTGACTTTACTATTGATACTTGTTAAAGCCGGGTCGGCCCCGAGGGGTACCCGCGAGAGATGGGAAGTCGGGTTGACCGAGAGGGTACCCGCGAGATAATTACGAGGCGCGGCCGGGCAGGCGGACCGTGGGCCTGGCCCTTGCCGCAAGTCCCCGAGATGGGGCGACGGGACCACAGAGTGTGGAGCAACTGATCATCACCGCGAGCTCCCAACACACTTAAGGGTTTGGATATGTGATCTGAGTAGGCCTCTGGCCTTTTCGCGCTAACCAGCACGTGGGAATAATATGGGTACTCGGTGTCATATGTATCAGCCGAAGCTCTTCAGATGTCAGCAGTTGAGCGGCGCGCGCCGGGTTGGACTGGGAAAGCCTGCGCTTGTATAAGGGGGCTTGGTCTGCTCATTGGTCGCGTACGCAATGCGCAGGAGTGCAAAGGGCGATGGGCCCAAGACCCCTGAGTGCTTAGGATGTAGACCGGCGTGCTGGCCTCTCTGTTGAGCCTAGGTAGGGCTACGACGTGTCAATCAGCCGAGGCCGGGCATGGACCGAGCAAGTGTGTCCGGCCAGAGTTAATCGAGCGTGTTGGGTAAGTTGGTGCACCCCTGCAGGGAAGTATATCTATTAGAATAGCCGTGTCCACGGTAACAGGACGCTCGGAGATTATCCCGATCTTCTACAACTAGAAATGGGTTGAATATGTTAGCTCCGGGATTGCTTTCTCGTAGGGAGTCGAGGAAGGATCTCTGGGCGTGGCTACTGTTATACTTATTGCTATTACTATAATTATGTACTAATCTACACTCTTCTAGTGCTCCAAGACGCTGAATATGCTAGTCTTCGATAGGCTAGGATTTTCCCTCTGTTCTGGCTATTCTGCAGTCAAGTCCACATATACAGCCTTCCTTTGATAATATTGCATACCTAGACTAGTTCTGATGTAAGTCTTGCTGAGTACTTTGGATGAGTACTAATGGTTGCTTTGCTTCCCCTTTTCCCCCACATACCCGATTGCTGCGACCAGATAATGGAGCCCAGGAGCCAGTTGTCCCAGCCGACAACTACTACTACCCCCCCTCTGGCAGATACTACTACTACGAGGAGCCCTTCGACGACCAGGAGTAGTTTGGTGGCACCCAGGAAGGAGGCCTGCGGCTTTCGATCAGTGTTTTTTTTTGCCCCGCCTTTTAAGGCCTATCTGTTTAACTTTTATGTCTGTACTCAGATATCTGATGCTTCCGCTGACGCTTGTATGCGCAAGCTTATGTATTTCGAGCCCTCGAGGCCCCTGTCTTGTACTATAAAGCTTGTATGACTTTTATTTATGTTTAGAGTTGTGTTGTGATATCATCAAGTGAGTCCTTAGGCTTGATCGTGTGCATTTGCGTGTATGGTTAGTGCACGATTGAGTTGGGGGCGTCACATCGACAAAGGTAATGAGTCAGGTATAATACTTGAGTTCGATTGTGTTAAATCTTTTATGGCTACCGATGCTTTTCATAAGTTTAGCACTAAATATGGACTTGACTCTGAGATAGTAGCTTCCTTTTGTGAAACATTTGCTACTCATGTTGATCTCCCTAAGGAGAAGTAGTTTAAATATCATCCTCCTATTAAAGAAAAGCTTGAGGAACCCATTAGTGTTAAAGAAGAAACAATTGCCATGCTGATCCAGTTGTGCCTACTGCTTATATTGAGAAACCACCATTTCCTGTCAGTATTAAGGAACATGCAAAAGTTTCAACTGTGGTTAACAAAAGTAATATTAGAGCACCTAGACCCTCTGAACAAATTAATGTTGAACCTAATGTTGCTATGGTTAAAGATCTCTTGGTCGATAATATAGATGGGCATGTTATTTACTTCTGTGATGAAGCAGCTAGAATTCCTAAACCAGATTCTAAAGATAAAAACAGACCTGTGGTAGGCATGCCTGTTGTCTCTGTTAAAATAAGAGATCATTGTTATCATGGCTTATGTGACTTGGGTGCTAGTGTGAGTGCTATTCCGTTTACCTTATATCAAGAAATTATGAATGATATTGCACCTGTTGAAATAGAGGACATTGATGTTACTATTAAGCTTGCAGACAGAGATACCATTACGCCGCTTGGGATCGTTAGAGATGTTGAAGTATTGTGTGGAAAAATAAAATACCCTACTGATTTTCTAGTCCTCGGTTCTCCACTAGATGACTTTTGTCCCATTATATTTGGTAGACATTTCTTGAACATTGTTAATGCCAAAATTGATTGCGCTAAAGAAACTGTTAGTGTTGATTTTGGTGGTATGTCTCATGAGTTTAATCTTTCCAAGTTTCGTAGACAACCTCATGATAAAGAATTGCCTAGTAAAGATGAAATTATTGGTCTTGCTTCTATTGCCGTACCTCCTACTGATCCGTTAGAACAATATTTGCTAGACCATGAAAATGATATGCATATGAATGAAAGAAATAAAATATATAAGATGTTCTTTGATCAACCACCTATCCTTAAACACAATTTGCCTGTTGAAACTCTTGGAGGCCCTCCCCCACCTAAGGGTGATCCTGTGTTTGAATTAAAACAATTGCCTAATACATTGAAATATGCTTATCTAGATGAAAAGAAGATATATCCTGTTATTATTAGTGCTAACCTTTCAGAGCATGAAGAAAAGAGATTACTCAAAACTTTGAGGAAGCACCGTGCTGCTATTGGATATACTCTTGATGATCTTAAGGGCATTAGTCCCACTCTATGTCAACACAAAATTAATATGGAGCCTGATGCTAAACTAGTTGTCGACCACCAACGATGACTAAATCCTAAGATGAAAGAGGTGGTAAGAAGTGAAATATTAAAGCTTATAGAAGCAGGTATAATCTATCCCGTAGATGATAGTAGATGGGTAAGTCATGTTCATTGTGTCCCTAAGAAAGGAGGTATTACCGTTGTTCCTAATGATAAAAATGAACTCATTCCACAAAGAATTGTAACTGGTTATAGGATGGTAATTGATTTTAGAAAATTAAACAAAGCCACAAGAAAACATCATTACCCCTTACCTTTTATTGATCAAATGTTAGAAAGATTATCTAAGCATACACACTTTTGCTTTCTAGATGGTTATTCTGGTTTCTCTCAAATACCTGTATCACCTGGAGATCAAGAGAAAACCACATTTACTTGTCCTTTTGGAACTTATGCTTATAGACGTATGCCTTTTGGTTTATTCAATGCACCTGCTACCTTTCAAAGATGTATGACTGCTATATTCTCTGACTTTTGTGAAAAGATTGCTGAGGTTTTCATGGATGATTTTTCTGTTTACGGAACTTCTTTTGATGATTGCTTAAGCAACCTTGATCGAGTTTTGCAGAAATGTGAAGAAACTAATCTTGTCTTGAATTGGGAGAAGTGCCACTTTATGGTGAATGATGGTATTGTCTTGGGGCATAAAATCTTTGAAAGAGGTATTGAAGTTGATAAAGCTAAGGTTGATGCTATTGAGAAAATGCCATGTCCTAAAGATATTAAAGGTATAAGAAGCTTCCTTGGTCATGCTGGTTTCTATAGGAGATTTATTAAAGACTTCTCTAAAATTTCTAGGCCTCTTACCAATCTCTTGCAAAAAGATGTTCTATTTGTTTTTGATGATGATTGTGTAGAATCCTTTGAAGCACTTAAGAAAGCCTTAACCACTTCACCTATTGTTCAACCACCTGATTGGAACTTGCCTTTTGAAATTATGTGTGATGCTAGTGATTATGCTATTGGTGCTGTTCTAGGATAGAGAGTTGATAAGAAATTAAATGTTATCCATTATGCTAGTAAAACTCTAGACGGTGCCCAAAGAAATTATGCTACTACTGAGAAAGAATTCTTAGCAGTTGTGTTTCCATGTGATAAATTCAGATCTTATATTATTGATTCCAAAGTTGCTATTCACACTGATCATGCTGCTATTAAATATATTATGGAAAAGAAAGATGTTAAACCTAGACTCATTAGGTGGGTTCTATTGCTACAAGAATTTGACTTGCATATTATTGATAGAAAGGGAGCTGAGAATCCCGTAGCAGATAATTTGTCTAGAATAGAAAATGTTCTTGATGACCCACTTCCTATTAATGATGATTTTCCTGATGAACAATTAGCTGTCATAAATGCTTCTCGTAATACTCCTTGGTATGCAAACTATGCTAATTATATTGTTGCTAAATTTATACCACCTAGTTTCACATACCAACAAAAGAAAAAGTTTTTCTATGATTTAAGACATTACTTTTGGGATGACCCACATCTTTATAAAGAAGGTGTAGATGGTATTATTAGACGATGTATACCCGAGCATGAACAGGAACAAATCCTACGGAAGTGTCATTCCGAGGCTTACGGAGGACACCATGCGGGAGACAGAACTGCACATAAGGTATTACAATCTGGTTTTTATTAGCCTACTCTTTTCAAGGATGCTCGTAAGTTTGTCTTATCTTGTGATGAATGTCAAAGAATTGGTAATGTTGGTAGACGTCAAGAAATGCCTACGAATTATTCACTTGTTATGGAACCATTTGATGTTTGGGGATTTGATTATATGGGACCTTTTCCTAAATCCAATGGGTATACACATATTTTAGTTGATGTTGATTACGTTACTAAGTGGGTAGAAGCTATTCCAACTAGTAGTGCTGATCATAACACTTCTATTAAAATGCTTAAAGAAGTTATTTTCCCAAGGTTCGGGTCCCTAGATATTTAATGACCGATGGTGGTTCACATTTTATTCATGGTGCATTCCGTAAACTGCTTGCTAAATATGATGTCAACCATAGAATTGCATCTCCCTATCACCCTCAATCTAGTGGTCAAGTAGAACTGAGCAATAGGGAAATAAAATTAATTTTGCAGAAAACCGTCAATAGATCTAGAAAGAATTGGTCTAAGAAACTTGACGATGCATTATGGGCTTATAGAACTGCTTATAAAAATCCTATGGCTATGTCTCCTTATAAAATGGTTTATGGAAAAAGCATGTCATTTGCCTCTTGAGTTAGAACATAAAGTATATTGGGCAATTAAAAAACTCAATTATGATTTTAAACTTGCCGGTGAAAAGAGGTTATTTGATATTAGCTCATTAGATGAATGGAGAACCCAAGCTTATGAAAATGCCAAATTATTTAAAGAAAAAGTTAAAAGATGGCATGATAGAAGAATTCAAAAATGGGAATTCAAAGTGGGTGAGCAAGTTCTAGTGTACAATTCTTGTTTGAGATTCTTTGCAGGAAAACTTCTCTCTAAATGGGAAGGACCGTATATCATCGAAGAAGTTTATCGCTCCGGAGCCATCAAAATAAACAACTCCGAAGGCACTAATCCGAGAGTGGTGAATGGGCAAAGAATTAAGCATTATATTTTAGGTACTCCTATTAATGTTGAAACTAATATTATTGAAACAATTACACCGGAGGAATACATAAGAGAGACCTTCCAGAACACTCCAGAACCCTGAAAAGGAAGAGGTATGTGATACGGTAAGGAAACCGACTTCAAAAATTTCATAAGAATATTTTCTGTCAGTTTTGGAATATTTAAAAAAATACAAAAATAAGAAACAGCCGGCGAGACCCACCTGGTGCCCACGAGGCACCAGGGCGCGCCACCCCCCCAGGCATGCCCTGGTGGCTCGTGGGCCCCTCGTGAGCCTTCCCGACTCCGTTTTTCTACTGGATTACTTGTTTTACAAGATAAAAATTCTTTATATATACTCCCAGACGTTTTGACCACCGTATCGCAGAAATTTCTTTTGTTCTTGTTTCATGCTATTTTTCCGACAGATCTAGATCGCTATGACTGCACCAAGCTCTTCCAAGGACAAGTTCTACGAGAAGGTCATCGACCCCTACCTACCGGAGGTGATGAAACACCCTCAAGCCATTGAGATGCGTGAGGGGGTGCTTCACATCCGGGATGTTCAAGGACCCAAGAAGACCGGGAGCATGGAGTCCAGGCTCGAAGCGGTGGAGCAGGAGATCTTCAAGTGCCAAGGGATGGTGGAACATGGACTCAGCGCCAACCACTCCATGATCACGGAATTCACCCGTGAGCACAAGGTGGATGGCCAATCGATGGGAGACATCCCCCAAGCTCAATGAATGAATCGACTATCTCCAAGGCCAAATCTATGATCTTCAAAACCAAAATTATGAGTATGAAGCAAGATTCAAAGGTATGAGTTTACCTGCAAGTTTCAGGACCCCGGAGACTCGTTCATCTTTTTATGATGGGGAACCTATGCCATGGAAGCCAGAGGACAAGCTCACCACATCACCACCACCATCACCGAAGAAGGAAACTTGAGTACATGGGTATGGGCACGCCCCTTGGCTTGTGCCAAGCTTGGGGGAGGTGCCCCGGTATCGTATCACCATCACTTTTATTATCCTTACCTATTTTTAGTTCGATCCTTAGTGATTTCGTGATTTAGTTGAATAAAAGTTTAGTATGATCTATTTTCGAGTGCTAGTTTTGTGATCTATCTATCTATGTAATCAAATTGAGAGTTATATAATAAAGAGTAGTTTGAGTGTTTGCTTCTTTACTTTCATGTTTCAATCCTAGCAATGAAAATAATGAAAAAGATCATATGCTAATCTTATGGAAAGTAATGACATTACATAAAGTAAAGTATAAGTGGTAAAATTTATTGGAAGTTAACAAACATAGCATTGGTCGATGATGCAATTCATGAAAAAGTTAATAGGGAAGAGAAGATTCACATGCAAATACACTATCTTCGACATCTTTTATGATTGTGAGCCCCCATTAAGTATTTTATGCCAAATTGTTGACGTTGGACAAGGAAGACAACGTAATGAATTATGTTTGCTTATATTCACATAGAAGTTATATTGTTATAGATCCTCCAACATGTGGTGCTTGCTCAATATCTTTGCTAGCCAAAAATCCGCACCAAGTAGAGATACTACTTGTGCATCAAAAACCCTTAAACTCAGTTTCATGTCATGAGAGTCTACTATACCTACCTATGTATTGAATAAGATCCTTCAAGGAAGTTGTCATCGGTGCAAAAGAAATAAAAATTACCTCTAAATGTGTATGAACTTTTATTGTAAGGGAAAATAAGCTTTGTACGAACTTGTGATGGTAAAGAAATAAAAGCGA
Organism: Elymus sibiricus; assembly: GCA_039707655.1. NCBI lineage: Eukaryota > Viridiplantae > Streptophyta > Magnoliopsida > Poales > Poaceae > Elymus > Elymus sibiricus. The sequence continues at coordinate 354,641,869 of CM077664.1, forward strand.
CGGACTGCAAAATAAAGGTTGCTATCACAAGGGGCAATATAAAGTGACGTTCCTTTGCATTAAGAGCTTGTGCATCCAACAACAAAAAGCGCATGACAACCTCTGCTTCCCTCTGCGAAGGGCCTATCTTTTACTTTTCTGTATTTACTTTTATGCAAGAGTCAATAGTGTTCTCCTCTATTCCTTTTTATTTTTCTCTTTTGCAAGCACCATGTGGTGGGGAAAGATCTAGGCGTATATATCCAGTTGGATATGAGCGATCATGAGTTATTATTGATGACATCACCCTTGAGGTGAACAAGTTGGGAGGCGAAATTATAAGCCCCTATCTTTCTATGTGTCTGGCTGAAACTTTTTGCTCCATATATATGTTGTGAGTGTTAGCAATCATAGAAGACTATATGATGGTTGAGTATGTGGACTTGCTAAAAAGCTCCTACATGAGACCCTTCCTGAAAGTATGATGAATTGTAATTGCATTGTTGACTGAGAACATAGTTTGTTAGTTTTCAAGAAAGTTTATGCCTTATACTTCATTGTTGTGATGAATTGTTACTTTCTCATGAGAAGTTTTATGATAATAAATATTGCTGTTATAATAATTATCATGATGCTACTATGTCCGTATTTTGTTTTTATCGACACCTCTCTCTCTAAACATGTGGACACGATTATCGATATCGGCTTTTGCTTGAGGACAAGCGAGGTCTAAGCTTGGGGGAGTTGATACGTCCATTTTGCATCATATTTTGCTATTGTTATTTATAGTGTTTTTGATCAATATAACACTTTGTGGAGCAATTCTAATGCTTTTTCTCTCTTAATATGCAAGATTTACACAAGGAGGGAGAATGCCGGCAACTGGAATTCTGGACCTGAAAAAGCTATGTCAGAAATACCTATTCTGCACATCTCCAAATGAGCTGAAATTTCACGGAGAATTATTTTGGAATAAATAAAAAATACTGGAATCAAGAAGTACCTGAGGGGGCCACCCAGGTGCCCACGAGGCACCAGGGCGCGCCACCCCCCGTCCCCCAGGCGCGCCCTGGTGGCTCGTGGGGCCCCTGGCCAGCCGCTGGCCCCCATTTTCTGGTATATAAGCCCATTTGCCCTAGAAAAACTAAGGAGAAGACTTTTGGGATGGGGCACCGCCGTCTCGAGGCGGAACTTGGGCAGGAGCACTTTTGCTCTCCAGCGGAGCGATTCTGCCGGGGATAATTCCCTCCGGGAGGGGGAAATCGTCGCCATCGACATCACCAACGATCCTCTCATCATGGTAGGACCAATCTTCATCAACATCTTCACCAGCACCATCTCATCTCAAACCCTAGTTCATCTCTTGTATTCAATCGTTGTCTCAAAACCTCAGATCGGTACCTGTGGGTTGCTAGTAGTGTTGATTACATCTTGTAGTTGATGCTTGTTGGTTTATTTGGTGGAAGATATTTGTTCAGATCCAATATGCTATTTGTTACCTCTCTGATCATGGACATGAATATGATTTGTGAGTAGTTACTTTTGTTCTTGAGGACATGGGAGAAGTCTTGTCATAAGTAATCATGTGAATTTGGTATTCGTTTGATATTTTGATGATATGTATGTTCTTGATTCTCTTAGTGGTGTTATGTGAACGCCGACTACATGACACTTCACCATCTTTGGGCCTAAGAGAATGCATTGTGGAGTAGTAATTAGATGATGGGTTGCTAGAGTGACAGAAGCTTAAACCCTAGTTTATGCGCTATTCCGTAAGGGGCTGATTTGGATCCATATGTTTAATGCTATGGTTAGAGTTATCGTAATTATTCTTTCGTAGTTGCGGATGCTTGCGAGAGGGGGTAATCATAAGTGGGAGGCTTGTCCAAGTAAGGGCAGCACCCAAGCACTGGTCCACCCACATGTCAAATTATCAAAGTAGCAAATGCGAATCAAACCAACATGATGAAAGTGACTAGATGAAATTCCCATGTGTCCTCGAGAAGTCTTTCCTTACTATAAGAAATTGTTCCGGCCTCTTCTTTGCTACAAAAAGGATTGGGCCACCTTGCTGCACTCTTTGTCACTATTGCTACTTGTCACTTGTTACAAATTATCTTGCTATCAAACTACTCGTTACCGATAATTTCAGTGCTTGCAGAAAATACCTTGCTGAAAACCGCTTGTCATTTCCTTCTGCTCCTCGTTGGGTTTGACACTCTTACTTATCGAAAGGACTACGATTGATCCCCTATACTTTGGGGTCATCAGAATGTTGATTCATTTCCGTTCCGTCAAATTTCAGGCGCTCGATATGTCCACTTTTTAGCAAAGGTCATGCCGAAATGTCCCGTGAATTTCGACATGACTTGTGCTAGAAAGTATGACATATCGAGTGCCCGGGATTTGCCGGGACGGGAATGAAACGGCATTCCGGCAAACCATAGGCATTTTTTATGTCATTATTCATTTTATTATAGTTTGAGAACTAAATGAGCAGACTTAATCGTAGGAATCATGTCGAGCAACGACGAAGCCGGGGCTTCTGCCCATGCTGACGAGGATTGCAGGGTACCCTTACAGCATGAGCACGATTACCTCGACTTCTTTTCTAGTCAGCAAAGCCGAGGTTTGCGTGGCCCCCTTGTTATAGCGGACGATGGTACTACCGCGGACGCCGACACCGAGACCGGCACCGGCACCCATGGCACCAGCATCGATGGCACCAACACCGGCGGCGCCGACACCGGCGTGGATGGTAGCAACGCCGAAGCCGCTAATGAAGCGAAGAAGAAGTCAAGGACACGACGCCCAAACAAGCTCGGCACCGGAAGACTGCTGGTCACAGTGATGCACCCTGGCAAATTCGAGCCAACAGAGCCGAAGGAAGCTCGCAAATGCTACAGCAACCAAGTCGGATGCATCCTATGGGAAACCGCGAGCATCAACGACTCTGACTTAAGGAGTAAACCAAATATGGAGCACTTCCTCCTATCGAAGCTGCATAACAGATTCCAGTTCCCCGGCCGGAATGATGAAAAACCTCTGTGGGAAGATCCTGCCATGGTCAAGATAAACAACGCCGCCATGGGCAAGTTCAGCAACACGTTGGCCACCTAGAAAGGCAGGGTGAAATGAGCGATTGAAAAAAAAAGAACCCTACTCCAAGATTTGGGAGGAGAATCCGACACTTTCGGAGGAGGAGTTTGAAAAATTCAAGGAGACTTGTGCTACTAATGAAACCAAGCGGAAGTCTGAGAAATTCAAGGGGATGCAGGAAAAGAACACGGGGACCCACCACCTGGGAAGCCGTGGTTACATTGGCAAGAGGCCCATATGGGATAAGGAGGATGTGGAACGTGAAGCTGCGGGGATCCCAGACCCCTTTGCAGAGTTCACCGACCCGCAGGAGCGTGATTTCATCAGGGCCCGCTACAAGTGGGACAAGGAGAAAAAGGTTTATTACACGGACGCACCCACGAGGAAATTGACTAGATTACTGGTAATTATTATTTTTCCACCTTATATTAGCTTCTGATCAAGTCAACTACACGTTGTAGTAACATTTGTGAATGGCTCATGTTTCTTTCGCAGAAAGAGCAACACAAGCTTGCGGTCAAAAGCGACTCGTTGTCTCAGTCATCAGCGAGGCCCAAGTGGGACACCCCCGCTCAACCGGGCCTTGAACATACTGAAGGGACTCCCTTTGGAGAACCGGCCACAGTATGGACGTGTGCACGGTGCCGGAGATGGGGCCACGTGGAAGTTCTACTACCACGAGGACCCAGAGGCCAAAAGGCAGAGAAGGAAGTTTAGTCACGTGAACATCGACGAGAAGGTGAAGCTTGCGGTAGAGAAAAATGCAGCTGAGACAGCTCTAGCGACAAGAGATGAGATGATCCAGCGGGCAGTCAGTGCAGCTTTAGCTACCTGCAGAACTGATTTCGTAGCTTCGGTTAATACCTTGATTTCGGCTATTATTGACTGAACGAGGCAAAATCTAGGCAAAAATGCAGCGGATTATGTAGGGGAACGCGACAGAAAACAAAAAAAATTGGTACAGCAAGCACGCCCAGGACCACTATGTAGACTGCATACAAGGTTTGATCTGATCATTACCGACTCGTAGCGCAGCGAAAGAAGAGTCGGTGTACATCGTCGGTGCAGATCCCCGCAGCTAGGATTGACAACCTCTCAACCGCGAGGATGTACTCCTTTGTCGGACAGCCCTTCGGGAGGCGGTCGGACAGTCCCTCGGACGATGTCACGGACAGCCCTTCGGGAGGACCCTCGAAACTCGAATGGAAACTCGGACAGCCCTTCGGGAGGACACTCAAACAGCCCCTCAGGCAAAAGATTGAAACTACGACCTCTCTACGGGGTTGCACACATACGGTGTCAGCTATCCGGCAGGGCTTCGCCATCCAGAACTAGTTCCTGCTGGAACCCAGACAGCCTTTCGGCTCTACGAAACTATTTCACTGGGAGGGAGAGAGAAGCCAGACAAGTCTATGGCATGTGTATGAGAGCAAAGGATGAGTGTGGAGAGCACCCCCTCCACCTATATTTATAGGAAAGCCAAGGGGTAAAGTTGGCATACAAAAACACCAAAGTACCCCTACTTTATGTCATACATAAAAGAATAAAAGGCAAAAAGGGATGGCATGTGGAGCTCCATGGAGGAGCCCCACCTTGGCCGGCCACCCTCATGAGGGCCCCTCCCAAGGGGGCTTCCTTAGTGCCTAAGTCATTCTAGAAGCCTTTTGGGAAAATCCCAAAAAGTGGCTTTCCAAAAAATATCCATAAAGTGATTTTCACTATTCACGGAGACAATTTTCCGCGACCGTTAAATCCGAAAATATTTCTGTGGGTCTTAGAATAATTCCAGTACCCACTAAAATGATTTTGGATTCGTTCGGAAACAATTCCGGATTAGTGATTTTCGTGTGCGAAAAGCAACCAAACCGGCTCCGGCAGCTCCGGAACATTTCCGGTTTTTGTCCCGGAAAAATCCCAGAAGTTACCAGAACAATTCTGGCACCCTCCAAGAATTTCCAGGCATGTGCCAAAACCAATTTGACTTAATGGTATACCCTGAAACAACTTTTCGGTTATACCGGAACTATTCCGGTGTCCTCTCCGGAACGTTTCCGTTGCGTCCGAAACTTTTCCGGTGATTTTCTCTCAGACTCCCTGTCTAGTATTCAGCAGATAGATGACCCTTAAGCGTGTGACCCTATAGGTTCGGTGAAGTATAGACATGACCTGGAACACTTTCGGATCAATGATCAACATCGGAGCCGTGGACACCCATATTGACCCCTATACCCACACGAATGAATATTCGAGTGAACCTCCAGTTGCCGTGTGCTATTCCTATTGCTTCACGATATATTACAAACACCCGAGGTGACATTTATTGCATCCCCGTGGATCAACAACTTCTCCACCATGCAAGTTACCTCGTTACCGGTTTTGTTCTCTTTTCTCGTTTCCGTGTTCCGGCATCCCAGTGATCAAATCACAATGTGTCTGGCCAGACGATGATGGATACCATAACACCGAGAGGGCCCAAAATATCTCTCCATCGTCGGAGGAGCAAATCCCAATCTCGAGCTATCTTGGTACTTGCCATACTTTTTCGTGAACCCGTAAGCCGTCGTAATAGCCACCCAGTTACGGATGACGTTTAACAAACCCCAAAGTTCTCGAAGCAAGTACGAAGGAGCTCGATACTCTCATGGTCTAAGGAATTATGCAAACATTAACTATCTCTGTGTTATTTATCATTAACTTGTGATGAATGTATCTCATAGCATAACATCAATTCGGGTCAATTCAACACAAGTGTTCTACTAACATTGTGCCCTCAAAATTGCCGGCATAGACATGCCCATGATCAGGAAAACATGATCATCATGCAATACTTGAACCAGTCTTAGAGGCATGACCAGGAATACATTTTACCGTTTATTATACCACACATGCACATGAGTTTCCCTCCGAGCCTCGTGGATATTGCAGACTCGAGAATCATTGTAGTTATAGCATGGAACATAAACATTCATTACAAACTCGGAGATACAAAATAACTGTTATTACTGCCTCTAGGGAATATCTCCTACAGACTCCCACTTGCACTAGAGTCATAATCCAGTTACATGGCTTCCCTAACACCAATGGCTATCCGGTGCTGCTCATGCTTTGCTCATGGTTGAGGCTTTGTCATCGGGTCTGACACGTTCAGATCCGTGTGAACTTTGCGTACTTTCACTAAACCCGCTTCGACATGATGTCGAATGAGTTTATATTTGCGTTCAATATGTCTTGTCTTATGGTGCGAACTTGGCTCCCTTGCCTGAGCCACGGCGCCAGTCTTATCACAATAGATCTCCACCGGGTCTAGAGCACTTGGAACCACACCAAGGTCTTCAAGAAATTGCTCGATCCATACCGCCTCCTTGGAGGCTTCTGAAGCAGCAACATATTCCGCCTCCATCGTAGAATCCACCATAGTCTTTTGTTTGGAACTTTTCCAATCAACTGCACCATCGTTCAATATGAAAACATAGCCTGATTGAGATTTGAAGTCATCTGGGTCAGTCATGAAGCCTGCATCAGTGTAACCACTTACAATGAGCTCTTCATCACCTCCGTACACAAGGAGTAAATCCTTGGTCCTTTTGAGGTACTTAAGAATACCCTTGACTGCGGCCCAGTGTTCCAATCCTGGATCACTTTGGTACCGGCTACTAACACTTAGCACATACGAAACGTCCGGTCTTGTACATAGCATGGCATACATGATAGAACCAACTGCCGAAGCATATGGAACATCATTCATCTGTACTCGCTCATCGAGACTCCGAGGACACTGATTCTTGCAAAGCACTGTGCCAGGTGACATGGGGAGTAGGCCTTTCTTGGAGTTCTCCATGTTAAACCTTTTCAACACCTTGTCAATGTACATGCTTTGGCTAAGCGCTATCAGGCGTTTTGATCTATCTCTATAGATTCTGATGCCCAATACATATGCCGCTTCATCTAAGTCTTTCATTGAAAAACTCTTCTTCAATGAGTCTTTTATTTCGCTAAGGAAATTCACGTCATTTCCAATCAACAATATGTCATCCACATACAAGATTAGAAATGCTTTTGCGCTCCCACTAAACTTCTTGTAAACACAAGATTCTTCGTCATTCCTGATGAAGCCAAACTGTTTGACCACTTCATCAAAACGAATGTTCCAGCTCCTTGATGCTTGCTTCAGACCATAAATGGCTTTCTGAAGTTTGCATACCTTTCCAGCATCCTTATGAACGACAAAACCTCCTGGCTGTATCATGTATACATCCTCTTTGAGGTTTCCATTTAGGAAAGCCGTTTTGACGTCCATCTGCCATATTTCATAATCGAAATAAGCAGCAATTGCTAGTAATATCCGAACAGACCTAAGCATAGCTACGGGCGAGAAAGTCTCATCATAGTCCACTCCTGGAACTTGCGTGAACCCTTTCGCGACAAGTCTTGCTTTGTGGATAGTAATGTTACCATCCACGTCTGTCTTTCTTTTGAAAATCCATTTACAACCAATGGATTTTACGCCATCTGGAAGTTCTTCCAAGTTCCAAACTTGGTTTTCGTACATGGATTCCATCTCGAATTTCATGGCCTTGTGCCATTCCCTTGAGCTGGGCCCCGCCATCGCTTCCTTGTAGTGCGCAGGTTCATCATCTTCAAGAATGAAGATTTCATTATGAAACCACTCAGGTGGCTGGATAGCCCTACCTGATCTGCGTGGTTCAGTTACAACATTGTCTGAAGTTTCCGCATCACATGCGACAACTTCCGGCTCGGTTGTAGGGATAATTAGCGGAATTTCTTCCGGTTCATTAGCCATATCAACGGTTGCCGAAGATTCACTAATCTCATCAAGTTGTACTGTCCTCCCACTTACTTCTTTAGCGAGAAACTCTTTCTCAAGAAAGACTCCACTTTTAGCGACAAACACTTTGTGCTCGGAGGGTAGGTAGAAGGAATACCCAACTGTTTCTTTTGGATAACCTACAAAGTTACATTTGTCTGATCTGGGATCGAGTTTGGTTGGTTGTAAACGTTTTACATGTACCTCACATCCCCAAATCTTAAGATGCGATAAACTGGGTTTCTTCCCATTCCACATCTCATGTGGTGTCGTCTTAACAGACTTAGATGGTGTTCTGTTTAGTGTGTGAGCGGCAGTTTCTAGTGCGTGACCCCAAAAAGATATCAGCAGATCTGTAAGAGACATCATCGACCTTACCATGTCTAACAGGGTTCGGTTACGTCTTTCTAACACTCCGTTTCGCTGTGGAGTTCCGGGAGGCATAAGCTTGAAACGATTCCATGGTCACTCAGATGTTGGCCAAACTCATGACTAAGATATTCGCCTCCGCGATCAGACCGCAGAAACTTAATCTTTTTGTCATGATGATTTTCTACCTCTTTCTGAAATTCTTTGAACTTTTCAAAGGTTTCCGACTTATGCTTCATCAAGTAGATATAGCCATACCGACTTAAATCATCAGTAAAAGTCACGAAGTAGAAATACCCACCCAGTGCGGCTGTGCTCATTGGACCACATACATCACTATGTATTATTTCCAATAATTCACCCGCCCGTTCAGGATGACCCATGAACGGCGTCTTGGTCATTTTCCCCATCAGACAAGCTTCACATGTGTCAAATGATTCAAAATCAAAGGATGGTAAAACCCCATATCTTTGGAGTCTTTGCATGCGTTTCTTTCCGATGTGGCCAAGCCGACAGTGCCACAAGAACTGGTGGTGGTATCAGCCTTCTTAAGGCGTTTAGCATTCACGTTAAAGACATCATTTCCACATTCAAGATTTAGTATGAAAAGGCCCCCAACAATGGGTGCAAATCCATAAAACATATCCTTACAATAAAGTGAACAACCATTGTTCTCAGACTTGTACGAATACCCATCGTGTACTAAACATGATCCGGAGATAATGTTTCTACACAACAGTGGAACAAAATAACAGTTACTTAGTTCTAAGATAAATCCTGAAGGGAGACGTAGAGGCATAATGCCTACGGCTTGAGCGGCGATCCCAGTGCCGTTCTCGACGCGCATCACGACTTCATTCTTTGCTAGTTTGTGCACCTTCCGCAGTCCCTGTATCGAGTTGCAAATGTGAGCAACCGATCCGGTATCAAATACCCAAGACTTAGAATTTTCGCTAGCAAGCAAAACGTCAATGACATTAACTTGTATAACAATTATACCTTTTCCGGTTTTCTCAGACTTCTTATCTTCCAGATACTTCTTGCAGTTTCTCTTCTAGTGTCCTGTGCCTTTGCAGTAGAAGCACTCAGTTTCATTCTTGGCTCCGCACTTAGAGTTGCTTTGGGAGCCGGTCTTACCGGCGCCCTTGCCCTTCTTTGGCTTGCCTTTCTTTTTGAAACTGGCGGTTTTATTCACAAGCAACACTTGCTTGCGATTTTTCCGCAGTCCTCCTTCCGCAGTTTTCAGCATGGCGAGCACCTCTTCCGGTGTCTTCTCCATCCCACTCATGTTGTAGTTCATGATAAAACTGTCATAAGACGGGGGGAGTGAAGAAAGCATCATGTCCATCATATGGCCAGGTGCAAGTGGAAACTCCAGGGTTTTAAGCCTTTCAGCATAGCCAATCATTTTGACTATGTGTTCGCCAACTGAACTGCCCTCAGCCATCTTGCATTCCATCAAGGTCTTCGTGATATCAAATCGTTCAGACCTTGCGGTTTCCTTGTACAGAGCATCCAATTCCCGGATCATATCACGGGGTTTATGGAATTCAAAACGTTTTTGAAGCCCTGGACTCATGCAAGCTAGTATGAGGCACTGCACTAAGTTGTGAACATCATCCTTAGTGGCCCAGACATTTTGTTCATCTTCCGGGGCATCTGCCGCCGGTTTAGCTGGAAGAGCAGTTTCAAGCACATACGTTTTCCTAGCGCTCCTGAGGATAATCCTCAGGTTACGGACCCAGTCCGCATAGTTGTTTCCATTCGCAGTTAACTTCTCTTTCTCTAACATCGGGCCTAAGTTGAATGCGGTGTTGCGAGCCATTTGATCTACAACGGTAAACACAATTTTCACTTAGACTTTGTTCATAATGATTTTTGCACTAGTGAATAAACAATTTTATTCTAAAGTGCGCTCCCACTCAAATCAATATCTCTCAAAATTGATTAAGAGTGATTCAAGATCCGAATATCAATTCAACGTCATAGAATCATCATCTCATGATGAGGATTTCAATTGGTAGACTAACTTGCCGATCACATCTCTATGTGACTCTTGTTCATCTTTTGATGCGTGTGTTTCGAGCTCAGGACGATCCTGCCATGGACGTCAAGACAACCAAGTGATCTTGCTGCGAGGTCTGACCTCACCCGCCTTACATTTCTCCAATCGTTCGTACCCATGCATCCATGGCGCACCCCGAAAGGATAGATGATGTGACGGTGCTACACTTGGGAGAACACCAACTACTTGATATTTTAAGTGAGAGATCACCCTAATAAAAAGCGACTACCGCGCAATCAAGAAGGGTGCATCATAAGGGATAAACATCTCAGGCAATTTATAATAGCATGATATGGTATAGCCCCTTCTGACGGAGAAGTCTTTAATTTCTTCGTCTTCGGCATTTGCGTCGGTGTTCACCTTCGCGAAGATTGCCACCACCTTGTCGATGCACCAGATAATATTGCTTTCTCTATAGCTAATAAAATAAGTGCATTACTTAAGGTTGACACGCAGGTCATTAAAGTGACAATCATATGGCTCCAGCCATCATGCCGAATCATGACACGCAGGTCATGTTAATAAATTTACATCATATGGTCATCTCATACATAATCGAATTAATATGAGCATTGCTATACCACATCACATGCACATCCTGCAAAACCAAGTTAGACACCTCTAATCGGTTTATGCAAAATTTTATTTTACGTGGCTTCTAAGGTTTTGACTTAAACCGCAGCTACCAATGTTTTATCATCAAGTATGATTATTCAAGTCGCTAGATTAACATCGCGGGGTGTATGAAACACGAGATAATAAAATCTCGAGCCCCATACTAAACTTCTTCATACGCATGACCCCCGTGCAGATCATATCTGCATTGCCCTTTCGTCTGCGAGTTTCATCTTTCTTTTGACTATGGCGGAACCCAAAGAACTGATAGCACTTCGTTGATCAATCAGGATCGCGGATTGCCAAAACTTTGTCAAATTCCACCATGCTGTCTCGAGATCAGAAATACGCAAATTCTTGGGAAGCAACAAGAACATCGGGTAACAGATTTCATCTGTCACCCGCATAAATAATTTTCAGCAGTAGATCTCATCTACTACAAAATTATATTATGCAATACCCATACATCTCTATGTATTCTAGATCATAACCTGCATCTACGCATAGCACGGCTCTTGATGCCACTGTAGGGGAACGCGACAGAAAACAAAAAAATTCGGTACAGCGAGCACGCCCAGGACCACTATGGAGACTGCATACAAGGTTTGATCTGATCATTACCGACTCGTAGCGCAGCGGAAGAAGAGTTGGTGTAGATCGTCGGTGCAGATCCCCGCAGCTAGGATTTACAACCTCCCAACCGCGAGGATGTACTCCTTCGTCGGACAGCCCTTCGGGAGGCGGTCAGACAGTCCCTCGGACGATGTCACGGACAGCCCTTCGGGAGGACCCTCGAAACTTGAACGGAAACTCAGACAGCCCTTCAGGAGGACACTCGAACAGCCCCTCGGGCAAAAGATCGAAACTACGACCTCTCTACGGGGTTGCACACATACGGTGTCAGCTATCCAGCAGGGCTTCGCCGTCCAGAACTAGTTCCTGCCGGAACCCAGACAGCCTTTCGGCTCTACGAAACTATTTCACTGGGAGGGAGAGAGAAGCCAGACAAGTCTATGGCATGTGTATGAGAGCAAAGGATGAGTGTGGAGAGCACCCCCTCCACCTCTATTTGTAGGAAAGCCAAGGGGTAAAGTTGGCATACAAAAATACCAAAGTACCCCCACTTTATGTCATACATAAAAGAATAAAAGGCAAAAAGGGATGGCATGTGGAGCTCCATGGAGGAGCCCCACCTTGGCCGGCCACCGTCATGGGGGCCACTCCCAAGGGGGCTTCCTTAGTGCCTAAGTCATTCTAGAAGCCTTTTGGGAAAATCCCAAAAAGTGGCTTTCCAAAAAATATCCATAAATTGATTTTCACTATTCATGGAGACAATTTTCCGCGACCGTTAAATCCAAAAATATTTATGTGGGTCTTAGAATAATTCTAGTACCCACTAAAATGATTTTGGATTTGTTCCGAAACAATTCCAGATTAGTGATTTTCATCTGCGAAAAGCAACCAAACCAGTTCCGGCAGCTCCGGAACATTTTCGGTTTTTGTCCCGGAAAAATCCAAGAAGTTACCAGAACAATTCTGGCACCCTCCAAGAATTTCCAGGCGTGTGCTGAAACCAATTTGACTTAATGGTATACCCCGAAACAACTTTTCAGTTATACCGGAACTATTCCGGTGTCCTCTCCGGAACGTTTCCGTTGCGTCCGAAACTTTTCCGGTCATTTTCTCTCAGACTCCCTGTCTAGTATTCAGCAGATAGATGACCCTTAAGCGTGTGACCCTATAGGTTCGGTGAAGTATAGACATGACCCGGAACACTTTCGGATCAATGATCAACATCGGAGCCGTGGACACCCATATTGACCCCTATACCCACACGAATGAATTTTCGACTGAACCTCCAGTTGTCGTGTGCTATTCCTGTTGCTTCACGATATATTACAAACACCCGAGGTGAGATTTATTGCATCCCCGTGGATCAACAACTTGTCCACCATGCAAGTTACCTCGTTACCATTTTTGTTCTCTTTTCTCGTTTCCGTGTTCCGGCATCCCAGTGATCAAATCACAATGTGTCTGGCTAGACGATGATGGATACCGTAACATCGACAGGGCCCGAGAATATCTCTCCATCGTCGGAGGAGCAAATCCCAATCTCGAGCTATCTTGTTACTTGCCATACTTTTTCGTGAACCCGTAAGCCGCCGTAATAGCCACCCAGTTACGGATGACGTTTAACAAACCCCAAAGTTCACAAAGCAAGTACGAAGGAACTCGATACTCTCATGGTCTAAGGAATTATGCAAACATTAACTTTCTCTGTGTTATTTACCATTAACTTGTGACGAATGTATCTCATAGCATAACATCAATTCGGGTCGATTCAACACAAGTGTTCTACTAACATTGTGCCCTCAAAATTCCTGGCATAGACATGCCCATGATCAGGAAAACAGGATCATCATGCAATACTTGAGCCAGACTTAGAGGCATGACCAGGAATACATTTTACCATTTATTATACCACACGTGCACATGAGTTTCCCTCCGACCCTCGTGGATATCGCAGACTCGAGAATCATTGCAGTTATAGCATGGAACATAAACATTCATTACAAACTTGGAGATATAAAATAACTGTTATTACTGCCTCTAGGGCATATCTCCTACAGATTATCCCCGTCTTAGATTCGTTGGGAGCAACTCGGTGAACATCGCACCATCGCCTGCTCTCGCAACTGCACCTGCTCCTGCACCCACTCATAGCAGCCCATCCTCCGTCTCTGGCATGCTCGGCGGGGCTTCCACATTGGCTGAGCTTGACGCCCTCATGGTAATTACGCGTCGCACCCTCATCAACATATCTATAATCTTCCGTTCCCGTTGCCTTTCGGATGTCTGACACACCGCACACATGTCTTCGCAGGCCGACGAAAATCCATGCACCCTACTGTACCACATCAATGGTCAGTTGGTGGATGTGGGAAAGGGTACGATAACAAAGCCCAAGGAGCGCTTGTTCCACGGCCGGCGGATGGCCGATAACATCTTCAGGGTTTCCGTGGCGAGTGTGAAAAATGCCTACGAGAATTTGCCTCCACCACTACGAACCGGGGGAGAGGACGATGAGAGCCCGGCGCAGCTGGGCCAATGCAAGAATTGGCCATTGCTGTGACCGAAGAATCTTCTTTGTGTGGAGGCGGCCGGGAGCACACCAACGACTACAATACCGATTCAAGGTATGACCACCACCCCACCCACGCAATTACCACCACCGTCGGTCGTGTTGGGTGAAAGCGCACGATACGAGCAAGGGGGTCCAACCATCGCCCCCATGGAAGAAGATATGAATGATGACATGGATGAGGATGACCCTCTCTGGTATCTTAATACCGGCTATGACGATGCAGAAATGATGAGCCAACCGCCATATGACTCAGGCTATGAGCATGAAGATGAGATGCATGATGCACAAGAGCTGGAACAACCTCGGGTTGAGTGCAAGAAGTCTCTGTTCATGCAATCCTCGCAGGACACGCCTCCGGATGCCGCCTCAACCCAGGGTCAACTACCCGAGGGTCATGCGGTGCTTAGCCCGACAACACTTGGGGCGGGGGTCAGGAAGGGTCTAGAAGGCTCAGTAGCTCAACCCAAGAAGAAGCAGAGGAATAGACCTGCGAAGAAAGGCTCTGCTGCCGCCAAAGCTGCTTCTAGCAGCCAGCCGCTGATGTCTACTACACAACTTATTCTTCTAGACTCGTGTTGGGCCTCCAAGCGCAGAGTTTTGTAGGACAGTAGCAATTTTCCCTCAAGTGGATGACCTAAGGTTTATCAATCCGTGGGAGGCGTAGGTTGAAGATGGTATCTCTCAAACAACCCTGCAACCAAATACAAGAAATCTCTTGTGTCCCCAACACACCCAATACAATGGTAAATTGTATAGGTGCACTAGTTCGGCGAAGAGATGGTGATAAAAGTGTAGTATGGATAGTAGATATAGGTTTTTGTAATCTGAAAATATAAAAACAGCAAGGTAGCAAGTAACAAAAGTGAGCACAAACGGTATTGCAATGCTTGAAAACAAGGCCTAGGGTTCATACTTTCACTAGTGCAATCTCTCAACAATGCTAACATAATTGGATCATATAACAATCCCTCAACGTGTGACAAAGAATCACTCCAAAGTTCCTATTAGCGGAGAACATAAGATAGAAATTGTTGTAGGGTACGAAACCACCTCAAAGTTATTCTTTCCGATCAATCTATTGAGCTATTCCTATAAGTGTCACAAACAGCCCTAGAGTTCGTACTAAAATAACACCATATGATACACATCAACCAACTCTAATGTCACCTAGATACTCCAATGTCACCACAAGTATCCGTGAGTTGATTATACGATATGCATCAAACAACTTCATAATCATAATATTCAATCCACACAAAGAACTTCAAAGAGTGCCCTGAGATTTCTACCGGAAAAAGTAAGCCGAAAATGTGCATCAACCCCTATGCATAGATTACCCCCATGTCACCCCGGGAATCCGCGAGTTGAGTGCCAAAACATACATCAAGTGAATCAATAATCATATGAAAGACATACATCAAGTGTTCTCAAATCCATAAAAGTATTCAATCCGATAATAGTGAAACCTCAAAGGTAAAAACTCAATTCATCACAACAAGATAGAGAGGGAGAAACACCATATGATCCAACTATATTAACAAAGCTCGCGGTACATCACGATCGTGCCAAACCAAGAACACGAGAGAGAGAGAGATCAAACACATAGCTACTAGTACATACCCTCAGCCCCGAGGGTGAACTACTCCCTCCTCGTCATGGAGACCGCCGGGATGATGAAGATGGCCTCCGGTGATGATTCCCCCTCCAGCAGGGTGCCGGAACGGAGCTCCAGATGAGATCGCTTCGGAATAGAGGCTTGCGGCGGCGTAAAAACTCATCTAGGTTAACTTTCGGGGGTTTCTGAATATATATGATTTTTCAGCGTTGGAATCACGCAAAGAGGTGCCACGGGGGGCCCACGAGGCACCAGGTCGCGCCTGGGGGGGGTGGCGCGCCCTGGTGGCTTGTGGGACCCCTGTGGCTCTTTTGCTACTCCCCCGAAGCTTCCTGGGTCTGTTTCCTTTCAGAAAAAATCGTCAAAAAGTTTCGCTGCATCTGGACTTCATTTGATATGGATTTTCTGGAAAACCAAAAACAAGCAGAAAACATCAACTGGCACTGGGCACTAGGTCAATATGTTAGTCCATAAAAATCATATAAAAGCCATATAAAAGTGCACCAAAATCATACAAAACTATAATAAACATGGCATGAATACTTCATAAATTATAGATACGTTGGAGACGTATCAGCATCCCCAAGATTAATTCCTGCTCGTCCTCGAGTAGGTAAATGATAAAAGAAATAATTTATGAAGTGTGAATGCTAGCATAGTGCATAAGTTTGATCAATGATAATTTCAATTACTTTTTCTAGCATCAATATGTATGATAATCAGTAGCTCATCTCATAAAACTTCTCATGATCAAGTAGCAAGCTATTCACATATTTAAAGTATAGGCCATAAACTTTCATGAAAACTAACAAACTATGTTCTCAGTCATCAAACAATTGCAATTCATCTTATTTTCAGAAAGGGTCTATGTAAGAGCTTTGATCTAGCAAATTCCACATCCTCAACCATCATTTAGTCTTCCATGATTGCTGACACTCAAAGCATATTTTTAGAACAAACCGTTTCAGTCAAACACATAGGAAGATAGGGGCTTAATGTTTCACCTCCCAACTTATTTATCTCAGGGATAATGTCAACAATAATAACTCATGATCACCTATATTCAACTGGATATATGTGCTTGGATCTTTCCCTACCACATAATACTTGCCAACTAAAGAATAAATAGAGCGGAATAGGGATGAACATTAATGACTCTTGCATAAAAGTAAATATGAAAAAGTAAATACAGAAAAGTAAAAGATAGGCCCTTCGCAGAGGGAAGCAGAGGTTATCATGCGCTTTTTGTTGTTGGATGCACAAGCCTTTAATGCAAATGAACGCCACGTTAGATTGCCCCTTGTGATAGCAATCTTTATTATGCAGTCCGTCGCTTTTATTTCTTTACCATCACAAGTTCGTACAACGCTTATTTTCCCTTGCAATAAAAGATCATACATATTTTAGGAGCAATTTTTATTGCTTTTTGCACCGATGACAACTTACTTGAAGGATCTTATTCAATCCATAGGTAGGTATGGTGGACACTCATGGCAGCATTCGGATCATTTGGAAGGATGGATTTCCGTGGCCTTACTTCCATCAACCAAGCGCTAATTACGCTACTGCCCAAATCACCCACTGCAATGGAAATCCGAGAGTTTAGACCAATCAGCTTGATTCATAGTTTCCCAAAACTGGTGGCTAAAGTTTTGGCAGCACGGGTGGCCGACGATATTCCATATCTGGTAGGAGCACACCAGAGTGCTTTCATCAAAGGGAGGTGGCTCCATGACAACTACATGATGGTACAAGGCATGGCCCGGAAACTGCACGCAACAAGGAGGGAGGCGGTGATGCTTAAACTTGATATTACAAAGGCCTTCGACACGGTGGACTGGGCTTTCTTGCTTGATGCCTTACGACACATGGGCTTCGGCAACAGGTGGACGACGTGGATCTCGGGGCTGCTCTCGTAATCCTCCACCAGGGTGCTGCTTAATGGAATTCTAGGAGCCATAATATATAACCGGCAAGGATTGCAGCAAGGGGACCCTGTATCACTGCTTCTGTTTGTCCTGATCATGGACAGCCTGCACCACCTGCTGCACAGACACTACCGGAATTAATCTCTATGCCGACGGCCATATGCCGTCGGCATAGGCCTTTTACCGTCGGCATACCCCTATGCCGACGGCTGCCGTCGGCATATCCCCGTCGGCGTCGATCTCGACGGCGTAGTCTTGTCAGACCGTCGGCATAAAAGTGCCGTCGTCATACACGGTTATGCCGACGGCATCCGTACGGCCTTTGGCATAGAAACCCCGTCGGCAAAAAAATCCGCCGGACGGGCACTGACGGCGCCGTGACCTGGCGGCACCAATAAAATGAGAACACGTGGCGCAGCTAAGCCGACGGCAAGGCCGTCGGCATAGATTTAAATCTAGGCCGACGGCCTTGCCGTTGGCTTAGCTGCGCCACATGTCACCGTACCCAGCCTTCAGGCAGTGTCCTATGCCGACGGCCTAACCGTGGGCATAGATTTATATCTATGCCGATGGTTAGGCCGTCGGCATATACATGCCACGCGCCAATCGCTGGGATATCCTGGTCGTGGCTATGCCGACGGCAATGCCATAGGCATAGTTCTCCTCTGTTTATTTAGAGCTGCTCTGCTTTTGCATTTACAATTCAAATTCACAGCACAATTCACAGCAAAATTCACAGCACAATTCACATCTAGATAATATGAAAGATCATCATCATCTCAAGATCATCATCATCTGAAGATCATCATCATCATCTCAAGATCATCATCATCTGAAGATCATCATCATCATATCAAGATCATCATCATCATCTCAAGATCATCATCATCATCTCAAGATCATCATCGTTGAAACTTAATAAACATGAGTACGAGACATGGACATCATCATTGTCATCTAAAGAACACTAGGAAGAAGTATGGAACATGGAAAACATCATCATCTAGCGAAGATTAGGATCATCGCCGCCAGCACCGCCAAGACGAGCACCACCTAGCCAGACCGGAGTGACTGGGCTCTTTGAACCAGGAGTCGAGCCACAAAATGATCCACCGGTTCCCTACATATTTGAAAAGAGATTGTAAGGGTAAATAGGATAGTGTTGAATCAACGAGAACTAGTTGGTGAATAGTTAGGCAATGTACTAACCGGAGTCCCACTGCCTAGTGCCACCCATTCATCGAACGTGGGCACGTGTGGGGGTTCTCCAGAAGGTGGTGGTGCGGGTCCCATTGGTGGTGGATCCATGCGGTTTTGCATAGACGACCACATAGCCTAGTTGTTAGTTAACCAAGCAAACACGAAGGTCAGAAGAAATGAAAGTGCAAAATTTAGGTTGGTTCTAAGTGGGCAAAACTAACTGCCATCATCAGACGGTTGTAATCCTCGTTTGCCTTTACTCGTTGCAAGTACTCCCGCACCTCGACATGCTTAAGCTCGACAAAGGCCTTATATGCCTACAAAATTTAGGTTGTTTGTAAGTGGGCAATGCTGAAAATAAAGTGAGAAAGTGAGAAAAAAGAAGATAAGGGGGGAAATACTTACAGCATGCTGGCTGGCTAAGCTAGGATGCGAACGGCCCGTACTGCCGCTCGGGCTCGGGTTGGTAGCTCGGAGCCGTGTGTAGGAGACAGAAGGAGTGATCACGCTATCGAGGCACAGGTAGCGGCCATGATACTTCGGCTGGATGGCCACCACCGCCGTCTCGTCGGTCTGAGACAGGATGGGGTCAGCAACATCCGAACCAGGATTTAACCTGGTAAATGACTCCGAGTAGGACTCCAGGTTCTTCTCGGTATTGCCGTAATACTCGCTCTCGCCGTCCTTGCGCTTACTCCGTGCACGGGCCAGCTTCCACGACTCCATGTCTGAGAACGGCTTCTTCAACTTGCCCTCCTGCAATGTCAAACAGAAGTTAGCCATACATAAGAACATGACGGTAAAAAGAAAAAAAATGTATCCTGGTAAACCTGGATGGCCTTGTAGCCCCAGTGGTTCCTGTTTCCTTGGCCGTGTGTTCCGTCGGTTCCACGATTAGCCCGGTTCTTTGTGCTCTTGGCAGCAAACTCTTCATCCTCATCGAGCCACCTATCCACCAAACTCGCCCATCCGTCATCCTTTCCGTAGCACCAAGTAGGAATAACCTAAATAATGGAAGCATGACATATCATCACGAAACAATGAAATTGACTGTTTATACGTCGGAATGAAAAGTCTATAATACTTACCATCATGTACTGCTCCCTGCTCAAGGTAAGTTGCTGCTTCTGCGCTTCTTTCTTGGTCATCTTTTGACCAAGGTAGTTGTGGTAGTAGTGCGAGATGGCAACCCAGCGCACCTCGTACTGAATCTGGCGAGTTTTCTTCCTCGCAGCCGCCACCAAGACCACGTCGGCTCTGGCCTTGTGCTCCTCAAGAACCTTATAGAATTGCTACAATCATGCATAAAACCAGAATGAAACAAGGCATGGGTTAAGTGACTCGATGATAAAGTATGAACGAAACTCAAGACGAGTGATTCTGAAGAGAAGTTACCCAAAATTTATTGATCACGGCCTTAGCGGCCATCCCGTACTCCGCGAGGCTGGCAGCCTCGTAGTGGTCCCAGCTCGTGGCCAAAACCCGTAGCTCCGGGTACCTGTTTGGCCGCAGGCAGAATAGGCCCGGCCAAAAATCCTTCAACAGGATAGTGATAATGCCGTTCGGTTTATGGCCCTCTCCAAGAACTTTCCAATTGCTGCAAAAGAAACAAAAAATTAGCATGTGTACAATGAAACTGTTAGTATGGGTTCAAACTATGATTGAGAGGCACTTACTCTGTCCCCGCGGGTTCAATGAGCCACTTCTTCTCCTCGGTAGCAGGAGGTGTAGGTAGTTCTGCAACACCACACAGCCACCCCTTCGGATCACCCGGCGGCAAGTTACCCCACACCTCGCCACCACCCTCCCCTCCAGAACCCTCCCCTCCACCACCCTCCTCCTCGCCCTCCTCCTCCTCCTCCTGAACGAACTCCTCCTCGCCCTCCTCGTCCTCCTCCTCCTCGCGAACCTCCTCAGACTCAGAGGGTGCCTTAGTATAGGAGGTCGTCGAAGACGACCCCCCTATGTCGGACACGGACCGCAGTTTCTTGACCGGACCGCATCTCGACCCACCCCCTCCTCCTCTAGGGACTCTCCCACCACCCCCTCCTCCTCTAGGGGCTCTTCCCCCAACCCCTCGACCTCCCTGTGAGGTGTCATCCTCAAGTAGTCGGGTGGGAGGCTGACGGGGTCGTCCACTCCGACTAAGACCTCCTTTTAATTTGCTTAGGAAACCCGCGCCGCTGCACTTGCCCATGATTAGCAAACCTGCATTGAGAAGAGAATAAACAGTTAGTAAGGATAACAAATAAATATGCATACAAAAAAGCATATTAATAACAAAAAAGCACATTAAGCATACAGAAAAGAACATTAACAAAATATGCAATGTATAAGCATGCTATATATATATATATATATATTTTGGCAAAGGAAGGAAGCATATTAATAAACCATAAAAAAAACTTACATTTCCTAGAACCCATATGAATCATCACTATTGTAATCTATTTGTCGACCGGTCTCATCATCACTATCACGCATATCGTCTTCGTTGTCTGACGGAGGTAAAGGCTCTTCCTCGTCGTCAGCGTCTTCATTTAACTTCTCAAGCATAATTATGTCTCTTTGATTCACAATTGCCTCACCATCATTCCGTGCACACGAGCAGGCAATGCAAACATGCAATCAGTCGGCGAAACCCATCGACAACCTAGAGACAAATCATGTGCACCAAACTTATAGAGAATGAATGGACTAGTAGAACTTGAGGATATACTAGTCATTCCTGGTCGTCCAAGTCACAAATAATGTCCCTGAACTGGAATTGAGCAATGTCTATCAATCTCCATCTACAATGTCTATCAATTAGCACATACAAGTAGCAAAACAGAACCACTCACAAGTAGCATTGAGGAATCACAGTAGCAAAAAAATTAACAAATCATCTACATACACACAGTAGCATTGAGCATTTAGAGAACCAATAATTTGTAGCATACTTGCACCATTCATCCATCCATCTACCAATAATTTGTAGCATACTTGCACCATTCATCCATCCATCTACCAATAATTTGTAGCATACTTGCACCATTCATCCATCCATCCATCTACATCACAGTAGCAAGAAGAAAAGGGCCTCACCGAGGTAGAGGTCCAAGGACAGCAGCGGCCGGCTGGATGGGGTTGTCGGGGCCGGCCGAGGACGGCAGCGGATGGCGGGGAGGGCGGTCGGAGCAGAGGACCTCAGGGGCCGGCGGGATGGGGGTCGGAGGAGGCGCCACGGAGGACTGCTTCGACCGGCTGCATGGGGGTGTCGGGGTCGGGCGGCGCCGACGCGGGCCCGCGAGGTGGCAGGGCAGACGGGGGTGGCGGTCGCGTGAGGTGGTGGAGAGGGTGGTGGCGGCGGCGCGACGAGGTGGCAGCGGCGCGAGGTGGCAGGGCGGACGGGGGTGACAGGGCGAACGGGGGGGCGGCGGCGCGACGAGCTGGCGGCGGGGGCGGAGAGAGTGGCGGCGGCGCGGGTCGGGGTCGCGGGAGAGAGAGATCGGGAGGGAGGGGAATGAGCGGTAGGGAGAGCACCGCGAGTGGATAAGGGGGCTATGCCGACGGCTTAGCTCGAGCATGCCACGTCATCGATCCGGGGCATCCGGGGCATAGCTATGCCGACGGCAAAGCCGTCGACATAGCTCGAGCCGTGCCACGTCATCGATC
This sequence comes from Elymus sibiricus, assembly GCA_039707655.1. NCBI lineage: Eukaryota > Viridiplantae > Streptophyta > Magnoliopsida > Poales > Poaceae > Elymus > Elymus sibiricus. The sequence continues at coordinate 354,664,366 of CM077664.1, forward strand.
CGTGGCATCCGGGGCATAGCTATGCCGATGGCTTTGCCATCGGCATAGCTATGTATTATTTTTTTTATTTTAATTTTTTTCTTTCTAAATTGAAATTTGATTAATTTAAATGTGTATTATCGCACGGAGGGGGGAAACAGCCACGTCCGGGCACAACCCACCGCAAGATTCCCTCCGCTCCGTGTCTGCCTGACGTGGCCGTTTCCCCCCTCCGTGCGACGGCGGCAGCGACGTCCGTGAGGGGGGTAACACTACGGAGCCACGTGCCGGGTGCTTGCACCTGCCACCACACTTCCGGGCGTGTAAGAGGGCCCAGCGCAAGGCCTGGCGGCATAGCTACACCCCCCCCCACCAAGTACCCCGTCCCGCCTAACCCTGGCACTGTTGACCGGCGGATCTAGGCCTTTGACTTTCGCCGGACGGGGTTTGACCGATGGACATTTTCACCTGGCTGTGATAGGCCAGCCCATAGGTACACTTCGGATCAAGGTCCGGGCCCAACCCACCACAGGATCCCCTCCGTGTCGGCCCGACGCGGTCGTTTCCCCCCTCCAAAAGCGTCGGCGGCAGCGTCGTCCGTGAAGGGGGTCACCCTCCGGAGCCGCGTGCTAGGTGTTTGCACCCACCACTGCACTTCCAGACATGTATGAGGGCCCAGCGCAAGATTTTGTGGCATAGCTACCCCACGAAGGCCCCCGACCACACCCGTAGACATGCGAGGAACAATCCGGAAAGAGGAATTTTTCCACTTACTTCTGCATCTCAAAAAATTATGGAAAATGACTACACATCCTATATCACATGTGTCTGCACCGTGTAAAAAACTCATGATTTTATCACCCTCCTGGTGTTCAGGAATATTCACGCAGCACCAAAACCGCAGGACGTCACTCCAGTGTCATCGCCGTCCGTGAGGGGGGGCACACCCCGGAGACGCGTCTTGACTCTTTAGACATGCCATCGCATGTTAAGACATGTGTGAGGACCCGTCGCGATGCTCCGGTGGCATTGCTACCCCCCAAGGCCCCCGGCAGGCCTAACCCTAGACCAGTTGACCCGTAGATCTATGCCTTTGACTTTCGCCGGACGGGGTTTGACCAATAGACTTCTCCACCTGGTTGTGATAGGTCAGCCCATGGGAACACTCCGGAACAAGGTCCGGGCCCAACCCACCACAGGATCCCCTCCGTGTTGGCCCGACGCGGCCGTTTCCCCCCTCCAAGCGCCGGCGGCAGCGCCGTCCGTGAAGGGGGTCACACTCCGGAGCCGCGTGCCGGGTGTTTGCACCCGCCACCGCACTTCCAGACATGTATGAGGGCCCAGCGCAAGATTTTGTGGCATAGCTACCCCACGAAGGCCCCCGACCACACCCGTAGACATGCGAGGAACAATCCGGAAAGAGGAATTTTTCCACTTACTTCTGCATCCCAAAAAATTATGAAAAATGACTACACATCCTATATCACATGTGTCTGCACCGTGTAAAAAACTCATGATTTTATCACCCTCCGGGTGTTCAGAAATATTCACGCAGCACCAAAACCGCAGGACGTCACTCAGGTGTCATCGCCGTCCGTGAGGGGGGCCACACCCCGGAGACGCGTCTTGACTCTTCAGACATGCCACCGCATGTTAAGACACGTGTGAGGACCCGTCGCGATGCTCTGGTGGCATTGCTACCCCCTAAGGCCCCCGGCAGGCCTAACCCTGGACCAGTTGACCCGTAGATCTACGCCTTTGACTTTCGCCGGACGGGATTTGACCAATAGACTTCTCCACCTGGTTGTGACAGGTCAGCCCATGGGAACACTTCGGAACAAGGTCCGGGCCCAACCCACCACAGGATCCCCTCCGTGTCGGCCCGACGCGGCCGTTTCCCCCCTCCAAGCGCTGGCGGCAGCGCAGTCCGTGAAGGGGGTCACACTCCGGAGCCGCGTGCCAGGTGTTTGCACCCGCCACCGCACTTCGAGACATGTATGAGGGCCCAGCGCAACATTTTGTGGCATAGCTACCCCATGAAGGCCCCCGACCACACCCGAAGACATGCGAGGAACAATCCGGAAAGAGGAATTTTTCCACTTACTTCTGCATCTCAAAAAATTATGAAAAATGACTACACATCCTATATCAATGTGTCTGCACCGTGTAAAAAACTCATGATTTTATCACCCTCCTGGTGTTCAGGAATATTCACGCAGCACCAAAACCGCAGGACGTCACTCCGGTGTCATCGCCGTCCATGAGGGGGGGCACACCCCGGAGACGCGTCTTGACTCTTCAGACATGCCACCGCATGTTAAGACATGTGTGAGGACCCGTCGCGATGCTCTGGTGGCATTGCTACCCCCCAAGGCCCCCGGCAGGCCTAACCCTGGACCAGTTGACCCGTAGATCTACGCCTTTGACTTTCGCCGGACGGGGTTTGACCAATAGACTTCTCCACCTGGTTGTGATAGGTCAGCCCATGGGAACATTCCGGAACAAGGTCCGGGCCCAACCCACCACAGGATCCCCTTTGTGTCGGCCCGACGCGGCCGTTTCCCCCCCCCCCCCCCCAAGCGCCGGCGGCAGCGCCGTCCGTGAAGGGGGTCACACTCCGGAGCCGCGTGCCAGGCGTTTGCACCCGCCACCGCACTTCCAGACATGTATGAGGGCCCAACGCAAGATTTTGTGGGATAGCTACCCCACGAAGGCCCCCGACCACACCCGTAGACATGCGAGGAACAATCCGGAAAGAGGAATTTTTCCACTTACTTCTGCATCTCAAAAAATTATGAAAAATGACTACACATCAAATATCACATGTGTCTGCACCGTGTAAAAAACTCATGATTTTATCACCCTCCGGGTGTTCAGGAATATTCACGCAGCACTAAAACCGCAGGACGTCACTCCGGTTTCATTGCCGTCCGTGAGGGGGGCAACACCCCGGAGACGCGTCTTGACTCTTCAGACATGCCACCGCATGTTAAGACACGTGTGAGGACCCGTCGTGATGCTCTGGTGGCATTGCTAACCCCCAAGGCCCCCGGCAGGCCTAACCCTAGACCAGTTGACCCGTAGATCTATGCCTTCGACTTTCGCCGGACGGGGTTTGACCAATAGACTTCTCCACCTGGTTGTGATAGGTCAGCCCATGGGAACACTCCGGAACAAGGTCCGGGCCCAACCCACCACAGGATCCCCTCCGTGTTGGCCCGACGCGGCCGTTTCCCCCCTCCAAGCGCCGGCGGCAGCGCCGGCCGTGAAGGGGGTCACACTCCGGAGCCGCGTGCCGGGAGTTTGCACCCGCCACCGCACTTCCAGACATGTATGAGGGCCCAACGCAAGATTTTGTGGCATAGCTACCCCACGAAGGCCCCCGACCACACCCGTTGACAAGCGAGGAACAATCCGGAAAGAGGAATTTTTCCACTTACTTCTGCATCTCAAAAAATGATGAAAAATGACTACACATCCTATATCACATGTGTCTGCACCGTGTAGAAAACTCATGATTTTATCACCCTCCGGGTGTTCAGAAATATTCACGCAGCACCAAAATCGCAGGACGTCACTCCGGTGTCATCGCCGTCCGTGAGGGGGGCCACACCCCGGAGACGCGTCTTGACTCTTCAGACATGCCACCGCATGTTAAGACACGTGTGAGGACCCGTCGCGATGCTCTGGTGGCATTGCTACCCCCCAAGGCCCCCGGCAGGCCTAACCCTGGACCAGTTGACCCGTAGATCTACGCCTTTGACTTTCGCCGGACGGGGTTTGACCAATAGACTTCTCCACCTAGTTGTGATAGGTCAGCCCATGGGAAAACTCCGGAACAAGATCCGGGCCCAACCCACCACAGGATCCCCTCCGTGTCGGCCCGACGCGGCCGTTTCCCTCCTCCAAGCGCCGGCGGCAGCGCCGTCCGTGAAGGGGGTCACACTCCGGAGCCGCGTGCCGGGTGTTTGCACCCGCCACCGCACTCGTAGAAAGAATCTGATGGATGTACATATAAAATTTGTCTCGTTTGGCCAAGGAATGAAAAATATACAAAATAGTCAAACAAAAGGGTGTTTTCTGTAAATCTGAAGCAAACATGATTTAAGTTTGTTCAAATTTGAAAACACAGTATAGCAACAGAATCTTTACATGATTTTGATAACAAACCATATTAAATTTGTCAAATCGATGCAAGTATCAATTACTTATGATTTTAACAAAGTATAAGGACCTATATGCAAAAGTACATGAGGTCACAGTTATAACATACTCAAAAAGAAAAACAAACTGGATATTCATAATCTATGGAAAATTCTACCCCAAATCGATATATAATTTGTGTATGTTTAAGTTTACATAAGTCTGATTTCAACCTAAAAATGAAAATAAATTAGATAAGTCAGATTCACTAGTACTGCCACGTGGCAGTCCCTGGTGGTTCCTGACCGAAGGATATGCCTACGGCAAAGCCGTCGGCATAGGTGCAAAGATATGCCGACGGCTGTGCCGTCGGCATAGCTCTTCCACGTGGCAGCTCGAGCTATGCCGACGGCCTCCGTCAGTGCCGTCGGCATACCCTCGACGGCGTCAGCTGGCTGTCGCATGTGGGGTCGCCTGGGCCGCTTATATACCGACAGCTGCGCTATACCGACGGCCGCCGTTGGCACAGTTCGGTATATGCCGACGGCCTTTGTATGCCTACGGTTGCCGTCGGTATATATCTGTCTATGCCGACGGCTTTTCTATGTCGACGGCTTTCCACAGGCCGTCGGCATACGTCTTCTTATGCCGACTGCCCTGACAAAATGCCGTCGGCATAGAAAGTGCCGTCGGCAACTGCCCTTATTCCGGTAGTGAGAGCGACAACAGTTAGCGTACTTCCGCCACTAGCGCCGAATGGTTTCCAGCACCGCACGTCCATCTACGCCGATGATGTGGTCACCTTTATCAAGCCGGATTTGCAAAGCCTAAGGGCCTGCGCCATGCTGCTGCACGACTTCGGTGTGGCGTCGGGGCTGCACACGAACCTGACAATGTGCTCTGCACACCCAATAAGATGCTCGGAGGAACAGGTGCAATAGATAGCTGCTGAATTGGAGTGTGAGGTGTTGGGTTGGCCCTGCCGGTACCTCGGACTGCCGCTGGGCTTGCGGAAGATCTCGGCGGCCCAGCTCCAATATCTGATCGATAGGATGGCCGACCGCCTGCCGGCCTGGCAGGCCAGGGCTAGGCCAGGCTCCTCTTCCGCGCTGGGCGACTAGAGTTGCTGTGAACCACGCTTGCGTCCATGCTGATACACGCAATGATGGCGATGGACCTGCCAATCAAAACCATCACAGCGGCCAACAAAATCTGCCGAGGTTTCTTGTGGAAAGGGCGCCATGATGTGCACGAAGGGCACTGCATGGTGGCCTGGGACCAGGTATGCGCGCCGAAGGAATATGGTGGTCTGGGCGTGCCCAATCTACGATTGCTCAACGCAGCGCTAAGAGCTCGATGGCCCTGGCTGGAAAGAACGGACACTGCCAAGCCCTGGAGCGAGTTCAATATGCAAGTCTCCTGTGGCTCGATGAGCATATACAAGGCAGCAACAAGATGCACTCTAGGGAACGGTGAAAGCGCGCGCTTCTGGACCGATTGCTGGCTCTGGGACGGCCGGATAGAAGATCTAATGCCGAACCTATATGCAATGGTTAAGAAACCGGCACGGCAAAAAACGGTCAAGCAGGTAGTCACGGATGGATGGTGGCAGGACATCTCCCCTGACATGAGCGCCCAAGCCCTTCTCGAATTCATAACGCTAGTGGACAGGACCCAAAACATGGAGTTGCAGGAAGGCACGGAGGATAAGATATCTTGGGCCTGGGAGAGACGGGTGAATTCTCCGCCCGATCAGCGTATCGTGCGTACTTTGCGGGAAGAGTGGAAGCTAATGGCGCCACCCAGATTTGGAGGTCACGGGCGCCGGCAACCTGCAAGGTTTTTACATGGTTAGCGGCAAGGAACCGATGTTGGACAGCGGATAGATTGCAGCGCCGGCAACTGCCTCACCCATCGGCATGCCCCTTCTGCGATCAAGCCCCGGAGACAATCAATCACATCTTGCTGGGCTGTGTGCTAGGGAGGCAAGTGTGGGCCCGTATCACCAACACATGGGGGAAACCACTTTGGATGCCGACGGCCGAGGCCAACCTCGTGCAATGGTGGACAGCACTGAACCCCCAAAAACGCCTAAGGAAAGAGACGTGGACGGTGATTACACTTGTGGCCTGGATGCTGTGGAAGCATAGAAACGATATCGTCTTCAATGGAGCCTCCCCATCGGCAGATGTGGTGCTTAGGAAGATCGACTTAGAGGGACAAGACTGGAGGGCAGCGGGATTACTTCGAGATCAAGGATCTTTACCATGTACGGTAGATAGGTTAGACAGTAGCGAGTAATCCACATGTGGATTCTACTATGGCTTTCGCAGCCGTGGCTAAGTTGTAACAAACGATAAGCCATTCTTGCCTCCTTCTATCTATGCTTCTGATACGTCAACCTTTGACGTATCCTTGAAAAAAAATCTTCATTATTTAATTAACTGTGGTAATGGCATGGTCGATTTTTGTGATCTTCAATTTTTTGTTGTTGTGTCAGATCCTATGCAGCCGGGACAAAGTTGAGTCAGTTCGTTCCATAGATGTGCATCCTAGGGAGCCATGGTGAGTAGAAAATTATTCCATTGCTGCTCTTCTGTATGGAGATGTATCAAAATGGTGTAGGCATATTTAACATGTGATTCGAACAATTTTGTGTTTTCGCATAGGGTCTTGATGAGTCATGGGCTGAAAGTTTCCATCTGGAACTACCAGTCACAGGTAACAACACATATTTAATGCCAACACATACAACTTGCTTTTCATCATAATATGTTTTTCCCCCCTATGAGATGACCTCACAGATAATTTACGGCAAATAAGAATGGAATAAATGCGGCCATTGATTCACAGGTAATAGAGAGAGAGTTTAAAGTCGGCAAGGAAGGCTGCTACCTACATAACCCAGTCGACGTTAAACCGGTTAAATTTATCCCCAATACAAAATGGATTGTGACCGGGGATAGTAGTGGTCACATCTGCGTGATCAGGTTTGATACAGCGGAAGAAATAAAGAATTTTGATTCTCATGATGGCAATGCTATCAAATCATTGGCAGTTCACTCAACTGAAAATCTCCTGCTATTGGCGGGTAATTCTGGCATGATCAAGCTATGGAAATGGACAGATAGTCTGAGTTTTATTGAGCATAAAAAATATGACGCTGGCTCTGGCACTGTGACCCAACTTAAGTTTAACACAAACACTTTTCTTAGTTCTCAAGTGTCTGGCACGATAAAGGTTAGATTTAGATTTTGCATTATGCTATTTCACCTGTTCATGTTCTGGGGATTAATTTAAAGTTCATCTTCTATACATACTTGAAATTTGCAGGTGTGGTCAATTGATGGTACCCACCCTATCGCCACAATACCTGCAAAAACACAGTCGAATGAATCATGGGGTCTTTGCGGACCATTTGATTATCTTCCCACCGAGGGTGATCAGAAATATATGATTACAACTACAACGAATGGCGCATGTGTATGCCATCTCCACTGAATTACTGTATGCAGTATTTTGATTCTTGTGTGCATTAACAATATCCGCATTAGTCTTCATAACACTTTTCTTGTATGTTGACTTGAATCAGATATGGGATTTGCAGACAGAAATGATGAACAAGGTTTTGCCTCAAAAAGTGAGCAAGGTTCACACACTTTCTTGGAGAAGTGATGAAAAAATTGATGCAGTCGCTTGCCACCCAACGCTTCCATTAATAGTTGGGTGTGGCTAGGTCGCAGTCGACTGAGACTTAACGAAGTCTCAGTCAAGTGATATAGTATGTAAGAAGAAGAAGAAAAAAATGAAAAGAATTTTTTTGTACGAATCTCCATGCAAGATCAAAGGCATATAGCGTCGACTGAGACATAACGAAGTCTCAGTCAACTTAGACTTAGCAAAACTGTTAATAGTTATAGTTACCAGTGACAGCCTGGAAACCTTGTCTCTTTGCTTTTGGACTTCCATCAACTACAAGTAATACTTCTCATTTAAATGTGTAACCATACTACCATAGGCATACCTACTAGTGAGCACTTAAAGTATGTATCTACCTTACAAGTTGCACATCTTTGGCTCGTTGTTTAGGGTACTTATATAGCCTGCCATTAGGATAAAACTTGAGATGGATCTAGGAGTTAACATGTGGAGAGAAGCTACTCCCGAACCAAATACGACAACCAAGTTAGGTTGACAAAACTGAATAGAGTTTCGGTATCTTTTTAACCACTAATTTCTCGGAACATTACAAATGGCTATCTAAAAACAGTTTGAATACAATAATAGAAACACTACAGTGGGAAGATTGTATAAGATTGTATATATAAACACACTTATTTAAATGTTTTTCTCACCTATAGATACAACCATCGGAATGCCCTTAAGACTAACTCCCGTTGATGCTGGCACCCGACCTTATATTCAACCTAGAAATGAAGAGGTTTGGTTGTTTCGGCATTTATCATCGTGGTGGTCTCCATGTGCCAGTAGGCGTGAGCATTATTCGGCAATCAGGTTTTAAATTATTTTGATTTTGCAAAATTAAACAACCGAATAACCTTAGGATTAATGGAAACCTATGATTCAGTTAAAGACAATTCGGTTCAGTTCTCAGCTAGACCGAATAAGGCTAGAGGGAAAGAAACAATGACGAGTACAATATCACACCCTCTTCATCATCTCCGCTCGGTGTTTAAAGGTGAACATGATGCGACACACCATGGGAGGGGGACTCGGGAGGGTAGCGGCGCCGTTCCAGCATGGGAGCAAGAGGGTGGGGTAGCAACACAGCCGGGGGAGGAGGGTGGATGATTGCGATGCACCACATGTGGCAAGAGGTGGGTACCAAGGGTGAGGAGAGGAGGGTGGCCGATTGAAGCTTATTTGCCTCGGATTATTTGGATAGAAGGGGTAATGATCCTGAAGTTTAATCTGAATAGGGTAACTTCAAAAGCATGCAACTCCTAGATGAAGGCCGGTTGTTTATAGTACCTAGTTTTAAATGCAGATTTTGATGAAAGGATTTTTTTAGGTTTATGGCCCTCATGATTTTATGGTTCATGGCCTTGCATAAGCAGAGTCACATTGTGGTTGTTTGGCCAATACATGCATCAAGTTATTTGCTCACCATTTCACTAAAACACTTTTTTGGTCAATTTATTTTGACTAACCTCTTTCATGCTGGCCTTGCAAGGTGTCAATTGAAGAATTAGAACTAGGAAGGAACATTAAGGGTGTGAATGACAAAACAAATTAGGAGATACTCCCTCCGTTTTTATTTACTCCGCATATTAGCTTTGACCTAATTCAAACTTTATAAAGTTTGACCAAGTTTATCAAAAACAATCTAAACTTTCACAATAACAAATATATATGGTACTAATATATATTGAATGATGATTTTAGTGGTATTGATTTGATATTGTGGATGTTAATTTTTTGTATGAATTTGGTCAAAGTTTATAAAGTTTGACTCAAGGCAAAGCTAATATGCGAAGTAAATAAAAACGGAGGGAGTTCATAATTATGGATCACTCTAGACATTTAAGAATCTTAGACTAAACATACAACTTATTCTTTTTAAGGCATATATTACTTAATCCTAGAACATCACCGCAGATGTGTAAACAGCAGCAAGACTACATGGGTTCCTGCTTTTCGATCAGATGGATATACATTCCTGAATAGTTGTCGTGACAAGTTCAACGTAAACCTAGATCTGAAAGTTTGATGGTGCTTTCTAATTTTAGCTCAACTTATCTCAGTCTATTATGTTGAAGGATACAACTTACCTTGGACTTCTTATGTTTACAGGCTTGTGAAAATTATTCACATTGAGAATGCTTTTGGCCGGATTAAAGAGTTTGGATTTGTGGGCTCAACAAGGTAATTCATTTTAGTATTACTTTTGCACTTTACTAGTACTAACATTTCTTATTTACAGAAATATTTTTTAGATGTGTGAATAAAAGTGACAATTGAGTGGGTAAAAGTACCGTCTTCTAAATAAACTAAAGTCAATGTATATCCGTTCTCCAGTTGTTCCCTAAATAAATTGTTCTAAGTGTTATGATTTGATTGGAAAGAAAGAATAACACAAATGTTCACGTAGGAATGTTGTAATAAATAAATTGTTAAACTCTCATGTTGAGAGAATTCTTGGTGTCCCACAAAAAGGCTAAACAGATGTATTTGGAAAACATAATTATTAAACCAGCTGGATCAAGCAATTGTAGATTTGCATGTTTTCAGCTCCTTTTCGAATTGCATGTTTTCATCTCTATTGTCTTGTAATGTTTGTTTTTGCCTTCCCCTAACCCGGAACATCTTAATTATGTAGGCTCGTTGTCATATATGAGCAAAGGTCATCAAAAGAATATATATATGGGCAAAGGCAGCCATATATACCCAGTGCTAGAATAGAAATCCTGGAAATTGATATGGAAACATTAGCACACAATCAGGATACAGATAGCACACCAACAACGGCTCCGCCGGTGAAGACTTCAGCTGAGACTCATGTGAATGAGGATAAAGAAGCAAGCCCTCCTACTGGAAAAGAACATGGGGAAACTAAGCAGGGGCCGCCTGAGGTCCAACCGGCCAAGACTTACGGGACTGATTTGGGTGCAAATATAAAGGAACAAGCTATTACTGGACAACCTGCAACTGAGGAAGATAAGGCACCAACAATGGTTCCACCGGTGGCGAAAACTTATCCGAACGATGCGAGTGAGAATACAGAAGCAGAAACTGGTGCTGAGCAAGAAGCCGAAGAGCCTGCGGCTACTGAAATGGAGAAGCTACTACGCCAAGAGAATGCTCTGTTGAGAGGAGAGGTCAAGGACCTGCGTGATGAAGTGAATGTGCTGATCAACCTGCTCGCTTCGGCTTGCAGCGCCCAACACGCGGATCGGCCTCCTGCTGCTCCCTAGGCCCTCGTTCTCTTATGATGCATTTTAGTGGCATCCACAGTGTAGTATTTAGCCGTCTCTATCGCTGCCTCTATGCTCTCTGGTGCTGGCGCTATACACTGCATACACTGCCTCTAAGCGAAAATTCGCTAGCGCCGTCGCTATGCTTGGAGGCAGCCTCCAGTGACCAGAAAATACAAGCGGACCTACATGCCAGTGTATGGTTGTAAAAGATGCTCCCTGACAATTGCATGGAAAGGTTGGGATCAGCTGGGATATTGGAATTGTTTATTTCATAATGGGTCCCATCTTTAGAGGCAACGAGGGGTGCTACACACTACGAGTTTTTTGTGCATGCTTATAGATTGGGGTGTAAGGCCCACCTTAGAGGCAAGTCTGTCTCTACACATTGGTGATGCTGTGGCAAGCTGGAAGTGATAAGATACTCTCTTTCTTAAGCATACTTCCTATTGCTATTCCTTGAAATTATGCTTACATGCTTTATCCATATGCTTTGCACAGCTTGATTGCTAGGATTAAACTTCTCGCAGACTATCCAGGATTCCAGGTCATCACTTAACTGAATCTTGGGGCGCCTGTCGTTCTTCAGATGACAGCTTCAGTTATTCTTCAGGTGTCGAGGACGAGGTCCTGACAGTGCCGAAACATATAGCCGTATGCATATCATTCTCAATCCAAATCATCATAGGAGAGACGTAAGAGTGGCGGGGAGTATCTGAACTGCAGGTCGTGGGACCTGCGACATAACGCCCTCGTCGACCATTTCTTTTGTTCAGAACTTTGTAACGAAGCTGATAACTACAATTAGGTGACCCCAGAACCTAGCTAACTACTCCCTCCGTCCCATAATATAAGAGCATTTTTGACACTACACTAGTGTCAAAAACGCTCTTATATTATGGCACGGAGGGAGTAGCTCGGAAGATGAACATGTACATAATTGTTTCATTCATGGTGGATAGCCAACTTTTATGGGCACTTGAATGTCGAAGCCCCGTATTTCAGGTGGCCACTTCCACTTGCAGCGGTGTGCTCCACCTGGTCTAATTTAGGGCACTGGAAGAAGAGCACAGCCAAGCGAACAATCTGGCATCTGTGCGTCCAGCTGATTGTATACTAGTTAATGATAACACAGTATGTGTGCAGTACCAACTGAGTATGGACCTGTCTTTGTCTGGATATTTGGTGATATATTCCAAAAAGATAAGATTGTGTCTACTCTAGCCACCAACCAAGGGTATATGCGCAGCACCAACTGTGTATGGACTGGGTATGAACTCTCCAATGATCTGCCAAGTATGTAACGAGGGTAGGGAAGATAATTGCCTTGCGTTGTTTGATTGCAGTCGCGCGAGGAAAGTTTGGAAGAAGGTGGATGTCATTGACAGAATCAACCGAGCCACAGTTACTAACAGATCATTCTCAGCCATTTTGCAGGAAATAATCAGAAGGACGGATGAATGCCAAATGTACTCGAACCATATACTTCATTGACGGTTGTTTTCACTTTTGGTTGCTGGTATTTCTGGTGGGAACGCAGGCAAAAGTTGAAAGGTGAAATAGTCCAATCGTTTGAAAGATCCATGCTGTCGATTCAGACTTTGGCTCTGAACTTTCATCGTGTCAGTCGGGATGTTTACGGGCGATTTGAGGGACGATCCACCGTTGGAGATGCCCCTCTCTCTCTCTAAAAAAAAACACGAGAAAGATGAATGAAAGAGACTCCGCTACAACTGCTCTTTCTTTATCGGCAATGATAAATCCCGAATGTTCGGATTTTAAGCATGGCAACCCGAACGTTTTTCATGGCAACTTTAGTTCACGCGAGGTTGGCAAACATGGCAATTTTCTGACAAAAAAAACGAACTGGGACAAAGTTGGCATGCCTTAACAACTAAAGTTGCCATGTAAAAACGTTCGGGATGAAATGCTTAAAATCCGAACGTTCGGATTTTATCGGGTCCTTCTTTATTGAGATGATGAGAAGGATGGTAGTGACTCTGCAACTGCAAGTTTGCATGCATGCCTTCAGTTATTTATATGTCTAGCTTGCTCCTTGTCCTTGGCACTTCCTCTTCAGACATCGACCACTCAATTACTCCTGCCGATTAGTAGTAGTATTAGGCACAAGATCAGATGGCACATGTAGGAGAGCAAGAACTCAAGCCTAGTTGCGTCGGTGACGCCGCGAACAAGGGTGCCGATAACCTTGCCGAGCTCATCCCCTCGCTGCCGGTCGAGAAGCGGTTCCTGCTGCCGTTCGCCGGCTCGCAGAGGCGACAGTACCGTGGGTACTGGCTCCCGGAGAGCAACCTGCTCGCCCTGGCGGCAGCCCGCGAGCGCTTCGAGGCCAAGCCTACGGACGTCTTCCTGGTGAGCTGCCCCAAGTCCGGCACCACGTGGCTCTCGGCGCTCACCTTCGCCACCGTGCACCGCGACGCCCACCCGCCGTCCTGCCGCGACCACCCGCTGCTCCACCAAAGCCCGCACGCCTGCGTCAAGTCCATCAAGACAGTCTTCCGGCAACCGGACGACGTTGCGCGAGGCATCCTCGAGGCGTACCCGTCCCCACGCATCTTCTTCACCCACTTCCCGCTGTCCCTGCTGCCGGAGCGCATCGCCGGCGACGGCTCCGGGTGCCGGATCGTGTACATCTGCCGGGATCCCAAGGACGTGGTCGTCTCCTGGTGGCGGTCCTTGCGCGCGCACATCCCAGACCCCGAGGAGGCTCGGTTCGATGAGGTCTTCGATTTGTTCTGCCAAGGCCGCAACGGCGGGGGCCCTTACTGGCGCAACGCCCTCGAGCATTGGGAGGAGAGCCGGAGAAGGCCACACAAGGTGCTGTTCCTCAGGTACGAGGAGATGCTGCGAGACCCGCAGGGCAATCTCAGGAGGCTGGCGGAGTTCTTGGGGTGAGCCTTCTCCGAGGCGGAGGAGAAGGCCGGCGTCGTGGACGCCATCTTGGAGCTCTGCAGCCTGGAGAAGCTAAAGGAGCTTGAGGTGAACCACAGAGGTAAGAAGACGGGGGAGCAGCGCGTCTCGAACGGTTCCTCCGTCAGGAAGGGGGTCGCCGGTGACCGGAGCAACCACATGACGCCGGAGATGGCGGCAAGGCTCGATAAGATCGTCCAAGAGGCGCTGCAGGGAACCGGATTTAGCTTTGGCATCCCCATGTCACAGTAACCATGTGTACGTGCGCTTGTATTGCCAGAATGCCAGGTCTAAAGCAAAAGTTTAAAATCTGACGGTCAGATTTGTGATCATAGCAAATCGAATGTCTTTTATGGTAAATTATGTTCTTTGAGGTTGACAAATTTAATTGACAAACATGGCAAATCGGTCTCAATTCATATTAGTTTTCAAAATAAATTGCCGTGCCTGCCAAATAAATTGCCATCATCGCGGCAATATAAATTGTCATGAAAAACATCAGATTTTCCATGCCTAAAAATCAGAATTTTAGTGTTTTTTCATCTTCTAATTACTGTGGTGATTAGTGAGTAGCGGAGCGGCACGAGCACAGCCTTGGACAGGTGATCGGGTGCGGCGAGCGTAGTATGCGTCCGACATGTCGGCGGCCTCGCAGAGCAGCGTCGAGTAGACGTATCGGCTGGAGGCGCCGGTCGCCGAATTACCCCGGCGAAGATCGCCTCGTCTGACCGATGTGCTTCTGGCGAGAACAATACACACGTACAACCTTGTTGATTTCGCTGAGACACGCAAGTGTGAGGCAACACGCACTACAGGAAGAACACACGTTGCCTTGTATCATTCAGTAAGCCGAGCGCTAAAACACGGGCTCACGGCTTATTTCGACCTAAGCCGAGTATGACCTTCAGGACACACGACGAACATAGTCTACTCGGCTTATATCAACGTATGCCGTGAACACAGCGTTTCGGCACTCGGCTTAAATAAAGCAGACGGCGTACCTCCAGGTACGCCGAAGTTGCGGCCGAGATATACTCGGCTTACAACACAGCACACGGCAAACGTACCTGCCACGTGGCCCGCGCGCCGCCCACTAACGGCTCCGTGACGGTGCAGTGTGTAAGCCGAGTACCCGATATAATACACTCGGCTTATGGCGCACAAAATATAAATTGTACACAAGAAATGATTAGATCGGTGAGTTGGACTTATAATTATTACTTGTTGCATTTCTTTTCCTTCCCCCTATTTCTCACACAATCTGTCTAGGCTAGTTTTCATCGCACTTTCGATCTCATTTCATCACTGTTAGAAAAATCTGAGACACGTACTCGATCTACCGAGGACTAAAAGCAATCACACGAAAACGACACAGAGATTTGTTAACGAGATTCACCGATTCGGTTACATCCCCGGGGCCTGACCACGGGCGCTCCTCCACGTGACACCGTCCAACCGAGCGCCGGCACACACCGCCGGCTCCCCCTATGCGTGCCTCTGCTGTTATGCTGGCACAGGTTAATTACATCGTGTGTCTATCCCCACATATATCTAAGAGGACTATATATGATACAAAGTGTCGGAAACCGCCCGGGCCCACGGATAGTCGCGTGTGACGCCCCCGACTTAATCGTGCACTAATCATACACGCAAATGCACACGATCAAGCCTAAGGACTCACGGGAAGATATCACAACACAACTCTAAACATAAATAAAATAATACAAGCTTTATATTACAAGCCAGGGGCCCCGAGGGCTCAAATACAAAACCTCGCATCTCTGAGTACAGACACAAAGTTAAACAAGGATGCCTTAAGAAGGCGAAAAACAAACAACGACTCCGATCGAAAAGGCGCAGGCCTCCTGCCTGGGAGCCTCCTAAACTACTCCTGGTCGTCGGTCTCCACGTAGCAGTAAGCTCCACCAGGGTAGTAGTAGTCGTCGGCAGAATCACCTGGCTCCGGGGCTCCGTCATCTGATCGCGGCAATCGGGTATGGGGAAAAGAGGTAGCAAAGCAACCGTGAGTACTCATCCAAAGTACTCGCAAGTCTTACATCAGATTTATGCTAAGTATGCATCGGTATCAAAGGGAAAGGCTGTATCTGTGGACTAGACTACAGAAATGTCAGAATAGAGACAGATTAGTAGTATATAATAAATGCCTAGCCTATCGGAGACAAGCATCTTCAGCGTCTTGCAGCAATGGAAGAGTGCAGATTAGTAGTATATAATAAAGCAACAAACATGTGGTAGCAAAGCCTAGAGATCCTTCCTCGACTCCCTGCGAGGAAGCGATCCCGGAGCTTACAATTAAATTAACATGTATCCAGTTCAAGTTGTAGTAGATCGGGATGCAACACTGAGCGTCCTGTTACCGTGGACATGGCTATTCGAATAGATAAGCTTCCCTGCATGGGTGCACTACTGTTACCCAACACGCTCGATTAACTCTGGCCGGACACACTTTCCTGGATCATGCCCGGCCTCGGCTGATCGACACGACGTAGTCCTACCTAGGCTCAGCAGAGAGGTCCCCGCCGGTCTACATCCTAAGTGCTCAGGGTTCTTGGGCCCATCGCCCTTTGCACTCCAGGTCGTTGTGTCGCGGGTCGGAGTCCAAGCACCACCTCAGTCCTGGATGGTCTTGTCCCTACCGGCTCACAATGCTGAACTGGACGTCTGACAGAGCTTTCGGCTGATACATACGGCGCCGAGGGCCCCATTAAACCATTATCCCGCGTGGTGGTAGTGCGTATAGGCCAGTGGCCAACTCAGATCAATACCCCAAATCCGTTAGTGCATTATTAATTTAAGTGACGGCTGTCGGGACAAGTCCGGAGCTACCACCACAACCTGGGTGGTACCGCTAAACAGTCAGCCGCCACAGTAACTCTCGCGGGTGCTCTCCGGGCCCGCCCGACTTTCATATTTATCTCTCGCGGGTACCCCTCAGGGTCGACCCGTCTTTATCCAGTATCTGTAGTAAAATCCAGGTAACTGTGTGTTCATAACATCAAGAAGGAATCCGAGGAATCACCCTCATTGGATTCCCCTCTCAACGTATCCGTCAAGGTGAACCCGGAGGAATCACCCTCGATGGTATTTACACTTGCGGGGTTGCACGACATAAGCTTCGTTGGAGGTGGTAGAAGAGGAATCACCCTCGTTAACCCACGACCGACTAGCTATACTACAGAGGCAACATCGGGAGTGAGATAAGAGGTATCACCCTCGGCACTCATTGGTAACTCTGTAGAGTCGTACAACGTAAGGGATGTGCGGTGATGTGTTGGTCTCAGCCCGTCGATCACCTCGATCGGGGCACTGGTAACTATGCGGGGCAACTAGGACAAGGAAGAGGGGCCACAGATGGTCATCCAAACAACCTATACTAAGCATATAGGATAGCAGGTAAGGTTTCAATAGCAGTTTACAAAAACAGGCTATGCATCAGAATAGGATCAATCAAAAGCAGTAGCAAATTCTAATGCAAGGACGGGGGAGAAGGAATAGGTGATATAGGAATGATCAAGGGGGTTTTGCTTGCCTGGAAGCTCTGCTGAAAAAGGAAGAAGGGTCGTCGGTGGAGTAGCAGTCCTCGGAGGCAACATCGGTCTCGGGGTCTACCGGAGAGAAGAGGGGGAAGGAAACAAATAAATACAAGCATACAAATGCAATCACTATGCATGACATGCCTAAATGATATGCGGGAGTGATATACTGCATCTCTGGATATTTTAGATGTTTTAGGAATTTATTTGGAATTATTTAATTAAGGTCATGCACTATTCATCTATCGGAAACGGGCAAAAAGTTCCATGTTCATCTACTTAGTGGGTTCTAACATGAGTGCAGATGACATGTTCGGATTCGTCATATTTTTCTGATCGTTTTTCATATATAAATTATTTTCATCCGAGTTACGGTTTATTTTATATGATTTTTCAAAGTTTTAATCATTTTCCGGATTTAAAACAATTTTGAAATTAATTGTGAAAATGCTACGTGCACACGGTGCAGTGCACCCAGCAGTGCACCAGAGGCTGACTGGTGGGCCCCGTTGACTGCCCAGTCAGCAGTCAACGTTGACTAGTTGACTCGTCAACGGGGCCCGCGGGACCCAGCGGTCAGTGGCTCGGGGAGTCCACGTGGCAGCCACGTCAGCGCCAGCTGGCGGCGGCGCCGAAGAGAGCTCCGGCGAGCCAAAATCACGGCGGCGCGCGTCGGCCGACGTCGGAAATCACGCACGAGGCACGGACCGAGGCGTGCGTGGTTGCGTTCGAAAGCTACTGACGTAGCGCGTCGATATACGGTGGTTGCAGGTACTGGGGTGGACGGTGCTCGCCGGCATCGAGCTTGCGGCGGCCGCCGGAGTTCGGGCTTCGTCGGACTCGCAGCTACGGGGCACGGGAGGGCGAACCGGAGGCACGGGCGGCACCAGAGAGGTGCCCTGAGCTCGTTGGCGAGCTCAGTTGGCCCAAAGGTGG
Source organism: Elymus sibiricus (assembly GCA_039707655.1). Lineage (NCBI taxonomy): Eukaryota > Viridiplantae > Streptophyta > Magnoliopsida > Poales > Poaceae > Elymus > Elymus sibiricus. The sequence continues at coordinate 354,682,844 of CM077664.1, forward strand.
GTGGTGGCTACGGTGGCTAGCGACAGCAGCGGCGGCCGGAGCGTGGCAGCGATAGCAGCAAGTAGCAGCGCAGGGGCCAGCCAGGGAGAGGGGAAGGCGGAGCGGAGCTCACCGAGCGGCGCAAGGAGGCCGACGAGAGCTTAGTAGCGCAGGGGGGCGACGAATCGGAGCTGTGGAGCTCCGGTGATCCGAGGCGGACGCCGGCTCGATCCGGGCAACGTGGTGGTCTCCGGCTTGAACGCGCGGTCGGGGAGGAAGTGGAATACGCCGGCGGTGCTGGTGGACAGGTCGGAGAGGCGAGGCGACGGCGGTGGCTACGGGAACGACGACGTCATGGCCATGGCAGCACTCGGGCGCCGATGGGGAGCGAGAGAGAGAGAGCAGGGGAGGAGGAGAAAGTGGGCAGGGGGAGCCAGGGGAGCAGGTGGGGTTCCTCCTTATCGCCTCCCGGCTTCCCTGTGGCTCCACGCGTCGAGGAGCAGCGGCGACGACGAGCTCCTGGCCATGGCGAGAGCGACAGCGGGGCGGGAGCAGGTGAATGAAGGGGTAGGTGGGCTGGGCTTCACCACTGTAGCACTTGGGCCACGAGCACAGTAGGCTTTTCTGTTATTCTTTTCTGTCTTATCTTTTACTTTCTGTTTGGCACTAAATTTACTTTGTAAAATGTGGAACTTGTCACATATTTACCACTGCATTATATAGCACTGCCACAAAAAGTTTAGGATTTAATTGAATCCATTTGAATTTAATTTAAATGAAAATGATTTAATTTGGGGTTGTTTTGCTACTATTTTGGATGTTAGGGTCAAATTAGGAATTTTCATAATGTTGGTTTTATTTTTAAAATTGCTCTGGGATTATTTGAAATATTATGAACATTTTTGTTCTCAAATTTGATCAACTTTTATTTTGACTTGCATTTAGAATTTTTGTTTAAAGTGGAATTTGAAATGAGATATGAAGAAATGATGATCTAACACTGCAAATGAAGATGACTTGGCATGATTAGAAGATGATCACTGTATCATATTACAAGGGGGTGTTACAATTCTCCTCCTCTAAAAGAAACTCTCGTCCCGAGAATTCATGAGGTAGAAGGAAAAAGGTCGGGGTATTCTTCACGAAGACGATCCTCACGTTCCCAAGTGGCTTCACCTTCAGAATGATTCGACCACTGAACCTTAAGGAACTTGATTGCCTTCTGACGAGTTCGACGCTCAGCTTGATCAAGAATACGGATCGGATGTTCCTTATAGGACAGGTCATCCTGCAATTCCAGCACTTCATGATCCACTGCTCGGATCGGATCCTTGAAGCAGCGGCGGAGCTGCGACACATGGAAAACATCGTGAACCTGAGAAAGGTTCGGTGGTAGTTCCAACTGATATGCCACTTCTCCACGTCTGGTGAGAATACGGAATGGGCCAATGTAGCGAGGGGCTAACTTGCCCTTGATTCCGAAACGGTGAGTGCCCTTCATCGGAGTAACACGAAGGTATGCCTGTTCGCAAGGTTGATAAACCATTACCTTGTGTTTACGGTCATAATTGCTCTTCTGACGGGACTGAGCAGTCTTCAGATGTTCGCGAACAATACGAACTTGCTCTTCCGCGTGTTGGATAATGTCCGGACCGAAGAGTGGCCATTCCCCAGTTTCTGACCAATTCAGAGGAGTTCGGCACTTACGTCCAAAAAGAACTTCAAATGGTGCCATCTTCAGACTAGCTTGATAGCTATTATTGTATGAGAATTCAGCATACGGGAGAGATTCCTCCCATTTCTTGCCAAAGGAGATGACACATGCGCGAAGCATATCTTCTAGCACTTGGTTGACTCGTTCAACTTGACCCTGGGACTGGGGGTGAAAAGCGGTGCTAAAGGACAGATGAGTTCCCATAGCTTGTTGGAAACTTTCCCAGAACCTTGAGGTAAAGAGGCTGCCACGGTCTGAACTGATTTCCAACGGAACACCGTGGAGTGACACAATTCTGGAAACATACAGGTCTGCTAACTGACTAGCAGTGATTGTCTCCTTGACTGGCAGAAAATGAGCAACCTTTGAGAATCGGTCAATGACTACAAAAATAGCATCATGACCCTTCTGTGATCTGGGAAATCCAGTAATGAAATCCATTTCAACTTTGTCCCATTTCCATTCGGGAATATCAAGTGGTTGCAGAGTTCCAGCAGGTCTTTGATGTTCTGCTTTGATGCGACGGCAAACGTCACACTCAGCAACATAGCGAGCAATGTCTCGCTTCATATCAGGCCACCAGTACCGCTGACGAATGTCTTGGTACATTTTGGTACTACCTGGATGGATAGACAAAGGGGTGTCATGTGCTTCTTTCATGACATCCGAGCGCGAGTCCAGATTGTGCTTTCTGGGAACAACTAGGCGGCCTCTGAAGAACAAGGCACCATCATCATCAACAGTGAAGAACGATGAATTTCCTTTGGAGAGATAGCTCTTGATCTTCTCGACTTCGGAATCATACTTTTGCCTTGTCTTGATGTTGTGCTCGAGATCTAGTTCAGCAACCAAGGTATTCAGATATCCTTGAGGAACTATCTCGATGTTCATCTTTCGAAGCTCTTCATACAGGAGTGGTTGTTGTAGCTGAACCTCAAGTTCAAAACAGTAGGATTTGCGGCTCAAGGCATCAGCCATTATGTTAGCTTTGCCAGGGGTATAAGAAATACCCAAATCATAGTCAGTAATCGCTTCCATACATCTTTGTTCAAGGAGGTTCAGAGATGGCTGGGTGAACAAGTACTTCAGACTTTGATGGTCAGTATAGATCTCTCAACGATTACCAAGGAGGTAATGTCGCCACAACTTCAATGCATAGATGACAGCAGCTAGTTCTAGATCATGTACTGGATAGTTCTCTTCATGCGGGCGCAACTGTCGAGAGCCATAAGCAATCACTTTACGCTCTTGCATTAGGACACAGCCTAATCCTTGACGGGATGCATCGCAATAGATCACAAAGTCCTTGCGAGAATCTGGGGGAGCAAGCACTGGGGCAGATGTCAGCTTGTCTTTGAGTGTCTGAAAACTTTCTTGACATTTGTCTATCCACTCAAACTTAACACCTTTGTGAAGCAGATCGGTCAGAGGCTTGGCAATCTTAGAGAAGTTCTCGACAAAACGGCGGCAATAGCTGGCGAGTCCGAGAAAACTTCTGACTTGCTTGACATTCTTCGGAGGAGTCCATTCAAGAATAGCCTGAACTCGTTCTGGGTTAACAGCAATACCATCTTTGGAAATCACGTGGCCGAGATATGTCACTTCAGACAACCAGAACTCGCACTTGGAATACTTGGCATACAGTTGATGTTCACACAGCTTCTCCAGTACAAGCCGAAGATGTTCGGCATGTTCTTCTTCATTCTTCGAATATACAAGGATATCATCCAGATATACCACGACAAATTTGTCGAGGTAATCCATGAAGATGTAGTTCATTAACCGAGAGAAGGTTGTTGGAGCGTTGGTTAAGCCAAAGGACATGACAGTGTACTCGTAGGAACCATAGCGAGTAACGAAGGCTGTCTTCAGAATATCCTCTTTGCGAACTCTGATCTGGTGGTATCCCAATCTCAAATCAAGTTTAGAGAATACTGAGGAACCAGCAAGTTGATCATACAGATCGTTGATTCTGGGAAGCGGATACTTGTTCTAAATTGTTGCTTGGTTGATAGGTCGATAATCTTGAACTAACCGATTCGTTCCATCCTTCTTCTTAACAAAGAGAGAAGGTGCTCCCCAAGCAGAAGAACTGGGGCGAATGAAACCCTTACGAAGTGACTTGTCGATTTCCTCCTTAAGTTCAAGGAGTTCATGCGGCGGCATCTTGTATGGGCGCTTGGCAATGGGAGTAGTGCCCGGTTTCAGGTCGATAACGAATTCGACAGCCATAGCAGGTGATGTCTACTACACAACTTATTCTTGTAGACTCGTGTTGGGCCTCCAAGCGCAGAGTTTTGTAGGACAGTAGCAATTTTCCCTCAAGTGGATGACCTAAGGTTTATCAATCCGTGGGAGGCGTAGGTTGAAGATGGTATCTCTCAAACAACCCTGCAACCAAATACAAGAAATCTCTTATGTCCCCAACACACCCAATACAATGGTAAATTGTATAGGTGCACTAGTTCGGCGAAGAGATGGTGATAAAAGTGTAGTATGGATAGTAGAAATATATTTTTATAATCTGAATAAATAAAAACAGCAAGGTGGCAAACGATAAAAGTGAGCACAAACAGTATTGCAATGCTTAAAAACAAGGCCTACGGTTCATACTTTCGCTAGTACAATCTCTCAACATTGTTGACATAGTTGAATCATATGTAAATCCCTCACGTGCAACAAAGAGTTCACTCCAAAGTCACAAATAGCGGAGAACAAACGAAGAAATTGTTGTAGGGTACGAAACCACCTCAAAGTTCTCCTTTCCGATCAATCTTATGAGCCATCCCCATTAACTGTCACGAACAGCCCTAGAGTTCGTACTAGAATAACACCTTAAGATACACATCAACCAAAACCCTATTGTCACCTAGGCACTCCAATGTCACCATTAGTACCCACGGGTTTGATTATACGATATGCATCACACAATCTCAGATCCATCTATTCAAACCAACATAAAGAACTTCAAAGAGTGCCCCAAAGTTTCTACCGGAAAGTCAAGACGAAAACGTGTGCCAACCCTTATGCATAAATCCCCAAGGTCACGGAACCCGCAAGTTGATCACCAAAACATACATCAAGTGACTCAAGTGAATATCCCATTGTCACCACAGATATCCATAAGCAAGACATACATCAAGTATTCTCAAATCCTTAAAGACTCAATCCGATAAGAAAACTTCAAAGGGAAAACTCAACTCATCACAAGAAGATAGAGAGGGGAAAACTCCATATGATTCATCTATATCAAAAAAGCTCGCGATACATCAAGATCGTGCCATCTCAAGAACACGAGAGAGAGAGAGATCAAACACATAGCTACTGGTACAAACCCTCAACCCTGAGGGTGAACTACTCCCTCCTCGTCATGGAGACCACCGGGATGATGAAGATGGCATCTGGTGATGCCTTCCCCCCTCCGGCAGGATGCCGGAAAAGGGCTGTAGATGGGATCTCTCTGGTACAGAGGCTTGCGGCGGCGTAAAAACTCATCTAGGTTAACTTTTGAGGGTTTCTGAATATATATGATTTTTTGGCGTTGGAATCACGCGAAGAAGGGCCACAGGGGGCCCATGAGGCACCAGGGCGCGCTTGGGGGGGGTGGCGCGCCCTGGTAGCTCGTGGAGCCCCTGTGGGTCTTCTGGCCTCCTCCCGAAGCTTCTAGTGTTTATCTTGGCCAATAAAAAATCTCCAAAAAGTTTCATGGCATAAAAAATCTCCAGAAATTGTTGTAGGGTATGAAACCACCTCAAAGTTCTCCTTTCCGATCAATCTTATGAGCCATCCCCATTAACTGTCACGAACAGCCCTAGAGTTCGTACTAGAATAACACCTTAAGATACACATCAACCAAAACCCTAATGTCACCTAGGCACTCCAATGTCACCACGAATACCCACGGGTTTGATTATACGATATGCATCACACAATCTCAGATCCATCTATTCAAACCAACACAAAGAACTTCAAAGAGTACCCCAAAGTTTCTACCGGAAAGTCAAGACGAAAACGTGTGCCAACCCTTATGCATAAATCCCCAAGGTCACGGAACCCGCAAGTTGATCACCAAAACATACATCAAGTGACTTAAGTGAATATCCCATTGTCACCACAGATATCCATATGCAAGACATACATCAAGTATTCTCAAATCCTTAAAGACTCAATCTGATAAGAAAACTTCAAAGGGAAAACTCATTTCATCACAAGAAGATAGAGAGGGGCAAACTCCGTATGATTCATCTATATCAACAAAGCTCGCGATACATCAAGATCGTGCCATCTCAAGAACACGAGAGAGAGAGAGATCAAACACATAGCTACTGCTACAAACCCTTAGCCCCGAGGGTGAACTACTGCCTCCTCGTCATGGAGACCGCCGGGATGATGAAGATGGCCTCTGGTGATGCCTTCCCCCCTCCGGCGGGATGCCGGAAAAGGGCTGTAGATGGGATCTCTCTAGTACAGAGGCTTGCGGCAGCATAAAAACTCATCTAGGTTAACTTTCGGGGGTTTCTGAATATATATGATTTTTTTGGCATTGGAATCACGCGAAGAAGGGTCACGGGGGCCCACGAGGCACCAGGGTGCGCCTGGGGGGGTGGTGCGCCCTGGTGGCTCGTGGAGCCCCTGTGGGTCTTCTGGCCTCCTCCCGAAGCTTCTAGTGTTTATCTTGGCCAATAAAAAATCTCCAAAAAGTTTTGTGGCATTTGAACTTCGTTTGGTATTGATTTTCTGTAAAACAAAAAAGGGCAGAAAACAACAACTGGCACTGGGCACTAGGTCAATATGTTAGTCCATAAAAATCATATAAAAGCCATATAAAAGTGCACCAAAATCATACAAAACTATAATAAACATGGCATGAATACTTCATAAATTATAGATACGTTGGAGACGTATCAGCATCCCCAAGCTTAATTCCTGCTCGTCGTCGAGTAGGTAAATGATAAAAGAAATAATTTATGAAGTGTGAATGCTAGCATAGTGCATAAGTTTGATCAATGATAATTTCAATCACTTTTCCTAGCATCATAACATCAACTTTTTCTCATAAAAGTCATCATGATAAAGTAGCAATTAAAAACAGAAATTTTGATGTGGAATGCTACCTATCATAATCATCATATAATCTTTTCTTTTGTTGCATGGACATTGGAATTGAATGATTCAAAGCAAGATCATTATTTATAACAGCAATATTTATTATCATAAAACTTCTCATGAGCAAGTAACAATTCATCACAACAATGAAGTATAAGGCATAAACTTTCTTGGAAACTAACAAACTATTCTAGTCAACAATGCAATTGCAATTCATCATATTTCCAGGAAGGGTCTCATGTAGGAGCTTTTTAGCAAGTCCACATACTCAACCATCATTTAGTCTTCTATGATTGCTAACACTCGCGACATATATATGGAGCAAAAGTTTCAGCCAGACACATAGAAAGATAGGGGCTTGTGATTTCGCCTCCCAACTTATTCACCTCAAGGGTGATGTCAACAATAATAACTCATGATCACTCATATCCAACTGGATATATGTGCCTAGATCTTTCCCCACCACATGATGCTTGCAAAAGAGAAAAATAAAAAGGAAGTAGAGGAGAACACTATTGACTCTTGCATAAAAAATAAATACATAAAAGTAAATGCATAAAATTAAAAGATAGGCCCTTCGCAGAGGGAAGCAGAGGTTGTCATGCGCTTTTTATTTTTGGATGCACAAACCCTTAATGCAAAGGAACGTCACGTTATATTGCCCCTTGTGATAGCAACCTTTATTATGCAGTCCGTCGCTTTTATTTCTTTACCATCACAAGTTCGTACAACGCTTATTTCCCTTACAATAAAAGTTCAGACATATTTAGAGGCAATTTTTATTGCTTTTTGCACCAATGACAACTTACTTGAAGGATCTTATTCAATTCATAGGTAGATATGGTGGACACTCATGGGAAGAAACTGGGTTTAAGGGTTTTGGATGCACAAGTAGTATCTCTACTTGGTGCGGATTTTTGGCTAGCAAAGATATTGGGCAAGCACCACATGTTGGAGGATCTATAACAATATAACTTCTATGTGAATATGAACAAACATAATTCATTACGTTGTCTTCCTTGTCCAACGTCAACACTTTGACATAAAATACTTAATGGGGGCTCACAATCATAAAAGATGTCCAAGATAGTATATTTGCATGTGAATCTTCTCTTGCCTTATTAACTTTTTCATGAATTGCATCATTGACTAATGCTATGCTTGTTAACCTTCAATAAATTTTACCACTTATACTTTTCTTTATGTAATGTCATTACTTTCCATAAGATTAGCATATGATCTCTTTCATTATTTTCATTGCAAGGAATCACACTTATCATATCCAATGATCTATATGAAAGTTTTTATTATATCCCTCTCAAGTATTCATCTTGGGACCAAATTCATATCTTGTGCAAATTACCATTACTATTATTAACTCTCAAAAAGATATAAGTGAAGCACGAGAATTAATGACAAACTACTCCAAAATATATAAGCGAAGATCAATGAGTAGTGAAACAATTAAGTAGCTATGTGAGGACTCTCTATTATTTAAAAAGTTTCAGATCTTGATATTTTATTCAAGCAGCAAGCAAAACAAAGACACAACCAAGTATAGCACACATTATGTGAACGAGTAAAAACTTGGGTTCAATCGAGACTAACCGATAGTTGATGAAGAAAAGTGATGGGATGCCTACCGGGGCATCCCCAAGCTTGAATGCTTGATACTTCTTGGAATATTAACTTGGGGAGCCTTGGGCATCCCCAAGCTTGAACTCTTGTGTCTCGTTAATTCTTCTCATATAATAGTTTCCCTAAGTTTCAAAAACTTCATCCACACAAAACTTAACAAGAACTTGTGAGATATGTTAGTATAAATCCACTCAAAACCTCAACATTCTCTACTGTTGCAAATCACTAAAATTATAATTAAACATTGAATACTAAATGCCTCTGCATATTTAATACTCCTATCCTCAAATAGAATCATTAAACAAGCCAACATATGCAAACAATGCAAACATAACAGCAATCTGCCTAAACAGGACAGTCTGTAAAGGATAATTAAGAATCCATACTTAGATAACTCAAAAAATTCTGAAAATTTACCAAACTATAAATAATTTATCAAATTTGACTGTGTCAAAATTTCAATATTTTATCACATTCTGACATTTCTGGGCAATTTAATCAATAGCAGCAAATTTTCTGTTTTGAAACAGCAACTCATAAACTTGCAAACTGAGCATGGTAAAGGCTATAATTGGCATTTTATTGAACTAAAAGATACAAAACATGATTATTGATGACACAAAGCAAATATCAACAGAAGAAAATGACGCTCCAAGAAAAACTCATATTATGTGACGAATAAAAATATAGCTCCGAGTGAGGTTACCGATAGTGTTGAAGACGAAAGAGGGATGCCTTCCGGGGCATCCTCAAGCTTAGTTTCTTGGGTCTTCCTTGAATATTACCTTGGGGTGCCTTGGGCATCCCCAAGCTTAGGGTATTTCCACTCCTTATTCTCCTCATATCGATATCTCTCCCAAAACTTGAGAACTTTAATCACACAAAACTTAACGGAACTTCGTGAGAACGGTTAGTATGATAAAGAATAAACCATTACTTAGGTACTGTCCAAGACAAGATTCAAAATTGTTCCCATATAATTCCTACTGTATTCTATCATTTCCAAAATTTATATCTCATAATATAAGCTATGGAAACATTAAAACAAGCAAACTATGCATTGAAAATGGAATCTGTCAAAAACAGAACAGTCTGTAATGATCTGAGCAACTACCATAATTATGGAACTCTAAAAATTCTGAAAAATTAGGACAACGTCAAAAATTTGCATATAAATACTGTGTAAAAATTTCAGAATTTTTTGACGCTCCAGTAAAATCTGGGAAATTAAACACTGGAGGCAAAAGTTTCTGTTTTTGCACAGAATTGAATCAACAAGTATCCACACTATCCCAAAGGTTTTACTTGGCACTTTATTGAAAGAAAACACATAAAACATGATTAATACAGTAGATTAATCATGTGAACACACTAAAACAGAAAGGATACATATTGGGTTGCCTCCCAACAAGCGCTTTTCTTTAAAGCCTTTTAGCTAGGCATGATGATTTCAATGATGCTCGCATAAAAGTAAAGAATTGAAACACAAAGAGAGAATCATGAATCACATGGCAAGCACATTTAAGTCTAACCCACTTCCTATGCATAGGGATTTTGTGAGCAAATAGTTTATGGGAGCAAGAATCAACTAGCATAGGAAGGCAAAACAAGCATAACTTCAAAACTTTCAACAAATAGAGAGGAAACTTGATATTATTGCAATATGTAAATGCATATGTTCCTCTCTCAAAATAGTTTTCAGTAGCATCATGAATGAATTCAACAATATAACTATCACACAAAGCATTCTTGTCATGATACATAAGCATAGAAATCTTACTACTCTCCACATAGGCAATTTTCTTCTCATTCATAATAGTGGGAGCAAACTCAACAAAATAATTATCATGAGATACTTCATTGGCATAATCAAATTGAACATTAAAATCGTGATGACAAGTTTCATGGTTATCATTATTCTTTATAGCATACAAGTCATCACAATAATCATCATAGATAGCAACTTTGTTGTCATAGTCAATTGAAACCTCTTCCAAAATAGTGGAATCATCATTAAATAAAATCATGGCCTCTCCAAATCCACTTTCATCAATATAATCATCATAAATAGGAGGCATGCAATCATCATAATAAATTTTCTCATCAAAACTTGGGGGAGTAAAAATATCATCTTCATCAAACATAGCATCCCCAAGCTTGTGGCTTTGCATATCATTAGCATCATGGATATTCAAAGAATTCATACTGGCAACATTGCAATCATGCTCATCATTCAAATATTTTATGCCAAACATTTTATTGAATTCTTCTTCTATCAATTGAGCACAATTTTCCGATCCATCATTTTCAAGAAAGACATGATAAAGACGAATAATATGAGGCAACCTCAATTCCATTTTTTTTTGTAGTTTTCTTTTATAAACCAAACTAGTGATAAAACAAGAAACTAAAAGATTCAATTGCAAGATCTAAAGATATACCTTCAAGCACTCACCTCCCCAGCAACGGCGCCAGAAAAGAGCTTGATGTCTACTACACAACTTATTCTTGTAGACTCGTGTTGGGCCTCCAAGCGCAGAGTTTTGTAGGACAGTAGCAATTTTCCCTCAAGTGGATGACCTAAGGTTTATCAATCCGTGGGAGGCGTAGGTTGAAGATGGTATCTCTCAAACAACCCTGCAACCAAATACAAGAAATCTCGTGTGTCCCCAACACACCCAATACAATGGTAAATTGTATAGGTGCACTAGTTCGGCGAAGAGATGGTGATAAAAGTGTAGTATGGATAGTAGAAATATATTTTTATAATCTGAATAAATAAAAACAGCAAGGTAGCAAACGATAAAAGTGAGCACAAACGGTATTGCAATGCTTAAAAACAAGGCCTAGGGTTCATACTTTCGCTAGTGCAATCTCTCAACATTGTTGACATAGTTGAATCATATGTATATCCCTCACGTGCGACAAAGAGTTCACTCCAAAGTCACAAATAGCGGAGAACAAACGAAGAAATTGTTGTAGGGTATGAAACCACCTCAAAGTTCTCCTTTCCGATCAATCTTATGAGCCATCCCCATTAACTGTCACGAACAGCCCTAGAGTTCGTACTAGAATAACACCTTAAGATACACATCAACCAAAACCCTATTGTCACCTAGGCACTCCAATGTCACCATGAGTACCCACGGGTTTGATTATACGATATGCATCACACAATCTCAGATCCATCTATTCAAACCAACACAAAGAACTTCAAAGAGTGCCCCAAAGTTTCTACCGGAAAGTCAAGACGAAAACGTGTGCCAACCCTTATGCATAAATCCCCAAGGTCACGAAACCCGCAAGTTGATCACCAAAACATACATCAAGTGACTCAAGTGAATATCCCATTGTCACCACAGATATCCATAAGCAAGACATACATCAAGTATTCTCAAATCCTTAAAGACTCAATCCGATAAGAAAACTTCAAAGGGAAAACTCAACTCATCACAAGAAGATAGAGAGGGGAAAACTCCATATGATTCATCTATATCAACAAAGCTCGCGATACATCAAGATCGTGCCAGCTCAAGAACACGAGAGAGAGAGATCAAACACATAGCTACTGGTACAAACCCTCAACCCCGAGGGTGAAGTACTCCCTCCTCGTCATGGAGACCACCGGGATGATGAAGATGGCATCCGGTGATGCCTTCCCCCCTCCGGCAGGATGCCGGAAAAGGGCTGTAGATGGGATCTCTCTGGTACAGAGGCTTGCGGCGGCGTAAAAACTCATCTAGGTTAACTTTTGAGGGTTTCTGAATATATATGATTTTTTGGCGTTGGAATCACGCGAAGAAGGGCCACAGGGGGCCCATGAGGCACCAGGGCGCGCTTGGGGGGGTGGCGCGCCCTGGTAGCTCATGGATCCCCTGTGGGTCTTCTGGCCTCCTCCCGAAGCTTCTAGTGTTTATCTTGGCCAATAAAAAATCTCCAAAAAGTTTCATGGCATTTGAACTTCGTTTGGTATTGATTTTCTGTAAAACAAAAATAGGGCAGAAAACAGCAACTGGCACTGGGCACTAGGTCAATATGTTAGTCCATAAAAATCATATAAAAGCCATATAAAAGTGCACCAAAATCATACAAAACTATAATAAACATGGCATGAATACTTCATAAATTATAGATACGCTGGAGACATATCAGCAGGTGGTACACCTGGAAGTTCTTCTGGAAAAACATCTTGAAAATCCCGAACAACTGGAACGTTCTCTATTCCTTCCAGATGTGAAGCATTCAATGCGTTCAGAGCGTATATCTGGCTCTCGGCATTCTGGATTAAGAGGGCTGGTTAGTTGATCCTCTGGCCGGAAGGGTGTGTGAGCTGAACTGACTTGGCAGCACAGTCGATCATAGCATTATGGGCTTCCAGCCAATCCATACCAAGAATAACATCTATGTTAGAAGCCTTGAGGGCGATGAGCGGTGCAGAGAATAGTAGCCCTCCAATTTCGATCTGGTTGTTGTGACTTATCATAGCCGTGTTCCATCTACCACCGGGGGATTGAACCGATAAGGGAGGATGCAACTCTTCAAATTGCATAGTCGTGTTCCATCTCCCACTAGGGGATTGAACCGATAAGGGAGGATGCAACTCTCCCACCGGAGACTTGGCAATCTTAGAGAAGTTCTCGACAAACCGGACAGTCACGCAGGAAGGTTCAGGGCGTCGGGTGGCAGTCCCCCCACATCGAGCAAACGGGAGGGAGTCATGTGATCGCATGCGCTCCAACCTTGTCTGGCTTGTCGTCATGACCTGCCGTGACACAAGACAAGAGGAATATCCCCCGGTCAAACCCCTCTGGCATACGGTCAACGCCATAAACCGCGCGGGCCCACGGATGGCCGCCGCGTCGAAAAACCGCCCCACGGAGGGCCCGGAGACCGCACCGTCCTGAGTGAAGCCCGGATATAGAACGAAAGGGCGGACTCGTGTTTAAATAACCAGTGCACAACATTGATGTGGCACCTCCCTCACAAACCGGACAGTCACGCAGGAAGGTTCAGGACGTCGGGTGGCAGTCCCCCCACATCGAGCAGACGGAAGGGAGTCCTGCGATCGCATGCGCTCCAACCTGGTCTGGCATGTCGGCATGACCTGCCGTGACACAGAACAAGAAGAATATCCCCCGGTCAAACACCTCTGGCATCTGGTCAACGCCGTAGACCGCGCGGGCCCACGGATGGCCGTCGCGTCAAAAACTGCCCCAGGGTGGGCGCAGAGACCGCACCGGCCTGCGTGACGCCCGAATATATCAACGAAAGGGCGGACTGATGTTTAAATACCCAGTGCACAACATTGATGTGGCACCTCCCTCACAAACCGGACAGTCACGCAGGAATGTTCAGGACGTCGCGTGGCAGTCCCCCCACATCGAGCAGACGGGAGGGAGTCCTGTGATCGCATGCGCTCCAACCTGGTCTGGCATGTCGGCATGACCTACCGTGACACAAGACAAGAGGAATATCCCCCGGTCAAACCCCTCTGGCATTCGGTCAACGCCGTAGTCCGCGCGGGCCCACGGATGGCCGCTGCGTCAAAAACACTGACGGAGCCAGGGATATATCAATGAAATATGTTAAGAATCAACTAACGTTTGGTAAGCAAGGTTGGTTTCCAACAATAGATAACAATCTTAATGAATGGTGCGGAAGCAAGCACTCCAGAGACAGTCGGCGCAAGGACTATAGGACTATCTTAGTCCTTATCTTCTGGGAGCTATGGAAACACACGAAAGGGATTGTGTTCAATGGAGTTTCACAGTCACTACAATGAGTCGGAAGGAGGATCTTGGCGGAAGGGAGGGCTTGGAGGCAAGCGGGCCTGCTCAAGGTTGACCTCGAGAGTTTCTTTCGGGCTTTGACACGGTGGATTGATATTGCCACAATGATATTTTGGTACTAATATCGATATAGGTCATTGACTTATTGATGTGCTAGCTTATTGCAAAAAAAATAAAAAAAAATCCTATCTTATATTTCTATTGCAAGGAATACCAAGGAGCAAATTCTATTGATCTTTTTTCTTACGATTGTTTCGTGCGAGGTAATGGTTTGGAGGGAAGATATTTTATATACATTAGCCTAAATAAATTCAAAGGGAAAACTTATAGATACAACATTATGAAAGAAAATTAAATTAAAAAAATGCTGGTAAGCCGTGTGGCCGAGAAAGTACACTCGGCGTACACTAAATACACGGCTTATAGTTGGCAGCAGATGTTTGCTGAAATTTTCCCCTCCGCGCTGTTTATTTTCGCGAACCGCCGCGCGCCGCACCAAATACCCCCTCCCCCCAAAATTTCCCCACTCCCCACAACGCACCGCACCGAGCCGCCGCCCACCGCACACCCAAATCCCCCCCTCCCCAGATCTCGTCGCCGCCGCCCACCGGCTGGACTCCTCCGCGGCCGGAGCCCACCCACCGCGCCACTCCTCCCCTCCACCGCGCCATCCCGGCCCTCCTACCATGGCCGCCGTGGCAGGCTAGGGTTTTGGTCCGTCGCGTCGTAGACGGCCGTGGTGCTCGTGCGTGACCTCCGACGTTGTCGTTCTCCACCACCCGGGCTCGTCATCGCCGTTGTGCTCGTCATCGCCATCTGCATCCACCTCCACCGCCCGGGTTCGTCATCGCCATCTACATCCACCTCCACCGCTTGGGCTCGTCATCGCCATCTGCATCCACCTTCACCGCCCGGGCTTCACCTCCGTCGCCGTCGGCCTCCACCACCAAGGTAATCTCCCCCCCCCCCCACCACCACAGCGATGCTTGTCCTGCCTTGTTATCAACAAAATTTAATTTCATCCTGTCCTGATACTTGTAGAGAAGAGGGAAATTTCTGTTGATGAAATATAACATGTTTGATCTACTGTAGACAATGTTATTGCTTTGCTCTTCTATAGACAATATTATAGATAATTACAATGTCTTAAAATACTTAGTGACAATGTGTTCCCGCAAAAAAAAACTAGATGACAATGTGGCAGATGACATTGTAGAGAAGAGCAAAGCAATAACATTGTCACTAGACTAAAATGTCATCTAGTTTTGTTTACAGAGGCAGTAGCTTATATAATTAATGTTAGAAATGTATTTTGTAAGCTAATGTGTATAAGAGATCAATGTAATTATCTATAATTCTCAATATTCTGCAAAACCTACTGTGTTGGCTGGTGAGCTCCTCCTACTCTGCTGCTGTTGGTGCTTGAGGCTACTGCTTGTTGTTATTGCATATATACTGTTATTGCTTTGATGTTGTTGCTAGTTCACTGAATAGTTGGTGGTAGTGCTTGACTGTTGTTGCATGTTTGCTGCTGGTGCTAGTACTGATGCTTGCTGCTGGTGCTATAGCTAGTGCTTACTTTAGTTGCTTGCTGCTGTTGCTGTTGTGGTGTTGTTGCTTGCTGATGCTACTGATTTGCTGTTGCTGCATGCTATGGTAAAATGTTGTCTTCTAGAGTAGGGTTCAGGGCCAGTAGGATTTAGGGCCAGTAGGGTTTAGGGCCCATAAGTATGCATCGCTATTTGGTATGTAGTGTGTTGACTTTCATTCCGATGGTGCTTCCTTTTGAAAGAGATGAGAGTGAGAGATGAGATGCTCTTGAAGGAAGGATACCGACTGTTCGTAGGTGGTCCGTCTTTCTCGTCCTCCCCCTCTGAGACCTTGGTAAAGCAGGGGGAGGACGAAAAGACCGACCGTCACCGACGGTCGAAATAACATTGAGAGATGAGAGATGTTATAAGAGGAAAGACACCGGCTGTTGTTGTAGGTGGTCGTTGCTCCTCATCTCTTGTTGTGAGACCTTGGTAACGCAGCAAGGGATGGGAGTAATGACCGTCACCGATGGTCAAAATAAACAGGCAAGGAGTGCCCCACCATACATATATACCACCACTTGAGAGGTGAGAGTTGTTGAAGGGAGCATCGACGGAATGAAAGTCAACCCACATGAAGAGTTGTTGTGTATTCTTCATTTAGTTTTCAACTTTGCAAAATTAAATTTGATACCGAGACTGTTGTCACATGACACTCGTGCAGGAGGATGGCGCCGCGCCGCCCTCCCGCGACCGGGTTTTGTGGTGTTCGACGCCGGGAGTCGGGTCGCTACGCCGCTGAGATCACCTGCGATGGTGATCGGCTGTGGCTTGGCACGTTTGATACCCCCGAGCTCGCCGCACGGGCGTATGACGCAGTGGCTTTTATGTATGGCCGGAAACCGGCTGAGCTGAACTTCCCCGAGGATGCCAAGCATGCTTGGTTCATTGCCCCTCCTTACCGGATGTATTCCCGTAAGGAGGAGAAGGCACGCCGCCTGGCCAAGATGGATGAGGAGTACATGGTTAGGTATGCTGAGGCCAATCCGCACCTCGTGGCCGAGGAGCGTGATTTTTGGGCCAATAAGGAGAAGGAGCAGAGGAAGAAGGATTATGCCGAGATGGATGCCAGAATATCTGCGGAGGTCGACCAGCTTTTCGATGAGCTCGATGAGGAGGGCTACTTTATGGACGATGATGGGGAGGTGGTGCAGCCGGCTACCCGCACTGACGGTGAGGCAGGCCCCTCCGGTGGACGTCCAGAGGTGGTTGACCTTGTCTCCGAGGACGAGGATGAGGACTAGCTTGACGCAGACCCAGATGATGTTGATCTATTAGAGTAGTATATATGTCCTAGTAGTGGTTATCTATCCTAGTACTGTGGATATATGTAATGTTGACCCGACTGTTGTCTATCCTAGCACTGCATAATTATGTCTTAGTATTCAATGTAGTCGTTTAATTTTGCTGTAGTACTGATGATATATGTATGGAAAGGGTTATGCTTTATGTTGAAATGGTCTCGAGTCGTTAAAGGCGTGCCTTCTATGCTAAGGGTTGACTTTCAGTCTGATGGGGCTCCCTGTTTGATAGATCGATGTTCTTGAGGGAAGGATCCCGACTGTTGTCGTGGGGGTCGCATCCTCTTCTTCTCCTTGTGCTACTTGGTAATGCACTCGGAGAAGAAGGGGATGCGACCATCACCGACGGTCGAAATATCAGTGAGGGAGTGTCCACCATATACACCAACATTATTAGTACTAGTGTAGATCGATGTTCTTGAGGGAAGGATCCCGACTGTTGTCGTGGGGGTCGCATCCTCTTCTTCTTCTTGTGCTAGACCTTGGTAATGCACTCGGAGAAGAAGGGGATGCGACCATCACCGACGGTCGAAATATCAGTTTGGGAGTGCCCACCATATACACCACCACTTGAGAGATGAGAGTTGTTCAAGGGAGACTCGGAGGACTGAAAGTCAACCAACACGCCGGAATAGTGATCTGTGTGTTGACATCCTAGAATTCAACACACATATCCTTGTAGGTTTGCGATGACATCCTACAATTCCATATATACTTATGTTGTTTTTTCATTGTGTGGTAGAAGGTGGTAGCATCGTTCTCGAGGTTATGGCTTCCACCGATGACGCAGCTTCCTCTAGGGTCAACTCCACGGTCAAGGAGTCGCGCGCCAGTGAGGACCGCTTGGCGGCGCTCCTTAAGGCGAACCCGCAGCTCATCCTTATTAAGTTTTTTGAGGATCTGTCCAAGAGGGAAGCACCACTTAAGGAGAGTGTCGACCCTTTGCCACCGATTCCGCCGACCGCCATTCCCGGCGACGCTTGCTCCTCCACTGAGGGGGAGATCCCCACCTCCTCCGACTCCACGCTTACCGGCTTCACAGACTACCAGTCTAATTAGAGCTCCATTTTAAGAGTAGCCTTGTTAGATAGTTTGATGCTGATGTACTGAATGTAGCTGCTGATGTCGACTCGGAGTACTTGAGTAGAACTTGTGATGATGCTTTTGGGTATATGAATCATTAATGCTTATGTTGGCTATGTTACTTGTGCTCTTCTAAACTTCTGTTGCTTCTCCTGTTTTGCTTGTTCAAATCATATTCTTCTCCTGGTAGATGAGGTGGTATGCGGTGTGTAGAGGGAGGTCTCCTGGAGTGTACGATTCGTGGGAGGAATGTCGTGAACAGGTGAACGGTTACAGCAATAGCTCCTATAAAGGGTTTCCAACTAGGCAGCAGGCAGAGGATCATTACTCCCAGTTCCTGCTTAGAGCGAAGCGTGATGATGGAATGGGCAAGGGTGTAGGTCAGATCAGGTTTGGTGGGCTGAAGAACCTGATAATCTTCGTCCAGTTCGTCGTCATTTTGGTGTTGATGATATCTTGTCCACGGTTAGTATACATTGGGGAAAATGTTACTTCTTTTCTACTGCTGTCCCACTTTGTTATTCTTTTTCTATAACTGATGAAATATCTTTCGTGATTATTTTGCAGATGCTATAACAAAATGTGAACGGTGGAGCTCATGGGTGCGAACTTGATGGACTTACATGCTATGTTCATAGCGGTGGAGCTCATGGAGCTTATGTTACCTATTACCTATTATGCAACTATGTTACCTATTATGCACTCGTGAACTTGCTTTTGGTTCTGAATTTGTTGGATATGTATGCACTTGATGGAGATATCTATGCATGTGTGAACTTGATGTATTTATATATCGTTGGATATGTATGCATGTTTTGAACTTGATGGAGTTATCCATGTGTGTACCTGATGTATCTATTGTTGTATATATTCTTGTTTCAATTGCAGGGCTGTCACAGCAAGCAAGTAAAAAAAAGGCAGTTTGGTTTATACGCCGAGTATTTACACTCGGCTTATGCCTCTAAGCCGTACAGCCCAGGATAAAGCACTCGGCTTATATCTTCTAAGCTATATCGCCCAGAAAGTGCACTCGGCTTATGGTGTCAGAAAGACCCAGTGTGCACCTTGAGGTTTAGCTATAAGCCGAGTGTCAACCCGAGGCATACTCGGTTTACATATGACATGTGGCAGGTGCGCGAGCCGCCTGCTAGTGTTAGAATGCCGGGTGTTAGCACACGGCTTATGTGTAAGCCGTAAAGAAAGAGGGCACTCGGCTTACAGGCAGTACTCGGCTTAACTGTAAGCCGAAACATTATCTCACACACGGCTTATGTGAGATTTGACGGCTTATGGACCGGCGACGTGGCACGGCCGTTAGGCGCAGCCGGCCGTGATCCCACTTTGTTTGCCGTGTATCGCAGCTTTATACTCGGCTTACGTGTATGCCGAATGCCCGATAACTGACACTCTGGCTTATGGCCCCTAAGCCGAAACGTTCTAAGCCGTGTGCACTACGCCGAGTGTAACACTCGGCTTACTGTTCGCCGTGGTTGAAATGGCCTTTGCCGTGTATGAAACATACACGGCTTCATTTATTTTTCCTGTAGTGACGCTGATTGAATCCCCTGGCTAGATGCAATAGTAGTCTAGTACTCCCTCCATCTTTGAAAGAGTGTACTTTCAACTTTGTTGGAGTGTCATTTATACAATAATACACCAACACTTAGGTCATTAAATTAGTAGCATTAGATCCATGATAAAATATATTTTCATCATATACATATTTAGTTTCACAAACATTGATATATTTTTGCACAAACTCGGTCAAACTTTGAGATATTTGACCCTCCAATAAACTTTGAATAATTGATGGATTCTCACGGGATGGAAGTCACACATAGAAGCAACGCACGCAGAAAAATCAATTTTATCGCAGTCGCCTTGTCGGCGTGCCGCACACGCGTAGAGGTTGTAGGCGAGATGGAGCGCAGTGAGTTGCTGCCGCCGGGCACCGGACCAGGCCTTGGCGAGGAGGGAGGAGAAGGACACGCGTGGAGTCAGTGCCAAGGGTGACTGCTGCCACGGCTCAGCGGTGGGGAGAACCTCCGGAAGGCTGAGCGGGCTGTGGGAGATCACCCTCCGGCACGCCGCCGGCGCCATTGGTGATCACAATTCACAATAGAAGGATTGACGGTTGCAGTGCTGTTTGCTAGATTTGACTTAATTATTTTTTAATACCCATCATGCCCTTAATTATGAAGGGGTATGGCCCGATCTCGACCGTGTGTTTTGGAGGGTGCATCGAAGCAGAAGTGATGTTTTAGCTAGCTCAGTGTCGATGCAGTAGCAACGTACTAGGCAGTGAACTGTTCTGGTATGCTAGATTTGATGTTAACATAGTATCATTGTTTAATTATGAAATGAAGTAGTCTGAATATGTCTTTTAAATGATTTTTTTTTGTGTGGGAAAAAATATGTTGAAAGTTTTTAAGAGGTCAAGTTTTAGGGACTCCGCTAGATGAGAAGAAAAATTAATCCCATAAGAAATTTGAGTTTTAAAGATAGGAAAGAGATTTTGAACGTTTAGAACAGGAATCTGCTAGAGATTTTCAACAGTTGCATTGATGGTGGACAACCAACTTTTGTGCACAATTCAAAGTCGAAGCCCCCATCGCAGGTGGAGGAGTGGCCTTTTCCACTTCAGCCTTCAGGGCCTGCATTTGCTGCACCTGGTTTGGGGCTCTGAAAGAACACAACCAAGCCAACAGTCTCACCGGCCGATTGTGCTTACTGTACTGATGGGTACTATCATAATATCTCATTGTGTGCTTTCTCTTCGATCTTAGGTGATATATTACACAAAAATAAGATTGTGTCTCTGCTCTACTCAGCATGTACTTCTGTACTATTCACCTACCAATTAAGTGACAACTAAGAGCATCTACAACCGCCTATGGCAAATCCGGCCCCTCAAACGCCCGCGGACGCGCCGGCGCGTCCGCGCGGGCGGGCACGCCTCAAATTTCACGAGTTGCATCTGGACATCTCATACTAGATTCTTAAATCCATACAAAGACATGCAAACGAAATAAACCTACGTACTACGTCGATCACCTAGCTACTCCTCGTCGGAGATCTCGACGATCTCCGTGCCCGGCTCCGGCAGCATGGGCGGCAGCTACAGCTCCGGCTCCTCCGGCGCCTCCGGCTGCTCCGCTCCGGCCTCCTCCTCCTCTATCTCCGCGTCGAGTTCGGCGAAGAGCGCGTCGTACGCCGCCTGCTCCTGCCGGAGGAACGTCCGGTTGACCTCCACATAGGCCTCATCCTGGATGGACTCCAGGATGGCCTGCTACTCCGCCATCTCCTCCGATTGGGCGACGGCGAACTCCGCCTCCGCCTGCTCCATGTTGAAGCCCGGCAACTCCTGCTCCGGCAGCTCCGGCTCCGGCTGCTCCGCCTCCTCCGCGTCCTCCACCTCCATCGGCTCCGGCTGCTCCTCCTCTCCCTCCGGCTGCTCCGGCTACTCCTCCTCCTCCTCCGGCTCCGGCGAGTCCGGAGGCAGCCCGACAGCGATGCGGGCGGCGCGCGCGGCTTGTCTCGCCCGGATCTCCTACTGGATCTCGTACCGGCGCTCCGGCGTGAGCATTGCGTAGTAGGTGATCTTCCTCCAGACCATGGCGGAGCGCCGGAGCGGGAGGGGGAGGAGGTGGATGGGCTCGGACTGGCAGCGCGGAGAGGGGGAAGGTGGATGGGCTAGGGTTGCGGGAAGCCGGCCGGCTTAAATAGGCGGATTTGGTCTCGGGCGGCGAGCCGGAGCGGCGCCACGCGGCGTTCACACCGTGGCGACGGACGCGGCGTCCGTCGGACCGCCGGGTTTCCGGGCGTTTCCGCATGGGACTCCGCCATCAGTCCGACGTGGCGGGCGTGTCCGGGCGCGCCCGGTCGCCCCATATTTGGGCTGGATATGAAGGGTGCCGGTCAGCCCGGACGTTTGAGGCCCGTTTGAGGAGCCCGTCTGGGTCAAAAAATCATGACCGGTCAGTGACCGGGCGGCCCGCTCGGGCGTATGAGGCGGGTTTGAGGCGCCCGGCTGTAGATGCTCTAAGAACCAGATTCCATAGTGTGTACATCCTTCAGGCAAAGATGCTTCTGGCTCTGACCAGGGAAGTTCATCAGGTTAACAGCTATGCTCTCCACGCAAATTAACTGAAGCCTGTAATTAACTTACCTCACTACGTACATCATTAATGGATATTCTTCATGGGATTCTCCAACTAATAAGTTTGTGACTCGAGGTCTCGTGACTTGTAAGTTGCGACCATATCTCTTTTACTAGATAGGGGGCGCGGCTTGCCGCGCGTTGCCCGCCGAACGGCGGGGCAAGGGACAGGAACTTGAGATGTTAACGGAGATGTCCTTAGCGTCTTGTAAACAAACATGACAACGTTATTTGTTTAGAGATAATAAAGTGGAATGTAAATATGAGAATTACTCTGTCTGGTGTACATAGAGAGATGACACGATCATAATACATCCATTGCGAGACAACAAGTCCGGTGGAGTTACAAAAGCGTGGGATTTTCAGTCTAGGAAGATTCGATGTAAGATAGTGTCTTGTACATAGAAAGCTGATACGATCATAATATATACATGGGGCAAGAACTAGTCATGCGGTCGTGCAAAAGTTTCGAAGGTGATACGATCAGAATACACATACTGGGCAAGAACAAGCCATGTGATGCCACAAAAGTGTTTGATCCTAAATCCGTGAGAGTTCGAGGCGGTGCGGTCCAGCAAATGGCTTCTTTCATTCTCGGTTGTAACAACGGTGGGAAGCTGGAAAAACAGGAGTGTGTGAACATGGCATATCAAATTGAATAAGATAGGCGATCAAGAAAAGCATGTCTACCTGCAATGCCCTGTGTTTTTTTTTACTTTTCAGGGAATAACACTCTACGTGTGGTTTTCCTCTTCTTTTTGTCTTTAGGCGCCACATGGTGGAGACTGGCAATGTGTGATCGCATAGTTAGCACATAAATGCGACAAAAGTACCGTATGCAAATGTAATGTTAAAACTGAAAAGGAGAGCACCTATTGTCTTTCTCTGTGACAGGAGTTGATGCGGTTTCTCCTTGGTGTTATCCTGTGGGTATAAAGAAATGAGCATCAATTGAAATGTGTGCATAGGAGTTTGGCTTACCTCAGAGGACACCATCTGGCTGGTTTGTGTGGTGTTCTGATGCTTAGGAGTGTATATAGCAACTTGTTCTTTAGCCTTAGACTGGGGACCCTGGTTGACTGCAGCCAGTGAAGAGAGCTGGTCAAGCAGAGCCTCGGCTCGATCGTAGAGCGCCAAGGACCAGAACTTCTCAGACTGAAGTTTTCTTTTGCATGTTTTCAGCTCAGTAAAGTTGGCATCATCTATGTTGACTATGCCTGTGTTCTGTAAGTATACGAGGGCCGCAACACAAGTAGATTCAATGCATGGCCCGTGAAATTCATTGATGTTGGTGTTGTAGAGCAACCAGAAGAACACGGACAAGCCAACCCATTGATGTTGGTGTTGTAGAGCAACCAGAGGTACTTCTTGAGCTTGAGCTCGGCGAGGAGGGTGCGTACCCAGATACAGAGGTTGAACTCGGGGCTGGACCACCATCGTGCCTGCGCGCGGGGCACCAGCTCATCCATCTAGGGGACAGGCAGCACCAGCTCGCACTCTTCTGTAATCTCTGCTATGTCGTTGCCCCACCGGGACCGCAAAGGAGGCAGGGCACACGGATCAGCAACCCGATGGTGGGTGTCCCGAATGACAAACCCACGACAGCAGGAGCAGCACCGAAGTCTGTAGACTTCTCCATCTGATCTAACAGAAACTTGAAGTGGGAAAGCTAATATTCATCAATTACAAAGTTTACTGCAAAACAGATGGTTTTGATAAATAAAATATTTAAAGTTCACACAGTAGGAAAAGCAACAAAACTGAAAGTAAAATACAAGCATGGCCTCACTAAAATTCAACTCATTGAATCACACACTAAATAATCTTTGATATGGGGGGTACAGAACTAAAAATAAAACATACACACGACCTCACTCAGATTCAACTAAAGGAATCACATACTGAGTGAATCTCACACTAAATAATCTTTGATATTTTTCAGTAAGCTTACATGATATCTTAGCTCTAGTACTGTACATACATGCTTAACTAACACCACACCTGAATATGCATCCTTGAATGCCTCTTCCGATCCTTTCTTTGAAAGGTTTTTACAACAGAGAACTAATTCGCTACTCGCCAAATCGAGTGGTATATTTGAATGCCTCTTCTGATCCTTTCTCTGAAACTATTTAGAACAGAGCAAAATATGTATGTAATAAATCAGAGGAGGCTGGACTTTCAAATCCCTGATGCAATAGCAACACATAGGCATAGGAAATCATAAACAAAATCATCCATGTTACTAAAGGGGAGTCGCAAAGGACAACCATCAACATTTAAGCCTAGCTTATCAGTCAATTTAAGAATCAGTCTGATGAGCTAGGGAAAGCAGAATAACTAAAATGGACATTCTTGTGTATACCTTAAAACCAGAAAACATGGGCAACTGTGTACTCAAAAGATAAAGAGGCCTCAAATAATCTATTGAGAAACCCGTATATGTTCTACCTACCTTTTTTTGTGAACTCCAGTCTAAAATGATCTACTAGTAAAGCAGTCGACAGCCAAAGATCTTTCCAGCATGAGTATAAATGCAACATCAGGACCTTATTAAGAGAACAAACGTTGCAAAATGCTTAAGATTTATAGCAATATTAAACTATAAGCTGGCAATCTTGTGAAGAGTATAACAACGGAATGGAAAAAATTCACTACATAGTATATCAAGAAGAATTGCTGACAAAAAATAAATGAAGATGTGGTTTGCAAAAAGTACTCACCGTCTTGCAATTAGGAAAGAAAACAAAGACAATCGGAAATCCAGGAACACACTAACTTTTGCACATCCATGATTGTATCTAATCCAGCTTTATCTGAACAGAAACATCCACATACCCTGTCCTAGACCAAAAGAAATGCAAAAATGTTGAGCATTATATGGAATAGTTCTCAGCCTGCACAAACCAACAAATTGATTTTGAAATCCACTCCATCCATGACACATCTGTAAAACAGACTTACTGGATATAATTATCACCTAGTTTCATGGAAAAGGTTATTATGGAAAAATACAATTTCCTCTTTTAATGAATTTCTCACCTATGATATAGAAGGCTGTAGATGGGAAGTAAAACCAAAATAGTTTACTCGAATAGACTTATAGCATATCCTGCAACACTACACAGATTCTTTGTGAAACTAACTTCTAAAGGCAAGTATTTGACAATTGTTGGCTGCGCCATATTACAATTTTTCTTCTGGACAATATCACGTTGTTCCACCAATACCGAATGAACTCCCGTAAAAAAAACTATAGAGAAGTCTGCATAAGAATCAGACCTTGTAAAAGGTTGGGATGGTCAGGTCAAACTGAATATTACGTAATCTGTCTGCACCTCCTCTTGTGGTATGCAGCTGCGCGTGTACTGGTCACATCCTCATGGTAGCCGCTCACAAGTGCTCCTTCTTGTTGAAAATCACCGAGACAAACCGCTAACTGAGCCTAATCAAATAGCAGAGAAACTTTTATGGCGGCACAATATGTAGCACAAATCAAGTAGAAGAAGAGACAAAGAGCACAATAACTTTTAAATGAATATCAGTTCCATACAATATTTGTGGTGCTAAAATAAATATATATAGTGCAAGCTCAGGATTTATTTAATTCTTCTTTACAAAAAAGAGGTAGAAAAGTTGTGAGTAATGATACAATAAAGATTAACTAACTAACAATCAGTGTAAGAAAGCAAATTGATGTGCAAGAGACCATTATATAATTTCCAATTTGAATTTCGCAATACAATGTTCTAACCCATGATCTTAATTAATTTTACCTTCATGACAGAATAACTTGTCGTGTACAATCCAACCTCAACAAGCATTTGGTACAAATAGAAATTACAATCTTACAATCACACTCAAGAGCAAATGACTCAAGGATAAGCAGATCACAACGATGAGAAACTACTCTAATCTTACCTTGAGTACAGGTAGGGTCATTTGTTGATCCAAGGAGAACATCGAGGCAAAGCTAGTATAGTTCCATAAAATTTAGTTGTCTTGCAGTGTCTCGATGCATGTGAGGTATTGGAAACCCTAGGGCATGTTACCTAAGAATTGGTTGATAGAGAGATCCCTGATGATACAAATGGAGTTACTGTGAGAAGAAAATCAATAGCTCTGGGCACATCAAGTATATCACAAGCTAAATCTCTGTTACCGTGCAACTATGGTAAATTTGTTAAGAGATACTACAATGAACTCTTAAGTTGATATTTTCAACTTACATTTTTCACCGCAGAGCTTGTTGTTACTCACATCACTGTGCTACAGAAAAGAAAGAAAATTCAAGTAAGTTGCACAGCTACGGTGGTGATCAATAGTTGCAGACCGGTTGGATTCACGGCTGCACAACTCACAATTTCCTTAATAATTTCAGGCCTGACGATAGCTGGTAGCCAAGGCTGCTGTTCAGGTTACTGCCCTGTTGAAAAATGATTATGCCAAACCGAAATTCCAAAAGAAGCATAGGTACACATATATAAAACCACAATAGGTTAAAATAGAGTTTTTATTATGGCACGCGAAATATTATTTTGGAAATCTCCATTATGCCAGTCTAACATTTTGGTGACAACATGCAGCTTTCAAAGTGAGTTTTCGGTAAAAAAAAATGGTGATCTTCAGACCAAATAATGAAACTATTCCCATGAATCAGTTAAACTTTTAAGAACACCATCATCTAATTAATACTACTAAAACAACTATAAGATGTTCATCACCACAATAAACGACAGTATTTTTATTGTTTAGTATTGAAGGGAGACACTAAATTATGATGTAAGAAGATTTTCTGAGCTGAACATGGAACATGTAAGCTTAAAATGAAATAAGCTGATGCAAAAGAAATACCAAAGTGGAACTCGGTACTGAGAAGTTTTCTAACATACCGAATAATGAATTCTTTAGCAAACGGATGCTGGCATATAGTCATTTAATGATTTTCATCAAACCCTAGGAAAGCCAGGAAAACGGTGAGCGTCAGAAATAACCGTGACACTTCCAGTGGCTCTGTGAGGCATCTGTGTTTCTGTGAGCAGGTGACACAGTGAAAATTCAATTAGTACTTGATATTTGATAGATAAGAAATGGCATGCGACTATCTAAGAAATTAGCTGACTACACCAAGCAATAAAACCCTTGGGTGCACCACTCAATTTTGAGGAAAACATGAAAAGGGGCCGAGCTGAAATATTATTGTGGAGTGGATGGGGAGGCAGAAGTGCAACTTGGCACCGCAGAACCACCTCTCTGAAAGTGCATTTTGGATCATGGAAAAAAATTGGGAGCATTCTAGCATAACTTTGTGCTTAATTACAACGTCGGTTGCTTCAGACTCTAGGATGGCCCAAAAGGAGCAGTTTCTGTTTATCCATTCCAATAAAAGGAACAAAAGTTTCCTTTACAAAGAACAAAAAGCTCCAGGTCAAATATGCCCTAAAACAAATATCAGGTGGCACATGAAACCAAGAAGGCTAGGGGAGGAGCTTACCAGGCCAGTGACCAACAGTGAAGGTATCATCTACAATACTGTTCCCCAAACATAATCTTGCCTCCGATACTCCTTTTTCGACATCTAAGCAAAAGAACAACAGATGCAACATGTAAATTTCAGTATTCACTATAACACGTTTCAGTTCCCTATCTTCTCCAAGGAAATGTTTCTACCAATGTGTTATACACTCAAAAGCCCATGTTAATTTGTCATTTTAAAAATTTCAAGTAACTTCATTTGATATAACATGATGTAAGACTATTTTCAGTGATTCTCTGAAGATCTAGATGACACCAAGAGGAACATATCATCGACAACATAGAAGCCTAGAAATCATAAGTACTTACATACAAATCCTATTTCCATCAATTTGTTTTTGTGTGACCATGTCCACTGAAACCATATAGGATCTGGGCTCTGAAATAGCTTGGGAACTAAACCTCACTTATCATAGATTCATAGTTACGGTGTGGATCAGCCTCTCCCAACATGCTAACCACCATCATAAAACTACAAACAATTTAACATTAGAGACAGAAAACATGTAAGAGCCCTAGCTGTCTATTCTTAATGCAAAAATCGGTACAAAGAATGAGACATCCTTGTGGAAGGCTTCCGTCTTATGAAACCTGACCAGGAGCAGCGATAAAAGAAAGGAACACCATTATGAAGGAGCACCATTATGAAATTACAGGCAATAGGTTAAGAAAAGGAGACCACTTTATTAAAGAATTAACGGAAGCATGCAGGCTCTGCGATGTGTCATTATCTGATCAGATTCAACTTACCCCTAGAGCTACACGATACAGCAGTTCTATAAATAACAGATCACAAGAAAGTATATTTTTTTCTGCTTGTTTTATGATTATGTTTCTTTTGTTTACAGCAAAATGTGGTTGATTTAGTCATGTGCAATTCTTTAGAAGCTATCGTGTATTTATCCCAGACCTTCAACATAAAAATTTGTATCACATAAGGATTCAGAAAACATAGATCAATAAGAGATGTAACGTAGACTCAACTAAGAATGAACCATTTCAGGAACAATATGCATCAGAAATACAATATGTACTCGTCATACCAGCCGTTGTATGCCAACAATATGCATGAATGTAGGAGTGAAGTATGTGGCCAACCACGTTGTTCAGTTTGGGGTTGCTTGGGAAGTTTCCATGTCCACTGTAACACCAAAAAAACAGCCATACATGAAAATATGCTCAAATTCTCTATTCTAAACAGCACACAAAATTCACATCATGGTTTTCAGAAATTGCAAGAAGTAAATAAAGGAAAGGGAGGGACTCTACTGCAGTCAACCCAGCAGGATGCAACAGAGATTGTAGAAGAGGAGGCAGCCGTCCACCTTCTAGAAAACAGGGGACACTTTCCAGCAGAGGGTTCAGCTATCACCTTGCTGGGCACGATGCGAGGAAGTTGGAGCAGGTTGACCACCAGATGTACACCATGGAGAAGGAATCCCTGCAGCATCGACGATGAAGAAGGCGAACTGCTGGAACAGAGGGGAAGTGCATCATAGAGAGAAATCTCAGGAACGGACGACGGGAGCAGTCCAGCGCCGGCGCAGGGCGTCATCCATCCCAGACCGGACGGGCCTCACGCGGAAGTGCGGCCGCGTCGTCGCCGGAGAAGAAGCGCACGGAGGCTGCCTCCTCTCCCGGCGCTCGACCGTGGAGAAGGAGCTGACCTCGAGCACCTCCTTCCCGGCCCAGCGTGACGGCGGGTCCTCTGTCGGTGCGTGGTTGCCGCAGCCTGAGCTGGTCGAGTGGATCTAGGCCCTCCCGAGGAAAGAGAAGGAGAGGGGAGGATAGGGTGGGGGCGCCGGCGGTGTGGCCGAGGACGGAGGTCGGGAGGTCGCCGGTGGGGTTGAGGTCGGGGTAGAGGAGGTCGGCGGCGGCGGCTGCTGGGGGAATCGATCGGATCTGGTGGTGGTGCGGCGCAGCCTCCTTGTGCCTCCTCGAAGACGGCGCGGCCCTGCCTCTGCAGCCGCTCGTGATGAGGTAGAGGATGGAGGTGACGGCCCCATCCGATGAATGGCGCCGGTGGCGGCCTAGGAGGATGGCAGCGGAGCCGGAAGAGAAGGGGCGGGGGGAGCGCCGGAGGCTGTGGTGGCTAGGGTTTTTACTGTGAGGGAGAGAGGTGAACGGGGCAGTGAATATGAGGCGAGGGAATATATACCTACGGTGATTGGGTTGAATGAAAAATCGAAAATACCCCTCCGGC
The DNA here is from genome assembly GCA_039707655.1 of Elymus sibiricus. Taxonomy (NCBI): domain Eukaryota; kingdom Viridiplantae; phylum Streptophyta; class Magnoliopsida; order Poales; family Poaceae; genus Elymus; species Elymus sibiricus. Next base: position 354,712,943 of record CM077664.1, read on the forward strand.
GGGACGAAATTACAGGCGGTGGCAGCGCTTTAATCCTGGCCGCCTAGCAAAACGATCGGACGGCCACCGTTCCAATTGATCTGGGATCGCCCTTATGCCGCCATGAATCAAGAATTGAGATTCTAGGGTCGACATTGGCTGTGTTTGTTTGGGCTTCACCTTCGACAGATTCAGCTGTGGATGTTGCTGTGCTGGCAAAGCTGCTGTGCTGAGGAAGCTGCTGCAGTGATGGTTAGCTGTTTGGCAACGCAGCTGTAGAAACGGCTGTGAGCTGGTGAAATGGCTGAAATGCCCCTACAGTGCTAATGTCGGTTAATGGCGACGGCGAGGGAGCTTCGGAGATCGGATTGACTTGATGCTTGTTGATCTGAACTTTTAAGGATGAGGCTAACAATGTGACGCTGGAGTTGGCAATATCCGCTTCTCGGCCGCCGATGGCACGGTTCAATCTCTCGTACGTAACTCACACAGCACACAACACGCACTTAGACGAGCTCAACACACACACAAGCATGTCACGCCTGAAAAATAAAAACACATCACGTACGTACCTGCGCGGGTATTCGGGTATATATACGTACGTGCTGGCCGGCACGCGAGTACCCGAATATGTATGTGTACTTAGGTGCGGGTATTTGTCCGTGTACACATACGTGCTGGCCCGAGGCGTGCGGGTATTACACGAATCCGTCGGCCACGCAAGTGCTTATGCATGCATGCACTAGCACGCAACGAGAGAAGGGGTCGATCGACTTGGAACGGCAGTTTCGGTGTAATTGCCTTGTTTCCCCAGGGTTACTTCGGGCATGTGGCGTCGAAGCCATCAGCTTTGCGAGCGAAGCACGCCCGTGCGTGCTTTGGCCAGTAACACGTGAAAAGGCTCGAAACCGTTTTGGGCTGTGGACCGGCAGCGGTTCGATTTTACCTGTTTGTTTCAGCTTCGGTTTTGTCCTATCAGAAACCGGTCTCTAAAGCAGTAACAAACACAGCCATTGTACGTACCAAACATCAGGGACGGCCCTGGGGTATGGCCGGCGGGGCGACGGCCCAGGGCCCAGGCGAGGGGGGGGGCATGATGGAGTATATATATATATACTATAGCCCAGCAAAAAATAGGTAAAAAATACAAAAGAAAAGAAATAAGATGGGCTAGGCCCGTGAGATAGCTAGCTAGCGATCGCCGATCGATTAGCAAACGCGAAGCGTCAGGCGCCGTGACTCACGCCAGTTGCCAGGCACGACTGCTCGTTTTCCTTCGTAGGTTCGTCGATCGTGAACGGTGAACCGTCGCCCGTCGGCCTCCTCGCTCGGTGCCTTGCCGGGTCGCCCTCGCCTCGGCCGCCGCTGGAGCTGCGCGCGCCGCACAGCAGCCCGGCAGCCCGGCCATCCGCCCATCCGGCACAGACCTGATCCGACATCCGGCAAGGCGGCACCGTGGCAATACCTATACAAGTAAAGTATTCATCCGGCAAGTCTGAAGTCTGCAACACGGTCGTCCCCAATCCCTGAAAGTCTGCAACTCAGTACGTTTGAAAGTCTGCAAGTCAGTACGTTTAAAATTTTCTAATCCAATCTATCAATTTTTTGTCATTCTATGTACATGTCTAGGGTTCCAATCATCCGATGTATAAATTCCTAATTCTTTGTATCCTCTTTTGATCTTTTCTTCATGATTTTAGGACATTAGCCTGCCATGTTACCTAAGAAGAAGCAATTGTCGGGTGCTGAAAAAAGGAGGAAAAAGAAAGAAAGTGATCTGAAAATTCTACCACTGAAGGGTTCTTTGAATAAGTTCTTTACATCTTCAAGCAATGTTGATGTCAGTGAAGAACAAGGGCAAGAAACTACTCCCGAGCATGAAAATTCAGATGTTGAGGTCAATGAAGATGGTGCAAGTACAGGGGAGCAAATAAATTTTGAAGTTGATGCTGACACTATAAGGGAGGAGGAAAATTTGCAGGTGAGTGCACTTGAGAATTTTGAAACTTTAGTTGGCATGGTTATCTGGCATGATGTTTTGTTCTCTGTAAATATGGTGAGCCAAAACTTGCAGGAAAAGATGGTGTGCATTGATGCTACTATAAAACACATTCAAGGGGTCATATCATATTTTAAGAAGTACAGAGATGAAGGCTTTCAAGCTAGTATTGAGATAGCAAAAGCCATTGCATCTGATATGGACATAGAGCCAGAATTTCCTTCAAAACGTCATCGGAAAAGAAAGAGGCATTATGATGAAATCAATGATCAAGACGAAGAAATACAGTTGTCAGCTATGGAATCCTTCAGAGTTACTTACTTTCTAGTCATCGTTGACAATGCAATTCTTTCATTGACCAGTCGCTTTGATCAGTTGAAGAAATTTGAAAAGGTGTTTGGTTTCTTATTCAATTCAAAAAATCTGAAGTCCTTGGATGATAGCAATCTACAGGAATGTTGCACTACTTTTGCAAAAGCTTTTTCTGATGATAAATCATCTGATGTTGATCTTCATGATTTTGTCTCTGAGTTAAAAGTGTTGCAGGTAACTTTGCCAGATGGTTTGATGTCAGTGCTTGAGATTCTTCAGTTTGTTATGGTTGTAGATTGCTATCCAAATGTCTCTGTTGCCTATCGGATCCTCTTAACAGTGCCTGTGACCGTAGCCTCAGCTGAAAGAAGTTTCTCTAAACTGAAACTACTGAAAAATTATTTGAGGTCAACTATGTTGCAAGATAGATTGAATGGCCTGGCTATGTGCTGCATTGAGAAGGATATCTTGGACAATGTTGATCTTGATTATGCCCTTAATGACTTTGCATCAAGAAATGCCCAAAGAAACTTTTTTTGAAGCACTGAAGTATTATTGTTGTCGATGGAGTCAGTCTAATTTGCTTCTTATTTCAGGTAATCATGTCATGTTAGTTTCATTTTGCGATCTTTTTAGTATTATTGTTGTTGATGGAGTCAGTTCGAATTTGGTTATCATTGTTCTCGATGGAGTCATTTGAATTATTATAGTCAAATTTTAAACTAAAGATGTGTGATTGAAAGTTACTCTTAATAAGTTATATATATAACGCACACGCATACATATATATGGTCTTAGGAGTTAGGACATAGGGGCCCATGTCGTCGAGTTCGCCTAGGGCCTCCCGAAACACAGGGCCGGCCCTGCCAAACATGTGGCGGTGTGGCCGGTCTGCACTGCAGTCAATGGATGATTCGCTGGAAAAGAAGAAGACAAATGATCCATCCAGCTAGTGGCCGCTCCTACTGCTTCTCCTCCTCTGTTCATCATGCGCCATGTGCGGCAAAATTTCGTGTTTTGACCCTTTTCGTATAGTTTTTCAGGATTTGACCCCCGTTGAGAAAAATTTCGGGATCTGACCCTTTTCCTACCGCCAGGCACCTAGGCGGTAGGGTATAATAGCCTACCGCCAAGCCCCTTGGCGGTAGGGTTCTTGCCTACCGCCAAACAGGCTGACGGTAGCCTGTGCAACCCTACCGCCAAGGTGCCTGGCGGTAAGCCCTCGCACGCGCTGTGTTGGAGACTTAGAAAATTTTGACGGTAGGGCGTCCAACCCTACCGCCAGGGGGCTTGGTGGTAGGCTATTATACCCTACCGCCAAGGTGCCTGGCGGTAGGAAAAGGGTCAGATCCCGAAATTTTTCTCAACGGGGTCAAATCCTGAAAATCTATACGAAAAGGGTCAAAACACGAAATTTAGCCGCCATGTGCGTCCCTTCCAAGTTCCAATCCACTATCTCATCTCCAGCTTGCCAATCGTACGTACGTGGTGTTGCCCTTTCGGGAACTTGTAGCGAAGTGTATATATATATATACTATATCACTAAGCTCCGGAATGGAGGCCTCTCATTCAATTGAGGTCATCAATTTAGAATTGGGTCACCGATTTTGACCGGATCAACAATCTATTACTCAATTCTTTTAATTCACTATGCTCTTTAATTTTGGAGCTCTCTTGTTGCATTGAGAAAATCAATTGAATTTGGTTCATGATTTTGACTAGGTCAACACATTTTCAAACAAACGGTAGCAGCCGGCCTATAAAAACATATCAACCCGGCGCACCCTCTCATCACCTACAAAAAAGAAGCCTCAACATGTGATACTTTAGCACCAATATAGTACATGCAGCCATCATTGCAGAAAATTTTCCCACATAAGTATGAGTTGATTAACAGACAACTCAAAATCACACCGCGAAAGGCCCACCAAAACACTGCGTTATATGAAAAAAACACACTCCATCATCTTCCCCACTAACCAAACCAAATACTCACTTCATTCCAAAATATAAGGTGTATTAGTTTATTGAAAAGTCAAAATTCTTTAACTTTGACCAAGTACAGAGCCAAAAATATCGACATCCACAATATTAGATATATAAAATGTGAAAATTCATTTCATGATGAATCTAAAAGCCAGGTTTGATATTATGGATATTGATATATTTCTACACAAATGTGGTCAAACTTAAAGAGGTTTGACTTTTCAAAAAACTAATACACCTTATATTTTGAAATAGATGGAGTAAATAAATTATTAAAATCTAATAACATCAATGGCGCTACAAAGCGCGCCTAATCCTTCTAGTATATACTATAGCACTAAGCTCCCTAGGAATGGAGGCTTCTCATTCAATTGAGGTCACCAATTTAGAATTGGGTCACCGATTTTGACCGGGGTCAATAATCTCTCACTTAATTCTTTTAATGCACTATGCTCACTAATTTTGGAGCTCTCTCGTTGCATTGAGAAATTCAATTGGATTTGGTTCTTGATTTTGACTGGGTCAACAATTTTTCAAATCAATCGGAAGCAGCCGGCCTATAAAAACATATCAACCCCGCGCACCCTCTCATCACCTAGAAAAAAGAAGCCTCAACATGTGATACTTTGGCATCAATATAGTACATGCAGCCACCACCGCAGAAAATTTCCCCACATAAGTGTGAGTTGATTAGCAGACAACAAAAAATCACACCGCGAAAGACCCACCAAAACGCCGTGTTATATGAATAAAAAAGAAATCACACTCCATCATCTTCCCCACAAACCAATCCAAATACTCACTTCGTACCAAAATATAAGGTGTGTTAGTTTATTGAAAAGTAAAATTTCTTTAACTCTGACCAAGTTCAGAGCCAGAAATATCGACATCCACGGTATTAGATAAATAAAATATTAAATTCATTTCATGATGAATCTAAAAACCAGATTTGATATTATGGATATTGATATATTTCTACACAAATGTGGTCAAACTTAAAGAGGTTTGACTTTTAAAAAAACTAACACACCTTATATTTTGAAATAGATGAAGTAAATAAATTATAAAAATCCAATAACATCAACGGCGCAGCAAAGCGCACCCAACCCTTCTAGTATCCCATGAAAGTGCAACTAGGGATAAGACATGCTACTGTAGCTGACTAATTTCGTAAACTGCGGTCAGCTTCGTTCAATCATCGTGCAGGCCTACGGAGACAAGACAATATGTAGGAGAACATGTTTAACATAGGTAGGCATAACTAGGAACATCAAGAACATGGTTGTCAGAATCATGATTCTAAATCATATCGGAGCTTGGATGGTAGGATAGCAAATTTAGAATTTAACTATCATAATCGTAAAAACATAGATTCTACTAACCAAAATGTAAAATCAAAGTGGTTAGTTTGGATCGTAAAGTTGTAGAACCGTACAATAAAATCGCGATTTTTACAACCATAAATGAGAGCATGATAATCCCGTCTCTCAAACGTCCGCAGACACGCCTATAGCTAACCCCGCCCCTCAAACGTCCGCAAACGCGCCCGGGCGCGTCCGCGGACAGTGGCCGGTTACCCCTTAAATTTTTGTTTTCACAAACAGGTACCTCATTTAGCAAACCCTAAATCCATAACGACATGCATCGTAAACTACCTCTCTGGTCCCACACAGAGCATCCGGCTACTACATCAATATTTGTTATCGGACTACAAAAATTGGCATGATCTACATACATAGTAAGTTATGGACAAAAATCATCCACGGTTGGTGGTTGCCCTTGCCCTTGTCCTTGCCAGCGCCCTTGGCGTCTTTCTCACGGAAGTAGCGCTCGAAAATGCTAAATCGATAAGCCAGATATGCTCATCTCCGAAGCTGTCCGACACCTCTCTCTCCTCCTTCTCCTCTTTGGGGGGCAGTCCGTGACCATGGCACGGACTGCCCCGACTTTGCTCTCGGGCGAGGGCGCGCTTGTTCCTCCTCTGCCACTTCTGAAGGATGCGGGCACGGACGGCTTCCTCGTCCAAGGCAGCGGGCGACGCCGCATCCTCCTCCGCCGTGTCGGCAACGAGGCGGGCCTTGGCCTCCCGCGCCCTCTGTTTCGCATGGCAGGCACACTGGTCCTGTAACACTCACACGCCTCCGCACCGGAGATATGGGGCGGCAGATGGACCTCGAGCCTCAAGCTCTGGCGGATCCGAGCACCAATTGCGCTGACGCAATGGATTCCCGCCGGATCGAATCCAACCTCGGTCGGGCGCACTCCTCCCGGGAGCATTAGAGGGCCAAGCGGACGGCCATAGCCTCCTCATCCCCGCATGAGATGATGCCCCAGTCGATGGATCGAGAGTGGTTGGATCCGCTATCCACCTTGTCGGAGAAGGTCGGAGATCGCCGGAAGGGAGCTTCGGGGCGGAGTGGAGTGGAGTGACTAGCGTTTATTTTGGGATGCGTATGAGGACGAATATATGTGGGGTCGTGTTGATCCAGTGTGGGCTGGATCCGACGTGACGAACGTGTTCGGGCCTCCCTATATCCGCATCAAATTTGGATTGGATATGACGAGTGCCGGTCAGGCTAGACGTATAGGACCGAGGAGCCCGTCCGAGTCGGGATTATGTGACCAGAGTGGGGCATCTAGAGAGTTTAGGAAGCCCGGCTGTAGATGTTCTAAGGGCATCTCCAACGGCAACCCGCAAATTTCCTCCCGCATCCGTCCGCGGACAGGGGGGCCAGTCCGCGGACACGGATGCGGGAGGACGCCATCCAACCGTAGCCTGTATATGTCCGCCAGCAAATTCAAATTCAATATGCGCTGATCCACATAACGCGCCAGATCACACCCGCGCCGGATCGCATCCCCGATCACAACCAAAAACAGGCAAATATGCTTAGTTTTTACATGCCCAAATCCAAAAGAACATCAGTCCGGTAGTCCGTGCATTTCTGCCCTGCCGGACCGGCAATCCCAGCAAGATGCTCCCCGATCAAGGAGGTGTCGTCACCGCTGTGTAGGCAGCCTCCGCGTCTGCGTCCACTTCCGCCTCCGCCGCGTCCTCATCTTCCGCCGCCACCAACTCATCTTTCTGCCGCTCCAACATCTGGTAGCGGACGGATTGCACGATAATTCTAGCATCGGCATCCAAAGAGTCGATATTTAAGGTCAACATCTTGGCATCCTCCGCATTGACGGCGATCTTCACCCTCTTTTCCTCGAGCGCGGCCTTCTTCTCCTCCAGCGCCGCCTTCCTCTCTTCGATCATGGCCCTCCTCTCTTCAAGCTTGATCTTCTTCTCCGTCGTGTTCATCAAGTGCTTGAACCTCTCCACCTTCCTCACCTCCTTGATTTCCGAGCGCCTCACGCATGGCTCCTCCTTCGCCAAGATCTCCTCGAACATCTCTGCCAGCTTGGCCGCCACACCTTCTCGCTTCGCCCTCTCCTCCTCCCACTTCTTACCCCGTAAATTTCTTCTAACCTTCTTTGGCGGTTCTTGGGTTGGGTCGGTAGGGTCACCGGTTTCTTCCTTGTTGGCTAGGCGGCGGTCTTGGCAATGAAAAGGTTCCACTTCGGTTGCCCATTCAACTTCAACCAACAATGCATGACGGTGAAGGACTTCTTCTCCAACTTCTTGTACACCACTTAAGCACGAGTAGGCTACAAAGTGAAACAATGCATATCCGGGTAGTGAGCAACAAAACTATACATGTCCGGCTAGTGATCAACAAAAGTAAAGCATATCCGGCTAGTGATCAACAAAACTAAAGCATATCCGGCTAGTGATCAACAAAACTAAAGCATATCCGGCTAGTGATCAACTTACTTGCTCGGTGATTTGTGCACCGCTAGGCCACCGTGCGATGAGATGCTTCAAGTGCCAGCAATACTTGGAGACGGCCTCTTGGATGGTGTACCATCGATGGTTGAGTGACCTTCACTCACGGTTGCGGATCAACGCGTCGGAGTAGGGCGCGAAATGTTTGTGCTCATGGAACCATGAATGTTCCTCCAAAAGGTTGTGACCTTTTGCTCTGTGCCGTGGAAAGGATCAAGGCTAGTGGCCAACCATGCATCGCACAACAGCTCGTCCTCCCGCATGTTGAAGCTTTCTCCTCTACCTTTCTTCTTCGGATCGCCGGCGGTACCATCCGGATCATCGTCGTCGTCGACGTCCTCCTCCTCCTCCTCCTTCCCCTCCGGGCGTTGCTCTTCGGCGGCCCAATGTTGTTGTTTCTGTGTGCCATCGCCGGTCTCGGTGTAGGATTGCTGCGTGGCGGTCTGGGTGTAGCCCTGCTGCGTGTGGGTGTAGTTGCCGGACTGGGTGGGATCCGAGTTTTCCACCTGCCCGTCCTCATAGCCCCCTCCTCCTCCCTCGCCTCTGTCGTGGATGATGTCAAGCATCTCCCTCTCCGCGTCATACGCCGGCTCCCCCGCTCTGGGCATTGCAGCGAACAGCGTGCGGGCACCCATCTGCTCCCCGGCCGCCGGCCACGCCTGGACGAGCGGCGGCAAAGAATACTCGGAGAAGAGTGGCGCCGCATTAACGTCGACGATGTAAGGCACCGTACCGGCGGGGTTCCGAGCTGCTTGGCGGCGTAGTAGTACGGAGGCTTGTAAGGCTCCGGCCACGGCGCTGTCAGTACTGTCGGCGCGCCCATCTGCCGGCCTCCACGCCCATCACCACCACCAGGCCCACCGGCGGCCAACCGCTTCTTGACCTTCTCCTCCCTTGCGGCCTTCGCTTTGACGCGGCGATTTTGCCACGTCTCCGAGCTGATCTTTCGAGCGAGCGTGATGCTCGGATCCTTCGGCACCTCCGTCAGCTCCATCTCCGACAGGTTCTCCGATGGTTGCATGCGACGACGGCGGAAGATAGGAGAGGGTGGGAGAAATGAGCGGGAATCGGGCGGAGAGCGGCGGGGAATGGAAGAAGAGAGTGGGGGATTTTGGCGCAAAAACAGTGCGGGATGCTACAAAAGCACGGGCTCTGCCTTCCTTTTGGGTGGGCCAGGGGGGCGGAGAGCGACGTTTCGCGTGTGCGGACTCCCGCAAACCTCCCCACGTTTGTCTTCGGTTTGCGGGAGAAATCGCGTCCGGACCGCTCCGCGGACCGATACATGTCGGCGTTGGATGGCTTCCGCGGTCCGGACTGATGCGGGCGGTTTGTGGGTCAGCCTTGCCCTAAGAAGCTAAGAGCTACAACTGCTAGCTTATTGCTAGCTAGGTACAGTGTTCCATTCGATCGGTTCAGTCGCACGGTGGAAAACATGTAAGGTACAGTACAAGGGGTAGAACAAAGCAGTTGCAGTTCATTCCAGCGTGGCATGGCATCGACGCTACGCTCATGACCGGCGCCGCATGGAACCAAAGCTTAGTGGGTGGAACACCTATGACGAATTATGGCGGCCGATGCATAGGACTGAGTCAATGATGAAAGAGTGATCATCATCATATTAGCCAGACAGATGATGAGCGCATGCAGCGAGCGACGTACCAAAAAGCATGGGGCAAAATGCATACACGGGCCCCCGGCCAGACAGGCATGCAATCTGTTAGGAAAATCTATAGATTGGGCCGAAATCACTTTTCTGACCTTCTCAGCAATCTTTGTCACAAACTGAACTCGACATGAAAGTATTTCACGATCTGACCCTTTTAGCAACACCATAGCCCATGGTGTTTCTGATCCACACAGAAACGCCGAGCTAGCTTGTGTTGCTGCCCTGGCCCACGGTCAGGCCGAAACGCCGAGCCAGTTCGCGTTGCTAGAAACGCCATAAGCCTTGGCGTTTCTTCCCCAGATATAAACGCCAGGGGCTTTGGCGTTTCTGGTCTGGCCCACCGTCAGGCCTAGCTGGCCTAAGTGGCGGTCAGAAACGCCAAACATTTTGGCGTTGCTGAGAACGCTATGCCCCCTGGTTCACATGCGGTGGTCTTCCTCCTTTTGAGTTTTTTCTAAAGAGAGATGGAGCAATGGTTGTCAGATTCTCATGGTCCGTGTGAGAGACAGCATATTTTCTGATGGAAGAAGAGAGAGAGATAGTGTGTGAGAGAATCTGTGTGAGAGAGCTTGTGCATGCATATGTATATGTGTGAGAGCGTGTGCTTGTGCATGCATGTGGGAATCCGTGTGTGAGGAGAGAGGGAGCTTGTGACAGTGACTTCACATGCATGTATACGAGAGAATCTTTTTAGATCATTGTTTATATGGATATGTAGACATCCAAATTTACACATGCTGTTGGAGATGCTCTTATCCTCCTCGTAGCATGTTTTATTAGATTCATGCTTTTTCTGTCTAAAAGAGAAAATCCAAGCATAGATATGGTTGGAAACTCATTTTCCCAGTGTACTCGTCCGCAAATTTCTTCGTTCTCTTTTTAAGAAACGAAAACATCTTCGGTCTCTCTTTTCCTTTCCCTCATGCATACAGTTCATTAACATTGTGACTCGGTCAACACTTCTACGTGAACGACTGCCCATCGTTGACAACGCTAGTTTATTTATTCTGTGTGTGCACATCTTCCTCTTCCTTTGCACTTCGGCTGACACTCTCTCTTTCTCTCTCTCTCGTTAAAGTTTTCTGAAATGCATGCACCACACGTGAAGTCCCTGTCACAAGCTCCCTCTCTCCTCACACACGGATTCCCACATGCATGCACAAGCACACGCTCTCACACATATACATATGCATGCACAAGCTCTCTCACACAGATTCTCTCACACACTATCTCTCTCTCTTCTTCCATCAGAAAATATGTTGTTTCTCACATGGATCATGAGAATCTGACAACCACTGCTCCATCTCTCTTTAGAAAAAGATCAGAAGGAGGAAGACCACCGCATGTGAACCAGGGGGCATAGCGTTCTCAGCAACGCCAAAAAATTTGGCGTTTCTGACCGCCACTTAGGCCAGCTAGGCCTGACGGTGGGCCAGACCAGAAACGCCAAAGCCCCTGGCGTTTATATCTGGGGAAGAAACGCCAAGGCTTATGGCGTTTCCAGCAACACGGACTGGCTCGGCGTTTTCAGTCTGCCACGCCAACAAGCAACGCGTGCTCGGCCTGACCGTGAGCCAGGGCAGCAACGCGAGCTAGCTCGGCGTTTCTGTGTGGATCAGAAACTAAAAGGGTCAGATCGTGAAATACTTTCATGTCGAGTTCGGTTTGGGCAAAGATTGCTGAGAAGGTCAGAATAGTGATTTCGCCCTATAGATTGTGCAGTACTAACAGGTAAGCAGAGCTCTGTCTTACAATAATTTTCTCACGTCAGGGTCGATCTTTTGAACCCTTGGATCTTGATCCATCTTTTCCTTTATCCTCTCCGTGGATGCTCGTCGCTGGCGGCTCTGCCTCGCATCATCGTGCTTTCCATCAGAAGAGTATATACAAAGCAGGATACTCGGTGCTGAAATCTGTCATCTTTTTTGTTTTTTGAGAATCAGGGTCTCAGGGTCATCTGTGGTGAACAGGGTCTGGCCGTTTGTCATCACAAATCGGCCCAGTTGGTCTCGGTGCTGCCGGCCACCACGCCCGATCCAGCAAGAGGAGTCTGATCGTGGGTCTGCGAGTGCGCGCGCGCGCCCACTGCACCAGTGCACCTCTGCACGGCGGTCTCGGCGTCTCGCGCGGTAGCATCGCTGCATGCAGGTTCTTGGAGAGAAAGTGAAGATATTTTGACGGGAGCATACCTATACGATTGTGTCCAAGGCCACGGCTAACAGGAACCCGGCCCCGATCGGTAGTAATGAATGACAAATGCACGTGGGACCGTATGTGCAGTTCGACCACCCGATCACACGGCGGGATGGATCGATTCCACCGGGACCCTGCGGGACAACTCAACTCAAGAGCATGTCCAACGTGGACCCTCCAAACGTTCGTAAGTGTTCGGACAAGGTCATCCAACGTGGTACCCATCGATCCGTGGACATGCTCTTTTTTCCGAAATCCTACAAACCAGATACAGAGAGCGCCTGACCGTCACGTCCCGTCACTAAAACCCTCTCTACCAAAAAAAAAAACTATCTAAACGAAGCGGTTGCAGTTCGACCACCCGATCACACGGCGGGATGCACTAGTAGAAAACAGGGCATCTGTCTCGGTTCCAGAGGGCCTTTAGTCCCGGTTCTGGAACCGGGACAAAACGATCGGGACTAATGCCCATCACTTTTAGTCCCGGTTGGCTTACGAACCGGGACTAAAGGTGCTCCACGTGGACGCTGTGGGGCGTCCAGGCAGGAGGACCTTTAGTCCCGGTTGGTAACACCAACCGGGACTAAAGGTGCTCCACGTGGACGCTGTGGGGCGCCCAGGCAGGACGACCTTTAGTCCCGATTGGTAACACCAACCGGGACCAAAAGGCAGCCACGCGTCAGCAGCTCCCAGGCGCTGGTTTTTTTTTTTGAAAGGGGGGGTTTAGGGGTTTTGGAGGGTTTATGGGTTTCATATTGTGTTAGCTAGCTACTACATATAGAGAGAAGTGACCTCTCTTTCTCCGTGCTTGGTCGACGCTAGCTACTACATATAGAGAGAACTCGACGCTAGCTAGTAAGCAAATGAAGGAAACCATTAATTACACAAAATCGTCATGAACATATATAGAGAGAAGTGACCTCTCTTTCTCCGTGCTTGGTCGAACAACAAGTTTTCGTATATCTATCCGACGCTACTACATATATACAATATAACATCCCTGACATCATCAAGCGCCAAACTCCCATTGAATTTCCGTATGGTATTCTCCCATTTCATGTATGACGTGGTCAAGAAAGAATCCCGCCAATTCCACTTGAATTGCTCGTATGCGATCATGTGGTAGGAGTTCATCCCGCATCTGCCACATCTAATTTAAAGAAGGGGGTCAATACATATATAGGAATGAAACTCAACACAATTGATGGTAATAAAATAAAATTGTGAATATTGTTTACGTATTTCAAATTGTTTGTCAGACAAGAAGCCCCACTCAGAGGTCTTGTGGCGAATGAACTCGCAAACGTAGTATCCACATAAATTATTCCCGGGTGCCTGCCACAAGTACTTTACGAGAATAGAGTTCAATCAAACTGATAATCAAGCATGATAATGGTATTGATGAAACTAGAATCAATGAGAGATGCGCGGAACTAGCTAGTACTACTTACTTTGGGGTGTGTAAATCGCAGCTCGTTCTTCGGACCCGGAACCATTCCGGTGAACTGTTTCCAAACCCTGTCAGGCAAAGAAAATGATTACTTGATATCATGAAATGAACAAAAGTTGCCGATATGGTCCCGGTATTGATTGAACTTACTTCTGGAACATTGCAGTCATGTCCGCATAATCCTTGGGATCTTTACGTCTCGAGTCTAAGACAGTTACTACTCCCCCGTCAAGCTTAATGGATAGCAGAATAAAGTGGAACCTGCGCACGCATAACTCATCAATTATAGTACTTAACCTCGAGTAAGCGAAACCGAATATGCACAAGACAGTAACACTCACTTGAAGTTGTAAGGAAAGAGCATTTCCCTTTTGTTTTGATGTCGAAGGAACGCTTTTAGCAAGTTTTCCTCGGTATCTTTAACTCTGTTTTGTACCGCCCATTCATTTACGGTATTTGGGCTAATGAACCCAATGTCATAGATTTGTCTTTTTGGGCATTCGACGATCTTCAATCTGCATAATATAGTGAGGATAATTATATATACATGCAATGAACGAGCTGAGCTAGAGACTTAATTACAGAAGTAATACTTACAGACAGTAGCAAGTCATGAGTTGTTTGTCGAGGGCCTCTTGATTGAATAACTGAAATAACTCCACAAATTCAACAGGTATCAGGTCGACTCCAATGAGGTCGTGCTCATCTTTAATTCTCACCATCAAACTATCGGACCCATTCTTCATGCAGCTTTCCAAGTACCACTCATGCAATCTTCGCATCATCGTTGTTAGATGAGGATGATCAGGTTTGACGAGAGGCTTCCCGTGCTCGTATCTAAAGATCTCTACTACCTCATCCATTTCAAACTGTACATCATCGCCCACGTAATCACCAAGAGTGGTACCGGGCAGTAGCCCCGAATGATTAGCGATATCGCTAGACATCTTGAGCGGGGGGCATGATTGCTTCTCCTGTTCGCCGAGCTGGGGAATTGTTTTCCCACTTCTTCGTCTTGAAGCACTGGCAGTACTTCCCGACCGCCGCGCTTCATCATATGTCTTTTCAATACAGCGGTCATAGTTGGATTGCGGCGGAGGCGGTGGTGGTCGCTTAAGGGCATCCAGAGTGCGCTTCGCTTTCACCGGATCTATTGTTTCCTTCGAAGGTGGACGTTTCCGTTCAAAATGGGCCTGCAGTTCGGCTTTCACGATGTCATCGGTTTCCTTGTCAGTCCTCTCATATGGTAACTTTGGAGGAACCCTGAGGCTTGGACCAAATTTGTATTTCTTCCCGCCTTTTGTACTGCTAGCCGCCGGAGCGGCGGCGGCTCTCTTCCGCTGTTGCTGAGGCGGCGGAGTCCGCTGACGCGCCGGAGGAGGCGGAGTCCGCTAACGCGCTGGAGGAGGCGGAGTCCGCTGACGTGCCGGAGACAGCTGAGGCGGAAGAGGACTCTGCTGAGGGGCCTCATCCGGCTGAGTCTGCTGAGGGGCCTCATCCGGCTAAGCTGGACTGTGAGGAGTCTGCTGAGGGGTCTCATCCGGCTGCGTCTGCTGAGGCGGCGTCCAGTTTGGAAGTTTGATGTTCTCCTTTCTCCATAGACAGGTACTCCTTAAGGCATTTTCCAGAAGATTATCCCCTTCACCTGTAGGGTAGTAAAGCTCCAGCCCCTCGAATCCCTCCATTATTTCATCCACCGTGACAATAGCATAGCCATGTGGAATCGGACGGCAATGGAAAGTTCCCTCAGCTCGAGAAGGTAAAACAGAGCCGACCGCCGCCTTCAAGGTCAGGTTCTGGCATTTCGCCATTAGCACACAATGTTCAGCCTCCGTGATACTATCCACGGGGTAGCGAGGAGCCGTGATATCAGGCTGAACGAGCTCCGTGGAAGCCACGCTGCTTCTCCGCTGAGATGGTGGGGTAGCTTCTGGGGTAGTGTCGAAGGAAGGATCTTCGTGCCGCTGAGATGGTTGGCCGGTAGCTCGCTGGCTCTCAAGTTCCTCTAGTTTCGCTAATCTTGCACTGAGCTTCTGGATTTCGCTTGCTTCCTCTTTCTTCTTTCTCTCTCGGCTTCTATAATCACCGCTGTCGGGAAACCCATGCACCCACGGAACGGAGCCTGATGTGCCTCGTGTTCGTCCAGGGTGTTCAGGATTCCCAAGGGCCTATGTCAGCTCGTCATTCTCTCTGTCGGGATGTAACCTCCCTTCCTGCGCTGCCTTGATTGCTTCCTCAAGCTTCTTGACGGGTATTGCAAGTTGAGCTTTCGTCCAAACACACTTCCCTGTTTCTGGGTCCAAAGTTCCCCCAACCCCGAAGAACCAAGTCCTTGACCGATCTGGCCAGTGCAATGTCGCTGGTTGGACCCCTTTAGCAAGCAGGTCTTGCTCAGCTTTGTCCCACGTAGGCCGGGCTTTGCTGTAGCCACCTGACCCCGTAACATGGTGATACTGCTTCTTTGCAGCATTTAGCTTATTTGTCGCTGACCTTTGCTTGCCCTTGTCCGATTTCTTGTAGGCCACAAATGCGGGCCAGTGATCTTTTATCTTCTCATATGGACCGGTGAATTCTGGAGTCTTGTCTTTCTCGACAAACTTTTTGTTCAAATCTTTCTTCCAGTTCTTGAATAGTTCTGCCATCTTCTTAAGAGCAAACGCCTTGACCTTATTCGGATTCGCCTCTGGCGGTAGGCTGAAATTTGTCATCAACGAGGTCCAAAGATCATCTTTCTGTCTATCCTGGACATAAGAAACTTCAGGGTCCTTCTTCTTATTCCATTCTTGGATGCTGATCGGGATGCTGTCCCTAACAATAACTCCGCACTGATGTATAAATGTGTCCCTGCTCCGTTTGGGAGCAATCGGTTGGCCATCTCGACCGACTTCTTCGATCGTGAACCTTTCATCCTGGCGCAACCTTTTCTTCGGGCCTCGTCTCCTTACGGAAGTTTGGCTCGATCCGGAGGGCTAATTAAAAGAAGAAAGAAGCGTTAATATATGTACATACAAAACAATTAATGCTTCAAGTCAGCAGAGGCTTAATTAATATATGTATATATACCTCGCCGGACTTTGCAACAGTTAAGGCTCCCTCCTCCGTTCGGTCACCGGAGCCGTCATGATCTCCTTCCTCCTCCATTCGGTCACCGGAGCCGTCATGATCTCCTTCCTCCTCCATTGGATCACCGGAGCCGTCATCCTCTCTTTCCTGACCATCGGTGTCGTTGAGAAACGACAAGGTGATATCACCTCCGTCGCGGATTATATCCCCCAACAACTCTTCTTTTTCTAAGTCTCTGTCCATAGTTTCTGCAAATATTACAACATGGCAATATACAACCATGAGAGATGGATTAGTGGCAAACATAGACCTAGCTAATCACAACAAGGAATCATATGCATATATGAGCAATGGATTAGTCGCAAACATCATGCAAAGTTATCGGGGGTTATACTTTTGAGAGAGGATACTTTGCGGACCGCCTCTCTCATGCATGTCCGACGTCCCCCCTCATGTCGAAGTTATCGGGGTTATACTTTCAGGAGAGGACACTTTACAAAAAATAATCGCTATGCAGGAGATCGAACTATCCATTCTACCACATTGACCTATGCCGGCCGCCTACCGAATAAATAAAGTCCCTTCGGTTCACTGAGGTAAGACCGGTGAATTAGACGCCAATATATAGTATTATACATAAAAATTACGGGTAGGGGTGGGAGGGGGTAGATCGACAACGCTCTTTCTTCTAGGGTTTTGGTGGCCTCGAGAGTTGGTCGGGCGAGCGGACCGGGAGTAAATTTTGAATATATGAGTCTTTTAACTCATTTTGAATATGAGTTTTAACAGAAAACATTCATCGAACAAACTTAATATGAGTTTTAACAGAAAACATTCATCGAACAAACTTAATATGAGTTTTAGCAAGATCATCATGAACAAAAAATTCACACTAATTTCTATGAACAAAAAAAAATTCCACATGACAACATCTCATCTCATCTCCACAAAACATCTCATACATCTCATCTCATCTCATCTCATCTCCACATGAACATTATCTAAAAAAACAGAGCACCATACATCTCATCTCATCTCCACATGAACATTATCTATCTATCTATTCATCTAAAAAAACACATTTTTAGCAACGGGGCCGGCGGCGACCATGGAGCAGTGGCAGAGCAAGGGGCTCGGGGGCATGCGGCGACGGGGAGCAGGGGACCATGGGAAAGGGGGGGCTCACTGGGGGGGCGCGGCGATGGCTGGAGGCCGGCGATGAGGACGGCGGGCTCGAGGGGGCACGCGGCGACGGGGAGGAGGGCGCGCGAGGAGGTCCGACGCGTCGGCGAGGGCGTCGGGGCAGGGCTCGGGGAGGCGACGGCGCGGTCCGGCAGCCTGGCGGCGTCGAGGTGGTCGTCGGCGCCGTCGGGGGAGAGGAGGAGATCGAAGAAAACTGAATGGAAAACTTGTAAGTGCTGCTTATATACCCAGAGCATTGGTCCTGATTGGTGGCACGAACCGGGACGAAAGGGGGGCCTTTCGTCCCGGTTCGTGCCACCAACCGGGACCAAAGGTGTATTTCGCCAGGCGAAAGGGCGGGAAGCCCAGACCATTGGCCCCGGTTGGTGGCTCGAACCGGGACGAAAGGGGGGCCTTTCGTCCCGGTTCGAGCCACCAACCGGGACCAATGGTCTGTGCTGCCGCATCCAAAACTTTAGTCCCACCTCGCTAGTTGAGAGGGGCTCGGAGTTGTTTATAAGCGCTGCTGCCGCTTCCCTCTCGAGCTCCTCTCTACTGCAGGCAGTAAAGGCCTATATGACGCCCTGTTGGGCCTGCTTGCACTGCGGGCCTGCATCCTGGCCCATCTCTAGGGTTTCTAGTCGTATGCAGGCCGTGGTGGCAAGTAGGTGGGCCTTTTTTTATTTTTTGCATATGTTATGTTTTTAAAATTTTAATGTTATTTTTTGCATATGTTATTTTTAGTTATATAATTTTAGTTGCATAAATTTTATATAATTTTAGTTGCATAAATTTTATATAATTTTAGTTGCATAAGTTTTATTTTTTATTGATTCTTTTTAGTTGATTCCTTTTGCTATTAGAGTTTTATAAAAGCTTTTTAGTTTTCTATTAAAGTTTGTAACAAAAAATACTTTATGAAAATTCTTTTTACTATTAAAGTTTTTAACAAATAAATACTTTGATAATTTTAGTTAATATTATTTTGATTATTTTTAGTTGATTCTTTTTGCTATTGAAAAATATTATATTTAATTGATTCTTTTTAGTTCATTCTTCTTGCTATTAGAATTTTATGAAAGCTTTTTAGTTCATTCTTTTTTCTATTAGAGTTTTATAAAAGCTTTTTGATTCATTCTTTTTGCTATTAATTCATTCTTTGAGCTAAATGAATCTGAAATTGAAAAGCAGTACAAATGAACTCTGAAAAGGTTGAAAGTTGGCATGGTATCATCATTTCACCCACATAGCATGTGCTAAAAAGTTGAGAGGGTTACGGCAAAAACTAGATGCACTTCGTGTACAAAATGGACAATCTCTTTCGAAGTATCACGGTTTCGGACGAAAACTCATATGTTACAAAGGCATTTCATTTCTTGACATGTAACTGCAGTGATATTCTAGATCAAAGCCATCATCAGAATAGTTGTGGAGAGAAAGTCTTCACTTTTTCTTCGCGTGTGTCCCTTGCTTATTGCGACGTAACCATGGATAATCTTCATCGTTTAACAGGGTGCTTGGGTCAGTCTTCACTTTGAAGGGAGGAATTTCATGAAACTTTTCATAATATTCAGACATGTCTGTCTTGCCCTCCACTCCCACGATGTCTTTTTTCCCTGAAAGAACTATGTGGCGCTTTGGCTCATCGTATGATGTATTCACTTCCTTGTCTTTTCTTTTTCTCGGTTTGGTAGACATGTCCTTCACATAGAAAACCTGCGCCACATCATTAGCTAGGACGAATGGTTCATCTGTGTACCCAAGATTGTTGAGATCCACTGTTGTCATTCCGTACTGCGGGTCTACCTGTACCCTGCCTCCTGACAGATTGACCCATTTGCACCGAAACAAAGGGACCTTAAAATCATGTCCATAGTCAAGTTCCCATATGTCCACTATGTAACCATAATATGTGTCCTTTCCCCTGTTGGTTGCTGCATCAAAGCGGACACCACTGTTTTGGTTGGTGCTCTTTTGATCTTGGGCGATCGTGTAAAATGTATTCCCATTTATCTCGTACCCTTGGTAAGTCAATACAGTCGAAGATGGTCCCCTGGCCAACGAGTACAGCTCATCTCCAACAATGTTGTTACCCATGAGATGTGTTTGCAACCAACTGCCGAAAGTCCTGATATGTTCACATGTAATCCAGTCGTCAGACTGCTCCGGGTGTTTGGAGCGTAGAAAATTCTTGTGTTCATTGACATACGGGGTCACCAAGGTAGAATTCTGTAGAACTGTGTAGTGTGCTTGAGCCCAAGAATGCCCGTCCCTACATATTATTGAATCCGCTCCTAGCGTGCCTTTTCCAGTCAGTCTCCCCTCATACCGCGATTGAGGGAGACCAATCGGCTTAAGGTCAGGAATAAAGTCAACACAAAACCCAATGACCTCCTCTGTTTGATGGCCCATGGAGATGCTTCCTTCTGGCCTAGCACGGTTACGAATATATTTCGTTAAGACTCCCATGAACCTCTCAAATGGGAACATATTATGTAGAAATACAGGACCCAGAATGGCAATCTCGTCGACTAGATGAACTAGGACGTGCATCATGATATTGAAGAAGGATGGTGGGAACACCAGCTCGAAACTGACAAGACATTGCACCAAATCATTCTTTAACCTTGGTAGGATTTCTAAATCGATTACCTTCTGAGAGATTGCATTGAGGAATGCACATAGCTTCACAATGGCTAATCGAACGTTTTTCGGTAGAAGCCCCCTCAATGCAACCGGAAGCAGTTGCGTCATAATCACGTGGCAGTCATGAGACGTTAGGTTCTGGAACTTTTTCTCTGCCATATTTATTATTCCCTTTATATTCGATGAGAAGCCAGACGGGACCTTCATACTGAGCAGGCATTCAAAGAAGATTTCCTTCTCTTCTTTGGTAAGAGCGTAGCTGGCAGGACCTTCATACTGCTTTGGATGCATGCCGTCTTTTTCGTGCACATGTTGCTGTTGGGAATGCGACAGAAAACAAAAAATTTCCGACCTACGCACCAGCCCAGGACCACTATGGAGACTGCATACAAGGTTTGATCACTTTCGTTACCGACTCGTAGCGCAGCGGAAGTAGAGTCGATGACGATCGGCGGTGCAGATCCCCACAGCTAGGATTTTACAACCTCCCAACCGCGAGGATGTATACCCTCATCTGCCCCGCGGACAGCCCTCCGGGAGGCGGTCGCACAGTCCCCCGGACGGTGTCGCGGACAGCCCTTCGGGGGGACCTCCGAAACTCGGACTGTCACTCGGACAGCCCTTCGGGAGGACCTCCAAAACTCGGACGGTCACACGGACAGCCCTTCGGGAGGCACTCTCGAACTAAGACCGAAACTACGATCTCTCTACAGAGTTGCACACATACGGTGTCATCTATCCAGCAGGGCTTCGCCGTCCAGAACTAGTTCCTGCCGGAACCCAGACAGCCTTTCGGCTCTACGAAACTATTTCGCTGGGAGGGAGAGAAGAATGCCAGATCATGCATGGCTTTGTGTATGAGAGCAAGAGTGTCTCTTATGGCAGCCCACACACCTCCTATTTATAGGAAACCCAAGGGGTAGGGTGGTTTTACAAGAAAACCCAAAACCCACATGGAAAGGAGTCCTTCCCAAGGACCTAAAAGGTGAAACCAAGGAACAAGGGGGACTCCATGAAGGAGTCCACCATGTGGCCGGCCACACCCTCATGTGGGGCCCCAAAATTGGCCCCTATCCATCCATGTCATCCCCAAGATCTTTTGGAGCAAAGCCCCAAAAGGTGGCTTTCCAAAAATATCCCAAAAAGCACTTTCACTATTCACGACGACATTTTTCAGCGTCTGATCGAACTGAAAATATTCATGTGGGCTTAGAACAATTCTAGTACCCACCAAAATAATTTTCAACGCAAGCCGGAACAATTCCGGTTTAGTGATTTCATCTGCGAAAAGCATCTGAAGCGGTTTCGGCAGTTCCGGAACATTTCCGGTTTTCATCCCGGAAAATTCCAGAAAGTTTCCAGAATGATTCTGGCACCCTCCAAGAATTATCAGGCATGTGCCAAAACCAATTTGACTTTATGGTATCCTCTGAAACAACTTTTCAGTTTCACCGGAACTCATCCGGTGACCTCTCTGCGGAACTTTTCCGCTGTCCGAAACTTTTCCGGTGTCCGAAACTTTTTCGGTGTTTTTCTCTCAGACTCCCTGTCTAGTATTCAACAGATAGATGACCCTTAAGCGTGTGACCCTATAGGTTCGGTGAAGCATAGACATGACCCGGAACCCCTTCCGATCAATGATCAACATCGGAGCCGTGGACACCCATATTGACCCCTATACCCACACGAATGAATATTCGAGTGAACCTCCAGTTGCCGTGTGCTATTCATGTTGCTTCACGATATGTTACAAATACCCGAGGTGAGACATGTTGGCATCCTCGTGGATCAACAACTTGTCCACTATGCCAGTTACCTCGTTGCCGGTATTTTTCTCTTTTCTCGTTCCCGTGTTCCGGCATCCCTGTGATCAAATCACAATGTGTCTGGCCAGACGATGATGGATACCGTAACACCGAGAGGGCCCAGAGATATCTCTCCATCGTCGGAGGAGCAAATCCCAATCTCGAGCTATCAAGTTACTTGACACACTTTTCCATGAACCCGTAAGCCGCCGTAATAGCCACCCATTTACGGATGACGTTTAACAAACCCCAAAGTTCATGAAGCAAGCATGAAGAAACTCGATACTCTCATGGTCTAAGGAATCATGCAAACGTTAACCATCTCTGTGTTATTAACCATTAACTTATGACGAATGTATCTCATAGCATAACATCAATTCAGGTCGATTCAACACAAGTGTTCTACCAACAATTGTGCCCTCAAAATTGCCGGCATAGCCATGCCCATGATTAGGAAAACAGGATCATCATGCAATACTTGAGCCAGTCCTAGAGGCTTGACTAGGAATACATTTTACCGTTTATTATCCCACACGTGCATATGAGTCTTCCTCCAAGCCTCGTGGTTATTGCAGACTCCAGAACCATAGCAGTTATAGCATGGAACATAAACCTAATTATGAACAGGGAGATAATCAATAACATTTATTATTGCCTCTAGGGCATATCTCCTACAGACTCCCACTTGCACTAGAGTCAATAATCTAGTCAACGCTAATGCACTTTACACCTATGGCATACTGGTGTAAAATATGCTTCGCATGTGGTATAGCCTGATGTCCAACGGATCTGACGACTTCAGCTCCGTGTGTAACTTTGCATATCCTCGCGTTTTCACGCTTTCACAAAATTCATATTTTGTGTGGACTTGGCTTTGCATATGTGTGAATCATTGGTCAAAACCTGATTCCTCAGACTGAGCTATGGAGCAACTATCTGCAATAGTGTCCCATAGACCAAAGTCATCTTGGAACCATACTAAGTTCATGAATGAACTATATGATTCAACAACTTCTTTGTCGCTTCTTAAGCATTAACATACTTAGCCTTTGTTATAGAATTCGCCACAGTATCTTGTTTGGAACAATTTCCAACTACCGTGCCACCATATTGTGTATCACACAAAACCCTCAATTTAAATCGAAAATCGCATGGAGCATTGATGAAGACTGTATCGATGTAATCACTTACAACGAGCACTTCATAATCTCTACTTGCGAGAAAACATGTCATCAGCACTACTCTTAGCACTTAATGACATCTTTCACTGTTGTCCTATGATCAGTACTTTGATCACTATGGTATCTATACTCGCAACAACTTTGGAGTATTGGACATATCTGTTTGTTTTTACATACCATGGAATACATGATTAATCCAAACACAAGAGTGTGTGGAATCTCCATCATGTATTTTACTCATCAGTGTTTTGGGACACCGAGTCTTGCAAAAACTCTTTCCATGTGACTTCGGCAAGAATCACTCCTTGGCGTTTTTAAATGCTAAAAGGTTTTAGCATCTTGTCAATATGTATTCATTGCTTAGCCCCATTAGGTAAATCTATCTCCATAGATCATCATGCCTAATATTGAGGCTATTTAGCCTAAGCACTTCATTGAAAAACTATTTTCAAATGAAGTCCTAATTCGTGTCAAGAAATTTATTTCCAATTAACAATGTGTCAAGTACACAAGGTTTTTAGAAATATTATTATGCTCCCACTTACTTTCTTGAATCACAAGCATCTTCGATACCCATTTGATGAAGTCAAACCCCTTTGACCATTCCATCAAAAACGAAGATTCCAACTCCACTTTGCTCTCTTCTGTCCATCGCTGGAACTCTGAAGTTTGCATACTTACTAGCATCCTCTGGATCGACAAATTACTTTGGACTGTATCACATACAAGTCCTAGGTTTCATTTTCATCAGATGGAAATCCCTTTGTCATCCATGTTTCATATCTCATGATTGAAATATGTATTAATTGCTAGTTCAACCCGAACCGACTTTAAGCATCGCTACGGTGAAACAATCTCATCGTAGTCAACTCCTTGAACTTGTTATTGCAACAAGTCGAGCTTTATGGATAAAACATTTTTTTCCGTATCAGTTTTTAGTTCCATAAATATTCGTTAGACTCTAAGTCTTCCGAAAGGTGTATCAAGATTTTAATCTTGAATCACATATATGGAAACTATCTCAGATTGTATTGGCATTTAGCCAATTCCGGAGTCAGGGCCCATCAACGCTTCCTTGTGTATTGTAGGTATACTGTTGTCTAACAACAATATCTCGTTTGCGCACCTGATAGGTTTGCACGAGCTTTGCCTACGTGGTTCAGCTGCAAGTTCGACCGAAGTCCATACATTTTATTGTAGAGACTTCCGTATCAGTCGCAGTAGGAAACTCCGGAATCACTTCCAAGGTTTCTTTCCTTTGATCTGATGACGAAGATACTGTTTATCTCGTCGAGTTGCACTGTCCTCCCACTCACCTTTTTGAAAGAACTATTCTCTTTAAAAGCATACCGTTTTGCGGCAAAACCCTTTGCCTCGGTATAGTGGTGGGGGAATACCCAATGACTTGGGATAACCTTACAAAGTAGCACTTGTCTGATTTGGAATAGGTTTGTAACCTTTTACACAAGCCCCATATTCCAAATGTTAAGAAAAGATATAACATGGTTGGGCGTACCACACCATGGCGTTATTTCAACAGACCTGATGGAGCTCTTTTCAGTGTAAAAGCCGCAGTCTCTAAAGCATCACTCTATAAAAGGGGTAATGGCAAATTTATTTATGTCATCTTTGATCTTACCATGTCATAAATGGTTCGATTACATCTTCACGGACTTTCCACTTGCAGCGGTGTTCCGGGAGGTGCAAGTTACGAAACCCCTTTCACAACTCATCAGACATTCGCTAAACTTGTAACTCAAATATTCCTTTCTGCAATCAAATTGCAGAAACATAATTTTCTTGTTACAATAACTTCTACTTCATTTTTGAAAACCTTCTGAATGAATTCAAAAGATCCAGACTTACGTCTCAACAAGTAAATATCCATATATCTACTTGAGTCATTTCTGAAGACAGATAAATCCACTACTTGCAACAACATTTATTGGACTACACACATCATAATGTATGATTACCAATATGTTCTTTGCTCGTTCCTTATGGCCTGTGAACGGTATTTCAGTCACTTTACCTTTCAGAGGAAAGTTGCAAGTGTCAGATGATTCAAAATCAAACGACTTCAAAATCCATCATAATGGAATTTTCCATGCGGGTTTCTCCAATGTGACCAAATGCAGTGCCACACTTGTATGGTATTCTTTTAGTCTTGCGACATTTAGCGTCAGTGTTATGGATGTATCATATTTGCATCAATGTTCATAACATACATCCCATCTTCGATGGAAGCATGGCCCTTCATTTTATTCATAATACTGAACAACAATTGTTGTTTCTATGAACAACTCTTTTGCAACAAACATTGTGCAATGGGCTAGAGTGTACGAAACTCTAAAATGAATTATGAAAGTAAACCCAGAGGTAATGTATTATTATCAATATTCATAACATACGTCTCATTCATAATGAAAGTATGGCCCTTATGTTATTCATAACACCGAAGATTAAAAGTTCTCTTATGAATAACCTTCTTGCAAGATACCTTATGCAAAGGGCTAGAGTGTGAAACTCTAAAATGAATTATGAAAGTAAATACATAGGGAATACACCGATGGAAGGCATAGTAACATTTACTATGTTCCCTGCGTGTATCTAAACCTCATTCCTGGCTAGTCTCTCAGGCCATAGTAGTTCTTACATCGAGTTGCAACAGAATGCAATCGAGCGGGTATCTTTGTGATTAACTCACAATACCCAAGAATTAGTGATTAACATGTTTAACCATAATTCCCAAGAAATATATCTTTGACCAGCCTTCTATACATCAAAAAACCTGTATGACATTCATACATGAGCTGGATATTCCAGTCTTCTATCCTTTTGCCATTATACTTCTAACAGTTTAACTTTCAGTATTTCTCCTACTCTCAGAAGAAGCACCCAACTTAAGAGTGGTGTTAGCCCCGGATTTCCTAGGCGTGAAAGTTTCACTAACACCCTTCGGATACTTCCTTTCTCTTTAAGTTGTTGTTTTATTCACCATCATCATATGACAGGCGTTCTTCTGGATCCCTCTCTTATCAGTCAAATGCCCAGTAAACACTTTTACTAATAGTTTGCAAACAAACATGGCTTTAGATATCTCATATCTTTCAGCCTTTGTTTGTATCTAAAAATTAATTTTCAGTTCCATGAATATCACATAACTATCCCAAAACTTTTGAAGTTCGGGTCTCATGGAAGCAAACATATTTCACTCGACCGTAACGGAATTTTAGCTTTTGGATCGAAGGACGTGAGTCACATGATCCATAGCATTAGCAGGAGAATACCGAAAATATGCGATAGGACAAAGTCCTTCTCGGCACTCTAGAGGACAATCCTCACATTACGTTTACCAACCGTAAAGTTTTAACCAGATATTAAACAGCTATTCAATTTTAATAGGAAAGGTGGAAACGCGAGCCATTCTTCTACAACTATTATGCAAATCACACTTAGACAGTGTTCAAAATTAATTGCACTGAGAATTAAACAAGTTAATTCAACAGTGCGCTCCCACTCAAATCAATATCTCTCATAATTGATTGTGAGTGATACAAGACCCACGTATCAATTGTTCGCCATTGGTGTAACACCACTGATGACGAAAATCTCAACCGGTAGGCAAACTTGCCAATCACATCTTCCATGCGACTCTTGTTCATCTTTCGATGCGTGTGTTCCGAGCTCATGATGGTCATGCCTGAACGTCAAGACAACCAAGTGATCTCGCTGCGAGGTCTCAACTCACCCGCCTCACACATCCCTAATCGTTCGTACCCGTGTGACACGGCGCACCCCGAAAAGATAGGTGCCGTGACGGTGCTACACTTGGGAGAACACTAACTACTTGATATTTTTGTGAGAGATCACCCTAATAAAAGCGACTACCTCGCAATCAAGAAGGGTGCATCATAAGGGATAAACATCTCAGGCAATTCATAATAGCATGATATGGTATAGCCCTTCCGACGGAGAAGTCTTGTATTTCTTCGTCTTCGGCATTCACGTCGGTATTCACCTTCGCGAAGATTGCCACCACCTTGTCGGTGCACCAGATAATATTGCTATCTCTATAGCTAATAAAATAAGTGCATTACATAAGGTTGACACGCAGGTCATTAAAGTGCAATCATATGGCTCCAGCCATCATGCCGAATCATGACACGCAGGTCATGTTAATCAATTTACATCATATAGTCATCTCATACATAATCAAATTATTATGAACACTGCTATACCACATCACATGCACATGCAAACCATCCTGCAAAACCAAGTTAGACGCCTCTAATCGGTTCATGCAAAATTTTATTTTACGTGGCTTCTAAGGTTTCGAAACAAACCGAAGCTACCAACGTCCATCATCAAGCATGATAATCCAAGTCGCTAGATTAACATTCCAGGGTGTATGAAACACGAGATAATAAAATCTCGAGCCCCATACTAAACTTCGTCATACGCGTGACCCCCGTGCAGATCACATCTGCATTGCCCTTTCGTCTGCAAAATTTCATCTTTCTTTTTAACTACGGTGGAATTCAATGAACTGTTAGCACTTCGTTGATCAATCAGGATCGCGGATTGCCAGAACATTGAAACTCCACCATACTGTTATCAAGATCAGAAATATGCAAATTCGAGGGAAGCAACAAGAACATCGGGTAACAGACTTCATCTGCTACCCGCACAAATAATTTTCAGCAATAGATCTCATCTACTACCTAATTATATTGTGCAACACCCATACATCTCTATGTATTCTAGATCGCAACCTGCATCTACGCATAGCACGGCTCTTGATGCCACTATTGGGAACGCGACAGAAAACAAAAAATTTCCGACCTACGCACCAGCCCAGGACCACTATGGAGACTGCATACAAGGTTTGATCACTTTCGTTACCGACTCGTAGCGCAGCGGAAGTAGAGTCGATGACGATCGGCGGTGCAGATCCCCACAGCTAGGATTTTACAACCTCCCAACCGCGAGGATGTATACCCTCATCTGCCCCGCGGACAGCCCTCCGGGAGGCGGTCGCACAGTCCCCCGGACGGTGTCGCGGACAGCCCTTCGGGGGGACCTCCGAAACTCGGACTGTCACTCGGACAGCCCTTCGGGAGGACCTCCAAAACTCGGACGGTCACACGGACAGCCCTTCGGGAGGCACTCTCGAACTAAGACCGAAACTACGATCTCTCTACAGAGTTGCACACATACGGTGTCATCTATCCAGCAGGGCTTCGCCGTCCAGAACTAGTTCCTGCCGGAACCCAGACAGCCTTTCGGCTCTACGAAACTATTTCGCTGGGAGGGAGAGAAGAATGCCAAATCATGCATGGCTTTGTGTATGAGAGCAAGAGTGTCTCTTATGGCAGCCCACACACCTCCTATTTATAGGAAACCCAAGGGGTAGGGTGGTTTTACAAGAAAACCCAAAACCCACATGGAAAGGAGTCCTTCCCAAGGACCTAAAAGGTGAAACCAAGGAACAAGGGGGACTCCATGAAGGAGTCCACCATGTGGCCGGCCACACCCTCATGTGGGGCCCCAAAATTGGCCCCTATCCATCCATGTCATCCCCAAGATCTTTTGGAGCAAAGCCCCAAAAGGTGGCTTTCCAAAAATATCCCAAAAAGCACTTTCACTATTCACGACGACATTTTTCAGCGTCTGATCGAACTGAAAATATTCATGTGGGCTTAGAACAATTCTAGTACCCACCAAACTAATTTTCAACGCAAGCCGGAACAATTCCGGTTTAGTGATTTCATCTGCGAAAAGCATCTGAAGCGGTTTCGGCAGCTCCGGAACATTTCCGGTTTTCATCCCGGAAAATTCCAGAAAGTTTCCAGAATGATTCTGGCACCCTCCAAGAATTATCAGGCATGTGCCAAAACCAATTTGACTTTATGGTATCCTCTGAAACAACTTTTCAGTTTCACCGGAACTCATCCGGTGACCTCTCTGCGGAACTTTTCCGCTGTCCGAAACTTTTCCGGTGTCCGAAACTTTTTCGGTGTTTTTCTCTCAGACTCCCTGTCTAGTATTCAACAGATAGATGACCCTTAAGCGTGTGACCCTATAGGTTCGGTGAAGCATAGACATGACCCGGAACCCCTTCCGATCAATGATCAACATCGGAGCCGTGGACACCCATATTGACCCCTATACCCACACGAATGAATATTCGAGTGAACCTCCAGTTGCCGTGTGCTATTCATGTTGCTTCACGATAGGTGAGACATGTTAGCATCCTCGTGGATCAACAACTTGTCCACTATGCCAGTTACCTCGTTGCTGGTATTTTTCTCTTTTCTCGTTCCCGTGTTCCGGCATCCCTGTGATCAAATCACAATGTGTCTGGCCAGACGATGATGGATACCGTAACACCGAGAGGGCCCAGAGATATCTCTCCATCGTCGGAGGAGCAAATCCCAATCTCGAGCTATCAAGTTACTTGACACACTTTTCCATGAACCCGTAAGCCGCCGTAATAGCCACCCATTTACGGATGACGTTTAACAAACCCCAAAGTTCATGAAGCAAGCATGAAGAAACTCGATACTCTCATGGTCTAAGGAATCATGCAAACGTTAACCATCTCTGTGTTATTAACCATTAACTTATGACGAATGTATCTCATAGCATAACATCAATTCGGGTCGATTCAACACAAGTGTTCTACCAACAATTGTGCCCTCAAAATTGCTGGCATAGCCATGCCCATGATCAGGAAAACAGGATCATCATGCAATACTTGAGCCAGTCCTAGAGGCTTGACTAGGAATACATTTTACCGTTTATTATCCCACACGTGCATATGAGTCTTCCTCCGAGCCTCGTGGTTATTGCAGACTCGAGAACCATAGCAGTTATAGCATGGAACATAAACCTAATTATGAACAGGGAGATAATCAATAACATTTATTATTGCCTCTAGGGCATATCTCCTACAGTTGCTGGTCCTCCCGTGCCTCCGGTGTATCTTTTGTCTTCCCATACACGCCCAAGAAGCCTAGCAGGTTCACGCAAAGATTCTTCGTCACGTGCATCACGTCGATTGCAGAGCGGACCTCTAGGTCTTTCCAATAGGGTAGGTCCCAAAATATAGATTTCTTCTTCCACATGGGTGCGCGTCCCTCAGCGTCATTCGGAATAGATTGTCCGCCAGGACCCTTTCCATAGATTACTTGTAAATCCTTGACCATATCAAGTATGGCATCACCAGTACGGAGGGCGGGCTTCTTCCGGTGATCTGCCTCACCTTTGAAATGCTTGCCTTTCTTTCTTAAGAGATGGTTGGTCGAAAGAAATCGACGATGTCCCAGGTACACATTCTTCCTGCATTTCTCTAAATATATACTTTCAGTATCATCTAAACAGTGCGTGCATGCGTGGTATCCCTTGTTTGTCTGTCCTGAATGGTTACTAAGAGCAGGCCAATCATTGATGGTTACAAACAGCAACGCATGTTGGTCAAATTCCTCCTGTTTGTGCTCATCCCACACACGTACACCTTTTCCATTCCACAGCTGTAAAAGTTCTTCAACTAATGGCCTTAGGTACACATCAATGTCGTTGCCGGGTTGCTTAGGGCCTTGGATGAGCACTGGCATCATAATGAACTTCCGCTTCATGCACAACCAAGGAGGAAGGTTATAGATACATAGAGTCACGGGCCAGGTGCTATGATTGCTGCTCTGCTCCCCAAAAGGATTAATGCCATCTGCACTTAAACCAAACCATACGTTCCTTGCGTCACCTGCAAAGTCCCCCCACCTTCTCTCGATTTTTCTCCACTGCGACCCGTCAGCGGGTTCTCTCAACTTCCCGTCTTTCTTACGGTCTTCTTTGTGCCATCGCATCAACTTGGCATGCTCTTTGTTTCTGAACAGACGTTTCGGCCGTGGTATTATAGGAGCATACCACATCACCTTGGCAGGAACCCTCTTCCTGGGGTGCTCGCCCTCAACATCACCAGGGTCATCTCGTCTGATCTTATACCGCAATGCACCGCATACCGGGCATGTGTTCAAATCCTCGTACTCACCGCGGTAGAGGATGCAGTCATTAGGGCATGCATGTATCTTCTGCACCTCCAATCCTAGAGGGCAGAGAACCTTCTTTGCTTCGTACGTACTGTCGGGCAATTCGTTATCCTTTGGAAGCTTCTTCTTCATTATTTTCAGTAGCGTTCCAAATCCCTTGTCAGATACACCATTGTCTGCCTTCCATTGCAGCAATTCCAGTGTGGTACCGAGCTTTGTGTTGTCATCTTCACAATTTGGGTACAACCCTTTTTTGTGATCCTTTATAATGCGCTCGAACTTCAACTTCTCCCATTCACTTTGGCATTATCTCTTTAAATCAACAATGACCCGGCGAAGATCATCATCGGGCACATCGTCTGGTGCCTCTTGATCTTCAGCTTCCCCCGTTGCAGTATCACCGTATGCAGGGGGATAGTTGTCATCATCCTCTTCTTCTTCGTTGTCTTCCATCATAACCCCTCTTTCTCCGTGCTTGGTCCAAACATTATAGTGTGGCATGAAACCCTTCTCAAGCAGGTGCAAGTGAAGGGTTTTCGAGTCAGAGTAATCCTTCGTATTCCCACAGACAGTACATGGACAATACATAAAACCACTCTGCTTGTTTGTCTCAGCCATTTCGAGAAAATTATGCATGCCATCAATGTACTCGGAGGTGCGTCGGTCACCGTACATCCATTGCCGGTTCATCTGCGTGCATTATATAATTAAGTGTATCAAAACCATTACAGAACATCATGAATAGAGAAATGACCAAATTAATACAAGTTCATCATCACATTAAAACCAAAGTACTGTAGTGATCAAATGTTATTACTGAAAAAATAAATACATAAAGTTCATACATAGTTCTCATATATAGAACAATATATAGCTCTCTAGAGCATCTAATTAAAACATACATTGAAACTATGTAAAACATTTAAATGCTACAACAAATGCGATCATAATCGCAACTAAGGTAACAATTGATCCAACGGCATACTGATACCAAGCCTCATTATGAATGGCATATTTTCTAATCTTTCTAATCTTCAAGTGCATTGCATCCATCTGGATCTTGTGATCATCGACGACATCGGCAACATGCAACTCCAATTCCATCTTCTCCTCCTCAATTCTTTTCAATTTTTTCTTCAAGTAATTGTTTTCTTTTTCAACTAAATTTAACCTCTCGACAAGAGGGTCGGTTGGAATTTCCGGTTCACATACCTCCTAGATAAAAATATCTATGTCACGTTGGTCGGCATAATTGTCATAAACACTAAATGAAACATATAGTAATAAAAGATAATATACCACATCCGAATCATAGACAGGACGAGGTCCGACGGGGGCGGATACCAAAGTCATGGCACTATATAATAACAAACAATACTAAAAGTAAGAAAATTATACAAGTATCTATCTAAATCATACAAGTAATAATTTTTTTCTTTTAGAAAGAAGATAAGAACAAGAGGCTCACCACGGTGGTGCCGGCAACGAGATCGGCGCGGGCGATCGACGGCGGTGAGGACGGGGACGGGGACGGTACCCTACACATGTGCAGACTCTAAGAAGTTAATTTCAGCTCAAATTGTGCATCTAAATCAAAAGAACTCCCACATACACTCCTCCACTAAAACCCACAAACCACTCTATTTCTACAGCATTTTAAATGAGCTAAACTAGCAGTGAGAGATGAAACGATGAAGTTGCTAACCTTTTAGAACACTTGTGTAGTTGGTACACCGCCAAACCTAGACAGATCTTGGGGAAAATGTAGCTTGGAGGTCGAGCTTGCAGAGGAGAAAGCTTAAGTGTGGCTCGGACATTTCATCAAACATCTCATGTGCATAGGAGGTGAGAACAGAGTAGCACAAACCTCCCACCTTTCCACGGCCAAAAAACAGAGAAGAGGGGGTGGGTGGATATATATAGGCAAAACTTTAGCCCCGGTTTGTGTCTAAAACCGGGACTAAAGGCCAACCTTTAGTCTCGGTTCCAGCCACCAACCGGGACTAAAGGGGCTGCGCCAGGAGCGAGGCCCTTTAGTCCCGGTTCGTGTGTGAAACCGGGACCAAAGGGTTCCTGCCGAGGCCCGGCCGGTGTCCTGGCCTCACGAACCGGGACTGATACACCCATTAATCCCGGTTCGTAGCAGAACCGGGACTAATGCTCTTATTTGGCCTGGACCAAAGCCCTGTTTTCTACTAGTGATAGATCGATCCGACCCGGACCCGGCGGGCTCAACTCAACGCGCGCTAACTATAAGTTGCTCGCTATCTAGCTGGCCATATTCTCCTACCCTTTTGTCCATCGATCACGTATTGCACATACACCTACTGATTTTTTAGAACACATAGCTCCCAGTTGCTGTAATAAGTTTTAAAATATTGGTTGCATCATCTTGGTACTACTTGTACCATGCACGCATGCTCCACGTAACCTAACACTGCGTGACTACGTGGCCGTGTTGTGGTTAGCGCGCGATTTGGCAGATTGGTGCACGCTCACCGTCCAGTTGACGTGTCACGTGTGCATGGATAATTGCATGGGTTTGTCAATGGGGGCAGGTGAAAGCAACGACCATCAACGAGTTACTACATCTCAGTTTCTCTTTTTCTCGCGTATGTGGAGAAGCAACTGTTACGTGTACGGCCCCGTTACGGCCGACATGATTTGTGGGGGCCAAGCCAGACCGGCACGCGAGCCGGCCTTTGACTGAGGCAGTGAAAATAACGTACTACATGATCGGTACGCAGACGTGTCATCCGGTGATGTGACGCGCCGGCCACCTGTTCTGAGTATGAGCTCCTACGGTCCTACCTAGTCCCTGCATGCATCAGCACAAGGAAACCTGGGTGCCATCGAGCTGCCACGTGGCGAACACGGATGACGGGAGGGCCAGTTCGTGTGCAATGCGCATTGCTAGCATAGGCGATAGTTGGGCGATTTTCTTTAAAACAGTTGGGGCGATTTTGTTATGGTACGTGTGAACGTATGATTAGCAGGTTCAACAGATCAATGTTCGCGCGCATATATGGCAACAAAAATCAATCAGTGGCACGTAATCAGGGCGCACGTGGAAATGTGCTGGTTCGGTGTACATGCACCGGCGTCTGTGTTTACCTGCGAGAATCGGAGCTGTTCGCCCTGATTGGGGATTTTGGAATCATCGACCAAAGGTGCGTTGCTCTATGCTCGCGTATCTCTGCTGAAATCAGTGCCGCGGGCTTATATGGCGCCCGTACCAACTCAATCAATCAAATCTTGCACCTTGAAGACGAACTAGCTAAATACCCATGCGTTGCTACGAGATGAAACAATATCCAGGGCCGGTCTTGAGAATTCGGGGGCCCCGGGCGAAACTAAAAACCGGGGCCCCTTAACATGAACACCTACGGAGGAAGTAGACAAATGTGTGCATGCCTGTCACAAGGTGTTCTTAAAAATGTAAAACCATGTTTAATGTTAGCCTTGTACTATAACTATAGAGGTCTAGAGAGACATGTGACTACATGAATTGTCCTAAAAAAAATTGATTCAAAATGCAGAGTTGGACTGCACATTATTCAGTTCTTGGGATGTGTTACGCCAAATAGAAATTAAGATAGATGAGCAAATTCATATGAGTGATGATAAAAATATTTCCGTCATATCTTCAAAAATTAAATCAATGGTACGATGATACTGCAAATTTACACTTACCTAGCTGTGCAAATATGTAATTCAAGAGTTAATTACCCTATTTGTGTAGTCATTGCACAGTCATCCCAAAGTTACAGGCCATGATCATCATCCAGTGCCTTGCTCTTCGTTCTATAAAAAAGAGCCTTGCTCTTCGTCTTGATCTCTGACATCTACACCACAGCAACATCTCTATTAAACCGCAGGAATTGAAGGTTAATACTAATAATACAAATAGCAAAAGGTGTCGACCGGCCGGAAACACTCACCTCCACGGACGAACATAGCACAGGTCCGCCGCCGAGCTCCGCCGCACAGCCGCATCGCTTGCGATCTGGGCCTCCTGATTATCTGCTGCAGTTTGGTTGCAAGGCGAAAAGGCGGCGTGATACGTGCGTGATGCCTCGCTTATGTTCCTTCCTTTTTTACAATCTCGCCCCAAGTTACTCGATCCCAGCCTGGTCAATGCGTGCGTTACGGCATGTATCGCTCCAGCTACTACCACTTGGGCCATACGATAAACCTTTTTACCGTGCTATACACTAGAGGCCTATTGCATGGCAGTCGGGGCCCCCTCTACTTTGGGGGCCGGGGCGGCCGCCCCCCCCCCCCGTCGTCAGGGCCGGCCCTGACAATATTTGAAAAATGATGGTGTGTGTGTTCGATTATCTTCGCTTGTCATTGTTGTCCTCGCAGGCGTGGTTGGAGATCTCGACCGTTATCGCTTGGTCGTCCTCGAGCGCGCGACCGTCGACCTCGTCCTCGACAACAGTTAGTATGCAACAATAGCATACTATGCACAGCAGCATCGCACATGTAACATCAACTACAAATAAAAGACATGGATAAATCACAACAGAGGTATTGTTCATTAGTAGCCATGGTTGCTGCTGGAGCGACGTTGTTCTTGATGATGTTGGTGACGACCTTATGCAGACTACGTTCAAACGAAGATGAGTAGCGTTGTCTGACTTGGACGCAAGTCAACCCATGGTGATGAACTTGAACAGTCGCGCAGAGCGCTTCCCAAAAACCTAGTTCATCCTCTCCCGATGCAGAAACGCATGGACGGACGGTTTCGGAGACCTGCTCTCCCGTGCGCAGATGCACGACGCTGTTTGAGGTGGAGTAGACTACAGTGGCAGCGCAAGTTACGAGATGAGGCAGTTTTTGGTGTGTTTGGCCGCGGCAAGTAAGAACTCTATATAGCCCCGAGCCCGAGCCCTGTCAGGCGAGGCAAGGCGAGCGTGAGCGTGCGTGTGGTTTTCTGTTTCTCTTCTCAACATATCACTTAGTGCGATGGAGAAAACCCACTATATAAAAGGGTTTAACACCTCATCAACTTTTGGGATGAGACTAAACTTTGGAACCACCACTTGCCATTTTTATACATGGGCGCTTTGAGATTTCAAACATTGTACATGGCTAGGCCAATTATTTCTGAAACCAGCAACCGTCAGCGTGTGGACGTCCCGGAGAGCATGGTCGTCTTTCATCTTGGCGAGCGCTTGGTCGCTCATATCACGAGCGATGGTGGCCATTGTCCATGTTAGCAAGCGCTGATCGACCATGTCATCGAGAGCCTGCTCGCAGTCGCCAATATCAGCGAGAGCCTGCTGGTCGTTCTCGCCCGCGACCGGGGTGAGATTAACCGCCTGCCCTGCCTAATTAATTAATTGTCAGTCTAATTGGAAAAAAAATCCCCACTTCTAATTATCTGCATACCTAATTAATTAATTGTATTAATGATTTGGTTTCTAAATTGAATCGGCGCGAAAAAATCCTTATTGAGGTGGACTTAATCAATTGCACACGTAATTAATTATCTGACTAATTAAATTAATGACTTGGTTTCTAAATTGATTTCGCGCTAGATTTTTAAATTGTTTTCGCATTAATGTCTATGTGCAATGGCGACGACGCACGGATTCTCTCCTTTAATAGAGATTTGCTTGCTCTTGCAGCCTCTACAGTAATTTTTCTTTTGCATGGTAATATTTACTTGATTACTTACGATCAAGCAAACACTAATACAGTATTCTTTTTTTTTTTTGCGGGTGACTAACAGTATTTTTTCTCCTTGAAAAATCCAATAATGATATTGAACCACAGTAATTGTCTTGATTTCTCCGGTTGCCTAATTTACCATCACTGGCTAGAAGATGATTACTTTCACAAATTACATAACCGTGAATTAATTACATAGCATTGTTTTTGCAAGTTATTATCGTCCGGTTGCCTAATTCGCAGACACTGTCCTCTGACTGACACACCGCTCGTGGCTACTTAATTAACGGGTCGAGCCGAATCGGGCAAGAAATGATTCTCGACCCGCAATCGCCAACGAAGCAAGCACCCAACGCAATCAACCGCGTTATATCCGTCCATGTATGGAGCGCGCAGGCGACTTTTATAAAAGCCGCCTCCCCTCGCCGTTGCCGGACACTGCCAAAAAGCAGGGGCCGCCAAGCTCTGCTCAGCTCGCCGTTGTTGTCTGGGGAAGCTGCGTAGGAGGAAGAAGCAATGGCGCGTTGTGGGGTCGCCGTTCTCGTGCTGATCCTTGCCTGCGCCGCGGCGTCGGCGGCCGCGGGCGGGGCGCACCGGCGAGGTAGCAGGGCGTCGGCGCGGCTGCAGCTCGTGCCCTCCGCTCCGGGCGCGTCGCTGGCAGAGTGTGCGCGTGACGACCGGCACCGGCACGCCTACATCTCCACCAGGCTGGCGTCGTCGTCAAGCCGGCGCCGCGCGGCCGAGACGTCGACCGCCCCGGGGCCGGAGGCGTCGGCGTTCGCGATGCCGCTGACGTCGGGCGCGTACACGGGCACGGGACAGTACTTCGTGCGGTTCCGCGTGGGCACCCCCGCGCAGCCCTTCGTGCTCGTCGCCGACACCGGCAGCGACCTCACCTGGGTCAAGTGCCGCGGCGCGTCCTCACCGGCTGCGTCTCCATCAGCCTCGCCGCGCGTGTTCCGGCCGGCGGACTCCAAGTCGTGGGCGCCCATCCCGTGCTCCTCCGACACGTGCAAGTCCTACGTCCCCTTCTCCCTCGCCAACTGCTCCGCCGGCACCACCCCGCCCGCCCCCTGCGCCTACGACTACAGGTCAGTGCCATACCATCCCCATTGCCAACTTCTCAAGTACTACTGTAGTTGCTTCTCCACTTGAGCTCTGGATCGTGCGACACGGTGGTTCGGTGTGGCGCGGCAGCGGGTGCTGGACTGCTGGGTGCGCAGTAAGTGCGCGCCGTGGCTGGGCTGGCCTAGTGGCCTGGGTGCTGGGTGGGTGTCGCGCGCGGGCAGGGGCCATAAACATAAATATGTTGCGGCCGTGGTGACTGTTGTCGCCTCGCCGTAGCAGAGCGGAGCAGAGCGCAGCATTCATTCGCGAAGCCCCGAGCTTTGCCCTGCCTGCTTCGGCTTTTGCGGCGTTCGTTACGGCCATTTATTGCACGCGCCCGCGTAGTTCCGAACGAATCGCGTCGATCGACCTCCGTCCGCCTCGTTTGTTCTTCAATCCGCATTCATTGGATTTTCACCAACTCCACTGTGGAGTCCAGCAGCATTTTTTCCTCTGGTTTTGATCGTGATGCACAGTCTCCAAGCCCGGACAGGTAGAAGGAAACGGTCTCCGTATTTAATCGTTGGCGTCAGACGGCCGCGTCACCTTGTCGCGCGCGCCAGATTTGGATGCACGCTGCGTGGGTGTGCGCGCGCTCTCGGCTCCGCTGGTGGCACGCCGCGCGCACGTTGCCGTCTCGGTTAGGCGGCGGCGCGCGCATGCAGCCAGCGACGATGCGCTGTCGTCGCTGCTCCGCCCGTTACTAGTACAGTATAAAAAATGGAGCAGCTTGGCAATGGTAGATGGCGCCGAACGGTGGGTCGGGGCGACCGAGGGTGGCGCCATGTGCGCCTGCACGTACGTACGTACGTACAGCTATACTAGTGTGTGTGCTTTCAGACAAATGCAGTGCTCTGTCCTGAATATCTCCTGTTGCTAGCTGCTCTGTCTTTGTTAAGACTGTTGATTTGTTCTTCCTATCCTTCATACTTAGTACCACGGCTTGTTCCTTCGTAGTACTAACTGCAGCCATGGAACTCATGATTCTATTACTACAAGTGGTGGTAGCACCCTCAGGTTGACTAGTAGACTGCATCTGAACCTTTGCCATGTTCGGCCACAAGCTTTTTGGCTAACATGTCGATCCATCTGTCGCTGATCCCTTTAGCACCTGCTTTACAGTTAACGGCTAGGTCTGCTAAAAAAGCGATTAGGCTGCAGCTCATTTATGTGGGTATGTACGTACGTACTATGCAAGTTTGCATCGACGCGCCGTATCTAAATCTTGCCATGTTCGCCCTTATCCAACCCAGCTTTTCGCCAGCACATGAGCTGCCACCGATCTCGATCTTTAGCACCTGCTTTGCAGGCAATTTAACACAAGTAGGCCCAATGCGTTGCTGTACTAATCCTACTAAAAAATGATTAGCTAGACATTGTACTCTGTTCTTGCCTACTAAGTATATATATGGGGCGCCCCTGCCTACCTAGCTCATGAGGTTGATTGACATTCATATTGGCGCATCACTGTCCTTTGCCAAAAACAGTCTGGGTCAGCTGGCTACAAAATTGTGTTGAGCTATGATAGATTACTATGGTCCACCTCTAGGAATAAGTCTCCTTTTTGCTTTACAGTTCACGAACAAGACATGTTATCTTTTCAAATGATGATTCTGTAATGGAGCATATAGAAGATGAGTTGTACGTAGCCTCTTACTTGCAAGCTGGTTCTGTCGTATACCTTTCGCGCCACACCAAACCATCACTTGTAAGCTGTTAAGTACGATTTCAGAATATCATCACGAGACATCGTGCGTGTTCTAGCTGGAGTGGGTCAACTCGACTCCATCATAATGTGTTGCAAATTTTCTTCCCGGGTGCGCTGTGTTCTACTCTGTTGGAATCTCTGCATGTGCCGACCAACTGCTAACCCACCCAACTGATGATCCTAACCAACTGCCAACTGACGTTGCTGACCTGATCGTGCGTGTGGCTGGCAGGTACAAGGACAACTCGTCGGCCCGCGGCGTAGTGGGCACGGACGCGGCGACCATCGCGCTGTCCGGCTCCAACGGCGCGGACAGGAAAGCCAAGCTGCAGGAGGTGGTGCTGGGCTGCACCACCTCCTACGACGGCCAGAGCTTCCAGGCCTCCGACGGCGTGCTCAGCCTAGGCAACAGCAACATCTCCTTCGCCTCACGTGCCGCCGCGCGCTTCGGGGGGCGCTTCTCCTACTGCCTCGTCGACCACCTGGCCCCGCGCAACGCCACCAGCTACCTCACCTTCGGCCCGGACAACGGCGCCGCTTCATCGTCGAGGACGCCGTTGCTGCTCGACGCCCAGGTGGCCCCGTTCTACGCCGTGACGGTCGACGCCGTCTCCGTCGCCGGGGAGGCGCTCGACATCCCAGCCGAGGTCTGGGACGTCAAGAAGAACGGCGGCGCGATCCTCGA
This sequence comes from Elymus sibiricus, assembly GCA_039707655.1. NCBI lineage: Eukaryota > Viridiplantae > Streptophyta > Magnoliopsida > Poales > Poaceae > Elymus > Elymus sibiricus. Next base: position 354,753,467 of record CM077664.1, read on the forward strand.
CTCCGGCACCAGCCTGACCATCCTCGCCACCCCGGCGTACAAGGCGGTGGTGGAGGCGCTGAGCAAGCAGCTCGCGGGAGTGCCGCGGGTGACCATGGACCCGTTCGAGTACTGCTACAACTGGACGGCCACGAGCACGCCGCCGTCCATCCCGAAGCTGGAGGTGCGGTTCACCGGGTCGGCGCGGCTTCAGCCGCCGACCAAGAGCTACGTCATTGACGCGGCGCCCGGCGTGAAGTGCATCGGGCTGCAGGAGGGCGTCTGGCCCGGGGTGTCCGTCATCGGCAACATCCTGCAGCAGGAGCACCTCTGGGAGTTCGACCTCGCCAACCGCTGGCTTAGGTTTAAGGAGAGTCGTTGTGCACATTAATTAGGCAGCTCTAGTCATTTCTTCTGATTCCGTTCTCGTTCTTTCCCGTTATATAAACTGATTCTTAACAGAAAAAATAGTAAAACTGGTTTTGCTAAAAATCAGGTAAAAACTCGTTTTCTATAAATCAACGCCTAATATTTGCTATCCAAACAACCACAGACCAATCCACCTACTTTGATAGCATAAAATCGTTCGGGGATTTTAATGTAAAAACACCTGCGCAGAGCTTGGAGAGCAGAGCACTCGGGTGCGATCAGTGGCGGAGCCAGGAATTTGTTGCTGGGTATTCTTTGTAAAAAAAAATTGGCAATGCAATGTAAATGTATAATAGATAGGACAATAAATGTGAAGTAAGCTAGCAATATCACTGAGTCAATGACCATATATCGATAATGGTAGCAAAATATCATTGTGGCAATATCTCTAACAATTAAGAAATATTACAAAACAAAAGAAATTACAATACAACTCTACGATCCCCTTTTTGGAATAGATTGATGACATCCTCATCTTTCACTTGGTTGAAGAATTCTCTCTCGACAAATGTCACCAAGCAATTGTTCAAATATTCATCACCCATTTTGTTCCTTAGTTCATTCTTCACATATTTCATTGAGGAAAATATCCATTCAACACTAGCAGTGGCTACCGGAAGAATGAGCACCAACTTAAGAAGTTTGTAAACAATATAGTATTGTTCGTGCTTTCTTGACTCAACCATCACAACCGAAAGCTCACATAGATTCTTCAATTTTTTAAACCTTTTATCCATACGCACATGAGAAATGTACATGCTTAATTGCCATGGAAGTCTTGACAATTCATCATTTGTGAAATCCTTGGCATAAAACTTTCTAGCAAGCCTAAGCAACTTCTTTTGATCATAAGCAGCAAATGAATCAAGTGGACTGAACGCTGCCATGCAAGTAAGTAGTTCAGTGTTTACCTCATCAAATCTTGCATTAAGCTCTTGAAGTTGCCTATCAATGACACCCACAAACATCTCAACCTTGAAGCGATGGTAATTCATTGCGCCATTAAAAAACCCTCTTTTAGGTCTCCCAACAGGATAGTAAGGACCCTCCATGTTAACAACTTTGATCTTGTGCTTCACACAAAAAGAATTGACCTTCTCAATAAAATCATTCCAGCCTTCATCTTCTCGCAAACATTGCAAGTGAAGCTTTGTGAGTTCAACAATCTCCATAGCATTAACAATATCTTGATCTTTCTTTTGCAAAGCTCTACTCAAGTCATCAGTGTATTCAAATATTTCTTGCATCAAGTGTGCCATGAAAACAAACTCAAATGTCTGAAATGTTGTCAACATGGTCATTGCTGCTACTGACTCTGCACCACTATACTCTTTTGCAATCTTGATGAGAACACGCCTTATTGCAGCATACATAGAGATAACATGGTTCACGGTCTTGTAGTGAGAGCCCCAGCGAGTATCACATGGCCTTGCAAGACCCATTTCTTGATTCAAACCTGTCCCGGTTTCTACTTCTTCCAAGTTCAATGCATCAATAAGTTCCTCAGCTTGAGCTATTCGAAGCATTCTCATCTTTTTACAAGAATAGCCTAGAACATTTAGCAAATATGCAAGATGCTGAAAGAACCAAGTACAATCACCACTCTCCTTAGCAACAGCAACAAGAGTTAATTGTAGTTGATGGGCAAAGCAATGGACATAATAGGCATAAGGAGACTCATCCATAATTAGTTTCTTCAAGCCATTAGCATTACCTTTCATATTACTAGCCCCATCATACCCTTGCCCACGGACCATTGCAAAGCTCAAATTGTACGTCATAAGCATGTTCCCAATTGCAGCTTTTAATGTCAAAGCGGAAGTGTCTTCAACATGGGCAAGACCAAGAAATCTCACAACTGTACTTCCTTTCTTATCAACATAACGCAAGCAAACAGCTAGTTGCTCATTCTGATACACATCACTAGACTCATCGGCAAGTATTGCAAAATGTCCACCATCAAGATCTTCAATGACTAGTTTAGTAGTGAGCTGGGCACAACACTTAATCAGCTCATGTTGTATATCATGGCACGTCATCTTGCAGTTTTGTGGAGCATTCTTTAGAACCACCCTGTCGACCTCTTCAAAATTTCCTGCTAGCCAATTTAAAAGCTCAAGGAAATTTCCTTTATTTAGTGATTCTTCACTTTCATCATGCCCTCTAAAAGCCAAGCCTTGGTGCAATAGAAGCCTCAAACACTCGAGTGTCCATGTCAAACGGAGCGTGTATAGAGCCTTGTACTGTGTGGTGTTTGAAGCAATAGACTCGCGAATTGATGTTGTAGGTGTTGTGAACATATCATATTTCTCTTGAGCTTCAGCATGAGCACTAGTCACAGCACCAATATGCCTCTTCAATCTTGCTTTCATGTTCCAGTTCCTAAACCCACCCTCCACAAATGAATCTCCACCGGGACATCTTGTTTTATCCTTGAACAAATAGCAAACAAAGCAGAAAGCAGCCTCTTTTTCCACACTATACTCAAGCCACTTATGTTCCTTAAACCAATCAGGGCAAAATCGACAGGGATGTCCACTTATTTCTCTAATCTCAAATTTATGTTTCTTTGGTTGACAAGCTCCCAACTCAATGTATCTCCGTCTGACTCTATCCTGGTCGTTGACATCATAACTTGAAATGGGAAGCCGCTTGCCGGGATCACGTTCCAGAGCTATCAAATCATCCTCTTCATCTTCATCAATTGCTTCATCATCTTCTACAATTGGGGTCGGAGAGCCCCTCTCTCTCTCTCCGGTTGGGGAGCAGTTTGTGGAGCTTCATCAATTGGTACACCATCATCTTGTGCTAGTACTGACACTAGGGCCAGCTGTAGGTTGCTCTCAACCTCAACAGAAGGAGCACTTGGTGTGGATGCAGAAGTCGTTTTCTTTGCCTTTGAAGCCTTTTCCCACATTGCAAATAAGCTAACCCCCTTGTTCTTCATCTACATTACAAGAAGAACACAAAATAAAAAATCAGTGGCAGTAGCATGTGTCTAGCAGATTAGGATTCCTTCACTTAAAAGATTTATCATCTAGCTAGCATCTAGCAGATTAGCATCTATGTACACAATGTCACAATACACCCCATTTAGCATCTAGCAGAATCAGAGTAAATAGATGCTAAATCAGAGTAAATAAACAGGGATCAGCAACCGGTGGCGTGGATTCGTTCTAAATTAGTGCAGAAATTTACCTCTCCAAACTCCAATCCAGTGGTGTGGTGAGCAGTACTGGTGGTGAGCGCCGGGGACGAGGCGACGAGCAGCAGCAGTAGTGGTCAGAGAGCAAGGCCGCGAGTAGAGCTGGTACGAGCCCGGCTTATCTGCAGAACAAACAACCCAATCCCAGCTCAAGCACCACGAAAACCATCAGATCGTGGTATTCATTTCTGAATGCAGTGGCAGTGGCATGGACAAACATTTTCATTCTAAATTTCATTCTAAATCAGAGGAGAAATTTACCTGGGCGGATGGATCTCGTGGAGCTTCTCCAATGGCGAGCGCCGAGCGCGAGCAGCCGAGAGCTGCGGAGGGGCGGAGGGCAGCAGGGACCTGGGACCGGCGCCGGACTTGCTTGCTTGCCGCGCCACCGCCACCACTTGCCTGCAGGTCAGCAGGTCTGCAGGTGCCGTCCGCCGCCGCCCCCGTCGGCTGCAGCAGCTAGGTCTGGAGCAGGGGAGAACGCGTACTGGAGGGCGTACTGGAGTCGGGAGCAGGGGAGAACGCTGTTGCGTGGGCTGGAGACGCTGGACCTGGAGTCCTGGACGGTCCGACGGGTGGGCTGGCTTCAACTCGTGGCTGTTTCAGTCAAACTGTCTACATACGTAATATATAGGTATATCTAAAAAAATTTGTGCCAAAATCATTGGTATTCCATGGAATACCAAGGAATACCCCTGGCTCCGCCACTGACCGGAAGAATGAGCACCAACTTAAGAAGTTTGTAAACAATATAGTATTGTTCGTGCTTTCTTGACTCAACCATCACAACCGAAAGCTCACATAGATTCTTCAATTTTTTAAACCTTTTATCCATACGCACATGAGAAATGTACATGCTTAATTGCCATGGAAGTCTTGACAATTCATCATTTGTGAAATCCTTGGCATACAACTTTCTAGCAAGCCTAAGCAACTTCTCTTGATCATAAGCAGCAAATGAATCAAGTGGAATGAACGCTGCCATGCAAGTAAGTAGTTCAGTGTTTACCTCATCAAATCTTGCATTAAGCTCTTGAAGTTGCCTATCAATGGTACCCACAAACATCTCAACCTTGAAGCGATGGTAATTCATTGCGCCATTAAAAAACCCTCTTTTAGGTCTCCCAACAGGATAGTAAGGACCCTCCATGTTAACAACTTTGATCTTGTGCTTCACACAAAAAGAATTGACCTTCTCAATAAAATCATTCCAGCCTTCATCTTCTCGCAAACATTGCAAGTGAAGCTTTGTGAGTTCAACAATCTCCATAGCATTAACAATATCTTGATCTTTCTTTTGCAAAGCTCTACTCAAGTCATCAGTGTATTCAAATATTTCTTGCATCAAGTGTGCCATGAAAACAAACTCAAATGTCTGAAATGTTGTCAACATGGTCATTGCTGCTACTGACTCTGCACCACTATACTCTTTTGCAATCTTGATGAGAACACGCCTTATTGCAGCATACATAGAGATAACATGGTGCACGGTCTTGTAGTGAGAGCCCCAGCGAGTATCACATGGCCTTGCAAGACCCATTTCTTGATTCAAACCTGTCCCGGTTTCTACTTCTTCCAAGTTCAATGCATCAATAAGTTCCTCAGCTTGAGCTATTTGAAGCATTCTCATCTTTTTACAAGAATAGCCTAGAACATTTAGCAAATATGCAAGATGCTGAAAGAACCAAGTACAATCACCACTCTCCTTAGCAACAGCAACAAGAGTTAATTGTAGTTGATGGGCAAAGCAATGGACATAATAGGCATAAGGAGACTCATCCATAATTAGTTTCTTCAAGCCATTAGCATTACCTTTCATATTACTAGCCCCATCATACCCTTGCCCACGGACCATTGCAAAGCTCAAATTGTACGTCATAAGCATGTTCCCAATTGCAGCTTTTAATGTCAAAGCGGAAGTGTCTTCAACATGGGCAAGACCAAGAAATCTCACAACTGTACTTCCTTTCTTATCAACATAACGCAAGCAAACAGCTAGTTGCTCATTCTGATACACATCACTAGACTCATCGGCAAGTATTGCAAAATGTCCACCATCAAGATCTTCAATGACTAGTTTAGTAGTGAGCTGGGCACAACACTTAATCAGCTCATGTTGTATATCATGGCACGTCATCTTGCAGTTTTGTGGAGCATTCTTTAGAACCACCCTGTCGACCTCTTCAAAATTTCCTGCTAGCCAATTTAAAAGCTCAAGGAAATTTCCTTTATTTAGTGATTCTTCACTTTCATCATGCCCTCTAAAAGCCAAGCCTTGGTGCAATAGAAGCCTCAAACACTCGAGTGTCCATGTCAAACGGAGCGTGTATAGAGCCTTGTACTGTGTGGTGTTTGAAGCAATAGACTCGCGAATTGATGTTGTAGGTGTTGTGAACATATCATATTTCTCTTGAGCTTCAGCATGAGCACTAGTCACAGCACCAATATGCCTCTTCAATCTTGCTTTCATGTTCCAGTTCCTAAACCCACCCTCCACAAATGAATCTCCACCGGGACATCTTGTTTTATCCTTGAACAAATAGCAAACAAAGCAGAAAGCAGCCTCTTTTTCCACACTATACTCAAGCCACTTATGTTCCTTAAACCAATCAGGGCAAAATCGACAGGGATGTCCACTTATTTCTCTAATCTCAAATTTATGTTTCTTTGGTTGACAAGCTCCCAACTCAATGTATCTCCGTCTGACTCTATCCTGGTCGTTGACATCATAACTTGAAATGGGAAGCCGCTTGCCGGGATCACGTTCCAGAGCTATCAAATCATCCTCTTCATCTTCATCAATTGCTTCATCATCTTCTACAATTGGGGTCGGAGAGCCCCTCTCTCTCTCTCCGGTTGGGGAGCAGTTTGTGGAGCTTCATCAATTGGTACACCATCATCTTGTGCTAGTACTGACACTAGGGCCAGCTGCAGGTTGCTCTCAACCTCAACAGAAGGAGCACTTGGTGTGGATGCAGAAGTCGTTTTCTTTGCCTTTGAAGCCTTTTCCCACATTGCAAATAAGCTAACCCCCTTGTTCTTCATCTACATTACAAGAAGAACACAAAATAAAAAATCAGTGGCAGTAGCATGTGTCTAGCAGATTAGGATTCCTTCACTTAAAAGATTTATCATCTAGCTAGCATCTAGCAGATTAGCATCTATGTACACAATGTCACAATACACCCCATTTAGCATCTAGCAGAATCAGAGTAAATAGATGCTAAATCAGAGTAAATAAACAGGGATCAGCAACCGGTGGCATGGATTCGTTCTAAATTAGTGCAGAAATTTACCTCTCCAAACTCCAATCCAGTGGTGTGGTGAGCAGTACTGGTGGTGAGCGCCGGGGACGAGGCGACGAGCAGCAGCAGTAGTGGTCAGAGAGCAAGGCCGCGAGTAGAGCTGGTACGAGCCCGGCTTATCTGCAGAACAAACAACCCAATCCCAGCTCAAGCACCACGAAAACCATCAGATCGTGGTATTCATTTCTGAATGCAGTGGCAGTGGCATGGACAAACATTTTCATTCTAAATTTCATTCTAAATCAGAGGAGAAATTTACCTGGGCGGATGGATCTCGTGGAGCTTCTCCAATGGCGAGCGCCGAGCGCGAGCAGCCGAGAGCTGCGGAGGGGCGGAGGGCAGCAGGGACCTGGGACCGGCGCCGGACTTGCTTGCTTGCCGCGCCACCGCCACCACTTGCCTGCAGGTCAGCAGGTCTGCAGGTGCCGTCCGCCGCCGCCCCCATCGGCTGCAGCAGCTAGGTCTGGAGCAGGGGAGAACGCGTACTGGAGGGCGTACTGGAGTCGGGAGCAGGGGAGAACGCTGTTGCGTGGGCTGGAGACGCTGGACCTGGAGTCCTGGACGGTCCGACGGGTGGGCTGGCTTCAACTCGTGGCTGTTTCAGTCAAACTGTCTACATACGTAATATATAGGTATATCTAAAAAATTTTGTGCCAAAATCATTGGTATTCCATGGAATACCAAGGAATACCCCTGGCTCCGCCACTGACCGGAAGAATGAGCACCAACTTAAGAAGTTTGTAAACAATATAGTATTGTTCGTGCTTTCTTGACTCAACCATCACAACCGAAAGCTCACATAGATTCTTCAATTTTTTAAACCTTTTATCCATACGCACATGAGAAATGTACATGCTTAATTGCCATGGAAGTCTTGACAATTCATCATTTGTGAAATCCTTGGCATACAACTTTCTAGCAAGCCTAAGCAACTTCTCTTGATCATAAGCAGCAAATGAATCAAGTGGACTGAACGCTGCCATGCAAGTAAGTAGTTCAGTGTTTACCTCATCAAATCTTGCATTAAGCTCTTGAAGTTGCCTATCAATGGTACCCACAAACATCTCAACCTTGAAGCGATGGTAATTCATTGCGCCATTAAAAAACCCTCTTTTAGGTCTCCCAACAGGATAGTAAGGACCCTCCATGTTAACAACTTTGATCTTGTGCTTCACACAAAAAGAATTGACCTTCTCAATAAAATCATTCCAGCCTTCATCTTCTCGCAAACATTGCAAGTGAAGCTTTGTGAGTTCAACAATCTCCATAGCATTAACAATATCTTGATCTTTCTTTTGCAAAGCTCTACTCAAGTCATCAGTGTATTCAAATATTTCTTGCATCAAGTGTGCCATGAAAACAAACTCAAATGTCTGAAATGTTGTCAACATGGTCATTGCTGCTACTGACTCTGCACCACTATACTCTTTTGCAATCTTGATGAGAACACGCCTTATTGCAGCATACATAGAGATAACATGGTGCACGGTCTTGTAGTGAGAGCCCCAGCGAGTATCACATGGCCTTGCAAGACCCATTTCTTGATTCAAACCTGTCCCGGTTTCTACTTCTTCCAAGTTCAATGCATCAATAAGTTCCTCAGCTTGAGCTATTTGAAGCATTCTCATCTTTTTACAAGAATAGCCTAGAACATTTAGCAAATATGCAAGATGCTGAAAGAACCAAGTACAATCACCACTCTCCTTAGCAACAGCAACAAGAGTTAATTGTAGTTGATGGGCAAAGCAATGGACATAATAGGCATAAGGAGACTCATCCATAATTAGTTTCTTCAAGCCATTAGCATTACCTTTCATATTACTAGCCCCATCATACCCTTGCCCACGGACCATTGCAAAGCTCAAATTGTACGTCATAAGCATGTTCCCAATTGCAGCTTTTAATGTCAAAGCGGAAGTGTCTTCAACATGGGCAAGACCAAGAAATCTCACAACTGTCCTTCCTTTCTTATCAACATAACGCAAGCAAACAGCTAGTTGCTCATTCTGATACACATCACTAGACTCATCGGCAAGTATTGCAAAATGTCCACCATCAAGATCTTCAATGACTAGTTTAGTAGTGAGCTGGGCACAACACTTAATCAGCTCATGTTGTATATCATGGCACGTCATCTTGCAGTTTTGTGGAGCATTCTTTAGAACCACCCTGTCGACCTCTTCAAACTTTCCTGCTAGCCAATTTAAAAGCTCAAGGAAATTTCCTTTATTTAGTGATTCTTCACTTTCATCATGCCCTCTAAAATCCAAGCCTTGGTGCAATAGAAGCCTCAAACACTCGAGTGTCCATGTCAAACGGAGCGTGTATAGAGCCTTGTACTGTGTGGTGTTTGAAGCAATAGACTCGCGAATTGATGTTGTAGGTGTTGTGAACATATCATATTTCTCTTGAGCTTCAGCATGAGCACTAGTCACAGCACCAATATGCCTCTTCAATCTTGCTTTCATGTTCCAGTTCCTAAACCCACCGTCCACAAATGAATCTCCACTGGGACATCTTGTTTTATCCTTGAACAAATAGCAAACAAAGCAGAAAGCAGCCTCTTTTTTCCACACTATACTCAAGCCACTTATGTTCCTTAAACCAATCAGGGCAAAATCGACAGGGATGTCCACTTATTTCTCTAATCTCAAATTTATGTTTCTTTGGTTGACAAGCTCCCAACTCAATGTATCTCCGTCTGACTCTATCCTGGTCGTTGACATCATAACTTGAAATGGGAAGCCGCTTGCCGGGATCACGTTCCAGAGCTATCAAATCATCCTCTTCATCTTCATCAATTGCTTCATCATCTTCTACAATTGGGGTCGGAGAGCCCCTCTCTCTCTCCGGTTGGGGAGCAGTTTGTGGAGCTTCATCAATTGGTACACCATCATCTTGTGCTAGTACTGACACTAGGGCCAGCTGCAGGTTGCTCTCAACCTCAACAGAAGGAGCACTTGGTGTGGATGCAGAAGTCGTTTTCTTTGCCTTTGAAGCCTTTTCCCACATTGCAAATAAGCTAACCCCCTTGTTCTTCATCTACATTACAAGAAGAACACAAAATAAAAAATCAGTGGCAGTAGCATGTGTCTAGCAGATTAGGATTCCTTCACTTAAAAGATTTATCATCTAGCTAGCATCTAGCAGATTAGCATCTATGTACACAATGTCACAATACACCCCATTTAGCATCTAGCAGAATCAGAGTAAATAGATGCTAAATCAGAGTAAATAAACAGGGATCAGCAACCGGTGGCATGGATTCGTTCTAAATTAGTGCAGAAATTTACCTATCCAAACTCCAATCGAGTGGTGTGGTGAGCAGTACTGGTGGTGAGCGCCGGGGACGAGGCGACGAGCAGCAGCAGTAGTGGTCAGAGAGCAAGGCCGCGAGCAGAGCTGGTACGAGCCCGGCTTATCTGCAGAACAAACAACCCAATCCCAGCTCAAGCACCACGAAAACCATCAGATCGTGGTATTCATTTCTGAATGCAGTGGCAGTGGCACGGACAAACATTTTCATTCTAAATTTCATTCTAAATCAGAGGAGAAATTTACCTGGGCGGATGGATCTCGTGGAGCTTCTCCAATGGCGAGCGCCGAGCGCGAGCAGCCGAGAGCTGCGGAGGGGCGGAGGGCAGCAGGGACCTGGGACCGGCGCCGGACTTGCTTGCTTGCCGCGCCGCCGCCACCACTTGCCTGCAGGTCAGCAGGTCTGCAGGTGCCGTCCGCCGCCGCCCCCGTCGGCTGCAGCAGCTAGGTCTGGAGCAGGGGAGAATGCGTACTGGAGGGCGTACTGGAGTCGGGAGCAGGGGAGAACGCTGTTGCGTGGGCTGGAGACGCTGGACCTGGAGTCCTGGACGGTCCGACGGGTGGGCTGGCTTCAACTCGTGGCTGTTTCAGTCAAACTGTCTACATACGTAATATATAGGTATATCTAAAAAAAATTGTGCCAAAATCATTGGTATTCCATGGAATACCAAGGAATACCCCTGGCTCCGCCACTGGGTGCGATGGGTTGATTGATTCCATAGTAGGTTTCTGAGTTCATCAGGTGTGCTCGTGCCTGAAATGCTTTTCACAAGAAGCTAGTCAGAAAAAGGGGCACGCAGCTACGCGATTCTAACTGCTCTTGGTTTTGTAACTCACTGCTCTTGGTTTTCTACGTGGGAGTTGGTCCGGATAACATATCTTAACGAGGGATATAAAAGGGCGAAGGTCAATGAAATGGGGTCCTTATAGGTATCTGCCCATGTTCAATCACTGAAGTAATAAATCTAAACAAGAAAACGAAGTAGAAGTGAAAAGCTTTTCTAATATATTTATATATCTCTTTGCTCAGTTTTCCCCTTTAATGTCCCTCTCCATTATTATTCATAGTAATGTGCTCCTCGCTGAGCTTTATGATTTCCATTGTCATTCTTCCCTCTCCTCTCTGATTGCTTTTCATCGTCTCTTTGCGTTTACCCTATTTTCGTGACTCTCCTCTCTTTCTTCTCCCCGTACCATTATTTTGATCGTTTCTGAATCTTGAGATTGCTTCAATGCATGTGATCCCTCTCCTCAGCCTTCCCCTCCTAAATCTTAGAATCCTAATGCCGCAGGTGCTATGTCGGAAATCCATTTTTTTATCCTCTGCCCCAAGGAAAATCAAAGAAGAAGAAAGCCCTGGTATTCTCTACTTGAATTCAGGAAGATTCAGATACCGAAAGCAATAGGAATGGGAAAGCGGAGCGGGCAATAGGTTTATGACTGAGCACTAGAGCCTGGAATAGCAGGAATGAAGGTTGGGACAGAACTCCAAAATAACAGATCCTTTCCTACTAGTTTGCTGTTCCGGTTGGGAAAGCAAGAAATGGGATAATCATTTCAAGTCAATTTCTCCTAGTTTTCCTTCCTGAATTCCAGTCAGAAAATCAATGAAATAGGATTTGGATCAGAAAATCAGGAGAAGAAAAGCAACCGAACCATAGATCCTGCTTTGGCCAACCCTCAATTACCAAGTTCTTACTATCTAACCTAGCTTTTTTCCATCTATCTAACCTTTGTCTATGAAACCTCGAATGCCTCTATACAGTGACGAAAATAGGGTTGTACCTGTAATAACATTTCTTGATACCAGTATTCTAGCTTATGGTTCATGTGGGATTCCTTGCTACTTCCTATAGCTCTTCTTTTGCAGATACATTAGCAACTTTGGCCTCTATGATTTTGATTACCGAGGGACTCTGATACCAGTCTTGGTGCAATCGTCAGGGTCACCCGCCTACAGTTTTTGCCATAGAAACTTTACAAGATGAGGATGGTTATGATCCTAAAAGGTATGATGACATATAGAAATTCCTAAATAGGTAAAGTCACCACCATAAGCTGAGGTGAAAGATCGAGTTGTACTTTTCAAAACTCTGCCCTGTTTATTATCTGTGGTGATAAGTTTTACATAAGATCATTTAACGGGATGCACCTTATCAGGATGCAGATCTAGATCACAAGTAAGCAGTGATGCGCGAGACGGCTCTATCTCTTTTCACAAGTACAGATGGCCATCAAAGATTAGCAAAGCTATACCAAAAATAGGTTCACGTAAGAAAGTGCCTATTAGTTTGCGTAGGAATGCCCGTTTTAGTTTACGGAAGAGTGCACGTAGAATAACAAAAGGGGTTATTCATGTGAAAGCCAGTTTCAACAATACCGAAATCATAACATTAACATTTCTATATTCGAATTTGAGATATATATACCGGATCTGAGTAGTAAGTGTTGACTCATGCGAGTCACTCCTTCTTCGCTTTGACTTCTTGGCTGGCTTGATGCTCAGTCTGGCCAATGGGATGACCCCCTTTTCTCTACTTTGTTTAGCTTTGCGAATGAGAAAGGTTCGTTTAGGCGACTTCGAACCCCATATTCATACCACTTTCCCACCTATGTATTATTTTTTAAAATAAAACCGTAGGAATCTCTCCGAGGGTAGTAGGTCGGGGGAGCACCTTCCCTTTGCCTTATGGGACCCTCGATCATACTCTTTTCTGATAGCCAGAAAGGAATGACCTAACTTACCACTGAGTAGGCGCCCTTTTTCTTTTCCTTCTAAACTAGCTGCTCTCGCTCTACCAGTTCGTACTGAACTTTCACTTTCATTTATTTCATTTATAGGCGGGCTTGATTTTTCGATTTGCATTATCCGTTGGATCCAAATCCATATCATAATCAAGTAGATAATGCGATGACTGCCTATCTCTTTCGAGAAGGAGTCCTTTTTCTGATACTTACTATTGGGGTAGGAAAAAATAGCTGGAATCTTTCCATTCGTATATGTTATGAGCTCCTGCTTAAGGTTCTAGGCTACGAATTCCTTCCTTGGTCCCTTCCTTCGCTAGAAAAATTCCTAAACCTACCATCGAGAAAGCTGGAAATCCTACCGGTGATGCGGTAACATTTTGAAATGAACCATTTCGATGATACATCATTTCAGGAATTTCCTTTCACAAACGCTCTATTAATAAAGTATTCCGTTCCCATTGCTAAGGGGCTTTGAACACCTCGGGTGCGCGGTTACTCTCGGATGGTTCACGGCAATTCCAGGTAGTTTCTACTAATAGCTCATTTTCCTGTATCGATAAGAGAAATGGCATCATGTCTTCTTCCGTAGCCTGAACTATCCAACTGGACTCCGGCTATGCGGATTGCTTTCTTCATTTCAGTTGGGTAATTCGACCGTCCACCTTCCATACAACTTGAGTTGGCTTTGATCGATTGCTTGGTGTCACGCTATTTACTACTACGGTTAGCGAAATTCGTTTATGACACCGATTCATTTCTAGTTGATCCATTTTGTAAGGTCGTTCAGAAGCAAAGGCCTACTACTCTACTAGTAAAGTAAGCTGGTCAAGTCAAAAGAAGGTTCCTGACTATCTAGTAAATGAGTGCACGAAGAAAGGGAATGGCATGTTCACAAACTGGTACTTTTCTCCCGGTAGGT